>CM041538.1:8802181-11375181 GCA_023238725.1 Scortum barcoo | reverse complement strand
AAACTCTCAGACTGTGACATAATGAATAGACAGACAGCTGTTATGACTTACAACTTTCTGATTTCAGCTTATTAAACTGTTGACTGTGACATGCCTACAGAGCAGACATTTGTCAGATATCCCTCCCTGACTACCTGCAGTAGTCTACTTTCCCAGCTCTGCTGATCATGAGATGCTCTCCTCGTTGACTTAAACTGCAGCTGACACTGCCCTCTGGTGGCAGTGAATGTAAGGCTGCAGTTTTTATTCCTGCTCCTTCGTCTCTTAAAGTTACGTTTTTTGTTTTAAACCACAAGGAAGACACAGGCTTTGTGTTATTTAAGAGAAAATGGAAAAAATTAGACTTATATGAGAGTAAATTGGCTGCTGCAGAGCTGCTGCTGGTGGGATCATATAAGGATATGGAGATTTTTAAAGAATGAGAAATTAATAGAATTTAAAAAAATGTTTGGGGAGATGTAAGTTTTACAGTTAAGAGTGTGTTTGGCAGAGATATAAATACCCAGATGGTATAAAACACAGTACATTCATGATATAAACAAGGTTCAGGGTCATTATGCATCACAGGAAAGCACAATGTAATGCAATTGTAGTCCCTTCCATGCTTCACACAGAGAAAATGTCTACAGATACAGATGTTAAATATTTAAATCAGCATGGAATAAAACAATAAAATAGAGCACAAGTAGTAGTAGTACTAGTACAAGCATATAAAAGGAAATCTATTGTATTTACAAGGAATGTATACAGAAAATACATACCAAAATATATGTATATGGGTGTAATATGAGGGTTTGAAATTATAGTGCAAATGGAAAGATGCAAATCAAGATAGAATCAATAGATAGAACGAAGATAAAATCAAGTATAAAAAATCTAGAAATAAAAGCAAACTTCTGAATACAAATGTTATTTTTTTCTGTTTCCTTTAAAATATGAATATACAATAAGAATGCGAGAAACATGTGAGAAAGAGATTTTTCGTAAAGCCTAAAATGATGTATTTCTTGCTGACTAATTATCAAAAGTAAGTTTTAGTAGGATAACTATCTGACTCAGATGCCTTCAAATGAAACAATTCAGTTGTCTATACTGCCATCTGTTGGACAACCTGCATTACAACACGTGACAGTGAGTAAATTATCACAGTATCACATTGATTCACGGAGAACAGATCAACACAGATCTGAACATCAAATGTGAACAGAGGTAAGATTTATCGAGCTGTACAGTGTTACTGTGTGACAAAAATAAGACAAAATAAAACGCGTAACTTTGTTTTCAGTACTGGTAGACCACAACATGCATTATTTTATAACATTTTATTGATGTTGTTGGGCCCTGCGACTGACTGGCGTCCAGTCAGGGTGTACCCCGCCTCTCGTCCAGACAGCTCTGGGACAGGCTCCAGCACCCCTGCGACCCTGTGTGTGCTCAGGATAAGCAGGTTTAGAAGATGGATGGATGGATGATGTTGTTGGCTGACATAAGATGAGACAGAACCTTATTCATCCTGAGAACTGAGAATTGTTGTGCAGTTGTAGATGAGAAAAATGCAAATATGAAGAGTGAACAACAGATGTGCATCGTTTCATCAGCAGAAGTCATATAATACGGCAGTCATTCCCATTTTATACTGACAACAGACAATTGTTCCTCTTACTCAATCCTTTTTGCCTTAATATGAAATTAAAAAAAATACTGAGTTAAATCCAGGCAGTTCTGGCATCACCAGCACCAGCTGCAGCTACCTGTTGTCCAGATGAAGTCTTATTTTATATGGAGTAATCCTAATTTCTGTGGTCCCTGTGCAACTTTGGGATACTTGAATCATCAGCCTTCATAGATCAAAACAATAAGTCTGAATAAAACATGAGCCTGAATTCATGGCCAGTGACCAGGGAGGCCACAAGCCACTGTCAAAAAACGGTAGAATTTAAACTCCCACCACCATTTTATCTTTTAGAGAAGATTGTTGTTGCACAAGTTGCATTTATTGGAAAATATATATTTCAGTATACAATGGTCAATAAATATTTAGTTAACTAATCTCCCATTCAGGTAGGGTAGGCAAAGGTAGGGGTGAGGAAAATAATCTATTCTACAATGCATTGCAATGCAATGCAGAAAAATCTCTAATTGAATTGATTATCAGCTCAAAAAGAGTTTGGCACTCCCGATACGTAGAGTGTGTCGGCCTGTTTACATTGTAGTGCACGCAAGGATGGTAGAGCATCTGCAAGAGACAAAAAACCACATTGGGCTTTTTTAAAAGGAGCATGTTTGGTCACATGTGTTTGTATACATATATATATATATATATATATATATATATATATATATATATATATATATATATATATATATATATATATATATATATATATATACAGAGAGAGAGAGAGAGAGAGAGAGAGAGAGAGAGAGACTTATTATACCAACACAAACAAAACCACCAAACATCACATTTATCAGATGTTAGTCTGCTGAGATAAAACTTCAGCTGTCATACAAACAGCTGAACAGCATCTTGCACATCTGAACAATACAGGAACAAAGAAGAAATATATTTTTTCTGCTGTGAGCAGTGTGGTGGAAAAAGTCATCACTTTTTAAGAATCAGTGTGACATGACATGTGACAATGGTCTCTTTCGTTATGAGTAATTGAGCATTTCACTATGCATGAACAACGTTTTTTTAAGGTCATTGTTTTTTCTGTGACCACTTCCCGTTACATTCACATTTCATCACCAACCAATGGTTCTTTGTTTGCAGTCTCAAGTTTCACTTTACACTGACCAACAATGAGACAGACTCTTAACTGCCTTTTTTGCATATAGTGAGTGTATATAGTGTTGGGTATATAGCTTTGTTGTTGTACCATGGTACAACAAGCTTTGTCCACAATGTGGCAGATCTGTGAGGCTGTGACAATTATTGCACAAAAATAAATAAATAAACTGTTAAATAGTTAAAAGTTGTTCAAAATGTGTCTCTGATCTTTGCAGTTATGAAGTGAATGTAATAACTGGCTGGAGACTGGTGTAACAATAAAAAAGTTACACCCAATTCATTTGCAAATAATAGAAAATGCTATGTTGCCACTGTTCATGTCACGTGCTTCTACTCTTGAATCATTTGTCAAAGACATTCCCTCTTTTCACATCAAACACAGTGCTTGGTTTCAAAAGTGAATCCTTGTATCCAGCTCATAGTTTTTAATTCTTTGTGTTATTTGGTATTAAATTTAGTATCTCAGTTTTTAGTGATAGAAAATTAACATTTGCACACATGCACAGCTGTATTAGACAAGAAGTGTATCTGAGGCTGATGTTCATTGGTCCTGAAGGTGTTTAATCATAAACCAAAGTAACTGTGACTTTTCACTAAAAAAATGCCAACCTTGTGGTGGTGCAAGAAGAAAAGTCAAGGGGTCATTAGAGTTGATGGAATTCATCCTCTGAGTACCATAAAGCATGCCATTAAAACAAAAGTTACAAAAGTTAGAAACACCTAAAACTAGCTAAATTTTTAGTAGACTGAAACAAGATTTGCTGTCCAAAGTAGGACAAAAAGGTTTATTGACACTATGCACTGACAAAGAGTGTGAGCGGTTAAACCTCAACAAAAAAAAAAAAAAAATCAACATTCATGAACATTAAACATTAAATCATAGGATAATTATGCAGATTCCAAAAGATAACAAACGTTCAAAAACATAAAACTATTAAAACAACAAAAGTATTCAGTCTGTCGTGTGAGTCAGTCCTTGATTTTGCAATTCTGTGCTGTGATGCTGTTGAATCCATTTTAGGTCGAGTCTGTTTTCACATCAAAGACCAAACCATTCCTGTATATCAGCATGGCGATCTCATTGTCCACCTGTGCCAGATCAGTCGTCTCTCCCTCTCTGGAGCTCTTCGACGGCTGATCTGTGGAGCTGGGACTCAAACACTCATCATCGCTTGCTCCTGACTCCCTCTCGTTCTCCTTGTCTTCATCAGTGCCTTCATCCCACTCTCCCCCGCAGAGAGTTTTGGTCTCCTGTGAGTCCTCGGGGACGGGCTTGCCCTCTGGGTGTATCTGGTGCAGCGTGAGATCATGCACCTCCTCCTTCCCCTCCAGCATCTCCTGTTGTAGCAGAGGATTACAGGTAAAGCTAGAAATGTCAACCTCATGGTGGTACTAGAGGGGAAGTCATTAAAGTTCACTTTAACATTGTATATTGACTACATCATGTAAATCTTGAGATATATTTTGCTGGATGAGTGAAATTTGGATCTACAGGTGGTGCTAGCAAAAAGGCCAGAGGATCATTGGGATCAATAGGCTCTGTCCACTGTATAATAAGAGTCTGCTCTACAGCAGTAGCTTAAATTGTTTGGTTTGATGTGTAACAGGTCAATTCTGACACTTTTTAGCCCAAATCTCTCCATTTAACTCCCTTGCCTTATCTTCTAAAGTACAATGCTCTCAATGATGCAGGCAGAGTTAGTATCAAGTTTGTCTTGTTGACTTGCTCTGTCATAAGATAGTAGAGGCAATAAGAGGAAAGGATTGCTACAAAAGACAGCCAGGAAAGTACAAATGCAAGTCATTTTCAGCATTTCAGTTTTTTGTCAGCATATTAGAGATGTAGTCACTTCAGCCATGTCTCCACTTAGGTACAGTACCTTTGGTATACTCTTTATCACCTAAACCCTAGATCTGTGTTGTGATTCTACCACAGACAGTACTATTAAAAGTAAGCAGTGTTGTTACTGGATTGTAATAGTGCGCCAGCCACATTTACTTACATGTGCTGAGGAAATGAAGCTGCATGTAGAAGATTTATCCTGAGGAAAAGGTGCAAAAGTTTCTGAAATGAATGGATGTTTTGCTGCCTTTTCATCTTTACTAGTTGATGTTAGCCAGTTGTGAAGTGGTTAAATTACTTCACTGTGCAGTTTAATTTTTAAGGTGGATTTTTTAAAATTGCATTTTACTCAATGCATGAGTTGACGTGTGAATAAATCATCACACCTTAAATGTAGAGATGATGCCTTTGACTATTCCATTTGTTTTTAATGCCTCTCTTACATTAAGTACACTTTAGTACGATTGGATGTTCAAGGCTCAAAAATGTTCATGAATTTCAATTTTAGGATACATCACTTTGAGAAATTCTAGCTCCACCTTTAAGTACCTTCAGTGCACCCTACCAGAGGCAAAAAAGGATGGAGACGGCTCTACTGGTACCATCAACAACTTTTTACAGTAGAAATGTGAAACAGCCTTGTAACTACAAAAGAAGTGGAGTTACAGGATTTAGATTTTCATTGTGAACAGTGACACACTGCTTCACTATGTACTCTGTTTTCTGTGTCTGAGTTTGATAAGAGTGCCTCTTCAAATTAAATATTTGACATTCTCTGACATTTTGTCATGCAGCAAATTCATTTGGGATTTTCCTCTATTTTGTCTATTTCCCTGAAAAAAAAAATAATTACGTGCAACACATACACATGACTCATTTGCCACCTCGTTGGTACTGTGTGTAAAGTCAGGTTGTTGCTGGTGTTTATTTGTTCATTCCTAGAACTCCTCTGCTGTTAACGGAGCAACACAAATCATAACATAAATTGGTAATTGCCACATTCATTGTGAAATGTGCATAACTGTTTTGTGTGGTGCATCGAAAAAAGAGCACAGCTAAGCTGCTCCACATACTGGAGAAGTTTTTTTCACCATTTTCTTTTTCTGTTTCTCTTCAGTTCCTCAAGCACCACAGAAGTTCATTGCTTTTACTGAAACACACAGTTCTGTTCATTATTCTTGGGAAGAGATTCCCTTTGTGGACCAGCATAGATGATTTGTTTGAACATGCATACATGATTTTTATGAACATGATAAAATCCATCCCTGGCATTTTGGTTTTACATAATTTGGAATTGTAAACCTGATATTAGAGGATTTTATTTTTATTTTCAGGTTTCACTTTAAGTTTTGCATTATTTTATGTTGTGCTGTAACTAACTGAGAAGCTGTCATTGAAGTCAATGACAAATTCCCACTACTGTGGAAAATACAGTTACGTGTCAGTGTCAAAAGAGTATATCTTACCAGCGAACAGGTTAAAACCACAAACCTCCCCCCAACCACTTATGAATCAGCAGTGAACTTCTGCAGTGGATAAATGACTATAGGTCCTGCTGCCAGAGTTTCAGAAAGAGCAAGAAACTCCTCGTATGCATAAAATCTCTTACCTGAGCCTCTGCAGGATAAGAGGTGAAAACCTTTATAACAGGTTTCGGCACAGGAGGGAAGATCTTGGTTTTGATCCTAAGTTTTAGAGCGGAGCAGAAACAAAGAAGAAAAAAAGAGGAAGAGGAACAACCGATTTAAAGGCTGCAGATAAAACAACAACTCAGACAGCCCCTTAAAACTGCCACATATATGTGTAGCATCTATTCTCTAAATACATAAACTGCACCAAGAGGGTTTAATTTTTATGCAAACACAAAGTTATTCTAATCACAAAAATAATTCTACACAAAGTGGTCAAACATGCTAAATAGACCACAGCTTGCTATAGCAAGTGTTATTACTGTGAGTCAGATGGGACACAGATTATAGTCTTCATGCATACTGTAGTCTGTTGTTTTATTAATACTTCTATCTATAAAAACAAAAAAACTAAAAAACAAACAAGCAAAAAAAACTACAGAATAGATACACTACATATACTATTGTCTAAACAGAACAAAATTGATGATGTTGCTTATGGGTTAGGGTTCGTAAACCACAGTACTGGACAAATGTGAATTTTGACCCAATGATGGCGCTGGGTAGGCTGTATGTTTAGCCTACCTTTTCAACATGAAGGTGCACAGTGTTGGGAATAAAAAGAACACAAGCAGCAAAGCGAGGCTCCACCACACTAATTTCAGAAAAAAAGCAAAAGATAGGGATAATGATTTTAACACCTGAATGTGCAAAAACGTCTCCACTGACTCATATTATAGCTGTTGAGTTGACATTTGTTACCGTTCACAGGCTTCTCTGGCAGTGTGTTGATAGTTACTCTGGCTCTGAGTCCTCCCCCCGCCCCTGTCACTCCAGCCAGGGTGATGTTGTATTTCGCTCCAGGTGTCAAGTTTTTCAGGAGGTATTTTGTCGTTGAGGCTGATACATTATAGCACTCTGATGAAATGAGACATGGAAGAAAAAAAAAACTTACAGGAAGTTGTCATCACCGGTCAACACATGTGGTTGTGTTATTGGAACATTTCATTTTCTTCCATAATGGAAGTGAAAGTAAGCATGTTATTCAGAAGCACCAAAAGTTGGTGAAAAAGTCATCCATTAAAGTAAATATGTCTCTTTCTGTCAGTTCTACAAAATGTTTGGTTTTGTAAAAAATGCTAGATCAATATGAAAGTGGCTTCACACTTTCACTCTCGTCCTGTGGGTTGATCCTCATGCTGCAGAGGCGGTAGTGTGTGAAGAAACCTCGCTGGTCCGCAATGGGAATCTCTTCCCAAGACAGGTGAACAGAACTTTCTGTTTCAGCAAAAGCACTGAAGTTCTGTGGTTCTTGTGGAACTGAAGAGAAACAGGAAAAAAAAAGAAAATGGTGAAGACAACTTCTGCAGTATGCAGAGCAACTTAGCTGTGCTCTTTGACCTTTTCAATGCACCAAAATAATGTACATTATCAATAATATACATGAAATCATCAAATGTCCCAATACTGGAAACACAAGACAAATCAAATTCTTTTCCTGAGTCAGCGGGGTGGAATAACAGAGTTATTACACTTGATCCTGAGGGAGATATGAATGTGTGTTAAAAGTTTCATGGCAATTAATCCAATGCCCGCAGACCAAAACTCAGCCGTACAGGTGTCAGATCAGAAAACATTTAAACACATCAGCCTGGAGGGCAACAACACGTGGCAGCTGAGTCGAGTTTCTGATAATCATGGTGAGCCCACATGTCATGGTAAACTGAAACCTAATTCACATACACTTACCACCCTCCTTTTGATAAAAGAGGCACATTTTAACTGTCTGCGGTTTCCCATCAGCACATCTGTGTTCAAAGTAAAGGTAGCGAACGTTGTTCTGTATTTCTGTCACAGAAACAAAGAAAGTAGGTCTGATACATGGTTGTCACAGCATTAAATGAACAAGATAAGGGTTAATGAAAAACACATGACGGGTGGAAACCAACAGAAGAGTTTGGTGTTAGTGTCTAGTCTAGTGTCTTGTTTACACTGTGACCTATTTTAGTATCTTGTGTTAGAAAAAAAGTAAAAAAATAAAATAGTAGTGTAAAACAATGTTTTGCACCTGTATGTCTTGGACTGTAGAGTAGAGGTTATGACACTGTGTGGTTAAAAGTGCTTTAAATACATCTTACTCTCTTTTATTTGCCTCCGTTCATTTTTCGTCTTCCAGGCTGTTAAAGTGATTGCAGTTTCCAGCCTTGAATCTCTGTGCTGAAGCTCGTAAAACTCAAGGCAAGTTTTCCTATTTAATATTGCATCCAGTAACGTTTTGTCACAAACTGCAAAGGAAGGGGAACAAATAACTTTTAAGGTCTTCTTAAGGATAAACATACATGATATGTGACACACACACACACACACCTACCTGGCCTACTTTGAAAATTTGCAGCAGGATGTGCAGGTAGCTGTGTATGATTGCTGGAGGAGAACTCCCCGCAGCGTTTATGGCAATAACTGAGATGTTGACTGCAGAGTACGAGACATAAGTAGTGTATTTATTCCCTGTGATTTTAGCTTCCCTCTTCAAACAAGGACATCTATGAGAAGACTGCGAGTCCTTCAGCCTGTACATTTTGACTGCTGCTGCATGTGGCATCGGCTGGAGAGCAGAGGAGAGTTCAGATCAACGTAACAAACACAGCAAACCGAACAAGGCAGCAGGTAACATACGATCATCCGTGAATGGTTAAACCCAGTCTGGGGCTAAAGACAAGGAGGAGGAAACAAGAGTCACAGGATGCTTCGAAAACTCACAGTATGTTATACACACGTCAGGACTGTTGATAATCATAAACCCCCTCAAACATGTTAATGGGATTAAAGGACAGAGGTGCTTTGATGTTCACGAGAGTGGGTGGGATCATCACTCACCTTTCTAACAACATTTCAAAACTTTAAGACAGTTAGCCCAACCCTCCTGTAGAAATTTCAGCTTTCTAAACACATGTCTGAAGCCTTTTGGGTGGACAAAAACTCAAAAGGTGGCATCCATATTTTAAGTGGTAAATATGTCAGTTTGATATTGCACTGTGGTTTGAGCACGGCACATCTTCTCTAGCTGTAGCACCCCCTAATCATTTTTAGCTTTCAAAAGCATTCTTGATGCTTTTAGCATGATTGAAAATTCAGGAACCTCAGCAAACCCATCACATTTTGCCAGAACATACAGTGGGGCAAAAAAGTATTTATTTAGTCAGCCACCAATTTTGTGCAAGTTCTCCCACTTAAAAAGATGAGGTCTCTAATTTTCATCATAGGTATACCTCAACTATGAGAGACAAAATGAGAAAAAAAAATCCAGAAAATCACATTGTCTGATTTTTAAAGAATTTATTTGCAAATTATGGTGGAAAATAAGTATTTGGTCAATAACAAAAAGTTCATCTCAATACTTTGTTATATATCCCTTTGTTGGCAATGACAGAGGTCAAACGTTTTCTGTAAGTCTTCACACACTGTTGCTGGTATTTTGGCCCATTCCTTCCATGCAGATCTCCTCTAGAGCAGTGATTTGTTTTGGGGCTGTCGCTGGGCAACACAGACTTTCAACTCCCTCCAAAGATTTTCTATGGGGTTGAGATCTGGAGACTGGCTAGGCCACTCCAGGACCTTGAAATGCTTCTTACGAAGCCACTCCTTCGTTGCCCATGGGCGGTGTGTTTGGGATCACTGTCATGCTGAAAGACCCAGCCACGTTTCAATCTTCAATGCCCTTGCTGATGGAAGGAGGTTTTCACTCAAAATCTCACGATACATGGCCCCATTCATTCTTTCCTTTACACGGATCAGTCGTCCTGGTCCCTTTGCAGAAAAACAGCCCCAAAGCATGATGTTTCCACCCCCATGCTTCACAGTAGGTATGGTGTTCTTTGGATGCAACTCAGCATTCTTTCTCCTCCAAACACGACAAGTTGAGTTTTTACCAAAAAGTTCTATTTTGGTTTCATCTGACCATATGACATTCTCCCAATCCTCTTCTGGATCATCCAAATGCTCTCTAGCAAACTTCAGACGGGCCTGGACATGTACTGGCTTAAGCAGGGGGACACGTCTGGCACTGCAGGATTTGAGTCCCTGGCGGCGTAGTGTGTTACTGATGGTAGCCTGTGTTACTTTGTTACTTTGCAGTCCCAGTCACTGCAGGTCATTCACTAGGTCCCCCCATGTGTAGGTTCTGGGATTTTTGCTCACCGTTCTCGTGATCATTTTGACCCCACGGGGTGAGATCTTGCGTGGAGCCCCAGATCGAGGGAGATTATCAGTGGTCTTGTATGTCTTCCATTTTCTAATAATTGCTCCCACAGTTGATTTCTTCACACCAAGCTGCTTACCTATTGCAGCAGATTCAGTCTTCCCAGCCTGGTGCAGGTCTACAATTTTGTTTCTGGTGTCCTTTGACAGCTCTTTGGTCTTGGCCATAGTGGAGTTTGGAGTCTGACTGTTTGAGGTTGTGGACAGGTGTCTTTTATACTGATAACGAGTTCAAACAGGTGCCATTAATACAGGTAACGAGTGGAGGACAGAGGAGCCTCTTAAAGAAGAAGTTACAGGTCTGTGAGAGCCAGAAATCTTGCTTGTTTGTAGGTGACCAAATACTTATTTTACTGAGGAATTTACCAATTAATTCATTAAAAATCCTACAATGTGATTTCCTGGATTCTTTCCCCCCATTCTGTCTCTCATAGTTGAAGTGTACCTATGATGAAAATTACAGGCCTCTCTCATCTTTTTAAGTGGGAGAACTTGCACAATTGGTGACTGACTAAATACTTTTTTGCCCCACTGTACAGTTATCTGATTAATGCATCTTTAGCAGGGTCCATAGCGCCCACCGAATTTGGTATGCACATCATTCTGGACATATTTCACTTTTGCTTTCATTGACTCCACCCAATAGGAAGTCAGCCATTCTTAATTTTGAGTGTTTTTCATAAACTTTATGCAAACTTTTTCAAACTGCTCCTGGAGGGTTCATCGGATTCATCTGAAATTCAGGATAACCCACAGACCAATTTGACACTAAATTGTGGAGGAATTTTATATCTTGAAAGGTAGCATTATAGGTAATGATACTACATGCCATTTTGCACAATTTACATGTATGGAACTGTTCAAACTTCCCCCCGAGGATTATTCTAAATTCACAAAAGTCTGGTTGGCTTAACGTTGAGACGTGTGATGCTAAATTACAAGGCTTTTGAGTTTTTGCACGATGCAAATGTAAGCACATGTAACAACTGCATACTTGCAAAAAGCCTCTGGTCTTTTGTCATTTTTTTTCCTACTTGGTGAATCGCCTACCAAATAATTGTTCAAAGTGTACAGTGGACAAACTCATTCTTGTGTTTAATGGAATATTTTTTATAGTGTTGCACATGGACAATTTGTATGCAGCACACTGTTACACAGTATGGGACAAATTCAATATGTGTTGGTGAAAGTGCTTTGCTCCAATCTAAACCTCACAACTGTGAATGTTCTGGTGTAATCTCCCTTCACTGGCTTACCTTCCACTTTAGCACCACCCTACGAGTGCCATTTACAACACTTGATTTCACTGTGACTTCAGGTTTTTCTTCAAGCTCTGCAGTGAAAACACAAACTTATAGTGAACATTTTTAAATTAAAGTTATTCTAAATGTAGTTTGAGGTTTACCAATTTACATTTAGAGGAAATTAAAACCCCGGAAAAGTTACATAATGTAATGGTTTTGCATTTCCTATTTGAGTTTTAGTTTATTATAGTACTGTGCAAAGATCATTTAAAGCCAGTAAACACAGGTGAAACCACAGTTTAGAGAGGTAAGAATCTGTTACAGATATCAGTCAGGGGGGCTTTGGTGCACTTTCCCAACCTGCAGTGACATTTTGTGATGCAGGTTTGTACATTAAGTGCACTTTTACATGAGGCATAGTGCAGCTTTAAAATGATTAAACATTTACGTTCTTGTGTCTACTGATGTGTTCAGATTAGTAATCAGATTACTCAAATTCAAACAATTGACTTAAAGCCCAAAGTGACAATCAATCCACAATGAAATCTTTGACTTCACCTGCAGGAACAGTCACAAGAGACCAGTCGCTCCACAGTGGGTTTGTGGCCTGAGTGGACTTATGCCTGATTTGAACCTGGTGGGATGAATTCTTCAACAGATTGACCTTGTCTGTTCAGATAAAAAGAAAACAAAGCTAGTTTTAGTCTTTTCATGGAACTTGTTCACAGTAAGAAAACTTCAAAATAACACCAACCCTATCTTTTATATCTTACAGCCAACAAAGGAAAATGCTGCTATGATCCCCAACAATTACAGAACAATGCATCACCCACAGCAACAAAAATAAAATCTACTTTTTATTCAGAAGACTTGAATTACAAAGATATGAGGACTTAAGACCACTCACATGTATAAGTCCCATTAGTGGCATTTGTTGTTATTAATCTCTGAAACAGACATATGGATAAAGGGGTTAACTACGTGAAGTAATGCAGCTTCAGATACACTCAATTTTGATAACAGAATTTGCCTCACGTTTTCCCACGGTTCTGTCAGGTGTCCATCTCGTTGGAAGCGGACCTCAGTCAAAGCTGGGTGCCTCTCAGGTGCCCTCCAGCTTAAACTGAGTTTGTCTTTTAACCAGGACATCAAGATATTTTGTGGTGCTTCATACTTTACTGTTGAGGGAAAGGTTGTTTTTTTTTTTTATTTTTACTTTGTGTACTTTTGTATGTATGGTGGCATTACAAGCAAAAAAAAAAAAAATAGATGTCTACATATTCTCATTATTGCTCAAGAAGGACAACAGATTGTTTTAATCACCTATTTTGTTGGGTGAAATGAGGGGAGCAGTACCTGTGTTCATGAGTACAACGGACCTGATGGTTGACCTGCAGGTGGCATTTCCAACGAGAGCCTCCACAGAGATGTCAACAGGACGACGTTTGATAATATCTTCCTCCTTTAGTTCACATGTATTCTTCTCACTCTTAAAATTTTTGCCACTGCAGATGAACACGCAGAGCTTTGAGTACAGTGAAAACGTCTGAATGAGACTGATCGTGTTTATTAACACCTTTACATCCAGTTTTCCCCATTGTGTTTCCCTTATGTTGCTTTAAGATAGTTAAAAAACAAAACAGCTAGCCTATCTCTGTCCAAAGACAGAAAAATCCACCTACCAGAATCTCTTAAGCTCACTAAGGTATCTCATTTGTTCAGTCTCAGTTTTGCTGCAGATTTTGTCACCTCCAGACTAAACAAAGCTAGCTGTTTCCCTCTGTTTCCAGTCTTTATGCTAAACTAAGCTAACCTATTGCAGGCTATAGTTTTACATTTACTGCACTGAAATGTACAAGCATGTTTTCCAAAACATTATTTATATACACATGTAACAATGGCTTGTCAATTAAAAATATCGCAGTTCAAACACAAAACAATACTCACCCAACGTAAAGTTCAAATGTCACGTTGCTCTCAGTCGTATTTATGCTCCATTCACAGATGTACATGGACTCATCAGAAGTTCTCCTGAAGCACTGAGGACTGGAAGGAGCTTCACATGCTGACCCTTTAGAGAAACACATTTCAAAATGATCTTATTTATTCATTTTAACATTTATTTTACTCAGTTGTTCTCTTGCTAGAGAGAAATAAAAAGAAAGAAAGCTTCAGGACCAAAACCCCCACAGCAAAATGACTTACGTTGTTATTTTGTTGAACATTTTTCTATTTTCTATTGATTATATTCTTTCAATTTGATTTTAGTTCTACTGTGAAGTACTTTATAGTAAATTATATCAAACTAAATTAGAGGTTTGGTCAAACAAATGGACCTCTCTGTCACTCTGTGCTGAGCAAACTCAAATTGAAAGCTTACAAACAGACATCTTATTTGTAAAACAAATAACCTGCCAACATGTAAATATTCAGTTTAGACAATACCATAAAGGTTGGCACTTTAATAGAGCTGCACAGTGCAACGCAGAACGGATGTCTCCTGTTAGTGGAAACCACACGCTGCTGATAAGCTAACCAACATTTTGTGGCTGATGTTCAGCTTTACTGCAAGTTCTCACTTTCAGATGTCTGCTTATCGTTCTGCTCTGTGTCTCGATGCTATCAGACAGAAGCTGGTAGTAAATCAAAATCTGTCACAAGCTAAGAAGTGAAGGAAAAACAGAAAAGGTAAATTATATTCATACCTTTGCTGACTGTCGTAAGGAACATAAACACAACAATACATCCATGTAGTGAACGCCAGTGTTTCAAAGCTTCCATGAAGAACAGTGGAAAGTCTTGAAGGATCATTCTTCGGTGTGAGAGTCCATGTATTCAACCTGCCTTCATGTAACTAAGACGTCTTTCTCAGAAATGTCAGAGACGTTCCGTGTCATTCAGGTTACAAACTGCAGCAAAACCACAAGTGTCAGGGGCGGGGGAGGTTTGTATTCAGACAGACATCAACAGCCATCCTGAAAGTGATGAGTTTTCAGTCATTTTGTTGATTTTTTTTTTAAGTTTATTTCCCTACAGCTGTTTCTGTTCTGTCTCTTTCTCTCTAAAAAAAAAAAAAAAAAAAACAAGTGGAGAGTGGAAACTACAGCAACAGAGCACAGACACCTACGCCTGTCTAGTGCTTCTTTTTGACCACCAGTGGGTGTGCTGCTGCTGATGATGACAGAGTGGCATCGGCCAGGGAGCGTGGAGTCAGTAGAATTTACTGCAAATCCAAAGTGCTTAAACCTCTGTTTGGTTATTTCAGCATTTTACTGATTTGGTAAGAAAATCTGGAAACCACTTCACTGGTTGGACCTCTCTTTTTGTCTCCATCTTGAACACATTATTATGTAATTGTTCACAGTGACACATTTTCATTCACAGCTCAACTTATAGACGCTTTGCCTCAAGCTCGTTTGTTTGACTTTCTTGGTTTCAGTTCAGTTGGTCAGATTTGCCCACTTCCCTGCCTTGTCATGCCAGTGATATTGGTTCCTATAGTTTCATAATTCCACTGTAGTTTTTAGCTAATGTTATTGGGAATACATAGTATATTTGTTTGGGACTATTTTAAGTAGTGGATTAATACACATTTAATGCTTTATATTTACATTCACTAGAAGCACATTTTCATCATATTCATGGTAATGGAGGAGCACATCACCTTTGTAAAATGTTGAAATGTAAAGCTGCATCACCGCTGACATCTCCACCATGTGTAGCAGAGATGGTTGGCCCACATGTCTGTTGGTCACACAAACATTTATTATTAAAAATCAAACAAAATATCAAACTAGGGTTTTAAATATGTTTAATTTACTGACAAATACACCGACAGGATTTTAGACAGAGTATGACTGGAAAGAAAAGCACTATGAGTGAAACGGATGGACGAAGTTTTCCATCTTTCCTGTAATCAAAGTGAATGTTACAAGAGTGTTACTCTGTGCATGTGAATGTTTTTAATTTGTTCCAAATCAGGATGTGAACCATGTCCAACAATTTACTGTAATATCCACCAGCCAAGTACCCTTCTAGCTCTTGCTGTGGTTTTTGGGACAATTATGCTCCACCAACCACTCATCAACTTACATCCTTATTCTTTTCCCATTTCCTCTTTATACAGTTTCAAGCTAAATCACTTGCACTTTCATTTTGAAATGCTGACTTCTGTTCACATGTACAAGAGGAGCACTGGCGTGGAGAATGATTTGGTGCAGATCACTGGTGTTAATGAAAGTTTACATCACGTTTTATTTATAATTTAACTTGCAGCATTGCTATTTTGTGTATTTTGTGTTTGGATCAACATGAATTATTTTCATTATTCAGTATTTTTATTCTTTGCCCTTAATGTTCCAGTTTCTCATTTGAATCCCATCCTTGCCAAGGAAACTTTTAACATAACATAAAGAACACTTTTCTTATATCAAAGATGTCGTTTCTGTTGTAACAACAAAGTGTTGATGGGCCAGTGGCTGTTGTGTCGTCTGTTGTTGTGATTTTCACCTGAAGAGGAGAAAACCATACAGTTGCCTTGCTGGGACAATGTCAACCCACCATTTTCATTATTTTTTTATAAAATTTAATATTAACAGAAAGAAATGAAGAAGCTACAGTTAACTGTGCCGTGATAAACATGTTCTGCTACATTTTCTCAATCTTGTTATGAGCATTCAACAGCGTTTGACCCTTTCACCCAACGACCCCTGTGACCCTATGTGAGGATAGCGGTATGAATAATGGATGGATGACTTTGAATATGAGTTCTGTTTTCTGGTTTAAATACTAGACTGTATACAAATCTTGAAAATTAAGACAAGAAAAAGAACAAGACTCAGAATTCAGTCATCCACATAAAATGAGAGGAAATTATAAAAGAGAGAAAAGGAGAAAATTAAAAAATGAGACATATAAAACTGAAATAATAACAAAAGTATAAAAATGGCAAGAATAAAGAAGCAATTAAAGACTAAGTTGGGGAGTAATGTGACAACCAGACTTTCTGTACTGTGGTAAAATGTCGCTAAAAATATTAACTAAAATACTGTGATAAAGTATAATGTTTAGTACTTTACTTGAGTACTGTCACTTTTATACCACTTTATACCTTCACTTCATTTCAGAGGGGAACATTGCAGTTGTGAATTACTACACTACATTTAATTGACAACTACAGTTACTGTTTACTTCTTGGATTTTACACACAAAACATATACAACTCGATATTATACTATTGAATTCTTAAGACTAATATAATAATGTTGTGATCTATTTGATGTTGCAGCTGGTAAATATGGGTCTAACTTTAATAATCTTGTATGCTGATGTGTAGTCTTAGTCATAATAGTACATCATATTGATCTGAATATGTAAAATACAGTAACTCTGTACTAGATTGATCAAATAGATGCAGTGGAGTAAAGGTACAATATTTCCTTCTGCAGTAGTATAAAGTATAACTGATCAGAGAGTGGAAATTCTCAAACAAGTTGGTACTTGAGTGAATGTGCTTGGTTAGTTTCCTCCAGTGAGTACAGGATCATCTCCTCCACCTCTGGACGTGTATCAGTGGCGCCCCCCGGCGGTCTGAGAGTGTCAGTACAGAAGCAGGAGGCTCCTCAAACGGGCTGCAGGAGAGGTCAGCACCGTGTCCGCCAGCAGGGGACCGGACCGGACAGACGGCCCCTCTCCGCCCCTGACAGACAGACAGCCTGATGGGCAGCCTCCACACCTTTCGGACAGCATGAGCAGGCCTGTCGCCCCGCTGAGCTCCTGGTAACAGGCCTGAAGATGCCCCATGCGTGCTGCTCTGTGCTAGAAGATGGCGGAGTCGGATGGCGCGGATTTTGCTTCCAAACATCCGCAGAGCAGGTGAGTGAAGCGGGGTGAGGATGAGGTGTGTCCCCCCGAGGTTGGACCGGCCCGTCGGTGTTTCCAAGCTGGAAGCCTCCGCGGCTCCGGGAGCGCAGCCCAGTTCGAACCCGCCGCGGCGTCTCAGCGTCGCGGCTTGACTCACTAGGAAACACCGAGGAGCTGTCCCGGCCTCGGGGAATACACACTACCTATAAGAAATAACAAATTTAGAGGAATAAAAACAACCAAGTCTGCTGTGTTGTAGCAGGTGAACCCCAACACATCTGGTTTTAGTAAGAGTGTATGTCTTACATTTGAAAGGTTAAGTCAGTATGTGCAGGACTTTTTAGTAATGTTAATGTCACTGCCATGATGAGCAACACATTCAGGGTTAGATTCAGAAAACAAGACCCAGCTGTGCAAAGTTTCCAAAATGTGAACAGACACCATAAAGTTAAATGCTCTGTCAGTTTTTTCTGTTGTTTTCCATCTATTTTATTTATTCATTTATTCTGACTAAAATAACACACAAGGTATTGACTGATGTCCGTCCTGTCTATAGTCTGACTGGGTTCTTCTGATACATCAACATGATACGATTTTTAAAGTTAAATGCAGGACATAAACATTTTTGACACAGTAGACATGTAACAGTAGGAAAATCACCAGCGTAAGTAATAAAATTAATGATGCCTGAATTCCACTAGGACTGGTTTACTGGCCCACTTGAATTATTCATGTTGTTAGTAACACTTCGGCTTTTCCCATCATGGCAAGTCAACAACGAGTCTGCTGTGAAAATGGACCACAGCGATCAGGAAATGTATAGAGCGGGACACTTTACAGTTGAAAAATAAACTCATCTGGCTCTCTGATGAACAAACTGTGGTACTAGTCTGAATGTAGTTAGATAGCCTTGTGTTTTGAATGGTTTTCTCTGGTGGTGGGAATTTTTCGAGTTCCTCATCATGACACATTTTGTGACTTTGGTAATTATGGGCTGGCTAACAGATGATGAAGGCTGCCTGTGATGTAATCAGATACATTTGTAAAGGTTTATGTCAGATTCCTGAACCATTAAAATTTTCACTCTGATTCAAGGATACAAAGAAACTAGCCATATAACATTTCCTTTGCTCTTTATCACAGGGATCAGTTCTCGCTCCAATCATGCTGTGGACAACATGCACATATAACTATTATAATACCTTTTTCAAACATAAATATCATGTTACATTTGGGTCTGAACCTTTTTTTACTGACAAGACATTAAGTCATTGTTTTGTAAACACTGCACATATTTTTTGCAGTTTCTTAGGCGACATATGCAGGTGCTGACGTGTCTGTGATCATTTAATATTGACTCTTTTAAAGTTGACCTATTTATCATTCAGGCTTTTTGTAAAGTTTACTCCAGATTGTATCTGCTTCTTCAAACACCAGCCTTCAGTTTTTTTTTTATCCTGAAAGTTAATGTCCTTCACTTGGCTCAAAAAAACTCCTTTGTACTTTATCAAATGAAACACTTCTTGTTGATGTTCCAACAAAAATAAAAATTATACACATACAATACACAAAATCAGCACATACAAGGAAAAGCATGGGCACTAACTTTATCTTGAATAATTCAGAATTACATAAATAGTGTGATGGATATTGTGTTTCTTGATCCATCGACTCACAGCAGGCCTGAATGTTTCCGAGCTTTAGTCTGTCATTGTAATTTAATATTTGATGACCTCGTTTCTACCTGGCATTAAATTATGATGTGAATATGAAATTGCTGGACTTGAACAATGGAATCATTCCCTTACATGATGTGTTTGGAAGCTTTTTTGCCATCTGTGATCTGCCTTTTATTTGATTGGATGCCATTTTTGGCTCTCATTTGACAAAACAGGTTGGTAGAAAAAGTGCTAACAAAAACTAACACGGCAGCTGTCACTGTTCAGCTAAGACTTCTCTGTCTGTCCCCTCGCCTGATGTCATTTCTGCTGTGGTGATTGTGATTATTCTTGGAAAGCGATGTCAGGTCACATTTCTACCTCTAGTCTTAATTACGTTTTTATCTTGTAATACTGTTTTTCTTTTACATTTATATCTCTCATGTCCTCTCTGCCCAGCGTAGTGGTGTTTTCTACCACTACATGCTGATTATACTACCTGTGGTAGTGACGTTTCCACACAATGTGGTCATGGTTGTTATTGGCAGGTTCATTTCAGTTTTCTGTATGCAGCATTGAATAGCCCGAACAGAGGTTTAGTGTTGTGGTTTTCCTGTGTGCTTATACACCCTCACGAAAGCAAAGACCCCTCCAGCAATGGCAGAAATTAAATTTCCATCACGGTATTGATGTGTACATCTGCATCTTGACATAACACCAAACATTAGATGTCACATTTTAATATTGTTAGCTGTACAACCTTCTCGGTCACAATAATACAGCCTCTAGAAGTGTAAATTATAATTAACATTATGTTCAATTTTCAATTTAAGACTGACTGTAAAAAAATGTGTAGGATCCCTTGATTCACTGGTTGTGACAAGGTCTTTTTCTTCTTTCCAGTATGGCTAACAAGAATAGTACTCTGCGCTGTACATTCTCAGCCCCGAGCCACAGTGCCACCCTCCTCCAGGGCTTGTCAGTCTTGCGGGCTCAGGGTCAACTACTTGACGTCGTGCTGGCCGTCAATGAGGAGCGCTTCCAGGTCCACAAAGCTGTCCTGGCCGCCTGTAGTGATTACTTCAGGTTAGTCTGAATCACAGGACTCACTGCCCATTTACATGTTAAATTGGAAGCACTTAGCCAATGCTCTTATCCAGAGGTAGTTTATACTGAGTGCATTGCTGGAGTAAGCTACAGTTCACAGATCAACTACATTCAAATGTTATAGGTTGGGAGAGGATGGTAAGGAAGGGAGGGATGTGGAGCTCACAGCAAAATGATACACTCATTTGCACTTGTTTTCTTTCATTATACTTAACTGAATTTATATTTACAGTGCTCACCCTGAATATAGAAATATTAGAAAGTTTTAAGATGATAAATTATTAAGCATAAGCATTAAGTAAATGTACAAAGGGGAGACATAAAAATGTAGCCAAATATACCTCTCACACTTTCCTCAAAAGATAGTACAGTTCATCTGCCATGGACACTAAAAAACATTAATAAAGAAAGAAGAAAGCTGTTTCACATCGTTCAAGTGCTCTCACTTAGATTTGGAAAGTCAAACACAATTCATGTCATTTAAATCAATGCCTTGCATTTAGAAATGATAAAAGTCATGACGTTCACTGACTTATTCTTGTGTTACAGAGCAATGTTTACTGGAGGCATGAGGGAGTCAAATCAAGATACCATTGAGCTGAAAGGTCTGTCCGCCCGCGGGCTGAAACATATTATTGACTTTGCCTATAGTGCAGAAGTCACTTTAGACCTGGACTGCATTCAGGATGTCCTCGGGGCGGCAGTATTTCTCCAGATGGTCCCAGTCGTGGAGCTCTGCGAGGAGTTCCTCAAGTCAGCAATGAGCGTGGAGACCTGCCTGCACATCGGCCAGATGGCCACCACCTTCAGCCTGTCTTCCCTTAAGGAGTCGGTGGATGCCTTTACCTTCCGTCACTTCCTCCAAATTGCAGAGGAGGAAGACTTCCTGCATATTCCCATGGAGCGCCTCATTGTCTTCCTGCAGAGCAACAAACTGAAGAACTGCAGCGAGATCGACCTCTTCCATGCCGCCATTAGGTGGCTCCGCTATGATGACTCTCGCCGGGCTCAAGCCAGCAGTGTCCTCTGCCACGTGCGCTTCCCGCTTATGCGCTCCTCAGAGCTGGTGGACAGTGTTCAGACAGTGGACATCATGGTGGAGGATGTGCTGTGCCGGCAGTATCTCCTTGAGGCCTTCAACTACCAGATTCTTCCCTTCCGACAGCACGAGATGCAGTCCTCGCGGACACTCATACGCTCCGACGTCATGTCACTCATCACCTTTGGCGGGACACCCTACACTGATAACGACCGCACAGTGAGCACCAAGGTGTACCATCTCCCTGACACCACCTCCCGCCAGTTTAAAGAGCTGACAGAGATGGAGACAGGGTGCAGCCACGCTTGTGTTGCCGTTCTTGATAACTTTGTGTACATCGTGGGTGGACAGCACTTACAGTACCGCAGCGGAGAGGGCGCAGTAGATAGCTGTTATCGCTACGACCCACACCTTAGCCAATGGCTGCGCATCCAACCCATGCAGGAGGCCCGCATCCAGTTTCAGCTCAACGTACTTCAAGGACAGCTGTACGCCACTGGAGGACGCAATCGATCTGGCAGTCTGTCATCTGTTGAGTGTTACTGCCCGAAGAAGAATGAGTGGACTTATGTGGAACCGTTAAAACGCAGGATTTGGGGCCATGCAGGGACTCCCTGTGGAGAAAAGCTGTACATCTCAGGGGGTTACGGCGTCTCGTTGGAGGACAAGAAGACTCTTCACTGCTACGACCCAGTATCAGACCAGTGGGACTTCAGAGCTCCCATGAATGAACCCAGAGTATTGCATGCCATGATTAGCACCAGGGATCGTGTTTATGCTCTAGGCGGTCGCATGGACCACGTGGACCGCTGTTTTGACGTGCTCGCGGTCGAGTATTACATTCCAGAGAACGACCAGTGGACCACCGTCAGTCCCATGAGAGCAGGGCAGTCTGAGGCAGGCTGCTGTTTGCTGGACAGGAAGATCTACATTGTCGGGGGCTACAATTGGCACCTGAACAATGTCACGAGCATCGTGCAGGTGTACAACACGGAAACAGACGAGTGGGAGAGGGATTTGCACTTCCCAGAATCCTTTGCTGGCATCGCTTGCACACCAATTATAATTCCACAAAACACCACACAAAGCTAATCGTCCGAGCTGTTACTGTGAAGATTTTATTCCATGTGCCGCCGACCACTGACTCAACACAAGGTGTGACCATTACAAAAGCTAGTGACTGTGTGTGTGTGTGTGTGTGTGTGCTTGCATGCGCATTCTTCAAATTGAGGGAAAGACCTGAAAAGCTACTAAGCAGCATTATTTTCTGTCTATGTGTTGTTTGGGACAACATGTTTAATTAACAGGAAAACCTTCATTAACAGTGCAACTGTTTATTGTTTATTTTCTTTTTTCTCTGCAGGATCCTAATGTTGAAACACTTTTATAATACAGATGAAAGCTTTAAAATTAGTTTTTGTCATAACACTAACCTGTAGCAAGCTAGTGTTCTGTTCGAATTCTGTAATTAATTGATCAGTATATTATCTTTAAATTAACTATAAAGATAGGAATTCTCTTCCTGAATAGCATTAACTAAATATATAACACTTCTTTGGAAACCAATTAGAATTCAGTCTTTAAAAGTATTTTATAGTTTTGTCAATGAAGGGCTTTAGTTGCAGACAGCACAAATTGTTTCTGGAAATCTAATTTCTGAATGAAAGCCTTGAGTTAACCTTTATAATGTTGGACGTTTTGATTGTACAGTTGCAAATCCTTTATTATGTGTAAGCTTTTTTTTTTTTAAATCTTGTAATATTTAGTTGGTTGTCATTTTATTCTCTAAACAATCAAGAAAACTGAAGACCTCTTTTGTGTGTCTCCAGAAAACTGACACACATATCAATGCACAGTAACGATTGCACAAGTCAACACGATCAGTGGTTTTGTTTCAGTACTGGTGATAATGTTTTTCTTCTTATTGCTACTGCCCATGTGTGTTTCCTCAGCTGAAACTCCCGCTGACACACTAATTGTTCTCAGTCAACATTGAACAAGTGTGGACATTGAACAAGGCAGCTACATAAATCATGTATGTGTATGTCCATGTGAATGTCAGTGTGTGCGCCCCTCTTCGTGTTAAACTAGTGCTACATCTTGTGTATCGCAAGCTTTTGTCTCTCAACCGACACGATAAGGTAATACAAGCATTACTACATTTAATGCAGATTTACTATTTAAACTGTTGCTCAAATCCCCCCAAAAAGTACTTAAACTATCCATTTGCCACGTTGATACTGGCTTGTGCTTTTGTTTTAACTGCATTGCTGCACTTTTATTTATCAGACTATTAATTTATCAGACGTCTTGATTCTGCTGCTAAACTCATCAATGTTCTTATTGTGTGTGTGTGTGTGTGTGTGTGTGTGTGTGTGTGTGTGTGTGTGTGTAAATGTAAGGACAAAGCAAGCTTGAAGTTCTTGTTTCTCCTTTTAAATGTGACCACTTGGCGACAAGTGTCCATTTTAAAACTGTCTCCTGTTTGCCTTAGTGTGTATTTGCATTGTTTGACCAGTAAAAGCACATGATATCTCGTTGAAGTGCAATATAAAGGAAACTGCTGTAGTCAAAGGGGAATGTAGACATTTGTGTAGCTTTATGTGCATCCTTTATTAAAGGTGTATCTTGTTCTAAAATGCTCCTCGGGTGTGTTTTTTTGTTCTTATTTTGATGCATTTCCACAACCACCAGCACCACCTTTTGTGTTTTAATCCACAGACACTGTAATAATAAAAAAAAAAAATCTAAATTAAACTAATAAGATAAACTAATAAGAAAATGTAAAATATTTTCATTACAGCTGCAACTAATGACTGTTTTCATTATTGCTTCATTATTTTCTTCATGGATTTGGTCTATAGAATTTAACTCCCGATTTGATGTATTTAAATGTCTTATTTTGTCTAACCAACAACCCCAAACCAAATGACATTTAGTTTAAAGTAACAAAAAACTTAAGCCATTAAGAAATTATCCAAATGCAAAACAAGTTTTTTTTCGACTGGCTAATTGATTAATCAATGAATTGTTTAAGTTCTACTTTTCAGAACCGTTATGTTGCAAATAGATAGCACTGAAGTTTTATTTTTCCAATAATAAAAGTGCTGCTATATTTGACCACTTAAATGTTTTCAAAGAGGTTATGTTTTCCTCTCTTCTTACAACAAAACAGCATCACTTACAGAGATTGATGCATTTTCTTAAAGGGTTTTTGAGTGGGGCATTTTTCCTTAATTAACAGACAGGAAATGAGGGGCCTAAACTCCCTGACCAGAACCTAACTGGGAACTCACACACCCTGGACCCTGCAACTGTAGTAGTTGAACTCCTTTAAATAAAATATGTCCTTTGATCAGTGCGCCCAGTTGCAGTATGCAGTTTTTCAAAAGGAAGTATTTATGCGTGTGGAGCATTTTCAGATCATTGGTTCCTCTTGATCAGTGTTACATAAGATTTGCAACAATAAGAAAACGTATGTTGCTGTTGTGTGTTAAAAAATGTACCTATTATACTACATATTTAAACTGCTTACATACAGTATATCACTATATCTTATTTCACTGTGATGTTCAGTATTATATTACATGACAGGATATTATAATAATAATAATAAAAATAATAACATTGATTATATTATATTATATTATATTATGAAACAGTCAGCAGCTCAATGAAAAGCAAACATCCTCCACACACCCCTGTCGTGCCGCTGCCCGTACGTGATGACGACACCACAAGGCCCTGGCGTGTCGCGTAACGTAACATTCCATTGAGAAGAAGAGGGAAAGATGGCGTCCTCTAACAATCCTCGCAAATTTAGCGAAAAAATCGCTCTGCATAATCAGAAACAGGCGGAGGAGACCGCCGCGTTCGAGGAGGTGATGAAGGACCTGAACATCACCAGAGCTGCGCGGGTAAGACGTGCTCATCCGGGGCTCTTTCCATTTGGTTGCATCGCTGTTTGGCAGCTAAACGAGCTCTGCGGAGCTCAAACTGAGCGGAGGGATGCTAAGCTAATAAGTTAATATTAACGAGCTGCATCACTTCAGCTCCGACAAACCCCGTTTTCACCCCGACTGGCTGAATCACAGCAGCTCTGCTCAGACAGCTGCAGCTGCCCGCGTTAACCAGCCTCCACCAGCTCAGAGTGAAATGTGTCTGAGGCTGCTGTCATCTCACAGCAAACAAACCCTCTGACATGGAGAGAAATCACTGGACAACAACATGTCGTAGAGACCAGAGACAACAACAACAACAACAAACTGTCTCCTTCAGGGCTCAGTCAGTGTTCAGACAGCCGGCAGATGTTCAGCAGCCTGCCCAGATGTTTAACCATCCTCCACTTGAGCTCCACCTCTCACACTTTGATTTAGTTAAAACAGGCAGACTGGCAACTTTCTCACAACAATCATGAGAAGTTGCCTTAAACACAAGGGCTGCAGCTAATGATTATTTTCATGATCGATTAATCTGCGGGTTGATGTCATCCCAATCGATTGTTTAGTCTAGGAAGCATCACTTGGTTATCCTCATAGTCTCTTGATTGAATGTTTAGTTAATTAGTCTTTGACGTGTGTTATTATGTATAAATTTCCAACATTTTAGCATTTATGCTTAATTCATGACACCACTTCAGTAAAAAAAAATGGCCCTCATAAACATTTTCCTTTGTTTTCTGGGATTTTACACAAGCAAGTGATAAGAAATAAAGAAATGTTATAGTTTCTCTGAAAAGACATACAGTTCATTTATAAAACAGCAGCAAAGCTTGAGATTTTAGAGGCTTGAGCTACAGATTTTTTTCTTTCTTTTACTGTAAATTAATTTTCTGCTGATCAGCTAATCAATTAATTAACAAATTGTTCCAGCTCTGTTAACCACAGAAGGGGGAACACCCTGTTGCCAGGAATCATTCAGGCTAATTGTTGGCCCAGTAGCTGGAAGTGATGCTCACTTACCACATGCTGCATCTGTGTAAACCTGAGCTGTACTGTCACTTACTGTAGGGGGGGGGGGAACTAATCAACTAGTCAGTTTTGTGGTCTCTGCCAGATTTCTTTGTGTTGCCATCCAAACATCAGTCCATTGCATTTGTTCAAATCATTATCAATCTGACTGCAGTTCATTGTTTGTGAAAGAGGACTCCCGTCACAGTGTCTTTGTGATAACATACATTAATTTTGTCTCTGGTTTTGCTTTAAGACACGTGGCTAATGTAATCACTGGGTGTGTTACATGGAAAGTAATCACACCAGCTGTCAGTTAGGTGTCATTCACATCGGCTGATGTAATTTTTTTTCCCTTTGCTATGAAAGTTGTCGTCTGCCTCCTTTGATTGTCCATGAAGCCACAAGTCTGCCTGTTTCGTCGTGTGTCATCTTTCAATGAATGGATTCATTAATCTCTCATTTCACCACTGTGGACTGGCAGGCATCATTTGTTTTTTAGCATCACTTTTTTGTGGATCAGATCAGTCATTCACTCATGCTTTCATGCAATTTTACTTTGCACAGTTGCAGTTACAGAAGACCCAGTATTTGCAACTAGGGCAGAATCGTGGACAGTACTATGGAGGCTCACTGCCCAATGTCAATCAGATTGGAAATGGCAACATTGACCTGCCTTTTCAGGTGAGCCCTTAGCCTCTCTCGGCTGGTAAATCAATGGTTTGTTCTCGACCAGTGTACCTTTCTTAGCTGTTGGCCGTTATATTGGACATACAAAGGTTGCAGTTGTCTGTTGTGTTGGTGAAAGATTGGCCCAAAACAGAGAAATCCACTTAGCTTTTTTAAAAAGTCTACAGGCTTAGTCCAGGCAGTCAAGTGTTCAGAAATTACCTGCTGGTCCAACCAGGTTTTATCAGGATGTGAAAGGAAGCCAGAAGATTGTAATACAAGGCATACCAGTTCTAATTTGATTCCTAAATTTTAAAGTATATCATTGCTTGTCATGGCTTTCCATCTTTAAATACATTTGCCAACTCGAGCATCAGTATGGGGGGCCCATGGCTTGACTCATTTTGAAATGAACACATTTGCACCATTAATCCTGAGATGTAGCTGTGTTGTGTGAGTAAGCTGTTTCTCCGGCCTCAATCACCTGCTGTGTTCACTCTTAGAACTCGGTGCTGGATACCAGTCGGACAACCAGGCACCACGGGCTGGTGGAGCGCGTTTACCGTGACCGGAACCGCATCACGTCTCCTCACCGCCGGCCGCTGTCAGTCGACAAACACGGACGCCAGATATCCTTTTGCTGTTGTTTTTGGAAGCATGTGGGGTTGAGGATGTTTTCATTCATCGTTGCTTTGAGGCTTCAGAGGCTGCTCGAACATTGTCCAGAGCACCTTATTGTTGTGATTAATTTAGCATGTTTAGAGACATAACAGTCTGCTCCCTCTCAAGTGTTGCTTTTCATAGCTGAAAGGATGAATTTGTTCTCAGGAATCGAAATTAGGCTCCTCCAACTCAGGCTTCTCATTTATGTTTGCCACAGACTGGGCTAACATGACTAGTGTGCTTTCACTAACAGTCTGTAACCAACCAACAAACTGCCAAAGCTTTGCAGGAAGAACACACTTTTACCTTTCAAAACATAGTCTGCAATTAGATTTAAGTAAGTAATTTAAGTATCTAACTAAATCCCTTGATCCAAAAGCATGATGGATAAAAACAAGTAACATTTCAGACCCCAGAGTGACGAGGTGTAGATTTGCCTGGTTCATGTGCAGTAAATTCACAGGATTACATGTGGACCTGACACATAACAAACACGGCCAGATGTGATGATAGAAAGAGGAGGAAAAACTCAGCATTGTTCAAGAGATTTTTTAACAAAACCTGAGGTGAGTTGTTAGTTTCACTGCACGCACTGAGAGCCTGATTATTGAGTGAGCCACTGCAATGTATTGTTCCACTCCCATTGAGATTATTCTTAAAAATAATTTTGACATCAGATAACACAATGCTGGCCGAGGCCTTTTTCAAAGTAACTGGATCCCAATAACATTTGTGTGTGTAGGTCATCTATCATCTATCATGAACCAGCCAACAGGGATGAAACTATGGATCAGCTGAGATCAATTTTTCATCCCCTCTACTTTATTATCCTTAACTAAATTCACATCGACAGCTGTCCTTACAGCTCGGTTTACCTCTCCCCACCACCTGACACTAGCTGGAGAAGGTAAGACACCTCCCCTTGTCCATTTGCCAAAAATGATAATTAGGACACAGTCAAGCTCAGCTGCAGCCACGTTAGTACAAAATTCCCAAACTCAACCAAAACAAAGATGTTGGGGTGTGGTGGCACGTCTGTAACAGGGTGTGACTCCTGACAAATTGTCTCAGTCAGTGTCGGGGTTTTGGCAGTGGTTTTCGCTGACTTCTCATCTTTCTAACACATGCAGGACAAACTCAGACTCAGCCTTGCACCAGAGCGCCATGAATCCGAAGCCCCAGGAGGTGTTTGCAGGGGGATCACAGGAGCTGCAGCCTAAACGAGGTAATGGGGGATCCGGTTACAAACGCACAGAGCCCGCTTTTATTTATTAATGTGCAATGTACTAATGCAGGCGGCAAACCTTAAATGACATAAAAGGGTCGATGTCACAAAGAAGTAGATCTAGACTCTGAAATATTTATGGAGTAAATGGGTACTGATCTTTGGCTGCATCAGCATGCTGGTACAGTACTCAGCCGGCTGTTTGAGAAGTAACATCTCTGAATGCAGCTGATTCAGGGTGATCTACAGAGGAGGATCAATAATTCACTGATTATCCATGGATTATGTCTTTCTGTGTGTGAGGCTCTGATATAATGAAGCCAAGATTTGGCTGGCATCCAGTCAGTCTGTCTGCTGGTCACCTTGCTATTTATAGACTCTCAAGGATCTAGTGCACAGCACTATATCCTGCTTGACTGGCTCGGAGATTGATGACTCATTTCTTGCACTGATTCGAATTGTTATGTATTTTGTCATTGCAAGCAACTGTGTCTTGCTGTTCCACTAATTAGTACTGCTGCTAACAGTGCCTGGGACGGAGAATTCAGAGTCAAACGCAGACAAGGAGGGGCAGAAACAGTTGTGGGATGACAAGAAGGTACTGACGGGAAAGGGAAGGGCTGCACTTGTTATGATGCGTGTAAACCACTCGAGATGTGCGGGTCATGATTATGTTTTTTTCATTAGGATGATTCATCAAAGCCCAACACATGTGATGTCCCGGGAATCAAGTGAGTGGTTTAACTATATTGTTGGTTGTTATTCTTTACAGTGAAACAACACCACCACCACAGAGTATAGAGGTTTGCCAGTAACACAGCCATGAATAAGTCATGCTGTAAGTGCACTGCTTTGGCACTGCTTTGGGAATTTTGATTTTTCTCAAATGAAAGCTGTATCATGAGGGTTAAATAAAAGTTTTTGGCAATCTGCAATTCAGTGAAGTCACAAATTGGTCGCTAATACCAAAATGTATCAAAGTACAGGACTACAACTGTCACTCCCCAATTGATAGTTTAACACAAGGATTGATGCTAAACAACCTCTTCTTACATATTTTTTGATGTCGTTAAAGGTTTGGTTACATCAGAAAGATTTGAAAACGTAGTCCTACGTTTTCAGTTGTGATTATACATATATAAAACACATAATGCTTCTTTATTCTTCTCCCAATTACTTTAGACTAGATTTTATATTGAATAGTTTCAGTGTCTTTATTTGTTGTTCTAATGTGTTTAAAGCTGCTTCTCAGCCACAGAGAACCTCTGAGGGCGATGTGAGAGTCGCTTTCCTCATGTCTGACAGAACTTTTGTCTTTTCAGTATATTCCCATCACCAGACCAGGAGTTGAATCCATCCGTGCTCCCAGCCGCACACAACACCGGCGGATCGCTGCCTGATCTGACCAACATCCAGTTCCCCCCTCCGCTATCCACCCCGCTGGACCCCGAGGACACCGTGGCCTTCCCCTCCCTCAGCTCATCCAACAGTACGGGCAGCCTGACCACCAACCTCACCCACCTCGGCATCAGTGCCGCCAGCCATGGTAAGAACTACTATTTGAAAACAGTAAAGCTTTAGTACACCAAAATATACTTCAAATGAGGATGTTGGACACTGTTTTAGTCTTGTGAGTTGTGTACTTAACTTCAATATTAAAATGATATTAAAGCCAAAAGTGGCCATCGTGACATTGATTATGTTTGCATGCATTTAATATTTTGAGTATTCAGTCATTTCTGCAGCCTGATATGCTTGAAAAACTAAATTTCTTGTACAGTTTAAAAGGAAAAGAATCGCTAACTTTTTCAAATTGTCTGAAAAATAGCAGAATTTTACTTTTGCCTCTATCTGGCACCTCTTGTGTAAGCACATACAATGTTGGGTATGGAGTCTGGAGCCTGGAGCAGCCATCCGCTGGCTGCCTTTTCATCATCATCGATGAAGGTTCAGCTTTTCTGAGCTGAAGATCAATTCGGCTCAAATAGTGACTAAATTAGTCACTGAATAATAGTTTATATGTGGGGAAAAACACCCACCTGCCATGCAAGAGTTATAAAACATTTTCACAATTTTACAGTCAGACCATTTTCCATCACACCGATGCGATGCAAGAATTTACATTTTAACTCCATGCTTCGTTGTGACATTGTTTGATTTCAGAGTCAGTGGCTGCTGTAGTTAATTGATGGAAAAATCAATTCCATTCATCCAATTTCTTTCATTTTTAAAAGCTCATGTTAAGGTCTTTTTGTCGCAGTTCTTTGCTTGATCAGTTGTGTTTTATTAAAACTGCTGATTGTTGCTGGGGGTTTTGTGGTAATCATTTACTTAACAGCACTTAGTTGATTTCAGTTGGGTGAGATACAAAGAAAACCTTTCATGCTTACTCTTCTCTCTTTTTTTCCTCGGCAGGGATCCCAACCTCCTCTCAACCTGCCATGACTGTAACAGGACAGCGCCGGCAGCCGCCCGTGGTGCCACTCACCCTCACTTCTGACCTCCACCTCCAACAGTCCCCCCAGCAGCTGTCACCCACCCTCACCTCACCCATTAACATCACACAGGTAAGGCTCTGCTTGCCTCTGCAAACTTGAAGCCGAGGCCTAAATCCTCATACTACTTTTGTTTGCTGCACTCTGCACACTGCACAACATGAGCGACTGTTATCCCCATACAGCTGGGTAATGAGAGGAGGCAACAGATGCCTATTTTTACACAAGTATGTCTCCACACTCACAGTTCATAAAATGTGGTTTGGGTGGTGTTTTTATAACCGTGAACAGTGAAACTACACGCTAAAGCGGCCCGTTTCTAGGAGGGTGTAGAGCTGAAATGACACAATCTTCAAGTAAATCCAGCGTTTATGACGTTTAATGGGACTGGCCTGAACAAAGTCCATACGTGTCTTTCCTCAGGCCGTGCCAACAGAGTCGCTGACCCTGGAGCAGCAGCTCTCCCAGTACCCCCTGTTCAACCAGCTGACGGCTCAGGCTCAGGCTCAGCTGCTGAGCGACCTCCAGAAGCAGCAGCAGGCGCTGTCGCAGGGCATCCAGCTCATCGCCTTGCCAACTCTGACCTCCCCCGCTACGGCCACCGCCACCGCCAGCAGCCCCTCCCCGGACAGCCAGAGCCAGACCACCGCCAGCATCAGCGTCAGCTCGGTGAGAAACCAGGAAGTCTAGTCAGAAAGTCGAAGCAGAGATAACAATTAATTTGATGAAATAACAGGGACCATTTAGATTATCCTTAAGCTTCTATTCATTTTGTCACCTTATTGTTCTGAAAGTTGTTCAGCTACACAGAATACATCCCACTAAATAGCTTCACATCTTTGCTATGCTACTTAGCTTTGACACTGATTTGTCATTTTGACAATTGTACCTTTTTAGTACAGTTACCTTCAAAGCAAATCATTGTATTACTTGTGTTACATTCAGTGAAGATGCTTACAGATCCTTTTAAGATGACAGATTCTTCTCACCATTTTGCAGTTATTTCAGATTTAGATGAATTTGTTCATACTTTTGAAAGCAAGAGAAAGGCTGATATAAGATGCAGAAATACAACTCTAACCAGCTCTATAACACCACCATCACTTTACCTTTTAAGTAGAGTAAGATCCGCAGATGTTGCTACGCTACAATCATTTTTTCCAGATTTGTAGACTTTCCAGCCACAGAGATGCTCCACACTGTATCTGGTGGTGATCTGTAATGTTTCCCACCTATATACACACTCTACACAATGAGCAGATCTGAGGCTGATTGTCTCTCCGTTCTTTGAGATTTGTGTGTGACAGGCATGAAGCTTAGTGCTAGCTAACCCCCTTTCCCTCCAACAGTACCGCAATCAGACTGGCTCACCAGCCACTCAGTCTCCAACCTCCCCAGTCTCCAATCAAGGCTTCTCCCCCGGCGGCTCGCCTCAAGTAAGGGCCCACCCACTGAGCTAGCTGCTGATTGGGGAAGGGCTTTGCGCCTGGGGGAAAGCTAATTGTAGCTGAGTTAGGCTGCTTTTCATCCTCTGTATCAGCAGTTAACCACTCATGGTGTCAACAGCTGCATAACTCATTTCTTCATCACCACTGTCCCTGTTCACTGTGTGCATGTCAACTTGCAGATAGTTTGTTGATGGAGGCCCTGACCAGTTGTTAGTCCTAAAGTGATCTTTTTAGGATGTGCCACACATGGTTAAGATGTGGGATGAGCTGCAGTATCGCTAATCGCTAAGATTAATTAAGATGAATTGCCTTCGTTTTGCTCCACATATAAAGAGACAAATAGAGTGATAATTATTTTAAAAGAGGAAATAATATTTCTAAATGCATTTCTACAGGACTTGCACTGTGAATTATGAGGCATACTAGCTTTCGTGAAGTGACTATTCACATACACACAACAAACAAAACATATCCATCTCTGCAGTGGGGAAAAGTTATCAGGTCTTCAGTAAAGGCATTTGGCAGAATGGCAAAGTCATGTGTTTTAATAATACCCCTGATGTGTTTAGTGTTTTTCATGGCGAAAAAAGGACACATCTACAAAAACAATTTGTCGAAAGGGGAAAATTTATCATTGGCACTGTTAAAACAAAAAAATACAATATCAATATATTTGAAATTATTAAGTATATGTAAATGGTTAATTTAGAGAAAGGTGTGCTCTGTACATTTTGAATTTTGTATATTACATAATGATCTAGTAGAAATGGTTAGACTTAGGGATGGGTATAAAGATTTTAACAGGATTCTACCGTACTTTTATCTCTTCTTTTTGTTTTCTTTTAAGATTAAAAAAATTAAATGACAAGAAGACCAAGAACTGAATTAATATTTTTATTTTGTTTTTTGTAAATTAGCTACCTTGTTTACTTCATATGCTCGTCATAGACTAGTAATATAGCAACTACTCTGTTTAGTTGCCTAACGTAAGCTAACGCAGCGCAGAAATGTTCTGCAATCTGTGAACAACAGCGCTATTTTTATGAATGAATATATATATATATATATATATATATATATATATATATATATATATATATATATATATATATATATATATATATATATAAAACCATTTTCTGTATGGTAACTAAGTAATGGTAACTTTTTCATCATTAACCCACCTCTGTAATTTTGTTACCTCCATGTGGGCACCAGGCGATGAGACATGAACGGCTAGTATAAAACATTTAATAAAACATTTCTCCACTTCTATGTGACACACTGAAAACATAGCTGGATGTTTTTGCTCGTGTGTCCGCCCTTATGTGGAAAAGTCTCGTCATACTTGTGTCAACAAGAATTGTCAGCATCAGCTTTTGAGCCTTTAGTTCTCTCTGCTATTATCACCAATAACTGTCCGAGTGAGTCAGAGAGAGAGAGATCCCTCTTCTCTGGATTGGGAATAGCAAAAATACATTATAGATAAACATAATTAATCATTTTGAAAATTATAAATGGAGGCACTCATTTATGTTTATGTAGCCCAAATAAATAGCAAATCTGTTTTCTTCTCCAGTATCAGGACTGGTGACGTCGGAGCTTATCAATATGACAGTTTTAATAATATAGCCCATTTAGGCGCCAATCCCTAGTTAACTGGGACTCCACCGCTAAAAAAATCTTTTTTAAATCACACAGTCACACAGTGTTGATGCTTTTCTCATTGCAAGAATATTTTCAAAGGAAATTGCAGTATTTGTCAACAATGGCAGTGTTCTCATATTTTCTGTGTTTGTAAAATGACATTTTACTGTGGATACAAAACGCTGTGCAGTTCAGTACAACATTTACTCAAAGCAAGCAAAGTTTGAGAAGATTTCCGTTGAATTGAAGCCGTCTGAAAGCTTATTTCTCTTATTTCTTTCACCTGCACCCCAGAGATGGTGAGTTAAATGTCTCCATGACTAACAGTCGTAACGGGCAAAAATATCAGAGGAACACTGAAGTTGACAAATACCAGTCTCCTTTTTTTTTTTTTTAACAAGTTGATTTGTGTTTGTGTCACAGTGAACAGGGCTGCCGCGGTCAAACATCACTGCACTGTTGTGTGTCCTGTCCTCAGAGGCACCAACGACTGCATCACCTTCACACTTACAGTGTTTCGGCGTGTTTTAAATGAATAAATCATTAAAGAACATCACCCCTTCATTCTGTCCAGTGTTTCGTTAGCCTCCTTTCTTTGTCCGAACCGCGACAGCCCTCGTCATGACAGCCATTTGCTTTGGTCGCTGCGCAGTCGGACAGGTGTGTGACTTTGTGTTTTTGCTCGCGTTCTCTGTTAATCCATCGCTGAGATGTCTGCTTGTGGGCCCGGATAAGTCGCCTTCTGGCTAATTCTGTGTCTGCCTGCTTTTAACTCTAGCTGCTTTCTTGGCATTTGTTCCTAATTCAGTGGCTTACCTCTCTTCCTCCAGCACATTCCCGTGGTGGGAAGTATATTTGGCGACTCCTTCTACGATCAGCAGTTGGCGTTGAGGCAGACAAATGCTCTCTCTCACCAGGTGACGCACAACGCACAAACATCGAGCAGCGGTGACAGAAATGGCGCCTTCATAGTGTTCCTGACTTTACGCTGGGTTTTAATTCTGTGACTTTTTTTTTTTTTTTAACAAGCTGGAGCAGTTCAACATGATCGAGAACCCCATCAGCTCCACCAGCCTTTACAACCAGTGCTCCACCCTCAACTACACGCAGGCAGCCATGATGGGCCTCACGGGGAGCAGCCTACAGGACTCGCAGCAACTCGGCTACAGTAACAGTAACACAGCAACATCCCCAACATCATCCTAACAGGTAGTGAAAGTCACACATTTTTAGCTGTATCTTACCTCGAGTAGTATCGCGTTTAACCCCCTTTGTTACCTAACCCCCTTTGACTTCTTCTTCTTCTTCTTCTTCTTCTTCTTCTAGCAGCAGTAAAACCATCTGTAAATGTCGCTTGTTGGTTTTCAGTGATGTGAAGCTTAATTAATCCAGTCACAGTGCCGCAGTAGTTGCACTATAAATATATAATGTGTGTAAAGGAATTTATTTATAGTACAGTGCAGGATTTAATAAGTGATAATTTGAGATCTCAGCTCGTAGCGACATCTCTAAAAACATGAGCAGCCAAATGGGTTGAAAATAATTCTCCAGGTTTCGTTTGTTGCCTCATCGGACCTGTTTTGTTTTTGTTTTTTTTAAGTAAGTGCAGTGTTATCTAAACTTACAAAAAGTTGTAATAAACCGTATTTTTCCTTTAAATGTCTGACTTGTAACACAGGCTTTCCAAACATATCACATGTAATAACTGTTAAAACTGAAAATAATGATGTTTCAATTAAATTAATTCCGGCTTTTGTATTAAATTAAATGACAGTATAAAATAACTGCTTGATTTAAAGTGATATTTATGGATAATGTCCACATATTGTGAAAATCACAAACTATATCATGTTAGGAACTAATTTCAAGTTACAAAGTGCGAAATACCTCTTTAATGGTAGCTTGAGCCTGTGTAAAAAATGATACTCGGCGAACCTGCTTCGTCTTCCTCAGATGTCAGTACCCACTTGTCTCTCTGATGTCACGCATTTCAGTCACAGGGGAGTCTCCGCCAAGCCTCTCCAAAGAGCTGACCAACTCTCTGGCAGGCGTTGGCGACGTCAGCTTCGACGCGGACTCTCAGTTCCCTCTGGACGAGCTGAAGATCGACCCGCTCACCCTGGACGGACTGCACATGCTCAACGACCCCGACATGGTGCTCGCCGACCCCGCCACTGAAGACACGTTCAGGATGGACAGGCTGTGACGCGAGAAGAGAAGCTGACTGTGGCCAAGAACAAGAAGAAGAAGAGAAAGAAGAAAAAAAAACACAGACTAACTTGTGAATGGAGACAAACAAAGGGCAGGGTGAACCCTCTCCCTCGTTGCATGGCCGTCCAGCTGTCCGACCTCGCCCTCGACTCCGTGAAGCCCTTCGAAACGATGCGCCACCAAAAGACAACAGGGAAAAAGACATCCAGTGGCTTGCCGAGGAATGGCCTAGCTGTCGTTTTGAATGAGATTGGTTGCTCAGCGCTTTCGCTAGCCTGCTGTGTTTACAGTGTACCATTACATGCCACATATATTCCGAAAAAACGCACACGTTTCTTTTCTTTTCATATCCACTTTAATATTTGTTTTGTTGATATTTGCTCGTAGCAGGAAGCTGCTAGGACATTGGGTTAAACCATTACCCATACTAACGGCTAGGCTATGTTTAAAAAAAAAAAAAAAACAAACAAAAAAAACACCACAGCCGGTTTGCTTGTACCCTGCAATCAAATGAATCGGTTTTCCCATCATGCCGTAACGGCTTTCTATTTCACACTCAAAGCTTTATTTTTGACAACCAAATGTTATTTTCATCATGTACTGTATGTTTTGATGCTTTGTGTATTTATATGTTCTGTTAATTTATTTGGTTAAAGATTTTATATTCCATTTCATAATTTAAATTTGATGCCAAAATGCTCTCTGTAGGCATAGTGTAAAATTGCACTGATGTAATTTGTGTCTATTTATTACTAACATATTTATATATCTGTTCGTTAAGCTACTTGGTTAATGAAGGAGTGCAAAACCTCCCCATAGTTGCTCTTTGGTGTTTGATGTGCCATTCTCTGATGTAGGACGTGGTAGACATGCTGCAGCCCAACGGTCAAATCAAAATCTCCTAGTTTTTAGCACAGCTCCAGGAAACGCTGCGTGCTCCAGAAATGGGTTGGTTTTACGCCACTTGAATTAACTTTTTCTGAGAAAATCATCAGGTATTTCTATTTAACTAGAAAGGAAGAAAAAACACGTCCAAATTCATTTTCTGCCAGTGAAAAGCCAATAAATATCCAGACTGAACTTCTTTTCAGTGAAGGAAGCCGTCTGTTTTTAAACACTAAAATCTTAAATCTTTTTAAGTCGTCACTGTGAAATCACCTGATTTTGCCTTACATGAGTATTCTACTGTTCTACTTAAGTGTCTAATGTGACAACGTATTTTCGTAACTTATTGTAACATTTTCTTGTATTTGAGAGGAACTTCACTTTTGGTCAGTGATATTTGTGGTTCTGTTGTGTAAGGTTTGACAAATCAATGTACTGTATTTTGTATCGGTACAGTTTATAGCCAAAATTGTTGATGTTTTTTAAAGTGGGGCTAAAAAACAAAAGAAAACGACAAAAAAAAAAACAAAGAGTTTGAAGTATTTTGAGAAGGAGTGCAATTATGGGGAGGCTTTTTGCTCCTTGACAGGGAAGCTCTAACAAAAACGCTTATGACCTTTTGCCACGGGGGTCATCGACAGCAGAAGTACTATACCTGGTCGATGGTTGGATATTTAACTGAATCGAAGTCTCTAGGTGATCATTTTCATGAGACGGAAACTTGAAATTTCAGAGTTTATGAATATGAGGATATTTTTTATCGTAGAGTGTCTGTTTACTCCATTTTGTAAACAGGATGAAGAGCATAAATGGGCACCTAAAAGGCTCTGATTTAAGAAAGAGGATTTATATATTAAGTGTTGTATACAGTTTTGGGACAGCAGCAAGATCGGCCCTGTTCTACTCAGTGTTAGCAACCAATTAAAAAAGGTGACCGACACAGTCGAGGATGTAGTAGAGTCTAAAACAGCGCATGCCACCTGAATGGAAAAATGTTTACAAAAGTTTCATCTGAAAATATTCCTACTGATAATATCACCTCTGACTACATCCGCACACAGTTTTGCCAAAATTTGCCGAACAAATTGTGTCAAAAAATTTAAAAATGCAGTCACCTCAGATTTAAACCTGCGATGGCTTTTTGTCAGAGTTTCCCTGAGAGGTGCGTGTAGATCTGCGGGATCATGTTCGGTATATTGTAATGTTCATGTACAGACATGTTAAATCATTTACTCACCTAAAGCGCTGTTGGGAAGACTTCCAACCCCTCCAGAAAAGGAATCACGTTTGGTTTACTGCACGCCTCTACAGTTGTACAATTTGTTTCAGTTGAAGTGTTTACTGTCTGCTGTAATCCTCCATCAAAGGTTTTGTTTGCCTTCAACAGATCTGTGATTCCTATGCAAACGAGACAAAAAAAAAACACCCTTAAAGGAAAAATCCACCTCTGATTTATTGTTTTATTGTTTTAACGGGGGTCAAGCTGGATTTAGTGTTCTTGCTTGATGTTGCAGTCGAGGCTTTGCACCTGGCACTTCCAAAAAAAAAAAAATCTACACACCTACTAAGATAAAGTGAGTTTAGATGTTCTTCAGCTTGAAGTGTTTTCTCCTTCAGCCTTGAGTAACACCAGACAAACTAGACAAATTTAGAGCCCCTAAAGACCTGAAAGATATCTTTTTCATCTTTTTCATTTTATCTAAATTATTATCTTACTTTCAGGATTTGTGGTCTCCTCACTCTTTTACAGAATTTATGGAAAGAATGCAAATCATTACTTTAACGACTTGGTTATTGCTTAACTTTTTAGTTGATGTGGCAAATGTGTAACTAAAGATGAGGCTTTCTATCGTCACTCTGAAGTGAAACGTGAATGGTAAAATGTGAACTCGACTGGTTTGAGTGTACGGCGAGTGCAGGGCGTGCGTCGAGTGTTGCAGTGGTGCTATGACAATCAACGAGTGAAATCGTACGCTGAACTATAAATTTCTTTCTACGAGAGAGAGGAACATAAATCCAGCTTCACTTATTCTTTTTTTTTTTTTTAAGTTCTCCCTGCCATGTCTTCTCAATAGGTCATTCAAACACATCTCTTGCTGCATGACTGTTGTCTGGAAAGAAACCTTTTTCTCTCTAGTCCTGAAGGAACTGACGCCAAACCTGACCCGCTGTTGATGTTTCCGATCGATGAAACATTTTACTTCAGATGCTTGAAATATCTGGATGATTGTCATGTTCCAGTTACTCAAAGAAAGCAAAATAAACCACTAAAAAAAAAAAAAGTATTTATCTAAAGTTGGATTTTTCCTTTAAGTCACTGAAACAAATGTATATTTATTCCTAAAAGAAAAAAAAATAAGCCTTGTGTTTTAGCCAAATGTCACTGTTGTTGCAGTGATGCCAGTGATTTTGAGCTTTTCCTGTCACTTCCTTCCTGTCACCCTGCTGAGTACTAGTCCTTCACACTGACCTTGTACATATACGCTATAGCTGAAACAAAATGCATGACTAAAAACTGACAGTCAAAACCTCTAAACGAAGGCCTTCTGCAGCTCCACAGGTTTGATTTGTGTAACATAATGCTGTCACAAAGTCTAAAGGGGTGCATGTATGGGTTTCTGCTGTGCAACAGTTAACTCAGTTTCCTGTTAAGTGACTCTGTTACCTCCATCTCTGTATAATGCTACTTCATGAATGATAAGAGAATGTATTTTCTGTGGCAGTGTCCTAGTTTTTAGCCTGTTGCCAAAATGACGTTTTTGTTGAGTTGTTGTCTCGGTCCCATCACAGTCGGACCGGACTCTTCTTCGATCACCCCCCACTCCCTCTTTTTTTTCCAGACTGTTGCCTGTTCCACGCTCTCTCTCTTCCTACTGTAGCATCTCGCATCCCGCATACGAGCGCAAACAGTCGTTTCGCGTATGGAAAAAAGCAGTCGACCCAGGCCCCCTCCTCTTTCCGTTAGAGCAACCCTTTTTCTGGCTTTTCTTGAGGGAAAGGCAAGCAGGTTGTGTCTTGCAAAGACTGCAGATCGGCACACGCCCTGATCGTTTGCATACGTGGACTTGGATCTTCTGAAGCTTCGGCAGTCAACTGCATGACATGATAGACACCTTTGAGCTGATTCTCACCCCGCGCTGTGTAGCTATGCTGGAGCATTTTAAGACATCATATGTGATTGTTTTATGTTGTTGTTGCCTATCATGTCAGGTTTTTGGACTGGGTAAAGTGTAATTCTGTTTGGCTCTTTGACTTTTTGTTTTTTGTGCAATGTTTAGTCCTCTAGTTGCTTCGCACTTTATTTGTGACTTCCTGGCTTTTGAGCAGGGACTGTTCTGCCCGATGTGAATGCTGACTGTTTCTCTCCAGATGTATACTCCGGAGATATTTTCATGTCAAAGAAAAGATGAATTCTCTATTTTCCTTTGTGAACTATATTTTGGCTTGTCTTGTTTTTTATCAGTGAAGATTTTAGGGGATGCAAAACTAGAAAGGGCTTACTCCAGTGCAGCTTGTGTGTGCTCTCGTGTTGGAAAGGATCGGCACTCCGAATGTATTACTCTGTTGGTTACCCCCCCCCCGCCCCTCAGATCCCTCCCAGTGGATGAAAGTTGCAGGTCACAGGTAGTAGTGACACTAGATTGGCCTTAGTAATACTCAAGTGAAGCGACCTGCAGCTTGACTTTGACGACACACACATTTCCGCCACTGGAGTTCTGTACAGTGCTGCAACACAGTCTCACTTCATGAAATTGACTCAAACTCTAAAATGCAGGTTACATGTCAAACAGCTCTTCCGCATGTTTTATCTGCCAAAGGTTTCCAGCTGAAAATGGGCGAATTAGTACAAAAAGAAGTTGTACTGGAGAAGACTTCGACGTGGAGTTCTTGTGTGACGAAGGTATCAGATGCCTGTTTTTTTAACTGTCACAGGTACAGCACTGGTACAGATTTGAATTGAAGTTAGGCAGCTAACACATCTTTGTTTAAAGTGAGGAAATTTGGGTAAAAAAAAGGCAGTTATTGGGTAAAAAAAGGTTATCTGTGTTCGTCAGTGTCGAGGTTACATGTCTTTGCCTGGTCTGTTCTTGGTGGGACAACATTTACTTCTCACTTGTAGAGCATGAATTTGCATCTTGAGAGTTTCCGCTAATTTTACAAATACTTGAGTCTGGAACGCTGAAATATGGGAAGCAAACGTTTCAGGCTACTGAACGAAGACTGGAAGTCCATTTTCCAAACAAGATAAGACGAACAAATCACCTCAAAGTATATTTTCTACGTCTTGTAAACTATTTTGTTTCGACTCATCTGGTCGTTTGTGGTCTGAGACGCCTCTTTGTTGCATTGCTTGTTGGCACAGCGTATGTTGGTGTCATGTTAAAAAAGCAGTGAAGCTAAATGGCGTCCTGAACAGAATAAGCAGAGGAGAGAAGCTGAAACGGGAGTCGCATATTTATAGATGTCTCTTAAGTCCCAAGGATGAAAGGAAAGAGTTGCCGCTCATTCATTACTGCTTGTTCCCAGAGTGTTTTAGGTCTGAATAAAATCTCCCTTTAATAACACGGGGTTTTCTTAATGACTCTACAGCTCTCTCTGGAAAAACAGTTTAAGTTCCACTTAACGCTTATAGTGAGAATAGCATTATATCACTGTTGTCCTGTAAGTCGTAGTAAAAGATCTGTAGCTATTTATTTGTTGCCATGTGATTCTCCTTATGTGACCATTTGTTTATAAGATGAAAGAAAAATGTCAATTAAATCGAATGTGGAAGACATATTTTTCTCTGCACATAGTCTTGATTTGCAGAATATTCCTATTAAAAAAAAACTATCCCGATGTCATTTTTCAACACGGCAGCGTGTTGCCGTGGACATGCATGGTGTTTCGATCCTGTTGTATATTGTCTTTGCTATCGTTTCTATTTTGTAATCTGTATTTCCAAATGCAAAATTTAAAAGATTATTTTGGATATGTGCATGCTTGTGAAATGTTCAGAATGTTGATTTCCACTAAAAGCTGTTGAGTTTGAAAAAAAAAAAGTCACGTCTGTTACTTAAAATCAAACGTTTGACCTCTTTTGCAGCGTAGTCATCATGTGATGGGACTTCCCCATGAGTACATTTTATTTCTAGAGCGCTCTTCTAGATATTTAAAGATGTTTCACATCACAGATATATACATGATTTCTCTGCACTTGATCTATTTGACACGTTTACAATTTAAAACTACTCTTTCATTCAATATTTGATCACTGCAGATAAGAAAATATGCTGTTTTTGCAGAGACTAGAATGAGCAGCCATACTACATGGTTGCATCACAGCTTTCATCCAGATACTGAACATAATTTACCAAAATCCACATTTATTCATTAGTGACAGTTAAATCTTCAATAGCAATAGCTTATCTTTCAAATGTATAAACTGGAACGTAAGTATACAGTGGACAATATATGGAAATTATTTATAACAAACTTCCATTTTGTAACAACAAAACAGATCAAACAATGAATGTTATATTATTATTATCATTACTCTTATTATCATCGGGGGGGTTTTACTGCTTGAGTTTTCTCTTCTGTCAGGAGTTTTTATGCTGATTTCAAACGTGTGGTAAACTTTTTCAGAAATGTTTGCAAAGTGATGATTTCATGTCTGATCCCGGTTGTGCGTCTGAAAGTGTTTCCAGAATTCCCCAGGTCTCCTTTGTCGCCATCAGACCACCAGCTGGACCTGCTGGGCTCTGTAGGTGTCAAAGTCCTCGGGGAGAGTGTCTGCAGGGAGAAACAACAGAAAGAAATAGTCTACAGTTCAAACCGCTAAAGCAAAAATTCTCAGACCCTTTTTTTTTTTCCAGCAAGTACAAAATGTTTTCACGCACCCAAATTTATCAAATTGTCCAAATCCCTTTTCAATTTTTTTTGTAAAACACAGGTAGTAAAACATAAATACTCACTTTATTCTTTTTATTTTTTCTCTGTTTGGCTTTTTACAACTGTATAGCTATGGAATAACTGAAGGTTTTAAGATAAGATCAACTTTATTTATCCCTTAACGATTGCTAATTTGTTGATAAATGTGGAAAACACATTGTTGGTTTTATTAGTTGTTGTTTAGTTAAAATAAGCGTGTTTAAAAATTTAGGGGTCATTGAAATAGGCAAAACAAAGGCATGTAGCTGTAAAGCAGGATGAAAGAAAACAGCCGTTCAGGTGACAAAGGAGAAAAAGATGTGTTGTAGCAGACATCGAGAGGACTTTCTCGGCCCAGAAATCGAAATGTAACTCACCGTTGCAGCGATAGCGCAGGTTGGCCCAGATGATGTTCTCCTGGGAGAAGCAGAAGACTCCTAGTCGGCCTCCTCTCATTGTGGCGTCTATGATGACACCCGTGTCTGCCACCATCTGAGGACCCTCGTAGAAACGAACCCTGCACACCAACAGAGAGCAGCATCAGCACACAGCAGCAAAGGTTCAGGATTTGTAGGTTTGTTGTGAAGATAAGACAAAAAAAATCAGAAAAAAGGTACACTAAAGAGTTAAAGAGCATTTAGAAGCAGTGGGAGGATGGATTTCTCTCAAATAAAATTGGATCGCTCTCTTTTGTAGATGTGCAGTTTCTGGACATTTTTTTTTGCTATGCTCAGTAAAATATGTCAGAGACCAAGCTTCAAGCACAAAGATGAAATTCATTTAAACTAAATTCTCATATAACTTCCTGCTTTTTTGTTTTTTTTTCCCTAATGAGTGTGAGAGTGAACTTTCAGCTCATTCACTACCTGATGTAGCCATCAGCAGGTCGGTGTTGGAGGAACCAGCGGTAAGAAGTCTTGTCCTTCCAGCCGACGTTGCGAGCATCTTTCCACAGCAGTTTGACCTGGTCACCCGTGTCGCCGGTGTGCCACAAGGCGTTCCTCAGGTTTTCACCTGGACCCGTGTTTGACTTGACAGCCTTTTCAAAAACCACAAAGGACAAGAAGTGTCATGTCACAATGTCATGTCATGCTTGAGGAAGAAGAGAAACACAGTTATGCTGAGATAGTTTAAAGGTTTAATCCAAATACAAAGAGATTAATCTCCCTCTAAAGCAGCTGTGTCTAGTAGTACTTTCTGCATGATTTATACAGGGTTTGTATGCTTTAAAATAAGGGCTTTACTGATGGTCAGTAAATAATTTAATAATCTATGCTTCAGAGATTCAATAAGTATTATTTTCTTTTTAGCTTTTTTGGAATAGGACATTTAGACCAAAATTCATTTATAAAGAGCTTATTAACATTTACAACTACAGATTTGATGGCTTGGTATGAGAATCATTTTTAATGGTGCGTGACTTTTGCAGCATTTTTCCAGAAGGCAACTGGTTAAACAGCCCATTACCGGGGTCTCCCTGGAGAATTAGAGAAAGTCCAAAAGACATGCAAAGTAAAACCAGAAGCTGTCCTTATTAAAGGCTCAGTGATCTATAAAGTATTAGTAACTGCTGTATTAACCATTCATTTATCACAGCTTATAAACCCTTTATAAAGGGCTCCTTATCAGAAAGTGGTCGAGCTAATCAGTTTCATTTCTATTAACTATTAACTAACATTAACTAATGTGTATCCAGTGATAGCCATGTAAGCAGTTAAAGGTGTCCCTGAGTAGATCAAAAGTTCTCTGACCTCAGGGGGACACAAATGCCAGATAAGAGCATAAAATATGAAAATATTAAACATGAAAGTCGTGGTAGAAATGGTGGACTACCTTCAGCTGGATGCCTGGTTCTGCCACAGCTCTGAACGGGTTCGCCTGCCAGTAGATTTGTTCCACCTGCTTCCACATCACCACGTAGAAACTGGAGCTGTCCTGGTACCCGAAGATGAATCCCGCATAGTCATCGTCCGTTACCGTGTTTACGTGAAACGTCCCTTCAAAATCCACTCCGCTGAAAGCAGTGTAACCTGGTGGAGACGTTGTTGCACACAGATGTCACTGGGTGTCTTAAAGATGCTGTTTTTAAATACAAGTACAAGAATTTAAGAATTTAAGAATACACTTATTTGTTTGTATTCTTATTCTTATACTAATAGATAAGGTCAATACCACTCTCATGTCTTTGTCGTTAAAATGAAGCTCGAAATATTGAGACTGTGGTTAGCTGAGTTTTGCTTAAAGACTGGAAATACGGGGGAACTATTAGCAAACATGTTTATTTTCAGTTTTGAGAAGAGCAAGTAGTCAGATTTTTTAACCGTTCCCCTTTGTTTCTGGAGTGGTATCAATCTTGGATTCACATCTCCATTTGATTTTATTAGAGAGACACGACTAGGTACAGTTCTTTGGAAAGCAATGAGGGATACTGACTCCATCGCCACTGTACACCAGTACAATTTAACACAATTCAATACAATACAATTCTACCCTTACAAAGTTTATAATGTTTTCTCAATTTTTTGTGAAATGTCTAAATTCAATTACATGTTTTATTATTGAGTTAAAGGTGGTGTTGTACTGGACTCCATTATACAAAGAGGTGTTTCAAATTTCAAAGCAAGATAGCTGATGTCAGTGTCCCAAAATCTTGAACTATTCCTTTAAATAACAGATATAATGGTCTTACCAACAGCCAGGCCAGGATCACTGTTCATTGTCTGGACAATCTCTCTTCCCTGCACAAACAAAAGTGGATTTAAATTAAAGTTAAGTTTAATTGGACAAACAAAACAGGAACAAACACTCAACCTGGTTCAGCACCACCCAGTTGGGGTCGATTTGTGCGTCTCCCTCAGGATCTAATACGACGGTCTGGTACTCCCTGAAGTCGGTGAGGGTGACTTCAGCGTTTTCTGGACAAACATCAATGGTGTCGATGATTGTGTCGTTGTCGAAATCCTTCTCGCATACATTACCCACACCATCACCTGGGAAGATAAATGTAAAGTGTTTTGGCCGTCTTTTAAACATTTTCTTTATTTGCTGTTTATTAGATGTACAAAAAATGATAAAGATAAAGATAAAAAGAATAATATATATATATATATATATATAGATGAAAAAGTACTACTATGGTGAGTCACAGGCATCACCCACCATCAGAGTCCTCCTGCAGGGGGTTGGGGATCAGACGGCAGTTATCAGGACCAGGTGGCAGCAGGTCTGGGATGCCATCGTTATCATCGTCATCGTCACACTCGTCTCCCTTGCCATCCTTGTCGGTGTCCAGCTGGGAGCTGTTGATGACGGCTGGACAGTTGTCCCGAGAGTCTTGGTGACCATCACCATCACTGCATGAGAAAGGCTTTTACTGGCACATGCAGATTTTGGTCTCTCGCCCACTCATTACAGAGATCATTAGAAACTATTGTGATCATTGAGGTCACATGATACCTGTCTTTGTTGGTGTCACAGGGGTCTCCAATCAAGTCGTTGTCCACATCCGTCTTAAACAGATTAAAATAATTGTCGTTAGAATGAAACTGAAGAGGTATGTCTGACACATCCTGGATGTAGTTAAACTATTATGGGTATGGGTCTTTGTGATAAAAAACTATATTTATCATGTCAAATCATTGCCTGCTCATTACTTTCTCAATCAGCTTATTACTACAGAGGACGGGGTCCTTTATGAGCTAAACGTTTCAAGGTTACAACAAAAAATTCAACATCTGTGTCAGTTGGAAAAGGTAATGTAACTTTTTGCAAAATTTCATGTTGTTTGCCATTCAAACTATTTAGTTTTTTACCTTTAAACTGTGAAAATAATACCTTTTCTTAACTTTGATTGTTGTGTATAAAGTGATATGTGATTATTTTATATATGAAGGGGCTATTTAGGGGCTTTCATTTTCTTTGCTTAAGTTTTCACTGAAGTTGCAACCACACCCATTTGCTGTATTAATTTCTTTGTATCCTGTTAATACAATACAGTAGTTAAATCTGTGAGTGTGAACGTTGGCTCACTAGACTTAACAAATTAACTCAAATACATGTTATTGATTTAGAGGCGACATTTTCTGCATGAAGAACCAGCTTACAACTAAAGATTTCTGACCTGCTCAGGGTTTGGTACATAAGGACAGCTGTCGCAGGCATCTCCCACTTTGTCTCCATCACGATCTTTCTGGTCAGCATTGGGAACCCTTTTGCAGTTATCCAGGTGATTAGGGATTCCTGAGGTTAAAGTGGGCATCAGTGAATATTCAAGTAACTTATAGTTTTCACCTGCCCATTACAGGTTTCTCTTACAGTAGGGTTTAAAAATATTGTTGTCAACATTAATCAGAATTTTCAGCTTTAAACTTACATTTTATCGACTTTGAATTGCTCTCCTCTACTGTTCATAACTCAAAACATCAATATCTAACGCATAAACAAATCTGTATTGGAGTGACAGTGTGTGAAAAAAAACACTAACCATCTCCATCAATGTCTTCATCACACTCATCACCGAATTTGTCCACATCCGTGTCTTTCTGGTCGTTGTTTTTGACAGCGCGGCAGTTGTCGCAGGCGTCTCCAAAGTCGTCCTCATCAATGTTCCTCTGGTCCACATTTGATACCAACACGCAGTTATCCTGTAAAGAAGCCGTTTTAGTCTCTTCAGATACAGTGACATGAAAAACACAGACGTAAACAAACTCCTCATTATGTATTTTTAGATCACAATCATATCCTATCACTGTCTTTCATGCATGAACCTGTGTGTTGGGAATCCCATCCCCATCAGCGTCCTCATCACAGGCGTCCCCCATACCATCACCGTCAGCATCTTCTTGACCCGAGTTTGGCACAGTGAGACAATTATCCTGATAAGAAAAACATTCACTGTTAAAGTAGACTATTGGTGGGACAACTTAAATCACATCCAGTAAGGTGAGTACCGCCGTTTAATGTTATAGATCACTTTCTTTTCTTTGATGCACATGCTTTTAATTTAAAATAGGTTAGTTTGGGATTTTGGTGTTCCCTGTTTCTAATGTAGGTCAAAACCTAAACCAGGGCCTTAGAAAAGTCAGTACCTTTCTGTAAAAAAAGATAAGTTTATATACTCTATATACTTGTGAATATCTTATTCTTTGCCAACAACTAAATCATTTATACGTGTGTTTAGAATTTTCAAAAACTTTTATGAATATAAAGTAGACCCACCTTGTTACAGCTCCTCTCAGGACAATTCAGTTTCTCATCAGGGATACCATCAATGTCAATGTCAGGCCCACAGAGGTAGCCATTGCCTGCCCATCCAACTCCACACTGCAAAGATGAATAATGTTTTTCATACTGTACAGACTGTTTTCTTTGGCCCTGTTGTGTGCTGCATGTAGTATCAGATGACCTTAAGTGCTCAAACAGACCTGTACTCAAAGTTATATATTTCAAAGACTTTACTCAAAATGTTTAAACAGCTTCATGATATGTTGAGCAGCTTTGTACAAACTCTAAAAGTTCTCTTTTTAAATCTCAGCGTGACTGTTATTCAGAGAAACTGAAGATAAATGTGACAGTAAAGTAAATATAATTTTTACACAAGCATGTATACTGATGGGGAGAGCAGGTGTTCAAAGACAAATATTCTTAGAAAAGGTTTAATACAAATTAATATAATTTATTCTTATATATAAGAACTTTTAAAACAAAAAACACACCATCTCAACTGCACATTAGCCCAAATCAACCTCAGTCATCACAAGTCCCTGTTGAGAGACTGACTCAGCATAGAGAAACTGTAGGATCAAAACTTTAATAAGTGTATGATGAAGATCTTCATACTTTGAAATCATTAATCAGTTAATTTGAAATCAGTTAATGTATTCACCTGACACTCAATTGTACCCTCTCGGTGGACAATGCAATCAGCACTGGCGTGGCAGGGGTTGGGTTGGCCATTCCCACAGGCTCTCTCTGGCTTACAGCCACGCCGCTGATCCCCAACATAGCCCAGGTTACAGGGACCACACCTGAAGGAGCCCTGATGACACACAGAGGAAGACTGCACTGAGCAGCAGGAGAGAGAAACTTTGCACCACCTTGGAATCAGTTCAACAGTGTGGTTTTGTACTATGAGACACATCCACCAAAAGCTTTGGTACATAACAAAGCCTGTATCAAACTTCTGATGACGTAGGACAAAAAAAAGCTAATTTTCTAATTCAGTAAAAGAGAAAATATAAGCATAAAGATGAAGCCAAACAAAAAAAGACACTTTTGGATAATATACCTTGTAGGGATGTGGTTAAAACCTGTTTTTGTTTATTTTCAAAAACATGAGAACAGATTAATGCAGGATATGAGATGACAATTTGTCTCTTTTTGTATGATATCTTGTATGCCTCAAAACTGTAAAACACAGATTGCCAACAAGACTTTGTTATACCAGTCACACCGTGTTATATTAATTTAATCTGCAAGGTTGTCGTTATTGCACAGTAAAAGGGCCATAAAGGGAACTGTGGCATCAATCTGTCTCAGTAATGTCACTTATACAGAAACATCTATGCTAACATTAGCCCCCTCAAAACTATAACAAGTATGATCCTGCAAAACTCCCCAACTCAAAGTGTGCTGAGGTCATTTTTATCTTACGCAGGATTTTATATAAGTAGCAGATTTCCCCCAAACATGACAGGCAGGGGTTTATTGTAAATTCCTGGTGTTTATACTCACAGGGGTGTTCATACAGACAGAGTTCGGTACGCAGCCTCCGTTGTTGGAGGCTTCACACTCATTGATGTCTTTGCACACCTTGATGGGATACAGAGAAAACATCCAATAACTCCAAAGGGCCTTCCACAACAAGACAGGAATATGAGGCAGTACAGACAGAAGAGAGTCAGGAGGTGCTGAGAAGGAAAAACAAAGTTTCTTCTACCACGTTTTATCAAAAAATATTAATCTCAAACAACAATTTCAAAAAGGGGACAGGATTTTTTAAATGTTAAATATTTTAATTAACTCAGCATCTTGATACTTTGACACTCTGTTTAAATTTACAGTTTAAAATGTTTCTGTAGGTGGCTGGTCGATCTCGATTCCAAGGATCAAAACTGAATCTCTCACCTGTTTGTTGGCTCTGGCATAGGCGAGGCCGACTCCTTGGACCTGAGAGCCGGCGTATCCAGCAGGACAGGAGCCACAGCGGAAACCCGGAGAGGTGTTTATGCAGCGCACACCCATGTGACACGGCATCACAGTACACTGTTGACACAAACACATATCAACACATTCATCAAAGATCCAAATCTGATTTTTGAGCTTTAGGTCAACATGTGGAGGTTCATTAACAACAGTTTTATTAGTTTTGATATTAAAGTCGCTGTACACCCACAAAGGTGTTCTCACTTACTAAGCCACTGAACTACATGAGATAATAATCAACAAACAATAGAGGGTTAAGACAGATGAAGAACATGTTGTACACACTCAGAAGAGATGACTGACTTCCTGTAATGTTAAAGAGTCACTTGTACTTTTTAAGACAATGAGAATCAACAAATTGTTCTGCAGTTTTATGCAGGTCGTGTTATGCTCGACCAGAGGACATCCATAGTGCTGAACTTGGTTGCTCACGTGAAAGGTGACAAAAATTGTTGTGTAAAGAATGAAAAGAGCTGAAATGCTTAAAAGAGAAGTTCAATCCTCCAGCTCTTTTCTCACCTCTACACAGTGTGCCAATTACAGCAGGGTGTGAATGTTTAATTCTTGGTTTTATAGTAAGTTATACCCATAACATGTGATATGAAAACGTAATGCATCATATTACACACACTTGTATATTCTATTTAAACTATATTGAACCATATTATGATGTAACATATCGTAATGTATCTTAGCGTACTTGAGTGTGTCATGTTATACCTTAATGCACTGTATCATTCTATCATATGGTTTTCTATTGTATCTTAAAGACCCTATGTGTATAAATTTAATGTAACTTATCATAAATCATGTTGTCATGGTCACAGCTTGTCATCTGTTATTTTCGTTTAGTTGTCAACTTTCAAGAAAATAGGTCCTAAACGCGTATGATCCTGAAAGTATCTTGGTTTGATTTTTGTTTGTGTGTACTTATTAAACCGAATAAACTGAAAACAGCACTTAATATACCCTAAACTTAAAATAAAGTAGTACCTGTGCAGTGACAATATCATATTGACGTCTCATATAATATCATGCTGCAATCAATCACAGCTCTGCAATACCTCATCCACATCAGTGCAGTGGGTACCATTGCCCTCCATGCCATCAGGACAGGGTCCACACTTTATACCCTGAGGGGTCTCCATACACTTCACCCCCGGGTGGCAGGGGTTGGGCACACAGGAGAGACGAGGCTGCATCCCTCCCATCCCTGAGAGGGGAGAAAGTAAACGAGGTTAACTCGGTCAGATTCAGTAGTATGTTAGCTTTATATGATGATATGAAACTCCCATGTATTAGATATTATTCTATTGTTTCCTCAATATTATTATTTTTGTATACAAGTTATTGTATAAAAGCTGAAAAGGAACTGTCCTAAAATGTCATCCTCAGCATAAAGTCATTTGGACAACAACCAAGGCTTCAAATTCAGTCGAAAAATGAAAACATTGAAGATTGAAATAGAAAAATGCTGTCTGTTCAGTATATCAACTCACCACAGGCTTCACACTCCATCACTGTGTTTTTCAGGAATACAATCTCTTTTATCTGGGAAATATAATTAATCAAATAATGAGAGTTTTTATTGATTGTTTGTCTTTAAACAAATATATGCATACTCCCAAATTTATATTAAGATACTTATCAACAAGAAAAGGCATGATTTCTGAGGACTGAATGATCATTTCTTATTTGATTGATTAATTAAAATAACTTTTGAGTTTTCATCTTCTAGAAGTAGAGCCTTCTGGCACACCAATTTAAATATAAAGGTTATAGTAGTTCTCTATCATATCTATCATAAAATGTATCTCAAGTGCGTCCAATTTTATAGAGAAATTACTGGCTATGAGTTCAACTTTCTTTTCAACTTTTTCAGGCTATGAGCACACAGATGTTCAGTGCGATCAGGTTTTGTTTGTGTTACACTGAATGTGATAATCAGTATTATGAACATGCACATGTTAACATCATGCTTAAATGTAGTGGGGGGGTTTTACCTGTTGTTTCAGAAGCTCTTTAATCTCAGCCAGTGCCAGGTTCGTCATTTTAATCTGACTGATAATTTCTCCATCTGGGAAGACAAATATGTTTCCAGAAGATTTAGTCACCTTGTGAAAGAGTCCAAATGTACAGACAGTTATATGTACTTTTAAAACCCACAAATGCTGAAAGCCATTCACTTAGGAAAAGTTTATTATTTCATTAGTTATACCTTAACTAACAAAAACCAAATACTTTAGGTTTCTTGGCTTTTTTATTGAAGCTAATGAGTAATATTATACTTTAAACAAGTGAAAAGTACCCAGTATTAAGATTTTTACTTAAGTAAAAGTAGCAATACCACAATGTAGAAATACTCTGTTACACGTAAAAGTACTGCATTCAAGATTTTTACCTAAATAAAAGTACAAAAATGTTAATTAAAATGTTTTAAAGTACAAAAAGTAAGTCCTCATTATGCAGAAAGGTCCATTTCAGAATAATGTATTTCTATGGCTGAATTACAACTATTGATTCAACAATGTGTATGTCACTTTAATATTACAGTTGTTTGAATCTGTAAAGAATAAAGTTTTCAAATAAATGTATTAAAGTAAAAATACACTATTTTTCACTTAATTGTTGTGGAGCAGAAGTAGAAAGTAGCAGAAAATGCAGGTACTCCTGTAAAGTACAAGTATCTCAAAATGTTGCAGTACTTGATTAAGTGTATTTTGTTACTTTTCCCCACTGACTTTAACTGTTGTTGTCAGGTAAAACTCAACCCTAACCCAATGATTTAAAAAAACACATTTTGGAATAAGTCAATAAAAAGTTAAATAATTGTTTTAACTTGTGAAGTAATGTGATCTGAATAAGAAATGAAGACATGCACAACTGAAGAAGAAGGACGTGACAAAAACGTGTGTGTGTGCACGCAGCCTGTAAGTAAACACATCAACCAGTATGTGAAGTTTTGTTCCTGACACTCTTTTTCAAAGGATCACATAACCCGTCTTTGCCCCTCATCAGTCTTCCTGTTGGCTGAACATCTGGCAAATATGAACATGTACAACACACATGTCCTGATGTACAACATGATCCACTGCCTGTCAGATGCTGAAGTCTAATACCTGACATTCCTCAGCCACTGCAGGCCTCACTTGTATCCACTGCCCACGCATCCACTGGAGATGTTTTGATTGCAGCTGCAAATTGTTTTTCCAGATTTCGAATGATTTTCTGGAAGATGCATTTTTCAAGCTTGTGCACTAACAGGAGCTAAACTCTGCGTGAGTCTTTGTGTTTCAATAGCATCATACAGTAACAGTGCTTATCTGGTTTCTCAGTGTAGATAAAAAACATCTGTCAGTTATTCAACAGTAACTGCCCAAATGCCAAAAAGATTATATTATATATATAATCTATATATTATATATAGACGAAATAAAACAATCCTCCTCTTTAAGTTCAGTTCATAAACACTAAAACACAAAGTTACTCAAATCCACACACTCACTTGGGCTGGTATGACCACGTATGACCAGGTTAATGATTATAATAGTTGTTGTATAAGTGATATTACTAATTCAGTTCACAGACTTTATCACTCTAAGTGATTCCAAGCTACAGTCACACAGTTTTAACATGTCACAGGTACACATCTTAATGGTTTTACTGGTTACTTGGTCACAAATTACACAGCTGCAGATTCAGGTGATAATAACAAAAATATCAATTAGCAGCTTTTTTTTTTTTACTTTTTATGCAATGAAAAAACAAATAACTGATTATCTGGGTGGCAGATTGGTGAAGCTTATCCCAAAACAAGATAAGATACTCTGAAATTTTCAGGTGTGGGCAGATCCTGAAAGAACATGCTGCTTATACTAATTGACCCAAACAGTCCATCACCCCTCGCCCCCCTTTCGACCACCACCCCTTACCCCAAAGGAGCAGTACAAGGGCAGAAATCTCCTGAGCATGAAGCGCAGGAAATGTGGTCTTTCCATTAGCAGCAACTCTGTTTACTGAATGGATTCCACAGCAGAAAGAAAAGGTACTGGAAGTAAATCACTCTTTCCTAATAGAGAGGTAAATGAGACTTTTTTTGCCCTCAATAGAGAGTTCACAGTGATTGTTTTTCCTCATTGTGAGGAAATGCGGTTATTCTCAGAAAAGCATTGCACTGAAAACTCCTCTGAGCTTCTTTTCTGAATCCCTCCTGTCACGTACTCTTTTACATTATCAGGAAAATTAAGATCAACTACATTTACCCAACAGTAATATATAACCCATTCACATATATAACTTATATATATAACTATATTTCTAACATCTATAACATTTATTTTCTCCTCCACAGTAGACATTTTGATCTTGATGTTTCTACATTTTCACAGATTTTACACTTTCATATACTGGATTTGATAATGGTAGTCAATTACAGACCGCCATTTGCATGAAGAATTCATACAATGACTAAATAAATTCATAAAAATTCAAGTAAATTGTTGGGAATCCCTATTGTAACCTTAATTCATCACTGCTTCTTTGGCAAACATCTCATTTTAAAGATCAAGATCAATTTTTTGTTGCCTGAAGTCATACTAAATATTATGTTAATTATATAAATGTTCTCACCCCTCTGTCCTGCTGCAGCGTGCCTCCCCATGCAGAGCGCACAGGTCAGCACCAGGAGCCTCAGCATAGTCGAGTCTGTACCGCAGATGCTGCCGTCCAGGTAGAGCGGCTTCTTCTCTTCGGTCTCTTCTACCTTGAGCTCGGACTCAGCGCTCCTCCTGCGGACCTGCTTCCAGCCTGCTTTGGTTTTTTTATACCCCCCCCCTACCACCACCCTCCTCCTCCCTGGCTCACATCCCCGTCCTTTCCCCTGAAGCTATTTGGGGAAATCCAAGAAAGGGGGAGTTTGATTGCACAACAAGTTGCACCTACACATTTACTGTAATGTGATTTTATTTGACACCGAAAAGACACTTTGCTTTGTTGATTGGTGCTCATGTTAGGAAGCTTTATCCTCAATGAAAGTGTTTGTGGTCATTTTGGACATTTTATGGCTCATTAAGCTTACCAGCTCATAAATCATCTGTTTGGTTGACTTGCTTTTTGGCTTATTGGTTATTTGGTACTTTTAAATGGAAAACTCTAATCTGTTTTATGTAAACACCAAAGTGTCAAAATGTACTCTTTGTAATCATTTTACTGTTCTGTACTGTTTACTGTATTCATGAAAACAGCTTCATCTTCATATCCGAGCCTCAGGAGAACTGATGTCTCTCCTCCACACACTGAGATAGATACATAAAACTTCCCAGATTTAAATGATTAGAAAACCATTTTGATGAGATATTCAACAACCCAACAAGTAAAGCATCACCTTTTATGAGCAGCAGTGTTGAGACTGTTAATTATTTTGTTTGAACATGTCACCAATTTGTGATTTATCAGAGAAACTGGCTGTATGAAAGGTTCAAAAAGGTATAACGATTCCCTTTAATTTGCCTCTGATATCTGAATTATTAAAAATCGTATTAACACACAAAAAGCACAACTCAGTTTTTACATAAAATCAGAAAATAAGCTTTCGATCCAGTCCAGATTTTACAACAAACTTGTGTTTATGGGGTCATGATTACAAATGCATAAGATTCTACTGTGTATGTGTGTATGTGTGTCAGTAATGAGATCAGCAGATGTTGCTTACATTCCTGGCACAGGCGGTGTTTGGCGAGGGAAGGGGGTTGGTCCACATCACCTTGATAAGCTCTCACCACCTCCACTCCCTGTATACCTGCCTGTTGGCTGCCTCACCCAAAGGAGCGGGAAACTCCCATTCTGGGCCTCCGCTGGAAAAACAGAAAAACAAACACGGCAGCTCATTTCTGTAGTCATGCCAGAGACCTGGCGGCTCTACTGAAGTGGAAGAACGGAGATCTTTTTCTTGTCTTTAAATAGCAGGGAATGAACATTTGTAGGAATGTGAAGAACGTGGAGGTTCAGTAATGGTATCACTTGAGTTGATATTCTTGTTTTAGCAGCTTTAATTTTGTTAAAATGATCTTACTTCACACTGTCTGATAGTATCATATATATTATTTATCTGCTTATTTTAGCTTCATGATGCTTTTATTCAAATCCAAGACTCCAAAGGAAATATTTTCTCTATCTTTTGAATTATTTTAAATGATGTTTGGCTGCACAGAGTGAGTTTGTACTGACTGACCCCCCCATGCATCCTGCTGCTTGTTGAAGGAGAATATCAAGGTCTGTTTACAGGTCTTGGGTAGCGAGGCTGCTGAATGTGACAAAAAAAACTTTGTATAAAACCTTTTGTGGCTCCAGAAGGAGCTGTGAAGAATCTGATAAGTGTGAATCAAGTGAGGTCACTTGAGTCAGTGTCAGTTGGGGCTGAAGAAAGTTTGAAAATGAAATAAATCTGAGGGTGTAGAGTTAGAGCTGGAGTACTAAAGTACAACACCAAACTAGATTTTGTAACTGCTTCCTTTTAGTGTGACACGCAAAGAACAACAGATTAGAAAGTCTCTCTCTCATCTTCTAACTTGTACAAGAGCATCAGTATGAATATGTGTTATATGTGTCATATGTGATTTATTGTTTTGGACTTGTTCAGTTTTTATTGTCATCTTCTGCAGAAATGATCCAGTTTTCTCATAAAAAATTTGAAAAGATTTGATGTCATAACTTAAAATTGAAAACAAAGTCAGAGAACAGGATGAAGTAAACCTTTGGACTGCGTCCTGTACGCCGCTAAACTGAAGCCTCAGAGATGGTTTCTGGAAAGGAGCTCCAGCAGTGCCACAAACGTAACCAACAGATCTTTCACCTCCCTGATGTACTCTGCTGCTGGGAGGAATGTGAAGGTCAAAGGTCGAGTGTAGCAACCTCCTGCAAAGTTCATTAGTGATGCTTTATTGCCTTTGCCACAAGAGTTTGTCAGCACGGCAGGAGGCGTCCAGGTTTTTTAGGACGTGACCTGAGGTTGACCTCAAACCTTTCGTTTAACCTCCCAACAGCCCGAGTTACATAACAGAGACTGTACGAAGACGAAATGTGCTCCCGACTGCCAGCTGCTTCCTGGACCAGAGCCGGTCTCAAACATGTCTTAAATAGAATTTTAACACTTAATTTTAAGAAGCATCAGCACCAAAAATAATGACCTCCAGGGTGAGAGTCATATAACTGAGACAGGCATAGAGAAAGAAAAATAATAAAATCTTTTTTTTTTTTTTTTAGAAAAATATACTTTGGAAAGTACCCACACAGGCAAACCATATGTAATAACGTAATAAAAAGACATATAATCATGTTAAGTAGATAAAACTTATGGTACAAACATACAAGGTGCTTCCCAATTGGAGAAGGGTTAATCATCAGTGGCTGAGTAAAAACAAAGCCCTGTTGGTTTCCATATGAATTTTATCCTTATTTGATCTCCTACCATTTTTTTTTATTATTTATTGGAAAGTTGGACTTCAGTTGTCCAAACTGGTCATATAAATATCATGTCATTCTGAAATCACTTTGGCCAAAGAGACAAAGAGTTTTCAGTTAAGCTTGTAGTTTAAGTTTCATGCTGTGTTAAATGCGTTAAGAATATAGACTCACCTGCTCACATCCTCCAGAGGACTAAATATTACTCATACATGTATATTTAAACTATCTGGAATTGATTGGTTATAAACAGGACTGGAAATTATTTTTTTCAGACACAGAAGAGTGAGACAAGGGCACACTGGTTAAAGGAAGGGGAACAGCTCTCAACATCGATGAGACGAAAGGGACGACCTTTGTCTCAGCAGAAGATCCTGGGTCAGGAGGACCATGTTTGTCCTGATGACCTCAGCTTGTAACTGCACCTCTCTGACCGCCATCCCCACCGTCTCCAGCGTCTGAAAGGAGCCACCCTCCTACAGGGTAAGAGAGCGACCTGATGAGATGCACTGCCCACCTTTACTTGGCCATATCCTATCTGACACCTTGCACCTTTAAAGAGCCGGTCAGTGAGATTAAGATCTCCTAATCTCACCAACCAGGAGTGCTCTTAGTTGAAAAATCTTTCTTTTTAACTCACTTTTCCTTGTTCCTTGTTGTTTCCTTGTCTTCTGTTTACTTGTCTTTGTCATAAACTGTTGTTTTCTCATTGCTTAGTCATTGAGTTGTTGTTTATCCGTTATTAAACGTGAGTATGTAAGAGCATGTTCAGTGTAGTGGAGGAGGAGTAAGTGAAGCGCTGTCAGATACTCTGTGCTCTTTTGACCTGGGCCTCTTGTCAAATGGCCATAGAAGAAGCAGGTGAATCCAAAGGAGCCTGATGTCAGGACATGGTGACAAATCTGTATCCAATATGACTAAATGTCCATTTTTATTAAGCCACCTACATCTACTTTAAAGCACACACACCCTGTATCCAAACATTTCCTCTGGTGTTAACGTGATACATTTGAGGAACCATTGAAATGAAAGAAAACTGTTGCTGGCAAGCTGTTTAATTCACTCACATTTCTTTGCTATTCTTCCAGCTGTCTTGAGTTTAGTATTTCTTCCACCACAGCTTCATTTATTTCACTGATCTCTGCTCTGACTGGTCCTCCAAACCAGCAGGCGGCTCTCCAACATTTAACGACCTCCAGGTCCTGTTTCAGTCCGGTATTAACAGTGTTTCTGTCCCGTGGTTGGTGACTGTATAGCTCAGGTTAAGCTGTTTTCAAGTGAAGGACTAATTTTACTCAGGTTAAAGTAAAAGGACACACATTTCGACGGAAGAAAAAAACTGCGACTCAACACCTGCTCAGACTCGATCTTCATCGGTGTGTAACCGGCCGCGTGGATCAGGAAGCACTATGACATTGTTGTCAATTTGAATGAAACTTATCATTTTCTACACAAAGGAACATTGTCAGCGCCTGTTTTGTGTCTAATAGAAAGCGACATAGTAATCGGCTGTCTCCGGCTACATAGTCCAGGCCAGGAAAGGGGTTAATGAGTTAAAAATTAGCCAGGCAGCTAACGAGCTAAAGGCTAACTGCGAGCTAAAGGCTAACAGTTAGCATGTCGGGGTCAAGCAGCTGGTTCATGCATGTGACAGCACAACACTGAAATGAAACCCGCTGAAGTTTCTTTCTCTAAGAAAACAAAACTGAGCAGCACATTTACCAGAAACACTTAATATATTCTTTATTCATTCAGTCACAGGCGACTCTGTTGATATAAATAACGAATGCTATAATGATATAGCTGAGTGTGTACACTTAGATTTATAAATGTTTCTTTTTCTTTTATTGGTACTGAACAAGTTAATTAAAGTATATAGAGGGGGCGATATTACCCTCCTTATGAAACAAGGCTTTCTTGATATACAGTCTTTAGAAACTTACATTCAAAGAGAATGAATGAAGATTTTAGCGCAGGAAAGTTTTTATGGTTGTTTACAATTTATTTGATGAAGTTTTTCGTTTTTAGTTGTTGGTCTGTATTGACACATGCTTTATATTTTATTGTTATTTATCTGATTCGGAGATGCTTTGTTGTTTGCCTTACTGTGAATTATTTTATTTCGACACCTCTGTGTTTGAAGTGTATCTCTGGCTCTCATTGGATGAGTAATAAATATTGAGTGAATAATGAATATTAAAAACACCTTTCTATTTAATAACTCTAATATAACTATGCCATCCATTACGACCTCAGTAATAAACATAATGCGGGAATTGCTTGAGGGTGATTTTCTTCTAACTCTTACAAATGACCATCTGGATGACTGTAAATTATTGCCATGAAACATTATCAAAGGAGAGGAGCTGTTGTATTGGATTGCATCAGACTGCACAGGTTTCCTTAATGACATGACTGGTCTGTGTGTCCTGTGTTGAAACACGCTGATGTAATAAAGAAGTTTTTTCATGTTCAGCAGAGATAGACTGAGAGCTGTGTGGTTTTTTTTTTCCCTCTTGTAGATGAAGGCACTGTCTCTGCAGTCCAAACGTCATGCTTCCCCAGGCGGGTAAAGAGTTTTTAGTCCGCATCCGGTTCTTCTGGCGGCCGCTGTTCCAGGGCCGCTACCTGCTGCTCACCAACACGCTGAGTGGAGGATGCATGCTGGGGCTGGGAGACGTCCTGCAGCAGAGCTGGGAGATCCGCAGGAAGCCAGGCAGACAGCGAGACTGGAGGAGGACAGGTGAGACCGAGAGGGGGACGTCATCATGGCAACCCCGCTGGTGCCTTGCTCCACCCATGATGAATGACTGGCTTCGGTGAAATGAAATGTAGAGATCCACCATTGTGATTTGTTTTGGACTAAAGTGACAAATGAGTGTGGTGTAGTGACTGACACATTTGTCTGAAGCAACACAGTTTCCACAGTAATAAATGCCACTTTGATTGCTCTTATAGCACCTCAGATAATTTGGACAGTTCAAGGGTCGATTAAGTGAAATAAAATGGTTCTAATGATGATTAAAGATGTATACCTCCTCTGCAAAACAATTTACTTGATCCATATTCAGCAGAATTTGAACAAAGTATGTGGCTTCTCGCAAGATTGAGAGCCTTGTATTGAACAATATGATGTGGTGTGAATCAGCATTTGGTAAGACACTCATAGTTTAGTAAGATGCTGTACAGTCAACAGGATCTGTTGTGTGTCAGTGTCTTGATTCCCCCTGTTTGTTTTGTGATGATGACCAGCTGCCTTTCTGACTGTCCTTGTTCAGACCACTGTGACCAGTCCCAGTACCCCATGTTTTACTCCGCAAATGTTTTCAGCCATCTTAACTTCATTCTGGTGGTGGTCATATACAGTGTATTAGTAAGTCATGTGACCCTTAAATTGGCAGAATACAAGGTATCTAAAACAACAAAAACACTTCAAAAGTATTCTCAAAAGAATTATTATAAAATTCAAAACTTTTTTTTTTGGTGTATGTAAGTCAATGTGGGTGTCTTATAAGAGTAACTCTACAGTCCCTGAAAATCTTGTTTTTGCTGACCCCCAGTGACATCGCATATGGGTGCAGGTTACAGGTGCAAAGGGGCACGTTTGTGAACACATTGAACCATGTGATAAGTGATGCTGAGTGTGGTCAGAGGTGAAACAGGCCTGAAACTTTTAACCAGAGAGGGCAGCAGAACACTGTTTTTCAGCCTGGTGTGAAGTTAATCTTCATATCTATGAAGCACAGTCCTCTTTTAATGCAAAATGTTGTACTAAACTAAGATAAAAAAAATATATGTAAATACCAAACATATACCATTACAACAAGAATTTTAATTATTTTTCTCACAGTTTCCCCTACAATGCAATACTGTGGCCCATCACCCGGTATGCAAGTTGCATGTATGTATGTGTGTGTTCATTTTGTATGGAGTTGCCAATTATATTTTCTTTCTCTCTTGTTTCTTTCTTTCTAAAGGTCACATGTTTGTGGTGGGATGCTCCCTTGGTCCACTGCTGCACTACTGGTACGGTTGGCTGGACAGGGTGTACGTGGGCAATGCTCTGAACACGGTGGGCAAGAAGGTTCTGGTAGACCAGCTGGTCGCCTCACCGACTATGGGCTTATGGTATTTTTTAGGTAAGAAGAATTTCAGAGTTCAGTGGCACTCAGCAGTCAGTCTCCTCCCTCCCTTAGTGCACACATACACGCCTCTTAGCACTTAAGAAGTTTCTCTATGACCCAACGCATCTAAGGCGGAGTGTGTAGAGTCAAAGGTCGTCCTTAAAGACACGTAAGACAAAAGACGGTGTGTGTCAATATCAGGGGTGGATCAAGTTCAAAGGTTGTCCGTGATAAAGTTTGGATTTGAGTGACTTTTTTGTTTGTGAACATCAGTCATGTTTTATTAGCGTTCCACACTCCTGCGGCCTCTGATCTTATCTGATGTTGGTTTTGATGAAGTGTGGCGCTAATGCATGTCTCTTTATTGCAGGTATGGGTCTCATCGAGGGACACACTTTATCTGAAGGATGGGCAGAGTTTAAAGACAAGTTCTGGGAGTTCTACAAGGCAAGTACACCTGTTGAAGTTTTTCTTTGCTCCTTAATGGAGGAGACAAGAAGTTAATTTTGCTGCTTTGTAACAGTGTTTTCATATTAAAACACTGTGAAAAAAGCTGAATGTGAGCAGCAGACCAGACTTTCCAAACACAAAGAACTGAAATTGCCATGTCCTGCTCATAATCCTTTGTGTTTTAGGGTAATATCAGTGCAGATAATTGCTGCCCATGATGCAGAAATCATCAAGTTATAACTAGATAATCCAGGACTTCTGACCTCCAATATATATTATGTCTCTGCAGTTAACATACTTACTGTAAGACAGTGGTTGGATGTTTGGTATCATGTAATCAACATGTCACCTCCTAGAGACACGTCAGCATAAAACTCTTGAAGTTTGATGTGGAAAGGTGCCGAGCTTGAAACATCTTTAGCCTGACTGAAATATCACCACAATTCTTGGGTTGATTGAAGTGAGATTTTGCACAAAGAATTACAGTGTCTTAAGGATGAATCCTGCTGATTTTGGTGACCCCCCTGACCTTTCTTCAACTACCGCCATGAGACTGACATTGGTGGCTTTAAATATTAATTTAAATATTTTTTACAGCACAACATTTTTTCCTAGCACCACCATTAGGTCATTTTTATTTTGCATTATAATTTGGTTTATGAATGAACACCTGCAAAACTCATGACATTCCACCAGTTCAAGATGTATTTTATATTTTGTGCTAATTGGTGCATGTTAGCATGCTGATATGCTAAACTAAGGCAGTGAATGTTAACTATCATCACAATGCTAACCATATCAATAACTATTTTATTATAATGTTAATTAAAAAATAGTGTGTAAGCTCACTACCGGTTTCCTCTGAGTCAATGTTTCTCTTCTCAGTCCAGTTTGTAAAAACACAAATCTTGATAACTCTGCCAGAAGAAGCAAATCCGGCCCTCACAGTCACCCAGTGTTTACCAGCGTTTGGTTTGTGCTCAGTGCTGATTTCCCAGCATGCTTGGCAGATGGAGCAGACTTCCCTCCTGTACTCACAGATTTAACGATGTTTGTGCTGGGTAATCTGTCCCGGTTTGTTTATGCTAATCTGTGTTGTTCTTGCCGACAGGCGGACTGGTGCGTTTGGCCGGCAGCTCAGATGATCAACTTCTACTTCCTCTCGCCCAAATACCGCGTCGTGTACATCAACTTTATCACGCTGGGGTGGGACACGTACCTGTCCTACCTCAAACACAGAGTAAGTCAGCCACGCAGAACAATTTTCACGACTTTTATGAAGACAAAGTGTTTGTTTTATTTATTTTATGACTGTTTAACAGCTTTAACGTATTATGTGTTGTAAAGTCTTTAAGGCTGTGGGCCCAATGTATGTTTTGGATACTTCATACAGAATAAAATGTAATGTAAACAGAAAATCAAGGTAAATGATTAAAGCAAATGCAAAATAATTGCATGTTTTGTCAAGATGTTTGATGACTACTTTTATATATTCAGGTGTATTTTTTAATATGATTTCTTTTACATTGCATCTAAATTTCTAATTTAGCATATTTCTAAAATTTGTTGTCTCAGTGTTATATTGCCTTTGCCAATTTGTAAGAACTGGAATGAATAGTGTATATACACAGTAGATATCAAAACTCTTCTCCACCGGTTCTCATGTTCATTGTGTCAGTTTCCCACTTGCTCATTGATAAAAAGTTGATTATACATTCATGTATATTGGTTTCTGTTGTGTTCACAGGAAAATGACCACCACGCTATGGCGGTATCAGTCAACAATGCTGTGGATGTTCAGCAGAAAGCGCTCCCACCATCCAAATCTCTGTAGGAGATATCTAAGAGACGGCGTTCATGCTCAACTGTGAAGTCGTTCATCAGAGGCAAAAGAACTTTTTGCAGTTTTTATCTCTTCAAACGTCACAAGATGTTGCGAGGCTGTTATAAGAGTCTGTGTCACTCTGATGGCCTTTTTCCTTTGACAGAGCTCTTTAAACTGACCACGTATCTGTGTTTGAACTCAGAGGAGTTGTGGCCCTTTAAATGGAAGTGCTGGAACACTTTCTCCCTTCATGATGGTTTTATTGTGCTTCTGTCCAGTTTCTGTGTTTTACTGATGTCTGAAGGATGCCCACTCCTTTAGGAGCATTCAGGGATGAAAAGCTGTTTCACTGCCTGTCATACAAATACCTCCAATGGTAGCGTTTCTTTTTTAACGTAAGCCTGGGTGTAATTGCTGCCGCTTCTTCCAAACAACTATCTTCTTTTTTGTGTTGTTGCACATTTAAATTGTCCAAAATCAAACAGAGAGGCATTCCCTTGATTTCTATGCCATTTTATATGTCTGGGTTGACACAGAAGAATCTGTCACTGTGTTTTTATTTCTGTTATATTAACCTTTTCTATACCTTGCCTTAATATGAAGACCAGTGCTACATTCTGCTTTCATGCCAAATAATCTTTTATTTATCATTTTCACCCTTTGAGGTACCTATAAAATAATTGCATGACTGTGATTATTATTAAATATCAGATCTTCTATATTTTTATTTTATCAAACTGAATCCTCAGCTGTAGATTTAAATTTGATTCCTGATGGACTGAAGATATGAAATTAGTTTGAGTATTATTAGATTAGAGGCAACTGACTGCAAACTATCCAGCATTAAAGTGGTTAAAGTGTCATTTTGTTTTATGAGCAGACTATCAGAGAAATGTATATTTTCTTATTAAACCTGTTAGTTTCTGTTTTTCTCCCTAACTTGCCATCCACCTTTCTCTGCTGTCTGTGCTGTTTGACTGAGGCTGCTGGGTAGTTCTTCCATCACCCCATTTAAGCCTGTGTTCTCTACGGCTACAGAGAAAATGTGTTTAGATCATTGTTTTACTTATTATGACTGTGAAAAGTATACAAATATATATACTATTGAAGATGTCTGATTGAAGATGTCATGGAACGGTAGGCCTTTGTTAACTATTCCTGGATAAAATGCACTCTGTACATACAGCTGCTAATTTATGAATGAAGTAAGTTGTGTCAGGTTATTAATCAGCTTATATGATGACAGGAAGAAGTGGCTATGACATGAAAATGGAAATCTGTGGAGCAATATACACTAAAGGCCAAAAGTTTGGAAGCAAGATCAAATTTGTACAAAAAAAGATCATAGTTTCATTGGTTTACTTTGCAACAAAATAAACATGATTATTATATAAAAGAGTAACTTATCAGAAGACATTTTTACTATAATTATCAGGTATTTGAGTTTTTCTTGTTAAATTAAATTTGCTTACTTGTGCAGTTATAAATGTTTATGACTTAAACGCAGAGGGGGTTCATTCTTTGTTCTTTGCAACAACAAAACGCAATGTAAGTTCAAGTGAAACAAAAAAGGAAAAAATTGTATGTATAGCACCTTCCAACAACATGGCAATTCAACTCAACACTGTTTCCATTATATTCCCATACAGTGATTGTTGCCAGTCTAAAATCAACTTGCAAATATTTCAAAGCAAATAACTAAAATTTGTGAGCACAATCCTGCAAGCTATCTTACGTTTATGTAAATTTATACATAGTTAATTAACAAGTACAAGTGGAGATAGAGGTAGTACAAAGGTGTATCTTAAAGAGGCAAAAATAAGTTGAATTTAACTGAAGCTGTGCATGAGACAAGATATGAGAAGGGAAGATGTAAAGGATATGTAAGAGACAAAAATATAACTTTAAAAGTTTTAAGGGACATAAAACTGAGCAGGAGAATAAAATGTACACTGTAGATATCATTTCTGCACTGCACAGATAGTAAAATTTGACATGGGCAGCAGGAAAGAGCCTCACTATGAGTTAGTAAGTTGGAGGACACTGACATAAATGTTGCATTGAAGTCAGTTTAGAAATAAACCTGTGAACTGCAATTTCAGTGGGGCTGCAAGAAAACGCAGAGCCTTGTTCAAACATTGACTAACCAGCCCTGAAGGATTCGATATGCACCAACCCACAGTTTAGAGCACTCCTCCTCCAGCATTCAGCACATCCTGCTGTCAAGGATGTAATCTGCGTGTGTGTGTGTATGAATGCTGTTGAAATGACCGCCAACCTTTTCCTCTTTCAACATGCCTGCAGCGATGCATCTCACAGTGCTGGTGTCCCTGTTTGCAATGACAGTTTGGGCAGGTAAGTCAGCATTTTACGTTTTTACCTGTTAAAAGTTACGAGTTTCGTTTGATTGAGACTCTGCCCAAACGTTATGTTGAGGTCTTAAAAAGATGCAAAGTTATGCAAACAGGAAACTTCCTGGAGCGAGAGAGACATTCAGGAGGTTTGTCTGAGGTAGACTGGGTGTTTTTTTCTCTCAGTATGCAGGAAACCATAATGAATACAGTTTTTGCGCCAGCAGTAGCAAATATGAAACAATACCTCAGGTCAGGATTTAATTAAACTTTGACAGCATTCAGCCTTGTGGTGAACAGAAACATTTATATTAACAATCATGTGTGCAACTCAAAGTTTGTATTTCTGCATTTTGAATCAAATGAAAAGTGAGGTTTAAAGTGCTATTGTTAAATCATGAGGCAAAGTAAATGGGAAGGTCACATCTGGGTGGAAACTGAAGCAAATATTGAATCAGGGAAAGCCCTGAGCCAAATGTACTCCGACGTCTGCTACATCTGCAAACACTTTTTAAGCTTTGAGACACGTAGATAATGCCAGCTGACAGCCAACTGTTGCTCTGCATCACCAGTAAACATCATTACCTGACACGCCGTTAATTCTGATTATTAAACATGTGGCAGAGTCAATAGCCTCACCTGAACCTCAAACTGATCAGTGCCTTAATGACACAATGAAAAACAGCTTCATTGGTCCACAAAATAATCTCACCTCACAGTCCATTTAGGAACTGTTGATCATTTCACACACTCTTCATCTTCATCATGGAGTTGGGTGACATGTTGTTTTTTTTACTTTAACTTATCATTTTGAAGTAACCCCTCCTTGAACTGCCACCTTACTGTGGTGGAGGGGTTTGTGTGCCCGAATGATCCTAGGAGCTATGTTGTCGGTGGGCATTATGCCCCTGGTAGGGTCTCCCATGGCAAACAGGTCTTAGGTGGCGGGCTAGACTAAGAGCGGTTCACAAGCCCATCATGAACAGTAGACCAACAAGGACTGTTACGTCGCCCGGATTGGCGTTACCAGGGGCCCCACCCTGGAGCCAGGCCTGGGGCTGGGGCTCAGGCAGGCGAGGCGCCTGGTGGCCAGGACCCGGCTGGGCTCAGCCTGAAATGGCGGCGTGGGCCCGCCTTCCAGTAGGCTCACCACCCGGCAGGAAGGTCCATGAGGGGCCAGTGCAAAAGGAGGGGCAGTCCAGTCCTGGCGGGGGGCCTCGGCGACCCAATCCCTGGACCAAAACCCTGGCAATAGGGACATGGAATGTCACCTCGCTGGGGGGGAAAGGAGCCTGAGCTCGTGCAGGGAGGTTGAGAGGTACCGGCTAGAGATAGTCGGGCTCACCTCCACGCCACGCATAGCTTGGGCAGGCTCTGGAACCCAGCTCCTTGAGAGGGGCTGGACCCTCCACTACTCTGGAGGTGAGTGACGGCGAGCTGGTGTGAGCTTGCTTATAGCTCCCCAGCTCAGCCGCCATGTGTTGGAGTTCACCCCGGTGAATGAGAGGGTCGCTTCCCTGCGCCTTCAGGTTGGGGATAGATCTCTTGCTGTTGTTTGTGCCTACGGGCTGAACAGCAGTACAGAATACCCGGCCTTCTTGGAGTCCCTGGGAGGGGTACTTGATAGTGCTCCAACTGGGGACTCCATTGTTCTACTGGGGGACTTCAACGCTCACGTGGGCAACAACAGTGATACCTGGAGGGGCGTGATCGGGAGGAACGGCCTCCCCGATCTGAACCCGAGCGGTGTTGTGTTATTGGACTTCTGTGCTAGTCACAGTTTGTCCATAACGAACAACCATGTTTGAGCATAAGGGTGTCCATCAGTGCACGTGGCACCAGGACACCCTAGGCTGGAGGTCGATGATCGACTTTGTTGTTGTTTTATCTGATCTCCGGCTGTATGTCTTGGACACTCGGGTAAAGAGAGGGGCTGAGCTGTCAACCGTGATCACCACCTGGTGGTGAGTTGGATCCGCTGGCAGAAGGAGGAAGTTGGACAGACCTGGCAGACCCAAACATATTGTGAGGGTCTGTTGGGAACGTCTGGCCGAGCCCTCTGTCAGGGAGGTCTTCAACTCCCACCTCCGGAAGAGCTTCTCACAGATTCCGAGGGAGGCTGGGGACATTGAGTCCGAGTGGACCATGTTCTCTGCCTCCATTGTCGACGCTGGCAGTTCAAAGTTGTGGACGCAAGGTCTCTGGTGCCTGTCATTGGCAGCCACCCCGAACCCGGTGGTGGACACCAGAACTTGACTTGCCTTCCCATGAGGAAGCGGAGGCTGGGGACTCTGAGGTGGACTCGTCCATCACCCAAGCCGAAGTCACTGAGGTAGTTCGCAAGCTCCTCAGGTGACAAGGCGCCGGGGGTGGATGAGATCCGCCCTGATTACCTCAAGTCTCTGGATGTTGTGGGGCTGTCTTGGCTGACACGCCTCTGCAACATTGCATGGAGGCTGGGGACAGTGCCTCAGTACCTCAGTGGTAAACTGGGGTGGTGGTCCCTCTTTTTAAAAAGGGGGACCAGAGAGTGTGTTCCAACTACAGGGGAATCACACTTCTCAGCCTCCCCGAGGAAGGTCAGACCTGTTCCCAGTGCATGTTGGACTCTGGCAGAGCTGCCCTTTGTCACTGGTCCTGTTCATAATCTTTATGGACAGGATTTCAGGTGCCGGAGGGAGTCTGGTTTGGGAACCACAGGATTTCATCTCTGCTTTTTGCAGATGATGTTGTCCTGTTGGCTTCATCAAGCCAGGACCTTCAGCATGTACTGGAGCAAGGTTTGCAGCCGAGTGTGAAGCAGCTGGGATGAGAATCAGCACCTCCAAATCTGAGGCCATGGTTCTCGACAGGAAAAGCGGTGGTATGTACCCTCTCCGGGTGGGTGGAGAGGTCCTGCCTCAAGTGGAGGAGTTTAAGTATCGTCGGGGTCTTGTTCACGAGTGAGGGAAAGATGGAGCGTGAGATTGACAGGCGGATTGGTGCAGCGTCCGCAGTGATGGTTATGCGGTCAGGTGTACCGGACCATCGTGGTGAAGAAGGAGCTGAGTCGAAAGGCTGAAGCTCTCTCGATTTACCTGGTCAATCTATGCTCCCACCCTCACCTATGGTCATGAACTTTGGGTAATGACCGAAAGAACAAGATTGCCTGCATTTTGTTTATATTCTTAGGAAAATACATTAGAATGTTTAGCCTTATGACTTCACTGTGATATATCGTTCTCGACCGGAAAAGTATCTCGGGGTCTTGTTCACGAGTGAGGGAAAGATGGAGCGTGAGATTGACAGGTGGATTGGTGCAGCGTCCGCAGTTATTTCTAGACGTTCTAGACGGGCCTGCAGCTATAATGTTGGCACTGGAGATGAAGGGAACTTTTTTTTCAGTCCATTGATTTTCATATGAACAAGTAATTCGATTCACTCAAATCAATCTACTTGTTTAAGATCAATCTCTCAGACCAACTCAGATCAATCTATTACTTCATTTGAAGTCATAATAAATGGAGTAAAAAGTAAACACAAATTCATTTTAAATCTCCAATAATAATATATTGAGCTTGTTCACCCTGAATTAATATTTGTGGGCACCCTCCTCTGACCTGCCAATCCCTGCCAGATTGCCTGCATTTTGTTTATATTCTTAAATACAGTAGAATGCTTAGCCTATCACTTGACTGTGATACATGAGAGGGGAAAACTGGGGCACGTCAAAGTGCAGCACTATGTATTTTCTCTTAGCACACATAATTCCCAGCTACACCCCTGGTTTAAGTTCAGATATCAGATTTATTACAAACCTTGAAAGCCAACAAGCATATATCTTATCTTTACACCTGAGCGCTTATCTTGATCAAATGTAAGAGTTGTGCATCCATTTATCATCATGCTGTTTGTTCCTTTGCAGGCACCAATAATTCCCCCAAAGCTGAAAAGGTAATATTTACAACTACTACAAACCCCACCATTCTGACTCCAAGAAAGAAAAATGATGCCAGTTTACCACCCGGGAAAACCACCAACACTACACCACAACATCCAACAACAACACACCAGATTACCACTGCATTCACTTCAGAGAAAGTGTCCTCATCATCACCACTGTTGACATCCTCTCAAACACTCAACACAACAGAGGAAACGCGTCCCAGCTCTCCTCATCCAACTGCAATGACCAACCAGACCTCCAACGAGACAGTTACCCATGAGTCAATACTCCCATCAACACCACCAAACACCACTGCAGCCACCACCGTGAACACAACCACCACAGGTCAGACTACTATCACTGCCCCAGGCTGGAGGGTTTATTTCTTATTTTTATTATTATTATTATTTCTAATTTCCCACACACTTTATTCATGTAGGTGCTATGCGGCGATCTAAAAATACATTTCTGGTAAAGGTTGAAGTTGGCCTTTGTGGCTTTTCTTGGAAGCAAATGAAACTGTGAAAACAACAGATTACAAATCAGTAAAGGATGAGATACCGCAGACAATTGTTAGACCCAAGGTAAAAATGAATTAGGACAGAAAAGGAAACTTGATTCCAAAATGCATAGGCGGTCAGATTAATTACATGAATGCAAAGAAGAAACAAAACATTAGAGCACATCATCAGTAATTAATCTAGTAAACACGCCGATAGAGACCCTAACAGTAAAAAAATACAGAGCAGTTAGTACAACAGCACATTAGCAATTACTAATGTAAACCGATAGCAAGAAACTAAATACATTATTAAATAAACATCCTTAATACAAAGAGTACCTACAGACTATGCTCCAGCAACGATATTACAGAGGAATATCAAAGTGACACCTGTCAATTGTTAAATAATTCTTTCCTTTTCAGCACCCTCTTTCTGTTGCCAGAAATAAATGTGGTAAATCTGTTTGTTGAGTAATTAGGAAGGTAACTTTTTTGTTTGTCTCACCCTCAGCTCTGTCACCTCAGTGGGATAAAGATGGTTTGGCAGGAAATCCTGGCCTTGTGGTCATCCTTTGCATCTTCTGCATCGTCCTCGTGCTTGTGCTGGTGGTTGCCACCGTGAAATGTATTCGATCTCCGAGGTCCAACTTTGAGAGGCTTGAAGATGTGCCACTGGTGAGTTAGTAAACAGGAGGCTCTTGTTTTAACTAATTTAAATGTATATTTTGTAGGGCGTTGGGTACACAATGCTTTTGTATGGGTTGTTCATTTGTTTTTAGCCATCTTAGTATTGGTCTGTCTGTTGACTGGACTGAAATACCTCAACAACTATTGGATGGATTGCCATGAAATCTTGTACAAGCATTCACAGTTCCTGGAGGATTAATTGTAATCTCTTTGTTGTAATCTCTTAACTTTAAATCTGGCATCAACATCAGATGAAAATTTCAACATGACTTTCATTAATGACCAAATACTTAAAGACTGATGACCATCCTATGAGCCCTAGTTGTGTTTTGTGTTTAGTGGTAGTTGGTATTAGTGTTAGCATGTTAGGAGGTGAACATGGTTAACATGTGTGCAAACATCAATGCATTAGCATTGTCACAAGCATTGAAATAAATACACCAGAGTGTTGTTTAAATACAGCCTCAGTGAGTTGTGTGGCTTTAGACTGTTTGTCTTGTTTTGTATTTGATGCCATTTTCCTTAAATTGATCACCAAATTCTTGTAGACAAGACATTTTGACATTACATACACTTCTGCAAATACAATACAAATACAAATACAATTTTGCCAAAATTTTGTGCAACCACATTTAAAAGAGGAATGCAGAGACAAACTCCAAATGAGGATGGAGGCTAACAAATCAACTGCATGAGACTTTACACGGTAAACACGACTGACGATATGACAAGAGGTTGTGCTTTGTGTGTGCAGGTTTCCTCGTACTTCTACCAGCAGGGGGCAATGATAATGTTGACAATGATTCAAACATGTTGGGACACTGGCAGAGGTGTAGCGTCTTCTTCCACAGGGGACTGAACCCTGGCAGTGTCTAAGAGCTGGTATTTCAAATGTTTCCAGCTGCCAGGTGTCGTTTTCTTCCTTTCCCCCTAAGCTGTGAGCACATTGCTTTGCTGCTCTCTCTTTTATGCAAACAGGAAGCCTGACTGGATGATCAGTAAGTGAAAATAGTCTCAGAGCCAGTAGTGTGGTGAGCATACAATGACTAAGCACTTTCTTCAGAAATTAAAGTTTATCATCACACGCCATCGGTACATCAACAAGTGTTCAGATGTTCTCAGCATCCAGGAGTCTTTAGATGTTATTTCAGGTGGAAATGTAACCAAGCTTTGGGTCTCCACTGTATGAAAAACAAGGTGATTTCTCTCCAGAGATAAAAGCAAAACTCACGTAGAGTACTGGTTATCTATAAATCTTTATAGCCACAGGACTGTAGCCGCTGTAAAAAGCTTTGGGTTGGATTAGAACAGGGTGTACGGAATACGAACATACACAGCAGCACGTACAGTATATGGCCAACTACATGCGGGTCCAAACAACAAGGAAAAAAAAGAAAACAGTTGATTTTGCAAACTGAGCAGGCGATGATGAGCAGATAAGTTTTAGGCTTAGTAAGTGACAGGACAATCCTGTCTTTTAAAAGGTATGCATTTAAGAAAATCTTTATATTTTCTGCATGTGGAGGTTTCAAAAAGGATCAAACACATCTTCAGATTGAAATCAACAACATTTTAATGGACATTGTCACTTGACTTGCTCTGACAGCCTCTGTCAGTCACTTGGTTATCACACTGCAGTGGCCCAGTTCATTTCACAAAACATATTAAACCGAAAACACAGTGATACTTAACAAAATGGAAACAGTAGGAACAACAATTCATTTCTGTGACTGGACAGAAGTCAGAAGTCAGTATGGGTTCTTGGAAAATCAATGGCTACTTTGGGGTTTGAATGGATATTTTGATAAAGTAATATGTTGAGAGCAGATCGCAGTGTCCAACAACACTGCAGAGTAGGCATTGTCTCAGGAAAGAGGAAATAATGTTGACTTTCTTCTTGAGCCTTATTGCTGAATCACTTTTGGGTTGAGTTCAGTTAGTCTGCGACACCAGACCTCCCATACAGGAACTTTAACACCACACTGGCTGGAGGTTATTATGAATATGTGTTGTTCTTTTTAACACCCTTCCTGTTTTCTTTTCATCTCTGCAGGGCAAAGTGAACGAGGAGTCTCCATTTGCCCAGTACTCGAAATGACAGAGGAGACTTCATCAGACTTTGAAGTCTTGGAGGAGCCTGGTCAGCTGCACAATGATTCACAGAAATGTCATCCACACCAGCAGTAACAAGAAAAGGACTAGTTTTATGCTTTTCTCTCAGGCTTTTATTTCTTCACGTAGCACTTTTGTCCATGACAGTGGAATATTTCTGCCTCAGCTTTGGCCTTTGACTTGCTTTTTTGGCTGCTTTTAATTCTGCTGATTTAGGCTCAGATGCTAAATAAACTGGTGTGCTAACTTTTCATCCATAGTTTCTTTTGAAAAGAGAATCAGACGAAATGGTACCAATATAAATGTGATACTGGTGATCTATGTCCTTGTAAGCGCTAACATTTCATAATTTCACTTTCACGTTTTCAAGTGATAAAAATAAGAATATAGAACATTTGAAATTTCCATAGTGGATTTTAGATATTCATACTTGAAAATTTGAGTGAGGGATGTTAAGATGAATTTCTAATGTTTAAAGTCTGATGTACAGATGTCTTTTTGGTCAATTGGGGTGTATAAGCATGTGTAAAATATAATTTGTATGCTGTATATTGCCATATGATGTATGATGTCCTCCCTGTCCTCCAGTACAGACTATCCTTGATATTCTTCAGATGGATAAATAAATGTAATAAAATAAAATACATTTTGTTGACTTAAATTTTAGCTGGAACAGTGAAAAAAAAATTTGCTGGAATTATTTTGGCCAAGAAACATTAAGACTGCCAACTAACCAAGGAAGGAGATTTAAAAAAGGAGGAGGTTAATATGTAAAAGCATTGCAGCTGAAAATAATACCTACAAGTGCAGGTCAAGTTGTAGGTCTTCTTGCTGAACTTGCAAACTCATATAATTTAGCTTTGTTGGCTCCTTAGTTAAACTGTAATCCTGCTTTTAATAAACAATAGACTCAGAAACTAGTCTACAGATGCACAACACTCTCTCCTTTTATCTCCTTACATATGATGTTGACACACGTAATTCAAATGTTATCAGTCCAACAAAGCTGCCCTCATTCATTCATTTAATTCTCTTTACAATCAACACACAGCTCATTCTAATGATGACTGACACACACACACACACACACACACACAATTAAATATTTTGGCAACTTTCATAATATTTAAACAAAGCAATTTTGCCGCAGTGCAATGTGTGCAATGTTTAAATCCATGTTTTTAAAAATCTGCAAGATCATCTTTTAACTCAGCCTCTTTTGTGTACGATACGCTTTCTGTCAGACAGATGCAAAGTACAAAGCTGGGATGTTTTTATTACAATTAAATGAATATCCCCAAAAGGACACACACTAGTGACCTACGGCTCAGACTGATGTTTTTCTCAGGAGGACCGCAGTCTGTTTTCTCGTCACCCACACTTGAACATGTCAAGTTTCCCCAGATATGTGTCTCAGACAGAGATAAAGCGTGTTGTCTGCGGGGTTAGATGGTGAGGATTACCCAAAAAGGTCAGAGCCAGTAACAACTGTGCTGCTGTGGCCAAACTGAATGAGTTTCTGGACAGGAGTGCGGTCTGCTGTCACTGCTGAGGCACTTTAATATCTGTAAATGTAATTAACAGGCCTCTGGATAACATCTGTGAGTGTGGGAGAACCCTCATGTCCTAGTAAGTCTGTGCAGCTGCTGCTCATATGAGATGTAACAGCAGAGTTTAGATGTAGCATCCTGGATGATGTTTTCACACAAGATCTGAAAGTCGACTTTGGCTCTATAAACGGACGGAAACTAAAGTTCGTGGCAGCAAAGTGCTTAGGCCTAGGGTTTTTTATTACGAATACATTAAGTTCAGTAAACAAATGATAGATAGATAGATAGATAGATAGATAGATAGATAGATAGATAGATAGATAGATAGATAGATAGATAGATAGATAGATAGATAGATAGATAGATAGATAGATAGATAGATAGATAGATAGATAATTAATTATTATTATGGTCATTACTACAGTTCCATAAATAGCAGACCATGAGTATGCTAGCTACTGTGATAGGCTTGTATGACCTAAAGAGAGATAAGCAAACAAATAAACAGAATTAGGTGTGTGTGTGTGTGCATGTGTGTGTGTGTGTGTGTGTGTGTTTGAGGTATCATGTGATTTTTCTCTTTTTAACAGCCAGTCCAATGTTGAGCAGTAGTAGGACATTTCTGTAGTAAGTTTTAGGTAGCACTTTTACTTTACTTATTTCCATTTCTGCTTCTACTCTCTGTATTCTGCATTTATTGAAGAGTTTTAGTTACCAATTACTTTACATATATGCATTAATACAAAATACAAATTAAACTAATGATGACTAATAAATGGTGATGTGTGATTATAATTTAAGGTGTCCAGCAGTATACAAAGTAATGAGAAGGGGTTCCACCTTTACAGTGATGAACACATTAATGCATCAATAATCAAGTGATATGACACATACATGAATCCTAAATGTGCAACTCTGCACAGTGAGTACTTCAGGTACTTCGGGTGTTTTTTTTTCATACTTTTGCAATTAAGAAAAAAAAATTAAAGGAGGACTTTTCTTTGTACCAGTACTTGATCAAAGTAGTTTTGCCACTTTTTCTGATCAGTGAGAGCACAGAGTGCCTCCTCAGCAGAACTCGTGTCCGCTGTAGTAAACTTGTTTACGTCCCGCGGCTTCACTTCCTGTCACGTGGTCGCGATCGCCGACGTCACGCTGACGGCAGGACGGCACGCTGCGCTGTTACAAAGTTTGAAGTCTAATAAACTTCAGGCGATCTGCGGCAATAAAAATGGACAGCAGCGATAAGTGCAACAGCAATACCTGACGGACTCCTCAAACCGGATCATTTCACGGCAAGAAGGAGAAACCTCCGCGTCCCCTCCTCAGGACAGGAGACGGTCCCTGCGGTGAGTCTGTCAAAGTTCAGCTCTGATTTTAAGGAGGATGCGCTCACTGAGGCGCCTGCTGTCTTCCATAGCTATGGCTCTCATAAGTAAATCAGAAAACTTTTTTAATCCTCAAAAGTAAAATACAAAACAATCACTGATTTAACTTTTCCCTACATGATTTAGGGCTTTTCTGTGATACTTAAGTCATATTTCGGACTGGTATAACCATAATCAATTAATCTCATACCTATAATGCACTAACACTTAAACAATTTGTTTGTGCTGCTTTACTACATTTTTGCTTACCATGATATTCCTGTAAAAACCAGACATATTACACTAGACGTGTGCCAAAGTGCTCATGTGTCTCTGAAATACTCCTACATGAGCCCACCCTGTTGTAGTAGACGTATAATACACCATATAATGTTATCATAAGATGAGTGCAGCATGTGTTCAGTGGTGTCAGGAGCAGTGATGTCGTGTTGTGTTAACTGTGTCTGTTGAACGCTTGAAATAATTCAGCTTTACGAGGAAACCAACGTGGAATGTATTTCCCCAAAATATTTATGCGTTCCCTCCTCTTGTCTTTATCTCTTTCCTTCCTCCATATCTGCTTCCTTCGTTCTGTCTGTATAACCCACCGCACAATAACACACACACACACTCACACACAGATAGTTGAATCATTTTCTTTCCTTTTCTTCCTTTCTTTCAGTATTTCTCTTTCTTGTCTTATTCAGTCGGAGAGCAAAGGATTTAGCTAAAACTTATCTCATTTAATCATCATCGTTGCTTTTGTTTACTTTATTTCCGTCTGTTTATTTGATTTCTATCTGATTTTCTGTCTCTCGCACACATATCCCCCCCCCCAAAATAACATCTTTCAGTAAATTTATATTTCAGCATACTCACTGCTCTTTGTCTGTGCTTCTTTTTTTCCCCCAATATTCATCCTCCAGTTTGCACTTTTAACGTTATACTTTTTATTCTGTTAATCTAAACTTTGCACATGTACTTGTTTACCGTCTCTGTGTCTGGTAGGGTCTGTTACTCTGTTTAGTGCCTTGCTCAAAAATGTTTGTTGAATGAGAAAGAAAGCCCTACTTATTTAATTGTTCCAGTCAGACTGTGGATTTATACAGAATTTGTTCCATTTATTGCAAAATGACAGCCATTTCAGAGTTAGGGGATCTCTGCCAGTTTTAGATGTTCTCATTAGAGGAGTTTTATGAGTCTTTGTTGCACCGGCTCCAAAGTAAAAATTAATCTATGAAGTTATAAAGTTTCTGCGGTGAGATATGTTGTCACAGTCACATCATCCTGAGCCTCCATCGGGCACATAAGAGTTAAATTTGTGCAGTCAGACCTGTTTCACTGACGTGGGAAACTTTGGGAATCCGTCAATGTCAACAGTTCAAGCAGAAACACAGAAAAGCAGGTGTGACTGTCCCGTCTGCGTCCATCAGATGGCGTTCTGCTCCAGTGCTGAGCCGCCTCCTCCTGCTCTTATCATCCGTCACCATCTGAAGCTGTTTGATCGGCAAACATTTGCAGAGCCAATACCTAAATCTGCTTTTGTCTGTCTGTGTGACTCACTGGTGATTCGACAGAAAAATGGCATTTGTCTTGTCACTTACCCAGAAATCCGTGGTGAGAAGAGGAAAAAGAAAAAAAACACCCAGGCCTTTTATCGACAGGTGACTGAAATTCTCAGAGATTCTTTTGTCTTTTTTCAGGTTCATCACAGCAGTAGTACATTTTCTGTTTAGTTTACTTTTGAATGCTGGCTGAGGGTTTATTCTGCTGCGTTAAGCTTTTTGGTGTGTTTAACAAAATGCAGAGTTGCCAGTTTGAAACCCAAGAACTTCCTCAAGAGAAGAGCAGAGATGCAATGAACCTGCACTGATCCTCTTGGAGAAATCAGTCGGCAGCAGAAACAAAACAGAGTAAAACACATAGAAATAAAGTAGAAACACACCGATATATTATGCAGATCAATTATGACTCACTCCTGTCTCTCAGCGAATACTCTGCAAAGGTACTCTGTCCTCTGTTTGGCTACCCAGTGAGTAACAGTAAGTCACTGTTTGAGCTGGAAACCAACATGTGGGTTTAGCTAAGCTCCTTTCTGTGTAACGAGGGCGTAAAATACATATACATATAAGATATTTGGCCACAGTGCAGCTCAAACATCTGTCTCTGTCATCTGGAAACTTAACTCGACTTAACGTACGTGCTGTTTTCCATGGTGTATTTTTGGCATACAACAGTACCACTGACATCAAATTAAAATACATTTATTTGTCTCATTAAAAAAAAAAAATTATTTATTTAGCCACAGATGAGGGATCCCTCTCCCTGGGACGGACAGACGTGCAATAGATGCCACATGTACAGAGAACATACATCACACATACATCACTATACAAGTAGAATGTGTACTGTACTAGTCATTTACAAAAATAGAACGACTGAGTAAAAAACAGCAGCAATTTAAAAACAAATTATTAGTAAAAAAGGAAAATAAAAAAAGGAAAATAAAAAGACGAGCTTGAAAGAGTTGACTTCAGATAAAATTACAATTATAGTATGAAGGAGTTCAATACAAAACTTTTTTTGTACAGTTGGAGAAATGACCTGATGCTGAAAATGTGTTTCAGTGCTAAAGGTTTCAGAAAAACAGGAACAGTTTTGAAAGTGGTAGTTGTTTTTGTTATTGTGGTTCATAATAGATTAGGTGAGAATATATCATTATCATGTCTATATGCTAAATATGAAGCTACAGCCAGGAGGCAATTAGCTTAGCACAAAATCTAGAAACAAGGGGAAACATAACATGAAGAAAGATAACTAAATCTGGCTACGAGCACCTTGACAGCTCACTAGCTAACATGTCATATTTCTTTTTTTAAAATTTTACCTTAAGAAGTCTTCTACTTTTTTTTAAGTAGGAAAAGTATTGGAGTTTTTTCAGCCTTTAAGTTATCAAAAAAATCTAAATCATCAAATTTGGAGATATGTGGTTTCCACTGTGCAGTGGGATGATATTTTCTTTAAAATAACCAAAGCTGTCAGACACATGTAGTGAAGTAGAAGTAAAATATTTTCCCACAGTCGATATCTTGGTTCGTAGTGACGCTCTTGAACGTTGCACACACTCTTTTACTTTTATCGGCTTAAACTTTTACAAACCTATCTGCTGTGCGTCATCAGGACGACAGCATCACAAGACGTCTTGGGTGTTCACTTTATGACGGTTGATTGTAGGAAGAAAAGGACACCGCTGCTTTCTGAGATGGTTAATAATTACACACCAGGGGGCTTCAACCCACACTACGCACACTGTGAACTTTTGAATAATTGCAGCATGAGATGTTGTGCACTATACCATATATCGCTCTGCCAGTCAGTGTTTGATGACTGTAAACCTGTAAACTTAGACCAGGTAACATCCTGTATATTTGTCTTCTAGCTGCGCACTGTTTGGGTGTTTTATCATGAAGACTTAAGAGGTCGACCTTGCTAATGCACCTGCCTTTAATGAAGCACTAATTAGGAGGCCCATTAGTATCTGAGAGCCTGCCAATTAGACCCTTTAATAGACCCTCTCACTGCAAATTGTATAAGTTGCAGGAAAAAGGACAAGTGTAACCAGTAACATTAATAATGGCTGCATGGTGGAGCAAGAAACTCTTCATATGTGGAGCTGAATGTCAGCTCACGACAGAGGGAAGGCAGGCAGCCATTGCTCTGAGAAGGGAAAGAAGAAACTGTTCAAAATTTCAAAGTGCCGCTGCTGCACAGTGGCTGACACTCGAAAGGCATCTTGAAACTGGGAAGAGATGAAAGAAAGGTCTGGCAGACTGTAGTGGAGCGGATCAGGGGGGCAGAGGGTTTGTACACTCACTGAAAAGCCTTAGAGCTGAGCTTTTTATTTCTTAGATGCCAAAGAAATAAAGATTCCAGCGAGTCTCAAGGGACACTAGGAAACATTCATATACTGTCATTGCAAGTATAAAGCTCTCAGAAAGTGCATACTTTTGTCAAGGCTGCACATCCCTGCAAATCTGATATTTATAGTAATAGGCTGACCTTGCAGAATACATTTTGTCTTGTCATGGGGTTGTGAAGTGAGAGGCACTATTTGGGGCGCCTCCGGTGCCGGAAGTCCCATTAGTTTTTACCAAAGACGGTGTTACGTGACTCACAGTTGGAGCTCTTCTATAGCTTGTATTGATGGGAAACTCTCCCGGTTGAATCATCAGACTACAGGGTTAACAACTACGTCAGAGAATATCTGCTTCTTTAATAAAAAAGTTGATGGTACAGGCCAAAAATTTGGGGGGGAGACGAAAACAGTGACTCCCAAAGTGCAACCTTGGCGAGAAGCATCTAATCACAGAGCTTCACATTCAGCTTTGTGTGCTGCTCATGGTAGGCAGAAGAAAAAGACTGTGTTGAGAAAGCTGAAAATAAAATCTGATCCTTTTGGATTCTGCATCAACTTCGGATTCATTCAGTTGCTGTTTTATTCACAAACTGAACAACAAAGCTTTTTGAATTTGCTACACCAGCGACCTGAACCTGAAGAAGCTAAATTGAATTGAGGTATCACTAATTTCATTATTTACACTGGTGCTTTTCCTACTGTGACACGACAAAGTGCCCCCTGAGAAATGGATTTATTGAACATGTTTAATTTGTGAATCTGAAATATTGTGCTGACCAACAAACATAAAGCCAAAATGAATGAAAAGCCAAAAAATAATTAGGTGTAGTCCCTTGTTAAATATGCGTTAAGTCTTGGATTTAATTTCAAGCAGGTGTCACGCTCTCATTTGTACAAACACGAAACTGTGATACTGTTGAGATAGTTAAGAGTTTGCTTTTTTGATCTTGAATGCTCTTTGTATTCTGCACTTAACTGTCAATTTTCAGTTGTAAGTTTGAGCTTAGTTTTTGCATTTAATGTGGGTAATTCCAGTGTAAAAGGCTTCAAGTACCGGTCCTCCTCCAGCATGTGGACAGCAGGTCCTGCTTTCTGTTGGGTTTGGTGAGGAGCACCAGCTGCTGTTCCATGGAGACGTGCATGTTAGATGAAAGAAGCAGTGGGACGGTGATTAGCAGCAAAGACATGTACCACAGGACTGTTCATGGTGTAAGGAAACAACGGAAATGTCACGCTGTCCGTGATAGAACTGATACATCTGGCTGTATACCTATGGATCGAAGGGCTTAGCATCTGCTGTTATAAATAAATTCACTCGGTGCAAAGAGGGAGCATGATAAGATATTTGTTTGTGAGGGTGAAGAATTCAGGCATAGAAATATTGCATATTTTAAATAAAAAAGTTTATAATTCCAGTATTGTTTTAATTTTGGGAAGATGACACAATTTACGTTTTTCCTGACGGAAGACTTTCATAGTTCTTAATGTGGTATATATGTGGTATATATTTTTTTTTATAAACAGTTTATTCACAGAAAAACAACGATTGAAAATGTCCTTTATACATCGTACACTTACATACATATACTTGCTTGAGATCTTGTGTACTGTCAGAAATAGCAGTAAGTATTTTTGCAGACCAGAAGAGGATTTAGCAGAAAAAAACAATTAGTCAAATAATCAGTTATTTTATTAACAGAAAATGAATGGCAACTATTTTGATAATATAATAATATTAAACACTGGGTATTTTCTTAAATGTGAAGATTTTATGCATTTCTTTGTAGTAGTAAACATTATAGTAAATAGTAAACTAAATATTATTAAATTCATAATTTTTCACTATTTTTTGGACATTTTCTAGACAAAATCATCAGCACATCAGTCGATAATGCAAGTACTCCATGTTGCAGGCCTTAATGTTAAGGAACAAGGATGGAAAGCAATGCTCCATCCTGTGTTATTGGGCTTTACTACGCAACAGCATTGATACTGATTGATCTTCACATTAAAATCATAACTCTTCATTGACACATGAAGGGAGCACGGAGAGCAGAGACGGAACTCTGAAAAAGATGTCTGATAACTTGACAAAGTTGACAGTCTGGGATGCTCAATGTGAATAAAACATTTGCTGCGAACATTTTCATGTTGTGTTTTATTATGCTTTCACAGAAATAAAACTGAATGGTGCATTGGAACGACTGTTATGGCCTAGAGGGAAGTTTAATAAACAGTGACCGTGTTCGACTTGACTTAGTAGCGACTAGCAGCTAAAACTCGCTCCTTGTACATAAATCGCTGGTTCAGCTCGTCATCCCGTGCCCCCTCGAGCCACTGTAGGTTGTAACTGTCAGAATGAAAGTCAAATGTGGGCTGCGGAGTCGAATAATCATGTGAGAGCTGTCATGCAACACACATGGAGAACACAAACTGGAGGTGTGGAGTGAAGGATTCAGCTTTTTTGGTACAGAAAGTACTAAGAGAATCTATCTTTCTCTCTCTCTCTCTCTCTCTCTCTCTCTCTCTATATATATATATATATATATATATATATATATATATATATATATATATATATATATATATATATATATATATATATATATATATATATATATATATATATATATATATATATATATATATATATATAAATAAGTAGTCAAAAATGTATATATTTGGTCTAATGAATACTGGAATCAGCCTGAAGTATTCACCAGTGTAAATTGTAACCTTCTGCCAGGTTCCTTATTGTGTTTAATGGTATCTCAAAAAGTGAATAAAAACTGAATAAAGTGTTATGAACCACTTTGTACTGATCTCAGATCAAAAGCACCATATGAAATAAGTGCAATCCATTTACCATTTTACTAGTTATTGTGCCTCATATGAAGCATGTCAGTGTCTCCTAATTTAATTTAAAGACAAGACGTCGCTTTGTGTCCCTGCTGTTGAGTTTGTGTAATAACTTCTGTTGATTATGTTACATTTTGTTGTATTGCTGCATCTTATGAACTTGTGTAGGCTGAGCACCCTGACAAACTGATTTGTTTACTTTCAAGTCACGCACACAAAGTAATGAAAGTGCTTTGTCATGTCCTTCACTGGCTGGATAGAAAGGCCCTTAAGCCTGTTTGCGTCGCCTCTGGCATGCTGATGGATCCATCGCCCATCGATGAGCACATGGTGCTGACAGGTGGTGTTGATGAGTCATATGAATATGTTATAGATGAGAGTCCTTGTTAATGTTGGTCAGCTCTTTACATGGATTGGAGACCTACATTCTTATCTCCTATACTACTTATTTTGCATTTGTTCTCATGTTTAATGTGAATTTCAAGTGTCCTATTCCTAGTAAGTGTAGGTCCTAGTAAAGATTAAAAGTAATTCTGGTTTGGGTAAGAAAATGACTTTTAATTCACATCACATCAACTCTCTGCAGATAGTAAAGTATTGGGTGATTCATTTGCTTGTGAGAAATAAGAGAGAGTTTTTATTCATCTTCCCCTTAAAGCGGAACATATACTTCCGACGTATACTTAAGTGCACACTTCCTGATGATTGACTACTACTATGATTACTAAGAGTGATGAATGCCATTTTAAAACCGCCTCTGTTTGTTGTTTCTTTCTTTGTTTCAGCTGCTGCAACAACTAACCAGCATCAATGTCTTGGCTTGAGGTAAATAAGATTCACGGCTTCCCCTTTTACACACATACACACATACACACACACACACTCTCCCTACTTGCTTTATCAGGTCTGTAGTTTACTGTATGTTAGTGATAAAGCCCATGTAAGATCCAAACCTCAGTTTGACTCTGCAGCTTTGCGTCACATTGCGTCTCTCAGCAGACACATGGATTACCGCCATAAAGGTTTTATCTTCACCTCAGGGCTTTGTTCGCTGTTAATAATAACACAAGGGATGCACACATGCATACGCACACTCACAGCATGTAACTGATCATGAACTTGTCACGTCAGTTGATGTCGAAAAGCCAGAAGCATTTTAAAATGTCTTTTAAGTCTTCCTTTGTGCTGTTTTGATACATTTGCCAGATACATGAAGCAACTAGGATGAAATGTGTTTTCAAGGGCATGTTGCAGATGATGAATTTAATTTTTTATCTGAAATAACATACAGCAGAAGGTCCAAAAGTCACTGTTGTGCGTTCAACTTTCTGGCAGCTTACCAACAGGAGTCCATATACACAGGTCAAGTAGTTGCTGTATCATTCACACATTGACTGTGACTGAACTAAAGTGAACTTTATTTTTACTCACTTTAATAGTAACTTGTAAGAAAATGAACTGATCTGTTATTGTAGCTGGATAAAGCTTAGAGATGTTTCACAACTATGTTTAAAACTGGATTCTGATGCTAAATGCACTCTAGATTATACATTTGTCTGGTGTTTTTTTTGCATATTGATATCTAAGGTACCAGTAACACCTCTCCTGAGGTTCTTTCCCTGTCTGGATTTAAGGACAGAGTGTTGTGTGTTGTACAGATTGTAAAGCTTCTTGTGGCAAATGTGTGATATTGTACTGTATAAATACCAAAAGTTAGATGACAAAGTAGAATTAATAGAGTTCATATGACTAAGCTGCGTCAATTAATCACTGCCAATAAAGCTGTATCTGGTATTTCATTTTCATTTTTGAAAGAACAAATTCATTTCTTACTTCAAACTCTCCAGCAGGAGAGTATATGAGTATACAGGAGAGTTTCCAAAAAGTTAATGTAGTCTTAAAATTCAACTTTTGCTCTAACTATGCAAAACAAAGCGAAAGTCAGGTTTTCAAAAAAAGTTTCTCTCCACAAATAAAGAGAATCTACTTTAGAGGGTTTTGTAAGAAAACGTTCCCTCTCTGTGGACATTGCCTCAGTGTTGGTCCCTAGTCTAAATCAAAAGTGCATCAACCAAGTTTACTGGACCTTAATCACAAAATACTTTTACTTATATATTATAATAGCAATTATACAGATGTGCAATATAGGTTGGAATGAATAAATAACTTCAGAAAGTAAACTTGCTTTATTCTCGACTTCCATTCCAGTGTTACTCCGTCTCAGTGTTATGATTATTGTCACGGACACATTTAGGAAAACTGAGCTGACAAAGGTAACCTTAAAACCCCCACATCTTTACCCCTCACTGCTCCTTATAGCTTAGGTTTTTGAGAGCACTTCCAGCTTTTTAACCTGGAGAGTTAATCATGGCACTCCCACATACACACACACACACACACACACACACACACGCACGCACATACACACACACACACACACACACACACACACACACACACACACACACACACATGCTAAAGGAAGGGGGATTGAGAGGGAGAGGGTTGATTGGAAACTGCCTCTATTTATGGAGCAGTGTTAATCACACTCTTTGAACCCCCAGCTGTCATTATATGTACAGGTGATTTTTTTCAGCTTTGCATTAGAGGAACAGAGTGGGTTTTTTTTTCTTCCTGGCTGTCTGCCGTGAAGCACATATTAGACATCACTCTCACAGTGGGAAGACTTATCCAGCTCTGCCCCCTCACCATTATGACAAATTAATATTCATTCTCCTAATTAGGAAAACAGCAGCACTCTCATGAGTCCATGAATGATTAGCGTGTCCTAATGAAATGTTCTTATCATCTCTGATTGCATCATCAAAGAATATGTGTGTGTGTGTGTGGTGGAGCAATACACGGTGCTGGAGGTGTGCAGTGTCTTTATGTGTAAGCATATTTTGTATACCTGTGTTTTATGCGAGGGAGTGGACATGTCTGTGAGGGGCAGATGGGAGCACAGTGTCCCCATGGTGTTAAACTCCGGATGCTTGTTGGAGTGTGGTCAGAGCAGCGCTTGAGACCTCTGAGCTGCCGCTGTTAACGCTCAACACACACACACACACACACACACACACACACTGAGTGTTAGGTGTTTTCCTCCTCGGCTGCCATCAATCCTCCACGATAGCAGGCAACATAGAGGTCTTAAATATTAATCTCTCCTGACGTCCAACAAGCTGTTTATTCTGAGCACAAAAGGCTGAATTATGAAAGCCGTTTATCTGCAAAGCTGATGAGGTGGAACGTGTCAAGGATCCGTTTTAGTGGCACGGGAGCTTTGATTAACCGCAGTTGAGGGCATTTGCGAAATTTACACAACAGGCCAATCAACTGATTTGCAGTAATGAGAGCAAGTGAGAGCGAGAGACAGAATCAGCAGCGAAAAAGAGTTATCAGATTATAGATCCAACATGAAAAATAAAACAATGGAAATCGACTTAAGAATGTGACTTGCTAGAGAAGCTGCAGCAAAACTAAAACTGGATTGGCTGCAAAAGACTGTAGCTGTTTTTTCAGGTTGCTGTAATCAAATCTGGACTAAAAGTTTAGAAAATCACAACATCGCAGATTAATGGCTAAACTAATAAATGAGGTCAATGTGGATGGTCCTGGTGAGTGCTGGCATTTTTATTGGACAATAAATGAAGTTGTTGCTGCATACAGGCTTATATAGAGTTTGATGGTAGAAAATGTTCCACTGACCACAAACATCAGGTCTTGGTGCCAGTCCTTCAACATTAAAAATGAAAATGGGTATATTTATAGTACTGCCATTTTACATCAGAGCTCAATAATCACAAAAGGAGAAATTTATCACAGAAGAGGCACAGAAATTATTTTTGCACACCCGGAGGCAGAAAAGTACACCAAAATGCTGCCACAGGACAGTTTAAGGTTTGATTAATGACTACGCTGTTGTATCGATGTTTCTCCCTGCACATTCATCTATTCTGACCCTAGCTGTGATGAGCAATCACTCGTGACTTGTGCACCGATACGTTTGAGGTTTGGGGTTTGATTCCCACTGTGTTCTGACACACTGTGATGAAAATGTGACAATGACTCTGGGAGAGAGAGAGGGCGGGGGGGGCTCTACTCTCAAATAAATGGCTGCAGCCGCAGTGGAGACGGGCCAAGTCGACTCACTGGTTTGCAGAGGCAGAGCACCCACCGTCCCATCTGATCGCACTGCCTCCGTCTCATTCTCGCTCCCTGTGTGTGGCATGGCAGGAGATCGGCCAGGTGATAATGCAGCCAGCTGCTTCCTCTCTGCTGCTGATTGGCTGGAGGTGTCATTCAGATGAAAAAACAACAACAACATATTGAAGCGAAACCAGAAAGGTGCTGCTCCAAATGAAGTTATATTGTGCTGCTGTCAGGTGAAAATGTCATACTTGCAAAATGTCAACTTTGGAGGGAAAATGTCAGATCAGTATGAGAGCTTGGAAAACAGCAGTGCATAGCAGTACACACAAACTCATTTTAAGAGTATTGTGGTGTTATTGGCTTTGTTTTTATGCTAATATTTACTCAGTGAGACAGACATAAAAACACAAAATGAAACATCTTTTCAGGTTAGTGTGACAGAGTAACTCAGATTGGGCAGTTTATATGTGTGGACCCAAAACCAATCCGGTCTATTAGTAGAAGATGATTTCTTTTAAATGTCACGTAAACAAGAACAGGATCAGATTAAATTTAGATTTCTCCAGCTAGGTTCCTCTGTGTTTTAGTAACTGTGTTTCTACTTGAGTAGTGAGGATGGAGTTGTGACTGCTGACTAAAAGTAAAGATCATAATGTGTTCACAGTCTGTCCTGTCACTGGGCCGCAGCTCTCTGACACACAAACACACTCAAAAGGAAGCAGTGTTTCCTAAATAAGGTCAGGAGAGAAATCGTATTTACTCACAGACGGCATGTATATGCGGTTTTGCCTAACATGGTTTCTCTGAGGAACCTTGTTTCTGGAGTGTATTGGACACACTGCAACAACAGAAGTGAAACAATTCTTTGAGTACCAACAGCACTCGTCAGAACATTTCACATCCAAATTAAGTTTATTTTAAAAGTGGGCTACATTTTTGAAGCAGTGAGTTTAAAAACAATCTCCAACTCAACTTGTCCTCTTGCTCTTGTATATATCCAACACACATATATTTGTCACTTTTCATATGCAACACTATGAATAACTTTAAGAAGCGGCTGTCTGAAAATGTCCATTAGTATCCCCATATTTGAACAACATTATGTCTCCTTCCTCTCTATGACAGCCATCTTTTTATCCCAACCAATAAATGCCTCTGATTTCTAACAAAGGCCTGACAAAGATATATAAATGCATCGATTCCAAGTCAACAAATCCAAATGTAGAGATTTATATCCTGCTTTTCTTGTGTTTCATGTAATGTTTACCATGTAATTACATGGGAGTTTGGTACCTGTCTTTATACTGGCTTGGAGAAAAAGGGGAGACAGGTAGCAAAAACCAGATCCTTTGAATCTTTGGATCCACAGGAAAAGGTCAGATAGATATCCAGACAATAGCAGACAGTAAAGAAAAGACAAAGACTGTCTGAGATGACAGGTGTGTATTGTGGCCTGAGGTGTATGGCAGGCCTGTCAGTCATGTTTGGTTTTTTGACAGTTTACAACACCAAGCAGGGACATGAAACTTGCTTTTGCAGCTGCCAGGATGGGAGATCGATATCTATCACTTCTCTCTGAACCACCAGGTGATGACTCTGCGAACTCTGCTGAAACACAAATTACACAGAAACAGAGGCTCTGAGCTGCTGGAGGCCGGGACAGAATGGGCATGGATTTTTGGGTTTATGTGTTTTCTTGGCTACCTTCAATCTTATTTGACACTTTATAATAGGGAAGAAGTCATCTTGGCAGTCTCTTTACACACACACACACACACACACACACACACGCTTGTTTGTCAACCAGACAAGGCTTTTGTCCCCCCGCCTGATGTCTTTCACTGCTGCAATCCATTACAGTGGATATTAAACGGATTAGCATGGAGAACATGCAGAAAAAAAAAATGTAATGGTCAGGAAAGAAGACAAACAAGCTCCTCACTTAGTGTCAGATGTGAGAAGTGTTCTTCCCTTGTAATACCCACAAGGCAGATTGGGCAGATGCCACATGTCCCTGGACTAATATATGTAGATTCATTATTGATGCAAGTTATTTATTGAGCTATTTCTAATTGAGACAGCGAAATAATTTCAGCATTTCATTTTCTATGGCAGGACTCTTAGGACTCTCATTTGGCATATTAAATTATATATATACATGATATATTCAGGCATCAACAGTGATGCTGTGAAAACATATGGTAATTGTAACTGATTAGATTATATTTCTTAACTTCTGTGGGACATTAAAGTCTCATCTCTAATGTTTTATTAATATAATTGAGTCATCAGTGACATTATTTACTTTACCGAAATTACCGAAGTGCACCACATACTTGGTAGGCACACTGTGTATCCATACTGTGTGAAACACATCTATCATAATCATGAGACAATATGCTGTAAAATGTATAATTCATATACATTGTGTGAAGTAAATATAGAGTAAACAATGCTAAGAGTCTGTTGTCATGTTCGCAGCTCAAGAATTATGTTTAAAATGTCCTCCATGTTAGTGTAGTGTGTTACACATTTGCTTTTAGCACAAAACACAAGGTACAGTTGAGACTGATGTTAATGTTATTAGTTTTACATGTATTTGGTCCTAAACAACACCTGATGACCTGATGATGGTGCTAGATAAAAAGAAAATCCAGTAGTCAGAGAGACACTGAAATAAAAAACACATGTTGGCACATTGGGGATCACCAAAGTCATAGAGTTCATCATCTGGGAACAATGAACGTCTCTATAAAATATTGTGCCAATCCACCAACCGACACACCTCGACCTGTTTTAGAAGTGTTGATTCAACTTTATGGTCTGCAGGTAGTTTGTAGTGTTGTGTAATTCTAATGAGTTTCTAATATTTAGTGTATATCATTGATATAAATCAGGTTGGAAAGATATTAGATACACCTCTCACTATACTTCAATACAACATTCTGAAAAAAGTGCAGCCTCCAAAATGACCATAAAGTTGAATCAACACCTAAACTGAAATTGATCACCTTTATTAGGGGAGATGTTATCGCAGGACTGTTGCATTAGACTGTGTGTTTCCAGTGCAAGTTACATCATGTCTATAATGAATTTTAGGCCTGCAGATTTTCACTGAGGCTGACACTGAAGTTTTTGACACTGATGTTCCTTCTCCCTCTTTCTCGGGTGCAGGGTCGTCGGGAGTCTCTGCCCGTGGTCCACCAGGCGGTGCGGCGGCGTTTCTCTGGCCCGCTGCTGCTGCCTCCTCTGTGGAGGAGACACTCCTGCCAGGATCACCCAGGTCGCACCCGGCGGACATCAGGAGTACACGGCCTGCCTCTTGACCGACTAGAAGAGCTGTACAGCCAAGCATTGGCCAGTCATGACGAGCACCGGTCAGTAACACACTTTTTCTCCGTTTCTCTCTTTCTTTCACCGCTGTGTTTTGTTCGTCTTGGTATACATACTGTACTTTTAATGGAGATTAAGCCCTCTCGTTGTTGGTTCTTAGTGCATTTTTATAGTGGTGACTGGCGTGTCTAGTCAGTGCTTTTCAAAAGCTGTTTCCTGAGGTTCATGCAGCACATTTTTTCTGAAATGGATGGATGTGTTTCTGTTCTTGCAATTCATCTTGCGGAGTTATTGTTCCAGTATGTTTGGTTTTGATTTGGAGCGTCTGTCGGCTTGTGTCATATTTATCAATTTGAATGAAAATGAGAGAAAATCTTGGTTGAAAAGGCATGAAACTCCAGTAATTACACTGACTACAGAAGCCCTCTTTCCTTATTTCCTTTCCTCTCCCTTCCAGGGGCAGAGTTACCTCAGCTCATTAGCTCTCAGTCTCTTTCGTGTGTCTCTGTGTTTGGTTGAGTCGAAGTAGACACCGAGAAAACAGCAGGGTTTGTTTGAGCAGCTGAAGCTTTTGAGTGACACTGACAGTGAAGTTAATGGCTCTCTGCATACACACACACACACAAACACACACACAGGAAGAAGGGTGGAATGTGTTTTGTGTTTCAGGTGATAATGAAAGCCCTCTTGCCTTGCCTTTATGTGAGTGCTGTTGAGACATTAATGACAGAAGGGTGAGCTCTGTTACATAATGATATCTTCTTGGATGATCACGCTTGTTAGCTAATGATGTAGCCCAGATTTTTCCCTCAGGCTGGTAAACACCTGTGGGTTTGGTGACATCCAGTATTATTTTAACTATCTTAGGTTGCTTTCCTGTCGTACTAATGAACGGTGAATGTATCTGAATTTATGACACGGTGACAAATCGTCCAGGAAGTAATTAAAGAACTGAAGACTACCCAATAAATAACACATACAGTGAAGTAAACCAACCAGTACCATTTGATCAAACTACATCTAATGATGACCAAATATTTGCATTTTCTTAATCAAAAACTTTTTAATCTATAACTTATTATAAAAATGTTTGTCCATTAATTACCAGTTGATCAATGGTGGACTCACTCAGTCTGTTGCCCTCATGTTCCAAAAGTAGCCGCAAAAGTGTCCTCTTGGATGCCCCTTGGGTAGATAAAACATAATAAAATGCCCTTTATGGTGATGTGGAAGAAAACCTGGTGAAGTACCCTCGAGGGTTTCCCATCAGGGGAGATAATGTGATGCCTTGCACTAAGGGTGACATTAAAATGGAGTAATCACAGAGCAGGAATGAGATGGGACAATGAGCAATGAGACAAGGAGAGCAATAAACGGGGGATAAACTGTAGCAAGAGAGAAAGAGAGACATATAAAGTGAAGGAGGGGAGAGACAGTCAAAGAGAGAGAGTGAAGGAGGAGAGAGACAGAGATAGGGATAGAGGTAGATGTAGATAGAGAGACAGACAGAGGCAGATAATTATGTTAGATATTAGATTGGAGGGGTAGTTGGCACTGACTGAGCAGCTCTCTGCTTTCAGCACTCGGCTCGTGGACAGCAGCGCATCAACATGCAGCGCGCGCCGCTCTCAGTCCGTTAAAGCTTTGTGGCACGAGCTCTCCTCCTCAGACTCTCAAAGCTTCCCCTTTCGCTCGTCAGTCGACCGATAACATTCAAAGCCAGCTTGACGGAAAAAAAGAAACAGAAACAAAGAAGAAAATGGAGTGCGCCACGCTGAGCAGAGAGGGAGCGGGGCTCGCCAAGCCGCCCAAACATCTGTGGCGGCAGCCGAGGACGCACATCCGGATCAAACAGCGCTTCAACTCGGACACCGAGCGGTACCTCTGCCGCAACCGGACCCTGGAGAAGCTGCGGCCCGGCCTGAAGAAACCCCGCATGTCCTGGCCGTCCCCGCTCAAACGGTAAAGTCTGTCCCCCTCCGAGCTGCGTGAAGCTTCACTTCACACGAGTCCGCTTTTAGTGGAGGAGAAGTCCCAAAGTTCAAACTGCAGCAGTGGTAGTTTGTTATTCGGTACAATCAGGTGAATCAGCTCGTTTATGTGGCTGCTCCTCGTTTATTTCTCCATATAGTGACACAAACCACACAAGTTAGGCTGTTAGTATTTTTTTTATTTATGGCTTTGAAAAATGATTCAGGGTTTGTTCTTAATTCGCACCGGTCCCCACATCTGAAATTGTGTCATTAACCACCAGTCACAGACCTCCAGGCACCATGTTCAGATGACAAAGTGGAGCAGTGATTAGAGGCTGTCTTGCTGTTACTTTTATTGTTATTATCAGGATGTAGTCTGGGTCTCCACCTCTGTTGACTTGTGATGACACGGAGAACAAGCCTCCTCTGTGCTGCTCCACCACAACCTCCCAACCTGCTGATATAAAGAGATGACTGTTAAAATATTACATAATTATAGGAGGGGCTGTAACAAAAAATACCCTAAATATGATTCAGTAAATCCACTGAATCATCAGTCAAGTTTGGTCATTAACGCTTGCTTGAAAATCTGAAAGTGTTGCAGTTTTTTTGGCCGTGGTTTGAGTTTAAATCTTAACAGGTGTGATGGGACGCAACAGGACGAATATGAATCATCTCAGATTGTGAGCAGTCTGTTTTCATATGCATGCCTTTAACAGGTGTGAACCAGCATTTCACAGCAGAGTGCATTTATCAACCAGTGTCATGTTATCATGTCAATCAGCACGTTCACAATATTCTCCTTCAATGACGCTTAACGTAATCAGTGCAAACATGTTGTCGTCATCACACAGGCTGTATGTTCTGCATCTGCCTGTGCTACTGTATGACACATGTTGAATGTCATAATGATTATTTTTATAGCTGAGCTATTCATGCATATTCAAAGTTTCTTTTTATGCATTTCACAATTTAGTGTATGTGGAAACTTTAAAATATTTATAATATTTGAACCAAACTTCAGTATATTTGAAGAATGCTTGTCTGCAGTCTGTCTGAGTTGTCTGAGTTTCCTTTGATTGATCTGTAAAAGTGTCTGTGATGTTGAAGAGCCATTCATTTCCACTGATTTCCTGGAATCTGTCAACTCAATCAGTTTGTTGACGCTCCAATTAGCCGTCAGCAGATGCTGAAAAGCATTAAGATGGTGGCGGCTGTGGAGGAAATTCTGCGTGAATTGCACCCAATAATCTGTATGCGTGGGATCATTTCATCACTAGATGTGTTTTGTCAATATGGCAGAAGGCTTTTTGAGAGGTCAGGTTCACAGGACTTTTCATTTTCATGCTTTAGCTGACCTATTATGTGTCTAACTCAGACACTGCCATAATTGGGGTGTTTTTATATTGCATTGTTGGAAAATTAGAAATGATGGCAGTTCAGAAAACATGCAGTTACAGAATAATTTGTTCTCTTAATGGTTGAAATTAATAAGATTCCCGAAATATAACAAAGTAAAGAAGGCTGTAATTTTAATCATGGCCCATCATGGCCCAGTCCATGAAATAACACTATGTGATTAAGTGTCTCCTGCAGGGGCTGCCTACCTGTTCCTCCGGCTGGGCTCCATGTTGTATTTCTTAAGGGATGATGAGATGTGGGTGATAGTTTAGCTAACAGTAAACTGCTGTCAGGATGATGAAGCGCTCTGACTCCCTCAGCCTCAGCGTGTCAGTCCTCACTTGTTCGTGCCCGAGCACTGCCAAGAAGGGGACTGATAAATTGATGGCGAGTGATTGTGCCTCACCTCCTTCCTTGTGTTACTTTACAGTTTTTAGTTTGATAAAATAGCCTTGCTTTTATGATTGATTATTTTGAAAAAGGAATAGAGAAAAGGAGAAAGCCATGACATTAATATTTAATGATATATATACCTAGAGCTTTATTGTGAAAGCAGTTAAACTAATCCAGTCTCACTCCATCTTAACTAACATGAACCATGTTTATGTGTCCTGTAGTGCAGTATGTTAGCGGCAAATGCTGACCATCTACACTTGGACAGTGTCTCTGTTTTTCCTACAAGTACTGAAGGGAAAAGCTTGAATATACAAGAAAATATAATGTGTGATTGGCTGCAGCAGAGTTGAACAGGCATGAAAACCACCATCAATTCAGCTCAGCTCCCCAGACGCTCCTTACTGTCAACAAGCAATGCTGCGGCTGGTTTCACCTCAGAGGCATTTTCGCACACGAGCTGAAGTGTCCCCTGATAGTTCACTGAGAACATAATCGCCTTAAAAAATGTTTCACTTCTCTTTTACACTGGAGATTGTAAAAGAGAGAGGATTTTTTAGTCTTGATGCTACACTTGATGGTACATGTGTCTGGTCAATAAGCAAACAGTGTTCGGTTTGGTTATCAGAGCTTGGATCTGCAAGTGGATGTTTATTTCCATTTAGATGGTTTCGAAGTGCATTTTGTCGTCCAACGCGTGTTTACCGTCCTCTCCTGCTACTGCTTTGGCAGATCTCAAATGCATCTTGGTGCAGTTAATACATTTTAGAGACATTTTTTTCCTTTGACATTTTTGCCAGTGTTTGAATGTTGTAGAGAGGCAGAAAAGATTTGGGCAGAGGGAGGTTTGGCATGAAACAAATGTCAAATCCACCCTTGGACATTACGGTGATGTACTGTATGTATCTATGGTGCTATGTGCCTTAAACATGAGGATGCGAGGTTGCACCTTGTTGACACATTTAATGTAGTTTTTTTATTGCTTAAAATTAATAGATGCAGGCTACGTGGGTGAGACAGAGGGATTCTCTACGGTCACAGTCTCACTCAGAGGTGAAGTAAAGATGATAAAGATGCAGCAACAAGATGCAGTATGTGTGTGGAGGTGTGTGTGTGTGTGTGTGTGTGTGTGTGTGTGAAAAGAAATTCTAAATACAAATATAAATACCAATAAATGGTGTGAGTTCACCGACAGCAATCCCTGAAGAGTTGAATGGGCATCAAAAGTCGACGTGACGTTCGCTCAACTGCCCAGTTGAGGCTTCCCTTCAGCCTCACAGTATCCTCGATTGCATCACGTCACTTATTTCCAAACACTATCTTAAGTCTCACTGTTGTGAATGCCGTCTGTGCCGGCTGAATGATGACGGTGGGAATGCAAACAGGTTGAGCTGTAGGTAGGAGTAAGAGCAATGAGTCAGCCAGCATTACAGCCACCAACGACAACACTGCTTTCATTCTGCACTGAACACATCTCTCTTTTTTCGTCCCAGAATAACTCTGATTGTGTATCCTTCCAGATGACTCAGATCAGTTTTAAATATAAAACAGCCTCAAAACAGGTGGAATAAGAATTTATGTAAGACCCAGTATAAAACATGAACAGTAATGAAGCCCCCTCTTTTTTATATCATCTCTATTGTGCTACGTTGTTATATTGTGACTTTCTTTGTTACAAAAGACATGAAATCCTCCACTGAAGTGAGGAAACCATTATTTCGATAAATGTTTGAATGAGACAACACAACCTCATATTTGCAGTATTATGAGCCAAGTGTCAGTGGCAGCTTTCCTGGAAAAATCACACGCTGCACACAGTTAGGCTTAACAAGGCTTTTAACACAACAGACCCGCTCTTCAGCTCACCTGTGAATGAAGCGGCTTACGTTTTTTTCTGGTCTCTGTTAATGCTGTGAGTAGATGGTTACTATGGCCAATCAAAAAAAGAAAACATCGATGACTTCAGGCGATGAAACTTGAAATTAAAACGGAAGTGAGGTCCAGAAACACACATGCAATTACTGCTTATCACCATGCCACGAAAGACAACTAAATGAAAATCTTTAAGATTTTAACTTTAAATCTTACTTCTTAATTTGTTCTATGCAACTGATCTACAGCTCCAGTTGTCAGGATGCTGATTTTTGTTATTTTCTATGATACTGAAGACTATAAGCTTTAATTGAGAAAACAATTATCAAATTAATCCATAATGAATACATTATCATTAGTGGCAACATGGTCCGCCCAGTAGAATAGGTTAGAAATTGCTACATAACTGAGGAAATTCAGAGACATACAAAATGAACTCTTCCTCCAACGTGCTCATCTGTGAAATTGTTGCCCTCATATTTTTTTGCCTCAGCAAAAAAACATCTCACTTTTTCAGCATCTCACTTAATGTGTGCTGTGGACATCAACATTTCTGGGGTCAAAGTTCAATTTAGTTGAACTGTCTGCAAAGTCTGTTGGAAACTGACGGCAGAGAGCACCGCTGTGTGCTGTGCAGGCAGCCCAGAGAGCACAGCCGCTTCTTCAATGGGAAATAATGACATTAAATGAATACTTGCTTTGTTCTTAATGCTAATTTTCACTTCACTTTATCTTCATCCATTTCTGCATATTAATTTGCATGACCTGGGGCACGCTGACAGGCTCATAAATGTCATAAAATGTACCGGGAAAGCCAACAGGGCAGATGCACACTGGAAAATAATTGTCTTTCAGGCCTGGATATAAGCTGAAGGCAGCTCTCGAGGCTGAAGTGTGATGAATTATCAAGTAGAGATCACTGTCCTGCTCAAGGACACTATAACAACACGTGCTGCTGTCGACAGAGGCATGTCGGATCTTCAGGGAATTAACTGGTGGCCTTTCCTCTACAGGATGTGCACATGCTGTGAGGTCTGCGTCGTCTTCATGCATTCCAAGTGGCCACACTCCCGGGCTGCGAGCACCGAGAAAAGAAACTGTGATCTGGACCAATGGTCAACTTGAAACAGGAACGGCCTGCTTCGAAAGGCACTTCTTGCGCCGCGGTGGTGAAACATTACACCCGTTGCTATGGAGCCCATCTGTTTTCAAGGGATAATGGCATAAAGGGTTCCCCACCAGGGTATCAGAGGGAGGGAAGGCGGCCATTGAGACATAAAAACTGAATCTTATCTAACCAATCTCATGTTAACAAAAGACACAAAAGCGTGTGTCTGGATTGTCAGTTCGCTGGGAGGGGATTAGTGAAAGCTAATGCAGTAGTGTTTAATGCATATACCTACATGAGCTGACCTGCCGATGTCAGTTGATGCGTGGATGGTGGTTTTATCAAGTTGCGTTACCTAATAGAGGCCAACACTGCAGGGGAGATGATTGCCCAGTTAAATTAAAGGCTGCTGATGGATTCTGCCTGTTGTTGGTGATTTTTCTTCTATTCTTTTTTTTTTCGAGGATGCTTTTATAAAAAGAAACCAAAACATACAAGAGTTAGTATAATAGTTTAGCTTACTGAATATTGTTGTTATTTTTGATTTTTGATTTTTTCTTCCTGAATAACATTTCAGTGATTCTTTAGTCAATAATCAGCCTCAAACTAAAAATATTCTGACTCAAGCTACCACACAGAGCTGGTATTTTACAGTATTTCTATTTCACACAGAGCTTCAGAAGTTCACTGTTCTTTATTGCTTTATATCTCTTATCAATTCCCCATTATAGAAATCAGCACAGTGGGATTTATAAGCTAGAAATATAAAGATTGCATCAGAGCTGTGAGTATGCCCCTTTCCCTTGCTAAATTTGTACTTTACTAGATTAGATCTTACTTTAGTTTTAATCCTGGGCTGATGAAGGATTTTAAAGTCCAAACAGCAAGGTACTTCTTCTGAGAGGTCTGAAAAAGAGTCAGCGATTGTAAAAGGTGAAAATGAGCTTCTAGTGGCCGGGGACATTGATTCATTATTGTTGTGCTTTATTGAAAAGTTGACAAAGGAAACACGAAGCAGCTTGCACCTCTCCTCCACACTGTCAGCCAAAGACAATCACGGCGGTCCAGGGAGACACTGCTCAGTCTCTGAGTTTGTTTTTCACCGAGGCCGTTAGCCAGTAACAATTAGTCAGGATGCTGGAGACTGCTTTCAGACGAGTGACAGGTTGAAGACAAGCTGTACAAACTCTCAACACGTTACTATTCTCTGGAATGGCTCATACTGTCAGCAGTCAGAAGTGAGTTTAATTGCTATGTGTCAGAATATATGAGTTTATGGCTGCCACCATATTAAATGCCAATATTGGGGGTCTTTAAAGGTGATGATTAATTAAAACAACAAATATTGTTTTTTTTCTTTATGGTGTGGCATTTCACACATTTAACTGTAGGCTACAGGATGTTTTCTATCTTATCACGTGTTTAATTGTGCCAGCAGTACCAGATTTCAGGACTTTCTTCTCTTCACATTGCGGTGAAAAATGATTTGCTGAAAATGGCACTGTTGCATTAAAAATATCTGAAGAGGTCAAGATGTACCTCATGTTGTATTTGGTCATGAAAAATGTAATAGGCCATTAAGTTCTTTCAAACAGACTCGTGATGCGTAATGAAAGTAATTTATCCTCTGGAGAACAGAGCGCAGCAGAGACTTTATTCCTCCTCCCCTTGATTTATTTACTGACGACAGAGCAACACAATCAAAATGTTAATAAGATGAGGTTTAATTATTTTCCCAGAATAACAACCAGGTACACAATACTCCCTGAAAAGAACTGGGTGGTTTGTATGCTGGTCTCTAAAAGTAGCCCGATAAGACAAGAACAGATGAAATCCTTTAATAGTTTCTATCATCATCTTCTAGCCTTCCTTCTGTAGTTCATCCTCACATAGGTAGGAGTGCATGTTTTCAGCTTCACTCATCAAAGGGTTTTACAGTTTGTCTCTGCTCTGCTGGCTTTGGCTAAACTAATATCCAGGTGCCCTTTTTGAATTAGTATATCATAAACAGCAAGAAATGAAAAATGAATGAACAAATGAATTTAATCATTTTTAAATGAAATGATTACTTTTAATATTTCATATTTTTTTCTGCTTGCTTGTTTGCTTTTAGCTTTATGTTTATCCTGGACTGCAGAGTGTCTGAAAATATTTATGTAAAAATGACTGAATATTTAAGGTTTTATGGTCGTCACAGAGAGGTGACCAGTGGAGGTGCTGCACAGACGCACTAAATGGGGGGATAAACTGTCATCAGTATAACTGGTGTCAATCCTCTCATTTAACTTTGGAAATATTTCACAAAAATGTTGAAGTAGCAGTATTAAAAATCCCATTTGAGTTTTCCCCATTCACACTGATGCATTATTTTTTTGGCATTGATTTTAGTTATTCAGAAAGAACAAATGGTTTGGGTATTCTCACAAACAAACAACTTCCCATGATTTCATAGCAACATAATGTGACAGCTGATGAATGTGCAGCCCTTTCCTAATCTGTAATTTAATAATACTGTGCATGTCTTGAACTGGGCATTCTACAATTTTATTTAATGTAGAAGAACTTTGAGCCTGACATACATAATTAAATTATTTAAAGATTTTCACATAGCTGTGATGTAAACCCATTTAAAAAAAAATGTTGTTGTTGTCTTCTTGCTGCACATTTGCATATGGCTGGTCGTAAGATACAGAATTAACAGTGTTTATTCATTTCCCAGGCAGACCGGTTGCCCATGGCAGAAACAGGTCAGGCGTTTCTTGGAAACTGCTGTTGCTACCTGCCTGATAAACTTGTTTGTTGATTTTACTCAGGATGTGGTGTTTAATGGCGCTTCCTCCCTGAAAAAGAACAACAAGCGACACTAAGAATGTCAGCAGAGTTGTAGCTTTGATATAAATCGTCGATCAATCAATTTCAGATAAAACACCCGTCAAATTCTGGTACTTTAAAGGTGTACATTGTCAGTGCTCGTAGAAATATAACTCATACATTATTCATCTGCAGACGCTGTGTGCTGATTTTCACTCTAACCATTCAATAATTACTTTTTAAGTAAAGAGAGGCTGAGAGCTGTATTTAATTTGATTAGGGAAATTTGAAAAAATACCAAAGGATAACACAACAAATTGTTCCCTGGGACTCTTGCTTTTTCCATTTCGTGCCTCTATTTAATACAAAATGACTTTGGTGTTAGGGTTTTGCATTCTTTGTCCTGCACTTCTTTTTATTTTGTAGTCTCGTTCTCACTTTCCTTTACTTTAGCCCTTTTTGTGTTTCCCTCCTTTTTTGATTGCCTGCTCCGCCCCAATTAGTTTCACCTGTCCCCATTAGTCTCCTTTCCTGTTTCCACTTTCCTTTCCAAATTTAAGCCAGTGTCCTTCTCCTTTGTTCTTTGTCACTGTCGTTCTGTTGGGGTAGGTGCTAGGTGAGGCGGAATTGGACCCAGGATGCAGATGAGGCAGGAGGCTGAGTAGGCGTTTTACTTTTTATTGATGATGAACACGGGAACACAAGGCAGGAACACACGAGGGTTGAGGCAGGAACAGAACAGGAAGCGAAGCACAGGACAGAACCGATCAGCACGGCACAGAACAAATCAGCACAGCACAGCACAGACGACACGACAAAGAACAAAGGAGAAGGACTGGCTTAAATAGGAGGAAAGGAAAGTGGAAACAGGTGGAGACTAATGAGGACAGGTGAACCTAATTGGGGCAGAGCAGGCAATCAAAAAAGGAGGGAAACACAAAAGGGCAGGAAGTAAAGTGAGAAACAGAGGAGAGACGAGACTACAAAATAAAACCGGAAGTGCAGGACAAAGAACATGCAAAACCCTAACATTTGGAGATTCCTTCTTGACCTTAAAAAAAATAAAATGTGACTTCAAAATAATTTTTTTTGCTGGGATAAGACTAAACAATCCGAATAGTGACCTTATCTGACAGACAACCTGTAACAATTAATTATGAATGCCAGATAAACAGAAAATTAAAAATACTAATGAGTCAACACTCTCTGTGACGTGAAGAATTTCTGTATTTATCTCTCCTGTGGTGTGAAAGTGATCTGTGTCCAAATGGCACATGCAGGCGGTCCAATCTTAGCATCAGCCAGCACTGTCGCCTCTCACTAAAATCACTGTGGGGTTAGATGCTCTCTCTGGCCCATTTCATAACAAAAGACACATATGTTGAGTTTTAGGAAGCGTCCTGTCTTTGCCGTTGAATAAAGCTCTGACTTTAAACTGGAGCTGGTCCCCAGGTGCTGCACTGTTTTTAAATTAAAAGTATTTGAGGGGATTAAGAAGAATAATCTGACTAATTAAACTCAGTCTGTTGTTAAGAAAATTGTGAGTCTTTAGTCAACTGTTGGTAAGAAACAGAAACTGCTTTTTTAATAAATGCAAGATCACTTGAGAAAGGGGAAGCCTCTAATCTCAACTGGGCTTATTGTTATCATTTGGAAAAATCTAAAGGCAGTTTTTTTTTCCTTTATCTGCAGAAGTGTGGGCTGTATGGTGATGTGCCATGTATTTCTGAGTAGCAAAGCAATCACAACAGCAAATAGGGTTTTTGATCCATCTGGCATAAACACACTAGAGGAGATGAGTAAAGCACTTCTTGTTCATGTGTAAACAATGCCCACTGATTCAGTCAAGCTGCAACAGATGAGAGACATGAATGCAGTCGCTTTTGATAAACCTTGATGAATTACCAAACAATACTCAGTGAATTGAATAGAGATTTGTATCCCTGCCCTTGCACTGACCTTATTCTTGTCAGAGGCTGAAGAGTCCTGTTTCATTTGTTTCACCGCTCTCTGAGTGTGGAAGGATAGAAGGAAAATTACACTTTGCCCTTGATAATATTTGTATCTCATCGAGCTACAGAGAGCTATAAAGAGCATCACTCCAGCAGTTTTAGCACACAGCAGTTCTTAAATTTAAATTTCAGTTTTATAGCTGCGGCTACATACTGAATATCCCTGACAATCACAGGCAAAAGTATTGTATATAAGATAATTCATAGATCACCAGCTTCTCTAACAGAACACAGTATTCCTTTGAATATAAAACTGAATACAAAAGTACAGTGCAGTAACAGGTCAAAAAGTTTGAACCTGGTTTTAAGTGGACCCCTGGAAAACCCCCATGACCCTAAGATCCAAATGATCCTGATCCAAAGTGTGGCTGAAATAGGGACAGAACATCAACACTGGTGACTGTACAATGCAGTTGAAGGCAGCTTTGGTCAATTTTAGTAGGGGTGTGATCACAGTAGTAGTAACTGAGTAGACCTGCGAGGCCTCTGGTGCACATCTTTATCACTCTAAACTGTGCTGTACATGGACATTAAACATTTGACTGGTGGTCATGTTTGACAGTTTAACATTTTACCCAAACATGGCACACAAAAAGATCCCACAAAATCAACGTTATCTTTAAATTCATGTCATGAAGATAGTCTACTTCTGATTTCTCAAGAGAAAAGCAGGTTGTAGTGCCTGTGGTTACAACTACAAACTTTGCTTTCACTCACAGATTTTTGGAGCATTTGCATAATTTTAATGATCAAACACTTTTTGGGTGCAGTGCCTACAGATGGTCAGCTGTGCAATCTACAGTGCACTCAGAAAGCAGATTATAATAAGTGTAGCACTAAAAGAAAAAGAAGACGAACAATATTCTGTGCACTGGTAACAACATCTGGTACTGTGAACCACATCAGCTATTTATTTAAATGTGGCTATTTTAAAGATACTTGTGACTTCACCTGCTGATTGAACCTGCTTGTTGGCAACAGCTTAGTCACCTCCACCCCTCCCTGCGTGCCCCCTCACCGCCACCTCGCACAGAAACAATAAATCTGTAATATCTGTAATTGCTTTAGTTTGACCGGTAATATGAGAAGCAGGGACAACAGATCCATTCCAGGAGCAAACAGGAGGCAGTAGGCATAATGAGTCTGATTCATCACAGCGATGCAGATCTGTTAGTGTGTTGAGTCGAGGGGTATCTCTGTGCCGATTACTCAGACACAAGCAGAAAATTGGAGTCATCTTCTCGTGTGAGCAGGAAGGCCTGGCCATCTTGCAGGGAATCATTGTCGTCTCCCTGTCGCGGTTATAAACCTGATATGGTTACAGCATGTTAATCATCATCATATCATTGCCAAATTAACTGGGAGACATCAGTCTGATTGTCAGTAACAGAAGAGATCATAGTGGAGACATGCGAAAACACGATTTTTAATATGACATTGTTACATAAATCAAAGTATTGAATAGTTTTGTTTGAGTTAGTCAAAAACCCTAATGATTAACAGTTATTTCATAATTAAGGTGGTATGAAGTAAACTGCCTTAACTTGTGACTTTTTTGTTATAATTAGTGTCATGGCTGAAGTGCAGACTGCACAGTATAAAGGGACAAAAGCTTTGTTAGTAAAAAGTACTTATTACATTTGTTGTACATTGTGAATGAGTTACTGCAGCAAAATCTAAAAGATAAGTATGTGTTGCTATCATACAACATGTCACAACAACGACTATGTTTATGTGACACAAAGGCTCAAAGTAATAATGAAATCGTTTTAAGATACTTAATGTGGCACAGCTGAGGGCTGTGTTACATTTTACTTACTTTGCAGCCAAAATCTGTGTTGTATTCACAGATTCACTATGCACGAGCTCTGTGATGTTTTCTTTGTACTAACAGCCATCAAACTGACACCTTTTGCCTCAAGAGATTGTTATAATTTGGTTAAAGTGATAATTTGTATTTCCATTTATTCCTAACAGAATTAAAGCTGCATTAGGCAAGATTTGTATGTTAACATACACCCACCTTAACAGCCTAAATCTCAAACTCTGGTTGAGATGCCGTTGATCAGATGTAATTAAACTCTGGTCTGCAAAGATGGCTGCAGTTTTTATCCAGTATCTCCATGTTTGCATGACAGAACAAAGAAGAGACTGTTAGAGTCTACAGTTACTCAGGAAACTTTTATTTGGGTGTGAAATAGTTTTCAGACTTGAAAAATTACAGTTAGAGTACAATACCACTTGTATACATGGTTGCTTTAGAGGATTATTTGCATGTTGTTGGCCATTCACTAGAAAATTTATATTACTTTCAATAATTTTCCAAATGATATGAAATCTTAATTCCTGAAACCTCCTTCTCAGTGAAGTCCTGACACTTGTTCAAATCACAAGCCTGAAAAACACTGCCGTCCTAACTGGCAAACAGCATTTTAAGTAGTGGCAAAGACATGGAAAACTGCTTAACTGGACTGCCAACAGCTGGTACGCTGAATTCGTGGCTGAATATCTTTTGCATGATGAGCAAACAGTGGCAGGTGGTGTGGCAGAAGCTGTGGTTATGCTCCTTGTTAGGGATGACTTGTACTGAGGAGTGTCTGAAAATGTTAAATATCAGGTAGGGCAGCTGCAACATAAAGACCGGCTTCATTTTCAGTGGAAAACTTCCAACTTATTGTGACTTGACAGTGATGGAGTTGTTACATACATGTATTTCGCTGTAAAATGGCTTGTTGATGTTGTTGAGTGCTCAATTATTTTCACTGCTGTGCCATGTGGTGTTTGGCCCGTGACAGTCATCACTACTCAGGGCTTTACCATCATAAGGTCATGATTTAATACGCAGATAGATTTCTGTTTGCTGAGTGAAATCTTGTTACTGAAGGTGCAAAAGCTTTTCAAGCAATTTACCAAAACATTTAGCACCTTAGGTTTGATGGATGAATTTTAAGGCGTGTCAGCCAGAGAGTGTAGAAATGAAGGATGGAGTTATTCTAATTATTATAACAACAACTTGCGCCTGATTTACTAAAGAAAAAAGTGCTTAATTAATCACACTGTTGGTCAACCAGTAAAAACATGTTTTAATTTAGGCGCAAACATAAACATTATTTTTAAGTCCACCCAATTAGCACCTGCATTAGCAAATCAAGTGATGAGTCTTTATTTGCATCACAACACAGAGGATTAAAATTTACGATTAAAACCACAGAGCAAACTCTCCCCTTCTCTCCTGGGAACTTAAATTTCAGATAGGAATCCAAACACTATACCTACCAAACTGCCAAGCAAAATGCTGTAACTGTCTTAAACAAATTGTCCCTAATTGTTATATTGTTAATAACCCTTATTTGTACTATGTCGCACATTTAACTGAGAATATTTCATGTTCAGTACTGATCAATATTTGCTTACATCTGTTGGACTGCCTTTTTTCTTTTAATTCACAGTACATTCTGCACTATGTCTAGCATTAAAAATATATTTTATCATCAGATGATCTGCATAATGGGATAGCTTAATCGTAGCATATGAGATACGGAGGAACAATGGGGCCCAGGTGAGTAGTTGAGGTGTGATGGGCTTAAATGTGCAAAAAAAGAAATTAATGTCTTTAATTAATTAATGTCAAGACAGTGAGATCTGCATTATGGCCCCGATTAGAGTGTTGAATACCTAGACCGTTTCCATCTTTTTTACTACACTTGCTGGTTGAGACGCAGCACTGAACCCTCTCAACACCTGATATCACTTTTGTACTCAGTATAAAAGCATGAGTGCAAGGGCTTTGAAATGATTATATGAGGAAGGAGACAGCACTTACACACGTTTCCTGCAGCAGAATATATTTTTCTTCAGTAAAATGAAACTCTCAGATATATTTCAGATGTTATTTAATTAATTTGGTGTGTGTGTGTGTGTGTGTCTGCTGTTTTCTGTCTCTGTTTTGTGGACTGGACAAATTGGACTTCGAAACCAGCATATTTTGCCAAACAAGTTTACTTTAACTTAACAAGTAAAGCCTAGTGAAATAACATAATAACATTTTTGGGCATTTTCAACTTAAAATGAAAAAATTAAAAATGAAAATGAGCTACTTTGTTTTTGCTTTCAGTGTCTCTGTAATGCTTTGAATATTAAAGAGGCACCGGAATTCAAAAAGTGCTAATAAACTAGTCCTATACCAATTAAAAAAATAAGATTAATATAGAAACCTTTTCCTGTTAATGTTACGGATGGCAAGTGAAGAAAAATAGTGCAAGCCTCCAAATGTCATGGTATTTCTTTACTTTCAAGGGAGAGAAATTGCAGATGAAATAAAATAGTTCTCCCAAAAGGCTGAGAAACCCCCTAATGTTCTGACCTTTTGGTGACAGTGAGCCTCATAGTCTAACTCAGGGTCTTCATCAGAAATGGGAGACAAAACTGTGACCTTCTGGGCTGAGACAGTATCAATGTACCACCACCCTTGGGACTGTCAAAGGGTTTACTCATCTGTGAGTTCCCCTTTGTTTTTGCTTGGCTCTTTCTCCCTGTGGTGTCTTATGAAAGGATGCCTAACCTTTGTGGCCGTATTATTTGTCACAAATAATTTAAGAGCATATAATAGTGTCCATTAAAGAGAGTGTTGACATTAAAAACATAATAATTGCTGAAAATTGATAAATGGAAAACATCAAATATGACTGAGCACAGCACACTCAAACAAGGCTGTCTATGTAATGTATTCATCATTTTTAAGATATGTGCCATGACGCACTCCTTTGAAAACTTTCCCAGACAACTTCAAGGTTGACCACCTGTGTGAGCTGCTGATGAGCAAACATGTAGTGTAAATTGGACACTGTGCTGTAATGGTAACAGAAGCAGATTGGACATGTGTAAACGAGCACTCCTCAGCTTTAGTAACACATTCTGGTGCTACTTTCCTCACAATGCGGTGTTGAAACATTCCTCCTCCCAGCAGTGAAGAACATATGCAGTTTCTAAATAAAGACAATCCCCCAAAGTGATCTCAGTGCTCAGAGGACTCCAGCAAATTGAGTAATTAATAATCTTCCCATTTGAAATAGGCAGAAATAATGACTAAAGGTGGCTTTATCTCCATATCGTTTTTTACGTTTCATCTACTTCTAAAGTGTAAAGTGTATAAAAGGACACGATATGAGGATAGACTACAATAACAAAAGCAAAAAATAAATATTGAGTATAAATATTTTGAAATCCATCTTTGGGTTAACAAATCTACCTGCTGTGCCAAGCTGAGGGATGAGGTAATCAAAGTGTTGTGAACATTATCGATGAAGAGGTTTTCAGCGCAGGCCGTGCTTGTTCTTTTGGACCCCTGGCTGTCTTTTCTCAGCACGATGTGTTTTTGCTGGGCTGTGTGTCCCCCTTGTCAGCTGAGCTGAGCTGTAAAGCTGCCTGAGGGCTTTTGAGATGCTGCTAGTGGGAAGTCAATCTCCAATCAGTGATTCACAGATGGATATCTTCTCTGCCGTTAAAAGTGGAGGGGTGGCAGATGTGAGTTTGTGGTTTAAAGTGCAGTAGGTAAGGAAAGAGACAGATAAGAGGAAAGACACCAACTGACTCATTCACCGAGGCAACAGAACGTCACATTTAGAAGTCATATAGCTTCACAGAAAAAACACTTTTTACACTCTTAGTGCCGCCTTTGTAGAGCAGAACGGCTGAGAGGTTGGCAGACCATTAGGACACGGGGTGTTAACATGGGTGTCATTTCATGTTGCAATAATATTCAGAATTTGACTTGAGTATTATAACTTTTATAACGCCTCTCTAACAAGGCAGGCTGATGGAGATCACACTCTTATTGACAGGAACAGGACTATATTGTAGCAGTTCATATGACAGGACAAAATTATGCAGGATATTCAGTGTTTGATTTGTTCAAACTTTACAATTACACAATGTAATGATGTGAGTGTGCCCAATTTAACTGTTCACGATTTTCACCTTTTCTCTAGGCCATCTATTTAAATACTAAACTGTCCTGAAATATGGTATGCCAGATTACAACCCCTGACATGCTGAGCCCCTGCTCCTGTGTGGCTGTCGACCATGAGTAACTCAAAAAACCTTAAAAGTTGTTATAAGTCGTATCGCGCTTCCTCTCTTCTTTACAAACAGACAGATTAATATTTTTTTGGAAAAGTGCCTCATAGGAATGTCTTCCTGTTTGGTGCTATTGTTTTGATCTATTTCTTTCAGTAGCATACAGAAACATAACGAGAAAAAATGAAACATAACGAGAAAAAATGAAACATAACAAGAAAAAATCCTTTTCCATCTTCAGATTCCCTCAGCTGCCTTTTAGGAAGGGTTTCCTCAGGGAATCCTCTTGGGTCTTCTTATAATTTAAATCTTGTCAATTTTTACAGATAATGATGTCATGGTGACATTAAAAACACCAACATTTAACATAATTTGCTCCTTTACCACCTATGTTGCAGTTTAACTTTTTATTGTCGCCTGGAGAATTATCTTCAGGTCCACAATGTTCAACTACTCAAACTCTGCTGCTGCAGCCCCAGTCACATTCAAGGTCACGGAGCGGAGATAGAGCCTCAGCAGACATCCTGTTTGAATAAAAACAAAGTGTTTGCCATTGAGAAGCTCCCGGTTGCCTAGGAGATGCAGCAGAACCTGACAGACCGTTAGATTTGATGCTGTGTGATGAAAGACTTGGCAGACTTTTTCTGGACGGTCTGGCCTGGCCACTTTACTTTAAGGTCAGATACATCACTTAAAGAGCAAGACCCACAGGTACCCTTGTTCTAAGGGTCACTGTAAAGTACACCATAGTTTGTTTGAAAGAAGAAAATGCAATAAAGTTTAGTGTGGTAGTGTATTGCACCATAGGTAGTGGTGTTACGTGGACAAAACTGTTACAGTATGTAGTCATTGTGTCATGAGAGAGTCAGATGACAGTACACTAAGCATTGCCACAGATTTGAAATGACATCCACCTGTGTCAGTGACGGTGTAGGTACCAGATGTGCTTGGTTTGGCAGATCAGCTTGGGGTCCTGCATTTACAGATGACAGATGACACGTCAACATGTTATGATTTTTTTGTCATTTGTCCAAAAAATGATCTTATCTGTGATTCAGAAACTGTGATACAATCCAAAGTGTGAGTTTTGTGATTCGTTGCACTCCTAATGTTAGGTTAACCTGTGTAGAATAATGTGGTAAATTTATTTTTAATTTATTTTTTCCAAATATGACATATGGCATTTGTTGGACTGTGCTAGGAATTAAAAGGAAAAAGATTCTGAGAATCTGCCAATAAGGTTGCTATTTATAAGATGAATGGACAGCCCTCATGTGAAAGAAGCGTGTCGTATAATAGATTATTCTGAGACATGAAGAGCTGTACTTCAGTCCTGTAGCTCAGATGAGCCACACATGGCAACTGAGAATGTCTGCTTACCTCAGAAATGATATTCATGAGCAGTACTTACAGAAAACTATTGCTAGAATATTTTTCCTCACGTTTTTAACATTGGTCTTCCAACAAAGCACCAGCAAAGAATGATATCAGTGTCAGCTATAATAGTGTTTGCCATTACACAAGCACCATGTTGCCATATGACATCTGTTATAAATCACAGACAATGTCATCCCCACACTGAAACAGCATAATGCAAATCCTTCACTGAAATGAATCACTGAGATGAGATGCTAACTCACACACAATGTGTTGTAGGAGTTGTTGAGAGCAGCAGAAAATCCTCCAGACTTTTTATTGATTATTCTATTGATTATTTTTTTGATTAACCAGTTATTTTTTTAGTGTAAAATGTCATAACATAGTTTAAAAATGACAAACAAAGCCCCAGGTGAGATCCCCAAATGTTTGTTTGCAGATCAAGATTAATTTATTGATTCTTTATTATACAAAATAACAGTGTTCAATGAAACAGTAGTCTCACACACATTGACATTAAAAAAAACGCTTTTATTCTCTATTATAATTAACTGTCTTAGCAAAAATATAAATAAATATAACTTTTTATAATATTTGTTTTTCTCTTGCATTTTCAGTTTGGGCACAAATGATCTGGCCTCTTTGAATTTCAGTCTTATGTTGCTGTAAATGTAAAATCATAGTATAGTGTAGTATAATGTCAGCTTTAATACTGCTGGACACTAAACGTTCAGTGTTGTGTTTCTTGTTGGTATTTTATTATCTTTCACATCATAATTGCTGAAGCATAAACTCTTAGTGCCGACTTCAAAATATGATGAATGAGTCACTTTGAATAAAGCATAACCTTAAGCAGCAACTGCCCTGAATTAGTGAATGACTAATCCTTCATTTAAATGTATTTAGCACAATTGTTATGCTCCACAAACATAATTAACCTAAAAATAATAGTGCCCAGATTGAAGGTATGAAAGACTGAAACAACGTTTGACCCTTTTTTAACAAAGGAATACATTCTGTAAATACTCTTCAGAATAGTGAGTTAATTTGTGTTATTTCCTGTTACACAGGCTGTCATTTAGAGACTAAATCAGGCCTTAGTTGGCGCTCCACATCCAGCCATGTGATCTGTAGTCATGTGATCAGCAGGAATGCATTGAAAGCGTCTGGTGGGACTCTCTACAACATAGGATGCTGGCTTTGATCCCAGCTCTGGGATCCAGAGGAAGTTGTCCAGAATGAGCCTCTTCATGTTCCTGGCTCGTCTTCCCCAGGAGCTGGCCGGGACTCGACGACTCCATCTGTACAGGCTTACCACCGCTCTGTGCATCTCTCTTCACTCTGTAACCTTATCTTGTCGGTCTTCCCTTTTACCTTTTACCAGGCATACTTATCCCGAGTAACATCTTAAGTCCTTTCAACAGAGTACAGTAATTACACTTTTCTGTCTTACCACAATGTGAAAGATAATGTGCTAATTCTGCAATAACAAGTATTTTCTGTTTAGTCTGTTCCTCTCTGCCAGAGAGCACCGTTATCCGAACTAAAATAAATCAGTCAGCCTGTCCATTGCAGGTTGTAATTTTTTTGTTTTAACAATGAATGTGGGGACTGAAGTTTATTTTGTGTTCAGATGACTGTCATAGAGGACTGAAAAAAACCAAGAATATAATCACATTTTATAAGCCAAAACTAGTGAATTTGGTCGCTTTTTCTTAAAAAAATGACTCAAAACAATTAATTGATCATCAGAATGGTTGGTGATTAATTAATACTTGCCAGCCAATTTATTTATTCATGATTTATTTGATACATATATCTCTATCTGCCTATATGCTAGTTTATATTTGTGACCTGTTTGTAAAGATTTACAGCACTTCCTGTAGGAACCAGTAAGCTAGGGGCTGAGAGCAGGATAGGGAAACTAGGGAAATATTGAGACTCTGACTGATGCATGATCAGTCTTTTCATGGAATCAAATCTTTGTCCCATTTGGCTGAGGTGCCCTTCAGGAATAAATAATAATAATTTAGTTTTCATCACAGTTTTTACTAGTGTTATTCTTGCTGCTGCCTGCACATGCTGATCATATTTTCATAGTTAAAAGGAACAAACTTGTGTTTGTCTGTGTATGCTTGTAGTGTGTGTGTGTGTGTGTGTGTGTTTATGTGTGTGTGTTCACTAATGTAGTGTTCCAACTTTGAAAGGTGCCCTTTACTTAAACTGAGCCACAGTCTCTCAAAATGTTTGTGCAAGTCTCTGCCTTTTAGAAACACTAATGAATGTTAGATTGATGATGAGATTTTTTTAAATGCCACCACTAATGAAACACTGCCCTGGAGGAAACATTCATAACCCAAACTGCAGATTGATCTTCACAGTGAAAAGGCTGAATTTGATGGTTGTGATGAAAAATTACTTTTCTTTGTGTAAGCAACTGCAGGATGCTGAAATCAAGCTCTGTCCAAGTAACAATGTGCAATTTCTCCTTGATGGATTGAAAGTATTAGTTATTCAGCCCTCCTTCCCTTTCAGTTTGTCATGTTCCCACGGCAGCACTTGTCAGTCATCTCAATGAACTATCATCTGTCGTAAGGCTGCCTACACACACGGCTCTGCATTCAGCCTGAGCCGAGTTGAGCACAAATCAATGCAAAGCGCTCAAAGCAGTGGTGATACGTTATTGTGTAATTAATCTGCTTTGTATGCAGAAATACTTTTGTCTCAAGAACCAATATCAGTACATAAGTTTCATGTTCACACAGCAACGAGGTGTAGAAACCATGGTGGTACTGCCTACTGAGGCTCAACATTTTGGCTCTTTTCTTAGGAAAATCATGCCGGTGATTTGCACACAGCAGCCTAAAGTGCATCAAACAGAAGCTTGTGTCATTTGAAGGCTGACATAACACACTGACCTTACAGACAGTAAGTCTGTCCAAAGTAATCATCATAATAACCACACCCAGCTCCCTCCAGCCCACACCTCACTGATCTGAAATGGTTTAAAATCTTGAAATATTCTGAAAATCACTGAAAGGCTGTAAGAAAAATATGCAATTATAGTGCCAAAGATGCATACTAGAAGTCTAATCCTCCATCTTTTTTTGATTATGTCCTGCATCAGATAAAGTTTGGTCCTTGAGAATAATTTTTTGGATATGGCTTATTTCTCCTTCATCAACTTATATTCGAATAACCTTCAAATCTCACCTACTGTGAAAGTGTGGGACTATGTCATCTTCTTTACCGCACCGCCATGAAGAGTCATTAATTACGGGAGCTGAACTGCTGAAAAGACGCACACTTCAGAAGGGAATCTGTTTTTTATTAAAAACAGCCTTGAGAGAGATGCTTTCAACAGGAGCTGCTGCTGGTTTGGGTAGAGAGGAGTGTGTTGATTAAATTAAATTGTACTTAAGTAGTTAGGTTGTTTCCATCCCTTTTTGTTTAAAGTCCTTGGTTGCGTGTGTGAGAGGCTGTGTGATGCAGTTAAACCTTCAGATACTGGAGCTTAATGACTAAAGCAGTGTACACACTGTCATCTCTACAGGTTTTTCAAGTATCTTGACGTAACTTTGTCTGTGTGAATTTGTTCGTGTGCTAAGGCTTAACCATCCCTGGTAGTGTGCTCGTGTGTGTTTGATCTGGTGTTGGTGGTGGGTGGAGGAAGGGTTTGTGACTCAGTCGAATAAATAGTTCCACATATCCAGGTATTAGTCACTTCAGGAAAAAGACTTGGGATTCAGAATGACGACCATTTGATTGACTGAGCCCACGCTGTCTACAGTCTTTTTTTATGCTTTTAATTATTTTCTCCCACTCAGCCAGCCCCTCAGTCAGTTAGGTGTGGTAGACTGTGCCTAGCAGATGTTGTGGATTGTTTCCAGGGTTAGAGGTTCAAACCGCACTGGGGCCTCCTGTGTTTGAGATGCAGATGCAAACACTGAAAAAATCGTAACCCCACGGGATGATCTGACATTTTGTAATCCAAGGTTGATGTGTCGTGGGCATTTTCACTTTGTCTGCATGAGTGTTTGTGTGTTTGTGCGTGGGCCCCATCTGCTGGTCACATTTGGCAGCACTTTATACAACAGCTGTGTTTTTGTTAGTGAGCTCATTGCAGCGACCCCTCCTGACCCCTCCCGAGTTAAATCAGTACTTTGGCAGTCGGCCCCTCAGGCTCTAGAGCCCTTCCAACTCATAACTTTAATGCTTCATTTAAATGGATGCAGAGCAGCAAAGAGACACAATGACAAATTGAATAATAAATGCATTTTCTGATTTGCCATAAAGATGTTAATGCAATTTAGATCCTTTGCAGACAAAACCGAAAGGCAGCAATTGTAGGTTTTAAACATTAATCACATTACTCAGCCCCCTGTTGCACATCTCTATTAATAACAGTGATTTTAACCTACAGGTAGTTAACAAGAGCTTTAACACTTCCTGTTCTAAACACTCAGACCTCATCAGCATAAATCCTTAGGTTGTCGCACTGTTTGATTGACAGGTGATGTACAGCAATGAACATCTTAATAACAAAGTAAGCTGAAAAAAAAGTAAAAAAAAAAAAAGGAAAAGGAAAGAGGATCTTGCATGAAGTCGTTAAAAAGAGTTTGAATAATAGATGAAGCAGTTAAAAGAGATTCAGCACATGATTCACAGTTCTATTCTCTCGATCTGTTTTCTGACGTGGGGGATGCAAAATCGAGACAGAACTGTGCTGATTTAACCAGCTCTTGCAGCTCTCTGATCAAAACTACAGCCACCATATTCCAGGCGAAGGGTCATATTTGCTTTTGTCTGTTGCTACCTTAAGCACCTCGGTGATAAGCATCAGGACAAATACTCCTGGTGGCCATACGCAGCTGAACCCTGACACATGGCTGACCATTGGCAACCTTTATGGTCTTTTGGAGCAGCGTGTATTTACAGCATGCTAGTTATCAAGGGAAATGTTTTAGGTACAAGCAGATTTAAACTTGAGTTTGTGTATTTTGGCTGAATTTACAAGGTTTTGTTTTGGGTTGAGAAAGAGGAGGTTTGGGTCACTGGCTGGCTGCGGGTCAAAGATGAAACTTCTTGATATCTTGTTTTTCCACCCCCCCCAGCCAGATACAACCAAAGGCTGAAGTGACATTTCCTGGGTCCCTGTTATCCTTTATCTCAAGCAGGCTGTTTTTAGACAGAGAAGAGCCCCACTGACCGGAATAATGAAAATCTGTGCAGGCTGCAGCCTCTCGACACAACACATCTCTGGCATGTGTCCACACAAGGAGAGCTGTAATCGCTGGTTAATGTTTGTGCACTGATGAGCTGAGGAAGGAGGCAGATGTAAACCGGTATGTTCAGCGGTTGCCACTTCACTCCTGGATGAAGGGACTGCTGGACACGGCAAGTACACCTGCGGTACCAGCTAACAATGTTATAATTCAGGCCTGGCCATATTTAGGCAGGGCTCACTGCTATGTAAACAGAGCTTAGCGCGGAGGGGAGGGCTCACCCCTGCACTCATGTCCGTGTCCATCAACAGCGCTTGCAAATAGCTCTGTTGGGAAAGATAAAGACGATTCTCCAGCTATAAAGTAACAGTGGCTCTGAAGACTCCCACAAGTCTCTCCAAACATGAAGTGAACATGAAGCTACAAGACAACCCTGAGAGTTATTTTATGATTTCCCTTGAAGAGTGCTGCTACTTTGAGATGAACGCCCTGGGCTACCTGTCAGGACTGTAAGTGCTGCACAAGAGATCAGCGTAAGAGATCAGGTTTTGTCAAACCCTCGCTCAGCAGGATGAGTGAGGCCTTCTGTAAAAACTCTGGAGTGGCCAGAGCCTTCCCACTCAGCAGCACTCAGCCCATCCAGCTGAAACCGCAGTCAGCGTCCGGCTCGCCCTGTGGGTCCCCGAGGATGTCCCCCTGCAACTCTCCTCGGAACTCCCCCCGCCACTCTCCTCTGCTCTTCCGCAAGCTCCTCGTGAGCCGAAGCATGGCCCTGCAGAGACGCTTCACTTTGGCACACACACCCAGGTAGTATCAATCATTAGAGGCCTTTGGTGGTCACAAGTTGTAGTTGTGCGTGGGAGAAATTCATTTAGTAAGTTAGTAATTCATCTTTGACCCCGTGTCCCTGCTGAACCTGAATAAACTCAGTTACTTTCTTTTGTCTCAGGGGCTGATGGGTAACGGGGCATGTCTCCGAATTAGAAAAGCTGCTTTTTCACGTCATCAAAATGCGTGTCATGTGTTTGCTGGGGCAAAAAAAAGTCCCATTGTCTGATGAGAAGGTAACTGTGGGAAATCATGATTTTGTTGACGTCGGGACTGGTGTCATTTCAATGGGCCTCGTTGTTCTTGCAATGAAAGAGAGTGTCTTGTTTTGTGCCTAAGGTGTTCAGCGCTGTATTCAGCAGGCCCGGCTCCGGTCAAATAGTGAGGAAAAGGGTCCAATACCAGCAGATGGACCGCCTGTTGTCTCTGACCTGAGGTTTCTATTTAGTGGAGACAAAGCTGAGTTCAGAGGGATAAGGGACAACTCACCACAGCTGATGCTTAGCGCTGCACCTTCACTTAGTCACTCATTCCTCATGACTGCAAACAGGCAACCTTTGTCTCTTTTACGTCAGAGCAGATCAAGCTGATTACATTTTGTCGTCGGCATTGGTATTTCATATCTCAAATATCTGTTCCATTATGAATTGTTATGAGTGCAGTTTATTAGTCTTCTGGTATATAGTGTACATCAGATTGACTTTTGTCACTTTCTGATATTGAAATAGAAACTAACCATGGGATTGCGAGAAAAAGCAGTGCAGGCGGGTGGTGACGTAGAAAGCAGATTTTTCCATGTACACAACCATGACCTGTGGGTCATTTGAGGAAACTTGGGGAGAGCTGCATCGAAGGAAAATCACCCACCATGCTGTCTAAAGCCCTCATTTTTCAGTCTGTAAACAAGCAGTAAAATCTATTTTTAGGCTCTTGAAATTTCACAAGTATAGACTGATGTTTGTAAGTAACTGAAATTAGGTTATTTGCAGAAAATTATAAAACAAACTTAAACAGCATATTGGTCTTATTTTGAAAAACACTCACATTGCTGCTGTTGTGTCTTAAGAGGACTTTTATACTGATACACAACTATCTCAACAATGTTGTCCTCAGTCATTTGATATTATGAACATGCTGTCACCATGTGGCTAAGGAGATATCTTTCATGTGGCTGCAAGATGTTTGCAAAAATAGTGCTGGTGTTTTTTGTGTGGTTTTAATTAGAACTCCTCATTGTAAGTTTCACATGCATATGCACACGATTACAGCTAAAGGAAAAAGAAATAATCTAGGTCTTTATAAACCTTAAAAGCCCAGAGCAATATTTATATGTGTGGCATTCACACATTTGCTCCTTCTCATTACTCACCATTAATCCAGTTAATTCTCAAACCTGTTCAACCAACACATTTCTTATTAAAACGTATGAGAAAACGGGAATTGGTTTGTAATTATTCTGCTGATAGAGTCATCTGCAGTGACCTATGATTCCCATATTGGCATTTGAAAGACGTGCAAGACGCACAGATAACACAGATAGCTTATGTGATTTGTAACCCCTTGTTTAAAATGAGGGAATCAAACGCATTCAAGTTTTTAAAAAATAAACAAACAAACAAGCAAAAAACAATAGTAACTTCATAGATAAAAATGAAGGGGGGGGGGGGGGGGGTTGCAAGTGTTTTTGGACTTCATTTTCATTGTCTGCAAGGATGATACAAGGAATTAAATCAATGGTCAACAGGCTCAATCATCATGGTGTTAAAATCAAATTCAGTGAATCTCGGGGACAATACAGGACAACACTAATGCTGTGTATTTCTCACATGAGTGTCATGGAGCACCGAACGGAGGGGTGTATTAGTTTGACTGTTGAGTTAAAATGTTATCAGGCTTTCTCTAGGATTGCACACAGACGTGTGTTTAACAGACGTTTATTTAAATGAAAACCTTTGAGCAGAGTTTAAGCATCTTTATAAATACAGTAAGTATCGCAAAAATAAAACTATTTAAAAAATAGTGAAACAGTTGAGCCAGCGTTTCAGTTAAGTTGTTTAAATGATTAAAAACAAACAGAAAAACAACAGAAACGCTTTGGCAAACGAAATGTACATGAACCTAAATGTTCATATTAAAATATCAGCTACGAAAGCTTGTCTATTGTTATCGAGCAAGTTGAACCACATTTGGAAGATAATTGTCTACATCTATACAACATCCTCTTTTTAGTTAACAGAGCTCACGAAGTGCTTAGGGAAGTGGTTATGGTGGCTTTGACTGTTGCCACGCAACGAGTGCCTGGCTGTCTGAAGCTGAAATGTCTGAAACTTTAAGTGCTAGCAGCACTTAAAGCCACAAACACAGGCTCTCCCCTCTCTGCTGCCAGTGGCCAGTCCTCTCTGATGAGAGCAGGGTGGAGTTAAAAAAGATGTGAATGCTGAAGAATCTATATTATGACTCGTGTCTCTGTTGTACTGTGTGCCATTTATACCAGTTATACTTCCCCTCCAATATTCAATTATTCTTAAAAGACACAGACATTCCTGACGTTTAAATTTGTTTGACAACGTAGAACAGGAACATAGGCCTTCCCTCTGGAGGATGGTACATGAAGGCATCATCATTTGCAGCAACACCTGCAAATATTTTAGACTTTATATGAAGCACATCATTTTAACAGCTTTGTATTGGTGAGATCTCACTGCTGTCTCCTGTAGGTTAAAACCTTGTTGCTGGAAATCCAAGAACGTGTATGTGTGTATGGCAAGGGTGTCATCTCACCTGAGTCAACAGTCTATTGGCTGAAGCACCATCCCATGTTTTAGCTTCCGACGTTCGCTCATGTAATGTGTGAAAAGTTAATGAGTGTAGAGAAGTTGTGAAATTCATCTTCACACTCTTCCTCTACCACCTTTCTCACTGTGGAAGACTCTTTAAGCAGTAGTTAGGTCTTCCATCCTGGTTTCTGTTTTTCATCCAGGGCTTGAAAAGTAGCAGGAGCGTTGCCCTGTGGATCCCTCAGGACATCCCCCTGTGAGCAGATTGGTGGAAACTTGGTTATTGCACCTATATTTATTCTTAGGGATTCAGTTTCCCCTCCATTCTTTTGTTTTTAGCATTTAGACTGTAGCTGAGATGATTAGTAGGTTAACTGAAGGGAATTATAGAAAAATAAATAGGACACTATTTTGATCATGAGAACTGATCAGTTGTTTCACTCATTCTCCAAGCAAAAATAGGATTTGTTGTTGTGTTTTGTCAATGCCTCTGGATTATTGAAAGCAAGATATTTACAGATGTGATCGTGAGCTGACTAAATGAAAATTATATGTTGATTAATCTATAATAGAAATAATTGTTAGTTCCACCTCTAATTTATATGGTGTACCAAAAGTCAGTCAGTCTACCATCTACATCTTTTTATAAGTGTGAGATTGTTTGGTGCAGGTTTTGGTGTGCATCCTCGCATGCCCTTCATCTCCCCCTCATACCCGCCTTGCCACCCTGCCCAGCACCAACTCTAACAATATCCCCCTGTAATTATGTAGCTGCAGGGCAGCAGGAGGAGGGTGTCGGGTCAGGCGGCCCATTGATCTCACGTGTTAACGAAGGCTGAGCCAAGCCAGCTCTGCCAGACACAAAAACACCCGCCAGCCATGCAGCGGAGTCAGATCTCTCTTTTACAAGTTGGGACACACCAAAATGTTCCTAAATGTGGGAGTATTTTTAGTCCCACGAAGCTCAGAAACCCTTGCTTGTTCTTTGGCTTTGCCTCGAATGTCTGAAAATGTTGCTTATAAGAGGACCAGACCGTAACTTGATACTAAAACCTTTAAGCTGAGCTCTTGCATATTCGTCTTGGCACTGGATATCCTGTACAAAACAGACTCTTTGACAGCCCCCAAGGACTTGGTGGGCTTGTGCTCAGCTCCCACAGTGACCTCAAAGGACTCCGCAAGCTCTCATACTGCTGGAGGAAGAGGTCAACCCACACTGACGCTACCCTGCAGTGTCATTGCTTTAAGTCGCAACCAAACCCTTCCCCTTTTCTGCAAACTGAGTGACTGACTAACAGAAGAGAAGTAGAGTAACAAAGCTACTTCAAAAAGGTTTTAGACTTTTCTCTAGATCTTCTGCTTTCCTCTGGACAATTTGGAGCTGTGCTACTAAAAACCCTTTCAGGAATGTAGTCAATGTCACGTCTGGGATTAGTTTTTGTATTTACAGCAAGAACAAACCAGTGAGAGAGGAGAAACAACTGTGGAAAATCCTTCAATGCAGCTGAGTCCTCAGTTACAACAGCTCCCTTTCTGCTCCTCTGAAGAGACTAATTGAATATCACACTCCAGTCAGCTTTGTTCAGGCTTGCCTGGGACCTCAGTGGAGGAACTGTACATTCCTAAACGGTTTTCCCTGCATCCTGAGGCACTGGGGATTAATCAGATCTGTCCTCCATCTGACTTTATCAGTTTTGTTTTTGTCTGTCACCTGGAATCCTCCCGTGGTTTATCGCAGTACGAAACCTCATGAAGTCAATCCAGAGCCCTTCATGGGAGGCTCCTGGGAGAAAAATAACAGGCTGAGTCGCAAAGTTCAAGAATCTCCACGAGAGGCTCAGCTCAGATGTGTAGGTTATTTTCTTTACAGCCCAGAGTGTCTCGTATGAGTCAGAAGCTCAAGGGACAATGAACAAAGACCTCCGATTGGCAAGGAAAGGGGCGCCGACGGGTTTCGGACACGGTCGGAGACACTCGTGCTTGGGGTATGTTCCTGAACTATGCATCCTGTTTGTATCTGGTCTTCATATTCATGAGAGGGAGTGTTCACACATGCCGTAGGCTACAGATAAACACATGGCTGGCAGACCTGGTGTGATAAGTTCACTGTCCCTGCTACAGCAAAAGACAAAGTTATTTTTAAACAGATCACTGTGCATTCAATGTTTTAAGTACAAATGATTTTACTGTTGTCTAATGTTGATCATTTATGTTCACTGATGGTTGTTATTGATTTTGCAAGTGCATTTTATTTCAAGAATCTCTTGAAGAGGTGCAGAGAGAATAGGCATATATTTGTTCTTGGAAAGACTCAAGCTTAGACTGTACTTGAAATGATGAGCAAAATTGAGGTGAGAAAGTTAAGAGGAGGGATAATTCGATAGCCATCCTTCCAACATTATGAAAATAGATAATACCTCAGCTGCATCAGCTGCGCAGACTGTAATTTCCTATCACTGTGATATATAAAAGTTCTAACAGAATGCAGTTTGGTGTATGAAAATTTTCTAGAAATTAAAAAGATCAAACTCATATGTCAGAGTTTGTGCTTTTCTGTTAAGTTGCACTGATGATCCGTAGACCGCTTTCTGCACACTCATACAAATACAGTAACACTCATACAAATATAGTAAAAACATCTGCAGAATTCTGGGAAATTCTGGGAAAGTCTTCGCCATATTCATATCGTACAGGATGGATGCAAAAGACGTGTAAATAGGACTGCAGCTACTGATTATTTTCATTATTTTTGAATCTGTCAATTATTTTCTTGAATAATCAGTTCATTTTTTTGGTCCATAAAATGTCAAACCAAGAATATGTGAAGACAAAATGTTCTACCCAGGAACCTTAATAACGTGTATTTTATATATAGTGTGAGTCTGTGAGCTATAAAGAGAAGTGTGGGTTTATATAGTGGCTGTGTGAAGGCCAGTGTGTGACTTGCTGCCTCTTCTGCAGCTCTGTTATTCTATCTGCTGGCATTTTACCCAACTGCTTTTCAGAGGAAGTATGATTTATTTGTGGCAAGTTTCATTCAACAGACTTCCTGTTTTTGCTGAAAGTCTCTCAGAGACACTTTTAAACATGATGACCCTGAGACAAATGTTGAACACAGAGCGCTGTCACACTATCTGGAGATGTTTGTGTACAAAGATTTAAAATCAGATGCACATGCAGCACAATTTACGTTTTTATAAGAACTCATGCCTTTGTGGATAATGCATTTTTCTGCTTATCTTTGTATATGATTGTGTGTGTATGTTGTCAGTCAGCCTGGTACACTGCTGTCAGCCTGTGAGCAGAGGGAGGGTGTTGGTGATAGATAGCTCTGCCTGTTGTAGCTGGTCTACAATGAGGGACTTACTCATGTTACACTAATGACAAACACACACTGCCCTCTGTGTGTGTCTGTGTGTTTGTGCACGTAAGGTCTCAAGCACATACATGTTTTCTACACATGTTCCCATCATTTCAGTGTTTAAATTTTATTTGTGGGTTGCGTTTCGTGTGTGTGTGTTCTTGATTGTGTGTTCATGCCCGTTCCTGCCCGCGGTCCCAGTAAAGCATTAAACCGGGCTGGGATCGGTGGGCAACACCCAGCTCTTCACGCTGCTGGGTCAGTGGTTGACTCAGCCTCCCATACCACATCTCAGCACAACCACAAACACATGCCACACCTTCAGCAAGAACCATACAGCTGAGAAAGAGGGAAGCTAAGAATAACTTAATATCTTTTTCTCTGAAAGAAACTGTGCTGTGTTTGCTGCTAGAAGCACTTGTGTCTGTAGTTTTTGTCAATTGAAATAAAAAACTTTAGAAACATGATGTTTGACCTGTTGAAAGACAAAGATAGTTAGTGCCGCTTGCAGTTGTTCAGTGAACAGTTGGGTTTGACAGGCAAAGCCTGGTTGTAATGAATTTGAAAGGTCAAAGCTGACATCTCCCTAAACATCTTTACATTTCTGATATAGGGTACGTTTCTGTACCAGTAATGCTTTTGGTGGGATGGTGGACTTATCTTGAAACATTTTCTCCACCTCTGTTGTGATTGTTCACCACTTTTTAGACTTTAGTACGTCTTTGAGCACAAAAGTATCCGTGTAGTATTTTTTTTACAGATGTATCCCCAACTTGCTACCTTGTTCACAAAAGTCCGTTCTAAATCCTACTCATCAAATCAATGCATTTTCATGTCAAAGAATATCACCAAAATCAGAGTTGGGTTTATTGCTACGAAAGCTTACACACACAAGGAAGTTGTCTCTGTGTTTTGGTGCATAAAAGTAAACATGGTCAGAGAATAAAAAACAAGTAAAAAGCACGCAACTTACAAGATACATAAACAAAATAGGAAATTAACAGTAAGACAGAAAATACATTAATTATATACAATAAGTTTTTCCCATTCAAGCTCAAACCTACTAAGTCTAAGGAAAATTGGGGGATTTTGGAAACACTACTACATCATGATTTGGTAGCTTATCAGAGTGACGGGGGGGTGCAACAATAACACAACAGACCCCCAAAATAAAACCCCAGAGCCTGGAATAGTTCCCCAGCCCCGCCAGCCTGGCTGCACATAACACGTGAATGTGACATGTGTTTCTCGTGTACACACACATACACACACACTATCGCAGCCACCCGTCCCAAAATCCATATTGATTGTTCCACCAGAGAAAAGCTGTAGGTACTTTGAGGTCATGTTGCCAAATAAGGTGCTGTTCTTTACCAGCAGTGGAAAACCAGCTCAGAGGTTTAGTCAGTCAGAAAGTTTAGTGTTGAGTCAGTTTGGGCTCATTTTTACACTGAATACTGAAACATTTCAGCCTTCACACTCTGTCCTTCTGACTTTTTCAACACCATCTTGTCAGTGTTTGAAAAAAGTTACCCAATAACGTAGTAGCTGTAATGATATCAACCCTTGATGACTCTTGCAGTTTATATTGTTCAATGGAAATTAGTGGCTTGCTCTCTTGTGTCTGTGGACGTGCTCGGAGTGCCTGTATGTGTGTGTTTTGCTGTGTTTCTGTGTGTGTAAACGTACTGTAGTTTCTTTCTGGGCACACAGCGACCTCTACTGGAGAGTCAGCAGCACCCTGACTCAAACTCACATGTTGGCCAAATATCAACATTCTCTGATGTCTGAGATAAATCTGTTTAACTTGGCGTGAACTCTGAGAATGTGAATTTGGGTGTTGCTGAAGCGTGCAGCGTCAGCTTTATCTTGGACAAATAAAGACTGAAGCCAGAAAAACCACCAAACGAACAGACACTACCCTCTGAAATAACACATTTTGGTCAACTGCAGGTGCAGGTTGTGTGTGTTTTGTGGGAGGCTCAGGAGAGGCAGCATGGCTTCAGTCCTGCAGGAGGATATAAATATGAGTATGAACTAAGCAGCAGCCCCCACGCCTGACTGCAGAAGCTAATGTGAAAGTAACTGAAGATGTAGAATTGAGGAATACATTTTTGATTAAATAGTATGACTGAGGCCACGGATCAGAGACATGGATCTCACGGACACAATGTCTTATTTGTTGTAGACTGTGTGGCATGAATGCAGACTTTCATTCTGACCAAACACGTCATACAGCCTCTTTCTGATGAGCTCATCCTCTCTGGTTACACAGATGTTAGCCGGTGGAGTCAGTAGTAGTAGTAACAACCAGCTGAAACAGAAACCTTGCAGACCACATGTTTGGAAGTCACCGCTCCTAGCAGGCAGATCAGTGTGACACCTTCAAGAATTCTCCACAAGATGGTGCAAGTCTGTCTGTGCTCTGCTGTCTCGAAGTAAAAACAGCACTCAGAGTTTATGTGCTGATAAAGTTATCCCTTTAGACCTTTAAGAAAGCCACAACTGCCACACCTGTTCAGAGTCTCCAGAGTACATTACGGCCTTTTCATTAAGAATTGAATTGTTACATAGACTGCAGACTATACTGTACTTAATTGTTGTTTGACAATTTGACAGATGAGCTTGTTTAACACTTTTATTTAGACCTAAACTATACTACAGTGAAATAAAAGATTGATGTGATTTTAAAGATGCTTCTAACACAGATTCATTAGTCAGGGGAAATAAAATGAGAGAGCCTAGCAGAAGGAAGCATAGTCAGTCTTTGAGAAGAAAGTATAAACTTGTCTAACTTTACTGTGAGCTACTTGTCGTCCCCTCTGAAGCCTGATGTCCTGTTGTGTGTGCTCACAGAGAAGCTGCAAGAAAATGCAACAAAAAGTTTATCAAGGCTGAAGGTGTCTTTGAAACTGTGTAATGTACGCATCTAAAGCACAGAAAAACTCACCTAGATAAGGTCAAGGTTAAGAAGTGAACATGTCTGTTAAATGAAAAAAAGAGTCTGAACTTTCATCAGATCATCAGCAGACAGACTGATATCTGTTATTTTAATAAAAGGTCAATTCAACTTTGATCAACTGGGTACAGACGCACGAAAACACTTGCATGTGCACTTTCTCACACTCACGCACACAGATACATGACACTCCCCCCTCGCAGCTTATTCTCATTACCAGAGGTAATGTTGTCATAGGAGCCAGCAGCCAGCTGGACTGTGGAAGTCATTTGGTTGGTGGATTTGGTTACACAGCGGCCTCACAAACACCTCATTCTTAGCAAACCTCCACCCCTGCATCTGTTTCGAGGTCCAACATGTTTCACAAGCACGTTGCACAAGGAAGGAGGAGGGCGGCGGCAGGAGGGGTGCTGGGTTTTAGTTTAGTTTAACTGAGATGAAAATCAAAACACGACGACCGTCTGATTTTGGAAATGACAGTGGGAATAACGTAACACTTGTTCCTGCCATGGCTGCTGGTGCTTTAAAATGGGCACAAGGACAACAGTGTGGGAGAAAGCACAAGTAGGGAGGTGTGACTAACACGTGTGTGTGTTTGTGTGTGTCTTTGGATGTGAGCAAACTATTGTAAGTCCATGTTTTGTCTGGGTCCTGTGGAGACTGTTAAACCAATAGTTCAAATACAAATTGGCTCTTTCCTCACCTCTGCACAGCTGGCCAGACACAGTGTGAAGTATGTGCGTGTCTGATTGTTGGTTTAGAAAAGTTACAGAGATGTTACTCAGCCCTCCCTAATCTGATGTAGGAAAGGTGGCGCGGGGGTTTCCGAAGCAATTTAACCAACCGACCGCAGTTCTGATTAAACACGTTGGACTCTTAATTCTATTTTAGCCAGACAGTGAGCGTTTTGTCTCTCCACAAATACAGAGGAATCTTTGCCTGATGGTCTTGAATTGTTTTCATATTTCTGAACAACTGAGCTATCAGTGTCGTCCAAGATCCGGACCTCCACCTCACTCAGTAAAGTAATTAAATAATATGAGCCCACCATCTCATGGATCACAGTTGCTATAGTGTGCAGTACAGTCTGTACAGGGCAGATGCCTGTATTTGGTGAAATTTAATAAAAATCTGTTTACTGTGTCAGTGAGTTTAGGAGTTTAGGAGCCAGAGAAAGAGTTCAGCCAGCAGCTTTCAGACAAAACTGGTCATCAGGCTGACGCAGAGCTGAAGGTTTAGCAATGTAAGATCAGCATCTGATTCTGCCTCTGCATCCTCTCTACGTCATCGCTTTTGGGAAGTCGTCAGCCAACTATTTTTTTTTTAAATATCTGACATTTTAAAGCCCTCCCCCTGCCCCAGCACTCCACCTCCTCTCCCATGTGCCTGCCAACACGTCCGACTCAACTGTCTGCCCTGTGTCTCAAAAGACAAATATTTGCCCCGCAATGTCGACAGACTTGAGCCAGTCAGTTGGTGAAATAATCGGGTCCAGTGAGGCCATCGCTCCCTGTGATGACACTGTGCTGTGACTGGTGCTCTTCTGATGGAGCTCAGCTCAGACTTAAATATACAAATACACCTGCTGCTATAGCTGAATATGGAGTGGAAATTCCTTGTATGTGCTGTATATGATGGAGTTTAAAAACATATTTACATAGAAACATATAGAACAATAGGAATGTAATTAATGTGTATATAATAACAAAGCAATCACTAATACATTACAACCCCTCATGTTTTTATTAGATGCACAATAATTCATTAACGCTATAGTAAGAGTGTTAAATTGTGGTCAGCGGTTTGGTTGTGACAGATTGATTTTTTTTTGTTCTTTGTTCTGGCAAGAAATGAATTTATTATGTGAGTCTGTAAAGAATCCTTGTGTGTGTGCATGTGTGCATGTGTGTGGTGTGGGTGTATGTGTGTGTTTTCTGAGCCTGTAAATAGTTAAAATACCCATAGGGGGGACACTGCCTCAGTGCTGGTCTCTCAAACACACACTATACACACACACACACCACACATTTACCACATGCTGTGGATATACATTACAGCACACTCACACGATGCAAGTACTACAACCACGGACCCCCTCTATCTCTCTCACTCACTCTCTGTCTCACACACACACACACACACAGTTCATGTCTTTTTTAAAGCCTCCATGTGCTGGAGGAGACACACAGTGAGAGCCATAGAAAGACAGAGGGAGGGAGGCCGGGAGAGAGAAAGGAAGGGAGGGAGGAGTGTATCTCCAGAGAGAGAAAGCTTAGCTCTGAACTCCTCAATGTGGATTTGAAACCAGCAGCTTCAGCTCGCCACGTTCAGCTCTCCAAACCGCACGAAACAGGAGCGTCACTGAGAAAATGACTCTCTAAACGCCGCACAGCTTTGATCCCCCCCCCTTCCTTTCTTCACCCTCTGTCTGTGTCAGACCGGAGTCAAGATGCTGAAACACACCAAGGAGGGCTTTCCTCCATCTGTCTGCACGTCAATGGAAACCTGGTGTGGTGTGAAGGGAGAGGAGAGAGCGCGCAAGAGCAGAGGAGCAGAGGAGCGCCCGGAGGAGGAGGAAGAGGAGGATTAGTGGAGAACAAAGCAGGAGGCAGACAGAAACCACCACAAACATGAGTTTACCGAATAACTGTGTTTACCTGGCCCCCTCGGTCCAGGATCGCTACTTCAAAGTGAGGAACGGGAATATCTGCGGGTCACCGTGTGCTGTCAACCGGCCCATCGACATCGTGCAGAAACGCAGGCGGTAGGCCAGATGTGGTTTTAATCCAGATGTTGTAGTTGCACAACTTTAAACACACCACTGACTGTTCCTTTGTTTAAACAAAGTTTCACAATTTTACTGTTGATGAGTTATTTTGAATTTTAAAGACATAAAATCTTTTAGGGACTCTTTTTTGTAACATTGAGTAGTGAGTTAGTGTTTTTATTACACTATTATCTCTATCTCCTATAGTAATATTTCTACAAGATGGGCGATCATAGTGTCATGAAAACCTTAACAATCCAGTTAAAAAAAATCTGCAGCAAACAATGATAATTGATAATGACATTCATAATATTAATATTTATAAAGCTCAGGGAGGGATTTACTACTTTTCACGTCTTTCCTGCCCGAATCTTTACTCATACTTATTTTATATTAAAGCACATGTGATGAAAAGTATTATTTTAATTATTAAGTAATAATTTAATTATTAGTATTATACTCAACACTGAGTTTATCCATACCATATTGTTGGCTAGTCAATAATATGGTGTGTAACTCTAGTATTTTTTACAGTATTACTACAGGGGTTTGTACTGTGTCAGGGTGTCAGTACTTACACTAAATTAACAATTTAATCACTGATTTATTATACACAAGACTTCTGATTTCTACACTATCATAATATTCTTGCAGTGGCTCTCATTCCAGGTGTGCCTGGAGAGAGCTTTCTCCCATTTCTGGAATTTCTGTCTTTTAAACATTGCTCTAATATTCCTAATGACGTTCATAGTGTTTCGGTATTGCCCAGCATGTAATTTATAGTGACCTTGCATTTGTATCTCCTCCAGATATTCCTATCAATCATAGCTGACTCACAGCACAGTGAGTCTGTGCTACTCAGAGTTTAAAGTGACCTCAGTAATGACATTTGCTGATATTTTTGTTTAATCCCCTAAAATATCTGTTATATCCTTTGTCTGTGCTGCTCAGTTGTGGGGTTGCTGGGACCTATTTGATGTTTGTACCTGATAAGATTTTGTCACAGACATGCAGAATTGATTCACACATCGATTACAGTAGTGAGTTCAGCGAGAAGGTAAAGCCTCCTTTCTTTTATGGCCAAAATTACATGCAGCTCAGACCTGAGCTTTGATAGTGTAATGATGAGGCAGGTGGACTGTTTTTACACAAACAGTGTGTGTGTGTGTGTGTGTGTGTGTGTGTGTGTGTGTGCGTGCTGAAGTCGTGACAGTTTTTGTTTTTTTGTTGTCTACTGCAAAGCAAATTAAATATTTGAAATATTTATTCTCTTATTACCACTGAGACACAAACACTTGAGATATATCTTTATCAACTGTATGTATTTCTGCTTTTTGTCACGCACTGAAACAGAGAAGAAGAACAGACACACACAGTGTGTCAGTCTAAACTTTCTTTACCCATGTTTATCTGCCTTTTTTCAGGTCATGCTGTAAAATATTTATGAAGTGAATTCATACTATTCTTAATCTTTTTGTGTTTTTTGAAGAAGGATTGCAAACAGTGTTATATTGCAATAGCAATATCAACTCTACAGATATCTTTCTATTTTTTTATCTCTACTATCTTTTTTCCTTGATCTGATGGTGTTATAAGTGGTGGAAAATATATTTTGGAGGGATGAGGAGTAAGCTGTGAAAGCTGCTGTGATGTTTATATATAAATATAGTCAGAAAGCTGAGGGTTCAATGATATTTTTTTTATTATAGAGTCAGAAAATCAACATGATTAATTGCCATTTTAATTCATTTAATTACAGATTACAAAGATGACAGAGTGGAACTAAAGTGGACTAATAGTGTATACACACACACACACACACACACTGGTGACATTACTTACTCACCAGATGAGTATACCTGAAAGTGTCTGCTGCCTTAAGAGTCGCAGGAGGAAATATGACTAATTTTGCAGCCGGCCTTTCAGAAAGTAGTGACAACGTCATCCTTGTCGGGCGGGGAGGGGGATCAAAGTGTCTTTATAATGTCAACCCACCAATAAAAAACCTTCAAAGGGAGATTCCTAATGAACACCGAGTCGGACGTATTTATAGGCCTGATGGATCGACCACATGTGTGTAATAACACAGTCAGAAAGCAGCGGAGAAAACCAGAGTGCACACTATAATCGTCCAAATCCCTTTAACCCTGGATCCTGTGTAGTTTCCATGAATTCTTAGACGGAAACATCCTGCTCTCATCGTCATCGGGAAGGAGTTTTCTGTGTGTGAAACAGCATTAATGAGGTTTCCACCCTGATATAGTTATCCTTTTCTCATACTCCTCAGTTACGCTCTCGTATTCTTTCCTATCCTTCTCTTTCATACCCTGTCCTGCCATATTTCCCCGTCCACCCACCCCATCATGTCATGTCGTATTGTGTCTTCCTCCAGCTACTGCACTTGTCCTGTCTTGTCCTGTCATGAGGTCCGGGCAATAAGATGATAAAAATTAGAGAGGTTTTTGTCGTATCATTGATATCATTGTAGCTCTCACTTTAATACCTCTTTGTGTGGCCAATGTTGCAAGTACTTTGAATAATTCTTCTAAAAAGACAAATATTTGCTAAGTTACAGCTTCCTCAGCGTGAGGATTTTTTTTTTTGCTTTTCTCAGTTTTATATAACTAATTTTTGTCATTTTCTTTTTAGGTTTTAGACTGTTGGTCAGACAGGACATAGTAAGACAGCTCAGGCTAACTTCTTTTACCATTTTTCATTTCATATGGAACAATTAATCATTATAAGAATCTCATCACAATCTTTACTTGCAGCCGTACTGCACTGCCTCATGGTGATTTCGCATTTTTGTATGATTTTTGCATTTGTTTCACGAAGTATCTGATTTGTTAGGTAATTTTCTGTATCAAACAATAACATACATTTCTGACAATATCTGTATCGTGATCTAAAATGTTTTATTTTATATCTTGTCCCATGCTCCTGATGATGCTGATGAGGAGTGATGTCAGACTGACTCACCTCCCAGCGGGATCACTTGATGTCAACTAGACATTGACTCACACTGTGAGGAGGGGAGCCAACAGCACATCAATCTTACAATAGTCATAACAATGATAATGATGCTGCTTATATTTATTCAGCACTCCCTGAAGTCACTCAGCACTGTAAGATCAAAGCAACACGACAGCCCTGTAAGAAGTCATAATGGATGACAGAGTCATGCACACAGGATTTAGCTGCTGAGGTTAGCGCCGCTTTGCTCTTGGCGTGTTGGTGACAGTCGTGATGAAATGTCTCATGTATGTGCCGCTTCTGAAAGGACACACTTAACACATCCCAGCTCGTAGTATAACCACAGAACTTCACTGAATTTGTATTTTGATGAGGATCCGGTCAGTTTGTGAAGAATTAACTACCCCTTTGATTAATTAATTTTCCTTTTTTTTTTCAACGCAGACCACAGATTGTATTCTTTTATTGGAGCTGCTGATAGTAGATACTCTGCTGCTATTTAATGTCCTCACATTTGACCATTTTGTATTCAGCGCCTCAGATTTATCTTTGCTCTCATTCCTACGTTGTCACACTCGCTTCTGTCTCGTTGGTGAATCAGCGAGGATTTAACGACCACTAATTCTAAAACATCTGCAACTTCAGTCCATCCTTCAGAAGTTTATTGTGTTTTGGTCAGAGTGGAAAAGTACACAGGTTTTTCTTAAGGAGGGCTCGGGGAACAGTTTTGCTAACCCTGACTACGTTGGAGGTCTGAGGTTTGGCCACAGTGAAATACTCCACCGCTCTTTACCCAGTCTATTTGTGTCAGACTGATTCACTGACAAATCTGCAGCAGAAACTGTCCAACTGTAGATCTGGACCAATTTTTAAACAAAGTCAGAACTTAAATAACATGAACAAAGCTCCTCTCCACAGGTGCTTCACAATAAAAGCTCAATATGTTTTTCTTCATTTAAAGGAAGTAATACATGGGGGGAAAAAAAGCTGTACCATATAAGCACTACAAACAAAGTGGTGTTAATATAAATATATAAATAAAACTGTGGTCAACTACCCTTAATGACCTCAGTTACTTTAGCTGCTCTTTTTCTGTGTGATGCTTTTGGCGCTTTTCCATTACACAGTTCTAGCACTACTCGACTCGATTTGACTCTCGACTCGACTCAGTTTCAGTCGTTTTCCATTACAATAGACTACCACCTAGTACCACCTGGACTGTTTGTACCACTTCCATCTGGAAAACGGTACAGAAACATAAAGACAACAACTAGCAGACTGAAAAACAGCTTTTTCCCCAGAGCTGTACAATGCATTTCCCCCTATTGACTGCACTTGAACAACTGACCCACCCCTACTGTGCATTACTGCGGCTGCAACTTTGGACTTTAGTTAATGTGTACATATTATTATTATTACTTACTTACTATTATTACTTACTATTATTATTCTTTTTACTATATTTACATTTAAAGCTGTAAGTCACCAATACCAATTTCATCATGTGAAAACATGATGACAATAAATGATTCTTGATTCTCAGCGTGGGTAGGGGTCGTCATAGCAAGACGGCCCAAACTCCAGCGATGTCATTTGTTATGCGACACAAACACAAAACAACTATGGAGGCCACCAGACAACCACGTCACTACTCCGCGGGGTTGATTTCTGTGCAGCCATCTCTGATCGTGTTTGTTGTTCTTATGCGTTTTAAAAATGGCGGGTTGACTCTTATGAACGAGTCGCTCTCCTGACTCATCCAGTGACGTCACGCCCTGGCCAATCAGTGGCCTGCCGTCTGCCAACCTCACATTTTTGGCTTGACTCAGCTCACTTGGAACCCCGGCCGAGTAACAAACGCCTAAAAACCGAGTCGAGTCGAGTCGAGTCAGTCAGAGTAGGTGCTAGTGGAAAAGCGCCATTTGTGCTCAGACATGCAGGAAAACTCTTGTTGGGACAGTAATACTCACACAGCTAATCATACTGAAGAGATTGGCTTATAGCAGAATAACTTTCCACAACTATTTCAAAATGACTCTCTAAAGCTATTAACCAATGAAAGTCAGTCAGACAGAAAGCTTTACCAGATCAGGGGAGGCTGATATCTGATATTTAATTATGCGTTTGAGCCAAATATCAGTTTAAGTGCCGTCTCCACGCAGGGAATCGTCTTTTCCTCCCAACAGAAATGAGATCTGACCTTCGGCGGTGTCACAACAGGTTAGCCAGACCTGCGGGCCTCAGCCCACGTCAACACACTGCGACGTGACGCACGGCTCACTCTGCACGAGGTCGGAGGTCACCGCAAGCCACCCACATGTCGCAACATAATGTAAACGAAGAGTCACGTCAGCTCCGGCGGGGCACTGAAGTTGTATGTCAGCACTAGAATCAGCTGACCGTATCAGTGGTGTCATTACGCCCCAGCAGCTGGTTCACTCACCTGTACTGACGGTGGGTTTCTCCTGTCTCAGACTCCATCATTTCCACACTCATATCTCTGTGATGTGTGTCGATTGTTGCTCTCCACACTCAGTCGCGCTCAGTTTCTGTGGTTCAGCAGCGTGACCAGCTTCAACAGCACATATTCTGCCAAATAATAAAAGTGTTAATGCAATAAATTCCTTCGATCTAAGTATTTCCCCACAGCACTTTGGGATGTCGTGTAAAAAAAGAAGCTGACTAACAGAGCGTGCGGGAAGCAGAGAGGTCATCTCTGGCACAAATTCATCCACTTCCAAAAATATCGATATTTCAATACATATCGATACTGTTTGTTTCAAAATGGTACCTCTCTTTCTCTCTCACACACCACACACACACACACACACACACACACACCACTGCACTTAGCCCCGCCTCCTGTCAATCACTCATGGTGCTGTCTTCTTCTCTCACTCTGCTCAGTAACTCCGGTGGTTGATCATTAAAGATGGAGACTGAGGAGCCTGCACAACCGCCTTTAGTTGACAAAGAAAAGAACGGAGTATTTAGCATTTGAAGCAAATGAACAAGGAAAGGCTAAAGTTACAAGTGAGCCCATTAGCAAGCGATGCTACAGAGCAGTGCTAACAAAAGGTGCTAACACAAAGCAGCTGAAGGACCGACACAAAGAGTTTGGAGAGTTTGGTGACAGCTCCAGTTTCACTGACGCATTCAACAAGATGGCCCGGTAAAAGTTAAGTTGTCCTGTCATTGGCCAGACATTCATTTGTAAATGAAAACTAAGCTAACCCCCCTCAGATCCATCAGACATGGGACATTGTGTTATTTAGAGCAGATCATACTCAGTGAATTGGTCCTTTCAGCGTCTGAACTGAACTCAATTTACCTGCTATTATTAGATTATTAGATAGTTTGAAGCAAAAATATTGACTCAAGGTGCAGGTTATCTGATGGAGCTCATTTTTCATCAAAAGCATGAAGCTTTGGTTTTCTATTTACAGTTGTACATAATGGGCCGACTGTACGCTGTGTCTGTACAAAGATGGTCGATACTGTGACTGGTTTTGGTCTGATGTTCACAGACAGCTGCTGTTGTTCGGCGTACAGATGTGCTACAGTGTTCCCCACAGCTGTTTGAATTCTTAAGAGATTACACTTAACCGATACATACATCTGATGTGTTCTTAACAGGTTGATATCATTAAATAATTCCCAACAAATGTCTCACAAAATCTCTTTTGTGACAAAGACTGTCTTTGACCCCGGGTAAGGACTGAGGGGAAATATTGACGTGACAGTGGCTGTCCACTGGACTGGATCCCAAATCATTGCCAATTCACGGGCTGACGCCTCAACCCGCTGTAACCGCAGGACGCCTCTGCTCCCAGTCTCCAGAGTCAGTCCTCTCTGTTCCTACAACAAACACGCCTCAACAGAAATCCCACAGCGTCCACAAGTTCGGCCAGCTGGTTTCCGGCTTGTATCTCTTCAGCGTGTTTCTTAGCATCCTTTTGCGTTCTAGCCTCTTATTTAGTGGAAAAACAGAACTGCAGCGAGCGGAGCGTTGGGGCGGGAATAATTGCAGGCCTGAGAGCTGGTCGATCGGCATGGCAGTGACAGCCATGAAACCACAACTGACGTCAGCAGACAAGTGCGACTGTGTTTGTGTGACTGTGTGTGTACTTGCGTCGAATATCACTGCTAGAATAGTGGAGCAAGTGTTATCCTGACATGTCTGTGACTCCAGGAGTGATGATCAGCTCAGGGACAGATGAGCGCTTCACAAAGAGGCTCTGTTGCAGGATTAGACAATAGTGTGGCTGACGGACTTTTATGTAACCCAGGCGAATGAGGAAATAAGACGTCCACATGCAGCCTGCTCCCGTGCTGTTTGTCACAGGTGAACTTGATCACCTGCATAGACCACAGGGCTCTGCCTACACAGCGGGATGCCAGGTATGGAAATGTTTGTGGGTCGGAGGGGACTTTGAACAACTTTATTCAGTTCGAGATTAGAAAGACTGCGGCAATACGACAAAACGGTGCACCTGTGTGTGAGTGCTGATGCAGACACATGAACAGTAATGTTAAAAAAAAAAAAAAAGAAATTAAATATGACTCATATTGAAGCTCAGGTGCTTGCAGTGTGTTTAGGTGGACGAGATTTGAAAAATAAATGCTACCACAGTTATATGCAGCTTTGCAGAAGTATAAGCGCTGTGAATACCTCGGACACCTGTTTTGACTCATGTTGTCTCCTTTATTGCATCAAGTTATTTATGCTAAAAGATATGTGAGCATCATTGATGACATATGTAAAATGTTTGAATACACCAATCCAACTTTTTCTCTTCAGGTTGTGTATGAATATCTGCTGATAAAAAGTCATGTTCTGATAACGGTGCTCTTTTCAGAGAGATAAATTAGATGCAAGAAAAAAATGAAAAGTATGCAGAAAGTTATGGGAGCTGCTGCAACAGGCTGCTCACTCGAGTAGTAATGGATCATTTTTGCATAAAGTAAAATAAGGTAGAGAATGCTTAAGTATTAAAACTGAGTTGGTAGTCCACGTTGACAAAATGAATTTAACAGACAGCAGAAACTATTTGGAATAAATGTTTGTAATGACACTGAGAAAGAAAGTGAATCAGAGATGATACCATTCCACTCTATCGTATCGGTGCAACCCTAATAAAATGTACATAATTGTTGTAATTTCTATCCATTGCCTTTTCTTTTGTTCAACAATAGTTTAAGTTCTTGTTCTGGTAATAAAGGTAATAAATAAGAAACATTAGGGGTGCTCTCATGGAGAAAGGACCTAAAAACAGTTAAAAGAAAAAAAGACAGCGAGGACTTGGAGAAAACACTCTCCCCCCGTTGTCTCCATCTTGCCGTTTCATGCTGATCAGCGCTGTGATTGGCTGCGCCTGGGTTGCCCTTTGCTAATTAGAGGAGGATGTGGCACGCTCCTGCCTTACCGCCGGACTCAATCACAGTATACCGAAAGGCGCCAATTAGTGCTGTATGAACATGATTAGAGGAGCACTCAGCATGGCCTGTTGCTGGGCAAAGACAGATGTAGTGTGTGTGTGTGTGTGTGTGTGTGTGTGTGTGTGTGTGTGTGTGTGTGTGTGTGTGTGTGTGTGTGTGTGTGTGTGTGTGTGTGTGTGTGTGTGCCAGCCTGTCCAGTTGCGCACCAGTGTGATGTAAGGTTGTTCGATTTTCAGATCGATTCTGGAGCCAAATCTAGATCTCCACTGCTGAGGCTATAATCACACACCGCCTCCCTCTCTCTGCATTTGTGTGTGTGTGTGTGTGTATGTATGTGTGGTTCTGGGCGGTTCTGGCCCAGTGTGTTACCCTCCTAACCAGTTTCTAATGATGTTAATGCTGATCAGCCATTGTATGGATTTCTCCCCTGCTGGACGGACAGAGCTAATCACTGCACATAGACTCCACGATCAATACCCGTCCGGAGGAGTGAATCAACCTTTGAGGCACCCTGTACTTCAAAAATTTAACCACTTCAGCACCACACCAGTTGCTTTCAAATTTGAAGAGCCTGTCTCCTATAAAAGGCCATTGTTTTGGTAAGTTTGTTGCATGGCCAGACCATCTTCTCACCACAGTTCAACCACAAAGACAGCTGCCTAACCAAACCACACCAAAAGTGCTCTTTGACCAAACAATGAATGGCCAACCGCCAAACATTTTCTTACAGTGTTCTCTGGACAGCACAGCAAGCATCTCTCTCTCTCTCTATCTCTCTCTCTATCTATCTCTCATCTATCTATCTATCTATCTATCTATCTATCTATCTATCTATCTATCTATCTATCTATCTATCTATCTATCTATCTATCTATCTATCTATCTATCTATCTATCTGTCTGTCTGTCTGTCTGTCTGTCTGTCAAGAGAATTTAAATAGGTTTCTGATAGATAATAGTTAATGACATTTTCCCTACTGCTGATGTGATTGTAGCTAACTCCCATCACCACGTCTCATTCATGTGCTGTGGCTAGTTACTGTAAGGTATACTGGCCTGTTCATATTGTGGTGAAGAGCTGCACAACTACACACATACTGTAGTCACACTGTTGCATACAGTGGATCAAGGCCCATGACTTTTAGGCCCCTAAACCATTTTTCCCACTCCGCCTTTCTTCCTCTCTCACGTGCAACGGCAGTCCAAACAGAGGTCTGCTGTTTTCAAAGGCGAGAGTCCTTCCTCTGCCTGTAGGTCAAAGGTCACACAGAAAAATAATAAACACAGCAGCTGGCTCGACTCAATGCAACCTTCCCCTCCCCTTGGCTATATTTAGAGAGACATGAGCTGCTCTGAGATCAGATGTTGATGTTGGACGCGGGGTGTTTGCTCTGTTTGGACAGCGATCCGCAGCGACTGGTCAGGTGGATGGAAAGAGCAGCTGGCTCTTCACGGAGGTGTGGCCCTCCGTTTCAGCCCAGTATGGTTTTACACAGCAGTGGAAATAGTTCTCTCAAAAGCAGAGTAACTTCTCATGATCTTTGTATATAATGAAACCTTTCTTCTCCCTGCAGTATAGGGATGTACAGTAAGACTACACTAGTTCAAGTAGTGCCCTACACAGCTACATAATTCTGTGCCAGTGCAGGAAATGTGAGTTTTAAAACCTTTTGCAAAACTATTTTATAGCATCACGATTGCAAATACATTCCGGTCAGAGTGATGAGTTTGGCAGCAGCGTCAGGGCTCTTTCTTTTTTGTTGTCTTCTGCTGGCTCTCCTTGTTTTTTGGTACAATTGGCACCATGAGGTAAGATGTGCAGTGGGTGTCTGATGTGATGTGATGTGGTAAAACTAGGAGCTTATGTTCACTTTCTTTAGCTCTTTAAGCGGTTGAAGAAACTGATTAGATAGCTCACACACACTGCTTACTTCTCACTAGAACTGAGAAGTACTTTGTGGACATGATTTCTAACTTTTTTAAAGTACATTTGAGAGATTACTTCAAATAAGTTGGAGAGGTAACAAAGGTCTCTGGTTTGATTGGAACCAGGGACATTGCTGTTTATCCACAAACAGTAGTTGTGTCAAGTTGAAGAAAAGCAGAAAGACGCAACTCCCTCAATGAGGAGTGTTTGTGATGAATTCATCGATATTAGACTTTACTTTCATTGAGACTTTAGATCAGGTAATTTGTTCTTTCTTTCTTTGATTTTACACAGATACACAGAGCCTGCATAAAGACGTTACTTCATTGTTCCTCTCCTGCCCTGCCACCCAACATCTCCCCTCTCTGTGTGTTGCCATGAATATATAAACACACACTCCCACACACACAGTAAAAACCACACATAGTGACAGTGAAAGGAAAGATCTGTTTGGCAGGGGGCTGGATGAGGGGGAAGCCGGTTGTTTTTCTGCTGCTTTCAGATCACATGTACAATAGACTTGAGGTGTAAAGCAAGTAAACCCGCTCTACTCCCTGAACTCTCCCACACACACACACACACACACACACACACACACACACATTAACATATACATATTTCCCTTCTAAATGGTCCCTCTCTAACAGCTTTATACTTACAGTGTGCTATTTTTTTGCTTTTCAAATCATGTAAAATCATCACTATGTTTGAGCCATTTACTTCTCTCTCTCCGTCTCTCTCTCATACACACACACAGACACACACACACACACATTCACAAAGTGTTCCCTTGCCTGTTTTCCTCCTCTGCTCCTCACCTCTTGCCTCCTTCCTGGTGTGATGTTTTAGGCCCCTTTTGGCCAATTCCCACGCTACGAGGGAAGAAAACAGGAGGGAGCATGTGTGTATGTGTGAGGGTTGACCTCTGACCCCGGGCCTGTGTCATCCCCCTCCCCATCAAATAACATCTGGCCTTGACGGTTGTTTTCTGTATCACTCCCCACATGCGTAACAGAAAGTTCCTTTAATCCCTCGGCCCTGGTTCCCATGAGCACATCACAGACACGCATTCGCGGACAACAACTGGAACCGATCGTATTTGGCATTTCCCATCCCAAGGTTCAGTTACACAGGCTGACCCAAAGAGGAGGCTTTATAAGGATGCCATAAGGAGCAACGGGGCTGCCTCAACTTAATGAAAGTGGGCTCTGGTCATCTCCTAACATCAAAGTGAACGTTACTCAATGAACAGCACTAGTACAGTAACTGTTTTAGATACTGTCGGTAGCTGTAAAAGATCATCGTGATGTGACTGTCAATGCCTTTAATATCACTGTAAGTTGAAGTGAGGACTCTGATGAAACAGATTTAGTATAGGAATATGTCTATCACACTTTTCTTAAGCTCTGTGTCCGACCAACAGATCAAACCCTAAAAGTATTTATTTAAGTGTCAAATAAGATAAAGAAATGCAGCAAATCCTCACAGCTGAGAAGCTTGAAGTATAAAATGTTTGTCCCTTTAGCTTGAAAAATCACTTAAGCAACAAGAAAAAGCACATATCCTGAGTGGTGATCAAATGGAAACTTGATTCACATTTTTAAACTGCAGTCGTTTAATTTGATTTCAAGACGAAGGATTCCTCCTCTTCAATATGGTGATGACATCCTGGGAACAAAAGCAGAGGTTAGGATGCGGGTGGATGTATGTGTGTTTGTGTGAGTGTGAGAAAAGTTTAGTAAAACAGAGTTAAAGAGAGAAAAGGGAGCTGTCATTTACGTCAGAGACATGGAGAACAATGCTGGAGGCAGGAGACACACCAAGGTCAACTTGTTGTGTATGCTGCAACTCAACAAGACGCCAGCCTGCCTGTCTGTCTGCTTGTTTGTTCGCCTGTATGTTTAAAGAAAGGATGCCTGTCTTACCCTGGTAAAACAAGTAGTCCCAGTTTGAGAGGCGGCACTAGAAAAAGACACAATCTGAGGAGAGCCTTTTAGAGATTTTAGAGGAAGGTTGAAATCTGTTTTATGAGTCAGTCTGTGTTTACAGCACATCCTGAAATCATTTGGGGTTTAATCACTTTGTTTAATGCACAGTTGTTAGATTATTTTTCTTTTTAAAGATGTTTACGACCAGGACACATGTATGAATGGCAGGTGTTGTAGTAGCATATTTCCCTCAGTAGTGGGCGCTGTCTCCCTGTCAGAGGCCTGTTGGCATCAGTTGCTTTTGAATGAGGATGAATGCCATTGACCCGCAGGACGCTCTGGTGAACTGCAGCTGCTGAAAAGCTCAATGGTGATGATGAGCCTGTGGAGTTTAAAATGTTATGTAGCTGTGAAAATCTTCTCATTACCAAAAAATTAAAAAATATATATGTATGTATTAAAAATCACAATAATTTTACCTGCTGGTGACTCTAAATTGCCCCTAGGTGTGAATGTGAGTGTGAGTGGTTTGTCTGTCATTCTATGTCAGCCCTGTGACTGACTGACGTCCAGTCCAGGATGTACCCTGCCTCTCACCCAATGACAGCTAAGATAGGCTCCAGTACCCCCTGTGACCCTGTTTGTCAGGATAAAGCAGGTATAGATAATGAATGAAAGAATGAATTTTACCTGCTTTTCTCTTTAAGACACTACCTCATATTTTGTGTTCAGTAATCAGTTTTGTAGTCATCTTCACTGTTGTAGTCTTAACAATAAAATACAATAAATTGAGTTAATCAATTATATTTCAGTATCTTCCACCAATGTGAACAAAGCTACAACATGAAGACATAAGTTATATTTGTAGGTTAATTCTTCATTTAAATGGTAATGGGTGCTAGCATATAGAGGTGTTCTTAAACATTTAGTGTCCCATAAGGGTCTAAATGGACTTTCCACACTAATGAGAAAGAAATCTTAAGTGTAACTGGTGTGCTGCTATACAGACATAACAGATCAGCAAAAATAAAAACTGACTTCAAATCTAAATTCACAGATAACAGCAATTACTATTCCCATGTTGTCATGTAATCCTTTGATTTGTTTTAAGCACATGACTCTGTGTCAGCAGAGACCATTTGACCGTGTTCAGTCAAAGTGCCCTTGAGCAACAAGCTACCTGCTTGCTTGTAAGAAATTCAGCTGAATAAAAGACAAAAAGAAAATGTCATAAGCATGAGAACAGAGGGAAAATACTGTATTTCTGCCTCGAGTCATCTTGAAACACCTAAGTATCACCCAATCAAAATTTAAAAAGAAAGTCCTTCATATATGTATTCACGAGGAGGGGAGGAATCATCTGCACCCTGCCTGGCGGGGGTATCTACGTAAGCTCCATCACAAGTCTCCCAGTTCCCCTCTTTCCTGGCAGGCAGATCTATTTATAGCTCCTGACGTCACTGGTCTCCTCTGATGGAGCCTCGTCACGGCCGACTACACTGAGCCAGGGGGAGGGTGGGGTGTAAAATGAGGTTGGGTGAATGAGGTGTAGTGGTGGTGGTGGGGTGTTATCATTGAGGTAAGCCCTGCTGTAGCCCTGCCTTTCTCCGCTGTGTCACACCAATCAGGTGCAAGATGCTGAACCAGATCACTGTGCTGGATACAGCCTCCCTGATCACCCCCACCTGCTCCTCCTCCTCCACCTCCTCATCTCGGTGTCTCTCTCTGCTTCTGTGAATCGGGCCATTCATTCAACATCGATTGCATAATAACCATCTTTCATTTATCAGGCTCTGCTATTGCTGGAGCGCTGGAGGCACGCCAGACTAAAAATAGACACAGATGCAACCATCTCTGCCGTGTTTGCTATTATTATGACCAGCCAAGGAGGGCATGGTGGGGAGGGCTGTAACAGATAACAATGGATATAACTGATGAAAATACTTTAAAATGACCACTCGACTATCCACATAATGGTGCTTTAAAGGCCCATTGGAACATTCATTTCTGATAATCTAATAATATAGAAGAGTTATTTTTGTGGTAGAATATAGGTCAGAGAAGAAGAGAATAGTTGAGGCCAAAAGGTTGCTGGTTTCAGTCCCCAGTCGAGTCATTATGTCCTCAGCTTCACTGAGGGACTTGGGACCAAGGTTGATCCGCTTTAACCCTCTACCTCCGTAACTCAAAGTCAAGTCTCTCCTCTTTCTGTATTTTAGCTCTTTGCTGGTTGCACAGTACGGAAAAATGAATCTAACTTGGTTCAATTCTGGGGTAAAAAGGGAATTTGTTTGCAATAGTGAACCCTGTGATTCAGAGCCTGCAGACTGACCTCATCTTGATTGGAAGGATTTCAAAAGGATTAAATGAGGGCCATGTCGAGCTGTGATGCTGTTTGGTTACAGAGCTGGACTGAATCCAGAAAGGCAAAAGACATTTCATTTCCATCATACCAATAAAAATAAAAACGGATTTGAAAAACGGATGCTTATAGACATGAGGTGCGTACGGCAGTAATAGGGGTGCCTTTCAGTGTGGTGGCTGTGATGAGGTGATAGTGGGAGTAGTGGCAGGGCTGCATGGGTAAGTAGCTCCACTGACGTACCGCGCATGAAGTCAGCGCTGACGTCATACAGAGATAGCAGAGGGAAAGCTGCGTGTGTGGTTGATTGCATGAATGAAGCGATCACAAGGTCACCTGTTTAAAGAGACGCTCACGATCTGGGGAGAAATTTCGAATGCAACCTTTTTATTCTGCTAGCAGCTGTGAAGTGGACGATACTCTTTGTGTTTGTTATTATGAAGGTTTTCCACAGTCAGTTTATTTATTATTTATTAACTTAATAACTAAGTCACTTTAACTTGAGTTTGGTGTGTTTTCTTTAAAGAGATGAGCTCAGTCAGTGTGGCAATCCTAGTTTCTATCTTTTATCAAGTCATGAATTAGGTATTTTTAAGCACATTGTTTTTACTTGTTTTGATTTTCTCATTAACTTGATGGCTTCTTTTGTCATGGCACATTGTAACTCTCTTAAAATATTGTGGTATGTAGCTGTAGTAGCAGTTTCCATAGAAGCAGTAGTTGTAGTATTGGTTAATGACAGTAACAACAGCAGTAGTAGCAATAGTAAGAGCTGGAGTACTATAACGTTAGCAGAAGTAGTAATATTAGTCCAGACCACGCAAAATAATGATTTTAAAAGAAATAATCAACTTAAATTATTCAGTCTGACTCTTCAGTTAGCAGGTGGAAATATTGATAAGACACTATTAACACTGGTATTTATGTATTTCTTCTCTCTCTCTTTTTCTCTGTAGTTTTGATGTGGAGAATGGCCTGTCGGTGGGTCGCAGTCCACTGGACTCTCAGACTAGCCCAGGTTCTGGTCTGGTACTTCAGGCCAACTTCCCCCACAGTCAGCGCCGCGAGTCCTTCCTTTACCGCTCCGACTCAGACTTCGACCTTTCGCCCAAAACCATGTCCCGCAACTCGTCCACTGCCAGCGACCTGTGAGTATTTGAAAGACGCCCCCTGTATCATTCTAACGCCAACAAAGCCAACCAGCCTTTAACCTTCACGCTGCAGTTCACAGCGTGGGGTCACTGAGCTGGATTTGGAGGCTGATGTTTTTCCAGAAGAAACTACTATGAGAGCTTCATGATATCAGCTTCAAAGAGCTTCTATAATTTGACATTTTGATGTTAAAGATGTGTGTGTAAAATTATTCGTTTATTTATTTATTTATTTTCACTGGATAGCAACAAATCACTTAATGCCTGTGTTTCCCAAGTCACCCATAAATAGTGAGCTTCAACAATGAAAAATGATTGTTCATAATACCTTCATTACATTTTTGTTACAAAAATGGGACACATGCTGTAATTTTTAACATTTTGTCAGCTATGAATCTCAAATCGTTTCATTTGGGAAAATTTAGCATTTCCTGCCTTCATTGATCCATCCATATAATATACAGTATACAGCATCAGATCACATTGATTGTATCTCTGCAAGAGAATTTATTGTCAATATGTATTTATATAAACCCATCCAAGGTCCTATTTACACTCTAAAAAGAGCTTCTGACTTTAAAGAGGCTTTTGGTAACAGAGCTCATGTTTGTTAGTGTAAACAGCAGACCTCAGTCAAGTTTAGTTTGGATGTAAAATTAACGCCAAAACTATAATAAACTAGTTTTCCATCCAGTTTCTGCCTGTTTATACAGCTAAAGATTTCTCTGTGCAGCTAGCAGTCTCTTTGAAGTCAGAGTGTAAGTGGGGCCACGACCACCAATAGCTGTCGCTCCTTTGTTTTGAAGGGAGGAGGGATTGAAGCATTGGGAAGTCAATTGGCTACCTCGGTGAGACAAAGTGTGACAACTGCTGTGATTTTTTATTTGTATCTCTTTTGGCTGTACCTTGTTGTCATGAGTCAAACCCTCGACCTTTCCCTTTGCTGGGCTGGATGACTTGAGTCTGATGCTGTACTTTTTACTGGCAGCATGGATTTACTCTGAAGCCTGAATGGGTATGAGGTGCATGTTGTGACCCTACAGCATCCAGAAAGCTCTGCCTCTCCAAACATTGGCTTCCCCAGCACTCAATGCATGAACACTGCTTCTTTCCTGCACAGAGTTCTAGTTATATAACTTATATCTGTAACTTGTAGGCACACCTTCTGATGGGGAAGAATGAAATCTGTATTAAGTGGTTTAAAGTTTATACTGGATTTTTATATGGCTAATTACACATGCAGCCAACACAGAGCAACATTAGAATCCCACTGCATGGCTCCAACAAATAAAATAACAAATATCTGGGTCTTGAGCTGGACTACAATTATACTGATCATTTGGATTAGTTTATCTTTTTTTCCCACTTCATGCTGGACAGGTAGCCCTCTTGTGCTGTTCACTGGAAACAACTGCCAGTGGTTTTATATGGCCAGATTAATAATAACAATGTGGCCACCATGAAAATGATCTAAATTTTACTTAAAACTCATCATAACAACATCACTTAATGCAGTGGGGTTATCCCTCAGTGGGTGGATGCGACATTGCTTAGCACTTCCTTGCCAGTAACCAGTGTTACCCGCTGAGGTTTAACTCTAATCTGCATCTTTGCCTCTAAGAAATATTTGTATGACTAAAATATTGTCCTCTCCTCATATCCAGTGTGCAAAACCAACCATGTGCTGTAGCGATTCAATTATAATTGTCAGTATCTGTTTTGTGTGTTTGTTTTTTGAGGTTTCTGGAGTCATGTGATATTTCCCCTCTTGTCCCATGGCTTTTTCACTAGTTCTCTGTCTGTGTTTGTCTGTCGCTTTTGCAGGCATGGAGAAGACATGATAGTGACTCCGTTTGCGCAGGTTAGTAGCACGTCAGTATGAAGTTGGCTCTGTGAAACCAGGAGTTTGCAAAAGCTACAAGAGGATTTAGGGGTCAAACATTTTGTTTGGTAAATGTGGTACAAACAAATATAAAATTATTCATAAAAGTAGGTTGAACTCAAAACCTTAATTTCTGTGTCTGTTAGCTGGTCTGGCATGTATCACAAAACAAGGAGTGGTGTAGGTTTGCAAGTCTCACTCCACATGGAGGGTATTGATTATTATGTAGTAATATTTTCACTCTTGTAGTGTATATGGACTGTATTCATATCGGTACAGACAGATTTGTCTCATGTAATGTCACTAGCTGTTCTCTGCTGGACTGTAACAGGTCTGTAGCGTAGGGCTGAAGTGTGCTGGCTTTCAACATTGGGCGCTTGTCATTTCCAGGGACAGATTACCTTCTAATGCACAACATTTCCATACAGATAATGTCTAATTATAAGTGTGGGTCCATCCAGTTTATCCACATGGCTCCGAACTGGCCTTTACTCACCAGTTTGAGAGAGAAGCGATGGTTCATTTTTCACAGAAAACACCCACACTCATTCTCTTTGTACTGAACAACTTGTCCTGAGTTTTTTTTTCTTGTGTGTGTGTGTTTGTGCGTGTGTGTGCACAAATTCTTCAACGTTGGACCATTAACACAATCTGTGTACATGTTATATTTCCAAACTAATATCTGAAATTTAGCTTAGCCCACCTGCAGTTGCATACTAAACTAATTTACTTGACACATTACCAAAAATACTGTACAAACTGTTTTCAGAGCCATGTTACACTTTCGAAGTCTGAGATCAGGAAGAGATCAGAGAGTGCAGTGAACATTTAGATATCATTGATGTAAAGAACAGCTTCAGGCCTCACTGAGTTTTAGTGGTAAAGCAGTAGTAGTAAGTCAAGTAGTCTGTCACATGAACAGATGAAAATGCAAACCACAATTTATTTTTATAATTATTATTTTTAAGTCTAAACATTGGTATAAACTTTATCTGTACTGTACATATGTATATGTACTGTTACTATTATGTATAATGTCATAATGTTATACCTTATGGTGTTAACATTCCTGTTTGTCTGCCAAAAGGCTTGTTTGGTACAAACTCTTTCTATTTCTCTGTCAGAGCATTAAACTAAAAGTGACTATTTTTCATGATCATATTGTATATTGATACTTACATACAAATGGATGGAAAAACAAAATAAACTGTCTCGATAGAGGCATATTAAGGGAGCCGCATATTAAGGGAGCCGTGTCACAGGTGTCTCCATCCAGACCAGATCCTACATTTACAGCATTCAGTCCTCTCTTGTTCCCTTTTTAGGTTCTTGCCAGTCTACGAACAGTGAGAAGTAACTTCGCTGCGCTAACACATCTGCAAGATCGTGTGGGAAACAAGTAAGAGCAAGAAAACAGACTTGGTGACTAACTGCTTGTTTTCTTCTCATTCTTTTAACAACTCATCTGTTCCTTATTCCAGGCGGCCAACGTGCAGCAACCAGCCGTCCATGTGTAAGCCATGTCTCACAGGTCAGTGTTAATATCCCTGCCTGGTGGGACACAGACTACAAACACTTTCATGTTATTATCTTCTCAGGAAAATACTGTAAAACTACTATGACTTTGAGTGTTATTTAAATCGGCCATTACTGAAAGAAACATATGTGAAAGAGAAAAAGAGTGTGAGCTTAATGTTTTTATGTTGATATCAATGTATGAAAATACAAATGCATCATTCCCTACGGCTCCGTTTTGAACCAGGACAGCAGCACCATGTCGAGCTAATCCACACCCTTAAGTTGTTTTTCCAAGGAAACATCACGAGAGTAATACCAAAACAGTGTGAGTTTTCACAACTGACCTGTAACATGTGTTTGCACGACCTCTGACCTTTTAGAGGAACCCTACCAGAAGCTGGCCGTGGAGACACTGGAAGAGCTGGACTGGTGTCTGGACCAGCTGGAGACGCTGCAGACAAGACACTCTGTCAGCGAGATGGCATCCAATAAGGTGAGATGACTTATAGCTTAACTTCGTACAGACTCCTTAGGTAACCTCAGCGGGTCAGTGAAGTGGTCTCTAAACGTTTAATTACAGGTCTGAAGATCTAAAATCAATTTAACTCGTGTTTCAGAATTAAGGGGTTGAAATCTTTCAGACAACATTTGGCTTCTAAAGGTATGAAAACTGTATAAGATAGAGCAAATCACATATGAACTAATGCTCCAAAAGTCTAAATTCATAAAGAGGCCGTGGACCCCATTAATGCAATAACATGCTCTATTAAACTATTAAGCTACCATACTTTATCTTTTTCTCCAATAATTTTTTTTTCTGCCTTGTGTCACCAGAAGATCGCATGTCATGTTTTTATATATATATATATATATATATATACATACACCTATATAACTGGATATATCTCAATGCAGCAGGAAACTGGATGCAGAAAAAATTATGAAATGTGAAACTGTTTTGAAGTTGTCCTGCGCTGTATGAGATACAATATACTCGTATCAATATTTATATCAGCTGTAGATGCCACAGGTTTTAATGTTTCAACAGCAGATAGCAGAATCACGTTTTGGGAGTGAGACTAAAAATGCATTTACTTTCTCTTTTGCGTGAACTGAGATGAAGGTTTTCTGCTTTTGTCTGGACAACAATGACTAACTTAATTGTAGGTTTCTAGTATGAATCACAAGAAGGTCTCATGCTTCAGGTCCATGTGAGCAGAGCAGCTCTAACAAACTGCAAGCCCTCTCTGCTTTTTTCCAGTGTTAGAAAACATTAGATGAGTCACATGTGAAGAAACACACATGCAGCTGCTGTGTGAACGTGGTCAGAAAAACACACGGGTGCATGAATGGCATCTCCGTCCACTGAAAGAGTTAATCACCTCCCTCATTCGTGCTTCCTCTCCCCTGTCTGGCGGCTACACTCCGGCCTCCTCCATATCCCGGCCAGCCAACCAGATCCGTCTCCTCTGCCCAGCCCCTGAAGCCCGACGAACCTGATTGGGCAGAGCAAGGGGAACTGCGTGCAGGGCGGGGGAGGGGGGTTCCTCGCAGCCTCTCGCTCCCCCGTCTCTCTCCCTTTTTATGTTTCTCATTGACAGCGTGTGACAGTAGTTGGATGAGCGACTGCAGTCACACCCTTTCTCTCCCCCTGATTGTAGACCACCTCCCCAGCCTCCCCTACCTCACCTCACCCCACCCCACCCTTCCCATCCGACCCCCATCCCCTCCCTCCACCTCACCTCCAGGGCAGCACATGGGACTGTGGGAACTTTTATATCCAAACGGGCTTCTATTGCATATTCAAGCGCGGAGCAGAGCCGAGAGAGCAGATCACAGCCCGTCACTGCAAGCAAACTTGTCTGCTTGTCTGCTTTTGGATTTTGGCACCCTCTAACATCAAGATGCGTGGGCTGACATGCCTGCGTTGGCTCTTTGGGTTAGTCTGTGCTGGAGACTCAGACAGGTGAGCGACGAGGAGCGCTGCTGGGTTGCCTTGTTTACATTGGGATCTATCGATCAGCGGTGCAGGCTTTGCAGGGGGCTGAATGCTGAGTGAGCCTGCCTGTCGGGGCTGACTCAGGACTGGATCTACAAATGGGCAAATGTTGAGACTGTGTGTGTGTGTGTGTTTGTGTGAGATAAACAGAAATAGAGGAAAAGTCCACATGCATGTTGGGGAGCAGCTGCCATGATTTTGTAATGTAAAATATATTCATAAGAGCTGTGTCCTGGTTTGCAGCAGCAGGAATACGTTGCATGTCTTTTGTAAACGTGTGCGTGAGTGTGTGCATGCAAGTGAGAGAAATGATATGCAGAAAACCTGAAGGAAAAGCGTGTTGGAAGGGTTAGCAGTTGTGTTGAGAAATAAATGAGATGATAAACAGACAGATTTTTCTGTCAGATCTACAGGATTATGCTTCATGTCAGTGTGTGTGTGTGAGTGTGTGTGTGTGTGTGTGTCTTTGTGAGTGACCACATGTGTGTCACATAGTAGCCGTGTAACCACTGCAGCATCACTCTCTCACCCAGATCCCGTCCCTCCTCCCCCGGCCAGCACATGCCAGGGCTGTTACATAATCAGTGTGGAAGCTATCGCTGCAATAAAAAGCAGGAGGGTGGGAAATTTTGTTTTGAAAAAACTTCTTTATCTCTAGTGTTGTTTTCTTTTAACAGAGCATATTTCTTCCAGGTGTCTGCAAACAGACAACATACAGATAGTGTATGTGTACAACAAGTGCAACAATGTATATATCTATCTATACATATATATATATATATATATACACACACACACACACACACACACACACACACACATATATATATATATATATATATATATATATAACAGTGTTTATATATATATATATATATATATATATATATATATATATATATATATATATATATATATATATATATATATATATATATATGTTTAGTGTTTGTAAATAAGCTAACAAGGATATAAAATGTTATCTAGCATTGCATGTTGAATTATGCATCAATCCAAATAATCACTGTGTTTTAGCAAACTTGTGTTTTTAGATCTTGGCTATAAGACCCCAAAAGTTGTTGATATTCACTGAATTTGACATAAAGTGTCTTGTATTACAATTGCTGACTGCACCTTTAAATAATTTCAAAAGATGTGTACATGGAGTGCAGAAATAAATGTGCTAAAATGACACAGAGTATCAGTCCTGGAGCATCGTATTTTCATAGTGCCAAATTGTTACTGTAAAAAGTTAAATACACATTAAGTTACAAAACTTACTAATTTACCACTTCATTTATTTAAGTGAAAGTGCAGCCTGACCAACTTAATCATTTTTATGCAGAACATTTTAAACAGCAAAATGCCTTTACCCATGGTGTTTACATGTCCGTACTTCTATCCATTTCATTGTGAATACATTTTTTTTTAATTATCTGATATTGTGTCTAACTCTGCACTTTTCTTCCACATCCTTAGAGTATGTATTTATGTCATCGATTTTTTAATATGATATTAAAAACTTTATTTTCAACTTTTATGATATTTTCAAGATAATTGTTTTACATGGTAGAACCAGGAACTAAACTAAAACAGCCAAAACAAACAACAATAAACAAATATAAAATTATAAATTTTATAATGTGCTTTTCATTGTAAAGTTATCAGTCATCTGAAGGCAGAAGGGGAAAGAGTGAAATGGAAAAAACCTGTACAACACCAATTATCTTCTTCAAGGAGAGGAAGGCGGACAGAGGGGATTTGGGGAAATTCTGTCTTAGATTGTGTATTTATGTAAAGGTATAACAGTTACGTTCACTGTATTATTGTTTAAACATGAAACACATGCTCCATGTGTGCGTTTGTATTTTAATGTGTTTGCCTCCATTCTTACTACATTTTTTGCATTTGTCCACACAGTTTAAGAGGATGCTGAACCGTGAGCTGACGCAGCTCTCAGAGACAAGTCGCTCAGGGAATCAGGTGTCAGAGTTCATTGCCAACACCTTCCTCGGTAAGTTTTAATGCTGGATGTACTCAAATGAAAGGATGCTCGTTTTGGGAAACACATTCAGTTTATTAGTTTATTAGTTTATTAGTACCACCAACAGTAGTTAAAGCTGATGCAGGCCAATACTACAAAAACTACATTTAAAAAGTTCAGTTAACTGTTAAGTTTTTTTCATTTTATTGTTTGTTGAAACTGCTTTAGAGAGATGTTGATTCAACTGTTTGGTTATTTTGTAGGCTGTAGTTTGTAATGCTGTTACATGCTGCTTACATTGCCTTAAACTGAGAGGTGTTCTAATATTTATTTACTCTCTTTGATGTAAACATGGTGGTCAACAGAATATCTGGTGTAAATCACATTTTCGTGACATCGTCACATTTGCTATCTTAAACATGTCAGTGAGGTCTATGCCTGTGCTGCTGTCCAGCTCCTCCTACATGAAGAAATACATTTACATAATTGCGTCACCTGGCTTTATTGACTGCTCTGCAGTCAGCTGTGTTATATGAGCTGTTCAACATATGTGAATATAGGAGGTGGGGCAGGAGAAAAGAAGGTCTCAGGATGAGGCTTGTTTACTTGTGTTTAATCTGGGAAACATTTTAAAAGGGCAGGAAAAGCGGAGCAAGAAAGGAAAAAAACATTTTTAAAAGTAAACCAAGACGGAGAGAAGGATTTGAAAAAGGATGAAATGGAATATAGAATTGAAATGAAGAAGGGGGGAAAGTAAAAGATACAAAAGGGAGGGAAAAGGAAGTGAAACAGAAGGCTTTATTGAGAAATAGGGAAAGGAAAATTTCATGGTTTTAAAAGCAAGGAAAGGAAGGAGAAGTGAGGGAAGGAAGGATGTACAGAAGAAAGATATGAAGAAAATATGAAGAGAGCATGTTGGTAAAGGAGATGAGGAGGAGAGGACTGTTTGGAGAAGGTGAGGATTTTTCCTTCCCTTAAAGAGAAGGAGGCGCAGCGACAGACAGCATTCCCGGACACATTGTGTGCCGTTGTCGTAGCAACAGGGTGCAATATTATTAGACGGCGTGTTGCATCAATAGGAGGCTCAGTCTTCAACAGCCCTGCCGGCAGGATGGAGGTCCGGCCAAACGGGGATGGAGCTGTCAGTCGGATATCGTTTTGATATGAGAGCGTCGGCACTGAACCCGGCCGCGTTTGGAGATGAACACCATGGTTTTGGGTGTGAGGAAGAGGAGACACTGTGAGAGAGGTGAGAGAGGCCAGACAGCGCCTCGTGTGATGCTGCCACTCAGGTCGCTCTGCATCCTCATGGTGGCGTGTGCTCGCATCTGGGCTCAGATCTGGATATGGTGCAAGCAGTCGTGTCAATAAAAAGCATGGATGTAGAATGAGGAGGATATGGGGATGTGGATTAAAGCAGGCTGTGTGTGATGTGAAAAAGGGATCATTATTTTCTTGGTTTGTAAAAATACAGATGAGTCATTTTCAACACCATTGCGTTTGCCTGGACAGCACCTTTGTGTCAACACATCATATGGAGATTCTGTTGATGCTGCCAGCGGAAACCTTTTTTGTGATGATTTCAGTGTTGTTGCTTAAAAGGATTACGAGCTCAACTGTGGGGTAAAAACAAAAAATCTCCAGCCGTAGACGTGAGGAAGCCTTTACAAACCCACATTTGGAAAAACACAAGAAGCACTTCGTCATCAAGCTTAAAACAATGCTGAGCTCCTGAGAAGCTGACAGGTTTTACCCATCATCTTTGGCTTTCCACAACTGGTATTCAACACATACTGCCATGTAGTCTGCTCATATACATTTATCTACATCACGTTGAGCTCCGACAGCTTTAATACTGCAGGTGTACTTAATTATACCTGCACACTTTGCTGTTTGTCAGTAACCTTTCAACCCTGGTCTATATACAGTATAAAGTGTATACACACATCATATATTATACTTAAATCTATTCATTATTACATTTTTAAATGACAGTTAGATTGTACATACTTATATATACAACCTCAAAAACAGACACTGTGTCTTTCTTATTACTTTGTGTTTTTCATATTTAGCAATGCAAAATTTAGTCGTTCACAAGGTCATTAACACAGATTCAGACTGAAGAACAAAAGCATGTTTATCCAAACCAGATACACTGTCGTGTTGTCATTGAAAAAATAACTAAATTATCTACAGGTATTTTGTGTAATATTTAGGTGAATTTAAGTCTTGTAGGAAAGATGTATATGTGACAGCATCTTTACTTTTGCCTGCATCCCGCCTGATCGTGTTGCCTCAGTTGACAGGATGTACAACGGACTTTTCAGGTTTCCGATCAGCTCATGAGTCCAGTTCTTTGTTTGATAGCTTGTGCTTTTATTTAGAACTTTGGAAAGATAGGCTTCATGTTCCATCCATTTCGCAATGAATGCACAGTTTGTTTACGAGCTTTGTGTCTGAGCTGTGTGTGATTTTAGCTGGCAGTTGTCACGACAGTGGTGGAGACACTAGCAATAGTCCAACTGACACTGTCCAACTGAAAGTGTGGTAAAATCTGAGTAATCAAGTAAAATATCTAGTAAAGCGTGAGTGACATATATATTATATATATTATATATATATTACAGTATGTGTCTGCATCTGTTCGTGCTTGTTGCAGAGAAACAACATGATGTGGAGATCCTGTCTCCACCTCCCAAGGAGAAGGAGAAGAAGAAGAGGCCAATGTCACAGATCAGCGGTGTGAAAAAGGCCACTCAGAGCCCCAGCTTAGCACCTGCCTGCATCCCTCGATTTGGAGTCAACACGCCGCACGAGAGTCTCCTGGCCAAGGTGGGTCCACACACTCGCACACTGATAGAAACATACACACACAAACACAGCATGTCTCATAGACGTCCTGTTTTTCTTTTCTAGGAGGTCGAGGACATTAATCGTTGGGGTCTGGATATATTCAAAGTAGCAGAATTTTCTGGGAACCGCCCCCTGATGGTGATCATGTACGCCATCTTCCAGGTAGGAGGATCCCTCAGCTCTACGTCTGCTTACTTCACAAAAGAGATGATCAGAATGTGATACATTACAAAAGCTTAAACATTATATAGGCCCTATCAATAACAGTTAAACTTAGGAGTTATTGTTTCAACATCCGTAAATCACTGAGACATTGATTTTAATGATAAATACGTTACTGTGAAGTCTACAGTGCATTTCACCCTGTGAAATGTTCAGACAGCTTCACTTTTTATCAGAATTAACAGGAGAGAAAAACTTGTTAATGTGACAGTCACTCTTGTTTTGACTCTTGCAGGAGCGAGACCTCCTGAAAACGTTTAAGATCCCAATTGACACCTTCGTCACTTTCATGATGACCTTGGAGGACCACTACCACGCGGACGTTGCGTATCACAACAACATTCATGCAGCTGACGTGGTGCAGTCCACCCATGTCCTACTGTCCACCCCTGCTTTAGAGGTAAGCCGAGGAAACTGTCTCAGGTTGTAGCTTCTTGGTACTTGTGGCAAATGATTAGGTTTCATAGATTTTGGGACGCAGCGGATGGTCCTAAACAGCTCTGTCTCTGCAGCAAATGCCCTGCTCTCACAGTGGTCTGTTTTTGTTCAAAATAAATCGTAGTTACAATATGATGTGTGTGTTGTCTTGAACAAATGTTTTTTCTGTTTTGTGTATTCCAGGCGGTGTTCACAGACCTGGAGATCATGGCTGCTCTGTTTGCCAGTGCCATTCATGATGTCGACCACCCAGGAGTCACCAACCAGTTCTTAATAAACACCAGTAGGTTTCTGTCTGCCTCTGTACACTACTAACACAGTTCTAATTGAACCAGAAAAATGTTTAAGGGGTCCTGTTGTACAGTTTTAACAGTTTCAGCTGACATCTCTGCAGGTTCAGAGCTAGCGCTGATGTACAACGATGCCTCGGTGCTGGAGAATCACCACCTCGCTGTGGGTTTCAAACTGCTCCAAGAAGACAACTGTGACATCTTCCAAAACCTCAGCAAGAAGCAGAGAGACTCCCTCCGCAAGATGGTGATCGACATGGTGAGACTGCTGCACTTCTGTACACAACACATTGAATTACCTTTCAATCGCATGGCACCTGGGCTGTTGCTTTACAATTTCTCACTATGTTTTGATCATGCTTCAGTAAAGTTTATGTTCAGAGAAGGCCCGCTGATACAGCAGCTTCATGTATCCAGTCACAGCCTGCTTTGAGACGGCTGCTGGCAAAATATCATTTTGCAGCTGACGCAGAAGAAAGAAGGCAAACACAGCCTTTGGTTTTTATCTTCAGCTGGATGGAACAAACAACGGGGGAAAAAGTGTTGAGAAAGAGGCAAACAAATGACAAAACACTAGTGCAGCAGTGATAGAGACTATACAAATGCTGATTACTTTATGAGTCGGCAAGAACACCCAGAACACAAGAACCATAAGTATTTTGTTTAGTTAATTTGTTGGACTCACACTTGATTTGAAATGGACAACCCAAGGACTGTGACTCTGTGTCTTAATGATCCAAACCACACACAGAGCCAGCACAAGTGCAGCTCAGCACTGCTGCAGTGATACAGAAGTATCTTTGTTTATTCAGATTTAAAAACTTGAAACCCTTTGCTGTGATTGATACATTTACATGCATATAAGGACAAGACACTCTGCAACACATGCAGTATAAAGTGTACCTCAAGACCCTCTAATAAACCTTCAAAAACCAGTAAGGCCACATGGGAAGCGTGATCATCATTTCATTCAAACAGAGTGACTGAGAATGTTTTTGAAAGCCTGTTGGTACTGTTTGTCATCTTCACTAGGTGCTCGCCACAGACATGTCCAAACACATGAACTTCTTGGCGGACATGAAGACAATGGTGGAAACCAAGAAGGTGACGAGTCTGGGCGTCCTGCTGCTCGACAACTACTCTGACCGCATCCAGGTGAGAACGCCCCTCCAACCACTGACACGAAATGTCAGAATATACATATTAAATAAAAATTACAGACAGTGAATGGATTAATTTTTTTGTGATCTAGAAATAGATCATTAATTAAAAAACTTCTTTAGACTAAATTCCTTAAAGTGAGCAGTAAATAATAAGCAGTAGATCTGGGCGGCATTTTTCCACACTCCCTGTTCGACTAGAGAGTCAGTGTGAATGTGCTGCCGCCTGCTGGACACATGGTGGTCACCACACCTGTGCACAGCTGAGCTAGTCTACACTGTTGTTTAGTCTGACTGCATGCATTTCCTCCAGGTTCTGCAGAACATGGTCCACTGTGCCGACTTGAGCAATCCAACCAAACCACTGGAGCTGTACCGGCGGTGGACGGAACGCATCATGGTGGAGTTCTTCACCCAGGGAGACCGAGAGCGGGACAAGGGCATGGAGATCAGTCCCATGTGTGACAAACACAATGCCTCCATAGAGAAGAACCAGGTAACTCCCAGTGGGAAAAAGAAATGTTATAAACTTAGAGGAGTTTTAGATTGTCTGTCCACTTCCAGATTAATATAAAAGAGCCTGAAAGCAACAACAGCAAAACTTTTGGTATGTTGGCTATTAAAGGTAAACCTCATTGTATCTATGTTTATTTTAAATGACTGTCAATGTTTTCTCTTCTTTTTGCTAATGTCTTTATAAACATCATCCTAAGTAAACTGAATTCAAGTCATTGTAAGTATTTCAAAATGTACTAAAAACATAGACAAACCTGCTGCTGCTGGTTAGCAGTTTTGGTTACTGCACTGCTCAAAAAAATGAAGAGAACACTTAATCATCACAATGTAACAAATCATTTAAGTTCAATATCCCCAGTTAGAAAAGCAATTGTGAATGAATTTGACCTGTTTTAGCGCAAATAAAAATGACAACAGGTTCATTTGAGAGACAAGACAACCCGCAATAAGAGAATGGTTTTGCAGGTGGTGGCCACAGACAATTACTCTCTCCTTATCCTTCCTGGCTGATCATTCTCTAGTTTTGTCCTTGTCACTACTGGTAACATGGAACAGACCTGCAGGTTGCACAGGCAACCCAGCTCCTCCAGGGTGGCACCATATGTGCCTCGCAAAAAGGTTTGCTGTGTTTCCCAGCACAGTCCCAAGAGCATGGAGAAGATACCAGGAGATGGGCTGTTACACGAGGAGAGCTGGACAGGACTGTAGAAGGGCATCACCCCAGCAGCAGGAACAGTATCTGCTCCTTTGTGCAGTCAGGGTACCGCTGTCTATTATGTGAAGGTCTGTGTGAACCTCCAGTGATATGCATCCCCAAACCATCACTGACCCACTGCCAAACCAGTCGTGCTGCATCATATATGCTCAGTCTGAGCTTGCTCTTAACTGTGAATGGAAAAGGGGAACCTATGTCAGACCAAGGCCAATTCTGGTGTTCTGGTGCTGGGCTGTGAGCACAGGTCCCACTAGAGGACATCGGGCCCTCATGCAAACCTCACTGAGTCTGTTTTTGACAGTTTGGTCAGAAACATGCACACCAGTATCTTGCTGGAGGTCATTTTGTAGGACTCTGGCAGTGTTCGCCCCGTTCCTCCCTGCTGTTATTTACTGGGATGAAATCCTCACAGCCATTGTCAGACCTTATGCTGATGCAGTGGACCCTGGGTTCCTACTGGGTCAGAGTAATGCCCAGCCTCAAGGTGCTAGAGTGTGTAGGCAGTTCCTGGATGATGGAGGCATTGATGCTATTGACTGACCTTCGCATTCCCCAGACCAGAATCCAATTGAGAACCTCTAGGATGTTATGTATCAGTCCATCAGATGTCATGGAGTAGCACCACAGAATGTTCCAGGAGCTCACTGATGTCCTGATCCAGGTCTGGGAGGAGATCTCCCCAGGACACCATCCATCGTTTCATCAGGAGCATGCCCAGACATTGTCGGGAGTGCATACAAACATGTGGGAGCCGTACACACTACTTACATTATGAGTCACTTGTCACATTATGAGTTGCCTTGATGAAATTCATGCAAGTTGGACTAGCCTGTAATTTCAATTTTTCACTTTGCTTTGGTGTGATTTTGAATCCAGGCTTGATTTTGGTTTCCGTCAACTGTTAATTTTATTGCGCAGGGTACTTAATACATCAACCATTATACATACATACACACATACAGAAGACACAGAGCTCATGTTGTATATTAGGCAGATCATTATTTTGAAAAACATAGTTACTTTTATCAAGTCTAAGTCATGGTCTATGTTCCTGGTTACCCCTTCATATTTTGTTTAGTTTTACATACTTTACTTCTATTATATTTGTGTGTTTATTACTGTTATTATTAATTCTTACTATTAATAATTGATCATTTCTGTGACTAGGTGGGGTTCATTGACTACATTGTTCACCCTCTGTGGGAGACATGGGCAGACTTGGTGCACCCCGACGCCCAGGACATCCTGGACACACTGGAGGACAACAGGGAGTGGTACCAGAGCATGATCCCCCGCAGCCCGTCGCCCTCCAGCCCCGAGGAGCACCATGCAGAGGTGGGGCCAGGGGGAGAAGTTGTGGGAGCAGGAGGGGCTGTGCCTTCAGGAGGAGGAGGAGGAGGAGGAGGAGACAAGTTCCAGTTTGAACTCACTCTGGAGGAAGAAGAGGAGGATGAGGTGGAGGTGGAGTCTGACCTGGAGAGCCCCTTAGAAGAGGAGTTCCAGTCAGGTGGGGAGCGGCACCAGGACTCCTCCTCTCCCTCTTTATCACCAGACCCGCGCAGCAGCAGCAGGTACCGCCCACCCTCGCCTCACCCATCTCGGACCCTGAATCTGGCTGCCATGTCGGTGCGGAGCCCCCATCCTCACAGGACGCTGGCCTCCCCACGACGGGAGGGCACCGACAGGGACAGAGACAGGAGCCAGGAGGGCGATGGGGTGGCCTGCCTGCGTATGGGCACGTAACAACCAGCACAACCTGCCCCGCCTGTGAGACGCGAGTGCGGGATGTAGTGAGACGGAGGCAGGGCAGGCCTTCACCAATAAAGTCTGTAAAATCACTACAGTCCCTTTACACTGGAGACCCCCTTCTTCTGGAGAACTGAGTGACGTTCCCCCTCTGGTTTATTTTATACTCTAATAAGAAGAATCGTTTTAGCCTCTCTTTGGATGCCTGATTGGCCTTCGTGTCCCGTCCTGCTTTGTTGTAGCTTCAGTTCGGAGAGAGTCCCAGACAAAGACTGCTGCATTTTTACTGTGAAGAAGAGAGTTGATGCTCTTACAGAGAGCAAAAGGTAAAGGAAATGTCTTCCTCCAAAACAAACTGTTGTGACATTAAGATGCGCACAGCGAACGAGGATCGCTGTGGCTTGACAGGGTCTTGGAAATTATTTTGCACCATAGTTTTAATTTAGGATGTGAAATTTACCTGGTCGGAATTTGTGAGCGTGATTTTTTTTGTTTAATTAAGAATGACATGAGAGATTGATCATTTTACCAAATACAGGATGACTATTGAGAAAAGCGATGGACCTAAACCTCAGGGTATGAAGAGAAACATAAATATAATGTAGCACGGATGTAGTGGGTACCCCCGACCTGACCCCTGACCCCAAACTGTCTTTCCTGTTTGATTTACCTCTGAATCAGAGACAGCTGAGACTTTGTTCGACCTGCGTGTCTCTACACTTAATTAAAACCCTTTAATAGAAGATTTGGCAACTGAAGCAATCAAATAATATCTATTTAAACCAGCTTGTAGCACTGCAGAGATTGAACACTGAAGAGGACTGTACCCCAGTCTCACCTGTTGACAAAACAAAAGACACCACCTGTATAATTAGTTTATTTTTTTACCTGAGATGATTTTGAATGGTGTCGTTGTTTTAGGGGTTTCAATTTTGGAACAGTTCTGTTGTTGTACATTTGCTGGTCTTGTCTGTGTTTATGTGCTTGAAAAGTGTATTTTTTGTTTGTTTTTCAGTTTAGTTTTTTTTTTTAATCAGGGTGCCTCCAGTCCGCAGTAGCACTTTACCGTCTCTGCCCTTCAGCTCTTCTATTCAGTCACACAAAGGGCTTCATCCACTGTAGGCCTACTGATCACACAGACACAGTGCAGGACATCTGACTCCAGGCACCAGAGGGCAGGGCAGGAACCGTAACTGGTTGATTGATTCAGAAATTCAGTGGTTCACAACAGACGATTTGACAGACTTGGCCAACAGATGATACTGGAATTATAAGACCACTGGCATTATAAGGTTATTTATGTCTCTATTCTCTAAGATTACAGTATTTTAGGCTAATTCATAACTGCAGAGTTCCCTGAGCAGATCTGTGAACCTTGTTCCTCAATGACAGTTCTGCTCCCAGAAATAATAGCTGCCTTTCTGAATCTATAGACTGTTTCAGAGTCTTAAAAGTCTGTTTTAATTTTAAACAGCCACTGTTGAATGTTTGGGAACTGATGCTGTGAATTGATAAACCTTTGAGGATGGTGTAATGAATTGTACTCTTTCTTGTCGTCAACAATTCCCATGACCTATAAAATCCCAAAGACCAAAACCAATAATAATAATAATTTTTAGAATAAAACAGCTTGGGCACTGTAGTTTTTTTTTTCTACAGTGAGTAAATCATGCATGTGTTAAGGACTGCTTTGAGCAGATTAATACTCAATCATTCAGCTACAAAGCATTTATTTACTGCAGCAGGACAGGTTTGTCTGAAATAACCTGCAGGCTCATAGTGCAGGAGCTATCCTGCGGGTGCAACAGCATAGCTCACTGATGTTTATTTTACACAGATTATAATTGTTTGTAGGTTTAGCTCCTTGTGGATTTTGGTCTTTTTCATGTGATTTGTTGACAGTAAGAAAAACAGAACATTACCACTTTTATCCTTTAATTGGGCCCTGTCATCATTTCCATCTCCTCTACAAACTTACATGATTTGAGCCTCATTTAATTTATTGACACCCAAAAACCAAGAGGAGTGCAGAAGCTTTAAGCAACGCTGTAAAACAGATTAGAAGCAGTTCATTGTGAACGGTGAATCTGAGCCTGATTGTTCCTTTTAACATTTTTATACAAAAGTTAAACTTTGGCCACATTTAAAGACCTGTTTGTTATTTAAAATTTTATTTTTTTAAGTCTTCTCTGAATCAGTTAGGATCTTATAATTCCAAATGTCACTGTGGGGTTTTTGTATGTTCCCGCCCTCCCAACAGGTCCTGATGCAGAGATCACCAAGAGCATAGTTTCAAGCATCGCTGACAGACATCAATCGCCTGGAGTTTAAACTAAAGAGATCGTGTTCCATCAGGTTATCAGTCTTATTTGGTCACAAGTGCTCAACTGGGATAACTGTGTGACATGAGTGTTGAAAACACGCAAACGCCTGCCAGCCTACGATGCTGTACATTTTTACACTAGAGATTTTAACCTGATGATTGTATCGGAGTCGCCGACTTTATAGTGTTAGTTTTTACGAATGATACATGTTAACAGTATTTAAAGCAGACAATTTATTAGATTTTGTGATCAGCCTGTCCAGCCCTTTCCTAATCAGACAGCTGAGACTTGAGAATGTGTGTAGTTTCAAGAGTTCAGGACTTTTTCTGTACCAAGTACACGTTCAGTCTAGAGCCGTGTTTGTTGCTGTCGCTGAGGTAGAACGACCAGGAAGCAAACGAGCACTAAACAAGAGAGGATGCACTTCCTGGTCAGGCAGTCGTAGGAAACACTAGTCTAACAGTATTTCATTAACTCAGATAGTAAGCTTTATTGATCAGCCTTACCTGTGATAGAAGTGGCTGGAGCCTGTTGAAAAAGGACCATCATGCTGTTTTTAACATGCCGAGCCGCAGTGCGTCTAATGATAGCAGCAATATTCTGGCTCTGTCCTCACACACATATTCTAATGGATTTGCTGAGGTGTTGTCAGACGAAATATTGGCTGTGTAAACAATCAGATGAGAATCTGAGAAATTAAGCTACATATAAGTCAGGTTTTCATGTTTAACTCGAAATCACTCATGGTGAAGATGCCATGTAAACGTTGGCAGCAGCAGAGCGTTTGGATGAAATGTGTTTGTGACAGTCACACTTTATATCTGGCGCCATCAACAAGCCAAAATTTGTACGAATGCTTTTCACTTCTCATGGCTTTTTCTTTAGCATCACCCTGACAATAAATCTTAGACTATTTACCTGCTTGTAAAGCACTTAAAAACTGTCAAATTAGAAATGCTTTCATATTGTATTGTTAAATGAGCTGAGGCTGGATTTAAACTTTTAATCTCCTTCCGAAAAGTTTTTTTTTTCTCCCTTTAAGCTTTGGGTTATGGTACCAAAGAAGTCAAAATATTGAAGTTTAAACCTCCTCTCCACAAAGAATGCAGGAGCTGTCAAACTGACCCAATGATTGAGCCCTCGCAGTACCTGATAAAACCTGATTAAAAAGCACATTTCTCCCAAGTTGTGGGAAAAAAATGTCGACAAGTCAATAAAAGATCTCAAACACCCGGTTAGACATCATACACTTGGTAAAAGATTTAGACATATGTTCATAGTTTATATGGAGATAAAAAATAACTAAGTCAAAATCTCTAAAATTTTTCATCTAAATGAAATTCTGTGCCTCCCTGTGTGACAGCTACAGCATATAAAGTGATGATATTTTTTATTTCCAGATAGTATTAAAAACCCTGTAAGCATTACAGCCCAACAGAAAGTATAAGTTAATCACTTAAAGCTCAAAGTGAGAAAACATGTTTTGCTTGCTCGTCGTGGCACATTTATCCTTTGGGATCATTGCAGGTTTGTCGTTCGGTGATGGAAGGCACTGCATCGGCATGTTAAACAGTGCTGTGGCTCGTCACAGGATCATCAATGCCACAGTGTTAAATGTGTTGAGGAGCAGGACTCCCCCTGCTTTCGCTCCGTTAGTGTTGCGCTGATACTGCCACCATTAATGTTCACGCTGTCTCGTTTTCTCAGCCTCTGTGTCGTGCAAAGTTCTATAAAACTATTTATTCTTCAAACATGTCTGTTGAGACGAAGTACTGTAACATAGGACATTTGAGTTTATGTTCTGGAGCCTAAAAATCAAGTATACTTTACAAGTATGTATACATCTGCCACTCCAATGTTTTTGTCAGAGAAAAGAACTATATTTTTGTTCCTCATTTTAGGCCAAAAGAGTCTCGGGAGTTCAGGGTGTTTTAAGTGGAAAATGCCAATAAATTATATGGAAATTTATCCGACTTTTGTTATTTCTTTGTCTTATAAAACATGATGATCTTAGAGGATTTATTCCACTTTCCAAGTCCAATTCTATCAAAGTACAAGATACACATAAAAACACATTGTATGATTTCACATCCACATTTTTATGATTACTATTGCCGAGTATGAGAGCAAGTTAGTGTAGTTAAGATATTATTTGGTATATTTGTAGGTTACGATGCTGTTTTCAAACATTAGCACAGTTTAAAGTTGTTTTATTGTGCATTCAGCAGAAGCTTTGGTCCAGTTTGACAGGGGCACCAGTGCAGGCTGGAGGCTTCACACCCTAAAGACAGACACACAGACGGTTAAGTGCACAACACTAATGTTGACAACTAAGACTACAGTAAAAACAGTAAAGTTTTATTCATTTTATTCACAGATGCTGAGGATACTGCTGGCTGGGATATACTTAGTTACACGTTGTATTACAGTAATGGGCAAATATATAATTTTTTTTTTTTTTTTTTTAATAAGTAGTACATATTCCCCAAAGTGGACTTCCTATAACGACTTGAGGACTTCCTTACCTTGTAGAGTTCGCAAACCAAATGGAAAAGTGATGACATGGCCTTGTCCTCGTTCTCTTCTGTGTATTCCTGAAACAGTTTGAGATTTTATTACAGCTTTTAGTTCCACAGAAAATGTTTCAGCTGAACTTCAGTCTGTAGTTCAGTATTACTGTACACAAAACTTTGGAAGGCCAAACTTTTGGCCACAATTTGGGATATATGATGATCTTTAAAGACCACCAGTTGTGTTTTCACAATTAAGTTCAATTTGAGCAGTATCCTTTCTCAACTACTGCACCTCAGTATAAATTTAAAGTACTTCTACTCCACCACATTTCAGAGAAAAGGACTGATTGTACTTTTTACTTCACTACATTTATCTACTTACAGTGGGGCAAAAAAGTATTTAGTCAGCCACCAATTGTGCAAGTTCTCCCACTTAAAAAGATGAGGAGAGTCTGTAATTTTCATCATAGGTACACTTCAACTATGAGAGACAGAATGGGGGGAAAGAATCCAGGAAATCACATTGTAGGATTTTTAATGAATTAATTGGTAAATTCCTCGTAAAGTAAAATAAGTATTTGGTCACCTACAAACAAGCAAGATTTCTGGCTCTCACAGACCTGTAACTTCTTCTTTAAGAGGCTCCTCTGTCCTCCACTCGTTACCTGTATTAATGGCACCTGTTTGAACTCGTTATCAGTATAAAAGACACCTGTCCACAACCTCAAACAGTCAGACTCCAAACTCCACTATGGCCAAGACCAAAGAGCTGTCAAAGGACACCAGAAACAAAATTGTAGACCTGCACCAGGCTGGGAAGACTGAATCTGCAATAGGTAAGCAGTTTGGTGTGAAGAAATTAGAAATTAGAAAATGGAAGACATACAAGACCACTGATAATCTCCCTCGATCTGGGGCTCCATGCAAGATCTCACCCTGTGGGGTCAAAATGATCACGAAGAACGGTGAGCAAAAATCCCAGAACCACACGGGGGGACCTAGTGAATGACCTGCAGAGAGCTGGGACCAAAGTAACAAAGGCTACCATCAGTAACACACTACGCCGCCGCCAGGGACTCAAATCCTGCAGTGCCAGACGTGTCCCCCTGCTTGCTTAAGCCAGTACATGTCCAGGCCCGTCTGAAGTTTGCTAGAGAGCATTTGGATGATCCAGAAGAGGATTGGGAGAATGTCATATGGTCAGATGAAACCAAAATAGAACTTTTTGGTAAAAACTCAACTTGTCGTGTTTGGAGGAGAAAGAATGCTGAGTTGCATCCAAAGAACACCATACCTACTGTGAAGCATGGGGGTGGAAACATCATGCTTTGGGGCTGTTTTTCTGCAAAGGGACCAGGACGACTGATCCGTGTAAAGGAAAGAATGAATGGGGCCATGTATCATGAGATTTTAAGTGAAAACCTCATTCCATCAGCAAGGGCATTGAAGATGAAACATGGCTGGGTCCTTCAGCACGACAATGATCCCAAACACACCACCCGGGCAACGAAGGAGTGGCTTCGTAAGAAGCATTTCAAGGTCCTGGAGTGGCCTAGCCAGTCTCCAGATCTCAACCCCATAGAAAATCTTTGGAGGGAGTTGAAAGTCTGTGTTGCCCAGCGACAGCCCCAAAACATCACTGCTCTAGAAGGAGATCTGCATGGAGGAATGGGCCAAAATACCAGCAACAGTGTGTGAAAACCTTGTGACTTGTGACTTACAGAAAACGTTTGACCTCTGTCATTGACCAACAAAGGGTATATAACAAAGTATTGAGATGAACTTTTGTTATTGACCAAATACTTATTTTCCACCATAATTTGCAAATAAATTCTTTAAAAATCAGACAATGTGATTTTCTGGATTTTTTTTTTCTCATTTTGTCTCTCATAGTTGAGGTATACCTATGATGAAAATTGGAGACCTCTCATCTTTTAAGTGGGAGAACTTGCACAATTGGTGGCTGACTAAATACTTTTTTGCCCCACTGTAAGTTACTTTAGAAGATAAGAATTCTGCAAACAAATCATGTGGAAAATATAAAAGCTGAAATGATTTCAGTTAGCTGAAGGACAGAAAATTAATTGACTATTGATGACTTGACTCATTTTTCATGTTAATTTTTTCATTGTCCCAGCTTTGCAAATGTTAAGATTTGCTGTTTTTCCTTTTAATGACAGACATATTTTTAATGTTTAACTATTGTTTGAACAAAACAAGCATTGTGAAGGTGCCACTTTGAGTAATTTGAGACAGCGTTTCTCTCAATTTTCTGAATGTTTAAACACCAAACAATCCATTAATTAAAAAAATAAATCAGAAGATTGATCCAGAATGAAAATAATTAGGTGAACAGCAAATCAAACATGAACCCCTGCTATCACATTAATACTTGATTAATAATGATAATCCAATATCTAAACTAATACATTACAACGAATGATTCTGAATGTCAAAAAAAAAAAAAAAAACTTTAGTTCTGCCTTTAGTTAAGAAGAGCAGAATACATCAAACTTCATTTATGACTTTACTTCTTTCTAAAACTGAATAGCCTATCATAACAAGTCCAGAGTGCCATCAGTGTTTTACCCCGTTGAAGGTGACCCAGGGAACGTGTGTGTGGGCGGGGCTCAGAGCTCTGGTCATGACGGCATTGGCGTGCATCAGCTGGTAACCCAGATCTCCCTTCAAACAGGAGTCGACACTCGACCAGGAGACGGAGGGAGCGTTTTAGCAGCTGGAGACACTAACTAAGAACAGGCTGAAGCGTCAGCAACTTAAACACTTAAAAACACAAAAAAAAAAAAAAATAAATAAATAAAATACATTTAAAAAAAAGTGGATAAATGGCCAATTTAAAATCATTTTGAATTTGAATTTGAAGAGTTACTTTCTGATTCGACAAAACACCACGACAGAAATGACTGTACAGTCGGTCAGATCTATAAAAGATGCAGACATGTCTAGTAGGCTTGTGTTTGTTTTCACCGTTGAACAACTTCTTAAAACTTGTAAGCAACAGACTGTGTTGGTTCTTTTAGCAGGAGTTGCATCTCAAGATCAACAAAAAAAGCTTGTTAGTAAAATGTTATAAATGTAAGTTACATAAATGAATTGCTTTTCCCCTTCTTACCATAATTTTTGTTTCCTCCTAAATACGTTTGAATAGATTTCTAATAACAGAAGCCATGGGTAAAACTATGCATGAGTGAAAAGCTACATTTCTTTCCTGCAGATTCTTACGGGCTGAGCAGCGCTGAGAACATCTGCGGCCGACTCCATGCAGTTGATGATCTGAAATGCTGAATGTCCCGTTAAATGGATGATACAGGCCTGAGGATCAGATGAATTAATCTTTAGTTTTTAAAAACACGTTAATTAAAATGTGACAGTGCAAGTGAAGAAAACAGACCTCAATAATATTTCCTCGACACTCTGGCTCTCCATGCTGACAGGTGAAGGGAGAGTTTTCTGATGGAAGCTCCTACAAGATGAGATTTACAGTTTTACAGTTGTGCAATATTCTCATCTAAACTAACATGACATTTTCTGTCCTCTTTCAGGATCAACATACCTTAGCGTTACCATAGGGGACCAGAGTGAGAGTCATGATGTCCTGCAGCATGGTCCAGGTGGGGAACAGCTGCTGGGTGATGAAGACCCTGCAGGCTGGACACAGACTCTCATAGTAAAGAGTAACAGATACTGGAGGAACAGCCCAGTTTAGTCTGGTGGCGTTTACCTCCATACACTGCTTCTGAACCTAAATCGGGGAGAAAGGGAGGAAAAAAAAAAAAATTCGAATCTATTTTGATAAAACTATGTTAACCGATGACATGTGAATTTTGTATAATGTGGAGCAAAAAGGCAACAAGTTTTTACAGCTTAGATAGACAGACATCTTTATTTATTCAGTAACTCCACGTTTTCAAAGTTATTCAGGAATATAAATTTCAGTTTCTTGTTTTATTGGAACATACACAGTCACTGTTTATTGGCAGTGGCTAATTACTACTGAAACATAAATGTACAAAAATGCCCCTTCATGAGTACATTAAAAGCAGATAAAAAGCAAACAAATTTAAAACTTCAAAAACTTAAAATTCATACATCTTGTTATATACATATTAAAGCTCATGTGTACATTTCAGAGTAAATTAACAGTACTGTTTTTTTCCCCTCTAGACTTTGCTCATGTTTTAACTGATGAAGTGTGTGATTTGAGCCGAGCTGCTCCGCCGGTCACATGAACAACAACTGGTGCTCAATTTCTGAAGCATGACTCTCGTTTAAAACCAAACCACAACACTTTGAACTCCTCTGAACTCACTTCCTGTTTGGGACAACGATGCTCAGTAACAATATTAAATGTTATTTGCTCCCAAATTTAGATTAAATAATGACTTTTTTTTATATAAATGTAGTTCCTCTTTTCTCATGCATGAAGAAAGAAAAAAACTGTTTGGCATTTCAGATACTGAATCAGAATCAGGTCAAGTTTGTTTCCATATACAAAAAGGAGCATTTTGGTGCATAACAACACTGTTGTAAATTCACACTACAATAAAACTCATGATAAGCAAAAGTGAATGAATTAAAATAAAATGTAGCCTTTATAGACATCAGTATTTGGTTGATCCAGACACTGACAGGGACATTAAGCTGGTCACATGTTTTCACATATAACAACAAATAAATAAATTAAAGAAAAAAAAGGGAAAATACTGCCAGTCGAGGGGACTGTTGACCACCAGAATAAAACTCAAACAGCCTGTAATAGAACCAAAAATAAACAAGGAGAGATTTCCCCTTTTTTACAAGCAGTATAAAAACACATTTTTATTATAAATGTTAAGCAATACTGAGGACTCCCTCTCGCTTAAAGAGTAATAAATAATAAAAGATAAAAGCCCTAAAACTAGCACACCATTATTGATATTTCATAACAAGAACACTTATTGTTGAGCTTTGTTTGTGTTCACTGTTCATGTGAATATGTGGTGCCATATGCTGTGTTTCTTCCACTCACCTTGCACTCTATCGCGATCTCCAGGGACCGACACCACTGTGAGGGGGGGTACCTGCAGGACGGTCTGGGGTGAGACTTCCCGGAGCTCCTCCAGTCAGCACAGATGAGCAAAAACACGACAAACAGTCCCGAAGACTTCATGTTTGGTAGCAGGAGTCAGTCCACAGAGTCACCGAGGAGAGCCGACTGAAGCTGCGGCCCCTCCCTGAGAGCCTCCTGATCAGCCACCGGCCGCTCATCAACGCTGATTATCGGCAGGTGTAACTGCGTTCACTGATCCTCGGGAAGTACAGGCTCTGACTCCGGAGGAGGAGAAAAAACAACAACGAAGAAGATCCACTTGTTCAAAATTGGGATTAATAATCAATATTTTAATATTGGTGATAAATATGAATGATTATAATTATAAATTTACCAATTGTCTCACAACTGTTTCAAGTTTTGATCAAATTATGTATACTCAGTAAGTAAAAAACTGAAACAAAGTGGTGTTTATATTTGAGGCTTAAATTCTAGATACACGTGAAGTTGCATGTGAACAGCAAAGCCTTATGGGAACTGTAGTTATTGAACGTTAACAAGAAAGCCCTCGCGTTTCATTTGTAAAAATGATTATGTGTTTACATTTTTGAAGTCAGGACAATAGTAGGTGTCCAAATGTGGACACAAAGCCCAATGAATATTTACACCTTTTCAGAAAAGTTGAAGAAACAAAAAGTTAACTTTAACCGCCACTGAGAAAGAAGTGGTGCGCCATTTTGGATTTCCGATTTTCCCCAAAGGTATTATCCGCACTCAGGCCCAGTAAGCGAGGATTTTATTATTTTATTACTTTATTACTTTTAAAACGTATGAAGTTACGAACTATTTCTGTTTTATATCCAACATTTACCGGATAAGCAGCCTCATTAAAACCAACTTGTCCAAACAGTTGCCTCAAAACTGTTCCAGGAGCTATTACACACACCAGGGCCAGAGAGGAAAATGTCACCTACATGTTAACCTTTTTCTCTGAAAACACGGTGACACGGTCGGCGCTAGCTAAACTCTGCTCAGTGACAGTCTTCACCGGTAAAAGCAGAGGAGTAGGTGAGTGTTTCATGGCGGGCCAGTAGCAGGGCAGCTCCGTGTTCACAGTAATGGCGGGAGGGAGCAATGGAAATGGTATGGAAATAGAGAGGGATAACTCATCAATGTCAGCCTGGATATCAACATAATTATCATTATTATTAAGATTATGTGGAGCCATTGTTGCAACGACCTGTCGCATGCCCACTCCATATAATGAATCATTAACTTCAGCTAAAGACTCGTGTTTTTACAGATCCTGACCTGGCTGGTTGTCTAAAGAGTTTGAATTCATTGGCTCAAGAAGAGGCTCCTCTAAAGGTAGGACTCATACAGATCTGTGCCCTGTGTTTTCATGTGTGTACATGCTGCAAGGTTTTGCTGTTTGGTCACCAGATATGTGTAGATATACAAAGAGTTTGCCTTGGGCTTTTGTTGTTCTTACTACACTCACACAGAAATGGAAATGTAGCTTTTATCTTTTTTTTTTTAAAGGATAATAAAGTTTGACTATGGTTAGCTTAACTATACTTGCTAATCATACATATTTGACAAATAGGTGAAAAGAGATAAATGCATACAGGATATATTAATAATGCATACAATGAACAACAACATAAAATGTCAGGCTTTCTGGAAAACAGTGCAAATCTGCTGGAATAGATATTTAATAATTAATCCACCAGGCAGATGATGATATATTAGAACAAAGCCACCAGATCTGCATTCATGTTTTTTAACGCATATATTCAGATTTTTTCCTTTACCACTAATAATGATAATAATAATAACATTAGTATACACATACAGACACACACACAGTATATTATCAGTGGTGGAGGAAGTATTCAGACATTTGACTTAAGAAAAAAAAGCAATGCCACCGTGTTTAAATAGTCACAAGAGAAAGTCTTACGCTTACAAAAGTATAAACCCCTCAAAATAAGCTTAAACTAAATTCCATGAAATGCTCATGAAACCACAGAACACATCTTCCATGTCCTCAGTCTTTTTGTAGTGTGTGTAATCTAGCAGATGTATACTGGTTTATACCTTGTCAATTCAGGCCTGTAGTGTTTGCTCTAAAAGTGTTAAAATCCTCAGCTTATCAAATAACACTCACAGCAATTCATTAAATCATCATCTCAAATTTATTTGGGGATCTGAAAGTGCATACATGAACACCAATGTTCTGAAGTGGGTAAAGTTGGGTTTTACACCAACCAACAAAAAGTATTTGAAACCATTAGTTTTCCTCAGATATGACTCCTAAAGGAAACACGAGCTATTTAAAAAAAAAAAAAAAAAAAGCTGAATGATATTGCATAATCGGTACAGTAAATAAACATTTACAGTAACAGTATTTTCTCACAGCAATAGGCTATTAACAACAGGCAGCTAAATGTTTAGATTTAGATTTAAGCAGAAAGATGAGTCCACACAGCCACAGTGGAATAAGTAAAAGTTACCCAAACATAATTTTTACAAGTATTACACTGAAAGCAATGCAGAGACAAGTAAGAGGTATTTGAATATATGCACAGCTCAACGTGAAACAAAACCTGTCTAAATATATGAAGTCATTGTTTTTAAAACATTTAAAAGAGCTGATATCGATCTTCTCTTCTAACTCAGGGTGAGATGGAAAACATGCTGACCTCCTAAATGTTGTGGTTTCTGTTTGACTAATGTTACTGCTAGGCCATCAGGTTTATGGCATGGAAGAAAGTTGATGAAGATAAAACAAGCCAGGAACTTTGTGAATGCGAAGTTACTAACCAGCCTCCTTCTCTTTAATGCTACCCACAACCATGCCAAACCCTTATCAAACATAATCAATCCCACATTTACTAAACTTAATCTTTCTCCAACAATGTATACCAAACCCCGCATTTCCTCTGGTGCTGTATGTACATTACCAGTTCCTTCATTTAACTAATCCATCTTACTTATCCAACCTTTGCACCTACACATAACCTGCTCCATATAAAAAACTTTTCACCACCCATACATATACAATACATCCCCATCTTTGAATTAAACCATTATTACACTAAATCCAGCATCTTGTCAATTCACTGCATAACTGTACAAGTCTCACAGTATCTCTCCATCAATCTGACTTCATTAACAAGACAGCCAGTTAGAAAGTGCTTCCTAAATGCATCTAACTAGGTTATTTACATCATTTAGACTGATTTAATCTTCCATGCCATAACTTTTTATTTTAGTCAATGGAGGACATGATACTTAACTGGCAAATTCTGATGAGAAAATAAAATTAAAAATGTAAATGGCAGTCACTCATTTTCCATTTAATTTAGTCGTGAACATGGCATTTACTAAATAGCTTACCAAGATAGCTAGTATCTAGGTAACTATTTAGATAAATATTTAGAGAGGTAAAACTTGAATCTGCTTGTAAGATTTTTTTTAGCATAACAATATTTTCTATAGCTGTGCATAATTCTATTGATATACAACAGCAAACATATCATGATAATGGTTGTTAATTAAGTAGCAGGTCTTGAAGAATTACTTAAACAGAGAAGTACCCAACATAATCATGACACACATTGTATGACGTAAGACACAAGTTATTCTTCTAAACAGTAATCATTTTGAAATGTCTTTTTTGGATATTTCTCTATCTCTATTTCATTTTTGTTTGCACAATAATAAAACAGTAAAGTTACAAAAAGAGACGATGACAACAAAAGACCATATTGTGCACGTACAATTACAGAGATGTCTGACGTTACATGACTAAATGCTACTAAGTGTCTTAATTTTTTTGAAAACTCATGTTAGTGCTATGACAAATCAATCTCATCAGCAACTTATCCATTTTTAGCACCACCACACGTCCACCTGCTTCACTAACAGCGTGGATGTACATGAAGACAGTCATAGTATCTCCACCTCCCATGAGATACTTGTGTGCAAAGGCTATGCTTTAAAACCCCACAGAGCAGTGGTGTAGTCTATGTTTGTGTACATGTAGGCTGTACACCTTTTCTATTTTCCTGCTACAAAATTAACTGGGATATGTAAAGTTTCTTCTTTAGAATTCATAATACTAAATACATTTATGTTTCAACTTATTGACATATTTTACACCGATTTAATCTGTTCTGCGTGCAAAAAGTTAAAAAAAAAAAAGAGACAGAAAACAAGATAAAGATATCGTAAAGGAACAGATGCCTACGGTTTGGTTTCACATGCCGGACATGCACCCTACATGCCTCACATAAAAATAGTTATTTAGGTGCATCCATCCATTTTTACTATAGTAACAAGTCTCTCTATGTTGGAGAAAAAAAGTGTTTTACTTAACAGCCTGTAAAACAGGATTCAGGCTAAGAAAGAGAAAATAAGTTGTGTGTCCTTTAACCTGGCTGTATTCCCTCTGTTTGCTTTAAGACTACACCACAGTTACAGAGTCCTGAATTATACACACAGGATTGCTAAACTACATCATAGATTCATGTGGTCACAAATACAACAGACCACACCCAACATGACCGCTTGTCATTCTGATAAAGACATCACAGTATCGCTCAATGCTTGACAGACAGGTGATCTCAGACAGGTGTATTATAGGAAAACTACAGCAATGAGTGCTTAGCACCACTAAAGGAGACAAAGCACTTTAATTTCACAGAATATACGGCTAATCCATCAAAGAAAAGTAAGTAGTAAAAGTATCTATTATAGCTGGTATTGAACTTATAGTACCAGAACTGGTATCAAAACAGTACCCAGCCGCAATATCCATATTGTAATTGATAACACATATTATAACTATGTCATCTGTTACACAACGATGGCATGCATTATCAAACATTTACGTCTTTTTACTGCCACAAAGTAAGAATTGGACACATTTCTCTCCAACTTTTCCCTTCATGGCAAGAAAAATAATTTCAAGTGTTCATAAGCAATGAGTATCAAGCACACGTTTGACTGACAACTGCTAAGAGAGAAGTGCATTTAAGGTGACCCATTAAAGAGGAAAACACACTTACAGACAAATTAAAATATTGTAATCATAAACAGCAACAAAATGTAAAATCAACTACTAGTATTTGCTTGAAATTAATGGGCAACCCAAACTTATATGACTACAGTATTTTCTCCTATAAAAATAGTTTGAATGATTCACTGTATCCCACAAGCACCACCTCATTTCTACTCACAAAGTGCACTATCATAGGAGTCCCTGCTTAAATGTAAACACATTACATTTCAAAATGAGATAATCGTCATTATGTACGTAATTTTCTGTCACCATTTTTGAATATACTTCACACTATGATCTGTTGATCAACACTTATTAAACAAGTGAATCCCAAAATCATAGTTCTATTACATTTAATGGTAATATACTCTATTTGGTCCACCATCATTGTAATCATACCATGTAAGCTTATAGCTAGTGAGCCCATAAAATTCAAGCAGTCATAGTAATTTTAACAGTTTGGTCAATGACAAGGCTTTAAATGTTGACATAAAACTTCTATACACCTCCAATTAAAAAAAATGATAAACACTTTCGACTTACATTTTTAGGCTCAATCTTCTAGCTGTATATTTCAGGTTATGGCCAAAACTGAACAGTTTTTTAAGTGCAACACCATTCAAATTATTGTTTATGTCTTCACCTAGATTTTTAACACCTGGTAAATGGGCCTACACACGTGGACAAAATTGTTGGTACACTTCTGTTAAAAAAAGAAAAACCCACAAAGATCACTGAAATAACTTGACACTGACAAAAGTAATAATATTAATAAAAATTTACTGAAAATTAACTAATGAAAATCAGACATTGCTTTTGAATTGTGGTTCAACAAAATCATTTTAAAAAACAAACTGGTCAGGACACAAAATGATGGTGAGTTTTTCTTTCTTTAACAGGAGGGTACCAACAATTTTGTCCACGTGTGTATGTCATGTGTTCAGCTTCTCATATCAAGTGTGATGTAAGTTCAGCATGGCAACTTCCAGCAGAATAAAGTCTAGTTAACACTAACTTTTACAAATGAATACAAATGAATTATTTAAATTTGATGCTTATGATGCTTTGCTGTCAGTTACAGAAAATCAACTGCCTTCAATAATAATATTCTACTTGAGGGTACTCCAGAGTACTTGTGCTACTGTAGTATTGTATTCAGATAGACACAACTCAGTGTTCGCTTAATCACAACAATGTTGTTTGCACCCAGCATCATACTCATGCAGGGGACAAGACACCTGTCCTGAGAGTAGAACACTTAAGGGCACTTTTCAACCACAGATAGAAATTTGAATCACTCCACATTGGACCCCAGAGACTTAGGCCCCTGCGTCACTAAATCCATCCAAAACTCTTACAGGAAAAAAAAAAAGAAAACTCAACTGTCTGACTTATCACAGAAAAATCTGAACCACATTGACATCTTGCATACACCTTAGTAACTGTGCTTTTTTAAGGGGGTTGATATTCCAAAATGTGTGCATGCACACAACACACAGAAATGCTGCCAGTATTTGCCTGTGCCTTGTGTCTGCTGTGTCACAGTGAAAATCACTCATATATATTATTACCAGCACTTTACAGTAACAAATGAGCTAAAGCACACATAAGCTAATCAGACTTTATTAGGGGTGTAATGGTACATGTATCCAGTACCTTCCTTCCTCAAACAATTTCTGTCGACTACACGTGTTTGCACGTGTTTATCACTGTGGATAATGTGGCCATACTCTGTCATAAAAAATATAGGATTTAAGCATATGCACTGTACTACAGTGTGCCTTAACATGTGCATTTTAGTCAGTCTGCCGTGCCCTGTATAAACGAGATAAAGCTACAGAAATGATTGACAGGTCAGTCTTAAGATGAAACATTACTAACATTTGTGTTAGTCATTATTTTTTATTCAATTAATTCTTATTCATAATATTTCAGTATTGTATGTTTGTATGTTTTTTTTTTCCTGCTACACTGAAAATGTGTGGAATCGAGGTACACACTGAACCACAGATTTTGTGTACCGTTACACCCCTGAACTTTACTGTGTTTCATTTCACTACACAAAAATAATCATCATCTTCGATCAGAATAATATGAACGTGCTATAAAGACATAAAGAAAATCTACACAAAGGGGCTATAACACTTAACCCCCCCCCCACATCTGGAGGTAGGATTCACAATTTCCTATTTTGTCTCATTTGTAATGTCATGTGAAAACAGAAAGATTCACAGAAGTTAGTAAGAAAATACCTTTTATATTACTAATCACTGAAATAAAAATGTTCAGCTTCTTTCCAACCAGCGAAATCAACATGTAAAATCAGTGTTAAGGTGTTTTCTCACAAATCTCCAGCGCTCATCTCTGTGCCAGTGTGAATTCTGGTTGTCTTGATTCAGATAAAGTGCTTGTGTGTCTCCTCAGTTCCTACAGTACCCATAATGTACTTGTGCTGAGGTAGTGCAGAGTCCCATCCTGAGGTCCATTTCCCAGAAACACTGCAACTGCACTGATTATACAGATTTGAAGAAGATGTATACTCTAAGGGAAAATTGGAAATTCACTTTTTAAAAAACTTAACAAGTTGCAGAATAGCTTTTAGAGCATTAATGTGGATTTTTGGACAAAAATATTTTAGAAATGTTTGAGGCAAGAGACCATGACTTTGGTACTGTATGAAAGCTAGTGATAATATTTCTGATTTCTTGTACTTGTATTTTAGAAATAACATTTAGTGTGTGGATTAGTGAATAACTTCCATTCATTTTTCTTCACTATAAAATATACCGTCTTTTTTATACACAATAACAGCCAAATTATATCTTTAAGAAAGCTAGATACTAGTATTCTGTGTTACCAACTACACTATTAAGATTTTTGCTTTAATACCAGGGCAGGTTTTGGAAATTGCTGACACCAGTACTCATGTTGTCATGATGGGGCAGTATTTCAGTAACTACCTCTGTATTGCTGCAAAAGATTTAATTCAATATTGAATTAAGTACTTAATCCCAATTGTGTTTTGCAAGCTGTATGCACAGATGGTGAGTAAATGGGATTTTTAATAGCACGAGTAATAGATTTAAAAAAAAAAATAAGATAAGGGCAGAGCTACAGTCTGACTGATGCCAGGAGCTAAATATGTAGTAGTTTTATTTAACTAACAAAGCTGTCAATTAACTAAACTTTTTGTTTGCTGTGACATCTTACTAGTGCATTTTGAATATCCAAATCTGAGCTCTGAGGCTGTTTGAGGAAATTCTTGTGCTGTGACAACACTAACTGTTAGAGCCTGGTAACAGTGTCCATATTGGTTTGCGTCATCAGTGCTAATACAGTGAAGCTTTGGGAAAGTGCCATCAGGGTGGGGTGCTGGTGTGTCTCAGCTGGGCTGCTGGCTGAGAGCAGGCCAGGCCAGGGTTACATTCAGCTGCTGGTTGTGTTGGATCAGGGATGTGTGTCGGTAGTGGAGGACCAGCTCTCTCAGCGACGAGTACAGGTTGTAGGGCTCAGCAAAGCCGTACCCAGTGGACGTCCTGTAGATCACACAGTGCTTTACATCCCCATCCACACTGCAGGAGAGGAAGTCTTATCACTTTCTATTAACATTTTTAACAAAGCATAGAATAAAAATATTGGTGTTTTTCTTGGGACAGTCAAGGTTAGGAGTTTAATTTTAACTGCACCCACTTTTGGTAAAAATGTGTGATCAAGTAGGCAATATGTTCTCTTAAATGCCAAAAAGTTGCACATCTGGTGATACTCACACAACAGAGCAGGCAAAAGAGCCTCTCTGTGTCTGACTCTCTCTTATAAGGAAAGTCCCGTCCCTCTTCCCCCTCAGCAGCTCCTCCGCCTCTTTTCGTCTCATACAGCCAACGTACCAGCTCCTCTCCTCCTGATGGGTGTCGTCAGACAGGGTGTACGGGCTAAAGGGTGATGGGGAGGTGGTTAGGTTAGATGAGAAAGGAAATACAATTCCCGAAAACCGAACTGACCCAGTGGGCCTGATTAAAGCACTGTGACCAAGGTCAGCTTGTAAGAAAACATGTAGCTTGTGTTTTAATGTAATTGTTCCATTTAATTTTGAAATAACAGAACATAAGGTTTATTTGTCTTCAGCCTTCACAACCATGCTCTGTGTCTGTGCATGTAAGACCTGCACACACGTAGCAGAAGCATGTTTCAGATTCTAGTAAGTGTCAGATTATATGAAGTAACTTAAAACAAATAGCAATAGCGAAAGATGGCCATGAACCTTCTGCATTTTTCTTTTCAAAAAAAAAAAAAAACAGCTCAGTTGATCTGGATAAATAAGAATACTCACTCTTCTTCTTCATTCCTGATACCTAGCCAGTCGTTAATCTGGCTCTGTGTGGTGCCTTGCTGGGTGAGCCAGCTGAAATATGGATAAAACACTGTGAAGTGTCCGTTCTTATCTTTCGTTATATCAGCACAAAATAGAACAACCTCTCTAAATTAATGTCAATGTGTGTTGAAATGTTTTAATATGCAGCAACCACGAGGCATGTGTGCACGCACCCTCTGAAGAAAGGTAGATTGCAATAATAAGTAATATAATAAGTAATAATGATGTCAGCATGATGTCAGTCTATGAATCTTTATTTGTCGTTAAGTAACAGCATTTGAGTCAGCCATTTCTGCTTATTTGAATTTACTAACAGACACAAAAGAGTGAGAGTCAGCTAGAAAGAGTCTTCCCATCAGGCTCATGATAAAACGGCATACTGAGGACACTGGAGATTTGCAGCTGTGGCAACATAGAGAACAGCTGATAGCTTCTATGTTTACAACTCAGCTGTGTCTTTGGTATGTGACAGACTGTTTTGAACTAAACATTTTATTAGTCATAGCTCAGATGGATTTATCTCATGTCAGCTTGTTAGCTGATTTACCAGAGTCAGGTTAACACATCTGATTTGCATATGGAGTCACCTAATCTGCAGCTAAATCTAAGACTAATATACCTGCTAGATACAGTTGCTACCACTTAATGCTCTGCAGAACATGTTATGGAACAAGTCTTCTCCCCTTTTTTCCCTTTTCACATACTTGATATATATTTCAATAAAAATGACTATGTTTGAGATATCCTAAGTATTTTTAATCCATTTTTATCTGTACTCCACTCTTTTGAAAACTTCGGGACCCAAAATTAACTCAGAGGCCAGTGAAGTATAAAATGTAGAGCATGAGGTGCTGAAGGGTTGAACTTACAGCAGGTATTGATCTCTGATCTTCCTGAGCTGCACAAGGTCGGGTTTCAGGCTGCTCATTTTCTTGTCGACCTCCATGTGAGCCAGGGCCTTCCTCCTCAGTTCCTCCTCTAACTTCTTCTTGCTGCTGTGGATCTCCTCCACCCTCGACTGCAGCTCATCTGAATTGCTTTGAATCCTGAGAATAGGTAGAAGGAGGAGGAACAACTTCAGTAAACAATTCTAGCAAAATTGTTTAAAAAAGCAAAAACAAAACCTTACTTGTCCGTCTCTGTATTGCCATCTAATGTGAGGAACATATCGATGTATTCCTTGCTGTAACGTTCCTGTGTTTCACACTCCTCCTCAAAGATGCGAATTATTTCACTAAAAGCCTCGATGGCTGTCCGCTTGCTCTGCAGTTCCTGGAGCGAAAAGGAAAGAAATTTTTTGTTCTACATTAAGGGCCTTATACTCAGAATTAACACATTTACTTACAAGATATTGCTTTTAACCAGTAAAATCACAGATGTATTTATGAAAATGAAGCTGAATGATTAAGTATTAGTACCTGGGAGGTTTGGTTAAACTTCTCATACAGACGATCATACTCTTTGCTCTTTTCTTTGTATTGATCTTGAAATATCCTCAGCTGTTCTCCAACTGCATCAATGTCAACTTCCATGACAACCTGCTGCTATCCAGGTAAAATGTAACAGAAATTCAGGAAATATAATTTTTAAAGCCCCTGTAATGCATTTAGTCCAAACATTACAGAAAGTGTAGGACTAGACATTAAAAATGTAATAAAAAAAATCCAAATTTAAAGAAACTGCTTCCTTGTTCTTTGCTTGTTTTGTTTTTTTGCTAGTTCTGACAGAGCCCAAAAAATCAAAGTAAAAGTCACCACAGTGCAGAATAACTGTTGTAATACAGGACTGTGTATATTCACAGCTTGAAGCCTCACAGACCCACCTGCTGGTATCTGGATATGGGGTAGAGCAGCCGTGTGTCTAGTTTGGAGTTGTACTGGGCCAGAGATCTGTTCTGGTAATATTGGATCAGGTCCACCATAGAGGGAAAGGCGAGTGGCTCAGAAAAGCCATACTTTCCACCACTGTGGAAGATCTTTATCAGTCTGTTGGAGCCATCTTTTCTGCAAAAGGCAACACATAACTGTTGCGCAAAAGCTGACAATACTCCCATAAAAAGCAAAGCTTCAGTTAAAGTCTTTTGATGGATGGATGGATGGATGTTTTAAAGGACTATTGTGTGAATTTTTAGACCTCTTTGTCATTGTATTCAGCTCTTAGCTCTATTGTGCCTCATAACCACCCATCAATCGCATCAAACGGCAAGAAGAAGTAAGAAATCCCTTTTCTCTCTCTCTGAAAACACAAAAGAATGGCGCTGAGCAAGTATTGTAGTTTCTTTCAAGTGCAACATTTTGTCAAGTGGACATTTCACGTGTCTGGTATGCAATCCAAAAAATTTGACGGACCTTGCATAACTCTAGCACAAGTGTTCCTGGTGTGAGATATATTTACTCCAGCAGCCGGTCAGCATCACACTTGTGGGAGCAGTGTGTGATAAATTTCAGTTATGGAAACATGAGAGGCGTTTCTTATTGGGCTTCACCACTGATGTAAATGCATTGTCTTTAACACCCGACTGCAGTCCTGCACAGACGTCTACCTGGATGCAAACATCCAAGCAACACCGTGTCATCTCACTATCCAGATTAGCATCTTTTCTACATTAATCACATGCTTTAGTCGTCTGTGACTGTCTACACTCATGCTGTTCAGGCCCAGTACTGGTGTACCCTCAAGAAAGGAAGATTTTTTTTCTCACAGCCAAATACACTACACCTACTGAAGTGTAAGGCAGACAGTGCAGACGGTATGATTAAAGTTGGAGCACGTCTGGTCTTTCAGAGAGAAGTGAGACTGATGACTGGAAAAACACGACTGAAACGCATCTTGTGTAGACAGGGTGTTATGTTGCTGAAGGCTGGAGTCTCCGCCAACCTCTAATCAACAAAGCTTTATATCTGAAACTCAGTCTGTCCTGATTTAACTAAAATTAGACAGAAACCATGAAATGTATAAAGTTACATTTTAAAACCGGTCAAACTAAATTTAAACTTTGAAACCAGGAAACTAAAGTTAGACTTTGAAACCAGGAAATCTTTAATGACCTTTAACTATATGTATCTGATCTGGGTAAACATAGACTTCTTATGAGAAACGGAGTACTGATAATTATTAAAATATTAGCAGTTCCAAGGCACATAGTCTTAAGCTAGCCATAACCAGTTGTACATGTAACCCTGTGTTGAACACTTGAAAACAGTGTATATAGTTGGATTGGATGGATGTTATTTTTGCATCAGCTGTGTACACATCACATAAGACTTAAAAAGTAGTTACCTTAGTGTGAGAGTGTATTCCCCTTTAACCTTACTAGAAGCATCTCGGACCAGGAATGTGCCATCAGGAGTGTTTCTCATCATCTCATTTACTTCCTCTCTGGACAACCACAAAGGACATAAAGATTTCAAAAAGTTCATATGAGAGTTATAGGAAAACAACATAGAAACTGACTAACTATCATATGTCCTAAGTATGGCCATTACTAGGAGTTTGCATGACAGAGAAATGAAATACAGAAATTTTCTGTAGTGACTTAGCAGGTGATACATGATATGAAAATACTGAATACCTTGAGATATTTCCCCAGTACCACTCTGCATCAGACAGATGGTCGTCATCAGAACTGGAGTCACATGCTGCCATCGCTTTGGTTATGTTCTTGGGTTCTGACCACAAAGGCTTGGTTACAAATACATATTGCAAATGCAACAATGTACGTATGCACTCGACTTAAGTACACTTTTGAGATACTTTTTTTGCGCCACATCTATTTGATTTAAGTTACTTTGCAAATTCAGATTATTCATACAAATTATAAATCAATTAATGCATTATAAATTATTATGGATTAAGATATCCAGCAATATACGACGTAGTTGAAATTAGCCCCACCTTTAACATCTGAAATATTAGTGATGCTTACACATTAATATAATCCATATCAGACAGAAATGGGCAATTGTGCATAATAAGTACTTTTACTTTTGTATAAGTGTAAAAGTGTAAGTGTATTTTGAAGCTGATAGGTCTGTGAACATTCTCAGTCATCCAGGTTATGATATTTCTTTGAAGCTGATACTTTTGTACTGAGTATTCTGTGGGACTTGGAGTGCAGGACTTTTAATAGTAACAGTATTTTTACAATGTAAAGTTGTTACTTTTAATTTTGCAAAATAGTACTTCACCCACCAAATCAGAATTAGAAATACAAAAATACAGAATACAGATGTTAAATTGTGCATCAAATAATAATAACATTAATAATATATATTCAGTAGTTCTGCACAGTCTGGATTGTTGGCGATATCAGGGCTCCCTAACCCTGCATCATGCTTACATATATATTACTTGGAATAAAACTACAGTAGTTTGTGCTAAAACATGTGATAAGGGTTACTTTAGAGCATATGTTGTATATTTCCCATATTTTGTAGCAAAAGTAATTAGATATGCTACAAAAGATCTGGTACCCTCCTAACAAGCAGAACAAAGAGACTGGACAGTACCTTCGTCCTTGGCAATGCTGGTTGTTAAAGCGGGAAACGCATCATCCTGATCCACAGGGGAGGAAAGGTCCTGCAGGACCGCTGTCAGGGTGTGAGACTGAGCCTCGCTGTTGTTTTGGCCCATCTCAGGCTCCAGAAACTCTGCAACATCAACCGTACAACAACCCTGTTACTCCTGATGTCAGCTGAGGCCAGTCTGTATGTGGCTATCTGCACTTTGTGGCTGTTCAGCACACACTGCTGGCCTACTGACAAGGACTCCAGAGGGAGATATCGCTGTGTTGCTTAGTCTTGCACCATGTGGGAGACTCTGTCCAGACTAGTCTGCTGACAGGTGACACTGTCTGACTGCCTAAAATACCAGAACGGGCACTCCTCAACGCTCAGGCACAGTCAGCCAGACCAGCGCTGCTTAGAGCTCAACCTTGCCTTGCCTTGCCTCGCCTAACAAACAACAGCTGTCTGCAGCGAGATGCCATGTTGGCCTGGACTGGAGCTGATGTGCCACTGTGTGTGTTTATTGTCCCTGTGTGTGTTAATTTGGAATTAGGGAAGCAGGGAAAGGTGAGAGGCTGTCTTTCAGGCATTACCCGAAAGTATTACATGGAGAGTGTATGTGTGAACTGTTTGTGTTTACCAGTATGTGGCTGTGTGTGTGTAGTGAGAGGCCTGCTGTTAGTTGATGTAAATCATCCCTTCAGCACTTGTGATGGCATGCCTGGAGATGCATTAAATCGCTACTGCAGACAGAGCTGTATGTTGGAGGAATCGTACGTATGCCGTTGTAAAATTAGAAAGGGCGTAAACTCATTAACCCAGGGCACGCACACAGTGAAGCTCTGTCAGAACTTGCCTGATTATAAAGACCTAATAAAAGCATCTAATAAATCTTGAATCTCTTCAAATCATTCAGCTCGCTAAGCCTCCGAAACCATATAATCCCAGCTGCTACCATTTCCCTTGTAGTTTGAGAAATCCTTGTTTCACAGTGCTAATATTAGTCGATCAGTCAACAGAAAACTATTTCAATATGTGATAAATTGTTTTTTGCAACTGTTAAAGCAACATTTTCTAGCTTTAGCCCCAGCAGTTGCAGCTGCTTTTCTTTGGTAATAATAGTAAACTGAATAATGTTTTGATTTTGGACTGTTGGTCATACACAACGTTCAGTTCAGATGTCAAGCTTGTGATGGCTATATTTCACTATTTTTTGATAGTTGATGATTAAATAGTGTCAAGATAGTAATTGGCAGATTAAACAATGATTAAAAACAATTGTCAGTTGCTGCATGGGAGTACCCTAGATAATTTTAATTAATTATAGTCTATTGTTGGGTTATGTTATAGCTAGTTAGTTAATGTTTTGACTATTTCTAAGAAGTCAAGTGCAACGATGCCAGCAAGAAAAATGTAGTGTAGTTTTCTTGCTCTAGATATGGACAGATACTTCTAATAGCATTGATTTAAACCATCAGTTTTAAAACTCTTAAAAAAAACTTGTTAAGTGTAATTTACTTTATTGTGTTCTTAATAGACAGATCCATTTTGTTTCTATAAAAGAAGCATACGGGAGTATATACATTTACAATCAGACCTGTGGCAAATTGAGAAAGTTATAAAGAATTACAAAATACTGCCTCATATTGAGTTAATTTATTCAAAGCTAACAAACGAACCAAAATCACATAGTAAAGTGATTCAAACAGCTGAAACTCATCTGGGTTAAAAAAAAAAAAAATCTTATTTTGCATCAACTGGCTGTTTTGATATGACGCAGTATTTTTTTAATTATTTATAACTTTGAAAAGATAAAGATTACTCAATTTGCCACAAGTCTACATTAGTTTTTATATAATATAATATAATATAATATAATATATATAATATAATAATCTTATTTTTTTTAATACCCGTTCATTTAATGTTCAATGTTCAATTTAATGTTTCACGCCCATCCAGGTCTTGGAATGGCTCCAAATCCCAGTCAGCTGATATTCAATGCTAAAAGTGAATTTGGCTGTCAATCCCTGAACCCTGGATGACTGAAATAACTTCACTTAGTTACTCTGTTGTAAATGTAAGATTACCATCTATGACTACTAAAACATTGCTGTAAATGTTACTGTTACCCAGTGGAGTTATTAATATAGATGACACGTTGAAGAAATTGGCATGAGATATATTTCCGTACATGCAGGAAGGTCTGAACATTTTCTAAAAGCTCATTGAATGCATCAGTGGTTTGGTTTGGAAATCTTTTGTTCTGTTGCGCAAAAAAAAGAAGAGAAGGCACCAACAAGCCAATATCTTCTGTCATGATGATCATCATTTTCTCATCTCTTAAGTATATTGTTTTCATGCATCACAATTATTATTATGATCACAATATAAGTGATGCTTAAAAATGTTTAGTATAGCTCCTTCAATCTTACCTTGAACTGCTGGTGAAGGCTCAGGCTGAGTAGCCATGGATATGTCTGTCTGCTGTTGTGATTGGTTGAGCGGTAATGACATCATCCCAGTAAATACAAAATGGGGCTCAGGATTATCCACCATATGGTTGGCGCTCACGTTGACGACCACGGCCTCGTCCCTGAGATGGAGGGATGCTAGTGATGACATTGGGGAATCAGCTGGCTGGAACTCCTTGTCCTCTGCGCAGTGTTTGCTGTCGAACGCTCTGAGCTGGAAACCCTCTTCTGACATTTTCACGACACAGACTGAATAGTCCAGCTAGGTTTTACTGAGGCAGTGAAGCAGCAGGATGGTGGTGCCACGGTGCTGTTGATCACATACTATCAGTTTACGGTTACACTCATGGCTGAGGATAGAGAGGGTGACGGTGCAGCGTTCAAGGTTGCCCCGTGTTGTGGAGGTAGAGCATGTTCCTCAGTCTGAACCCCCTGTTTAACCTCATCACAAAGCACAGCGAATGACATTGCCAGTAGATCCAGTGTCTTTACTTTTATATACTTCCTCTATAGTCGGGCGCTGTTTTGCGTCACAGTCATTTGCTTAAAGGGCTTCATAGCTGAGAGTTGGTTATCGGGCAGCTGAGTGCCTGTCTCATTCACACCTTGACAATAGTTATTGGGCTGTAAACCAACTGGAGAGTGACAGACTGAAGCTGTTTGATTTCTTCCTTAATGGTCCGCACATCATATGAGAGAGCCTAAAACAAAAACCCCACAAATTTCAGGAATCAGCAGCAGAGAATGGGGAAAATAATCCTTTTCTGGGTTTTTTTTGTTTGTTTTTTTGTTTGTTTTTTCACATACATATCTGGCCATATAATGGCATAATATAATGGCAGTAAACCCTTATTCATTACCTTTTGTGTTACAGACTTCCTGCCTAGTGGATTGATACCCAGTTTCATTTTTTTAAATTCATTCATCAAAACACTTGTAGGGGCAAAAATGTTTAAATTCAATCAGTGCTGTTGCTGACATATTCAGTGTTGAAAAAGTTCAATGTGTGGTTTTCTGATTGGTGTTAGAATAAGATATAGAAAGATATATAGATAGATATTAATTGTAATGATCCCTTGGGTGGGGTGAAATTATGAGATATTTATTGTGATACAATAAAAATGCGTCAACCATCAGATTTTTATTTCCTTCGATTAGTAAGTAAAATTACAACACCACCACATCACCCACTCTGCATGTATATTGTGATCAAGAGAAGCATGTTAATTGCAGATCAAGCTGTATGCAGAGACCGGTCATGTAAAGCACAATCCAAACTCTTGATGTCTTTTCTAGCTTTTTCCAAATTCTAAATAAAACACAGAAAATATCAGAAGAAAACCTCTGCTACAACAAGTCTCAGAAAGAATTAAGAAAATAAGGTGAATTTCGTAATGAAATATCTACGCAACAAAAAAGATCAGATCAAACAGAATAAGTGGAAACGTATTTAAGCAAATTTGTAAAATAAATTCTCTCATATAGAGTCCTGTATTTATGAGAAACGTACCTAAAACATATTTTTCCCCAAACATACTTGTTTCTACCCACGATATTGCTGTTTGGGATTTCCCAGATTACATGGGATTTTGTCTTTTTGCATCAACTATTTTTATGTCATGGCTTTACAGTGATATATCATGAAACCCATTATATGGTATAGAATTCAGGGGGGCTGTGGTTAAATCCCCTTCCTCTCCAAAGCATCTGGAATTAGTCAGCAGTTTACTTCCTATACCCTCCACAGTATGATATCTTATTGAAGGGATGTGAGACGAGATATCATCAAGCGGCTCTACAAGAGGAAAATGACCGTAACCCCATTTCGATCAAAATTTATCTTAATGAATGAATTTTTTTTAACATGATTAATCGAATCCTATTACAGTGGATAAGGTTTAACAGAAAAATGAGAGGTCGCATTTGCTGTAATTTGAAACTACAATTGAAAACCTCATTTAACTTCACTAAAATGTAATTATCTGTTTCTAAATCTGGGCAACTAATACTTTGCAGCAATGATCTGAAGCGTTGGAGGTTTCGAAAAGAGTAAGAAATACTGATTATAAGTTTATAGGTCAAGTTTACTTTATCTGTATTGTCTTAATAGACAGATGTGGTCTGTTATATAAATGGGAGTTTATAAATTTGCTCCCTGATGCAACGTTGCAGATCAAAAGTCGAAGCTTTGGAAATGGCGTCAGCATCAAAGTACTTCAGTTTGTACGCAGCCACGAAGTCTCCATGGCTTGATGTTCATGGTACATTTTGTCTAGTTCCTGTTGCAAGATACGCAATTTCGAATGACATCCTGCGATCTTTATCACTTGAGCTGATTTTCTCATGTTTCAATAATTGTCTCCTAAAAAAAAAAAACTTTATCATATGCTTATTTCTCAGCATAAGTCAATAATAATAGTATCAGTTATCACTTATATGTTGCTGTTAATGTTTTTAAGTCCAAATGTGCTGTCCCAAACTAGGTTGTGTTTTCATCATCAGTCAAAACAAAGTAAATAAATGGTGTTTACCTAGCTCGTGAATAATTATTAGATTGGTGAATCCAAAAGAAAAAGCACTGGTGAAAAGCAAAGTTGGGGTCATAAACATCTTATAACGTATTGTATTTTATGGTAGCGTAATTGCAATTGTGAGTCGTCAGTTGTCAATTCTCTATCAAACAGATAATGCTGAAGGTATTTATTTTGCCAACGATGACTGTCCTCTACGTATTTTGGTTTTGGAGAAATATTCGGTTGTCGTCTGTTATCAGTCGCTGTCGCTTCCCAAAAAACGGGACGGCTGATGTACGCCATATTTCCCCCAACGCCTTTAAGCTTTACATCGTCCCGTACCTAAGCTTGGAATGACGAAGACATGAAGTCTGAACATGCAAAAACTTTCAAAATGGCAACTTCTGGCATAGATAACAGCCTGAAAAAATGAAACATCATCAGGAAACTCAGGACCTCATCAGGACCGGACAGTACGCACTTACCTGGGCCGAGACAGAAGGAAGCGGGCGGCAGGGGAAGCCAGCGTTTCATCGACATCCATGAAGCGGCAAAGAGACTTGGCCGGACGCACACGTGGCTCAGATCAAACCAACCACAGGCCTCGGTCCTCACGCCATCCTGTGTCCCTCCACCCCCGCCGCCCCCCCCTCCTATCCCGTACTGTCTCTCCTCCTGCACCCTCCATCTTTCGAAGATCCTCTCCACTTGGTTGTTGTCCGTCCCCTCTGAGTGCCACATTTTCCCACGATGCCATTCCTCTGGATGTTTCCTCACCACTCCATCGATACATCTTGTCTTTAAAAAAATCAAGCTTTTCCAGAACATTTCCCACTTTGTATTTACTTTACATGCAAAGCACAGGAAAAAAAACTCCACTCATCTGTGTGTTGCGGTGAAAAAAACCCTATGAAAATAAAAATAAGTATGAAAAAAAATCTAAAAATCATGTAGGTTTTAGAGCTTATGCAGGTAAAGGAGAGGCATGAGTAAAAGCAGCACATCTCTATACACCGTAACTCTTTTTCACAGTTTGAGAGCACAGTGTGGCTGCACAGTGGGGGGACAGAGGCATGAGAATGAGTCGGTGGGGGAAAAAAACTCCTATATAAATAAATAAGGGAAGGATGCCACTGTTGCTATACAGAGAGAGGGGCTTAGTGGTCTCCTGAAATCCTATTGGCCAGCCTGTTGCCATGTGCTTGGGAGTCAGCAGAGATGCTGCGAACAAATCAAGGAAATGTTCTAATATTAGACTGTATGTATCTAGGCAGCGGGAGCCCCTGACCTCTCAACTCCGCTAGCGTTACGTTCCACTTCACAGATCAGCATAATGAAAGAAGTGGTGTGGAAGTAACTGGTTAAAAAAATGGTACTGTAGACAAAACAGCAGACACAGCCCCCCACCTCCCCAGCTCCCTCCGTGATATCCCCACCAGTGCAAACAGACAGAGGAAGGAGAAAACAGATCCATCCTCTGTTTGGATTTCTCATATTCATCAAATATGTGTAGTTTTGATCTCACACAGATTTTGTAGAACACGGTTTGAGAAATGCTTTTTTGTCATTTAGGTAAAATTTAGCATGTGAAAGCAGTGCTTTCACATGCTAAATTTCACCTTCGCTCGCCTCGTTAGAATGAGGCTGCTTTCAAAGTAGCCTCATTCTAGCAATCTTATATTTACAGGTTCTGCTGTAACAAACTAGGTCCATGCATTAAAAATTCAACAAATTGTGAGCAAAGAGGGATGTAATGCATGCTGGATATTCCTCTGCTTGTGTATGCCATTTTATTCTATATCCTGCATTTGAGAATATTTTGTAATACATTATCATCTTTGTTAATGTGAAGGGTTTGTATTGCTAATCCTTCAGGTTAATAATTTACATTTACATTACATTTATATAAATATAAATGTATATTTATATTATATATTTATACCTCTTTATTTTGGTTTGTCTCATTCCCAACACATTCTATGTCATGATGTATTTATCTCTAAATTACCTGTTTTTACATTTTTTTTAACACTTTGACAAACTGTGCCGCTTTCCTGTAAAAGGAAAACTGTCAATCCACTGCAATCCACCTAATATTTATGTGTGAAAATGCAAGTAGTTCCTAAATATCTACTCATAATTCTTGTACTCCTTTAAGGCTGTTAGGTGATGCAGGTGTCTGCCTGTAGTTAGGATGACTGGGATTTTTATCTCCATTCTTTATTAACTTGTGTGTATGACTTGACTTGAGTTTTAATCCGCGTCTTAGTAACTGAACTATTATGTGATTGTTCAGACATTTAACTCAACAATAAATGAAGAATCTGATATATATACCTTCCAACATCTTATAGAAGAATCAGATATTGTCATTTTTAAAAAGGGTTAAGTCTTACTAAGTAAGCACAGTCTCACATTAATGTAAACAACTGTAAACTGAAATTCAGATATACTACCTATTATCTACAAACTCTCCACAAACAAAGGTTTTGTCAAGAGATTGGACCAAAACTCTGGCCATAGGGACATGGAATGTCACCTCGCTGGGGGGGAAGGAGCCTGAGCTTGAGAGGGGCTGACCTGTCAACTGACCACCACCTGGTGGTGAGTTGTATCCATTGGTGGAGGAGGAAGTTGGACAGACCTGGCAGACCCAAACGTATTGTGAGGGTCTGTTGGGAACATCTGGTCGAGCCCTCTGTCAGGGAGGTCTTCAACTCCCACCTCTGGGAGAACTTCTCACAGATTCCAAGGGAGGCTGGACCATGGTCGGCCGAAGGCAGTTCGAAGCTGTGGATGCAAGGTCTCTGGTGCCTGTCGTGGCAGGCAACCCCCGAACGACGGTGGTGGACACCGGAAGTAAGGGATGCGGTCAAGTTGAAGAAGGAGTCCTATTGGGCCATGTTGGCCTGGGGACTCCAGACGCAGTTGACGGGTACCTGGCAGGCCAAGCAAGCCACAGCCCGGGCAGTCCTGGAGGCAGAAAACTCGGGTCTGGGAGGAGTTCGGTGAGGCCATGGAGGAGGACTGTCAGTCAGCCTCGAAGAAATTCTGGCAAACCGTCCGGCGCCTCAGAAGGGGGAAGCAGTATGTGAGTGAGGATCTCCTGAATCCTACCGACACGGCTTCCACTGAGGCTGGGGACTCTGAGGTGGACTCATCCATCACCCAAGCCAAAGTCACTGAGGTAGTTCACAAGCTCCTTGGTGGCAAGGCGCCGGGTGGTGGATGAGATCTGCCCTGAGTACCTCAAGTCTCTGGATGTTGTGGGGCCATCTTGGCTGCAGGAGCAGGAGCTTGGTTTGGCAGTAAGTCAGACCTGTTCCCAGTGCGTGTCGGACTCCGGCAAGGGGCTGCCCTTTGTCACCGGTTCTGTACATAATCTTTATGGACAGGATTTCTAAGGCGTAGCCAGTGGAGGGAGTCCAGTTTGGGAACTACAGGATTTCATCTCTGCTTTTTGCAGATGATGATGTCCTGTTGGCTTCATCAGGCCAGAACGTTCAGCATGTACTGGGACGGTTTGCAGCAGAGTGTGAAGCAGCTAGGATGAGAATCAGCACCTCCAAATCCAAGGCCGGAAAAGGGTGGCATGCCCTCTCTGGGTAGGTGGAGAGGTCCTGCCTCAAGTTCAAGTATCTCAATGGGGTCGTATTCACGAGTGAGGGAAAGATGGAGCGTGAGATTGACAGGCATTTGGATTGGTGCAGGTCCGGTACACCGGTCGGTATACCGGACCTAAGAAGAGAAGGAGCTAAGTCGAAGGGCGAAGCTCTCGATTTACCGGGTCAGTCTCACGCTCCAATTCTCACCTATGGTCATGAACTAAGGGTAATGACCAAGAAGGGACAAGATCATGCGGATACAAGCTGGCAGAAATTAGTTTACTCTGCAGGGTGGCTGGGCGCTCCCTTAGAGAGATAGGGTGAGAAGCTCAGGTCACTCTTGGGAGGAGCTCGGAGTAGAGCCGCTACTCCTTCTGCAGTGTCAGTTTGAGTTTGATTAATTGTTCAGCACTGTCACATGTAAAGTTCTGGTGTAAAGTGTTTATACAAAATGGAAAACTTTGACTTGTTTAAAAGGACACCATGGAGTTATCTTGATAGGTAGAGATATGGTATAAAACATTTGTCAGCATAAGTGTACTGAGATGTCAGGTGGGAAACGCATCATATTTTTTTCTCCCACTGCTAGATAAGATAAGCATAGTCGAAAATTGAACAGCTTTATGTTTATTTTCTATGGACATTTGCATCAGACTTGAAAATCCATGTAGTTATTGCATTAATTACATATTACCAGCAGATATTTATATTCCAAAATTATATTTCACATTTCCAGTGTTTGTTTGGTAGGACATTCCTCGTATGTGACACTTAAACAAGATAAATATATAATTATATAGAAAACTACCAGCTTAAGAAGGCAATAAACGCCATGAATGACGTAATGTAATTCATAGTAAAACTGGCTAGTGTAAATGTTGCTAATTAAAACAGTACCCTCTGTTGAATTGCCTGCTGATATAAAAAAGGGTTTCACTTCTTCATTGTGAGAGCAAGGAACTCCCTCCTGGTCTTGGGATCTTCATTAAATTTTCCCAGCATGACACTTGTAACAGTACTGGCATTCATCTTCTGCACACCTCTCATCACCATGCACATGTGACTGAAATACACAAAGGAAGATATTTAAATTATTGTAAAACTTTTGGCATGTAGTTTGCGAATGTACTTAATATAATCAAAGTAGCCATGATGGAATCAAATGCACTTACTTGTTTGTCCAAAAGAAATTTAGGAAAAACAATATTTAATAATTAATTTGAGTATAAATATGGATGAAACTACTCACACAGCCTCTATCACCACTGCTACTCCTGCAGGCTCCAGCGCCTCAGAGATGGCTGAAGCGATCTCTTTGGTTAGACGCTCCTGAACTGTGGAGGAAGTAACATAATAAATGTCACACAGAAACTTCAAGAAATTAAAAGATAAATAAGATTATAAAAGAAAACAAAACAAGACTTTACAGTGTGATAGCAGTTTTTGTTTTGTTTTTTTTACCTTGAAGCCTCCTGCTGTAGATCTCAACAATTCTTTATAAGACAAAACAGAAAAATGAAGAGAATGATACAAATTGATTATAAACTGCTTATTTTGGTGTGTGTGTTTGTGTGTGTGTGTCTGTGTATTTTATTCTTCTACCTTGCAAGCTTGCTGAGACCAACCACTTTCTTGTTGGGGAGGTAGGCTATGTGAGCCTGGAACATTTAAACAGAGCGATATCAACAAAGTATTATTAATGCTATGTAGTTCATATTAAAATACTGTCTATATTAGATTACAGATCAGAAAAACAGTATCTGTAAATAATAATTAGACATCAGTGATTGATTCAAGCTCATAACAGATATACTGTGAGCTGATTTTTTTTTCTATGTTAAAAAGATGTGTTTGACAGTACATGTTCTACAAATATCAGTTTTGGTATTGGCCTGAAAAGACTCATTAATATGTAAATTAGCCCTCTGAATTACCTTTCCAAAGAAGGGCACCAGGTGATGTTCACAGAGAGAAAATAGCTCGATGTCCTTGACAATCACCATCTCTTCATGGTTTTCATCAAACATTGCATCATTCAAGATATCTGTGGATTAGATGTTAGCTTCACATTAAGTGTCTCACTGGAACAAAGGATGAAATCTAAAGTGATGGAGTGATAGAGCACAGTAAAATTTGGCAAAATATTTTCATGTATAAACTTTCATGAATCAGAGATAATACCTAGACAGGATGTCTCAGCATAAGGTAGGGCTGTCAGTCTGTCCCAAAATTTATTATAGTTATATCAGAATTTTCTTTGTCCTCATATTTTCAACTTTAAGACATTGAAATACTTTACATTTATAAATATTGAGATTTATATCAAGTTAACACTGCTGAAAGCTTTTATAAAGAAAATCTACACCCACCCTGAGTTGTCTCTTTGTAGCCTTTAGTGAGGAACTGCATAGCTTTGGCTGCACGTAGTGGTGTACGTAGAAGTCCCTCGCGGTCCACGTCCTCTCCGAGCTCACTCAGTATGGTGGTGTAAGCTTTCTCAATTTGAGATAGCTTATCTGCATCTGCAGAGTCCTCTTCTCTGCTCAAACCGTTACGTTTTGACTCAATGCACATGTTCAGGTTCTCTACAACTACTCCATTAATGTCTGAAGCATTGTGGTACTCCATCCTGACTCTTTGCTCTACTTTCAGTGAAAGACACTGCAGAATACAATGAAAACAGGCCCTGTGGTACACTGTTAGCTCAGTGGTCTGAGAGAGGACGTCCCTCGTTTTTATACCCTTATGTGAGGTCCTCAGGTTACGACATCACAGGAGCCTCAAGACACCCGTGCAGGAAATAATTACATGTGAATAATGTTGCAATTTGAGCTCTTGGGAAGGCTAAAGCTCTCCACACTGACATGGTCTCTAATCACCACACAAATCAATTTCAAATTCCCCTCCATCAAATGCTGCAAAGCAGCATTTGACTAGTCCTGTGATTTTAATACCTAGAAGTCCCATGCTCTGATCTGAGGTCAGAGAAGATTAGTCTTGCTTGCTTGGAGCATCCACCACTCACATGCACACCTTTCTCTACATGGGGCTGTGAAATGAGGATGAATGATGAATGATTTAAGAGATCGCTGAAATACAGCCCTGGAAGATCCCTCATTTAACATTGTACAAAATTGAGGGCCCCTTACATAAATATACAGTCATTGGTGTACACTAGGAATAAGAATGAAATATAAGGAATAAATTGAAAATTTATAAAGATGAAGATGATATCCTGATGAAAAAAAGTTATGGAGAGATACACTGATGACTTGCCCTGTCTGATATCAACCAACATAAACAAATATCAGATATATCGTACATATCGGTGTTTGTGAGGAGAAATGACATGTTTGAGGTCAATTAGAGAAAGTGTCCCCATTACATATTACGAGTGTACTTCTCACTCAGCACACATCTTGGTCACAATTCTTAAAGCAGATCTGTGGAAGTTTTCATTTTGCATTCATTTTGGCAGTGCCTGTGGAGAAAGGCTGTAGTGTTTCACCTAATTTGAAGTTATATGTTCCCTCTGCTTCCCTCCCTGCTGAAAGGAGACTGCTTAACCAGATGGAGACCAGCTGGCAGCTTCAGAGACAGACCTTCAGTTAGTGGGTGAAAGAAATTGAATACAGCCACAACTAACCCCGGTGCCGTTTAATCTGATGATGTGGACAAATCCCACCCAGTAAATAAGACTAGCTTTAAGAATAACCGATACTAATAAACTAATAATGGCTTCCTCCCACAATCCAAAGACATGCAACTAGGATGGGCTCACTGGACCATAAACTCAGTCATCTCAGACTACTGTCTCGTCTTTGTTTTGAAAAGGTCATGCATTGTTAACTTGACTCCTCCTTGTTTCAAATAACTTTTGCTTCTAAGAATATGAAAACTGATTAGAAACACCATTTTAAAGATATGTGGTTGGTCACAGTTTGTCATACGTAGGTCAATATGTTAAGAGAATCAGAAAAACAGTATCTTTACATAATAAAGTATAAAATTCATATAAAATAAAAATAAACATTTCCTGTATGTTAAAAAAATATTTTATATTTTATCAACAGGGCAAATGCAAAATATTATTAGCAACATTACACTGAAAAGAGCCGACTCTTTGATGCAGCTCTTTCCCAAACATCCCATTCGTGAATAGTTGTTAATATGTTAAAAATTAATCAAAATACATTTGCGGACATGTAAAATAGGTTTGTCTCAGTGGCTCCCAAGTATTTCGGCTTGTGACCCCCTTAGCTGTCTTTGTATGACCTCTGATCCCCAGTTGTGATCAAAATGGTTCAACCTAGAAATGATGTTTTTCTCTCTTTTATTTTTAGAGGTTTTCAAGGGTAAAATTACCTTTAAGTTGTGAGAATAATTCAAGGAAAAAATTAGTTTTTGGTTTCTCTTGACTCAGTGTATCCTGTGAATCTGTATGGGGTCCAGAGCCATTGGTTGGAAACCACTGGCCAGCCTTGATGAGAACAAATTAACATGCATGTACTAGTTATATTTAGTTGTAGTAACCTGTAGAATTGAGATATGTAGAATACAAAAAAATACCCATGATGATGAGGTTTTTAGATACATGTCAAATTTATTAAAAGGTAAATACTGATTTACTTATGAATTATTTCTGTCTTGGGCGGAAGAAGATTCCATTCTTCTCAGATAAGATTATCAGCTTGCTCAGCGCTGTTCACATGCAGAAAGATGGCCAAAAAAAAGTCTCTATGCATGTTAGAGCATCATAAAACTTAACTAGCTCCACAGTCTTAACTGTGGGTTTATGGTATCGTCAAAGTAAACATCACAAAGAGCTGTATTTTTGGAGGCTGCAGTTTGTGGTTAACTGTGTTATGTTATACTGACAGGTGTTTCTACAGTTTTTCTCCATTAACGGTGAGAAAACAACAGAAGTATGATGTTTTTGAAACTGCGCTTGTAAATTTGGTTTATTTTTTCGGAAAAGAAGACATAGATGATACATTGTTAAATCCCACTAAAAGCTGCAATTAATTACATTTATGTGTCATTTGTCACAAATTTAATGTAGATAACAATTTAAGTACACGGTTCAGTTAAAATCCCAGTAAATCTGAGCTTGTAACATTTCATACTGCATTCAAAATTTGAAAGCATTCGAAATGAGGCCACACTGTCTAATAATCTGATGGTAATCTCAGGGTTAGAGGGTAACACCAATGAATAATATGATCTTGTTAATTTAAAGTTTAAAACCATTTGACTGTAATAGATTTGTTTCTTACAAACACAAACACATGTTGGCCCTTTGACTATCAACTTGACCAGGGTGTACCCCGTCTCTCACCCATAGCGGTTAAGATTGTCATTATGTTGAAGTTACTTGAATTTATACAGCTCAAAACAGCAAAACAATAAGTGTACAGTATATCTTCAAAATTGGAGATGCACTGTATTCTTTTCAACACAAGATCAAATGTCACCCAGCTGACTGTCTTGTGTTTCAGAAGAATTCACGCCTGATTTCACTTACTGTTATCAGAATGAACCCAGCATATAAAATGGGTATGTTTACCAATTATCTTGCTCTGTGTGTGTGTTTGTCAATGTTGGAATAACATAACATGTTCAGAAAGGTAACTGGAACTGCTATATTTAACATTTTATAGCTGGATTTATATTTTGTTAAGTGTTTCAGATTCTTAACTTCTTAATGTCAGCACACGTCGGGTTCAGGTTGCTGACTGTCACAATGCTGCCATGACTAACGATGTTTAGTGCATGAAAATTAAAAAATTACAGCAAAACCTGCACACAGTTATAATCAGGTGTAGATACCTCTACTCATTCCAGAATAACCAAATAATGGATTGATGCTCAAATTGTGGTTTAATACTTGTGACTGTCACCAGGCACACTCATGGGGACAGGAGACTGCTGCACTCATAAGACCACAGACACTCGATTAAACATTTCAGGACTGGAGCTTTACATAAAAGCTACAGTCAAGTTAACCAAACATAAATAAAATATATATTTAAATATGTTGGTAAAACACCTGTATAAAAATGGTATTACTGATTCTATATTGTGTATACTGATTAGTTTCGTCTAAATTAGTACACTGTAGTTACACGAATGTAACATGTTAAACAAAAAAGTTATTAGAGGATCTGCTTTTGGATAAATGTCCTCCAAAAGACTTTAAACATTCGCAGTTTGTTACGGTATTTAGGTGTATAAGGCCAAATCATTATCAAGTACAAACTGTAAATAGATTTGGTAACAATGCATCAGTGTTAAAAATAGTAACAGCACATACCCATTTCAGAAAAAAATTGAGCCATATGTGTCGTTTTCAGCACAATCCAATGGTGTTGCTTTTTAATATGACGTAGCCACATTTTCTTACAAGTTTGATGTGTGTTTACTCATTGTTCTGTTTGTCTAAAGACGTTTTAATCAATTCTAAAAATGTATTGTCTTCCATATTATTAACTTTTCCGATTGTCCGTGCTTTTGGACGTTTCAGAATTCAAGTAATTAGCTCCATGCATCCTTTTGTTCCACCCAGGTAGGTATGTTATATTATGATAAATCCAAAATAAGTTTACTTAACTTGTTATGTTAGCCAGTTAAAACTGTTTACAAAGAAAATAGAAACCACTACTTTCCAACTTTTATGTAAATGTTTATTTCAGACATGAATATATATAACATATATATATGCATATATTTATATGAACATACAATGCACAGACAATTAGTGCATACTATGCAGATAAAGAGGTTCACAGATGGGTGAACCAAGGCAGGACAAAAAGGGGAAACTAGACGGCAACACACACGGGCTGTGTCATGTCATGTGACCAGACACAGTGGACATGTGATTCAGGCAGAAGTAGTCTAGGTAGAGTAGCCAGAATGTGCTGATCCAGAGAGCCAATCTGATCTGCAGCATCCACACTATGAGACGAGTGACGCGTCCTGACACAGTGTGTGGGCTTACATGGAAAACAATGGGTGTGTATTTTTGAACGTGCATCACATGTGTTGCCCTTAACAGTAAAATATTAGTGGAGTGCAAATAATAAATGTAAGGTCTCATCTCCAAAATCAAGCGCTTGGGATCTCAGACATGCTAGGAGCTCATATTAGTACATAACATAACTGTTCACTTTTACCACAACTTTTATGGAAAAATAATATTCTCATATTAACAATACTTATAAATGCAGGACATATGGCAATATTTAAATACATATATATTTAAGTAAATTCCAGTGGAGCTTTTTACAGCTCAGATCCAGTTATGTTTGCTGGTCCAACCACTCACAGGAGGCCACGATCCTGTCAGTCTGAAGTCCAGGGCTTGTGGGGGCTGGTTGGGCTCCTTGGCTGTGCCTTCGGACTGCCCTGAAAGACACAATGTGAGGAACTTACAATTACATTAACATAACTCATTATGCTGAAAATTATTTTCTTTTTAGTAGTTTAAAGGGACATCACTGACAAAAGTCAAAAGTCTGATATGATTTTTAAAAATATTATATACACACTTCTTTATTGTTGTCATGTTAATTTAAAGTGTAGTTAAATTGTATTCACATTGTAACTAGGGATTAGTTGAATAATGTGTTAATTTTGTTTTTGATGTATATTGTAATTTAAATATTCAGTTTTCACTCCTTTAACACAGCCTACAGGAGCTTGCTAAAACCTGTAGGGGGCAGCAGTGCATCTTCAGTTAGTTCTGCCCACACCCAAACCAAAGCTTGGAGCGCTGCCGTGGATCTGATCCGACCCACTTTTAATACAAGAGGCATTGCTCACTGCACAGTTATGTTGTGAGTGTGACCTGCACCAACTTCAGCCTTCTCACATGCAGATTTAAAGCTGTGACCCCAAAAACTGCCTTGACTCCAAATGTTGATCCTAAGTCTTTTCTTTCTTTTTTATCTTTCTGTCTAGGCTGTTAAACATGATTAAAATGGAACCAGATAAGCCTGTACTGAAAATAAAGCTGTCTTCTCTGGAAGGTAGGCTACATTTTGGGACTCTACACTTTGTTTATTTCATTATTTCAAAGATGTTTTACACATGTGTCCTCTTTATATGTCAGGTGAAGTCAGTTTTATTTATATAGCCTTATAAATTTACACAAAAAAAAAAAACTTTAATAGGAGAAAAATAGGAAAAAAGTCAGAATATATACAAATTACAATAACAAATTAAGAGATTGAGATAGATAAATGTTATGATCACATTTCAGTCAAATTAACAAAGTGTGACTCCCTCATCTCTACAAAAAAAGAGGTGGGTGGGAGGGTGGACTCACCACAGCAGTCTGAGTCTTAGCGTAGTTCATGTGGGCGTAGAGCAGCACAGCCGTGTCGTTGTGAGATGCCTCCAGTGCGATGGACAGAGCGTTGCTGCCATCCTGTAGATGGTGGAGAGAGTCAGAAACAGATGCAGTAAAAGTGATTCAATTGTCACTTAAAACACGAATTTCTAACTAGAACAGGGAGATTTCAAATTTTATGCACCAGGTGATTGACATTATACACGGTTGTTCCTTCTTCAGCTGTTCAGTGCACTCTGTACCGCGGGACTCTTGTGATGGATCGTTGATCAGCAAGTTAACAACCAGAATATTCAGCCATCCTACTTCTCACATATCTTTGATTTTGGAATTGTACTTTCCTTACTGTTACATAAAAAATGTTAAGCAGGACACTACATAAAAAAATTCTGTGATTTTGATCCTATAAAACCTATATATACGAGTTCCATGTAATGTTGGAAACGATAAATCGAATCTTACCATGTATTTTATTCTTTTGCAATCGGTGTAAATAGCTCTAGGTAATGTAGGTAAGTAAAGGTGCGCAAATCGCACAGTTTGGTACATTTTTTCATGTTTATGGTCACAGTTCAGGACATGTTTTTCAATACAGTAAAAGGTCACTGCGAATGACTGTAAATTAATTGCACTGAAAGCATTCATTGAAGCCAGTGGGAGAAATAAATTCACTCAACTTAGTTCAACAGGTTAAATTTTACTAACAACATTAACGTTCCACACATGGTCATTAGACAGTAAACGATTTCATTCATGGAGTGTACCCTTTCACTTCAAGGTAAAAGAATTCCTAAAATCAGCAAAGTCTGCATTATTTGACACTACCCTGTGTCTTACAGTCATGGTTAGTCATGCTGGTCTGTGTTTCCGGAGGACAGTGGAGGTGGGGACTTTTCCCAATGCCCCTCCCCACCACATCACAATCCAGCTGTGCTGCCCTGAAACACAATCCAGGAGCTGCCTGCTCTGAATGGCCAACACTCAAATATCTGTCCGCCCGGCCTCTCTTCAAGCATCCAGACCAATCCTCTGTGAAATCACTTTAAAATACATGGCTGTGCAGATTAACAAAACACTAAGAGAGAAATGTCAAAAGCAGCCATGACAAGAGTTTTGTTCCAGTGTGAGATGTCTATTATTCTAAAATCTACTAAATTTGATACATTTTCAATTTTCACATTTTAATACATTTCCACCTTTTTTTCATGACATGGTGGTTTTGGAGAAATGAACAGTTGCTGCTGACTTGTGTAAGGGTCATGTGGTGAAGTATGCAGAGTACTCGTGCAGGAGCCTACAGGGCATTGTGTCTGAAATCTTCAAGTCTGCGGTGGTGAACAGAGGAGTTGTGGCCTTTTAATTCAGCCCCTGGGGTCTTGTGAGTGGCCCAGTGATTGTTTCCTGTAAAGTAGATTTTCAGAAGAAGGCAGATGAAACTAATCTGATTATGGCTCTTAAACTCTCAGCGTTTCTCGCTAATAAAGAAAACACGAAAGGAGAGGAGAAAGAGGTGACAAGGAGAGGAAACTGCATAGACCGATTTCCCGTGACGAGCCGTTTCCTGAGAACAGATTAAGCTGAATCCCAGGCTGAGAAAGTGCTCAGATGTTTTCAGCAGTTAGATCCAACAGCTGGCTTGATCTGTAAGACCAGGGTAACTTTCCCTCAATGAGTGCATGAGCTTGAATTGCTCAAATGTAAATGCCTTACATTATCAACAATGGATATGTCGCAGCCAGGCTGTTCCAGGAGCAGTTTGACGATCTCAGCACGGCCATGTTCGCTGGCACACATCAGAGAGCCGTGGATCCCTCATCGTCCTGTACGTTAACGTCAGCGCCACACTCCAGCAGTGCCCGCACCATCTCCTGCCGCCCATGGCTAACAGCTAGCATTAACGCTGTCTGGCCAGCCTGCAAAGGTGAAGAATTATATGTTATTTCTCCCTAAAAGAGGAAGTTTACAGCGTGAGAAATGTTGCACAAAGAAAAACAAAAAAAACAAAACCAACTTTCTGATATTACTCCTACTGTTCCATTATCTGAAGCAGTGTAAATGATGAGGTTGTTGACAAACACTAAAGATGAACTACAAAAGCTTTTATTTTTTTTCCATACAAATAAAGTCTGCTAAGCATACATGCTTTTCTGTTCTTGAGCACTACCCTGCTTCATTTTAAAAGCTGAATGAATTCCAGCTAAGTAAAGCCAGTCTTCATTTCCACAGTTCCTCTAAAACTATTGTATCTTAAGAGCCCCTTTTTTTTAAGAGCACTTCACTTATTATCATTTACTCTGGGCCTGTAGGCTGCAGCTTCTCCCAAACAGTGCCCACTGTTACCGAAAAACAAAGCTATTCTGTGCTCGGGAAACAAACTGCAACAGAAAATGAACTTCTTGGGAAAGAATGGCGACTACATCCGAAAGCAACAGTCCACTCAGTGGCTACTTTTTCTAGTTTCATCACACAAATTTTGCTTTAAATTTTACTTTTGCAAATGTAATTCGGTACACAATTCCCCAGTCCAAAAGCTGAACTTGCAGCAAAATGCAGCAGAAAATAGTACGCCTTAAATTCCTGACTCTGAAATTGCATTGCATGCCTCGTGTTGTTACCCACAGCAACAATAACAAGCGACAGTAATTGCATTTATAGCCAGTGATGCTATAAATTCAGAGTCCCATGACTTGGCGGTGTGAGAGCCTGTCAGGCTCTGTGTCCAAACACATACACTACGCAGCCTGATTTGATAAGCAAAACGCTCAAAACGTCAACAGATTCACACAGATGACTTGTGTGTCACGTAAGGTTACACTTGCCCCTAAGCCAGTCTAACCTATGACCAATTATTCATCTGGCTCTGATTGTAGAACTTCATCCCAATACAGGAAATGCTCGAACACTGAAACAAACCGTGAACAAAGAAAGGGTTTCTCCTTTGAACACGTTTTCTTTACCATGCCTCACTACTGTTCTGACTAATCTAAAAAGTAAGTCACGTTGAACTTCTTTGACTGCGTGTGACATTCAAACACAAAAATATTTGCAACAACACACATACACACACTATAAACCTTCAGGGAAAAAGGCCAAGTTTAGATGAAGCCAAGGAATTCTACAGAAACTCCCTTTATCCAAGTTGATGTTATTAACAGATATTAGTGAGTCATTTACCTCACTTCCAATTTTTCTAATTTGGCAGCAATATGTAGAGTTGACCCCGTGTTTGGTTTAATGTGTCCAAATCAGATTGAATTCATTGAACAAAGTCAGCTGAGCCAGGATCGAGTCTTTCAAGTGCTTCTGGCTGACGGAGCCGACTACACACTCACAGAAGCTCTTTGTGTTTGGACACGTTGGTCATTCACATTTCTCAGGTTTTAAATAGAGATGTGTCACAAGTGATAACTTCATCTGATATGCATAGACACGCACATTTTCATACTTTACGGTGTAAAAACAAATTTTATTTGACCTACAAATTGTCCCAGTCTAATGTCATAACTGTTATGTGACTTTAGAACAAAACTTAAATCAGAACGAAATTTCTATCTCATGTAACATATCTGGCATGTTCCCAGCAATTGTGAGTTTTTACATTTTTACAGGACCAGTACTAAAAAGGAAATTACACACACGGAAGGAGAAACATTAAGTACTTTTAGGAGTAAACAACATACACGAATGTTGTGTCTGTCATGAAGTGATTCAGACATACCTGGCTGGCCTTGGCGTTCACATTGCCTTGACTAAAGAGCTTTTTGACCACAACCATGTCATCCTCCTCCTTCACAGTAGAGAGAGCAGCCAGCATGATGGCTGTGTAGCCCGCTTTGTTCTGCTTATCTACACTGCACACACCTGTGGGAAACACATGATTTTATTACCTTGTATTTAAACATACACGCAGGTGCACAAATAAACAGAACACGTCACGTCCTTTCATAGACATGCACACACTTTACACTCAAATTAAAGCTAAGGCAGTCTTTAGTTCTGCAAAATGTCTTTAGTGACTGTTAGAATATTCAGTTTTTAGAGCAGCGCTAATTAAAATGTCTAATAATCTGGGAAGGCCACAGTTTGTGGAGTTGTTAAACTTTATTTTGTGAAAGAGAGAGGTTTTACTTAGCCTACCCTCATAGACGAAATAATAGAAACACCTGTCAGTATAACAAGTTAAAAAATACTGGAAAATAGAAAGGCAATTCTCTGATAATAACACACATGAAAGAATATTTAGCTACATTTTTACCAGACAAAAAACATCACATTAACGCTGCTTAAAGTGCTGTTCTCTTCAGACCTGGGTGTGAAGTCTGCTGTTGGACTCTTCTCCTATAATTGATTGCATTATTAACTGGATTATTGTTGTGTGGTGTAATGTGGATTATTCTTACTGTTAACTGACCTGTGTCAAGCAGAAGCCCCACCACACCGAAGTTGGAGTGGGAGACGCTGTAGTGGAGAGCTGTGTTGCCATTGCCGTCGGTCATGTTGACCACATGCTCCAGCAGCACTGATGACACCTCAGAGAATGCCATCAGATAGTCTGACACCCGTGAAGGCTGAGCCATCTTGGCGCTAGAGATGCGAAACCACTCGAGCTGGACAGTGTGGCTACTGGAGAGCTGAAAGTAGGAAGTTGTTATATAATCTATAAGTATATATTGTAAACAAGTAACATATCTTAGCAGGTAGACAAAAATAAAGTTGTATTTTAGTTATTTAGCTCCCGGTGCGCTTATTTTAGTTTAGTTATTCATTACTTAAAACACAGTGGGGTAATGGTGTATTTTGGCAAAGTCACACAGCATTTGTCTCAAGTTTATAGTAGCCTGACATTCCACTGAATGTCAAGGGAAGTCCTTCTTAGCATCTGTTGTTAAACCCAACAATGATCTAATTTCCTGACTCTTTTCTCAATCTGGACGTCTGTGTTGTTACATGAAGCTCCTGTTGTTTGTAACTAGTTTGCAGGTGCTGAAAACGCCCCTAAACAAAAAAAACAGCTCCATAGCTTTCATCGGTAATTCAGATTTTGCCTTACTCCAACAATTAAATGATTCATTTAAATGTTTAACTGTGAAAAAATGGTTTGAAGAAGCATGCAAGGACGCACCACTTCCTTACTCTTCAGTGTTTTGATATCATCGTTCAGATGGTTCTTCAGGATGAGGCAGGCTTCTCGCATTTTTGAGCTCAGCTCAAACCTGCGACAAACACCAAACAAGTTACTGCTTTCTATCTGTTACTTCTGTATGTGAATTTTACTATATAATGTGTGTATGTTTACATAATACAGCTTTCTTTTGCAATAGGATTTTACTTCAATCAGGAAACTATATTTATCCAGGCTCTGTAGGCTCCAGAGTAGTGACACTTTGTGAACAAGTCAACATCAACTTTAAAAATGTGTTTTTAATGTGTCATGTATCCACACACTTTTCTTTCACAGCATCAGACGAACAATTTGCAGTTTGCAGGGTTTCCTCATCAGTGTCACTTTCGTCCAGGTTAACATTTCTCTCCTCCTCAGACGTCTCTTCCTCCAGAGCCGCCTCATCTTCCTCTGTGCTGTCCAAGCCTTCTCCACTTTCTCCAGAGGAGCTCCCATCTTCCTCCTCTTCTTCCTCCTCCTCTTCCTCTTCTTCACTGGATGTAGATTCATACCTAGGAGATGCACAGATATTTGCTGGAATACAAAGCATTTTGTACAGTTTGCATTTTAGGCACTTAGATGGCTCTTTTTTAGAAGGCGAGGATAAATGGTTTTGTTTTGTACTTGTCAAACATCTGACCTGATCAAAGTGTTATTTCCAACCTCTAGACCATCTGCTGCCCTTATTTTATTTTTACTGTGGTAGGAAATAAAATTAGGTTTCATGTTACTCACCCTCCATTTAGAATACCAACAAACTGCAGACTCTTCTTGCCAGCAGTGCGATTCTCGCTTGAGTTACTCCCATCTTTCCTCTTCATGATGGATTTCAGCATACCTGTTACCATAAGAGTAGTAGATGGATCAAACAGTAGTTCAAACAAAGTACATCACAGAACCACATACCTCGCACATGATGTAAACAAAATCTTTTAATAATAATAATTCATTTTTGCGTTTTCAGAGGTGATTTCTTAATGATTTCAAGTTTCATGGAAGGAACAGTGTGGTTTAAAACTAATTACATTGAAAATGGAAACATTTTTAAGTCTTTTAGCCTGTACACAGCAGGTCAGCTCATTGTACATACAATTCAGCATAGAAGTGTCCCCTAAAAAAATGACTGGCTTTTAATGAGACAATATCAAGCATGTAACCCTCCAATGAAGGCATATACTTGTTAGTTCTCACCTGTCTTGGTGTTGCCAGGTGCAGTCTTCACTCCTTGGTCTTCCTCTTTCTTCTCGGCCATACTGACCACTTCTTCCTCTGGTGAGACTTTGTATTCAGCGATGGTGAGCTGTCTCTTCTTTGGCACTGTAACTTTCTGTTCTTCCACCTTTTCCTCAAATAAATTCTCCCACTGGCACCCAGTACTGACCACTGCAACAGGAGCTGGTTCCACTGTTTCCACTAAAGCCTCAGTCTGGGTGCCTTGTTCGGTCTGACTTGCTGTAAAGCTCTCGCCTATGCATGCATCACTCATCTCAGGACGGCACAAAATGGCAGCATGCTTCAACACATAAGTCAATGTTTCTACCTGAGCATTCGTCGTGTCTGGTTTTGCAAGGATTCCCTTCTCAAATGTGACTTTGGAGGTTTTCTCCTTCATCAGGGTTTTAAGGATTCCCAGGTCTTTGTCAGCCACACTCAACCGGTCCTCCAGAGCCACAATGGACTCCTGCTGGAATTTAATGGTGTCCTGTAAGGTGTCAATTTCCCGCTGTGCTTCACTGGTCAGCCCAAGTAATGATTCCATAACCCAAACCTCAGCATCTTCTGTCTCCACTCTAGTCTGTGTTTCCTCCTCTTGAACCAGAGGCGCCTCTGTTCCTGTCCCTCTCTCACAAACATTTACCTCAGTGCCCTCAGAAGCATCTTTCACACCTTGGCTGTAGTAGAAAACAGCAGAGTCCATTGGCATGTCGTTCCCAACCGCCACAGATTTCTTTTCAACAACAGACACTTTTGCTGGAACTTTAACCAAAACTTTTGATGATGCTTCGGTTGCTTTCTCTTCCTTCCCCTCAAACTTCTCAGTCAGTCTTTTCAGCTCACCTGATTTTCCGAGGCCTTTATGTCCAGGTGAGGTCGGTAGAGTCAACCGACTGTGGACAGTGTGGTCGGTTTCAACGGTTTCCGTGGTTTGGGTAGAAGACTCTGTAGACGGATGCTTCTTCTGGGCAACCTCCATGGCTTCTTTTTTCTCCTGCAGGGCTATGAGTAGCATGTCCTTCTCTGCACGAAGCTTGGCCACCTCTTTCTCAAGTGCAGGAACACCCTTAACCCGCTCTTCCATCTCTTTCAGCTGTTTCAAGGCTGTAGCCATCTGTTCTCTAACTGTCTGCAGCTGGCTGGGTGGGATTGGAGTCAATGCGGTGCCAGTTGCTGGAGTGCTGCGCCCAGAGGTCTGAGGACTGGGTTTAGTCCAGCCACTCTGCAGATGTTGGGTGGCCGGAGAGGGTAAGATCTGTTTGGGAGGATCTGCAAGCTGAAAGCGCCCACCGTTCTGGTGTTGGTGGGATTGCTCCTGCTGTAACCGCCGGCTGGTTTCCAAAAGAGTCCGCTCAACTCTGGGATTGCGTTGTGGTGGAGGGGGTGGCACTTTGGCTCCAGCCGACAGGGGAGGAACACTTAGGACGGTCACAGGGGAAAGAGAGAGCACTTCGCAAGGCGCTGACCCAAGGCGGTTGCGTGGTGGCGGCGGCGGAGGAGCTCTGCCATCCTCGCTAGCTGGAGATGCCAGAGACTCTGTGGATGTCCAGCCACTGGCACGTCCCCCCACACTTGGACTCCTTTGGGATAGTTTGAAACCTCGGCCAGAGCGCCGGGAGCTGACAGGTGCCCGACGGAGATTGTGCCCACTTTCTATCTCTTCTACATATTTGAGGAAGTCCAGATCCAGCTGGAAACCATAAGGAGTCTGGACAGAGTAGGAGCCGGGCTGGTCCGCCTCCTCCTGACTGGAGTACATGAATGGAGAGCCCAGATCTGAAGGGAAAAGGACATGTGACTGCACAATATGGCTACGTACTTTAAGATGGCCCAAAACAGGGACCCACACATAAAAACACTTCTATTTCACATAACTTGTTGTAAAAAGTGTAGTTAACTCCACAAACCTGCTATTGGAAGGATTGATTTGTCACAAACTTAAATACTAGTGCAACAGTAAAACCTGGCCTTGCAGCCTAAATACCCACATTTTCAAAGTCACAAGAGAAAGTGGAATATAAGGTGGGAAGAACAAAAAAGCATGTTCGTGCAGGTTCTTACCAGGCAGCTTAGAGTTAACTTGCACCGATTGAGTCATTTTTTTTCGGGATTGGGACCTTTCAGCACACACAGCTTCAAATCAGCACCTGGCTAAAGAAAACACAGAGACATGAATGCATTTATCATGAATGTACTTAAACCAAAAGCAAGGAAAAGGATGTTATTTCTAAAACACTGTCAACAAGAGCTTTTTTTTTTAAAGATTTTCAAATTATTTTCTGTAAGCATCAAAATCACAATGTCCTCCCATGAGCACATTTTTGTGAATACAAATCAGTTCTACACAGCAAAGAAAATATATAACTTATAGACAAAGTTAAACATTTTGTGTCTCCTTGCTTTCACTTACAATGCCCATAGATGCTTTTTTTGGAGCTGTAAACTTACTACAGAGTGCGGAAAGAAGAAGCTTATGTGTTTTGTTATGGCTCGTTGGCACGTGTGACAGCCTGTGACTGAATTCAAAAGAAGGTGAATTCCCTTCTTTCAGAGATAAAGAGGTTTTGTTAAATGTGTGTCTTGTTTGCTTTTCCTCCTCAGAGGCGTTGAAGGATGTTGAGCCTGACATCATCCATATCTCTAGTGTACACAGTGACAGATACATGCCTAAATTTCAAATGTACATTTGTGTGTGTGTTTGTATAGAAACTTCCCCCATACAGTGAAGATAGCAGGCAGGGGAAACACAGCAGAACATAGTCAACAACAAAGAGCTGAACAGAGACCAAAAACCACAAGACAGCGGCTCCATTAACAAGCGTCACACCATCCAACTCCACTGACAAACCACAGGATTCCTCTCAACACCTCTAAACCTACCATACATCTGTCTACTATTGTTATCTGTTATTTCCTTTGAGAATAATTTCCATGTATTTAGACAATCTTAACAGAAAAACTCTCACAGGACTAAGTACACATTAAAACACCTCAATGCTAAATATTAAGTTATGACACATTACTTTAAAGAATCAACATGGAAGTTTTTTTTATCACTAAAAAGTGGTTCTTATTCCAAACAAGGCAGGAAATATAAAAACACTTCCTGTGTGTCAGGAAAAGGAGTAGAAAAACTGCATAACCTGGATACTTTCTGGATAATTGTGTGCCCATTACAGAGAAAAGACGGCAACACTGACTTGAATGTAACAGTGTAATTTTTGGATTTTGTTATGTCATGTTGTTGTCGTGTTGAGGAAAAATTTACCTCTCAGCTGCTCAGTGAGCGATTCATGCAGCTGGAGTTCAGGCTGGTTTCCTCCTCCCGGCTCCACTCAGCCCTGAGAGAGAGAGAGAAATTAATAAACCATCAGAACTGTCCAAACAGTCAAACATACACATCACAGAGCAGAGAAACAGCAACAGTACTGTACAGCATGTTCCCCACATAACAGCATACATCATTGACAGTGCCTCTTATCCCCTGCCATAGACACTACATGTTACATTAATGCACTTCTTTTGCACTATTATCTATGTGCACTGCAAGACTGCTGTCTGCGTAAGACATGTATATATATCCGGTGTGTTGTGGATGTAAAAATACTTTCTGTGCAAATCTCAGGTTCTTCTATATGTGCAACATAAAAATACACTCTGTCTTTGAAATTTGAAAACATGTTTCAGATAGTAATTTGTTTCCCCACACACACACACACAAAACCTCAGGTACCTGCAGTCATTCATTTTCTTTAAACATACATACTCTTGTAGTAGCACACACACAGATGTGTTTCCAGCAGCCTCAGGCACATTCCTAACACATGCTGTTTCAACACACAGGTCGTCCTTCTAGCTGACTGACTACTGATAACCTATAAACACACACACGCATCATCTGTCAGCTCACACTGCAAAGACATTTATTGTCAAAGTCAAGACTGTAACATTCAGACAGACAGAAGACTAATTATTACAAATTATACTGTGCCTTATTACAGACAGTGGATTCATTTAAATATCCAGAAAAAAGAAAGAATCTTGATACTGATAACATTTCTGCTCAGGATCTTGTTATCGTCTACAGCTCTGGTTCTCTTCAGTCTTTCTGTCAGTTTCTACTCTCAGGGTCAAACTGCAGTGAACGTGATACCGCAGCATGCGGATAAATCAGACACGAGTTATACAAACGCTAAAAAGGTTTTCAGGCATAGTTCACTTTGGGCCAAGCCAGAGCGAGGTAGTTTACTGTAATCTGAGTTTTTGTATTGGGTTTGCTTGTATTTGTTTAGGATCAAGCAAACCAGAGCTTATAAACGTCACATGACTCAAAAGTGGCTTGTTTATTGGGCAAATTTTAACAACATGTAATCTTGCCCTGTTGGAATTACAAGAGATTTTGATGTTGAAACAAATCTGGTTTCAGTTTATCCAACTTTAGCTCCTCGTCTGCACTCTTCTGCTATGCCAACGTTGCATTTAACTGATTAAGCTTTTGTAAAAACACAAGTACAGTTTGTGTCCAAGTTAGGTAATATACCCAAATTAACTTTTATTAAGTGGTCTCAGTACATTTCCAATGGAGCTCTGATATGATTTGTATCAGTGACAGGAAATAAAAACCTTGCGTCTGTTTCTGGGCAGTTTTGATGTGATGTCATTACTGTTTTCCACACATCAACAATTATGACTGTATGCAGGTGCTTATTGCAGGCACTACCTCAGTCATATTTTTATAGCGCTGCTTAATTTGCAGACATGCTGCAGGTTGTTAAAGCCATGAAGAAGTTTGGGAACAATCCTACTCAGCAAAGTAGGACAAAGCCTGTTGTGCATCACTGTGCCATTACTTACTTTATCCTACCAAGGTGACATCTATAACATGCATTTTTTTTCTGTCCAGTTTTGCAACAACCCGTAACTTAACATGCAGCAATCGTTGCACATTCTGCTTTAGTTTCCACTGTTTTCTATCGTTTTTGGAACTAACTATCAGCACTGCTTGTGAGGCAGTTCTAAATTCAAACACTGCAATTAATAAAGCAGGAAGTGACACCACAACACATTGGGGGGGGGGCTTAATGTCTATCGCAGGTTCATAAAAGATCAGGTTTTGGGAAGCTCCAGTTCCCCAGAATGGAAAGGGTATGTTATTAATATGCCCCTTATGCAAGTATTTTCTAAGCTTAAATTATTGGTTTAACAGCAGTGGACTGAGGCCATCAACATGATTATTATCTAGTAACATGGCTGCTACTACCAATAACTGGTCAAATACTGACAGGTGTCTGTAGAACACGATTCATGAAACTGATCTGCATATATACCTCTATTTTCATTTGTCATCATCTTTTATCACTTCATTCTTTTTCATTCATCAATTTCCCACACTCTTCTCCTTCTCCTCTTTCTTTTACCTCCTTCTTTCCATTCTTCATCTCTACCCTGCTCCCCTCACATGACTTTCATTTCTCCTCACCCACTGCGCACACACACACACACACACACACTTCCCCAGCTCTCAAGTGTTGCTGTTTTTCTCTCAGATTTGATGACAGACAGCAAATTACAGAGAAGCTGCATTCCTTCCCTCTACACCCCGAGTCCTGACCAGCTGAGAGCCACGCTGTCAAGTCTCTCTCACACACACGCACACATACCACTGACTGCAAATGCTCATAATGACGCACAAGCCACAAACAAAATTACAAAAATGCATGTACATGAGTGCAGACACACAGCGACAAAACACAGAGGAAACCATGTGAGTGCACACATTTACACAAATAACATATTGAGTCCACACACACACACAATGCTGCAGTCAGATAAAGACAATGTTCATAGCTACAAACTTCATGAGCACATTGCGGGCATATCACCTTAATTTAGTAAACACCCCAAAGAAGTTCAGAACAGATGAGCTTCGTTGTTCTTCAGACAAAGTTCCTCTATGGCTACAAATTACACGACGTTCTGGAATCAGTCTAAATGCAGAGCTGCAATCATAACTGCAGCTCACACCCAACGCTACAGTCACATTTCGTAACATTACAGGAGGCTCAGTCTTTAAGTTCTGCATCAGCAACCAGAAGTGTAAAACTATAGCAGATCACTTTGAAACAATGTGGAATAAATGCTCCTACAGTACAAAGCTTAACAAAGATTAAAACATATTAAAGAGAAGCTCGCATATTGTAGTTTGTTCGTTACGATTGAAAAGTCTATTTTCAGCTGCTTTATGTTTCAACTATTTCAAAAACATTTACAGGAAAGAACATCATTTTGTATCAGACAGAAAGAGCAAGTTAATTCCAATTCATTTCTAGAGTTATGATGGACAGTTTGGGTAAAAAAAAAAAAAATTACAGTTTGCCTTTTTTTTCCTTTTAAACAAACTTGGCATATTTGTGACTTTGTTTTAAGATCTATACTTTTGTGTGACTGCTTGTAATTCTTTTCCCCTGTTGGATGTTATTGTGTTTGCAGATCTCAATAATGATCTTTCTAAGTGCAGTTTTATTATTGTCAAACCTGTAAAAATAAGACCCAAGATGTAATAAACTGAAATTAATGGGATACTTTATGCAAACTGCTTTAGTCATGAGTGGTTTAGGATTCAAGCCAAACATGAGCCCGTCATTTTACACTGAAAACACATTTCTATTAAAAATCATTTGAATGGATTGGTACTTCAGTAACCAAAAGTGTGTCCTAAAATATATAGAACAACTTGTTGATACATTTTTCCCCTCTGCTTCAGTAGGAACATGTGACGAGTGGAGAGGCACCACGTCGTCCTCGAGTGTTATTAATGACGAGAAATGGAAGAGGAAATGTTGTGCCGGTTCGAGGCTCGGGGCCATGTTTTGGAACAGTGACCTCATCCCAGGTAAGTGAGAGAGAGACCCCACCGCCACCCTTTTCCCGAGAAGGAAAGCCAGAAAGAGGCAGAGAGAGAGAGAGAGAGGCGACCTGACAGAGACGAGGAGGAGGGAGTGAAAGCCAACATCCTCTCTCACTGACAGACTTTTACTTTCAACTTTTACTTTCGAGGAGCAAAATGAGGAAGCTTCACTGCTTTACATGACTCTCACTGAAAAAAACCCATACAACAAATCAAAATCTTTCCCACACACACACACACACACACACACACACACACAGAAACAAAGATCCAGACTACTTAAACAGGCCTCCAACCACATATGAATACTATAGTATTAGTAACTGTTGTGGGGATTTTGAGCATGTCGCCTGACCGTCAGCATGTAACAGCTACTACATGGACCTCAAGCTGAGACTGTTTTCTCCACTTCCATTTCCAAAGTCAAGAAGCGAATGTGGACTAGAAGAGGTCAGAAAAATGGAAACACCCACGATTCCATAACAAAAGAGCAAAATTAACCTCAATGAAAATCATGTGCTGTGCTCAAAAGCTCCTGAAGGGACCTTGAGGTAAAATACTTCTGTAAACTGTCGTTTCTGACGTCAAGAATGAACTTTGCTTTATGAAACAGGAAACTATGTCAATGTAAATGTTTATTTTGACAAACTTAAACTCTTGTTACAGTTTATCTTAAACCTTAAACCAGCTTCTGATCCTGAACTAAATCTCCTGTAGAGGCGCGAAGATTTCTTTCATGTCTCTATCCTTGTGAGGACGCTTAGGCCTAAAAGACATAAAAATACAAACATAAACACACACAGAGACAGGAGGGCCTCTCTGCTGCTAGGATAAATCTGCAGTTTCCTGAAGGGAAGCCCACTACTCCCCCAATAAATCCCCCTCATCACTAAAACACACTCAACCCCTTCATGGCCCTGTGGGAGACCTCCCATTGTCTCCCAGTAGGAACCGGGGGGGGTTCTGCCAGGAAACCCATCAGGCCGTCCTGAAAGCTGCTTCCTGAAGGCAGCAGGAAAACACCGGAGAGAATACAAGCTGAGAGCTGAACAAATAAAGCCAGTGTGACACGAACATGAACGAACACACACACACACACAGAGCAACAACAGCAGCAAAGCCGACATCACATGATGCATCACACTGAGGTTAGATAATGTGTTATCAGTTCTGGCTGCAGACTGAAGTGTTTAAGTGTTGGTGTGTGTTAACTCTCACACACACAGTAACGCTCTATCACCTCTGTGTGCAGGTTTCTGCCTCCCCCTCCCCATCATTTCAAAATAAATCACACACAGATGTCACATCAGTAACATCTTGTGTGTCCTGCCGTATCAAAAAAAAAACTTTTTTTTTTCCACAATGAGGTCGACTTCAAACATCACATGCGTCCTGCCTCCCCTCCCTCTTCCTTCCAGATTCTCCAGCAAACACAATCAGCCACATTCAGCCTCCACAAAGAGGCATTATGCCTCTATGGTGGTAATGCTGTTTTCGAAAAGTTTTGTGAGGCCTCGTTGTTTTCTCACACACACACACACACACACACACACTTCCTGACTTGTCCAGGTTCAAAATGTCACAAAGTGAATTCAATCAAGTGGCTGGAGAAGCCCGACACTTAGTGAGCTTTATTGATGAAGACACAGTCTGGCAGTGGAGCTCTAACGGCTCCCACAGATTTAAAATCTGACATGAAGTTTCTCATGGAGGATAAAAGGAGGCCACAGTGGACACCCAGTGATAACTTGAGGGGAAAAAAACACTTTGTGCTTCCTTCTCTGTCAGATCTCCTCTCTCTGATATTTATTTTGAAATGAGTTCATGATGAAATTGTTGCCTTTTTCTGCTTTATTTAGAGATTTTTTAGCCTGATACTCAGACTGAATTGCCTTTTCATCTCACTTGAATTCATTCAGTCTGACGCTGTGTGCATGTAAGCCAAACTTCCTGTTCGGAGGGGGGTTATTTTGTTTTGTCCTCACCACTCAGTTGTGACACGTCAGTCGTGCCAACATTATTTTCCAGTCCACCATTTTTGATTGACAATCAAGAGATTCACAACGACCAAGTTATCTGTTGCTCCAACCAGCTGAAACTGCTGTTGTGAGCACAACAGATGAACAAATCAGAGATGTGGGCAGTGATCCGAGGTGTGGGACAAGATTTTGATCCTTTTTGATTCCCAAAAAGTTTGTAAGGAGTAAACCAGTTCTTATTTAGACATTCTTTTTTTTATTCCTCCAATCTGTGGCAGCAGAGCAACTGATTTCCATTTTGACAAATTCAGCGAAATCTTTAGTCATATTTCATTTTATTTTGTCAGAAAAATGTCAGTTACTAGCGAGTATATAAGGCTAACAACAACACGATCAGTTTGGCTACCTTGAATACTGCAAAGCATAAATAAAATGAAAAAACACAACAGAACTAGTAGCCCTGTAGCCTCATCCACTTTACATTGTACAGTTATCAAGCTGATGTACTTAAAGGAGGGGTTCCCATTTATTCTATCTTCATATAAAACTCACATGCCCACGTACAGCAGGGTATCGATGGGTGAGGTTGAGGCAGAATTTATAAACCATTATCCAAAATTCAGATGATATATAAGATTTCAGCCGTCTGAGTTCATCAACTGGTATGTTCAAGTTTTTTAGTGCGAAAATCCCTTTGAGTCCATGTCATCTTGAATCTGGAAATATCCTTTAAAAATGACTTACAGTTGTACAAATATTTTAGTATTGATACTCTTTTCATTGACATGATCTGTTGGGAAAACTGCATTGTGGTTTTCATCCAGGAAAGATTCAAACATAACTTCTGAACAGAAAAGACCTGCCTGGACATGAATGGATACTTGGAGTAACAACATAATATGTTTCTATCTGGAAACGATGATGCTGCTCACAGTTTGTATCCCAGCAGCAGCATCACACAGTCAGCTGAGGCCGAGGCAGCCCCATGGCTGACGGCTGGCTGCCCCTCCCTGAAACAAAGCAGCGCTCACAAATTGAGTTTTCCCCAATTAGTCAGTTTCCAGCTCTGATGTCACGTTGCATTTTGGACCAAACACACCTTGTTTTCCCTCCGTGGCGAGACAAACTCTCCAGGCCTGTTTCCCCAAACAAACCGAACCTTTGTAGTTGTAGCTGCTTTTTAAATATTTGGCTCAAATATCAGCTTTCCTTTTCTCTCAACAGAGTTTTCCATCTCAGCACTACAAATTTGTCTCTTTTTTTCTCTCATTTCCATCTTCTCTGAGGACTTCAGCTTTTTTTGGTTGTGTTTTCTAGCCAAGCAAACAACCAGAAAATAAACCAGCTTAAGCCTCTAAACATCTCTGCAAGTTGACCCAGATATCTGGTCCACAGATTTGTGTTTAAGTTGAGACTGTGACCCATTTGTCTCTTTCAACAGTAGCAACTGGAATCTCCAGATGTTTGATACTCACAACAACAGAACAAGACCAGATGTCGGCCGCGGCCGCCACTTTCTGCTCAGAACAGAAATATGCGTCTATTATCATGTTATTTCCTTCACTGGTAGAAATTATACCAGTTAAGCATCTCTTTGATGGAGAGGGTCGGGGTAATGACAAGGCACTGGGTGTGTGCACGTCTTTGAAATGTCTCTCAGAGCTCCTGAGAACACACCTTCATCACCATGGAGCTGCTCTGGTGGAAAACACGTTTGCAGGCTCTAATTCAGTTTTCCATCATGCTCCGATTCAGTTAGCCTCTCAGATTTGGGCTGGTCATTACTCCTGGAGTCACACCAACAGGTAATTTTAAGTCTGGCAGGCATTATGAAATCTAATTGAACATATCGATGCCCTAGACTCGACTCTGAGTATGTCTGCAGAGAGCTTTTACCCAAATTGCAAACGAGACTCCTTTCATTGAGTTTGGTCTTCTTGTGTTACCTCGTCCGTTATGTTATTTATTACATCCTTACGGTTCATTACGCAACTGTTTTACCTCCTTGTTTTTGCAGCTTTGTGGACTTTTTTTTCCAGTATGTTCATGCCACTTAATAAGATACCCTTTGTAGGTTTTATAAGATTTAACTAATAGCTTTATCAGAAGTAAATAACTAGCCAGGTTTCCATCGAAACGCAGCCCAAATTTTCAGAAAAATCTGCTAAAATAAATGTCGATGAACACTTGTTTATGTACACTACTGTTATGTAAAGTTCAGGAGGTTCACTGACAAACATTTGCTGGCACAAACAAGCGCACTTGGTGCCATTAAACCTTTGCAAAAGATAGGGGCACAATGAGATGTAGTAGTGACCATGATTGGAACATGGCATTTCTGTTTGTTTCCTCTATTTATTTAAAGGAAGGTAAAGGCCTCCTCATCGCTTGACGCAAAAATTTTCATCAATTTTCACCCCTTCAATGGATGTTTAAGTCAGGATTCATGTACTTGATTATTTAATTACACAATTTTTTTCTCCTCAAGCACAAGCGAAAAAAAAAAACTTTTTGGTAATATTTCGCCTGTTCTTCAAATTTTCTTCTCCTTCCCCTCATGTTCATAAAAAACAGGTGGATGGAAACCGTCCTTTGGATGACTTCTAAGCATCAACAGCCAGCGTTGAGGAAGCTCTGGCTCCAGCAGGACACTTCTGGATCAAATTCCATTAATGAAAAACTTATTAACATTTACAACCACAGACCGCACAAACAGATCGAAAGACTCTTTACTAATAAGTAGAAAACGTATTTTCTAGAGAGAAACCTTTAGAGAGCCTTTATTGATGATTTATTAACTATTTTAACAGCACACCTAATAATTTATTAGAGATAGTTTATTAGAACCTTTTATTCATTACTTGACTGTTAGTGACAAACCAGCTAGAGGGATTTTCAAAAACATGGTTATCCAAATGTTATTCTTATTAATGGATTATTATTTGTTTTTAAATTAGTTGTAAATTATCTATTGACCGGTAATAAAGTCATTTGTTACAACTTTTACAACATCTTATGCAATCTTTTATACATTCTATTAACAACTGAAACCAGGATTTTTATTCACATAATTTTATAAAGCAGTGGCCCAAAAAAAGCTGTTGCATAAAAGCAAGTAACAAAAACAAAAAAAGAAGAGATAACAATGTAGAACATGAACATTAGATGGAAACAACGAAATAAAGACAGGCAGCAATATAAAATGGAGTACAATAGGATATAAAATGTTGTTTTCATCTCGTGCGGGAAGTGAACATGGAGGAGTTGGAGCCTTCTCTGGCCTTTTTATAGGACTTCGGAGGGCAGGGGTGCTTTTCCACCGGCACCTCTGTGCTAAACACAACATTTGTTCCATTATGAGACAGAGAACAGAGCTGATCTCTGTGCTGTGATGGGTTTGGGAACCAGACTGAAAGTGGAGTTCCAGGCCTTGCTCTCACTTCGCCCTCAGAGACGTTTCTCAAGAATCAGATTCAAAATCTTGAGACAGCGTCAGAGAAAGTTTAAATACAACCACAAACTCTGTCTTCAGTGTTGCACAAAACTTGCATTGTTCATTCCAAAAGTGAAAATTGGGTTCAAAGGTTTGTGGCAGCACAGTGACTTGCCAAAAGAGTTTCCAAAAGCAGCCATGGTTTGGTTCTTCGTCCGGTTCAGTCAGAGCAAATCTGACCATTTTGGTGCTCAAACCGCAAGAGTCTTAAAACCACTTTCACCATTTTAGCAGCCAAAGGCCTTTCAGGGTCAATTATCACAACGTCTGCATCAGATGGTCAGCGTCTCGTAGAGTAAACAGATTCACCAAATGCTGCAAAAATCAGCAGTTTGGTTAGTTTGCCGTTGTCCCTCTGATGTTAGTGCACAGAGTTTGATTAGTGCCTCTCTCCAAAGCTCTGCCAGCACTCAAGCTGATGTGGGTATTTATTTTTAGCCCTGTGTTTTTCATTCAGAGTTTCTCAGGCAGTGGAGATAGCAGTGTCTTGTCCATAGTCTCTAAGAAATGCACTACTTACCATTTATTCCACTTTGAATAACTTTAACTTAAAACTATGATGCTCGGCTGTTTTGGGAAAGTATTCAGCTTTGAAATTATTGTTTCTGTAGAAACCAATGGACTTGGGTCAGAATACGACAGACAGCATAGGGAAGTCAGAAAGTACTGAAAGAGAAATTAAAGCAATGCTGATTTTTGGCAATAACTAAAGAACATTTCAGTCCTTGTCCACTAATATTCTTTTAATTCTTTGCTACACCGTTCATGATGTTGACTCGTCCTATTTAAAAGACAGAGTTTGAGATAAAAAGTCCAGAGCCTCAGGCAAAAGCCAACTGTGGATCCATTCCACAGAGACGACTTTTGGCTTATTGTCCTTTTCCATTACAGTAAATGAACAATCAGTAAATGAAACTACAGAACACAGGGTGGCCTGTCATCTTGTTTTCCACCGCTTTGACTTATTATCTCATTATCTCAAGATATACTCAACATGATTCTCAGATGCTCAAATTCATTTTTTAAAAGGTTGTTGTCACAAGTTATCACAAACGATCAAACGTTATTTTCTCATGATCACAAGTGAAATATCTCATTATTTAGTTTTTCTGAGATTCATGTGACGTATCTTGACTCAACAGCCAGCCCGAGTCTAACACAGGCAATCAGGAATGATTGAATTTATTCAAAAAGGCCAAGAGGAAGGACTTTATGGTAGAAATGATCAGACATGGACAGACGAATTCTACATCATTAAAATAAATTGGTTAATTAGATTTCTGAAAAACCATTAATCTGTCGTCTTAACATTATTTGTGAAGCGTCTGATATCTCAAAATAAAAATTGAATTCAAACTTCATCTGCAAACATGGAGGCAAAACCACCAAAATGGATTCCTTGTATAAGATCTTGAGACTAACGAGGAAAATGAAGTCATGAGCCGCTGTGTGTACCAATGTCACCAACAGCTTCCTTTGTTTTACTGTTAAATATTTGTGTAATTCATATTTATTACATTCAGCTGTGTACAGATATATTGAAATTGTTCTGTTCTTCCTGTCCAGCATAAAGTCAACTTTGGAGCCATTGTTTTAACGTGATTGTACAAAATACAATGAACTACAAAAAAAACAGACACTTTTTTATGCTATAAGAGCAACATGCAGAAAACTGGCAGCTGCTTCTCTCAAACACACTCAACCTCTGAAGAGCTTTTCTCTCCTTTCAAGGACAATTTGGAAAACCACTCCAATCAGAGAATCTGGCGTGAAGCTAAAAGTGGTCATTTCCATTTTCAAAGCCTGGGTGGCTGCAAATTATGATGAAAGCCTCCTGTTATCAGGTTCCAGGCAGCCCTTACACTTCAAACTAATTGTTGCCTCAGATAAAAAAAAAAAAACCTCGAACTTTAAAACAGATAAACCACGGTGAGAGGAGAGAATGAACATGAAACCTTTGAAAAACTCTTCAGGAATTATTATTGTTATTGCAATCAGTGAGGATCAGCTTAATGCTTCACTAACTAACAAACAACAGGCTCAAGATTTATCCCTCAACAAATAAACAAATGGCTCCACCTTTAACTGGAAGAGTTCGCCCGCTGTCTTGTATTGACTCTCACTCAATCAAGAAGTAGTGGAAGGAAGTTAGTGGAATGGAAGGATACTAAAGCAAAAGTACAGAAGTGCAATCAGCTAAATGTATTTAAAATTATTAAGAGCAAAGGTATTTGTAAGTCTGTTCATTGTGTTGTTTTGTATCATATTATTGAATTATTCAGGAGTCAGTAGAGTCTGATGAGCCTTCAACTCATAGATCTGTTTCTAGTGTTCCCACTATACCTGCTGGATTTTGCTCACTGGTACCTGAAACAACAGACCCCCCCACCCCCCTTCTTCTAACACTCATCTTTACCAACATGACTTTGTAAAGATTAAAGAGAAAACTGCTGAAAAGGTTGTGAGAACAGCAATTTAAAAATCGAATGTCAGCAAATGCAGCCTGAGGTCAGCCTGTCCACAGTCAAGGAGACGACGCCAGAAATAATCCAGACGAAATCCAAAACAAAGACAACACAGCCCGTTACTGTGTAAGGGAAGAAGACGGTGAAGGAGTTCAGAGTGGAGCCTGTGCACACAGCAGCCATTAAATCCTCGAACATTTGTTCTTCTGGATTATAAACCCACCATGTTACCTGGGAGAACATGCCGATTTGTTTTTTGACTGAACTTTACCATCAGGCCAACACTGCAGAGTCCACTTTCTCTCTGCATCATGAGCAAAGAGTAACTCTCAGTCTCAGGCGCTAAAATTAAAACCACTCGTAATAGAGCTAAAAATACGGCGGCATGCGTTTTATCAGGCATCAGCACTCATGAGTGCAGAATTTAATTTAGTTTTAATTTAATAAACTGTCCTTCAGTTCCGAAGTGTAAACAAGGCGAGGATGCATGAATTAGGACCTAAGTTCAAAGAGTATGAAAGAAAACATAACCGGACAGGTATCAGAGTGTAAGACTGACCCCCTGACACCCTCCAACTAAACTTACAGAGAATCTATTTTGGAAGCGACAGCAGTAAGTCAAACCCCACAGTCCTGTTGCAGAAAACAGTTTCCCCTGAGACGGCCTCAGAAAGTCATTAAGAGATTAAGACTCATTTATTGCAGTAGAGTGTCCAGTGGTTAGCAATTTGGGAAAATTTTTGTTTTTTTCATTTTTTTCAGAGACAACATGTAGCTAAAAATAAGAAATTACAGTTAAGAAGACATTAATGATTTTAAACTGCATGTTTAAAATTAGTTTTGATTTCTGTTTCATTTTAAAGCTGACATCCTAAACATTTATTTTCTTTTTCAGCGTTTCCAATCAGTCCGTTATTATTTCCAAACCAGTCAAAGGTATGAAACTATAAAAATCATTTAACCTCAGCCTGTCAGTCACCACTCAAAGTTCGTGACCTCCAGAGAGGATCGGGCTGTCTGCAGACCCCTCGTCATAATCAGATACAGCATCACTACTGGAGCAACACAGGTCTTATTCACACTTGTAAACCACAAACATAAACTTCATTACTGGAGACAGAAACGTGCTCCCAAACCAGGAGCAGCCATCATCGTCATCCGTCACCGAACTGGACATTCCTTCAGAGGTGAAATCAAAGTCCAGCTTCCTTTAGATAAACACTTACAATCTACCTGTGTTAACAAACCTCATCCAGGGTTTTGTTTAAACCAGGGTACATCATTTAACATCCGGCAGCGATATTTTTTTTTAATGATTTTAGTAACAGCATCTGTGCATGGCAACGACAGTATGGTTAAGGTTTATGTAAAGATATTGCTTATGGAAAATAAACTATGGTTAAACCTACACCAACCTGCAGAAATAAGCTGTGATAACAATATTGACATATTATCACCTTTTAAAAAGGTGAAGCCCTGATCGATCCAAATTTCAGGCATTTTACAAATGGGCATCAATATGATTAACAGAATTGATCCTGTGGTGAAACTCACTGTTGTATTCATCCAAACAGTTCTGAGCACGAGCACGAGTTGTTTGTTTCCCCATTTACAGAGGTGAGAAGTTTGTGTCCACCTGATGAACATAAGTACAACACTGACTCTCCTTTTAGCTCTGTTTTTGGTCTCCACCACCTCCTGAGGGAAATATTTGGCTCTTTAGCTGCTAAATGCTCCACTATGTTTACCAGCTGAGCAGGTAGAATACAGTGACTTTTTAAGAGCTTTTTCTGTAGTTGTTTATTTTTTTTAACCAGCAGCCTCTGGGAGTCTCTACCCAACATTTCCCATAATCCCATTTCACATCTCTAGAGAAGGGGAGTAACCATATTTTACTCAGATGTTTCTGCCTCCTCTGTGGTGGATTTCCCCCTGCGTTATTGCTTTTTGATCATTTGGGACCTAATCCAGAACCAGACTCAGACTCTCCTTTGTCTCCTAATGTAATAACACAATTTTATTTTTATTTTATTGTAACACAATAAACATCTGGATGTGACCTCTGCTGAAGGTCGTGGTCTATCAGACGAAATACGTCTGCTGAGGTCAGCTCAGCGTCTGAACGTGTGTCTGAACGTGTGAACACCACCACAGATTAAAAACTGAGGAGAGGATGCGTAATAACAGAGAAGAGAGCAGCCAGAGGTGGGAGGGGGGGTTCAACACTTCTGACAATAGAGCCGTCTGGGAGGGGGGGATTTCCGTGCCCATGTAGCAGCCTCACCCACAACAGCATCTGATTAAAAGAGAGATTTTTTCTACGTGTGCTCCACATTTAGCAAGCATACAAACTTTATTTATAAAGCACTGTCTAAAATGGAAGCTTTACAGGAAAAAGAAAAGAGGAGAGCAGGATAGAAAGAGAGTGATCTGAATTAAACAAGAAATAGAAAGATATAAAATCAACCGGAAGCCAACGAAAACAAACATGTTTTAAGATCATTTAAACTTGTGCACTTATTAAGAGTCGTCAAGGCCTTTTTCAGAGGCGAGGAGCAACAGGCACGATCACAAAAATAACAGAACAACACAACTAAATCTGCTCAGAAAATAAATATCTGAAGTTACAGACCACGGTACATGTTTCTTCTCAGACTATGACACCACAAAACACCTGTTTTAAAACAGTCAAGTTAAGTCCAGAAAATTACCTTTAAGTTGAAAAAAAAGTAATAAATATAATATTTAATATCTTTGAGAGATTAATTAAACATTTCATAAAACTAATATGATTAAGAAAATCCTTGACTAAATAAAAATCAGTTTACTATAGAAATGACTGTAAAAAAGGTTTAAAATCTCTGTAGATTTAAGAAATCTGATGAGTTTAAAACATTATAAACCAAAATAAGATCATAAAGAACTACTGTAGGATTTTTTTTTTATTTTGTGCATTAAAAACACAATGTTTTTCAAAACTAGATGAAAAGCTTTACAAGTGTTTCTCCCAGACCCTGCAGAGCCAATAAGTTGTGATCAATAATTCACCACGAAGCTTTGAGACAGTGAAGTGTTCAGCTGTTTGTCCACCAGTCAGTCAGTAATCAGATAATCGATACGTGTCAGTAGCATGTGTGTTAATCGATCCCTCGGGCTGTTTCTTACCTTGTGGCTGCTCTCCGTCCAGTCTCACTGAGACTTGTCATGACTTTCGGAGAAGGTAAGAAAAGTTTGGGTGGAGGGAAAAAAAAGAAGAAAAAAAAAAACTCGTATCAAGTTACACAAAATGTAAAACATCTTTCCGATTGGGTATTTCAAAATAAAATGCTGAACTGGTTGTTCTTGTGCCTGTCACACTTATTTGTTTGTTGTTTTTGTATGATATTAATGTCCATTAGTATTTTGTCTTTTAATGCCTGTTGGAGGCAGGAACAATACTAAATGAATGCAAAGAATATACAGCGTTACAACTTGTTTTGATAAGAAATGAGCTAAGACACACATTGCCCTTCAAATCCATGTTTATAGATAGATAGATAGATAGATAGATAGATAGATAGATAGATAGATAGATAGATAGATAGAATTTATTAATCCCAAGCTGGGAAATGACATTATGTGCAGTATTGTTCAGGAATATAACAGTACTTTTAGGGTAGAGGATAAACATAACGGTGGCATGAGAGCAAAACAAGTTGTAAGGTTGTATGACCACTATTTTTGTTTGTGTTTATACCAAAATGTGATTTTTTTTTTTAGCATATAATGGACGGATATATACATTTAGTTATATATTACATTATGTATATCATTTATATTGTTACTTTATTGTTACTTAATAATTACTCACATTGTGTATTATTCTGGTATGCACTGTTTACATAAACTACACTTACTGACTTTGTTGCTCCTAATCATCATTGTGTCACTCTTACCTTGTTCTTACCTTGTAATTTTGAGCTTAATTGCTCATGTATAGTTTCTGTATTTATCTCTGTTCTTACCTTTTATATAGTTTTAATTATTAATCTCCTATTTATTGTTATTTCAGTCTTTGTGCTGCTGCAACACCTGAATTTTCCTGCTGGGGCTCATTAAAGGCCTGTGGTGGAAAGTGATTAAGTAAATTTAATCAAGCGCCATCCTTAAATACATTTCATGATACATTACTTTTCACTTTTCCAAGACACATGTTGTACCTTTTATACCACTACATTTATTTGATAACTTTACTGGGCTAGTTACTTTACAGATTCAGATAAACAGTACAAAATATAATCATCAAATTACAATGTATTATTATACATTGTTCATTTATCCCCAGGGTAAATTCACATGCTATTCAACCCCATATTACATAATTAAAAATGTGCTCCAGTTAAAGAATTTCTAAAATGAATCATTCTGTATAAATAATACATTTACTTTATTTTATTTAAGTAACATTTGAATGCAGAACGTTTACCTGTAACCAAGTATTTCTCCACAGTGGTATTACTCAGGTAAAAGATCTGAGTACTTCCTGCAGCACTGATCAGTTTATTTTGAGTTGCATTTATTTTGAAGGCCGTAAGTGTCTGTTCCGGTCACTTCCTGTCTAACTGATGATTTTGACGCTGCGTTCTAGAGTCCGCCGCGGATCACAATGATTGACAGCTGAATCCTTCAATGAGGAGCGAGAGCCTGCGCCACTGGCCGGTGACGACAGAGGGAGGCGGGGCTTGTTTGTTAGTTTGGTCCAATGGCGCGAAAGTGACGAGCTGTGTTTTTTTAATTTTCAGTCATGAATAAAATGTTGATCACTCTGACTTTACAGAAACAATGTGACAATAACACACACACACTTCAGCACATCTATCTGCTTTAAGAGGACATGATGTTTTCTTCACACAGTGTCACACAGTCTGGATATATATACTGTCCTACCTGTCTATTCAAGTTAAGCTTATACAAACTTTTAAAGTTTACTAGTCAAAGTAAGAAACAAGCTACACTTAGTAAGAAAATAAACAGGTAATCCTGCAGTCCAGTCAAATAAACTGGATTATCTTCCATCCAGCAGAGGACGCTGTTGTCTGTCAGGTTGAAGGCTATCAGACGCTTTTTGATCCTGAAACCAACTCAACGGTCTGATTTACTTCAAGGAAGAAAAACAAACATTTCCTTGGGTTCACAGACATTTTCTTTAATCTCGGAGGAAACATTCCCACCCCCAATGCAATAAAATATTTGAATCCAAGAAAAAGCAAATCTCAATTTACTCAGTAAATATTGTTGTATTGCTAAATCAGTCAGAAAAATAAAACAAGATAAATCTTCTTGTCACAAGTGTGGACAGAAATTAATGGCTCAGACTGAACAATCACAGCAACATCATAGACTGTTGTCGCAACCAGGTAAGATAATCTAAATCACATCATCACTTTTATATCTTTAACACGCAACTAATCAAATCAACTAATCTGCTGTCGTGAGCAATCAGCATCATCATGGTGGTATGATGAGTGGATGAAACTTCGTAATGATACAGGCCTGCAGCAAGTCAGCAGACAGTCAAGTTTCAGTTCAGTTTGTCTCTCTTCCCCTCTTTTCTTTTTAGCTTTGTCATGAGTTTTCATCATTAGACTTAGAAATGTTCTTCCCCTTCCAATTCAAACCTGACCTGTAAACAATAACTAAACAATAACTGTTAAGCATCTGGTTTGTATCTGTTGCTCTGGGAAACAACATAAACTCAAAGAAATCTGACAAATCAGAAAAACAGAGACTTTTTTGTTTCCACTGCCTCTGACTGAAGCAGTTTCTTTTCATAGGTGATAATTTGATAAGGTGCATATTCAGTTCACATTTTCTAGCTTATTAAAGAGTAACTATATTAACATTTTTATGGATTAAAATGATTTATATAAATCAGATTTTCTCTATAGGGTTGAAGTGAGCAGGGTTTTACAAAATGATTAAAGAAATAGTACTTTTCCTTTATTTTGGAGAGTATTGCTAGTATCTGTATATTAAAATTTCAGAGTTTATCTTTCAGACCCTTTGAGTATTTTTAGTGTAAATATGTGGTTCATAGTGAGTATCAAAGTTCACACTTGACTTAAGATACAAACTGAACTCATAGTCCACTTTCCAGCTTTTTCCAGATCTTTCAACCACTCATGTTCGTCATCATTCACTTCCTCAGTGGGTCAAGTTTCACAATGCAAAATACCAAAACTAATAGAACCTCAGATGACAGAAACCCCATGTCCCGAGGAAGAATGTGGTGGAGAGCACATAAAAAAAGCTTGTAAATCAGTTTTGTTATATTACAACCTGTTATCATGTGACCAGTAATACAAGATTTTTGGAAGCTTCAGAAAAAACTTAAACTCAAGTCAAGATTTTTTAAAGTTTGTATCACTTTAACCAACTCTTGTTTTAGTGCGATGCTTTCAGTAAAATACTTTTAACTCATGCTGTTTTTCTGTGAATGTTACAGATTCATTTCCAAGTTAAATGCCTGGAGTCCTTGCAGCATCTTAGCAGCAGTTTTCATCCTGGATTCAGTCTTTCTCAGCAACCTGACAAATGAGAAACAGCACTGGGGAAGATTTAAATTCACATCAAGTCAACTCTTTTTTTTTATCTTGCTTTCACAAAAGAAATTCAAATATAATATAACACTCCAGTGTACGCACAGGAAAGCTTGGCTGTCCGGTGACCAGAGGGAACAATGTGGGGACTGGCAGGTTGCCGTGACCTGGCAGAAACAACAAAACACCTTTAAAATGAATTACTGGTCAACGTGACACTGTGAAAACACCACGTACAACCACAGGCTGAGGACAGGAGGACTGATGGGTTCAACAGTTTAAACCTTCCTGAGGTCAAACAGATACTGATCAATACCAGAACACACATATATTGATTCCCATCTATTAAAACCTTCCACTAAAACCTTCCACTAAGGACCCATGAAATACTGAAATGAATAAATATTTCCATTGAGCTCACTTTCCTCCTAGAGCCACAGGTAATAATGATGATGGGAGGTAAGGTCATCAGTTGGCCACAAGCTGTTGTCACTTTTCGATGGGTTGGCTGTTTTTTAACTTAAATTAAAATGGACCAGATAACAGTGTATAATGTGAAAGGGGGTCTTTCTGATGAGTTCTCACCTGACTCTGCAGTGACCCTAACATGCAGGGTAGAGCATCTTTCCGCTCATTGTTTTGGTTTTCCGGCCTTGATCACTGGTTTCATCAGTGTCACCTCCGTTTTCAGCCAAATTGCGTATTTAGCGACTGGCCAGTGAACAGAGTGGAGCAGTTATCTGCAGAGGAGCCAGGTGTTTCCCTCAAGAGTTGGTGGGGACCAAAACGGAGTTAAAAGAGAGTGAAAATTGAACTTAGAATTGTCATGTGGACAGAAATATGACTTCAAATGAATAATAATGTTGCTCTCGATGTGTTCCACTGTTTGCTAAAACATAATGACTTTATGCAGTAAATGACCCTAAATGACATCTAGAGATGCACCTGGACTCAAAGGACTCATTTCCATTACCTGTGATACCTTCACACATGGACTAAACCCATGAACATGAAGTTTATCTACAGTTTACTTATTACGACCCATGTTTAACTCCATATATGATTGATGATGATGTTCTCTGTACATGTGGCATCTATTGCACGTCTGTCCGTCCCAGGGAGAGGGATCCCTCATCTGTGGCTCTTCCTCAGGTTTCTTCTTTTTCCCATAAAGGGTTTTTTTGAAGTTTTTCCTGACTCTGTGTCACAACTGTACTGTACAGATTGTAAAGCCCTCCGAGGCAAACAATGTTTGAGATTTTGGGCTCTAAATAAATTAAATTTGAAGTAATACAGTGAGTCAGTTGTTGTTGCATTTACAGTTAGTAACTAAGACATACTTTTTGCTGCATTGTGCTAGTCATACCTCAATGCCATTTTAACTTTTATCAGCAATAGAATATTTTTAGTGGGATTGTTGCTCTTCACTGATTCTACTTCTCTGCCACAGTTTTCAGGCCACATTAAAATATTATAAGTTTGCTCCTGCTCCTGCTCTGCTGTAAGGAGAAGTCAGAAGGTAACTTTAATATCAAGCTGTTTGCCTCCCTTCAAAGTACGTCTACAGCGAACCTGACCAAAGTGCAGCAGTTCAGTTGCACAAAAAGATCTGATGGAGCGTACAGATGGAGGAAGCTCTGAGAGGTTTTATGGCTTCTATTTCCTGCAGGTCAGCCTGACCCCTGGTCCAGGACGGTCACACTGCAGTGAATTAAATCGGACCCAAGAGACACGATCAGACCCTCGTCCTCGTAACACGGTTTACTGCTGTCAGTTAAACTCCACCTCACTGAAACTGTAAACTTTAAAACTTGATCTTAAAGAGCTATTAATGTAAACGTGGGTTTTTATTTATCAAGTTATTTATTGAAAAAAGTATATGAAAGCAAAATATCCTTTAATTGTGGTAGTTTTACCTATTTCTACTTCTGTAAGCTATTTAAAGCAGCAGAATCATCATCATACATATTCTTTGTGTGTTGTCTATATGTACATATAGATATGTATATATACAACTTTATATCCTTGTAAATATAATTTAGCTTTCAAGTTTATTTCTTCCTTTAGTGCTACATTTATATACTTTGCTCTATTTTATTGATTAATGTATTTTATTGATTCATTTTATTCTAATGTACAATATTTGAATATTTGTTTATACATTTTCTTTGTGTATAGTGAGGAAAGGGCTACAAATGTATGAAATGATTGACTGAATCAGACTTCATAGCTTTTCTTCTTATCTCCCCTTTTAGTACAGTAGAGTAACGTTATCTTGTTCTTTTGATAAGAAACTCTTTGCAAACAACGAACCTGTGAAATTGTTGTTTGTCAATGATACGGCACAGATCAGACAAAAACACACAAACCTGAATCCTGTACTGACTAATTCAAGTGTTCTCATCTGATCACATTATAAACTTTGTTGGCAACAATCAGTGTTTCTCCTCCAGCTGAACTCTGTTCATCTTTCCAGAGAAGAGGCGGCTGCCATGATGGAGATCTGCAGCTCTCAGCGTGAGTCAATTCTTCCATGAGTGAGATGGTTTTTAATCAGGAGTGAAACAAAGCCAGGAAATAATTATATAGGCTGCTCCGTGTTTACTCCACATCCTCTGACTAAGTACATTTACTCAAGTACAAATTTTCTGGTACTTTCTAGAGTATTTCTATTTTATGTATCTTTATACTTCTATTCCACTACATTTCAGAAGTAAAGGCTGTACTTTTCACTGCACTATATTTGTCTTAAGCCTTAGTTACATTTCAGTTTTTCATTCCCATCCAGTACAGTGAAAACTATGTATCTCCAAATTTGGTTATTTGAATTTGTCTGATAAAGAAGGATGAGGTGTTCTAGCTAAATAAACGATTTAAACCGTCCTTGGATCAGCTGGAAAATACATCATCACAAAGACGAAAACAGGTGTCTTTTCAGAGCTTATGAAAACTTTTTAGAGTTACATGGTTCTCACAGGACACTGAAATAGTCTCAGTGAGTCAGTATAAAGTACAAGTTTCTCTCTAGTATTCACAGATGACATTTTACACCTTATTTGTCGTTGACCCTTCACCGCCTTCATCTTTCATCAGTTGCTCTCACTGAGAGCCACAACAATGAGGAGGAGCATCGGCAGGGGCAACGTTTCATGGTAGCACTTTGTACACTGTGACTGACCTGGGAGGAAAAACAGAGCTGGGGGCCAAACACCAGCCCTGCTTTATCCCAACAAAAACCCGTAAGTCACTTCCCCACCAAGCCGCACTGACAGGATGGAGATAGGAGTATACCTGTCCATCAGCTCTGAGTACGAATCAAAGTCCAGAGACGCTGGCAGCAAAACATGTTTTCCTTACTGCGGGCCCCAAGGAGAGTCCAGGCGGGGCCAAACAGGAAGAAGCCATAAACACATTCAAATCAGTTTCAAAGGAGAGAAGCAGAAAAACAAGTTTAAGCTGTCATAAAATGCAGCTAACAATTACTTTTACTATGATCAATTTATATTCATTTGTTAATCATTTACTGTGGATTAAAACTGACTAAACTGGACTTACTGGATAATCTGAGCATCCACAGCCTGTCTGCAGCTGGAGGGTTTTTTATTCTGGTGATTTTCTGGAGTCTGGAGTGATCATTACTGTGCTGAAGACACAAACATTTCCCTCAGGACTTGGTGGTGACCAAAACAGCTAAAAAAGAGGGTGAATATTGGACTTACATTCGTCCAATGGACAGTAATGTGACTTCAGATTTAAACAGCTAAACTGGTCCTTTGTCTCCGTCACTTCCTTAAGGAAAGTTTTCTGCTCTGTTTTCCTCTTTAATATTAATGCTGGAATAAAATGTTTGCTTGTTTTATCAAGTTTCAGCAAATAATTTCAGTGGCTCCCTTATTCTTCCAGAGGCTTTTCCACTTTGACAGACAAAAGATTTTAGCACAGTAAAATACATGTCAAGTAGCAGCAATGTGCAATCTCTGTCTGCAAATACCAATAAAGGTCTCAAGACGTATGCGTCATTACAGAACACAACAAATTGAATACTGTAATACTTGGACGACTACACGGAAAATGAAAAACAAAAACAAAAATAAAACAAAACAGAAGAGGCGACAAGAGTTCAGATTATTTCCTCTGAATTCAAAAAGCAAAAAAAAAAAAAATGAATGAACAGCTGAATGAAAATCCTGGACCAGAGAGTTCAGTGTTTTCTCTCCATGTTTACACACTCTTTTCACTTTCCTCCTACTTTCTGGGTAAAAGGTGAACGGTGTAAGAGAGCAGTTTGACCTGGCTCACAGTGGAGGTAAGTAATGTGACTGTGCATGCACTGAAGCTGTGAAGCACCATGTGAGTAGATATCTGGACTCAGATGGAGGTTAATACCCAGACAAAATAGGTCAAGTGGGGTTTTATTTTAAGTTATTTATATTTTTGACAATAAGACACTGAGAAATGGCTTAATGTTGAGTTTAGAGAAATTGTCATTTGCACCTCTGATGTTTCTTTTTTTTGTTATGTTGAAACCAAGCACCTGTATAGGTTTTCAAAAGGTCAACATGTCATTGTAGTAACTCTTATTTGATTTATCGACGTGGTGGACAAAGGTCAGAGTCAAGAGTCCCATCAATTTTAGGCTGAGTTTAGGTGAACCTGAATCTCCTCACAGCAGTGTGAACCTTTCTGGCCCCATACAATAATGTACTTCTTGTTAAGACAGGATGTGAGTCAAAGACATCAGTCACACAGGGCATTAAATTATTTTCCCGACATAAACACAACCTCTGGTCTTCGGTTCATCTGACTGTGGAACAGAAGCACAAAATCCAGCTGCCTGTTCAGCACCAACAGAGCCCGAAAACCTGTAAACCAACAACTACTCGAGTTAGTCTCAACAAGACTGAATGTGTTGCCGTGCCTCGGCCTATGTGCCTCTTTCTGTGCTGAGAGCGATGCCAGGGTTTTAACTTCTCTCTCATGCATTTCTTCTCAGCCTAAAACCAAAGTATTTCTGCTGAAGCCAACACTGTAAATGTCATCCAGATAAGATAGTCTGAAATTTTCCCCGACTAAACCACATCTGTGCCTTTAAGGAGTGTAGCTGTCCACAACAGATAGATGGATGCAGACATGGTTTGTTTCAAGCTTGTTTCAAACTGAGGCTGTAACGCTCACTGTAAAGATAAAAGCTGAGGTAGAAAGTTTGCTTTTCGATCCTCAGCAGTCTTCAGTGCACGAAAAAAATAGCAGGGGTTGATAAGATAAAATTGGTTAGAAAGTGTTGGATAAATTCAGGTTTTGACCTGATGATGGTACAAGATTAAAAAGTCAGGGAATCCCCAAAGTGTTGAAAAATCATCCTGAAGGAAACATGAATGTTTGTACTAAATTTCATCCCTACATACATCCATATTTCACTCTTAATCAAAAATGTTGACTTAAGATAGTAGGATGAATGAGATTTCACTGCAGTCTATATCTAAGATGTTGATTGTCCATAAAGATAAAATATATATAAAATACATGAAAAGCTTCCCCATTAGAAGAATGCTACATTTTCTAAAAACCAAAAGAATAATGAAAATCAAAGCGCTGTACTTTTTAAAAGTGAAGTTCAAAATGTAGTTGATGAACCTTCAGGTGAGGATTTAATCATCTAGAACTATACATACAGTGGAGCTATAAAACCATCATAAACTCACTCCTGAAACAGTAAAGTGGTGTAGACATCCCTGAATAATGTGCCTCCGTCTCTGTTATACTCTTTGATCAGAGAGCAAGCTGGAGCATCGGATAGTAAAAAAAAAAAAAAAAAAAAAGGGTGGGGGGCAGTTCCCAAAGTAAGTGGGAACACCAGGATACAGATGCTGCCTGAGTGTGGAATCTGGGTAAAAGGTCAGTGTGATGCAAGTGAATGAACAGAGAATCAACCTTTGAATTGTAAATAATGGCTGCCCCGTGACATCAACATATGAAGCTGAAGACAAGCGTAACCTTTCACACACTTTTCTTTTCTGCCAAATGTCCTGCAGAGCCTCGCTTAGATGTTAAAAAAAAAAAAGAAGAGACAAACTGGAGACTGGTTTCCAAAAATTATATTTACTGAACAAAAAATAGATAAAAATACAAAACATTTAAGGAAAAGTATGAGATTTTCTTGTAGAATTGCTGATGATTTGTGGCCAAAAGTAGAAATTTTACATCAACTCTTACTGACTGGAATTAGACATAAATGTGATCAAATTCAAGGAAATAAAAATGTCAAATGTTTTTTTTACTAGTTTACTTTCTGAACTAAATCAACATTGTAAAAAAAAAAAAAAAGGCAAAGATAAAGTTATTTAAAGGTATTGATACCACTCACATCTGTGCAGTAAATGACACTACAGCCAGTTAGCTTAGCATAAAGACTAAAAACAGAGAAACTGCTAGCATGGCTCTGTCCAGATAAAACTAAATCCTAAATTTTGTGCTGGACTTGAGTCCAAGCCATGTAACCCCCCATAAAACAATAACTAATGTTTACACTTTGGTTTCTGTATGGATTATACAAATGCAACAAAATGTTTATTAATTAATTAATTAGTGAGCTTTACCCGAGTTACCCGTTTCCCCTTGTTCCTTAATGCAAAGCTAAGCTAACCAGCTGCTTACTTGTAGTTAGCTCCAGACACGAGAGTGGTAACAATAAACAAATTTCCCAAAATAACTACTGACTGGATCACCATTAGGACTGGAAATGAATGAGAAGTATCGCTTTGATTTAAAAAATATCCATAAAGGATAAGGTTAGGGACTTTAATGTCCCACAAAATCAATCATAAGACAAAGAAATCAAGATGTTGATCTCAAATCCAGTTTTACAATAAACTGTATTTTAGTCTAAGTGGGAAAAAAATGCAATAACAGTAGTTTCACAAATATCTGACAAAAAAAACTAACTTTTGTGTAATATGTCTGTGATGCCTCTTTAATGATCAAACCAATCCAGAGTCTCTGTTAAGCTCATTTTAGGTTATAGTTTTTACTTTCCTCATCTTTTGTCGCTGTTAGCTGGTTATGTTTGTTTTTTTTTTTTTTTTTTAAGGTTACTGATAATGACTACGCAATCAAGGCTGAAGATCACGACAAAAGCTAAAAATAATTTCTGCTGCAGCACTTCTGGATGTTTTTCTCGCTCGAGGTCTCGCTCCCTGATCCTAAACAGAGACTGTAGGGACGGGGGGGGGGGGTGCCTCTGAGAGGCTGATGCAACATACACGTGACAACACACTCACCTTTCACACACTAACCCAGTGGTGCTGAAAAACACTGTCTCCCCCACCACCACCACCACGCCCCTCTGTAGGAGCTCATGTGCCGTACATGTGCAGATCTGATGGGGACATGTTGTGTTGTAATCCGCACAGTCTGACTGCTCTTGAGGTTCATTCACAACTCAGGAATGTTTCAGGATGTGTTAGAAGATGAAAAACTTTCTTCTAACGAATGTGAGAGTGTGACGTGGTTTAGAATCTGCAGATAACTTCAGTTTGGCTGTTTGGGAACTATATTATCATTCAGTTAGACGGTCGTTGTCGTCCGACTCCCTCAAACCACAGATACAGATAAATGCACACGTCAGAGTTGAATGGTGATTTTCTTATCATTTTTGTTATTAAAAACTTGAACAGTATGCAGGACATGACTGCAATCAGCATGTACATTTGAACATTGTCATAATCGGATTAAATGTAAGGTTAATTTGAATGTGAATATATGAATCACAAATTCACTTGCATAAATGGAAGTTTTCAACCAAATGTAACAGACATAGAAGTAGGAGGCTTATTTAAAAATGACTTTTTGCTGCATTTGTTTAAATATCCTGACACAATAATATATAAGAAAGATAATCTGTGAAATATAGCAGAACTCCTCCTGCTGCCTATAAGGCCATTTGACAAGAATCCACCACACGAATCAAAAACAACCAATCATAACAGAGTATCTGGAACGTATACCTTCTCTAATTTTCAATTCTCCTAAACTTACCAACTGGAGTTGTAACAGCATGAGAAAATGTGAAATTACATAATTAATCCCTAGATGTCCTGTTGCTGAAAAGGAGCAGGGTTCAACATCTTGAAAAAATAAATACCATTATCCCCGGGTTGTTCAGATGTACACTGGACAGGACTCCATTTGCTGGATATGCCGGTAAGGTTAAGCAAGCCGTGTTGCACGAAAGTATAATTGAGAATTACTTTTTAACCAGTTTGTTGAAGCAGAAACAGCCATTATGGTAAGCAGGTAAAAACTGCAACCTCTGTGCAGCTCCACCACCTAAAAACCAGGATGAGAAGGGCCGATGACGTGCAATGCAAATATGGCTCTTGGTTTATTTTGGCTGAAATCTATTGTTTATTAGCTGCTGTCTGCATTTGCAGATGTGACAGTATTTTTCAGCACTGAGGAGCACTGATTATCACTTTAATGAGGCACATGAATCAAGGAAAATTAAGTCACTGAGGATTCTTTGTAATTTTGGCTAAAAAAATTTAAAGAGTTGTCAAAACCCCTTCAGTTTCCTCACCGGTTTCATAACATCCTGACTGAAGATTTAGTTACAAGATTTGCAGATGACTATCACCACAAATTTAAATGAGGGCGATTTTAAAACTCAGATGTTCCAGTGTCTGAACCCATGAAAACATTTTCCATCTAAAAGGAAAACAGCTGTTATTGTAACTGGGCCAAGCCATGGACATGCGAGCTGCCACGTCCAAACACACCCTCATCTACAAGTCAAACACAGTGTCCTGATAAAGCTGAGTACAGGTATAAAACCACGTCTTCCACTGACTCTGGATGGAGCTGCCACACTCACTGCTCTGTGTCACGTCAGCTGAGTGCAGGAGGTTTGAGGATACGTGCAAACCAGCAGCCTGCAGCACAGATACGTGCGCTGGCTCACCAGCCAAACAGGAACTATCATGTTCCCAGTGCAGTCTCAGAGTATGTTCAGTGTTTGTGGGCAGAGCTCAGACTTTGACAGAACAGATAAAGGTCATGTTAAAGCAGGTAAATGTTCTGAAGTTAAATTGGGAATACAAACACAAGTTAAATCAGGTATCCTGGTTCATACTGCATGTCAGACGTGTGTCAATGTTTGCTTTAGTTTTATCTTACTGCACTTTGTAACTGTGCAAAATGCCATGCAAATATAGTTCCTCTTTGGCTGTCTGGTTTCGATTTGAGTTCTATTTCTTCTTCTTTTTTTTTTTTTTTTTAAATGATTTTGAATTAAACAGTTCCTCCAAGTTACCTGCCCTTGACAAGGGCCTACTGGTCCATGTGAATCAGATATTGAGAAAGATCAATCACTGCAGAGAGGGATTAGTTTCAGTTTTAGTTTAATAAAAATGGAGACATTATTATTTTATTTTGCAACATAACAACAGTGTGTCACTTTGTGACTGCACCGAAATTTCCTTTTTGTTACTTGCAACATAACGGAGATATGACAGTGTTGGTCAGTCAGTCTGTCTGTCCACCACTTTGGTCCAGGCTGAAATATCTATGTGACTTTTTAATAGATTTCCACGAAATTTGCTTTTAATTATCAGTGAATCTGCCAAATATTTCTTGATCAATTGATCATTTACTCTTTAAATGTGGGAAAATAGTACAAAAAGGTCCATCACAATTTCCTAAAGACCAAGGTGATGTCTGCAAACAGCTTGTTTTATCCCTAACCATAGAATATTCAGTTTACTATCATATAGGATAGAGAAAAACAGCAAATCTTCACCTGGATGATATGATATATGATATATATTTGGCATTTTTTAAATTGAAAAATAAAAATAAAGAAGTTGCAGAATATTTGAAAACACTTTGATTCATCCTTTCAGTGCAACATAAGTTGAAGTGTGTAAGTCACATCTTAGTCCTACCAACACAATATGTAACTTCCTCCACTGACTAAAACATTTCTTTCAAATGCTTTCCTGAAATGTCACAAAGTCCGGGTTTACCAAATGCAGTGGCTGGACATCTGTACCTCATTAGTACACCACGTGCAGCATGTCTGGGCGTGTGCGTGAGTGTGTGATTGCTGGATTTTGTTGTCAGGAATGAGTGTGTAAAAAGGCTTGAGGGTTGAACTTTCCCCTACTTCTCACACTGACTCCTCCATCTCTACACATTCACCAGCATTCCTGTTTCATGCTGAAAGTACACAGCAACATGAAGCTATTTTGTCTTTTATTAATGCAGTCAACACAAAGTTTTACAGAAATACAAAAACTACACAGAAACCATAGTACAGGGATATTTTTTTATGAATGAAAAACCCTGAATAAACTAGAAAAATGGAAAAACACTGAACATAATTAAAACAGTCTATAGTGTGTTGTGAAGTTAACTTCATATCTTTACAGGGATGAAAAACAAATGCTGGATGTAAACTTCATTAAAGGGTACAAACAGGATATAAACAAACCTGTGAGATATGCTTGGAAAGAACTTTGAGCATATGGATTATTTTTTTTATGCAGTATAAGATCTACACTGACAAGCTGATCGATTGAGTAATCGATAGAAAAAACACTAATTGTTTAACTCATTTTTTACTAAAAAAAGGCGTGAAAATTTGCTGGTTTGGGTTCTCCATTGTGAAAACTGACAAATGTTCCAGGTATTCTGGTGATGTAAATGAAATATTTGGGGTTTTGGACAAAAAACAAAAAAAAAAAAAAAAGACATTTAATGATATCAGTTTGGGCTCTGGGATATTGGGATGAGCTTTTTTCTCTGTTTTTGATTTGGTTTTTATTTTATGTACCAAACTATTAATCACTATCTGAATTGAAACTACAAAGGGCACAGCTAGAAAAAAAGACATTTATACTTTTAAGTTTATATTTTACTTCACTAACAGGTACAAACTGTGTCACTGGGGAAAAAAATCAGATGCTTCAAAGTGCTTTACAGGAAAATAAAAGAAGAGAGTGTTTAATCAGTAATACAAACCTTTCATTGCATCATGGTCCAAGTCCTCAGATGGGTGACCACTATGAAAGACTTTCCACGCCCCCGACCAGCCCTCCATCCCCACCTCCAAGCTCCAACAGCCTATCAGAGGTGCCTTTTGCTGCAGCACTGAGCTATAAGAACCTCACAGTGCTTTTCAGGAGCAGACGCCAGAGACGGAGAGAGACAACAGAACCCGCTTTCATACAAAAAACAGACTCAGCAGACTCAAAGATGAAGATGCCTCAGATCCTCGTCCTCCTGGTGACCATTCTGATGCACGCAGCAGCCGGTTTCCCCACCGACAGGAGAGCCAGGGACAAACACGCCTCCTGGGACGACGTGAACGTGGTGGCTCACGGCCTCCTGCAGCTGGGCCAGGGTCTGAAGGAGCACGTGGACAAGACCAAAGCCCAGATGAGGGACGTGAGCGCCAAACTGAAGGCCTTCAACGGCACGGTGGCCGAGCTGGAGAGGAGGCAGCAGGAGCAAGGTGAAGCTCTGGAGGCGCAGGGCAAAAAGGCCGAGGAGAGGGAGAGGCTGGTGACAGAGCTGGTGAGGATGAAGGCCGAGGAGGCGAAGAAGCAGAGCGAGGACATCCACTCCAGAATGGACAGACTGGAGGAGAAGGTGGACGGGGTGCTTACAGAAACAACGCTGGACAGCAACAACAGCGATCACACACAAGTCCCATTTATCCAGGTGAGAGGGAAATATTCATGTTGTTTACTTATTCAGCTAGATGGGGTCAACATCCATCAGAGATCACTGAAACTTTTAAATAGACTTTCACAGCTGCTCTAAATTAGATCTATGCTTCCCACACCATCATACAGCATGTTGTGAAACTGTTTCCACTCTACATGCCTCCATCCTGGAGAGAGAATAATGTCATATTTGAAGAAAGCTGTACCCGTGGAAACACAATAAAGCTGACGTTTTATCCCCATTTGTTTCCAGAGGCTGGTGGCGGCTCAGAACAGACGCATTGACCAGCTGGTGGAGAAGATCCAGCAGCAACAAGACAAACTGGAGAAGCAGAGTCTGCACCTGCAAGCACTGCAGAGCATGGTGAGCTCCATTTAAATATGCAGCTCATAAGAATCAGAAGGTTTGGACAGGACAAACCTGTGAGCCGCCTTCACAACGTTACTGTTCTGCTCAGAGACAAAACATTTGAGTTTCTTGCTCTGTGATCCACCAGGTCGCACACAAGAGAGTTAAATCACACAGACGGAGAGATGAGGAGATGGCACTGAGGGGAGAGGCGGCGCTGAGCAAAGACACAACAGGTAAGAGAACAAAAAGAAAAAAAAAAGTTAAAAAAGTGACAGAGATGAGACGCTTTAAGGGCAAAGGAAAAACACTAAATGAGTGATGATGCTAGAAAGACTTTTGACCGTTTGAGAGCTGAAAACTTGACCTGCAAAAGAATAAATAACCGTCAAGTTAAAGCTCGATTTAGATTTGCCCTCATTTCTCAGCCTACAGGTCACATTACGTGAAACAGCTGTGAGCAAATATCATTCAGTTCGCAGCAAGAGAAGGAATGTACAGGATCGATGAGTCCTAAAGTGACATAAGAGAAAATACCGTTCACCTTTGCACCTGTCTTTATAATACGTGACTCACTGGCAGAGCAGCTCGCATACAGTCCAAAGATCAGGGAAAACAAGGACAGCAGCTTTTAAAACACACCTACTGTCCTGCACGTTGCTCTGATCTCAAGCAAGGTATAAAAAAAAAAAAAAAAGGCAGAGTGTGACGTGAGACCATCAGATTCAACCTTTTTCAGTGCTCCATGCACCTCAATGCTCTTGTTGCTGAATCATCTGATCAGTTTTTCTGTCTCCCATCTGTTTTCAGGAGAAAATCAAGCCGATGCATCCTCCTCTTCCCACATCCGACAGAGGCCTCGACCTCGCTGCAGACATCAAGCGTGCTGAACATCTCTCAGGTATGTCTGCTTCACTGACCCCTGAACCTCCACACAGATTAACACAACCGTCACACCAGGAAACATGAAAATAAAACCACATTTAATGGCAGCCTTTAATAATAACTCTTTTGTTTGCAGGTGGCGAGTCAAACGTCAACAGCAGATATTCCCAGAAGACAACAGTCGTCCAGAAGATGATGGTCATTTCAGAGGACCATAAAGGGAGAAAACAAATATGTGAGGACGTCTATTCTGAAGATCATTCCCGCCACAACAAGGCCGATCAGCAGAGGACCAAAGAAAACCTTAACAAAAGACATTAGTGGCCTCTCCTGGTCATCACATATTTCTATGCTGTGCCATACGATATCTCTTTGTCATATTGACAGCTTCAACTTTATTCCCTTTATAAGGGCTGTAAATGCTTCTGTTTTAATAATGTATAGTGGGTTATTTTTCAACATGTATACATTTCAACCATTTATATTTCATTGGTATGAAGACAATGAAAATAAAATTTTTAAAGATTAAAAAAAAACTTGCCTCTGTCTTCATGCAGCTTGCAGAAGCTCCTGAGCTTCAATAAGATAAAAACCATCAAAAAGAAAAAGACAGAACACCTAACGAACACTGAGCTTTCACCCATGTCCGCTTTAATTTGTAATTATTTCAAAATAAACCACAAACTTCATGTAATACTTGATTACATTTCAAATTTAAAGAATGACTGGGCCACTGATGTGGGTCTCTGTAGGTAGTGTTTGCAGTGGTGTATGTACTTTGTCTTTAAAAGTAATGTTTCTCACAACCCAACTGTGCAGTATCAAAAATGGAAATAATACCTCGCATCACTTTTGGTGTTGGATGTTTAAGTAGTGGACACACGTCATTTTATAATCAACCTGATTTTGAATCAAAATTCTCAGGGGCTCCAGACATGTTATTTATAGGCACATACATTAATGTTTGTTAAATATCTCCAGAGTTTCATCAGTATTTGTTTGGTACTGCTGCTCCCTGCTGGAGAAATTGTTAAATAAGAAACACAAGCTTTTTCTGTGTCCAAAATACATAAATGGAAACAATGAAATCTTTCTCTATATATACTGTTAAAGGTTTTCACTGTTTCTCTCTATATATACAGTTTCAAGGTTTTCTTACATACATAAATACACTTTACACATTTCATATACTTTTCAGAATTGTTTCTGTTGTGATTACATCTCTTCAGTCTACTGTTTTACTTTTTAACTTCAGACCACGAAAAGAAGAGCTGTTCTGAGATAAGTCATGTTTCCACTGAGTGTTTGTCATCTTGTTTTTCTGAGATTGAGTCAGCGATCTGAGGGTGGAGAGCCTCATATAGAACAGATTTTAGCGTTATTTCAAGTAAATGTATGATTTTGGATTCATAAAAATGACCAGACTTTTCTTAAGTCATTGTTTAGAGGACTCACCCATTTTCTCTCTGAATATGTAGTATTTGTTGTAGTCAAGATGATGTCTAAGTGTGTTGGTGTGTACCAACTACAATCTGAACAGCTCCTTCATTTATTTGCCAAACACATATACTGTACATATTTTATTTTTTTCCTTATTTTTATTGTTGAGCTGTCTGTTGCAGTATCTGCTTTTTTTACATTCTTTCTATTTTTACTCTTACTAGGATTACTGGTATTCTTCAAAACACCAATGTAAAGTCCTTGTGTGTATAAACATAATTTGGCAATACTGAATTTTTCTGTTATTTTACACAAAAAAAATATATTTGATATACTTTTTAAAATAACACATTTCATTTGGTGACAAGACTTTTAGAAAGATTGTTCACTTCTTTTTATTTCTTCAGTATCTGAGTACATGTAACCACGTACGTGACAGCTCATCTTACAGATGATCAGACACACATGTAACAAGGCATTTTATCACCGTAGGTCCTCAGACAGATTCCCTGATATATATATATATATATATATATATATATCTATACTGCAAGGCAACTCAGACCGCCAACCGTTATGTCATAAATTGTCTCATAGGTCAGTTTGTTGGCACCAAGGCAAATATGTATTATGTGCAAAAGTCCTCAGCAGCAGAAGAAAAAGAAGCTCCCCCGAAAATTAAAGCAAGCAAGTGAAACAGCAACAGGTCGCTACATATTTCCACTGCTCATGAATGCATAAGAATTCATAAAAATATGATTTAATACATAGTAAAATATTGTACGTAGCTTTTTTTCTTGTAGATCTGCCAACAGAACATAAAAAGTCACACACGACAGCAAAGACTACAGAGTACTCGACAAAGGGGGTTAAGAGCTTGCTTGTCTGCTCTTGTAGAGCTTTTACTAACTTCACCCCAGTGATTCTTCACAAAAACAAATAAATGAGAGCAGTTGGGTCCCTGAAAAACAAAGTGAGCTCAATTTAAAAACAAAAAAAGGAATGACATAAAAAAAAAAATAAAAGAGAGAGACCGCTTTTAACCCAGCAGGTCCACTTATGTACTTTTTCAATTGCTGACAGCGCTGCGTTGATGATGCAGCATTTTAAACATCCATCATCACAATCTCAGAGCGTTTGTTGTGGACGAGCAGTGCCCTCTGCTGGATTCAGGGCATAAAGCAATCCAGCAGGTTTCCCACCACTGTAAAACACAGTGTACAGACTTCGCTCAGTGATGGTCTCTTTATGGTGATTATACTAACAGCTGAATGTGAATCTTGAAATTATTTATTGATGCTAAAATGCTTCCACAGGTTTGGCATAGCTTAAACTGAATATGAAAACCGAGCGAGACGAAAGTGATGGAGGTTTAAAATGACTGTTGGGAGGGAGGAGACAAGGAGAAAAGAGAAGGTAACAATAAAGGAACGGTCAGTGTGTAGAAAGGCTTATCAGAGGTTTTGCTGAAGGAAGTGCAGCAGCGTGATCTCATAATGTTCTCCCGACTCTGGACATCGGATGCTGTGTCGTTCATTGGGATAAACCTGGGAAAACAAATATTTAATTTAGTTGGTAGGTATGGGAGATTTTTTTCACAGGGAATTATCATTGAATTTTTCTTCAGGTTCATAAAATTTACTTTTCTTAATTAGCAGGAAATTATCAAATAATGTTATTAGAATTTTCCAAAGCCCATCGTTGACTGAATAACTGGAAGACTGCAGAAGCTTTGCACCCTCCTCCCTGCTGCTGCCATGCTTGTTTATTAAGTAACAAAGAGATGCAAAAAAGGACAAGACCCAACACAACAGGTCAATTTTCACCTTTATCAGTCAATATTTAGGAGTAAATTCTCCTACCTGCAGGTTGTATGGCTTCCCTGCCCGGATGAGTTGAGACACCAAGAAGTTAGTGTGGAAAAAGTGCACATTCTCATCTAGAAATCCATGAAGGATGAGCAACCTGTTGGGCCTGAATTCAAAACAAACATACATTAGTTTCTCTACTCATGTTAACATGTAAAAACAGGAGTAAATGTAACTGTAACTGCAATGAACAGGAAAGACGAACAGAATCGACTTCTTCTACATACTCCAAAACCCCGCCTACAAATAAACTACAGTAATAATAATACTGCTGTTTAGTGAAATTAAGTGTTAGATAACAGAGGTGGATGACACTGTATAATACTGCATTATACAGTGAGCGTCTGTCACAACTGATTGGTGGATAAAAATCTAAAGAGCATTAACATGAAAGCTCTCACTCGTTGGGGAGTTTGTCGACATGCAAGGCGACAGAACAGGCCTCGTATCCCTTCTGGTTTTTGTCAGGTGTGTCCAAATATCGCTCTGTGTAGCCGGTGTCATAAGCCATCCACAATGTCACTGGAGCTCCTGCAATAGCGACCTGAAAGAACAAAAAATAAGCATAAACATTAACATTTTTATTATTTCTTTATCTAAAAAGTTTGAAAAGCAGATAAAAGAGCAGACTAAGTTCAGAGTTTATGTTTCATGAACCCAGATTTTATGAAGTCTTCAGCAAACAAGAATTACACAAAATTATCTGAGATCTGTAAGAGGTAGCAACAATTAAAACATTTAAAAAACATTATTTAAAATTATTTAAAATTTGGTCTCTTTCTTGCTCGCTGACTCACTTCACTTCACTCCAATTTAGCACAACAACATAGCAAATGATAGCAGCACTGACCTTAAAGATGTCAGGTTTGTGAATGAGGGCCATCAGGGACAGGAAGCCTCCGTACGACCAGCCGTGGATGGCAACACGACTCAGGTCCACAAACTTGTACTTTTCAGCTACATAGTGCAAACCCTCCACCTGGTCTTCGATCTCCACCTGACCCTGATCAGAGAACAGAGAGGTGACACATCTGTCAGTAACACAAACCTCATATCCAATATACACACGTGTAGGAAGTTACAACAGTTTACAAAAGTTGCTACCATTTTGTCCTTCACAGCTCCTTCAAACTTGAGTCCCCGCTGACAGGAGCCCCGCCCATCGATGACCAGCACAACGTAGCCCAGAGATGCAAGCGTGCTGAGCCGCAAGTACTTCACTCCTTTATAAGAGTTATTCACTAACTGGACCTGAAAGGAAAAGAAACCTAAAGATGATGATGACAGGATGAAAATTTGAGGCTTTAACAGTCTGTTAACACTTAAACATCCCACTGAAGTGTCCATCTACTGGGAAGCATCCAGCTGACAAAAACTCTTAGAGTCTAAATGACATGAATACAATGTGATGGCGGAGGAGATCAAACCTGTGGACCGCCGTAGACAAACACTACGGTGGGATGCTTCCTGCCGGGGATCAGGTTGCGTGGTTTGTACAACATGCCGTACAGGTCAAAGCCCGACTTTCCTTTGAAGCTAAAAATCTCTGGAGGACTGTTGTCCAACAGGTAACCTGGCAAAAAAAAACAGAAAGACACTAAATTAAAAATACATATTTACTCATTTTAAATGACTGAGTGTCATCTTAAACAGGTGACAGAATAATATAAACTGTCACAGCTGTCAGGAAACATTTCATCCGTTTTAAACAAACTGTTGAAGTCTTGAGCGGTTTGTTTTCAGTACCAGAGGACTCCATCATGCTCGCCCAGAACTGGGGCTCTTTGTGAAGCGGGTCGCTGTCTGAGCCGGCCAGCTTAAAGATGTGCACACAGGGTGCCGAGGTCAAGCTGCTGTAGTGGCTGACAAACATATCGAAGGTCTGTAGGGAAGAAAGACGGGGTTAAACAACATCCCCAACCATTTACATTTCTGCTGAATTCTGTGGAGGAAAACACTTAAACACCTTAATCCAGGAACACAAACTGTTTTTAATCTGAGGATGCGAATGGATTGCTAATATTATGATAATAATATATGATAATTTAATTTCATCATATAATTGTGTCAAAAACCTAAGTGGAACAGCCTCAGTACTTAAATGGCACACACTTGGCAACACTTGTAATACACACATAAAATGAAAATTATTAAAATAACTGTTGACTTTTCTACAGAGGAAAAAGTAAACAAGGTTACTATTGCCTGCATCATTTATCTGACAAAAAGAAGGAAAAATTCCATTAAAAATCAAATTGGGGGATGACCCAATAGCCGAGTGGTTGAGGTACATACCACATGGGTGCTAATGCCCTGAGCTGCGAGTTCCCGGTTTGATTCCCGGCTGGCTGGACCGTTTGCTGAATTTCCCTTCTCTCTCTCTTCCCATATTTCCTTTCTTTCCACTATCACTACCAAATAAAGGCATAAATGCCCAAAAATAATATAAAAAATAAAAATAAAAAATAGAATGAATCTACAAATCTCCAGGGTTCCTGAGCAGCAGAGAGAGAAAAGTAAACAAAGAGTTCCCACTCGTACAGGTTTAAATCTTTAAGAAAAAAGTGCAAAACTACACTGAAACCTACTCAGTAAGCTGGAGTTATCCCAGAACGCAATGTTTTGTGTGTGTGCGTGTGTGTTGGGATACCTGGCTGACAGAGCAGCTGTGGGAGAAGCCAGGTTTAGTGAGTCGGACGATTTCCCCCGGTGAGTCGTAGCTGACGACATAAAGGTGATGCTCCAGAGGAGAGTCTTTGGTTCCCTGGAAGTAAACCAGCTTTGCTGCCTCGTCCACCCAAATCTGCGGACTGGAAGAACGCTGCACAAACACCACAGAAAAACTGTTTGAATGTTTTCTCAAGGTACAAACAAAAGAAAAATCTTGTTTTTAAGTTAGTTTCTTCATTATTTCACCTCTGTTCTGATCCATGTTTTTACTGTTTTTTTAAGCTTCTATTTTCTAAATTAAATTAAATTAAATGTCCTAAATGTACAATTTCTACATTATTCTAACAAAGTCTGTATTACACACATGTGAAACCTAAAAACAGGGTCTAGTGCAGCTTGTGAGCCAATGCTTTTTCAATTTCAGGACCTTATTTTTGTAATAAGGTATAATGGGAGTGAAGTTCTGCAGAAAATATTTCTTCATCTTCACACTCCAGTAGTTTCTGTGCATTTTTTAAATGAATAAAAGCTCAAGACTACCAAATTTATTTCACTTCTTTTTAACAGGAGTCCTGACAATCAAACGCTTGACCCACACGCTCTGTTCATGTTAGTGCCTCGCTCGCTGACCTGTTCTGTATAAGGCCATCAGCTAGCAGCACATTTAAGATAGTGGCAGCCTATTAGTGCTGCTCTGGATACAGTTAAATGTCAGCGACCTCAAAGAGAAATGTGGGTGGAGCTTTACCTTCGCTCCATGATTGGCCAGCACCTCCCACTCCCCGCTGGTTACCGTCACCTCCTCTTTGACTGGACACTTGAAAGTCATCTGGTAAAAGGAGAGAGGATAAGTGGGTGAACAGACGAATCAATGACTTGTTGTACAAACACAGAGAACACTAAATGATTTAGCCCCAATACAACCACCCTCCCATTTTAAAATATCTTTTCCTGTAGTACCTCACAGACAAACTGCAGTATTGAAATGGATTTGTTGACAGCAATAATAAATTAAACTTACTACCTACTGAACAGTTGGCTAAATTATAGACCAAACTACAACTACTATAAGCTTTCTTTCATTTATTTCTAAACATCAATCAATCCATTTCCTAATTCCTGAAGTAATCGTGAGACGCTGTATGTACGCTGTATATTGTCTGGTACACCTGAACTATAAAGCCTGTGCTTGTTGACAGCGTTACCTTCAGAGTGTGTGTAGCCTTTGGCCCAGCTGTAGCTGCCTGGCTGTAACAGTGAAGTGATCTTATACAGGTGGCAGAAACCTGTTTTTGATTCATTTACTGCTAGGAAGGTGATCTCATCATCGCTGGTTTGGACGAATGGATGGAAAATGTCGTGGACCTGAAAGACAAACAGACGATTATGATGCTTTTTTCAATGAAAGCTGCACTAGGAAGGATTTTAAACATCAACCCAAGCAGGGGGAAAATATACAAATAATTCTCAATATGCTGCTCAGGGCAGAGGGGAGTGTTGGGCCTCACATTGATCCAGATGTCGCTGGTCTCTTGGTAGATGATAAAGGGGTGGACGGCGTCTCCGAGGGCCTCCAGGCTCTGTTGCCTGCTGGCATCATCCTGTTGTGCAGGGATGAAGAGCGCTGGAGGCAGCAGGACCAACTGGAGATGCTGCTGCCGTCGGTCCATCAAAACCACCCAGGCACTGAGTGAGAGAAAGAGAGAGAGAGAGTGAGAAAGAGAGAGAGAGAGGAGGAGCTGTGAGCAGGCGCAGTTGACTGACTCAATGTTTGTCAAAACCATGATGCTTTTAGAATCACAGGGTTGTAGCGTTTTTTCAACCTTTGAGAGGAAAAAGAAAAACTTACTATCGTCCGTCTTTTGTCCAACCAGCTCGGGTGATATATTCTGCATGAGGGAACAGGCTGGTGAAGGGAACAGGCAACTCCTTTTCCTGTGTGCTGACAATCTGGGAACAACACCAAGCTGACATCTGAACATCTCTCTAAAGAACTCTTTGGTATTAAGTTTTGTTATGCTGAACAAGAACTCACTTTTCCTTGATTGTCTGTCCGGATTTCAGCTATTTTGAGAGTAATAGTGGGATTCTTGCTGCCTGGATACAAACAAAACACAGTTACTTACCAAAGTATGAACACACATGAAAGCTTTCTGATATTAACATAAGTATGAAGAACAAATGTGAGGAAGAGCAGAGTCGTGTTATACTGACTAAGCTTGAAAAGGCAGCCTGTGTTGTTTTGGCCTGTTTTATTTACATATGACACGTTGGGATTAATGTTCACCAGCAAAGGTGGGGAAGAAGACAACTACTAACTAGTAAACATGGATGTAAACAATCCATGTTTCAAATTGTTCAAATAATCGGCTTTGCACATGTTAAATGAAGAAGAAAATTCAGCAAATAAGTTTTGTTTGACCAGGAGGATTATGCTATGTGTTTTGAGTAACACTGAATATAAACATAAGTTTTACCTGATTACAAGAAAACTCCTCCTTCAACAAACTGCTTTTTTTAATTGTATAAAATACATACACAACAGGAAGCAACACATGCATCACATATTTTAAATGCTATTTCAGTATGTGTGTGTACCTGCACGTGGGTATCTGTAGACATCGGTCTTGCGCTCCTCCAAAGCCGGAGATGGGACATGAATAATCTCCACCTCAGACTCGTCCACCTCCTCGTACATAATCTGCAGAGTTTTACCACCATCTGATTCTAAACCAGAGAAAAGATAGTAAAACCAGTCAACATTTACAGGAGAACACTTGCAGCAGGTAGGTATCAGAAAACTTTGTCTCTGGAACAAACTGCAAAAGTTAACTCATTATTATTACGACTGGTCCATTAAAGACTCTGTTTTGTCTTGGTTTTAAAACATTTTGTTTCTCAATTCTTGCTATATAATTGATCTTCATTTTAAAAAGACAAAAAATGTTATTAATACAACGACTGTTGATAATAAACAACAAGTTTTGTCTTTTCACTTACCTTCATGAGCAGCTGGTGACCACCAGTACCCGGTGAAGCGGTCAAACTCTTCCTGTGTGACAAAAGTGGCGACTCCGGCAGATTTGGGGTCGTCTTTCGGGTTATCGATACCTAAAACGAACAGCAGTATAAAAACACTGTGGAAAAACTTCAAAGTAGACAGTAAGAACACCCGACCATCTCAGTCCTGACCTTTATGGCAGAAGGTGAGCCTCCGCTCTTCACCCGTCTTGATGCTGGTCACCCAAATGTCGTTATTGTTAATGAAACCGATAAAGTTGGGGTCCCCAGGGCAGATCTTGGGGTCCATGCGTGTGCCTGAACTCTGGGTCTTAATCTCCACAGGCTCCGTGGGAGAAGTCTGCACAAACACACAGAGAGGAAATCTGAAGTCACAGCTGCGGTCCTCTGTCCTCAGGCATTTACTGGGAAGTGGGAAACACAGTGTACTTCCCCAAAAGTGCTTAATTTCTGAACTATCTCCTTTAATAAGAATCACACACACTTAAACCATTCTATGTGATCTCTGGTTAATAATTCATGTAATAACTAATGTAATGGGAAGCACCCCTCCCATTTCACAAACCTCTGTGTGGCAATGAAAGTCTTCCTCAAACATCCTTTAACTCACAATAAAGCTGTTGTTTCCACCGTCACGGCAGTAGTACAGACTGCTGTTGGCCTGGAACAGGAAGAGGCCGCTGGGTCGGTGGTAATCATAGGAGGTGATGCCAGACACCCCCAAACGTTTCCTCTCTCGCAGCAGCTCCTCCTCCCGTGAGATGCCCCCGTGGTGAGGGCTGGCCTGAGGTCAGGGGTGACAGGAGGACACACAACGTGACAATGCTGGCCGAGCGAGGTCAGAGTCAATGAGAGTTTGTTCAGGCACATGGAAAACAAACACAACGGTGAGAAAACATTACTAAATTAAAAAGAGAAGAGTCATGTACTAATAAACAGTACTTCGCATATTCCTTCTTTGCCATCAACACAGCTCAGTGTAACATCTGGATAGCAGTAAGCAAGTTATTTGTCTTTAAGAGGAGGTTTACACCAGTGGTGTCCGTAAACAATAACATCCTCTTTAAAAAAATCTGTTTCAGATACAAATGATCACACTAAAAACATCAGAGAGTGGAGGAAGAGGACTGAAGATCCTGCTCACCTTAAAGTGATCCAGCAGCTGCTTCCATGACAAAACCAAGAGAGCGTCTTTACGGACTTTCTTGGGAATGTCTGAGTAGAGTAAAGCATTTTCCCTGCTGGCGTATGGCATTCCTGTAAGAACGGAAAACAAAAACATTTATGTTTAATTATGACGTATTTACGATTACATATTTAATCACTGCTCCTCTGCATGTACAGTCAGCATCAACATGCTCAACCAGTTTTGAATTCTTGGCCGGTTCTCTCACGACTGCATATAGAAACTGTTTTTGCTTCCTCTTCTCACTGTGCATTCCAGTAAAAAAAATTTAAATTGTTAAAGCAATTTGTGCTGGATTGCTTAAGCTGGGGAAGTTTTAGCTGAGAATTAACAAATGCAACAAATCAACAACAAATATAAACATTCACAGTATTTGGGGGAAGGAAGCTTTAAAGCAAGACTACTCGATTTTTGCCAAACAAAGCCTAATAAGACCACAAGTTGTGATTACAGAATGATGCTGAACGCTTAAACACAGCATAAAAAGAGCACAAGTGAAGAAGAGGCATAACGCTGATTGAGTAATGTCAATTTTAAGCAATATCTATCTTCAGTTTAGCTAACATTACAACTAACACTACTGCTCATACTGCACAAAGTGAGGCTTGTGCAGGAAAACATGTTGAATTGAACCAGTGAGTATTTTATTGCTTTAAATAAAAAGGTACCAGCTACTGCAGTAGAAAGCAGAGAACGGCAACCATTTTGTAGAAAAGCAGAAAGACGCAAAATGGTGTTCCCTGTTGAGTTTCAGGTTTTCTGCGGCACACTGACTGGATCACACACTGCATCTCTCTGGATATCAGATGAGCTTGAAAACAGTTGCAGGCTGTGACTCACCAGCTGTTTCCACAGATTATTCACCGAGGCATGCTACTTCTCATAGTGACTGAAAGCAAGCAACTGAATATGCAGGCCAACAAGTCGTCACCTGCTAAAGCACCTTAGTCTTTTTTACATTTATTGTAGTAAACTACATTATTTTGCACTTGGCATGTTTTAATTTTGGACACTGGCTAAAAAAGAAGCTTTCTGGTCCCCGAGCTCACCAAGGTAGTAGATGCGGTGGGAGTGTGGACTGGCCTCGTCCTTCTGGATAAACTGGAAGTCGTGTGGTGCCTTGCTGATGACCACGCCTGTGTTCTTGCGGCTGTTGTGGATGATGTCCCGCAGGCCATCCCATGTATGCTTCTCCACTTGGAAGTGGGTTGGATTCACGTCCTCCATCTCGACCACCTCTGTGCTGTCCGAGAGCTCGTTCACCCCCGTCATGCCTGCCGGTGCCTTTGTGACACTGTGGACAGACACTCTGATCAGACAGGTCTATAAAACATCACAACAGGAGAATTAACACAAGAAAACTGCTAAATATGAAAATATCTTTGACTGACAATGGTTTTGTTTATATACTCAATCGGACATTCTGACAAAAAAACTAAACTGACCAATAATATATTCTTGGATGAAGCAACCAAAACATCTCTGAGATCTTAACTGGTTGATTGAGTCACCACTTTGGTCCAGACTGAAAACAGCTACAAACTTTAGTGATGCCTTAACTTTTATTTAGCGCCACCTGCAGGTCAAAACCGTAACCTGCGCAACATTTTGGTTTATGATCAAATACAGAATGTACACAATCACCCTCAAAAGTATTCTGTGCAAGTGTTAGCATGCTACTAGCTGCTACTCCTGAACATGTTACTGTGATAGTTTTAGCATAATAATAATGATAATAATAATAATAATAAGCGCTTTTCAAAGCAGTTACAAAGTCCTTTACATGCAAAAAAGATTGTAGAATTTGGCCCAATACAAATGGAATTAAATCAGGCTGCTAAAACACAAAGCACAAAGTCTGAGAATAAAAACAAAATGATAAAACAAATGATAGAAGATAAAACATACCAGACAACAGTAAACTGAAGTGATACTGATTCTGCAGCCTCAGATCTTAGTCAGCATACGTCAGACGTACCTTTCCTGACCGTGTCCTGTTTTGTCTTCAGTTTTCAGCCTCTTTACTCTGTGCATCAACCGTTCAACAACCCTGGACCAGACCTGACACCCTGTGAGAAAAGCAAGCACATGAGAACAGAACCTGTTCGCTCCCAGTTAAAACTGATTCCAGAGCGTTTACATGGCAGCACCTGTTCTGACGAATTGAAGAACTTAAACAGAACCTAATTTATGAAAATCGAGACCATGTCCTAAGCTAAGCTCACATGCCATCAAGAGTAAAACAGTTACTGAGATGACGGTGCTGCTTCATCGAGGAGCTGCTGCTCTTCAGCCGCCACACTTCCAGCTGCGTGTTCCTGATATGAAGTCTCAACAAGTGTGACTCAGCTGCATGACGCTGACACTTTAATGTCTGTGTCATAACTGTGGGAAATGTTACACAGTCGCTACACATTTTACTGAAGGCTGGGGCCTAAATGAAGTGCAAATTCTGCTGAAGCTTGTTCCCAGGAAACTCTGGAAGCTGCTCCCTTCAACAATCTGTCTGTGTGTCTGTCTAATCTGTCAGATGAACAAATCTCACACTTTGAGAGGAGTAAATTAGGATGCAGGGAAACCTCACTTAATGTCTGAACTACTTTTAACATTCGTTCATTTTTCCTCCTATAGCCTAAAACAGCTGCAGTTCCAGGTCACATGACGACAGCTGAGCAAACTACATCCGCTGATGGCGAGACAGGCGTTGCAGCTTAAATACATTTATTATGATTATTCTTGACATTTCACATACTAAATAATTATTCAACACATGAAATATTATGAGAATAACTTTTTGAGATGTTTGAGATGCAATACTAGTTATTCTGAACTACTTCATACAAAAATTTAATTTAGTATTTTCTGGTGATACAGCAAACTGAAATAAACTTCCTTAAAGTAGAAGCTTTATTTTCTGTCCCCAAAAACTGATGTCTACTTTGTTTTCATCTGTAATAATAACTCATTAAGACTCATGTTATACTTTTAGCATATGATAAGAGTCTGCTATAAAGGTTTACTGTTGATAATTGTTGTTGACAAGCTTTACTTTCATATATTTCATCATGAACTCATCATGTTTTATACATTAATATATGATTAACGCATATAAATCAGAGGCTGAAATATCTCACTGTGATATTTACACTACTTTTAAAACACATATCTGTCACCATCCTTTCAGTTTGTACATGTTGTGGGTTTTCTGTCATCCACTTAAGAAACTGTGGTTTTAGTTTCCCTTTTGACAGATCAGCTGATGAAGCTAAAAAGCTCCACAGTCAAAAACAACAATATCTATCCAGGTGTGCCCTCCCCACCCAGCCTGATACACCTTCAATAAACCTTGAGTAAACTTCATTAAGCTCTCTCTCTCTCTCTGTTCCTGTCCGTAGCTCGGATCGAGCTAACAGTTAGCCGCCTCGTTAGTTTACGCCTCAAAACAACAAACAAAACAGTAAACAATAATTTATTCACCTTTCACTTTCTGCCCCCAATAATTGGACGCCTTTCTCCTTCATCAGCAGAAACGTCAGTGTTGAAAATAGACGTCAGGGTCCGTGGAACAGGCAGAAATAAACTACTTTCTCTATTAGCTTAACGCTAATACGCTAACAACGCGGAAGCAGCTTTACGGATCAAACTGCTGATTACTACCTTTGACCCGGAAATGATGCCACCTCTCTCTCTCTGCTTCCTCGCTGCTTTTTCACTTTATAAAGTTTAGAGCCGAAATAAAGTTCCTTTTATTCTGTGAAAATATAAATGCACATTAATGGGAGAAATCCGAAATGTTTCGTTTTGTCTTTGAAATTCTTTAAATTAAAATGAATTTAAAATATCAGACAGATAAAAGTGGTATATATTACTTGTTTTTGCACTTTTTAAAAAAGCTTTTTCTCTGAATTGAACAATTTAATCAATCATCAGAAAGTTGCTTATTAATTTTTCAGACTTTTTCAGACCTTCCACTGAAACACCAGAAGCAAATACATCCACAACCGAACACAAACATCTGGGACAAGCGCTGTATCCTTAAAACATTTATTTTTGTAATAATTTGTCCTTTTTTTCTTTTTGCGTAAGTGCAAAAAATGCACCCAAAAGAGCCACCTGAGGGAAGTCTACATCTTTAAATAAAAAAACAAGCAAAGTGTACATTTATAGTACAAAATTCTCTTTTTAAAAAATTGCACAGTTTGTGTATAATATATATATATTCTTAATCTCCATTTTAAACAAACTTTAAAGGCTCAGAAAGTAAACAAAATTCACCAAATGAAAAATAAAAACATTTTTTCCCTAGAATTTAAAGCTGAGGAAAATTGAGACCCTGTTTTCATTTGTGTCCACCATAAATATACATATTTATATGCAAGTCTCTTTACATATAGTCTCTGTGCTAGTGTTTGACCAGACAATCAAAATTATTGCAAAGTAGTTTAGTTCTACTATAAAACATCGGGTGGGGGGGTGGGGATAAAAGCTTCTTTCTGCTGAATGTTCCTTAAGTTATGCAAAAAAAACCTGGGTTTCTTTACACCCCTTTTGAATTTACTGGAATTCCCTGTTTCACAAACTGTGTGCATTCAACATTCCCATAGAACAATCCAGAACTCCAGTTTTGCTTTTTAGCGAGAAAACACATTTCCCTGACTTCTTTTTTTTTTTGTTTGTTTTTGTTTTTGAACTTTACACAGAGGCCCTGCCCAGAGGTGGCAGTCAGCGTCGATACGGGTGGAAGCCCTGTACGTTGTGGTTCTGCCCTCGGCCAAACGCCAACGCTGGCTGGCAGCAGGCTGGGGGGCGGCGGCGGGCGGGCTGTGCTGTCGGGGCCCCATATGAGGCTGTCGGCTGGCTGGGGTCCGCGAAGCTGTGGCCAAAGGCAGTCAGGTCCTGCCCGTACCCTGATGAGGAGGACAGAGTGGAGAGAGCAGATGAGGTCTTTAATATTAGGGCCACCAGGCGGTGTTCAGGGACAAACCTTACTGCTTTATGAGCCTTATGCTTTAACATTTTCACTTTTAATGTTAGGAAAAATCCACCCCATTACCTTTTGGTTAAACGTTTTTATTTCTGGTGAAGAGCGACTGTGCTTTCAAACTCTCCTGTAGCTGAATAAATGATTATCATAATCATGCTGCAATATTTTTGTCCTATCCTGTACTTAAAACTGGCCTTCCATATCCATTAATTATGTTCCAGATAACTGATGATTAACTACATATATAGGGCTGTTTTGTCTTAACAGCTGATCCAATTTTGACTTGATCTATACTTGTAGATGTACTTGTAGGATATAAAAAGATCAATTTTTTTGTATTAATAGTTTGTCCATGAAGGGCTCTGAGATGTGTTCTGGCTGTAAACTGTGAGACACATCTAAGTGGAAAAGCAATGTGTGAGTTTGAGTGTTTGTGTTTTTAAAGGTTTCATGATGGATTTTTCCTCTAGATTTAAATACTGTATTCCTTCAATGAGCCCTTTAGTGCTGAAAATTACTGTGCAACAATGTTAAAATGTATCGAGACAAAATAAAAATTCAGCAGAATTTATTAATCACTTAGATTGGACTTGGAGGAAAACAATCTCTAGATTCTCTTGATGATCATTGCAAAACCCACAATGTTCTTCTATTCAGTCACTGGATGGCACCACCTCCCTGCAAAAAGACAAGGGAACCAAAGTGACACCCAGGAAAAAAAAGAAAAGAGGCTGGTGCAACCAAAAATTCAGCAGCCACTGTCCGAGCCAAAGGGCCTTTAATGCTGAAAGGAAAACAGTTTGAATGGTTTGCTACCAAATGGCTAGTCAAATGTGAAAACCAGGTTGCAGCCAAATCTTTTCAACATAGTGTTAGGGGCTGGTAATTTCCTGCCGTGGTAACATCCAGTTAGCACTGATTTCAAAATTTCACCAATAAATACTGGTGTGGGGATCACTATAAGTAACCGGAATGGAAAGACAAGAGATAGAAGACAGAGAGAAAGAAAAAAGGGGGAAAAGTTAGAAAATACAACACATTTCTTTAGGGGTGCTCCATGAATGGAACAAAAATAAGAAACCTGAAGAACAGGGAGCGGTCCCAACAGGACCACCCGACAGAAGAATCTGAGAGAAATTGGAAATTTACTGGCATGGTGTCCTTCTGTAAATCTTCTTTCCTTTCTCACCCCTTTAGCTATAATGTGGAGACAGTACATGGGGGAAAAAACAACGAGTGAATGGACTGCTGATGCATAGACAACTGAATCATGAACAAATCTTCTGACAATTAGATCATCCTTTTATAATCAGCAAAGCAATGCGGACAGAGAGAGTGAACAAAAAAGGAGGACATGGTTAGTCTTGGTATAGTAAAGCTACAGCCGCTGAGGGAGATGCTTAGAGCTCCGAATGCCAAATTTCAATGTAAATTTCTTTCAAATCCACTCAGCTGTGAGCCAGTCGATTGCTGCGTTTTACTACACAAGAGTACACTCAGTAATTTGTATGTACATGCAAAATGTACATGCAAAATACGAAACACAAAGCAAAAGAAAAGAGGAAAGGAACCAGGTTGCAGCTCTATAAACACTACAGTACTGAACAAATGCTACTTTTGTGGTTGGAGAAGACGATGCTGGCACCTACCTGCACTATATCCTCCCTGCTCATCCTGACCATAACTGTGAGAAGGACGCGTTGGTCCGTAGGCAGAGGGGTCCTGAGGGTAGTTACCCAAGCCTATCAGGGAGATGAGGAGACCAGGTTGACTGAACCCAGATACTGCTGGCCGGCTACTTTACATAGATGCCCCCTTGCTGAGCTAAAAGAGCTGTACATTTATACTCATTTACTGCATCTGCACTATGCTCGGAGAGGCATCGCTGCTCAGCTTCATCTGGAAGTCAAAACAAAATGGAGTGTGAGTGTGCGACTTATCTGCTAGTACGCCTGACTTTTTAAATCATGCCAGCCTGGTCTCATAAAATTTTGTGAAATGTGCATGATATGCTACGATGGAAGTAACGTAAGAAATAGTGGTTTTCATACCAAAAAAAATATTAGAAGGAATCAAATAAAACCAGAAACCTGAACAACCATAGCAGTGGTTTGCATGTTGCAGTCCATAAAATGCGACATCTATATACATGGCGCTGTTGCCAAACATTTTCCAAAGAATGCCACAAGTTTCTAGATTGATTTCGTATCTTCCAAGCTGCCAATGGTTTCCATTCAACTTATAATTAACATGGAACTTGATTTATCTTTATGCCACATTATGTTTTTGTTTCAATTACTGATGATTTTCAAAAATTTTGGTTATTCATGTAACCCCAGATTCTCAGATATCAGCATAATATCAAAATGAGCCGCCAAGGTCACTCTACTTACTTTGTCACTAAAGGACATTTTAACATCCCAAAGCGGACAAAAGGCACTCATGAGAAAAACTGCTGATAAACATTTCATCCATGAGGACAGTGTGGGCATAACTCAAGAGACAATGTGAAGTTTATTGCTTCAAAATAAATTGCTCTTCAGCAGTCAATTCTCATATTTCAGACCACAGTGTTCTTGAATGCACCAACGAGTTTTGACAAAAAAAAAACTCAACAAAATGTGTATTTCAATAAATAAACCATCATTGTAGTTTAAAGTTTCACAGTGTACAGTAATAGAAGTAAAGCCACTGTCTGCCTGGAAGATGTGAATTATTCAACATATGTGGTATGCATTAGAAAGTGATTGGCATTTAATCATGATGGATTAAAACTTGCAAAACCACTGGTGTGATCTTTACTCTAACCAAATTAATTGAACTCCTTCACTCCACATACAAGAAACTTAACCTTAACTGAAACTACAACCTCAACCATTTACTAACCTTACACAGGTGAAAGTCATATCCAGCTCCTCCTATTGTCACATAAACTTTAATGGTAGAGGTGTGTGATTTGTCTCCACAACAGCATCATCATCAGTGTTTCTGATTTTCTGCTCATTTCACAAAAACCTTGTGAGGCTGTGTAGTTATTACTACCGATTTTTACTACTGGACTGCCTGAGCGCCTGTACAGGCAGTGAACACCAAATGCAAAAAGCTGGATGGAAGATAAGCACAAGCAGGAAACACTGAACAAGATGAGCACCTGTCATGACTGACAGCGAACACGTGGCTGCTTCAAATGATCCAGCAGTGTGAAGCAGCTGTAAGCCAAGTCAGGAGGAAAATACCAGCCAGCCAAAAAAACTGAATGTAGCCACTGAATGAACATCTGACTCTTATCTGACTGTGCGCTTTTTGTGACTGAATGGGTGAATGTCGAGTGAAAACCAAGCATGTTCCTTTTCCACAGATGCTGGTTCATTTTCACAGTATTTTTCATCACTTTAGTTCAGAACTGAAAACCTCCAGCCTCCATTTGTGCTCTCAGCATGATCTCAGTCTCTTAATCCTGCACAAGTATATAGTATGTCACTGGAGAAGCTACCCCCTAAATGTTTTAACATTGTCGAAATTGACTCTAAAGTGGCTTAATGTAAAGTCTTATTTTGAACTACCAACACGCTGTCTGAAATCTGACCGAGCACAGTCCAAAGGTAATGTTAGACTAAAAGTCAAAGACAACAAAGAGACTCACAGAAAGTAAAACCTACAGCCAGAAAGCAACTTGCCCATGACTCTTACTAGTATCTGCATCTATCTACAAGGAAATATTCACATTTTGCAGACAAGCATGCAAAGCTTGAAAAAATTGATGGACATGTTGAAAATTAGCTAGGTAAGTAACTTGGCAGCCTGGACATGCCTAATTCCAAAAATAAGGTTTCATGGATATAATATTGTCATGCTGGTGTTCTTCTATGGCGATCGTGCCAAGACCAGGAAAAGAAGCCAGCACAGTCATCAACAGTGAGGAAGAAGAGGAGGTGTAGGAGGGAGTAATTAAAAGGTAGAAATATTTGAAGTCAAATGTCTGGTACAGTTGGTCAGAAGAAGGTTGCACTCCATTGAAAATCAAAATAAAATAAAAATGCAAAACAAAACAAAAAAAAAAAAACATTGCAAGGCAGGATGATCTAATTCAAACCTACCAATTTTTTTTTACCAATCCACAGCCCAGCTGGAAAAACTTGACAGAAATGACTGCTGAAGACTCCGGGATATGAAACTTCAGCAGCATCTTCACGGCAGAGCCAGAGGGGTTCATGTATGCAAGAAGCATGTATGCATGTGTTGCTGTTCAAGCTAAAAATGGTACCAAGAGCAAGCTCCTGCTTGTCTAAGGGTTGTAGATATGCACTAAAATGAGCTGTAGTTACATCCAATAAAATACCCAGGGAGATGGACAGAGCCAAGGGGTGAATAAAATCAAATGGGAGAGAGAAGGGCAGCAAACTGCTTAATGCACATTGCTTTTCTTACCATACTGGCTATAGGGGAAATCAGGCTGCCCAGTGGGAGCTTTGCTCAAGTCCTGAGTTGGTGTTGTGGCGGGGGCAAAGCCAAGCGGTGCAGTTCCTGGAGTTGTGGGTGGAGGAGGGACCTGTGGAGCATACTGGTCTGCTTGGGGTGTGCCGAAACTGTAACCTGTTGGAGAGTTACAAGATTATTCCCATGACCTTCCTCTGAAGAACATCTCTCAGATGAACCAGGTCAAGCCCCAGTGTTGTTGTCTCTAAGCAAAACACAAAATTTAGACTTTGACTTAGGTCACACTGTGAATGAAAATTTTGAATTTCGAGTTGAACATAAAATCATACAACTCATTTTAGGCTGTAAGAACACAAGTTGTTTATCCACATCTTTCAACTATCAGCTGCCAGATCAAATTGTCACTACTCTGCCAAAACATTTGTAAAAGATCGTTTTGGGCTTCTTTCCCACTGTTATTTCTAATATCTTGCCCATGATTTACTTAGTTTGGTATATCAGCTAACAGGTTTAATTGGTAGAAGTTGATAATCCCCCCACTTGCTTTTATGCAACATGCCATGAAATGCTGGATATCTGCAAGTCACACTGTCCATCTTTGATAAGGTGGGGGTCCCTCCCTGACTACAGCTACAGCAAAGCTGGCTGGAAAACCTGACATAGATTCAATTAACACATTTTGGTAAAAATATGTGAACACTTTTTGGCAGAGAAAAAATTATTTTGATACAAATGATTATCTGTGACTTCAGCCAAAAACCAATATCAGTTTCCAGAAACTCCTCATCCCCGCTTGATGCCTTTACATGTTCTAGATTACCTGTGTGGTGATGTCTAAGTAACACTTGAGTGTATCAGTATTACTGACCAAACTGAGGTGCTGTGCTGTAGCCCTGCTGAGGGTAGCCCTGAGGTGCAGCGAAGCCACCCGCCGGGGTCGTGACCAGGAATGCGTTGAAAGGTGACGGAGGCTGTGTGGGGGTTCCACGGCCTGCTGACAAAGGTGGTCCATACCCGCCTGCTCCAACACAGAACAGATCTATTATATAGAAACGTGTTTGCATAAATATATAGACATATATTTTACATACATTAAGTATACAGACAATGACAGTGATACCAGCTCAGATGTACTGTATCTGAACTGTATCATGGTCTTACTGAACAGATGAATAACGATATAAAGTTGAAAAATAAATGGTTTTGCAGGACACAATCTGAAGCTGAATTAAACTGAACTATCCGGTACTGCAGTGAGCATTGCAGGTTGACCCGGAGGTGGTGATATGAAACCGAGCCTGACCAATAGCAGGGGGAGGCTGGAATCTATTCAAGGCTGCCATCTGTCTCAAGCAGCAAATTATCAGCAGCCTCAGCCATTATGAATCAGTGATAACACATGCTGCTAACTGTCAGCTGCCTATTGGCCACAAAGAGTGCAAGCCCATTTGTGTGACACAAGTGCTCCAAGATAAGCACATGATCAAACGGCAAAGACTAAATCTATCTGCAATTTGATCAATTCAGTTACACAACATATAGTAAAAAACAACTAATTCACTAAAATGGAGAGAAAGGATATTTTCTGTGTAGTCAAGTGCAGGTTGAACACCTACCTATGGGTTGGCCAGTAGTCGACACCCACACTCCTTCAGGAAGAGGGGAAAAAAAAAACTTTAGATTGAGGACAATACTGTTACCTAAAATGTAAAATGATCAGAGTACTGTTTAACATTGAAACTGAAGCAAGTGGTTGTCTGTATGCACATTGTTAATGTTAAAGCAGAGGGTTTAACACATTTAAACTGGGTTTTCCTCTGAACAGCGAGCCTCATTCTGCTCTGGGACTCGCTCCCACTCACCCTGTGGCCCGTAAGCCTGTTGCCAGCCCTGGGCAGGCTGCGTTGTCCAACCATTAGCTGCACTCAAGATGCCTCTGGGTGCCCACTGGCCAGGGCCAAGCTGGCCAGGAGCTTTGCTGTCACGAGGTTCTGCCTTCTTCACTTCAACCTGGACAAAGGACAAGGAGGGCAAATTTGGCAACACCAGTATAAGGTCCATGACGTCCCTCACCTAGACAGACCTGACCTATCGCTGATTATCTAATCTCAACATTTTGGGCCACTTTGAAATCTTTCACTTTGTTTTTTAGAATAATGAGGGGTTGTTGTTAAATAATATTACTGTGTAGCCAGGAGAGCTGTAGAGCTATGTGTCTCAGGTACTAATTATCAAGCGAGAATTTTACAAATCATATTGCATAAAGTAAGTAAACAACACAATTCTGTTGAAATGCATCATCTTCAGATGAGAGCTTAAGATGTACCTGAGAAACATAGTTAATTTTATAAATCATCATATGAATAGCCCTATATATGATAAAGACATCTAATGGAAGGTCATGACTTACCTTTCTCCAGCTAACGCTTATAAAGAATCTCATTTTTATTTTATTTGGAATAAGTTTTGGGGAGGGGGAAGGATGTAGAGAGAAATTTGTATCTCAGCTCTAACAGAATATATAAAAGGTAAACATGCAAATAGTACAAATAAACAGTCTTTTCAGTCCATCTAAAATTGAATCTTCATACTGTGTCAAATGTGAGAAATTCTTGGTCAATGGAGTACAAATGACCGACACACCTTGACCCTGATATCATGTCGCTGTTGGAGGACACTGTCTAAATGTTCCTTCTTGATATTTCTATTATAATAACAAAGAACACTTATTTGGGAATTACTACACACAGTAATCCATTAGATTAAATTACTTAAATCTGACTTATATACATAGAAAACATCCATCACTGTCAGTTTATGCCTTGGGTCAAATACAAATTTATTGCCCCAATAACAAAACTTTCCTTCTTGTAACTAGGCAAAGAAACAGACTGAGACTAAGGGGGAGCCAACCAGAAATAGACTGAGGGGTTGAGTTATTGGGGTCACCTTGCAGGAGGAAAACGAATCACAAATTCCTCCCCGCTTTAAGGTGTTGCCACCTTCCCCTGCCTCCCCTCTTCCTTCTCTGTCGACCTAATTACATGCACATGTTTCCGGCAGTGGCCTCGCCGCCACCGGCAGCTACCTGAGCACTTTCTCCCGTGGGCATCACAGCTACGAGTGATGGATACCATGACTTCTGTATGGTCCCCAACAGCAGAACTGGGATTTGTTCCACAGTTTGATGTGCTCCAATTTCTAATTTTGTAACTCATATCTCCCAGCCTCCCTCATGTCCCAGCGTAAGGTAATGTCAAGTCAAGAACAATGGATTAAGTCGAGCCTCGATTCCTGCTGGAAACCAGGGCAAATCCAAGGGGGGGGGGCTCTACCACTGGAGAGGATACTGGTTGGGCTGAATCTTTAACTAGGGAAATGATGTGGATCATATGTTTACTGTAATAATCAGTGACATTCAGATGCTACCCAATATTATGAATTAACATAATTAGAAGTCTATCTTAAACCTGCTTGTGGTAAGTGTCCACGCTTTCTCGCCCAAACAAAACAACCTAGCTCTCTTCTGGGAAAAAAAGTTAAATTGGCACACAAGAAAATAACACTCTCACTTAGAAATTGTTAACAATAAATAGAGGAAGGCTGGCCTGGGGAGGGGGTAAGGCGGTTAAAAGGTACTGACCACAAACCACAAAGTCCCTGGATCTGCTCCAGCCAGGAACCTCTCCCTCTCTCTCTACTCATCATCTCTCTACTGTCCATTCAAAAATAAAAGGACCCAAGGAGATATATATATATATATATATAAATAAAAGGTACTGCTCTAACTATTCGTGGGAGTGCAAAAACGGCACAACAATTAGCATTTTTCAGCCAAAACAGATGCCTCTTTCATGCTGCCAAGAAGAGTTAATAAATGCCAAAAATATATACAAAGGTCTTCTGAGTTTCAATTGTCGCAGACTGTCCTTCAAATATGTAAGCAACCATGTAAAGCTCAAGGACAGAAACATGATACATGTGATGATACAATATGACTGAGTGGATACAACTACTCTGTGTTTGACGTTGATCATTTCTTATGCCTGCAAATCACCATTATAGCATGGAGGGCAGAAAGGAGCCTGTCTCTCTTCTGGTATCTCTGTAGAGTAATTTCAAGGCTGCTAATTACAAAATGTCTATTGGGGAAAAGAGGGGTTGTTAATAAATGAGAGCTTTAAAAGTGCATTTAAAACCCAAGTGTCACGACCAATTCTAACCAGATATGTACCAAGTAATACTTTATTTTACTACAGTACACTACACTTTCCTTGTTTAGCTGTTTGTTTTACTCAGCTGCAGTGCCAGGTGGGTGGTGTTTGCCACATGTGTTAGAGAAAGAGAAAGGACGCCAGAAGGTTAGGAGGTGTGCTTGAATATATAACACCCATTATGAATTTATTGTTTTCTCCCGGATGGACAGCTTACCTGACACTATCTGAATTGTCTTTGTGCAGTAAACCCCATCCATCTGGTGTACACACTGAGTTAAAACAAACACTGAGAAGTGACATGCAAACATTACTGTGCGACTTGTGTCTCATCCAAAGCAGATTTTTAGAGAGAACCGCCGTTGGTTATTTAGAGAACTGACAGACACAGTATGGAGATTCTTCAACTGAGGTCACTGAGTTGAGCTTTTTCTTTAACTTTTCAAAAGGAAGAAAACAAAAGAAGAGAAAAAAACAAAAAACATGTTGACGTGTAAGTGACCTGCCAACAAGATATCAGAAAACAAAAGAAACAGAACTGATTGGACCAATCCTTTAGGTGATTTATGTTTAGTGAAATTCTTTGAACTTAATTCTTAACTTTTGTCTTTTCTTTTGCTATATTATCTTTAAAATGTCAAAAAACAGAAAATATTGTAACTTTAATATTTTAAGTACAATGTAATGCACGCAAGACATCCTAAAGGAGTGGTCAATTTAAACAAAGCCTTGGGCGACAATACAAACTGTAATATAACAGATTTTATTATGGAAATAAACATTAAAACTACCCTTAGATGTTTAGAGCAAATGATAATGATAGTGAGAGTTTATTAAGATTTTAATGGCTAATTTTGTGCTACATGATGCTATAGTCACTAATCGGAAGCAACTGGAAAATGAACTCTATCTGATAAAACAGCATCATAGTATAATTCTCTCTCCGTCGCCCGAGCCTCTGTTTGATCTTAAGGGTAAAATAAAACTACAACTACACACTTTTTTGCCCATGATGTCGTGAAAATGCATGTTGACAGCCTGGTCCACTGATTGTTCGGCCTCGAAAGTAATAAATCCAAAACCTAGCCAACGACCAAGAGTGAATCAAGGTAGCAGGGGGGTTGTGACAACACAAGATGAAGAACAGTATTGGGCTTCAGCAGAGTGAGGATCCGTCAAGACTGAGCAAGAGGCTCCTGGGGTTCGGATGATGTCGCAGACTTGCAGAACAACACAAATCCAAGACTAAAGCCTGGGGGATTGAAGGAAACTTTTCTCTTTACTGTGCAGTGAAATGCTTTGTGAAGATAACAACACAGGACTGTTTAACTGCTAAACATGAAGACTGATGAGTGGAACATTTTTAAAATGAAATGTCACAAAAACAGATCAATTAAGTCCACCTTCCACCTTTTCACATTGATAAATGCCAATTGAACCAATACTACATTTTGTCACTTCATGCTGTTTCATCCAAACCCCACCTTGATCTGTCCCTTGGTATTTTGCTGTGGAGCACACACTCGCAGCAGCCATTGTTAATGCATCACAAAAACATGGAGAAACACAAACTGTAGAATGCCTAAAGCTTTCTCCAAGCTTTCCCAAATTCAGTATTTTACTTTTGAGTCAGCCGGGATAAGCCTAAAATGGACAATTAAAATATTGCTCACAACTGTAACACAAAGATATAGGCCATAATTGTTTTTTCCCCAAAGTGGTGAGTTGCTGATTTTGATCAAAGGATTTCATGGGGGATACACAAAGTCCATAAACAGAATGCGAAGTCTTAACTTTCTGGCCACACGAGCTGCTCAGTAAACGTCTTCATCTGAACATCTGTAACAGAAGAGTGTTAGCAGGTTGCAGCGCTGCAGTGATCTACTTTCAATTAGATTAACTTTCAGCGATGGCAGAATTGGGTTGTGTGCACAACTCTATTTGGGGACCTAACCTGAATCCAATTAAACGTCCTACGAGACGACTGAGATTTTAGAGACCTCTAGTACTGTGCCAAGCATTCCCAAACCTCATGACCTATTGCTATTAATAACATCTGTCAATGACCCGTCCTTAATCTAAATTTACAACCAAGTTGACACATTAAAGAGTTTGACATGTCTTGGTTACACTCAAGTTGAAATTGTAAGGACTTGGTTTTTAAACCAACCGCTAAAAGAACAGATGTGTTTTTAAGAAAAGTCAGAAACAGTGGGAATAAAACACACCGAACAGACCGAATAATAATTTATATATATATATATATATATATATATATATATATATATATATATATATATATATATATGTGTGTGTGTGTGTGTGTGTGTGTGTGTGTGTGTGTGTGTGTGTGTGTGTGTGTGTGTGTGTGTGTGTAGAACAGAGAAATAATCTGATATTGAGTCGCCACAGATATTTGCAGATTGATTACTCAACTGACAGAAGTCCGAGTAATTTTTAGGCACGAAATGAACTGGTTTTGGCTTCTAAAATGAGAATATTTTCTTGTTTTAGGACTGTAAACTAAATATCTTAGGTTTTTGGATTTAGTCAGATAAAACTTGACATTTGAAAACTCTGCTCTGCTGGGAAGTATAAGCATTTTTCACTACACAATTAATCTTTTAATCATGTACATAATGGGAATGGTTGTTGCATCCCTAATTATTTACTCTTTTTACAATTATGTTATTGAAAAATTAAAATTGGATTAGTCTGATATTCACTAAGATGTTATCAGGTGTCCATTTTCCATCAAACATACTGATTTAATAAAATCTTAAATCCTTAACAAGGTCTCTCTCTCTTTCATTATGGAAAATAAGTAAGCCATCAGCAGGCCAATTTCCCTATCTGATGTAACTTTGTATACACCCCATTTTGACCAAGTAAAAATTTTGGGTGCTTTTACATTTGGCCTGTACCTCTGTGCTACCAGTCAATGCACAGTAACCTAAAGGAGAAAAGACAAATCTTAAGAGACACTGTTAATCACATTCAAACCATTCACAAGGAGAAGGGGGACAGAAGAAAAAAAATAGAAAGGGCTTACTTACAAAAATACTTAACTTTCTACATATGGGAAAACACATACTATGCCATTTAAGATACATGTATCAGTAACGTCTAAATCAAGGTAAAGAAAACTTATTCTAATGTTGAAAGTCTAATGGTTTTACTAAAAGAAACAGTTTATACTATTAAAGATTATGTAATGGTTGTTACTGGTGCAATACATCATGTTAAATTCCAATGACAAACTATTCTGGGTTTCTCCCAATAGAGAATGAATGGGGGTTTTGAAGGGAGAGCAGTAGTACATGTTGTGGGTCAGTGGCCGCTGCATCACTGCTATGTAGGACAAATGCAGATGAAACAGCTGTGACTGTAACTCAGCGGGCAAAGTCTGACACCAACACTGCCGGTGGCATGGAGTCTGATTCCCAGTGAAGCCATCCGTGCTAAAAATGTCGGCACGTCATAAATTCACGATACATTTATGATTAATTGAATAAAATCTTCTGTCATTTCTACTGCCGGGATTGAGGTTTGAGACTTTTAAAACAGCACATGATGTGTAAAAACCTTTTAAAATGATTCCATTGTTCTAGTGGTAACAGCGCAGTATTCACCTTCAGCATTTACAGCCTCTTTGGAGGATAAATCCCCCCCTTAGATTCTCAAACTGTGCTCAATATGCCAGTTGCATGTTGTGATAAAGTACTGTATTTTTTGGAGCACCTACTTTCCTGCAACCTGCCTTCTCTTCTTTAGTCAGTTCCTTCTTCTGCTTTCCGCAACGCGTCTTAACAACTTTCAGCATGAACTTTTTGCATTTCATATGTTTTAGGGGAGATGGTGTCTAACTAACTAAATGGTTACACTTCTAAAATTTCTTGGAGCTGTATTGCATTCTGCTTTATTGAGGCTGCAAGGGGTGAAACTGGCATCCCTACTTCTGATATGGATTACTCCAGTCTTTGTTGGTTAAAATAACAAAAAAAAAAACTCTTTTTTTAATCAATGGGTCGTTTGAATTCAATTGAAATCAATGACTTTGAGTTTGGGAGAATCATGATGCACATGTTTTACTATTTTCAAACATTATAAAAGATCAGACAATTAATCAAATCATAAAAAATATAACATCACATTTATATTATATGTCAGTTATCCAGTGTTGGGATCAAAAGAAACAGAAAGGAGCTAAAAATAATTAATACATCATGATGATTTGTTTTGTCCAGTAGAGATTAAAAAATAACAGCCAATACAAACAGCAAGAATAATTACACAAGCAAAAACCTTTTAATAATCACATAGGCACCTGGGTATTGTTTAAAAACAGACTTTTAGTGCTCCTTTAGTGCATCAGATGCTTGTGGACTCTTCATATATCCTTCAAACAAATCGGACTGTTTCACGCGGCTATTTGAATCAGACAAATCTTTCATAATGTTAATGAGGGCCCTCTGTGCACTTTTAGAGGGGCTAATAAATTTTGAAAGGGTTATCATAATAACTCAAGAAAACTACTACTACTGCTTTAAGTAAAGGGAAATGTGGTCTTGAGGGTGACCAGTTTTACAATTTCCTGCCTGATGAAAGACACTGTAAGGTCTAAACTGGTTTTAACCAATGTTCTTGATTTAAAGGCAAGTTTATCTTCTTGCTCTGCTGAAAGGACACTTCTTTCTCTGAAAAAAATACATTTAACTGGGCAGAAATGTGTCCACAAAGCAGACTCATCGTTGTAACACAAGGTCATGAAGGACACTGCATCAATCCAAATCAGAGCAATTTCCGATAAACGTGACAAAGACTGTGACGTAGTTTTTTAAATAGGTATCATCTACTGTGCAAATTATATGTAAGATTGCACAAATTAATAACCATGACATAAAGTGAAGGTACCGCCTTGATGCCCGTTGAAGCATTTCATGCGTTTCACAAGAGAGCAGTGTATTTCGCTTTTAATTCCACCTCTAGAAAAGTCTAGTTATATTTTTATTTGATGTACGCTGTGGTGAATGGGTAAAAGGATTTATTTAACATGTCTTTGTGCTTTATTGTCGGTCTTCACCAAACACAAATGCCTGTTATGGGTGACAGTGCTTAAATTCACCTGAATATCTGGGGTTGAATGGGCTTTTTCTCTTTGGGCCAGGATAGTTTGTCATGAGATTTAAGATGGTAAGGTATGGAGAGGGGAGAGAAAAAACGGGATCAGCTTTTACCTCGGGGCCTCTGCTTCTCCGCATCATAGATCATTACCACCTCTGTGACCTTGAATGGGACAAAGGGAAACAGTGGCTCCATTTAGAAAACCAGACAGGGTCCGCTCTTAGTCCAATTAAATATTCTGCCTCAATTTGGACAAATAATTAATTGTCCTATCCCATCCCACTAAATTTAAATGTATTGACCCTGTTCAATGTCACATCCATTCAAGCAGTCTTAAGGACGATATGAACTGCATTATGCACATGGCAATACTCACCACTCCGAATCTATTGAAATAGTCCCTGAGTTCAGGCTCGCCGCAGTTATGGGGGATTCCACCTACAAATATCTTCTTTGATTTATTGCTATCAGCTTTGCTGCCCTTCTGAAAGAAAACAGGGAGTGTATGGATTTCAATGTCTGTTAAAGGATCACTCTGGGAGGGGGGCAGTTAGCCATCATCTATTCAGACAGTGCAGAAGAAATTAGGTTCTCCTGCCCTGGGGTATAATTCTTAACATGTCATGTCAATGCAAACACTAGTCTCCACAGACCAGAGAGCACGGCTTCCTCCACTTACTCTCAACCACTAAGCATATCACCATTGCTGTGCCCTGCACTCACGCTGTAAACGCTAGAGGCTGCTTACGACAACAATGTTTAACAATTACATCTTCTGTTTTGTTAGTAAAACATTCAGCAGCAGCTAAACGACTTTAAGTTGGTGAAAGGAGCTTTAGTAGCAGGCCTCATTTATAAAAGCTTCTGACTCTCAATCCAAGCTTGCAGCCAAATATATGGTTTATAAAAATGTTTTATTGACAGCAAAGGTGCCATAACTAAAATCTTTGCTGCCCAAAGGGACAAAATGACCATAATAGATCTGCAGTGGCTTGTAGCACTGTTGATCGACCCACAAATTACCCAAGTTGGTGCAGAGATTTCTGTCTTTCAGAAAGAAAAAAAAGGGGAAAAAAAAGGAGAGAGAGGGAAAAAAAGCACTGCTCAAAGCAATTTTCCGTACCACAGCAGCCTACTCATCTCTAAAGCTACTGCATGCCCTGAGTTTTATTAAATGAGGTGGGATATGAGAACATATTTGAAGCATCTTTTTTTTAAGACTAAATAAAAGAAAATGATGATGCAAAGTTATAATGCAAACATTTGGTATGGTTGACTCAGACCTACGACCTCTTCATGAGTCATCTGTGTTACATTTGGGAAAATGTGACCTTATTATGTGTCAATCCCAAGCTAGTGTACGCTGTACCAAACATCTGCTGCTATTGTTGCAGTCCCTTGATCACAAACAGAGGTCAATGCAAGTCATAGATGTTGAGTGCTTCTGTGCACTCTGATTTATCAAAACCCCAAACTAATTTCTAGCGTTCTCAAAGGTGTGAAGGTTATACACTGTGATCATTTAAAAAAAATAAATAAAAAACTAAACGCACTCAATGAGATTTAGGTCAGAGTGTTTTTATAAATGAAGCTCAAGGTCTCCTCATGGCCCATGGAAAGAAACTATAGTCCAACCTCGGGAGGAGGGGATGGAGAGACTGACGGGCTGAGTCTTACTCCAGCAGAAACACCTAGCCTAGCCTCCCCAATAGAAATCAGATTCATCTTACCCAGCCCTCCTTGGTTCGAGACTTTTCAGGTTGCATTCCTCTGGGAGTACATGGCTTCGGGTCAATCTGACAGCAGATAGAGAGATAGAGATAGAGATAGAGAGAGAGAGAGAGAGAGGGAGGGAGAGAGAGAGAGAGAGAGATAAAAGACTTGACATTAGCCCCATATAAAAAGCACCTTCAAATGTTCTTCACTGAATCCATTACAGTAGATTGGTTCGCCTCACAGCAGTTCAACATATGTACTGACATTCATTTGAGTATGTGGCCAATAAAGTTTTATGCCCTCCATCAACAGAACAAGGCAACATGTCATTCATGGGGAGCTGACTGTATTAATGCAGAGGGGAAATAAGATTAACAACAGCTTCTTTCCTTTCAGCCATCTCAGAGAAATCCAGGTTTAACAGGCAACTTGGCTCGTTTGAAGTCTTGTTGGGCAAACAAATGTCAGTTTTTACAGGAAGTTTTACCTGCACCAATGTCTGCAGGCTGGAACAACCCAAAGCAAAACTTCTCCTTGAATAACTTCTAACTAGTTTGGATGATGAAATACAGGATGAGGTTTTTCACTTTTCTCGCACAAAGAGCTTGCAGATTACTTGAGTTGATTTCATTATCTGCTACCTTTGATTTAAAATACTCACATTTCTTCCATCAAGATTGTGCGGCTTTGTCTCCAGCACTGTCCGTACACAATTGGGGTCTTTGAATTTGACGAAGCCGAAGCCTCGCGATTGATTTGTAGTTTTGTCCTTCATGATGACACAATCTACTACTTCCCCATACTGTGAGAAGTAGTTTCTCAGTGTCTCTGAAAAAAGAAAGAAAGAAACGACATAACAGTGGTGCTTCTTAAGAATAAGCACATACAGCAATACTGCACAAGTGAAATTATAATCGAAGATATAACTCAGCCCAGTTTGCCTCCTGAACACAAAGAAGTGCAGTCATGATTTATAAAACTTGCTTTCATTGAGATAAATGAGGCTGAGAAAATATCTTCAGCACTTCAACCTGCACCAACACTGTAAATGAGACCAAAACAGGTGTGGGGGGAAAAACAACAAGACAAGCACCACTTCATGAAACTGCACAGAGAACACTTCAAGTCATTCAGTGACCTTGGTGTTATCTTACGGCAGAATATTGTGACTTGCACCAATATTTTTCAGGTAACAAACATAAAAACACAGAGCAGTCAGTTATATTGGCACTCCTACAGAGCAAAGGAAGCACTGACCGACTGTCATGTTACATAGCACCAAATGTACACCCAACTACTGTAACGCCCGCACACGCCCACAGAAGCAAGGCGTGCAAGTTTGAACAAATGAGGACTCACTTTGGAGAGAGTTGTTGTAATTGCTTTTCTCATTGCTAGGAAGCCCTGGGGCATCGCCAGGGAAACAGGCTCAGAGTTACACAGCGCTGTGGTTCAGACATTAATGTTAACAGTGCTGTTAACACTGTGCACTTTGAGCAAAGTTACACAATGGCCAACCAAGCATGAAGCAGTGACACAAACTACACTGAGCCTGAATAAGAGGAGAAATGATATGTGTACTGCATACTGTCGACTCTACCACCACCTGTGTCTGCAACTGATCGTCATCATTATGCAATGAGAAAACGGTAAAATATATCACAATGCCTTATTCCAAACACAGGAAAACTGCATCAAGCTGCCAAATATGGACTCCACCAACATGTCTTGGTATACATAAAGACTAAAGAAATTGCTTAGTTCAGCTGTCTTTTTGATGTTTTTTAAGGGCTATAATATTGCATTTTAACACACTTCTCTTATTTTGTCCACTTTATATCACATCATGATATTAATATGATATATATTTGAAATTGTATATGTATATGTATTAGTATGTATCAGTGGTGTCATATTGTCCACTCCATGTCACATCAGTATCCTAAATAACACTTGGTATCCTCCTAATCACATTTTACTGATGTCAATATGATGACTATATTTTCTTACCAATACCAAAATGATGCTTTTAGTTCTTCACCTTAGTGAATATAAACACTTTTTTCTACAATGCTCTTTGCTATTTTAGAGTGACCAAGCATCTGATGCATCAGTGTCTAATGGCACTAAAAGCACTATGACTGAATGAAACAAAGTATATTAAATCATTTCAATAATGGAAAATATGGCCAAAGAATAAATAAGCAAGACTCTCTATCTCTCTGTCTCTCTGTTAACACGATCACAGTCATGATTTACTGTCAGAGAGCATATCATAACACCCTCATTCTAATTATAACGACACATGATTAAACACACTAAGATTTTTATCTTAGTAATGTTCCCAGCTCTACTCTGTCGTTCAAAGCTAAACATGACCTGATAATCTGTAAAAAGTTCATTCAAAACTCCAAACAAGAGTCCCAGCGAGCCTGACAACAAACCCATTCGGCTACATCACAGAAAAACAGACAGACAGACAGACAGGCATATTCCTTATGATAAACATTTTAGGCTTCAAGTGACTGAGCCTTCACGGGTTAAACAATGTGACTTACCTTGTGTGGTACTCCAGTCCAATCCACCCACAAAAAGTTTCCTGAAAAGAGCAGATAGATCACCATTAAATCTGTCATTAACCACCACTTTGGGTCAGAGCAAATGGTAAACTCTTACACAGGCATCACGACAAAGACACGTACAAAAGGTAGGCATGAGATTTCTGCCTGTCAAGAGGCCTCAAAAGACTAAAATAAAAATAAAATACACAGTCGTCTTGGAGCACAGTCTCAGAGCCATAACAAGGCTACAGCTGACTAAACAGCCAAGTACACAGATATTACACAACATGAGGCAAGGCTGCCACCAAAGCTGCTGCAGCTCAGAGAGATATGCACACAGCTCCGGCTCCATTGTTTTAATGTGACTCATGTGGAGGTCCGGTCCTGGTCGTGGGTGTCACTTTAGTCCTCCAACACTGACTGCGATGGCCTCGGCAATAACGCTGCTTTTTGATGGACCCCCCCTCCTCCTCCACCCTCCCCCACCCCCCCGTGCCACGTAAGTTACCCCGGGATAGAGCCACAGCAGGCTAACACAACACCCGGCTGACAGCCCGGCTCCTGCCCGCGGACTGTCCGGTCAGCGTGCAGCAGACGGCGGCTGCTCGGCTGCCCACAAGCCGGCCGGTGCACTCGGATGCCGGATGCAAAACTGGAAGTTTCCCGGCAGTTTGAGCGGCACTTCTACCAACCCAGCCGCCGGGTTGAATTTAAGTGTGATTCAGCGTGTGTGTGTGTGGGCTGCGGTGGAGGTGCAGGGTCAGTGCGGAGGGGGCTGCCCCCTCTTCCAGCAGTGCCCGCTAAATGTCCTCACATCGGCGGAGTCGAGGCGAGCGGACTTTCGCTTCGCTGGCGAGCGTTAGCTAAGGCTAGCTGCTGTGAGCTAACTGCACCGAAACAAGAAACTACACTTAAACACGTCCTCCCCGGCGAGCGCGGTGACAGCGCACACACGGGCAAACACGACCCGCTACCCCTTTAGCAAAAGCAGACACACCTGAGCGACTTTGATGAGTACTTTCACTTTTTTTATTTGGCCGTCTTTCCTCAGGCTAGCGCTCTAGCTTAGCTCGCCGGCTAACGTTAGCAGTGTAATGACAGCTTGACACGCTAACTAGAAGTTGCACACAGTTTCATGCAAAGGCAGGCTCGACCGGACGGAGCTTACCCGACTTCATCTCCGACTAAGTTGTTGTTCATTTCTGAGGATAAAGCGGGCTTGGTGTGGGAGCTGTACCGGCTTCTCGTTTCAGTGCTGCCCCTCTCAGACTGAGACGGAGGAAGGTCACTCCGCTTTTTGGTTCAAACTGCTCTGCGCAATGACGACGCTGCAGGGGGCCGCCGCCTTTAAAGGGACATTACACACAACCAGCACACAGGGGGAGCACACTGTCTTTGTCATCAGAGAGCACACACAGACTTCAAAAATATGAGGCAATATTTAGTTTATTTATGTATTTATTTATTTACTTATTTAGTCACATGTCTGCACAAAGTATGCAGTCCTTTGATGTAAATAACTCATACTGCTTATTGTCTTCATATTCCAAATATTGTATTTATCTTGTCTTTTTCCATTTTTAATATGTATTTTATACTACTGTCTGCCTTATAATGTCTATTCTATATTTAATTTATACTTCTGACATCTGTTGTTGTTACAATGTTCTTTTTTATATATGTATATTCACAGTACATATACACCTTTATATGTATTTCAACTTGCACAAAATAGTTTATGTTAATGTTTATTTTTAGCTTGTTGAACTGCTGTCCTTATTTGAAACTTTATGTATGCCTGCTCTTTGAATGTGCAGTGAGAATGACACGTCCCTTGTGTGTGTTCACATACCCGGTCAATGAAGCTGATTCTGATGCTACTTGCTTTGCCCTTATTATTATTTTTTTTTATCATTTCTGCTTACTATGTTTCTTTTTCTTCTTTTTTTTTTGCACCAACATATCAAGACAAATTTCGTGTAAGTGAAAAACCTACTTGCAATAAACCTGATTCTGATTTCACTCCTGGCTTTTACATGGCGGTCAAGAGCCCTGACAACAACAAATGATAAAACATTTAAACAGCAGCAGACAGCTCTCTTTAAGGCCTAATGACAGAAAAACTAATTTGTTCAAAACGTGGCCTGATTATTATGCTCATGATGGACTAAAAGCAGTACTGAAAGAAGTATTCAGACCAAAATGATCAATACCAGACTGTGAAAATACTTCATTACAAGTCAAGGCCCTGCATTCAAAACTGTACTTTTGTATATGTTATCAGCTAAATTTACTTGAAGTATCAAAAGTACTCATTGGAGTAAGTAAGGAATATTAGGACTTACCTTTTCCTAGAATATGCTGAAGCAATCCCTCTAAATATATTGTCAAAAACTTTGTAATGTGAATCAATATAAAAAAATATGTTAAACCTGCACTCATTAATAAAGTACAAAGTACTCAAAGTACTGTGCAGTAAAATGTTCCCTGTCAGTTTTACTTTGTATCTGATGTTTCTGGATGAATATTACTGATGAATTTATTTGTATGTTGCAATCTTCCAGCTGTTTCCTGCTTGTTTAAAGTTGAGGTAATCTGAACTATTGCACTGTTTAATATACAGCAGATCATTGTGTGTTTGCAGCGTTACTGTGCTGTTGGAATCTCGTATATCTAAAATGTTTTCATGAGATCAGAAAAACAGACCATTTTCAGCCTCATGATGATTCATTTCCAGCAAATCCAAGAGGGTTTTTATGAGGTTTTTATTTTTCTCAGGAGGTGGGAGATTTTTCTCTTCCCATAATCCTCCTCAATGGACAGGAGGGGTATGAAAAGACTAATATCAAAAGTAACTTAAGCAGAGAAATTCAATATTTAGTATAGATCATAAAAATTCTCTCCACATACAGGGAGCAGAGTATTCAAAACAAGTTTTTAGTTTGAACATGAGGTGGGCTAAAGTAAAAAAAATATATACAAACATTAAAACATTTCCCCATTAGAATTAGTAAATTCATATCTTATTATATTTAAAGATGGAAACTTTGGATGGAGGCCAAGAATAAAGGTCTATCACAGTATTTAAAATTAAAAGCGTGTCCTCCTATTTGCATGAAAGTGCACAACAAACCTAATGCTAATCCAATCCAGCCTTTTCTTCTTTGCTGCTGCAAACAGCAGCGATGCGATCACATCCACTCTCTGGCTGAGTTAATAAAACACATCAGTGAAGTGACGAGCATTAAACAGTGACATTTAAATCAAGAAATGCAAATCCAAGTGACAGAGGTGACACATAATGTAGTGTGATTAAATAACACCTTCCAGGCACAATACCCATTAATTTTCTTTTAAAAATAGCTTGTGACAACATGTGAGTGTTCTGCACAAGACAAAGTGTGTAAAACTGTATAGAGAACCCAATAACTTTCTGATACTAATAGTTACAGTGACATCAAATCATCTTTATGTAATTGTAAAATAATGAAGGTAAAGTCAAGTTGTGGAAAGTCACCAAGTACATTAACTCAAGTACCTTGTTTTATGCTTTTTATACTTACCTAATCTATTGTAGTTTTTATTCGACTACATTTATTTCTAAGTGACAGTTACTTTTTGGTCACAACACATCAGTTCATAAAATCTGATAGATTACTGTAGATTAAAATTCAAAACCATTCTTTCACTTTTGATACTTTAATTACATTTTGTTGCCGATACTTCTACTTTACTTTTGCCTAGAAGTTTTTAATGCAGAACATGTATTGGAGTATTTTTATAGTGTGATTTTTGCTACTTTTAATTTAGTAAATTATTTAGATGCCTTTTCCACCATGTGAACAGGCCGATTTACTGGCATTTTTTATTAATAGTCTCTTCTTTTGAGTTGCAGTAGTTATTGCTTCTGTAATTATCATGTTTTTCTATGAAGTCCATGAAGGTTATATCACCAATCAACAACATAGCATAAAATGTAGTTGAAATGCATGGCTGAACTATTTTGTTACAGTCTTTTTTAAGTATAAAATGTACAAATAAACAGGATGGCTTTCATTTACAGGATGAAACTTTTTCACTACAGAGGAAAATCACATTATGTTAGACAATGTTAAACATACTGAGAGAGTGAGAGCAGCTCTCTGCTACACTTTTCAGTTTCTGAATAGTTTAACATCCTATCATATAGTCTTGTTGAATTAACGCCTCAACACTTCCTGAAGGTTCAACAATACCTGCATTCAAGTCATGTCAGATTCAGTGAAAAATGTTCTATTCATGTTCTAAATGTTCTATGCAACTATTCATATCAACCTCTACTGCTGCTGAGAAGAGATTTTCCACAGACTCTTATATGAGCAATGATGGCAGAGAATCTACAGATTCAAGGGATGTCCTGTTTATCTACTAATTTGTTGCAAAAACTAGACCAGTTTATCATTTTAGGCACACGCAAAGTCAAATATGTAGTTTGCTTCATGCAATAATTGAAGAACTAATTAACAATAAAAATAAAAAGCATCTATTTTAGAGTATTCCCCAAGCTTATGCAGAGTTCCCAGTGGGGACTATTAATGTCAGAATGAGTTTCATCTCATTCAGAGAAACGTTTGTGTCTGAAGGATGTTCTTTTTTTGTCTTTATCTCTTTAATATCACATTTAGAGGACAAAATGAGGTCACATCACATCAGTATGTCAAGATTTATAACAGACTCTCCACTGGGACTGGAGTCCCTCAAAATTGTGTTTTTCAAATTGCCATATGTGGGTAAAACAGCTTGATCGTGTTTCTCAGAGGAGATAGGCTCGCCTGAAATTGTTAATACAGAGTCAAAATAGAGCAGGAGGAGAAGTTGGCAATGTCGTGATGGTGTGATTATCTCATGTCCTCTGAACTGACAGTAACTAGTCCCTGTTTTAGTGGGTTTAGCTGGTTATGTAGTGTGAGGTTTGTGCAGACATATTTAGTAGATTACCTATTTTTCTCTGCCCTATTTAGATCATTTGTACAGTTTAATAAATGGTAACTGCAGATATATTGTATTTTCTTTTTTAATTTCAGACTGGAATCTACATAATATGGTGTATTTTGTCTATAATGCTGATGACGATTAAGACTGGCGGAGTTATGTGATGCAAGATACACATCACGTTTGTTGTCAGTGTTCTGTTGAGGCGGACATTAAAGTGGACAAGGTTACACAGAGGGAGCTGTCCCTGTGCTCTGGCCTTATCCACAGCCTGAATGTTGTTTTAATTTAGTAAATATTAGAGCTGCAACTCATTAGTCGATTAATCAATTAGGTAACTGACATAAAACTAAGCAACTATTTTGATAATTGACTAATCATATAAGTTATTTAGCAAAAACTCCAAAAATTTGATAGTTCCATGCTCTCAAATGTGAAACTCTGCCACCTTTCTTGGTATTGCATTGTGATAAACTGAATATTTTTGGGATTTTGCTATTAGTTGGACAAACCAATTTACTTGATGAGGTCATCATATGCTGGGTATTTTTCACTGTTTTCTAATGCTTTTATAGACCAAACTTAACTCTTAAAATCATCTGTAGATTAATCAACAACAAAGATAATCATGAGATGCAGTCCATGTAAATGTAATGTTTATGATTAATACAAATAATAACTGGTGTTACATAGGTATGGCTATTGGGTTATGATCATTAATCAATAATCAGAGATGCCAAATTATGTTCACCTACATTCACACTGACACTTTTTGTAAGGGACCATGTACAATATTAAACATAAATGTTACCATTTGAGGTATTGTAGCAAAGTTAGCTTAAAGCTAATTTTCAGCTCCAGTCCCTTTACAGGTCCCTTTACATTAAAATATAAGTAAGGCAAATTCAAATCTATTTATTTAAAGCCCAAAATCACAAACATCATGTTTGCCTCGGAGGGCTTTACAATCTGTACAAGTTGTGACACCCTCTGTCCTTAGACCCTCGAACCAAGTCAGGACAAACTTTATGGGAAAAAGAAGAAACCTGAGGAAGAGCCACAGATGAGGGATCCCTCTCCCTGGGACGGACAGACGTGCAATAGATGCCACATGTACAGAGAACATCATCATCAATCATATTATGGAATTATAAATAGGTTGTAAAAAATTTTCTTTTTTTTTTTGGCCAAAGTTGCACTGAATTTAATTTGAGGTAAAATACAAAATTCTATACATAAAAAATAGGTAAATAAGTACAATTACAGAACAACACTAAACAAATAAACATTTTATAAAACTACATACAGTTCATCACACAAATCTCCCATGTCAGCAGCATGTGTATGTTACTGCAGACTAATTAAAAGCCAGGATATCTGTATACAAAACAAAACCGAAAACATGCAGAGTCAGTGGTTACTGAGTTGCAGACTTTTCAGTTTGGCTTTAAAGCAACTGAGTCTTTCCCTCACATGTGACACTGATAAAACACTGTTTGACCAGTAGGTCATTACAATATGATGTGGATGAGTGCTGAGGTTCAGCCCAGGTCTGTATGAAAAGACTGTGATGAATGTCAAGCAAGACAACTGTCATGAAACAATAAAGCCACAGACTGCCATTGTCACAGCACCCTCTTCCTGTTGTGTGCTGCACAGCAATCAAGCGGGTTTCCCTCCTGACCCAAGCCGATCATATTCACTAAAGGAATACACCGCACAACGCAAGTGTGAATCAACATGTGCTATTTGCTTTGCTGTGGTATAATGGGGTAAACATGGGTTACAGTGACGTCACGATAAAGAGTCACCACAGGGTTACTGTAATAAGTGAAGTGCCACCATAAAAGAGGGTGAGTTCACACAAACACACACACACAAATCTATTTTTCACCAGTGGTATCCAACCATCCAAACATTTATGTTTACATGGTTTGAGAAATCCATTGTGAGATTTATGTCACCATCCCAACACAGCAGAGGCTAATAGCATTTTGTTTGTGGTGATCACAGCAACATATGGTTCAAAGAGCAGTATCCTGCTTACTCCTTTAGATAATTCACAGAGCACAGTCTAATTTAAAAGACTAGTAGCTCACTTAGTTAAAAGAAATGCATTTTCAAAATTAATGTTTTAGATTTTATATTATAAAATATAATATAGTGATTAATAAGTTACTTAAATAAAGTAATAAAAGAAGTAAGACTCTGTTTCACTGCTGCAAAAACTTGATAAGTCTTACATTATTAGGTATCTCCCACAGGGGATACACTGACATTTGCAATATAAACTGTGGTTGCAATATAAAATGTGGTTAAAATCATAACCTCTACAGTGCACATGAGCTGCACAACAGTATATAATGATCATGGTAAGGCATCTTTTTCAAACAATCACTTGAGGTATGCACACCTTTAAACTGAAATTGTGTATTGACTTATTCCTTCTTTACAGAGGCAGTGTGTAGTACAACATATTGCAAACCGCTCCTATGTTGGGACAAGGAGTTCCTCTGTATCTCCCCACTGAACAGGAGAAGTATTCAAATGGGATTCAAATGAAATTCCTGGTTGTTTGCAGGAATAAGGGCCAGAGGGTTTACACAGTTTAACAGCTGAGTGTAGTCATCCATAACTGAGAACTAGATTGTTTTCACAGTAGACCACATGATCACTGGGCTCTGAGATACTACAGTTGTCTGATTCAAATGCTTTGTACCTCTAATTAGGTAGATGATTTGTGAATAAAGGGTCTTGACTCACTGATATTGTAATCCCTGTCCCCTCATATCATAAAAAGAAGAGTAAATTTGTGCAACATCACACTGCTGCAAATTGAAAATGTTACTTCAATGTTTAACTTCAAAAATATGCATCCAAACTCATTTGTATTTTCATAAATAAACCAAAGCAGATACTGTTGATTTAGTTGAAGTTGAAGTATAACAGATAATTTTCTTTTCATTAAGTTCAGGTGGATTTGCTTCATTCATCAAAGCTAGAGAGTAAAAACCACCATATGTGTGTTCAGAGTAAAGACCACTAGGGGGCTGCTGTCCAGAGTTTTATTCCTGCTGGAGAAGCACATTTTCTCAAAATGACATAAATGTGTAATGTGTTTTGAAATCCAAATAATTTGTCATCAACCTGATAGACAGTTAAACTCCATAAATAACACGATGACAAAAGGTCACCACATTTAATTCTGCAAATAACATCTGCACTTAGACCTCATATAGAAGGTAAGACACAGTATTACAGTACACAAAACAGCACAATCCAACACCTAAAATGACAACATACCAATATTTTTCTTTATCAAAGACTTACACAATCTAACCCTTCACTACAACTTTTTGTAACTTCACACAAGGCAGTTCCCTTTGAGGATTTATTTTAAAAAGACCTCATTTTATAAAGTAATGTTACATTCTGGAAGATTCACATTGTGTGGGTGAAATCTGCTGGACTGTGAATTGAAAAACACGAGGGAACTCTGATAACGAACTCTGAACTGACTGATAATGAAATGGGGGATTATCTGGCTGCCCCGCAGAGGACTTCTTCTGCCCTTTGACTCTGATCACTGGAAGTTACCTTTAGTACGAGCGGCTGGATATAGAAGTGCTGAAGACAGCAGCATGTTATATAGGAGAGGGGAACACAGCAAAACCTGTGATGAAACAGGTCACGTGATATTACAAACACTGAGATCAGTTCAAAGAGGCAGTACTATAAAGTGCATGTTGTTTGCACACTTCTAAATAAGATAATGCTTAGACTCAACCAGAAACCAAAAATATGTGTTGAGAGCAAACTATAAATGCTACAGAAATATTACAAAGTCATTACATAACATGAAATATTGAGGTACTAATGGGATATCAGAAGTGACAGAGACTTACATGATGTAAGGTTTAGGAGTTATTGAGTTTAGGTCTCTGAAGATGTTTCAGGGGGTTTCAACAAGTTCTTCAAGAAGCTGCTGGGATTTAGAAATAAATAAAATATTATATGATAAATATTAGCTGGTAATGTTTAAAACATGAAGAGCAGCCTGATACTGGTTAGTTTGTTTTTATTATGTTGTTTTAACAGTTGTTTTCAATGTAGTTTTGTCTTGTTCTTATTTACAAGTATTCATTTTCGTAATCAGCGTCGGTTGATTAGGAGCATTTCATTTCCATGATTTTATGAAAGAATAAAATCAAGACAATATTTATAGATGCACGTATAACAATGAATGTCTTGGTGTTAAGATGTTTTTTTGCAGCGATTCAGCCTTCATGTGGCTTTGAGAAAGGTTATTCCAAAGAAGAGAAGGAACAACAACAAGGCATGTTCACCTTTTGCTTTCAGTTCAGACCTCGGACCAGTTAACAATCCCTGCTCTGAGGACCTGAGGTTCTTCACGCTGTTGTGAAGGGTTAGGAGCTGCTTTGTAAGTCTTATCATGCATTGATATAACCGATATCCTTCAAAGTACTGTAATTGAAATCGCTGGAAATGATCCCAGCTAGGTCTCACTCTCGTCCGCCCAAGTAGTTCAGCAATTCAATACCAACATTTGCCAAAGTGGGACATTTCCTGGAGCTAAATCTCATCAAAAGGTTTTTGATGCACAAAAAAAGAGTAGTGGTTTATTGTTTCCCCCCGTCAGAGCGCTGTGGTCGCTGCATGAATGTGAGCTTCTGTGGAAATAAGTATAATTCAAGGGCAGTGAGGATGGAGAGCCTGGTGTAAGAGTGGTAGGTGGATGAAAACCTGCGATTTGATGAGGACTCTTAATGAGAGCTGGTCCCACTCAGCTTCACCTAATGGGACTGAAGTGGATGATGGGTAACCAGGGCAGAGGGGCTGTGAAGATGATCAGATTTTTTTCAGTCCATTTTTGACTGTCTCACTGTGCAGTGAGCCGTATAACATAAAGGAAGAGGCTAAGTGACATCGAAAAATAGTGGAATTATGGTTTATTCGGGGGCCCCTGTTTTCAGGTCCCCTACCAATTTTCAGTCAAATGTTTGACATCCTGAATGAAAAATAAAATGAAGCAGCATCCTAATACTTCCCACAGAAAAAAGGGCCCGATAGAGTATCTGTATTCTTAAGGAAATTAATGAATCAAGTGCTATAAGGGCTGCACTAACGATGCTTCAGTTATTTTCTAGATTAATCAATTCTTTAGTTTGTAAATGTCAATTCATTTAAGTATCTTCTGTTTGACCAACAGTCCTAAGAATCAGAAAATATTTACATCTGAGAAGCTGAAACAAGTGAATTTTTCAACACAAATTAATCAAAAAATCAAACACGTGTCAAACTAGCTGCCAATGAAGGCTGTGATCTGGGATCGACCGATGAACTAATTGTTTCTACTCCAAATGCTATATCTGGTATTTCACTAATATTTCTCCATGGATCAATAATACTTTCTCATTGCATTTTATATCCTGCAATGACCATTATACGAATATGTTTTGCTTTTCATAAAGGAGCACGGGTATCAGTTGTGTGTATAAACAGAGGAATATAAAATGTCTGCACAGGACGTAAAACGGGTGCATTTACAAAACAGTTTGTGATCTAAACTGAGGTTTGCCTTTTACAATTAGAAGTGAGGAGCATGTTAAAAAAACACATTTAGGGCAGTGACACAGTAGAAGTATAAGCAAGTAAGTAAGTATAGCAGCTTTTAATAAGTCTAATAAAGGGCTTTCTAAAGCTGCATATTCTGTTTATGCTCCTCAAATGAAGTTATACAATATGAGCAAACACGGGCTCCATGTGTGAATAAGATCCAGTGTAATGGTTGACTTCAGCTGTCCATGCCAACTCACAGAGAGCACAGAAAAAAACAAGAGCTCTCACTCTGCTGCTCGTTCTCGGTACCACACCGATACTCCACAAGTGATCTACTCCAAACAGGAAACAGCATTGGACGAGACGATCCCAGACTCCATTTCAGCCATATCACACAGTCTTCATGATGATTTCAGCTAGTGCACAGATTTCTTTTCTCATTTAAAGTAATGGTTTGTTATATTTGGCTGATTCGCTTTCTTGCCAAGATCAATATTAGTCTCATATCTTTCTAATATAAAGCTACAACAAGTGGACAGTTAGCTTAGTTTATGGCCACTGGAAACAGCTAGCCTGGATCTGCCAAAGGTTGCAAAATCCGTCAACTAGCACCTCCAAAGCTCACTAATTTATTAACTATTCAACCCATTAGATCTTATTTTTTTCATTTATGAATAGCGTAAAAATGACAGGTGCTGGTTTTAGTGGTTGGGTTAAATGCATCTCTATTTCTTGGCGAGGGACAGAAGCCGAGTGTCAATGCAAATGTAGAGAAAATTGAGAAAGGAAAAGGCTAATTAATGTGTTTTTCCATCCAGCAGCATCATGGAAAAATTAGGAGATGGTGTGATAAAATAAGCATCAAACCTCAAACTGTGGGGAAAAAAAATAAATAAATAAACTTAGAAAACACGATGGAATATGGCATTTATGTCTGTTTCATGTATTAATCTAAATAAGGGTTACCTACCTCCATACCAACGCACCCTGGGACTTCCCTGTTCATGTCATGGATGTTCCTGAAAAAAATCATGTGAAAACTTTTAATAAATCAAAATCCTATAGCTCTACTACAAACACTTGTAGGTATGAATTTTTCATCAATGTTTCATCATGTCGTCGTTGTGTATTCTACTGCTTATTTTTCACTGAACTGGTTTAAAATGTGTACTTAACATCTATGAAACCCAAAGGATCATTTGTAATATTTCATTTAGATTCTTTTATGAAAAAAGATCATTTTTGTTGCTATACGTTCAAACTTGAAAATCTGAACTCAATGAAAAGCAGGCTCAGGCTCAGTAGGTGTCATACTGATAGAAAACCTTGAAGCAAATGTAGTACAAATATGAAACTAGTAAATGTAAAATTATAGCCAGTGAAAGTACAAAAAAAGAGCTATTTTTTGACTGAATGATAAAGCTACAGTACATCTTTATGTTTCTCATGTATTTGCAAATGAATACTAACACTTCCCGATAATAAAGCTTCAAAGGAATTAAAACAATCATTCTTGGGAAAATATACAGTCAAAATGTCCTAAAAAGTGGGATTATTCAGCTCTGCAGAAACATTTTGATCTGTGGCACTCAATTCTTTATGCAGGATAACTTCTAGACATGAGAGAAATATATGACCACATCACAGACTCAAAATGTTGTTGCAAGAAAAAGCTACCAGAGATTTTAATTGTTTAAATGTAAAGATTCTCTGTTTGAGTAAAATGTATTTATTTTATTCAGCAATTGCTATTCACATGAATACTTGTTGCAAATGGACCTCAGGGTTTCTTGGACGTTCAGCGCACATTTCGGTGCAGTGCAATGACAAATAAGCAAATGCATACACATGAAAAGACCTGCAAAAACAGATGAAACATTAAAAATTCACAACTAAAAAACTACTCGGAGCATTTAACAGGTTCCCATTTATTTAAGAAAAGGTTTCCGCATTTTTTTTTTTTTTTTTAAGGAAATTAAAGACATGAACTGGTTTTGAATTTGAGTTGGTATGAGATGACTCTTGTCGGTCTGATAAGCAGAGAACAACAAACTACCCTGGATTACTAGGAGGATCTGGAGTACAGATATGTCATTTGTTTCTCTACACCGGCAGCGACTAACCAAGGAGTCAGACATTCATTAACCACTGAGTGAACCATCTTGTGTACAGATGATCTTGGGCGCCATGGCTCCCTCTCTTAACTGGGAGTGTGTGTGTAGTGTGTGTGTGAGTGTATGAGTGTGAGTGTGGTAATGTATAAGTGTGTGTGTGTGTGTGTGTGTGTGTGTGTGTGTGTGCTTTTGACCCGTGTAGTGAAACTCCGGCGGTGTCAGCACTTCTGAGTCCGATATAAGCCGCCGCCTTCTGCCTTTCACCCTCTTCTGTGTGGAGTCACAGTCCGCAGAGCCGCTCACCAGGCCCGCAACAACAACAACAACCACCGCCGCCTCCTCCTCTCCTCCCGCCGTCACAACAACATGACCTCCGCCGCCCAGCCCATCTTCTCTAAGGGAGAGGACTGTAAGGCCTCCTGGCACGACGCTAGCGCCGGCTACAATGAGAGCGACACTCACCTGGAGATCATGGGCAAGCCCGTGATGGAGCGCTGGGAGACCCCGTACATGCACTCCCTGTCGACCGTTGCAGCCTCCAAAGGTAACAGAACGGCCGCCATGTTTGTCAGCGGTAACCCTGCGATGGCTGCCCAATAAGAACCAACATGTCAAGATGTGGACACCGAGTATCATAAATTATTGATTGGTTTAGTCAGCGATTATGCTACAAATAAGTTATAATAAAAATGTGGTGTGCGGTTGAGTAAATATAGGTTGAATAAAGCCTCAAAACACAGTAGATATTCTCGTAAGCGACATATTAAACCACCACCAACTTTTGACTGAAAATATGGAGTGACCAAAATAATAATAATCACACATAAACTGAACATAAACATGAAGTTAACCCTAAAAAAACAATTCACTGGATTTCATGCAGGCTGGAAAAAAGTTATGCATATTTGACAGTTTGTGTTTTTCATTTTGTTTTAACCCTTAAGAGTCTTGGCCTATTTTAAGCTTTGTGAACTTTTTCATTTTGCTGTTAAAAATGTTTATAATGCCTGTGTTTGGATTTTTTTCAGCACATAACCTTCATGACCTGACTTTTTTTTTCCGCTTTGACATACTGTACTGGATCACCTGACTTAATCTGATCACGCGGTAGACCTGGAAATACTACAAAGTTCAATAATGTTAATTGTAAAGTTTTCTCATGTATTTTTTTTTTTGTCACACATTTTATCCTTTTCCTGTCACATATTTCTTTAGGTGAATGATCCCGAGGACACGTGTGAGTGTGAGCAGCGTGGTGCTCTTTGCTCTCTGAATACTACAGCAGCTGTTACTCCACTCATGAGAACCGGCCAAGAAGTCTGCAGGGGGACTCTGCTCATCTGCTCCGAGCTTCATGTGAAAATAGACTGATCCACACACAAGCGCTGACGTGTGGGAAGAAACGAGCATGTGCTGAAACTGTCTGCTCACAACACTGTGCAAATGCACGTTGCTGCTGCACTCTCCTGTAGTTTCTTTGGGAGTTTTAGATACTGAAAACGAATCTACGTTATTTCTACAAGTTTATCCACGATACTTTCTGGACAGTCACAATATATTTGAATCAGTCCTTAATTCCAAGTTCAAATAGATTTTTTTCAACATTTGCATACTTCTAAACTGGCATGCAAACCCCACTTATGAAAAGACACATGAACTTAAGGCACTTTTTATTGGACAGTGGCCATTTTAAGTAACACTTTATGAATCAGATGGAACAGTTTTGAATGTGAACATTTTATTTTGCAAGTACACGATGTTAAAATGCAATTTTCTCATGAGAAATGACATCCCTGTGTGGATTTTTTTGCTTTATCTGAACCGAATGCAGCTCCATCGTTTTCCTTTTGTGTATGCAGAAATTCATAATGTTAAAATGTGAGCATTACTGCAGATTAAAGGCCCAGTAAATCATTATGAAGGGGTCAAGCAACAATAAATAGCATTTACCCCCCTCATCTATTTATATGCTTCTCTGAAAGGAAATCCTTTGGCCTTTCTGTCTAACCACATGTTGCAATCAACTGGCTCTCTCGCCAAACCTTAAAAAACAGCATTGACAGTGTGATGTTGTGGTTACACCATATGTGTCGTAGACCACAGGCCAGCAGAAGGCCTGAAAATGAACATTCAGTGGAAATAAATGCTGTGTTTTGTTGTGTTTTGTCTGATAGGTGGTCGGGTTCTGGAGATCGGTTTCGGCATGGCCATCGCCGCCACTAAGGTTGAGTCTTTCCCCATCGAGGAGCACTGGATCATCGAGTGCAACGACGGCGTCTTCGCCAGACTGGAGAACTGGGCCAAGTCTCAGCCACATAAGGTCAGTAGACCAGACTGATAAATCATATTAGGCAGGTATTATCTGTACCAGTTTATGTGGTTCATGTGGATGCAGATGAGTGAAGTTGGTGTTGTTGCTGCAGATCGTCCCTCTGAAGGGCCTTTGGGAGGACGTCGTTTCCACTCTGCCAGACAACCACTTTGATGGTAGGAAAATTAAACCACACATGAGGGACACGTGGAGATGTTCAGATCACAGTTTACAGTCCGATCTGTGAACTGCCACAGCACTGTCAAGTCCTTCATTCTTCAATCATTACTTTCTGTCTTTGTATCGATAACTACTGCAGGGTGAAAAAACATTACTGCACTCTGGTTTAACTGTTATTGATTTAGTTTTAATTATTGATTACTGAGACTCAATGTGAAGATGACATTTGGAGCCATTGTCACATTTCACTAGTCAGCAGATACAAAAAATGTTAAGAAGCGATAATGTCATGTGCATAAAACTGAATGATTTCCTTCTTGTTTGCATACTGCTGGCTAACACCGTGTCCCTCCTCTCTCAGGCATCCTGTACGATACATACCCTCTGTCAGAGGAAACATGGCACACTCACCAGTTTGACTTCATTAAGGTAGGTTTGCATACAAGAACCCAGTAAGTCCTGAACAGATTAAAATTCTGGAGGAGGATTATCGCTGAATACTTGGAATTGTTAGCATGAAAAGTGGAATAATGGTACTAGTAGTAGTAGTAGTAGTAGTAGTAGTAGTAGTATTAGTATTGATGACCTCAGTGTATCCTTCGTATAATTTGGTGTACACACTGTAAGCTGTCTGTCTTCATTAGGTCATGAGTAAAAGAAGGATTAATCGTGTGTCTGTGTTTGTCTACAGGGTCACGCTCACAGGATGCTGAAGCCCGGCGGCGTCCTCACCTACTGCAACCTGACCTCCTGGGGCGAGCTGCTCAAGACCAAATACAACGACATCGAGAAGATGTTTGAGGTGTGTCTTAGTTCCCATCCAAACTTCTGAAACTTTGTGAAGAATCACTATGAGAGGTGGTGCAACTTGCCTCGGTTTCATACTACATACTCATTGTGTACAGTTTGTACTTTATACTGTTAGTATATTGTATAGTATGCTGTATACATTATACATTATACAGTATACTGTTTTTTACATTTGAAATAAAAGAAATCAATATATTTCACCGTCATATACTAAAAGGAATTGATACAATACTGTCATATCATAACTGCCATTTAAATTTCACAAATATTTTATATGTAATAATAAAGTACATATAATCTAAAAATATGAATTTACAGAGACAATACTAAAACTGTCAGGAGCTGTTTCACCAGCATTTGCAATTTATTGTTATGTTTTGCAGGTGCGAGTCACCCCAACATTTCTTTTGTACAGCAGTGTCGTTAATCACTTTTTTTTATTTCAGTGCAGCTTTTGTTGCAACATATAAATGATCTTCTTTTTTTTTTTAGCATAAAAAGGGTAAATCTTCCTGTTACTGAATACTGACAGTCATAATACACATCAGTCTAATCATTCAGTGGTATTAGTTGAACTGTACGTGTTAGTGTTGTAGCTGTGAATTATCAACATGCGTTTTCTGGTGGTTGTTCAGACTTTTGCTTAATATTCCTCCATGAAGCTCTGCACCATGTTTGCGTCTCTGAGCTGAGTGCGACCTGAATTACATACTTGTGATAATTTCAAGGTTAATGATAAACAGCATCATGCCAAAGGCTCCGATAAAGCCGCGAGCCGCCTCACACTGACCAGCTCCGTCTGTTAATGATTTTCAGGAGACCCAAGTGCCTCATCTGCTCCAGGCCGGCTTCAAGAAGGAGAAGATTAGCACCACCACCATGGACATTGCACCACCCAGCGACTGCAAATACTATTCCTTCAATAAGATGATCACTCCCACCATCATCAAGGAATAAAGTCCGAAGACAATGCAACCTTTTTTTCTTTTTTTTTTTACCGTGATGTGCCTTCTTATTTGACCCTCCTGACCTCGATCTGTTTATTTCTATGCCATCTTTCAATCAATCAATCCATCTCAACTCACTAAGCTTGTATTTATTCTGCATTTACTTTAGCATAAAGCTTTGGTGTTCACTGTGTAGCTGCTCTGTCCTAGCAGACAGCGCTACATCCATCTACTGATACATTGTTCACAGCAGAAAATATGTGAGACAACAGCAGACTGAAACCACATGGAACCACCAAAAATGCATTTACACCCCGCCGAGACTCATCTGTTTCAGGTCCTAAATCACCCAGTGTCTTTCTTCCCACGCATATCCCAATTTTAAAGCAAGCAGCAGATATCATCACCACATGTTTAAATGCTCAGTTTGTCATGAATTTCAGAAAGTATTAAGACTGAGACAACCGTCTGTGCTCTCACTGCCGGCTCATATTGCCGTGTTTGGAATAATTTATCTGAAATTCCAAATTATTGCAAAATTGCTCAACGGCATGCGTGTCAGGAGATTGCTTTTCCAAACTCAGTGCAAAATATGTTTGTAATGCCCTCCTGAAACCAGTGAAGATCTGAGAAAACTTAAAAGCATTTTAACTGATGAAAATCTTTAAGTTGACTTATTTTATGATACACATACAAGAGAGAATTGACAACATGCCTAATGCACGCATGTGCATGAATGTTCAGCTTTCTGCAGATAATGAGCAAACAATAAGTTAGCTGTTAAACCGAGATGGTCACAGAGTGCAGTTAACAGTAGGTTTTAATTTATGGCTGCAGATAACTGTGTGTTATCTGAACACGTGGGGGTAAGTTACCACCTGGCCAGGACGCATTAATCATTAGATGGACAGGTGATGCAACACCAGGCTGGAGTCAGGTGGGAAACTACAGCAGCTGGCAGATCTGAATCAGGAGCACACAACGCATATTTTAAGAAGTAAACACACGTGCACAGAGAAATATGAAGAGGCAGAAACATATTTTACAGCAAAGGAACTGAAGTGATTAGTCGAAAGAGCCAACTATCTGAACACACGCAGCAAAGTGAGTATGAATAGTCGTTTGAATAAAACAAGGGATAGGAAGATGAACCAGGGGGAATGGGAAATTATTCACAAGCATTTTTTCCACAATTATATAACCTTTTAATAGACAAAACTGCTAGTTGATAAAGTGTAAAAAAAAAAAAAAACATCAGCTGATTTTCTGCGGTATAAGTTGTCTTGTGATTCCCTCATACACTAGCACCAAAGTCTGTGACAATAAAGCACAAGTGTTAACAGCTGCTACAAGAATATTATATATTACAGCGTTTATATTGGAGAGGAAATAAAATTGTAACTTTTTTTCCCTCAGATATATTCATATCAGCACATGTTGGCCCAGTACAGAACATTGTGGTAAAGAAATTCCAAAGATATGCTTAAGGTCATTGTGTGTCAAAGTGTCACCATCATGTGGTCTGTCTCCAGCGAGCACTGAGACAGCTGTTTATTTTTCATCTGTAAAATGCCTTGAGTATAATGTCTTGGTCACAATTCCATTTCAATTTGAGAGATACTTAAGATTTTTGAATGCTATAAAAAATAATGATATTGTTTTTGTTATGATGTTATGTTATTTTAACTTACCTAACATCAAAACATCAAAATTACCCTCAGACATTAATTATCAGTCAGTAACACGGACAGTTTTAATTTGAGTAAATACTCCGTACTGCTTTTCCTGCTGTTTTTACTGTGTAAAATATCCCAGTATGTCAGTCTATAACCAGTTTATATGGTCACTGTCACTGACAATGTTTCTGTTTAATCTTTTTGGTAATGTTAAGTCAATACAGCACAGAGGCACAATGTTATTCAGCAAAAAAAACAGGCAAGAAGGTATCAAGTGTCTGAGTCAGGAACCCTTCAGAAGCACAGACACACAGCTACGAATGAAGACTGAACATAATGAGAGCAGCTGGTTTACAGTTTCAGCTGGTTTTAGTCACACAGATTTGGTTACAAATCACCTTTGACTTGGTTTTCTGCCATTTGACTTTGTGTGTTTGCATAGTGTTTTAGGAGACCATGACTTAGGATTCAAATAACAGTTATCTCACAATAAAAATGCATTTCGCCTCTGGCCATCAGTGTAGACACAGAACAGTGAAGGTCACAATCTGTGATCACTGGAGCCACCTAGCGGCTTAAATGTAGCTGTAGTGGTCACAGTGGAAAGAATCACAGTTACAATTATGTATTTTCATGTAAGCTCAGTTTATTAAATATTTAAGTGGTAATGGCATGACTGACTGACACTAAAGAAGCAGAAAAACTGAACTGACTGACCGCTGCTGCGTTTGACTGAAAATAAGCAGCAGTGCACTGTGTGTTAATTACAATAATGATTTTATTGAGGTTAATTCCTGCAGCTCTACATGGAGGAGGAGCAGCGCTCCAAATGAAACCAGAAATACAACATTTACATACCAGATACACATTAACATAACACATTCACTTCCGATACCAGATCCTCAGCTTCTTCTCACGCTTGATCTTCTTCTGCAGCTGTAAAGTCCCGTAGAGGAGAGCCTCTGCGGTGGGGGGACAACCTAAGGTGGGGAAAAACAGAGCAACTCTTATATTCATCGTTTACAATAGATTTCAACTCACAGAACTGCAACGGGAGTTCAGTCTGACTGATGAACAGTTCCTAAATAATACTTAATTCTGCGATAATCTATATCTAATCTATCTATATAATCTAATGCAGTCATTGTGTACTATCAGCAGTAATATTACCAGTAATTTTACCAGTAATTATTAATAATTTAATCTACTACTGCTACAGCTATTAGCAACAAAAAGAATAATACAATTACTAGTTCTGAATTGCTGTAATAGTTAGAAAGTAGTACCACTGTTAATTGTACAACTACTTCTGTTCCTGAATGTGATAATTAATTATGCACCAGAGCTGTGACCACCATGAGCGCATAATTTTAGCCTGTATTAACAGTTGACTGGAAGTTGTCTGAAATCAGCCTACATGGCCAAAAGTGTGTGGACAGCCAAACTTTGCACCCATGTGTGATTGTTTAACCTTTCTTTCTAAATCCATGGACTTTAATCTGCTGATATAACAGCCTCCAGTGTTTGGGAAGGATTTTCTGAGGGATTTCCCCCCCATTCAACCACAATAGACCAGGCAAGTTCTTCCACATCAAACTCTAAATAATCATCTCTTTATGGACCTGGTTTCGTGTTGAAACAGAAATGGTCTTAACCAAACTGATGTTACAGATTAAGAAACACGAGATTTTCTAAAATATCATTGAATGCTGTAGCATTAAGATTTCTTATTGGTGATAAAGGATCTAGATGTGCACACACTTTTGTCCACAAACAGCATTTCTGAAAAGTTTTCTTGTCTTTTTCACTTCTGTGCAAAAAAGGAATTTCTAGCTTCTTATTGTTGCCATATTGTACAATAAAGTTTACCTGGAACATAAATGTCCACTGGTACAATTCGGTCACAACCTCTGACGACGGCGTAGGAGTAGTGGTAGTAGCCTCCTCCATTAGCACAGCTGGAAGAGGAAAATTATGAGGACAAAGTCAGTTATTAAGACAATAACTGTGAAGGTTTCGACCCTGAACGCATACACCAGGAATTAAACATCTTTAAAAGTACAAAAACAACAAACAACAAAATCACAGCATAACAAAACATTCACAAACACAGTGAAATGTATCAGATCAGATGTGGAGACTTTACAGGTTTCAGGACAGATACACTGCTCATGACAGAAATTATTATCGTACCTTCCCATGGAAATTACGTATCTGGGCTCAGGCATCTGGTCATACACCTGTTGGAAAGAAGATGCAGTTCAGTGCCTCTTATATAATGTCTGATTAAGAGCTAATCTGTCCTTTCAGATGGAGGATAGCTTCATGCCAGTCTACCAATCCACCAACAGGCTGCTCATAATCCAGCCAGCATTTAAACAGCTATACTGTTCTGAGCACTCCCAACCTGCACACAGAAAACATCTGAGAGAGAGCGCCTGATAATGTCTATCAGCAGTGCAATAAAAAAAAACATAAAACCAAACAAACAAACATAATTTTCCCTTCATTTCACAACCTGAATCAAACTGCTGTTGCACCCCGCCCTTTCCCTCCCTCACCTTTCCGCAGAGCTGGGGCCATCTTATTAGTCAGCGTCCCTGCCACAATCATGACATCGGCCTGCCGGGGACTCGCTCTGAACACCACTCCGAAGCGATCCATGTCATAACGAGGTGCCGCCATGTGCATCATCTCCACAGCGCAGCATGCCAGGCCAAAGGTCATAGGCCACAAGGAGCTCTGAGGGGGTAGGGGAGTAGTGATAAGTCAACGGAACACTTACAGAGCAGAAAACATTAACGCCATTACTTATGATACTGTCCAAAAAAACACACACAATACTTTCTGTGTTACACTGCTAAATGATATTTGGTAGATTGTAAATGAGTAAATAAGTTCTTTTCTTTGCTAATTTCCTTCGGGATGAATAAAGTGTGTAATTTATTTAATTTCATTATGTTCCAGCTGCAGCTGACACATACAGCTCAGTAGTATTCAACAACAATATGACTCATGTGCCTGTGAAATTACTGTTGGTGTGAATAATAAATAGAAATGTATATAAATCTATGATTGCAGGTAAACAGTGCAAAAATCAAGGAAACGGGGCAGTTAGACCTCAGATAGCCAACAAGCTCAGAAAAATTAGCCTTTAGGAGACATTTCAGACCAAACAGTCACATCATACATCTTTGGACTGAAGACTTGGTTTTATTTCCAGGTGTATGACCTGAGATCAAATAATCTTACTCTTAGTTGGACAAAATGAGGATGTGATGTGGATGAGAAAACACTTTCACTGATCCACTCCACACATATGTGCGTGTTAACACAGCATCCTTTCATCTGCTTACCCTGCGAGCCCAGTTGACCAAGTCGTCCAGCTTCGTGATAACATACTCCCCCTTGCTGCTGGCTACAGCTGCTGGTTTAGCTGCTGCCACTGTTGTGCTCTTCTCTCTGACTGGAACCACACTGCAACAGAAGGATGGAGGGGATCTTTATTATGTGCAGAGTGTTTACTGAATGTCTGTTCTTCATTCTGATATTTACACTAGAGTATTTTTGGTAAAACCTACCTTGTGGTTAACTTTTCGCTTTTTGCACTGCTGTGCAGACTCTTCTGTTGAACAGCAAATGCTGAAATGGGCCTGTTGATGGATAAAGAGCATGTCAGATGGAATAACCATAATAATAATAATAATAATAATAATAATAACAGATGCACATGTTAAAACATTCAAATAAATAATTAAAAGCCTCAAACAGTCAGTTCCACAAGAGGGCAATGATGATGATGATGATACGACTGTGTGGACTTAAATTATTTCAAGTCATTGTGCGAAAGACAGATGGGCAGATTTTATTATTAGGGTGATGATGATTTTGTCTGAGCCTCCAAAACTTGGTGATGATTTAGAAGATTAACTTGACTGTTTCTCTGAAAAGCATACAGACTTGAGTACTCCTGCTGCTAAAAACAAAACCCCACAGCAAATGTTTCAGCTCTTGTTTTAGGCAGAGGACTGTTTCAGCTTGCTATTCTCGTCAACGGGTGATAATCTGACCTCAAGAAAGCAACAGAGAAATTAACATACATTAACTAAATAAAAACTAGGTGGGCTGGAAGTGAGTTGTTGAACACCATATGTACATATCAGTGTTTTCTGTGTTCTGTCGTTCTGTGGTGTATAATATAATAAATAATAAATAATATCGAAAGTGGCCTTTTACTTATATGACACTTTTCTAGTCCTCCAACCACTCAAAGAGCTTTACAGTGCATGTCATTGTTAATGTAAGGTGTCATCCTGCAAACTAGACATTAATTAATTTAAAACACCTAACATACAATGAAAGCTAACTTCCCACTTCAACATGCCAGCTGGAAGAGCCGGGGAACCTCCATCCGATTAGTGGATGACCCACTCTGCCTACTGAGACATAGTCACCCCAAGAATCACCATGTTAATAATAATAATGAATTCACTTAGTTGGACCTTTACAGCAGTTACCAACTCCACCCCCATCAGTGGTTAATAATACTGGAGCAGCTGAAGAACCAGTGGAGCAAAGCTGCTGTAAATAAAATTTGGAAACGAGGAGCAGAATTAGTGAGGTCTTACCTTGTTGAAAAGCAGCCAAACAGGGCCAGGCGAGGCGCTGCAATATAAAAGCACTTTACAAACTCAGAACATTTCATAATACCGTTGATTTATTGTAAGTATTTAAAAAGGCTTTAACAGTAAATCACTGACCATAGGATGACCTTGTTAAAATATTGTTTTCAAGTGTGACATAACTGGTTACTCTGCTACTTGTGATGGACACAACAATCTAACTCTGAGAAAAGAAAAAAAACACTTCACACTGATAACTCACTCACTCAAAAAAAAGTTCAGTTTTCACTTTTATCTAATTATTCACATATATGATACACAATACACAGTTTCACACCGTTTTCAACACTACAGTCTGACTTCATTTAAAGTATGTTTTTCTCATATCTTCTTACAAATTAGGAGCTGCTTTGTGTGTTTAATGCAGCCGAATTGAAGAGCAGCCGGTGGCGGTTTGTTAAACTCTTTAAGAGATACTTAAACAAACTTAAGCACTGAAACGCAGGTAAAAAATAACAACTGACGCATTTTTCAGGAGAAGTTTGGTTTGGTCTCCTCAAACACGAACTGTAACAAAAACGTGTCTGACATGACAGTCAACACACAATATGAACAATGTAAACAACACTGAAACAATACTTAGTTTAAATGACACATGTGGTTACATGTCTCAGCTGATGTTAGCTAACCTGTTAGCCGCCATGCTAACAGAGCAAGGTCAGCGTGCTGGGTCACTAAAATCCGATCACCCACGCGCTCAAATCACTTTCATGCGTTTACTCTCTTAAACACTTGGAACAACACATGTCTAAGCACATGGTTATGTTTCTTAAAAGTGCAGAATTCTTGTCAAAACATCACTTACCGACCAACGCCGCCATCTTTCAGGTTCTCGTTACGTCACAGTGCTTCCTGCGCCGGCACGAGTGAGAGCTGCAGGGGGCGCTGCCGTAACGTTGACAACCAGTTTACCTCCTGAAGTAAAGGAGGTCCGAGTGTCGTGAATGCTTGCTCATATTACACAGGTTTGTGTCCTCAATGAGTAAATTTTATCATATTTTTATCCCTCAAACCTTTGAATCAGTTTTTAGACTGTCATGATACACCACCGCCCATCACTGAGGCCAGACTTATATCAGGATAAGGATGTTGATCAGGGCACACATCTGGATTATTCAATGACATCTGGACAGAATCCTAAATATTAATTTATAATGATCATAATCCAGAGACAATAAAACTGCATGCAAAAAGAGATACTGAGGTCATAAGTTCAAAGTTCCTGTATACATGAGTCCCTTCAGAACATACTTCCTAGACACCACCAGTAATTAGTTGAAATATTTTTATTTAAATTGATTTCTTATATCCAGTTGTGAAACCTGAAATCTCCAAACATGAAGGTTTAAATGTGTGTCCACGCTGCCAGGAGTCAAATTCTAGTGGGAAAATACTGAATCCCTTATTTTTGCACCAGTTTAAGGTAGTAATATTTATTTATGTAGCATTGTGTAAATTCTCATATAGTCCTACAGGTAGTCATGGCCCTGCATGTTTGACACATGAGAGGTGGACCAAGCCTTAGCCAGGATTTTTAAAAATACTGTCCAAATCACCCCATGCATTACAGTCCTAACCCCTAAGAAAGTTTGACTAGCAACCAAAAAAATCTGTGAAAAATATTCTTAATGTGTTGTATATCAGTTTTGGACATTTCTACATCAGTCTAACAGTTTAAATGTACTTTATGGGGTAAAATTCTGATGGAAAGATACTTAATTTGTAGTTTGAGCAGCAAATTTAACAATATTGGCTCAGAGTAATAAAATGTTAGAGGAAGTGTAACATGTATGTACTTATAGAAGGCAGCTATGGCCCTGAGTTGGATTTAATAGATAATAATGACAATATATTGGTAAAAAGATGTATTCCTATTTATTATAGTCTTATTATAGCTGTTTAACCCCCCTGTCATGTTTTGAATTTTAGGAACTGTGGTGTGACAGACTTTCAACAGTATATTTCTGAAAGTATTTTTTCTTCTTTGTGATGATTATAAATGGTATAAAATAAAGTGAACTGAGCAGTGCACACAGCCAGGCACAACACATTTTGAATCATTTGTAAGGAGCTTATGCTTGCAAGTGTTTGTGCAGAGGTGCAGCAGCAGAAAGTGGCTGAATTATTGGCAGCTGGAAATCAGGATTTATGACTTTAAAAAGTAAAAAAGCCTGCTTTATTTCATATTTTACAGGGATGATTATCTTCTGCAAAACGCTAATTAGCTAATGCTAATCTTCCTGGGGTCAATGCAAGACAGAATACTTGAGCATATAACTGACTAACATACAAACACGGAAATAATAGATCCGTCATATCATAAACAGTGTCTATCATTTAATTTGTGGATTAAACTAACAACTGGACTTTTATTTAAGAAAGAGCTGTGCCATCATCAGAAAGTGGATACAAATTCAATTGCGATTATTTATCATCATATTTATTATTACATTTATTCCCTCGCAGCATAATCTGTGAGAAATCTTTCTCATAAACATCATTGTGTAATATTTGGAGCAGGTTCTAATTCTGTACTTCCACTTTAGAGGTTGGGATCTGTTTGTTTGACCCAGATAATCTTATTGGAGCGGCAGTCTGGCTGTACTGGTCGAGCTGCATTCATGATGCGAGTTGTCATAACAAACACATTTATTTTAGCTTACATAGAGAATCAAAACATACCTCTTATATCAGACAGAATGAGCGAGTATGATTTATGAGAAAGATTTCCACCTGTTACTTCTGTGGTTGTATTTTCATGTGATATCCATCTGTTCAAATCATCTAATCACGTTTCCAATAATGCTGTAGTTATTTAAACTTTCATTTATGCTGTTAAGTAAATATTGATGTTCAAAGATGGACGACAGTATTGTTCAGAGACGGTGGCATGTGGTTCAAATTTTAGTTAATGACTTTCACACTGAAATATTACATTTTTCATCAAGCTGAATTACAGCTTTAATTTGTAGTGCTATTTAATTTCAGTCATGCTGCAGTTTGTTTTTACTCACAACACAAAACATCAGAGCAATCAAACCTCAACATGTTAATGTTAATACATCAACAACAGACACTGCTGGAGCTCTTGAGCAAGGCACCACGTGGAGCTGATCGCTGGCTGACAGCAGCCGGCTGTGGTTTTACTGGGCAGCTTCCAGAGCAGAGAGCTGATGAATGTCTTTCCATGGAGCTGCCTGGCACTGATGGAGTATCAATTCATCTGGCAAACAGTTTTTGATGAATCATTTAGTATCAGGATCAAATTACAAATAAAACTGAAGAGACTGAAAGGCCGTGCTTCTTCCTGGAAAAACGATCGTACCAAAAAGTCTATCTAGTAGCTGTTGTGGAGTTTTCAACTGCGTCAGATGATCCCCCACAGCACATGGAGCTGCCACTGTCATCAGCCTTTTCTGAGAATTTAAGGACTTCTAGTCCTGAAGGAGGATTTTTTTTAATAATATCAAAAGTTCCAGAGCAGCTACTAAACGGATAATTTGGTGAAGTTGTTTCGTCAAAAGTCTGCTTCTTTCAAACTTATGCAGTATGTAAAGCTGGCTGTAGTATTTCTGCACAGTCCTCTTTAAATCACCGGTCAAGAAGGCCACATTAAAGCATAATGTCCTTGTACTGCCACCTTTATAGAGTCACTTTATTGTTTTACTTGTTTTTTGGTTTTCTCTTTACCTTTTTGTTCTGTTTTCACCTCCGAGCTAAAGAAATTTCTCATTTGGATGATAAACTCTGATTTAGTTTGAAATGTTCATGTCTCTGTGGCGCATTTAGACCCAGCTTGCTATATGTTATATTTAATATAGTAATAACATTTTTATTTATTTGAGATGTTTTAGACTGTGTGTGGGAATTAAAACTTTTCTTTCACTGAATTCATAAAAAGCAAGTCAGTCCTACTTATTCTTATTATTATTCTGACATGGTAAATGCCTTCAGTCAAATGAACTGCCTTTGATTAAAGTAATTTGGATGAATCTTTAAATCTCCTGCTGACTAAAAGAAAATGATCCATGTCCATCTTCAGCATCCTGTTTTTGTTTTGGCCTCATTTTACGCCACAAACCGAGCGAGCGAATGAGTGAGCACCATCAGCAGCAGTGAGGGAGTGCCAGCAGGGTGGAGATGGGGAGCGGCCATGGAGAATATGGCGAGTGTGTTATCACATAATGACAGTCCCGGAGCTGGGAACACTCGGCCGTTTCTCCAGGAATAGCTGCTCAGTCTAGGGAAGCAACTGGTCGAAGTCAGTGAAGGAACCCAAAACTGGCTGAAAAGGATTTTTTTTTACAAATGGCTTTTATTCTGTCTTCATCATGTACAAACTTTTTGGACTTTTTGAAATAATAATAAAGTCTGAAGTTGCATTGCTTGTGTTTTTTTTTTAAGTCAAACCAAATTCAGCCACATATATAGCAGAGCTTTTAAGTACTTAGAGTTCAAAACATTAAATACAGGCACTGAAAGAGATTGAAAGGACAAATGTTTTAAGACTACAGCATTGTTCAAAAGCCTCCTCCACTAGCAGGGAAGGAGCTCTTGCATTTCAGATAATAAGCATGAATCCACATAAAAAAAAAAAAAGTCCTGTATTGGAGGAGCAAAAATACAAGTTAAGCCATCACAGACTTGGTTATAGTGGCAGCATGTGTTGCTGTGCTGAACTGCAGACCACAGGAATGGCCTATTTTTGGAAAGATCTCCTCCTCTGAAAGAAGAAAGCGCCTCCTCACTGAGCGACCAGGATGTCTGTGGGTAGGATGTCTGGTTTGCCACTCGGGCTCTGTGATGTCTCCCCTGACCAGGAAGAGGGGGTGACCTGATTATAGAGGACGTCCTCGTAGCCAAAAAGGGGCTCTTTGAGATTCAGGTTGTACATGAGGAACAGATTGAGAGCCACCATGGCGAGGAGCGGGAAGACGGTCAGGCCGGAGCCGAAGCCTCGCCAGGAGCTGCACGTGTTCAGGCTGACCCAGTAAACAAGCCTGCGGAGGATTAGAAAGACACACAAACAGGAAATCAGATCAAGTTCAAACTGATAAACACTCACAACCTCCGTAACGGTGTCGAGTAAGACACCAGTTAAACCAGACTCACTTCAGCAGAGTTTTCAGAACCCCTTCTGAAGTTAAAGTGCAAATACAACTATGAAAATTTACCCCAAATTATAAAAATTACCAAATTATATACATCTTTGTGGCTTAAATAATACTTTACTCTGAGGTGAAACTGCACATGGCTCACAAACATCTGAAGCCTGCAACAAGAAGGTGCTGTGCCATTATTCCAACATCCCATTAGTCTGAAAAATGTCTCATGTGAAAGTGTGTATTTTTGGATAAATGGGCTGTTTTGGAGTTTTTCAGCATAACAGGCTGTTGGACAGATGGACTTTTGGTCCAACTGGACTATTGGGGTGTGGGAACAATGAGCAGTCCACGTGACAAAAATGCTTTAATGTGAGGGACCAACTAGATAAAGATAAATAAACAGAGTAAATGTAACAGAGTAAAAGGTACAATGGCTGGGACTAGTCATTTTCTGGAGTCTCTGTGAGTTGCCCAGCACCTTCTCTCATCCAAAAAACAGGCTGGCATAAACTGAGGACTGTAGTTTTTTACTTTTTGGTTTGTGTACAGCACAGATTAAAGAAACAAGACATAACAATGGTGGCAAACTCAAGAGGGCAGAAAAAGGTGATGAGTTTGCAGCTAGCTTCGGTATAAGGTGTTAATTTGTGAGGACGTTTTAATGGGCAGATTTTGTTACATCTAGAGCCAGTTTCCCCTTGTTTCCTGTCCAAGCTAACATGAGAGATGAGATAACAAAGTACCACAACTGAGAGAGAAGTTTAGCCTCTAGAAAAAGGCTGATTACCTTCTATTTATCAAATAAATAATTTGGCTGAGGTTTGATTCGGTATTTCAGAGATCTACTATGTAAATCCATTTTCATCAAGAAAATTTAACAAACTGAGTTAAAGAGAACTGAGTCCAGAGAAGCCGAGTTCATCTTAACTTCAGTCACAGTCTGAGCTCACTGCTGCTCTACAACACGCTGCCAAATGCTCTCTTTGTTAATCACAGTGGTTGTGTTCGTTTTTAGCCGTACTGGCAGTGTGGCTCCAGGGACGCTCTGTCGGTCCAGCACTTTGGTCCAGACTGAAATATCTCAACAACTATTGGATGGACTCGACTCGATGGACTCATGAAATTTTGGACAGATGTTCATGGTCCCAGAGGATGAATCAGTTGGCAGGTCATCTAGCGCCACCAGCAGGACAAATGTTTCACTTCTTTAGTTAAATATCTCCACATCTACTGGATGGACTGAAGAAAAGTTTTGTACAGACACTCATGTCTCAACAGCAATTGGATGAAATACCATGGAAATTTTAAGACATTTGTTTCATTCATTATGAGAATGAATTTTGTAGTGACTTCCCCTGACTGTTCTCATCTATGGTGTATGAACAAAAAAAGGACCTAATTACATTTTCCACAGCATAATTAGCAAATATTAGCATGTTAACATGTTAAACTAAGATGGTGACTATGGTAAATATCAGGATTTGCTAGCAGGGGTGTAAGCACATAATTCTGGGCCCTGTAGATAGGAGTGTGTGAGGCCCCCCCGAAGACTTTAAAATCACTATTAGAGGTGATTTTCGTCTCCACACCTTTGTACCCTGTAAATTAGCACACATCCTGTGATTTGATGTGATCTGTGACTATCAAGATTCAGAAGGAACAGTTTTTAAACAAGAAGAAACTGGATCAGTTCTTCATCAAACACCCATCTGAGTACACGTTTGAGGTGAGTTCTCACCTTCCTAAGACGAACACTGAAACCAGTATCGGCACCAACTTTAGCTGGTCCTGAGGCAGCAAAGCGGCCATGACGACGAGGTTGAGGATGTAGAGGAGCAACTGTTCCAAGGATGCCGTGACAAACAGCTGCTGAACCACCCGTCCTCTGGGAAACGACTCCTGCAGACTGAAGGAGCCTGTGCAGAACTGGCACGCTGCACCCATGAGCATTGCTGCGAGGGATAAAAGAGCAATAAGTCAGTTAGCATCTTGAACATTGGCCATCTTTCCACAAACAACTCTCAGCTTTAAGCGACTCCTAGCTGCACTTGATCTTGCCTGACAGCCTGCTTTGTTTGTGTAATATCTTTGTTTGAATGCAGCAACTGCCGGCAGGATAGCCTGCATGCAAATACTCCTCACTGTCACCAGCTTGACAAGCAGATGAGAGGAAAATGATCGGGGCAGGCTTTTTGGTTTGGATGTTTTTGCCACCTGCCCTCTGGTCGCCCAGGTTGGGAAGTGATTAAAATATTCTGAAACAATTAGGCCACAGCCTGGGAGACGAGAGGCGCAACCAACCTCTTATTGTAGTTTCCATTTAAAGCTATGTGCAGGAGAAGGAAATTATGCTTCTCTGCAGAGGCCCGGGGAGACGTCTGCTGCACTGAGGTTGAAAGCTCATGAAATTAAAGGGGACAGGAGACACTGAAACATTCCAGGACGAGGCAGCCAGACAAACCAAATCCTCTCTTAATCTTTATCTTTCATTTGTGGTTGTTTTTGAACGTCAGGGTGCAGGTGTTTGAAGCGTACCGAGCAGGATGGGAACAGCTGCCACTACACAGCAGCAGAGGGTGAAAACGATGCGACTGGCAGCGTCTGGGCAGTCGGGGGGTTTAATGGGGACGTAGAAATAGAGTGCATAGAGGATCCCAGCTGCACACAGGAGAGAGGCCAGCACTGAGAAGAAAGCGGGAACTTGGCCGCTCTGACAGCATTTACAGAGGCAGCAGCGGCAGCAGCATCGCCCCCGATCTGATGCCCCCTCGCAAGTCTCTCCCCTTCGCCCCTGCGAGCTCCACACAGTCAGCTCCACGCTCTCTGGCGGCGGGCCTATCAGAGGTCGACCCTCGTCCACTGTGCAGTCCAGATTGGTGGACTCTGGACTCCATCTCGGCGTATCTGTGCCGTTGGGAATGTCTCCCTGAGAGGCTGGGGTTGGACTGCCGAGGCAGTTTTCCGTGGCAGTGTCCAAGTCGTGCGCTGTGATGATCGGACTGGAAAGAGTTTGATCCAGCTCCCCCTCCTCTGTCTCATCTGCTCGTGGCTCCTCCGGGAGGTTGTCACTGGGCTGCTGGTGGCAGGGAGAAGAGCCTGTTCAAACCAGAACACATTTTAATACAGAGTCCATACCCAGATATGGAAAGCAATCAAGACTCACTAATAAATAACTGCCTCACTACATGTCAGGCCTCTGCTTTGCCGAGGTCCAACGTGACATTTTGAAGGGGTGGGCACATGGCTGCGGTGACCTATTGAGAGGCTCGGCCAAAAGTTGCTGTTGGGCCCCCCTGTGCTTTTTGTCACCTCCATGTTCCCACAGTTACAGTGTACACAGAGACCCAGAAATCAGCTAGTACTACAATTCAAGAATATTAAAACATGACCACAAGTATTGTTTGTGTGAATTAATTTTGGGATTATATCAAGATGACAGTGACTCTGGAGTTTCTGAGGCTTCCGGCAAGTTGATAATCCAGCTTTTGGTATTTTTGTTAGGCTGCTAAATTAGTGTTTCACCTTTTCTTTTTGAATAAATTGTCAATTATTTGTTGTGTATCAAGCATCTGGTGGCAATGTGCAGAGAGAGATAAATCGTGGATGTCTACAGATGTTTTCTCAATTTTTCCAAAGGAAAATGTTTCCACCGTTCCTGCAGGCTATTGCTCAATCATTTATTAAACATTTAAATGACTTCTTGGTTGAAGCATGGGCTACCAGGAATTCTTGCAAACATTCAGCCACTTCACATTACACATAAATACTTTGCTAAAAACAGCAACTTTTAATGATCCATCTGTTTTACTAAAAAATGTAGTCCTTAACCCATCATATAATGAGCAATAATCAGTCTCACAAAAATCACTTAATTTCCTAAATCTCTTCTGGGAGACAGTTAAACCTGTCTGTTTCTAAAGCCAAATGTACATGAATGTAGATTAAAACAAAACTGGAAGTCAAAAATATGTTTTCCTAATCATAGTACCTTGTTTAGTCCTCTCAGAAGTATGAAGGATTTAAAACTTTAATGCCTGACATGGATGCTGATTAAATCCTTAGATCTTCACATCTGCTCAAACTTATGTTCAAAAGCATATGACTTTTGCTCTGCTTTAATCAGTCCTGAGTCTGTATGAGCTCTCTCTGGATCCAGTCTGGACTCAAACCCGACTTCAGCCTTTGCTAATTGGCTCTGGCCTTCTCTCAAATCTTACAGCTCCATGAGACAGTAAAAAGCAGCGGCAATAACTCACTCTTTGGCTGAGTGGTCGCTGGTGGCGGTTCAAGGGAGTGCTGGGAGCCGGAGACGGAGTGGGAGGACGAGTGCAGCTCCTCCACCGAGGACTCGGGACTGTCTGACACCGGCGCCAACGAGATCTGAGTGTCCAGGTCCAGGAAGGGGGAGAAGGAGAGCCTGGTGGGGTCGATGTCTTGGAGCTGGTTGATGATGTCACTGATGGACTCCTTCATGCTGTCGAGCTCCTTCGCATTCTGCCGGTTAGTGGCCTGAAGCCCCGAGGTGCTCATAGTCACACAGCCTAAGAGGAGCAGGTCCAGGCAAAAGGTAGGCCAGAAACCAGTTAAAAACACCAAAGACACAGAGGACAGTAAAACCACCTCCATCCTCCAAATGTCCGAGAAGCCAAATCAATACACAACGGTACTATAAACCCACAGTCTTTAATCTTTGCTGTTTATTAAACAGAGTCTGCTATTCACTTTCTGCCAAGCAACTGGTGGCAAAACAAAGTCACATCAACTCAAACTCTGACAGAACATCTACGGTCATTAAATAAACGTCTTTCAAACAAAATAAAAAGTTAAGTTAAAACCCTGATTCCAAAATTCATTCATCTATTAATTTCCCTTTTTTTCATATATTCTCTCTTATCTCATTTATTCCTCTTTTCTTCTACCAGTAAAGCTATTTGTAACTTCTGTCTTCCTGCATTCAGTTTACCACTTTTTATAGACAATGACAGCATTTAACCTCCAAGCCTTACTGGGACTTAAGTTGGACTGTTGTCAAACTGGTGATATTGCGTGAGGCTTTTTGGGGACTAAAGGAAATCAGTGTTGATTTGAGTTTATGTCTGTGGTTGTACAATAATCATCACTGACAGGAAGTTTATCTTCCTCTGCAAGGTAACGGTGCAGGTTTGAACTGTTATCGCTAAGTTTTCTGGAGACCTGCTCTCGCATGGAAAAATTATAATCTCATGTCAATCTGATAACATTTAGGAATAAAATAAGATTGGACAGATTAACCCTATCAAATAAGAAGACACCAGCTTTGCTCACAGTATTATTTCTGCATATCTGGGCGCTTCAGCAATGTTGGGGAGTTCACATTAGACCGTTAAAAACTTCATGTTGGAGATTTCAAAATATAATAATATAATAATAATATATACTTTGGATAATATAAACCTGTATTGTTTTTTCTTGCTGACTGACACTCATTTCTGTCCATTAAATGTGATGCTATAGTGATTAGCTGGTTATCTTAGCTTAGCATAAAGATTAGAAACAGGGAGAAACAGCTACTGTAGCTCAAGAGGTTAAAAAGGTATCATTTTAAGCTTTGTTTTTCATACAGATTGAAGAAATTAAATACAATGTGTTGATTAGTGAACGTTAGAGATGCAGGAAGGATTCAGATACCTTCTGACAGAACCAGGCTAGCAGTTTCCCTCCTGTTTCCAGTCTTTATGCTAAGCTAAGCTAACTCTGTCCCTGTGTCACCTTCATATTCATTGGACACACACTTATATGTGTTTTCCTCTGAACTTTAAGCAAGAAATAAAATAAAAGTATTTAACAATAAGTATCAAATTAAATTAAATACAGCATGAGCTAAATGTGTGAGAGATTTCCTGCTTTAAAGCCAGAACTCAAACTGAGCGTTAGATACTTCTGAGGTCCGATCATACTCTGATCTTTAAAAACATTTCTCTCCTCCAGAATTTGATTCCAAGCAGAAAGCTTTGAAAGAGCATTTGGACTTTTGTTTTGAAGAGATAAATTAAGAAAATCCAAAGTCTTTAGAGAGAGTTTCTTGGCTGTGAACCTGAATCAATATGATGGAGCAGTATGTGCCCATCATTTACCTCAGTCCAGGTTACGGCTTCATGTGGCTTTATGTGGACTTTTTTCTTTAAGGATTTTCATTATTTTAAAGTGTCTTGAGAAGTCAATCTGTTATTTGACTTATTTTGACGAAGATGTCCAACTATCTTCAAAGATCCCTATTGGCCGAAAGAAGTGAAGTTTTGTAGTATTTTACAAGAAAACAGCAAAATTATCCCTCTCATCATCTGGTGAGCTCTCAGATTTATCTTGGTGGGACCTGAATCTCACTGCAGCAGCAGACAGGATGATGAGAAACAACACGGGATGAGATAACATCACTAATGCAGATAAAGTCAATATAGAGGAAAAACCTTATTGTGATTTCTTTTGGGGGGAAAAAACTTTAAGTTACATTGAAACAAGATGAGAACAGGATGAAATCGTTTGGTTTCCTGCAGAGGAAAGTAACTAAGTACTTCTATTCAGGTACTGTACTCGAGTACAGTTTTTAGGTACTTGAGTATTTCTATTTTATGTGAACTTTAAACTTCCACTAGAGTAACTCTCATACGTTTTACTCCACAGACAGCTTCACCTCAACCAAATCTGAAAGTACAAATAACTCTGATATAACACTTTTAGAGTACTTTGACTTTTTATACGTAAAATACAGTTTAACTCATTATTTCTTTACATTAAGAGTAAGATTTGATACTAGTTCTTGTAGAGGGATATTTATATAGGCTTTTAGTGCTACTTTTACTCCAGTAAATGATGTGAATACTTGTTTTACCGCTGCGGTCACCTCTTACCATAAAAACGCGCAAACTACTCTGACTGCGCGACGACTTTCGGATAAAAAAACAACACCGAGCTCTGCGACTTCTCGGTGACTTTGGTCAACATCTGCAGATTGACTTTGCAGCGTTTGCTCCTGGACGTCTTTGTGGCGCACATTTGGACGGCGGCGCAGAAACCAGCGGCGACGATCTCTCTCTGGACAAATGAGCGCAAAGTGAGGACCGGTCGGGCTTTTCGGGTCTGGGGATGGGATGGGATGGGGGGTATGTGGCATGTGTGTGTGTGTGTGTAAGGGGGGGTAAAATCTCGGTGGTTATCAGAGCTGGCGTGGATGTGGAAACGCGCGTAGCGCGGCCAACGTGCTGAGACTCCCCGCTGAAAAAAAATAAGTCGCTGCTGAGCAACTACAAACAAACAAACAAACAAAAAAAAGACTAGATGTTTTACAGTCCCCCTCCAACAAAGAGAGCAGAGCCCGGTCTTTGGTTCAGAGGGAGGAAAGTGCAGGAAATACCTCATTTGGCAATTAATAAATGAAAGGAGGCCGCGTTGAGTCCGTGCGTAAAGGACACACGAGTCATCCTGAGAGAGCCGCAGGAAACCTTATATTTAGTGGCCATTTAGCAGCAATTAACAGCGAGATTTCAGAGACTAGCGTGAATTAATTCAGCCCCATAAATGCCCCTCTGCGCGCTTTATCCAGTCACAAACACACCCGGTGGAAATGGACTTACTGTGGTCGGAGCTTGCAGAGTATTTGGTGACTTTACTCCTCTCGCAGTTTTTAAAAAAATCCCTCCGTGCTTCTCTTCCCTCCCCCTCCGTTTGCTTTTTGTCTTCCAAGATCCTGAACTTCTGAATCAAATTTCAGGACGGACAAAATACTAGGCTTTTCCTCCGCCCACACAGGAGCTTTTTTTTTTTCTTCCTGGGTACCATGTCAAACACCATATGGAGCAAATAAAGCCGGAGCAGCAGGAGGAGGAGGAGAAAAACGAGGCACTTTCTCTCAGTTTACCTTCACATTCAACATTAACAATCACATCCATCACAAACTGGAGTTTATCTTAACAGGGCAGTAAACATTTACACTAAAGCTGAACCTCAGCACTCCTCTAATACTCATGCACAGGACCACAGTGTACTAATGACTTTAAAGGAGATACTTATTAATATCATGCCATTATAATGAAGTGCAGGTTTATTGTGTCTTAGTATATAATCTACTTTAAGGAGACCCTTTGTTTTCTTTAGTACTGATTTAATATTAATAATAGATATTCTTATGATGAGTGACCGTCAGTGTGCCTGCAGTGTTTGTATTGATTGTCTTTTTTTCTGTAATGTTCTTACAATGATCTTTTAGGTCTATAAGGATTAGTGATTGACAGACCTTTATTCTTTTACTGTTTAAATCATTTAGTGTTTAGTCATTAAGTATAAATGTCAATCATTTGCTTAAATATGTTGATTTGCTGGTTATATCACTGTGAATTGATTACATTGTGATTTAAACTGCTGCTTGAATAAGTCACCACCTGTAACTTTTCCCTATTTAGTAACTTTATTGTCAACAATGGTCACATGAATCTATAATTAAAATAATGTTCCAGCTGTTTTCTTTTCCCGTCAAATAATAATCATAAAACATACCTTAACTGTTGTTTAAGTATTATGATTCTTTATTCTTGAAGTATAACCAGAATGAGATTATAGATTAAGATTATTATTCCGAGGCTTCCTCCTCAGCCACACATGCAACCTTTTGTTCTGAGGAAACCTGTTTAAGATGCCACAGAAACTTTGGATCCCAGTATGCTATCCAAAGTCTGACATATCCAAAGTGCAGGTATGACACAGTATTCAGTGATCCCACCAACTTCACATCTTTTCCATTTGCTCCTCTGAACTTTGACTCCTTCCTGCTGCAGAGGAAGTTTTATTTTTTCAGCAGCAGGAACCACATTTATGTAGGGAAATAAAAGAACGGGACTGTTGTAACAGTTCAGTTGAAGGATTTCAGATAAAAAACATCACAGATGATGGAAGATGGATCATTTCATCACTGTGACATGAGACAGAAATGTGATTTCATTCTGCTGAATCACTGACGATATTCACAGCTGTCCACTTTAACATCTTCCTCCTCCTCTTCATCAGTGTGCTGACAGATGCACAGAGTGTATTAAATCAAATATCGGAAGTGAAACAAAGTAAAAGCCTAAAGTGGTTTATTTTCCCTTTTTTTATTATTAGGGTGATTTTATTGCATAGAAAAGCATATCTAAAATATACAGAGTGAACAGCCGTTGATTATTAATATAATCAATAAATAAAAATCAGGAATATAAACAACATATTTTAAGTTTCGCCTTGTAAATATACACACAAACTGGGTGGAAGTTTCCTGCCCTGTGGAATGAGTTGGAGAAATGGGGGGTTGGGGGCTTTGGGGACAAACAACCAGCAGCATGGTTGAAATACCGATCTGCCGTCCTTAAAAAAAAATCATCAAGGGGGGGGGGCGGAGGAGGAGGACCAGCAGGACCACAAACCGAACAGCTTCAGGATGATTCCAACTGGATTCTGCTTTTAGCCAAAGCATAAAGAAAGCAAACATGAGTTGTGAAAGTCACATAAAGTAGTTAAAGCAAGAAGGGGGTTGATGAGCAATGAGGTTGAGTGGGTGGGGGGGGTAGGTCCTGTTAGTCCTCTGACAGCAGCCTGTGGAAATGATCCTTCCTCTTCTTCAGCACCTCCCGAAAATCCTCCTGAACAAACACAGCAGGGCAGATTGGGATGAAGAAACCGGGGGAGGAAAGAGAGCAGGCAGATGCTGCAGCAGATAACCAGCTGTTTTATTCAGACGATCGCGACGAGAACAATCAAACCGGTTAACACAAACATTAGAACTGAAACAGGAAGATACCTCTGAATATTCATGGATTAATTCTTTAACACTGCCAGTACCTTTTGATACTTGAACACATTCATACCTGATCTGACACCAGCACTCTCTTAAATATTAAAATCTGTAGAGCCACAATTAGCAATTATTCCACATTGAGTCATCCGTAGACCATTTTATTCATTTTGCAATAATTAGATAATTAATAGATTAGGTCATCAATAATTTTTAATCAAGCATTTGCTGATTCAATCCTCTCAAATCTAAGCATTCGATACTTGTCTTTGTCATGTGTGATGGTAAACTGAATGTGTTGTTGTATGTAGTTCTTGTACTGATAGTGATGATGATGTAATGAATGAATATATAACTTCGCATCACTGTCCCATTTACAGGATGTGAACATTTTTAACTTTGGCTCCTGTGTTTGTGTCAAAAAGACTTTTACAGTCTGAGCATTGTCCATATCTGGACTTGGGGGATACAGCAACACAAAAATGTGATTATCACAGAAACAAATCCAGACGTACCGCTGCAGACAGTTTTTCCATGGAGGGGATGAGCTTCTGCAGCTCTCTGTCCTCGGACTCTCCGGACCAGCTCTTAATGGGAATCGTGTTCATCAGCTGCAAAAAGACAAAAAACCTGAATGAACAAAAACATTTCTCTGTTTCTACCGTTTGAGAACCAATATGGAAAACACCTTGCTAATATTTTCAATTTTATCAAAGTTCATCACTGACGAGTATCACCTGTGTGATAAAAGTCTGATACATCTTAAACCTCTGTGCCACAGAGCTTCATTATAGTCCAAAAGCTATTAAAAACAATATTAAACCTTTATAATGATAAACAAGGGGACCGTAGTTTACTTTTGAATCAGCCCCAAAAGCACCATCCTGCTACTGTGAATACTCGCAAGAGCATAAAATGTAGTTACACATCCCCAGTAACTGCAGTATTTAGTCCTGTATGAGTAACAAAGTGCTAAATAACTCGTTCCGTTTTAAAAACTAACTTTATATTTGTTCCCATTTATAGAAGTTCACATCTTCAGTAAGAACCGGTGGGCAGACAAAGTCAGGAAGCTGAGAGAGACAGACCGATTATGGACTTTGTTCTTTTCCTGAGATTTGCTGATAATAGCAAAACAACAGAATCAGAATGAAAATACTTCATTTATCCATGGGGGGGTTTATCACCAGGTCTGTCCTTTAAAAACAAAAAAAATGAAGAAAATGAAACCACAGCTCTGAAGGACTTACGTGGTACGGGTATGTGTGTGGTGCATTGTCCAGAACGACCGTCTTGGCGAGATCCCTCCCGAGAATGTTGAGATCTTTGATGTAATGACCGAGGACGCAGGCGCAGTCGTCCTGATACAGACGATGTCTACGAGGGAAATTAACATCGTTTAAGCAGCTGCAACACATCGATGGAGACGAGTGTTGTACAATATGCATCAACACTCAGTGGCCACTTCATTAGGTACACCTACAAAATCCAAGATAATCCAGCACAAGATCCACATATTCTACTCTTAAAAGCTCATAAATCAGTTACTTTCCTAGACAACTGTGTGTTTGTTTCTGAGGTCACAGTTAGTGGTGACAGCAGAACATCAGAAACACTCATAATACAATCCAGTTCAACACAGCTGCAAACTAAAATGTAAAAAATTAACATAACAGTTAAATTTATTGCTAACTGACAAAGTCAAAACTGAACAGGGTTACAAGGCTGAGCTGCTTTGACTGTTTTTTATTAATTAGCCCATCAAGGTAGATATCCAATCGACATACTGTAGGTCCTAATTCAAATATTTTCTTCACTACTAAAAGTTTCAACAATACTTCAAACTTCAGAGAAGAAGAGCCGTGATCAAAGTACAGTAATAATCCCTCGCTATATCACGCGCTTCGATTTTCACGGCTTCACTTCATATCGCATGGATTTTATATGAAAACATATATCGTGGATGTTTTGCTTGTTTTGCGGATTTCTGCGCGGATATTGACTGCGTCATGTACCCTGGGTGCGCTGACTTTGGCTCAGCAAATATGTTGTTGCTTGCCGTACATTATGTACATGAGCGTATACTGTACGGTACACACATTTTATTAGAGAATCACAATATATCTAATATAACGGTAAGTAAGTAAAACAAGTGCATTACTATATATTAGAGTAAATATAAAATTATTTTTGTTAAAATATGTATTTTACAATGTGTTTAAAACTGTATTATATATAATATATATTATATATAATTATATTTGTGTGTAGTATATAAACAGTGTGTTTACATACATAATTTCAACGAATCTTACTGAACATAAAGGCTTTATACTGTATAACTGTGTGGGACATGTTTATAAGGGCTTACAATATATAAAAATAAAATAAACATATGGTTTCTACTTCACGGATCTTCACCTTTCGCGGGGGATCACTGTACACACTGTGTTCGCTGTTCCCCGCTCGCCACGGCAGCAGCCGTTACGCCGTTAACGAGGAGCTGCCAGCGCCGCCGGGTGCAGGTGGGCCAACGCGATAAACGGACAATAACAGACACAAACGTCACCGCACAGAATGTGTTGTAGTGACGCCACACTGGCGTTTGTTGTGATGACATCACATGATCGCGATTGCTTCAAACATTCATTTATTCAGGCGCAAAGATCTGCAGCCACGGAGCGATAACATATCATGCAACGCGTCGACGCACTTACGTAGTCGATTACGTCGACGAATCGCCCCATCCCTAAATCTTGATATAGCAGCAGTTAGGATTTGATATTTCTACTTTATTTTAATAATTAAAGTCTGACTAAAATAAATGAATTATTTCCTTACTTTTTACATTAAATACTGTCTACAAAAATACGTTTAAAAAATGACACCACACAAACTACATGTAAATGTGGGTGGTCAAACACAGCTGGATAATTTTCCTCAGTAAAACGCTGCTGAGTTTTGTTTACCTCAGTGGGTCACTGTCATGCTTCTGAATTCAGTATTTTCATTAACATTATACGGCCACATGTTCCTGCCAATACAGAACTGTTTCTGTATTTTATGCAGAGTCTGGGATTTCTGGGCCTTTGTCAAATGATTTCTGATGCATTATCTGTTCATGTTTACATCCCTTCTTAATTGAGATATTAACCACCTGAAGCCAAAAGGGAAACTACTCACTGCTCTCACCACATATTCACTCACTGTAATTTATTAATTACATGTAAGGAGTCGGCCACATCCTGAGTGTGACAGGAGTGTGTGTGTGTGTGTTGGTAACAGGCATGTCAGCAGTAGGCCAACACTGATGAGGCTGACAAACCCGACAGAGTCTCTGCGGTTGAGCAAAGAGTTAGTGAAACATGCCATGCAGACGCAGATCTTTAGAAGACATACCGGAACAGTTTTCTCTGCGGGTCCAGGATGTTCAGGATCTTCTCGGCATACTCCTTCTTTGCACACGTGTAAACAAACAGCTGCAACAGAACACAAACAACAGCTGGGACTGAATCCACACAAACCAGAACTCACCGGGGGTCAGGATGCCACGAGAACTACATTTAATTTAATTCATTATCATACACAAAGAAAAATCAGATAAAAAGGTGAAAAAATATACAATATTTATAACAATATTTAAACATAAAACCTTATATTATTATATATGTATGAGGCTACAGTCTAGAGCCAACTGTACCAATAAACAACCAAACAATTTTATTTTGTATCAGATTAGCACATTTATGAACACGTACCTCGTAGATTTTTGCCATAGACTGCAGAAACTCTTTGACGTGCGGCCGTAGGATCATGTACACCTGTTGATAAAAGGGGGTGACATAATGAATGGTTAAAACCTAGTCTACCAATAATCTACACTTTATCTCTTAAAGAGTGAGATTGATAACATTGATAATATTTTATTTTTGTTGCATTATAGGAGCTGAATGGAAGACTTCAACAGTCATAAATTATCCTGGGGGCCATATCTCCATTGTATTTTGTTAATAGCTCCCATTTTCCAAAGCATACCTCAAGTTTAACGACTGTCAAATATTATCATTTTGTTTATTTGATCAGTTCTGGTATGGTGGGATGTACAATGAATTTAAGACAACTGCCCTTTCTTTTAAGTTACTGCAGCAATGAAAGAAAAGGTTTGATGTTAAGTGGGTAAATGTGCTAAAAAAAAACTCCTTTCAATCATTTAACTCAACTGATTTAATGCACTAATTGCTGAATGAAGTCTATGACCCCCTCCTTGAACCGCCACCTTACAGGGTGGAGGGGTTTGTGTGCCCGAATGAGCCTAGGAGCTATGTTGTCGGGGGCATTACGCCCCTGGTAGGGTCTCCCATGGCAAACAGGTCCTAGGTGATGGGCCAGACTAAGAGCGGTTCACAAGCCCATCATAAAAGAAGAACATCAAGGACCGTTACGTCGCCCGGATTTCACCGGCCCCACCCTGGAGCCAGGCCTGGGTTAGCAGGGGCTGCAGGCGAAGCGCCTGGTGGCCGGGTCTTTGCCCACGGGACCCGGCCGGCTGCCCGAAATGGCGACGTGGGCCTGCCTTCCAGTAGGCTCACCACCCGCAGGAAGGTCCATGAGGGGCCGGTCTGCAATGTGGTTTGGGTAGCAGTCGTGGCAGGGAGCCTCGACACCCAATCCCTGGAACAAAACTCTGGCAATAGGGACATGGAATGTCACCTCACTGGGGGGAAGGAGCCTGAGCTTGTGCATGGGAGGTTGAGAGGTACCGGCCAGAGATAGTTGGGCTCACTCCACGCATGGCTTTGGGCTCTGGAACCCAGCTCTTGAGAGGGGCTGGACCCTCCACTCTCTGGAGTTGCCCAGGGTGAGCGGCGGCGAGCTGGTGTGGGCTTGCTCATAGCTCCCACTCAGCCGCCACGTGTTGGAGTTCACCCCGTGTGAACGAGAGGGTGCTTCCCTGCGCCTTCGGGTTGGGGATAGGTCTCTTGCTATTGTTTGTGCCTACGGGCCGAACAGCAGTACAGAGTACCCGGCCTTCTTGGAGTCCCTGGGAGGGGTACTTGATAGTGCTCCTGGCGGACTCCATTGTTCTACTGGGGGACTTCAACGCTCACGTGGGCAACAACAGTGATACCTGGAGGGGCGTGATCGGGAGGAACGGCCTCCTGATCTGAACCCGAGCGGTGTTCTGTTATTGGACTTCTGTGCTAGTCACGGTTTGTCCATAACGAACACCATGTTCGAGCATAAGGGTGTCCATCAGTGCACATGGCACCAGGACACCCTAGGCCGGAGGTCGATGATCGACTTTGTTGTCGTTTCATCTGATCTCCGGCCGTATTTTGGACACTCGGGTAAAGAGAGGGGCTGAGCTTGTCAACCGATCACCACCTGGTGGTGAGTTGGATCAGCTGGCAGAGGAGGAAGTTGGACAGACCTGGCAGACCCAAACGTTTGTGAGGGTCTGTTGGGAACGTCCTGGCCGAGCCCTTGTCAGGGAGGTCTTCAACTCCCACCTCCGGAAGAGCTTCTCACAGATTCCGAGGGAGGCTGGAGACATTGAGTCCGAGTGACCATGTTCTCTGCCTCCATTGTCAGCGGGCAGTTCGAAGTTGTGGACGCAAGGTCTCTGGTGCCTGTCGTGGTGGCACTCCCGAACCCGGTGGTGGACACCGGAAGTAAGGGATGCTCCAGGATGAAGAAGGAGTCCTATCGGACCATGTTGGCCTATGGGACTCCTGACGAAGTTGACAGGTACCGGCAGGCCAAAGCAAGCCCAGCCTGGACGGTCCTGGAGGCAAAAACTTCCGGTCTGGGAGGAGTTCGGTGAGGCCATGGAGGAGGACTATGTCGCCTCGAAGAGATTCTGGCAAACCGTCCGGCGCCTCAGAAGGGGGTAAGCAGTACCTGCCAACACTGTTTACAGTGCGGGTGGGGACTGTTGACCTCAACTGAGGACATTGTCGGAATCGGTGGAAGAAATACTTCAGGATCTCCTCAATCCCACCGACTTGCCTTCCAATGAGGAAGCAGAGGATGGGGACTCTGAGGTGGACTCGTCCATCACCCAAGCCGAAGTCACTGAGGTAGTTCAAGCTCCTCGGTGGCAGCGCCGGGGTGGATGAGATCCGCCCTGAGTACCTCAAATCTCTGGATGTTGGGGTGGGGCTGTCTTGGCTGACACGCCTCTGCAACACATTGCATGGAGGTTGGGGACAGTACCTCTGAGTGGCAAACTGGGGTGGTGGTCCCTCTTTTAAAAAGGGGGACCGGAGAGTGTGTCCAACTACAGGAGGATCACACTTCTCAGCCTCCCTGGGAAGGTCTACGCCATGTCTGGAGAGGAGAATTCGGCCGATAGTCGACCCTGGATTCAGGAGGAACAATCGGTTTTCGTCCTGGTCGTGGAACATTGACCAGCTCTATACCCTCCGCATGAGCTTGAGGGTTTATGGGAGTTTGCCCAACCAGTCCACATGTGCTTTGTGGATCTGGAAAGGCATTCGACCGTGTCCCTCGTGGTATTCTGTGGGGAGTGCTCCATGAGTATGGGGTCCGGGGGCCTTTGCTAAGGGCTGTTCGGTCTCTGTACACCAGAGCAGGAGCTTGGTTCGCATTGCCGGCAGTAAGTCAGACCTGTTCCCAGTGCATGTTGGACTCCGGCAGGGCTGCCCTTTGTCACCGGTCCTGTTCATAATCTTTATGGACAGGATTTCTAGGCGTAGCAGGGGCCAGGGGCCGGAGGGAGTCAGGTTTGGGAACCACAGGATTTCATCTCTGCTTTTTGCAGATGATGTTGTCCTGTTGGCTTCTTCAAGCCAGGACCTTCAGCATGTGCTGGAACGGTTTGCACCGAGTGTGAAGCGGCTGGAGAGAATCAGCACCTCCAAATCCGAGGCCATGTACTCGACCGAAAAGGGTGGTGTGCCCTCTCCAGGGTGAGGTGGAGAGGTCCTGCCTCAAGTGGAGGAGTTCAAGTATCTCGGGGTCTTGTTCACGAGTGAGGGAAAGATGGAGCGTGAGATTGACAGGCGGATTGGTGCAGCGTCCGCAAGTTGATCCGGTCGTGACCGGACTTGGTAAGAAGGAGCTGAGTCAAACTGAGCTCTCGACTTCACAGTCAATTCCATGCTCCCACCTACCTATGGTCATGAACTTTGGGTAATGACCAAAAAGACAAATGGATACAACGGACCTTAAATGGAGCCTTTCCTCCAAGGGTGGCTGGGCGCCCTCCTTAGAGATAAGGTGAGGAGCTCGGTCACCGGGAGGAGCTCGAGTGGCCGCTGCTCCTTCGCATCGAGAGGAGTCAGCTGAGGTGGCTTGGGCATCTGTTTCGATTCCCCCTGGACGCCTCCCTAGGGAGGTGTTCCAGGCGTGTCCCACCGGGAGGAGGCCCCGGGGAAGACCCAGGACACGCTGGAGAGACTATGTCTCTCGGCTGGCCTGGGAACGCCTTGGGATCCCCCGGAAGAGCTGGAGGAAGTGTCTGGGGTGAGGGAGGTCTGGGCATCTCTGCTCAGACTGCTGCCTCCGCGACCCGGTCCCGGACCAAGCGGATGAAAATGGATGGATGGATGGAAGTCTATGACAACATGGTGGAGATAACTGTTATTGCTGGTTCTGGCATTTCTTCACATTAACACTGGATTTCTTCATGTCTACTGCTTCCTGTCATCCCTCACTGAAGTGGACAAACACACTGAAGTGATTCTTCCATCATCCTTTCACTCGCCATCTTTGGTCATCTACTTTTTCAAACAACAACATGCAGTGAGCCGTTACCTTGTATTGATGGTCCTGGAAAGTTGTGTGGAAAGTGTACTCCGCCTCCTCGATCACACTCAGAGAGCTGAACATCAGCGTCTCCTCCTGGATTTTAGTATTAAAATACAAGAATTCATTCACATTATAGGTTCAACAGTGCACAGTCACAGCTTGAATTAACTACATTTAACTCCCAAAGTTTTCACTGATGTATTGAATTCCTTGTTTCATTCATACCTGTTCACACAAAAAACAAAACCAGACTGTTTTTACAATAAAAGCCTCTTTGAGCTCACACTCCTGCCTCACTGTGTGACAGTGAAATATTGTCTATAAGTTAAAATGTCCAGATGTTCTCGATTGATTAAATGAGAACATCTGGACGAAAAAGTCAAGATCTAAGACAGATGGAGTAAAACAAACAAAAAATACAACGTGCTTGAGTAGAGCTCATTGAAAACTATGGAGCTATTGTGAGACACAAAGTGTGTGAAGCATGACATGTTAACCACTTTATGACAAACTACCAGGCTTAACACAGAGAAAATCAACTTCAAGTTGACCTCTGGATCATGGGAGGATGCAGTACGCTTGAAAGGAAATTGGGACTGTAACAGTGTTATACGCCAACAGAACTGCATAAAAGATGAGCAATATGGCAAAATATGACATCACATTTTTTTTTGACTTACTAAACAGTACATGCAAATTGATTTCCCTACCTAAAAAAAAAAAAAAAAAACAGTCTTACAGATAACAAAACCTAGAAGTAAACAGGACACCACTTATCGTCATCATGTATCATATAAATTGAGGTCCCGTTGGAAAAATATTGTGACCGAGTACTTACAAATGCACCTTACAGTACTCTGTAACAAAACAACCACCACTCAAAAAATCCACTAACTTCATCACATTCATAAAAGTTATCCATGACTATTATCCAGTATCCTACATCTGTAAATGGCCTGTTGGTGTACTGTCCAAGAAAAACTTAAACAAATATTACCTTTAATCCCTGACTCCAAAAACTGAAGGTCACTAGCTGCCAACATGTCCTCATATCTCGAAAAACATCGGAGCAAATTTCTATACCGATACCATTTAGATAACCAACCACATATTCAAATATAAGTAGCTCTTCATGAGTTTTAATAAGTTAAAATGTCACTGTGGGCTCCTCGTCATTTATACAAGCATCTCAACAGCTGCATCAACAATACGTCACCCTACTAATCACAATAGTCAGAGATCACGTTGTTGAACCAATTCAAGGAAAAAATGTGAGACTGAAAGATCAGTAAAGGAAGGCACAAAATTAATAAAATATTTAGATTAATATGTCCCATCGTGTATCTGAACTGCCCATCTGTGAGAGCAGAAAACTCTGAAGGATCAAACTCACCAAGTCAACCACAAGCGTGGCCTCTGGAGTGCTCCTGGTCTTGGGGGGAATATCCCTGAGCTGAGGTCGGGAATGCTGCGACTGTGACGGCAAGTTCTTGATGAAGGTGAAGCTGTAAAAAGAAAATAAAGCTCTTAGGATAGAAATAATTGCGGACACCTGGGCAGTAATAAACAAAAGGCCACGAAACAGGGGAGAGGTGACGAGCTCTGGCACTGTAGAAATCAACTGAGTGAGAAAACGTTTAAAAGGTTATGACAGAGAGGGAGAGGAGCGCATCATGTTCTCTCTCTCTCTCTCACACAGATGGATTCAAAAATGTGTTTTTCCATTGTGAGCATGAGGAACGCTTGCTGGCGGAGTCAAATTGCTGTTGACATTTTTATATTAGTTTCATCATTTAAGTTGGGAAGATTAATGCATGCTTTACTGGACATTTATTAATACCTGCAGTTAGCCTGACTGAACAATGACCAGATTTAACCTCTTCTGATTTAATGCACAGATTACTGAATGAAGTCAATGACAACATGGTGGAGATGACTGTTTCTGGCATTTCTTCACATTAACACTGGATTTCTTCATGCCTCCTGCTTCCTGTCATCCCTCACTGAAGAGGACAAACACACTGAAGTGATTCTTCCATCATCCTTTCACTCACCATCTTTGGTCATCTGCTTTTACAAACAACAACATGCAGTGGTGGGGGCGGGGGGGGTATTTTTCAGTTGACTGCTCTGATATATGAAGAAGATTGATCTCAGCGCCTTGAAATATGCTCTTTCACAGCATTTATTAAAAGTGAATTTGTGCATTCATGTAATTTCTCTCTGTGTCTGGTGCGTTTACGTTTGTTCAACAGCTTTAAATTCAGACTTTGGACATGTTGAAAGTGATTGATTGGAAGGTTACTGGGTTTGACTCTGAATGATCGCCGTCCTGACTTCTACAAGAAAAAAAAAGACCAGGGTGCTTGAAGACGTGAGACCGTCATGTTAAACTGCTACCAGATTAACATAAGGGGTGCATGTCTCTATACTCACGGGCTGAAGACGTCATCGTCCTCCTCTCCAGCCAGAAGGTCAATGGAGCCGTAACCAAAAACACCTTGTTCTGGGCTCATCAACACGTTGTTTCCTGCATGTGCACTCTTTACATCTGGAGAGAGAGAGAAAAAACACACACACAAACTGTAAACAACGCGTGTCTGTTCATCTCTTCCATGCTTCCTTCGTCGCCATGCCACTGGCACTGTTTTTAAAAAAAAAAATAGCAAGGCCCAACAAGCTTAAAAAGAAGAATATTAAACAGCAATAGTTCGCCTTGTTTTATAACCTACAAGCTATACACTGTCTTAATGTAGGAAGGAAGCTCTGAAGTGCTTTTGTTTCCTTTCTATTCTCAGTGTTGATGGATGCTGCGTTAGGTCACGTAACGTGTCAAAAAATAACTCAAAGTAATGACCAAAACCGTGAAAATCCCATCAAGTAGATGCACCTGACCACAGTCTCTCATGTAAAGCACAAACAGAGAGACTCTTTCACTGAAGCTGCTAACTGCGTCAACATTGTTTCTCACTTCTTTCAGAGGGGAAATGTGACTCACACATTATAATCCTCTACCAATAAAAGAAATACCAACTGTCAGCTCACCGCATTTATGCCTGCTGAGCAGCTGAAGAAGCTCACAATGTTCTTTCTATTTGATGCATGCAGGGTGGGAGTTCACCACAAGCCACCAGAAAGATGCTGGTACATTTATGTTGTGGTTGGCGAGTGAATTTACTCCAGCAGCTTGTCATAAGAAAAGAAAACAAACTTCAAATGGATGACTGGATACCTCCCAAAGTGAGCGGTAAAGCAGCGAAAGTGTCGGGTGCATTTTACTGTCCCATAACACAAGAAAATATCAAAAGGGATTTTTAGGGCTTCAATTTCTAAACGTTGACTCTGTTTAAAGTACTGCAACCCTCCGTAGAGACCACAGAAGTGCAGCGGCAGCAGTTGTACTTACTCTCTTTGCTGGGTGTGAGGAAACGCACGATGGGCGAGTAGATGTTTCTGGCCGTCGTGTTGCGAGGGGACACCGGGTTGATCTCTGATAGTATGTGCTCACGGCACATGATGGGCCTGATCGGAGTCTTGAAGGCCAAATCTTAACCACAAGAAGACAATAGGTCAGAAAACACCAAAATAATAGCAGGGAAAAGTGTGAGGAATTCATATTCGGGAAACCTAGATGTTCAAATACGTATCCTAAAACCCACCCCTTTCTCTGTCATCACCAGCAATGACTCTCTTCCTTGCCCGGCCGCGGGGTAGCGGTCGTCTCGTCAGTGTGGGGATTTCGTTGTCTGGGTGGTGCGAGTCATTATCCGAGGTCTCTTCACTCTGCACAGTCAGAAGTCACAAACAAAAAACACACCCAGCATTATAAACAAAAAACCTAGACAGCTAAGTTCAGTTTCGCCAGCGACTTTGAATGTGACATTGTGATGATTCAGAGAGCACATGTTCTTTAAACATCTACTCAAAGTTAGCAAGGGCAAATATTCACAAAACTGTTTAAAATAACTGAATTACTATCAGTATATATCAATATGATGTGCTGATAATTATGGGATGACAGTGCTTGAAAGAGAAATTTACACATGAGAAACCATGGAAAGGGATATTATTAGTAAGGCAGATATATGGTCAAGTCAATCATGTGCTGCCATTTTTTGTTATTTATTTTTTAGAAAGTTGAGATCAGACAGAAATTGGTGATACTGAACTGTGATGCAGTAACTCTACATCATTCTGTGATGACTTATACAGTGGTGGAAAAAAGTTTTCGGACACCCCACGCATTTGTGAAATATTGCGTTAAGAATCACTCTTGGGTCTTCAAGTGCAATTTCTTTTAGTACAGTCACAGCCAAAATACTAAACAAATCCTAAAAAAGCCATTAAAAACGTAAAAGCTTAAAATTGATTGGTTCCATAAAAATACATAAGAAATTTTGAGTATTGGGTCATTTTGGTACGCAGTGACCCACTAATTAAGGTCGTGCTTTTTATTAAAAGACACAATTTTTTATTAAAAGACACAATTTTTTATTAAAAGACACAATTTTTTATTAAAAGACACAATTTTCGTGTCTATATACAGCCAGCACATTCGAAAGTTCTTCCGAGACAAAAATGGCTAAAACAGGGAACCTAACGCAGGAAACACGCCTGAAGATACAGATTCTCAGCCAGGAAGGGTACAGCTGCCGCCAGATAGCTAGGAAGTGCAAATGCAGTCCTTCAGCAGCTGGATACACTCTGCAGAAATACAGACAAACCAACAGCTTGGAAGACAAACCAAGATCTGGGCCGTCCAAGGGTTTCTTCAGCAAGACATGACCGCATCCTGATCTGCACGTGCAAGGAAAATGGCCGAATGACACCACAGGAGCTTCAGTGTTTCCACCCGCACTGTACGCGGCCGACTTTTAGATCATGGCTTAAGGTCCTACAAGGCTGTCAAGAAGCCCCTGATCAATGAGAGACAGAGGTTAGCCCGGCGTCCGTTGGGCCCAAGCACACAAGAACTGGACAGCCAGGAATTGGAAGAAGATTCTGTGGTCAGATGAGTCCAGTTTCCAGCTTTATCTTCCTCCTGCTAATGTGAGGGTACACAGAAGGCCAGGTGAAGCATTATCTCCAGCATGTACAGTACCTACTGTCAAGCATGGTGGAGGCAGTATCATGGTTTGGGGATGCATGAGTGCTGCTGGTGTTGATCCATCCTCACTGTCTGTAATGGCACATTGAACTCTGACCAAGTATTGTGCCATCCTCGAAACCCATGTGCTCCCTTCTGCACGTGCACCGTTCCGTCGAGGTCAAAACTGGATGTTTCAACAAGATAATGCCCCTTGCCACACATCCAAACTTGGCTGCAGGAGCACAGTATCCAGGTCTTAGAGTGGTCAGCTCAATCCCCGGACATGAGCCCCATTGAAAATCTGTGGTGGATTATCAAAAGGTCTGTTTCAAAGCGTAAACCAAAGAATTTAGAAGAATTAAAAGCAGTAATTCAAGAAGAATGGGACAAGATTACCCCTCAACAGTGTGAAAGGCTCGTGGGGAACATGCCAGCCAGGATTAGAGCTCTACTGCATGCTAATGGCAGGACTACTAAATATTAATTTGATGATGTGATGGTTTATTTTTTTTTGTTCAGTCTCTGTTATTTGTTGACTTTGATGCCGACAATGTTGAGAACTAACATATTGAAACAGTCAAGAATTTAGTTTTGTTAGTTTTTCTTGTAAACAATAAACATAAAAATATAATTCGCATTTGTTTGTGTCTGTCTAATGCAGCCACACCTTTTGAAACACAAAAAATATTTTTCCACAAATATTTCATGATAATTATTTGAGATTGTGTAAAATTTTAAGGGTGTTCGAAAACTTTTTTCCATCACTGTAGATGTATGTTAAGAAGCTGGTTTCCCTGTTCAGGGATGATTCAAATCCTCTCCCGGTCTGATTTTCAATCTGTGTGATGTCAAACTGATGAACACCAGATGATGCGACTGTCCAGATGTGTTCAGACCAAAACACTGAACAAATGTTGCCCTGAGAACTATCTGTGTTACTGAAGTGAAAACATGCACTTAAAGCAAGATAATAATCTTTAAAGATGTGGGAGCACTACAAACACTTTGAAACATGAAACATTTTGCATAAAGCTCTTAAGATCTGCTTCTTATTCAAACAAGAAAAACACAAGATGATAAGCAGAACTGTTTCACAGCAGGACAAGTTACAATTGTCAACAAAGTTAACTGTAGTGCAACCCTGTACTCACTTTTCTTTCAATCCTGCAACAGTCCCACCAAAAGAAACTGCCCACGTGAGCCGTAAAAACAAGAATGACTCCAGTATGGATAGAGAGCTACGAAGGGAGTCCTGCAAGTAAACAGTCTGCAGGATGTGGCCTGATGATCCACTTTTACTGAGACCCTCTCTCACATGTAACTGGGCTGTTTAATCCCTCCGTCAGACACCAGTACGTCTGAAGTTCACTCAGGAGAGGATCAGGTCTGGTGATTTAAGTGTGTTGTAACACATTCGCATGCTGTAAAGGATTTAGTGCTTATTCTGTTACCATAAAACTGCAGTGACACTGAGAGACTAAATGATAAAAAGGCATAAATGTGTGCGGTTGGAGCAAAATAAACACACGAGATAAAGTGCTTGAGTCTCAAAACTCTGCAGTGTTTTTAACAAAAATAATAAGAAATCTGAGATCAAATTGTAAGAAACACCTCTAAGGCAACACAACTCACCAGCTCAACATTCAACATTAATGGGCTCGGATGTACTGCAGAGCTGTTTAACTTTGAGTAGCTCAAACTTGAAACCTCTTCAGAAAAAAAATGTAAATAACCCTGAGTGCCACATAACGCACCAGTTTGAGGTGCTCGTACACTTATATCCTTATATATCCCTGTGCTTTAAGGGAAAAAGGAGGCAGCTCTCGTCCTACTGCTCCAACACAGTTAGCTCAGTTAGCATCGCTGTGTTTTGTTATGAGCGCAGCAGCTAGCTGAAGCTAACAACGTCCGGCTAACCATCGTCAAAGAGGGAAACAACCCGTCCGTGTGGTCTGTATTCAGCTATAACACGGTGTTAGCTGACATTAAGGAGCAGTTAGCGGCTAAGTTAGCGGTGGTAGTGTCCGGTGGTGTGTTACCTTGGCTTGAAGCGGGTCTCCGGTGCGGGTCAGGCGGGCTCGTGTCGAGGTCGGTGTCGCTCCGTTTGTCCGTCCGTTGGTCCGCGGAGTCTCCGGGCGGGATGCAACAGTTTTCTGAGACCTGAGCCTCATCTTTCCTCTTCAAATGAGGCCGATCCACATCAACACGCAGAGTCCTCTACCGTGAAGAAGGTGCTTTTGTTGTTTTCCTCTCTCTCGCCCTCCAGCTGCGGCAGTAGACTAGTTTCGGCACTAGAGGGTCTCTGTAGCTCCGCCCTGCTCCCGCCGGCGTCCTCTCGAGTCATTTCATGTGTTTAAATCTGCCGGGTGCGATAGGTTCACCGCCGCGGACACTGCGATTGGGCGGTGCTTCAGAAAACTCCAGCGTCAACGTGAGGGGACGGTCACGTTGCAGAGCTGCGAGCAGAGAGCGTGTGTTTGTGTGTGTGTGTCTTTGTGTATGCGAGATTATACATGAACACGATCTAGATCAACACAGAAACCTTCTTTTAAATGCAGTTTACCTCGGATTCCTCTTCTCAGTTGAAATACTGAGCTATAAATGATCTATATATACATATTACACATCTACCATCTACACGTGTGTGAATGTATGTACATGTGTGTATATATATATATATATATATATATATATATATATATATATATATATATATATATATATATATATATAGACACACACACACACACACACACACATCACATCATCCATCCATATACAGCCCGCTTGAGGGAGCCGAGGCAGCATAGCAGAGATGCCCAGACACCCCAGACACTTCCTCAGCTCTTCGGGGGGACAGGCGTAACCGCCTGGAACGTTCCCAGGCAGGTCAGAGCACCCCCAGCCCTCAGCTGACTCCTGTGCGGCGAACAGTCCAGTCCTCCAGGAAGCCACTCTGTGTGTGTGTCATTCAATGACCAGACTCCATGGAACACGAGCCCAGAGGCGTTCGACCCTGACGGTCATTTGACTCAAATATTATACCCGCGACGGTCGACCAATAGATGCCGCCTGTGTCTGCTCCACTCAGAGCGGTTCTCCTCCAGCTATACCCTGACTCATCCACTTGGAGGCATGGGACTGAACTCCTGCATCTGATTCACAGCTCACGCTTGCAGATATCCTGGCTTGATATACTTTTTTTGACATACTGCTGCATATCCAGCACATAATATTTTCCTATAGTGTGGTACAGAATACCATGCCTTCTCCAGATCCACAAAGACACCTGGACTGGTTGGGCATCCCTCAACCTCTGTTTACTTGAGCATTGTTCCAAACCTTCCACTTTATATTTCTGCTCCACCACTACAATTTAAATACTGTACTTTGGGATTAATACAAAATCCTCCACATGAGGGTCCTTGCATAATTAAAACATAAATTATGGTGTAGTATTATAACATAATTGATTTACTGCCATCCAGGCCACGTCAGGTCCCAGGAGGCAGTGATCCCCAAGGGAAATTGCTTGGCCTGCCGGTAAAAAGTAAACCAATTAATAGGGAAGGAATATATTGAGGTCAACAGATATTTTTTTAATTGAGCCTATGCAGATTACCAGCTTGTGTTAGGACACAAGGGCTCGGCCAAAAACATCCAGGTCTGTCAGCTCTGGTGACATTTGATCCTCCAATGTGGTCCAAGACATACGGCTCACGAAAGGTGATATTTTATTAATCGGGGAGGCCGTTCAGCCCTCCAGGAGTATCACTGTACCCCATTCAAAATAAAAGTATTCAAGAAGGCACAAACACATATTGAGTAAATAGGCAAGAACAGCTCCGTGTTCAGGCATTTCACCCTTCAAAAACAGAGGGAAAAAAAAAACAGAAAACTGGCCTGGACCTGGGTGGGGCCACAGTAACGCCAATCCGGGCGACGTGCCAAAATAAACAACTGTTGGCATTGCCATGGGAGACCCTACCAGCAGCCACAACATTCAGGATCTGTTACCAGTATATATACTTTTTTTGGTTGTGACCGGTGTGGTATAAACCACACCTTTCTGCTCCACTACAATTTAAATACTGTACTTTGGGATTAATACAAAATATAATTAAAACATAAATTATGGTGTAGTATTATAACCCAAATTGATTTACATCCCTTGTCAAGGGAAATTAAAAAGTAAACCAATTAATAGGGAAGGAATATATATATTTTTTTAATTATGCAGATTACCCCATTGTGTTAGGACACAAAAAAACATCAAGCTCTGGTGAAAAAAAAAAAAATTCAAACATTTAAAAGTAACACAAACACATATTGAGTAAATAGGCACTTATAAAAACAGAAAAAAAAAAACAGGAGGAATAAGCACCCATCAAGGGAAATTAAAAAGTAAACAAAATTAATAGGGAAGGAATATATATATTTTTTTAATTATGCATATTACCAGCTTGTGTTAGGACACAAAAAAACATGAATAGAAAGGTGATATTTTATTAATTTCAAAAAATAAAAGTATTCACACAAACACATGAAAAAAAACGACTCACAGAGGGAAAAAAAAAACAGAAAAAAAATACTAACAGATTACTTCACTCCAGTTGCCGGGACACTTATAGAAAGGAGGAATGAGTGGTACTAGAAGCAGTATGTGTTGTAGTACAAGCAGTAGTTAGCTGTTGAGCTGGAGGTTCCCTGTTGATGTATGCTCAAATAAACTAAAGTGTCTAAAGTGTCAACCTGAACAAAATAACACGTAACACGAAAGAAATGAAATACACTTTATGAAACACCTGAGACCCATGAAACCTCACTTCACCTACAGGCACTTCAAGAATTGTATCTTTGGCTAAGAATTGTATCATCGTTTTTTCATTCCACATAAAAAACTGAAAAAAAAGCCTCTTCCAGCAGATGTGTTGTATACAAGATAGTTAGCTGAGCTGGAGGTTCCCTGTTGATAAAGATATAAACACACCAACACGGAGAAAGAAACACCCCTAAAACTTGTTTATCTTTTTTTCATCGTCTTCCAGCCAAGATATTGATATAAACACACCATAAAACTCAACATGACATCGCACGTGCCGAGAGATTATAACAAATCTTAAGTACTGTACTGGTCTGATGAAGTTCATCTGGGACCCTGGTGTCCCTCCTCATGCCATCTTTGTGCACCCACTAAACTGTAACTTGAGCCCTCGCTGGGTTAAATGCATCAAACTGGAGGTAGAGGTAGATTTTCCTGAGAAGTTGTAAAAGACAAGAGCCTTGTTTCAGTTCTGAAGTTAACTTGAAGACATGTGAAGCCCCCTCCCCTCCCCTCCCTGACCCCACCCCAATTTCTACACCGACCCCACACACACACACGCACTTCCCTAAAATAATCACATTATTATATTCATCATCATCATCGTCGCTATAATAATAAATCTGCTCCAAATGTAATCTCTGTGTGCTGGGGTTGCTACAGCAAAGAGCAAAAAAATAAAATAAAGCAAAAAAAGACCAAAAAGCAGTCAATATAAACATGATATAATTCACAGCCCTAAAAAGCCATATTTCAGAAATATTCTATTTAATGAATCTTAGTAATACAGGTTAATTCATACAACAATTGTCACAGCAGAAGGCATCTTGTTATTTCTCATCAGCATTTTCCTTGTCCACCTGACGGAGGTAAAGTCAGTGGTGAAGTCCAGTCAGAGGCCCTGAGCCCACAAGCACCTTAACCCGTAAGTGTCGCAGCAGAATCTCCATGTCGGCGACATGTGGAAAACAGGAGTCGGAGAAGTCAAATTTTCCATGCAAAACACTCTGGAGCATATAAAATTTCAAGAGACCTTTAGAGATGGTGGGCGTAAAAGCAGCAATATTTCCATGACTTTCTTACATTGTGACGTTCTGACACAGAGCAAGCAAGCTAGCCACAAAGAGTCAGAGCGTTTGTGCTGATTGGAAGCTGCAATGTCCAACATTTGGGAATGCACCTCCTGACAAGCACAACATTTACTATCTACGATGTCAGGTAACCTCAAAAAACAAACAAAAAATGCATTCTTCATTAAGAAAGCGATGAAAATTAGCCCAGCTAAGTCACTGCTCCCATCTGCACAACAGCACATGAACACACCACACAAGCTGAAATCAACCCAAGCTTTGAACTGCACACAACAATAATGTAACTTTGACAGAGAACTGCAGACGCAAGGACTGTGAGTATCACATCACTTAAAACCACTTTCTACGAGTGAAACACAGACACAGAGACGCAGCTGGCAGCATTCAGAAAAAAAAAAAAACCTAAAGCAAATATGCTAGAACCTCTTTTCAAAAACTCAGAACAGCGACTGGTTTCATACTGGCCGCCACAGTTTTCACTGCCACATTGATCCAATGTTTCATAAAGTATGAGATTTCAGCAGATATCAGCAGAATCTACCTGACCACAGCTGCAAAGATGGGCAAGTTTGATTACGGATTGTGTTTTCCGAATGAGTAAATAAGTTTGAGTCTGTTTCCAGTGAAACATTTTATTGATCCATTATGATCTAAATTCTGTTTCAGAGGTTTCGTCTCCCCAACGAGAACAAAACGTAAAACACTGGAAGGAAATTAACATATGAACACTGAAAACAGCTCTCTTATTTCTCAGTAAATGGACACACTGAAGAACACTGAACCTTTGCAGCCATGGATCACACCTTTTTTCTATTTAGGACATCTAAACTGATTGCGCGTCATTAAAAAAAAACTCCACAGGGGGGCGCTCTCAGTAAAGAGGTCAAAGCTTGACCTGAAACCTCAGCTAAATAACTATCTCTGGTTCCCCTGTCATAACTGAAATCAATCAAAGTTATATTTTCCAAGCTGATATCGGATTATCTCTGGTCATCACAAGCTATTTTATAAGTTAAAATCTGTATGAGTAAAAAACATTTTGATGAGGTTTTCCTGTGCGAAATCTGCCAAAGCTTTCATAGTCCTTGAGGTAGAAACGGGGCTCGATTGTGGTTGAGGGGATGTCAGAGTGTTCGGAGGTATACAGTGTTGTCATGACGTCTCCTGATTGTCGCTACCATGCAATAAAATATTTTTTAAAAAAGATGCTGCCATGCACAAACTGAAGGAGAGAAAGCGGAGAGAGAGTGAGAGAGAGCTGCAGTACCTCCACTGTTCAAATGCAAATATCTCACAGAGCCTGTCGATAGATATACAATAAACATGGATCCACTGGAGGGGGGCAGGTGCTTGAATGTTGCCTCAGGGGCCGAAAGGTCACAGGGTCAAATCTAAAAAAGGCAATGTTGATCCTTTAGATCAGTATTGATTGAATTTTGCTATCTCCAGCTAGCCCTCCCTCCACCCAGAAACCAATACTTTGAGCCGCAGCATGTCTCTATTTGATTGTCAGCCATTACGAGCTACTGTGACATCTGCTACTCGGACAGATAAAAAGAGACGTGGAGGGACACGCTGGGCTCTCTGTGTGTTACAAAACTGAAATCCATTGTAATGTATGAAATTCACAGTAGCGTCTGTCTAAAAATATTGTTGAAAAATTTTTTTTCTCTCACTCTGTGTCTTTCTGTCATCGTTATGGCTTGTATGCTTTATGGTTAGCGATGAATTTGTAAACCACCTTTACTGTAGAGACTATGAGGACACAGGAAAGTAAAATGCAGCAACAAAATATTTGATCAAACTGGAGTTGAGACCAGATGTAGGATTTGTGACATCTTTCCCTACCATATAAATTATCATACCATTAAATGTTTATTTGTTTGGGAAAAACTGCATTTAAATATTCTAAGAAAACAGAGACTGCAATCCAGCTATCTGTTAGGATAGTGTTAGCTAGAGCTAATATACCCAGTTTTTGTGTAAATCTGTAATTGAAAGATCAGTTTTAATGCTCTAAAATCTTAATAACTAAGCTTGTTATACCATATAAGTATGGTAACAGCTAAATGTTAAATGCAGAGAAAAAAAGGAACTGTAAAGTAGTCCTGCTAAATGTTAAGATAGCTGAAGAAGTGCACACTTTATTTGTAGAGACACAGTTTTCCCTTTTGATTGTTCAAACAAAGTGTAAGGTCTGTGACTATTAATAATCTACATAAAAAGCATAAAATCAGATTTTCAGCTTTTATGTCTATTACACAGACTCAGATACTTTTTTTCTCTGTTAAAAGTTGAACCATGCTAAGATACTTCATGTCCCCGTTCACAAAGAAAGTCTAACCTTAAACCAACAGACTGAAATGAAAGTGAGTTTACAAAGTTAATACTGAACCCAATACTATACTTCAACTGTAACACAAGCTGGTTGGATTGATAAGTCGAGCAAATGTCAAAAAAACATTTTTTCCCCCCAAAATAACAAAATGAATTCCTCCATATTTATAAAATGATTCCTCTAGTGATCAGACCTTATGTTAAAATGCAGAGAATTAAAAAGCAACATGGTTTTGTATTATCTCCCACCTATGTAAGGCTGCTGACAGAAAGCTGTAATCTCACACAGACTGCAGTTTCAGTTCTGCAAACAGTCTTCGGATATAGAAGCAATTTCATTGGTTGAGTCAGACCTAAGTGCTCAGAGCCCGTGAGACTGATGAGAAAAAATATAGTAGGTAGAGAAAAGAGGAAGCTAATGAACAGAAAATAGTTCAGTCTGTCTAGGTTTGCTGCTTAGCACAGACAACATCCACTTTAAACTATTTTAAACAGTCTAATGCTGACTTCATGAACCCCCCCCGAAAAATATAAAAAAACCCAGAAAGTTAAAGTCCAAACCAATGCCACCTTCAGGTGAGGAAAGTAATAACTGTTGGAGCTTTGACACCTGAAGGCAACAACTGCTACAAATGCAGCTTTTTCCTTTTTGTAACTGCTGTTTGAGAGTGTTTGAGGTGGCCGAGCTCTATATTTGGTGTTTCAGCAATAAATAGGGGAGCTTTTAAATGACAACAATATCACACGACTGTGTTTACTGGTCAAATTGTGTCTCTTTCTCCTAATAATTAACATTTAATCTCACTTGAAGGTCAAGTGCCTGAGAAAGCTCCAGGATTCATGAAAACAGCCAATAAGCTGAGTGTTTATTTATGATGTGATGGCCCCTGCACCCTTTGCCTTGGTCCTGTGTAGTGTGCGTGTGTGTCTTTTTGTGTGTTTTGTAGGTCCATTGCGATAACTATGAACATCTGGCCAGTGTTGTTATTTGTCTTAAAAGGAGAGTGCACTCGCCAAGTTCTGCACACTTTTTGGTTTTACACTTTTACATATCTTAATACACTCTCATACGTTCTGATACTGACTGTCACACCTCACCACATTTATTATTACCTAACCAATCAATTTCACAAGTCTGCATTTTTTTCTTCCTTGTTAAGATCGGTCTCAATGATAGTCATTTTAGCTGACAGGTGACAAGTGTGAAAAAAATAAATCCTTAAACACGCACAAACAAACTTTGAAAACACTAGCAGCAGCTGCCCACTGAGCGCAGGCGGTGGCACCGACACTACACCTCAAAGCTGATGCTGCTGGTGCTTTTCTTGCCTATAGGTGGTGTAGGTTGGGATGCATTGAACTGATCTGATAACTACCCTGCAGCATTGTCTTGTGAAGAAGCCTGTTAAATGTGAATAAGTGCGTTGGCTAGCGTGTTTCAGACTGGTTTCAGATAAGTTTTACTGTTTTATTTTGACCAGAATTCCTCTTTTGTCACATGGAAAAATGGAAAAAAAATTGTGTTTTTTTGCTCCACTGAGATGTAACTCAACCAATGAGATCTCCTTTTCCAGAGCATTCCTTAAAAATCCAGCTAAATCTCCACTTTTCTTTTCTAGGAAGTCTTAAAACAAGTGAGGTTGGACAGTTCACTCCTCTGAGGTACTTCTCACTATTTTCCTAAACTTTAATGACAGGATTCAATGATTTCATGTGTCTTTTACCGAGAGTTGTTTCACTGCTGGGGTATAAAGAGGACTTTTCAAAAACTGACCAGTGTTTGTGTAGCAGCTGGTGGTGATTTCCCACCAAGAAACGAGTCCAGAATCAAAGCCACGACAGCCATCTTGTGATATTTGACTGGAACAGTAAAAACTGATTAGACGGAGGTACTGCACGCTCTCTGGTCATCTCATGCTGTGTTAAGGCCTCAGAACAGAACCCACATACAAAGCCTGATTTACTTCCTAACGTCAGTAGGAATGAGGCTGCTTTGTGTAGGGGTGGGGTCAAGTGGAAGGGGGGTGGGTTGAGTAACAATCTTTAACAGCAAACAGTCCAGAAAGGTAACACAGGCTAAAGTTCAACAAGCTGAATGATTGATTGACTTTCGAAACGCAACTACATACAAATGATGTGGTACCTCAAATGAGACTGATTTAACTTTTTCTAAATCTAACTCTGAGTGAGTGTTCATACAAAGAATAAGACACAAGCGAGTGCTCAGCTGTGGCTACAATTACCTCTGAGCTCACATAGTCAAAAGCCCCAATTAAAGCAACACCTAAAAACAGTCAGAGGATCACAAGACATTCTCTGTTTTACCCTCGACCGGTGCCAAGCCAGTCTCAAGGAGACCCTGTCCTAGTGACAGAAACAGGATTAGAAGCACTTGGATCAGAAGCACGAAGTCATGCAAAATACAAAGCTGAAACAAAAAAATAAATCTGTAATCTATAATACAAAAAAACAAAAACAAGCTGAAATATCTGTCAGGATGAGTTTCTTCTGAGTCTTGGAGAGCATCTCCTGACACCTGATTGTCCACGTTGGCGTCTCCACAACAACAAGGACTGAATGGATAAATGACTTGTGAATTTAAAGACAGGAAGTTTTCCTGCTTCAGTCCTGATCGCCGAAGGGCTTTTTCTGCAAATGGAGGCATGCATCTGAACTTAAGACGATCACTCCACTAGAAGGCCAAGTTAGAAAAAAAAATTTAAAAAACTTTCCGCAGAGAAAGACGTTGAAAAGCATTGCTCTGTCACAATATTGTACAAAGCGATGAGCAGACGGACACCTGAGAACAATCGAAAATGTTTGTTATTCACAACAGTCAGTGTGGACGCCGCTGAGGCTCAGAGAGTCCAACGTGTTGAGGAGCAGCAAAGAGGGAAAAAAATTACGTTCATTTTCCCACCTGCACAAATGACCTTACTCATACAAACAGCCATTTTGAACACTAAGCTTGACAAACTACCTGCAAGATTGGCATAGATATGCATTGAACTGGCCTAACGTCTACAAATAGGGATTTGGCAAAAAAATCTGCCCGCTGTCTGAGGGAGAAGAACCACTTCGGCTACGTAGCATTCTAGCAACTACCTTGACTCTAGCGATCAATGATGGACCAAACATATTAAAAGTGAACCAATATCATTTCAGATTCTTGATATCCAGTTGTTTTACACGTGTTTCACTGGAGAGCGCATCGGACTTGCTCTTCCGCCTAGAGATCCAAAATGGCTGCCATGTGAATAAGGTTGTAAGGTTTTACATAAAATGAGGTCACAACGGTACATTGTTATATGCCCTGAAGAAACAACATATACCTTTAAAGCTTTTCTGATTAAAAATAGAAGATATTCATATTTTCTTTTTTTTTTATAGAATTCTAAATATATAGATATTTTTTCCTGCAACGAGAGGATTGTTAAAGATTTAAATGATAAAACACAATAAAGAGAATAACAATAATGATAATGACAATGAAAAGATAAAATAAAATAAAAAAAATCTCTCCCCTAGAGGATAAAACATCGTTGTCAATCAGTAGCTGTGTTTGTGTGTGTAAACAGTGCATTACCCTTCCTAGTTATTACCTTCTCTTTTGTTCTCCGATAATCTGTACATTTATGCAGAAATAAATAATTCACAGGTTGTGCATACATAGTTGTTTAGCATATACTGGCTCTCGTTTGGGATATTTTCTTTTTTTTTTTCCGAAATCATTTTGGCTATGAAGAACAAAAGAGGTGAGTTTGTGAGAGAAAACCTGAGATAGTGTACTTCAAGTGATCTGAGTTTCAGTTTGTGTCTTTCTGTACAGTTTATGGTTCTTCTCTTTTTGGCATAGATTATGTAAAAAATGAGGTTGATGTTTGGCTTTACTTAGCGTGGTAATTAAAAAAAAAAAAGTAGAAATAAAAGGGGAAAGGCTGGGGGTTTGTTAAGACAACGAGTTGCTGGAGGTTGAGGTTGAGGTAGGTGTGTTCTGCTGCTGCTGCTGCTTCTGTGGAGCGACACGACTGCTGACCGTCTTACTGGAGACGGACGATCCAGACACACCAGATGCACCAGACAAGGCCGACCCTGCTGCTGCCTGAGCAAAAAGAACGCCTAGACAGAAAAAGATACAAGAATCCCACAATTAAGGTTAGAATACAAAGTAGTTTCATTGAATTTAACTTAACTTGAAATGAAACTTTTTGGGAAATACACTCAGTTGCTCTCTTTCCGAAAGTCAGATGTGTTTTTGTTAAGTATAAAAAACTAAAAGGAGGAGATTAGCTACAGCTAGCTTGGCTCGGTCCAAAGTGATTTAATATTTAAAACAACTGTTGAACATTTTGGGAAATGAGCATCTTGGCTTTCTTTCCGCAAGATGAAAAAATTTAAATTGGAGCTGAGAGCTGATTAGCCTAGCTTAGCACCAAGACTGTAAACAGGCAGAAAGAGTTAGCCTAGTTCACAATGACAGCTACTAACACCTTTAACATAAAATGAATTATTATTAAATTGTAATGAATGTAAAAAAAAAAATTCTCGTTTTATGGGGAGTAACATGGTATCTGTATGTCTGTATGTATGTACATACATGTATACAAACACACACACTTCATGTTACTCCCCCTAAAACTACAAACTGTTCTTTTGACATTTACATAACACAAACAAGATATAAAAGGAGAATTTGTGATCTTTGGGTTGTTGTTCAGATTTCTGAACAAACAAGGCTACCTGTTTCCTCCGGTTTCCAGTCTTAATGTGGAGCTAAGCTAATGAGTTCCTTCATGTTGGCCACACAGACATGAGTGTCTTTATTTTCTCATCAGACTCTCGGAAAGACATGAAACACGAGAGGAAGTGAGCGGCTGGACTTCCTGTGCCACATGAACAGCGATACTCACCAGCGTACACCACACCATTGAGCTCCACTGACATGCTGATGCTGCTTGTGCCATTGGTGGTGAGATTCAGTGCAGAGTCCTGTCTGCCATCTGTGAGGAAGACAACCACAAAGTAGAGTTGTGTTAACAAAACACAATCACTTACACTTTGCGTTTATTCAACTAGGGGTATGGTTCCCCCCCCCCAAGGTACAGTCAGTAATGTGGGCTAATTACTAAATTTAGTACATTAATTCTAAAAGTGTATAAACCAAAAAGAGCACAGTTATCTCTAATAACACAAGTTAATTCACAAAAATGTCCAATTCAACATTTCTCCGAAGTCACCTGTATTATCAGTACTGAGAAACAGTTTGCATGTTCTATCAGATAGACAGTAAAGACTCTGTTATATGATCAAAGGGCCTGCTGGCAGGAGGGAATCCCCACACAGACAAAGTCACGCATGTTCTGTATGCATGCATGCATCTGCTTCTATAAGCTAAACAGGTCAACACATAGGCCTGCTGTGGGTTACTTCCTCACTGTTGGGTGCTGTGGTTTGTGGTAAGATGATGAGAATGTCTTGAGATACTAACTGTCAGAAAGGGTAAGAGTGTCTGAAATCCAGCTTGTGTTGATTCTAGAGAAAACAATGAAATTCACAAAATCCACAATGATGCACGTGGCAGATGAATGGAAACGAAGCTGGGAATCTTAAACTTAGATTCGGGTGAGGTTTTCTGGTCTGAAAAGCAGGGAGATCTCATTGGAGGAACACACATTGTGCTGATTGATTATTGTAATTCTTAGTACATGAATATGGATTTTCCAATTCCTTGAGGCAGTATCCCTGAAGTCTCTTCTATTATCCATGTACATGCTACCTTTAAGCAATGTCATTAATCACCAGGTGTTAACATTTCATTTTTATGTGGATGATATGCATATATTGACGTCTGCTGAACCAAATTATCCTGGTCCCTTGGATCTACTGCAACCTATCACGCAAACGGAAACAGATGGCCAAGGATTCACTTCGAAAATAGAGATAAAAATATTCATTTCACTGACCACAGATGAGATCTGCTTATATCATGACAGGGTAGTTTGGTTTCCCCCCACACATCATAGATTTGAACGTTTCTGTTTAATTTCATGACTGTGGTGACAAAATCAGCCTTCTTCCAACTAAACCAACCTTTTGAGACTTTGATGACCATGTCTGAATGGTTGTTTTGCTCACGGTAGCGGATGATATGCGTTCAGTACCTTGGTTATTGATGCGGATGTTCATGGGTATCTGAGCGGTCATGGCCAGCAGGTTGTGTTGCAGCGCTCTCTGTAGCAGCCGCTGGTGCTCCTCGGCTGGCAGCGCCATCTTCTTCTCTGGTGGCTCGCCTGCCTCCAGTTTGTCCCTCAGCTGCTCCAGAGCTGCCACCTGAGCCGCCATTGCCGCCTGAGCCGCCGCTGCCTGCACAGCGGCCACAGAGTGTCCCGCCAAGGCTCCCGCTGACAAACGAAACCAGCCATACCGACCCCCGGCAGTGATTGGTTTCCCTCCTCTTCTGACCAGATACCGCAGACAGGGAGAGAAGGGGGAACTTTAGTCAAGCAAACTCAAATACGGATGAATATGATCTATTATCCAGGCAAGATATAAATAACTGACTGAAAAACATCTTGAAATTAAAATTACTTTTCATATTAAATTGGCAGTTTGGTACTTGATCCTCATTGAGCTAACATTGAACTAACATCCTAACTTTTGCGGAACTTTTTATGGACTGAGGGATTGATATATTCATTTCGCAAATTTTGATGATTTTAACACACATTTTATCACTTTTACAATGGAACCTCAAGGCAAAGCCATCTGCCTGCTGTATTTGTCATTGTGGAATGAGATTACAATTTTTGGAAGATGCTATAGAGGTTATAAAAGAGGAGCTCATGACATTGCTACATTCATGTATGTTAAGCAATGTAAAAATAAGAGGACAAAACCAAATCTAAAGTCAGTCATTAAATGTTCTAATGATGCAAAATGACCTCTTTCATGTTTCCAAGTATACACACACACACAAAAAAATCACCTTTCTTGATCTTCTGGATGGGAGCAAGCGAGGCCCCATTGGTGCCCACTGTAAGGCCCACACTGGATGTAGGGAGCTTCGGAGAGGAGAGCATGGTGGGCGTGCCGTTGGGCGAGTAGGTGAAAAGGGAGCTGCCGAAGCTCTGTCGACGGCCTTCCCGGCGATTACTGTCAATGGCTGCTTGGAGCTCGTTGGGGTTGCTCAGACCCCTCTTATCACATTCATACGGGTACAGGTACTTCATGTATCTGGAAAGGAAATAACGTATATTTTTGTGAATTAGTTCCTAAAACCTAAACATGAACACATTTTAACAGGCATGACGCATTGTGGGAAGTGTATGGTCTATTGCTTTTGGTGTTTCACACATAAATTAGGATATCCCTGTATCTGCTTCTTTGATTTTGACCATTTGTTTATCAGTTTGTCTCTCAAAACCCCCCAAACTTTAGGAAGTACAACACTAATTCTTTAAACCCCTCCTGAGTGTTGGCAGCAGGGATGTTTGGTGCAGCTCATTAGGGGTGAGAGCGTGCTGCAGTCTGAACTAACTACAGGAAATGACTTTGTGCTTGAAAGACTGAGCAGGACAAAGGGATTATGGGTTTGGAGAGTGGAAGCTACCTAAAGATATAGAAATTCGAATCAATTGTGTTACTGATCTCTGATCTGGCAAGGAAGCAGAAAAACTCTCAAATAAATGAGCTAAATCCAAAATAAAAAAAAATCTTACTGAGCAGCATTTCAGCTACAATTCAGACCAAAGAGAAACAGCAGGAGGTGTGATCACACACTTGTCTATGTGTGTCTATGTGTGTGTGTGTACTGACTGTGTTCGGAGGGTGAAGGCTGCACTGGTGATTGAGGTAGGCAGGTTGAGTCCCTTGGTGATCTCCCTCCAAAGTTTCTTGTTGATGACCTCGACCAAGCCGCCCTTCTCCGTTACCAGCCTGTAGAGCATGTACAGATCCAGGACCTGCTTGGCCATTATGGGAATACGATTCACTGGGGTCCCTGGAATAACACACACACACACACACAGGGATAAAGGTCAGAGAAAGAAACTCATGGTGGAAATCTTCTTTTCCTTCAGAAAAAAAAAAAAGTTTGATTCTTGCTGGGATTCTTTGTGGTTTGATACTACAGACCATTGCATGTTTTACTGGAAGTCGCTTTAGCCATTTCAGCTGCCAATTACAAGTTTTAATCTGATAAGGACTCAGAATCAGTGTTTCCCCACCTCTTTGTTTGACATTGGCTTCACCAAGGACAGCAAACCTTACCTTTGTCCTCCAACAGACAATTAATGGGGAGATTCTTTTGATTTCCTTTTCTAACTTTGAGAAGATGCACAGCAAAGAGCAGATCAGTGTGGGCTTCAAAGAAAGTCCATCAAACTGATCAAAATTCTCTAACGTGATTGGCTGATGGATTGTATAAGAAATAAATCTACGACACCTCCGTTATGAGAGCAAGATACTTCACAATTACCTACAATTTTGTATTAATCTGTGACAAATGTCCTACCCAGCAAGACAAATCAAAACCTTTCATCAATTTTTTTTAGCAAATTATCATTTAAACACTAAGCAATCCCAAACACAAACCCATGTTTGACAAATCTGATCAATACTTCATTTCCATATCAAGGTGTAATGCCTCAGTTGTCATGACGACCTGCAGATGGCACTCTCAGTTCTTAGAGCGGATTCAGCTTATCCGCCCACTGCTGGTGGCTCTGATACTGTAAACATTTAGTACTGGTTTTTCAGTTGCAAGCACGCCTGTTGTCTCTCATGTCATTCGTCGGCCAAATCAACCATGAGTCAACTTGAAAGCTTCGGTATTTATGAGACAGCACATGTCTGAAATGAGCCGTCAGGCATTTGTGCACTCAACACTTGCAAATACAATATTACACAATAATTCTCAGGTTTCTCTAGAGTGTGACAATAATTCAGCAGGATGAGGAGAAATGGAATTTTTTTTGGCTCCGTTTGAGCCATAAACTCATAACCACTGAGTCAGTGTTTATGAGTAAATATGTGTGTGTGTGTGTGCGTGTGTAGTGTTTTAGGCATGAGGAGGGCCGTGCGGAGAAGCCGCGGGATGGGAAGGTAAACTAATCCATTCCCAGGCATTGATACGATGTGTCCCTTCTAGTTATAGCCTGGGAACGACGAGGGGCTGCACAGCCATAAAGCAATCATCTCTGAAATGAATAAAGACCCCACCCCTGTAAGTGAAAGATGAGTAGACGGTGCTGTATCATATGTCAGAGAGATGGAGGGATGGGGGGTTCATCCCTCTGTATAACCAACTATTAGGAGTCTCTCTATGATACTGGTGAGGAGATAAAGTATATGGAGATAAGAAACTGAGCAGATGTAGGTTTAATTTAATCGGTCAGAACAAATGTACTGTATGGCTGCAGTCTTCAGACATACACACAGACACAACACACACACACACAGCTACATACCTCTTTTTTGCATGAAGCTAAAGAGATCATCCAGAAACTCCTTTCTCTTTGGGTCTCTGTCCAGTTCATACAGCTGCAGAGAGGAAGAAGAGAGAGTCAGATGAAGCAACACCTTCCGGTAAATGTAACAACAGGAAGGTGTTTGAGATCTGATGCAAGAAAAACCACAAAACCAAAGAAAAAAACATAATGATAAATCAAATAGCTTGACAAAAAATGGCCCTCAATACTCCTGCTGTTACTATGACGACCTGTGCCATGGTGTGTGACAGCCACAGTGTGTTAAAAAAAAGATTAAACAAAATCCGGTCACTTTCAAATGACGACCTGGATACTCATGTCATGAGACAACTAATCAGATGCCTTTTGATCAAGAGAGGAGATGACAGAGGGAGAAAGTTAAAGAAACGCTTTCCACCGGTCTGGCTTGATGAGAACCTGATGTGGGTGCAGCTGCTAGCGGGGCCCCGGGCTCTGGAAAGTTCAGTGAAAGTTAGCAGTAAAAGTGGGGCGCCCACTCGGGGGAGCACAGTGAGGCCATTGAGCCTGTGGTTGTTTTTCCAGCCTAGATTTGCCAGTGTGATAGTGAAACATCTTGTTGGAGCTCTTTCTATTTATGTGACACACACTAGATGAACATTTAATCTCTCGTAGGTCAATACGAAGTGGTGCAGCTTTAGTGTCCGACTCAAGGACGTTTCAGCGGGATTCACAGTTGCGACTACTGGTCTAGACTGAGCATGAAAAAAATCTTTACAGCTTCACATCACACCGCGTGTCTGTGAGATTGTGGAGTTTCATAATCTGTTATTGAAAATGGCAGGTTGTGAAATACAAGTGTACAGCTGGGCACTACCAGACAAAAGCGGCGTATTGTTACTGCGCAGACACAACAGCCCACGGCTCGCAGGCCAAGCCACAACTAACCCTCATGTTGTCGTGGAGAGCGTTTCATAGCACTCACAGCACAGGGGGTGCATTAACCTCGCAGCACGTTACCAGTGCACACAGAAAACTAATCAGATACTGCTTCATAACTGATTAATGCCAAACGTTCCTTGTTCCTGGCTTCTTTGTTTGTGAGGATTTGCTGCTTTTATTTTGTCATGCGACAATAAATGGAATATTTTTGGGTTTTTGACGGTTGGTCAAAGCAAACTTGAAGGTATCACACTGAGCTTCAGGGAAACCAAGATGTTCAGCAACAGTTAATATGTGCATCTCACCTAGCGAAAAAACAAACAACCTCATCTATAAAATGTCTAAAAAAATGCAAAAAAATCGTAACTTCTCAAAACCTCAAAGGGACATAAGAAGAAGATATTGATTTTAAAATCATATACAAGACAAGGTTTGAAGGTTTGAATAATCGAATATCAGAATAACTGCCTGTCAATCAGCTAATAGATTGATCGGATTATTGCTGCAGCTCTATTCTTTAGAGATTTTCAATATAGTCCTTCCCATGTTTTGATGGATAAAACCACGATTTGGTGGACATCATTACTGACTGACAGACTGAACTTTGTATAGTGAGATTAATACTGATTTATCTATTGCTCGGCCTCCACGTCAATAGGTGAAGGTGAATGAGACGCCAAACTGCAGTCAGATGCTAAAAGATTTCTGCTCCCGGTCGGAAAAATAAAAATGAAATGTTCATGTGGCTCAGGTCTGGTATGATGGTGACAGTCGTCGCCTCTAACCACTAACAGACTGTCCCTCATTGTGGCATTCAGCCCTCATTAGTGACACCGAGCTTCTGTAAGAGCCTCTCATGGAGTGGGTCTGGGGAGCAGAGGGGTGGGGACTGTTGGACTGAAGAGGGTTGAGGTGGATAGGGGCAGTGGGGGATGCCGGTTAATGTACAGGCCTGCTGGAGGCAAAGGGGAGTTTTAATTACAGGATGCATGCATTTCGTGAAGTGCCGCACCATAAATCTGGGAAATTACCTCCTCCGACTCCCATCCCCCCATCTTGCTTTATTTGCTCTCTCCCTCTCCCCCCCCTCTCTTTCTCTCTATCCTCATCATACAAACAAATATTTCCCTGGTGGCGTGATGGGAGCACTGTCACATGGAAACAAGTAGGGTGAACTTTCAGATCCCAGGCTCCTTCCAGTGCTCCAGATGTGGTGACATGGCTGCTCACTGGAGTGTGCGAACACATTGTGAACGCAGCTATTCTACTGAGCAGATGGAGGTTCAAATTCTGAACCCCCCAAACAAAACGAACAAACAAAAAACACAGGTCAGCCATCGATACGCGCACACCCACAACTCTAAATGAACTATTAACGCTGAGACCTTCGTGTGGTGATTGTTCATTCACAGCAATTTAACAATGTGTGCAGCGTTACAGTGTGCTGATTGCTTTCACCAACTGAAGGAGCTGGAAGTCTACAGTGAAGTGTGAGCTGTGTCAACACGCTCACAGTATCCCCATTACTAAAACATATCCAGTTTCAAGCCTCGCTTGATGTTCACTGTTAACACGGACGTGGGCACGCTACCCTGCTTTGTATCAACGATCATGCGACTAATCTAGATCATTGCAGCTGTTACATTCTGTTTCTGTTTCTAACGTTTACTTTTACTCCTGAAGCTTCATCTGTGAAGACAGGTTGTGTTTAGGATACTGAGATCATTAATGACGCAAGTGTCTGTTTTCAGGTTTTGTTGAAAACAAGGACACAATTTGGACAGGTTTTGTTAAAAAAGAATTGCCTTTAAAAAATGATGTTTGAGTCACCTTAACCTGAGTAAATTTACACTACAGTCCCCAGTTCTATCAATATCCCTGAAGAGGTTTTTATTTCCTGTTTACTGACACCTTTATCAAATGATATATTGCAATTGTACTGTGTTGCAATTTTCACTGCTCTGTGAAGACACATGCCACAGTCAAATAGCTAAATGACGCATATGTTGCCATCTGAATCTGTCCATGTGTTTAGCTATTAAAAGAACAGCTTGAATAAAAATCTGCTGAAAAGTTAAACCGAGTTAAAAGTTAACTGATGCTGTAACGAGCTTCAGAGGCGAGGATGTGCTCTGGAGAAGGAAATCCACAGATTATATAAATTTTGTCTAATTTAAAGCAATGGCTGGATTTATGCCACCCATTTAAACCTGGTCACATATTAGTCAGGCACAAAAATGCAAAGAACGTAAGAAATGAAGGAACAGGAGTTATCCGGTGGCTGCAAATGTACACATCACTTTTCATATTCTCTTTAACATGTGTCAACCTGTGGCTACTACACAATCTGGTAATGGACCAGCTGCATTATGGGCAGCCGTTATAAGTCGGGTTGGAGGCTTCTTTCCTGACTAACTGCTACAATCAGGATCCTGTCCAACCAGCAAGACCACTTCTCCTGCCCCCCCCCACCCCTCTTTATATCTGCCTGTTTTTATCTTACTCCATCGTTTCTTTTTTCTCTTTGTCTTTTTGTATCTGTTGATCTCTCCCCCTTCTCTGCACCTGTTTTATTACTCTCTTCTACAATTCTCTCGTTACGTTTGTCTCTTGCACTCCCTCAGCTCCATGTATATAACCCTCATGTTCATTGTAACTCCCCTGCTGCCTCACACACATATACACACACACACATATAAAGGCTTACACAGGTTTTCATTCTACTTCATCGTTAATGCAAATGGGAGTTAGCAAGCCAGCGGCACACACAAGTGTCACATAGCACATAACAGAGGCTTTGCAACTGAAAACCAAAACTGAGAGGACACCGGGGTATCGCCTACATTCTCCCTCACACCTGCCAATCACCACGAGGTAGCCTTTTTTTTTTTTAGATTGGGTTACTTTTCATTATGTTTTTCTGTTGCTCTGACAGTGATTTTTATCAGAGGAAGCGCGACATCTGAACACTGGTCTACATATGTATGTGTTTGTGTGTGTGTGTGTGTATGTGTAATTTTACCATGAAACTTCAAATTAAAACTGAATAAACCATTACAGATCAAACCATACAACTAAAAAGTGTATATACTTGCAAAGTCCATTATGTAAGTTGTAGGTCCATATCACAAACTCCAGATGATGTGAGGTCTGAACACTGAACGTGTTGTGAGCACTGACGGTTGAGTATATTTATCTCTTATTATTCATGGACCTTGCTGAAATGAGTGGCTCCGTAGATGCAATGAGGACTCCAGTTGAGTCCTTGAATATTTTTATAGACTGACAACCTTGAGCTGCGTTTAATTCTCCCCTTTGCATAATATGTGGTTGTGCGCGACAGAAACCAGGTTTACACCGAGACTAAATCCCGTCTAACCAAATGCTGGAGGACCAGTTTCACAACTTCATATTAATCCAAGCTGATGAGTTGTTTCTTCTCATGAAGGAGAGTAGTACAGACTTGTCTTTTTACATATCGCCCTGCCTGACTGGAATGGAAAATGTTGCTGTCTCATTTATGTAAGGTCGTCCATGCAGCACTTTTAAGCATGCCTTCAGGAAATCAACTCTGGGATTAAAAAGAGCCTATGACGTGTGGTTGGTCTCTCACAGAGCTTGTAAACATAAAAAGAGCTGTTAAGTACCTGACATGTAAACATAAACACACATACATATACATAAGAGCAGGGGAGGGGAAAGTATGGCAAACAGAAAGAGGGGCAGAAGCCTGAGGGGGCAAGGGTGGGGTGGGGGGGAGGGGGTCCTTGATACGGCTCATGAACACATGATCAGCCATATTCAAACACTGCATTGTTCCAGGCCAGAGCTCTTTTATGAGCGTCATTAATGCAACAAAGCAACCACAATCACCAGCACAGCATCGCGTCAGTGCTCCCACAAAGAAAATGTAGTGTCATAGCATGTAGGACACTTTAATCCCACAATGCAACGCTCCGCCCCTGTCCCCGATACAGATGCATGTACTGCGGACATATAACAAGTCAAAATATAAACTGTGACATTACATAATAGACACTTCTGAGGTGTCAAAACCTAATTTACTACTTGGTACAAAGGAAACTGTCAGGTGTTTATCATGTGGTGAATATCAATGAGCGAGAGAGGAACTTTGGGCACTGTTTGTTCTTTACTCATGTCCTGTAATTGTTTGCTTAAAAATGTGTGTTTTCACTACAGAGCATATTTTATTGGCCCAAAGTAAAGAGAAAAACTAGAATGCTGAATCTCAAACAGAGCACGCCTGCTTTAGTAGCAAGTTAAGATTACAAACAGCCAAAGCAGAGGTCAGAGGTCACCACAGCCTGAAAACAGACAGATCAAAGATTTCTGTGTCCTAAAACAACTAAATAACTAGTGAATTCCCCTTTTTTTAAGAATCAAAATCAGGATTAATTCCAAGATTTCACATATGAGGAATTTCCCTTGGTATCTTGTTGCATAACAATAAAAATAGAAAAAAAGAAAGCAAAACAACTACTGAAGAAGTCAAGAAAGAAATTAAAAAACATGGATTTATTATATTATATCATATTAATATATCTCATTTTATTGAAGGAGACACACAGAATTCTTGGCTGTACTGTTATATAATGTTTCAGCAATATTTGAAGTGAGAGAGGCAGGAAACAATTCTTCTGAAGGACATTGAAAAAAGACTCTATTTAATGTCCAGAAGGAAGATACTCTGGGTGAAAACGCTCACAGGGAGGTCAAGGCTAAACTGAATCCTGGTTTTCAAAAGCGGTTCATCAGCTTTGAGTTAATGTAAATGAGGCCTCAGTAAAAACACAGTTTCCGCTGTGTACAGAAGGAATCTAACTGAGTGCAGTGAGTCCATAATTCAGTTTTACTGCACTGAAGTCTACACTCTGACTGTTGAAGCTATTATCTGATTACCTTCATCATAGTAAGGTTATAAACAGAAATGCCGGGATTCTGGTAAATGCCTCTACTATTTTGAGGCACCAAACACCGAAGCCAAATTACTTTTTTTTCCCCATTGAGAGATGCAGGTTGATCCACAAAAACACACATTGTGGTAGACTGCAGCACAGAAGAGAAGCAAAGAGTGTCCACATTATTATTAATTTTTCTGATCTTCTACCTTGAGGCTCTTATTTTATTCACGATAACCAACCGAGCCTGACAGAGCTGGAGAGCTGAAATCCCTTGTGACAAAATTTGACTACTTTTGCAGACAGAAACACTTTAAAAAAGAAAAGAATGAAAATCACAGATGTTCTGTGTGTCTTCATTTTCTTATACAGTAATACTGAAAGACTGAGCAAGCTTGATAAGCCAGATCACCACTGACTTCTTAATCTTAATAATAATAAAGTCTAATTAAGTCTATTCCGCTTCACCACTAAATCAAAAAGAATCTGATTCTTGTAGTGACAAGTCCATTTCTTGTTTTTCTTTCTCATTGTTGCTAAAGACGCTGTTTTGCTGCTGTTTGCGTGACACTTTCCAGAGATCACCTGTTAATCAAACAATGTGAGCAGAGCTGTGACGTCTCCTGCCTTTTGATTGCACATGGAAAGAGCTTTTTGCCTTTTCTTTGTCTGTTCAGTCACGTCGTCGATCACAGCTCGGTACAAGATCAAAAGCGTTAAGCATGAGGAATGAAAACAATTTTAACTAGTTACATATCCGTGCTAAAAATATTGCAACATACTGTCAAAAGCAGGTACTGGTTATGAGTGTGCTTTTTCCTTTTACAGGTTACTCAGTGAAACCAGATTATAGAGGTTATCAAAGAGATGGGGAATGACACTTATTTAGTGAGAAACCTCTCACCAGATATCTACACCAACAGTAATAGAAAATGGACCAGAGTGTAATGCAATCACAAGATAGTCGAGACAGTCAAGAAAGCCAACAAACAAGTATTGCGTTGTTTTACATTCACACGCTTTTTCTAGAGGCTATCAAGAGTCAGTACAGGAAATGTAGAAAAATCACACATGACACAGAAAGGTAGACCAACATCACCAAAAAAGTCCTGACCCAGAGAGTATTTTTCTTACATCTACCAAAAAAAAGGCTTGAGAGTGCCACGTTTATCTTCCCCAGGTCTGCTACAGTTCACATAGAAATACTAACCATAACCCACCACTCCCTACTGTGTCAGTTCAGAATCAAATAGCTTCCTTTGTCCTTTTTGCATTAATTTGGAAAACATCTTGATTCAGTCTGTTGACAGTGGCGTGACAGAAACTGCACAGACATGTCTCCGTAAACTGACTATCTATAATGAACCCATCTTTGTCTTGTCTGTGCCCCGCCCCGCACGTCCCCATCCCCCCGCATGCACGCAATTAAACAGCAACAACAGAGCTGTCCAATTGAAGATGCATCGAACTGTGTTTTATTGACAGGCAGGATCAAACGCATCATAATCCTGACTGACCGCCTGACCTCATAAATTCAACTCCATCGACCAGCAACGAGGAGCTGACAGCCCGCAGAGACCGAACATGTCCAACTTTATCTGCTACAGTCACATTCACATTCATTCAAAGAAAGTGATAAGCAAATCAGAAAAAGACGCGGGCCGTCTGCATCGCATGGTCAGCTTTTCAGAAATGTTCCCATGAGCACATCTACCATCTACAAGATTAACTCTGTTCTAGGTTTGGTTTCCACTGCAGTCAGACTGACGACACCAACTTCTTCTTTTCCCTCAGCTGGAACACACCCCGGGAAATTCAATGATGTGCCAGATATTCATACAATCTCTGAGGACATGGCGTCTTTATGGTGTGAGAAGCCCTAAGGGTCAGCGGGGCTTTGCCAAAGGATTTTTATGTTCGACTTCTGTTGGATATAATTTGATATACAGTATCCTCCTGCTGACACGGGGAAAAAGGTGAAAAGAAGTTGATGAGGACAGGAGATGAAACCAGAATGAGCACTATCCCACGGTTACATGCACTCCATTCCTGCCCGCCGCCGTCAGCTGCCATGGCTTGGAGATTTGGATAACAATCAGAAATAGCAGCCAGCTTTCCCAGGGCCCTTGAGAGTTTGATGTATGTAGCTGTGAGCAATCTACTCTAACCGCACTGCTAATGAGTAGTATCACGATGATGGATGCCCAAACTGGGCAGGGCGAAGCAGAACAGACTGAAGGAGGGGAAATGGGTGTAATGGCAATTAAAGATCATAAACCAACATGTTGAAAGAAAGAAAGCAAATAACTGATTCTGATACCAGATATCAGAACTTCTACAAGGCTTTTTTTTAGATTTTTCCCTCACAACTATGTTAATACACAAGATGTGGTGTATCTTTAAACTACTCCTCCTAAATGGCAGAAAAGGTCTGACCTAGATATCAATCTAATGAGCACTTGCATGAAAACTAAAGGTATTTATTCAGCGCCAGAACAGATGCCGTGATAACGTTTGCGTCTGAAGGCAGAGAGATGGAGACAGAGATAGGAGGGTTGCTGAAGGGTTCAGGGGAAGGTCTGTAACAGTGCTTGTATACAAACAAGACATGAACAAGATAATCTGAATCCTGGAGGGCTAAAAAGGGCACTGTGCTGTGTTGCTGCTCCTCTATATGGAACACCTAACTGCGTGGAGTGGAAGAAACGTGGTCGTGCGCTTGCCCCGTCAATCAGCGATGAGATTAATAGTTGATGACGGTGGCCTAACATATCTGGCACACCCAGCCCTGTGGAGCGAAGATATCTGTCCATGTGGCTCATCAGACACTGAGATGTTGCAGCCACGTGGACAAACCCGCCCTGGTCAATATGTGGATGGGCTGCAGTTTGACCTCAAGCAACCCCTGGGCCTGGGCCTCCACATGTTGGGCAGTCATTGAATTCTGATCTGGGACATTTGGCAGCAGGAGATCAAACCCCAAGAAGAGCAACTTAAATGTGCCCTATGTAGGTTTTCTGTGAACAAGCAAAGTTAGGTTTACACTCACAGTCTCTCAGCCAGATCCATCAGTCGTCAGGCATCATAAACGTGCTGAGTGCAGTTTACATCCATGTTAGCTTACTTGAAAACATGGATGTAAAGAGTGTAGACACTTACATACATCCTGTTTGCATAAAAGGAGGGAACAAAAGCTTCTCCACAGTTACACCTTCCCCTGAACCTTTAGCTGGTCAAGAAATGTAGTAGATACAGTTGTATCTACTACATTTCTTGACCAACTGTCAATCTGTGAAATGGCGTGAAACCAATCACAGGGATAGTGTATCATATCAAGTGCATCCATGTGCAAAACAGGCAGGGCTCCACTTTTAAAAATACTCACTAACACATTAGCAGGACTCTGGATACACCTAAATGTCACGCAGCCCTTTAGACGTATTATAATATTAACAGTAACACTGTGGCTTTCCTGCTGCAACAGGTCCATCACCAGTTCATTTTGGTGTGAGGCATAGCTGAAGAATTGCTCTGTATCTGTAGAGCCTGACCTCCTGCTATGCCCACGCAATAAAGAAATTTGAGCTATTATCATTCAAACGTGACAGAGCAGCCAGAGTCCTGTTGTGAGGTCAAATGTGTCTCTGTATGATCATGGCTCAAAGCATTCATGGGGTCTTTTATGATTCAGAGTCAGAGAAGTATGCCCGGCTGCGCATAACGTTTGAGCTATTGACCAAGTCAGCTATTAGAGGCATATTTCAAAACAGGCAGATCGATTTCCACTACTATCCAATCTGTTTCTTTCTTTTTTTTTCCCCCACAAGGGGACAAAGAGCGATTGAGACCTTGAAAATATGCGACCCATTTCTTAATTGATTCTCTCAAGAATGAAAGCTTTCGACACATACTACCTTTTCAAAAGCATTCGAAAGGCGACCGCACACACACGCTGATTTTGTTTAAATGAATGTCTTTCACGGGGTAGAAAAGATGTCACTTAGGGCTTTGTTTGCTGACAACTCCAACGATTCAGTACAGATCTATTTCTGAGCTCATATGGCGACACAAGGCTAAAGTGCTCCGTATGAAGAGATGAACCAGCACTCACATTATGGCTTTTTGAAACGAAGAAGAGAGAGCGCTCAAAAATGGGATTCACACACAACCGTTTCCTCATTCTGTGTGAAGGCCTCTGCACGTGAAAGTCAGGAGGAAGCTGAAGGGGGGTAACCACGCAAGAAATCAAAGAACGTGCCAAAACAAAATCAGTGCTGTACAACACAACACAACAGCCAAGGAAAAGGAGCTAGCTTCAGCCTTTACACAATCTTTGTTTACATTCCTGCTCCAACCCCTCTCCTCCTCCTCCTCCTCCTCCTCCGTACTGAGCCCCGGACAATTTCAAGAATCCCCAAGGCTGCACAGTTTCTGACATCAGCTCCACGCTGCACGTGAGGCATTGGACACGACTCTAAAGCATAGCAGTGCTTCACCGTCAGTACGAGCATGTGCTACACGCTCGACTTGGCAGTGGTTCAAAGCCCAACTCCAACTAACTGCCTTTTTTTCCCGTTCCCTCCATCACACTTACTCTCCCCCCTCCCATGCTTTCCATGCTGCCTTGGTCTTGTGTTTTCCTGACATGAACGGGGCCCACTGACCTCTTGTTTTCTTGCTTTGTTAAACACAGATCTCTGCACACAGAATTATTAAATGGACCCCCCACCTCCCTATGTGGTGCTGATTAATTCAACCCCTGCAGACTTCTGTTGGGAAAACTGATTCCAGATGATGCGCTTTACATAAGTTCAAATAGTTTGATGCTCTGAAGTTAATGGACTAAAATAATGACTTAAATCCAAGCAAATGAATTGGAGAAGAAACTTTAGGAGTGGTGTGTAAAATGTTGCTCCAGTAGTGGCCGAGTTGTGCTAAGATAAAGCTTGGTAAGTGTTAGACATGGTTTAACGTTAGTTATTCATTAACAGCAAAAAGACCAGGGGATTTGTGGATTTAAGAAGGATAACAAGCTGTAGACTAGGAAAGGGTAATACATCTTATTTATTGCATGATTTTCTGAACCTATGAACATGAGTGTGTGTGGAGAGAGGGGCCACAGAAAGTTCAGAGAGTTCATGCGTTTCAATTTTCAATCTAAAAGCAGCTCTCATCAGATTTCAGGTTTGCCTTCGTTTTAAGTAAACAAATCTAAAGCTGTAAAAACGCACAGCTTCATATGAAATGCAAAAACAATGTGGGCCAGCCCCGATCATGCAACCATCAGGCAGATCAAAAGGTCTGGGCGCAACTAGAGAGGGATATAAAGCCAACAAGCACTTATCAGACAGCTGTATCAGCAAAAACCTGATGGGCAATCCCAATAAGTGTCGCTCCCAATTGGCTCTTATTCGAGCTACGCTTCCTGTAGTCACTAACAGCCCCCTCCCCCCACTCACAATGAGTGTGTGTGTGTGTGTGTGTGTGAGCAATTTAATGTTTAATGCCAACTCCCCTCCATTCGCCCTGATCATGGTGAGTGCCATGAATTTTTAAAGACATCCCTACTTTACTGTCCATCTGGGCTCCATCTGCCCAGCTGCTGGTGTTTAACACAGACAGAGACACAGGAGAGGAGACTTCAAAGGCTCTGCGTGGCCTCTGGACGATTTCTGGCCCGAGGAGGATATTGTTTAGAAAGGGGGCAGTTATATTAATGTATACCATAGCATTGAAGAGACTAAATGTTAATGAAACCAGAGTGTAAATATTTTGTGGATAAAAAGAGCTGTGACGGAGCCAGCGGACTTCAGTGCTTATGAAGAACAGATGAGTTAATCTAAATGGTAAAAGTAGAACGCCGCGGTGAAATTAAGTACACAAGAGTTACATAAGTAGCGAGTAACATTTGGTTAAAGCAGCTATGTGGAGCTTTTTTTGGTGGTGATTTAGGCGGTCCATGTGGACAAAGGTGGTGGTGTCTTAACATGATGTTAGCACCGTCAGTTCGCGGCCGGGGCAACTCACACATCATCTAATTTCACAGAGCCAGACCCAGTGGCAGGATTTAAGAATAACACTTCTTCTCACTGTTTGCTTATGTAGGTCATTTTTTACAAGTTTATCTAGCTAGCTATTAGTTCACTGTTAGCAGGACAGGTTTTACAAGGAAGGTTAGGCTGTATAGCAAACATAGCTCATGTGGTTTTCATGTGGTTTTCATACAAAGCTTGTGAAAATATAGCTATGGTACAATGGTGGGATATTTTGTTTTTTATTAAGATGAAGACAATACAAATTGTAATACTTCTTAATACTGCTGAATTTTAGAAGTACCTTAACTATATCTATCTATGCAGAAAGCAATGGCTTTGAGAAATCTACATCTTTTCTGCTGCCTAACACAATGGAAGTAAGTGGGTTTTGTTTGAGAGTTGAAAAATAACATTAAAAACTTAAACAACAGCTTTTTCCTTCCCTGTAACTTATTACTAAAGAAACAGTCGATAAAAACATTTAAAGAAAGAGTATCTGCATAGCTAGATATCACTGAGGGTGAGAAAATATATTTCAAATATATAAAATAATAATAGAAAATAAATGTATTTAAAATATAAAATATGTTTTTATAATTTGAGTGAATGTTCAATAGAGTGCCCTGGTTAATGTAAACTAATCTAATATCAGAATGAGTGTGCTGCCTGTAGACAGTCTATAGCTGTTATTAGAAACAACCAATTTGACTAGTGGCTGATTAGAACAGATGCATGTGAGCCTATTGGCTGTAGCTAGCACTCACAACATTAACTTTAAAAGGAGCATAAACATTTCCCGGAAAGAAAAAAGGCAGAGTGCAATGTAAAGAGTGATATTGATATGGATATTTAAAGGGGGCAGATGTATGGGGGTGGTACAAGGTTTGGAGGAGGGTTGCATTGGTATCACTAAAATAACTCCGTTGAAATGGCACTCCACCAGCAAAGCAAATCAGTTTCAATTACAAAATAATCCAACGATGCTGGCATAATGTGATATCTGAAAAAGTCCTTTATTTAATTCGGCCCCACTCTGCCTCAGACAGATATGACACCGCTGGCAAAGTTCCTTGCATATTTTGATTAATTCACTTAAAACCACAGAGTAATCAGACATCCGAACAGGCAGCGCCTCTTGGCTTGATTTAGTCTGACCTTTCAGCTGACAGTGTGGAGAGAGGAAGGTGGCCGGGTGATCAACCAGGAATGCAGATTGGGCCTTAGCTGGTATATCTAAGCCACACACAGCCTGGGGCAAACCTTATCCGAATGTTACGTTTCCTCACCTACATGGCACCTTGTACCAAGATAAGTGATGTATATCTTATTCAAGGACTTTCATTAATACATTTCATTGGACTCATTTCACAGTACCAACATGTTTTACAGATCTTTTTAAACTGGATTCACTACATTAGAACTGGACCTGTTATAAGCCTGTTTTTGGATGGTTTTCTTCCAACTTTCTGCACCTACTGAGTCCTCTGTCATGTGAGGACAGGACATCTCTCTTCTGAATTTCCTCTACGAGGGTTTCTTCACTCTTTTCCACATTCTCTAAGGTTTTACATGGAGGGGTTTACACTGGGCCGGGTCGTTGTACTCGATAGTGGTCTACACAAATGACATTAAACTGAAGAGAGAAAAGGACAGTTCTCAGTTTGGAAGAGCTCCGACTGCTGCAGACTGATAGAGGCACGTCGGGTTTCTGCTGAGGATCTGGGGTTCCTAGTGGCCACATTATCACCCTCCCTCAGGCACATTCCAACAGCCTCCACCCACCTGCCCAAAATAAACTGTATAGCCTTAACCCCTTCCTCCCCAACCCGCACCCTCAAAAAACACTCAACCAAACACTCACGCTTTAACTCCAGATGGAAGTGTAAGTTACAATGGTCCTAAAATTAAGAACCATTGTTTTCACTCACATCTCAACTTTCTAGCATGAATCTGAAATTTAAAAATATTCTTCATGTAGACAGAAAAAAACAAGAACAAACAAAATTATGACAGAAATGCACGGGTCATCTATAGGCACTTTATAGCCTGTTGCCAGATAATAAGGGTCGCTGCTTTTATCATGGTTGATCCACCGTTTTTTTCCTCCTTCAACTCCTCTGTGATCTTGGGGGAAAATGTAATAGTACTTTCATGATGAGCTCAATACTGAATTAAAAATGGACTGCCAGGCTCATGCATAATAAAATAGTTCAACTTGAGTGTAATCTGCCGTTGCATCAGAATTATACATTTTTTTGCCACAGCCAAGAGCCATATCGTTGGCTAACTTAAACCGTAGCCTCTGATGTCTGCCTGGTCTGTCTGGTCTGTCTGTCTAGCCAATGAGAATTTGCCTGGTAATTGCAATGAACTGCATAAAGCTCCTATTATGGATGATTGTGTGGTCTGGCGACAGGGGGTTTTTGTTTCCTTCATAGCTACATCATATTGAACTTTTAGGTGATGTGTCAGGCGGCTTGCACAAATTCACAGTGGTGCATTAGCTTGCACGCAGCCTCGTGACATTTTTGCTTTGGGCTATTCTGACTCAACACTAACCACTATTACAAGATATTACAATATAATTTCAACATTTTACAATCCTTAATCTCCTCATCAAGCAAAGAGATTGTGCATGTTTGCACTGCAAATGCATTTAACGCTGTGGTCTGCAGACTTAACTACTATCTCCCTTTCTCACGGCGGTTTGAGAAGAAAAAGAAGAAGCAGGAGAAAAGTGGCTTCCACCAAATATAAATAAAGGTTGAACTCATTAAATCACATTTGCTTGAGGTTAGAGTCATCAGCAAGGCCAGACGGTGTTCATCATTACAGGTTTTTGCTTTACACACTGCAGACACAGTACATTCACGCAGGATTATAATAACAGACCAAAGGTGCAATTATTACTAATCACAGTTATCATCCAAGATTAGATTTAGTCCTGTGTGAGTAACGTGCCCGACTAAAATCCTAAATTCAATATAAGAAAGCAGAAAGGAAGTTGAGAGGCAAGACTCCTTGAAAACAGATGTGGTTGTTGTTCCGACATCATGTTAAAACGCAGAAGGTTTTAGACGACAGTCTCCACGAAAGGAGGAGTTTGACGTTGTATAGGCGTGACATACGTTTTAAATCAACAAAGAATTGGGTAACACTATCTTAACAGCCAAGATACTGGCAGTCATGATTATATAACTGTCTGTGACTGACTGACATGCCATGATAAAAATGTGCCACATGTCCTACCTGACATAGGAAAACCACCAACTGTTGAGAGTATTAATTCAAGTTATTCACACAAGCTTTACGGAGGGAGGAGTGGACTATTTAGAGAAGAAGAGTATAGGTTTTAGGGGAGTTATATTCCATACGCTCTGTAATTACAAGAAATAGGCCTTAAATTACAGAATCTGTGGTTAGGTTTAAAAATGAAGCTCATACAGGCTGGACTGGAGTTCATTCACCTCCAACCTACCAGATGCATCCATATAGTAAATTACTGAAATCCTCTCTTTACAATCCCCAAACAAGTTCTCTCTTCTAGGAGTTTAGTAATCTCTACTCAGATAAAAGGTAAGCTTCTACTCATACCGCAAACACGTTTTATGGTTTGAGACATTGCTTAAGGGCATCTGAGTGTCTGCATTTCAGTAGGTGCTTCCATTACGTCACATGTGAGCTGCCTTCACATAAAATGGTGGCTCAGTAGATGCCACACTTCAATCCCAGTAAACCGTCATGAAAAGAAAGGCAAGTTTAAAAGGTTTAATTAATAAACAGATTCAGTTAAGGGTGTTTATAATGCAGCTTTATATTTGACAAATTTTTACTATTGCTAAACTATTAGAATTTTTAAATTAAAATGCAAAAGAAGGACACCAATTTTACCAATAATCAAATCTTCATAAAAGGCTTCTATCTAATTATTTTAGGAGATAAGTTTATTGTAATGATACAATTTCCCCAAGCAAAGCATTTTCATCTGTTTTCATGGGTGACAGTAAATTGTGTTGAACCGACCATTTACATTGTGATAGCTTAACTTTGTGTAGCCAATATGGCAAAAAACACAAAAGTTTTTTTTTTATCAATGTCCAACAGAGAGAGGGTTTTACATGCGCAGTCTCTTGACAGCAGCCGTCCATCTAAACTTAGCTGTTGACAGAGCTAAATCTCTTCATGTAAACAGCCTGTCTTATTCCACCGGGGCCTCCCTCATAATATCCAGCCCACTAGCATGTTTACAGTAAACGCCATCATGGTAAAGCTGTTAAAATGCACCCTCCCCTCCCACTGCCCTCAGCTTCTCTTCCTCAGCTCACAGTCCTATTCATGACAGGAAACCTTTAAAAAAAAAAAAAAAAAACTCTCAGGCCACATTAGTTAGCACAAAGTTGCTCCACTAGAAACTATTTGTTTAAAGAGCCTCAAACAAACGTACCCTGCCAAAATGTCAGGTGGTGAAGATGAACTTAAAAGCTTCAGCTTAGGGTTTATCAACATTTGGCCGGTGGCTGGTGTTAATTTCTCACCCTGGTCAGATTACCTCATGTGCAGCTAAGAAAGTGACGGGTGTGAAGCCCAGATGTGGACCAGTGGTCGAGAGCCAAACTTTTTTGATTTATGTATGTCCTCAGCATGCCTCAACAGCTGACTTAAGAACTTTTTAGGGATTTAGCTGATGTAGTTCAGCTAAATCCCTGAAGTGACAACATGAGGGAAACATCTTCAGCTCACAATATGATCAACCAACCGAAAAGTCTACAAGAGTCAAAGCTGAGTTTTGTTGTCAGTTGAGAACACACTTCCTAAAACAGACTAAGGGAAACCGAAGGGGACTTCCTACTTGTCTGAACTGCTCCTCATAGGTCCATTCTCCGTGGTCCTGCCCACCCAGGTGGCTGTGTGTGGTTTGTGGGGGCAGGATGGCTACGCGGGGATCCTGGTCGCCACTGGGACGTGCCTTCAGCAGCTGGGAGTGGGGGTGCAGCTGACGGTGGGGCAGCAAGAGGATGCCTTTCCCAGGAGCCACCGCGTCATGGCCCATCGGCAGACCCTCCTCTGCCAGGTCATCGTCAAAGTCTTCTTCCATCTCACCTTCGAAGTCTTCCTCATCCCACTTCTGTTTGCTGTGTGCATTAAAAACAGAATATTGTTTAAAACACGAGCACCAGTGCAGGCGCAGATGATCAAAGGCAACTTGACCAAAGATATTCAGTACTCACATTTGCTCCTCCTCATCGGACCCCATCATGTCCTTGTAATGCTCCTCCCCTTCATCATTGTCATCATCGTCACCCTCGTCCTCACCGCCGCTGCTGCGCTCTGACATGGGGCTGTCAGACACCCTCTGCAGCCCGGCTGCCACGGCGCGCATGGCCGCCAGTGCCGCCATCTGGGCCTGCTCCGCCTCCGGGGCCGGGCTCCCCATTGGCTCGTCGCCTCCTCCTCCCCCACCTGTGCGGATCTGAGTGTGCTGGGCGGCGGCTTGCTGCTGTAACTGCTGCTCCATCAGCAGTTTGGCCCTCTGCTGCCTGTGCAGGTTCTCCATGACGGCCTGCAGCTTCATCTCCGGGGAAAGTGGCACGGCGTTCAGCTGCCTTCCTTCCCCTCCCTCCCCCACTGAAGGTGCGCCAATCAGGGGGACAGTGTTGATCCTTCTGCGCAGGGAGAGCAAGTGCTAACCGTGCCTGTGGTGAAGTCGCGAGGAGTTGGCTGTGGGGAATGGCTATGTGAAACTGTGGGTCCGTGAGTTGAAGTGGCAGGAGGAGGTGGAGGAAGAGAAAGAGGAGGGGAGTCTATAAGAGTTCTGAGACATGCAGTCAGCGATCAGCTGCAGTTCTGGAGACAGAGGCCTCTCTCCTGTCTCAATGGTTTTTCCTTCAGTTGGGGGGAAAACCAAGGCTGGCAGCAGAGCAGAGTCGCACAGCGTTCATGTGGTAGACACAGAGGTAGGAGTACAAGAGTGTGCTGACAAACTACAAAGACCTAAGAGAGAGAAGAAAAAAAAAAGCATCAGACTGCTGCTTCCTCAGTGTCTGTTAACATCAGTACTGTCAGGTTTTTTGTTGTGGCAGCTTTAACAACTTTCCCCAAAGCATCAGATCAGCCAAACACAACTTTCCATTCACCGACCTTTCTCTAAAGTGGACACCTTTAACACTCCTTCCTCTCATTTGGTACTGTTCTCATACTCAAAAAACATCTCGTCTTCATTTGTGTGTGTTGAAATTTTGCTGTTGCTTTTGCATTGGCTTTGTTTCCCTGTTTTGCAATCCTCCCCACTATTATGTAAAGAGTTAGAGATAAAAAGGTTAATGGGTGACACAGCGAGAAAAAGCCCAATGTATTATTTGAGGAACTTGATCAATCACTTTTAGATTCAAGACTTTGAGGCACTTAACCTTTGTGAGTTGCAGAAAGCTAAAAAAGAGCAGAAAACTACAGCAATGACTAAAGAGCCACCCTACTCACTCAAATCACAAGTTAACAGAGTGCCCCATTTCACACACAAAAATGCCTATTTCGGTTGCAAATCCATGTGAGGTATAAATATGTCGCTGCTACCCCCGAGTTCATGTCTGTTGTGCAACATGTGCAGGATTACTCACACAAACAGACCAGATAAGCTGCTCACACAGGACACAATGTTTTTAGCTTCAGCAACAAGAGGAAGTGAAATCACAGGAAGAACCGTCACTTTCTTCACCTGGTTGGCTCGAAGCCAACAATGAATTTCAGCCCACCAACAAAAATGAAATATGTCAGTCAATGCTGCCCGTTAGAACTTACTCAATTAATATTCAGAGGTGCGATTCCGCTCAGGTATGACTGGAGTGTTTTTCCCCCCTCATTAAAATATTTTATTGCAAGTAAGAGACAGTGGGGAGTTTTTCTGCAGCATCTGTGGGCGGTAAAGCTTCTCCTACGTACCTGTTACCAAAAGTGTTCAGGTATGCAAAGCAGACCCTGTTATGAGCAATGAACTGCTACAGTCTGGTACCAGTAATGTTCCCCGTTAGTGGTTATAATGCAACAGTGATCCCACATTTACCCCGGAGTTATACCAGGGGGAGAGTAACGGTCTATCCTGTGTGCTCTGTGTTTACTCAGAACATGTTCAAAATGTTAAGAAGTCTGGGTAGGCAGTAAGGCAGAGATAAGAGCTGCGCACCAATTCAACAGCACACGGGGAAATGAATTTAGAGTGCAGGTGCTGGACGAGTACCAGTCATGACAGGAGGCAGCAGTGACTGTACGTCTCCACTCATTCAGCTACACTGAGTAATACGTGACAGACCTTTGTAACCACCAGGTTCTTTCTGAAACTCCAGGTTTCACACTGAACTTTTACACTAATGTTCTTCTTGCCCGAGTTTATGTTTAATTTGTGTTTAATACTTATGTTCAGCACTGGAAAAGTATATAGTCAGGAGAGTCCACAAAAGTCATGTCTACCTTTGCTCCCCCTCTCACGTCTTTCATGTTATTATTTTACAGAAAACCTATCAATCATTTGTTTGCTTGACTTTTGCCCTGATATTAGTTGATATTTTCAGCTTATATCTGCCATTATTTCAACTGCAAAAAGAAAATACATCAGAGTCATGAAACCCTAAAAGAATGGCACCAGTTTTCAGAAATGGACAGCAGCACCACATGGGGACACAGTTTCTACGCCAGTTTCTACAAAACAGTTTCAAACAGGGTTATAACTAGTCTAAAATGTGGCCACCGCAGCAATCATTGCCCACAATACACCTCGTCACTGCAACAGCCCTGATATAAACAGAAGAGATATGTGTTTTTCTTGGGAGGGGAGGTTGTTTTTCTCCTGCGTGCGGCTCATGCGGCTCACTGGAATTACACAGAATCTCATAGTAGCACTTCATGCTTATGGCGGTGTGACTAAGGTGCAGACACGTTCCCAACACAAGAGCAACAGCGCAAGGTCTGAGGTTTCTCCACGGGCTGACGGTTGAAATGAAGTTCCTGTGACTGGAAGCGCAGGGAAATGGACTGTTTTCCATATCATATGTTTACAGTCATGAATACATGATGAGAAGAGAGACAACACCCCACAAACATCCCGGATGGTTACTCTGGAAGCAGACGTTTCGGCTCAATTGCCCGTTTCTCAATCGACAATGTGAGATCCAAATGGAAACTACCAACAAACTTGTGCGCACACGTCTGACTCATCCAGGAGATCAGTCACTCTTTACACAAGATCAGTGATCTCCAAATGCATGACACAATGATGTGTTAATACGCCTCCCCCAAGATTTGTTCCACAGCACTTTTTCTGGGGGCTTGGGGGGACTAGAGTTAGAAGACACATTTTTTGCTCAGCTGTTTTCTCCATTACTTAAAAAACACACACAATAAACTTTCAGGGGACATTAAAGAAAAACTGAGCAAGCTCTTGTGTAAAAATGTGTCTCTGTGGTCAAGACGAATCAGAAGAATAATGGAGGGAGATGACCTGGACCAGCTGAGTCATAACTTTGTAGAAAAACAATAAGACAAATACCCTCGGACCACCCAAACACCCTGCAGCTTCTCACTTTAGCTCAATCCACAAAGTCACTTAAAAGCATTTTGAAGGCTCTTCCATTACTGCAAAGACTCTTGAAGGTGTTTAACAACATGCAATCTACAAACTGCTCAATCAACTCAACCCTGTCACGCAGGAGTCACAGCACGCAGGGGGTGGGGGGGGTGGTATAGTTCAGTCACACTATACTATGGCTGCACGTTTGAGAAATGTTGCGCAAGGAAATAAGAGCTGTGAAACTTGTGCTTCTTCAGCGGGCAAAGGAAGTGACAACTGACAGAGCAGATGCAGCGAGGCGGCCGACAGATATTCAATATTGATTCATGACATTCTTTAAGGCCGATGGAGGCACAACTGAACGCTTGCAGTTGTCAGATTGGAGAATAGCACCAGTATAAGCAGGATTAAAACCTCTTACCTAACTGGATCTGGCTGGACGGAGGCAGCTTGTGTGTGTGCGTAACTACAGAGCCAAACAGTGGGCTCAAAGTGAAAAGACACCGAGAAGTACTACTGGTGGCACCTCTGGAGTGTCCATTTATTTTGCATTAAGTGACGCAGGCAAATTCACATCTGAACGGCCCATACAGGCACTTTTGTTTGTGTGTGTGCGCGCACTATTATTTACAATACGCATTACTCAACATGTCAAGCAGTCACACTTTGTACCCGTGTGCAAATGAGCGCAATGTCTGGTGTCCACTCTGCCAAAAACAATACTGTCTCTTTCTCTCAGTGTGTCATATATGTAAAGACAAAGACAGAAGTGATTACAACAAAGCACTTCTGTCGAGTCTTCCTGTTCAGAGGGAAGCAGAAGTGGTCTCTTTGTTTCATGCCACTGTTCATCACAAGCATCATGATTTCCGACATGATAGATGGTGCAAATTAACTTGCGCCACTAGACATGTTTTGCCCGCTTCCCGAAACAAGGAGGCAGGTTGGACGCTTATAAAAGCTCCTATGTATGACAGCAATAACGGCCGTGTGACAACAAGAATACATACATTAAAAACAAATCTCATATACATGGTCAATAACCAGACCTTGGCTAGAGTGCTAAGGCGTTTAATATCTAAACTGGAGCACAATGTAAAACCAAGCAGTCTCAGTGGTCCAGGGATGAATCCCCTTAAAACCCCCTTATATACTGAAGCCAAGGTGGGAAATCACAGAGCCACGGAGATGCAAACTTTGAGACTCAACTGAATGAAGGATAAAGTAGAAACGAGAGCTAATTCGTAATCCTCTTTTTCCCCCCCTTTTTTTTTTTTTAAAACCCACATTTGAGAGGCGGAAGATTGCAAGGTCTGAGCAAACAGGACAGAGTGATAAGAACAAGAGCTAAGGGTCTAATTCCAACGAGATAAAGACAGCCACACAGCCTGACATACATGCACACACACACACACACACACATATAAATATATATACACACACACACACACACACACACACACACAAACAAACATATTCTCATATAAGACCTGAGTCTGAAAAAGGTGTAACAGTGTCTAAGCTTGCTAATACCACAAGCCTTACCAGAGTGACAGCAGTATCAGGTGCTTTTATAGTGCAACACAGACATAGCACCAGTGTGTTTCCTCAGTAGGTAGTTTTATTTTCATGTACAAAAATCAGTGCAGATACACATCTTGCATTTCAGGATGTTTTGAATAAAAGTCTTCATTTCCGTTAATGAACCAAAAGAACAAACCGTCTTCTTTCTTTTTTTGGCTGAGGAAGCCTAAGTTGAATGGGTTGAGGTCTCTGTGAGACCTAAAACTGGATATTAAACTGAACCTCTGTCTGTTCTGCTTGACTGGAAAATCAGAGAGAACCAGATTCTTAAAGTGGTGACATGGCGCAACATGTATGATTTTCATCTCTGGCGCTGCTGTTCCTGCTCTTCACTTCCTAAAGATCACATGTAAATCAGTTTGGGTGGTGCTATATTGTTTTCCTTGGATTCTCCGTCGGTGCAGTTTGAGTGTCTGTAGGTGGCACATGCTGTTCTTTACTTTCTTTATCAAATTAGCTATCATACTCAGGCTCATGCTACACCTGTTTTGAATAAAAGAGACTCCAACCTGACACGTAGTCTGATGATTTCTATCATAACCAGCACCAGCTACAGCGTGGAGTGAAGTTGTCAGGTGTTTCTCATATTATCACTCACTATGTACTATACTGCAGTAAGTAGAGAAACAGGCTTTGTACTGATGTTATCAACCCAAACCTAACTGGACAAATATTACACTTCTATGCTGGTTTCTGACAGTTTCATTTTGGTTTTTATATGAAATCCACTCCTGGCACCTACATGTATCAGTTTAATACATCACTATACAGTATGAAACAACATGATCATACGGAATATATATTCTTTACAAATACTTACAAATAATTAATACCTACTGCACAGCTTCTCCAATTTGAATTTGAAGGATTTTTTCATTTTTGTGCTTTCCTTACAACATGTTGCGTGATAAAGAACCACTCCTCTCCTGCCTAAAACACTTGTCTTAAAGCCATATTATGTTGACACAAGATAATTAAGTATTTTAACATGTAAATTGCCAGTAAGGCAGTAGGAAACTTCTGGGTTTGCTTTACACAGATAAATCAATTGTTTCTATTAACAGATTTGAGCTCTTCCCAATGGCTAAAATTAAAACTGGGGAGATGTCTTTTTATTCTAAAACAGAAGACAATAATAAATCTAAAGGGCCGCATTATACACTACGAGGAGGAAATGTTATAAAAGAAATTAGTGCCACAAATAAATTAATTATACTTGTAACATACTCGTATTAAAAAGATAAAGATAACAAGACTTACTGTGTCATATTTGATTTCAATGTCATTTAACATCCATGCAACAATATTTTACATTACAATCTACTTCATTTATTTAATTATTTCATGCTGATGGACTGCTGTTATATAAAACAGCATTAACTCTTCATGCAAACAGTGGTATGCATTTAATATGACAGAAGTTATTTGTGTCGCCAAACAGTAGCCATTCATAACTTCTTTCTACATAAAAAAAAGACCAGAAAAGAAAAGCATAAGAACAAGAAGTCGGTCAGTGGTGCTGGTCTTGATTATGCGTTTCTCTCTCACATTCCTCCCAGTATTACCTCGCGAGGCAATAACACAGGCTCCATTGAGCGCCGCTGCACCAACAACAAGATCATTGAGGAAGTGTCGCACAGGCTCGTCACGCACTTTCCACTGACCTCTTCCAGCGAGCCCGGGCAACGCAGCGAGCCAAATCTGATTAGCCCCAGCTATGCCATAAATTAAGTGGGCATACAGCAAAAATAATGCAGTGATCCACTTCTCAACAGTGACATCTATGGCTATCAAGCAACAGGAGTCAGCTGAGCAGGCGAGCGGAGGCTCAAAGTGATCTCTAGTAACTGATGTTGCAGCCTGTATGATCTGAAGTTTAAAATTGAAAAGGTCTGGATCTAAGCATCTGTACAGTTTTTTTCACTCGCCTGTCTCTGTGCTGGTAAATTCACATTTCATGTAATTATTTGGCTCACACTGTGCTTTTGAACACTTTACAAAGAGTGCTCAAATTTTTCAACTAACTAGATTACTAGCAAGCCCCTTAATGGCTTAAAGCCACTTGAGGCATGTGATTTGTGATATTGGGCTGTATAAATAAAATTGACTCAACCAGCAGGCAACATTACTGTTCATTATTGAGCTATTGACAGAGATTCAGAGAGTGCTGTTAGTCTATGAGGATCAACGTCTTAGGGGCTTTTCTGCAAACTGCAAACAAAACAAACATACTAAAATTTAATACTGTTACACGATATCAGCAGAAAAATCAGTCTCAACCTAAAAAAAGCCCCACTCTATTCTAAATTTTCTTCATACATGACTAGTGGAACCAAATATTCCAACGTGGGCTGAAAAGAAGATATATGTATAGTGTACATGTTGGACAACTGCTATTTAAAGACAGAACAGCCCACAGGAAAATGCACAGAAAACAATTTTAACTCTATTTCTGGAAGGACTTCCTCTCGCCGCGGGAAAAGTCATCAGATGCATAGTTAAAATGAATGAAAGCTGATTCAGCTGAAACACTTGCAGGCACTCATGTCGGCTGCCTCGCTGGTGGATATTGACCTCGCCATGTTACAGCCTCACCTACTGCTCCAGGTGGAGACTGTAGTATTATGAGAGCAAACATAAATCTCATGTGATGACGGCTCTGGAGGAGAAACACACGCAAGCACCGGCGCGCCGTTTATGTCCAGCCCCGTGCTGGTTGAAATATTGCTCCAGCTCTTGTTTGTGCAATTTCTTTTCCTCTTTTGTTCTTTGCACTTCCATCACAAACTCAATCAACACATTTCTGATACAGAATTTGACAGACCAAAGCTTGGTCTTTTGTGCAGCTGTGATTCTGTCCATTCTCTTTACATTTAGCTTTGTATTACTGTGTTTTAGTATAAGAAAGTGTGATGACTATGTAGCGGAAACACATCTCCTGCGATATAATTTATAAATGTTACAATACAACTAGAGTATCACTGCAACTCAACTGGGTAAAATCTGTGTCGTGTGAGCTGCACAGACGACCCGCCATGTCAAATTCCTCATGTGTGTTAACTGACTTTGCCATAAAAACTGAGATTCAGGAGACAGGCTGCATGTCGCTGCTCGCACTGCTATTGTAACTCTACACTGACGGCATGATGATCGCTCCTCTAGTGCTGGAAAGGTGGGGGGGTTGGGGGTGGGGTAGTGCATTTTCATTGAATGGCATGAGCGTCCCAAACTGGATTAACGTGTTGGTTTATAGGGTGACTGTGCAGTCACGTCATGGCATTGTGATCTTTAACAATTGAGTCTTTTGTCTGCACAGAGGCGAGTGAAAATCTTAGATAAAGAGCTGTGAGCTTTGTACATGGAGACATCCAGAACTAAAACTGTCACTCTTGTGCTAAATGTGGATTATCAGACCACCTCTCCTCTCCAGGGATTTGTATCTTTCGGCATAGACCTGATTAAATTAGCGACTGATTGCTTGGGCAGGCTGCCAGTGCAGGCTAGTATGAAACGCAAAATGCTTCAGGTTTGACGGACATGTCGGCGTGTTGCAGCTGTGTGCTGGTCTCCAGGCAGACAAGTACTAAGATAGATCACGCTGCCACTGACAAACGTGGTGGCCTTCCGACTAAACACACAAAGCCTGTCTGCCCGGCAGCACACTTTCAGGAGCGGCAGGGTATCCCAAATTCTGAGGCCCTTCCTGAGTCTGGTCTCTGCCTGCGTCACCGTCTGGCCTGCAGGGATTCCCCCGTGGCTCCGGCCCAGGCAGTGAAGCAACTTGTGAGTTTTTTTCCTGCATTTTTTGGCAGGATAACAGAGTTAAAGCCCCACGTGCCACTCAGGCCCTTCAGAAATGTAGCTTTTGGCACAGGAACAGCTGAAAGTCAGCCAAGCCACGCCGCTTCCCACTTCTTTAATGGCAGGAAAACTTGTGGTGCGCAGACAGCGGCTCACAGTCACTGCGATGCAATCGGTGCTGATATTTACAGGTGGGTTATTACTGAAACAAGTGACACAATGTAGGCCTTCAGCCAAAGCACACGCCCTTAAGCCTCCGAGGGTAATTTGAATGCAGTGACAACATAAAAAGAAGCCTTTACAACCCTTTTAAGTATTATAGTTTGATAATAAGAATATAAACAGGCGTCGGACCTGTTCTCTTGTCCGTGCATGTTTGTCTGTCATTAATTCACAGCTACTATTCAGTTTAGTGGCCAACAGCCAGCAACTGCCGCTCGCTCAGCCATGATGCTCGGAGGCAAACCGAGCATGTCATTTGCATATTAAACTGCTTCCAAATGCTCTTCAAATACCCGCCGGGCTGAGATCAGACGTCTGACAGGAAGCTATGTGGATTTCTGCTCGTAAACGGCCCGCCTCGCATCTTGACATGTATATCGAACGAACTGTGAATCAACAAGCATCATTCAACAGGACACAACTCTGGATCCTGATCAGACAGGACGAACCAGGTATCACACAGGGCCGCTTAACATCACACCAAACACCTGATTAAGAGACAAGGCCAAAGGGACCACTTTACATGTCGAGAGAAAACAATAGACACACTCTCGGGAAGAAGGAGCACACAACAAAATGAAGCTATGAGAAAGCATCAAGCTGATGTTTTGACTTTCATTAAAAAGACACATACGATATAATGGAATGAGCAAATGAGAATTTTTCAGTATCGATTTATCTTGTGATTATTTTTCTCATACGATCACTTAACTGAATTTCTAAACGGTTAGAAAATAGTGGAAACATAACTATTTCAAATTCCTTGTTTGACCAAGTGTCAAAAGCAAAAAGATATTCAATGAACAACATAAAAGCAAACGCCTATATGATGAGGCTGCAGCCAGTAAGTGCTGGGCTTTCTTTTCTTGATAAATGATCGATGATGATCAGTTGTTAAAATTGATTCATTTTCTGCTGACCAACAGCTTCAGCATTTCTAAAAATTGAATCTTTTAAATAAATTAATTGATTTTATTAAATTTTTTGAAGAAATACTTACAGTTTTTGGTATCTTTATGTACTGACACAAACGGGCTAATGCAATTAATACTGATGATTTATAATGTTTACCAGCAGCACCGGTGCTTTTACGTTCATTTCTATCCGCTATAACATGCATAAATACTTAATATTGCATAACTTACGCATCTTTCAATCTTGGCTATATTGTGATAATCTAATAACAAATCACAATATCTATATAATATCAATGATGGGTCGATGGTCTGCCAACACAGGCATCAGTTCTTCAAATCAAGAGCAACAACAAGCGTCTTTATGTAAACCCAGTTTCAAGTAGTGATACTGATTAGGGCCAGCCCATACTATGCTAAAGCGGGGGGGGGGGCTTTTAAGACCTGAACTTGATCGCTGGCCACACGATTCTAATCCGCAATGTAAAGAAGCCACCATCCCTCTTTTTCTCCAGTGGAAACACTGAGCTGGTACAGTTGGCTACAGGATACCATATGCCACACTGGACTGAACAGATTGATGTGGCAAGTTCTGGTCAAGCCTCTAAGGTGATTGGAGGATGGTGGGGTGCTGGAAATCTCTCTTAAGAATTTCAGTGCTTAATAATCATAATGAAGTGGGAGGTGCCTATGATTTAACATTTCACACTTTTTTTTTGTTTTAGACATTATATACACTTTAATTTGAAGGACATTTGGGTGGGATTTTACTGCTGACAATGATAAAGATTTTAAATGGATTCTCAGTGTTAAACGATGTTCCTCGTCAGAGTGGCAGGTAACAGAAGAGACCTGATGGGACTCAATCCTGAGCAGTATTCAACCACAGGCTGGTGGTAAATCCTCATTTTAAACTCTTTCATCGTAAAAACCTAAAAGTAAATGTCCACAGGAAAAGACTATTGGTCTGCCTGTTCATCCTGTTCCTGTCGTTCAGATTCCTGGTGCAAGTTCTCATTTCCTCAGTATTATGTGATGTCACAGTGAACCGAAAACATGTCAGAATACTTTGTCAAAATCAACTGTCACTCCAAGGACATTTCATTGCTGTTTTCCTGTCATCTCTGTGACAAAGGAGAGCGAAACATACTGAATCTACCTACATCTTGTATTCTCAAGACAAAGCTGCTGAGGTCATATTTTTACATTAGACCCTTTTCTGCACCACAAAATATGTAGAAAATGGTTTAATCAGAGTGTGAAACCCTGTAAAACTGCATTTACATCAGACAAGAACAATGAAACTGAAACCAGAAAGAACATACACATTAAAGATCATTGAGACAAAATGCTACACTATACAAGGCTTTAAAACCAAACCAGCTTTCTGTGCCTGTACTCCCCCACCCCCGACCACTTGGTGAGAAACTATATGACACCAACCACAAACCAAAAGTCAGTACTGGTTGTGGCTGTGAGGTCTGACACCTTTGATGTAAGCAGCCAGAGTCTCCTGAAAGAGAAGAAGAAATCTCCTGGTTTTTTTTTTCCCCATCCACTTGGCATGAAAAGCCCGCATGCCTCGTTTTTCACATCTGCTGACGTCACACAGAGGAATACGCTGCCTTTTATATACAGTGGATTTTCCCACCACCCCACTGTAGTGCTGAAGGCAGCTCATTGTGTCCCTATCGCTCCTCTGGCATGCTGGACTTGACTTGATCTCAGTCTCACCAACAGATGCTGACAGACCCCTTTATTCAGCGACTCCACCTTTGTTTGGCACTTCCACAGAAACACCAAAACTATTTTGGGGATTTCACAAACACACACACACACACAGTCCAAAGACTCCACTGAAATCACGTGAAATAGATCTGTGCCTGTGTTGATCCCTGAGTTATTCTCTTTACATCTTTACATATGTTATAGGCTTTATAAATGTAGAATGTGAAGCAGTTTGGTATATTTGATTAACCGTTCCGGGTCCCTGATCACTCTGTTGTGATCAAATGACATTAGTTGTTCCAGTACAGTATGTCAAAGTGAAAAAAATAATTAGGTTATGTAGGTTATGTTGTGCTGAAAAGAAAGAATGATACCAAACACTGGCACGGTAAAGATTGTAAAAATAAAAATAAATAAATAAATAAATAAAAAATAAAGAAAAAGAAAATGTATTCACTAACAGCCTAAATAGCCCACAACTCCTAAAGCTTAAGTTGATGCATTACTCTCATATTTCTTCAGGGTGTTGTGTCCACATGGGTGAACACACTTATTGTGTGTCTCTGTGGATGAACGGGTCACCTAATTAAATGTAATGTAATGCATTACTGTGAGCATAAAAAAAAGTAAATAAGGCCCCAGCTTGAGATTCACGTTTTGCTCTGAACCAGCCCTCCTGTCTCTGCTTTGACCCCCGAACATGGCATTTAGTCAAACTTTGAACCAAACTTTCTTTAAAGGCCCAGTTGTTGATGCTGTCACAGGTTTTAAAGGCGTTGAATTAATAACAATGCGTTGAATTTGTACAGGAGGCACCGCCACCGTGATTACAGCAACTTAAATGAGATAAAATAACAGATAATAACAATAACTGGCAGTCACAAATCTTTGTCAGCAAACACACGATATCGCCCTTGAGCTAAAGCAGCGGATAATACTGTAAATAATCAGCTTGTGATAGTAGCTGGAGCAGCAAAGACCAGTTGTTGTGTTTTATGTCGGTGTTTTATTTTGGTGGGACACGTCAAATCGACTAAACGGTCGATATTCGAGCGTCGGCCGTTCAAACACTTCGAATTAGTTTCAGCCGTTAAGTGACAGAAACACAAACATACATGTTGTATGTTTGTGTTTATTTACGCTTATATTCGGTCAAAAGTCGGCGAAATCGACGAGTCACCTTTAAAAAAATCGGATATTTCGTTCGATTTCACTACAAGAAGTAGTGCGGATACATTCCGCGGAGGTGAATGTACGTTGGCTGGGTGACATATGGCAGGTGAGTCCTTAGCTGCAGACTATCGATCAGGCGATTTGGTAACATCGATTTGAAAAAAAATGCTTGTGCTGTTAGTGAGGGGTAAAACAAGAAGCGGCAGAAAGAGAAGGAAGCCACAGCGACGGGTGGGGGGTGATTTATAAGACAGCGGCAGCATAAATACGAGAAATAAAGAGAAATAAACTTACCGCATCGGCTTCCGTTCCGCTTTTACACTCTTTGGAACCGGAAGAAACATTCCTGTTTTCCCCCCCACCGCCGGTCCGATCACACTTTGAGGGAAAAACACCGAGGAGCGGAAGAGCAGGGGTGGCCCGTGTGCTTATCGGCTGCAATTAAAGTGGTTTCATGTGACTGCATGATAGACACGCATTCGGCTTTTGCGTGTAATTGTGTTTTCAGGAGAGTCAGAGAGAGAGAGAGGCGTGGAGAGAGACTGGGGCCTGCACAGTCACATCATTGGTTGACAAACAGTAATCAGATGCAAATTCCTAACCTCTGAATCAGCAGGCGCCCCCCACCCCCTTCATCACAAGCCCTCACTCCTCCCAGAGCAGGGGCTGTCGGTAAATGAGAAGGGTGAGTAATAAAGCGGGGCAGAGAGGTGCAGATGTCCAGGGCTGATGCATCAGCTCAAGTAACTCTTTCACGTTTTTTCTTTTTTAATCTGCCTGCAGGGTTTCACCGATGAAATGTTCACACAGTGAGAAATGTGGCTGTCACACTTCAGGAAGAAGAGGAGACAGAGAAAGGACAGCCGATGGTTGTTCAGTCTTTATCGATTAATGTGGTGGTCATTTTCCTCGATTAGTCGATCAGTTTTTGGTGGAGAAAATGGTTAGAAATGTTTGATTGCCGTTTCCAAAAGAAACCCTCAAATGTGTTGCTCTGTCCACAGCCCAAAGATGTTCAGTTTACGGTGTGAGAGAAACTAAAGAAACCAGGAAATATTCATATTTGAGAAGAAGAAATCAGGGAATTTGGACACTTTCTTAAAAGAAATTTCTCAAAACGATTATCAAAATAGTTGACATCTAATTGATTAATCCGCTGCTTGCTCTTGAACTGTTCAGCAAGTTATTCGAGCTGAAGGAAATGTGATAATTGGTGAATCATTTAATCTGCTATAGGTCCAACTCATTGTGATCTGAAGCTCAGAAAATTATGGGTTTTTTTTTTAAACAAATACTTGATTCTTCCCCTTTTCAGGCCTCTTAAAAGCCTTCAAATGAAATAATCTTAAAAGAAGTATATATTTATGTGAACAATGCAAATTACAGTATTTGTTACTGAACAATGTGAATTACAGTATTTGCCATGGAACTTGTGTTAAAATTGTGCGTTTTGTCTTTACATTTCCTTGCAGAGCTGGTTTTTAGTGACGGCCCCTTGTTGGAGAGCCCCCTCCTCAGCTGAGAGAGGAGAGTTTATGCTGTGTTTTGTACAAAAACTGCATAAAATAGGCCTGAAAGGGAATGACTGAACTAGCCTTTAATATTACAGACCTATAATATTTGTGGAAACTTTTATTTAGTTAAATAATTGATACAGTTTCATTTAAATTTCCTGAGGTTTCACAGTATTCATTTAGAAAATATGAAGGCGGTGAAGTGGTTTATTTAGTCAGAGGGACTCACCTAAAGTCACTTTAACCAGCTGTTTCAGACACGCGTGGGAACATTGAACTGAATGAATTTAGACTAAGATAAACTGATTATTAATACTGAACACAGGATAGTCACACTCAGACAAGTGAAACCACTGAAACCTACATTCAACACACTTTAATACTTTATATTTTGAAAACTCAAAACTCTTTAAGGACTCTTAGTTACCAAACAGCAGAAATCCAAACACACAAATATACAATTTAATGAGCCCTTTTCCATCTTAATTAAGGTAAACATATGTTTAGATGTCAGGTAGTGACACACAAAAGGCTAATTATACACTTTTAAGTGGAAAAATGATACACAAAGGACTGGCCAGGTTACATAGACCAAACCCTGTGGTAAAAACTGCACAGTCTGAAAAGAAAACAGTAACTAAGAAAAAGCCACAGTTAAATGAACTCACTGCATCTCCAACAGTCACCGTCCATGTCATGTATTTCCAAACGTGGTGTGATGAGAGTGCTGACTGGTCTGCTGCTGGTTGCAGCTGTTTGCTAAAATAAAATGTTCGAGATATTTAAAACAGAAAAATGATCCCCCCTGTATCAGATGTAATGGGATCCAGGAGAGAAGTGTGTGTGTGTCCCTGACACAGTGAGAAATAAAATAAAGATCAGAACAGACCTGCTCTCTGCACTGACTGTAACTGTAATCTGACACTTGATATCGAAATAATTAAACACAGACTGATGTGTGAGTCGAAGTGAGTCTTTGCTGGGGTGTGGTCCACACAGGAAATGGCCATCTTTGTACTCAAAATGATGTGATCATTAAAAAAAACAACAACAAAAAAAGGTGATGATAAGTTTATGAGAAAAAATCATGAATGAGAATTTTAGAAATAATCAGGCATCCAGACAGAAGATAAAGCTTTAATGACCTCAGGTTAATATTAACAGTGTTTATGCTGCCTGATTAAGAGCAGTAAAGCAGATAGAAACAAGTCATTTTACTGTACATTACATGAACAGAAAACTCACACAACACTGCATTTTGAGTGTTCCTGTCCTGTACATATTTAATCTTTGTGTTTGATATGCAAACTGCTGCATATTCAAGCTTATTCAGCCTTTTCTAAATGTTTCTTTCTTATCTCCAATTCACAGTTTCACAATAAACTGATTCATTTACCTGGCTGTGTGTTTTTCAAATGCATTTCCGAATAAATGCAAATGTAACCACTTGAATGTTCCAGTTTATGTTTCAACATGGAACTGAATTCCCCTCAATGTTTTCTTTGAACTTAAAAACTTCAAAAAACTTTTTAAAACTAGGTGACTACGTCACAAGAGAAATGAAGTCAGTAAAATACAGTGTAAGAGCACATTCACTTTATCTGTCTGCCTTGCATACTGTACATGGTCATTATGAGTTGGTGACTTTCAGTTTACTCCTCTCTGTCGGCTTATTTTTGAGCACATTATTTCCTTCCATATTTTACAGTTTTAAGCTGTTATTTGTTTTTAAAATTTACATACCAAAGCACATATTTTACATACTTATTTAACAGCTGACGAAAGGTGGTAATCATCAATTAAAATAATAATCTAATAATTAATAACAGTTAAAGCTCTCAATTATTCAGCGTTTCTAATACCTTGTTTATGACCTGTAGTGTGCCGTCTTTCAAAGCGGCTTCTTTGAAATTAAGTTAAATAAACCATGTGTGTAGTTGGCCCCTACAAAACATTAAATGACCAGAGGTGTTTTTCCCCACCTGCATAAATTCTGCTCCTTTGCACTGGCCTGTATTTCTTTGTACCATTGCGCCACCTAGTGGACAGAAGTCTCATACTGTAAGTCTGTAAGTTTTTTAGAAACTTTCTCTAACATCTATTTTAAATATTTTGACATATCCACTCAACAAAAATAAATGCACACTCATAAAAGACACTTTTATCACTTTGGGGGATCAAATGACTCTCCTAAACTTCAAATATGTATATGTTACACACTTTCAGAATACCCAGGATTACATGAAAATGCCAGTAAAAAGTCAAACCTTATAATGGATTATGTGCTCAAGTAGAGAGCCTGGAAAGAATGAACCAAAGTGTGTCTGAGCTCACAACAGAGTCATAGCTAATAAATCATAAAGTAAAACAAAGATTTAGTCACTTTTATTCAGGTTTTAATCAGGCCTGACTCATCACTAATGTTTCCCAGGAGTGAAGGGTCAATAACTACCATGTGAATTATATTTATAAAAGCATCATAATAAATAAATAGCAGAGGCAGTGAGGTCTTTCCAGCCAGAAAAGTACTGTAATGAAAAATACAAGCAAAACAAACAAGGTCATAGTAATTCTACATGTGGTGGAAGGACACAAACTACATGTCAATACATGTGTCATAATAGAGTACTATAAATTATAATTGAACTCTATAAAAAGGGCTATTCTGTATAACAAGTACTTTTACTTTTGATACTTTTAGTACACTTTGTTTGTAATACTCCTGTACTTTGACTTAAGTAAAACAGTGAATGCAGGGCTTTTACTCAAGTGGAATATTTGAGTACTTCTTCCTCCACAGATATTTATATATTTATTTTAAGTTAAGTTACAAAATCGGAGACTGAATTCATTACCAAAAGAAAAAATGAGAAAAGATCTTAAACCATCATCTTCTCAGGCACTATTTTTTGGATTTGGAGAGAAAAGTACACAAAGACAAGAAAAAAGAAAAAAAAAACAATATCTTAAATCCTTTAATAGTTGCAGTGATAATTATAAATAGGTACTGTAGCACACACATATCATTATATACACAAAGATTTTTCAGTATAGTGTATAAAGCTTTCAGGCTATTATAGGCTTTTTCAATCCAAATGTTGGCACAAGTAGATTATCCAAGTTCATTATTTACAGCACAACTACTTCTGCAAGTATTGAAAAAGTTGGCAGCGCCCTGAGGTGCCGGGGTGAACATGATCCTAACAAGTTCATCTAGAAGAAAGTATACAGTACACGAAAAATGACGTCGTTTGAGATCACTACATGACATTCAGAGTGAGAAGTTAAAAGCCTGAGAAATTTAATTTCCACACAACAAACACACAAACTTTGGTTGTTGACAAAATGCACCAACAGGTCAAGTTTTGTTACACTGCCGACAACAGTTTAAAAAAGAAAATCAATCAATTTTTTTCTTAAATAACCTGTTTCCAAAATCCAGTCAAGTACAAATGTAGAAATATATGTACAGAACAAACATAGAAATTTGTTTTCATAAGGCAGAAGTGCTTTTTCTGGGGTTGTAAATGTTAATGAGATTAAATGAATCCAACAGTCAAACCTCTGCAGTGTTTTACCATTAAAACACCTTAAATGTGGTTGTTTTTCTACCAATGTTACACATCTACTGCACACACAGTATATCTTTAAACCACATTACCTGTGTGAGTTAAAAAAAAGGCTTTAAATGTAAGATTTAAGTGTAAACTGAGTGAGCACCGAAAAGCACAGGGATACTTACAGGTTTAAACTACAGTATAGTTCCTTATCTTTGATTTCTGACCATGACTGAAGTAACATTTACACCTTGTTTACACCAGCGTGCAGTGAAGGCAGCACAGCAGCAGTGCCTACTCTGGACCAGCCATAAAATCGTTGCACTGCAGCTTGTGAGCTGAAACAGACAGACTTGAACGTAAAGCCTAAAACAATGTTTCGAGGTCACGCAGTCGTCGCTCCGTCGTTACAGACAGTTTAGCTGGTTAAAATGTAAACACATCCCACAGATGTTTACTGAAAAATGCTGCTGAAACACAACCGGTGTAGACAAAGCTGGCAGAGAAACTGAGATCAAAACAAAAACAGACAGTAGCTCCTGAAGACACTGTACCTAAAAAAAAAAAAGAGGAGCTCTCTTCTCCTACACAAGACAGAGATAATAATTACTTTACGTCTCAAGCTTATGATGACGACTGATGTGTCTGTGCATACAATGTAGAGATTATTAATATTCATGCTTCATACCTCATGACTTACACAAATCCTACAGGCTAATCGTTCAGGCAGTGATGTGTTAGAACGGCGCCTCTTGAGCATCTTTACAAAATAATTATGAGCAACTTAGAGGTCCATGTAAATGTTACATTACTTCTTAGCTTTAGGTTGTGTTTTATTGAAACTAATGTTAAATATGAGTTCCCAATCGAGTTCTTACCAATCAGTGGTGGCATGGGGGGGTGTTACTGTGGAAATAATCTGAATATATTGAGATGCCACATCACAAAACAGGTCATGATACTACATTCCCTCTCTTAAGTATACTTTACACTTGGAAAAAGGGAATTATTTTAATTCACAATTCTGTATGGAGACAGTGCTTAGTTAATTAATTCATCTGTTGTCAGTTCTTTACGTGTAGGACAGAAAATGTAAATGTTTGCCCAAGGATGGTGCAGGAGAGGTTGTGTTATCTAAAACAATCAGTTGCTCAGTGGAAAGGCAAGCCTTGTATGCTCAGGAGGGCTTAGTTGTGCTTTAAGCTGAATACCAACCGTGATATACTAACAACATGCCTACGGTTAGCACGCTTACATGCTGATCTTTCGTGTAACATTTAGAAACCATTTACATACAGCGGATTGATGGACTCGTTTTTTTCTATGGATTAAATTAATGCAACTTTACTTCAGAGACCAACCAGAGAAAAAGGAAGCAGTTTTTCAGCTTTGTTTTCCGAGATTGGCAGATATGACACAGACATTACACACAGACTTATCTACATCTAACTGAGCTCTGGCCTACAGCAGAGCAGGGGTCCAGGTCCAGGTCCTAGTCCTAGCCCTAGCCCTAGCCCTAGCCCTGGTCCCGGTCCTGGTCCTAGCTCATCTCCTCCAGGTAGGCAGACAGCAGATATCTAGGAGGCAAAAACGTCTCTTGTTTGTTCACCACTTGAGTCTGGCGTGACCCATTGTAGTCGGTGCCTGAGGGTTGGACAAAAACAGATTTTGATCACTCTCATGGGACTAAAAAATAACCAGGCTGTGTAAACAGGTTCATGTAAACAGAGAGGTATGTATGATTTAGCTTTAATACAACAGTTTATGTACTATGGTTGTGTCTATAAGCTGTTGATGATTGATACAGATACAAATATTTGTCAAATAATTAACTGATGTGTCCTGCCAATATTTGAAGAAATTGTTTGCAAAGACAAGCACCATTCTTAAATAAATGAATAAACCAACACCAGTGCACAAAAAGAAAACCACTTTTTTGTTGGTGTTTTGTTGTTATCTACAGACTGCCTGATGATACAGACACTCTTGTGATGCTTTGTGTCGGAGCTTGATTCAGACATCCAGAGCTTCAAATGTCACCGCTACTTTTCCATATTTCTTTGGTTCGACAGATTTCAAAGTTTTGGCACTGAACTACGTTACATATAATGCCTCAGAGACACTCTACATCGTTGAGCTAAGAGAAGAGGAGACCGATTGTGACATGTGGTGAACAGCATTCAAAAGTTTGGAGCATTTCAATCACTTTGCCACTATACAAATAATTTCCCACATGACCGATTCTTTAAACTGCCACTTATATATGTATAAAATCCTGTCACATAAATATCAACCTTACAGGATATTTTCTGAGCCCATAATAGACGTAGAGCCTATATATAAATATAGAATTGAAGAAACTAGAACATTAGTTACATTGACTTTATATCTATTTACAGACTGAAACCGGTGGAGGTGTGTCGGTGCTTTGGTCCCAGTCATGTTTAGGGTGGAGGAACTGGTGTGATGTGTGTGATAAAGTGTTTCCACTCACTCGCAGAAACGAGGTTCATGTACTGGCAGACGGCGTGAAGCAGCAGCCTCTCAAAGCTGATGCACAAACACAAACAGAGAAATGACTTTCATCAAAACACATGAGAGGGCCACACTTTTTCATGAAAGGTCAAAGTGGGTCTGAACACCGGCCAAGAACCAGAGCTGATGTAAGCTGATTTAAGTAAATGTATAACGTCAATACCATTTCTTCAGACTTTAATTAAAAAAATAAATAAATAAAAAAAAGTTTCCATGTACTGGGTTCATCAGTTTAAATTTAAGAACTTTCAACCTGTCAGAGTCCAAAAGTTTGATGGAAAAGCTAAAGGGATTTTATGGTCTCATTATTTATCATTAACCACATTTTTGAACATGAAATATCAAAAACACCATAAATATATTAAAAAATTACATTTAAGTTTTAATTCAAATGGAAACATTATGAGGCAGTGAGCCTTCCAGCCACCGTGGCTTGCAGTAGTGATGTGTTTACTACAGGTCTGATGGCGCTGACTGAAACTGCACAAAAGAGGAGTGACCTGCCTCCTGCACGCACAGTCCACTGCTGCAACAATCACACTCTTAACTCAGTGTGTAAGAGTATTAATGTCTCCCAGTTTACAGTATAACAAACCGAAAAAGATTTTTACCTGCTAGCAAGGTTGGTTGTGTAAACTGAGTGAGGTTGAGCGCCGAAAAAGCTCAAAAGGTTTTCCTCAAGTACCTCCAGAGTTCCCTGTGAGACGAGAGAAAAAAAAAACCCAAAAAAAAAACAGTGGCAGCAACAATAAGAGGCTTGAGTAAAATACTGAACCTCTGCAGGCCTCCTCCTGATTGTGAGACGTGATTACTCAATGCTCTCACGTTGCTGTACGCAGTGTTCCAGCATTAGTAACTATTAGGAAATACTGCATTTCCAAATTTTCTTCAATCTGTGGTGTTGTGGTCACTGTTTTTTGAACAGCAAAATATAACCAATAACATAGAGATCCTCTCAGAGTCAGCCCAGAGTTTTGTAATGTTAACTCTGAGACAAAAACTGTTAACCAATTACGGTAAAAACTACTGAGGTTAACACGTCTCCACCCATTATCACATCACCGTACAAAGAGATGTGACAAGAAGTTTAAAGATAATGTGTGACTGTGACTTTTACCTCACGTATAAATCTTGACCTGTTCACCTGACAAGATTGGAGACAAAAGTTTCAGAGCACAGCGAGAAGAGATGACTCACAATGGGGATCTGTTTCCGTCTCAGAGTCGCTCGCAGCCGGCGATCGATTCTCTGGAAGCAGTCCTGAGCAGTGAAGGTAATATTTACTGTGAAGAGATGAATGACGGTCAGCCAGAAGCACTTAAAACAAGTGGCCGCCACTTGAGCACAAAGTGAGGCGCTTACCATTCCTCTCGTCTTTGAGGAGCCGGCTGCTGTTTTTCTTCTTGGCCCCCTCCTCCTCCAGCAGAGACAACAGCCTCTCTTGCTCCTCACCGGAGCAATTCATGAAGTCGTTCCAGGGCTAAACGAACAACAGATGTCAATTTTTACACGCATATGCGTTTAGATTTAATCACAGATGTGAAACAAGGTCTAAGTCTCTGGCTTATGTAAGGAGTTAAAATGCTAAAACTCAGCCATCTGAAAACTTAAAGTCTCAGTCCCAGCTGCAGACAGCTTACCTTGATGTAGTTTCCGTTGGTGCAGGCTTCAGTGAAGATGGATGGGATGGCCGGGGTACTGCAAACTTCCAGATCATCTTTGGAGCACTCGTCTCTCTCAAGAAGATTGGCAAGATAGCGGGCTGATTTTCAGAGAGAAACAGAAATAGAGGGATGGTGGTGAGATAAATTATCTTCAATAACAGATTCATGAAATCTAAGTGTTGTTGTAATCTTGTAGTATTGGCATTTATGTAGCGACTCAATGTGCAAGCTCTGTCTCATTGTTAAAGGCGCCTTTTGTGAGGTGAGTGCTTACTGTTCTCCTGGCGGCGGAGGCTCTTCTTGCCTTTGGCTCGGGGAATGAGGTCGGAGTTGCGGATGGCTTGGCTGATGTAGAACTGCTTCTTTTTGGTTGGAGACGGTCGCTTGGCGGGAGAGCTGGGCAGGGAGGTGCATTTACGCTCCTCTATCAGGCTGGGACAACACAGCACAACATGTCAGACAGTTTAGTCACACAAATCCTGATAAGGAAGAACAAGCACCTCAGGTTTTTATTAAATTGAGCTATTTAATGTTGAAGGGATGTTGTTAACTTGCTGTAACTCTTTTCATGTAACTTTCTCAAAGCTGCTGCATGTACGTCTTCGGTCTGTGAGTACTTTACATTCCCTACAAGTCTACAAGGCGGACACTGTTCTGCGCTGCTTCAATTTGATCTCTGCAGTATTTTATTAAAGTAGATCAGAGCTATGAGGAGCTGCAGATGTAGGTCAGTGGGTGGTGGGTGGTGTGTGTACTGATGCCTTTTTTAGCCCTGATAAAAAGACACTACAGCGACATAACGCAGTGTCACCTCTGCCTGGGTTAGATATCAAGATTTTATACGATATCACTTGAAATTAGCCTGATTATCTCTCCTGACAGTGGAGTGTTAAAGAAAAAACACTTTAAATATAAACAACATGCTGCTCACACACATTTTGTTTCACTCCTGTGACTTCACATGCCAACAACGAAATCATTAAATAATCTGAGAGTTCAGCAGAGAGCTCAATGCTTATGAAGGTTTACTGACTACTATCTGATTGAAGGATGAATTTAAAGACTCCACATATCCAGGTCAGCTAGCCAGTTAGCTGCCAGCTGCTAAAAACAAACGAACAAGAGGTGTAAACTGTTAAAACCTATCAAATATTTACGCCATCTGAAGCTGCAACTGGGACTCTGCAGAGGTTTATTAACTAAAAGGATATTAAACAGGATTTAAGCTTATTTAAAAGCTCTTCCATCTCCAGACTTGTTAAATTAGCAGATTTCTAAATGGAGTTCGGGCTAACGCTAACTAGCTCGCTAACATACTCACATATAATCCTGTTCTTCATTGCTGTTTGTCAAAACGACCATCTTATTTGGGCCAGACAGACGGACAGAAGCCACCCTCTCTGGATGCGTGAGAGAATAAAGCTCAGCAAAGACAGAAAGTATAATCAGAGGGTTTGTTTGTCGGGTTGTAGTAGCTGAAGCCAGCAGCTCGACGAAAATAAGTCATGAACAAAGAGAGGAGAGGAAGAGAAGAGCTCTCACTCTGCCTGGAAGATGTCTATCGCTTCAACATATCACCTCATCTTCACAATTAAGAACATTTGTATTTAAATCAAGTTTTCCACCAGAGATCTAAATATAGCTGGATTTATTGTGGAGGAATAAAGGTCAGTCTTTTGTTTGTCACGTGAACAACAATTACAGTAAAGCCAGGTTATTGTCAGGCAGGTTTACATATAAGCACATAAGAAGAAGAATATATGAAAGGTTGAAAGTGCCTCATGTAACATAAATTAAATATAAAATAGACAATAAAAAATAAAAGCAAAATCACAGCTTACAGCAAAGTCCCAATCCTTCTACTAATTTATAGCTGCTTTAAGTTATTTAATTTTGCCATGGTAAAGCCACAACAATGACATATTACAATGGCAATGACACACTTACACAACAAGTTCAATTAAGTTGTTGTTATGGTGAACATGTTAGCAAACACTTGCTAATTATACATCTGACAGACACCGAGCCATGTCATCATTCATCTGGAGGAGTGTTTCTGTCTCCTCGACAAAAGTAAATTCAATCGTCTCTCTCTTTTTGCTCTATTTTTGGTCTCCACCACCTCCAGAGGCAAATATAATTATATATAACCAGGAATTGTGTCCATCTGTTCGACAATGCTGGGCAGGTGCAGTCAAAAAAATAATTTTTGCCAGAAAAACAAACAAACAAACAAACAAACAAACAAACAAACAAACAAACAAACAAGAGTGATCTAAAACAGTAAAGCTGCTGTGAAACTAAAACAAACAAAGATTGACATTATAAAAAAATATGGATTAGTCCAGCTTTGAAGTGAACTTCTCTTGAGTGATTCATCTTGTATATACAGGATCTTTGGCACAGCTCACCAGAGAAATTCCTGTCATAATTTACAAAATAAAACCTCTGCCACCTCCACCATATCTACAGTCCAGCCTCTGTGAGAGCTTTCAGCTCAAACATGATCCTTCCTTTGACATGATCTGAAATATCAATGACTTTTTCCACTGATAAAGGGTTTGTGTTCATGTTACCATGACAGCCAGTTTAACAGGCCTGCCACATAGTCATCTAATTGTTCTGTACTTCCCTGCTAGACAGAGAAGGAGCTGTTCAATCTGATATGTCTGTGTAAAGTTTGGACTCTTTTTTTTTAATCATAGCAAGCTTTTTTGAGAGATGTTTAGACAATATCAGAGAACATTTTCAAAAGTGATTTTATACAAATTGTGAATAGATGTGGAACGAGTCGCAGGCGGAAACTTGTCCAATGATTGTAAAGAAATCAGTTCCCAGGATGAGAATTGTGAAGCCAAAGGAAAAGATTAAAGTTACCACATCAAACAGCAAACGCCTTACTACCACATGTGAGACAACAGGGAATATAATGCGGCTTTGTGTCAACTTAATGCCTGTTTTGGCTGCAGCCAAGGAGCCTGTGGAGGAAGGAGAAGACGAGAGAGAGGAAGCCAGCAGCTGTACAAGTCAAAAGGATCCAGAAACCAGCAGCAGAAATGACAGATCTGTCAGTAAATCAGTGGAGCAAACACTCAACCCAGATGATTCTCTCACAAGATTCAATTTGGACACCAAACAGCCACCTCGCTTTGTGCTGTTGCCCTTAACTCAGCCTAAACCAGCTCCTGTGAGTTGTGACCGACAGAAGAACCACACACCTCTGCCACCAATCAGTTTATCTGAGCAGACCAGGACCATCTCTTCAAACTGTGTGGTAAAAGGCTGTGGAGGTGACGGGTTAGTTTCAGAACTGTTACCGGACAGCAGGCCCTGGATAGACAATCCCCTCTCATCTAAAAGCGTGAGTAAACAATGTAATCTGTGCTGTTTTTTATCCCGTGGTTCATGTTCAGTTAAAGAGAAGTTAATTTATGCTGTGTTCATTATGATGTATGTTGTATCATGATGAACAGGTCTGGTGATTCAGAGGAAATGATAAAGATCACAGTTTACAATAGGGAGAAGGACACATCAGCCAAGTAGAATAGAAATCAACAAGAAATAAAAAGAGCAGCTTCCTGAGCCATGAATCACTGCTTATTGATCAGAAATCATACTGATGAAAATCTTCTTCATTGCCCATTAATCTTAGGACAGATGCTAAGAAACATCTAGAGATCTTTATACAACTTACTAAAACAGATTTGAAATTTAAAAACAGTTTTTGTTGACCAGGATACATCACCATCATGTCTTCTTTTGCCATCTGTGCAGCGATCGGCTGAGTTTCTTCTTCCTGACATCTCCTTGTCCAGTCTGAATGCTCTGCTGGAGACAGTCTCTCAGAAACTGGGGAAGAGGAGGAGAGGTGGTGATGAAGCACCATGGAGACGTATCCGGTCTGATCATCTCCTCACTACTGTTAATCAGCAACCTGTGAGAGAGAAGAGTGTCGGGCAGCAGAACAGCAGCTGCACAGAAAAAAGAAACCTGGAAGACATGTTTGTTTGGTAGGTTTGAGTAAAACGTCACTGTTTTTCCATTTCAGTGTTATTATACTGATGTGTTGATATGTTATTATTGATCTGTAGTCACATTGTGGAAGGTGAATATATAATAAATATGCCTTACATCATAGGGTTGCAATGATAAAGCATTCAAATCAAATATATATATAATATAAATCAAATTTATGTCTCCTTCTTACATCACATCAAATGTACTTGTTAAGTACATATGTGCAAAAATTTGCATGTTTTGGTTCTTCTAATCATCCAGAATGAGAAAATAGAACATTTGAATCCATTGTGAAAATGGCAGATCCTGCCACAGACAATAGAAAACTAGCGCTGGAAGTACTCAGATATTGTACTTCAATGAAACGAACTATACCACACTAAAGAAATACGTGGTCACAGGTAAGTCATGCATTCAAATCTTTAGTAAAGTATGAGTTAAAAAGTATTAGCAAAAAACTTTACACAGTAAAAGTATTCATCCTGTAGCACTGGCCAATTTCAGAAATAAGGTATTTTATATTACTGGATTATAACTATTGATGCATTATTACCTAAATCACTTAAATGTTGCAGCTGGTAAAGGCAGAGCTATGTTTTTCTAAATTTTAACTAACAGGTGTAAATATGTACATTTGATGCCCAAAAACGTGAAAAAACATGTCAGCCATAAATAGTGTCAGAAACTGGTTTTGACATGATGAAAATCTGAAGAATATTTTTTGTTTGTTTTGTTTGTTTTTAAAATATCAAAGCTCTTAAAAGCTGCTTAAGTAAGTTTAATTTAATATAAAGATTCTTTGCAGGTGGTTGTAACCATGTTTAAATCATACCTTTATTCATCTGAAAAACAGCCAAAAAACAAAAAAATTACTTCAGTGTAAAAACACCTTGCAGTTAATTCTGTCTCTGTCTATTTTTTTTTCCAGTAAAACACAAACAGACATATCAGTGCATGGACACAGTGTCAACAGACTTCCTCCGCTTATCCTCACTATGACGAAGAAAAACCTCCTGACCTCCAACATGCTGCAGTGATTAATCAAAAACAACAAACTGGACTCACAACAACAGCAAAGTATTTTTTAAAAATGATACAGGAAACAACATAGTTTTATTTTCCTTCAGGACAAAACATTCACAACACACATATACCCGTTTTCTTTATTTACGCTAGCATATTTTTAGTATATAATTTACATCTTATAGTGGATGCACAGATTAATTTATGTTCAAGTAGAACTTTTCAAGCATAAACGTACATTCAGTGGTACAGACTTTCATTCCAAAATGAGACATTCTAATCCAGCATCATGTTTAGCTTTTTCAATACATAACTTTTTAACATTATATTTTAATGTAACACTTCACAAAACGCATTATGGAACGAAATCCTTCTGACACTTTGTTTGTCTCATGCCTATAGTAAATGATGTAACAATCTTTTGATTATTGACTATGTAACATGACAGCACAGTTCAGTAACATCCTGCTTTGGACAGTCATTTTTTTATAGAAAAAAAAAACAATTTAAGATTAATAATAAAAAACCTTCCAAACTGTTGACCAAAAGCAATATTGTTGTGTCTGTTTGTCTATTTTATAGATTGACTTTGGAGTGTTTGGAGTCATGTAGAAGAATTTGTAACGAGACTCTGAAGCTAAAAACAGTGTCAATAGTTTTCTATTTGAAAATATTTCAATATGTTGATGATTTAATATCTTTTACAGACATTTCAGGAACTGTGCAGGAAGCCTGGAAGTCAGATTCCTTTGTAACAAAACATGACTTAATTATTGGATAACAATAATAATACCGGGCAGAAGTGAGGATGATTTTTTTCCTCATCATATGTAATAACCTCTGATTGGACATTTGCACTTTTACACATTGACAAATTAAACAACATAAATAAAAAACAAAAACATTTTATACACATGAAAAATAACATAGTTTTTAGTCTTGATTTACAAAACAGTAACACTTGCGAAGTTCATTATTAAACATTTAAGAGGTATTTGACAGTGAACTTGCAGTAAGGATTCTCTCCGGATGAGAGATACAGAATTATGATCTCAAACAACCTCTCAAATACCTTCTGATATATAAAATCATCTTAACAATTACACATTACACATATACTTCAATGATGAATGTTTGCAGCATTTTCTTTTTTAAAGTGCTTTCTCCAAATTAACAATGAGACTGCAAGGGGTATACTGATTGAGCCCTGAGGAACGCCACCCCTTGTTTTTATCTTTGAAATAATGTTCTTTCAGGATAAATAAACCATAACTCTGGAGTGATGACACTGATACAGAAAGAAAAGACACAGTGTAATGTTTATGAACCCAAACAAAGGGTATAAAGCTACAGATCTGGTAACAAGATGAACAAGGCACCAAAGCCAAAGCAGTAATGTTTGGTTCTTTATTCAGATGAAGTCTGGAAGTCCATCCTGTATACTTGTTGCATATTGAGATTGCTGCTGAGCAACATTCAGATGAACATACAGCGAGTAATAAAAAGCTTTTGACTGTCGTTGGTCCTGCTCTAGTTTCTCCAGTCCACTTCACAGTGCGCTGTCCTGTGTGTTGCTGTCGACCATAAAGAGTGCAGAAGGATCTTTGTTGGAGCTCTCTGCTCTGTGTTTGGACCCCGTGGATTTACTGGATTCTCCCTGAGCTCCACCACTACTGCTGTTTGATCCACTCCTGCCCTTCTGGCTTGTCTGATGAGTCTTCTCCGGCTGAGGTATCCTGCTCATCGCCGTACTGCTGCTTTTTTCTCCGTTAGCTTTGCCTTCTTTACATTTGACCTTGCCAGCTTTTGCCTTTTTTGATTTTCCCTCTTTTAGTTTGCTCTGAGATGACTCTCCATCCTGCTGTGGAGCCTTATTTGGCCGAGGGGAAATGATTGGAGGCTGGATGGTGGGAGGGTTGATCCTGGTGGTCAGGTTGTTCTGTACTGTTCTGTTGCCGATCACCACGTCAGTGAGAAGGTCGTCGTCAGTCTGCTCCTTGGCAAAGTTGACAAACACCTGCAAAAATCAACCGCCTTTAGTGTCACATTAATTGACTCTTTATTCATTTATATCAGCCTGGTCAGCTATCAAGCTATTGAATGTCAGCTATCCGTCATGTCCTTGTTTGTCAGCATCTCTTAGCATTGATGCTAACGAATGTATGTAGCAGAAGAATTGAGACTAACTTTCTTTCCTGTTCCCTCATTACAGCTAAATAATAACAATTATACTGTTCACATACTGTATACAGTATGTGTACAGTACACAAGTATACAGTATTTATATATGTATATAAACTGCTGTATATATTGTTTTATTCAAGAGGTTTGAGTTCTTTCATCATCATCATCATCATCCTCACTTGGTCCAGGGTGGTCTGTGAAACTGAGAAGTCTATGATGCCCAGGTCCTCATAGTTGTTGGCCAGCACATCGAAGACACGAGCCAGGCAGCAGGCGTGCGAGGGGAGCTGGTACTGCAGCACGTTCTGGTGACGCTCCTTCAGCTCCACACTGGGAAAAGACTTCTTCATGTAGGCGTCAATGGGGCACGAGTCCGGCTCGGATTTGGAGTCCGCCAGGCGAAGGATGATGGTGTAACCGTCACCAAACCTGGAAGGCGATGGAGAGGAAGAAATGATTCAGAGTCAAGATTTTATATGTTCTGTTACATCAATGCAGTTTATTGATTCAGTGCAGGTAAAAAAAACAAGATTGAAAAGTTAATCTCACAGGATCATAACCAAAGGATTTCCTGCACATTTTACAGCACATCCACGACTGTATATATACACACGACTATAGGCCATCACCACACAGCATAATACTGCATACTGGAGTATTATTCATGAGATGACCTTTTTATAACTAAATACAAAATGTTCATCTAATGTACAGTCTGAAATAAAATTAAAAAACTCTACAGCTTCAAGTCTACTTGCAGTGATTTTATTTATTATAAGCAGCTCAACAGAACTTTTCATTTTGTGTTGATTTTGGCAGGTCCCTGTGGACAAAGGCAGTAGTGTTTCACCTAACATTAGGTTAGATGTCCCCTCTCATTCAGACTACTTCACCAGGAGGGGAGCAAGCAGCAGACAGACCTTCAGTTAGCAGCTGAAGCAGCTTGAATTCAGACAGAACAAACTCCAGCGCCATTAAGTTGGATTTTGGGGCAGGCATTAAGAATAATATTATAAATTATAAACTAATAGAAATAGTTCATCTTTTTGTTGCTTATTTGTTTGCTTATGTAGCTCTTACAGAGGCACTGGTATTAAATGGAGACTGTTTCATAACCAGTTAATCAGTATATGTTTAAGTACTTTGTGTGTGATAGTTAAGCTTCAGTCTCTGTCAGTATTTCCACATGCTGACAAACTACATTTCTCCTCAGGGATCAGTTAAATGTTCTACTCATATGGCAGCATATTTAATAAAAAAATGAGCACTGGATGGATCTTTATACTGAAAAATGGCAAGGTCTGAAAAATGTTTTAGTAGTATGACCAGGTGGAAAAAAATCTTTATCACTGCATTTAATCTTGTGATATTAATGCAAGTTTATGGATAAAATAAACACACAGGAATATTCAGCTAATTAGATACCAGTTAATTTGAAGTGCGTCCTCACACTGATGGACTAAAAATCCACCATAAACAGTAGGAAAAGAAAAAAAAAAAAGTGTGTTGTCTCAAAGTAAATATTATTATTATCATATTAGCAAACCTTAAATAAGCTTACATGTTTACCATTTAACAATTTTTCACTTTCACTTGGTCAAGCTCATAAATCTTGAGCACAGATACTAATGAAAATGACAGCCTGCTCATGTTGTGTATCAATTCATGTAGTTTCAGTGGTATTAATGACGACTTGATGGTATTGAGATAAACAGTGCCTTGTACACTTTTTTGAGTGATGCCCCCAATCAAGAACTTTTCAGACCCTGACCACTGGTTTTCAGTCATCTCATGACACGTGACTCAATCAGCTGCTTCATGGCGACAATAAACACAGAGAGGGTCCTTCACAAATCTCCTGACCTCGGTGAGGATGATGAACTGATTAAAGCAGGAGGCACCCTTTGGTTCGATGCCTTTAAAAACCCCAGCGTTAATTTAACAGCTGATACAAGTGAGAAGCAGCAGCACCAACATCCAACACTCCTTCATTGCATATGGTGTTTGGTGTTTAACGTGTGCTGTTGAGGTCAGAGGATGTTTACCTGTTCTTCAGGTGTTGTACAGATCCGAGACACTGGAACCTGCCGTTGACCATGATGGCCATTCTGGTGCAGAGCGCCTCACATTCCTCCATGCTGATCACACAGACACGATATAAAGCAATTAACATACACGCTACATGTGAGGATCGTCTTGCGTGTGTTTCTTGAATAATTTAGTGTACTGATACCTGTGGGAGGTGAGAACTACAGCTCTTCCCTCTTTGGTGACGCTGAGGATGCAGTTCCACAGAAACCTTTTGGCTTTTGGGTCCATGCCAGTTGTTGGCTCATCCTAATAGAATTAAACAAATCAGAGCGGCAAAAAACAAAAGATGTGAGTCAAAATATGACTGCACAAAATCACTAAGTAACCACGTTATTAAGGGGAAAAAATAAATATCTTTGTTGTGAATTTATGTTTGAGATGTCTGAGATGTTATTAGTGATATGTAGAGATATGTATTTGTTTTTTCTGTTTAATAATAAAAGTAAAGTCAGAAATGTTGATACAGGCTCATTATTTTTAGTCTTGATTCTCACCAGGAATATAACGGGTGGAGCGCCGATGAGGGAGATGGCTGTGGAGAGTTTCCTCTTGTTGCCTCCACTGTAGCCTCCTGCCTCCCGCTCAGAGTACTGGGTCAGTCCCAGCTTCTTCACCCCCCAATGCGCCACCTACAGGCAGCAGGTGGTACATTAGTACATTAACCTGCACAGTGCAGCTAAATATAAAAGTTTATTCACCTCGTCTAATGAGTAAAGAAATTGTGTCACTCAGTGTCTTAGGGAAGACGTGAGATGCACCTTTACATTACCTTGGCAACAGACTCCTCAGGCACTCCGCGCAGGCGTGCGTACAGCTCAAGATGTTCCCGCCCTGTCAGTAGGTCACTGATGGCGTCAAACTGTGGACAGTAACCCATCAGCTGGTGGACTCGCTCCATCTCTGTCAGCACACTGAGAACCACAGAAACACAATTTTACACTACTACAATACTACTACTGCTGCTAGTAGTAGTGCTACTGCCACAGCTGTTGATATTGATACTGATATTGATTGATACTGATAGTATGACTGCTGCTGCTGCTGCTACTAATAAGGTTACTGTACTGGTACTACTACTTTTCTTAAGTGACACTCCCACAGTACTAATACTACTGCGCAAAGGGTGCATCTGAAATGGTGGCCTATTACTAGAACTTCAGCAGCCACTATTACAACTGGACTATTTGTGGCTACTTCTACCACTATAGTTATTACTGCTACTAATACCACCATTATCACTGCTACCAGTACCAGCAACGACTACTTTAACAATTACTGTCACTACTATGACTTCTGATTATTCTATTACTATGATTGCTAGTAGAACCACTACAACTACTACATCCTCTACTGTCACAACTACTAATACTACTTCTGTTATTAAAGTACTGCTAATACTAGTGCTACACCATGTGCCACTATATCTGCTAACACTACTACTAACACAATTACTAGTTCTTCTTCTACTGTTACCAACACTACCTCTACAACTGGTACTTTTTGTAATACTAATTTTCTGCTGCTACTGATTCTACTGTTACTACAGTTTCGACTACAATTGAGTTGTAACCTGTTTCAAAATTTAGGGATGTCGAAGTTAAGAATAAAAAGTTAAGAAGTTGCTGAAAATGTGATACTTCATGTGTACTATTTGATACTTAGTAGAACAAGACCTGTGTTAAAGTTGAATAATTGGGTGGAGAAGGTTAGTACCTGTGGTGATTAAGGAAAGCCTCTCCGTAGGTGATGGCCGTGTCTCCGGTCAGCATGCGGAAGGTCGAAGTCTTTCCTGCTCCGTTCACCCCTAGCAGACCAAAACACTGGAGGACACAACGCACACAGCAACACCACATTACAAATACATCTACACATGCAGCAGCTGTAGTCAGCAGCTGGGACTATTCAGACAGTGTGAAGTTCTATAGTAAAAACTAAATTATAACAGATGTTTCCCTCTACGGTAACAACAGCAGAGACTGCTCTAGTAGCATTGTACCTGATTGTACCTGTAACAGAGGTATATTTATAATAACTGTAGTAGCAATACTAACACAAGTAGCAGCAGTGGTGGAAAGTAATATTTACTAACTTGACTGTATCTGCAGCAGATATACATGGCTAACAAACACAAAGCTGATTAAAACAAAAGTAAGTAGAATCTTGTAACGAGCGCTGGTTTTAGTGTGCGTATCTCTAACCTCGCCACGGGGAATCCCGAGGCAGAGACGATCCACCGCTGGCTTCCTGCCTGCTTTATAAACCTGCAAGACAAAAATCCCTTTGTTACACTACCAGGAATTCACAATGATGAAGTTGTAGCAAGAAATTTGTCAGTAAAGGATTAGTTAGAGAGGTTCATCAAGTTCATCAACGGTGCTCATCAGTGTGACTGCTGACGTATGGGGACTCAACTCAATCAACTCATAAGATCTCAGTTCAGATGGCAGACTGCTATTCTAACAAATGCACTAATTCAGCTGCAGGAAAAATAAGTTTATTTTCTAGTCTTGTACACTGGTTGTACCTTGCTCAGGTCAATCATGGTGAGGATGTCTGATTGGGCTTTGCCATTTATGACCCTCTCTCTCTCCCTGGCGACATCCTCATCCTCTGGACCAAGAGGAGGCATCACAGGATTAACCCACCACGGCCTGAACAGAGAGATATAAGATTACCCTGCATCACCATGTGGCCTTCATTAGTTTCACACATGTACTTATCTTATTATCTTATCAAAAACATCTTATCTTATCAAAAACATCTACCATTTATCAAAAATATATGCATCCGACCAACTGCAACAGCTGCAAAATTATTTCACGATTGATTTAAAAAACATACCTCAAGCGAATGAAGAACTTGTACTGCAGCAGTATGGTGAAGATGAAGAAGATAACACCTTCAGCTGCCATCGCAAACAAGTTCTTCCCTACAAAGTCCCACTCAAGAGGGTGCAGAGACTGTTTGGTGCCTGGTGAAGGACCACACAAAGTCATTCTTTACATACAAATATATTTCTATTTCTACAAGGTCTGAAAAAACAACATACAATTTACTGTGTGTTATATATTCAAACTGCACAATAACCACAACAATGAGCACTAAAAATAGAGAAGTCTACATTTTGTTGAGTTGAAATAACATTCGGCTCTGAAATACTGGGATGATGGATAGTGGTTTATTCGATATATTTGTACCGAGTCTCTGGAAGGCGTCTGCCATAGCTTGATTTTTTGCCATGTCAATGAGTCCTCGTCCCAGGCAGAAATGAGGGAAGATGAGAAAAACCTTCTTCAGGATCCTGTTCACCTCGTTCAGATGCTGGAGAGAAGAAATCATATCACTTAGTCATACATTTGTAAAACTAAACCTTTCAAGTTAAGAGATGTGATTGAATTTCAAAGCTTCCACTGATGAAAGTGGTGTTGCTGTCATGTGTAATTGTGTAGCTGCTCTATAATTCAATCCTTGTGTGTATTTAGGCCTTAGTTCTTAGTGTTCCTCTCTCTTCTTATTATTATTATCATGTAGCCAATGAACAAAGATTTCTCCCTGCTGCTTATTCAGACTGGTGCTGTTTTTACCTCATCGACAAACAGCTCCAGGACGAAGGTGGCGATACTGCCGTTGATTCCGATGAAGAGGTTGATGGAGGTCAGAACAACATAGGCTGTGCTGGGCACGGTGAACACAAAGGATGCTGGGTACATCAGAGGGGTGATAGACCACCTAAAAAGGATAATTAGGTTATTCAATTAATAAAGACAGATATATTACTTTTGTTCCAGACCTCAATCATGCTGGCACAACAGAGACTTTGTGCACATGAGGAACAGGAAATTGAAGTAATATGAAGCCATTTAATCTCATATTATTGGCTTGAAGGTTTATTGAATTTCCATAATAGATATCATCCTGTGGCTGATAATACATTTAATTGTATGTTGTATGTAGTTACGCAGGGAGCAACAAGATAAGCGAGGACGGAAAGGTCAAAATCAAGATACAAGCTCATGATGTCTCAAGCACACAGCAACATGCTGGTAAGAATTATCTTCGGTGACTGACTGAGACTATTAGATTAAAATACTGAGGATGCACAATTTTGGCTGAAGTCAGTGGAGTCTGTCTGGATGTACCCGTAGAACAAGAGCAGAAGGACGAGAGCTGGCAGGTTGGTCTCCGAGACGTACGACCGCTGCTGGAAACCAATGAAGATCAGCACCACCATGGCGGCTGGGACGGAGTAGTTCAACTGACAAAAGGACAACACAAAATATTAGAGAAGGATGAAGTTAGACAAACAGTTTATCCAGTGGTTATTACTGTCCATAGTGAATCATGTAATGCAGAATCAGGGTGAACTAAACCATCAATATGATGAAATATGAAAGGCCTTACAGTGCTCCACTTGATGACAAATTCCTAGTTTAATTTCTTGTGTTACCAGGTGTTCAGACCAAAAAAAAATCTCTGTAATAACGAAATGTTGGGGGCTGCATTGGTGGAGGGTAAGGTGAAGTTGCAAAAATTAAACCGTCTTCAGCTTCTTCTTTCTGTGTTGCGCTTCTGCTGCCACAACACAGCTGTATCACTGAAATGCAGCGCTGTTGTCTGTCTGCATACAGCACTAGCTTTTGTATAAGGTCCCCATGACAAGAGATTAAATGTTAAATTCATAAAAGAAAACCATCTCAGCCTGAAATGTGGCAGTGAATCATGTTGACATTTAAATTAGATTATCTTAAAGGACATTAGGAAATATTAGATTACATTTCCAGATTTATAGAACTACTATTTTGACGATAAAGATATGATCTCAATATAATGTTCTATAATATAACATCATGTTTGGCTGAGGAAGCATCTTGTGATTTGTGGCTCTTGTAAGCCTCAACTGGCAAACTGTGTGAATTACAACAACAGTGAGAGAAGTCATCTTTTTCAGCACACGTGTTGACTTCTCCTCTGCTGCAACAGTGAAACATTTACCTTATTCTCTCGGATGAAGTAATACCACCAAATGCAAAATTACTTCACATATTTGAAGACTGAGCAGTCATTTTGTACACGTTCAAAATTAAATTGCTGTCAAATTATGACAACCTCACAGCATGAGAGAAAATAGTCTGGAAACGGTCTTTTCTCTTGAGTACTGACCATGTCCCAGGTGAAGTTAGCCAGCCAGTAGAGGATTGGTTTGACCCCGCTGACAAACTGGAGGTGTTTGGCTTTGCTTACTCGCTCCTCAATGAGAAAAAGGACGAAACTGGCCGGCACAAAGGACATGGCAAAGATCACACAGATAGAAACCAGAACATCCACTGATGTGGTCATCCTGAAAGAGGAAGTGAAGAAAAACACAGGTTAGGTACAGAAAAAAGAAATTCAAATATTCACATTAAAACACACATTGTGGATCTATGTGCAGAGAGACACTTTGTTTCCTTCAGATAATTATCCATCTGTCTTCAAATGTCCTGTTGGAGCTGAGTTTACCTCTTCAAACAAATGTGGGTAGTATGACAAGGACAAGAAATCAAATTTGCCAATATCAGCCTTCAAAAGAGTGAACTAACATGGCCATTTCTGTGAGTTGTTCCTTGGTGAGGTTGAGTGGGTGGTTGTAAGCCGTGATGCCATGTTTCCTCCTCTCTGGACCTGGTGGCAGACTCGCTCTCAGCAGACCGTTGTTTATTATGTTGACAAATGACACCATGGAATGCCACCCTTTGTTGTTGTACCACACCTGAGTACCGCAGAGAGAAACATTTTTCGCCATTAAACTTGTAGCTACTGTAAAATTCTCTGACACACAGTCCAGTTTTTGTATGGCAAACTGCTGACAGATAAAAAAAGAAGCAAACAGCTTTTATTGCGCTTCACTTGTAGATTTTTCTCTTAAAAACAGACCGACACTTTTACCTTGACATTGTTTTCACTGTTCAGCCCTCCCAGAAAATCTGGCAGTCTGTTCAACAGATGATCCAGTGAGCTGTTCTGTGATGAATGAAATGCCATCAGAAAACATTAAGAACAACACAGGAAAACTGCAGTTAAATATAAACATGCCTGAAACCTCATTTATACCTGAGGAACACGATACCGAGTCCTGATTGCCATGACAGAGTCTCCAACATTGTGGACCTGAGATAAAGTCTGGGTGGCGCTGCCCCCAAGGGAGAAGCCTCCGTATCTGCAACACACAACAAACGTTCATCAACAAAGTATTAAAGCTTGTTCTTCATAAGTCCTTGAGAAGAGTTAAATCAGTGCAGATACTGTTTCTAAAAGTGTAGCAGATATTTTGTTTCCAAAATAATGTTATATACCAGCAACTAACCTGAATTCATTTACCCACTTCTTGGTTTTTAAGCTGTAAATGACACAAAGGGAAAAGAGTGAATGAGTGAGGAATTTTTTTGAAAGGACCTACAAACAGGGAAATACAGGGGAATAGCCTTAATTTTATTCACAAAGATCTATGTGTTTTGTGTATTCTATCTACAGCTATCTGTCTTTTGATATAGAAAAATGTGTCTATACTGCCTGCAAAATTATATATTTGTTTAAGAAGAATGTCTATTCTTGTATCTCCAATCATCAGACTAGGTTCAGGGACAATTTGAGTACCACATCATCTAAATGGTCTAAATGCTTTAAAAACGTGCAAAAATATTGCATGTCAACAACCCTGAAAAATAAGTCAGCTATTGGCAGCTTCATTGTAAAAGTATCAATAAAGTTGAGAGTCCTACGTTAAATATGTTACAGGTATTTATGTTTGTTCTGCGACATTTTGTTCATCAGGGTAACAATAATAAATACATTGTGTGAGAAAGACTTAGTCTTGAATGGTGACTACAATTTAGAAAAGCTCAATTTCCAAACACCACAAAATGGGACATCAATAATAATAATCAACATTAAAACAAAAACAAACTTAGTAATTTAAATGGAAGCTCAAATAGCAGAATGTTATTGTATTATGTTAATGAAGCACCTTTTCTTGAGGATCTGAGAGTAGGTTTTCACCAGGTAATCAGAGATGTTATAACTTGTCAGATTTTGAAGGATGTCTCCAGTCAGCCTCTTCATCTAAAAGATAACATAGAAAAGAGACATATAAAAACAAGTGCTACAGTATATTTCATCATATGATACCATGAAAATGTTACAAGGTTGCTTTTGCTTTTTAATTTCCAATTAACTTGAATATTCCTTTTATCCTTTTGTATGTGCTTTTACTTTGCTCCATTTTAGTCATTTCCGTCTAATATGCAATCCTTGATACTAAAATCAGATCAATTAACCCAGTCCTGACCTGTGGAGGCGGCAATCCACCAGCACCCTCTGAACAGTCGGGGAGCATACGGCGGACGCTCTCTGTGCTGCACTGACATTCGGGAGACGGTCTGTCTTTGCTCCAGTTGCCACTGTTGAAAATCCTCCAGGTGGAGTGGGGGATCTGTGGCCGCATATACAGGCCTCCCCGCTGAACTTCACACTGAGGAGTCCTGCAGGGAGAACAGTGTATGAAGGTGAAGTAAGGATTAGTGGTTTAAGCACTGAGATGCTGTCTGAAATAAAGTGGATTTAACTAGTACAGTTCCCCAAAGCCAGAAATGTGTTCTTGCTGAGACAAATTGTTGTTGCAATTTCTATCAAATGCCAGAAGAGGTCAGACAATACTTCATATTGCCATTCAAAATGTTTTTGTAATGTTAAAAACACGTCAAACACTAAACAAGCTGTTTAGCTACCATTGTTGTAAATAAGTATACATTTATAGCCATTCCTATGTTTGTCATTGTTTCTATGCTCCATGTTTAAGATCCTGATGTCTCAGAACCATTTGCCCCACTACCTTCATTACTGTTCCTAACACTTACTGTTCCTTATCATGCTGACAAATCACTGTATTACAACAGCCGTCTTACGTGCTGTTGTCTTCTTCCTCTTTCTCAATGCACTTGGTACCAAAACCTGGCTTATCCAGCAGAGCGTCCAGCAGGTTCTCCATGGCCATGTTCCCAGGTGCGTCGTTGCTGTAAATATTAAACCAGAAAAATAACAATGAAAGGGCATCAAGAGCAGAAACAATTATGTAACATATTTCCCCCTTCAGTTCATAGTTGGTTACCTGTGATAGAATAGACCAAACTAATTCATGGCAGAGTAAACAGATTAAAAATGTTTTTTTGTGGTCATGAAGTTAATGGTGTATATTATGTTGCAGACCTACCTGAAGAAGGTGTACTGTTCTCCGTACATCCACGGCTGCAGCTGCAGGGCGGGGTACTTCCCAAATGGAGGAACGACAAGGCTGAAGAGCAGAGCAACCAGCACAAACACAGCAGGCAGGACAATCTGAAGCACAGATCAACATTCAGCTGAAGAACTTCTCAAGACCAACATACTGATTGTCTCATACTCAATAATGACTAACAACTCATTCATCATAAAAACACCACTATCTAACTAGCTGCGGCTGATGTGTGCCGTCACCTGAGCAAAGAAACCCCTGCGGCTTCTTCGAGCATAAAGCCAACGTTTGATGAAGAGAGCCCTCAGCTGCTGCCAGGTCAGCCACCAGCCGGTCAGGGGGACCCCACCTCGGCCGTCTCCACTCAGCAAGTCTGTCTCCTGAGGTTCTGCAAGCGGGAAAATACAGGGTGTCTTCCACTGATATATCGAGATGATAAATACACAGACTCCGGTTAGTGCGGCGAACTTTTAATACTTTAAAAACAGTTATCAGAGACAAAGAAAACAACACCAGAAACATGACAGCTGACAACAACAATATTGTATGTTTTTGTTTGTATGTAATATTTTTTCCTGTAAAAGAATTCATAAAGGATACAGCTTCCCTAAAACTATTGAATATGTGTATTCCCTTAATCTGTCTTAAACAGCTTAACAACTTTAAGATCTTTGTCCATCCGATTCTAGTGGAGAGTTAATGTCCTGATATGGTTTTAATGCTTTATCAGAACCTTTAACATTAAGTTCTGGGTAAAGATCTTGAAAACAAGCTAATTCTATTGCACAATTATTCTATACACAACAATTGTGTTAACTTGTTAACTTTCATGAAATCTCTCTCATTTGTCAACTCCATGTAGCTAATCAAGGGAAAATAGAACTAAAAAACAAAGATTGGTTTTCAGTGTGGGATGATCTTATGGTACCTTGCTTACGAAGCCTTTTCCTTCCTGGCAGCATAATGGAAACAAGCAGTTACAGTTGGAGACAAAACAGCAGACTAACAGTACATGGAAACACTGTGTGGTATGTACACAAATCTGTGTGTGCGTGCCTGTTTGTGGATACCTGTCTCTTGTTCTTCAGCGTGTTGTCTCTCTGCCCTCTGCCCTTCTGATGGCTGCCGCCCGAGGGAAAACTCAGCCTGCTGCTCTGGTTCAGCATCCACTCCGGTTTCCTCTGCCACTCGCAAAAAGATCTGGAACAGAGCGGCCATGATCAAAAGCTTTAACTCCATACAAATCCAACAAGGTCCCTTCTGAAGGGATATTTAGCGTGAGAAGACTATATTCATGATGACCAGATCGATCTACAGCTTCTCAATGGGCACACACTGTTACAGCTCAGAATGGCTGCATTTTTAAAAACTCTCATCTAATGCAGCCTGTTCATGTTAAAGCTACACTTCCTTTTTTCATTTAAGAAATCATCAGAAGGACGAGTGGCCGAAGCTCCATATGAGGACATCTGAAGATGCACCTGGACTCATGGACTCCTTTTCCATTACTTGTGATACCTTCATACATGGACTAAACCCATGAACTCAGTATATCTACAATTTAATGAGACATATGTATAATTGCAGATATGATTGATGATGATGTTCTCTGTACATGTGGCATCTATTGCACGTCTGTCCATCCCAGGGAGAGGGATCCCTCATCTGTGGCTCTTCCTCAGGTTACTTCTTTTTTCTCAGAAAGGGTTTTGTGAAGTTTTTCCTGGTTCAAGGGTCTAAGGACAGAGGGTGTCACAACTGTACAGACTTGTAAAGCCCTCCGAAGGCAAACAATGTTTTGTGATTTTGGGCTTTAAATAATTTTGATTTGATCTTCAGGCTCTGACAGCTGAAACTATAGACAGCAGGTGGCAGTAAAAAAGCATCCAGTAACTTTACACAGAGGTCAGAAGGTGAGTGGCTTATTCATACCCGGTACCCGGTATACCCGTTATGAATAAGCCACTCACCTTCTGACCTCTTTTTGACTGCCACCTGCTGTCTATAGTTTCAGCTGTCAGAGCCTGAAGATAAAGGTATCGGGCTCCATAAGTCCGCTATCAGAGCTAATCTGATGCTAACATTAAACCCATTAAGACCGTGGCTGCTCCACAAATATCCTGACCTGGCTGAGCTCCTGTAGATCACACCAGTGGCCCAACTAATGCCATGCTAATGTGAGATGGTGATTCTGTCATGCACTCACACAATTAATACACCAAAACCAGGTAAGGTTGGTAGGAAAGTGTTTCAGGATGTTTGGACTTTTATTTTGAAACAGGCTGTTAGTTTCAGTTGATTATTTGGTTGCTAGTAGCAATTGTTACTGGCAGAGCTCGAAAGCAGTTTAACTGATCAGCTGATCTGATCTATGACCACATTATTAACAAGCGTCTCTTATCTACTCTCCAAAGGCCCTCTTTGGAGCATTATCTGTGGGCAGTCTTTTATTTAAGCCCTTATATGATTTCTAATTTGTTAAAAGAACTAAATATGACATTCAGAATCTGTAGATGTCGCACTAGTACGCAGCATCTCAGGCCAAAGCAATAAGCGTAAATGGACAACCTGCATTCAAACTTGACAGAAAGAAAATTAAACTCATCAAAGCCACATATAAATAGTCTATAAATATTCAACATGACTAGAAAATTTGTGTATTGCAGTGTGTTATGTGCTCTGATCCAGAGCTGTTTACCAGCTGGAGGAGAGCTCAGAGTTTAATTATAAAACTTTGGGATTAAAAAGTGGATTTATCTTCACTCTTGCTTCTAAACCTGTCAGCAGCAGCAAGCCGTGGAGATGCTGACCTCCACTGTGGGATGTTATAATGTAATTAGCCTGTCTTTGTCCATACTGACTGCTGACTGGAGGAAAACTGTAAGGAGGAGGGGGGAAAGACTCAAGGAAAATAAGACAGCAGTGGAGGATCAGGTGAGCGCTGAGTTCAAACACAAACACACACTCTCAGACACTGGAGTGCTTGATGTTGCTCACTCTGGGCTATTAGTTTGCTAACTATCCTTCCAACACTAGCTAGTCTGATGTGAATGCCTTAAGCTGACAGCTTTGATTTGCGCTCTACCATCTCGCTTTTATAGTGCTGTGTGGGATGTCGCTCTCTCAATGTCTTAAGTAATGCTCACTCGCACTTACATGCAAGAAGCTCGGATCACAACACACACATAGGGAGTGTGACTTCAGCCTCTGCTCAGGAAAATGGAAAAAGTGAATTATTTATTCATCCATCCCACAAAAGCTAAAATCTAAATATCTCACCTCCTCCAGTGTGCTGTCAGACAGGCCGTAGCTGCTAATGCCCAGCTCGATGAGCCTCTGGTCCAGCTCAAACAGGAAGACGCCCAGGCTGCTGTCCTTTGCAGCCGCCTGCGGCAGGTTGAACACTGCCTCGCGACCCATCTCCTCCACCAGCCTCGCACCCGGGATGTGGTGCTGGGCGAGGGAGAGCAACGCCGCCAGGTCTATCACGATTATGATAACAAGGAGAAATCATGAGCAAAACATACCAACATTAAATCACCTCGGCTTACTGTGGTGGTCATGCAGCAGTGTGAACACTCACATGAGCTGCTCTCCTCACTTCCTAACCCGGTGTCTTCACTCATAGACGATTCACTGTCCTGAAACACAAAGATGAGTTTTTAATATTCACACAGAGCACCACAGTTGATTGTTGATATGAACTACAAATGAAGCCAAGATGTCACATCTGACTGTTCACCAAGATAGGTGGACTTTTGTGTGTATCATTGTAAATTATTTTGTAAAATTTATTATGTAAAAATTGTAATTTTTTTACTCTTAAAGGTTTTTAGTGTTTGTTTCACTTCTGTATTGTTTTTATCACCCCATTGGAATTACTGAACTTGACTTTTCCAAGGTCTAGATCAACATCTATTGCTATTGCAATTGGCAATAGATGTTGACCTAGCTATTGTCTTCCATCACAATTTGCCATATTAAGAAAAGACAACCAATTTAAAGATTTGGTGAGTGCATGTTAACAAAGTCAATATGAAACAAAAAAACTGCAGTTCATAAAAAAAACCAAAAAAACAAAAAAAAAAAAAAGCGATAACATAACAGACCTTGAGAGGAGGCAGCTTGTTGGTGCTGATGCTGGTACTGGTGCAGATACTGGTGCTGCTTGGAGTGCTGGTGTCCAGTCCCTCCCTCTTCACCACAGTGAGGTAGTAGCCAGATCCAAGGCAGGATTTCAAGAAGAGTGGTGAGCCACAGCAGCACAGCTTGCCCTGGGAGATGATAGCAATCCGGTCACCTAGCAACTCCGCCTCGTCCATGTAGTGGGTAGACAGGATGATGGTCCGGTCTGGTGGAGCAAGACAGCACTGAAGCATATTGACTTTTATATGTTATCCATATTATTTCGTAAGTCTCATGTAGGTCTTGCAGTTTGCTTTTTATCTTGAGATTTTTTCAGGTTAATTTTTCAGTTCTTTCTTTCTGTGAAGCCAAATAACAACCATAACTATATAGCTGTCACTACAAAACAGCATTGTTGGTTTGGCAGTTCAGGGTAACATGCCATTTACAGCTCCTCATGTTACCCAGTGGTTCATATGTTTCTGTCTTACTGCCCTTTAAAATGTGGTTTTCCCTTGTCCCTGTACTCAGAAAAAAGAATGAGATCTAACAGCACCCACTGTCCTGCACCTTTGCGGTATTTGAGCAGCAGGTCCCAGATCCCTCTGCGGGAGTAGGGATCGACCCCGGCTGTAGGTTCATCCAGAACGACCACCTTTGAGCCTCCAACGAACGCTATCGCAACAGACAGCTTCCTCTGCATGCCACCTGACACAAACAGTGGGAGGATTTTAATCTTAAAACAGAAAACACAAAGTTGATACAAAATAGTATATATTGGTTCCACAAAATGATGACAATGAGAGTCAGGTCAGGCTTTTATACAAAAGTTAAACCAACAACTTTACCAGAGAGGTTTTTAGTCTGTTCATGTCGTTTGTGCAGCAGGCCAACGTCCTCCAGCAAAGTGTCCAGCTCTGCTTTCACCTCTTCTTCAGACAAGCCCTTCAGACGCCCATAAAACCACACATGCTCCTCCACTGTTAGTCTGACAATTAGAGAAAGGCACAGAGAGAAAATAATATTAAAAAACAATCTACTCCTTACACAAAATCTGGGTCTTTTTCTGGTGAAAGCTGTGCCTACAAGATAATCTAGTATTTTTCAGACCCATAATTTATTTCATTAGTAATGTGACTAACTTAATGAAACTGCCAATTACTAATAAAATAACCACAAAAATACTCTGAAAACAATCTTGTGGTGTGAAACCAAAAAGGGTATTTTCAGTAATCCATCACACCTACAACAGTTTTTTTGCGACAGAAATCAGATGGCAGGCAGAAAGTCTTACATGTCAAACAGGACGTTGTGTTGTGGACAAACTCCCAGTGTCCTCCGGATGATGTTCATGTCATGGCGGATGTCCATCCCCTTGATGTATACAGTGCCCGAAGTGGGAGGGAAGAGGCCAGTCAGGACGGATCTGACAAACATCAGACACATTTGAATAAATTATTTGTTTAATCACAGCTTCCACTTTAAATTAGATCCTAATGTTTACAGACTTTTTCTGTGATTGTGTGTGCCGCTGCTTTCCCTGTTATTATGTTACAAGACCAAATCCTCACAATAAATGAAGTAACAAAAGGCCAACATACAGACTGAGAGCATTATACAGTGGCAGTAATGTGACAAAACAGGACATAATACTTGTATAGGCAATATATTAATCATAAATCGAGAGGCTGTGTTGAAGATTGATTTTTTTTTTTTGGCTGGACCTTGCAAAAGGTTTCAGTGTTACACCTTTTTCTTTTCTTTCTCTTCATCTTTTTTCTATTAAGCTTCAGTCTAAGATACATTAAAAGACTTCTGACTCTTTAGCTTCATCCCCTGAAGTTTTACCCGAACCAAAGTGCTACTACTTCTGCATCAAATCTGTGAAAGAATAAAACACTAAACTCCATGAATATAGGGATTGTCCATCGCTCATCAGATCCTGCTCCTTACATGGTGGTGGTTTTGCCGGCTCCGTTGTGGCCGAGGAAAGAGGTGATCTGGCCCTCATAGAACTTGAGGTTGAGGTGATTAACAGCAAGTTTGGCTCCCTTCTTGTAGATTTTCACCAGGTTTCTGATGTTCACACCCAAGATCAGGTTGGCAGGTTCTGGTTCAATGTGACCTGATGTCAGAAACGCATTTTATAATGTATTTAAAAAGGGACAATAACACCATTACATCCACATAAATGTCTGAGAGTTGCAATGACAGTTACAATATGCTTTTACATGCTGAGAACAGGATCAATACAGTATGCAACTCCAAAATGAAAGGCATTATAGGTAGCCGGGTCAGACGCAACTCCCCAGTCAACAGAACAACGTGAAAGTGAGGTCTTGACTGAAGCTCACACTCGGCTTTGTAAACCTTGTAGTTAATTGGCTTATTGTTTCAGCTCATTAACACTGTGGTTAACTGACTTAAATGTACAAAACTACAAGTGTCGTCTTTTAAATGGTATTAAGACTAGAGGAGACTGCAGATGGCTGCCAAAGTCTGTAACCGGGCAGAATGACAGACTACTAAAAACTCTGTCCAATAAACAAGCTACTTATCAGTGATGTCACTTCCATTTACTAACTGTTTGTTTGTAAATAAACTTTACCAGTGTGATTCAGACAAAGAAAAAAAATGTAGCTTTGATTGTACTTTTAGATGGCTGTATCTGTAGGCATATTAAGGCCATAAATATACCACCACCCCTCGCAAAAATATTCTGTAAGCCGATTGTGTGTGTATTGTGCAATCTTTCTTAAATTTGTTTTATCACCGTAATATGGGATTAAATGTACTGTCCATTAAATACAGGAGGTGATTCGTCCTGATTGTAACATGCTCAGAATGACATGAGATATAATATAACCAAAAGGGTTTCAGAGAAATAATGGAGAAGTATTAAATCAGAATTTTCAGGACTCAGACGCAGTCTAAATATAGCCTAAACCCCCCTTTGCCAAATACACATCTCAATGTCCGATGTACCATGGGTATGTCAGTCCTGTCAGTGGGAATGAGGACATGGTGGACTGCCCGACCTGACGCAATACTCAGCAGGGGACTACCATGACTGAACAGCCCGGGCAAAGGCAGAGGACCAGAGTGGAACTGCTCAGTGTGTTCTCGTCTTAGAGGCTATAAATCCTAAAATCGCCCCTGACTGTGACAGAAGACAACTTCAATTCAGAGTAGAAAGAGAAACTGATGTCCAGCAGGTTCAGGAGTCAGGTACCTTCATCCTGTTCTGTTGGTGCGGGAGGGATCGGCATACCGGCCTCCAGGGGAATTCCACCCCAGTAATTGATCTGGAAGATGAAGTACCAGGGCCTGGGGATCCCATATTCACCTGGTGTAAACACACAAAGGTGCAAACAATTAACTTAATCAATAAAGTCAATTTTTGATAAAGTCAATAAAATGATGAGTACAATGCTGTTCTAGTCTAAAGAGACACTGGTCGACCAAACAAAACGTTCCTTTAAAAACGAGAGACATTTCAAACAAAGTCTAAGACTGAGTTAATTTGAACCTTTTCACCAGGTTAAAAAAAAGAATCAGCAAGTACTACTTAGTTTTTCTTTCTAAATTAAGTGGAAATGTTCTGACTATTATCTCTAATCTTGTCTCTGAAAGCTAAAACCCAAGACTGACATCATTTTCAAAGTGATACTCAAGCCAAATCTTGGTTCGTTGGTCAGAGATGGGAGATTGTGGTTATCTTGCATTTTAACAGCTATTAGCCCCCTGTATCTCAACAGAAAAATAAATGGCACACTATTTATAGCTAAGACTGAGTTCCAGTCGTCGTACCAGGAAACACTGCTTCGATGTACCAGGCTGCAATGGCGTAGATGAAAGCGTCCACGTAAAGCATGACTATAGAGGTAATGAAGTTGTAGGCGTCTCCTTCCACAGGGCTGGAGTGGAGGTTGTACCACTGGATACCCACGCCTTGCTCTTCATACTGAGAGAAGTACTCACAGCCGAAGCCAAAGGCCACAGGGGACAGGAAACTCTGAGAAAAGAAATTAAAGAGAAAAGATTACAATTTCATGAATTATATAAACTTAATTAACACTAAAATTTTCTGATTCTATTTGTTAATTTATTCTTGCGACTGCTGTTGAAAAAAAACAATGTTTAATTGTACAAACAGAGGAAGGAAGTTTGATTTGAACAAACTGAGGTCTTTTTTAGATCTGTGCCTCTAGAACAGGGTAAATAAAATACAATTCGATACAACCCATAATAATTTGACTCACGGCGAAGACTCGGTGTGTGGTGTTGAGGTGGTCTCTCCAGGCCACACACAGTACATAGGGCAGATAGAGGCCAAAGTATATAAGCCCCCCACACGCAGCAGCCAGGTTGGCTTTAGAGAAGAAGGTGCTGATGAGAAAACACTGCATGATGGTGGCAGTAGCAAACGCTGACAGGAAGAAAAACACAACAGACGGGTCGCTGTATGGCAGGATATCCCCCCACTGGAAATGAGGCAGGGAAAAGAAGACAGGTTAAAAGAGGGACTGCAGGAGACTATTTTCCACTTAAAAATCAGTTCTATCAATAAATCTGGTTACGGACTATTCATATATTTTCTTTACAGCTCTATATTTTATTCCCTGATCATGTACAGCCACCTATTTTGTACCTTAATGTGTATGTTTATTTTTTCAATAATATATTTTTTGAAAGTGGTCTTCTTGCCTTGAGCAGAGCAATAAGAAGTCCAGCAGACATCAGGAAAGGAACCACACTGCTGATGAACCAGCTGAACCACAGCGTTCCTGTTCCCAGACCCATAATCTTCATGGTTTCCTTCAGTCTTGCCTCCTTCTCGTACACCACTCCTTTGACGATCATGGCCACAGAGTAGATCCAGGCCAGCGTCATGAAGAGCGGCAGAGAGCGGTTCAGCACTCGAAGGAAACTGTTATGAAAAGGTAGCCAAAATTAAAAGTCATTTGCTAATGCAAAATAATAAAGATATAGCCTGAAGTAGAAGCTTGTTAAAGATTATTTAAGATATGGGACATTTTTAGTGATTAAAATACCTATATATGACCTGTTCTCTAACTTTGGAAATTAAAGACTGCCACAGAGTAACTCTCCCTCTAGTTACCATCAATGTGTCCTTGACAGAGGCACTGACTGCCGGCTGCTCCTGTGGCTGCCAGCAGCAGTTTATTACTGGTCTGTTCCAAGCAAGAACATGTTTGTCTACAACTCACACATCATCCACATAGCAGGGGTAGGGCATCTGCTGGATGTAGATGCCGGTTGTTTGATGAACTCCAGTCAGGATGCGGTTCACAGCTCTCTCCACCAGGTCCTGGATGTACACGAAGCCACCCCAAATGTAGCGCATGTCACTAAACGGGTCAGCTGCTGGACCAGGATCCCAAAACCTGAAGGAAAAAAAACAAAACAAAAAATTATGTGTTTGTTTCCACATGATGGAGAAAGTCAATAAAGAAGAAGAAAAGACATACAAAAGAAATATCCCTGTTGCGTGATAAAAACTTAAATCTTGTCTTTGGCTTAATATCATTGATTTCTGACAAGGAGTTCAAGGAATTTCATTAAACAGTAGCTATGTTTCAATATATCAACACCTTTTCCTCCATAAAAAACATGATAATGAACTAAGTTTCTTTCACCTGACAGCAGTCCTGTAGAGGAGAATACTATATATGTACTCAATACTAAATTACTTTAAAGTTGAAAAAAAAAAACCTTGTTTTTTTAGCTTGACATGCATTAAATAGGAAATTGACCAGGCTGCAACTCAATCTGGTTTGTCAGTCTGTGCTTTTTAAAGCTGTTTCATTGCAATTCCAATGAAAAAGTTCTGGATAAAAGAAAGAAGTTTGGTGCTTTCTCAGTACCTGTCCTTGATCTTGTTGGTCCTGGTAACGTCATCAATGTCCATTCTGATTTTATAGGTGACGTGAGACGGCAGATCAGGGGATGAGGAGTTGGGCAACATGAAAACCACACCCGCCCAAAACTCCCTGTCCTCCAGTAGCTCCAGAGCTCTCTCAATCATCTGACCCTCTGTCTCCAAGCCCTCCAGCTTGTTCAGTGAGAAACACTGAAGGGGATAACAGGGTACGTAATATGAATGCTAAGTAACAGGGAAACATTACTAATACTTTATAGTGCTGTTTATAAAATTAAATAGATCTTGGCTTAATGATTCACTGTGTACTACTATTTCCCCATCTAACCAATTTTCAAGAATACATGACCCAGTTAGAAAAAAACATACAGTATAGACACCCTGTAGCTGTGAAATCCTGTTTCCTATGCAAAAAACAAGGGTTTTGTACTGTAGCTTAACATCTGAAACTGCAATAAAAAAATCCTCCCACATGTCTGTTACTGGAAAATTAAGTGTGTTGAACATTATTTGCTAATTGATATTCCATAAATATGATTTGGCCTGTTTTTATCTCTCTTCATTCTTATTCTCAGTTGGAGACTTGAATTTCTGCCATGTCTGAACATTAGCACAAGGAGAAAACAAGAATGCCAAAGGAAGAGGACCTCAGTGACTTGTGCGAGAGTGGAGATTGTGTGGTTGAGGTCGTTGTAAACATCCAGCCAAGTAGGCGGAGCTCCAGGCTTCCTTGGGGTCTCTGGTGAAGGTGTGGACAGAAAACGTGCGATCCGTGAGGCCGTCCAGGAGGTGTTTTCCAGACGCAGGTTGACCAGCACTGCGACCTCTGGCCGCCTTAATAAATCCTGCCAAACACACGCACAAAGACATTATATCAACTGATTATTAGCACCAAAGGCGTCACGAAACATCCATAGGAGCTAGTGAGTCAGACCTGCAGCAGCTGAATCTCCAAACTGGTATCCATGTAATTCTTGATTTGTGGTCCCACCTCAATCCAGGCTTCCTTCAGCTCCTGGAGGATCTGCAGGTCCTCAAAGGTCTTGTTCACCTTCAGCAGACACAAGTTGTCATTAACTTAGATGGATGTCTTTACTTCTATAGGTGTCTTACAAGAGTTAAAACAGCAGAAAACATTCTAAAGCCAAAAATCATTAAGATTTAAAAAAGTAGTAGTAGTTTCTGTACTATTGCTGTTAATTTTCAGCAAATACTGAAGGACTTGTTGGTGATATCAGAGAAAAAAATCATCATTTTTACAATCATACTTATACATATGTACAAATACATACATATAAAACATACAAAAATATCTTTCTTGTCTGATCACATCATCACATTAAGCCAACAGTCAGTTGACAGTCCTTTGAACTGACTATCGGAGGTTTGATTTTCTGTACCTCTTTCATGACTCGTTCGATTGCAGGACTGTTTGGTGTGTACAGCAGTTTTCCAATGAACAGAGGTTTTATTCCTCGCCACACAATCCGAGACAGAGGGTTGGATTCCAGTCCTTGGATCAAACTTTTACAGAAAAGGAGCTGCATGAAGGAAATGACAGACCAAATGGGATAAATGTGACAAAGCGTCTTGTTATATGTGAAAAACAGAACATACACAATAAAGCTAGAAATGCTCAGTGGTGTTACACAGGAAGCCATTTACTCATCTATCAGTATACATTTCCAATCCACACAACAACGTCCAAAGCTTCTTACTAGTGTCGTTGTCACGGTTCAGGTCTGTGTCCTCAGTGCCATTTTTTCCTAAGAAGGACTTAATGTCATTGTCTTCATACCAGTTGAGCGATGGGATGCGTTCGCCACCAACCTCAGGGTGACCACACATGATCCTTGAGAAAGCACGAAAACTCTCCCTGGGCAGCGCCGAACGATTCTCTGGAGAGAGAAGGCGAAGAGCTGCGCTCATCTCCACAAAGCTGGAGAGAGATGAGAACTGCAGGATAGAGAAATAATACATAATCATAATCATAATAAATAAAATGTGCAGCGCCCCCAAAGAATTCTGCAAGAAAAATCTGGTGTGCTCTTACATCATCAATGAGGACAGCTAGCTCCTGGGTAACTGAAGTGACGGCCTGACTAATGACCCTGAGGTCTCCAGCGTTAGCCATGAGACGGTCTCTCTGACAAGAGAGGACAGACAAACAGGTTTACTGATGGTACTTACTGTAGCTCATCAGAAATACAAACTGTAATATTGAATTCACTGAACCAGGCACTGGTGAACAATACACTTTTCACAGGTTTTTTTTCTGGCCACTGATCCCTACCGTGACGAACTTGGTGAGGTCGAGCTGAGAGAGAAAACGGCGTTCAGCCTCCTGGAGGATGTCAGCCGGCAGGTTACAGAGCTGAGTCTGAAGATCATTCATGGAGGCTTCTCCTCCCTCCACCGTCAGATACTGTCCCAACATGGTTGCATTACACACAAGGTCCTTCAGCTGCAACTGAGCTCCAGCCACAGTGACCTGGACCGGACAAAATTACATATACTTTTAACAGTGTTAGGGTTATGGGCTATGAGACAAATAACTGTAACTATATTTGTATCATTAACTGTATGATTGCATTGATGGTAACTTCTCTCTGCTTTTCTGAGCTTTATCAAAGCTTACAATTCACAGCATACTTTTTACATCTTAAATTTAGAGTTTTTTTAACCTAGTCAACAGTTCAACAGTTTATATTTCCTAGTTTATTTGTGAATCAGGACTATGAATATCTTCTTTGTTTCCCCCTATTCATCATGACAGATTCCATGAGTTTTTATTTCTGGATTGAAAGTTGAATTGATTTAGCATGTTTTGGGAATATCACTTGGGTTGCATGTCCTGGAACAGATGAACCACTTTAACAAAAGCCAAATGCTGAAGGCTTTAGTGAGCCATTATTCTGTACATTACCTTTGTAATGTTTGTTCCTCAAGGATTTACAGCTGCTGATACCTCACCTGAAAATTTAGACGAGACTTCAGAAGCTGGTCCACGGTCTGCGGCGACAGGCTACCATTGGTCAGGAGGAAGGTGGAGAATGTTTCATTGGCTCTCAGGTATTCTTCTACTGGGAGATCTTTACAGCACAGACACAAACATTAAGTACTGCCTAGTGATACAAATAAAAAACACTGGATTACAGATAACAACCCACTCTAGAGGACCCTTGTCAATTGCAGAAGAAGAACAAAGAACTTGAGAGGTCACAAACTCCACAGGTTACCTTTAAGCAGGTAGCCAACAATCATTTGGGAAAACTGTACCAGTAATGTACTAAAACTGTATTCTTTCTCATCATCTTTTCTTTGAGGATTGTCAGTGGACATCTTCATAATAATCAGATGCTTGTTCAGCCATTTAAACAAGATTTGTCTGCATGAAAGACCTAATGGAGGACTTGCTTTCATTCATCTGATTGTTTGTCTGGGGTAGTCATGTAATTTGATCTTTGAGGAGAAGCCACTCTGTGCTGCTTTCACAACAGCAGTAAATGGCCGCATTCAGCCGGTCACTCAACACCTGTTAAAAGCCATTTATACAGATCAGCTAGTGGCTGTTACTGTAACCTCTCAGTCTGACTCAGATAAGTATGGGAACAGTACTGAAAAAATCTGAATGTATTGAATACAAATACAAATCTATTGTATTTGATGGCTTGCAAAGACTTGATCTTGCTATCCATGCCATCTCTTTCTTTGAATGCATGTTTGTTTTTTATTTTGTAGAGAACAATGGCTGTATACGTTCATTTAAGAGTTTGTTTGTTGTGTTCACTGATTCAAACATCGAGGTCTTCTTGTACTTTACCTCAGGATGTCCTTGTTTAAACTGCAATACAACTTCACTGACAGAAGCCAAAACTCTGAAGGATTTCTCCATATGCATAATTAATTCTGATTATTGGAAAGCAACCTCAAATATATACCATGGCACTGGATACTCATATACACTTTTTCTGTGTTTTGCCTGCCAAAGTGACTCATTCATTACCGGGGTAGTATAATGAAATCTAGTTAAGTTTCTAGCCAGTAGCGTCACTGTGTCACAATGTCACAATGTCAAAGTATATCTTCAGATCAGTTCCAGAGGAGATTCAAACAAGCTGTTATACTTGGCCAGGCTCCAGGTCTCTCTCCCAGCCTTCGGACACTCTCCATCAGGCCCTGGAAGCCAGAGAAGCTCCGGTTTCCACTGTAGGACAGAACAGTCTGGGCATCCACAAAGAGACGAGACAGGCTGGAGGAAAAGGAATGAAACAAGCTGTTGTCTCTGCTGGTGGTCTGGCAAGGTCATGGTAAAAAGACATTAGATAGGCCAACAAATAGTCTGACACATGACCCGCATAAAACCACAATTTAGTGTTTTTACACTTCAGTTTTTGTGCGTATGCTTACAGCATGCATGCAAGTCAGGTTAAATTTTCAAACTATTACTAATAAGCTAAAACATTTTAGAGCACAGACATAGTCCTTCTAGCTGGTGGCTTCCTACACTTATAAAATGATACCATCTTGTTCAGAGGGTACATGTTACTTTACCTTAAAGTTCAAGAACACTGAAGCCGGTCTTAAATCACAGCTTAAGTCAACAGTGAAATTTATGCAGCTGCATTGCAGTCTGGTATAAACAGAATTCAAAGTCAATAACAGGCAGAATTCTTTATGAAAAGAAATTTTATTCTAAAGTATATATATATGACTATTTATCTTTTGGGCAGTTTATCCTTAAAGCAACGACTCTGCAGACAGCTTCCCATGTTTTTACCTCCGGTCTACCTACATGGAGTTGTCAAAGTTGCCAACTTGGCCTGGAGTCTCCCCTGGAGTCGGGCTGTGGAAGCAGGGGTTGTTGATGTTGCAGATAATGCCCTGGATCCAGGGTAAGGTGCCTGCTGATGGCAAAGCTTTGTTTGGAAAGTGACCTATAAGCAAAGGAAAGGAAAAACAAACAGTTCAGTACCAAGAGATTAGCCCAGGATACTAAAACAATGAAAATACTGTGGTTGTGACCTGAAATACAATCTTCAGGCATCGGATTGAACAGTAATCCTCCTGTAACCCCACAAAACCAGTTTCTTGTACAACTGATATTAAATTGCAGACAAAAACAGGAAAGAAGAAAGATGTTCTCACATAATAAATGTCTAGAACAAAACACATGAACAGAAAATATGAAAGTTTTAAAGTTTTTAGGCTCACAAAGCAAGTGTTACTGTAAAATGCACCTGGTAGTATACAACTTTTTTGTATGCTTAGTGTCCACTCCTTCACTTGGAATACAAACAATACACAAAAAAGTCCTTCTTTATATAAAACGTAAATTCTCATAAACAAGTACGGTAAATACAAACCCCTCACATCAAATCATCAGATCATACAAATTGATAATAATTAATGTTGTACTTGTGTTTTTATTTCTCAGTGTATTACTGACTACATTGTGTTGTGTCTTGCCCCATTGGGTTTTACTATATTACCATGTTACGTTATATCACCTTGGGCTAATTCAGGACGTCTCAAAGGTCAAGAGCACAGCAGGTTACAGAAACAAATGTGCGTGCGTTGCTCAAGAATCACTCTGAGCGAGTTAATCCTCTTTAGGTAGTTGGCACAAGTCCATTTTTTGGACCTGGAAGTGTGTGATAGACATTACATAATATCACTCACATTGGTTCTGTTTGTAAGGAGGGTGTGACTGACGCACGGAGATGAGGATGACAAAGAGGAAGAGCGGCCAGAGGACCTCGATGATCAGCTGGATCTGCATGAGAGGAGAACATGGGAGCTGTCACAGATACATCGCAATAATTTCCCCCTTTACGTTTACTTTTATATTATGTCTTACAAAATCAACAAACTATTAAATTCTTTTTTGGGAGGTAAAAATATGGCAACCTTGTTCCTTCTGCGGTACGTGATGTTCTTCCATAACAGGAGGAAGAGCTGCCTGAAAATCCGCATCGCTCCCAACAGCTACCTGGCCATGATGCAAAGCTGCAAAACACAATGTGTGGTGAAGAAAAGGTTCAGCAGGGTGTCGTCCTTCTCAAGTTGTTGGGGGCACGTGGCTGCTGTGTCCCCACTTCAATTGCAGATGGGGACATTTATCGCATTTCATTGCCCTTGTCTGTCTTGTTTCGTCCCTTTCCAATGCCACCTTTCAAATAGAGGCAGTATGCATAAAAATAAATAATTGCTCTGATACAAAGAACACAATAGAAATATACAAAAATACAATAACAATAGAATATGTACAGAAAGAATAGAAAACAATAGACAGAATGTGTACAGAACAGAATATATACAATAAATAGGATAAATATAAATATAAATGCTGTTTACTTTTACAGGTGCTTTTGGACAAATACACCAAGAAATGGGAAGTAGTTCATTTTAACTGGAGTAGAGACGTCCTGTAACACTGCATGCACAACTCTGTGTAACGTTAAGAAATCACTGAGTGAGAGTCTGTTAGTTTTTTGTTTATATAGTCACTATTTATATAATTATTCACTGACTAAAGTTCACCTACAACTAAACTTTCTCTGCTACTGTAGAGCAGAGCATGCTTTTAGAGCATGTTTTTTTCTTCTTACATTTAACCTGTGTTTAAGCATTTTAAAAATGTGTACCAGCTCTTCGTGTGCTGTGTGTTAAAATGTGATATTTTGACTTCTTGATGTTGACCATAAATAAACTGTCTTTATGATCTGACCTTCCTCCTGCAAAGAGGACACAACTGAGAGCTTAATCCTCAGCAGAAGAGATCTTTAAGTTTAACGTTTATTTCTTGCTCTTGCCTTAGACACACGTATATTGGAGAAAGCTAAAAATCCTGCATGGTGACGGATAAAGAAACAGGCTTGTTTTTATGTATTTATTGCGAGCGAAGTTTTTCTTATGCGCCTACTGTGATCTGCTCAAGACGGTCAATCCCCTGTTTCATCCTGAAAATCCTCCTGATCCTGCCACCTCCAGCTTACCTGTTTCACTCTTAGACTTCAACATTTGCTTTTGCTCTGTGAAAAGGACGGTCTCTTCCTCCTGTATTTGTGCTGTAAATAATCTGCAAATCTGGCTCACGATTTGTGCCAAGTTAGAAAGCAATAAACAGGCTCATTTACTTTGCAAATCTGTCTAACCTCTTTTTTTTTTGCATTCATCTGCTGACATTTCAAAGCTTTGCACTACAAGATACAGGTTTGGTAGGTCTGGTACCGCCTGTAGGTTACATTACACATGAACAACAAGTAAGCATTTATTTATATTCTGACCATGTAATTTTCCAGGTCTGGAGCAAGAATACATATTATTATTGAATTATCATATATTTGTCTCCTTCTGTAGCACGCGAATGCAATGGTACATCTTTTAAAAAAATCTTATCTCATTATATAAAATTAATTTACCGGTAAAAACGCATTAAAACAAGTTATATTTTAGCACAGTATGAGGACAAGTCGGCATTACATTTGAGGCGTAAACAAAATGTGAAGTAAAAACAAAAAGTAAATACTATGATGTGTTTTGAAATGACCAGTTTACTTCACATTTTGAGACATTTAGCTTCAACACAGAGCTGAGCAGGAACAGACAAACTCTTAGCCGGTTACACATAGCTTCCTCTTCCTAGCATTACCACAGTGACGCTGTTGGTGGGATAAAAAGCCATTTTAAAACAATACTGACAACACACTGAGCTCCAGGGATTCGTTAACTTGTTGTTATGGATTACCTTTGTGTAATATGGGTGATAAAATCTCCTTCTCGGTGTCTCGGACAGTCCGGCGGTCGGTAGCTCGTCACCGACTCTCCATTGCTGTTACTGACGGCAGGTGTGGGTTGTAAGGTTCCGCCCACAAGCGACGCTGATTGGCCAGAGTCTACTCCAGAGGCGTGGTCACAGAAGCCGGTAAACAATACGATTGGTTAGCGTTGCTGTGTTTTGGTAACTGAAGGCAGTTGATTGGCCAGGCATTGACAGAGCTGTTACATACATGCTTACAGTGTCCCTTAGATAATAACAATTATGATAATAATAAAAAGCATCTTATAAAAATATTCAGAAAATAAAAAGGCAGTACTTTATTAGCACAAGCAGCATGATTACAATGTGTACTAGTTAAATACCTGTAGACATGAATTAATAACACATGCACTTTTACATTGACTTTCATATAAGAACTGTGCTATTATCAAGTATTTTTCAATTGCATATATTGTAAAGACAGCACATTTATAGAGCTCTCCAGATTTAAATATACAGTGGCTCTAACTTGTTTTAAAAAATTATTGTTTCATTTTACATATAGCCTATGGTACAAAAGAAACCTTGCATCTGAAACTTATCCAGCTACCATTTACTCTCAATAAATACTATCAGGAAGCTTACAGATCATTTTAATAGGACATCCAAAACAGCATGTTCTTAAAAATATATGCATCTCTCTATCAAATAAGGCAGTCACCTTTAATTGTGCATGTTATCCACTTCCTGTCAGGCACAGTCAAGGGAAGCACTGTATGAATGAGCCAGAGCGCTACACTAAACTGCCTTCTTAGAAATGTGTGGCAGACACTGCATGATGATGTGCATGTGTACGAGAGGAACTGGAAAGAACGTCACAATGATATACGCGGACACTTTGTTCTGATTCAATAAGGTTTCCCCTGCAAGCACGTTTAGCTCAGGCACACTGGAAAACCACAAGCTCTACAGTACAGTAAACTTGTCACCATTCGCCACCATGTAAAAGTTAGTGAAGTCAAAAAATATTCCATGCATGAATTATTGCATCTCAGCTACTACCTGCATTGTTAAATATCAGATAAATATAAATGGAGAGCTACCATCTACCCCTGTCACTTTAAAATATGCATTCACAACAGTCCAATTAATTTACATCTTAAAAAATACATAGATAGACTATTTGTTGTATTCAGTGGTGTGACAACAGCTTACGATATGCTGTATGATCAATTGCATAATATTTTCTGAGTTTGGCAAAAAGTTCATGAAGCTTGAACACTGCAGTATTTTTTTGTCCTTGATGCAACAGGAAGCGCTCAAAGAAACACTGGCTGCTCTTGTCCTGTCAGGAGTCGATATGTTGAGGCTGGCATGGTCTTTAAGTGAATCTGCAAAGAGAGAGAAAAAGTAAAAAAAAAACATGAAAAAAAACCCCACTTTCAGTGGAATACCTATTACTGTATTATGTAAAAATAAAACCTTGTTATGCATGTATTGTGCCTTCTCACCTCTCCGACAGCATTGGTCAGGATCTGAATGATCTTGTCATGCGGCGTGGCGACAACACTTTGCCCGTTGATCTCAATGATGCGGTGCCCGACGCGAATGCCTCCTCTTTCTGCTATTCCGCCGCGCATCAGACTGCAGATCTGCAAAAGGAAGAGAAAATGAATTTCTACATTTCAAAACTTAGCCAAAGTAAGTGGACCTTGAGTAAAGATTGTTTTGTCATAGAACTGAAGGAAATAGAACAACCAGTTGTGAGGGTTTAATAGTGATAATCAGAAAATATGAACACTAACTTACAATGCCGTCCTCCACACTGAATCCCAGCTGAAACTTGGGATCTGGCCTCCTGATAATCGCCATGGTGACCGGCGGGCAGTGAACAATACTGAGTTTCACATACTTTTGGCTTTTTAAGTCCTGAGACAAAAAGAAAATTTGAATTAGAACATTCAGTTTTAACTGTATTTTTTCTGTGTTATTGTTCAGTGGCTTTGACCCTTGTTTCTCTCATTCCTGTCTGATCATAGCTACACAGAACCACTTTACGACTGGATATATTATTCTCTGTTCTTTTCATTCATGTAACTGACTTATACTATTTGTTTGCTAGTTTACTCTTATCTCAGTGATGTGTGCTACCTTAGACATCTGCAAATTCCTGTCTTCTCTTTAGCCTTAAGCAGTCTCTAAAAACTTCTGTGCCCACAGTTGATTGCACAAAAAGGTTCTGTAATCTTTTTAATACTGTTATTAATGTTTTTTTTCTATGTGAAAACGTGCCAGCAGAAGCTGACTATTGTTTAGTTGCCATTTACCACTTCCTTCCACTTCCCTCTGCATGTAAAATCTTATAAAAAGGCTGATGCACTGTAGTGCAAAGACATGATTAACCTCGATCTCACAAAAATTACCATAAACTTGACTTACAGTTTCTAAACATAAAACAGCTAACAATGATCAGCGCAGGGTTGTTTAGCAGGTGGCATTATGCAGGAGTTCATGATATTGTGTCTGCCACAGGTAAAAGGGGTGTGCACTATCTGAACAAGGTTGAAAACTCTGAATTCTTGAAGTATTGAACATCAGCATTAAATACTGGCTCTACTCAAGTGGATGAATGCAGATAATGCTCAATTTAACCCCAATTAATACCTGAATGTACTAATTGAATCTTGTATTTGTACTGTCACACTGCATGGAAACAGTGCCACCTAGTGCATCTTAAGGGCAGTACATTTGTATACACACTATTTACATTTAAGGGGTCTGAATTCCAAAGTTTCTTATTGATATTGTTTTTGTTATTAAAGAAACAAAAAAGTGATTTTACAACACCTCCCCCAACATCCTCCCCCTCCCTTTCCATTCTCACCCGGATGATGTTCTGGCAGGTCGTGATGGGCAGACCCACCAGACTGGTGCTGTTGACGGACATGATACGGTCACCGATGCTGAGCTCGCCGCTGCGCTCGGCGGGACCCCCGTGAAGAAGATTAGCCACCACCACTGTGGGAAGGATGGAGCCCCATCCTGACTCCACCACCGCCAGACCCAAGATCTCTCCGGGAGCCTTGGTGATGGCGACCTGAAGGACAGACACAGCAAAGAAAATGTTTTTATTTGGTTAACCTGCATTTTGTTTTACTTTGTGCTTGTTTTATTTTGTATAAGCAGGTGAAGATATCTCCTCCCTAACCCTTACATCACATGAGGGCCCAAATGAGCAGTAGTGAAACAATTAAATTAAATCAAATTTAAGCATTTATATTATTATAAACAATCAATCTGTCTCTCTGCAACCATGTGTGTAACTCCCAGATCCCAATGTTTGACCACTATGTAGGTTCAGAGTGAATAATTTGATAATATTTTGATGTTAGTCTCTCCCACAGGAAGAGGACTCATAAAAGCAGTAGTTGTTACTTCCCAGCTGCAGAAGTAGGGGAAGAAGAGTGCTCACTGGGGACACTTGTGGGTCGACACACTTCCTTCAGTTAAGCCTGTGTTTTTATTTTCCACTTCCTTGTGTGATTAGTAGACAAATGAGAGCTGAAAAATATGTGTTTGTGTAATTGAAAAAGGCAAAATATTAACAGGCACATAATGAGAAAATAGATGCTTGATGGAGGAGTCGATTACGTTCCACAAAAGGTTTCTTTGCACGTTTAGTTACTTTTTTGCCTTGTCAGTCACTCTTGAAATGTTTTGTAATATTCAGACCCAGGCTACACAAAGGAGCAAACGCATCATTTTTGAGGCATTTTGTTAAGCCTTTCTTAAAAAGCTGACAGTAGAGAGGCAACAGGAAAAAAAGGGAGACAGAGAGAGGAAAAGAAGTAGCACATAGGTCTATGGCAATAAAGTCACCTTTCAAGTCTGTGGGGATGTTTTAAAGATGTATTTTTCACTTAAAAAAAAAAAAATTTGTATGAATCGCCACAAAGACTACAGAAGAGCTGGAGTTTGTGTTAAGACATGTAGCCACAGTCACTCTGCTTACATCTCTGATGTTCTGAGCGTCAGAGAAGTGGGCCAGGTCTCCATTGTAGAGCTCCTGACTTTCCAGGTAGTCACTGTACTCGCCAGGCCTCAGATCGCTCGCCTTGATGCCGTTGGCCTGAAGGAACTGCTGGTAGGCCACTCCGAATGCTTGGCCGATAGCCTGAGCTATGATCTGAGCCTGGGTGCAGGAGAGAAAACACACTCCGGTTTCAATGTTGTTGTTACATTCATGTCTGTTAGGACAAAGTCTGAATTTCTTAAATAAATATTCTTCCAACAGTTTTTATGGTTTTAACCATTCATACAATACGCCTAAAACATTTGTCATACCTGAAACTAAAGTATCAAATAAAAAAAGAGCATCAAGTCTGTTTCCTATAAAACGTGATCTACTTTTTTTTCACTGTTTCATCACTTTTGTTTTACTCACTTGCCCCCATCCATTGTAAAACTTTTCAAATAAAAAGAGCTAAGTTGGGAGAAACTAGCAGTAGACTCAGTGGCCTCATGGCCTTCAGTATCCCACAGCTAATTAGTTTCTAAAAAGGAGCTCTTCCTCCTCCTATTCAGTCTTGCCAACAGTGGGAAACTGGGACGACAGCCAGACCATTTTTACATTCAGGAGAACTCAATGGCTGTCTGGGGGAAGGAAACCAGGCCAAGCTGAAGCTGAAACTGTTGTCCAGCCGAAAACAGCACATTTGATCTGACATGCAACATTAAGAGGAGCAAAACACACTTAAATAAAGTCTCGAATTTTAAGCCCACTTGTGGCTTTTGCAGCAAATAACGTGGATGAACTGAAACAACAAATTTGTCGCCACTATGATGATAATAGGCAAGAAACACTTCAAAACAATAGAGGAAATCTAAAGTCAACAATGTGCAAGTGTCCCATTTTATAAAAAAGAAATGTCATGCTGGTATGAGACCTTTCAGTCGACAGACTCACATCTGCAGAGGAGAAGACGTGGCAAATCATCAAGCACTTCTTCTGAGGCCCAGAGGAGGATGAAGAGGAGGAGTTAGATCTTGGCTCACTGTCCTGCCCTTTACGTTTCCTCCGTGCCATCAGGACCACAATGTCTCCGATGTCTGCGATGTAAGAGATCATCTGCAGGGCGTGATCCATCATGGCTTCCTGAAGGAGGGTGTTCATAATGTTACAGAAGACGGGAAACGTTTGCACTTCCAACTTGCAAAGACTTGAAACTTGCTTGGGATAGAAAATCTATTACAAAGAACAATGACAATTAGTTGCCAAAAGTGATGCACTGACGAGCTGCAGAATGTTTAAGTAAAAACTGAGAAGACAAATATGGACAGAAAAGGATAACGTGACTTGGGGGATTACTTGTATTGGAAATGTTGCTGATGAGCAGCCATTATATCTCTAAAATGGAAGCGCCCTTTATTGCAACAAAGACTTCTGCTCACAAATGAATACTATGATGATTAATAACTTGAACAACTGGCATCTTCCTTTTTGAATACAAGATTCAAGTTTGAGATGCAAAAAAATCTGGCTAAAATTATCAAGAATATCATTTGTAATCTATAGCTGAAACTATAAAAAAATGGTTATTTTTCTATCCATGTGTGTGATGAAATCAGGAGCAACTAGCCATGCAAAGAGGGAGCTGACAGTGGATGACCCACTTTGACTCTCCTGACAATTCAACCACACAGCGGAGGAAAATAGACCCGACTGTAACTGCAACATTACTGCAGAGCTCTCATATTAAATCACCATCCAGTTCTATATTAAGGATTCCTGCTGCGAGGGCTCAGCTTGAAGGTGAACATTTAGGATTGCAATGCTGCCCTTTGAAAAGAAAAGTTGACCTGTGTGTGTTTTTAACATAAATCACACATAATTTTATCTAATCACATTTCAGGCATTTAACTCATGATGAAAGAGCAGGAAGAAAATACAACTGCAGACATCTAAGCAGCACCGGTGTCCAACATACACTCCCCTCCAAAAGTATTGGAACAGTGAGGCCAATTCCTGTATTTTTGCTGTAGACAGAAAACATTTGGGTTTGCTTGGATTTCAGCTTTTATTTCCAGGTATTTATATCTGACAGAAAACCAAATTTTTAGGTGACAAAAGTACAGGAATTGGCCTCACTGTTCCAATACTTTTGGAGGAGAGTGTATATTGTAGAATTCCTTTTGCAACACTTTGTTACTTTGTTGACACACACCCCAGTGAAAATATCCCCATTTATTTTTGGATAAAGGTTAGTTGGGTCAATAATTTAATTTGACACTTCTAAAGCCGTCCATAGCTGAAGCTTCATTACATTGCATTACATTACATTTATTTAGCTGACGATTTCATCCTTACAATGAGTACATTCAACCATGTGGAGGCAAACCAATCAAGTTACACGAATCATTCATGCACCTATTATCATGTTTTCAGGAACTCAAATCCTTCAACCTGAAATTCCACCAATATCCAACATCAACATTTCTTGGCTCCAGGGCCAGATAAACTGAGTAGGAAAAAGGTATTAATTATACTAATAATAATAATAATAATGAAAACATTTTCTAATTGAGAGCAAAGCTTCAAGAGCTACAGTGAAATTTTAGGGCAGAGAAAATTGTGGTCAAACCCTGAACAGGAAGAAAATAATCATAAAACTGAAAAACATACCTGTGTGTCAGCAGTGAGCACTTTGATTCGCTGGGTGGAGATGAACAGATCCACCTCCGTCATTGGCTGGGACTCTCCCTCTGGAGCCTGAAAGACACACAGTCATACTGATGTCACACATGCACTCCCATCTCGATGACGACATCAAGACCAGCTGATGTCCCGTTAGAAGAATGTGGATTTAAAAAGCAGTAATTTATACACAGCACGCATTGATGTGACAGTCTGGTGTGCAGAGTCACCTTAATGCGATCCACAGCCTCCTGAGCCTGGGCCATACGGGCATTTGTAGATGGATTCCTCTCTGATTTGATCTGCGTGGAGCCCAGATAGTTAGCACCAAACACCACTCCGTCCAGCAGGTCCTCAGGGTCACAGGGACCAGGCACTTAAGAGTTCAACACATCAACATCAGACTTGGCCTCATTTCCTTTCAGTAACATTTGGCAAAAGACAAAAATAGTTAAAGTGACTCACCGTCTCTGTACGAAGGATGATCAGCACTCTGCAAGACACCAAAAGGAGACATTAACGAACAGTAATCGAATGGGTGATCAAGAGAAATTTAAAGCACTATAATTCTCATAATTAATCCTTTTAGTTACTAAAATGACCAAATATTTACTGGTGACAGAATCACAGACACCAACCCTGAAGCTATCTTTTCTTTTCAAATAAATACTTTTGAATTTTGGCCCCTAATCACACAAAACATTTGGTTCTGGTAATTTGTGATGGTTGTTTGCCATTAATTTTAATTCATTTCACAGTTTGTAGACTGATTAATCAATAAAACAAAAAAAGGAACTCAGAGGAATGGACCGAAAATATTCATCAGTTTCAGTCATAACAAAAGTTACAGATGACAATTAAATATAATCAATGGTCAAACAAATCTGTTGATTGGTTTTTGGATTAATCAATTTAGTGTTCGGTTCATAAAATGTCCAAAATGGTGAAAAACATTTAGTGCCGTTTCTCAAAGCCCAAGTTAACGTCCTCAGATTTCTTTTATTGTCCACAACCCAAATATTCAATCTGAGGGCACTGTTCCTAAAAATAAATACTCAAAACAATTAATCAGTTACCACGAAAGTTACTGATAAATTTATAAACTGAAAATCAATGGATTAATCAACTAATTGTTCTACTCATAATAAATGCAAGAAATTAATCTATGTTTTTTTAAATCAAATCTCAATTTCCTTTAAGATGACACAAATCTTCATTAGATAATACACAACACAGTTTGAAAATTATATCACAAACAAATCAGATTTAACATAACAAATTCATTCATTCATTCTTTTAGCGGATTACAGTAATAGCACCTGAACCTACCTGCTCGCTCTCTGCAGCAGCCTCTTCTTCCACCGGAGGCTGCTCGCCTAGCTTCATCCACACTGGCTCAGGACACTCATCATCGAGCGAGTCTTCCCTGTGCAGCCGCTGCTGGTCCATTCCCATGATGCCCCCAGAACCTCTGAGCGTCCTCCTGGCTGTAGGAAACGGACACTACAGCGTCCACCTCTCCTCTGTGGGGTGTGCAGGCGTGATGGGGTGCGGTGATCTCTGTGAACTGCAGCAGCCCCAGCAGGTCTCTATGGTGGCCCTCGGAGAAGAGCAGCCCCGCCCCGTGGTCTCGGTGCTGTCATCTGTTATCAGGGAGGGAACACACGCCTCCGGCTCAGACAGACTGGAGAACTGGTGCTTGGCAAGGTGAGGGGGCGTAAGGCGGCTGGGATGAGGCTCTTCCCCCATCAGCTGGAGCTGGCTGAGCAGGCTGTGGATGCGGTTGTGGTCTTCATCGCCCGACTTCCTGTTAGCATCCCCCTCCTTGCTGACCCTACACTCCTTATCATGTAAGGTCACCTCCTCCTGGGATTGCTCAACGCCCTCCAAGTCCTCCGTCCTCACTTCCACCTCTTCCCCTGCGGCTTTGTCCTCTTCATCCAGCTCTACCTCAGCATCCTGGACCGGCTCGTCAACAACTCCCACAAGCTCCTGCGGCGCCACAGTGTCCAAAGGTAGTAATACTTGCTCACCCGGGCTGGCCTTGTCCAAGCTGTCGAGAGAGGGAGGGAAGCTGGGGTCATCCAGGTCCTCTGCTGAACCTGCCTCACTGGAGGAGTCAGACCTCCAGTCTAGTGGAGGAGGCTCGATTGGGTTGTAGGAGTCCAGATCCTCCGCCTCAGAAACTGGCGGAGCTGCCACAGTCTTTCCGCTGGCCTGGACCACATCGACAGGGACAGAAGCTGAACACAAGGAGGCCCAAGGTGACTGATCAGCAGGGCAGATGTCTGAGTCCATCTTGTAAGAAAACCTGGAAGAGCAGAGCTGCAGTTCATTAAGAGGGCAAAAGTAATTTGTTTCATTAGGATTCCAATTATACATCAATGTTACGATCATGAATCATAAAAAGTGACTGGTCTGCTGCTGCACAGTATACCAACAGTCTGCCTGACATGATGTCTCCGTGCTGGTAGACACCATCAGTTACAGATAACACTGTGAAGTACTTGGCCTTGTTGACCCATCACCATAAAGACAGACAAAGCAGCCTACAGCTCAAAGTTCAAGAACAACATGCACAATATATATAATTAAACCTACAAAATAAACTTTTAACACAAGCTAATACGTTGCCATAACTTATATATTATGTGTCTTTAAATCAGTAGCCTGGAGGGAAAAGAGAACTCCTTTCCAATGTGTTCAAGATGGAGCACACCAAACTTCATCTACAAAATCTGCTATTTTATGACGCACTCTTATTAAAGTGTTTGTGAACAACATTTAACGTGTTTTTATCATTCATACAGGTCTTGTGGTGAAATCGGCATATAAATGCTACAACAGGCAACACAGTATTTAAAAAAAAAAAAACACTGCAAAATGCCTTTTAAAGAAGAAAAACACCAGGAGCCTTAGCTAACAGCTGCAAATATCAAACTGTTTGAAATAACTTTGGATGTAACGTTCACGGATCAAAGGGTCTCCTGTTATTCAGACATATTTCACTTTAATTTACTTTAAAATACAACAGTAAAACTTTACACAGAGCAAATGTTAACGGAGACAGTAATCTGCTCACAGCTCTCCCTCCAGGACTGAACAGAGGGGTTCATAACGAGGACTGAAATTATTAATTATAATGATTATATAGTGAACGAAAACTAACTGCATCTGTAATAATAAAATAAAAACAACTCAACATCTTAATAACGAGAGTCTCCAGCTCAGCTTGGCTACATAAAGTTAGCTGATAGCTAACTTCTAGTGAGCGAAATACACAGCACAGCCCCTCTGAGGAGCTCATGAACAGATGATATAATTTATAAATGATAAACACAGTCGAGCTGCTCTCACCTGTTTTAAGTCTTTGTCGGGTCCTTTGTGCCCGGACTGAAGAGATAAGTTGACGTGGTTTTAGATTTGACTGTTTTCCAAAACTTTGGCTTTGTTTCATTCGTCATGCTAACGACGGCAGCGAGGTTAAATATAATTTCACATAATCAAAGTGAAAGAAAAGTCACAGTTTTTACTGCCAGCGTCGCCGTTTTCGACTCGACAGATCTTAGTTAGCCGTGCTGCGTTCAGGGGCTGTTGTAACTCCCCACTCTTGGTTTGTTCCAGTGGAGGGAGCGCTGACAATTACACGGAGTATAAACATAACAATGAACAATGGCAATGAAATTCTCCAGACACAGACTCCCTCTGACAATGCTAAAATATGTCGAATAAAAGTCAAGAGTAAAAATGACTAAAGTTCAAGGTATGGCAATATATAAAATAAAATATTAAACTTAAATAAAATATAAAGTATAATGTAAAAAGAAATATAATACAAATATAAATATTATACTGTTGAGAGAGATGTGCTTAAGTGGTAAATAGTACAAAATATATATAATTGGAGATCTAAACAATATAAAGAAATGTAAAAACATATAGACATTAGTTAGTGGGTAAAGTGACTGTATTAAGTAAGAAATATAATTAAATATTATTAATAACATGCAAGCGAAGCTCAAGAGTTCAGGAGTTTGAAAGTCTTACGGTCTGAGGGATAAAACTGGCAATACCACACTGCAGAATCTGCAAAATAACTAAAGCTGTCAAACAAATGTAGTGGAGAAAAATATTTGCCTAACTGTAGTGGAGTACAATCATAAAGTAGTACACAATAGAAATACTCAAGTAAAGTACAAGTACTTCAAAATGTACGTAGTATGTTGTTACTTAGTTACTTTCCGTCACTAGATGTTTTTTCATCTTCATCAAATCTGAATCGTTACTTTTCCTAATCTTTTCAGGAAATGGTTACATGTCCGACAACTCGTGAAGGCAACATTTGCCTACGTCACGTTGAGCCTCTCAGACCTGCCCAATCAAACGTCAATAAAACGATCCAAGGGAGGACAGTTTCAATTTATTTTAAAAAAGTTGATTAGTTTACAACATCTAAAATCATTGTACATATAATTAAATTCACATTTGAAGTAGTGACAGAGACCATGTAAACCTTTATCTGTGATGTGACAGAAATCAATATGAACTAATACTGGTAGTCCACTCATAAAAATGATAAAAGGTCTCATAATTGGTTCACTGTTTATGAATCACTGTACATAAAAAGTGCAAGATTGAAAATTAGGTGAATGAAGTGTGTACGTAAGGCAACAATTTACCAGCCATTCTACAGTGTCATTGTATTTCTCTTTAAATCATCACAGCTTAACTTTCTAAACATTATCATGCCTGTTTAAGCTACTCGCGCACTGACCTTCTGGCTGACAGACAAGGTTGAGTTTTGTCGTCTGATCTGCAATCGAATCTGCTGTTAAACATGAGGTTTGCTGCAAGAAACAACGTGTGACCTGCAAGCTACAGGATGAAGTCTCGTACTACTTTGCATACTGACAAAACAAGGATGCACGTTGTGAGGAGTCTTATAGTCTTCAGGCAAAACAGTCTTTGTCTCAAACAAAGATGTTGTTTTGGAAATGTGGCTGCACTGAAGGAGTCCCAGAGAAGAAAAAGTTGTATTATGTTTATGTGCTAAAGAAAAAGATGATCTACCTCAGGAGCTGCTCCCTATTAACAATAATGACAGGACTTTATTATCATGTGGGATATGAAACCTATACACTAAAACATCAGTGGATACTTTTATGTGCATGTAACGACACATTAATACAAAATTAATTTCACATTCATGTGATTGTAGTGTTGCAGTGGTTAGCGGAGAAATAGAATCTAAGTAAAAGAACATTTTATTGATTAATCTAATTAATTTTCAAATATTTTTTATATTTATGCGAATTGAGGGTGTTTTACCACTTTTTCAGTCATATCTGATTAAGCACTTGGAAAATTGGCAAGAAATCTACAAGGTTTATTCACTTAATATGCAGCTCAGATCAATTTATATGTTTTTTGGACATTTTATTCACTAAAAAATGGAAACTAATCTCCACCAACAGTCTGATTTCGATCAGCTACACATCATTCCCTCAGTCCCCCCCACTGTGCGGTGAAGACTATATGTTGTCTGTCTGATTGCTGTTGCTGGCGCTCATCTGCATCAAACCAGTCACAGATGAGATTGTGCCCATCAGGCCCACCAGCCAGTTGGGGAATCGTCCTGCCCACAAGAAGCCAGGCGGCATCCAATGAACAGCATTACTGAGGTCTGCCATGCTGCTGAGGATGGAGAGAGCCTCCCCTTGCATCTGTCTGCGCAGCTGAGAGCGACTGAAGGAGGAAAACACAGTTAATCAGGTCATGGCCATGGTTATCAGGACACATGGTTTGAACTGTGACTTTTTCTTTTCTACATAAACTAAACTGCAGAGAGAAGAAAACTGTAGATACCTGTTGCCTCCTTCATCTCGCTCATTTCTCTTCAGTTTCTTCTTCAGGAGCAGCAGAACTCGAAGTGATCTAAAAAGATTCACATAACACTTCAATCAGACCGACGGTGTTTCATGGCCATTTACTCCATATGCAACAAACAGAGAGTAAAATGACAAAATCAGTGCTCAATCACACAAAGTGCCAGAGGTGGAGGAAATATTTAGTTACTTTACTTCAGTAAAATAACTGATACCACAGTGTAAAAGTTCTCTTGCGTAGAAGATTTTACTTAAGCAAAAGTATGTAAGTATAATGAGGAAAATGACCAAACAGTGCTTAAAGAAGTAAAAGTATTGAATGCAGTAAATGTCCCCTGTGACTGTTATACTATTATATATTATATTTTCTCCATCCAATTTCTCCATCAATCGATTGATTCTTTGGTTTGTAAAAATTATTAAATGCTGTCACAATTACCCAGCAACCAAACTGACACCTTTGCAATGCTTCCCAATAGTACAAACCTAAAATCTTCATATTTGAAAAGCAGGAACCACTAAATGTTTTTACATGAAAAATGACAAAATAATAATTACTCTTTTGTCAATTGAATAATTAAGTAATTGACTTATGTTTTCAGATGCACTTATGATGTAATATATGCTGTTGTGGACATTATTTTTTATGATTTTTTTTTTTTTTACAAAATATCATAATTTAGAAGGTCTTTGTATGTACTGTATGGAAAAATAGTATAGTATAAAGTGACATGAAAAGAAAAGTACTTTAACTAACTTCAGCAGTACTTCGTAATTAGTTACATTCTGCCAGTGCAGTGTTTCACAAGTTAAACTGTTAAGGTCTCTAAAAAATAAATGGGTAAAAAAAAAACACTTTTTGATTGATTTAAAGTACAAGATTGTATAAATACAATATATTTAATTTACTATTATTACTCTGTATTATTCTTACTAATCAAATCCCATTCAAAGACAAAATCAAGAATATGTTAGTTATTCTTTTAATATTGACTAACTAAACTTCAGTGTTTGTGTTCATTGTAGTGAAGGACCCAGTGTGTCAGCGTGACATCAGACCTGAGTATTCCCAGCAGCAGCGAGGTTCCCCACAGTACAGTGCTGAACAGCCACCACTTATCAGACTGCACTTTGATGAGCTCAGCATCGGCCGCCCACGCGATGTGTTCACAGGGGTAGTAGAGCTGGTCAGCCATGTTGGTCAGCACCGATATCCAGCGCACGGCGGCGTCCTCCTCCTTTAAACATGTCACATACACTAAAACTGCACAGCACACGTGAAACTGTGTATCTATGTACTGTCCATCGTTTTCAAGACTTCTTCACAAAGAACTTCATGACATTTACATATTTTGTTCACGCTGGACAACATAAATTAGCATCTATTTATCTATTTGAGCATCCTGCAATTTGAATAAAGAACTATGAGGAGAATGATGAAGGCTGGAGAGGAAGAGCAGAGTGCTGTCGAGCGGCTCACCTCGGCTCCCATCCCGTAGCTGCGGGAGTAAGCCAGCATGGAGAGATCATCAAACAACCTCAGCACCGTCCGGCAGTGACTGAGCTGAGCAGAAAACAGCAGCAGACTTTTCCCGAGCCGGCGGGATGAAACATCTGTTTCTGCCTTCCGTGAAAGAAGTCCTCCGACCAGCTGGGAGCCATAACAGACTGTACGGATCTGAGAGGAAGAGCAGAGGAGGGAAAAACTGTGAGCTCAAAGTGCTTTTAAAGGGCAGGAGTGTTTATCTCTCAAAGAAGAGACTTTACTTTGAGGGATGCAGTGAAAGTTTAGGTGTCAGGTTTTACTTATTTTTAGGCCAAACACAATTCTGTATGGTATTTTTCATTTGCTGTAATTATCGTTGAATTAAAGCACAGTGTGTTATTCTTGTTGCTCATATGTTAATAATAATAACATACAGTATCTATTCAAAAAACGCATAATTTCTGAAATAAAATACTTATGGTTGGTTGTGACTAATGACTTTATTAGTGTTAATAGATAATAAATTAAAGCTTTATAAATTATCACAATCCATGAAAAAGAACAGTTTGAGTTGCCAGATTTTAAAAAAAGAGCTTTGACAAACATTCATGAACAACCCTGGTAACATCTCCACCAAAAGGGCCGATGGACTGTGAAGTCACAATTGTTCATTTTTACCAACCAACGACTCAGGCAGCGACTTTGTCTGATATTCATTCTTAATTCATCTTCTGATCACTGTCTCAGTTAATTGTTTAGTCAATAAAACATAAGGAAGTCTTGAAAAATGGCCACTCTTCGCTTCAAATACCCTTTATTTCTGACCAAGAGTCCAAAATAAAAATAGATGAAACACATGAGGACGTCCCAGCAGACGCCTGCAGAGACAAAAATTTCTTTCTTTCTGCAAGAGAAGATGTGGATACGTCAGGAGGTCCTGACTGAGGGCTGTTTCCTGTTTACATTTCTAATTTTTTCCTTTCTGCTATGCAGATGTCACACTGTCGTAGTCTGCCAACAAATTACACAACAATTACAATTATTATTGTATAATTATGTAATTATTATTATATAATTACACTATATTGTTGAAACTGATAACATGCCATACAGACAAAGTGCAGTCTTGTGTATTCGTTCATCACTGTCATGGAAACCTTAGTTTACATCAGGAAATGCTTAGAGAGTGTATATATACTGACAACTTGACTATCTTGCTTGGAAACAAATGTAAACAACGCACTTGCTGTTTTGCAGATTTCAGAGAAATGTCTCAAAGTGACAGAAAAACTGTCACTGACTACAGTGTTTGCTTAACAGTGTCAATGCAGTGCAACACTTCTTAAGTGATATCACACAACAAAACACTCGCTTTGTCTCCAAATGCTTAAATACAGTCTCTATTCTGCATTCTTTTTATTCTGGTTTTACCCGTTATTTATTATTTTTACCTCTATACTAATCTGTACTTATTGCTTATTGAGGTTAAAAAATCTTATGAATACAAAAGAAAACAAAGACTTTTACTGCACTCTGGGTTTATAAGGTGTAACTAACAGCTTTATGTATGTTTCACAGCTGTACAACTACTGCAGTGCGAGGATGACACTGTTTGTTTGTTTGTTTGTTTAATCATGTCAACCTGTCCACATGGGTACTTACAACTTTGTCTCTCCCTCTGTATGACTCCAGCAGTCGCACCAGAGACTCCACAGACTGCTCCATGTTCATGTAGGAGTCACAGCTCTGCACGACGGCCACACATCCACCTCTGCAGCTCCTGCACAAACATCTTCCTCATCCAAACATCTTACCTCTCCAGCGGACCTCAGCTGGACTTTGAAACAGGAAGTAAAGTCTACAAAGACTCAAGTAGCCGATCGCCGAGTCGAGCTAAATCCTTCTTCTTTGTTTTCTTCGTGTGCAGCGATGAAGTGCTGCTGCCCTCCTCTGGTGTGACAGACACACAGTACACACAGCTTCACAGAGCATGTGTGTCCCCTGTGCTGAACTATGCTGCAGAGATATGGGTTTTAAAAGAGATTGTATTCAATGAGTCATTCATCGTTGCATTTATTAATTCATTTGCATTGTCTTTAGTTAATCATAGTGTGTCTGGTCAGTAGATTGATACACGTTTCAATGATAAAGAAGCTGATTAGCTTGTTTGTGTACAAAAAGTTTTACGGTCACAGTTCGAGTTGAAAGCTGCAAACTCCAGATTGAGACCCTTTCTGGGGGGTTGTGTCCAAAGTGAATTTGATGCAAGTCAAATTCAGTTACTCAGCACAAATACTGTTCCTTTCTTAACTTGAGTGTAATCCCTCTGAGTCATTCTTCATTCAACTTAAAGTATGTACACTACAGTGTCTTTATTGCAATGACTAAATTTTACTGACCAAGTTGACCTCTCTGCAGATAGCATCCAGCTTTTCCTCCAGCTTTGTGGGCATAATGGAGACTTTGCAGGTATCAATGGTGTAGGCCACACAGTGGATCTTATTGTTGCCCTACTCTGCTGCTGCCTGCTCAGCCACTCCCACTCCACTTCATCCCGTCCTCCAGCATCTCCATTGGCTTCCTGTCCCACAATGGATCCAATTCAAAGTCCTTCTCCTCAATCACGAAGCCCCCCATTACCCGGCCCCCTTCTGCCTCGCTGACCTGCTCCACCACTCAAGACCAAGCAACAGACCTGGGGTGACAGAGCCTTCTCTGGAACTGTCATCAGAGACTGCACCGATCTGCCCATGTTCAAATCAAGTCAAAGCAGAACAGAAGTGCTTATAAAGTGTGATTTTGTGTAAGTGTAAGTTTGTACTTACAGTTTGTTTGTTTCTTAGCTTTAGTCTTAGTTTTACAAATGTTGCAATGTGTTGCCTCCTCTTGACTATTTTTTAACTGTAAATGTGTTTGAGTACCATGAAAAACACTCTCATTATTATTATTATTATTATTATTATCATTATAATATCATGAATAATAATAATAATATGTAATAATAATAATAATAATAATAATAATAATAATATCCTATAATAAGTATTAACCTATTAAAGTTTAACCAAATGTTGTACCTGATAATTCCTAAGAGTTTGAAAAAAGTCAGATGGACTTGCTTGAGGCTCTTGATAACGTTTCACGTCTCACCTCTTTCAAGAACCTTTAGACGTTCAGTAAGTAACTTTTTCATACACTACTTTTGTTCATATTCACTCAAACTGTCACCACATCCTGACAGTAGAATATGAGACAGATCACCTGTGATAATAATCAGCCTCCTCTGGCCCCGCCTCCTGCCTCTAAAGCCATTGTTAAAATCTACCTCGCCCGGGTCAAAACAACCAATCAGAGCATGAGGAGTGTCTGAAACAGTGTCAAACTCTTCTGGGTCACTGAGGAAGAGCGATAGCAGCTATATAAAAAAATCTATGTACAGCACAGCTCAGCACTCAGACTATTTACGAATGTCCTTGGTGCCAAGATCCTCCGGCATTTGGCCCAGACTCCCTTTATATTCCCAGACATTTTACAGATCAAATGACTGGTCAGTTAATCATGAAAATAAATAACCATTTAAATTCTTTGTTAAATCCCAAATTGTTATCCTCTTATTCTATCAATATTACATCTTGTTCCATAGTGACTGTATTGGTGTATACTGTGTGGTACACTGTTGTACCACAAAAGATTACACCGTAACTCTGGAGTTATTACGCTGTTGTGAACTGTAATCTAAAGTGTTACCAATACTTTGGTATCTTCATCTCTCACTGTGGACTTTTTCAGCCATTTAGTGCACAGCACATTCAGGATCAGGTCCTATCTTAGCTTTGACGACAAGGTAACAAGACCCATGAACTGGATTCCTTTCGACGTAACATCTGGGAAATGTTTGAGTACCACCTCTCTCCTCTGTTCAAGAAGAAAATATCTGCGTCGATGAGCTTGTCCTGTTTAGAGGTCGGTCCGCATTTCATCAATATATACCAAGTAAACTGGGGAAATATGGGCTTAAGATCTGGGCGACTTGTGATGTAGAAACATCATATCCATGGAAAATGCAGGCAGAGCTGTCAGTGGTCCCTTGGAAGTGAACCAAGGCAAGCAGGTGCTGCTTTACATGGTTCTTGGCTTACAGGGGAACAAAGTGACGTGTGATAACTTTTTTACATCTCACTCACTTTCTGAGCAGCTGTTAAAAGGGAATTGGCCCTGGTGATCACAGTCTGTAAAAACAAACCCCGGCTCCCCCCAAGGCTGCTCCAAGCAAGACTGAGAGTGCTCAGATCATCACTCTTTGCTTTCACTAGAGCACACAGCGTTAACAGAATTTAATGCCTCAATTTTGTATTTTATCTCAAAAAGATATGGGATAATAAATTGGCGGGCTCAGTAATCATATCTTTACCTTTCCTTCTCTATCTTCTTCACTCTTCATTCCCTATGTGCTAATTTGTCCAGCAGGGGGCAATAATTAATCGCTGTACAAGTGCGAAGCCAGTGTCTGATCTAACCATGAGTGCAAGAAATCTCTGTCTGACTGTCCTTTGATTATCTTGACAACTTGATGGATTTAAAATGGCTTGGGTGCATTGCAAAGGTCCTGAGGGAGTGCATTGTCGAATTTGACCAGATGGTGGCACTTAAATCATATCACTTGATTATTGATTATTGTAGTATATAAGAAAATGATTTAAAATGATTTTTTTGAATCAGTATTTAGTACTCACAACTGTTTGTGAAAATCTTTATAAACTTTTTTTGATACACTGTTTCAATATTTTTGTAAGTAATGTGTGATGTAAAATGGAGTATAAAATATGAATATTTCACTGTTAATTGAATTTTTTAAAAAGTGTTTGTTGTATTTGTCTGTTTTTTATTAATTTATTAAGTATTTCCAAGTTCATAAACAAAATTAGAACACTTCCAGACATGTTACAATACAGTAAATCAAAAGGTTTCAGTTAGACACTAATTATGTGCATTATGTGAATGTTGCTAATTATGTGCATGGGGTAACTTAATTATATAAAACTATGATTACTGTTACTATCTACAAAACACAAACCATTTTGGTGTGAAAAACTTTTAATAGTTAATAGTTATGGTTATGGTTATTTTTTAAATGCCTCATCAATGTCTGGGATTTATATCAAACCAAACTATCAAAAAGTCTGTTGAAAAATCAATAAAAACAATCTGCAACTTATGCTGATTTTCACTGTGGATTGACCTCCTGCCTTGAGAGATATGCATGCATTAGGATGTGGTGATTTTGTAGTGCAGTTCAGTTCGCAGATCCACCTGAGAGGTATTCTGAATATATTTTGTCCCCGAAATGTGTCATTTCTTCAACCATATTTCCACAGAACTCCACCATCTGTCGATACTAAAAGTCCATATTCCTCCTTCACTTAATATCACACTTTCAGGCATTGCCATGTTTCTGTTTTTTTTATTTAAAAAGAAGTCTCTTCAAACTGAGGCACAATTGCCCGAAAAAAAAAGGCTTATTTACTTATTTTACATTATCTCAGGGGTTGAGCAATACACAAAGCTACAGTAATAGTGTATTCATTTTCTATGCAAGCAGTTTGACCAACAATGCAATGATGACAAGTCTGTCATTCCCAGCACAGGGCATGTACTGTAAGTGTGTGGGAGTGAGTGTGCATCAATCGCTCAATCTATAGTTTTAGTTTAATATCAGCTAGTTTGTTTGTTTGAGAGCTATGCAGCTTTTTTCTGTTCCATCTCAGTTGTGGTTGTGCTATGTTGAATTCAACTAGTGGACCTAAATAACGCTATAATGTCTATCCATGTGGATAGTTGGATAGTTTAATACAGCTTAAGTTTTCAGTTTAAAATGTTCATATAGTTTGTTTGTTTTATCTGTCTGCATCTTCCATTCTTACTATGAGAGTGTGGGTGTTTAGTTTGACATGTTTTAATAATCAGTGTGTTGAGTCATTGTCGTAGATGTCTGAAATAAAAAAGAAAACAAAAGTCACACAAACAGATAGATTTCCAAAGGAAATATTTTTGATTACACTGGAAATGACTGTTGCACAGTTTGTATTACATTGACTGGAGAACACAAAGGTTCAAAGACAACTCACCGCCTGGATAGTCAACATCGTCGTAAATGTCTCCTTCCCTGCAAAGGAACATTTGTGTTAAACGGACTGCAGATATTAGGATGAAGTAGATGACGACAAAATGCATTCTATTTAAGCACAGATGAAAGAGAAAGATGAGTGCTATGTTTACATTTGTGAAAATGGGCGCATCCAGTACATAGATGATGTATATGCACAACTTTGACAGATACGGTAACATGCAGTACAATATATAGTATACTGTAAATGTGTGCATAGTTATAGACATTATTAATTAAATCTTCACTACCAAAAATAACAACAACAACACATATCTCTAATAAACCATCAAAGTTATAGATGAGCTGTAACCATATTATGATAACATTTATTTACAGAAAGGCGATTCATCATTATTTATAAATAACTCACTAAAATAACTAAAAAACTAATCTAAATTAAAGTTATGTCAATAGTGGCACATATAAAACTAATGAAGATCCACTTACAGTGGAAGAAGTAGAGATCTGGACACATAACCATCTGTGAGAAAGGAGACAAAACAAACTTTTATGTAAAACAGACATATTGAATTTGGAAAATAAAGCTTTTACTAAATTTCATACACAATCATCACCCTTATACCTTGACATCAGTCAGCTTCTCTTTTTATAAAGCCAGTCACTTCCACAAACAGTGTCATGCTGCAGGTTAAAACAACATACATCAAAGAAGGAAGTAAAGTGTTTACATACATTTTCCAAGCCGGTTGCGACACAGAGCTTTCTTCTTGTTGGTCAACTGGATGATATCTAGGACCTCTCCCTGAGTTATGGGCAGATCCTTCGCTCCTGGCTTCTTTATGATGGCATTAGGATCCACCATCATCATGTGCAGCACCTTGACAGGCCCTTCATACTGGGAAATAACAGTTACAATGATCAATTTTTTCTAAATTTCAGTAATTGTCTTAATGGGACACTGTAACATATTTATGTTATATGCATCACATGGAAAAAAAGCCTCTCATCATATTGGCATGTCTGTGGAGTTCCAAAAGTCTCTCTATAAATGTTTCACTTTGAGCAAATCATTAAGGAGCATATGATGAACATAAGCTATCAAAATTTTCTTTCACTGCCATGCTAATGACACTTTGCTTTATCTACAACCCAAACCAAATCATCTGGCGTGAAGCTGTGAAAACAATTTACCTTAAATCGTTTTCTTAGATCCTTCAACAGTTTAGGATCTATGCTGAAAAAAAGAAGATAATTAAACAATTAATCAAGAAGTATAAAATACATTAATCACCAACTCATTTCTCAGATTTTTGACCCAATAGATTTATAAAATAAATCAGAGATAGCTGAATTTTGTTTTCCTATTTCAACATTCACATGGTCTCATTACCTAGTCTACCTATTAGACCTATGTAAAATTTACCTTAAACTGATACTAGAGCTGCACTGAACTCTAAATTCTGCAAGCTCTCATTTCCTGTTCCCTTTCAGTTAACCAGATACGAGTAGGTACCTGATTTCAGGCGGTGGTGGGGGAAAATCCTCACTTATTGGTTGAACGTCATCATATTCATCTGAAGACAAAACAGAAAGTATAGTAATACTGTAACTAAAATGATCTCATATTCTTGTAAATAAATAATAATCTTTACCATTATCTGTTAAGGGAATCACACAGTAACAGTTCAAAACAGTTATCATAAAAATCTGGGGGAAAAAAAGGAATAAAATAATGTAAACAACTAACACAGGCCCACTATAACCTAACTTTTACATTGTGGAAATGTTCCAGACAAAATTGGGATCAAATTTGTTTTCTATCTCATTCTTCATGTTGTCAAATACCCTGCGGAGATTTAGTTTGCTAAAGTGAGTGTTACTGTACAAAAATTCTTCAATAGCAGTTGAGGCTGCCTATTTTAAACGATGATTGAATAAAACTTGCTTGCTCATGAATCTCTATTGTGAAGCTATTGTGAACTCTTAGTAGAACAAATTATCGGATCTTTAGCTTACCTAAATACCCATGACTGTGTTTTCTAATGAACTTACATGAAACCTGTGAGATTTCACTTGGTATTTATCCTAATATGCCAATGATGTTTATGTATGGTGTGTTGTCACTTACCATCATCTTCAATCGTACTGCAGGTTAGAGGAAAAACAACTTGTTAGTTAGAACAGACGTGGGTGAAAGTGAGAAAGCGGTGCAACCAAAAGACATGGTGACTTTATCAATGGTATTACAGGTAGCTAATGGATGAAAATGACTTGAGAAATATTAATACAGGAGGATAAACATGATCTAGTATACCTGTTACTGGACTCCCCCATGAACATATGTGGCGGATCTGGGGGTGGTGGGGGCAATGATGATGTGTCTAATTTTCTGGACTGAAGCACTTTGCGCTTCACTGCCTCATAGTCAATATCCACACATGTGTTACTGATGTATCCGTCTGCAAGTAACACAACATCAAGATAATGCACTTTGGCTTTACAATGACAATTCAGTGTGCGAGTTGACATAAGACGCACTGAATGCAAAAAAGGATAATCAGTATTATCACAGAGCATTTCTATATAAAGACATAAATAATTTTCATGTTAAAATATCACAGCTCTTAATTAATATCTCTAAATGAAACAAAAAAAATAGTTATGAAATTTTCCATAGAATACAGTTTAACTTAATTTGCTCAATTCATTTGTCTTTTTTAAAAATGTTTGATTAAAACAATGGGTTGCTGACTTTTTTATCATCATTTGAATGCATTTTATGTGTATTGTTCTCTGCTACTGATCTGTCGGTAGAACGTTACAGCACAAAGGAAGAACAGTTACCTTACATGTTAGACATAAACAACTCAAAATAAGCAGAAAGGTCTAACCCTAACCCCCCTTTTTTAAAAATTAGAAATCTATCCAACAAACTTACGTTATTTACTAATGTTGTTAACTTTTCGTCCCCATTAGCCAGGTTAATGTGGAAATCATACACACAGTATATACACACACATATATACAGTATATATGTACATATATACAGTATACATTTATTACATTGGGACATGATGCAATTGTTTCTTAGTTGACAGTTTAAACACCATCTTATGTATCAATTTGGAAGGTATAGTAAACTTAAAGTAACTATAGCAACATATATTTTCATGGTATATTGCTGGTTAGTGTACTGGAGAAGCCAACATAGCCATGTGAAAAAGTGACTTCCAACAAACTTTAAAGTGCCTAAATACTTAACAGAGAAAATACTACTGTGCTTTGTTTTCTTCATTGTCATCACCCTTTTCATTATTTGATTAAATTGGGACAGAATGTCCTCAATAATTTACAATAAAAGTGTAGTTTACAATAATTACTGCAAAGATTAATCAAATTCTGGAGGACGTAAACAATAAGAGGCTGAGATGATGAAAGAGATGAGAGCAACAGGAGCTTTTGGTTTCACAGATCTACATGATATGCATGATACACCATATCAGTTAGAGCCATGGTAGGTCCATAATCCCATGAAGGAGCAATGATCAGACAAAATGTCTTCGATCTGAAGATCGAAGACACAACAGCACACACACACACCTTGTTTTTCAAAGTACAATAATCGCAGAAGTCGTTAAAGTTAGTGTAACAAATACAATATTTCTAATTATTCTTTAATTTCAGGTATTTCTACTCAGGTATTTAACGCTCAAATTGGAAATGTGCATCACAAGTCACAGGTAGGCGGAAACCTGTTATGATATGCTATGATTATCCCAGGCCTACCATACATGCACAAATGCCCTCTGGGTATTTACAGAAAACCAGGCTACACAGACCACCAGTCTGTAATCCACAAAGTCGCCTGTACCTTCTAAAATACTGATATCTCAGTTTACATTTGACAGGCAGAGTAACATCTCAACAAACAACATTGTAGATGTCTAGCCTTCATATCAACAAGGGTCTCTGTGGAGTCTGTAGGGAGTTGAATTCGCTGTGTACCAAACTCAAAGGCGTAACTTCCTGGCACTAAAAAGAGGTTCAGACTTGAAGTGTTCTTTGCATGCTTAATGGTAATTTAAAGTGAAACTCACAGTTTCCTTTAAGAGAGCGTGCCAACCATTTTCCTCCAGGGTTACTATTCACTCGGAGAATCTCCACGCTCTCGCCTTGTCGTACGCTTAGGTCCAACTTTCCTCCTCCATGCCAGTCATGCCGGACTTTAGCTGTATGGAGAACCTCCACCTCCCCTTGCAACTATAGAAGGACAGAAATAAAGTTGTGAAAGTTGACAATTAATCAATCAACAACTATCTGCTATTGTAGAAGCTGGACTTCAGAGAGTTTCTTGAGGACAAATGCTGTTGGTTCTTTACCTGAAAGTTCTTCTGCAACTCTTTTTCTAACTTCTGACGCTCCATCTGCTCTTTCATCTCATGCCCTGGTTGTTTCTTTGCTTCTTTTTTGTTTTTCCTCTCAGCATTTACCCGATTTGTCTCCGTCTGGTCTCTATTGTTAAAATGAGATATAGTATATACAGTTACTCACGTCACAGCATACACCTGTTGCATCAAAAACAGTCCTCTACAATAATCTACAGCCATACCAGTGACTCTTCGGGGCTGTACAGAGCTGTGCTTTAAACTAAATGCTAACATGATGACAGTGCCATTGTAACATGCAGTATAATGTTTACAATGTTCAACATCCTTGATTAGCATGTTTGTGTGCTAACATTAGCTAATCAGCACTTAAATTTGAACATAAACTTGAACCTTATGGTGGTGCTGGAGGAAAAGTAAGAGGATCCCCGAAGCCACTAAGTTTAATTATCTCTGGATCATCAAAGTCTGTACAAAATTTCATGGCAACCCATCCCGTAGACGAACAGACTGACATTTCCATCCTTACCATCCATTGGCGATAGTTTAAAGGACTTGTGAGAAATGCAAAAAATGAACTGAGAAAATGTTTTAGTACAGTTGTTGTAGTTGTAGTAGAACCTGCTTCAGTATTACTAGAAGTAGGTACAAAAATAACAATAGCGTAACAGAAACAATAAAACACCGTCTTGTCGTGTGTGCATGTAACAGCAGCCTATTTCTACTTTTAGCTGGGTTTATACTTACTCATCGATACACTCGTACACATCATCGTCATCCTGCAAGAGAAAAAGTTTTATTTGAGCTTAGAACTAAAATAAATTGTTTTTTTCAGAAATTATTAGATTAAAGATTAATTATGCCCATCCACTGTAAGAAAATGTTGTTTAGCTATTTTATCTCAGCAATACAAACAAGTGTAAACTGGATTTTACAAAAAGTTCTATTTTAGTTTCAGTTTTCTGTCCTTACCGCATCCAAACACTGTGAGCTGTTGTCACTCCAGGACTCTGTGAAGTCAAACAATATAAAGACATCAAAGGCTGAAAATCTCTGCCATTTGAAAAGGTCGCACATTTTCTCACTGTATACTTGATAATCATGATACTACAAGGAAATTATACGTCCTAACGCTTTACTGAATTCCTTAAAACGTGTCAGAGGAGCGAGAGCTTCAAGAACAAAGAGAAGCACCAATAAATGAGCTGTAATTGTTACCGTTCTTGTCAAAGCTTGCAATGTCATCATAGTCCTGGTTATCGTCGTCAATGTCCCTGCAATCAATAAACAGATGTTTCCTTGGTCATTTGTAATCAATATTTTGCTGTCTCCTAAAATGCTAATTGAACCATTATCATTAGTTGTATAAAAACGTTATTTTAAGAGACAGTGTTGCAATAGTTATACAGGAGAGACAAGGAAAGAAAGAACAACAACAAATGAAGAAACAAGAAAATAGACAATAATGTTCAGCTGTGAACACAACATTTACATATTATACCCTTTAAGTTTGATAAAGAATTCCTAGCTCTCCACCAATTGACAGTATTTGTAATCATTTGGCATCATCCTGCCTTCATGAGATAGTTTAAAGTGTCAAGTACCATGGAAAGACAGATATAACAGTGAAGGTCTTTGGTCTCAAACCAGTACACCATGTGTGATACCGTATATCCACTTGTTTCTCGTTTTATGCTATATAGTTAAGCGTGCATTACATTGGTATATTTGGCTTATGATATCTATAGATTTAATAAAAACAGTAATTTTTCACAATATTTTCTAATTTTATTGTTCTAGTGACTTTATTATTGCTAATTAATTATTTAAAGTGCTGAAATAAATGACATGAAATTAATTAAATATGAATTAAAAATTAAGACATGTTTTCTGTGAGTACATCCCTGCATGTACTGTAGTAACACGAGCCAGAGAAATACTCACACGGAGGCGAGTTGATGCGGCAGCCTGCTGGGTTTCTTGGATCGTTGTGGTGGTTTTGGAGGATTGATTACTGAAGGCTGAGACGTCCTTCTGCCTGCTGAGCCTGGAGAACCTTTTGGGAAAACCAGAGAGAACATCTTTATAATTCATTGTGAAATAAGACAGATGACCAGCAACAAATATGCATTTTTATTGACTTGAATGGCAGTCAACAAAAAGGCAAAAATGAATGTCAAATATGCAGAAACTTTTTCTTTTTCCTCAGTAGGCTTATGTGTTTTATTTTTCAGAGCTACTACTGTTAATTACCCCATTTCCACATGTTTGTTAGATGTATGACTTGTGTAAAGAATGCTTTGAAACATTGATTACAAGATATGTGAAAAAGTAATCCTAATTTTTTTTTTCTGTAAAAGGGTTTGCTTCCTTTGCTATTTGATGCTCCGTCATCAATGTTTCGGTATAGGAATTCATTTCCGAGATACAAAATGTCATAACAACTTATATAAAGGTTTTACTAATAACATTAACAATTGCTCTGATCTGATCAAGGGTCCCATTAAACAGTGTAACATTACAGTGTGACAGAGACCCAGCATGCACAGTGCCAGGACCCCGAATCTGAAGCAGCTAAATGGAATTTAGCCATTAATACAGCAGCCTGTGCTCTTCTTTCTGTAACATGTCAAAATGTCCTCTGTGAAAAAAAGCTATGAAAAAAACAAAATGAAAGCAGGGCAGGAAATGAACCTGTTTGTCCTTGAGTTATATTGACTATATTAATGATCTTGATCTTCTGAATCCAGCAACCACTGTCATGATGTTTCCAGGTTAATTATTTTTTAACAGAATATCAGTGTTTTTTGTCTGGAAATGAGCTAATTGAGCCAGAGTGATGTAAGCTTGGTGATTGTGGTTAGACACTAGGAATGTCTTGATCATTTTCTTTTATTGTTTGAAACATAATTACAAATCTGTGCACGAATAAGCTTAACGGTCAGACTCACGGTCATGCTGTCTCGGCCCAGGAAGTGCAGGTCCTTTTTTGAACCTCTGATATGGCTCCAGGTTGACATTGGGAGGCCGTTTGGGTTTCAAAGGAGGGACTCCTACAGGGGGCAGGGGCCTTCTCAGTGGGGTCACATCCCCTGCACTCCTCTGCCGAGGCGGCTGCCGGGCTGGTAGAGGGGTGGAGGTGGGAGCTGGTGCAGGGGCCTGAGCTGGAGCTGGAACTGGACCCGGGGCTGGTTGGCTGCCTGGAGGCCTCTGGTGCCTCAGCATCATGTTCTGTAGCATTTCCCCCGTCTGCTTGACCTTGTTGGCATCTGCTAGCTGGATGGATGCTCTAACTCCGGGATTGGGAGGCGGGCGAGGGAAGGAAGGTCGGGAGGGGATGGAGGCTGCCATTGGCTCTGCCCTCGGGAATCTCACCACCCCCTGGCTGGTCATCGGAGAAGGAGGAATTATAGGAGACAGTCTGTGATGGGCCAGTTCCTTCTCTGACAATGGCAGGATCACCCTCCCAAATCCAGGTCGAGGAGATTTCGGGGAGCCGCTGTCTCTGCTACTGGTGTCCGAGGTGCTGGCCTTGTTGTTGAACCTGGCCCTCAGAGCCTTGACATCAATGCTCTCCCCCTGACAACAAAAACAGGAGCACAAATCCTCTGCAGCGATTCTGCCTCTTAAGCAGGAAGTTAGCAGCACAGCAAGGCATGCCCCCCACGCACACAGTCACACGGCACTCGTCAAACCCCTACGCTATCTTTACAAAGTGAGAATGCACTGTGCAACAGCACAGTTTCCTGGTTGTTTTGATCTTTGCAGAGTTGAAAAGTCTCCTCCAACTCTTTTATAAGTGCAGCAGTGAGTGATTATGAATCCTTTCTGGGACTGTGATAATTAAAAACAGATAAGATTATCACAACATCTTATTTCTCACTCTGTAAAGCCTGAATCATGAAATAACTGCTAGAAAATTGTAATTTTTTAAAACTGAACCTTCTGACAAAAAAAATTAAATATCAATTTGCATATATGAGTTTTAATTTGTATCATTTTTGCTACATCATTTTTATTTGTTTTTTGGCTTATTTGGTATTTTCCGACATTTTGATGGTACACATCAGGTTTTTCAGGAAAAAAAATATCACACTGATGATGTAGAGGTCTGAAAAACTCATGTATCAAATATGATACACTTGGCGTTACAGGGTTAAACTGTTAGTTTTAGTTCTAACTACATATAAGATACTAGACACTATATAAGATCCAATACTTCCTAATTTAAAATTTATTTTAGTGACATGAGGTCATAAATGCCTGTGCCACTTAAGACTACTAAAGTCAGCGATGAATGAACAAATGAAACTGAAACACATTTTATAGTGACATCGATAAAGAATTTAAACCAACCACATCATACCAACTTATAACTTATAACTTGTATCCCTAAATAAAGGCAAGTCACTATATAAAGTCACCTTTAATGAAAAGAATTCCTATGGAGGCTCAATTTCCATTTTCTCTGACAGACAATTACATTGAACAGACAGCAACATGTAGTATAGTATAATATCAGGAACCTCCCTCGAGCACAGGCGCACCTTTAAACTAAAAAAGGGGTCCCTGACTTTGATGGGATTTCATGACAGATTTTTAAAGGGTAATTATGCCTTCAGAGGTTCTTTGCACGTCTTTGTTGCATGCTTTGCACTTCAGTCATTTAGGGTCACAACGACCATAACACGCAAACCAGATCTCATTAGAACTATCACATGACTTGTAGGTGAGCATCTTTATAGGAAGGAATTCCAGTCAAGGTTGGATATCTAATTTTTCCTACAGTGGTTTTGAGTTGATATTTTTATGCTCTGTTTTTTATTTTGTTTTATCTCTTTATATTTGTCTTTCTGAAGTTGGAGACTGACTGCCTTGTTAGTCTTTATAAATGGAAGTTCAGAAGTCATTTCCTGTTTTGTTTTTTTTTGACACTCACACTAACCTACACCACATTGCTGTGCATTAGCATCTGCTTTACCAGGTAAAATATTTTCACACTACGGGGCCACTTTATTAGATGTTTACAAACATTATGTCAAAGTTTTGATAGACCCTTTTGAGAAATGTATTGATTTAACTGTATCTTTATATTCAATGTTATAGTTGCATGTTGCAATGTTGCATAATACTGGGAGTTAACACCTCTTGGACAATATCAACAAAACCTATAATCTTCCTAAATGTAGAATTTGCGACCTGTTACGATCTGTTACGTAACACAGTAAATTGTACCTTAAGAGAGCTTCTAGAGAGTGGGTGTACATTTTTTCACTTTATGACTGTTTTTGAAAACAGGTTTTGAGTGGATGAAAGTCCAAACTAAAAGAAAAAAATCCCTATGTTTGCATCGCTGTGAGTGTCAGTCAGTTTAAGGTTTTTAGATGTTGTCATTCTCACCTTAATATAGGGACCAAAGTAAAAAAGGGAAGTGCTCAGTTTAAAAAGAGCTGCAGTAGTCCAAAGGTAGAAATAGTGTTATTGGTTGAGTTTAACTTCAATAGGTGGAGTCAGAAAACTGTTCAATCATTACGGAGGGAAAACAAGGTGGAAATAAAAGCTAATTCTGTTATGAATGAAGGTGCCTTTTTTTCTTTGTTTTGTGAACAAAATGAAAACACGACAAGAAAGTCTCACCATTTATCGTCTGTTGTAACAGAGCGTGTGAAGGAGAGCAGGAAATGCTCACGACCACATGGCTCTATACCTCAGCCAGCATCTTGTGGTGGTTACCATAGAAACGACCTTCGCTGTAAACTCCTGCACCAATAATCTGCGAGATGTGCTTGCATTCGTCTCTCTTATTACAAGGAACAAAGGAAACAGACAAAACCTTTTCTCTACACCACAAAGCACACACACACACACACACAGGGATTCCACTTTCAGTCAACGAGCACCTGCAGAAAAAAAGTGTGTGTGCACGTGTGTGCATCTTTATGTGTGTGAATGTGCTGCCACCTTTGTCACATTACTGCAGATGTATCTCACCACAGACTGTAGCTGTGCAGGTGTTCTGTGTGACAAAAGTGACAAGGCGAAGTGTGAAATGTGACTTTATTAAAGTAATGTTTTACTTATTCTGTAAATCATTTTTGGATGGGCTTTTCTGGGATATTGATGAACTCTACTGATGTCTTCTGCTGATCTCTATCAGGACCACACAAATAGTCAGTAATTGATCTTATTATCAGTTTATTAGTAATCTGTAAAGCATTTAAAGTTGTACTAAACTGTGCAAAAGTTACTATGCAAATACAGCTTGATTGAATATATACAGGTTAATGCTACTCTGATCACATATTAGTCACCAGATAGTCTCTTCCACAGAAAACTGTGTTTTTAAATGACAATCATTAGCCTGGATTTGTTGGAGGTTTGGAGTGTTTGTACATCATATTATGGAGAAAGGGTGGAGGATTTACAGGATCCTTTTCAATTTAAAGACTAATTATCAACATGCATCTCTTTCTGTTTAAAGAACTCTTAAAATACAATAAACGTGTATTCTAAAAGAAACGAGTGGGATACGAAGAGAGAAAAGTAGAAGTAAAGCCTTCCTGAGCACACTGTGAATCATTAACCAGCAAGAGCTGTATGCAATAAGGCTTTCTTTCATCACCGTGACCATTCCTTTTTTTCAAAATCCAACTTCCCCTTTTACTGTGGAAATGATGTTATTACTGTTAAGCACAAACTGCAGCTTAACAAATCAATATTTTGCTGGATTTACGAGACAGCCAAGATCTGGCGTTTCATAATGTCAGGTCAGATATTTGCTGAACTGTAAACCTCGGTAAAAGTTTTAAATGTGATTCAATGAATGATTAATTACATGACTGAAGGAAACTGAGGTTTTACCCACAGTCAAACAAAAAAATCTGTTGCTGGTCTTTCTACAACAGTCAGGTTATTCATAGACGCCTTGATGGTAAGGAGGAAATGGCCAGAATTAAACAGCATAAAGATGAGTGTGAAAGACGCTCTGAAAACGTTGTGTATCACTCACACTGATTGTTATATTTAAAAGAAAAGTTCTATATAACATCGTAGAAAACAAATTCTTACCATGTTTGCCTTTAGTGATGGTTCAGTGATAGATAAAGTGCTCCATGTCCAGCAGTGAATCAGTATCCAGGCTGATGCTCCTGTACTGACAGCTACATGACCTGTGTGACTAAACGTACTGCAAATGAGGAAATGCTCAGTAATTCAGCGTGGGCAACAAGGTGACTGACAGTGACACAACATGGAATTAAAAGTAGAGAAACATTAACATGCTGCCAGCCAGTTTGTTTCATTTCTCCTTAAAAGGTCAGGTTTCTCGTCATGCATTTGAAAATGTACTGTAATATGTATTTGGAGCTCAAAAATACTCTGACAATATGGCATGAATGCCACACCTTTTTAAATGTCATCCCCAAACTTTCTTGTTTCACACCTATATGGGGAAATTAAAACTTCACTCTCTGGAGGCGTGACATGGGACACTGGATGGAGAGAGGACTAAGCAAAATAAAAGATCTTTATGATGAAGATACTCTAATGTCATTCACACAATTAAAAGATAAATTTGACCTACCTGGGAAACATCACTTTAAGTACATGCAACTAAGAAGCTTCATGTACTCCCAAATTAAAACCACCTCAGAAACCCTCACTATCTACTATTGAACAACTCATGGTAAATCACTTACATGGCCCTGTTGTCTGTTTCCCTTGTCTTTTATAGAACTTATGTCTATAATTTTACCTTCTTCATTTAAACATGCAAAATGCTGAGGATAGCAGAGAAAGCAGCTAAGCAAATTTCCATTATTTGTTTTATTTATTTGTGTTTAAAAACACAGGACAACGTAAGGTACTGTAGTCTGAAGAAAGGTGACATAACATGTCTAAAATAAAGTGAAACGAGCCTCTTTGTAACTTGTGAATTTAATGTTGTTGTTTTTTTTTCATTTCTGCATGTGCACTGCATCAGAAAATGTTGAAAAAAAGGGAAAATTGTAGTGAATTTGATACAGAGAAAGCAAAGTAACATGTAGAAACCAAACAAAGAAAGAAAAAGTTGTGCCACATATCAGATAACACTTCACACGTTTCCACACGTTTGTTCTGATCTTCCAGTTTTCTTGAAGAACGCAAATGTCTTATTACATATTAAAGACTACAGACTCATTCAAATATAAAACACACTTGACATTAGGAGCAGCTAGTTATTTTTTCCTTTTTTCCATTGTTGGTGGCAGTTACATAAACATCATGAGCCTGACATCTCACTGTGGCTGTCTTTAGAGTGCCAATAATAATACTGCTGCATACTACAGTAGGTGTTGGTTATACTGTCTGCTCACTAAATGGTAGCCCATCTGATCAAAATGGGGAATACTCAGTGGTTACAAATGAAAATATCAAATGTCCGTGTGTATTATAAATATTTTATAATATCTATGGAGAAACCACAGCAGCTAAATTCTCTTTGGACTCATGAAAAAGAAATGGTAATAAAAAGAAATCAAAAACCATCAGGCCATGTTAATTTACTCCCCTATAATCTATAATCAGTTCACCACAGGAGGAGATTGTGGTCCAGAGTGGGGGACGCTGGCTGCTGGCTGCAGTGGTCCTGTTGCTCCACTGGGGGCATTCGGGGGGGAGTTTAAAGGTGTGGGGTACGCGCGTTGACGGTGGCAGGTGAAGCTGGTACGTTTCCCCCACCCATGACTCCTAGCTGAGAGACATTAGCCTGAATCAAGCTGCCTGCAGGGGGCGCTGCGATGCCCGCTGGTGCCCACGCTGCCACATTGCCGGGCATTGTGGGCCAGGGCGCCACAGGTGGACCCCTCCACTGATTTCCCAGAAGCCCCTGCTGGCCCCACGGCATGGTGGTAGGAGAGTACGGGGGGGAGGAGTATGGAGAGCCCCCTGCTGGCTGTGTGGGGAACATGGACAGGATCTGAGAGGTGGAGAGCATCGGCTTTGGAGACTCTGAGTGAGAAAACCAACATTAACATATTACATAAATATTGTCTTGGCATGTCTAATATATATCTAATATATCTAATATATCTAATATCTAATATATATATATATATATATATATATATATATAATAGATATATATATGTGTCACAACCCATGTAAAATGATGTGTTCAAACGACTCAATTAATCACTCAGTCAGTCAAAAAATCAGTCTCTACTACCCGATGGGGAACCTCGCAGTGACGACTAAACTCCAGGAAGTCACTGCGCTTGCCTGTTAGTCGCCAAGAGATAGTTCCAACAGGTGACTCGCAGTAAAAGTTATTCAATTTTCAGTCTGTGTACAGCCAAGCTAGCTCTTTCCACCTTGTTTTCAGATGTTTCCAATCTTTATGCTAAGCTAAGCTAATAATCAGGCCCATGCTTTGCATTTAATGAAAGGAAAGTGATACTTATCTTCTTTGATCTAACTCACAGCTTGAAAACTCGATTTGCTTGATTTGCTGCTTTTTTGTTTTAAATCTTGTAAACTGAATATTTTTGTCTTTTTGATTCTTAGTTGGACACTGAGCAGTTTAAAGGATAATCTAAGGCACTGGGAAATTGTGACAGACAGTGTTTAAAAACTGCCTTTTTCTGTTAATAAAAAAATCTACATATGAACAAGTAATGAAATGACACTAGTTCTTTAATCCCTCATTTGTACTGGATGATTTACCACACCCTGGATTATTTTAATGTTTTTGAAGTTCAACTGCCAGTCATGATTAACTGGTACAATACTCTTCCATCCATCCCAGCTATAGTATAGTCAATATGTGGCTTAGGTAATTCATCATCATTGTTAAGTAATAACGGACCAGCACAGAGAGACAGGATGTACTTTACGTCTCTGATGTTGAAAGAATGCATTGCATCACTACGCTTGCTGTGACATACATGGCGTTTTTATCTTTTTCCCACCACCAGAAGCAGTGACAGAGATAACTGAATCTCAGTGTGAGAACTGAGTGAGTGCTGAGAGAGGCAGAGAAGATCTGTGAGATAATTTTTTCAATGATACACAATAAACATTGCACATTCCTCTGTTTCACTGTATATAATATTAAAACGTGACTAAAAACTGGGAGGGGCTCTCTATTGGCTGCGTCATGGGAACGATGTTATTACAAAATACATATAAGTATGTATCAAGCATGTCAGGGAGATCATGGGAAAATACTGTGTACATTAAGGATCGCTCTCTCTTGCACCTCCGTGTCAAAGGTCAGAGGTCAGTTGAGAAGTAAGAGCCCGACAGCTGCAGGGCATCAGTGTATGGCTTCAGATTACAACCTGATGTTTGAATATATTTCATGCTGTACTATGTAGAAAGAAAACATACTGTCATATAAAATGTGCTCAGTTTAAATCTGCCCGTAATGTTACCTTTTGATTTTCAATAAAGACTTGAATAGAGCACTTCAGTCAACTCAAATTTAACCACAGTTTTGACACCACAGTGTGATATGTGTTAACCCACTATAGAGGTGTCAATGCTTTGAGTCAATGTTTTTACTGTGAGAGAGGAAAACTTGTTAAACAGGCTCTGATTTACAAGTTGAGCAAAATATGGAAGAAAGTTGGGAGAGGCCAAACGAGAAGGGAGGGAATTATTTCGCCCTGAATTAGGCTTACTTCATAGCACAGGCTTCAACAAGAGGCGCAGAGATGCTAAAAGACTAAAACAAACAAACAAACAAACAAACAAACAAACAAACAACTTCAACTTCAGATACCATCAGTTTGTGGTTGACCTGGCTGCTGACTGGTTAGACTCTGGGTGGGCATCGTAGGATCCTCCATCTGGATGGAGAAGACTTCCATCAGCTCATTACTGGAAGAGGCCTGTAGATATAGAAACAGGAAAACATTACAGAAAACATTACAGCCTGAAGTACACATTGCTCAATCAACTTCAAGCCACAGTGAGGTGACAGATTGTTCTTTCAGCTGTCATTTAGTCATGGTACTCTTCTTTTTAAATGTGGGAAGAGCCACATGAATGTTGACTACTCTTTGATCATTTTACCTGGTTCGGTTGTCCTGATGAAGACTCTGGACGTGGACTGAACACATCCTCTAAAGCTGGTCCCTGTAAATAAACGTACATTCAACATGTGACCTCCAACATTTGGAATGAAAATAAAGAAATATAAAATGATGGACCACAGGAAAAGTCTTTGGGTTTTCAAAAAGGTTATTCAACGTAGAAGTCTTTAATTTACCTCAGCTGGAGGGGCTGAAGTGTCATTTAGAAGCAGTAAGGAGCTGGTCTGGAAAATAAACAAGGGAAAATAAAACTGAACACATGAAACTAAACACACGCAAAAAATGAAAATAAAAGTTTTTCTCTGACTTGTGACGGTGCCTCTGCAGGTTCTTGTGGTGTCTCTTGGTCCACAGCCTGACAAATATTCTTGATGTCAGCCAGGACTGGATCTGCCTGATGAACACAGATAAAACATATTCACCACGGGGAGGTAAAATTTACAAAAATGTCATTCTGTCATGGTCCTCCACTTCCCCATGACCCACACGATATAAATTAATGCCCTTCCTTTGTTCTGTTTCGTCATGTCTCTGTGTGTTCCTGTGCGCTTGCTTTAGCCTGTACTTGCCTGTTTACCTGTGTTATCCCACCTGCTCTGCCTGCCTAATCCTGCCACTAAGCCAAGATTTCCAATAAAGCACCTTCATCAGCATCAACTCTGCCTCCAGTCTGTCCTGCATTTGGGTCCACCCTGCTCCACATACAACACATTCATCCAGTGTTATAAAGGGGAGACAGAAAAAAACCTGCATTTCTTCCCTCTCAAACAAAAATGATTGTTATGTTATTGTTTTTTAAAGTAGCACTTGAAGCAGTTCAACATATTTAATGAAGCTTGCGGTTTTTGGGTTGTAGCCATATGACTGAATGCATTTATTGCAAATTGCTTTGGTTGACAGTGTCAGCTAAATCAATACTGACACACCTTTCCATAGCTTATAGAAAATACCAGAGGACACAATACAAATGATTGGAACCCCTAGAAGAAAACATTGCTTAACTAGTCTGCAAAACCCTAATTGTGCAACTATTTCGGCTGGCATCTTGTTTTCATTATTTGAATAACGATTACTGCACCACCTTGTCTTTTCATGTTGTTAAGACACCCTGTATGTTTCCTCCGTTGCCCTGTGTGTTGTTACCAGGTTGGCCATCTTGATGTAGAAGAGGCTGTAGGCATCTTGGTGTTGGTAGACGTAGGCCAGAGCTCTGGGATGCGACTCATCTTTTGTCAAAGAGCTGATCCTGCTCCTGTCATGGTCACAAAGTAGAGCCTGAAAAACAGGTAATAAAGAGGATTTGATCTTTTGGTTATGTTGCAACATAGCTAACCACTACACCACCATTCAACAATAAAAACAAACTTGTGGGAGGACAGAAAATTGCAGTCATTACTGCAAGAAAAAAAGGGGAAATTGAAATATCTTAACCATAAAAGCTAGCCAGATTCAAGATAATTTGAAATTTTAAATCATCTCCAAACACCACATCACCACAATGTCCACATAACATACAGCACTAATTTCACATGGGAAACACTATTTCCTCATTTCAACCACCACTTATTTGTAAATGTTTAACAGACATTATATTACACAAATTTTACTGAAGTAAGAAATGTACATGCCAAACTTAAAAAATTTCAGGGACAAAAAAGTAAATCCTGACTTCCAACTGACGTGGATTATTTTCAGCATATCTGTGGAGGACTGAACTGACTCTCTTTTTTGTCAAGAAAGTATCGCAGAACAGTTTTATTCGACTGATCCATTTCAGTTGTAGAAATATTCTGCTTTTCCCTGCCAAAGGAATATTGAGAATTGTCCAATTTAGGAAAATGCAAATGTTATCTGGAAAAGGAGGGATAATCCAAATAGTTTTTCTATCCACTGGAAAACCACAATGGTTGTTGCGTTTGCACACAAGAACGATAAACTTGGAGGTTGCTGCTGGTCCTGCAGGACAACACAAAGAGGAAAGAGAGATTAAAGTCAGTGTGACTCACCCCGGTCCTTTCATCCACAATTTTCAGGCCACTGGTGGAAACTTTCAACCAGACTTTCTGCTTGTGTTTCCCCTGTTTTCTTGCTGCGGCCTCAAAGCCCTAACACAGAAGAGATATTAAAGCAAACGTTTGAGTGATTTAAATTATGAGCACAGAAAGAAGAGGCAAATTTTCAGTGTGGTGTGCAGGAGCAGGCATGTCCAAAACTGAAAATAATGTTTAATTTATATTAAAGCTGCTGTTTGCTAAAACACTCTCCCAAGATTACAAACCATAACTTGTAAATGTCATGCTGAAGTGGCATTTTAAGAGTTTCAACCATAAGGACAAGAAACGTGACACATGGATTGCACTGTGTGTTGGTCTGCTCTAATGTAAGCCCCAATTTTGTCATGTCCAGCTAAGAAGCTTACTGCATACTTCAAAAAACTCGTATATCATTAACTATTTCAATATTTTGTGGGATTACAGTCTGGTACGTTAAAATGAAGCCCTGTTCACAGTGCATCCACTGTGTAATATTTCATCTCTAGCCTGGATGCTGGTTTGAAGTTTGTACTTTAGTAACAGCCAAACCCACAACCAGAAATATTATATAATTATGCTCGCCAAACACATTGGTTTGCCTTTATCCATAATGTTACATAATGTTAACATTTTGTTGCTACTAGCAACCACTAGCCTACCGGCAGTCTTTCATAGCAGTTTAACTTGCACTGTTATATCAAGCATTTTTTCCAATTTGCCGTCAACATGTTGTCAAGCATTTTTTTATTTACTCCACAAATATCCTTGTTCGAGCATTATGTAGAATTTTTGCTACAGCTGTTCTATGATTGTTGCTTTGAAATGTATTTGTCTTTTGCGATTAATACACAAGCATTATACTAGCTATCTGAGGCTAATCAGTTGCTAAAAAAAACAAACATTCGTACTACTGCGTATTTTAATCTTTTTTCTGTTGTTGGCTTTCTATGAATACTTGGATAAGTATATTCTAAGGATACTCTATGAATACGGATAAGTTGATATTTTAGCAGGGCATGGTAACCAGATCTCCTGGTTTGTCTGGGATTGTGCTGGTTCCAAACTGGGTGTCCCAAGTCCCAACACATATTCAGCACTTATATACAGTGGGGCAAAAAAGTATTTAGTCAGCCACCAATTGTGCAAGTTCTCCCACTTAAAAAGATGAGAGAGGCCTGTAATTTTCATCATAGGTACACTTCAACTATGAGAGACAGAATGGGGGGAAAGAATCCAGGAAATCACATTGTATGGATTTTTAATGAATTAATTGGTAAATTCCTCGGTAAAATAAGTATTTGGTCACCTACAAACAAGCAAGATTTCTGGCTCTCACAGACCTGTAACTTCTTCTTTAAGAGGCTCCTCTGTCCTCCACTCGTTACCTGTATTAATGGCACCTGTTTGAACTCGTTATCAGTATAAAAGACACCTGTCCACAACCTCAAACAGTCAGACTCCAAACTCCACTATGGCCAAGACCAAAGAGCTGTCCAAAGAACATCATACCTACTGTGAAGCATGGGGGTGGAAACATGTTTTTCTGCAAAGGGACCAGGACGACTGATCCGTGTAAAGGAAAGAATGAATGGGGCCATGTATCGTGAGATTTTGAGTGAAAACCTTCCATTCAGCATCAGCAAGGGCATTGAAGATTGAAACGTGGCTGGGTCTTTCAGCATGACAGTGATCCCAAACACACCCCCAGCCCAGGCAACAACGAAGGAGTGGCTTCGTAAGAAGCATTTCAAGGTCCTGGAGTGGCCTAGCCAGTCTCCAGATCTCAACCCCATAGAAAATCTTTGGAGGGAGTTGCCCAGCGACAGCCCCAAAACATCACTGCTCTAGAAGGAGATCTGCATGGAGGAATGGGCCAAAATACCAGCAACAGTGTGTGAAAACCTTGTGAAGACTTACAGAAAACGTTTGACCTCTGACCAAATACTTATTTTCAACCATAATTTGCAAATAAATCTTTAAAAATCAGACAATGTGATTTTCTGGATTTTTTTTTTTGTCTCTCATAGTTGAGGTATACCTATGATGATGAAAATTGGAGACCTCTCATCTTTTAAGTGGGAGAATTTGCACAATTGGTGGCTGATTGGCTACTAATACTTTTTTGCCCCACTGTAGATATTTATCATGGTCTCACTCATTATTACCTAAAAAAACATAAATATAAAACATAAACAATGCACCACATGACCAAATTCAACACTGATTTTCTGTATGAGTGCTAATCAGTCACTCAGTTGTTGTCAAGGCCATGAAAAATGTGACATCATTGGGTTGAAAAGTGTGCTCGGAAAGTGTGCTTAACGATGAAATAATTGTCCTGCATCCTGATGACAAAGCCAATGATGTGTGCTAACTTGCTGAGCATGTTCACAAGTGCATACTTTGAGATAAACTTAAGGGTATTAGTTTGGAGGTTTGAAAATATGGTCACTGTACACTAGACGGGCAATGGCAATATGACAGCTTATATGTAATTTTGTGTACCCTGATTAACATCATATTAATACAATATATAGTAGATAGTAATAGACAGAAGACTAGTAGACATTTACATTGAAGCTCCTGTAAAATATTGCAGCATCTTTGAAATTATTCTGTTGGCATAATAAGAAGCCCAGTGTCCTTTTTGACACTCAGACATTTTTTTTATTTTACACATACTGGCTTTAATGTGGGGACCATCATTGTTTTGGTAATGTGTCAAGCTGGCAATATTTCAAAGTTACGCATCTGACTTTGGCTGTTTTATGATGACACTGATTCACTGCCAGTTTCTTGGTCCAAACATGGTCCAAGAGTTTTCAGCCCTCTTGGACCATGTTTGTTTTATCACTTGTTATTGTTTTTCTTATTTTTTTATACCCTTTTTTGAAAGCTGTAGCATACTAACACTCCCACTGGATAGTGCACAATTCTGTGAGATTAAAGGCTCCGATGTCACTGACATGTCAGAAGCCCCTTTTTTCCACTGCAGGAACTTTCCCACAACTCCTTTTCTATCCAAGGAAACCACTTATTGTGTCAAAATTTATACACAATTTACAATTTGCTTGAATCAAAGTTGATTTAATGTGCCAACTTTTACAACAGAAAAAAAGCCCTTTAATGTTGAATTAATTTAAATAAATTACTAATACAAAATGCATTAGTATTATCTCCCCAAGACTGTATTCAGTAGATGCTTCTTTGTGGCAATTATCTTTTAGTTGTGTTGTTATGGCGATGTAATTTTTCCTCATTGTTCTTTGCAAAACTGCTTAAATTCATGAGTGAATAGTGATTTTGGCCACGCTAGCAGTATGTCCTTAGGAATGGCCGGTCAGTCAGTCCATCATTTTTGTCCAGACTGAAGCAGCCTCATGGTAAAGGTGCATTGCAACATAACCACAATGCTCATGTTTTGACTCCCTGGCCAGAGGACCTTTGTTGTCACACCCCTCACCCTTCACCTGTTTCATGTCTCTTTACAGTGACCGAAATATCCTCACAACTATTGGATGGTTGAACAGACATCCATGGTCCCCAAAGGATAAGTCACTGACTTTGGTCATCCCCTGACTTTACCTCTAGCGCCACCAAGAGGTTCACATTTTTGTTTTTCAGTAAAATATCTCAACTGTGCAAACATTTATGCCCCGTTGAACTGTAATCATCTTGATGTCATGACATTTCTTCCTCTAGCACCATCTTCAGGTCAAAATTTCAGTTTGTCCAATATTTTTATTTGTTAATTAGCACATCTTTGCACTTTTAAAGACAGAGACCTTCTGGATTTCTAAACTGGGCCCAAGAGGTTGAAATGAGGAATTTGACTTTTCTGCAGTCTCCTGGATTTTTTTTTTTTTTTGCTATTTATTATTATTAACTAGTGGAGCTGCAGATCTTGGATGAATATACTGAGCTTAAATGCAGATGGACCTTATTTTGGTTATTCGTATTAAGTAATACAGAGGATTTAAGTAGACTGTTTATATGTCTGTTTGTTAGAGAATGATATGAAAAGTTGTTCATGATGTAATACAGATACTTTTCTAAAAAGTTTTTTTCTCTATATGTATTTTTCTACAAAGTTGTAAAAGATACATTTCTAAAATCACTAATGTGAACTTAGAATAAGGTGATTTGCTAAAGTTTTATATCTTCCAGAAAGAAACCGGAAAGAGATTGAGACACTACCCCGATGACTGTAAGATACTGGAACCCAAAGCATCTGGTGAATACAGTGTGGTGTACTGGAGACGAGTTGTGGTTTATTTTTGACGACTTGAACGGAAACTCACACTGATCTGCGCCTCACTGTGTGCTCTCAAAATAAGAAAGTGGGCCACATCATTAACATTGTTATTTCTAAGCCGTCTCTCTACAACTTTCATATTAAAGGCTCTTTCTACCTAAACCGCCACACAAATATAATTTGGCTAAAACACGAAAACTTCCAGCACTGTGCCAATTCTTTTCTTTGGCACAGTGGTGTAGTGGTTAGCAATGTCACCTCACATCAAGAGGCTTGTGGGTTCAATCTCTGGGCAAGGGCCATTCTCTGGGTACTCCAGCTGTTGTCAGGATAAGCAGGTATAGAAGATAAATGAATGAATTTTTGGACACAGCTGTCAAAACTAAACATAATGATTGGTCAAATTTAGTCATTAGCGGCATTTAGCGGCTGCTGTTTTTCAATTCCACTTGCCAAAGAAGATAACATCTCTCTCCAGGATGATCTCATTCAGTACAGGTCTCTGAGTCTGACTCTGTCATAACAACCACTAACAGCACATTTTAATCTCACTTGTCACACGATATCAGACGAATATGTTTATTTTTCATTTTCTTCCCAATAAAATGCATGTTGAGGAGGAGAAGATGATCACACAGACCGGTCAGTCAGCTTTAATTAAGAGAAGATGGAGGGAAGTTGACTTTGGCTGCATAGGGCGGACTACCTTCAGTTTCATCATGGAGTCCCAGCACATCTTGTCTCCCTGGGCGTCGGGCACCGGGTCCACGCCAATCAGCTTGGCTTTGTAGCGCACCCCGTCTCCATGGAAACGGGAGGTTGTGTCGCCGGGCGCTCCTGGGAAACATGGAGAGGGAGAGACACAGGGTCAATCTGTGAGGACAAATCTGTGTGAATCTGTGTGAGAGCGAGGAAATGTGTCCCTGTGTATATTTGCATTGATTAGTTGCGTCCTAATTGTGTTGGTGGGTCATAATTCAATTAAAGCACATGTATATTTGTGTTCTTAATATGTTTGTGCTCTTTGTGCTTAGGCAATGAGTTTTTGTGGATGTTTGTAGATGGATAATCAGTACAAGCATGTTGGTGTTTACATGTGCTTAATGTAGTTTCCGTGCGTGTTTGTAAGCAAATTGTTTGAGCAAGCTTTTGACTGATCCTTGGTCAATGTTTCATCTCATTTCCTGGAATGAAAACAGCTTTTTAGTGATTATGGAAATGTCAGTACGTGTTGTTGTAACAAAGGTCGGCTCTAAGGCAGCTTCACTCATGTTGTGTAACAGTTTACTGGCTTTTAGACACTGTTTAGTTTAATGTTCAGCACAAGTACACGTCTGCGTTTAACAGTTCAGTACAAACCAATAGTCAGTCAATGACCTGATCTGGTGGTAGTGGGGAAAGCCAGTACAATTAATCAATCAGTAAAATCACCCTTATATTCTCACTCACGCATTAACATATTTAGTGACCATTTGTTACTGCTGTGTTGGGTGTGGAGATTTTGATGTGGGTGGGATATAAATTTTCTGTTGACAAATTTCAATTTTAAGTACTTAAAGTACTTACTTTAGCTATGTGACAGATGATGAGCAAACACAAGTGCTTCCTTTATTCAGAGAAGCTCTGGAGAAGACTGAGTTGGCAAAATAAACTTCAATAAAAGCCCAGAGGACACATGATACAGGTCAAACTGCGGCTGCAGGATTCCTCAAGGATATTTCACTGCATTGCTTCACTCATGAATTCACTGATGTTTGAACCTTGAATGATCTCCTTCTGAAAACTTCTAACACTGTTGAAGGCGTCTTTGTAAATTTCTATCATAGTATGTAGAAAACATACATTTTACGAGGTGGTTTAGGAGGCTTCTGGGATACCCTCTACCCTGTCTGCTTACCAAGGAATTATTGTGTATTTTCTGCTTCTAAGGTATAATTTTCCTAGTTTTAGATTTTACTCTCATTATTTCTTTGGTTCTTTCTCCACCTTGGTAAAAAAAAAACGTTGACTGGTCTGTGAAAATGCCTCGATAAAAGACAAGTCCAGGACTTTATTCTTCCACTGCAGACAAAGTGTGATACAGCAGCTTGATTATCACCAGCTGAGCTCAAGCAAATTGTACCTCTGAGGTCACAAACTTTAAAACTCATCTTCTGAATTTAATACCTAAGATTCACCTCTTTACGATTACCAGTCGAGTTTTCCACTCTCATGTGTTTGCAGTCTGTTACATTTTCCTCTAAGGTGTGGTAGCAAAGCAAACATGACTTACTTACTTACCTCTGATCTTACTCTAAGCTTAAAAAAACAGCCAAAGTAAGATGAGAGCACATCATCTGATGTCAGCATGCTTTATTAGCTTTTACAATCCTTGTAACCTTGAAATATATCATTAAAGTGTGACTACTGCAGGTGCTCTGTTGTTTTTATAGGCACAGAACTGTAAGATAGTCTCACATAAAGTGATCATACTCTCATAACCATCATTGCTCATGGTGGCTAATGAGTAACATTTTAAAACAGACTGTGTGTGGGTTACATTTTTAAAGCTCCCAGAAAGGAGAACAAACAGCTTTGCTGACAAACAATCTGTTTGCTGATGTAAATACCTGAAAAGATGGTGCCTTTGAAGTGACTCGAGCTGTAATTCGCAGCAGACGAACAAACATTTATCCACTTGACACGAAGACTTCTCTGAGTTTCAAGGAAGGATTTAAAGGATTTCCAGTAAGACACAAGTTTAACAAAGCTTAATAGCTTAACAACGTGTTCCTCCAACAGCTGGAACAGCTGGACACCCTCCAGCGGTGCGTGACGGAGGAACAAAACAGTTTACCTGAAAACGCCATCCAGTGTTTCCCCGAGGTTTACAGATTTGGGGGGCAATGCGACGCGATACTTTTTCCGACCGGGGGGGGACGCGACGTGACGTGACGGTGCGCGCAACACGCGACATGTTTGTCGAGCGGGGGGTGCGCGCGCTCCTTAATATAATGGTAGAGGAAAGACTGCCATCACTTCCCATCAGACATTAACAGACTCACTGTCACAGATCAGACCAGGGGACATACAGTACTTTACCCACAGTATTTAGAAATAGTCTCCATTCTGACAGTATCAGTCCAGTCTATTTACAGCGAGATGGTTTGGGTCATTACATAATAACTGTTTTCAATCCATCAGTTATGTAGTATTTAGAAATGACGTTACATATCTTTCTATTTTTTAAGTTTTAGTAAAAATAAGGCCATATTAGGTTAGAATAAAACAAAGAAATAATCGATTCAGCTGAAAAACTCTGATCAGACAGAATTATGTGTTTTTTCTGAGTACATATAGCTAATGTTGTAACTACTAGAAATTGTGGGCTTGAATTAGCCTGCCCAACCATGTCTGAAGAAACAGTGCACTCAGCAGGCTTTGAATGGTTGTTCTCAGGTCACAGCTTCTGTTAGGAGGCACAACTCTGAACTTAACTTTTATTCTGAGAAACAGTCCGGACAGTCAGAAGCAGCTGAGCACTTGTACCTCTTGCGTTGGAGGGAAGCCAGGTCCTGACAGCAGCTTGGCCCGGGACAGGACAACTTCCAGCCGACTGCTCCGTCTCCGTCATGACGAGGTCTGTTTGGAAATTCAAGGCCGAGGGGGCTCAGGGTGCAGTGAAAACAAGGTGGCCGTTGCACTTGTTTGCTGCAAAAGAGTGCGCCGCATCAGTTTGACAGCTTGAGAAGAAAAAGACATCAGCGTTCATTATCGTCGGAAAAAGTGGACAGAAACAGCACCTTCAGATTTAAGCAAGTCCTGCGATGAATCTGTGTTTTTATTCCATAAAAGGCAGAGGAGAATATGTTCAATGCACCTCACCTGCAGGGAGTGTGTCTCAGCTCTGACCCTGACTGCTTGGCTCGGCTCACAGTTGAAACTTCTCAGAGCCAAAGGTCAGGCCACGGACTCACTGGTGATATATTAACATCCGCTGGGAGTCCCAAAGACATGGGAACTCTTGTAGGAGACTTAAGAGGCTTCAGTAGGAAGGATGGTCAGCATGGTGCTTTCCCTCACTGGGGAGGAGTGAGAGGTCATGTGTTTCCCTGAAGGACAGGCCTTGGGTGGCATTTTCTTAAAATAACAGATGACCTAAATATGTCTGGCTGCCAAATAAATGTTGAGTTTGCTGAAAACCTCTGCTGGAAGGACAGTTGAGAGAGACCAGAAAACAGTGCGTGCAAACAAACTAATAAATCTTTAGGTAGCACTTGAAAGGATTTTGATGGCTAACAGTTTTGGAAGCTGTCAGAAAGAGAAAGAACATCTTGCTCCAGTAATATCTGTACGATTATGTTACATAATCCCTTATGTATAAAGTTGCTAATGTTAGCAGCTCTGTAAGGCTGCACTAAAAAGAATACATTAGTTATATCTCAATTTGGTGTCAGATGTTGTTGTTTCAGCCTTTGAATCCACTGAATTAAGTTGATGGGACCACTTTCATTGTTAGGTTAGGTGCACGGTGAAGTAGAGTTGGACCCAGATGCAGACGAGGCAGGAGGCAGATAGATGGTAAACTCTTTATTCACGGTAAAACACGGAGAACACAGGGACGAGGCAGGAACACAGGGTGGCACAGGGAAGCACAGAGAAGCACAAGAAGGCACGAGAAAGCACAAGAAGGCACAAGAAAGCACAAAGAAGCACGGGGAAGCACAAGAAAGACAAAACTGATCAACAGCAGACGACACGACAAAGAACAAAGGAGAAGGACTGACTTAAATACACAGGAGGAAAGGGAAGTGGAAACAGGTGAGGAGACTAATGGGGACAGGTGAAACCAATTGGGGCGGAGCAGGCAATCAAAAAAGGAGGGAAACACGAAGGACAGGAAGTAAAGTGCTAAACCAGTGAGGAAAGACGAGAGACTACAAAATAAAACAGGAAATACACAACAACAGGTAACATACACACACATAACAGTACCCCCCCCTCAAGGGATGGCTTCCAGACATCCCCCAGAAAGTCCAACAAGGCTAAGCAGGGAGGGTGGAGGGCGTGCGGAGGAGGGATTCGGGATGGGCGGAGGGGGTCTGGAGGAGGGATTGGGCCCTCGCCGGCGGTGACGGCCGATGATAGGCGGATCTTGGCTGAAGCCAGGAGCCCTCTGGCGGCGACAGAGGCGAAGAGATGAAGGCTGGAACCCTCGGGAGGCCGACGGCGGAAGCAGAACCCTTCGCCGGGAGGCCGGCCAGGCGGCGAGAACCCTCTGGTGGCCGGCCAGGCGAAGGTGAAGACTTTCCTCTGGCGGCGGCGGATGCAGAACCCTTCGGGAGGCCGAGGCCAGGCGGCGATGGCGAGAGACCTGAGACCCTTTACGGTTGGCTGGCGGCGGCGAAGACCCTCTGGCGGCTGGCGGGCGAGGCCTCTGGCGGCTGGCTGAGGCGGCGACGGAGGCGGTGAAGGCAGAGGCGGAGACCCTCCAAGGCGACGGCGGTGGAAGGCCCAGGAACCCGAGACCGGAGACGGCCAGGTGAGTGGTGGCGTGAGACCCTCCAGAGGCCGGCCGGTGGTGACGAAGACGAAGCCTGCAGAACCTTCTGGTGGCCGGACGGTGGAGGCGAAGCCGGAGAACCCTCGGGAGACCGACGGCAGTGGCGAACCTCCTCTGGCGGCTGGCAACGGCGAATCAGTTCAGGAGAGGTGTCGGCGGGGAAGGCCGGCTGAAAGGGAGCTCCGTCTCGGGGCACTGGGAGGCTCACTGGGAGGCTCGAGGGGGGGCAGCTCAGTCTCTGGTCTCGAGGGCACTGGGAGGCTCACTGGGAGGCTCGGGCTCAGTCTCAGGGGGCACTGGGAGGCTCACTGGGAGGCTCGAGCTCTGGGGCACTGGGAGGCTCAAGCTGGGAGGCTCTGGGGCACTGGGGCAAGCTCAGGCATCTCAGTCTCGGGGGCACTGGGATGCTCAAGCTCTGGGGCACTGGGAGGCTCAAGCTCAGGGGCTCTCAGTCTCGGGGGCACTGGGAGGCTCACTGGGAGGCTCGAGCTCAGTCTCGGGGGCACTGGGGGCACTGGGCTCACTGGGAGGCTCGGGAGGCTGGGACTCAGTCTCAGTCTCGGGGGCACTGGGGCGCTCACTGGGAGGCTCGAGCTCAGTCTCGGGGGCACTGGGAGGCTCACTGGGAGGCTCAGGCTCGAGGGAGGCTCAGGGGCACTGGGAGCTCGCTCGTCTCTGCTCACTGGGACCTCACTGGCTCGAGCTCAGCCTCTGGGACACTCAGCTGGGGACTCGGCGGCTGGACTGCCGGCTGCGCTGCGCAAGCTGCGGACTCGGCGGCTGGAGGCCCAGAAGCTGGGCCGCAGAGCTGAAGGCTAGGATGGGCGGCAGGCGGACTGCAGACTGGACTTGCGGACTTGATGCGGCTGAGGCTGCCGGCGGTGGGCTCGGAAGCTGGGCCGCAGGCTGAAGGCTGAAGGCTCAGGCTGAAGGCTCGGAAGCTGAAGGCTCGGGAGGCTGAAGGCAGGGGCCGCATGGGTTGAAGGCTCAGGGGAGCTGGGAGACTCCTGGAAGCTGGGCCGCAGGCTGAAGGCCCGGGAGCTCGGAGCTGGGCACTGAGGCTGGGAAAACAGGCTGGGCCAAGCAGGCTGGAAACCCGCTGGCTTGGAGGCAGGCTGGAAACCCGCTGGCTTGGAGGCAGGCTGGAAACCCGCTGGCTTGGAGGCAGGCTGGAAACCCGCTGGCTTGGAGGCAGGCTGGGGTGCAGGCAGTAGGCTAACTGGCCGAGGCTGCGTCTGTGGCTGCGGCCTAGCAGGGCTAGCAGGCCAAGGCTGCGGCTGTGGCTGGAGCTGACACTGCGGCTTGGCAGGATGGAGCTGTGGTGGTGACTTGGCAGGCTGAAGTTGGGGCTTTGGCTTGACCGGCTGAAGAGACTGTGGCAGATGAAACAACTGGAGCTTGGCTGGTAGAGTGTCCAGAGCAGTCAGCAGTTCCTCAAACAAGCCCGGCACTTTTCTCAACAGCCACGAGAGTCGCGAGCCAAGCGATCAATTACCTCCTCCAAACCTATCCGCCGGTCCACGTGGTCCAGGCACGGGTACAGGAGGACAAACCTCCTGATCACCTGAAATGATCTCTCCCCATGTTCCCGGGCTCCTACGGTGTCCGCTGGGTCCATGTCTGGTCGTGTCGTTCTGTTAGGTTAGGTGCACGGTGAAGTGGAGTTGGACCCAGATGCAGACGAGGCAGGAGGCAGATAGATGGTAAACTCTTTATTCACGGTAAAACACGGAGACACAGGGACGAGGCAGGAACACGGGTGGCACAGGGAAGCACAGAGAAGCACAAGAAGGCACGAGAAGGCACGAGAAAGCACAAGAAGGCACAAAAAGAAGCACGGGGAAGCACAAGAAAGACAAAACTGATCAACATGAGACGACACGACAAAGAACAAAGGAGAAGGACTGACTTAAATACACAGGAGGAAAGGGAAGTGGAAACAGGTGAGGAGACTAATGGGGACAGGTGAAACCAATTGGGGCGGAGCAGCAGCAATCAAAAAAGGAGGGAAACACGAAAGGACAGGAAGTAAAGTGCTAAACCAGTGAGGAAAGACGAGACTACAAAATAAAACAGGAAATACACAACAACAGGTAACATACACACATAACATTCATCCAATTAATAGTAACAATTTTGGTTGCAACCATTAAAGGTCCGATTTCTAACATTAAGAAAATGCTTGCTAACAATGACAGCTGTGATCATTCATTCACCTGCAGTCAGCATCCTGTTGAGCCAGCATCGGCCAAAACGATGACGTGACAAACACACGACTGAACGTGACTGACAGGCATCATGTTGACAGCTTGTCTTTTAATATAGCTGTTCAAAAAATGTGTCTTTGTGGAAAGCTAAGCAAACCATCTGTTTGCTGCAGCATCATATGAGAGTCATGTCCACTGCTTCATGTAAATTTTGGCAAGAAACCAAATAAGTAGGAAACTATCAAACTATTTCTTGATGTAAATGATCTGAATACTTCTTCCACCACTGCTATTTTTCCTTAATACATAGTCAGAGATGTTACTGGGAAAATTGGCAACAGAGTAAGAGGATACAGAGAAAGAGGCTGGCTGTCTCAGTCATGATGCTGTCTCTCTCAAATCACCGGGCCCTCCACTTGAGAGAGCTCAAAATGTGAGTGATGCACTTTCTGGAATAAATATTTATGGACCAGATCACTTATGACATGATAGTTAGGTCAGCAAAGGCTTCTCTGCATGTAGAAACATTTTCTCATGAAGCAGTGCTAATTTGTTGAACCCTTCCCCATCCCCCAGGAACAGGAAAAGTTTTATCTCAGATTAGGCACAGATTCCCCTAGAATCCGCCTAATTTTCTTTAAGGTCAATCTAAAATAAACCCAGGATATTTCAATCAGCTGGCAGAATTAAATAACCCGAGGATATTCCAGTGAATAAGTGGATAACACCAAAGACAGTAAAAAGTCATGTAGATTACTGTCATCACAGCAGTGGGGGGGTTTCCTTTTTTTTTTTAAAGAACAACAAGTGTGGGATCACAGTTAGAGATTTCCCAACAGTGAAGAAGTCAGCAGACATGTCTCACAGAGGTTGAGGCAGGGGGATACGTCGCCCTGCTCTGTGACTAGCTTACATGTGTTGGTCGCTTTGTCATCAAGCTGTCATGCAAGTCAGTAACTGTTGAAACCCCCTTATACGAAAAGACATACAGTAGACATGACCTCAACATCTGCAGCTACAGCGTGGTTGATCTGATCCAAGACAAACCTTGGTGCCTGCTGCTGAACCGTTGCCCGGCTTATGACGAACGGCTCTTGAGAATAATCATAGAATAAACATAGAATAAATGACAACCAAAATTACCTTAAATGCTGCAGAATGAAGTGGAGCACATTATCAGTCTAAGGCTGAGTGCCGCAGCCAGATCTTATCCTTTGTTTTGAAATGCATCCAAGTGCACAAACTTAAAAAAGAGAAGGCTTGTTTATCCAGACTTTTTAGACAGTAGGCCCACACAAAACACGCCTGTTCTAAATGGCCTGATTACGTGCCCTTTGATTTTGCAGATTTAAGCTTTCTTGAACTGCTTTTTAGAACAACTTCACACGTGCTATCTTGAGTCCTCAGCAATACATCCTTCAAGTGTGAAGACAATCAGATGGGTGGTTGTTGAGATAATCAAAGGAAAGGCAGACAGACACCACTAATGTGTGGAAAGGTGATTCCTGTGTAATGTTGGTAACAGGGAAATGTCCAGGAGTGGCCTAACTCTAACCCTTAAAGTATTGTCGGCTATGTGCTTGGTCAGAGGCAGGACTTAAATTCAGAGCAACTGACAAGATTTCCTTTTCAGTCAAGTCAAGTCAGTTTTATTTCTATTGCCCAGTGTCACAATTCAAAATCTGAGGTGTCTTGAGGTTCTTTACAATCTGTACAGCATACGACACCCTGTTCTTAAACCCTTGAATTGGAAAAGGGAAATCCTGTAATGGGGGAAATAATGGAAGAAACCTCAGGAAGGACTTATTATTACATTTATATTACATATTACATTTGTATATTACCACTTTGCTGTGTTGGGATTTGTCTGTTTATCTTTCAAATCAAGAAAATGCTTGTACTGCGACCTGTGATGATGATCTTCTTCACAGTTAAAGGAGGACTTGGCTCCTTCATTGCTTCCCAGCTAATGGGTTCTGACTGAAAGATGACGACAAACACGCATTCCTGCCTAAACAGCAAAATCAAATTCATCTGCAGCTCTCCAGCACGTTGATTTGAAAGAGCCTCGGTCAGATTATTCTGACCAATGCCATCAAGTGTTTCCCACAGTTGACATAATATAGTGAAGGACGACAAAACTGCTGATGTTGCATGAAAACCTCCGAACCCCAGTTTTGCGGATGTTCATGTTGGAAGTTAAGCTGAGGGATAACATGTTCTTCCGTGAGTTGTGGAAAGTCTGTGACCTCTTGAGTGGATGAAAAGATTCAAAAGCTCACTGGATAAAATGTTCTTTAATAAAGTTAAACAAAATGCTGGTTCTGTGAGTCACATTTTTGGTGATTGGAGGTTTTATCTCAAAGTGTCAAGATTTTTGTTGCTACATATAATTATAATCAGTGTACGCATTTTATGTTGTTGCTCTACATAGGGGTTTTTGCATTGGTGAATGGAGATAAAAACGACATTCAGAATCCGTAAATCATTAAAACTTGACAGAAATAAAACATAAAATAATTGTAAATCAAAGTAAATTAAAGTTCAAAATAAAGAACAGAGATGAGCAGATCACAACACACAGAGAGGGAGTGTGAACAGGACATCATTACCCCAATATATTATATTCACAGAGCAAATACTTTTTTGCTGCTATATTAATGTTTTAATATTGTATGTAGACCCTTTAAATGAATATCTTTTAATATTTTGTGAGATCTATGTTAAAAAAACATTGTTAGTAATGTAATGTTTGTTAAGACTGGACACACAGAACAGGAGAACCCAAATGCAGGACAGCGGACACAGCAGACTGGTTAAGAAGAATTTATTTCAGAAAAGATCTTACGACCTCAGAGCTTGAATTGGTAGTAGACCTCGAAACGAAACGACGTGACTTGATTCTTTTGCTTAGTTCAGGAACATGAACTCGGCGCTGGATCACAAACAACGATCTGGCAACGAGACAGGGGAAACGCAGACAATATATACACACACGAGGTAATGGGAAACAGGTGGAAACAATCAGGGCAAGGGGCAGACAATCTCACAAGGCGGGAAACACACAAGGCAGGAAATTAAGGAACCTGAAACAAGAGGAAAGTAAGGGATTTCAAAATAAAACAGACAAGCCAGAACAGGAAATAGAAACGTGACAGACATGAAACTTTAACAAACTTGACGAGACATAACATTACCCCCCCCCATCCCAGTCGACCAGAAACTGTCTTCCCCGGCCCCTCTTGCGTACCGCCAGCAGCTTCTTTACCGCGTAGAATGGCGGGCCCCCCGTCAACCATCCTAGGCGGAGGCGGTGGTTTGGAGGGTGGCACCAGCAGACTCTCGCAGAAAGGCTTCAGTTTGCTGACGTGGAAGGTTGGGTGAACACGCAGGGACCTGGGGAGATTCAACTGGACAGAAACAGGGTTTATTATTTTTGAGACTGGAAAAGGACCCACAAACCTGGGAGCGAGTTTGCGGCTGTGGACATGAAGAGGCAGGTCTTTTGTGGATAGCCAGACTTTCTGGCCTGGATGGTAGGCTGGTGCTGGTCTGCGGCGACGGTCGGCGGCAGCCTTCATCCTGGACTGGCTCCTCAGGAGCATCCGCCGTGCGGCGTCCCAGATCTTCCGACACCTCTTCACCATGGCGTGAGCCGAAGGTACTGTTACCTCTGTCTCGTTGGTGGGGGAGAGAGGAGGCTGGTACCCAAAAACCACTTGGAACGGAGAGAACCCGGTGGCCGCAGTGGGCAGGGAGTTGTTGGGCATACTCCACCCAAGTGAGATGCTGACTCCATGTAGTTTGGTTTTGCGCCACCAGGCATTTTAGGCACGTCTCCAGCTCCTGGTTCAGCCGCTCTGTCTGGCCATTGGACTCCGGGTGATAACCGGAGGATAGGCTGACGGTGGCACCGAGGAGGGAGCTTGAAAACAAAACTCCTTCCAAAAGGCTGCGATGAACTGTGGACCCCTGTCAGAGACAATGTCACAGGGAAGACCGTGGATGCGAAAAACTTGGTTTATCATAATTTGTGCAGTTTGCTTGGCTGTGGTTAGCTTTGGTAGTGGAATGTGGAATGAAGTGTGTCATTTTGGAGAACCGGTCTACCACCGTCAGCACTACCGTGTTACCTTGGGATGGAGGCAGACCCATGACATGAAGTCCAGCGATATGTGTGACCAAGGTCTATGTGGCACCGGTAGTGGCTGGAGGAGCCCCATCCGGGCCTGCCTTGATGCCTTACCCCTGGCACAGACAGAGCAAGCTTTGACGTACTCAGCCACATCCTTTGTGATAGACGGCCACCAGAATCTTTGAACCACAAAAACCGGTTGCGAGGGCAGCCCTCAGGAAGGTTGTTTCTCCATGACTCGCTCGCTGCACATCCTTTTCTATCTGCCAAGTCACCAATCCTACCACACACGGTCTAGTGGTAGGATAGTTTCAGGCTCTTTGGCAGTTGGTTCCGGCGCATACAGGCGGGACAGCGTATCAGGCTTGCCATTCTGTGACCCCGGCCTGTACGAGCGAGAGCGTGAACCGGAACCTGCTAAAGAAAAGTGCCCACCTTGCTTGACGAGAGTTTAACCGTTTTGCAGACTTCAGGTATTGCAGGTTCTTATGATCGGTCCAGACGATGAATGGCTGTTCTGCCCCCTCCAACCAGTGACGCCATTCTTCGAGTGCCACCTTAATCGCCAGCAGCTCCTTATTTCCCACGTCGTAATTCCTCTCGGCCGGTGTTAGTTTGCGGGAGAGGAAGGCACATGGATGGATGCGGTTGTCCGTGGCAGACCTCTGCGAAAGTACTGCTCCGACTCCTTCATTTGAAGCATCCACTTCCACCACAAACTGGAGCGCTGGGTCCGGCACCGTCAGGACAGGAGCTGTGGTGAACAGTCTCTTGAGTCTTTGGAATGCCTCCTCTGCCTTGGAAGTCCACTGAAAGACTGACTTAACAGAGGTTAATGCATGCAGGGACGCTGCAACAGCGCTAAAATTTCTTATGAACCTGCGGTAAAAGTTAGCGAACCCCAGGAATTGCTGTACCTTTTTTCTGGTTGTGAGTGGGGGCCAGTTGGTGACTGCACTAACTTTTGCAGGATCCATCGAAATGTTATTTGCTGTGATGACGTAGCCCAGGAACGTGACAGAGGAGGCATGAAAGTCACACTTCTCTGCCTTAGCATATAGTTGGTTCTCCAGCAGGCGAATCAGGACCTGCCGAACATGACGTTGGTGGGTGGCTAAGATCGGGAGAGAAGATGAGTATGTCGTCTAAATAAACAAAAACGAAATCATTCAGATATTCACGTAATATTTCATTGATAAATGACTGAAAAACAGGCTGGGGCATTGGTTAACCCAAAAGGCATAACTAAATATTCATAATGTCCCTGTGGAGTGTTAAACCCAGTCTTCCACTCATCTCCTTCCCGAATCCGCACCAGGTGATAAGCGTTCCGCAGGTCCAGTTTGGTAAAGATTTGCCTGCTGGAGTAGCTCAAAGGCAGAGGAGATAAGTGGTAACGGGTAACGGTTCTTGACCGTGATCTCATTTAGTGCACTATAGTCAATGCACGGCCAGAGTGAACCGTCCTTCTTACCAACAAAGAAGAAGCCGGCTCCAGCCGGTGATGGACGTATGATGCCGGACCGCAGCGACGCTTCAATATATTCTTCCATGGCCTTCCTCTCGGGGCCGGAGACGGAATAGAGCCGAGCCTTAGGAATCGGAGCCCCTGGCAGGAGGTCAATGGCACAGTCCCATTCATGGTGGGGGGGCAGTGACGTAGCCTTTGCCTTGTTGAACACTTCTTTTAGGTCGTGGTAGCAAGGTGGGACTTTGGATATATCTGGGTAGTCGCTGGGGTTCGGGATCAGTTCTCCAGTACTCCGCGGGCCGCTGTAACAAGAGAGGAGCAGACAAACACAAGACATGACAGGTAGACCCCCACTGCTTCACCCTCCCTGTTTCCCCAATCAATGCTTAACTAGCCATGGAAACCCAAGAATGAGTGGGTGAGATGAGCAGTCAAATACATGAAATTGCATGTCTTCTCTATGTACAGAGTCTATGGTAAGTGTTACTGGGAGAGTCTGATTTGTGACAAAATTCAGCAGTTTGCCATCCAGAGACCTGGCACTGACCGGGCTCTGGAGAGGTTCCAAGCTTATGCCGAGAGAGGAGGCAACAGCCTTGTCCATCAAACTCTCATCGGCACCTGAGTCTATCAGAGCTAGCAAAGGCGTGGTGTTACCATTAACAGTGAGTGTCACCGGGGTGAGGGACCGAGGAGGATTATTCTTGACAATAGGTCAGGCTCACCAGGGTCCTCCTTACTCCTGATGAGCCTCCTCTTTTACCGGGCAAGTGGAGACGCTATGACCTGGTTTGCCGCAATAAAAACAAACTCCCTCTTTCAACCTCCGGTGACATTCCTCTGGAACCAACTTTGCCCTGCCTAGCTGCATGAGTTCCTCTGGAGCAACAGATGGCGCTGGCACCGGGGTAGATGACGGGGTTGATCTCCTGTATTCCCAGGAACCCGCGTAGCGCCCCCTGGCTCTCGGAGGACCTCCGGATCTGTTGACGCCTCTCTCGCTCCCTCTCCTGGAGACGGTTGTCAATTCGGGTGGCCATGTCTACTAGGCTTTCGAAATTACCTGCCAATTCCATCGGTGCTAGATGATCCTTGATTTCCTCATTAAGTCCGCTGACAAAGGCGTCGCTGATCGCCACCTCATTCCATCCACTGTCTGCCGCCAGGGTGCAGGAATTCAATGGCATAATCCATCACCCTCCGGTTTCTCTGCCGGAGGTTGAACAGCGCTCGTGATGCCTCTCGTGCTGGAGAGGTATTATCAAACATACGGGATAAAGTTTGTGAAAAGTCTTTACTTTAACATTCTGGCACACCGCCGCCCCTCGAGTAGCCCACTCAGCCGTGGCCCAGGCTGCCGCCCTCCCAGTCAGATGAGACACCATAAACGCGACTCTTGCCTGCTCCGAAGAAAAGGCAGCCGGGTCGTTCTTAAAATGGAGATCGCATTGTACCAAGAAGGGGCGACACTCACCGGATTCTCCCGAGAATTTCTCCGGTGGGGCCAGACGAACAGGGGGAGCAAGGTGGGGCAGACGTAGTAGCAGCTGATGGTGCGGACGGCTGTGCAGAAAGCTGGCGTGGCCGACGTGGGGGGAGCCAACCCCTCCAAACGGGTGACCACGAGTTGTAGCTGAGCGGTGAGTCTGTTAACCTGTGCGGCGACCGCCGTTTGTAGCTCCGCCTGGCGATCGGTGAGTTGTTTGACTCCCGCAGCGATGGTATTCAGCTGGGTCTCATGAAGCTGTAACTTGGTTCCCTGTGAAGACAGGGCTGACCTGACGGTGTCAGCGTCCGCTGGGTCCATTGCTGGCCAGATCGTTCTGTTAAGACTGGACACACAGAACAGGAGAACCCAAATGCAGGACAGCGGACACAGCAGACTGGTTAAGAAGAATTTATTTCAGAAAAGATCTTACGACCTCAGAGCTTGAATTGGTAGTAGACCAAGAAACGACGTGACTTGATTCTTTTGCTTAGTTCAGGAACATGAACTTGGCGCTGGATCACAAACAACGATCTGGCAACGAGACAGGGGAAACGCAGACAATATATACACACACGAGGTAATGGGGAACAGGTGGAAACAATCAGGGCGGGGCAGACAATCTCACAAGGCGGAAACACACAAGGCAGGAAATTAAGGGAACCTGAAACAAGAGGAAAGTTAAGGGATTTCAAAATAAAACAGACAAGCCAGAACATGAAATAGAAACATGACAGACATGAAACTTAACAAACTTGATGAGACATAACAATGTTGAATTCTGGTGAATCTCTTGGGGTGAAGGCTGTGGTGCTACTGGAATATTATTTGCATACGGAGGTGAAGAAAATGTAGAAAATGACAAATCTCTCATTTTGATTTGGCATTTTGTGGCGACTGTGAAGTTGTGGAGGTGGGGTGGGGTGCTCACATCCCACTCCTTGAAAACACACATGTTTAAAATCGCTGTTCCAACCCTGGCAACAATTTTCTGTGGGAGAAAAACTATGAATATTTAGTCAAATTCAGGGTCACAGCACTGAAATTTTCAAATCCTGATCTGTCAGCTGTTCTCTGGGATAATTTTGGCCCACGATGTCGCAGTATCTGTAAAGTCACATATTAAGTGTCAGTATCAGCTGTGTACTGGTACTAACTGCTTACTGTGGAGTCTGAATCCCTGAAATATAACTTGCTGCTGGGTACAGTTTATAGTTAGAAGTGTTAATTTAACTTTAACAACAGCTTACATTCACACTACAATCAAACAGTTAAACATACATGATACTGTTCTATTTCTTTAACACTTTGTATTCTCAAAACGTATTACTTAATAAACTTGTATCAAATCCAGCGCAATTACTGGTGAATAAACACAGTTCCACAGTTCGATCTTTTTACTCTCTGTGGACCAAAGCACAAGAAAAACAACAACAGTTCCAGCATCTGTGGTCCAGATAGATTTGAAGCAAGATAAGTGAATAAGTGAGGTATGTGTTTTACTCAAATAGAGCGAGTGCTACCATATATGAGGATTGGACTGAAATGTCTCAGCAGTTATTGCGATGATATTTTGTACAGACAGTGACATCCCCATGAGTATGAATCAAGTCTACTGACCTTCCAATCAGCTTTACTTTATATTTACTGCTGATTATCGAATGGTAGCACACTAAAAGGCTTAACCAAGGTGGTGAACATGCACAGAAAAAATCACAGCTGCTAAACATCAGTGTGTTAGCATTGTGGGTAAAAAACTTCCCATCCAAAGGTGCAAATTTTAACTGAATTTTGAGAAAACTGACTAAAGAAAATATGAATGTGTGTGAATTAACGCTTTTTTCCACTCACTACTTTTATGTGATTATTAGTCATTGGTTCATTAAGTGGCGTTAATGCTCCCGTTAAGTGCCATTATATGATTGCAGAAGAATATGGCACTCAATGTAACGAGTCAAACAAGTGAAGAAAAGCACAGCAGAAAACATGATGGAAATATTTATGTTTGTTTCATGTGTTATTTTCAAGAACTTCCTCAAGAACTAAGTCGCACGTTTTATGTAGCTCATTATTTATTTACTTTGTTTTCATTCCAGTTAGTTTTGGTTTCACATTAAAATAGACATAGAATGAGCATAAAACATTGATAGATTGCCCTTATACATAAAATAAAAAGGTGATAACATAAGATAGAAAATACAATTATTGTTATTATCATCATTCACTTAATGATAATAATAGAAGTTAAAAGAAATCTTAAAAAATCTTGATCAATCTTGAACTTTTTCACCTTAGCCAAATATTTTTACAAAAGATTTGAGATTTAAAAATAAAAGTCACACACTTATGTGCAAATTGGAAATGCACATAAAAACTGATGAATGGAAAAAGTACCTACTGTGCGCATGTTTGTGTGCAAAATGTCAAACTAACTTCAGTTTTTTGTCACTGAAGTCTCAAGACTACACATTTATTAACTTTTATTAGTCATGGGTGACCAATTCACGGCTAAAATCAGGCCGAATCCATACAGTGTCTACCTGTCTAAACACAGAAGTGTTACAGGCAATGTCTGATTGTTAGTAACTACTATATGTTACAATTACTATGCTGTCACTTGAGTTATACATAAGATTTTGTCAGAATTATGACATTGAAAAACTGATGAAAAGGACATTTGCTTTGGCTCAGTTCTGTTCAGCTGTCTGTGACTTACTGAGTTACATTTTGTCTGAGAAAACATGGTGGACATGAATGCAGGACACAACACAGTAGGTAGGTGAGTGACAAATTGGGTTAATTGTCAAAATAGATGGAGATGGCTTGATGGAGGGGAAGGTGGAGGATCTATGAAGGGAGATGGCAGAGCTGGCATGGCAGTGAGGAGGGGTGGAAGCGTGGCCGGCAGTTCTGGTGTGGAGAGGCAAACTGCCTGATGAGGAAGCTGATGAGTAACTGACGAGTGAACAGGGAGTTAGTACGAGCATTAGAAACAACAAAGAGATACTGAGCAGACTAAAGGTAGTGGAGGTCGCAACCACAATCTGGTGATGAGTGACGGTGGGAGGGGCTGGTGTGGGGCAGCTGAGCCGACCTGGGAGTGGTGATGAGCTGAAGACTTCCAGGTGTGGTGAACAGCAAAGTCCGGGAACCAGGGGCGCCCAGAAATGAACATACCCACACCACCACACACGTCTGATTGAGAGGGCTTATTTTTTATTTTTCTATGAGTCTATTCCTTCTCATCATGGCTTTAAGTTTACAGAAACTCAAACTGCCTCAGCAGAAATTCACTGGTGTGAAATTGTGTGTTACCCACACAGCGTTTAATGAGGTTTCTTTAAATTAGGTTTAATGAGGGGCAGAGTTATTTTCATGAGAAGAATTGAGAGATGGATGACGACAAGTGATTAAACTAAAACAGAAACCAGACCCTTACAGGTTACCCCCTTTCTGCTCTTCATAAATAAATCCCACCATCCTAATATTTTTTAAGTCAGGGTCCTGGTCCCCGGGGGGACATGGATTGCCAGGAAGCAAGTCGGGGTAAGTCTTTACCGTGAACTGCGTCATTTTAATTCCTGTAAGAATGTAGAGGAGTGTGACATACAGTAAGAATTTCTTCAACAAAAGGCAGTGTGTTTGCAATACACAGAAACATCTTGTGAAAACGTGACCAGCAAATTTATTGTATGGGAATTTAGCCACAGCCCTTATCTTGTCTTATCTTATCTTATCTTATCCTCTATGTACAAGAATATCGCCATGCAGCCGGTCATAACCTACATGTGAAGTTGAAAGAAGCAGCATTGCTTTCATCAAACACAAGACGATATCTGTTCATCTCTACAATGACTGAGAGGCTGACAGACAAATTAGGTTTAATGAGGGGCAGAGTTATTTTCATGAGAAGAATTGAGAGATGGATGACGACAAGCGATTAATCTAAAACAGAAACCAGACCCTTACAGGTTACCCCCTTTCTGCTCTTCATAAATAAATCCCACCATCCTAATATTTTTTAAGTCAGGGTCCTGGTCCCCGGGGGGACATGGATTGCCAGGAAGCAAGTCGGGGTGAGTCTTTACCGTGAACTGCGTCATTTTAATTCCTGTAAGAATGTAGAGGAGTGTGACATACAGTAAGAATTTCTTCAACAAAAGGCAGTGTGTTTGCAATACACAGAAACATCTTGTGAAAACGTGACCAGCAAATTTATTGTATGGGAATTTAGCCACAGCCCTTATCTTGTCTTATCTTATCTTATCTTATCCTCTATGTACAAGAATATCGCCATGCAGCCGGTCATAACCTACATGTGAAGTTGAAAGAAGCAGCATTGCTTTCATCAAACACAAGACGATATCTGTTCATCTCTACAATGACTGAGAGGCTGACAGAAATACGAGCTGCACCGAAGCTGGAAAGGAGTTTTGCTTTTGCAGTCAAGTAGAAAACAAAGAAGCAGACAATCTCGGAAAAGGTGGAGCAACAATATTTCTCGAAAGTGTGATTTGAGAGGGTAGTCAGCTGAAGTTTCCTGCATTCCTGCTTAAAAAGAGCTCCAAGAAATACAGCGCTGAGGGGCTACGGCATTTTTTTTTTTTTTTAATCTGTTTGGTTTGGCATTCCCTACATGAGAATATCCTGAGAGACTTCTACTCCAAGTTCCTTAGAAATAAACTTATATTCAAATTGAATCAAGACCATGTTTTTTTAGTTAATTATTTTATTTTATGTGTGACTGTAACAACACTGAGGTTTATAGTGATGGACAACAACACTGATGGAGTGGTACACACAACATTTAAATGACTGCTCAAACCTTTCAAACTGTAATAACTTACAATGAAACATACGACCAAAATGTTTTTTGTTTCACGTGGGAATAAAAGAACAAATGATTGATTGAAATTACTGCTATGTAAACATAATGGAAAAAGGACTGAAATAATGGATTATTTTCAGTGTCGTGGATGTACCACAAACAAACGTCTGCTCAGCCACAGACCATCCTGTGACAAGATGCCACAGAGCTTTCATTAAGAAATTTGTTGTTCCTGATGTAACGTTTCCTCAGTTCCCTTCAGGGTTGTAAAACTGTTAAGTGGTGACAATGATACATGATTACAATAGTCTTCTAAATGCCTTTATATATCCCACTGTGACACACTGGAGACTCTCAAAGAAGAAGTTGCTGCAGGCTGAACTGAAACTAAAATTAAGATGCCAGCTGCACTAAAACATAAACTGATGCAGCTGTGTAAAAAAGTCATTTCTCATTTTAAATGCATGACGTAAACAAAAGCTTCTTCAGTCTCTATGTTTAAATTTCGTTGTCAACCTGGTTTTCTGTGTTATAATTTTATATTTTTTTATGTGGTACACACAGCATCTGTTTCATGCCAGTACTGGGAGAAGCATCCCTTCTCTGTGGGTCCTTCTGGGATTTCTTCAATTTTTCCTTATCTGAAACAGTCATCTCTGGATAGAGGGCATTGTATCCTGCATGGACTCTAAATCCCACTGGAGAAACTTGTGATTTTGTGCCAAATAAGCAGAATTAACTTAATTTCACCTGCACTAATCGACAAATTTATTTGTATTTACTAAGTGGAAGAAGTATTTTTACTTGAACAGAAGTATACTATGATGTAAAAACAAGTACAAGTAAAATTCTTGCATTCACTGAATATGAATATAGCAAGTATTAGCATCAAAATATACCAAAAGTACTCATTATGCAGGATAAAGTATGTTATATTACTGGATTGTAATTAGTGATGCATTGATGTGTAACAATCACTAACTAAACATCATTATATACTGTTGGAGAGCTTAATCTATAATAATATATGTATTAGTTCATCTATATTTTGTTTTAACAATCTAAATGTAAAGTAACTGGTAACTACAGCTGTCAGATAAAAGTAAATAGAGTAAAAAGTGATCTATTTTCCTCAAACATGCAGTGGAGTTTAAAGTAGCATAAAATGGAAATATTCATGTAAAGTACAAGTATTTCAAAATTGTACTGACACACACTTTTAGTAAATGTACTTAGTTCATTCGGCTGTTCATTTGATTAAAAAGCTTTGAGCATTCTGATTTTGTTAGAGTTTAACTCATTTACTTTATTGAAAATGTATGAACTCTTAAGTTCCAGTACTCGATTGATTGGTTAATTCTAGCGTCTAGTAGTATTAGTAAAAACGTCTGTAAGTGATGCATTCACATGAACGGCCGTACATCGATAGCTTTGGTGATAATGATGATGCTCTGTTCTCTCAAGTTTATTGATTCTCAGTCATGCTTCATTAGTTTCTTTTGGTGGGTGTAATCTCGTTCAGAATCTATTATAGTTCTGACTAACCCCCTGACTAATTTCTGCTTATGCAACTCCTTGGACTTTGGGTTCCCTCTTCCTTTTGAGAAACCCAGGGGATCATCTTGACTTACTTCTAGGAATAAGTGGAGTTTATTGCTCTCCTTGCTCAAATTTCTAGACTCATTTTCCACCAAATGTTTGTATTATATTCTGGTGGAATTCAGTGTTGATCCGTACAAAACTGTCTGAGCTGTTTGACAATGATGATGAATCAAGTTTGTTGTTCAATACAAATACTACAGCGTTTAATAGGTGGCCCTTCAATGAGGTGACTGAGGAACCTCGTGGTCATCCTGTGGTCATATGCTTTCTTTATGTGTTCTGAAACATTATTATTAATATTAATGTATTTTTTTGTATTTGTTCATTCATGTAATTTATTCTTTATTTTCTATAGCCAGAGTAAGGGGGAGACAAAAACAAAAAAAGCATTTCTTTTTGTTATAGCTGATCCCTCACTGATAAGGTGAAGTTCCTACCTATCCTATCATTCCCAGACATCTTCAACTTTTTGAAGATGTCTGGGAATGACAGGCTCTCAGAAGTTATGATGGGCATTGCCTTCTGACATTTTAGACATAAAACGACTGACTGAATATGAAAATAATCATTCATTGTTTTTCCTAAGAGTTTGAAAAAAGTCTGCTGGACTTGCTTGAAGGTCAAGATTTCACCTTTCATGGAAGAGGCTTCTACAGTTCTGTTAATGCTAAACAGCCGGAGGTATGATATGAATACAGTGCGTACACTACAGATCAGATACTGTATGTACAGAATCGACAGTAGTATGAATATGAATACACTCTAGTATACATCAGCACCTGTGTTTGGGGCTGTGTTGACATCACTGAAGTGGGAACAGCGTGGGAACCATTAAAGAAAGTATTTAACAGGAACTAAGTGTAATAATTACAGTATATATGTTAAAATAAATATATAATGTATGTAAAATAAAAGTGTTTTCAATGTTTTGAGCATTAATTGTTTGGAATGCAGTGAGAAGAAAATGCCCTCTCCATTTGTCTGGGACTCTAAGTGGTGATTCATGTGCAAAGATAAGCTTAAAGACCTAAAACAAAATCCTTTATAATGACCTTTTAGGGGTATACTGTGCCATGTTCTGTTCTGCAGCTTAGTCATACACTAAAATCTACGTCCACTTTTATAGCTCCAGTCTACTGTGGAGACCACAGACAGAGTTAATACATTTTAAGTGCATTTGCAATAAATAAATTACCTTTACGACATTCAAGAAAACTATAAACCTTGCAGGGACGGCTTGTACATCCCATGATTCACTGAGGCTGCAGCACATTCCAGTTGATGTTATAGTTTCCAACTGTGGCATCACTTAAGTGGTTTGTTGTTTTTACAGTCTGCCAGCTCCCTTTTGTCTGCAGCCGGGATGAGCAGCGGTGGATTACCTCTCAGAGAGGTGTTGTGTTTTGTCTTTTAAGGTCGGCTGCAGACAGAGACCCCTTGCTGCTGCTTCTCACTGTAAACATAAGTCACGCTGTAATGAATGTCCGACGGCTGGAGAGTCGGAGCAGACTAAGTGCACTGACGTCCCGTGTGTTCTCGCTGTCCATCAGCCGTCTGTTGTTCCTCACAACCATTTACAGTCATTGCCGTTTGGGACAAAGCTGTGTGCTGCACTGTGGACGCAGAAGTTTGTCAATGGGAAAATACCAATTCCAACAACACCCTGGAGCATATTTTCCAACCATGCTCATTTATGTGTTTAATTAAATATTCTGCACAGTGGTAGACTCAGACTGAGAGAGTAGAAGGGCATGTTAATATTTTATCTACCATAGAGGCATCCGAGAGGGTATTTTTTGCATTTTTTTTATATTGAGGCACATAAAACAGTCTTTGTCAGATTTTTTTTTACCATTGTTAAAGAGAAACATACATAAACTCAACCTTCATCATTGAAATATCCTGAAAAAGTCTCAGATTTAAAACTAGAAGTAGACTAAAATGATGAGAAGCGATGTCAATCTGGAACTCATTTGTTTTGTATTTGTGTGTTTTGATAATGTTTATTAGCTGCTGTCATCACTGCTTGCATCAGAGTATGTGGAGTGTGTGCCAATACTCCAGACAGTGGAATAAAACATCTTCATTGGAAATATGAGCATCATTTCTTTGGCAATCTGTGCCCTGCAAGATGACGTGATTTCAGACATTAAGTGCGGCATTTTCTAAAGAGAAAACATCCACACAATAAAAGGAAAATTAATTAAGGTCCTTCAGAGCTTTGTTTGATTTATTCTTCCAATTTAAATGTACATGTTGAAAAAAAACACATCAACCATAAATAAGATGAGCAACAACATGACAGGACTCCAGAGGGGGAGAATTAAAGGCTCAGTTCACAAACACACGCTCTCCTCTACTCGTATCTAACCAAGTGTTTTAATTTGATTTGCTTGAACCACTGCAAAAAATAACTTGAAGGAATTTAACAGAAGCATGTTTTTACAAAAACAGTATCCCCTTTACTCTGGAGAATCCTCAGGGCTAAAGTTATTCTACTGAAAACTGCTCATGATGAGTCGGGGAAAACGGTTTGTTGTTGTTGTTTTTTTTTACCGTAATCTTTTCTTGTAATCTTGTAATGTGTAATTATCCTGTAATGAAACTGAGCAGCAGGAAATTTAGAGACGAGATCTCTCTTAGACTGGGAGGCAATGAGGCCTCCTGGACTGTAATTCTAACTGGACAAAGTGAAAGTGAAATGCATCGTTTTGATTTATAACAGATAGTTACATTCATTTTTGCACACACACCTATTTGCACATTGTTTAAATGGCATACTTTTTAAAAACGTTATTAAAAAAAACTTTATTAATTTTAACTCTTACATTTGATGTTTGTTTTTTGCACTGTTTTTTGTTCAGTGTGGTTTCTTTGTGAGTTTCTGTTTGACTATCAGTGTTCTGAGCAAAAAGAGTCACCACTATCTGTGCGTCTGGATAAATGAACTTTGTCACTTTGTTCTTTGTGATTGGTTGTTGTATCTCATCCTGATGAGCTGATCAAACTGTTGCATTTGCTGCAATGTTTTGGCGCATCTCTGCATCCAAAAATGACTCATGTCCATCTGGGTGAGAAAAGTCAAAAGTTTATGTGCTCCATCTTTACTCACCAGCCCGTCAAGTTGACCCACTTACGAGTTTCCACAGATATGACGTGACGCTGCGATGACGCCAGGGCAGATGAGTCGTGGAGCGGAAATTGAAAGGGGGAAAAAAGTCGACTTTCCTTTATGTCTTGGCCTCAGGGCATCTCATCCATCCCTGTCAGGCTGCTGGGTGGCTCAATATATTGGAGACAGCCCGCCCCTCCGCTCACAGCTGCGCGCAACGACCTCTGCGGTTAACTCCGCTTGAATTACTGGGAAGCAGAGGGGATGAGACTACCAGAGAAAATACCCGCGATGACTCCTTATCTTTTCTTACAGGCTGTTAAAGAGGAAATGCTCTCTCAAACCCACCACAGACCGAAGGAAATATCGCTGACAAACACCAGTCTGTGGGTGTATTTGGCGATGGAGCGCCCGAACTTTACGCACGGATCCGTGTCCATGAACGGGACGCCGGTTCAGAATCCACACGGGAGCAGCGTCGAGACGGCCATCGCTTTGCCTATCCTTATGTTTGCCGGAGGCGCCATCGGGAATTTAATTGCAATAGTCGTCCTCTCAGTGTCGAGACAGGAGAGAAAGTCTTCCGCTTTCTACACGCTGGTTTGCGGTCTGGCGGTGACGGACCTGCTCGGCACCTGCCTGGCCAGCCCGCTCACCATCGCCAACTACCTGGACGGGGACGTGCTGAAGAACCAGCACGTCTGCGAGTTTCACTCCTTCCTGCTGCTGTTTTTCGGTATAGCGGGGCTGAGCATCATCTGCGCCATGGCAGCGGAGCGCTACCTGGCCATCTGCTGCCCGTACGCCTACGAGCGGTGGGGGGTGGACCGACGCTTCGCGCAGATGTTCCTTCTCTTCATCTACGTGAGCCACATCGTCTTCTGCTGCGTCCCGATGATGGGCATAGCGGAGAGCGGGCTGCAGGAGTCCGGCAGATGGTGCTTCATCGAGTGGAGGAGTCACAAGCCCGTGGCCGCCGCCTACTCCGTCCTGTACGGGGTCGTCAGCCTGCTGCTCATCCTGGTCACCATCGTGCTGAACCTGGCGGTGTGCGGGGCGCTGCTCCTGATGCGCCAGAGGACCGTGCAGCGGCCCGTCACCAGAGCCAGCGTCCGGGAGAGGTGGAGGGCGCTGTCCTCGGCCGCGGAGACGCAGATGATCGCGGTGCTGGTGATGACCTCCGTGGTGGTCCTGGCCTGCTCAGCCCCGCTGGTGGTGAGTGGGTGATGTGATGAAGGAGTGGTTGGTTTGGATTAGTTACTGCGCATGAATACATGTGTGGAGCAACAACAGCTGTGGAGAGGATTTAGTCTTCCCTTTAGAAGTTAAAGAAAGGGGGGAAACTGTAGTCAGATGGAGGGATTATTCAGATCATTTCCTTCAATAAACGCAGCAGTGCCAAGCTGCTTCACTACAAGGAAAAACTCTTGCATTCAAAACAAGTGGAAGTACAACAAGAATGTACTTCACATACAAAGCCACTGAATTGCTGCTGAATTATTGTAAGCACCATTTTAATGTTGGTGGTGGTCCAGGTTCATATCGTGGATATTTTAGTCTGGTACATGTTCTGTGAGGTGATTACATGTTTTGTGAATAGAGTCTCAATCGGCAGAGTAATGTTGCTGTCAGATAAATGAAGTGGATACATAACTGGAAAAACTCGATGTTGACCCACTTTGTTCTTTCCCACCACTGAGAATCAGGAATACTTTTACATGGACTTAACTGCAGCCAAAATACTTCAGTGTTTTACCATTAATCATGTGTATATGATGATCTAACAGAAATAAATTGATTTTAATTCCGCGGTTTATCCTTCAGTTAATCAGAAAAACCTAACAGTCCCAAACATCTAATAAAAGTGAACAGAAAGATAAGATGGAACAAGACTTTTGTAAAACTTGCAACCAAATAAATACCTGAAGTGGTCTACACTCTGCACCTCACTATGTCATAGTTTTTAAACCTCAAAAATAATAAAAAAAAAGAGCTACAGCGACTTGTTTTTTTTTCTCTTTAAGGTGCGTGTTTTTGCCAACCACTTTCCAATGGAAAATGACTCCAAAGCCGACCTGGCTGCCATTCGGATCGCCGCTGTTAACCCCATCCTCGACCCCTGGATCTACATCCTCCTCAGGAAGTCCCTGTTCCGTCGGTTGCTCAGTTTATCCAGGCGAAGCAGCAGCACTCGCAGCAATTCACCTCCCACATCACAAAGAAATGTGTTTTATCCTCAGCTCATGGGGGACAGCCACGTGTTCACCCAGCTCATGTGCAATGCAAACGTCATCACTCAGCTGCCCGCCACCGTCAAATTCACCCCATACGACACAGAGAGCCTCCGCCCGGCTTAAAGCAGTCTGAAGACATTTTTAACATCTGTGAATGTTTGCTGCTTTCTCACTGTGCAGGCAGCTCGATGCAGGGTCAGGGACTTTGTTGTCAGTGGGATGGACAGACTCTGACAACACGAGGCCCTTAGAGCTGTGGTGGGATTATTTATTGAATAAAAGCAGAGGGCTGCTCTGGTCCCACGTAGATGTCTCCTACGGTGACATGGAACATGTGAGAAAAAAAACCCTGTTTGACTGGGATTTTGTTACCGAGGCGCAGCAATTAGACCGGACCTTTATGTTGTGCCTTTCACTGTCGTTCACGTCTCGTCATCCAGTCAGTGCCTCGGCTTCCTCCTGATCTTTACACGCTTTTAAAGTTGACCCTTTTATTCGCCCGTCCTCCTGTTCATCTCTCATCACCTCATCCTCAGCTCCTCCTAACACTACATCACAGTCCTCCAGTCAAGGCTGGATTAGTACCCCCAGGGGCCCCTGGGCACTGAAGCTCATAGCCCCCTGCCTTCAACACACGCAGACATGCAAAACACACTCCTGCACACACACATCTACACCCACATCTGTACCCACCCCAGCCATTAAATCCCACCTTAATTATTTTGAATCCACAAGACCATAATCACACCAATGTGATATTGGTCAATGGCTGAATAACCAGTTCATCTGAGCAGGTATGCCTATACAGTTCAACAGACTAATAATGCCAACATTTACCTTTTCTACAAGACAAGACAAATCATGCAAGGGCAGTGTATGACTCTAGACTACTAGTTAGCAGTTTCTACAGCCCACCTGACCTGGAATAGACTTGCAAGAGAGCCATTGTATGATAATCACACAGCACATCTGAATGCAGGTTATTAAATAAGGCTCACTAAGTACACTAGAAAGCTTTGCACAGAACTGCAAAAGCCAACACACCACGAACTTGACAAACTAACCTTTTCCTTTTTTTTCGCTTTTATCGCTCACTTTGTCCCGTATATTTCACAACCTCACTGACAGGGGGTCAGGTACAAATTAATCCCACTGTTTTTAACCTTGACTTTACTTAAGAAACTGATACAGGATCTGTGCCATGTAAACCACCTGTTCTCTAGGCCCACCCACCCTGACCATTAGCCAATCAACACAGTGCATTGCTGCTTGCTTGCCAATCACTGCTATTTCATTCATTTGATTGGATAATTACTTTTTTTTCCCTCATGGCTGAGGGCCCTTGTGTGCTCAGGGGCCCCTGGGCACATGTCCAGATTGCCCATATGATAGATCCGGGTGTGCCTCCAGTTTATGTGAATGCATCAGCTACAGGATCAGTATACATCTCCTGCAGACGGATCAGCTTGTTTCGACTGGAGGCAGTGTTCAGTTAGTTAATTAGTTTCAAGTCACGTTTTCACTTAACAGAAATAACAGTGCACGGATATCATAAGAGTCTGAGATGTGATCTGGACCCACATCCTCCTCCTCAGTTACAACCATGTTCATAACAATCTCCTCAGGAGTTATTTATGTATCAGGAAGTGACATTTGAAACACTGATGTGAAGCAATGACTAAATGCTACTGATGCAAGTTTGTATTAAAGCTCGAGTCTTGGTGTCTCTTGTCTCAAGTGTTTGACTATTATGACTATTATGAGCCTGAACAGAACTGTTGCTGTAGTCTTCAGATGTGGAAACATCAAAGCTGTTCTGAGGTGCTTTACTTGAATATTATCATGCATTTTAAAGGGGCATACTGTTCTACTCTACTCTATATACATACTCTAAATGGATATGTTAAATGGATATGCTAAACTTCTTAAATGGTTATGATCTAATGAGATTTTCTGGTCTGCGGCACCCATGGTGATAGGCAGTGATTGCAGGTATGTTTTTGGATGTCACTTCAATTTCAGTTTAAAATTTAATCATCTGTAGTCAGTTGGGGTTTTTTTTCAGCCACAGTAAGGGTTTATTTGCTGGCAGAGACCGGAAAAAATGATTTAATGATTCACACATGTGAGCTGCATTAACAGTCGCTGCAGTTGTGCGCAGCTTGTGATTTTTCTGGGGAAGTCCCCACCTACATCTGCGTAATTACATTTTTCATCTGAAATCAAGCTCATGTGCGTAAACATGTAGATCTGTACTGAACCTTTTATTGTCCAGTTTTTCCACATCCTTGGTACTGGCAGCCCACTGCGATGCAAAAGTTTAAACTCCATACCTTTTTTTTTCTGGAGCATTACTTGTCACCCGCATTTAATTTTTCAGCTCTGGTTCTGTTTCTGTTGAAACAAAACATTATGTTTGCAGCCAGTAACTCTCAGCTGGCTATCGACTATTTTTTTAGTCTCTTGTCACAGGATGAGGAGTGTCTGACTGTCCTGAGGGAAATGCACAAGGCTGGTGTAGAGGATGAGCAGAATCTGGCACAGCTTGAGCGGCATTTTCAGATGGTGAGCGAGAGAGATGCAGGCAGCCTCAAAGACGGAGCACAATGCTTAAAGTGCATCCTTCAATCAAGCCGTCCTTTACACTGTGAGCCAGCTTGTGATCTGATGGGGGCAGAGACTGAGCATTCACTAAAATGCTTTTGGCCACTAGGGGGCAGAAAAACTCAGCCCATAAGGTCTTCAAATGTGTCCACAAACCTTATAGTTAATTACTCAAAGTTGTACGCAGGTGAAGATATTTGCCCCTGCATGTTTTCTAACACTTACTGGTGGATAATTAGTAATATTGAGACAGTTTGACTTGAGGTGAACCAGTCTGACCTGGAACAAACTCAACTTTGGTTCTTTGATGCCACCAGGCAGAGGAGAGGAAACATGTTCTTGTTTGTTGAACCTGAAGAGCACAGGTACCAAATTTAACACCTTCTCAAATAACCACAGAGAATATGATGCCATTGAAATAAGTACAATTATTATTTTCTGTTAGATTTTTTTTTAAATTTGTGACTGAAAATACTAAAATCTATATCTTTTCTGCATTAAAATGTTACTAAAAAGCCTGTACTGTACATGTTTTTACTTGTACATTAATAAGACATTCAGTATATTCAATATTCCATAATGCATTTATTCCCCTCCCCCCAACATTTAAAAATAGCATTTACTAAACATAAGCAGACAAGACTGTGCACAGCTGCACCTCTGTACAACATGTTTGTACCGTGACACCATAAATAAAAATCTATAAACATCGGTTAAGTAAAAATTCTGTCTCAAGAACCATTAAAGACGCACAAAAATAATTATACAAGTCTTACAAAGTACCCTCTCTGCTCAATACTCATTAACATCCCAGTTAAAAGCTTTACAGGAGAGAGCCAACATCCACATCAGCTGTTCCCCCAGTTCGCTCACTGTACAGAAACAAACCGCAGGCAGGACGCTGAAAAACTCATTCAGAAACTGCAACATGCGCCTGACATGTTGTAGTTAATGAATTTCTAACATGCTGTCCACCTGCAAACAAGGCCTCCATCCTGTGGTGCATCAAAAAGGTTATATACTCTGCTTTTGGCAATATGAAGAAAAACAAAAGAGTCTAAAAATGTTGTGAGTAACCACAAAAGGTTCAAATGTGAAAGTCGTGTGTGTGTGTGTGGATGTCCTTGGCTGATTGCCTGGCTTAGTGTTTAGTAACATATCTGGACTCGTAAAGCAGTATGTTCAGACACCTGCTTCTTCATATGACAGCAGTAAAAACGAGGAAGATGTTACAGAGAAATAACACCACCTGACAAACAACATCCACTCTTCTGGCAGCTCATGGTCTCTTTATAAATATCTAGCGCCTTTGCTGTTAAATGCTTCGCTTTGTTCTCAGTTCTTGTGTTTGATGTCAGGAAGGCGGCACATGAGCTAAGTTTACAACAGGTACTTTAAATGGCTATCCGCAGGACTTGATGAGAACAATTACGTTAAGATATGTGCGTCTGTAACAATCATAGAGCTGCAGATCACCGCAGGAAGTGTTCATAATGACGTTTTGAGGCTGAAAACAAAAACGTTCAAAAAAAGTACATAAACGTTGCTCAAGTGAAATGTTGATGCTGAGTGCAGTCCCAAGAGGGTTTTGATTCAACTCTTTTGTGATTTTTTGAGCCTGATGTTTTTTTTTGTTAGACTGCATAATATTCCATTTAACCCAGTCCAACATCACAGAGTGTACAACAGTCAACACGCAGACAACCACAACTGCAGTTTAACAAAAAAAATATATATATATATATTATTCCAGGGCTGTTGAAATTCACTATATTACAACAAATCGGTTTCTATTTTTGTGGTCAGTCAGAGTAAAACAGAAAACTTAACATCTTTTTTTTTTTAAACAAAACAAAACAAAAAAAAAAAAACAAAACATGACCTCATATATTGTTACCCAACAAAGCTGTGGTGATTCCTCTCCCTGCTGGAGAAAAACAGAGATGAGATCTACAGACTGTCGGCTACAAACTATCGCAGCACTAAGCTGCTTTTCTCTATAAATGAAAAAAAAAAAAAACAATTGAACAGACACTTATTGATACTTGTTTGTATCTGGGAAGCTCAGAGCACACAGAGCTCTTTAGGGATTTTTCTCTAGACTAAATACTGTGACAGTGTTTTAAATTAGTCAAAGGAGGCAAACATAGCACACTAAAAATAAGAACATTATCAGAATATAACTAACTACTAACCCCGTACCCACATTTACCAGGGACTACAGCTGAGAAAACAAGCTCACAGGCTACAACTGGCACTTTTACAAAAATTCAATTAACGTGCGCCCTACAAAATAAATGAGCTGAAACGTGACGTTGATTTCAGATGCTCTCACCAAAAAAAGAAACCGAAAACTTTATTTTGCTGCAGTGAAATGCTCACATGCATCAGAGACAGCACAGACTATCCTGCCAAGAGGAAAGTGACTGATGTTTCCTAAAATACCTTCAAGAAGTTTAAAAAAAAAAAAAAAAAAAATTGGCTTTTCATTATTAAATGACTATTAATGATTAATTTTGCAGGTGCTGTAATAAAAAAAGGATCAAACGTTTTTATACCTGAAATTACAGTAGAATCTTTAATTGAACAAACCAAACCTCTGATTTTCATGCACGTCTCCTTTTGCATCAAGTCTGTCCAGTGACCGTTCGACACAGAATGTTACAAAAATGCTTTAAATTAAACACCAGAACTAGTCGCTCGACGGGCCGTCACAACCAGTGTAACACATTTAGCTGTTTCATGATGTGCAAACTCAAACTGGGTCTCTGTTTTAAAGAAAACAGAAACATGACAGAGCAGCTTTGGTTCAGGCGGGAAAAAAAGCTTCTCATTCTGCCTGAGAAGCTTTGCAGATCAATAAATACAATAAATGCATTGAATTGAATCGATTCTTTAACTCCAAACTATGAAAAGCAAAATGAGTAATTTTAAGGTTAGGCCTCCTAAGAAATGTGAAACATGAGCATCTTTACAGTATGCAGCTATCAAGGTACATTTGGACATGATGCTTTGTTTTGATGAATCTAATTTTGAGCTTTTTACAATAATGCGCCATGATTAAACAAAAATGGTGAACTTATTTGTTTCCTTGGGGAAAAGGACCGATCTGTGGGAGGTCACTGACTGTCCGGGTACAGAACAGGTCTCGCTCTTTCCATGACTTCTAAGACATGGAGGCTACTTCTTTGACAGGGGTAAACAGTCTCAACTTTGAGTCAGCATCAGTTTCTTTCAGACACAATGAATTTTAAAATTTGGGCATTTTTCTTCATCAGGCACAGGCACCACTTTGGAAAGTAAGTGACATCAAAAATACTGTTACCATGCTAACATGCTCACAATGATGATGCTAATGTGCTGGTGTTTATCAGGTGTAATGTTTACCATGTTCACCATGTTAGTATAGCATGCTAGTATGCTAACCTTTGCTAATGAGCACTAAACAGCGTTTCATGACATTTCATCCGAACGTTGATGCAGCATTTCAACTTCATGGTGGTGTTAGATATAAAGTCCAGACATGCTCAGAGTCAGAGGGATTCATCTTCTGGGATCATAGATTTCTGGCGGTGAACTGACTCACACTGTCATCAATAGAGCCATGCTGGCAAATGTCTCGAGTCTGAATAAATTATCAGACCAAACATATGAAACCACAAAATTTCCGGCCTTTTTTTCCCTACTTCCTTTAACTTTGAATAGTGAAACACATTTTATTCACTGAGGACAAGAATTCACAAAGACTGTTCCCTCATATCATTACAAGTGCCTCATGAAGAAAAATGACAATTCTGAACATGAAATGTCTGAAAACAAAATGTCAAGTCCTTGCATTGAACCGTGTTACTAAACGTAACATGACAGACTCTTGTTTCGGTGCAAATCAGCGTTCACAGTAAATAACTACAGCTGACATCTCTTCCTCTGAAAGTGAACATCCCAAAACAAATTATGGCTGAGTGTGAAGACAAAACTCAGACATGTCCAGACAATAAGGTGCAAATTATCAACCTCATAATAATTTATCAATGATAATGAACCTTTGACATGTCCACCTGCTGTGGAGTACTTCTGTGTCTGGATAACATGGATGAATCCCAGAATATCTAAAAACGGGACATTTAAGTTTTGTTTTGTCTCAAACCATGTCATACAGCTGTTACCAAAGTAATAAATAAACAATGATGTACAGCTATGCTGTCTGTCAGAAAGTGAATTTTAGACAGGGAGGAGCGTGGGAGAGGTCATTTCACTGGCCCATCGTGACTGACTCGTCTCATTCTTCCTATCCAGAACAAACTTGCCTTCAGTCTTGTGTGTGGGCTGTGAAGACCCGCTGCTGGGAGGGCGGCTACACACAGTAATGTCTATGACAGCGACCCAGAGGATAGACTCCTCCTTTACACCACATACTGGTGGTTGCTGCTGTAGTTTGTCGTGTAGGCCTGCCGGCTGTACTGGAAGTGGTCGGTCAGCACGTTGTTCCAGCTGTGCTGCTGCTCTGAGCCGTGGGAGAAAGGCACTGACCCGTTGGCCTGGATCTTCTCCAGTGCAGGGTTGTCAAAGGACATCAGGTCCTCCTTGGTGCTGGGCAGCAGCTTCTTCTGCTTGTTAGCGTCATACTTGGCCTGTTGGCAGAGGAGAAGGGCAAATTTTACACTGATTTTAAATGACTGGGTGTATTCAGAGTTGGTCCCCTGGTGCTGCACTGTGGCTGCCCACTGACCTAAATAGTTTGGGTGGGTCAAGCTTCCCCCAAGAGGACAAATAAAGTGCATCTTAAATTCAATATTTACATTTAAATGAATGGCAAACAGCCACAAGTTGGATGGAGAACTGCAGATATGGAAAGTTGCTTTTAGGCAGAGCTCCAAGCACTTTACAGTTTAGAAAAGGAGTTGGAAAAGTGTATTTGAACTATATACTGTAATTTTAAACAACAGGATGTCTTGATGTTGTCACATTTGCTTCTCCTCCCTCCTCTGTTCCTCTTTTCCATCTAGCCGGTCTGGTTGACTCACCTTGTTGTAGAGGAAGACTCCAACTATGGCCGTCATCATACCCATGACATTCGTGAGTGTCACCGGGTTGCGCAGCATTAGCAGTGAGATGCTAATGACCATGATCCTCTTGGTGGCGTTGGCGACGGCGTAGCTGAGCGGGACTGACGAGGTTAAGTACGCTGAAGGGCGATGACATTCTGGGCGAAGTTGCAGAAGCCACTGATGAGCAGGAGGACAAAAGTACCCGACCATCCTGTGACGTCCGACTGTAAAGAAGGCGGCACGGTCAGGGTACGTTCAGGACATTTGTTTGCCGTGTTTGGTATGAAATGTGATGAAGTATCTGTTAGTGCTACTTACCAGGTCCCCATTAACAAGAAACACTGAGAGATCCACCAGGACCCAGGTGGGCAACATGAAGAGAACAGCATTAAAGCCCAGGATGTTGAGCAGCCTCAAGTGGTGGATCCTTGTGTCACGCAACACCTTTAAAAAGGGGAAAAACATTTTGGTAGTGAAAAAATAAATAACCAAGGACACAGTGATGTGGGTCTCTCCCTGTTTAGATACTTCCTGGTGTTACAACATATTTACCTAACATGATCATCTGAAATAAAAAATACCAACCTGATTCTGCTAAAAAAGACTTTTAACGTGGTCCACTCTTCCTGTCCCTTTAAAACTGAAATAATCCATCCCATTAAACCTAAATAAGGGTCTGATTTTCTTATTTTCTTGATATTTCCAACCCTGATGATTATGTTTGGATCGTTTTATTGTAGAGTTACAATGGCTGCCAAAAACTGGGCTTGTACCAGATGACAAGAAAATCTCCAGGTGATTGTGGGTATGATGATTTGCATAAAAAGTGCCAGTCAGAGATTAAATATTACATTTTGGGGTTCTAATTCCTGCTATTTTACTTTGATATTATCCAGAGAGCACATCTGTTGACTCCCTGAGTTTTAACACAGTTGTAAAAGGAGGACATGTGCCAGTGTCAGCATAACACAGTGCCCATCTTGTGGCAGGAGACAGTATTGCACTGACCTACTAATTTCAGAGTTTAGAGGTCAGACTCTCCCTTCAGCTTGTAATATTACAACAGTTACGTTTTAGAAAAGCACCAAGACTCAGACACTGACTGAGCTTCTCAAGTCCCTTTGTCCAATTAACCACTGCCTAAAACCTGCATGTCTTGTGTTATTTTGCATGCCACTGGGACTAGCATGTTGCCAGACTTTAATTCATCATGATGACAAGCAACAACCAGGAACACAAGTAACAAAGCTGTGAGGAAAAAAGGGAAATATACTTCGAGACCAGCTTTTCTTATTACAGTAGTTCTCCACAAACTTGTCAGCTTTGGCCGTTTCACACCAGGAAGTTAACTGCCACCGGTGGAGAGATAATGTGGCTCATTGTGTTGTGACAGTGAGTTACCTTTTTGGAGAAGATGTTCTGCAGAGAGAAGCAGAGTGTGGCAGCCAGAGCGCTGATCAGTCCTGAGACATCGAAGGACAGCTCAGTAACTGTGGCCAGCAGGACGCCGCCGATGATGGGAATGAGCGATACATACACCTGCGCCCAGGACCACACAGAGAGACAGAGGGCAGAGTCAGCAGAAGACAACACAAACATCACTGGAGTAGTTTATATTCAGTAAAGCATCAAAGTGTCATCCAGTGCGTCAGATTTTAGACAAGCAAGTAATATATGGAAGCTGTGACAGACATTTTCTCTTGTATAGACCAAACAATTAATAAAGAAACTATGAAAGTCACTGAAAGTTGCATCCCCGCTATAACATTTGTTTGATCATTTATCAGCACAAGTCATTAAAAAAAATAGTGACGTCTTGCTGTAACACCAATAAATCATCATCACAGCAACTAACAGGTTAATTGAGAAGTGTGAGTGGCCTTGGTTAAGCCTGCTGGCATTCATTTCTCACAGAGAACATGTAAAGTGACATTTCAAACATCTCTGAGAACAAGCTCGTCCTTTCACAAAATGTCTGCAGTTAACCAAGCACCGTGGAACCACTTGTTGATCTCCCAAAAGACGTGTTAAGATTGAGAGACAATGTTTGCACCTGTGAGCACAACTTCAGAGGCTGCAGCTGGACACACTAACCCTCCTGTTCTGGACCACACACACTTGGGGACAACGTCTACGCTATGATAACATCTCTTGCAAGATTTATTTGCATGTTGAAAATGTTGGAGTGTGAGAAGTGATAGAAACCTGCAGTTGTTATGAAACTCACTTGTGTGCCCACTCGCCCGCCCACTCACCCCCCCTCAACCAACCACTCCGAGTGGAAACTGAGAAAACACTACTCAGCGTACTTGTTGGCCAATTCTGCCAGCTTACTGCCATCAAACATTCAAGTTTTACTGTAGTAAGTTCTCTCAGACATGCAAAAGAATAAAACAAACATGAGCAATGCTGATTAAGAAGAATGAGGAACTGAGAGGTGACAGAGCAGCAGTCAGACCAGACGGTAAGAGAGAGGTAAAAAAAAAAAAAGAATCTCAGTGTTTGAGTCTCAGTGCAGGTACAGTAGTGCTCTTAATTTATTGATTAATGATTAAACATTTTTAACAGGATGCACAGAGAGGGAGCAGGGCAGCTCAGAGCAACATGTTGTTAACACATGATGATGAAAAGTTCTGCTCACACACTGAACAGACTGATGGATCCAGAAAGTGCTGTTATACTCGTACTTGTTTCTTTTTTTGTACAAAGTCTCGTCTATTTTGGCAGAAGCCTGGATTTCTGTCCCATTTCAGGTGTTATTTTGAAAACTCATCCCGAAGGCCTCCATTAAATTAGCTTGCATTAATTTGCATTTTCTTTTGCTAAATTTCTCTAAATTTGGTTTACAAAGTTATACATTTATATGGAAACCTGCAAAATATAATATAGGTTAGTACAATACCGCCTTTAATTATGACCACAGTAATCAACATATGGATTAATCTAGACATTTCTAATTATGTCGACAAAAACTCAAGATTGTGAGCTAAACTGAGAACTAAAGTTTCTCAGTACAGTCCAGTGTAGCCTGCAGCTCCTCAAACAGGATCTCTGCAGTAACACGTCATCGTCACCCGGCCTGTCTGAGTACTGAACTGCCGACTGGAAGGTAAACATGACAGGCTGGTGTTAGGCTCTCCTTATTCTCACTCAGCAAACTTTGACCGTGAAACGCTCTGCCATCGGGATGAAAACTAATCTCCAGAGTTGTGAACCATCAAGTATTTTTGGAGTTCAAACCTGATTCTTTAATACCTAGTTGAGGCAGATAGTGAGGTTCTTTTTCTTTGAGATCTGATTTGTTTTAACATAATACAGCTGCAGTTATAAATCTACAGTTTGACAGCTGTGCGTGAAGAAATCTTTAATGGTTTCGTCTATTACAATGTTTTGCTTAGTGCTTTGTGGTGTTTTGTATGATGTAAATGGAGGTAGGAAGGAATTTAATCTTCATCACATTGAATTTTGCATTTTAAAACAACCAGAGGCCAAGATAAGCTGAGGTAATATCACCGGATAACAATTTTAGAGCTGAAACTCAATCAACTGGCAAATATTTTGATAATTAATCTTTGTTGAAGTCCTTTTAAAGCCAAAATGTATTTTTAAAATAACTGTAAAAACTGTATGATAGTAAAGTGAATGTTGTTGGATACTGGAGGGACGCTCTGCCTAAACAAGACACTTCAATTAACGGAGTGAATAAATGGGAGTTTATCTATGAAAATAATCTTTAGTTGTAGCGAGCAGATGTGTATGCAGCGGTGTTACCACTTGACAGACTTTGGTGATTGACTAAAGTAATATTACTGCTGCTACTTCATTAGCAAAACATACATAGTTGGCTCCTGTAATATGAAAAGCAGTGACTGAATTTATAGATTTAAACAGGTGAATGTGGAGGACATAAAAGGTTGGTTTCCCTCCTTGACCTCCACCCTCCCTCTGAGCGTCCGAACAACTTCGGGGACAAAAGCCCCCGCAGATGGCCGTAACATGAGATGCAGTACAGGCCCAGTGTGGTGATGTGGCACCACACTGGGCCGAGTCTCAGGCTGAGACAGAGCGCGCCTTGTGACTTGTTTGCTGTGTCAAACCTACTCACCTTTGTGGTTTGCTTCTCCCTCATGATGATTCTTGATAACAGCACAACCCATATCGGCATTGTGGCTTTGACTGTGGAATAAAAAAGACAGAAGAAGGAGACAGTGTAAGCTCAGAAAGTATGAAAACTGTTTTGTTTCCTCGACAGACATGCAACACCATTCATCAGCAGCAGGTAGCGAGATCAAGTTTGACCAAGTTATCTCAAAAGCTCCTACGTCAGAGGCTGATCCACACCTCTGTCAAACAATAAACTTGTGTCGCTCGGTTCACTTGACACTCTGCGTTGTGTCACTGACTCACTGGCTGACGTACCATCAGGTTTCCAGGTGTGTGTCGCTACCAAAGACAAGAGTTTATTTCAAGAGTGGTGTCACCCTGATCACTAATAAAGGCACCAGAATCATGTTTATACAATTATATAGCACATATTTTCAGACTTTAAAACTCAGCAAATTCAGCAATATTGAAAACTGCCATCCACGAAGTCAGAAGCAATATTATGTTGGTAAATAAAGCAAGGACTTTCAAACTTTATTAAGATCTTACTGAGGTGGCAGAGGTGACTCTTAAATGGGCTCAATTGTTCTTCAAAATAGTTTAGAGGTGAAAACAGGTGAAGAACAGCTTTGATTAAAGTTTACTGACATCTAATTGAAGTTAGATGGATACTGTTTGCATCAGTACTTGTTTGGTCACTTACAGCTTGTGACAGTGAAACGTTACGCTCAGCTGTCAGTTCAATTCAACAGCCCTGCAATAAATACTCCTCTCATGAAGGTTATAATGCTTTTGTGGAAACCATTTGAGACGTGTATTGATTCAACATAATGATCTTTTTGGGGGCTGTAATTTGTGCCGCCGCTGAGGTGTAAATGAGGAAACTACAGCCCCCAAAATGAACACAAAGTTGGATCAAAACCTTTATACAATAAAAAGTACACCCGTCATTTTTACTGCATCGGTTTCATCTAGATGTCCCAAATAAAACAGGCTAATGACTTGCATTTGGTGGCGAAATCAGTTCAATCATTTATGTACTTGACATGAGATTAAAGACAGTCTCTTGGAAGTTAATCATTCATTTTTAAAAGGTTTCACTCATCTTACAAGTGGTTTAGAGGAGGTAAAAATATATTTTCAAGTTTACTTCTATTTCATAGAACATCATGAGGACTGTTTTGCTCATGTTTACTTTAGAGTAACTTTATAAGGTAACTTAGTAAGAACCTGCATGAAGGCCATGTTCAGGTTTCACTGACAGTTTCAGCGTTGTTGATTCAACCTTATGGTAATGTTGGAGCTACACTACATTGAAATAAACAGACTGGAAAAACTTGTAGAAACATCTCACAAAAAGCTGCAGCCTACGTGAAGCTGTATGAACAGATTCAACTAAAACCTTCATATAAGTTAAGCACAGTTTTCCCCTAAAGTGGAGACTGTGACTAATAACAGTGTTACTAAATCCCACCGACTTCACATGAAGGAGCTGTGGGGATCAAAGTTAGAGAGCCGACACGGAGCAGGTTCAGCCTCGGACCCTCCTCCCATGACTAAATTAATTTGGTTAACGGCAGCCAGTCAATTATCGTTAAATGGAGTCCGAACCGGCCCGTGAGTTGTTACCAGGTCCGTGTAAGCGACTTAACCCGTCTGTCCGCGACCCGCAGGCGGCCACATGAAGCCGGAGGCCCCGCAGGCTCGGTGGAGAGTTACGCCGCCGAGTCGCCCAGCGTTAGCCGCGGAGCTAACACCAGGTGATGGACACATCAGCAAGTGGCCTCACGGTAAAAACTTCAACAGCAGGACGAACCGTACTCACCGGTGTGCGCGTACGACACGGGCACCTTCCATATGCTGAAGTGAGCCGACACCGAGGCGAAGTATTTCCCGAAAGCCAAAGGCAGGATGTACCAGCGGTAGTACCGGCTCGGCAGCTCCGTCTTGGGGACTCCCCAAGCCCGCAACAGCGGCGGGAGGAAGACGACGATGGAGATGATGTGAAACAGGGAGACGGTGACCGGGTACGGGAAGCCGTTCAGGATGATCTTGTTGACGACGTTGCCCCCCGAACTCACCGTGTACCAGCACACGCACAGGAGACCGATCCGGATCCCTTCCCTGACCGGGGGTCGGTCCGCCGCAGCCATCTTCACCGCGGAGTGACGAGGCACCGGCGGTGTGTGTCCGTGTCCGTGTGTGTGTGTCTACGTCAGAGGAAGGAAGCTCAGGTCAGCCGTCAAACCGCCGACACACACACACACACAGCTTCCGGTTTCCGGTTTCAAAATAAGAATCAGTTTTTTTGCCCTGTACGTTTTTCACATACGGTATCCTAAATTGTATTTTGGCGCAAAAATATTATACATAGTATGTACTATATCTACATACTATATACATAGATATACATAGTATGTGTGTGTGTATATATATATATGGTATAATATTTGCAATATGACTGTTTAATTGAAATACCTGTACTGATGTGCAGAAAATGGTTACCATCGATGTGCAAAAAGTTCACAGCATTGTAGCGTCCGCCAGGACGGTGAAAGAAGGATGCCGATGTAATCTCTCAACGCTCTCTTTATTGAGAAACAACAGTTACTGTCGGCCGTAACCACGCCAAAACAACAACAACAGAACAACAAAGTGAAGTGTTGGCTCCCGCTCTCAGGCCACTCCACACGCGCACACACACTCGCACGCACGCCCACAGGCTCACGTGCCTCCACACTCCCCCACTCGCCCCACCACCTCATCCACACATACACATTCAATCCCAGTTTGCAACAATGGAACATCTGAACAGATATAACAGAACATGAACATTACTGCAGGGTCGCTACAGTATTAACTTTAAAGAATATTTGCGATGTGCAAAAATACAGTTCGGAGATGTGTGTTAATGTAACGCATTACTTGTGTGGATTTTACATTCATGTCAGTGGGGGCTGCAGTCGGAAAGACAGCGTTTTTGTGGCGTTTCAAAATAAGAGCTGCTCATTGATACCATGGACGGGATATTAAGAGTTACGTAAGATATATAAATAGTCTATGATTGACATGCGTTCATAAAATGGAAAGTTGCTGTAAGCTGCATTTAAAATGGTAGATGTTTTATGTTTTAAAATCAAACTCTAAAATCGGTCAATTTAAATAGTAAGTGAAATAGATACACAACAGAACATTAAACTTTTAAATTAACCACCCACCAAAGCAAAAAGTGCTGGAAATACTGATGTAAAAATCAACTCAAGGTGATCTATGGTTTATTACATTTTAATTAATTCCAGCAGTTTATTTAAAACCCCTTAATGAAAAATTCAGAGATGCAACTACCTGTCAAGTTGAGTTTATAAAAATGTTAGAAAATAATAAAAGGTTTTACCTGAGAAACAGTCCATAGCAGAAAACACTAATTGAGACGTTGGAATTAGGTAATGTTTGGTACTTTTGCTTGAAAAATAACATTTCTCTATTGAAATACTTCATTAATCATAGCACCTTCAATTGTATTTACGGCCAAGAAATTACATAGAAAAGTGCATCAGGAATTGTTATGTTTTTCATAAGCATGGGGACTGCTCAAACTTCATCAAAGAGTGGTGTGTATGCAGAGCCAGTACAGATCCTGCACAGTGGGAATTAATTTGTCAGTGGGGGGTGATTAATTGCAAAGAGACAGTAAGAACCATTTAAAGAGGAGACAGTCACAGTTCCTTTAGTTTTTTTATTAACACATATCAACATGTCCACTTAAAGGACTAAGTAGCAAATATGTTCTCTTCTGCATTCGACTGAACACAAAAGACTAATTTCTGTACATTCACTAAGGCTCTGTCTTTAGGGAAAACACGGGTTTCCATAAGGCAAACAATATCTAAAGGAATGATATTAAGTACTTTATCCAGCATGTCAATTTCTCTCAGTTCTTCCTGACAGTACAAAGATGCAAGCTAGTAGCATAATCAGCTCTGCTGTTTAATTCATATTTTACAACCAAAATACACAGTAAAGGGAAAAGGCAAGTAGAAAATGAAATTACTTCACATTATCAAAATGTGTCATTTTGCTGTGTAAGGTAGGTTGACGTATCAGCAGGAAAAGTTTGGAAAGTCGCTGTTGCATCACAGAACCGATTCTGAATCAAGAAACATAACAAAAATGATTTTGTGTAGTCTGAACATGTATATAAATCTTAAAATTTATGTGTAAATGCAAATAAATATCATACATGACAGCCACATTTCTTCATCAACACGTATTGTTCTAACCTGATACAGCCTGATAAGCCTTCCTTTCTGTCAGTTCAGGCTGCACAGTCATATCTGGCAGTTTCATGTCACTTTATTTAACAGCAGTCAAACCCCACAGCACAAGAAGAAAAATGGTTTTTCAGGTATTCTTCCTGCTAAAAATCATTGCATGAGACAGTTGTGCGATGGTAGGAACAGTGGTTCTAAAGGTGCAATAATAAATGTTCACAGCACAAAACAATCAACAGGCTTGTTCAAGATGCACAAAAACCTGATTGGGAGATGTATCTGCTGGATGTCTACTTCAATTATGTAGCTTACTGCTCTCCACTGGAAGCTGATAAAGGTGACCAAGTCACAGCAACATAAACTAAACTATAAATAAAAAAAGAAAAAAAAAACATACTGCACTGTGGACTGAAGGTGAGTGGATGCAGAAAATTCAGAGAAGTCACATTCCACGGGGCACGTGGAAAACAAAAGACTAATAAAATGTCGCTGTGCAGTTTAATGTGATGTCTTCTCCCATACAAAGAATGGCAGGTACTGGAAACTCAAACTGTACAGTTACTGATTACCAACAACTAAATAGTCAGATAATGCATAGCCGTTTTTCTTCTTGCTGTCCTAATACAATTTTTGAAAAACTCATAAAAACACTGATTACACCCCCTGTGCTCCTCTTGTGCTCTCTCACACTCACACACAAACATACACTCACCCAAGCAGGCAGCATGACAACTCCACTTTACCGACAGTGCAAAACAGCAGCTTACACTTAAATGAAGTGGATTCACACATGCAGAGTTGCTCCGCTGTACGATGAAAGGCAGCTCGCAACCTCAGTTTCAATCCAGACAGACGTACGGCAGTATGTTTAGCCTGTTCTCGTCTCCATGCAGATCTAAGGAGATGCACTCTGTCCAGTCGTACCAGCTACCCTTTGTGTCATAGCAACCATTCACCCCAGACCAGTGTTGTGTGTGTAATCTCCTCAGGTCTGCATTGATGATCTCTCTGCTAACCCCTGGTAAATCTATGGCTGGGAGTTCTGGTGCCAATGTGTGTGTTTTCTTGGCATCTTTGCTTTGGTGTTCCTCCTTTTTCAAAAACTCTGTCATGAAAAAGTGTGCACTGGGGGTGTGGGCGCCCGACGAAGTCAGCACATTGCTTTGCTGGCTAAGGTACGACTGGATGATTTCACTCCTCGACAGCTCTTTCCAGTCTGTCTGCTGGAAGGGACTGGCAGGAACCGGTGGGTTCTGCTTTGGCTGTTCGGACCACTGTGATTCAGGTTTGCGTCCCGGTCTGATCTCCCCCTCCTGGAGAGAAGACTCCTTATGAAAGGAGGGTTTGATCTGTCCTGTTACAGGGTCAAATGTCAGTCTTCTGTCTTTTAACCTGACTGGTTTAGTGCTGTCTTCTACAGTCTGTCCATCTGACTTTACCATGTAGTCCTTAGGCTTGCTTTTCTGCCCTTTCCTTTTCCCTGTATTGCTAACAGCACCATCGTCTTCCAAACTGACTCCATCACCACAAGAGGAGGCAAAGGAGTTGTGAAGAGATGCATTGGGAGGCCGGCTTTTAGAGTCCAAATCTGCCGACCATGAACCGTCGGACTGCAAACCCTGAACACGAACACTGAACGGCTGAGGGGAAGGCCCCAGCCCGGAGGTGTCCACAGGCCTAACAGTGGGGCTAGAAAGACTCTGTGCTTGTGATGCAGTTTGTTTGACACCAGCTTCCTGCTTTGGAGTTTGGGGACTGTGCAAGGAACCGCGTGGGCTTCTGGGTCGATACTGCCCCCCAGAGGCAACTTGTTCCTGTCTGGCTTGCTGCTGCAGAACTGATGCTTTTAGCAAAGAAGAAGTGCTAGGAGGTTTGCTGAATCCCAGGGCACTTGGATGAGGTTTTACAGCATTGACAGGGATTTTACTCAGCCTGTCATTTTCCAAAGGCTCAGGAATCTCCCTGTCTAAAGGCTGATGTGCACAATTATCTATAAAAATCTCAGAGCTACTGCCAATTAAATTGGTTGGCAGCTGTTTGGAGTTTTGTGTCTTATCATTAAAAGTTGTTTTGGATATCTTGGCTGGTAGAAGCTGTCCCTCCTTCTGGTCACCCTTACGTTTCCGGTTGCTCAGCTTTTCCACCCTCGGGGAGTAACAGTTGTTGAAGTCATTTCTGTTCTTCAGCTCTGGACCTGTTTTACCCGACAGTGTGGTGGCAGCTGGAGAGGAGATGCACGGGTGAGCACCACCATTGGAAGACCATGATGTACCGGTGTGTCCTTTGGACAACACCTCTCCCTTCCCTGGCTCAATTAGCTTCTGCCAGTTTCGCAGGAGCTTCTTGGCCCTTTTTGCAAGGTCCTCATTCTTGGTTTTCTTCCTGACGTCATTGATGAGCTTGCCAAGACGGGTTTCCTTTAAGGAGATAAGATTGGTGTTAAAACAGCAGCTAGGACTCAACTATGATACAACTATGTTTTATTTTGAATGGTCTGAATATAACCTACCTCCAGTGCCTCTTTGGTGATAGGATATTTCTCCAAGAAGGAGATCACCTCCATGACCACCACCATGTTGCATATCTGCTGAAAAGACATGTAGGTTTATGTATCAAAATTCTGAGGCATAATAATGTTGTCTGCATTAGAACAACAGCTTCCAAGTGCAGCTGTTGGTATGCAGATTAAGGACCAACAGCTCCAGAGCGAGAGAAAGAGGGACTGTTAAGTTAAGGTCAATGCATAATTTGAATAGACTTTCAAAGATGCACCTGCATGTCAAGACACGATGTACTTGTACCGGTTTCAGGCTCAATATGACAAACTGAGATTGTATGCAAATAAACTAGTCAGATCTGCAAGTAGGAAAGAAAAACAAGAGTCGACCACCAAGATCTGTTCATTTTAATCTGGGATTTTCTCTGTACAGACTAAGGTTGGGTGATGTGAAGATATAAATTTATACATTTTCAAATATCCTACCACAACATTTATTCTGTGCTAGTAACCCCTTCAATACCTCTGGCAGTCAATGATCTTTGTAGGTAATGTTGCAAATCAATGAGGACTGCTTTACTACTGATGATTTTTGTAGGATTTCTGCTTTAACGTAATGAAGTATCTTAATTTATCAGGTGTTTACATTATTGATTATTGATTGTCCCAAAAGTATTCCCACATGGTTATTAACACAGGTGGCTAACAAATGTAAGGAAAAACCAACATAAAGTGTTTAAGTAAGGTGTTGGGTCACCACATGCTGTCAAAACAGCTTCAATGCTCCTTGGGTTTAATTCTAAAAGTCTCTGAACTCTACTGGAGGGATGAAACACTGTCCTTTCCAAAAGACATTCCCTCATTTGGTGTCTTGATGATGGTGTTTGAGAGCACTGTCTCACACGTTGGTCCAAAATCTCCCATAGGTTAGACATTAGCTCTTTAAGTTATATGATCAAAGGTCATATTAATAAATTACATCTCTGGCTTCAGTAAACCAAGCTCATGAGATCACAAGCACTGTTTGCAGCACTTTTCACAAACTGGCAGCAACCTGCAAAAGTTTATCATCATAATGTCACAGTGTTAAACTTGCACTTTAGCTTCACCTTTACTGTCTTTGATCAGTGTTGAAACACACCAAGGTAACCTCATGAGCTGTGTAACAAAAGCTGGAGACGTTCTTTTAATCTGTGTGAAGGCTTTAACTCCTTGAAATCCCAAATAAACCATCCTGTCTGTCACTAAAGGAGCTTCACCTCCTGATTTTCACCTCCAACCTGGCTGCTCGGTTTAGGAAGTCTCAAGTCCTGAAGCACTGAGCAACATTACTGTCCGGAAATGAGCTGATATGGCTCCATTAATATTATCCAGCAGCAATCAGGCCAGGAGGGCTCTGGACTGCCTAACTGAAGTAACTTTCGCTAAATAACGATGCTAATTAGCGAGCAAATATCAGCTCTCCCACACACGGGCTACCCCCACCGTGGCAGCCCTCCGTGGAGAGCCGGCTCGGCCTTGTTGTCTACCTCTCCGCGCTCCGGTCCTCTGGGAGAACCAACGGGCATACTCACATTGCTGTGGCCGTCGATGGCCTGCAGCAGCCGGTCTCTCATCAGCTGCGGGGTGGCCGTGGCCGCTGTCATCGCCGGGCGGTGCGGCGGCTCGGACGGACTCGGACAGCGGGATCCCCCGAGGAGGCGACGCTCACAGGCCCGACCGAGGAGCTTCTCCGGCAGCCAGCACCATGTTTTCTGATGCCTTCACCTTTGTTTTCGGCCGGCGCCGTCACGGTTTTCGGTCAGACAGTCGTGTCCCTGGATGAGCCTGGCAGCCTCCTCCGGCTCGCTCCGCTCATCGGGCTGTTTGTGAGGCGCAAAGCATCATGGGAGCATTTTACGTAACCGTTGTTCACGTCGGCGATATTGTTCTACAGGAGGCGTTGCCATGGAGACGTTACAGTGAAACAATGGCGAGGTCTGAGAAAAAGATTTTCATAATTTCATCGATTAATACGATTTATCTACTCAAGAAGATCAAATATTTTCTCTGGATTGCAACTTGAAGCCATTTTTATTTATTTTAGACGGTTAGAAATAAGATATTAGAGTTTTATTAGAGAAAAATATTTTACAAAATATTTCCATCAAAGATATTATATAATATCTTTAATATCAAATATATATATTTGATATGTTTTTATATAACTATACAGATAATTATATTTTTCCTCTATGTAATCATTATTATGGCAAAAGACTTGTTATATAGTTATAGGCAAATCATTATAGATATACCTCTATATACAGTCCATCTATCTATCTATCTATCTATCTATCTATCTATCTATCTATCTATCTATAGATAGATATAGATATATAGATATATATATATGTGTGTATATATGTGTGTATGCATATGGTGATCTATCATTACCCAATCCTTAACAGTAAGATAATACATTGTATTAGCTTGTCGTTTCACACACCAATTGTTACTAGGGATTTTGCAGCTATTAGATTATTTTATAATTAATTATTAGCTAATTGACATTATTGCTTTCTTGTCTCAGTGGTTGCCTTTAGCTTTAAGTTGGCTTTTCAGCATTATAAAGCAATTTCAAACCAGAGGTGAGAAAAGTTATTACACTCCTTTCAGAGCAGGATGTGAACCTTTGTGACAGATTTTTTCCATCATATATTCAATAGCTTTTGAGATACTTCAGTCTGGACCAGTGTGGTGCCATTCACAGAAATCCTGCTAAACATTTTTGCACATTTTAAAAAATGTTTCTGTTCATGAGCACTATAACACTGGACAACAACTGAAGAAAAAAGTAAATATCTGGAAAGCCATTTTGCTCTTATTTGTTTAGTCGTGGGTGGCATTCCAAAGTGAGATGTAAAACATATATAGGAGAGTAAAGTGTGTTGTTTTTTTCGTATATTAACTGCAATAAACGATATAGTTTAATAATAAGTGTGTAGTACATACTGTGCACAAAACAGAGTTAGCAGATTTATTTTAAGGAAACTACCGTGCCATCATCTGATCATGGATAATAACATAAACAAAGGAATGGTATTTTAACATTTATCATGTCAATAGACAGCAACAACCATTCAAGTCAATTAACAGACATTGGATAAGAAAACTGTGTTTTTATTGTTAAGAATAAGGACACGTTTACATTGTAGTGCATACGCATTTACTTACAGCACATGTGCCCCAGTAAAAGAAAGGAAAACAGCTTTTTTTTAATGGGAGAGGCAACACTAAATATTCTGTATTGAGACACATAAGAACAGCTGATAAGTACATTTGGAGAAGTTTGTCATTTATCACCAACAGTTGAGATGTAGAGTTCATTAAGTGACTGTGATCATTTTGACTTGTCTGTTGAATTCAGCTGAAGTATGATGGCCGTGCAAATAAAAGGTATAAAAGTATGTTTAAGCAGGTTTTACCACCACAGTGGGACCCTTGAAAGATGACACACATAACCAGTCACAGAAAAACATTTTCTATCTTGCTTAGTAGAGGGCTGTCCGGAACAGGATATGATCCGGATTATGGGAGTTTCTTCATTAAGCAAACCAACATGCTGGAGAAAACAAATCAGAAAGAAACACAAGACAACACATGCAGGAAAGGCGAGGTGCAGTTGGAGCTTACACAAAAATGTTAAAAATGTAACAACTTCTGCATAACGAAATAAATATAGCGATTCCTAAATTTCTGTACAGCCAGAAGTAGATTTACAGTTTGGGGGTTTTACAGGAAATGGGGCACAAATACAGTTAAAAGCAGCAAAAGAACAGTAAGTCCTGTTAAGGAGAAGATTACGGCATCCATCTTGGAAAATCAGCATCCCGGTGGAAGTCCAGTTGTCTCGAGTGTTGATCATGATCCAAATAACCTGTAAGGATTGAAGACATTTAACCAGTCAGTAAAACAACAAGTTAAACTTCCTGAGAAGGATACCTTCCTTGTATCCTGAGAATTGTAGGGAATCACAACTGAAGCAGAGCTAAAACAGCAAAATGTGAATATATTATTAAACATTTGAAAAGCAAAAAAGTATGACATTGTGAAAAAAGAAAAGATTTGTACTACCTATATTAAAGCTGTCAACGAAAGTTTTAATAATGTGAGAAAGCAATCACTTAGATGTAGTCTATATTAGGTCCTTCTACATGAAGATGTGCCAGTCTTTTTGAATGGTAGTATGTTCTTGTTTTGTTAGTCAGACTATCTCTTTGTTTACCTTTGGATTGTGGCTTTAACCCCAAAACATCATAAACATACAAGTTTACGACCACAGTATGTTTCAACAGAGAGATTATTCTTTAACAGGTAAGGCAGGTGTTACCATATTACTTTATACTGTCGATGTCAGTATTTTCTGACTTTCCTGCCAGGTTTGTGGAACTCTGGAGCAAATTTGTTTAAATCTTCAAAAAATAAAAAATGAGTCACAGAATCACAGATAGTATAGATTTCTTTAACAGCTGGGCACTTAAGTTTTTCACAATTGTTACTCAAACAAGAGTAAATTTGAAGATTTTTGGGGGAGAAATAAAAATTAATAATGAAGGAACGTGTTAGCCAGTGCAGCTCACCGATGTGTTTATGGAGGTCTGTAGCACAAAGCGACAAAATATAGCAGTCTTCAGCTACGAAAACAATGCTTATTAACAGGATTAAAATCAGAGCTGCAACAATTAGATGATTAATCTGCTAGTTCTCAATGGTTAAATTAATCTGCAACTACTATGATAATCAATTAATAAATGTTTTTTAAGAACTAAATAGTAGTTCAAATTCTGATTTCAGCTTCTCAAAAGTGAATGTTTTCTGGTGTCATTAGTTCTCTGTCACAGTAACCTGAACATGTTTGTGTTGTGGACAAAATAAGACATCTGAGGATGTCATCTTGGGCCTTGGAAACATTTTTCACCATTTCTGACACTGTATGGACCAAACAATTCATCGACTATCAATCAATAAAATGTTCGACAGTTTAATTGATTATGAAAACAACTGGTGCATCAGACTCGTCCTTTCAAACTAATTTTAAGATGGAAACAGCTAAAAACAAACCAGCACAAGACTTTTTCTCAATACATTACAACCTGTTCACTATCACATGACCTGCATTGAGTAAAAAGAGCCTGACTCACAAGATCATGCAGAACATGATAAAGATGTTCCACAGAGCGATGAAGATCCGAAAGTATCGCAGGCTAAGCAGAAACTCCCTGATGTTGTCACCTGAAAAACACACTAAGTCAATTTATGTAATATACACCTGTGACACACACGTTTCCCCCCACATCTCTCTCTCTCTCTCTCACACACACACACTACCTGTAGTTGGTGCTCTGGACTCATCTCCAAAGCCCTGGGACTCTTTCCTTTTGCTGCAAAACAGCCACAGTTCATTTGTTTGTGTTATACAGCTCTGATGAGAAGTTTTAAACAGCTGCAGTGTTTTCATCACTGTAATATTTATATACTCACAGCTTGAAATTCAGCACAGCCCCTGCATTCACCAGTAAGGTCCTGCAGAGCACAGAGACAAAGTGTTTACAGGTGAAGGTGTTTATCTACTTGGTGAGCTGGCACTAGCACGGAGCAAAACTCGTTATTTAGTGTGATAAACAGCATCCTGACTAACAACACAAAGCTCAAAAACGCTCACAGACGATGTTTAGCTCGGATAAAACTGTATCTGTGTGTGAAATGTGGCAGAAAACCGGACAAATTACCCGAATATCAACAGATCTCCGATCATTTTGCTCACATCAGAGACGCCGCACTTCCGTGTTCGTTCACGCAATCAGGAATGTGACCAATAGCGTGTTAGTATAGATGACGTGTTTGCCCTGGTTTTAGACTGTCAGGAGGTTCCTGTCAGGCTGTGTCTCGCGTTTTCCATCAATCAGACGATTAAAGTTCATTTTAATTATTGCAGCAATAAACAGCCATAAAAGTCGTAGTTAATGAGTGTTAATGAGCCTCGAGTTTTATAGCAGCTGAGAAATTCTGCCTGAAAGAATAAAAATTAACCTCCATTTACCACTTAACCAGAACACACCGCGAGAAAAGTATTAACAGACTGATTTTATGGTGTTTTCTGAAAGCTCCGTTTAAATATGATATAAACAATGATAAATATTTAAAAATGAAAGATTAAAATGGGAAAATATTCTTACATAAAAAGTGCCTAAAAATTCACATTATAAAGGAGTTTGTATCAAACTCTTGAGCTCTTGAGCTTCACCAGAGAGTACTGTAGCTGGTTCACTCAGAGCAGACCAGCCTTAATGATCCTGAAACTGCACTTATTTATCTTATTAGTTAGGAACTGAAATATCTTTGGTTTTACAATTAAATTAAAAAAAAACAGTAATAGAGGACAGACATGGAATATTATCTTAATTGCGTTTGTCAGACGCATCTTGCTGTTCACAGTCTTATTTTTCAAGAAAAGCTAAAAATAAAGGCGTAAATAGTCTTTGGTCCTGATATTTTGGACATGTTGCATCTCTGGAGCCCTCTAGTGGAGGTAATTCCTCTGATTATTATTCCCAAGAATTAAAAGCAAACACAGAAAATAAATAAATAAATTCAATTCAGAAAGAGATAAATCATCTGTTTATTTCCTGTAAATTCGGTGTTGATCTAATCACAACATTTCTGCATCATGTGGAGGAACATAAACAGCCGGCGATATCACCAAATGTTGTTTCGGATTAGAGTCGGTCAGAGTCCGTCTCTGTGCGGGATCTGATTATGTTTTTTTTAAAATGGGAGGAGGAATGAACATTTGCCCCGCATTGAGCGCGGACACTTGTCTTCATCTCAAACCTCTGAGCTGTTAATTCAGACTCAGCTGAATAATGTTGATGGTGGTGGTGATGATGAGCGCAGGTCGAGCCTTTTGTCTGTGATCGTCCAGCAGCTGACGTGCCGGAGCAGCTGTCCCGGAGCGCAGATGATAATGATGATGGTGCTGAGGCTGTGGAGATGAGGGGTATTAATAGGAGGGCTTGAGTGTCACAGGCTTCCACTGTCGAGACCGGGGGGCTTGGTGGAGAGTCGGTGGACCGGGTCGGGGGGGGCTTTCTGATCCAGACTGCGCAGTTGGAATAAAAAAAAAAAACACAAAAAAACAAAAACAGGGACTCGCTGGTGATCGGGCAGGCAACATGGAGGTGCTCGCAGCTCTTAATTTGGGCGATTTCGCCCAAGTTTTCTCCAAAATGGGAATGTTCCCCGTGTTTGATCTAGCTTATTACATCGTTTCCATCCTCTACCTCAAGTATGAGCCAGGTGAGTGAGTTTTACATTCTTCTGTTTGCTTGAGGGGAGTTTTACAGATGAAAGGTTTGACCATCTATGTGTGTTTATCTATAAGATATTCTGTTTGTTATTGTGGAAGCTCCTCACTGAACAGCCCTGTGCCTAAATACACATTTATATACAACAACATAAAGTAAAACATGCCTATAGTGTTAAATAGTTAAACCCTTAACAACTAACAGGTCACTCCAGAGATGAAAAACTATTATACTGTAGTAATTAAGTTCACATGTGCTGTAATATCCCTATAGGGACTTTCTGTTATCTGTGCAGCACCCTCTCCTTATAAAGCATGACCTGTTACATAAACTCCAGCAGGAGCTCTTGCAGCTCTGCATGCTCTGGTGTGTAAGGTCTGTTGCTGCAGCAGCCTGACCTCAGTCACGCTGACGAAACCACCGGAGGAGATTAAACCCCTCAGCTTTGGGTTAAGTCTGATATTTTCCCAGATTTACCTCCTTTGAGCAACAGAGCCGGAGGAGGATGAAACCCGAGAGAAGGCCTGTGCATGCCAGCGACTTAGGCAATAAATAGAAGATCCTGAAATAGACGGTGGGCCTCTGAAGCCCCTCTGCAGCACACTTTTAGGCTGCAGCTGGGTGTGTTATTTACACTGAGTGTGAAACATGAAATAGGCTGTGGAGATAGCAGTCCACCATGACCTTAATGTTCCTGGGAGACGGTCTCCTCACCCCAAGGACTCACTTCAGTCAGGCATTAAAGTTCAGTCATTGTTTGCTCATTTTGAGCCTTCAGTGAAGGTGGTATGAGCACCAAACACATCTCAGCTGTTTTTTTTACAGCAAATGTGTAGCAAATGTACAAATGCAGTTTTTTATGTTCCCCCTTTCTCCCCAACAATGATGCCCTAGTAAATCCAAGAAAATGTAGGAGCTACTTGTCACAAGAATGAACTTTTGAGCCTCCACAATTTAAGCCTTTGGCTTCTGGAAACGTGAGCTATCTGAAGAAATATAAAGGGAAATATAAAGGACATTATGTGTGTTTCATTTGCTATAAAATTCATACAGCTCCAGCCTGTGTTAGTTACTTGTTATTGTGAATCATTTTTGGTGTCATGGTGACTAAAATGTAATTGAACAGAAAATGAATCAATGTTTCTTTAAAAACAAAGTATTTAATATGATTTAAATCTGGTTTAAAGCGTCCCTGTGTGCACACATCGAAGTCCATTGAGAGGTCTTAATTGCCTTGACTGAAGCTTCAATGGTAGCATTGCAATCTGGGTGATGTAGGCACCAGGTTTGGACAAGGAAGAAGGAAGTGGGGAATAAAAAAACAATATCTGATCCTGCTGTATTGATAACGATCCTTTTGATTTTAAACTGTCCATTGTGAGACAACGATGTTAAAGGAGTGCAGTATGAGAGGACTCTTACCAGTCACAACTGATGTAATTTGCTAATTGGAGTGAACACATGCATAAAGGTATATATAATCCTAGTTATTATTGCCCCTGAAGTTTTAAGGCTTTCAAAAAACAGATGTAACACGGCGCAGGCCTTCACATTTCTGTAGAAACCCATTTCTGTCACTGTAATGGAAATGGAAAAAGAGAGCCTGTAAGTCATAATAATGAGAAATTCAACATAATGATTTATGTGACTTACTAAGCCATTATTCTGAGAAAGTTTCTCCTTGTGAAAACTTAAAGGATGTTTTTTTTAAATCACATTTTCAGTAATGGACCTTCATACATTCTCTTAGTGGTTTAAGTATATATAAAAAAAAAGCTTACTGTCCTACTTTCAACCCATTTGCTCTATTTTGTATTGAATGAAAAGAAAAAGGGAACGTTTTTGTTTTTAATTTAAACAATCAGCATTTATGTGTTTTAGAGATGAAATCCATTATTCAGTCAGACCTCAGGCAGTATCTGTAACAGCTGTCCCAGTGACTGTGCCTGTATGCGTTTATCTTACTTCACATCTCCATAAATTTTACAGTCAAATGTCTCTGCTAACATTTGCAATATCATCTTGTATTCCCTATTCCCTTACATGTGTCTGAGTGGAGAGTCGTAGTTTGTAGAACATGTCATGAATGAGTTTTGGGCTGAGGAGGAGGGACAAGTGTCAGGGTCAGAGGTTAAGTCGGTCTTGACAGTTGCAAGGCAGGAGAAGCAGTCGAGCAGAATATATTTATAGGGCGGCATTTCTCGGGATCAGATTGCGTTCAAACTGAGCGCCATTCGCTCGACGACACCCTCACCCACCTGTTGTTGGAGATTTGTGCAGTGAAGCAGCCGCGCTCTGTGCACTTCTCCATTTACTGATTATCATTATAACAGTGGCATGTCCTTGGCCACATGAAAACATATACATTCTTTACATACATACATCATAACATGGTCTGCATATAAATACATCATGAAAGTGTATTTTGTAGTACATGATCATGTTCATACAGATTCAGCACAACTTGTTGGAGTGAAAATTTGCTTTATTTTGTTTCTTTGTTTTTTTTTTTTTTTTTGTATAATCAGGACACATTTATCCAAATACTGTCCTAAAATGCATTTTTGAGGTACTTGTACTTCCCATAAGTATTTCCATTTGATGCTCCCTGCTTTGCTATGCTATGCTGAAATATTGTGCTTTTTACTCAACTAAATTTATTTCACGGTTATTGTTACTTTTGCAGATTCATATTTTACATACAATATGTGATCAGTTAATAAAATGTGATTATTGTTGTGGACTTACTACCTAAAGGTTTCTAAGCATTTTAAATTATCTCCATTGCACCCAATTGCGATGTTTAAGTGTCGCACTTGCACTGAAAAGGCTCATTCTGCATGATGAGTACTTTTACTTTTGATACATGAAGTACATTTTGTTGCCAATACCTATGTCACCACTGCACATCAGAGTGAGTTACCACATATAAACCACAGCTACTTACAACAGAAAAAACAAAAAAACAGGCTGTCTTCACATGGTCATCCATTTTGTTTGTTTCTTTGGAGCCAGTTTGACCCAAAGTGCTTTGCTTCACCAGTGAGAGTAAAGCACAAAGCACAGACTGTTTTGGTTAGCTGCAGTTTCATACTTTAATGGATACCTTCCATCCCAGATCACAAGAGAGGGCAAACTAAAGCACACCAGTCACATAGACAGGAGAAAAGATGACATGCACAGAGACAGAGAGCACTGAAGATCCTGGGGGATGAAGATCCAGATCCGAACTTCTGGAATGATGCAAAGACAGAGGAGAGAGGAGTCAGAGGACGGCCAATGGTCCAGCAGGGAGAAGCCTAAGTGAAAAGAAAAGACAAGGGGGAAAAAATAGGGAGAAAGAGGGGGGAACATAGCTGGGAAGGTTGTGTTTGAGATTTAGAAGTTTTCAGGAAGTTTACAGCTTTCTTGACTGCAGGATAAATATGGACTAAAAGTACTCGGCTTAGTAATAATAAGAATTTAAATAGGTTAAGGTGAAAATGTGAGGTTAACATTTTGATTTAAAGGCCTCAGCAGAGTGAGACTGCTTGATGTCAGCAGGGGGATTTATCCAGAGAAACGTGGGCACAAAAGGGAAAACGTTAAGAGTCAGCAGCTAACAGACGGCTGCTTTTGAACAAGTCTGACTGCAGAGTTTGTATTTATCGTCACTGATTAAGAAACAGAAATATGCTACTTTAGCAGTGGGCAGAGGACACTTGTAATTCAGAATACATTGTAGAGACAAAAAGCTTTTAGTTTGTGTTCAGTATCTTATGATCATGCGTCTCGACAGTAGAGAAGGGTCAAGACCTCTTTGACTGGTATAAATGTCATTGTATGGTGAACATTGACATGATATAAATGTTTGACATATACAAGTCAGTGGCACACACAAATACGAAATGGTATGTATACATTAAAGAACTCAGTTGTTAAGTTGGTAAACTGTCAACTCCTAACCAACTGTAGGGCAGAGAAGTCAATAGGTCCTGAGTCAATATTAGGTTAAGATAAAAAGTCAGATCAGGGCGTGAACCCAAATAGTCGACTGGGCGTTGACAAAGATACAGCACATAGACACAAAAGGGATCCACTGATAATAACTGCTGAAGGTTATCCAGAAGACTTTTGCTCAAAAAGTTTTTTTTGAAAATGAGCATGTCTGTTCTTTTTGTGGCGTAAATCAATAAAGTTGGATTAAAAGCATCAAAGATCAGCGCAGACAGCTTCTCAAACAGGACTTAGACCTCTGGGATTTAGCAGGTCTTTAATGAAGAGGCTGTAATATTTATTATTTAAAAAAAAAATCAAAGGATAGATACATTATTTACATGCATTGATATCTGCCACAGAGTCTTTCATGATACTACCTCTAGGAGTCGCCAAAATCCGACATTTTAAAATAGTCTTAAAAGCATTTTTTTAATGCATTTCTTGTTTCATTTAACTGTATTTAATTATTATTATACTCTACAATCAATCAATCAATCAGTGACCAAACAATCAATTGTTTTTGATTAATGCTCCAATACTCCTATGGCAAGGAAAAAAACATGCAATGAAATTCTGATTTCCAGTGTGGCAGAAACAGTCCCTGACAGCTCCTCCTGTGTTGCAGGCTCGGTGGAGGTGTCTCGCAGGAGTCCCGTGGCCTCCTGGCTCTGTGCCATGCTCTACTGCTTTGGTAGTTACATCCTGGCAGACATCATGCTTGGAAGCAGCCCTGTCGACTATTTCCAATACAACAGCCATATCCTGCTGGCCTCAGCTGTCTGGTGAGAAAATCCTCACAGCCCCCTTAACCTTCACAGGGGAAGAGATTCTGTTTTAAAGTCACATGGATGGGAGACGGAGATTCATGCTTCTCATTAGACTGTATGTGTGATAAAATTGTCCCCCGCCAGCCGCTGTTCACTGACTGCTGATTTAGAGCTGCCAGTGTGTTCAAAGAAGAAAATGGTTAATATATTTCAGCCAAATCTTAAACTTCCCGTGTATCATCAGCTGTATTTGCAATTTTCTTAATGTTTTAATCATAGTAAATGCATGAAATTTTGGTTGCAGGGCTCAGAATAATGCAACTAAAAAAAGCCCTCAAATGCAACATATCTTTTTAAGAGACAATGTCTCTTGGAGTGGAGGGATGAAGTGTTTCTAATATTTTTAGGTCACTTTCACCTCACCTTGTAGACGGGGCAAAGTAAGGCAGATATATTCTGTAGCACCCTTTAAACACAGAGGGAGTTCTACGGCCTGACATGGGATGACAGCAGAAATGCACTTAGCCTGAGTGTGAAGTTGTCATTGTGCTTTAAGCAAACTGATTTTTTTATCTTTACCATCTTCACTAACATCTCACTCTCCCTCGCTAACACAGGTACCTCATCTTTTACTGCCCACTGAACCTCTTCTATAAATGTGTGGCTTTCCTGCCTGTCAAACTGGTGTTGGTCGCCCTGAAGGAAGTCGTCCGCACTCGCAAGATCGCCGCTGGTGTTCACCATGCCCACCACGCCTACCACCACGGCTACTTCATCATGGTCATCGTCGGATACGTCAAAGGTTGGTTTCCTCACGACTGCAACAGGACAGGTGGTATGAACGTGGAAATATTATGCATTAGACACAAGGTTTGAAAATAACATTAACAGATAATTGATTAATCATTAGTCACTCATTCATTAGTTTAAACTTTAGAAGACAGTATCTAATCCTGCTTGATAAGCATGCAGATGCTCTGTGTTGACAACTGCAGTCAGTGAGTGACAGAGCTACACTACACAGCTGCCACATTTAAACATGAATGAGCAGCACATGTGCATGCCAGTGTGCACATGTGCTGCTCATTCATGCAGACTGGTAGAAGGTGATGTAGTCATGGTTGGTCTGTATGTAGTACAGTGTAATCCACTTCTGATGTCTGTCTTTTTTTTTTGGACACAAACCACATTATCTCCTTTACTTTTTTATATAAACTATCCATTAGTAGAGAAGTGACCTTAGAAATATAAAAGGTTTGTCCTGGTCTTGCTCCTTTCTCTCTCCTATAATAGCGAGCCCTGCAGGCATCTTGAAAATGTTGGAGAAAAGAAAAGCTGAAGCAAGATAAAAGCGGTCACACAAGACAGACTTTTTGTCCTCATTTTTTTTTTTACCTCCACCATCTATTTTTATCTTCGCAGGGTCCGGAGTGGCGCTCATGTCCAATTTTGAGCAGCTGCTGCGCGGCGTGTGGAGGCCCGACACCAACGAGATCCTCAACATGTCATTGTGAGTCAGTTTTGTGCACTTCACTGCCTACTCAAGTGTGTAGGTGTTTCCAACCAAACCTCAAGAGGAGAAAGTAGGATTTTAAAAGTCCTTGTTAGAACACACTGCTGGCCTTGTGGAGAAACACAGCAGATTTTTTTGGGGTCCATGTGTTTTTTAGACTCTGGCGTCACCTAGTGGGCACTTTACAAAAGACATTGTTGCAAACTCACTGTCAGATCTCTTATCCTCCTCTGCATCTTCACATTAATGTATGTCAGATTTTTTTGGACCTGCAGAGGAACATTCAGGGGTATAAAATTCTTTAAATGGGTAAATGCTTCCATTTTCCACCCTGATTTTTATTGAATCGTCGTCTCTTTGTGATTTTGATTGTCTTTCGTCTCTGTAGCCCAACCAAAGCCAGTCTGTACGGAGCCATCCTCTTTACCCTGCAGGAGGCTCACTGGCTGCCAGTGTCCAAAAGCGTCCTCATTCTCGTCTTCACCCTCTTCATGGCCACAAGCAAGGTAAAATCAGTGCAAATTTATTTTAAATTTTTAGTTTTATACTGAGTCTTCTTGTGTGAAAAGATTATATGAGCCGAGGCGAACACACTGCTTTCACTTGTTTGTCACACATAGACAGTGACCAAGTTTAGAAAAGAAAAACATTACATAATAGAAAGAAAAAAACAGATTTTATTCCTCCCAGTGAAAGAAAATTTGCTGTGCTATGAATTGATCGTCCTCCGCTTCAAGCCCCTGGAGCCTGCTCTGTGTTATTTTATTGTTGCCACTCCGTATTTACACTTGTATCAAATTTGAAGTTTGACATTCAGGGCCATATTATGTGTATGCTTTTTGCTTTTTTTCCATTAAAGATAGACAGTAAAACTGTAAAACTGACCATCACTAGCTCTATGGACCAACGTGTTAATGAGCATCTCCCTGTCATTGTTACAGCTGGTGCAAACGGAGAAGCAAGCAATAGGAGCCAGTACAGAGGAACAGCTGAGCAATTTAATGGCAAAGTAGGAGTCAGAATGAAGTATATGGCGACTTATGACTTACAGCTTAATGACCTGGCAGTGAAACAATGGAACAGGACTAATATTTATGGGGTATAGCTGATGAGGGAAGTGGAGACAGGCAAGCAGGTGGGCAGGGAGAGTCAGGTAACTGCAGAGCTGAAGACAAGCAGAAACAGGTGAGTAGATGAGTGAGGGCGTCAGGTGAAAGGAGGACTGATCGGAAATAGCAAAGGAGAGACCTTGGAGTTGGGAAATTGGGCTGGAACAGTGTGACAAGAGGACAGACTATGACATAGCCTGGTTTCAGATGGGATTGGTATCTGTTTGGTTTGGTTTTGTGCTAATTTACAGCCGTCCCCACCAGTTTGAGAATCAGTAAAACTAATCAGAGCTTTTTAGGGTGTCAATCTCTGCTGAGTAGCCTGTGATTCATCCCCAAGGGATGATAATAATATACAACAACAAAATCTTGTCTTACTATAAGGCAATGATTATATTTTGTGTGAATGACCTACATCTGAAGTAACTCCAGCTGTCGGTTAAATGTAGTGGAATAAAAAGTAGAATACTTGTCTCTGAGATGCAGCGGAGTAGAAGTATAAAGTAGCAGAAAGCAGAAATACTCAAAGACATTACCTAAAAATTGTATTTAAACACAGTGCTTGAGTATAGGTATTTAATTATTTTTCACCACTGGCCAACCAGTGTGGGGGAGATTACAAAAAAATAACCTTAAAACTCTTTGACTGTCTGTCTAAGATGACTGTCTTCTAAAATATTGACTTGGCTTTGCAAGTGCTCGGTTTGTCCACGTTCACATCACATGTCAAATGTCCTTGGGCCAGACACTGGTATAATCAGTGTATGTGAATGGGCGAATTGTATAGCGCTTCGGATAAAACACTGTATATTTTTTTAAAAATTCTATGCACTTAACAAGAAATGCATTCAAGACGTTAAGTATGCCTCTAGGATACGCCAAATAAAACAAAGTATAAACATAACTGTGTTTGGTCACAAAATAACTCCACGAGACACATTTAAAGGGTGCTATTTATTATTTAACTTCCATGCAGCTGAAGAACTCGACAGAGAAAAATTTAAAAACAGGATGATCAAAATCGATGTAGCAGAGCTGGAGATATTTGTGTCCCTGATAAGAGTCAAGCTCTAAAAAGGCTGAATCCTACAATTCCCATAATGCCTTTCAATAGTAACTTTCATTACACCCTCAGGTGGATGAAATGTCTGTTTTATTATCTCAAAATCATTTTGATCTCCTCTAACTGACACCATCTTCCTCCAGGTGGTGATGACGGCCCGACACTCTCACGGCTCCCCCTTCACCCTCATTGAGTCCTGGGTCTGCCACCTGCTGTTCGGCTCCCCTCTGGCCGGATCTGAGGAAGACCACCACCATCCTCCCGCCGCTGCTGCCCCATCTTCACCTCTCAAAACCAAGGAGGAACTGAGCGAAGGCTCTCGCAAGAGGAAGGCCAAGAAGGCCGAGTAGGGCGCCACATCTGCGCCAGTGAAACTGCATCTGACTCACCCCCATCGTGGCCTCCACATGGCGGGACTTCCCATTCCTTTCCAGGGAAAGGGGCAGTTTGATGTTTTACCAAATGAGACCCTTTCTATTAGAGCAAAATGGTGCTTTCCTCATTTTACATAGCACAAAGAACTCTGTAAATACCACGGCAAATGTTTCACACTTCCACCTAACCTGGACATTTTAAATCTATTTATTTATGTGTTTGTGCACATCTGCATCTGCGCTCAGCGCTGTGTGGTGATCCACATTTAGGAGCTGCATGGTCCCTTTAGGATGGCCTCTGATCCACGTCAGTAGTTGTCAGTCCACCAAACCTTGTTTCAGTTCAGAAAGAAATAAAAAAAAAACCCATCTGACTCTCAATCAGAAATTCAAACATGAATGAAGCATTATTTGAAAGAACATGGCTGCTTTTTACATTGAGGTGAGGACAAATTCATTCATGTCTTTAAATAAAATCAAGACAAACATTGTGTGTCGTGGTTTTTAGTTTCCTTTTCTTTGTGACACTTAAATAGTCAAATCTAATCAATATTAGTATAGTAGTATCATATTTCATTGTATTTGATTGTAATGATTATTAGTTTTGTTATTATTTCTGTAACAGAGAAAACATTTATTTTGAAAGCTTATAGTATGAGTGTTAGAGGTATCTATGTCCTTTTACTTCACTAGAAGTATTTTAGTAAGTTTCTCAAGGTTGAATATACTGTAGTCCCACAGTATTATTGTAGTGATAATAATTTACTTTAATTATACCTGAAAATGTGCAGATTTATTCTAATATTCCTGTCATGTTGCTTTACAAAATTAACTTTATAATGGCCAAAATCATCTATATTATGTTTAATATATCAATCAATATGTACTTTATGGAAACTTTATTTTTAACGCTCTGTGGTATTATTATAGGGCCCCTGTAATATTTATGTGTTGTTGTGCAGTGGTATTGTGACAATAACCACCATCGGATCAGTGTGTGTGTTATTGGGTGGAAATGGCAGCAGTGGCTATTGCTGACCTCCTGATCAGTAATTTAATCTCTCCAGCAGCGCTCATCAATAATAAATGACAGGTTGAGTAGTGGAGGCGGGGCGTTTCAAGACCAGTTATGACGGCGCGGCTCCGGATTCGCCAAACGGACTGTCAATCTTTCACAAGTCCCCCCCCAAAAGTCTCGCCCCCCTGTCAAGATTACGGAGCTGCAAAAAACCCGGAAATTTATATTTCCTTCAAAATAAAACTTTTGGATGGTTCGCGTGGAGGCTAATGTGCTAATAAGCGTGTGACGTCACTTGAGTCAGCGTCAGGTTGAGGTTGAAGAAGTTTGATGATGAAAAGCATCTTCAGGCAGTTAGAAAGAAGTGAGCTGCATTGTGGGAAATGTAGGCAGCATGCACTGATGAGGAAGTAAGACAAGGTGTAAAAAATACAGATAGATAAATATAAATATAGATAATAGAGATATCTGTGGTTCTGAATTTGATCTCTTAAAGTGTTAAATTCTAAATCAGCGTATTCATCTTTGAATTTAATAATTTTCTTCTTGTTGACATTTGTTTATTCATTTTGCCTCGGCTATAAGAGCTATCAGTCAGACTTTATTTGTGTAGCACTTTTCATACCGGTCAGAGCATTTCAAAGCTTTACATGTGTCTGACAAGCCAACAATAAGATAACATAACATAACAAAATTAAATAAAAATAATTAAATAGATTACATGATTATGTAAATAAATATATCCCGATTGATAAATCAATTTAAGTCACAGTCACAGTGAACCACTTTGTGGTTTTTGTAGTTTAAATTTACATACATTCAAAATGCAATTATCTCTTTTATAGCATCAGTATGAAATATATATACTAAGCATGTTGACAGATTTGACTGTAGTTCACATTAGCTCAAAGTACACTACAAATCAACACTGCTGATTAAAAGCACAACTTAGAACATGCATTTGATTTTTCTTTAAAAAAAACCAAACACCTTATCTTCATGATACTTGGCGAAATTATTTTAAGCTACAGCACAGCTCATTTTCTAACGGCCTTTATTTTGGAAGTGTTTTCCGGATGCGGTGCTGTACAACCTTTATGTCTTGACAGTTTCGGTGTTTCTGCGGGTGCTGGACGCGGTGGGTAGCAGCTGGACAGAAATCTAAAAAGGTGAGATTTCTGTCTTTATCAATCCATTGCAGAGACGCACATCTCATATTGAAACGTACTTTATTTATTTATTCACCGTCTGTGAGCGCTCAGGTTTAAATATCAAGTCGAGGATTTCTCATTAAAGATGCTTGCTTTAGAGCAGCTGTTCTCATTGTGAAAGCCATAAAACCGTCAGGGATGCAGAAAAATCCAGTTTGTTGGTGCGGTCTGTGTGGATGGAGGTGGAGGTTGCTGCTGGTCTGACTCGGGCCTGTCCTGCAGGAAAAGGCGTTTCACACAGTCTGATGGTTAAAATCAGGGAAATGGGACTAAATATGGAACAATAGAGCCAGATTCAAACATTTAAATCCAAAACATACAGCAAATCAGACGAGAGTAACCATAAATATATTTTAAGCATGCATCCGAGCAATAATCAGTCATTTTCTAACATATTTTATTGATTATTATCATGAAATAACATGAGGTCACTACTGAGTTACTCACTGTTGGTCCGAATATTTGGATGATTTCAGGAAGATCATTGGACCTGAATGAAATAAAGGTTGAGTCATATAGAGGACTGTTCCTCCTGTGGTGGGGTGAAACATTCAGCCAGAGCCTTCATGTGAAGTGGCCTGGATGTGTGTGTGTGTGTGTGTGTTACTGCAATAGCACACCCCAGAAAACAGAGAAAAAACTTAATATGTATGAAGAACATAGAGGAGAGACACATATAGCATATATATATAAATGTATTAACTTTGTAAAGTATATTGTGAGGTCCCAGTATACGTACTTGTGCTGCGCATATACAGAAGGAAAATATACAACATGTTAATGCTCCCAGTTTCTTGATTGTGGGCTGTGTGAATGGATATTAGCAGCAGGTACTGAGACATGTTTTTTTGTTCAGAATTTGGTGATTTTGACATATTTTTTGTGTGGTTTTTTTTGTACATTAAGCCTAGATGAAACTGTAAGTGTGTGTGTGTGTGTGTGTGTGTGTTGGTGAGAGAGAAGCAGATGGTGTATTGGCTTTCATCTGTGTTTGCTTATTCTGAAAATTGTATAATAATGTATTTATTGATTGGTTTGGTTGTTAAACTGGAACAACACAAAGTTCGTGGACGATTCTGGTGCTTCACTTTTTCATGTCATCTGTTTCATCAAGTTTGTGTTTAAAAGAGTCGAGTGTGAGCCGACGGTCTGCAGGCCGCATCTGCACTTCCTCTGCTGACAGTAAAGTTACTGGCAGTCAGACCTGAAGGCGACGCATCTGCTGCTGTTTCGCCTGTGAAAAACACACATCCACGTCGCTACAGCACCAACCAGGATCACACTCATATGCTGTAGGTCGATATCCTTTGTTGCATTTTGGATATTAGTCAGGCCATCACAGTTAGGAGCCTCTGAGGGATTCATGTCCGAGTACAGTTGTAGGAAATGGACAAAATATTCCGATTTTTTTCTGAACTTAAGATATTCAGCACCTTAAAGACGTTCTGTTACTGAAAGAACTGGTTTCACTGGAGACTTTTGTAGTGTAAAGCTGCTTCACACACTCTGTAAATCTCTTTTTTTGTAGGTTTTATAGCATGAAAATGCGCAAATATGAGCACAACATCTTTCTTTCTTAGTTCTTAGACTAAAACAGTAAAAATAATTGGAACTATCCCTTAAAAAGCTACACCAAAACCACATGGGAAGTGCACAGACCGCACCGCAATGCACAGACCGAGTGCAGAGAGAAAAAGCTTTATATTTTTGTAACAAGATGTTGTTGAAAATAAGAGAGACATTAACAACTAAGCTGGTGAAAACAGGGGCAAATATTTATGAAGTGAAGATAAACCGTTCTGGATTCACCCGCAGAGTCCAGCACCAAAAAACGTCTCCCACATCCTCTCTGCTTTCTGTTTGCTGTGGAGAGAAGAAAAAAAAAAAGAAAGCAAGAAAGAGGAGATGCTATTTTTAGCATCCCCTCCTCTCATCTGCATCCCCACGCTTCCTAGAAAAGGAGGCATGTGATTGGAGGAAAAGGAAAAAAATGCCGTCTCAGGCAACCTGGAAGCAGGACGGCATCTGCACAACACCACGACAGCGTTAGTGGGGTGACATCTTCTCTGTTTTTTGTACATTTGTTAGTTATTGTTCACACATGGCAGGTAATATGGCAGTAAATGACAAGTCAGGGGAACTGTGGCAAACTTCAGCAGGACGTTTGATTTATTTGACAGACTTTTGTGTCCCACTTTTCCACCACAGTCTTTTTAACGTTTTGGTATCTAAAACACTGAATACCTGACATATATTTATCATAGGAAGAGAAGAGAGAGAGGGGAGGTACAAACACTAGCAGTTTGCTGCTGGGGTCAAAGGTTAAATGGCTGCTGACTTCCCTTTTAACCAACAGCAATAACGCCCCAAATTAAATTGATTTGCCTTTTACGAGCCTCTTGGCCAGTGTGGGCTACAATAGGCTTTAGTGGTTTACGACAGGAAGAGTTTTATTACAACGCTCTCACCTATTTCATTAGAACTGAGCTTGATTGAATCAAATATTTCTGGTTTTGCTAGTGTAGTTTAGATTGAGCTTCCTGGTCCTGTTTGTCATTCTGGGTGTGAAAACATAATTTTCACATTTGGTAGAACATTTTAGATCTGTGAAAACATTTTAAAGCCTCCCAGTCTGTTCACAGTTTGGAATTTCTCCTCCTTTGAAGCCTATTTGCAGTGGAAGAAGAAGTATTTTATCATTTACTTAAAGGTATGCGAAATAGGAATTTTCCTAAAAAACAGTGAATAGTCTAAAAAAATTAAATAAAAATAAATAAAAATAAAAAATAAAAATAACCCCTCAATCATCACTAATGACCCAACAGAGGTGTGTGTCTGTGTCTGTATCAGCCCTCTGTCTGTATTTTCTTATTTTGCTGTGTTCAAAACCTTTCTGAGCGTCAACCTTCGGGCAGTGGCGTGAAGCCCCCAGCCAATAAAGCAGCCAGATCGTAAGCACATAAGACCACCTTTGAGCCAACTTTGAACGTTGCGTTTACAAACCCTCCTCATGATACCTTTAAGTAAAAGTACCAATACTAAAAAGATAGTCAATTACAAGTCAGTATTTTCTACAAAATGCATTTAAAAAAGCAAAACTTAATATCACCAGCACTACATCGTTTTATTACTGTATTATTATTATTATTAATTATTTGAGGTATTAATATGTCAGTGGTACTTAAATGTTATAGTTAATTGTGATGAAGGTCATTTTAATGACTTCATGACATACTGATGGTGGTTTAATCCAAAAAAAGCACAAAATGGAAAGTATAAAGTACAAGTACCTCAATATTGTATTTAAATACAGAACTTGGATAAATGTACTTCATCACTTTCCACCACTGTTCCGCATTGCATCTGCTTACTGTTACAAATACCTAGATCAAAGTGCAGTCTGGTTGACCTTTGACCTGTGAAATAACAATGCTCAATAACATACACCCGATTTGAAAGACTCGGAGAGATTGACCCCTCCATTAGGAAGTACTGATGATGCCTTTTGAGGAACCTTGTCGTATAACTGTGTTTAAAGAGCAATAGAAGCAGCGTATCAAGAGGGAACCTTAACGATCTGAAGACAGTGTTGCTAATACTAATACTAGCTTTTAGCCCTTTATATTCTTAAGTTGCAATAATTTTATCTTAATTTATCCTGTAATGACAAATCAGAGCTTTTCCAGATTTAGTTTTTTTTTATTTTATTATTATTATTGATCCAGTTTTGATTCAAGATATTGCTCACCTCAGAAATATGAGTTTTGATCAGAGCCCCTCTGTCAGTCATCTCAGCAGGTTTCTCAGTGACTGTCTTTCAGCAGGAAGGTGTTTGGATGATCTGGGATCATCTGAGGATTAGCTGTCAATCTGCAGGAAGCCACCCAATACTGATTAAAATGCACCTGACTAGCTGGGCGCAGCAGCACTCAGCTCTGGATCAGTCCCTTTCCTGTAGGACGTCAATCTCCTCTCAGTGACAGTTTTAAAGGAGCGCTTGATGACGTCTTCCTACCACACAGAAACTCACAACCCTTAGTCATCATTGTATTAAGATAAAAAAAAGGGGGTGGCTTGAACTGAAGGTAAAACTACTGATGTGCTCTTGAGCAATTCAGGCTTTAGTGCTTTCTATATATATAATAGATATACATATATATGTATATAACAAACATGCTGTTTTCTCTTCTTTAGGGCAGTTATTTTCATCATTGATTAATCTGTTGATCATTATCTCAATTAATTGAATAGTTCATTAAAGTCCATAAAATGTCTTGGAGATACTTTTTCTTTAAAAAAAAAACTCAAGTGAATAGTTTTCAGTTAATTTAATAGGTGTCAGTCAATCAATTAATCGACTAATTGTTGAAGCTCTACTCTTCTGTGATAACACTTTTTTCTTAGTGACACAAAGTGAGCTCACAGGTGTGAAATAGTGACGGTATTTGGGCAAACCATCTCATCATGTAAACCTGAAGGTAACAGCGATGCACTGCTAAAAACAAATCCCTCCTTTTGCATCACTCCCACCTCCTCCCTGATAGCAGAGCTGAGTTTTCCTCAGCAGCTCATGTCAGTTTCCATTTCAGAGTCTTTGTCCTGCTCGGGCTGAAATCTCAAATCATGTCCCTTCCTGACATTCGGCCACTTCTTAGCATTCCTTTCCAGAGGTGGAAGACATTCTGAGATCTTTTATGAGAGTGAAACAAAGTAACTAAAGCTGTCAGATAAATGAAGTGTAGTACATTTTCTGAATTGTAGCGGAGTAGAGGTATAAAGTAGCAGAAAAGCTTGATAGTAAAGTACTTCAGTTAATGTACTGCCAATTTGGACCTTTACTGTGTGTTTATAGGTAAATATCAGTTTGTCTTTGTGAAATGTGGAAAAGCTTTTATGATTTCTTCTCATAGCTTTGAACCATCAGACTCTCTTTGATACATGGGAAGTACACATTACAGGAAATCTAAAAACAGAAATAATCAATATTATATCAGTATCAATATTACCACATCACATCACCATGTCTTTTTTTTGTCTTGGGTCAGAATCCTTATTAAGACTTACAAACATTGTTAAATATAGTTTAGAAATGACTCTGTTGGTTAAAATGAGATTTTATAGATGTATTTAGAGACAGTCAGTAGTTGTATTGATAATAATGATGATGGTTATGATGATGAGACTTTATTGATCCCTGTGGGAATCATGAGTTAGCACATTCGGCACCAACAAGGACAAAAGGACAATAAGCTCAAATATTAAGCTCAAAATAATATAATATGAAATAAGAAACATTGTAAGGAAAATAATAAAGAAATAGGATAAGAAGAGAGCTTTACATGTGAAGAAGCACACACATTACTAACATATGTGGTACTTCTGAGAAACAACTGAACAACCTTTTTATGCAACAGGTTAAATGTTTAACTAATTAATCGATTGATAGAGAAAGATATTTTCAAAGCAGTAATGCCAAAAAATTTCTAGCCCGGGCTTCTCTAATGTGATGATTTAATGAGCTATACGTCATTATAGACAATGATGTAAAACTCTGGCCAAAAAAAGAGAATCCGATAACGTCACAGTGTACATTTTTCACAGTTTTCCAAAATTTTACTGGCAAAACGATTAATTGACTACTTGATGATGAAAGAAAAGATTTGTTGCCGCTCTAAAAACTAGCTCAGGTCTTGTAAACCAGGGGATTTCTTTAAATCACAAATTTCAACTAACCCCTGTGTTATGGAAGCTCTCACAGTGCAGCAAAGGCAGTTTACTGTCGAGGCCAAATGAAGGCAGCAGCGGCGTCCTGCAGGCTGAGAGACATTTGCATAATGAGAATTTGTTAATTACTTTGAGATTAAGCACAGGGGCCTCGGTCTGAAAGCCTCTGTATCAAATTAGTGAAGGTTAAGCCAACTCTCTTCTCCACAGCTAATCTCTGAGACGCAGAGGAAAGGCTGCAGTAATTTCACCATGCCGCCACACGCAGCAGACACTCCTCCATCAGCCTCCTCTGAAACACGGGATCCAGACTTCCAACACTGGCTGCTAATTTTTAACCTCCTCTAATTGCTGCTATTTATACGCATGCTTATGTTTCATTTTTAGATGTCAAACCAGCACTTTTGGTCCAGAACAAACTTGACATATCTGCATTTTAGATACTCAACAATTGAAGAAAACCTTGGAAAAGAGTCAGAGGGTTGGTTTAAGGTGCAGCACACCGACAGATGCACGAATAATGTTTTCTAGTTTTCTTGAGAAAAGAGAAAGAGGCAAAGAAAAGAGATAATAATGGTGTAAAGTGCAGTGCTGGACCACAGCAAGTAGCGCAGGGAAAGAGGTGCAGTACGAAAAAGCCAAGCTAATCAAAACGTTTAGAGGGAGAGGACAATCTACACAGACTGTAGCAGCTTGACTTGGACGTCTGTTTCTAATTTTAAAACTCGGTCTTGTTGCCTAATGTGCTGTCACTGCAACAACACCGACTCAGCTTAAATAAACTCGTCGATAAAAAGCACATAGGCTGAAATATCTGCTGAGCTGAGTGGGCACTTTGGTGCAACAGTAACAGGAGTAGATACATTTTTAATAAGGAAGACCAAAGAGGAAATCGAACACCAAAGCCCGACTGTGTGAGTGTGATCTCACTTCCAGTGGCTTTGCTTTAGGCAGAGAAACAGCCTTTGTCATTTCTTTTAGTTTGTTGTGGTTCAAAAGGACAGATTGTTGTTCAGTGATAACACAGAGATGAGTGATTAATTAAACATTTTGTTGTTTTAGCTATGTTGTGTTATTTTTGGGAAACGTTACGTAAATCTTTGTGCTTGACGTCATTGTTCAGAAGCATTTTGATAAAGTCTGAGATCAGATGTGTTTCTATCTACCTGAGTTTTATGTAAAATGTTTTTACGCTTGGCTGAGGAGAAAAAGTTGATTGTATTGATCAAAACAAAATTGTGATCTGTGTGGACTGATGAGGAGGACACTGTGAAGTTCCTCAAATTAATACATAAAAGAAACATATATCATATTTTCAGCACATTTTCCACATTCTTTGTATTTTAGGGTTGACTGGAGCTACATGGTCTCATTGTGCTGTCTTCTATAAAGGTTTAGTGGCACCCAGCTGGAAAATAAGTGATACCAGTTGTTTGATTTTTATGCACTGAACTCCTGATATTAAGTCAGTATTTTGTTTGGTGTAACCTGCTTCAATATAGTGATGCATAGATGCACTTAGTAAATATTTAAGTATTTAAGTAAGTAATAGAGAGGCAAAGTTTGAAATTTAGACTGTTAGTTAAACCAGTGCCAGATCTCAACCCAGTGTGGGAGATTTTGGAGCGTTGTGTTAGACAGCAGTCGCCACCACTGTCATCAAAATTATGGAATATCTTTTAGAAGAATTCATCCAGGACAGTTCACAGACACAAATTTAATGCTTACTGAAATACTTTTTTTGTACTTTTTTTCCTTTTAATGTGTCACCCATCTGTATTTCTGTCACACATCTGTATTTTCAACTGCATTTTTGCATTAGGTCTTTGATAAATAAGGAACATTAGTCTTTAGCTGCACATAATGTTAGTCTCTTAAGTGAATGAAAATCTGCAGCATTTTCATGTTCTATGCCTAATACTCACAAATTTTATAAATTGTTTCCTTTATGACAACTTAGTAAGTAGTCACATTTCTAGTTCTGGTTCAAGACTAATCTTCCAACAGTCCATGTTGAAATCATAGGGACATTTTTTTCAGAATTGCTATGTAGCACACACACACACACACACACACTTGAATAATACCTACACACGTGATTGACATGTACGTATGTTCAGACAGAGTTTTGGCTGAAATTAGCATCTTTTTACTGTCTAATGTTCAGGCCTAATAGATAGCTAAATATGAGTACATTTCCCCCCTATTTTGCTAAAAGAAAGAAAAAGAAAAAAAAGAATTAGTTTGTAGGCGTGTCATCCTTTGAATCCTGTGAGATCAATGACTGAGATGTGTTTGTTGAGGGTGATAAGACGGGCGGCACTGAACCATGTTTCCTTAAGTCTCCTTGGTTGATTCAGCTATAATCTTTGGTTGTCTCCTTCAACCCCTGTGTTTGTTCTCATTTCCTGTAGTTGGTTCGGATTACGCAGTGAGTCACACTGCAGCTCACTTCACTGCAGAGCACCGAGACTCATTTTCACTCATCGAAAAAACACGATTGGATGGCAATCAAGATAGATAGATAAACAGATAGATACTTTATTTATCTCCAAGAGAAATTCACAATTTCAGCAGCATCGTTTTATGACAATAAAACCACAAAAACTGCTGACTCTTAATAAGTAATAATGCTGACTCTGGATAAACAATAACAACTCTTGATATTTATTATAAATCATGTAGTCTCTTGAAGTATATGCAGGCGCTCCGGGCTGCAGATTTGTGAGGAATTATTGACGTCACAGGCAGAGGCAGAGCTTGTCGTCAGCCAAATCCAAATTGACAACGTGCTGCTGCGACAACATGAGCCTTGAAAAAAAAAATCCTATTTAAACTAAACTTACCAGAAATTATAAAGAAATGTTGTGTGATTGAACCCCACAGCAGTTATGTTGGCTGTAGCAGGTTTGATGAGAGCTTCGAGTCACAACTTTATCCACCTGCTTAGCCTCCTTGCATTTAGAAACCACCGATATATTGAGGAAGGGTCGGCGCTTCTTCATTATTTAGCAAGCATCCCTGTGTTCCTTCATGTAAAACGATAGGCCCGGAGCTCAGAGGAGGGTGCAGTTGTTTTGTTTGTGCTTTATTCCCTGAGAGTTCTCGTGTTCCACTGCAGCCAAGTTGAGATAACAGGCTAAATATAGAGCGGGGCGCAGGGACGCTGAGGCCTGTGGGCTCAAGTCATTGTGCTCTCAAGAGTCGACGAGGTTTGCTGAATTCTTTTAGCCCTCGTAGTCCGCAGGTTGCATACCAGCAAGTGTTGGATGCTTCATTCATGTAGCTGATGTTTTTTTTCTTTTCTGCTGAAGCTGGAACGAAGCTGCCAGTGTGCTTCTCCAGAACTGCTCAGAAACTCCTCGTCACGACTTTCCATCGTCAGATCAGGGAGGGCTGTGTCCCAACGTTTCTGTTGCTCTTCGAAACTGACAATCTGACGTTCGTGAGAAAGGAGTCATTGTTTAAACCTCTCTCTTGCTCTCTTTTTTATTCTAAGCACATCACATTCCTGTCTTCTTTATCTGAACAACTGTGTGCAACACTATAAATGTCTTCCAGGAAGGATAGTCTGAAAACATGTTATTGAAACAATAGGGTGCCTCTATGACAGCTGGTCTCTCATTCTCCCGTCCAGTGTGTACATTAATACTCATTAGGGCAACACGTCGTACACACTAGTTCTGTTCGAGCATAATCCCGACCCTTATGCTTTTGAGAGGCTGCTCAGAAATGTACCTGGGCAGTAAGGGCTGTCACGAGTAACTGTAATTCGCAAAGGTTTGCAGAGAAGCCAACACACAAGCCTGATTGGTTGATTGAATTCCTCTCAGGAGGCGATCTGGAAACAGACAGAAAAAAATGAACACTATGAGAATTATACAAATAAGTATAAAAGAAATGGCAACTCAAAGGTATCTAAACGATGTCTGACTACATGTTTGCCCACGTGTAGCCTAGAGAGGCTTGTTTCACCCTCAAGGCACTTCAGGATTAATGTATCTGTCCAGAAAAGCCCTGCATCACATTCAGACGGTTAAAGGTGCATTTTGGTATTGTTCAATTTGTGTCTTATTTTTCCCTTTTTCTAACTGGAGCCTCTTACAAGTTTCCAGAAACCATTTAGTGACAGAAATCTCAAACATTTGTCTTTGAGTCCAACCAATAGTAAACACAAAAAGTAGTCCCCTGGAAATTCATGTAGCTGTTGTAGGAATATGCATTGAACAGCTCAAACACATCTTGGCCAGGCTAGCTTCCAGTCAACTACCCACCAAAGCAGGTTGTGAGTGTATAGGTGTCTGAATCTAAAGTTACACCTCTGTGATACACTTACTCCGTAGCGGTGTCATTGTTGGTGTCAAGCTACATCTTTCTTGTCTGTAACTTCAGCAGTGAACATGAGACTCCTGCCATGAAGCAGACCATGTTTACAGCTAAAATAACCCTCTTACAACAGTTATTGATGGTATTGATGTGCAACTATTGATGTTAAAATGCACGTCCAAGCTACGGACTTACTTTGACTTGGTGCTCGACTTGCAGCTGCCTGTGCAGTTTATTATTCCTCCCGCATCCCTGGCTGATTATGACTGATTGAGCCATTTGCCTCCAACATTTCGCCAAATTGAGAAAACCCACATGGGCTTTCTGTTTTCCCCTGACATTGCACTATGCTGCTTTGATTAATCACCATGAAGCAAATGTGCTGTGTTTAAGCCTGAATAGTTAATCACTATCATCTGTTATGTGGAGTCTAACAGATTCTGACAGAATCTCATCTTTTGTCTAAACACTCATTAAATGTAAGACCTTTTCTACATGAAAGAGCTGCTTTTTTCCTGAAGTGTTTCTAGGTTTTCATTTTATTAAAGTGTCTTTCTTTTGCCCATGACTTTAAAGGAGATGGTCAGTAATTCAGAGAGGACAGGCTGCCTCTGCTAACAACCAGGAAACCCAATCTGTCCACGCCTTCATCAGGAGGTGCAGATGTGCCTGGATGAAGGATTGTGGTGCTCTTCTTCCTCCAACCTGCTGCTCAGGATCAAGTCCTGCAAGCTGGCACTCTAGTTCATGGGTCTATTCCCCATCAGTATGCAATTCAACCTATGTAGTCCAAAACATAACTGCATCTAAAACAGAAAGAGTCCTCTCCATGTATCACGATGCTGATCATTTACACAGTTAAGCGATTCATCATTTTGTTCATAAAATGTTGAGAAAAACATCCATTACTGCTGTATATTTACATCCTGATTTGGGATTGGATTGTATGCTTTTCCAGGTTGCTCTGTTCTCATTCATTATTCTGATCGTTGTGTTTTAACCATTAATATCTACTCTGTATGGCAGATTTTTCCTTCAACTGGCTCTGCAGTTACACAGACTTGTAGCAAAAATTGGAATCAAATCTTTCAACCTTAAACTTTTATTGTCCTTCTTGAAAGAGTGCTACAAGAGTGTGGATCAAACAGAAAATGCAGATTTGTACCTTCAGAAAAGGTCACTGTCGTCTATTTTAAAGCACTGCCACCAGAGCTGTAGCAGGAGGGATGCGAGACCCCGTGCCAGCTTGGCGTGGGAGGCCCTAATCATCACTTACATGCAGACACATGCATTTCTTTTGTTTTTCATATCAGGGCTTTTCATGGAGATAAAACATTACAGTAATTGTTGACAAGGTGCACACTGTGCAGCATTAAAACAGCAGTAAGCTCACCTTAAACAGGATTAAACACATCCAACAAATATTAAACACTTTGACTTTAACTGCAGTACATTCAACCTGTAATATTGTTCAAAACTTTTAAACAGCATCACATTTCCCCACTTTCAGGTAAAACCATAGAAAATATTTTATTATTTATTATTTCATTATTAGAAATTAAATACTGTTTGCTAAATGTAATGAATTACATGACAGTCACTTTTCTTGCTTTCTTGGCAGCACACTGAGTAGTAACATCTGTGTAATTCATCTCAAAAGCAACATCCTTCTCAATGGACTTGCGAGCCCACGCAGTCTGCCTCGAGACACTGATGTACGCAAATAGCTTATTTCTTTCAACTTTGAAATGTTATCAAACCTGCACTCATGTGAAACGGTTGCAGAGAGACTGATCAACTGTGACGTTAAAATAGTCCCTTCTGTCGGCTTTCTCTGGAATCAGGGTGCACTCATCTGGAACTGGAACCCTAACCTTTTTTATTTTTACTGTGAATTTGCTTTGAACTTTGTTGGCTTAAAAGAAAAACCTGCATTTCGAGGCGCATAAGAAGTGTGAGTGTGTGTACTCGCACACCACTTGCAACAGCTATGACTGCCAAATGTAGAAGTTACATTTGATTTAAGTTTCGTTTTTCTCTTTCATCTCGGTCCACAGATGGCCTCAGCAACAGCGACCTACGGGCAGAAGGAGTCTTCGGACCAAAACTTTGACTATATGTTCAAGATCCTCATCATTGGAAACAGCAGCGTTGGCAAAACCTCCTTCTTGTTCCGCTATGCCGACGACTCCTTCACACCGGCCTTTGTCAGTACGGTGGGCATCGACTTTAAGGTGAAGACCATCTACAGGAATGACAAGAGGATCAAACTACAGATCTGGGTAAGATGGGCTGACTAACTAAAATCTACAACTTGCATGTGGTGAATTTGAAGTGGAAGTTGAATGAAGAGTAAATGAATGAGGTTATGTGACAGTCCAACAGATTCTAAAATGTTATAAACATGCCATCATAGAAAAGAAGAAAAGTAAAGAAACTCGCCGCCCAAAATTGGACATTGGTAGATGCGACTCAAACGCAGCTGTGAAATTAGGCCTGTGTCAAGTCAATTTATGCTGTATATGTCACAGCTGGTTCATTAAAAGGAAGGACTACGGCAAGAAAACCTGCATCACAAGCAGCACAACATAATATCGAAGATCTGCCACGGTTACTGGAAGTCACTGTCGGCCTACGTGAAGCACACAGTCCTGAGTCGTGCAGTTGCTCCATAAAGAGCCAGTTCAGCTCTATATTATATGAAACCACATACTGTCTCTTGTAGAGATTTGGAGAAGTTGTCAGAGGTTTTGTGCATGTTTGATGGTTGAACAATGGCTGACTGACAATGCGGCATTCACACAGCAGGCGTGTTATGTTAGAACAACGCTAAGAAAGCCTTCCATGGTGGATTGTCCTTCAATGTACGCCGTTATTCCCATAACAATGCTTAAACTATTTTTGCATCTTCTCCCTCTTAATGCCGAAGAGGCTTTTCACCCCGTCCTCGAGTGTGGCAGTTCAGTCAGAAACACTTTTGTGTTTGGTGGTTGGACGACATGTCGCACAAAACAAAGTTTGTTTTGAACTCTTCATCTGAAGACTGTGCCGGAAAGTAGGATTAGAAGGATAGCTAGGTACTTGTAAGAAAGATGATGTTGTGTCCTCATGATACTCACTTAAACCTCTAAAACAAAGCTTTAGGAATATGTCAAAGTCGTGTTTTTAATGATATGCAGCAAGTAACATTTAATGAGTTATTTCATAAGGCGGTCAACTGAGATATCTGCTGCTCTGTGAAACACTGCCCTGTGGTGCAGTTTTATTATGCGGACTGTCCTCAACTCGCAGTAAACGCAAGCGGCACTGTCCTCTCTGCAGTCTGCTCAGCTGACCCTCAGATGAGTGGAAAACAACAAAATACAATCAAAGTAAGGACAAGAGACCAGCTAGTAACAGGATTTTCTTTTTTCCCGAGGTTTTGTTGCATCAGGAATGTGTTGGCTCCTGAGGTCTCAGCAGTAAACACAATCATTGAGCACAGTAAAGACAAACATGCTGCATGAACAGGCTCCCTGAGGAACTGGTGTTTCACGTTGTAGATCAAAACATTATTTCCGCCCTTTACGACACTTTCTGCAGCAGACAGAGCTGTGATGGAGAGCACAGCACTGTGTGTGTGTTGTGTGTGTTGTGTGTGTAGGGCTTGCTCTGTTGTCAGCCCTCGCCAGGTCTTGCCTCTGGTAAGGAAGACACGATCGGCCAATCAGAGCACAAGAACGGATGACTGGGTGCTGCTCTCCCCTCCCCCATTACTACACATCACCCCTAGTAGATATCCCCTCCCTTCCCTTCACACACACACACACACACACCAACCAACTAAACCCCCATCCCCCATCTCTCTCAGAAATTCTCTCATCCAGTAGAGTGAAAATGAAAATGGTTTTGAATCATGAGCTCAAACATCAGCATACAGTATGTATATTTCTTTCACAGTGTGCAGTTAATCCTATTTACATAGATTTAAACAGACACGTGCTTCTATTGAATTATATTTGTCAATCATGTTATTCCACTTGTGGGGTGTTTATTAGCTAAATATTTAATATGTTGAACAGTAACTGTAGCTCATACAGAAGATTAGACAGCCTTTATGGATGCATTCATACTGTCAGTGTTCATGACTATAGTCAGATGTTGGGCTGCAACTATAGACTGTATATGGTTGCAGCAAACAATTATTTATCATTGATTAATCTGTTGATTATTCTTTGATTGAGTTATTTTCAATTAGTCCATAAAAATGTCAGAAAATAGTGCCTCTGTTTCTCAGAGCTTTATTGATCTTATATTGTCTGACCTGAAGATGCAGGGCACTAAATAAATTTAACATAAACAGTTCTGTGAACTTCACTGATATCAGAATACATAATATGTGATAAAACACTTAACAGATACATGTATGAGCTTAAGTTTATTTTCCCTTCAACTTCCTTTCAGATCCTTTGATTAAAATTAAAGTATAAAAAAAGATTATTTCATCTCCTTAACTACTTTTTTTTCTCTACTTTTCTCAACTATCCACACTGACTTTATGTCATCTCGCCTTAGTTACCTTATATCACAACATTTTAATCTTCCATACAAGCTGTTCGTTCTAAAACCTTCACAGCTTTAACTGTATGCAGGAGTACTCCTCTGTGTTCATTATATAACACCACTCAGCGCTACCTACACTGACATTTTAGGTATGGAGCTGATGCTCTCGTTCTGAGCAGCCTGAAGCACACTGAGTGGATGAGCAGGACATGAACTGCAGAACATTATAGCCAACAGTATGGAGCTGCAGCTCTCTGAAAATACAGGTCTTACAATACTCTTGTGACCTGATCATGTGTGACTGAGACACACTGATGAGTCCAAGAAGAGAAGAGCTAAGCTAAGAAGTATAGCTGTGTAGAGTTAACTTTATGAGTTAACTTTTTTTAGTGAACACACACACATGTTTATGGACTCTTTGCCAGACACTGTATATCACAGGCCACATTAGTGAGTGTGTTGTTTAGATGCTTCAGTATAAATAAAAGCACCCAGAAGGTTTAATAACAGGTCAATTCTGGGGATGTACTTGCTGTATATGTGCAATAATGTGCCTGCAATCATAATAGTAAAGACAGCAACACTTCACTTTATTCAGCATTCCTAAGCAGTACATAAAGATTTAAAAATGGTTTAAAGCACACTACAATGTAGTTGTAACCAGTATGTAAATACTGTACGCTACTTACTGATTGTAACATGTTACTTCCACCAGACTTTGCAGTAGATGTCAGTCTTTTCTCCTCTTATCTCCACACTGGCAGCAGAGTGATGCTGTTGGACCAGAGACAAATGCAGGGTGTCGGGTATCAGACACAGAAACACCAGGTTTTAATTCCCTGAGCATTCATTAGGGCTTAGCCCTGAAATTCAACCTCACCTGGGTCTGTGGCCAAGGACAGAGAGCAAGGATGGAGGAAGTGAAACTCTCAGAGAGTTGATGAAGTGTTACCAGCTGGCAGAGGCCTCTCAATATGCTAGCTGTCCCCAAACATTAACCCACAATATGACAGTCTGACATGTTGAATGTAAAGTCTGGTCTGTGTGTTTGGTTATGTCCCATCTTTTTGCTAAACCATTTTCAAATCAGGGCAGAAAACCCAAAGTCAGTGTTAAACAATAGAATAATTTCTAGTAATTTCTAATTAGCTAGTATGCACTTATAAATATGTCTAAAAGAGGTTATTACTGCAATCACTCAAAGTTTCATCAGGAAAGTACATATTTACTCTAGAATACAAGATTGGTGTGTGCGTCTCTTTAAATACAGTAGCAGGTAATAAAAAAAAGGATTCAGTAAGTCCTGAATTTGTCAACGGCTCTCCAATATCAGGCACACAAATAAACAGTTACACTGAAATTACATTTAGCTGCTATCTTTACTGTCTTATAGAAAGTGCTGTGGATATTAAAAGTGTTAACCAACACACATGTTAAGATATAAGACATATGAATAGTCAGATAAAACACTGTGTAAAGAACTATTTATCTCTCGGTTTTGTCAGTGAGGTTAGAGCATCTTTAATCATATTGCTGTACTAAAACTACTCACTGTATACATGTAAACCACTGTACTATGTAATTATATAATCCTGATGTATGTGCGCGGAATATAATATTTTTCTTAGTGCCTATTTAGTCTTTTTTATTATATGTCTTTAAATGTTGAAATAAAATTGGAGTTGTTGATTAATAGCATAAGTTATGACATTGTAAGGCTTGTACTAAACGTCAGACATGTGAGAGATAAGGAAAACCATTTGTTAATAATAAATGTTAAACGTTAATGATAAAAATAAAAACATCCCTTTGACTGCTGTCATTTGTTTGCAACCAGGACACAGCGGGTCAGGAGCGTTACCGCACCATCACCACGGCCTACTACCGAGGAGCCATGGGCTTCATCCTCATGTATGACATCACCAACGAGGAGTCCTTCAACGCCGTCCAGGACTGGTACGTGATTGGCTCCGGGGTGTGTCACGTGACCACAGAGTGTAAACTGACTCCAGGGAGCATTACCTGTAAGAGGGTGCTGTGTGGATGATGGATCAGATGGTATCCAGAAAATCAGCACTGGTCTGGAAATAGATGTAGAGATACAGTAGACCAATGAGGAGAGCAGATGATCCGGTTCAGGTTTCTGTGTGTATGATTTTAATGGTCCACAGCTTCCTGCAGGGATCATTATCTTTCATCCTTTTTGTCTCCTGCCGGGACTACTGTTCAGTGAGTCTTTCCTGTAAAGTTACTCTCATTGTCCTTAAAGAAAAAGTTCAGATTTTTCTCAATTTGTCCTAATTTAATTTTACCTACTCTACTAGAATATGTTTTTATTTTTTGTTTTATGCTCCTTTAAACTTTCCCAATTCCTCATACTGGACACTGCTCTTATTTTTAATCTATAGCCCCGTTCCACATCAAGAGGATAAAACTACTGATGACAGTAATGGGATCTGTTGCAAGCCCTACATTCAAACTCAAGCAAAAGTGCAAAAGTATTAGCATCCAAAGATACTTAAAGTACCAAACATTTATATTTAATTTATTTTATTTTATGTTTAAATAGTATTGGCCAGTATTGCATGAATGCATTCACATATTGCAGGTGGTAAATGTGGAACTTATTTTAATGAACTTGTGATTCACAATAAAGATCAATAAAGTATTTTCTTATCTTGACCTATGATAACATATTAAATTGTTGATTATATTTTGTATTAATAATCTGAATGTGCAAGGTAACAAGTAACTGAAGATATCAAATAAATGTGGTCAAGTAAATATATAATATTTGCCTCTGAACCGTGGCAGAGTTGGAGTATAAGAAAATGGAAAGTTAAGTACAAGTTCTGACCAGTGAACACACAGGAGGAGAGGGGGAGGGTGTTATAAATTAGCTTTACCGTGCAACAGTTTAACAAAATGGAATTTTGGAATTTATGAAACCATGTATGAGAATCAAATTATCATTCTTGATATAACACATTTCATATTCTGACACTTACAGTTCTTCCAGTTAGTGATGATAGTGAGGTAATATTTTCTTGCTGTCAAGGTTTATTTTAAATGTAGGTTAAAATTTTTCAGGATCAGATTTTGTATCTAACTTCAGGGCACATTCAGCCGCGGCGTGATCGCAGCCTTTGCGTTTCCTCTTTGACTGCTGGGTGTGTTGGTTCCCAGGTCGACTCAGATTAAGACGTACTCGTGGGACAACGCCCAGGTGCTGCTGGTAGGAAACAAGTGCGACATGGATGACGAACGAGTGGTGAGCGGAGACAGAGGCCGGCAGCTGTCTGAACACCTGGGTGAGTCCGTAGTGTACACAAACACACACACACACTTGTTACCTGTGACTCACGGTTAGGTACACTGACCTGAAGTGAATCAACGCAGACTCTTGTTGGTGTTGCTGGATCATTAAGATTAAACCTTGTTACCTCTCTGACAACCTCCGACTATTTCCCTACTTCCTCTCCAGGTTTTGAGTTCTTCGAGGCGAGCGCCAAGGACAACATCAACGTGAAGCAGACCTTTGAGCGCCTGGTCGACATCATCTGTGAAAAGATGTCTGAGAGCCTGGACGCCGGAGATCCTGCCGTCACAGGGGCCAAGCAGGGGCCCCAGCTGACAGAGCAGCCCGCTCCTCCTCACCAGGACTGTGCATGTTAAAGCTGACTCCTCCCCTAAAACCCTCTTTTCCCCCCTCCTTCTCCATCAGCTGGACCCCGGGCCTCGGGTCCATCCTCCATCACCCTTTTCACTCACTTTCCTGCTTCTTTCTGTAACTTAGTAAGGATCATTAGATGAGGGGCACCCAAATCAGGTTGAAAAGGTTCTGAAATGCTCCGAGGTGTTTGTGGAAGACTGGGTGTGTTTGCTTCTTGTTACTCCTTTTGAAGTAGCTAAAAGGTGTTTATCTGATCAGTGCAGGTCTGATGCCAAAGCAAGTTGATCAAACCGGAGCGTTTCAGACTCTTTTCAGCCCAGGTTCTCGAAGGTTCCTGACCCATCTTCCGTTGTCTCCCCCGTTCCTCAATGTGGTTTTACAAGAAGGATTTGACGGCGTCCATCCTCAGAGTGCCATTTAAATCCTTCTAATGTTTACAGTACTTTGTTTCATGTCAGTCAAATGTCTTGAAAAGATGTCAGCCTCTGATGTGGTGACCAGGCGGGCTACAGTGGAGCTGATGCAGAAGGGGCAATTCAGCTGAAATCTGTACCACACTGATGTGCTACATTACTTTTATGATTCTGGATCCACACAGAATCAAACATACATGGATCCGTGTTTCATTTGTTGTCTCACCTGCTATCTCAATGTGGATATTGCAGGTATTAGCAAGTGTTTCATTATTCATCATTCAGCCTTTTCATTTGGCCTTTTTTTAGTGTTTTTACGTTTCTTTTTTTTGTATTCTGGTGCCCCTTTTATTCTTTTCATACATTAAACACTGGGTGGGGAAACATGAACAAGATAGTGCTAGGTAAAAAATAGCAAAAAACGAAGAGACACATTTTATTTCATTAGATTTATTTCAAATGTACATATAAATGTTGTGCAATATATATATATATATAATATCTACAGGTATGCATTTCTGGAAATGAATTTTAAAAGGAATGAAGTTCTGTGAGGGTAGTATCAAATATGAGAGGTCTATGTTGTCGGATTTGTCTGGATGATGTGTGGCAGCTCCTCCGTGAGTCGTTTCATTTCCCCGTCGGTTTGGTCTTTTGCTGCCTTCCAGAGATTTTACAAAGTCAGAAATTCAAACGTCCTGCAAAGAAACAATGCAGTGGACTGACTCATTCGAATCTGAATTTAATAATATGTTTATCATCCTCCAAATCCACTCTGTGGGATTTCCACCTCTACTGCAAATAAAGGGAAATGTTTTAAAATGCCTCAAAATATCTTAAATTGGGAGCTTTTCAAAATAATCAAATCATTGGAGTTTTTAGAAAACCTAAAGTCATCAAAGTTTAGCAATAATGTAATTACAGCCTCAAGTTGTTATTGCTCCTGCTTGTCACTAATAGATAATGTGAAAATTTAAGGGTATCTGAAAAGCATTTTGTGCAACCAATTGTGCAGTTGTAGTTGCTAACAATGCTAAATACTATGATATTACAGTATTTTATTATTTAATGATGTCATTATAACAGATGACAGACTTGAACGCAGCAAATATGACATATTTTCTCGTAACAGTAATTATTCAAACAACCCACCATCCAGTGACACATGGTGGAATGGGTTTGGAGGATGCAAACAATGTTGTTTTGTTGGACATTTTTTATGGTATTTTGCCTTTATGTGAGGGTTTGAGCCTTTGAGGAAACATCAGGAGAGAATAGGATGACATGTGACATACAGTAGGCATCCAGCTGAGGATGGAACATTGTTATTGACATGGCACAAACCTGGCATTGCTTGGCCACCAGGACACACAGATTTGGTTTTAACATCACAGTCCCTTACTTATTCACCCAAACCAAAGTTGGACTGACAACTTGTTGATCACTACAGTAACAACACAAGAACTTGTCGTACTGGTGTTGAGATTTGGAGGCTTTGTAGCTTTTGGTCTCACAAAGAGCTGTTTTGATGTTTTTAATCTAATTTGCACTGGATCAGACCTGTGCTCACATGTTCAGCCACTCAACTGCATTATTTTAAAATGTACATTTTATGGTACTGGTAGGACTGGAGTGCAGTGTCCATGTCATGTATGTGCTGGTGTCTCTTTTTTAATCTGTGAAGCTGGGAGAGTACATCAGGTCGAGCTACACGCCAACACTTAGCAATTTAATTCTCCGTGCTTCGTGACAGGGAGACTTCTTCAGAATCAGTATTACCGAGTCTGTTTGTGTGTTTTATGCGTGATGTTATCTCGGATGCTCAGTCTTCAGGTGAAGTGTGGACATTACTGCTTTACAGTCAAACCAGTTTCGGCTGGAGGATGAAATGTTCACAGGCCAGGTAGCTGCTGAGCTTCTAACATTTGCTTCGCGTCACTGCGGGAGTGAAATATTCTGCTCTGAGGTTCTCTTGCTTCCAACGCTGTGTAACCAAGTTTCTGCTAACAGCTGTTTTTAAGTCCACATCCACCAAACACTTGTTTTAATTTGGTTCCACAGTTAAAGCTGGTTTGCTGGGTATTCCTTCTCTTCACTTCACCAAAGATTGCTGTAGAAGCAGCTCACTGTTTTCGCTGTAGGATGCCAAGAAGGGGCAGCATGACCAGCTTTAACATGGTAATAAAACAAGTGCTGCTGCTTGGTTGACAGGAGTGCATAAGAAGTCAGTAAGCGATTAAGAGGGCAAAGCACTATAAAAAGACTCATGGACTTCTTAAAGTCAGTGGCTGATTAAAGCAGATCTGAATCAGAAAAAGCATTTATTTTGAGTAACTGTTGCATTAGTGTAGCATACAAAACTGAAATCACAGATGAGTCGCTGACTATTTAAGTTTGGGAAATTGAGGCCCAAGTCAAGGAGTCAAAGAGTCTCAACAGAGCGGTGATGTTCTTATAAGAGAGGGAGCGATGATCACGACAAACCTGGGAGACGATTTTGATCCTGCGTATATATTTTACTTCTTACTGGTTGTGACTGTTTCTTTTCCGGTAAAATCCAAACTTTTCAACCGTTCTCCTTTCTAATATGTCTTCCTCTCTATATAAACCAGATCTGTAAATACTGTACCTTTGAGTCATATGTGTGGATTGTGTTGTATCGACTCAGGCTTGCAACAACAAAGAAAAAAAAAAAAAAAGAAAAAAGGAGGAAAAAGAAGACAGTAAAAAATCTGAAAACCCCAGAAGAGCCATGTTGTACTGTATCTGCATTCATTTCTAGGCCTGCTTGTGAATGAATGTGTCACTGTTACAAAGCAATACACACTACAGTATCTACACTAAAAAGAAATGCCATCAAGCTTGGTAGAGGTTGCCGACTTTAGATCTTCTACTAGCACGCAGAAACATGTACTTTATTTGGTCTCGTATCACTGCCTCTTCAAATCCTCCTCAGTTTGGGCCATTAAGATGAGAGAATATGCTGTGGATGTTTTTATCTGTACTTTGTGGTAAAACAATAAAAAGTTACTAACAATCAGTTGAGTCTTGTTTTTGGAGAGTTTGTACCTTTGGATGTGAGATGAGATCGGTTACTTACAAACAAAGTTAAATTCAACCCTTACTAATATTACATATCTGTTGTTTCAGCAAGGACAGTGAAATTTTAGTTTTTTGTAATAAAGATTTTATTAAAAGTATCCTATTGTTTTAGTGTCATGAAAGCTCAGCGTTATCTAGGTTTTAGCCATAATGTGGTTATTTTGGTAGCAAAGATTTGGTCATGGTCTCAACAGCCTCAAGATGTCACTGATTCACCTTTTGCCTGACAATGTTAAAATATTTTGTGCCACAAGATGTTGCTTGTCAAACATCATGATAATTTTGATGTCAGCATCCTTGAGGTGGAATATTGTGTATACTTTATATAAAATTAGTTTTCAAGTTCAATTTCATTCCCAAAATTAAGTCAGCAGGTTTCAGAAGGGCCAGTGGGGGACTTGAATATAATTGAATATTTGTGTTAATATTGCCAATATTACCTTCAAAATATTTTAATTAAATTTTAATTTTAATTCAATGTATCTTTGGAAGAGACTCTTGAAGTGCACATAAACACTTCTGGCACAACTGAGGTGAGACTGAAGATCAACGTCTTTCCTGCATCTTTCAGAAAGTTAATCATTACATTGCATCCAGTAGATGTGCAAAATAATATTTTGCTCTAAAATTGTAATCACACTGTGTATCCAAATGGAAGCAACACCAAATGTTGATTCTTGTTCTCTGTCTTTTTCACAAATGCATTTAAGTTACAACATAAGGACCTGCTGTACATGTTGTGAAAAAAAAATCCAGGTAATGATTTAGTAAACTAATCTCTATTAATTGTTGTTGCTTGTAGGGAAAACACATGCACATACACAGTAAGTGAACAAAATATCAGTACATGCTGCTGTTTTAGACTAGTCAGGCGAGTGCAGGTGACAGCAATGATCCAAAGTCACTTATTATCTACATTATATTTGGTCCAATTAATTACACAGGCGAAGGATTTTTGCAAGTTGAAGTGTACTATTACTTTCTGGTATTGCTGTTAGTGATGCTAGGTTTAGTTAAAATCCCATGTATTGCTGCGTCAGAGGATATGAGGGGATGCTACCTTCATGCCACCTTCAGCATGCTTGCTTTATTTAGCTTTGCCTTATTCTGGTGCATCAATTGGAGCTTCCTCCACGTTGGATTTTTACTCATCATGGTTAACGTTTCAGCTACATGTTAAATGTAGGAAAACATGATGCAGTTTTTATTTTGGAAACTTCATTAAGTCAGCTAGTTAACTTTGGGAGCAGGGCCACACCTCTAATCACCTGTCAAGTCTATTTACAGTGGGGCCCCCCCATCTTGTTCAGTTTGTCTCAGTTTTCTCAACCTGCTACCCTTTTCATCCATTTTCACTCCTCCTTCATCCCTCCCTCCGATGCTCATGACTTTTCACATCCATTCACCGTCTTTCATACCCTCTCATTCATTCTTGTGCACGCTCTCATTTCCCAGGTACTGTCTGGGGCCCTGTACTCAGCTCAGGTGACTCCACTCCTCAGACGGATCCCCCATATTCCTCACATCCATTCATCCAATCCAATCCAATTGCTGTGCCGTGGTCCTCGCTGGTAAAACAGTTAATATCTGTGAGGGAGCCGTCCATTTCTCCACTGTAGTTCTTACGATTTTCCATAATTGCACTCTTGTGAAGATAATTAGCCATAATTAGCCATTGAAATGAAAATGAAATGAAACTATATATAATCGCAGTAACAAATATTCTTCGAGGCATTGTGAATCACACTTACTTAGTGTCAAAACTATGAAATATACTGAATAAAATTTGCTCACAGATGTCACATAAATAGCATTAAGGTTTGCTGTTCTATTCAAGGCTCCCTGTATAGATGTGCACTGGATAATAGACAATGTCATTTGATAATATTATGTTACGTAATAAAGCCCAAATAATTCAGTACCTGTCCACCCCATCAATGGTCCACTCTCACAACCAGCGACATCAAACTGATGTTGTGTGGACATCCTGGAGCTCTGCAAGGTCCTTCGTAGTGTCAGAAACTGTCCAAACATATTCACCAAAATGTCCTTTCAGCTGTTCGTGTATTCACATCATTTGCAATTTCCAAATTAACCAGCAGAGGGAGAAAGACACCAGGGTGACACGATTCCTGCACAAATCTTTATATTACACAACACTGACTTCTGTAATTCAGCCTCCTTCAGAAAAGTGAAAATAAATGTATATTTAGTGTAATAATCACAATAATCCTATTGTATTGAGTTTTAATTGTAGTCAGTTATAAAAAATGTTTGTTTGTGTTGGCACTGCCATTTAATCCACAAGATAAATTCTTACTCTTAAATTAATGAGTCTATTAATAAGAAGCATCACTGCAGGATTTCCCATTTTAATCTTGAAACCAATGTGCAGTGAAAGTCAAATCGAATCCTTCAGTCACCTTCATGAAACTGAACGTGGTCTTAAAATAATTGTTACAGTAAGTGTTACACTTGACAGATTTCTTTGGAGCAGCACCTGTAGGTCTTCACCACCCACCCACCACCAGCAGCTGGATTTCTGTCTCACACACACACACACAAACACACACACACACACTGTCTTTGACCTGCACAGCATGCACCTAAATCAGTTTCATCAAAATGGAGGAAACAGTGTTTATTGCCGAGCAGCATTTAATTGAGAACACAGCAGCATACAGCCAAATAACTGCAGGCCAGAGGTGACAGCAACAGTCAGTGCAACAAAAAGGTTACCACTCTTCACATTAAAACGAGAACACACTGAAATGGGGACACTGCAGAGTAAAAAATAGATAAATACATATGTTTGCAAAGATTAAAGATAATAGACACTGATTAATTGTGCCCTTTGACACCCAGCTGTGGGCAACATTCGAGTATGTCAACAACATGCAAATTGTTCCCAACAGAGATACATGGTAATGAGTCCATATGTAGATTATCTCTTTCATATCAAAGGTGGGTGTATATATTTTTTTCTTTCAACCATACCCTCATATACTGAGGATGTATGTGTCATAAATGTGTATATTTCTGTAGAAATGTTGAAAATCCGTTTGGTCCAGGTTCAAGACTGTAGAAAGACAGCCCACGTGTAAACATTTTTTTTTACAGGAGAATAATCTAAACATGTGCCGTCTGTCATTAAAGTTCAGCATACAGCCCAAATAGTGCTTCTTTCTCTTCTCAGGAAAACCCATATGGCCAAACTCCATTTAAAACATTTGCAGTTTAACGCTGCTTCTTTCACCGGCAACCACACGTACGAGGTAAAACACCATTTCAGGCGTGGAACACATCAAAAACAAACGATCTTCAATTCGGCATAAATCCAATACACAATTAATGATAATTTATCTGACTATTAAATGACTAACACTGATGCGTGCTCCCCACCGGGCGGAGGCGGCTGCTGAGAAATGTGGATCCTGGAAACTCTTTTACGAGTAAATTGCAACTTATCTAAACGATCTGTGGGTCGATGAAAGGTCTCGTTATATTAAACCGTGTTCTCTCAGGTATGTGTGTGTTTGCCGATGCTCACAGACAGTTAAGCAGCCCATAGTTAATGTACAGTTTGCCCTGTGTGGTCTGGCGATCATGGCACACCTCCGGGCTGCGCTACATACAGAAGAACCAACATGAAGAAAAGTCCGTGAAGCTTATATGCTGGTCTGTACCGGACTGCGGGCCTGCCCCCCCTCAGCTAGTGCACCTGGACCTCATGTGGCAGCAGCTGGCAGCCGCTGTTGACGTGGGTGAGGACTTTCTGTTTGAGCTGGGCCACCTGCTCCCTCAGCAGGCTGGCTGTGGACGCCAGGTCGGTGTTTTGGCTCTTCAGCGTCTTCACCTTGTCCTCCAGCCGGGAGATCCGCTCCAGCTTGCGCATCCGACACTTGGAGGCGGCGATCCGGTTCCGCAGCCTCTTCCTCTCGGCTTTCATGCGCTCCTGTGAGTCAATGTCGAGGGGGGACAGCGGCGGGCTCTCTCCGAAGCTCTGCACGTCCGGGACCGTCTGAGGCTCCTCCTTCAGCGGCTGGACCCGGGAGAGCTCCGGCTGCGGCGGGGCCGCCCCCAGGTGATGCTGCGGGGCAGCAGGAGGAGGTCCGGGAGGAGGAGGGGGGAAAGGGACGGTGTCCGTGGAGTAGTTGACGGTGGTCTCCAGCGGCCCGCTGCCGTAGCTGTTCAGGTTGGTGTACACCGGCAGGTCCGGCTGGACGGTGACCGGGGCGATGTTGGCGCCCAGGTCCAGGCTGCTGCTGGTCTGTCCGGCCCCGCTCAGCTGGTTCTGCTTGTGGAGGTCCTCCAGCGCCTTCACGAAGCCCTCCGCGAACTCCTGCTCGTCCGTGACCGTCTTCGGGTAGAGGAACTGGGAGCTGGTGGGCGTCGTGGTGACCATCCCGTTGGACTGGATGATGAGCCGCTCCAGCTCCGGGGAGGCCAGCTTCAGCAGCCCCAGCTCCGGCGAGCTCAGCAGGCTCTCGGCGTCGCGGAGATGCGGCTTGAGGTCCGCGTCGTCCGCCAGGCTCAAGCTGATGTCCTTCTTCATCATAATGTCCGCGGTCAAACTCGTGGTGCTGCTCGGCGCTCCCTCAGGGCGGATGTGCGCCCATACCCTCACAGCAGAAGACCTGTGGTGATCTGAAGCGATCTGCACTTTGCTCGGCGGTCTCTGACGCCTCCTGCTCTCGAGCCGCGGATCAGCTCTGTGTGCCCGCGCGCGCCGCCTCGAGCTTTTCTAGCTTTGCACGTTCCATTATGTCACATCAGTGAGCGCGCGCATCGGGCAGAAATGACGTTTCCAGACTTTTAACTGAGAGAAGACAGAAGAGAGACGTCTCACTCCGCGCACCTTCTGGGTGTCAAAATACAGCGCCGAAAATAATGATGTGCGTTGTATAAACTGTATTACTTCTAATGCATCAGTACTTTTAATGAATCAGTACTTCTGAGAAGATTATGTTTTAATGTTATCATGTTATATATAATATTTTATACTGTTTTATTTTGTATTTATTTATTTTCTTATAAATGTTTGATTAAAAAAAAAATTTAGCAGCTTCCATGAGTCTTAATGGATTTACCAACTCAAACTAAAAGCACCTTTGGTCACTCTTTGGTCTCCAGTACAGAGGGTCAAATGTTCATTTTCTTGAATAAAAAAGGCTTTTTTCATTTAGTATATTGTGTTTATGGTCCTGCCATTAAAGATTATTTAAAGAGCACTACCTTCCTTATGGTGGTGTCCATCAATTGGCTGATTTGTCTGTTTAAGAAAAAAAGTTCACATTCCCCAGAGGTTGAGCCCACCGACTGCATGCAAAGATTTATAACGATAGTAACGACAGTCACTCGTTGAACCCTATCTGCAAAACCTGAGGGCCTAAACAGCTTGTTTGAATTAAAGATTAATCCTGTAACCAGAGCTGGCCCTACCCAATGTGGCGCCCTAGGCGAGATTTTATATGGCGCCCCCCTCCATCGGCGATTTACATACGCTTACAAAAGAAATCGAATAGCATTGTTTTTACCATTGTCTTTAAATTTATAAGATAACATGTCATCCAATTTACATGCTTAACAAATTACAAATAAAAAATACAAAATAAAAAATCTGAAAATACAATATAAATACCCTTACCACAAAATAAAAATCATGTAAATAAGTGAATAAATAATAATAATAGTAATACATTATAAATACAACAATCAACATCAAACAATTTAAATAATCACACAGTTTTTACACAATAACTCTATACAAGCAGATAAAACGTTAGCTAGCCAGATGTAAATAAAACAAATACTAAAAGCGTAGATTAGGCCAATGTAGACACCTACTGAGCAGGTTTAATCTTTACAAATGATCCATAAAGTAAAGAGCCTCCATGCCGCCCAGCTACAGAAATATAAAACTGCTTATTTACTGATTAGCATGTTGAGGCTAATCGCTCAGAAGAAGTTATCAACTTCACAGCACACTGTGAGATAACTGATGGCTTCATTTCATTACTGTATCTTTACTTTACCTCTTTCTTTCTCCCGTTTTTCCTCCTCTTCTTTTCTTTTTTTTCTTCCGGACAGTTCAGCTCGTTTTGACATTTTTACAAACTTCTCTGGTCACATCAATAAATCTGCCCCTCCCCCCACAGAGAGCGAGCAGGTACCATCAGCCATCAGGACTTATTTGGTATTATCATTTGTGAATTTGTGTGCTTTTCCATTTAGTTAATATTTAGAGTTAATAGTAATAACTAGTTTTAATATAATTATATTGAAGGGGAATTTTTTCCCCGTGTCTTAACTTCCTACACCGGCACTTGTTGAGCATGTTTAGTAGCCATGCTTACGTTAACATGAGAACTGACACAGTTCATCGGTTCCTCTCCACAGCCTGTCGGTCTTCAGCTTTGAATTGTTACATCTTTATATTTGCTTCCAAATATTGTCCATGTACATGTAGCCATTGTTCTTATTCTGGATTTGTAGCTGCTTTTTAAACCTCAATAATGTGTTTTTTAAAAAGTGCTGGGCCAAGATAAATAATACTTTACTTACTAACTTACTTGCATTCAACATTTCCACACAGTCAAAGGTATCCATGGTGTTATGCTTCAGGAAGTGCATTAATGATCATCATCACATGTTTTCATGGTCCTTGGGTTTTTCCTTTATTGCAAATGTTGATTTTCCATGTAAAGGAAGTTTGATTTTGAAGTACTGGCTGAGAGATGTTATTTGTTCGATTTCTAACAAGTTATAGAGTTAGATACAGGCTACTTATACTTTTCTGTAATAACTGAGCATCTGCAAAGGAAATCGGTGAGCTATGTGTAAAAGCTGCTCCTGTTTTTTTCCCTGTCTGAAGTGTGATTCATTTTTTCAATAGACGATCTTTGGTAGCAATTCTGTTGCCATGGAGAGGAGGCATAAACTCCAAACACTGATGCCATGGTGAGTATTGACTGGTACACATCTTGTTTACATTTTCAAACTAATACAAAAACATCAGGAATTTTCAACACTGGGAACCATGTTTGCGTCGTTTTATTATTTTATATTTATCTATTTATTATTTATTATTTAATGTAATGAATAAGCAGGGCATAATGGAAATGTCCACTTGCACAACTCTGGGCAGACTTTTCGTTTTCATTCTACATCTGTTTAGTGAAGAAAAAAAGGCTCCTTACTTCTGTTTTATTATGTCCTCAGCCATAATTCAACCAGACATTTTTGTATTCCTGCAAGGCAGAAGGAGAAGTTGAATCTGAAACTGATTTGATTTCAACACTTCCTCTGGTCAGTTCACAGTTTTCAAGTTGTTTTTGAGTTGGATCTGGTCTCACAGCCTACACACACATTCAACGAAAAAAAAAAAATCACATCATGATTTTAATTTCCCCTCAAGAATTTCCATTTTACAAGACAGATTTTCCAATTTCATGTTCCAAGTTGGTATCCATTTTTAATTCAGTATTTCATTTCTCTTTTCATCATTTGATGCCCTAATTAACAAGGATAGTTTAAAAAATATTACTGCTCTCTCTTTTAAGAGATCATTTCCATGTATGAGGTGGATCTTGACTGTAAGTTTGGTCAGGACCTCACATAATGGAAGCTCTGTTCATCCATGGCTGGCACAGCTGACCAGGATTTCCCCTCCTGCCACATGCAACAGATCACTTTGTTTCACTTCATTATTTTACCAAGTTTTCCAATTACTGTGCCTGTAATTCTACCACACTTTTACACACTTGTATAACATATTGTTGTGACGTATCATCAGGCATTGATGTGAGCTACTGAACACTGCAGATTAATTGTTCCTGTAATGATTTCCTCCATTTTCAGGTCCATAAATACACACATTCAAACAGCTGTCAGTGAATTTATTGAGCTAAAAATGTGATAAATAATCAATGCCCATTTGGGGCTGAATATGATGGAATAGGTAGTTTAGTTTCCTTCATTTCCAAAGAGTGCTCTGGCTTGTAAAGGGTTACACAAAGGAGGTGCGTCACAGGTAGGCCCCATCCATCACTGCAAAGCTTTGTGTGGGAGGATCACATGATGGACCCTGTGATGTCAGATCTCTTAACGCTGTGGCGGAAATGGAGGTGGGGACGGGGGGGGGAGTAAACTAACAGAGGAGAGATATTTTTGTCTAAAAGCTAAGTATCAGTGTGGAGAGAGTGGGGGTGCTGAGCCTGCAGCTGAGAAAAAAAAAGGCAAGTGGTTGCTGGAAGAGGATGTAACACACACACACACACACACACACACACACACACGCACACACACATACATACCATATTCTTTCATCTGCCTTCTTTAATTTATAACAGCACACAGCACACACACATTTACAAAGAGTTAGACAGTGTTTGTGTGTTTTAGTTTTTGAGCACTGAAGTTTTGCTCCATTTCATGATAAATGTTCATACATGTTGATGAATTTGTACTTGACATGTAATTAATAGGGTAATTAATGTCCCACAATTACGGAAAAACAAATGTTTATCTTGTAATCAATGTGTGAAGGCAGGGAGGAGGAGTATTTAGGCTTAATGAAGTGAAACAATTACTGAGATCAGTTTGAGTATCAGTTTGAGTATATCAGAGACATTTGATATTGATTTTTAGCTATGAAAGAATGGTGTCTGATCAATCAGTATGCTAGTATGAATTCATAACTAGCATAAAGCAGTTATTGTTCATGAAACGTAAACCAACACACTTTAAAATGTCCACAATAACATCCACAATGTATTCAAATCCATCCATCCATCCATTTTCTAAACCCAGCTTATCCTGAGCACACAGGGTCGCAGGGGTGCTGGAGCCTGTCCCAGCTATCCTTGGGCAAGAGGCAGGGGTACACCCTGGACTGGACGCCAGTCAGTCGCAGGGCTGACAGAGAAGGACAGACAACCAATCACACTCACATCTAGGGGTAATTTAGAGTTGCCAATTAACCTAACCTGCATGTCTTTGGATTGTGGGAGGAAGCTGGAGTACCCAGAGAGAACCCACGCAGGCACAGGGAGAACATGCAAACTCCACACAGAAGGGCCCGTGTCAACCGGGGATTGAACCCTCTAGCTGTGAGGCGACAGTACTGACCACTACACCACTGTGCCACCCCTGTATTCAAATCAAAATCAAAATCTTTTCATAGTTACAAATGCATAATTATTCCAAAACACTTCACTACCAAAACAAAAATGAGATGGAATAGATTTTCATTTTCATTTTCAAATTGACAGACAATGCAACCTAAATTCAAAATGAAACTGCAAACTGGACCTTTAAATTTGAACTGAAATATAGAAAGCAGATGGAAACAACCTGGTATTCAAATAAAACAACAATAAAGCAATCCACGTTCCCGATTAAAATGTGGAAATATTTTTCACCTGATAGGCAAAAACTTTGACACTCTGTGACACTCAATGAAAAGTCAGAGGATCACCAAGAGTCATCCTCAGGGGAACCTTAATGTTTCATGGTTTTGCATCCAGCAGTTGCCAAGATATTTAACTCTGAGTGGTGTGTCAACCAACTGATTACAGACAATGTCCCAAAATGTTAATGGCTGACGGATACCTACAGTATGTATGGGAACTTTCAGAGTTGATTTACAACATATTTACGGTATGTTTTGAAAAAGGTTGCCAATAGTCAGTTGGCTAAAAGGTGAAAAGAAACCTGAATGGATCTACGGAAGTAAGTAAGCAAGTCATGTTTTTTTAGTATGGTATCTTTCATAGGGCAAGGTCACAAAGTGCTTCACAAGAACAAAATTGTTAAAAATATGAGCATAAATACAGTAAAAGGAAAGAAAAGCAAAATGTAAGGCACACAAAAATTACAAATACTAAACAGCATGACAAGACAAAGAACAAACAAGTCTTCAGAACAGCATGATAGTAACAACTTAGGGGACGTTAAGGAGTTTTCCACATGCGAAACACTCAGTAAACAGCCTTTTAGAGTGTCATAATGTAATAATGTGTCATGTGACAGCTAAATGTCAACATGAGCTAAGGAGTGAACTCGGGCCTCCAGTACTCATTGTTTCAGTGACTGTGTGTTAAAGCAGGGCGAGGCACAGAGCTGTCTATGAGCTGTCAGGAATGCTTGGCATCGGTTGGAGCAGTTCAACTTCGCCGTGCCAGAACCCAAAAGAGATCAGGAACGTTTTGTACTGTACTGAGCAACATGTGGTGGCTGTGTGGTTTGATTAGTTGTGATCACTGGAGGGGAGTAGGGCAGATAAGGGCCCTTTGAAGATATTATTAGAAATGAGAATTTTCTTCTGTTGTAAGACAGAAACTTTTACGGTTGGCTTATTTTCACCTTCACATCTATGAATTTCTTGTGAATCGACTGGGAGATTTGAAAGTCCATGAAGCCCAACACATAAGTTAACTGTTATGTTGTTTCGCTTGGCAACTAATTTGGCAATCGTACCTGGATGTTATTAAATATTATATAAGGCGTTCTTTAAAAGCAGTTAGCTAATCAAAAGATGTGTCTTGATCCTGGCCAACAATGTCAGACTGCCTGAATAGCAGGTATGTGACTATATGTGGGTGTGTGAGCTAAAAAATAAAACAGATGTCAGACAAAACCTTATCTTCGATCTCATTTCCTTTTTGTAGCACTTTTCTGTCATACATGATCACTCTTTGTTAACAGGAATATGTTGTTTTATCTGCAGCCAGGGTGCTGTGACCCTCAACCTGTAATGTTGATGGTCGAGAAACCAAAACCTGTGATACCGTTACAGTCATTAAAATTAATTACATTATAAGAAGATTAAGACTTAAAGGCATCAGCATGCTAACAATGTTTGTAATGTTCTAATATTGTTAATCTGACTTTCACATCCACTTCACACATGGACTGACCAGGTGTGTGAAGGCGAAAAAAAAAAGAATTTCATCTTCTCACTCAAGGTCTCCATTTTCTGTAAGTTTTTCTGTTACTGTGTGTTTACAACCACCACTATGACTGCCTTTCAGGAACCAATATTGAGTCTCACCTCTCTCCATGACAACCAGGTTTTCACACCTTCAAGTGTGGCTTGTAAGTACAGCCATACAAACATTTTGGCCTTAAGAAGAAGCAGCCTAAAGTAACATTCAGTCACCATAAATATGTGAATAGCTACTTTCTAAAGATCGTATTATCAAATACTTAAAATGTTTAATGTAAAGAAGTAAAACGAAGATGACAATCCTGACAAGACGGAGAACACGTGTTTGTGTGAGTCCCACTAAGCTGCTCCACTGGGCCAGATGACGTAGTTTCAAAGTGTAGGTGAAGTTCCACATTTTGGAGGACGTAGGAACCCACTGCACAAAGACAGAGAGTGTGTGTCTGGTGGTTTGTACAAAACACATTTGTTCCCACACGCACAAGTTTGCACACTTAACCACAAAACCTTACCTAGTCTAAACCTTTTCATGGTTAAACATGAACTGTAGCAGAAAAACACACAAAAGCATTTTCCAGAGTATGTTACTGCTACAGTTAGGGTATAATAGTCCTCTATAGAGCAATACATGCGCTACAGGGGACTATTATAACCTAATGTTACCTCATGTACACATTTTTTTTACAGTTATTAAGACCCATTTATGCTAAGTTCAATTAAATATAATATAACCAGTTGAATTGTTTAGAAATTTGTATCTTATTATGTAATTATACATTGTTTTTAATATTTTTTGTGACTGATGTTTGTTATTGAGAAAGTAGCCAGTGCTTTACTTGTCTGCTTATCCACTGCATGTCATTTTTGTCATTTTTTTTAATAAAAAATATAAAAATATTATAGTTGTAGCATTTTGTATGTAGTCATATTTTTTGCTATTATGACAGGCTAATAGAATCAATACTATTTCATTTAGATCTCCCAGTGAATTAGAGTGATGGCAGTCACAGAAGTCTGAGGCTTTGTTAACCTCAAATGGTGGTTTCCATTCATTTTCCAATCAGACTATGAAACAGAAAAATGTAAATTACATTTTGTGGAAAAATGCTCTTTCTCTCTCATGCTATTTTGATTTATGACGATTGAGGCTGCGTGTTTGATTTTACATACAATGTTACCACAAAGACGTACTTCTCATTTTTAGGATATGACAGGATATTATAGCCAGGATCAGTCTTTTCTATCCTTTACATATGTGAAATGTGTTAAGATAATTGAAACCATCACACTAAATGTGGAGGACTACAGGTTGATCTGAAACTGCTGCTACTTCTGGGTGGTGCTGTGGCTCAGTGGTTGATACTGCCACCCCACAACATGAGAAGTGGGTTTAAATATGTACATTGCTACTACACATAATCTTTTCTGTGTGGGTTTCCTCAGGGTGCCCAGGTTTCCTCCTACAGTCCAAAGACATGCAAGGCTGATGATAGGCTGGCATGTGTAGATAACACAGTTTTAAACTGTAGCACATATTATATGATATAAGAGGAAATGTGAATGGTTCAGTAGTAACACAAACACTTAACAGAAGCTATTTAAACCTCAAGCTTTGGGCAAAGTTATTTTATTTTTATTGTATTTTTATGTGCTGTTATGTTTCTCTATAGATAATGATAGATAAACAGAAGCTTGTCTAGGGGATTGTCTTGGCTTGTCTAGACATTTGAGCTTGACTTTAAGAATGGACAGCGATATGCAAGCATTCATTTTTATACTATTTCCCATCTGTAAATAACTGCTATTGGATGAATTTCACTGCATCCCTTCCTTGGACTTGTTGTATCTGGATATATGGATATGGCTGACTACTGTTGTGACTACCCAAGCTGCTTTTTTTGAATGTGCATTTGTCTAATTTTTCCTCCCTTATGTGCAAGTATTTACTATAGTTTTGAAGTTTTTCTTTTTTAGAAAGACTGGGTAAGGATTTAATGCTGTTGGGGGCCTGTAAAACCCATCAATACATTTTATGTGAAATTGACGTACAGTATAATACATTTGACTTGATTTTGAAAACTGTATAATATAGTAAAACTGAAGCTGACAACTTATTGCTGTCTGTTTTGTCCGACCATCTGTCTCAAAGAAAATTCCAAAATGTTCAGTTTATTATCATATAAAACAGAGAAACTCAGCAAATTCTCACATTTGGTGAAAAAACCAAAGACATGAAAAAACAATTATATATATAATAAGGCTTATGAAAAATTGTTGCCTGTTATCTTTTCATCCAGTTGACCAGTGGATTAATCCATGAACTCTTTCAGCTGTAGATTTGCATTGAATACTGCATCATATAACACAACTGTAGGTCTATTATGAATGTATACACGTGGGAAAAATATTAACGATCGCCAAACAACATGCTCAACGTGCTCTTTTTATATATCAGTTTAAAATCTGTATACCCTCACTATGTAGAAAGGATTGAACTACCTTTGCTATGTGCTAGGCAGAGCCGGCCCTACCCAATGTGGCGCCCTAGGCGAGATTTTTACATATGCTTACAAAAGAAATCGAATAGCATTGTTTTTACCATTGTCTTTAATTTATAAGATAACAGCATGTCACCCAATTTACATGCATTAACAAATTACAAATAAATACAAAAAAATCTTGAAATACAATATAAATACCCTTACCACAAAATAAAAATCCTGTAAATAAGTGAATAAATAATAACAATAGTAATAAATTATACAATATAATTATACAACAATCAACATCAAACACTTTAAATAACCACACAGTTTGCACACAATAACTGTATACAAAGCAGGAAAAACGTTAGCTAGCCAGATGTAAATAAAACAAATAATAAAAGTGTAGATTAGGACAATGTAGACAAAGGTTTATGGGTCACATCAATAAATTGGCCCCTCCCCCCACAGAGAGGAGGTACCATCAGCTGGAGGAGGGGGGGTTATTTGGTATTATCATTTGTAGTAATATTAATTAGTAATTGCTTTACATTTGAATCTGTGTGGGCTGTTCCATTTTTAGAGTTAATAGAAATAACTAGTTTTAATATAATTATATTGAAGGTGAATTTTTTTTCCCGATTTTGTGGCGCCCCCTGGAGGCCTAATGGGCCAGCCGGCTCTGGTGCCAGGTTAAAGAATATTTTTTAAATTTAATATCTACTGTCAAGATAATGTTTTAAAATGTCCCTACACAGTGATTTCAGCGATTTACATTACCCACATTTTTAATGTAGGCCTATCATATTGTACCACATGTTCTGCTGTAGTTCATCATTGAGTCTTTATGATATCTGTATAGTTACTTTTAGTTTGTGTGTCCTATCAAATTGGGCAAGGGGTGTGTTTGGCAGTTGTCTAACAGGAATTAGTTGTAGCCATGTATGGTTAAAGTTGACCATACTATACTTTATTTAATCATATCTGATATGAAGTACAAACACGCAGTTGTCTTGTTTTGACGGTGGTCACTGGTATGTGATAAAACCTAAATCCTGAACCATCACTCTTTCAATTTGTGACACCCAACAACACAGCAAGGTCACATTTAAAGGAGGTTATGTAGTTATGTAGCTTCTACTACTCGTGCGCAGCTTGGGGCTGAACTGAACTACAGCACAGTCTAAACTAAACCTCGGGGAATTACCTTTAGCAGGTAAGACTGAACAATAGTTTTTCCTTCTGTTGTGGCCATTAACATTATTACATTATGTCGAGAGCTAACATTAACTAGCTAGACACCAGAGTCAGGCTAGCTAATGTTAGCGATAACGCTAGATAGCTATGAATACTGCTGTTTTTCTCAAAACCAGTTTGTATTACAGGCCTCTTGTTTTAGGTGAGCGACTGACAGATTATGAGCCTGACTCTTTGCTGACTAGATAACTTTTCTCACTTTGAAGGTTCCCCAAAGGAAGAGACTTTAGGAGGCAGCGGGGAGTAGCTATAAGGAGGGAAAGTTTTGCTGCCAGTGAGTCCTCTGTGCTCTGCAGCGAACACAGGACAGGTCAGATCATTGGGCTCAGAGATGGAGTGAAACCCTCTGTCTTCAGATTCCCGACTCATCTCCAAAGAGTAGGTGTATTCAGGTGAGAAGGATTTGATACTTATACTGTCACTAATACTGTCACATCTTGCTGAATAAGTTTCTGTCTGTTGTTGTCCTTTTCTGAATGTTTAGGAACCAATAATTAATGGTGTATTACATGTCATCACATATCATACATGCTAGAACAGTGATTAGTACTTACCTGATGTTTTCATGTAAACAAAGGTTGCCCATTGTTTACCTGTCTATACCTGAAAGGAGAATAATTCAACAGCTAAACCATTACTTACCTGTTACTTAAGTGTAATCTCTTGTAAAAGAAAGAGTACTAACCTTGGACATCCAGAAGAGAAAAACTGTGAAACGAGTACAAATTAGTATAGCTAGTAATGTGTGTTTATGGCATTTTGTATGAGTTGTCAAAAGCCTCTAAATTGATGATATTATTATAAGTTATATTTAGTTGTGGTGTCAAAAAGAGGGCAGTAAGTAGAAAGTATACAAACCAGCAGAGTAGGAGAAGTCGTCAGTACATGATGAGTGAGTCTACTTTAATATTTCCAACAGAAATTAAGTGTGTTTCACCAGAGTGAGATCCTCATCATACCTGCACGTTATACTCACTTGCTGAAAAATATTGGTGTTAAATATGCATCCCTGACACACACAAACACAGACACACACACACCACCATCTTTAATTTATAACGGCACACATTTACAAAGAGTTAGACAGTGTTAGTTAACTTTGTTTTAGTTTTTGAGCACTGAAGTTTTGCTCTATTTTGTGATAACTGTTCAGACATGTTGATTAATTAGTTTTTAACATGTAATTAATAGGGTAAATAATGTCCCACAGTTGTGGAAACCTTAATTCAAATGTTTGGCAGGGAGAAAGAATATTTAGGCTTAATTAGGTGTAACGATGACCAACATCAGGATGGTTGATATTTATTTTTAGCTATGAAACAATTGTGTCTGATCAATCAGTATGGTGGATGCATTTACATATCACAGCAACAGGCGAAGTCAGTTAATGCAGCATCTACATATATATATATGTCTATATATATATATATATATATATATATATATAAACTGTACTATACTATAACTGTTTTAACTAGGAAATACTGTAGTTCGAACAAACAAAACTATGGACGGAAATGGATGAAAAGACAGTCTTACTTGAAGGATGATTTTCATATCCAAGTCCAGCAACACAGGTAGGTACAAAATACCCATAACAGGCAAGCAGCAGCACATAAACACAATTTTATATTTTTCTGTCATGAAAAGCAGCAGCTAAGAACATCTAATGACTTTAGAGTGTTTAACATACTTAAAATGTATTACTTGACTTTTATGTCATTTGTAACATCAATAATAATCTGTTCAATGGCAATATTGCTCTGTATTACCTCACGATGCAACCCTCCTTTATCTAATCATAAAGTAACATATATATGTACTCAAAATTTTGTTATTGATATTTCCTGCTGATTTGATTTGTCTGCCAGGTGTATGACATTAGTCAAACCAGAAGAGCGCTGCTGGTTTCCATCAGTGTACTCTCATGAAACTAAAGGAGAGTGGATAGAAGGAGCATGGAGTCATAGGAACCTTATTTTGTACAATCAACATCCAGGGAATTTCAGCCTCCACATGTATGATGCCTTGGCATGTCTCATGTGTTACTCATTTGAAATAACTGTTCACAAATGCTTGACTAGCCATTTGATGAGGTGGCCTGGGCGTGTCTCTCATCATGGCAGATACCTCTGCCAGCCTTTTCAACATATTTACAACTACAAAGCTGATTGAACATAAACCAGTAGTTGTCAATGTTAGTTTGGACGAAGAATTACCAGATAATTACTCATCAGCATCACTGTGTTACTGTTATTGGAGGAACTGAAAAAAATCATGATATTGAAGGGTAGGTATATACGCACCAGCTTCAGTTGCCACATTATGCCTGTGTCAGATAACACAATGGATTTTAGTCCACCTTGAAAGGCAAAAGAGAGAAGAATGCTTTTGCGGATGCTTTTACTTTTTAAATTTTACTATATTTTTTGCATTCAGCACATTCATGTAAATTTGTATTAGTCCACTTGGCTTTCTCTTTACTTCACCAGGGAAGTTCCTCTCCAAACATTACAATGCAGGTCCAACAGTAAGTATTATTATTTCCTGGTTTCAGAATGATCAGAAACTTGTAGGTGATGTCATGCTGACTCCCTTCGCTATTATCTGTCTCTGGTGCAACAGGCAACTGCTCATCTAAAGTGCCCTTGAGAAAAGCAATGAATCTTTACTAGCTCTTGTGGCTGATGCTCCATGGGACACTGTGACCCCTGACGTCTGACCTCGGTGTGGAGGTGAGAATGTGTGTGGAATCTCCCTTTGGTGATAAATACAGTATCACAGATAAAACAGCGCTAATACTTAAACAAGATTTTTCACAAGTGCTGCCATCTCAGTTCAAGGGATAAAAATATGCCTTTGAAGGAACGGCATTTCAGTGAGATGAATGGAGGGAAAGAGAGAGAGAGAGAGAGAGAGGAGATGCAAAGCGTGGGGAGAGATGTTTTCCTGGCAGGCTGGGATTAGATGCGGTTCCATAAATATGTTGGGCTGCTTGGTATACTTTGTGCCCAGTGGTAAAAATAGGCCTTCTTCCCGAGGGAAGTGATGACGTCTGCAGCCTGCCTGCATCATCAACCACAAGTCGGCTTCACCCTCATACTGGAAGAGGCAGAGAGACAAAGTGTGGGGGGAGCATCAGTGATCGCCATGGCAACACATGCAGAGTGACGCAGGTAAAAGCAATTGAAAGGAAGAGAGGTAGTGATTGGCTGATGACTGCGGTTGTGTGTGTCTATGTGGAAGAGATGTGTGGGTGGTAAAGAAGAGGAGGAGGACTCAATAGCCCAGCACTGAGATTAGCCCCAACACCCCTAACACACACACACATACACACACACACACACAGTCCAAGCCTGTATGCACGGTCAACAATTCAGCCTAGCACAGAGATGATATGATTTAGCACGCTTCTTGAGCACTGACTTCAGAGGTAGTGGAAAATAGTGTTATTTTCCTCCCTCACAAATGCCATCTTGGATATTATGCATTCATGCATTTTGGTAGGAAAACATTCTCCACATTCCCCCTGCATGAACTCAGTGCATCTTGATGTTTAATTTCAGTGCCTCTTGGCAATTCAACTGTTTTGGCAAAGCCTTAGAACTGAATTTAATTACATTTCAAAGGTTAGTCTGCCCTCTACTCTTCTTCTTTAATGCATTTTTTCTTCCAGTTGTTTTGATCTGTCTCACACTGTCATCTTTTACAACTCATACTGTTTTATAGAATTTTTATAGAATGATTAATGTTTGTTTCTCCCTTATTAACTTAATATATTCACAATGGGTTGATAAAGCTGTAATACAACACATTCAAACTCCAGATTTGGTGAAGTTATGTCTTCTCTTCATTGTTGACATTGTACAGTGGAAATGTTACCTTGCAGTCTGCTTTTGTAAAAGCTTTTAGGACTAGTTCAACACCCCTTGTCTACAGTGCCTTTTGTTGCAAAGGCAGTATGTCAGCAGTACAGCTGCAGTGCTCCATCAATATCTTAGCTGGTTCTGCACAGCAACAATACTGCACCTAAGCATTGTGACTGCATCCATAGTCCGATGCACAATCAATATAATTATGTAAGACAACTTATTTGGGACAGAATAGAAGTAGACTTTATCAAGAAAAAAACCAAAGAGCCTGCAAAAGGTCTGCTGTCAGGAATGTTTATTGTGTCACCTGCATGTGAGCACGTGTTTCTGTGTGTCCATAGAGCTAACAGTGATGGATGGTGATAGATGGATCCAATTACATTATGAATTTCTGCTTAAAAATGAGATGAGGCATTGTGTGATTGTCCTGTGGGTAAACTTAATTGTTAATTTAGACAACTAGGCACCACAATATGTTAAACATAACACAGATTTAGAAGTCAATGAGATGGATTAGAAAAAAAAAACATGTATTACTCATATAATACTCATTCAAGTGGCAAGCAGGTCGGCAACATTAGATCTGTCCGAACAACCCACAGTATCTTTGGGCTTACACTGGGCTCTGTAAGGGGAAATGGAAACAGCTGTGTGGGGCTTGAGGATGTTACAGTGGTGGCTGATGCCAAAATGGAAAGCTCTCTAGTGACAGCTGCTGGACAAATTGGGAATGGCAGGGTCTGAAAACAGGATATTAAGCGCTGCAGTAAGTTCTGAAGCTGTTATATAAATCATAATGTATTATATAAAATACACAATATCCTTTGACTCATATATGTATACACATAAGTAAAATGATGATTTATTGCTCAACAAGTGCAGCATAAAAAGCCAAAGCAGCCACACCTTTTACTGTAAATGAAAATGAAAGTAAATGCACCCTCTGTAAGCTATATAACGTCAGTTATCAGCTCGGATTTTCATTGTCAACCATGTAAGGAAGACGAGTGAACAAGGTAGGTTATCTGAACAAGTTAATGTATTTTACTGAGCAACTTAAGAACAATGCATTAAGTTATGCTGACCAGAATATTCAGCTATTGTGTATGTAATAGAGAATCTGAGATTAGTTATAATGAGAGTTTTTTTTGTTTTCTTGCATCATAATAAGATTTGCTATAAGGAGAGCATTCTTTATTCGTTAATTATATGATTAGACTTAACTGTATGCTTCCTGCTGAAGAGTGTTTTTCAGATCATCCTGAACTATGTTCTTGAAAGATAAAACAAAAATGGAGAGGAAGAAGGAAGTGAGACAACGTTAGTAATGATACAAGACAACTACACACATTAGGGTACAGCATAATGTTATGTGGAGCAGTATGGACCCAAATGCAAAAAGAATAAAATGCCAAGCAGTTCAAAGGGTGCTTTTATTGAAGGCTTACAGGCAGGTTGCATGGCAAACACAAGGGCAGTGAAACTAATCAGGGTGAATCAAACAGGGAGGAAACACACAAGAGCAAGTAACGTGTCTGACATAAGGAGAGGTAAGTAAACAAAATAAAACAGAAAATGTGCATAATGAAACTGAAAACAGCCAAAGACAAGAACGGGGAATGAGATATAACAAACAGGATCACAAAGAATACAGTGTGGGGGAAACACTAGACACACAGGCAGGACTGTGACACATAACTCCTTTTGTAATTTTATATAGGGCTAAATTTCCATTACATATCACAGCCTGTTACATTGGACCCCATATGGACAAGTTCCTTAATAATTAGGTTCAAAGAAAGAAGCATGAATTCTGTCTCTTAATGTTGTCTGTCTAAACAGGTACATCATGTTCTGTCCTGAGTGTGGAATTAGAGTGGAAAGGTCATATAAATTCTGTCCTGAATGTGGCTTCAAGTTATTTGTCTTGACTCAAAACAGGACCCAAGGTGAGTTTTCCAAAGAATGTTTGGTGAATTTCTTATGTTTGTTGGGTAAAATAGAAATTCATACAGGATTGTTAATTGCATAATTTTTGTGGACATCCACACATCCATTTATAGATTTATTAAAAACTTTCTCACACATGAAATAATGCAGCAGGTGGACAATGCAAAAAACAATAGTTATTTGTGCTGTGCATAGATTTTAGTCAAGTGTGATTTATGTGGCAAGTTAAAGTCCAGTTTGGTTTTCTGTTATCCACATGGAGAATTATCATAAAAGACTAAAACTGACACATTATTTGTGATTAGATATATTACATTTAACTGATATGTCACGAAACATTAATTGTTACCCAGATGTGGCCACGTCAGCACATCAACTCCCAGTCACTGCTGAGGAGAAGAACCGAAAGAAGGAACAAGACCAGGTTTCAAAAGAGGTGAAATGCTAAGAAGTAGTTACTGTTTTGAAATGATTTTCATACTCATTACCATCATGTTCAACACCACTAATGTTCAAAAAAGAAACAGAAAGAGATGCAGTTCATGAAGTGTTCTTTAACAATCACAAACAGTTTTTACTTTCTCTTTCTGAAACTGAACCATTGTTCTGTTTTCTATTTTACACTTGACATTAAACAAGCTCATGAAAACGGGGAAACAGGTTTTTGCTAAGGCAGGAATGTGTAAATCAGATTGAAAACTAATTTAAATATAATGCAGTCTAGTACAACCCCACCAATATTTTAATAGTTTGATTAAAGCTGGGATTCTGGCTTCAGACATTAATCACACAAACAATAATTTCTTGTTCCACTGAAACTTTAGCTCAGAGTAAAGCTTGTAAATCTGAAAATGATATCTGCCAAGCTAAAAACTAAAGACTCTTTTCAGGGGCAGCTGTCCAGTGATGGCACTGCACCACAGGATCCATCAGATATCACTGCCAGTCCGGCCACACTGGAGGAAGGAACCACTCCTACATCCCCCAATCAGAACCTCTCAGTTTCCACGACACCGGCCTCCTCTCCACCTGCCAGTGATAAACAAGAGCAACAAACAGAGGCCAAATTAGATATTAGTGCAGACGACAGCCCTGATGAAGTGCAAATTCCCACTTATAAGGCATGTAACATTCATTCTGTGGCGTCATCTAACTCTGCGTCATCGTTGGAGCAAACACCTCAAGAATGTGATTCTGTGAAAAAGCAGTCTGCTTCTGAACAGGGTAAAGATAAAACAATCTATCATGACACTCGGCCGGATGATAAAGCTGACTATTTAGATTCTCTTCAGGGTCAGCCAGCCACTGATGACTTAGAGCCAGGAAGTGATGGTACTACATCTCAGGATCCATCAGATATCACTGCTGGTCCATCCACACTGGACAAAGGAGTGACACCCCCATCCCCCAGTCAGACACTCTCAGTTAGTGAACCCTTTACTACCAGGAAGTCACAAGTCACAGAGACTTTTAAGGAAGAAGAGAGGCCATCTGGTACTGCTCCTGAAAGTCATGCTCAACCATGCAGACAGGAGGAGCCTGGATCAGACCTGTCTGTCTCTACAACAACACCCTCCTGCGATAAACTGATGGAGCAACAAACAGAGGCCCCAGCAGACGTTAGTGCAGAGGACAACCCTGAAGCAGTGCAAATTCCTGCTGACAAGCCAAGTGACATTCATTCTGTGGTGTCATCATACTCTGTGTCATCGTTTGAGCAAACACCTCAAGAATGTGATTCAGTGAAAAAGCAGTGTGCCTCTGAACAAGATAAAGATAAGACAATCTCTCATGACACTCAAAGTCATCCTGGGAGGCCAGATGATAAAGCTGACTATTTAGACTCTCTTCAGGGTCAGCTGGCCATTGATGACTTAGAGCCAGCAAGTGATGGCAGTACATCTCAGGATCCATCAGATATCACTGCCAGTCTGGCCACACTGGAGGAAGGAACCACTCCCTCATCCCCCAATCAGAAACTCTCAGTTTCCACGACACCGGTCTCCTCTCCACCTGCCAGTGATGAACAAGAGCAACAAACAGAGACCCCATCAGATATTAGTACAGAGAAGCGCCCTGATGAAGTGCAAATTAGCGCTTACAAGCCACGTGACCTTCATTCTGTGTCATCATTAACATCAGCTACAGAAACCAGCTCCACTGCACCGGATTTGTCTGAGCAAACACCTCAAGAGTGTGATTCAGTGGCAAAGCAGTCTGCCTCTGAACACAATGAAAATAAGACAACCTCTTCTGACACACTAATGCTCTCTCAGCATACATTTGCTCAGCAAACAGACATGAATGAGGACCAAGGAGCCAGAGATTCTACTGACCCATGTTCAGTAACAAAGGAAACAGCCAAAAGCACAGAGGTAGTTATCTCTTAGTTATCTGTCAAATACAGTTTTTACCCTCAAACTCAAACCCTGAATCATTAGCTTATAAAAAAATACATGTTACTCTTCAATATTAAATAATAATAATGGTAGTAATAACATTTGATAATTTTATATGGACTGTGTAGTAATTTTCATCATACTGAAAATGGTGTTTTGGCAACAATCCATGGACAGTGGTTATTAACTGTGTAATATGAATGAAGCTATTTACTGTGTAAGTCTATCTACTATGTACAGCTTTAGTAATGGGTAATATTGCTATCTTCAAGGGCTTCATTTAGTAGTAAAGACAATAACATTTGAGTTTCATAAGTAAAATGAGAGAATAGACAGGTAAAATGAATTTGTAACACATCTGATTCAGTCTGGCAGTTAGAGTCCTATAGGTCAGGAACTTGATGTTATAACTGCATATATCGTACAATAGATGTGGTAATATCCAGGTCAGGGCTCTCTTTAATTCAACTTTGTATTTGTCTCATAGGCTTTTGACACCAAATCAAATGAGGAAACAAACACAAGCTTTTCAGAGAGTCAGAAACAGCATGCAGAAAACAGAGATGTTAATCCCAGGTTACCAACACCCACCTGTCCTCAGAGTCAGAGTGATCAGAACTTGGGCGTTATTGTAGCAGCAAATATGTTGGAAACATCCACTGAACATTGGGCACCACAGAGGTAAGTTTGGATTATAAGAAATTTTAGAACTGTTTTTCTCAGCTACAGTACATATGTACTATTCATGTGACGTTCTGAGCAAAGCATCTTAAATAAAAAAAAAAAATTACTTTTTTTTTTTTAAACTTTTTTTTTAGGACTTTTAGAATAGAATTTCATTATTTGTATGTTAACTATTACAAAATATTTTTATATTTTTATATTAAGTTTATTAAATACAGTAAGAAGTTAAAATGTATCTACTATCTACTCTACTTTTCTTCCCCAGTTTACCAAGCAGTGAATATACACCTGTGTACTTCCATGCAGTTACATCCGAAGATTTGGATCCAGAAAAGGATCAGGTTTTCTTGATGTCTGAAAAACTGTTTGGAACGTGGTATGGATGTGGCCTGCAAATGTCCTTCTCTAAGTATGTCTTCTTTTAAATAATATATTTTTTACAATTATACCAAAACAGCTAAACAGCAAATTATTCCAAATTCACAAGGAAACAATTAGTATTAAGTTGTAATTCTCAGCATAGTGATTATCATTCATTATCTTTCAGACATTTTCCTTTGAAATTATTTGTTTGTTACATCTTTGCCTGTTGCTGTGTTTCACAGGTATCTAGGGGACAAGAGATGTCTTGTTGAAGGACAAGTTTTGATTTCCAAAAGCATAATTCATGAAAGCATACCCTACAAATATATAATTTGCAAGTACACAAAAAATGGCTATCAGGTCTTTTTTGAGACAATCTACCCGAAAGAAGAAAATCCATATGTCAACAGGTCTCTGTCAATCAAAAAGGAACTTTTAACACATGAAGGTAATCACAATTCACTTCTCCACAATCAACAGCAACTTCTATCCATATTTAAAGACTAGAGCTTAAACAATCATTTACTTATCTGGAGAATCATTAAAGATGCTTGTTACTCTGTTTGGAGGGTGGCATTTTATTTGCTGAGTGTTTATTGCTGAGAATTATTGTCTATGTCATGTGAATGCCATAAGTGGAGTCTGATCACCTGCAGCCTGAGCAGATTAAGTGCCAGTGTTGTGTCACAGTACAGACACGAAAAACTGTTTGCCCCCTTCCTGATTTATTTTATGCATGTTTGTCACACTTAAATGTTTCAGATCAGAAAACAAATTTAAATATTAGTCAAAGACAACACAAGTAAACACAAAATGCAGTTTTTAAATGAAGGTTCTTTATTATTAAAGGAGAAACAAAATCCAAACCTACATGGTCCTGTGTGAAAAAGTGATTGCCCCTATAAACCTAACAACTGGTTGGGCCATCCTTAGCAGCAACAACTGCAATCAAGCGTTTGCAACAGCGATAACTTGCAATGAGTCTTTTACAGCACTCTGGAGGAATTTTGGCCCACTCATCTTTGCAGAATTGTTGTAATTCTCATGAACATGAAACGAAGACTCGAGACCATGATGCGCATTGCACATGAGACAATCTGGCAACATAACAGGGGAAACGCTGACAATATATACACATGAGGTAATGGGAAACAGGTGGAAACAATCAGGGCGGGTGGGGCAGACAATCACACAGGTGGGAAACACACAAGAGCAGGAAGTCAAGGGACCTGAAACGAGAGGAGAGTTAGGGATTTCAAAATAAAACAGACACGCCAGAACAGGAAACAGAAAACATGACAGACATGAAAACTTAACAGACACGACGAGACATGACAGTACCAGCCTAGCTGCAGCCCAGATCTTCTTGCATCGTCTTGTCAGGGCATGGACTGAGGGAACGGTCACCTTCTCTTCTTCTGTTTTTGCAGGGAAGACTTCGAAGGGTGACAGTCCGGTGGCTGCCATGGGGAGCATGTTGTGGGCGTACTTGACCCACGTGAGGTGGTTGCTCCAGGTGGTCTGGTTTTGGGCCACCAGACATCTCAGGCAGGTTTCCAGTTCTTGATTAAGCTGCTCTGTCTGGCCGTTGGATTCAGGGTGGTAACCGGACGAGAGGCTGACTGTGGCATAGAAGAGCTGACAAAACTCCTTCCAGAACTTGGAGATGAACTGTGGTCCTCTGTCTGAAACAATGTCACTTGGAATACCATGAATACGGAATACATGATTAATCATGACTTGGGCAGGTTTCTTTGGCACTTGGTAACTTTGGCAATGGAATAAAGTGTGTCATTTTCGAGAAGCAGTCTTCCACCATCAGCACAACTGTATTACCTTGAGACGGAGGCAGACCCGTGACGAAGTCCAGCAATAGATGTGACCAAGGTCTCTGCCACCAGAATCTCTGCTGGACGACAAACAGAGTTCTCTTGGCCCCAGGGATGACATGTTAGCAGCGAGGCATGAGCCTAATGAATGACTGCAGAGCGCATCGCTTCCGGTACAAACAACCAGTTGAGAGGACAACCCTCTGCAATCAGTACACCCTGGCTAGCCTGCTGCTGCACATCTTTTTCTATCTGCCAAGAAACCACTCCTACTACACGGTCAAGTAGTAGAATGGGTTCTGGTTCCTTGGCGGCCAGCTCCGGCTCATGCACAGGCGGGACAGAGCATCTGGTTTGTTGTTCTGAGAACCCGGCCTGTAGGAGAGAGAACCGGAACTGACTGAAAAAGAGAGCCCACCTTGCCTGACGAGAGTTCAGTCTTTTAGCCCATTTGAGGTAATGTAGATTCTTGTGGTCCATCCAGACGATGAATGGTAACTCCGCCCCCTCCAGCCAATGATGCCATTCTTCAAAAGGCCACTTTCATGGCCAACAGTTCACGGTTGCCGATGTCATAGTTCCTCTCTGCCGATGACAGCTTGCGGGAGAGAAAGGCACATGGATGAACACAGTGGTCACTGGGCGAGCACTGAGACAGGACCGCACCCACCCCTTCGTTGGAGGCATCCACCTCCATGATGAACTGCAAGTAGGGGTCGGGCATGGTCAAGACTGGTGCTGTGGTGAATAACCTCTTCAGACGCTGGAACACCTCCTCAGCCTTGGGTCCCCACTGAAACTGAACTTTGGGAGAGGTTAAAATTCAAATTCAAATTCAAATTTATTTAATTTATTTAGAGCCCAAAATCACAAACATTGTTTGCCTCGGAGGGCTTTACAATCTGTACAGTTGTGACACCCTCTGTCCTTAGACCCTCGAACCGAGTCAGGAAAAACTTCAAAAAACCCTTTATGGGAAAAAGAAGAAACCTGAGGAAGAGCCACAGATGAGGGATCCCTCTCCCTGGGACGGACAGACGTGCAATAGATGCCACATGTAAAGAGAACATCATCATCAATCATATAGGGAATTATAAATGCTGAGTTCATGGGTTTAGTCCACGTATGAAGGTATCACAAGGTAATGGAAATGAGTCCATGAGTCCAGGTGCATCTCTAGATGTCCTCATATGGAGCTCTGGGCCACTCGACCTTCTCTCCACAACACAGACACAGATCATGTCCACCACCAGGCCAGTGAACCTCAGACAGATGGACCACAACCAGAATCAGTGAGGAACCTGCAAGACTGGAGAGAACAAAGAGGACCGGGGCTCCAGCAGTAACATGCACTTTACAGGACATAAGAGTATTCACATTAACCGCTTTAACAAATTTAACCACTTTTAACTACTTTAACCAGTTTAACCACTTTATCCACTTTTACCAGTTTATAAGGTGACTCCAGTTTGCACTACTACCATAATAAGAGTAGAGGAAGCAAAGGAAGAGGAAGCAGAGAAAGAGGAAGCAGAGGAAGAGGGAGAGGTGCCCGATGCATCATGGGAGCCCCCCGGCAGTCTGAAGCCTATAGCAGCATAACTAGGGGTAGGGTGAGCCTGTGCCCACCCTAACTATAAGCTTTTATCAAAAAAAAAAGGAAGGTTTTAAGTCTATTCTTAAACACTGACACTGTGTCTGCCTCTCGGACCCAGACTGGGAGCTGGTTCCAGAGAACAGGGGCCTGATAGCTGAAGGCTCTGCCCCCTAGACTACTTCTGGAAACCCTGGGAACTACAAGTAAGCTAAGCTGCGTTTTGGGAGCGCAGCACTCTAGTCGGATGATAAGGAGTTATCAATTCATTAAGATATGATGGTGCCAGACCATGTAGAGCCTTATATGTGAGGAGTAGGATTTTAAAATCCACTCTAAATTTTACAGGGAGCCAATGCAGAGAAGCCAGTACTGGAGTAATATGGTCTCTTTTCCTGGTTCTAGTCAGCACCCGAGCAGCGGCATTCTGGACCAGCTGTAGAGTCTTTAACGACTTGTTCGGGCAGCCTGATAAAAGTGAATTACAGTAATCCAGCCTGGAAGAGACAAATGCATGGACTAATTTTTCAGCAATCGCTTTGGGACAAAAAGTGCCGAATTTTTGCGATGTTGCGCAGGTGGTAGAAAGGCAGACCTTGAAATATGCTTAATATGGGTGTCACGAAGGACATATCCTGATCAAATAAAACACAGAGGTTCCTTACAGTGGTGCTGGAGGCCCAGTTAATGCCATCCAGCAAGGCTATCTTAAGGAGAAAACGTGTTCCTCAGGTGTTTCGGACCTAATAGGATCACTTCAGTTTTATCTGAGTTCAACAGCAGGAAATTTCTGGTCATCCAAGCCTTTATATCTTTAAGGCAGGCCTGGAGTTTCAGGAGCTGATCAGTTTTGTCTGGCTCCATTGATAAATATAATTGGGTGTCATCAGCATAACAATGGAAATCTATGGAGTGCCTCCTGATGATATTGCCAAGGGGCAGCATATACAAAATAAACAGAATTGGACCTAGCACTGAACCTTGTGGAACTCCATGACAGACTTTAGTATGCACAGAGGATTCATTATTAATATGGACAAACTGAGACCGATCTGATAAGTATGATCTGAACCAGTTTAATGCAGACCCTTTAATGCCAAGCAGTTTTTCCATTCTCAGCAACAGAATGTGATGGTCAACTGTATCAAAGGCAGCACTGAGGTCTAACAGGACAAGTACAGACAGAAGCCCTCTTATCTGATGCTGTCAACAGGTCATTGGTGACTTTCACAAGTGCTGTTTCTGTGCTATGGTGAGCTCTAAATCCTGACTGAAAAACTTCAAAAAGACTATTACTGTGGAGATAATTACATAACTGGCTGGCAACGGCTTTCTCTAGGATCTTAGACAAAAATGGGAGGTTGGATATTGGTCTGTAATTGGCTAACACATCTGCATCAAGTGTAGGTTTTTTGATCAATGGTTTAATTACAGCTACTTTAAAAGACTTGGGTACAAAGCCTGACACCAGAGACAGATTAATAATATGCAGCAGCGATGTGCCAATAAATGGGAAAACTTCCTTAAGCAGCATAGTTGGGATGGGGTCTAGGAGACAAGTTGTTGCTTTCGATGCTGAAACTAACGAGGATAATTCGGGAAGGCCAGTTGGAATAAAACTGTCTAAGCAATTTTCAGGTTTTAGTGTATCTGCTCCTAAATTTCCTGAGTCTGAAGGCACGTTAGATAGATCGGAGTCTAACGAGGGCAGATCCTGACAAATTTTGTCCCTAATATTCAAAATCTTGTCATTAAAGTAAGCTCATGAAATCATTACTACTTAAACTTAAGGGGATGCAGGGTTCAATAGAGCTATGGCTCTGTGTCAGCCTGGCTACAGTGCTGAAAAGAAACCTAGGGCAGTTCTTATTTTCCTCTCTATTAATGCCGAATAGTAGGCTGCTCTGGCATTACACAGGGCTTTCCTATAAGTTTTTTTGAGACTCTCTTTCCAGGCTAGGCGAGAGTCCTCCTCTTTGGTGGAGCGCCATATCCTTTCCAATTGTCGCGGTTGTTTGTTTTAACTTGCGAGTTGCAGAGTTAAACCATGGTGCCAATCTCTTTTGTTTTATGATCTTTCTTTTTAGGGGCGCAACAGAGTCCAGAGTGCCTCTGAGTGAGTCCATGGTGTTACTAACAAGTTGGTCAATTTGGGGGGAGCTCAAAAAAAAATTATGAGAGTCGTCAGAGATACTAGAAATCTTACTGACTTTAATGCTGTCTGAGAATTGCTTCCTTAAATTTAGTCCTAATACAATCAGGGTAACCATCTAGTGAACACTAATCTTTTCTAGAGGTGCATAGTCCTGTAATAGGAATTCAAATGATACTAAGTAGTGGTCTGATAATATAGGATTTTGGGGGGAGAGACTATTAAGTGCTCAATTTCAATACCATATGGTGAAGGACCAAATCAAGGGTGTGATTGTGACAGTGAGTTGGAGAATTTACTCTCTGAGAAAACCCAATGGAGTCCAATAATGAAGATGAATGCTGTGCTAAGACTGTCACTATCCATGTCCACATGAATATTAAAATCACCTACAATAATTACCTTGTCATTTTCAAGGACTAAATTTGACAAGAACTCTGAAAATTCAGAGTATGGGCCTGGGGGGCGGTACACTACAGCAACTAGTATTGGCTTGGCTTTGTGCTCCTCCAGGCTGGAGATGAAAGAGTAATAATAAGGCTTTCAAATGAGCTGTAGCCCTCTTTAGGCCGAGAATTTATTAATAGGGCTGAATTAAAAATGGCTGCAACTCCACCTCCTCGTCCAGTGTCTCGAGGAACATGAATGTTAGAATGACTCGGTGGAGTGGATTCATTTAGGCTAACAAATTCTTCCTGACCTAGCCAGGTCTCAGTAAGGCAGAACAGGTCTATATCAGAGTCTGATATCAAATCATTTATCAGAACAGCCTTAGAGGCCAGAGATCTGATGTTTAAGAGGCCACACTTAATTTTCTTATGGTGCTGCTGTTGCTGAGTTGCTACAGCAGTTGTGTTAATTTTTATTAGATTTTTCTGAATAACTCCCCTTTTTGGTTTTAAGAGTTTAAATGGTAGCTGGGCAGACACAGTTTCTATTCTATATTGGGTGTGCAGCTGCTCTAATGGAGGCGCAGAGAAGCGTGTAAGACTGCAGCTCTGCTTACTGGTCCCAACTCTGGTATGTCATGAATTAGGACTAATAAAACTTTCTATATTTCTAGACAGGAGAGCGGCTCCAGCCAAAGTGGGATGGATACCATCTCTCCTAATCAGGCCAGATCTCCCCCAAAAAGGCTGCCAATTATTAATAAAGCCCACGCCGTTTGCCGGACACCACCTCGTTAACCACCGGTGGAATGACGACATGCGGCTGTACATGTCATCACTGGTCAGATTAGGAAGGGGTCCAGAGAAAACTACTGGAGTCCGACATCGTTTTTGCAAATTTACACACACGACTCCACATTACTCACATTAATTCTGGTGACCTCAGATTGGCGTAATCGGGTGTCATTAATGCCGACATGAATGAATTACAATTTTATCATATTTACGCTTATCCTTTGCCAGCAGTTTCAAATTTGACTCGATGTCGCCCGCTCTGGCCCCAGGGATGCATTTGACTATGTTCCCCGGTGCTGCTAACTTCACGTGTCGGACTATGGAGCTGCCAATAACCAGAGTTGGTTTGTCAGCGGGTGTGTCGCTGAGGGGAGAGAATTTATTGGACACGTGAAGTGTTTGGTGGTGAACCGTTGGTGGACTTTTTTGAGCTATGCCTCCTTGAACGAACAGTCACCCAGCCGCCCGGCTGCTCGCCCGGTCTGCCGAAGTCTGCCGGGAGTGCTAGCTGATGCTAACCCTGCACTCGGTCGGCTCGCACCGGCTACTGGGGACTGGCTAACTACGCTAGTATAACTGCTAACATTGGTGCCATTGGTGCCGAGCTGCTTCTCTAACTCTGTCAGCCTCGCCTCCAAAACTACATATATAACTACATTTATTACAGGTACCATTTCCGCTAAAGGAGGCAGAGGAGTAGCTAAACATCTGACACACCGAGCAGGAGAGAGGAGAGAAGGAGGGAGAGGGAGAAGCCATTGCTAATAAGAGATAGCAAAGGAGCTAACCACTGAACCAAATTAATTTAAAAAAAGTTTTAGGCAAAATTTAAGCTTTTGGACAGCTAAAAAGTCGCTAGCCTTAGATAAGATCTGCTGCGGTGGTTAGACGCATGAGTTGTACAAAATTTAGAGAGTATTTAAGAAAATTATGCTCTGGAGTCTCAAGACTATTCACACAGCTCTAGCGCAAGGAGAACAGGAAATGACGTAATACGCTCACCGTGTGTACGTAGCACGTAGGACGTCAGGTGTGTATGCAGGGGTGCCGCCACGGCACTGAAGTTCCGGATAAACTTCCTGTAGAAGTTTGCGAATCCCAGGAACTGTTGTAATTTCTTGCGTGATGTGGGTGGCGGCTAGTTGGTCACAGCACCAACCTCCTCTGGGTCCATCATGATCTGATTTATGTGAGACAATGAAACCCAAGAAGGATACTGCAGAGGTGTGGAACTCGCATTTCTCCACCTTCACATACAGCTGGTGCTCCAGCAGGCGAATCAGGACCTGACGGACGTGACGCTGATGGGTGACAGGATCAGGGGAGAAGATGAGTATGTGATTGAGGTAAACAAAAACAAATTCATTGAGGAATTCACGGAGGATCTCGTTGATGAAACCTTGGAATATGGCAGGTGCGTTGGTGAGTCCAGATGGCATGACTAGGTATTCATAGTGTCCAGTGGGCGTGTTGAAACTGGTCTTCCACTCATCCCCCTCCCTGATCCTCACCAGGTGGTAGGCGTTCCGCAGGTCCAGCTTGGTGAAGACTCAAGAGCCTGCTGGAGCAGCTCGAAGGCGGAGGCGATGAGAGGCAGAGGGTACCGGTTCTTGACAGTGATGTCATTGAGAGCACTGTAATCAATGCATGGCCGGAGCGAGCCATCCTTCTTGCCGACAAAGAAACCCACCCCCGCCGGTGACGATGAAGGACGGATGATGCCTGACCTCAGCGACGCCTCAATGTATTCATCCATGGCCTCTCTCTCTGGACCCGAGATGGCGTACAACCGAGCCTTTGGGATGGGAGCCTCCGGAAGGAGGTCTATGGCACAATCCAATGTCTGATGAGGGGGCAGAGAGGTCACCTTGGACTTGCTGAATACCTCTCGCAGATCGTGATAGCATGGTGGAACTCTCGAGAGGTCAGGGTAGTCGCCATGGTCCGACCTGGGCATCTCCGCAGCTGTGAAGTGTGTATCATGGTGGACAGAGAACAGACAAGAAATAGAACATCCCGTATCCCACCCCTTAATTTTTCCTGTCTGCCAGATTATGTATGGATTGTGTTTTTTTAACCAAGGATAACCCAAAATTAAGGGGTGCTGAGGACATTCAAAAATATGAAATGCTATGGTTTCTTTATGAATACTGTCTATGATCATGGTAACTGGTTCAGTTTTATGAGTAACACGGCTGAGAAGTCTTCCATCCAAAGATCTAGCACTTTCGGGCTGACTGAGAGCCAATGTCTTTAACCCCAGAGTCTTGACTAATTCTCTATCAATGAGGCTCTCGTCAGCCCCCGAGTCTATAAGTGCTCCAAGTGGTGTGGTTTTTCCACTTACCTGAAGTGTCACTGTGGTCAAGGTTCTTTGAGGAGTGTTCATGACAGGGTTGTGGCTCATCGAGGCCCTCCTCACGCCTGATGAGCCTTGTCTTTTAACGGGCACGCGCCCACACGATGACCTGGCTGGCCGCAATAGAAACAGGCCCCTTCCTTGAAGTGCCTTTGTCGTTCCTCTGCTGCCACTTTGGTTCTGCCCAGCTGCATCAGTTCCTCCCGGTCAGTAGGCGGCGCTCAATCCACAGCTGCAGGAAAAGCAGGTCGCATTGGACAAGGAAAGAGTGGCATGCTCCAGATTCCCCGGAGTATCTCTCTGGCAGGGCTAGATGGACGGGACGCGGCGTGGCTTGCAGCTGTTCTGGCTCTGGCGTGGCTGGCTGAGGCGAGGCAATTCCATCCAGGCGGGCATAACGAGCTGCAGCTGCGCTGACAAATAGTTGACTTGGGTGGCTACGGATGCTTGTAGCTCTGCCTGGCGTTCTGTCAGGTCCTTTACGCCGCTGCTAATCTGGTTTAGCTGAGCCTCGTGCAGATGTATCTTCCTGTCTTGAGTTGACAGAGCGGTCTCGACTGGATTCACGTCCGCTGGGTCCATGTCTTGGCCAGATTGTACTGTTAAGATCGGCGCTCACAAAACAGGTGGACCCAAAGTGCAGGACAGGAAGCAGGCAGTAGGTTAAGGTGATTTAATAAAGAAAACAAAGTTCCAAAAATAAACTCGCTCTTTGAAAAAATGCAAAAGCAAAATAAAACTCTTGAACCCAAACTCAGACTGGTTTGGCTAGAGCTCATGAACATGAACATGAACATGAAACGAAGACTCGAGACCATGACGCGCACATGAGACGATCTAGCAACATGACAGGGGAAACGCAGACAATATATACACATGAGGTAATGGGAAACAGGTGGAAACAATCAGGCGGCAGACAATCACACAAGGGCAGGAAGTTAAGGGACCTGAAACGAGAGGAGAGTTAGGGATTTCAAAATAAAAGACACGCCAGAACAGGAAACAGAAACACGACGAGACATGACAGACACACACCTTCCAAAAAGTTTAACTTTTGTCTCGTCAGTCCACAGAGTATTTTCCCAAAAGTCTTAGGGGATTATCAAGATGTTTTCTGGCAAAATTGAGACGAGCCTTAATGTTCTTTTTGCTCAGCAGTGGTTTTCGTCTTGGAACTCTGCCATGCAGGCCATTTTTGCCCAGTCTCTTTCTTATGGTGGAGTCATGAACAGTGACCTTAACTGAGGCAAGTGAGGCCTGCAGTTCTTTGGATGTTGTTGTGGGGTCTTTTGTGACCTCTCGTGGATGAGTCGTCGCTGCTCTCTTGGGGTAATTTTGGTCGGCCGGCCACTCCTGGGAAGGTTCACCACTGTTCCATGTTTTCGCCATTTGTGGATAATGGCTCTCACTGTGGTTCGCTGGAGTCCCAAAGCTTTAGAAATGGCTTTATAGCCTTTTCCAGACTGATAGATCTCAATTACTTTCTTTCTCTCTCTCATTTGTTCCTGAATTTCTTTGGATCTCAGCATGATGTTTAGCTTTTGAGGATCTTTTGGTCTACTTCACTTTGTCAGGCAGGTCCTATTTAAGTGATTTGTTGATTGAGAACAGGTGTGGCAGTAATCAGGCCTGGGTGTGGCTGGCTAGAGAAATTGAACTCAGGTGTGTGATATAACCACAGTTAAGTTATGTTTTAACAGGGGGGGCAATCACTTTTTCACACAGGGCCATGTAGATATATATATTTCACGTATTACAATATATTGTACAGAGAAATACATATCTCTATTGTTCGTATTGAAAAAGATAAGTTTTGTATGTTCACATATGAAAAAACATTATCATCCATAACAAAAGAAGAAAACATAAAACAAATACAAAAAAATATGACATCAAACTTTACGAGGGGGATTTGTTTCATACCATGTCACCTTTTTCACCATTCTAGAGTCTGCGGGTCTGAAATTTTCTATGCAGATATTGGCCAGTATTAGCTTATTTTATTGGTGCTGGCATCCATTTTTCACCAGTGATTAAAAATAAATAGCAGTACAGACATGCCTCAAATGATTCATCTGAGGTTGTTTAGAACAGTGCTGAGATCTAAGATGGAATCTGTGTCTCACCTCCTAACAGTAAGATGCAATGCTAGGAAGCGGTATAGAGATAGTCAGATGGGCTGTTTAGGCGCAGTTATATTATTTTTCTAATCAGCTGTCAACTGAAACGGAAAAGCTCTCAAACAATTAGGGAGAATGCACTGAAACAGAAACATGTAAAGTATCACATAAAGGATCTCTACTAATTTTGTGCTGTTGGATTTTCAAGGTAAATGGCACCAGTACGATGATATGATCTATCCTGTGCTGAAGAAGGGTTTACTTGCCTTGGGGTTCTTCAACGAAAGATGTAGTGAAAGGCAGAGACCTAGCTGGCGGGGTGATGCTGAATATGATCTTCGATATTCTTACAACTTGGAATGAACAAAATGTCAACAACTTCTTTTCACAACTACAACAGTTCTTTCATACATACAGTCATCCTGTACTTCATGATGGCATGGAGAGATCGTGGGGGTTACCATATGGAAGTGAAAAGGTAATCCTAGGGGTTTTACTCTAGAACGGTCCCCTAAAAACTGAGACAAACTGAATTGTTAAAAACTGTTTTCTGCAGAATGTAAGTATTAGATGTTGCTCACTTTCTTAACTTCACTTTCACTTCACTTTCTTCCTCTGCTTTCCTAGGTGATAAGCTTGCTCAAACGGGTTCTGGATGAGCAGAAAAAAACACTAAAATCCACCTTATCACCTCTGCATGCAGGAGTTGTTAGTCTGCGCATTTACAACAAGTATCTGAAAAGTGACATGCAGCAGCAGTTATCTAGTCTATGCGAACTTCTTTGCCTGCCTAAGAAGCCACAGCACCATTTCTTCTCTTTTTGGAAAAACTTTGCGAGCCCATTAACAGATAAAAAGCGGTAAGTAATGTGTGGTTTAAGTTAGCATTAAATAATAGCTGTCCATCTTGCAATATATTATCATAATAATAATGATGAAATTATAATTCAGAAATAAATAATAGAAAATAATGTGTAACCAAAAATATTTAAGTTTTAAGAGAGAGAAGACAATCGTGCCAGCCAACTATTGGCCATTCAATCAAAAGTAAAAAATTCAGTCAGCATTTTAATTTGGCTTGGAAATAGTATCAGTATTGGCTGTGTTTACATAAATCAGTATTTGTGAGAAGTTTCATTATCTCCATTCACACTACAATGCATGACACTTGGTTTTAAATGTGTCTACTGCACAGACCAATAGACTCCATTTATGGTAGACAAAAACACCAGATGTGTGTTGACTGAAAAAGTAAAGGAGGAAAAATGTGTATTGTTAGTGTGTAGTGTGAACATGGTAGGTGTTATCCCATTTATATAAAGATGGACGATGCGTCTCCACCTCCTCCTGCATTACAAAAGTAAAGCCAAAATATCCCAGATACGGGCGCTGCTATCTTGGCTTGATGATGTCATTTGGAGTCTGCGCAGGGAGTGGTTGGGGAAAGGAGCTGCGGTAATTAAGTCATACACCTTACAGACTTGATCAGTAATTGATAATCAAACTGCTAGGTGTGGTTTACATTATCATTTGAATAAAGTCCACTATATGGTTCCATAAAAACAAATATGTAAGGCAATAACACCACATGTATTGTACAATCAGATAGACTGGAACACTACCCAACAACACTGAGCTTTACTCTAAAAAGTATGCCATTGCCCTTGTTTGTTAGAGGCGTCTATCCATCCTGCATCACTCCCTCAGAGGTGGTGGCATTTATATATCATTTCATTGCCTACCAACTACACTGTCATTAAATGAAAAAAAGACAAGAGATGCAAGTTTTAATGCAAATCTTTCTGTTATTTTGGCACTGCAGTGTGGATGTTGAACTTTTAGAAAATTAAAAAACCCCACTGTGGATATCTGTGGAGATAACTTTTACACATAAACAGTTATGGCCTTGACCCTGAACTCATGCAAAAAAGTATTCTAGTCTGAATGCAATTGACCATACAGTGGGGCAATAAAGTATTTAGTCAGCCACCAATTACTGTGCAAGTTCTCCCACTTAAAAGATGAGAGAGGCCTGTAATTTTCATTCATAGGTACACTTCAACTATGAGAGACAGAATGGGGGGAAAGAATCCAGGAAATCACATTGTAGGATTTTTAATGAATTAATTGGTAAATCCCTCGTTAAAATAAGTATTTGGTCACCTACAAACAAGCAAGATTTCTGGCTCTCACAGACCTGTAACTTCTTCTTTAAGAGGCTCCTCTGTCCTCCAGACACCTGTCCACAACCTCAAACAGTCAGACTCCAAACTCCACTATGGCCAAGACCAAAGAGCTGTCAAAGGACACAAGAAACAGAAACAAAATTGTAGACCTGCACCAGGCTGGGAAGACTGAATCTGCAATAGGTAAGCAGCTTGGTGTGAAGAAATCAACTGTGGGAGCAATTATTAGAAAATGGAAGACATACAAGACCACTGATAATCTCCCTCGATCTGGGGCTCCACTCAAGCAAGATCTCACCCCGATGGGGTGAAAAAATCCCAGAACCACACGGGGGGACCTAGTGAATGACCTGCAGAGAGCTGGGACCAAAGTAACAAAGGCTACCATCAGTAACACACTACGCCGCCAGGGACTCAAATCCTGCAGTGCCAGTGCCAGATGTGTCTCCCCTGCTTAAGCCAGTACATGTCCAGGCCCGTCTGAAGTTTGCTAGAGAGCATTTGGATGATCCAGAAGAGGATTGGGAGAATGTCATATGGTCAGATGAAACCAAAATAGAACTTTTTGGTAAAAACTCAACTTGTCGTGTGTTTGGAGGAGAAAGAATGCTGAGTTGCATCCAAAGAACACCATACCTACTGTGAAGCATGGGGGTGGAAACATCATGCTTTTTGGGGCTGTTGGTGTTTGGAGGAGAAAGAATGCTGAGTTGCATCCAAAGAACACCATACCTACTGTGAAGCATGGAAGCATGGGGGTGGAAACATCATGCTTTGGGGCTGCAAAGGGACCAGGACGACTGATCCATGTAAAGGAAAGAATGAATGGGGCCATGTATCGTGAGATTTTGAGTGAAAACCTCCTTCCATCAGCAAGGGCATTGAAGATGAAATGTGGCTGGGTCTTTCAGCATGACAATGATCCCAAACACACCGCCCGGGCAACAAAGGAGTGGCTTTGTAAGAAGCATTTCAAGGTCCTCCTGGAGTTTGGCCTAGCCAGTCTCCAGATCTCAACCCCATAGAAAATCTTTGGAGGGAGTTGAAAGTCCGTGTTGCCCAGTGACAGCCCCAAAACATAACTGCTCTAGAGGAGATCTGCATGGAGGAAAATACCAGCAACAGTGTGTGAAAACCTTGTGAAGACTTACAGAAAACGTTTGACCTCTGTCATTGCCAACAAAGGGTATATAACAAAGTATTGAGATGAACTTTTGTTATTGACCAAATACTTATTTTCCACCATAATTTGCAAATAAATTCTTTAAAAATCAGACAATGTGATTTTCTGGATTTTTTTTTCTCATTTTGTCTCTCGTAGTTGAGGTATACCTGTTATGTGTGCATGTTGTCTGTTGTGTATTTCCTGTTTTATTTTGTATTCTTGCCTCTCCTCACTTGTTTCAGCACTTTACTTCCTGTCCTTTTGTGTTCCCTCCATTAGATTGCCTGCTCCGCCTACCAATTGGTTTCACCTGTCCCCATTAGTCTCCTCACCTGTTTCCACTTTCCCTTTCCTCTCAGCGTCCTCTTTGTTTAGTCGTATTTAAGTCAGTCCTTCTCCTTTTGTTCTTTGTCGTGTCGTCTGTGCTTATCTGTGCTTATCTGCTGTGCTTATCAGCTTACTGTGCTGTGCTTACCTCCTGTGCTATGTTATGTCGCCAACCCGTGTTTGTTTCCTGCCTTGTTCCTATGCGTTCCTGCCTGTCTGTTCCTCCCGTTGCCTGTGTTCCTGTAATAAAGAGTCCTACCATCCATCTACTCTGCCTCCTGCATCTCTGCATCCGCATACTGGGTCCAAACTTTACTTTGAAACTCCACTTTGCCCTGCACCTACCCTAACAATACCTGTGATGAAAATTGGAGACCTCTCATCTTTTAAGTGGGAGAACTTGCACAATTGGTGATGGCTGACTAAATACTTTTTTGCCCCACTGTATCTTCCAACAACATGGGAATCTACAGAGTAAAAAACAAAATCTAAAGATGCTGCTAGTGTGTGTGTGTGTGTGTGTGTGTGTATAATATATCCTATAATTCTATATGATACAGTTAAAAATTATGCTTCCCAAATTATATTGAATACTTACTAAACCCTGTAAAGCCTGAAAGATGAAATAATTGCCAGAAAATTCAATTTTTTTTTAAACTGGAGTGTTTATTGAATCATCTAACAAATTAAGAAAAAAGAAAGTAAATATCAATTTGGATATATGAGTTTTAATTTGTATCATTGCTACATCCGGCATTTTTATTTATTTCATGTTATTATATCCATCCATCCATCCATCCATCCATCCATCTATCTTCATCCACTTATCCGGGACCGGGTTGCGTGGAGGCAGCAGTCTGAGCAGAGATGCCCAGACTTCCCTCACCCCAGACACTGGATGTTCCCAGGCCAGCCGAGAGACATAGTCTCTCCAGCGTGTCCTGGGTCTTCCCCCAGGGCCTCCTCCCAGTGGGACATGCCAGGAACAGATGCCTGAGCCACCTCAGCTGACTCCTCTCTCGATGTGAAGGAGCAGCGACTCTACTCTGAGCTCTTCCCGAGTGACTGACCTTCCTATCTGAGCTACCTATCTCTAAGGGAGCGCCCAGGTGATGGACGAGTCCACCTCCAGAGTCCCCAGCCTCTGCTTCCTCAGTGGAAGGCATGTAGGTGGGATTGAGGAAATCCTTGGAGTATTCCTTCCACCATCCGACAGTGTCCCCAGTTTAGGTCAACAGCTCCCCACCCACACTGTAAACAGTGTTGGCAGAGTACTGCTTCCCCCTTCTGAGGCGCCGGACGGTTTGGTTTGCCAGAATTTCTTTGAGGCCAACCACCGATAGTCCTCCTCCATGGCCTCACTGAACTCCTCCCAGACCCGAGTTTTTGCCTCCAGGACCGCCTGGCCGGGCTGCAGCTTGCTTGGCCTGCCGGTACCCGTCCAGGAGTCCCACAGGCCAACATGGCCATGAGCGATAGGACTCCTTCTTCAGCTTGACGGCATCCCTTACTTCCGGTGTCCACCACCGGGTTCAGGGGTTGCCGCCACACACCACCAGAGTCCTTAAGCGTCCACAGCTTCAAACTGCCGTGTTGTTGACAATGGAGGCAGAGAACATGGTCCACTCGGACTCAATGTCCCCAGCCTCCCTCGTAATCTGTGCGGAAGTTCTTCCGGAGGTGGGAGTTGATATATATATATATATATATATATATATATATATATATATATCGTATATATATATATATATATATATATATATATATATATATATATATATATATATATATATATGTGTGTGTGTGTGTGTGTGTGTGTGTGTGTGTGCGTGTGTTGTGTGTGTGTATATATGTATCGTCAGGTTTTTCAGGGAAAAAAAAAATGCAGAAGTCTCAAAAACTTGACGTTACAGGGTTAAACACACTGACTTCTCCACTGGTCTCCTCTTGTACAGTTTTGCAGATGCTGTTGAGATGCTTTGCGCTGATGCTAGACATCATCATATTGATGAGTGGGTCTTGGTCATCCCTCTGATTCACCTACTGAGAGAGGAAAGCAAGCCATTTGAGCCAGTTCCACCTGCACTGAATCCACAGTTTGACTCCTGGACAGGGTTGAAGTGGAGCAAAGGAACACATGTGTACATGGACCGTTCTTCCACGTAAGCACACATACAGAACCTTTTGAAATATCTGGAGACATTTTCTAACAGAAACTTCTCAAAAACATTTTTGCATATTAGTGGCCCTGAATAACATTAAGAGCTTTTACAATATTAAACTTTAATACCAAGACATTCCAAAGCAGTGGTTTATGTTTTATGCAAGTATTTCATAACCCCACGCTTCTTAAGGCAATAGTAATTAAGGAAATATGTCATCCCTGTGATATTTGCAAAGACCCCAGGAAGTCATGCTCCAGGTCTTTTTTTGTTATATAGTTATATTTTTGTTAAAATTTCATGTTAAAATGTATTTAAATGTATTTTGGTTCCCACCCCTAACCTCTGGCATATCTTAATTGTTTTTCACCTCACCGCCCGGTCACCGTGATCAACTTTGACTTTGAATTAGGAGCATGATCGGGATCATGAAAAAGAATGCATTCCTGGCAGACATCGATCGCCTTCTTGTGCACTCTTGGATGTCTCTGCTGCATGTTGAGGATCTAAAAAGCTTCATATCCAGTGTTCAAGTGGATCTCCTGGACATTCTTCAGTACCTAAAGTTCAGTATCAAATCTGGAAGGACTCACTTCAGCTACACGGTATGTATCTTTAAATTAGCTATAATAGATTTTTTTATAATAACAATGTATCAAATGACAATGTGAAAGAGAGCAGAGAGCTGAATGTAAGTAGGTGAATGTCAGTGTGTCCATAACTTGGTTCTGCTGCCCACAAGTGGCCAAGTAAGATTCAGTTATTGCAGATTTAGATAAAAGCTACCTCTTGCATGAATTACTTGAACTACCGTGTGTCTTCAAATGATGTGTGTTTTGTTATTTGGATTACAGGCTTTGAAAGAAGTGGCATCTCATCTCATCGACAGAGAAAAACATCGCAGTAAAAGGTAAAAAAAAAAACAACTGTACCTGTCACTATAACACAAAATATCTTCACTTGAGCCTATAATTTCAATATCCACATTTCTAGCAGTCTATATGCATGTACAACAATAATCAAACTACTTTTCCCATAGTTTTGATGACAAATATGGGGAGTGTTGCCTGAAAACTGCAGTCAGCCTTCTTGATTCTGTCTGCCGTCACACAACAGATTCAAACCAGTGTGATTTACCTTTTTATTTCCTTGATCTGGTCTGTCTGATTGCCAAAGCATACAACCACACTGAATCCAAGGTGAGTTTCAGTCTATTGGATAGGCCACTACTTTATGTATCTGTAAGAAGCAAAGTTCGAAATGTCTAAAGCAGTTTACAGCAACATCTTTATGATTTTATTTTGTTGATCTTGTATAGAGGGAAAAGATCATTCAACTTATGTAAATGATTAAATATTGCAAACTAGTTAATTGTTGTTTTGTTTCTACAAAACACTTTGTGATTTGTGACATTTATCTTGTGTTTGTGTATCATATGTTTAAAAAATGTCCTCATTCAATGCAAAGCACATAGCAAAGCTGAAAATATAGAAATTCAAAATGTAGACATATGCAAAGTAACTTATAACTGTTATTTCAGTCAAGAGAAACAATTCATGAAGAGTCAATCAGGGAAGCATTACAAACAACAAGGAACTGGCGGAGAGAAACATTCAAAAACAAACTGCTAAATCACTGGGAGTGTACGTTTTGTGATCCCCGTGAAATAAAGGTAAGCAAAAATTAATGGCAGTAATGTGTACTTTATTTTCCCTCTGTTATACTTTGAAATTTAAGTTACTTAAATAGTGATGTTGATGATTTGTTAAAATCTCTTTTTAGGTGTGGGATGATTTAGTTTCACTATCCTTTAGTCATGAGGAATACACTTCACTCTGGAGAACCACCTTCAAGGAGGATTTTGAAGGAAAATTAAAAAAAGTAAGACTGGCTTTGTGTTTGCATGCTTTTCATATGTATTTGAGAAACAAAACTGAGGATGTATGCCTGTGTGCTAGGAACGCCCAGCGGATCAAATAGGAATATACTCCAGCATGATGGAACAAATGAGCAAGACAAGCCCTTTGTTATGCAGCGCAATGGAGAAATGTGCATTGGAGGCGATTGCTGCAATTTGTCAGGTATTTTGATAAGTGGTGAAGGAGCAGTTAGTAAGTGCTTTGTAATATATCATGTAAATGTGAGTGCTTAATGTGAAAGTTGTGAGCACAATTGTGACTCTTCCTATGAAATGGTGAAGAAAGACTTAAAACATTTGAGGATTTATAACCCTTTTTATCAGTTTATAATTAGTTTTACAAGAAGTTTTTCAAGATTTTGAGCTAACCTAGAAGCTGCTTGGAGTATTCAACTGCAGGATTGTGTATGATTTGATTTTCCTTCGATTTTTTTTTTTTCCTTATAGGATAAGTCTGGCAGAGATGTTTCAGCTCTTTTGCAGAGACATGATATTACAAAGTTTGGGAAGCTGATGTCTGTTGTTGTGCTGAAGACATGGCCCACAGATGAGAATGGAGATTATATTGAAGGCGAGGACTTAATATTTGAGTACCTTTTGAACTGGCCGATGGCCAAATCAGTTTTCCAAATGGCAGGTAAGAACTTAAGTTTTGTACATTAAGTGCAGATTTGTGAAAGAAAATATTAATGACTGAAGAAAGAAATTCAAAGCTGGCTGGCAGTGGGTTGTTTTGTCTCATAGTAATGTTTTTCGGTTATCCACTGTTTTTATCTTTGCTTCGTTAACAAAACTCATGATAAATTATTTTCTTTTTGTGTTTGTATGCTTGTTTTTCAGGTGCAAGAGGAAGACTGATAGACAACTTGTCAGATAAAGCAAAAATCAGGATAACTTTGGCGAGTTCAGCATTCAAATCTGTGACAGAGAAGTTCCTCTGTGGAGAAATCCAAATGAAAACTTTAAACCAAATACTCCAGAAAGAATGTGAATTTGTTGACTTGCTGAAGCTAGGTGAATACAAATATCTATTTATTTCTGCTGCTGCTCCTCAGCTTCTTCCCCTTTTTACTTCTTTCTTCTCTTTTATGTACTTCTGACTCCAGGTTGTTTGTGTATACACAAAGTCAAGTTGAAGTTGTATTAAAATTTCAAGTTCCACAACACATCCTAACATCCTAAAGTATGAAGTGTTTATATACTAAAATTCAATTCATTCAGTTGATTCTTCTTCAGTTGGAGTGTAGAAATACTGGAATGTAAGTGCTCATGGTAATGTCAGTACAGTATGTCCATTATGTAAAAGGCTAGTTCACCTAAATTACAACGTGTATTTTCTTGCATAGTCTTAGTGATCTCTGAGTAAAGCACATTGTTTTGTCTTTACTTTTGAAATGTAATGTAATGCATTTTTCAAACACGATCTTTTAGTGCTGTCAGCGTAAGAAACAAATTAACATTCACCACCCCCAATGCACAGAAGGGCCAATAATAGTCTCAGTGGTTAAAACATTAAAATCTGGGAAACGAAAACTGTCCAAACTATTTGAAGAGATCCCTAGAAGCAACGGTTTCCAACCTGTTTGTTGTTAGCAGTACCACCTATGAGTGATTTGCTCTCAGGACTTCTTTGATGCCGTCATTTAATTGTTGGATGATAAAATTAATTTTACTAATTTTTTTTCCAAAATCATTGCCTTTTCACAAGTAATTGCAAAAAAGTGTAGTGGAACAAGTTTTGGGAGCACAATCCCAACTACTGCTTTAAAGCATGACTGTTTTCGTATTCACTAATGTATGTATAATGTATATGCACCATTATGTGAACACCTTACAATTCCAAAAGGTATTACCTTTGAGCTTCACAGTTGTAATTTTACTTTTGCATTTGTCTTCATTATAAATGTTTATGTTCCTTTAGATGGTCTATGTGATGATGGCCGTTGTAAAGATGGCAGAAACATGACAAAATTACTGAGACTAAGAAGGGAAGAAGCAGAAACTGTCCATAATGAGCAGGAGTGGGTCAGGGTTCTTCTACAAATCTGCCAGGAGCTTCCACAACATGTGAAAGGTAGGCAGCACTGACACAGAAATTATGGTAAATGTTCAAATCTTCTTTAGAGACCTAGTCTTAGGAGAAAGATGCAATACTATGCTGTAGCTTATTAACATATGTCACATTGTTATTTCTAGTAGGACTTTTTTTCATTTGTATAGACTGAAATGTAAAGGCATCAAAAGTGGATTGTTAGAATCACTCAATCTGATTTTGTATAAACATTATAGCTGTTTCTTGAAGGAAAGGTGCTAATCAGGACCAAGGCCAGTTGCATGTTGATATCACAGCAATGGCTCACCTGTTGGTGTATCAAGAATGAAAGAAGAATCTCTGCGGGCACCAATAGCTTAACCAGGCAAAACAAGAACAAACAGCACAAGCTGCTGACCTGGGGCTCACCAGCTGCATAGTGATAGGTAGCATCCTCTGTAATTCTCATAGAGTGGGGAAAGAGACTAACTTGCATGGCAGTGAAAACTGACCCATGGATCCTGTAACATCCTCTCCAGAGGAAGTAGGCTGGTCCAGCGTGTCCAGTCAAAAGATCATCAAAGGGGGTGTTTTTTTCCTGGTCTGACTGTCCGTAGTGAATTGTTTTTTTTAAACACAGGATGTATTTTCTTTGCACCAGGATGAACTGATAGATTGGGTGTTGTTAAGCTGGTGTGTCCGACATCATAAGCACTGTTAGACATAAAAATAGTTGGTGTGGTTGTTTTGTCTTGGCATTTTTTACATACATTACATACAAAACATACATACATACAGCAGACTGGTTATTGTCTTTCATGCAGGTGGGAAATTTATGTGTGAATATGTGAGGCAATGTGAAGTGACATGAGGTGATGCATCAGTCAGTTTTTTCAGTGCTTGCTCATTCATATGAGCAGAAAATCTCTCAATAGTGATGGAAAAAACTGACCTAGTCATAGACTTATCTCAGTTGGTAGTAAGATGTTTGAATCAAATAGTACTTTTTTATCCCAAGAAATAAAATGATACAGGTTCCAGGTTCCAAGTTTATTTTTCCTTTGAAGGCCCTAATTCTGTGCAACAATGTGAGCAGTTCAGTTGATGTGATAGAGATTAAGTATAAAGTTGCTACTTTTATACAGTGAAAGAGACCTGTGAAGGGATTCTTTGCAGATCTTAGATTCTGATATGTTGAATGTAGGACTGAGAGGACAATGGAAGGAACTGTATAGCTTCATAAATTCAAAATTATCTCTTTAATCCACAGTTGACTTCAAGGGATTGGACAAAAAACTTCATCCGAACATTGAGATGATGAATTTGAATGAATTCATGGAGGTTCACACTCTTGATGGACAGACCTCCCCCACAACTGGGAAGGTCACTTACTTCAATCTTTGTGATATCACCCGTCAAATGGCTTCTGAACTATATGCAGTTAAAGACAGCACAATCTTCAAAATGTGCTGGACGAACCAAGTAGAAGAGCTGTCAAAAGACCAACCTGATACAGATGACACTGAACATCTTGATGAAAATGAAGAAATCTACACTCTAGAACTAGTCTACAGCAAAATATTCCAGAGCTGCTACAGCAAGTACAAAGGGCTTTATGATGGTCTAAAGAGTGGGGAACTATTACTGGAGGAAATAGACAGCACCTTTAAGGACTATAAGGAAAATTATGAAGACTTGGACAAAGATTTAAACATCATGTGCAGAACAAATCTATCTGATAACCGAAAATGGATCATACAAAGGATTGACCAGATTAAACAGTACCACAATCTTCAACTTGCAATGGAGTCTTCCAAAGTCATCATGGATATCAAGAACACCTTATGTCCTGAAGGAGACTTGAAAATATTGGAAAAATTGCTGCAAATGGTATGTTTCCCAACAATTTAAAGTTAGGAAGAGATTATATTTAACAAGATCCTTTAGAGAGCTCTTTTAAAGAAACATTGGTCTTTACTTGTAAGACACGAACAGCAGACTTACTGACATGTTTTGGTGGATGTAGAAGAATACGTCTTTGTATTCAGCTGTGGAAAATGTATTTTCTAGATTATATTATGGACATATTACTACACATTTCTCTGTGCACGTTTATTGTTGAAGGCTGAGTTTAACAAAAATTAACTTCCCGTAGTCATCAACCTTTAGGTCTAATGGGCTTTTACACTGCCATCTAACTGGAATTATGAATCACTTGCCAATTTCACACTGTAATTTTGTTTTTAGAGTCAAGGTGACTTCAAGAAGAACACCCTGAATTACATAGGTAGTACTTTCACACAGGCCCAAAAGATTCTGAATGACATTACGAACGATCGCTGGGGATGTCTTCAGGAACTTAAATGTAGCCGAGCATTTGTCCTGTGGGTTAAAGAAGAACTCAAAGGTACAGTAGATACCATTTTTGTTACTAAGTGCTAAATTTAACAATTTGTATCCTTAAAAAAAAATATCATTGCAGATATCAGTGAGCTGAAAGTTTTTGTTGACTTGGCATCCATTTCTGCTGGAGAAAATGACCTGGATGTGGATCGAGTAGCCTGTTTTCATGATGCTGTCCTTGGTTATTCATCAATGTTGTATGGACTGAAGCAGGATTCTGATTTTGAGGCCTTCAATGAGTCATTGTCAAAATTGTGGAAGGCACTTGAAAATGACAAAAATATCCCAAAGAAGCTGGTGAGATTCCACCCTTCATCCTCCCACCACCATACTGTAACTAAATTGCTATGTGTATCTACACAGTTAACAATGCACACATTTCCTATTTTGTCCTATTTCATTGAATAAACAAATGGCTGTTCATTTATTCTGCTGACCATCTGTAGAAAGCAACAAAAGCGGTAATATTTACCATTCTTACAGCTAGAATTAAATTAATATTTTCTTTTGTTTGGTGTCTGACTTCAGAGGGACACAGCGCGTAATCTGGAATGGTTAAAGACTGTCAGGGAAAGCCATGGATCTGTTGAATTTTCCTCCCTGTCCCTGGCTACATCCATTAACGAGAAAGGGATATATACAATCAAGGCTCAAAAAGAGAAAAAGGTATGCTAAATTGACTACATGAAAGTAATGCTTAAATTAGAAAGAATTAAAGCACTAATTAACCAAAACAAAACATGAAAGTCTGTCAAAATGAAAAATCCTTGCTAAACACCTAAACCTTTTTTTAATTTTAGGAACTGAATATATACTAGCAACTGTATAGTGTTGCCTTGTTGCTACAAAGTCAGTGTTATTAGTTAGTTAGTTATTGTTACATTTTATCATGATTTTTTTTGTTAATTCTGGTAGCTGTATCATGCAGTCTTCAATACACAACTTCTAAGAAATAAACATTTTTATATGCGATGAACACTTACTGTTTGCATAATTATTTGTTTAAGTAGATTTTAAACAGTACTAATGCATGTATAAATTAACTAAATGAAAGTGGCTTTTCTTGTCTTGTCACTAACACTAACTAGTCCCTGTCATATTGATGTTTCCCTTCATAGCTCACTTTAGAGACTTCCCTGATGCTGCAAATTCAGGATGGACATGAGAAAAACATGACATGCACTTATGAGGACCTAAAAGAGTTACAAAACAAGCTTATGCTCATGTCTGGAAGAGGGGAACAAAAAAAGAGTGAAGTGGATCGCTTTGCTGAGGTGTTGTATATTAAATTATATATTTCTGTCATAAGAGATTTAAATGATGTCCTGTAAATTAGTGGAATGTGTTTTTATATGTTTTTAATTTTTTTTTTTTTTTTTTTACGTTGCCTGTAATCTCTATTTATCTTTTTCAAATTCAGGTGTTTGACAATGTCCAAAGGCTTGCTAAGGCATTTGTAGACCTTTATGCTGCAGGGAACCCTCTCTTCAGGTGTTGGGAAACTAAGATTTTTTGCAAAACTCAGAGTGACCCATGCATCATTATGGAAATCAACTTTTGCAAGACCTTGCATGTATGTGGAAATCTTGTTGAACAACTTACAGCACTGTCCCAAAAGATGGAGCTGTTTCTTGATGAGTGGAAAAACTTCATGGACAGACAGAGATCTGATCACTACTACTTAAACTACTTCACAGCAGAACAAATATTCTACCTGTGCAGTGTAGTGACACCAACAAATGTAAATGTAGAACTAGAAGACAAAGCTTTGATGATGCTGTCTTTCATCAAACCATACTGCACAACATCAGATGTCTGGAGCACATGGAGAAGGTTTCAAAACCAATTTGAGCCAGGAAAAATAGTTAATGAAGACATTCATTTTCAAAGTCATTTTTTTCGTCAGAATGACAGCAATATGTCTTCAGCCAGCGTGAGTAATTTTAGAGCCAATGATCTGACAGACCAGGCTGTTTGTTTGAAAGAACTGGTGGACTTGTGGAATGCCTACATGAAGAATGAGGGAATATTTTTCCATGACCTTTTGGACATAAGGAGTTTAGGGGGTCTGTTAAAAATGATGACTGTCACAGAAAACCAAAATGAATGGGAACCCATGCTATCAGAGACAAAAGACAATTCACTCAGAAGAGAACTCCCAAAAGGCCTCTTCTGCAAGCAACCTAATCTCATAATCTGCCCATACGATGAGGTCCTGACGTCAAGTATCTGCTTGTACATGACCAGTGACTATGACCCACTGCCGAGTTATGATGAGGTTCTCTTGTGCAGCCCTGCAACATCTTGTGAGCAAGTAGAACTTTTCCTGAGGAGGTGTCTCACACCAGGTGACATTGGACAGAGGGTTTACACAATGCTTTGGGCAGACCAACTAACCTATGACGTCAGCTGTGCAATGGAGAAGTGTTTTCAGAAACTGCATTCCCTGTGTGCCCATAAGTACAGGCTTGTGATCTTTTGCAGTTCTGACAGGGAGCACACTTACATTCCTACAGCTTTCAGTCACTTCAAAAGAGACTTTGTCCCACAAGAACCACTGGAAAAGATCCAGAAGTACTTATCTAGGCATTACACTCTCCCTTCAGATCACAAAGATGCTTTGTTCAAACGTGGCCATTCTGTTGGCATTGTTGCATCTCAACGTGCAGGAGTGGGTGAGTCCTATATATACAGTAGTTTTTCTTCTCATATCACTTTTTGGCCCATTGTACTGGAAGGGGATTATGCAGAACCAAATAAAGAAATAATAGCAATTTCTATGGCTATTATGTATTGAGAATCTAACCCTGAGAGGGATTACCTGCTTATTTTCCTTCAAGTAACATTAAAATCTTTACATCCATGCGCTGTTCAATGCAATGTGCTTAATAGAATAGCCTTCTGAAATTGAGTGAGTCTATAGGGTCTTTTGACTGAAATCAGTTATGCAGCATTATTATAGAAAATTCTTGCATCCCAACATACATCCCCACAGCATTTTCAGTCATATATAATCATTTGTAATGCAATGATTTAATACGGCCATATGATGTATGGTTTTTCCATCATTTTAGGCAAGTCACTGTATGTCCAGAGATTGTATGAAAAGCTAGAGGGAAGTGTTGAAGAAGGTACTGCATTTAAGAAGTGCATCCGACTAACTGACTATGAGGTTGATGACCACAAGGTTCTCCAGTCTCTATATGACACACCAAAAGGAAAAGATCTCAAGGTGTTTCACTTTGATGTCACATCCTCGGTAAGCAATGTTTATGCAACCATGATAATGAAAGTCTCTGAATAACAATGTGGATATCAGTCAATCCTTAAGATTGCTATAATTTGGTCTATCCAAATACATCAGCAGAACATCATCAACATTTTTTTTTCTGATAATGCAAATTATACTACCCAGGTGCAAAAAGGCTTGAATGAATTCCTCTTCAAGCTTCTCTTTTTGCGGTACGTGATGGATTCAGATGGAAAGATGTGGCACTGCAGCCACAAACACTTGTACATCATCGAGTTGCTGGAATCCACTAATCATCAGGCCAGATTTGCTCCCAGATCTGTAAGCTGAGAATTACCCCTGCGCATTGTTCATCTTATGAACTCATACCACACCATTCTAGTAGTTTCCTTTCATTATTGATATTATTGTTGTAATATGTAATATTATTGCAGATCTTTGAAGGTAGACTTGTTTTATTGATTATAAAGCTGAATATATTTATTGTATGTTTTTAGGGACAAAAGGAAAACTTTGCATTCTCAGACATTTTCCCTAAGGTGTTTTGTCATCCACCAAAGGAGGTTTTGGCTTTGGAAATGAGGAGAGAGGAAAGCACTGACACAGAGAGTGATGACCCCCTCATGGATGATGAATGTTTCAGGAGTGAAGCTTATCAAAGACCCTACCAGTACCTCACACGTTTTTATAACAGTAACAGTCTTGACAACTTCACTTACCAGGGCGTTGAAGGGACTCATGCAAAGTGTCTTCAGTTACTTTTGGTTTACTGTGGCATTATTGATCCATCATGGGCAGAGCTACGTAACTTTGCGTGGTTTCTTAATCTTCAGTTGCAAGACTGTGAGAATTCAGTCTTCTGCAAATGTGAGTTTGTTGGAGATACTCTTCGTGGGTTTAAAACCTTTGTGGTTGAGTTCATGATCTTAATGTCCAAAGACTTTGCAACCCCTTCACTATGCATTACTGACCAGAGCCCAGGGAAGCAACACATTGATATTGGTGGGCTTAATGAAAGAGACTTAGCTCCATTCCTCATCAGAAAAAGGTGGGAATCTGAGCCACATCCATACATCTTTTTTAATGATGACCACATGTCAATGACTTTCATTGGATTTCACCTGGAGCTCAATGACCAAAACGAGGTTGATGCCATAAATCCCGTGACAAAAGAAGTGATAAAGAGAAACATCATGACTCAAGAGCTGTACACTGGCTTAAAACTTCAGCGAGTTCCTTTTAATAGAGATTTTGATCAGCTTCCTCGAGCTGACAAGATAGAGCATCTGTGCAGTGTGCTTGGCGTTAAGTGGCCAACAGATCCTGATGAAACATATGAGCTGACCACTGACAATATTCTGAAAATGATGGCAATCCATATGAGATTTCGATGTGGCATCCCAGTCATCATAATGGGTGAGACAGGATGTGGTAAGACAAGGCTCATTAAGTTCATGTGTGAATTAAGAAGATGTGGGGCACAGACAGAAAACATGACACTGGTTAAGGTCCATGGAGGCACTACATCAGAAATGATACATGAGAAAGTGAAGGAAGCAGAAAATCTTGCAAGGACAAATAAAGAGAACCATGAACTTGATTCAGTTCTTTTCTTTGATGAGGCAAACACCACAGATGCTATCAGCAGCATCAAGGAGATTATTTGTGATAAATCTGTGCAGGGACAACAACTCTGCTCTCAAACAGGACTTCAAATTGTTGCTGCATGCAACCCCTACAGGAAGCACACAGACAAGATGATTGAAAGGCTGGAGGCATCTGGATTGGGTTATCGTGTCAGGGCAGAGGAGACTGATGACAGACTTGGCTCCATTCCTCTCCGTCAGCTCGTGTATCGTGTTCATGTGTTACCTCCCAGCATGATTCCTCTTGTTTGGGACTTTGGGCAGCTCAATGACTCAACAGAGCAAATGTACATCAAACAAATAGTACAAAGACAGGCTAAGGCCAACTTGATTGAGGAGCATGATATTCCAACTATTACTCAGGTGTTGTCAGCATCACAAAAGTTCATGAGGAAGAGGACAGATGAATGCAGCTTTGTCAGTTTGAGGGACGTTGAACGTTGCATGCATGTGTTTGTGTGGTTCCACAAAAATCATTCCATGTTTGTTGCAGAACTGGAGGCATTCCTTAGAGAGCAATCTCAGAGGAAAAGCGACAAAAACCTGTCCTTACCTGCTAATGATAGAGTAATCTGGTCACTCTTGATGGCCACTGGGGTGTGCTATCAGTCCTGCTTAGAGGATAAAGGGGAATATCAGAAAACTCTCAGAAAGTTGCTTCCTCATGAATACAACACACAGAAGATACGGCAAGAAATCCAGCTCATGCAAGATCTCCTCCTCAGTGGTGTACCCATGGGTCAGACAATAGCTAGAAATGAGGCTTTGAAAGAAAATTTCTTCATGATGGTGATCTGTGTTGAGTTAAGAATTCCCTTGTTTATTGTTGGGAAACCCGGGAGCTCCAAATCATTGTCCAAAACCCTAGTTGCAGATGCAATGCAGGGCCCAACCTCACATTCTGAACTCTATAAGAGGCTCAAGCAGATACATCTTGTGTCTTTCCAGTGCAGCCCTCATTCAACTCCTGAAGGAATCATCAACACATTCAAACAGTGTGCCCGCTTTCAGGAAAGCAAAAACTTGGATGAATATATCTCTGTAGTTGTTCTTGATGAGATCGGATTGGCTGAAGATTCCCCTAAAATGCCACTGAAAGCATTGCATCCCTTACTGGAAGAGGGCTGTGTCGATGATGAGCCACAACCTCATAAAAGGGTTGGGTTCATTGGAATTTCCAACTGGGCACTGGACCCTGCCAAGATGAATCGTGGAATATTTGTGTCCCGTGGAGACCCAAACCGGGGAGAGCTCATCAAAAGTGCTAAAGGGATATGCTCATCTGAAAAAAAGGTTCTTGAAAAGATAAAACACCTCTTTGAGCCTTTTGCAAAAGCATATGTGACAGTATGCAAGGAAGGCGGGGGCTTTTTTGGTTTGCGGGATTTCTACAGTCTGATAAAGATGATATTTTCAACTACTAAAATCAGTAAGGAGAGTCCCACAGCAGATGAAATCACTGGAGCAGTCTTAAGAAACTTCAGCGGAAAAGATGGCGTGGATGTTTTGGGTATATTCAGTGAAGAACTCAGAGCCGACTTTGTAAATGCCAGCATCACCACCATTGATTTGGTCAAACAGAGCATCTCTTCAGCTTGCCAAGTGGACAGAAGTGTGGACAGAAGTCGTTACCTTCTAATCCTCACCAAAAACTATGCAGCTCTTCAGATCCTCCAGGAGACATTCTTTAATAAAGAAAAACATCCAGAAATCATCTTTGGGTCTAGTTTCCCAAAGGATCAGGAGTACACGCAGATTTGTAGGAACATCAATCGTGTCAAGGTTTGCATGGAGACAGGACAGACAGTCGTTCTTCTGAACCTTCAGAATCTGTACGAAAGTCTGTATGATGCTCTCAACCAATACTATGTGACCCTAGGAGGTCAAAAGTATGTTGATCTTGGATTAGGAACACATCGTGTGAAATGCAGAGTTCACGAAACCTTCCGGCTGATTGTCGTTGAAGAGAAAGAGGTGGTCTACAAGCAATTTCCAATCCCACTGATTAACAGGTTGGAGAAACACTACCTTGACATCAACACTGTTCTCAGAAGTGAGCATAAGGAAACTGCAAGACAGCTACGGAGATGGGTTGATGCTTTTGTGTCCTTAGGTAGTCAGGAGTCCACTAAAAAGCAATATGCTCCAAGTGATGTATTCATTGGCTACCACTTGGACACATGCTCCTCTGTGGTCCTGCAAGTAACAGAGAATCAAACTGCTGAAACAGATGCTCAGACTATTCTGGACAGAGCCAAAGCCATACTGCTCAACTGTGCCACTCCAGACTCAGTTGTTCGTCTGGACAAATCCAGACTGCCTGATGAGGAAAGAGAACATTTAATGAAAGAGTATGTTAAAGAAGAGATGCACAGTTCGTTGGGAGACTACATTGTCTATCACACACAGCAGTCGGAACAGTCCCAGTTCTTCTTCACTGAGGTAAGTTTTTTACAGTGCTATCAAATCTTAATTAAATCTCTACCCCCAACATTGTTTAAAAACAGCTACTGGAAATCTGTGTCAATTTATATAATTTTCATTCTCAATTTAACAGGAATAAATGTCAAATAATCATCATTGGCATATATAAGATTTTGGTGTCCCTTAACTGATTAAGGTGTTTTATTAAGACTCATCGGTTTGCAGTCATCAAAGACATCACAGAGACATCAACCACAAAGAGATAAAAACTTAATGAGGCACAAGACATATTTTTGTTGTATGCAAAATCAAACCATCATAATCAACCATCTTTAAACATTTTAATGAGAAGTGGATATATGTTATTTCAGATTTTACAGTATTTAGTTCTTAATTATATTTTAAATGCTGTTGAAATTTAGCTGTTTATTAGTACACAAAGGACTATTAATTAATTAAGAAATAAATTAAATAATTAAAGAAATGATTACAGCATAAACAATGTCAAATTGCAGCCATATACAAATCAAGTGACCTAAGTCCTGTTACATATGCTACATCACAGGCTGATATTACACAGCAGTCTATCAGTATATTTGTTTGGCCTTTTCTGTGAGTATTAGTAAATGAGAAATGATTGCATAGTATAATCTAAATCATAGTTATTTTGCTTTTTTGAAGGTCACAACATTTTCCAGGCTACTGACTGCAGCAGATACTCAACAACTGCAGAATGTGGTAAAACCTGATGATATCAAGCTGCTGTCCCTCCAACAGTTTGCTACAGAGTACTCTTTCCTCAAGAAAATCAGGTGTGTAAATGCAGTAAAAAGAGCATGCCATATCTGCTAAGGTGCTTATGTCAGCTTAACTAAAGAATGGCCTTTTTCCACATTCTTGTACTGATTTAATCAGGATTCTTCTCAGTACAATTATAAAGGAGATACATTATTCATTATTCATTATTCATGAGTAGATATATGGACATGCATATGACTATCAAATGATCTCTCCGTGTGTTCAAATGTAAATCACACCTATGTCCTTGTATTAGGGAATTTCTTGGTTCAACATCTGCAGACAAAGTGCTCATTATCCAAACAGACTATGATGAAGACTCCCACAGGAGGAATATTCTTTCCTCAGCCAAGTGAGATTGTCACATAATTACTTTTGCACCTTTATTTAAAATTATTCCAAAAGCTCACATATGTTAACTTTTTACTTTTACTTATGATTAATGACTTCTCAGGTATTCATGCATCAACGAAATAAACAAGGAGGCTACTACTGACAACACAAATACATTTGTGTACTTTGTCACCAAACTTCCTCGAATCGAGGGTGGGACGTCTTATGTGGGGTTTCAAGGTAGGCGGTTAGTCCTGCTGTTGCTGCACACACACACACACACACACACACACACACACACACACACACACAACACATGACTAATAAATTGGTCTATTTAATGTCTGTGACAATATGCTTTAACACCATAGAAGAACACCCTTTATAACAACCATAATAATAATTTAAACTGATTTATATGACACCTTTCATGCACAAAATGCAATGTGCTACACATTAAGAGTAACAACAAAAAAACAAAAAACAAAAGAAAGCAGGCAATTTTAACTTAAGTTTAGTGTCTTTATTAATCTGACTTTTTTTCAGGTCCTTGGAGATCTGTTCACATTGATGATCTCAGAAGATCAAAAGAGTTTGTGTCTGATGCTCATTCCTTAAAAAATCTACGCATCAGTGACCTTTTTGAAGATCCACCCGAGGGTAACGCATTTGCATATTTTGTTTTTATAAAGAATATTATATATTTTAAGTCAATATATTTATATATCCTTTAATTCTTGTTCCTTTCAAGATATGGAGACAGAGGAGGAGACCAGTGTGCCTGATAAGTGTAATTTAGCACCCATAAGCCCGTAGAAGAGGATTATGATGACCAGTCAGACCTCATTACCAATACAGTTTTATTATTTATTTTGTATTCATGGTTAAGTGCAAAATAACTCAAGTTTAATATTTGATAGCACATTTTTCCTTTTACTTTTGTTGTCTACAATGGCATCTGTTTATCACACCTAGGTCAGCTAGTCTAAATCAAAAACAGAAAGCAAATGACTAGAATAGGAGCATCTTTTTAAGTCGTTCTTAGGACTCAAACAGGTACAGCCGCCTGAGAGCTTTTTTTAGAATGACTTAAAAAAGTCCATTACAATAGTTCATCTTTATGAGATATTTTATATTGAAATGATTTAAGCTAATTCACTTGAATTTTTGTTTTGTATCAAAAATGATACACAAACTGCAACCATTTATTTATTCATTCATACTAAATAACTATAACTAGTTAGGACCTACCTGGTTGGAAAACATGCTAGTCAGTTACTCACAACCTCTAAAATGTGTTAAGTGCTACTGTTAATGTTTTTATATTTTTGCAGGTTTTGGGACATTTGTTTAATATGACAGATCTGATAAGGAGCTGTGTTCAGGGTGCTGTGAGCATGCTGAGAGATACAGCAGACAGTGGAGAATTCAGCACTAAAAGAGTTGAGAACCTGCTCACACTTCTAGATGGAAGTCAGACGCAAGGTTAGAGAATGAGTCACTCTTTTATATCATAGAGCCATTGTTATGTCTTTCTTCTCTTTGCAGTGAATATGAATGTTTCTGAAAATGAATTCTGTTTTTAAGGTGTGTTTGCAAACATTTTGAGGAAACGTCTCCGCTCACTGTTAGAGCACTATGAGGCCAACACGCCCAATCCAAAAGGCTGGGTTCTGAGGGAGGCATCCAATGTCAGCGCTCTTCAAGAGGGGGGGACGTTCCTGTAGGTCTTGAATTATATACCTTAGCGTACCAATATCTATGAACCTTTTCGCTATTTTTCTGTGGTATAAAATGCATCACTGCTGTTCTGCTATTAATCACTACTAGTACGGAGATCATTTTTAATACATAAGCAAATGTTAAGCAAAAATTGTTCATTTGAATGTTTCTCACAGACACACACTGTGGAGGAAAGTCCAAGCAGTTGTCACACCACTTCTAGCCAACTTGATCTCAGTCATTGACCGAGATTGCAATTTGGACCTTCTGCTGAATGAGTATGATGACATCAGGAACCTCTGGTTTGAGATATTTGGGAATAAAGATATGCTTGATGTACCTTATGTACAGGTGGAAAGCAAGTGAGTATCTCTTGGTTGTATGATCATGGTAGATCAAGATAGTCTTGGCAACACATCATTAATGTATGTCCATTTTTTACATGTACTCTGATTTTTAAAAAGAAGCATTGTATCACGGCCATTGGTGTCAACCACAGGTTCTCAATGGTGTGTTTTCTGACTTTTGAACAGAAGCTGTTAAAATAAAATATTAACAATGTGATTCCTCTGTTTTACAAAATCACATTCATTAAACCTACATCCTGCTTCTCCCACAGCTCCAGTGTCTTAATGGTACAAAGCCATGTCACAGGTGGCAATACAATGCATTGCCTCATGCCCTTCAGTTGGTGGATCAAGGACTTCCTGGATGGGCTCGTAATACAAATGTCCAGACATGAAAGTAACTATCATACTGTATAGAAAATGTATCCATATTCCCTTTGTCCTGGAATTGTTTTGCACATTAAAAAGCACTAGCTCTGTAACTAAAAGATATCTTTTTAAACTGAACCCTTATACATTAGTAACACTGTCAACGTTTCTTCACAGTTCATTCACCTGCTGATTTCCAAGAGCTGTTCTTGAACACTCCACTTGGCAGTTACATTGCTAAAAGTGTGAATGAAAAAATGAAGAAAGAATTTTTCGAAAGGTACCTGCAGGATTTTGTTTCGATGACCATGAAAGTGGCATCAGAGGAAGAATTACAGGTGCGGGTAAACACAGTGCTTAGTGGCTTGCTTCCTTTAACTACAATAACAATACCAATTAAATACTGCAATACTCTCACTTTCACAAAAAAATTCACTTTTCTCTGGTGTTATAACAATCAAATCTTCTGCAGTCAACACAGATATCCATTATTAATTTATTTATTTTAATTTAAACATTGACAGGTTTAAAGTTTATGACTTTTTGTGAGATTAAAAAGCTCATGAGATTAAAAAGCTCATGATAAAACAGAATACAAACACGATGCAGTGAAAATAAAACATCTACTGGCCCCACGTCAGACCACAGAGCTAAGTTAAGTTGTAAAAGGGCTACAAACTTTCTAAAACTGAATGAAAGTGGACAGCCTTGAGAGAGATGCACTTAAATACATTGATTCCACTATTATCCACTGTGGGAGGTTCCTCCTCAATAAAATGCATCTTTTAGCATGGAAGAGGAGGGTTTTCAAGAATTTTGATGAAACTGGAGGAATATTTAGGAGGTTATATTTACAAAGAATGTATAATGAAGGATCAGTTCATTGTGGCTCTATTGCTTATGCAAAGAGTAAAGGTAAAAAAAGATGACAGATTTCCAGCACTTCTCTTAGACTGGACCTCATTGACCCCACAGTGTTACTCTGTCTGCATCATATGCTTTTGAATTTTGCCTTTGAAAGCATCTGTATATCCTGACAATATGTATGTATGGCCAGAGTTTTAATCAAATAAGTAGTAATGCAGAAGCACAGAAATAACAGATAATCATTTTAATTTACAACTAAGACCATGAAAACGCTAGAAATGTCATTTATTTATGGTCAAGTTCAAGTCCAGTTTCATGAAAACAAAACAAAAATAGCCATCCTCTACTTGTTTGCTTTACAACAATCATCACTGGAGAAACTGGTTTACAACAAACCTTCTAAGTGCTTAATTTAAAACAAATACTCTATTCTTAATCTACCTTTGCTCCTTAGATCTTGAAACATGCCATGGTCAGCTGCATCGATGAACTACGGAGACAAAAAACAGATGAAGATGAGCTCTCTCTTCCTCAAATCCACATCGCTTACCGTTTCTACCAAACTCGTCTTCAGAACCTCTCACAGATAATATCTCTTCAGCCTGATGTTGTCTCTCTTCTACGAGAGAATCAGCACTATAGAAACTGTCCAGAGATGGTAAAGACATTTTTAAATTTATTTTTAGAATCATTTCAACATTCATGCATTATATTACAACTATGTATAGATATACCCCTAAACAAAGTCAATCATTCAAAATGTTATGAAATAAAAAATTCGATGATTGTCTAATATGTTTTCCTTCAGAGTATATGTAAAACACATTGTGGAAAAGGCTTGGCTTCCAGAATTCACCAGAGCAGACTTCTCAATATAGTGTTTTGATATAGTAAATACATTTTTTAGAAGCACTGTGTTAATTAAGCAATACGTTTATTTAATGAAAACACAATATTGACCACCCTCTAATTCTGTTTCTAATTCTATTTCACATTTAGCTTTTATTTGGATCATCTCAACATTATTTTGCAAAAGTACTGACTCACTTACAAACTGTTCTGCTGCCTTGCAGGTTTTGGATGTACTTGCAGCTAAGGCATGCCTGAAGTCTCCCAAGTTAGATACTGATGCTCTCTCCCAGCACTGGCTGAAGCAAGTGAAGAGGCTGCAAGCCTCTTTGGAGTTGATTTGCTGTCAACATAATGTCAAACAATATGGAGAGCGATGCAAAGAAAGACTCCATGATGTCAGGTAAGAGGCTGATGCACAGGAATAGAAGTAAAATACTCAACTAAATGACTGGTCTGCATCTGTTTTGTCTGGGTGCTCTGGTTCTCGCTTACTACAGGTGTCACTGATCATTGATCATCAGCTGATATTCATTTTAAATGGGTTGATCAGTTTGACCAGATTATGCCAAACACATGAGATAATTTATTTATGATAAAATGACTTCACCAGTCAGGTAGATCTACCAGGTGACTGAAAAAATAATAACTCCAATTTCCAAGGTGTGTTCCAAGGAAATCCCTTGTTGAGGAACACAACCAAAACATTTCAACAAAACAACCCTCATTAGACATTAGAAGGTTATTGCTTGGCAGCACTGAAAGGTCATCATACTCCTTGACATGATTAAGGCAAATTAAGGGCAGAACCATTTTAAGGACCTGCCTAATCGGCATTCATTCAGGTGTCACACCACAATGCTCCAACACTTTTTTACTCCCAGTGAGGAAAATAAACCTTCTTAATTCATGTAATCCAGTTGGAACTCATATACTTTTTTAAGGTTTAAAGAGCCAATCAACCAATGTATGTAATGTAAGAGAGACAATAAAAACAAATGGATTGGTCAGAGTCATCATATTGACGTTTAAGGTGTGTTGATTGATCTATGACATCAGCTCATCCATTGGGTAACATGCAAGATCACATTCCACCTTAAAAGTTGCCAGTCATTCACCATGTTGTTAAGAATAGTTTAATAAAAAAATAATGCTACATGGTATTTAGAAGCTTTCAAGTAGACCCTGCAATAGTTGGTAAGTTTGGTTGATACTGCTTCCAGTGATAGCTGAAATATAATATACAGTTTATTAAGCTTCAGGGAAACAAGTAGTGGTGCTATTTCACATAGCAAAGTCTACATATTAAATAGGTTATCCAGTTTTTTGGGAAAAACCCTGCACAGATGTAAAATGCTGCCTTAGAGCATTTTTTACAACAAACCCACCGTGATTATGTCTGTAATATTTTACAGTAATGGCTGGAAACGCATCTACATCCTTTCATTGTTTGTGGAACACATGTTGCTGGGTGTCCATATTGACGAGAATCAGCTCAGAACACTGGTCCTGAATCACATTGAAACCTTAAGCAGGGTGAGTAGATCCTTAATTACCAATATATTCTTCAAAAAGCACACATATGAAATGTAGTTTATATATAGAGTGATGGAGGCTCTTTTTAAAACCATTTTCCTTGAAGTTAAGCCAACTGAAAAAAGTGAAAAATCACCATTATGGCTATTGTTATATTAATATTTTGACCAACTTCTAAGGTTCTGGAGGGAGACTCAGATGTGAAATCACCTAAGGCTTTTCAAGCTGTGATTAAAGTACTCAAGTCATGTAAGCAGGGAGCAAGTGATCAGATTTTCAGGTATGGGCTGATTAATTTGAAAGTTATTTTTATTGAAACAGTGAGGACTGCTCTTTTGCTGCACTTTAGTGAATCTGACTGATGTTAGTTTTATTTTTATAAAGGTTTGGACTTCAATGTGTGGTGTGCATGAGGGAGCCTCAGGACCCCGTAGAGCTGCCATGCCATCACATCTACTGCTCAACATGTATCAAGGCAAACCTTGACACAGGAAGGACTTCCTGTCCCAATTGCAGAGAGGAATTACCAAATGACTTTCAGCCACACATCTCTGAAGATGTCAGGTGAGATCTTTTAAATATTTAAATTTGAAAAATGGTACAACAGGTAAAAGGAGAAACTCACTTTTTTCAGTTGTGTATTAAATAGCAGTTGCAAAGCATTCAGGGTGGTGACCTGTAAGCAGTTACTTGCTATCATGAACTTGATTCTCTGGTTTCTTATTGCATCACTGTTATTAGTAAGTGCACAGGAGCCTTTGTTTGCACTGTCCAGTGTTTAGCAGCTCTGTTTAATGAACTGCCTACCATAAAAGAAATATGTGCCCACTCACTTAGGAGTGTGACAGATATATCGATCAGTCACTTTATATTGTCCTATTCTCACCTAACTAACTAACCTAACAATTATCCATCAGACACTTTTGAAAGAATACTGGGGCCACTTCCATTCTCATTATATATGCCTCCCTCAGGTTCTATTCTTAAAAAACACAATATTTGCTATCTTTTCTATGCTGATGATACTCAGATATACCTGCTGCTGAAGTTCACCAATAACTGTGTAAATTCTCTAACAAGTTGCTTGCCTCACTGAAGATAAAACTGAGATCCTAGTACTTAACCCCTCTCGCCATCCATCAGTGTTACCTGACAACTTCTCCTCTTTCCTTGGTTCTATGGCACCCCACTTGAAACCCCATGATAGAAATCTCTGTGTTATTTTCGACTCCTCTTTTAAATTTGATTTGCAGAAAAACTCAGTCGTCAAAGCCAGCTTTTACGAAGAGTTTTAGCCAGGATAAAACCCTTCATTTCACATGAAGATCTTAAGGAAGGTTACTCATGTTTTTGTGATCTCCAGGCTTGACTACTGCAATTCCCTGTATGTTGGAATGGGCCAAGCACAAATATCTAGGCTGCAGCTGGTTCAAAGTACTGTAGCTAGGCTCCTCACTGGTTCACACTGGCATTTCAGATTTGATTCATAACTCAATTTTATTATTGTGCACAGTATTTATGACTATCTGTTTAAACTATCATCCAATGTTTTGGTCTAAACTTGCTTTATATTGCCAAATATTTTCTGCCAGATACGTCAATTGCTCTTACTCTAATTTAGCTGCTTAATCTGTTTTTAACTTGTCTTTCTTTAAATGTATTTTATTTCTATCTGATGTTGTGCAGCACTTTGGGCAATGTCTTATTGTATTTAAATGTGCTATATAAATAAACTGACTTGACTAGTATATAATGCATTTGCTTACCATGTCAGTGAATGCATTGCTCAGAAGAACTATTTTGACATACTGATTGTCATTTCTTTTTATTTCAAATTTTGATGTTGCATTTAATTTTTATGACTCTGCAGGGTTTCTATCAAGAAAAATGCAGAATTCAGGCGGCGATGCAATGGTTTCTTCATTGATCTGCTATCTACTGTGTGCTTCAAAGACAACACACCACCAGCCAGAGGTGTCATTATCCACCTGTTGTCCTACCTGATGGTTGAGACAGGTACCACTTTGTGTAGAGCTCTTTCTCAACTTAACAGTCAAACAAAATATTGTTTCCTTTTTGTTAATCTTCTTGTCTACTTAACCTGGATCTGTCTGACATGTGGCAGCATTAACCATTTACTAAATACATTGCTATTATTGTGGTCTCTTAATAAAAGTATTATATTATATTATATTATATTATAAGTTGTTTTTTATACATTATTAATTCATCTTGTATGTATGTATTTCCTTTATTCTCTCTCCTTTTTGTCACTAATATTTACTCTAAATCATCTTCAAACCAGAAAATAAACAGTTTCACACCAAAGATCTGTCACCTTTTGACGAGTCTCCAGATAAAAGTCCAGTTGTGCGATCTGTGATCCTCAAGCTGCTGCTGAAGTTCAAGTAGGTAAACTAAATATGTCACAGTAATGGTAAAATTCAACTTCACACTGAAAGATTTGGCTTTGAGAAAACATCAGAATAGATTTAAGTCAGTTTGCTTCGCCTTGCAAAGCATTTCTGCATTGTATCAATTGTATGATGATTTTAACTGTGTTTCAGCTTTAATGAAGTCCAGGAATATTTGCAGCAGCATTTGACATCTGTTGAAGACAGCAGATTTGTGGATGAGGGGGATAAAGCAGAGCTTTATGCCTTGTACATCAACTGCCTGGAGGTAAACAAACAACTTTTTAAACAAAGATAAAGCAGTAACATTTTTGTTAGTACGACTAGAGTGTAGAAATGGACCAGTAAAAAGCAGAAGTGGCTTCAGTGCAGATTTCAGAACATTAAAAAAAACCCATGAAGACAAGAACTCAGGGAAACCTTTTAAAACAGTTAAGTATTTATGAAAAAGCATGTTGCAGTGAGAGACTATACGAAATTTGGGCTCCTAAAACCTAGCAGGTATTACACTAATTAGTCATAAATAGGATCTGCAATTTGCACTGGTATTTGATTTGTTTGTTTGAATGCCAGAAACGTCAACAATTTGTGTGGTAATAAAATAAATGCCAAGGCCAGATATTGGGAATCTTATGTATTTTCTGACATTTTAAGCATCTGGACTTAATTTATACAGTATCAGCAAAGGAGTAATCTTTTCTGTGGATTAACTGCAGGTTTATGTCCAATGCTAGGTTTTGTAAGATGTTGTTGTTGTATGCCAGTTTTATGTTTATAAGTTAAAGTTACAGAATAAGCTACATAAAGGGTCTGAAATTTCAGCTTTGGGGTGCCAGTGTTGCACAGGTGCTGTGGAAACTTAGGTTTATACATCTTCAGCGTTTATTTATCTTTATTAATTTAAGGACAACATTTATTGATGTTTTGATTCATCTCCTCATAGAGTATCTCCTTGTATCATTGAGGTCATATTTGGGATTTACATGACCCCTGTGTTTACATTGTTATCTGCAGATGTAATGTAGTTGAATATCATTACGTAAGTTTTGATGTACAGTATAAAAGTGAAAACTTCTGCATTGTCAGTGGGACAAATCAAATAAAATAAATAGCTATAGGCTGGATTTGTCTACTGTTGCCCTACAGTATCTTAGTGGGACAGGAGGGCTTCACGTGGAGTGTGGAAAGCAGCTGTATCTCAAAGTGGTGTCTCAGTTTCTCCTTCTCTTGCTGATACAGGTCAGTTGATGTAACAGTAACCTCCCTCAACTATTTTTCTCTGCAGGACTCCATGTGGGAGAAAATTCCTCAGGAAGGCAACAAAGCTGAAGAGTTGAGGCCATTTTATGCTGATGAAACACAATTCCTGTGCTCCTTCTTGGAAGAAGTCCCTTCTGTTCCAGCAACAGTGTCAGTTCAACATCTGCAGCACATCGCACGATTGCGTCAGTCCCTCACAATGGCTGCCCAACTTATCAGTGAAAATCTGGTGGAAAATCTGGAAAATCTTTCTGGTGAGAGATAACTTCACTACTGTTTACAGTTTGCATTAGTTAGCACAAAAGGTTTATTGAACTACATTGCTGTTGCAGATAATGACATTCCACATGGAGCAGAAGATTTCTTGAACATGGTGATTAAACTCTGTGAGGAAAGTGGGAACGATTGGTACCGTGTTTACCTGATCCGCAAACTCAGCGAATGGCACGGTATCGAGTCCGTCCAGATGCTGGTTAAACGACCAAAGTTCAGTTGGCTTTTCCCCAAGGAGATCCAACAGCAGGTATACCACCATGCTTTTCCATTTACATTAATGTCAGTGATACCAACACATCTGCAGCACATTATCATGTGATAGTGTGCAGGTCTTCATTTACTAAAACAGTGAAGCCACCAGGACATGTAAATTCCATTTATTATTATTATTATTATTATTATTATTATTATTATTATTATTATTATTATTATTATTATTATTATTATTATTATTATTATTATCATTATTATTATTATTATTATGCTCATCTGACTCCATTTATGGTGTGAACAGAATGAAGATGGAGGCCAGATGGACCAGTATCTTGTGTACGGAGAGGAATACAAGGCGGTGAGGGATGCAGTTGCCAAGGCAGTAGTGGACAGTGATGTTGAACATATAGAAGAAGTCTGTGAGGTATTTAATTTTAATTTACCAAACTCTTTGCTGCTATAAGTAATGTTCCTGTCACTACTTTTCTCTCTCCAGGGAAAACAACAGGGCATAATGCAAACCATGACAGAATGACCTAGTTATAGGGCAGATAAAGAGGCAAAAGTCTGAGGGCATTTGGTGAATGGTAAAGAATAACAATGAGTGTCCTGGGAAAGTGCATATGTGGCTGAAGAGAGAAAGACGGACATCGTGATGTTCAGTTTGAAAAGTATCTGCTCACTACTTAATTTCTGTTTGTTTTCCACTGATACAGAAATGCACCGCCCCACCAAGGAATCGAGCAGTGTTCATCCTCTTGGCACTTTTCCGAGAGGTTACAACTCTGTATAGATCTGCAAATACAGGTCTTCATCCAACCCCTGAGGTATAGAGTGATAAAATACATCTTGTAGAAACTGTATGGTATATTACACATTAAGACCCCCTGGAGATGATAACACGCAGCCTAGAATGGTACAGGGGCTGATCTCATGTAGTGGTGTTAATGTTTCTAAGAACTGTATGTTGTATGAAAAAATTGCTGTCTTTTGTTTTATACTATATATGACTTATTGCCACTGTATATTGTCTTATGTCTTTCTTGTAGCTATGCCAAGCATTTGGAGACCTCATCCAGGGCTCAAGATATCTGCATCAAAAAGAAGTAAGGGATTTTGCCTCAGCCTTGGTTCACAACAAGCTGGGAATCCCGGCCATGTGCTCTGGTTATACTTTTATGGACAGCACTATCATCGAGATGATCATCCATCTCACAGCTGTGCTGCTCACTGGGACTCACCCCCTGGTGATGCCACTCAAGGAACTTGGTCTGTCTCCTGAGAATATGCAGGTAAACATGTATCATATCTGCCTTTCTGAACCATTTCAACTCTTCTAGTATCAGCTGCTCTGTGTCAAATTATAGAATGTTGTCAGTTTTACAACTTTAACTGTAATAATACCTATAGACATCATAGATATTTTGTGCTATAATAGCTTCAATAATAAATGATGATTTCTTTCATGTCATCCTTTACATTTATTTTATTTTATTTTATTTTATTTTATTTAAGGTTTAAGGTGGCATTTATTCCAACAATGCCTGATGACATGTTAGGGGTTGCCCAGGCAGTCATACAGCAGGACTATGGGAATCTCACTTGGTATGGTAAGTGTTATTCCTTCATAAAAACCACAGTTTTAAATTGAGGCTTCTCTGGGTTTGCATCATTATATTGAAGGCTAAAGGAGTTATTTAAACCCACCTCATAATTCTTAGTCACTTAATCTTCTGTCTCAAGAACTCAGGTGATTTAAACCTATTTTAATTGGTTCATTGTTTTTTACAGTGTGTCCAAATAATCACCCATGCTTTGTTGGTGAGGTAAGCTATTTTCCAGTGAGTACAGACATAAAAAACAAAACAGTTAAATCTGCTTTATGCTTTTATAATCTGCTGTTATGTTGTACTGCAGTGTGGTAAGCCCATGGAGAGAGGTCGATGTCTGGAGTGTGGTGAGGAGGTTGGAGGGGAACACCATTCTCCTGTGGCTGGATTCACACCAATTCAGCTACAGCAGTGAGTGTCATTAATAGTCAAGCTCTAGCTGTGCTTTGAATTGTCTCTTTAATGTCATGTCAAAGCTGCAAAGTATGTTTCTTTCTTAATTTAATTTACTTCCTGTTAAAACAGGATTTATGTGTGGAACATAATATATGGAAGCATGAAGTATATTTGTGGGCAAAAAAAAAATGTTATATAGTGTTATAAATGTTATGTACTGGCTAGTGGCAAATCCATCAACTCCAATCCAGAATTCAAAGACTGTCAGACTGTTTTAGTGATTTGGTTAACATATGATAAATGACCACATTACAGCAAAATACATTTTTTATGTTTACGTTATTTAGGTAAAATATTATTATATTTCCAGCTGCCCATAATGTGGTGAACATCCGAAGTTACAACATTTTATCAACATATCCAATGTGAAACAAAAACTTTATTCAAGCTTTATTAAGAAAAGTTTTTTATTAAAAACAAGATCAAACTAATATCATCAACATGAGACTAGCAGCATAAGGATGATAATTTAAGAGTTCTTTTTTGAAACCCGTCAGGGATCGCACAAGACCTGGCCACATCCTGGGAGACCCTGCGCAAAGAAACAACCCAGATGCCCTGGACACCAAAAACATGTCTCTGACTCCCTTCACATTGGTCAGGCTGGTTACACATTTGGCCATGTTGCTAGGAGCCTCAGAGAAGACCCAGGTGAGCAGATGAAAGGTTGCTCTCTAAATGAGATATCACTCTACAAACATGAAGCGTCTACATCAGCAGTTACTTTTGAATCTGAATGTGACATCACTCCAACTCTGTGTTTTCCTTTAGTTTATCCAGCACATCATCCAGCCGCCTGTGGAGGATGTTTATTTGTTTCTTGCTCAGCACATAATGAAGGACCTGGATCAGCTTTCACAGGCACTGGGACGAGGCGTTGATGACATTATTACAATGGTCCACTTAGTGCTCAGATCCCTGCATGAGCTAGTGCAGGGCAGTCACTGTAAGTGTACTTATTGAGACAGTGTGGAGAGATTGTGTTTGCCACAATTAAATTCTTGCTCACATGTTGCCAGTGGTCACCTGTAGGAAGACATTGAAATGGAATTGAACTTAAAAATGATAAGTAAGAAAAATGTGTTTGATGTTATCTTTTAAAGTTAGAGAAAATACAGTAAACTAGTACATGATGTATTTTACAAAATACCTTCTCTTTGACTAGCTGATATTGATCGTCACTTAACGACCAAGGCATCCAGAAACACCTGGGAGACGACTGTGGCTGATGATATTATGACACCCCAGTTGAGGGTAATGCCTTTTACTGTACCTTTTTGCCTTTTTACATTGCTTGTTTTCCTCTTATTTAAAATGGGTATGTCTAATGAGTAAAAATGAACTGACTTTACTTATTTCATATTACTAAAGTATTATATGATGAGTTTCCTTTTGCACAAAACAAATGTTTTCCATTGCTTAACTCTCCTTCCTCTACTACCAATATTTTGTGTCTAGGATCTTGATCAACTCCTGCAAGGAGCAAAGGGCAGCATCAGGACAGACTCCCGTGTTTCTTCCAACTTCATCATGAGGACAACCTTTGGTGATGATTGTTCCTTCCTGACGTCGCTGCCACAGGGCTCTCAGGTCCACAACTCAGCGGTGTGGAGCTGCAGGGAGAGGCTCTCATTGCTCAGCCTCATGCACATTTTGGAGCAGCATGACCAAAAGGCGGAGCTGCCTCTTCTGTGGAGGTTCCTGCATAAGGTGAATTTAACTCTCCATCCAACAGTTTGGTCCAGAGGAAGAAGTCATGACAGCTACTCAGTTCAGTTCAGTTCAGTTAAGATCTTTATTGTTGTCTCAACAGGCAAGGCAGGTAAAAACAAACAAACAAAAAAAAACAACATGAAACATAAACATAGTAAAATCACACTACTTACCAGATTGTTATGAAACTGTCTGTAGATTCTATTAAAAGTTTCACATCCAGGACTCATTATGCTGTCATTTCCAAACAATTTTGGGAAGTATTGAAAAATCCAGTTATATTGCTTTTATTATTATTATCTGTGTGATTGAAAAGTATTAGAGATTAACATTTATTGTCCCAGTAATCCTCAAAAAACACAAAGTACTACCTGTTTAAAGTTTTAGTGAAATGAAAAATGACTTTTTCATCTTGACTGCTTATCATTCATTTTGATCAGCAAAATTATAAATGCCCAGAGATGAGGGGCTTGTGCTTTTTGCGGCAGGATTATCAAATGCTTAATTTGTGTTTTTTCAGGAGAGGGAATTTCGGCAGATAAAGCTCCTTCCAGACATCCTGATCTTGCAGAAACGCTTGGTGAGAAAGTTCCAGAACGTACCGGACCAGATAGTGGGCTCCATTGGAGAGTTCATCGAGAGACAAAAAGGTACAGCTTGAGATATTTCTGGGCAATAACTACACAAAAGCCTTGTCTGTCTCAAAAATGTTAACATTTAATATACTTTAATAGACTTTCTTGTTCTTGTTTTTTTCTGTCTTTGTCATACAGATTAAGTAAATATTTTGTCTTGTTTCAGAAATGAACACATGGTATGAGAAACACATCGACACCTTCTTGAAAACATGGAATCTGCTCAGAGTGTCTGTAACCAGCAGTAAGTAAAGCACTTATCCTCTTGCCCCCTTTACCAGTGAAGGGAGTCTCAATCTCTTTTATTTTGTTCTGGTTTTCTCTGTGAGCTGTAAATAATGCACTTGTAACCAGAGCAATGCAGTTCTGTGATTGCTTCACTTATCCTGTAAGCACCGTAAGCAGAGAATTCATATGCACTTATTGTTTTATTAAAAATAAGAAATGATTCATATGTCCTTTCCAAACTACAGCTGAGATGAAGATCCCAGATGAATTTTGCAGTGAGGACTTGGACCTGAACAGCGACCTGCAGTACCTCCTGCCCCGCCGACAGGGTCCAGGCCTGTGTGCCACAGGACTGGTCAGCTACTTGGTGACACTACACAACGAGCTAGTGAAAGCTGTGGATAACCACACTGGAGAGGACAGCAGGTACAAAACATACATGAAGTCCCCATAAAAACATTTTTTTGTCTGACAAAGAGCAGAAGATTTTATTTTCAGTTTATTTTCCCAAATGCTGTGTTAACAATGTTGGTATGTCATTGTACCTGAAAGAGGGTAACCATTTGTCAAGTCTATCTTAAAAAAATGCCATGGTGCCCATGAGAACATTGAAGGAGGTTTTGTTAGCAAAACAGCAAAACAGGTACAGTTTATTATTTTGTAGCAAAACATGTTTGCTGTACTGTAGAAGTTGGAACAACTCAATGCTAAGAGAACCTATGCCTTTGTGTTTTGGATAAAGAAATGTCACTCCAGGAATAAAAGCTGATATTTGCTTTTGTGACGTCTTCAGCAGTTACAGGGTGAGTGTGGCAGAGGTAACGGAGCAGCATGTGATCCGCTATGAGCTGGAGAAAGACCTGCTTCCGCTGGTTTTATCCAACTGCCAGTACAGTTTGGAACGTGGCCATGAGATGATATCACAGTATGACCTGCCCAGGATCCAGCAGCAGATCCTCACCCACTTCCTGCAGGGAAAACCCCTCATCACCCGCACAGTGAGTCCAAACAGCCTGGCTTAGTTAAAGCAAATACAGAAACACACAAACTTAACCAGCACAGTGCAGTGTTGCCTGGCCTGTGCGGACTCAATCTGCCATTATGCTTTGCGCTACACAGAACGTTACAGACTCTCCTAGACCAGTGGTGTCACATCAGCCAACCAAGACAAGCAAATCATATCATCTTTTTTTGCCATTACTGCATCTGCTCTGTTTTTACACTCTCTAAACATTTCTGTATTTCCCTGTTTCACTAAACTCACTCTCATTTTAGGGGATTCCAACTCTGGTCAACACACAAGAGAGAGACTATGACACTATTTTCAAAGCTGTTAAAGGAAGGGTGCCTCAGGTAAATGAATAAAACTTTACTTTTGCACAAAAAGCAAAATAATTATGATTTCTGACTACATGTTACATTATACAATTCACATGTACCTCATCAAAAACACAAATATATATTACACGCATTTAAAGAAGCACATTTACTAAATCTACAACTGAACATATCGTATTTTCATTAACAATTAATGTACTACTTACTTTTTGTCTATAAAGCATCAGAAAATAGTAAAAATCTGATCACAAAGGTTCTTTAAAATATGTTGTTTTGATGTCAAAACTCACTGATATTTAATCAACAAAATTTAAAACAGAGGCAGCAAATCCACCCATGTGAGAGGCTGAAAATAGTGAATGTTTTGTATTTTTACCTGATAAATGGTAAATAGTATTAATCACTTACTGTTGTTGCATTCATTAAATATTTGTTGACAGTTAATCAACTAATTGTTTTAGTTCTAATATTTAAAATGATAAAGTTGATAGATTGGGCTGTACAAGGTACAATCCAACATGCTGCCTGTGTATTTTTATATTCTTTCAATGTGCTGCTTTGTTTTGAGTTTTACCTAAATATCTAATTATCATTTTATTACATTAAGAGTCAACATTTTGGCAGATATTTCATTTTCAGACTTCGTACTTTGTTGTTCTTTCAGAGCGCTCTGTCCTCTCTCACCCGGAACGCCTTGTCCAGAGACCTGGACTCCTACAGCGAAGTCTGTGAAGCGCTCAAGATCATGGAGCTGGTCCTGGGTTTCCTCTCAATGACTGGTGGTGATCCTGCGATGTCGCTGGACATTTACCTCCAGGACATTCTGAAGATGGCTAACCATATCGATCACAACATATTGAAGGTCAGTACATATGCAACCTCTTTGTCTGGAGTGATTGTTAAGGTTTCCTAAACAGGGCTACATACAGAGGGGCATTTATTTTATGTCACTGTAAAGTGACAGACACTTTGACTCTCAGTCCTCTGAACAGCAGAACTGCAATGAAGTTGTTTTAGAGTGTGAATATAATCCTCTTTACCTTAAAGAATTAACAGCTGATGTCAGAAAAGTGGTAGTTTTCTAAAACTACTGTAACTTTTGAATTTATCCACAACTCAAACTGCCTTACCTAAACATTAAATAAACTTTCAAGTAAATCTTAGCACGGAACAAACAATGTGGGTTTTGTTCCAATCTATCAATCTATCCTTTAATAAGGTGTGAGTAAAGTAAAACCATGAGGGAAACTTACTCAGTGTCACTGCATTAGCCACCAACACAATGAAACAAAACAACTGTGAAAACAAAAATGATGCATCACTTCAGTGTCTTACGTGCAGCATGTCACTCCACCAACCTAAAAAACTAAACTTACTACAGGAAGTGTGCACCTATCTACATAAACGTAACAACATTTTAAACCATAAAGATCATATAATTGCCATTCATTACATATGTCAATCATCCAAATAAACATAAGTAATATAAGGTAATCTACTAAAATAACGCGGATCTTTATAATACCTTCAAAATCCAAAAACAAAGCCCTGTATGAAACAGACGCTCTACTCTGCTGTGTGTTTTTTAGGCTCTGGGCAGATGCAAACTCAGCCACTGTGTTGGTGTGTGGCAACTCCTCTCTGCCCTCAAATCTGAAAAGATGATGCATCTCAAGAGGGTAAGTGTTGCATTTTTTGCCTGGTTAATGCAAAAAAAGAGCACAAAATCGCAGACATCCTCACGTCCCATTATAATATTTACTACACCAATGTGTATTACACCTGTTACACCTGCCTGAATAATATTTCCATTCATTCATTCTGTTAATTTTATTAGCTTATTTCAGTGTTCGGATACTAAGATATCTCACTCCGTGTTTCTATTAAAAGGAGCCCTTCTCAGGGTATCCAGCTGAGTACCAGGTGCCCCTGACAGAGGAAGACAAGATTGAGCTGAAAGGCTTCCTGTCCAGAGGAAACGTGGACCAATGGCTGCTCGAGCTGCACGAGTTCCTCCTATTGAGTCTGGGCCACCCACAGGCCATCAAAACCTACAATCCAACCTGGAGGTAAACCTGTTAAGCAGCATCAGAAAGTTTCCTTATTAATGCAACTTTTCCCCCATACTGCCACAATACATATTCTGTGAAAAAAGGTGTGAATCAACCCCTTAAACCAAAATGATGTGTGTGATGTGTGCAGCCAAACTGTTCAAACTCACCAACTGTCCTGTTATTTCAATGTAAAACCCAAAGAATTTTAGGGAAATGTGTGTAACATCTAAAATTGACAACACAATACATGGTAACTAATCAGAATGTCTTTTATTTTAATAAAACAATGTTTTACCAAAATAAAAGACACAGTGGAACCACAATGAACATTTGTTTAGTTACATCATTAAACAAGTTTTTATATGACATAGATTCATTATCATATAACAGACTTACTGGTCACAATGATATAAATAAAAAATCTGTATTTAATGATATAGTTGCATTTTAGCTTCCAGACACAACAAATTTAATCTGGTTTAGTGATCGTTTTTGAAGAGTTCAAATAATGTTGATAATTTAATAACCTGCATCGTCGTAGTGAAGCATCAGTACTACAGAAAAACCGAGCTGCTACAACCAAAAGTAATCTAGCTGAGATAGTTGGACGTAACTTTAGAACAAACTGATAAAAGTTCTAGAGGCTTAACAAGCTTCCAGTAAACATTTGAACTTGGGGGAATGGCATATTTATTAACTTATATTTATTAACTTTGACTACGCTGCCCTACAGCTGTAAGCCAGAGATAAAACCTTTGGGTACTGATAATATGTGTGTTTGGCTCCTGTCAGTCTCCTCCCTGGTCAACTACAGATGTCCCAAAGAACAGAAATTAAATCTGAATTTGCCCAGTTCCAGTTTTTAATTGCTTCTCTCCCCTATACCTGTTTAGTTTTTTGTATTGTACATTATGTTAAAAACAAGTGTTAAAGATGACGGATAATCAGCAAAAATCTCCTTCTACAGTAAAAGATAAAAAAACAGTAAATCGTAGTAATTAAAAATTAAGAAAACTACCATCAGTAGGATCATCAGTTTTTAGCTTTCTTATATGCAAACATTGACCTTTCATTTGAGTGGGGCTGAGAAAGAACTGTGTTAAAATTCATGTTTTGCTTCATCTCAGTGTGAAAGACACAGTGGGTGCCTACCTGGAACGTAAAGAGGTGGAGGTGCCTCCTTACGTGGAGGAAAAGTTTCCTGAAAATCTGCAGCTGTCCCAGATTGTGGAGACCTGGAAATGTTGTGTCACAGCCAAAGAGGACTGGATGTAGAGATGAACAGGATGAGTTTCAAGATATCTTAGTTCATCAGGTTCATTTCTAGAGACCAGAGGAGTTTGATTTTACTTTTTTTTATTTGTTCCTATTCTTTTAGTTGATTTTTCTGGAATAATCATGTGTGAGAGGTGAAAAGTGTAACCATAAGACTCTTTAAAAACAATGAAGCATGCACATACTTAAGAACACAGTGCCTTGAATACACAGTTTATTTAGTATATGTTCATTTAGTGTTGTCATGAGCAAATGGATGATTTACTGCCTTTTATGAATATATTTAGAATATTTTTAAGAATACCTGTCTGAGACTCGTTTGAAGAAAATCTCAGGATCATATCAGAAAAATATTGTATGTTTTTGACAAGCATGTACTGTGTTTCATATTATTTGTTTTAGGATTATTCTTACCTTTTTTATATTTTTATGGATTATTTTACTATTGACCACAAAAATATGGTGGTATGATAAACAATTAAGAGAAAAAAGATATAATATTTAACATTTGGCATTTTATTTTCATTTTTCTTACATATTTTAGTACTCTCTCACTCTCACAGGTGTGTGTGGAAGAGAATAGAGAGTTTCAGTTTGACATCTTTGATAAATCTGATTAATGTTTGCTTGTTCAGTCTGCTCATGTTTGCAGTTACAGACCGAAGAAAATTGTGCTCATAGTGTGACGTCCCTCATGAGTGACTACAGGGGTGTTTGAAGTCCTGGATATGGATGCACTCTTTGCTGATATTTTATAGTTTTAGAAAATCTAAAATCAGGAAATGAGAATAAAAACATTACTGAACTCTTTTAGCTTTTTAAGTTTTGAAATGAACTATTTTATAAAATGTACTTTGTTATTTGTTCCTATTTTTTGTTGATTTTCTGGGATAATTATATATGATAGGTAAAAACTATAACCTTAAGACTCTTTAAAAACAATGAAGCGTGCACATGCTTGAGAACACGATACCTTGAATACACAGTTTATTTAGTGTATGTTTATTTTAATGTCGTCATGAGTGAACTTATAATTTACTGCCTTTTATGAATATTTTTCCTATTAACAAAAAAGAAGTACTGCTTGAGCCTCATTTGAAGAACTATTATAAAAAATGCATGTTACAAGGTTCCAATATCTGCCTATATACAGGCTGACAGAAGAAAACCCAGAGGTGTCTGAGTTAACATAAAGTTGTGAACAGCAAGCAACATTTGGCAACTGTATGCCTGCAGTTAGTTAGTATATTAATATACTTGGGAATGATTACGTTTGTGTTAACTGATCTAGTTGATGATGATTTGGAATGTTTTTTTAACTTCATTTATTTTAATTTTGAAATCTACAGTACTTCACGTTTAATTACTCCGTTTATTGTTGCATATTACTGGCCTTGAACTGTTTTTTTTTATTATTTCATGTAATGTGTTTTATTTCATTTTAACAAGTTTTTACAATGTCATTTTATTCTATATTGAGATTTTTATTGTTCATTGTTTTTCTGGATACGAGACTCTGATTAGTCAAAGCAGGATTTAGTAATCCAGTTTAACCTTTCATCACTTGCATGATAATGTGCTTTTTAATACTTCACAAAGTAAGATTTATGCTATCAAATAAATGAATAAATAAATTTAAAAAATGTGTTATAATTCAGTATGAAATCCTTTATGTAAAGTGGTTAGATTTTACTGGTGAGATTTTACTGGTGAGTACAAAATTGCATTTGGAAAGTTTTCATGATCTTTGAACATTTCTCTTCCTCCTTCTCATCATAGACTTGAAAACCCGCTATTATTATTATTGACTCTGGATATAAATCAAGAATTCTAATATCATTAATTTAAAAGGACACGCTTGTTGTTGATGTTATAATTCTATTCCAGCTTTTGACAAACCACGACGAACCAATCGCAGCCAACTGCAGCTGAATCTTTAGTTACAGAAATAAATAACAGATACGACCACTTTAACAAAAGTTGCTTTATTCTCATGTTCTTGTGTAAATAAATTACAACATTGTCTTTCGTTACAAAAATAAAATGACACCCAACCAACATGACACACGTTGGTCCATTTCAGACTTAAGAATATGAGAATCTTTGTTTTCTTCTGGAAATCCTAATGATCGTAATGTGTCATCTTACAAATGCTTTAACAAAAGTGTTGATTTTCAGGAACTGAATCCTCGTCCCTGGACTGCCGGTCTACTGGCACACCAGCCGTGATCAGACGGCAGCAGACAAACGAAAAGGTTGCAAACAACAGAACTTCACAAACGACACAGAAATAAAGAGCACATTAAAACAAATATTCATGCAACAGAAGTTGGGGCAGAGCAGTTTCTTAACCACAAGAACTAACAAACTAAAAATAAAAACCTCATTCCAGTGTGACAACTGATGGGGAACTGTGTTTGGATAATACAGTGATTTATGATGTAAAATATTTTTGAAAAATTGTAATGATACCTGTTCTCAATTGATACTAAAGGAGGAGTCTGTCAACTCTGACTGATACACCGGTATATGGTCATAATAAAAAAAATGTTAATACCAGCTCACAGATGCTAAAAAACAAAATTCAGTGCAAAAGCACAACTTCACTTCTCCCTGTGTGATTTCTGCAGTGACCCATGCTGACAAACATCACAGCAGAAGAAAACACCAGAGAGTTTATTTTAACTTCACGTACTGAAGGAGTCATCGCTCTGGATCACAGGATGTGCTCTTGAAGGTGTAATGTTGTCTGTCAGTGCTGGTTCTTCATTCCCTGTGGTTTGCCTGGTTTCTTATCCTGCTGCTGCTGCTGCTGCTGTTGCTGCTGCTGCTGCTGGCCCCGACCAGGGCCGGTCATTCCTCTGCCACGTCCGCCAAACAGACCTAAAGAGAGAAATAACAGGGCAAAAGGCAGAGAAAGAGAGAGAAACCTCTGTTATTTTTTTTAAACAGTAATAATTATTATTTAGACAGATTTCCATTTTCAAGTAGATCCCAGTGGTGACTATTTCACCACAGTTCACACATCAAGAGACACAACATGTCAACCTTTAGGAATTTTTTTTCAGTTACATGATGTTTTGAAATGTTTTAATCAACCTAATGATATCAGAGAGTCTAACATTAATTAAAGAGAAAATTCTTTTAACACAGTTTAAAAATAAAAAAACCCCAGCTGGACTTGATGAGCAGGAATCGTTTCCACTTACCTCGGCCGGCTCCTCCTCTTCCTTTGCCCTGCTGCTTGTTCTGTTGGGTGCCTCCACGGCCGCGGCCCTTTGACACCACCTCCTCTTTCACCATGTCGATGATCTCATCAGGGATTCGCAGATACTTGATGGTGCTCCCTCGAATGTAGCACTCAGGCATCCTCCAGAACTTATCTCCATCCTGTCAGAGAAAATAGTGACACTGGAGCATTAGTGCTGAACTGATTGGTGGACTCATTCAATCAAAAGAAATGTCATTAACTCAAGTTTTGATCTACATAAAATAATGGTTAGTTGTAGTCATGTTGTACCCTGGAGGTGCAGATGACTTCTCTGAGGTTGATGTTCATCCAGTTGTCACAGCTGACCAGGTGACCGTTGTACGTCTCTCCATTCTTCAGCTCCACCAGCTGAGGAGAGAAAAGATTTTTAAAAAAAAACAAAAAAACTTCAGAGTCTTGACGCAATGCAAGATGGATGACAGAAGCTAGAGCACGCGTATTCTCATGGAATAGCCCAAAATACAAAACACAGATTGCAAACAAGCACACTGAACTTCAGCCAATTAAATATCAAGGTTCAGAAAGTAGCCGAGACAGGAGTTTGTCTAAATTACATCACAATAGTTGAAACTGAGGGCCGAACAGCAGCACACAGAACATGACTCAATATCGAACTAAAAATCAAAGTGAACATCCTTTTCACTGATCCTACAGCTTAAAAACAGTTTACAGGTTAAATCATTAATCAGTCATTATTGTGCATAGATACAGGGCTTCAACTGGACAACAGAGGCTCTTTGGCCGCAGCTCAGTGTCTCCTCACCATCGGGTGGTTCTGGGCGGTCTTCAGCAGAGACAGAGGAAGCTGCAAAACCACAGAAGACAACAACAACAGGTCAGCATGCATAAACCAAACTACCAACATGACTTATTTAGCATCAACATTGTGTGTTTGCAATCGCCACTGTTTTTTCACGAATTAGCTACTGTCGGCTGCTATTCAGACATCCACATAGAGGACCCATGAAACACCCAGCTACTAAACTTCTTATAGTACATATATATTTTAAAAACACTGATGAAAGGGTTTCTATGTTAATTCTGTGTCTTCATGGCGCCACGTTATGCGTCCATACTGCGCTCTGTAGGGCAGCGAAATGAGCTCATATGAGCTCTGCAGCGGGTTATTAATGATTTCTGTAGCTGTGTGTTGACTTTACAAACATTTAAACACACTAAACTGAGCTCCTGCAGTTACCTCATCGGAGCTAACTCGCCGAAGCTAACTCACCGGGCCTCAGTGCTGCTAACACAGTTAACGGAGCAGCAGAAGCGCCACAAGACAACGACACAAGTTTTACATGAACAGCGAGGATAAATGCTTACCATTGTGACGGAATCTCTTTTTGATTTTACTTCTAACTTCGGCTGTCTTGGTCCTTCGCTGACACGATTTTCCCACCAAGCTAATTAGCTGTGTCTTCTTCTTCTTCTTCTTCTTCTTCTTCTTCTGGTGTGTGATCGTGTGCTGCCCTCTGCCGTCAGGAGCTGAGACACGTTTACATATCAGACGCAGTGAGTTAGGAAATCAGTCACTTTACAGAGGAAGAACAAAAAGAGATAGAGATAACTAGCTGTGAGTAAATAACGCATCTCTTTAACTACTAAACGAAACGAAGTCAGTGTGGTGAAACGTGATTTAAAACTACATCCGCTCTTGGTTGTCGTCTCTCAGTACATTTCTTAATGATCATTAAAAATATTATTAATAAAGCAATATTTTTTATTTTTATTCATTGTTCCATATTTGAACTATTACTGTTCTCATTAGCTGTATTTATAAAGACGGTCATATGTTGTTTGTGTGCGGGGCCAAAGAAAATAAATAATGTTTTTCACATTAAGATAAGAAGATAAAGTACCAGCAGTAGAGGACTGAAATAAATACAGACGGATGGATGATGGAGTTCACACTGACCTTCATTAGCCCGGGGAGATCATTATGTTGTACGACAGTCGGTTTCTTTATCGTGAAGTTCTTTTTTTAAATGTATTTTATTTTTTTATTTATTCGTTTATTCATCATGTCCCCTTTGAGCCACCGCAGTAGATTTGCGTCTCGTTGTCGACGCGGTGACGTCACGCAGCACGCAGCTTGCCGGTGTTGTTGTCGTCGTGTCGTCAGAAGGAGGTGAAGCCACGGAGCGACTCAGTCCGCTGTCCGAGTCCGGAGAGAAATACAGGAGAAACGAGCAGAGAGAGAGAGAGAGAGAGAGCACTGGAGATGGACAACAGCAAACGGACTGTGGTCGTTACAGGTCTGCTCTCGCTTTACACCTCTGGTGGTGGTTGTTATTGTTATTGTTGTTGTTGTTGAGCTGCAGGGAGAAGTGGAGGAAAAGTTGAGGAGGTGAGCGTTAATGGCGTCAGGATGCTTCACTGAACGACAGATGGAGGACTCGTTTTACTCACAGCTGTAATGATAACATTTAAGAGATAACACAGTTTTATAAAATTAGAGCCTACTGACAGGCTTGGGGAAATCATCTTTTTGTCGTTGGGTTAGGGTCGCCTGCGTCTCTCTTGAAAGGCCACTTAAGTCAGGATGCAGTCAATAATTAAACATAGACAAATATTTAACTCTGTTAACAAGAAATGTCATGTTAACATAATCTCCACAGGTCTTGCAGTTGTGGAATTATTGATACATTATTCAATGATAAAAATGTGCCCATATATTAATAGATATCATAAAATAATCAATCAAGTCAAAGTTATCAGAGACATTAGTTTATAGTTATTATTGTCAACATATTAACTGTCACTTTAATATGTGTTGTAGACATATATAACCACAGATTGAGCAACGATAAATGAGGGAGATAATGCCAAGTCTCTATGAAAATACTTTAATGTCTGTGTAGGATTGTGTAGAGTGGTTTAAGGAGGGATTTTGTTGTGAGAGAGGAAATATCTGCACAAAGAAAAGTTTTCACCTTCATGTCTTTGTATTTTGAGTTTCACATCCTCCCTCCAGACATGGTGTCATTGTATAGAGCTGTGGTCAATAGTGGTTAAATGTAAACATATTACCATATTATCATCATATCATATACCATATTAACCAATAACCAACCAATGATTGTCTTCCATTACTGATATCCTGCTGAATTTGTTTCTGTATGGAAGCTCATTCATTTTATATCACAGTGCTTTGCCAATTAGCAACTTTGTATGTTTCCTTTGTAGAAAACACTTTTGTGGTCACTCTTAACGAAATAAGAACATTTGCAGAGAAATGAAGGGACAGTACTCAAGGTTGTGTCTCTCAAAACGAGGCTGATGGCATTTTCACCTGCAGCCATTTAAATACAAATTTTCTAAGTGCACAAACTACAGTCTTGAACATTGAATGTGTGGAGGGCAACAGAAGCAGTGATTTGTGTGTTTCCAGACACAAAGGGGGTTGCAGAGGCTCACAGTCCCAGCTGATCGTGGATGTGTAGATTGCCTGGGAACAGCACTGTCACAATAGCGGTCCGGCTGGCAGCTGCCGGCCCCTCACTCTGTTCCTTTTCAGCAGCCTGTCAGACAGACTGATTCCCCCTCCACCCAACCCCCAGGGACCCACTGACCCTTGGACAGGCAGTGGAAGGGGATCAGTCATAGTTCCCTATATAAACAAACCTGAGTGAATATCCAAAGGCTGCTGCTGCAGTTTTGTGGGTCATGTGGAGTGATGCATGGAGAGGTTTTTAGTATATATAAATATAACGATTTCTTATAAAAGTGTTTTCCGTAAATGTTGAATTTCTCAACATTTATGTCTGTCACAGTAGGACATATTCATGCTTTATTGCAACAGAACAATTGCAAAGATAGCATACAGCCGTTTGGAGGTTACGCTACATTCGCATGTTTGCCTTTTTTTTAGTCATCTGTATTTACTAATAGATTTGTCTAAGTGATTCCACCAGAAATAAAATGACACTCTGTCCACACTGGAGGGGCAAATAGCACATGGTTATGTTTAATTCTTTTGTGATGGTGAAAATGCAATTTTAAGTCAGTCTGTTAACATAATGCATAGCTGAGCAGCAGTCACAATAACATATATGTTTTGCAGGTTTTGGGCCATTTGGAGAGCACACGGTCAACGCCAGCTGGGTAGCAGTACAGGTGTGTTTACCCCTCTATTGTTGTTTTAATGCATCTGTCCATTTATTTTGATGTTAAAAATCAAATTGATTTGTCAATTTTAACAAGATATTTATGATTGACACATGTGTAATTGATTACAATGGGTTACTTTACTTCTGTAACTCTTTTTAAATATAGGAAAATAAGGCTAAACACGCTTTTCTAAATTGCTCTATATTCACCCTGGACTTAAATATTTGATGAATATTACCATTGATCACCACTTAAAGAAAGAACCCTACCTACAGTCATTGTGTTTTTAGCCAAGAATTGAAGGTCTTCAGTATTTCTAATATGTAATAAAGGTGTGACTTTTGCTAAATGAATGAGCCTGTTCTCGTGGCGTTATACGATACTCTGATAGTTACCGGCCGGCTTCACGCCATACAGCAGTGTGACGGAGGCTCTCTGTGTCCTGCTGGGGAAACTGTGTGTGGGGGATGACGGTGGTTGTCAGGGTGTCTAGACGGACTTGATAAGGATATTAAATGCTAACAAAAGGCCGCTTTGTGGCGGGGTCACAGACGTGGTCAAACAAGCCTCTTTTCAATACAAGTGGGGGTCAGTGTCGAGGGCTATTGGTCCTGCCGGGAGACGGGGGGAGGTGTTGGTCTACTGGCTGTGAACACAGATTTATTTTACTTCCACTATGTATGATTGCATCTTTTATCTCTTGCTTTTCTTATTCTTGTTTTATTCATGAAGGCAATTGTAACCCCTGGTTACTAGAGTACACTTAATAAATTATTTCACTCTTGTTACCAGTTTGTTTTAGAGTATATAAATAGAGGAAAGAAGAAGAAAACAAAACAAAACAACAATATATATTGTTTGTATTTTTTCTTTTTTTTGTAAAATGTCACAGAGAAAATACTTAGAATACAGAGAGTTGTTTTATAAAAAGAAAAAAAAAGTGATTTACTAAATCGGCTGCCGAATTAAATGTGTTGTTATGATAATATGATTAGTTAGCTCTCTTGTCAGTCACCGATTGTGCTGGTTACGTTCAGCCAATCAGAAAACTGGGCCCGCCTCCAGGTGCCCTTTTCTGCCTAGAGACAAGACGCACGTTTCCTTGGATACGGGACGCAGCGGCGGGAAGCGCGAGCGGATCGAGCCAAGGTCTACTAAGGAAAGTGACCAATTTTTCTTTCTTCGAAGTCCCAAAAGTATTGTCTTTTTGAAGTGACACCTTGTTCCAGTTTTTTTATTTTTACATTTTTTTGTGAGTACAAGATTTACTGGATCCTTATCGTCTGCAATCTGTCCATTTTCCAACCGAGAGCGTCGGGGAAGATTCGCAGTCTGGCGAGCCACCGATCAGAACAACCTGAAAAAAGAAAGAAAGAAAGAAAGAAAGACCTGTTAAACTCACCTGTGTGGTAGGAGAACTGAATTTTTAATTTATTTTTGTTTTTCCTCACATTTCTTCACGGGCCGGAGGACCTGCTTCGGAGAGCGCTGAGGACTATATTACGTTAATTCTCTGAGAGAGATTTTATTGAATTGTTGGACTTTTTTTAACAGATTTGAATTTTGTTGTTTTTTGTGTGTCGAAGTAAGAACTGAGAGAAAGAAGTTGGTTTACATTATTTCTGATTTTTTTGTTTTTGGTGACAAGTTTCCTTTATTTCAAAGGGTTCAAGGGAAAGCTCAATTAAAAATGAACGGTCCTGGTTCCAAAATTAGATTTAAAATTTGGGATTAATTCAAAATCAAACTGAATTGAAATAAATCGACCTACCAGACATAAATAGAAACCCATTAAAAGGAAATATATTAGCTAAACAAAAAAAAAAACCCGAACAAAACGAAACTAAAATTTATAATATTAGGAAGATAAAGTAGCTCAAAATAAAGTAGCCGAAGCTAAAAGAACCAGGATAATTTAGAACCACTGAAGGTTTTCAGATTTTTCTGTGGTTGTTGTTTTATAGAGAAAAACAAAGTTATTTACACATATTTTATTATTTAATTGTTATTGTAAATAAATATTTTCTTATCTTATTCTTCGTCCCGTGTCACTCTTGCTCTTCAGTGTTCTTTTCTCCTGAGCGGTCCTAGACTTCTGATGTGTTGGTCCACACACATACACTGAAATTTCCCTTCTAAAATTTAGTAGTAGGTTGATTGTGAGTAATTTGGATACATATTCTGTTCTCAGTACTTACCTGCTGGTGCTGGGGTTACACAATGTTGTAAAGTTTTCATAATATAAGTGCAAAATCAGGTTGTTTGGAAAGGTCAGGGCGAGTGAGAGTCATCTGTCCACAAAAAGCAAAGAAGGACTGACGTTTACTGGCCCCATTTTCAGAATTTGCACAGGTGATTAACATTCACAGAAACAGGTGGCCAAAGATCATCATCAGTGGTTCTGAATTGTTACGTATTTTTATCATATTGTTGTTGGATTTGTATTATTTTGGATTGAAATATTATTTTTCCTTTAACCAATATATCTTATTATATATAAATGCATATCATTTACTTAACTAATATACAAAATGCTTTTGTTGGTATTCTTCAAAAAGAAAAATATTTTACAGATTATCATGGTCATCCACAACAGTTTCAATTATGTACATGTTAACTAAACTCCAAGGCTATTAGCTTTCCTCATCTTTAATGATGCTGATGAAGACCTTAATTTGCTGGTGAAAGCTAAAAAAAAGTACGCTGACTTTTGAGTTAAGATGTCATCAGCTTTCGCATGGGTCTGTTTTGTGATGCTTACTTGCTCTGAGTGCAAGGTTGCAGTCACTGCACCATCACGCTCCATGGTGTCTTTAAATAATTCATCTTGGAGCTTGCCGGTGATGTATGGAGGTGTATTTGGGTTTTGAGGAACTTGAAATCAATAAGTCGTGCTCTTAAATTGAAAGACCACGCTCTTCAATAAAGATAGGAATATACCTCCATAGTGATGTCCCTCTGAGACTACCTGCTCAAGCTACTAAATTAAATTGCACAACTTTATTCATCCTGAAGGAAGTTGCTTTTTTCCCTCTGGTATACATTTTACATACACAGGTCTGAATGCACACATGCACATGCAACTAATGGAAAGATGACAGAGCGAGGGGGCTGCACCCTCAGCATGCGCCCCTCCCAGCAGGTTTTGGGGTTCAGGTGCCTTGCTCAAGGGCACCTCAGGCAGTGCTCAGGAGGTGAACTGGCACCTCTCCAGCTACCAGTCCACACTCCATAGCCAGTGTATGGTCCATGCTCAACTTAAACTTGGGAACTCTGTTTCCCAAGCTACTGCCGCCCTATGCTCGCATCCATCACTGTAAGATGCCCGATATAAAAGCATATAACAAATGGCAAGTGTTATTTATAAAATACAAAAAATTATTTTATGTTTTTGTTTGTCTTACCAGGAGCTGAAGAAGCTCGGGTTGGGCAGTGAAGTTGACTTGCATGTGTCCGAGGTTCCTGTTGAGTACCAGACAGTCCAGAGTTTGGTTCCATCATTATGGAAGCAGTATCATCCGCTGGTAAGACAACCAGAACATGGTGCCATCCATCCACATTATTTCATTTTTAAAGCCCTGAAAACAATAAGATAATAATAATGCTGCAGTAAGTGTAAGAGTGTGGCTCTGATGACTCTAGGTCAGATCTGTGTATAAGTGTATTTGTGGTCGAGGTAAAATAGACTCCTTTTTAGACACCTCAGGTTCAAACAAGAACAGAAGTCAGAGAGAGCTGCCACAGATGTACTGTGACTCATCTGTGTGTCGATGTTTTAGTAATGCTGACTTGTGTTTTTACTCTTTTCCTCCCTTTACCAGTTGGTAGTTCATGTTGGCGTCTCGGGTATGGCCACCACTGTGACCCTGGAGAAGTGTGGCAGAAATCACGGCTACAAGGGCCTGGACAACAGCAGCTTCTGTCCTGATTCGCAGTGTTGCATCGTGGGAGGACCAGATTGTATCGACTCTGTTATTGACATGGAATCAGTTTGCAAGAGAGTGACCGCCTTGGGGCTAGGAGTAGCTGTGTCTGTCTCCAAAGATGCTGGAAGGTAATTATTTACTTTATTTTTTGCTGTTAAAATCTCCCCTTTCACCTCTGGACCACATGCTTCAACACGTGAAAGGTGGACACATGAAAACAAGCCACTCTGTTAAATATGAATATGAATACAAACAACTTTATTGATCCCGAAGGAAATTGTTGTGCCAGAGTACAGGGGAAAAAAGAAATGCTAACAATAATAAATAATAAAACTTGTCTAAACAGTAAAAATAAGAGAATAAGAGTTGCTGTATAAAAAGAGTGAGCCAATTCTGAGACATTTCCAAAAAAAGATACTGCACATGAAGAATATTGGACACATAATAATAAAACTATTGTATTAATATACTATCACCTATAAAACTATGCCAGTGTACATATTAACACATAAATAGAATAGAAAATATTGCACATGTTATGGTTATGGACAGATATATACAGATATATTGCAAATCTTATTTACAGTAAGTTTATTTATTTATTTATTTGTTTTATTTTTACGTTTTTTAAGGTTAAGTTTCCCTGTGGCAGAAGGGAACACACGAATAATCCGCACACAATGTTTACTCTCTATATTGTGAGGTGTAGTCAGTTTGTCAGTCTGACGGACAGCTGAGATGTATAACAGAGATTAAAGGTGGGATGTACTATCACTTAATACTCAAATGTATTCAATATGTGCAAATCTAGTTCACCATAAGAGGCTAAATTACCACCTGAAATCATACATCAGCAATCCGTACATTAAATAATAAAAAGTGGTACTTCTTTCCAGTGTAGGTTTTATATCTCTAAAAGAACAATTCTCAGTTTTTTAACCACTCTTGTGGTTGTATGGACTTTTACTTCTACTTCTAATAATAAGCTATTTATATTTCATCGAACCCGTGTCTCTGTCATGGAAGACTAAAGTGCAGACATAAAAAAGATACATTTTTGACTTAAAGAGAGAGATTTAACATTATTGTATAAATAATGACTAAACCCTGTCAGTGAAATGTTGTTATATGTATGTTGTATATATATAAGTGCACATTTGAAAATGTGGAGAAAACCATGATATATTGGTGAGTCTTTACAAATGTATTTTATTGTGTCTTTCATTGAATGTAGCCAGGCTCTTCATTCATTCAGTGCTGTGCCCTCTGTTCTAACAGGTATCTCTGTGATTTCACCTACTACACATCTCTGTACCTGAGCCACGGCCGCTCTGCCTTTATTCATGTGCCTCCTCTGGGAAAGCCTTACAGCGGAGAGGACCTGGGCCGTGCACTGCAGGCCATCGTCCGGGAGATGCTGGAGCTTCTGGACCAGGCCGAAGAGAAGATCCACTGCCAGCAACACTTCCACTAAGTGACCTCCAGATGCCAAACCAGCCTCTCCAGCCTTCACCACACAATAGAAATTGCACTTAACCACAAGTAGCCAAACTTCCTCATTTTGTTTTGTTTTTTATTGTTGTCTTTACTTGGACAAAATTAAAACTTCAGTGTATAGGGGCTTTCCAGCATTTTGTTTCTTTTTGGTTTTTGCTTCTTGTATTTCTAAGCCCTTATTGAGCTGTGTTTTAATGTCTCCCGAAGGTGAGAAGATAAATGGGTTTTTAGACACACCTCATTCACACTTAAATGTTAGCTTTTGTCCCACATTCAAGGATCCTTAAGCATTCTGACTTTGGAGTTTAAAATATGTGAAAAATCTCAGATGCACAAAACAAAGCACAGAAGCAAAGTGCAGCTCATATTTGTTAGTATGCAGAGGGTCTGTAATGTGGAAGACAAAGCCATCTGAACTTCCAAATGTGACTCCAATTAATGCACCTTTATAGTGTTAGGGTTATTGAAATGACTATAGAGGTCACATTTGGGGAAACTGTTGAATGTGCTCTACAGTATTCAACTTCCATAACGTTTCATTCTCAAATTTTGAGTGTCGCTCAGTGACAGTATATTTCAGTCAACAGGTGTTTGCATCGGAATGTCTGTTAATAATGTACCTGATACATTATGATTGAAGTAGAAATGTTTAGCAGTAAAATGTGTTTGCTAATCTCTGTTTCCTTTTAATTCCCTTCTGACTATGCTGTTTCACACTTGATGTTGAATTATTTCTTACTGAGTCCTTTTTTTTCTTTATAAGAAGTTGTAAAATTTGCCTTCTTTTACAGAGGTTATTTAAATCAGGGAACGGGTTGGTTCCAGCTCATATCCCCCCAAGTTTTTCAGCCCAATTCTGACAAGAAAAACCCAAATCCACCCCACTGAGATCTGGCCCCAGGCTGTGCAATGTTATTTTACAGATCTCAAGTGGCTAAGTTTTAGGACGGTTAGAAATCTGTTTCGGCTGCACATTTATTTTGGAAAATAATATTATAACAGATATTCAAATTAAACTGAAAAGTTTCCTGTTTTGTATCTATACTGTAATATCAATGAGTATTCTTTCTAAATAACTGAATGCAGTGTTGAAATTTTCACTCTTGTTCATTTAATATAATGAGTTTCTTACTGGATTGTGTCAAGAAACTAAAAGTCTAACTTCACAAAGAAGCACAACTTCTTTCCTTTTTTAGAATTGAAAATGTGTAGAAAACCTACTATTTGTTTTTCAACTTTTTTTAACATTTAAGGAAAACTCAAGTTTTTCCGCAGGTATGCAGCCCATTGTTGTTCTTTGATAAAAGCTTTCTGTTTTTCCCTTCATCAAATCAGATACAGCTGCTTATTTTACCCAAGGATTTGATTTGATGAAGTCGGACTCTCAATTCAGTCAGAGTTGGGCCTGAATTTTATTTCTGTAGCACTTTCTTTTCTTGTTTGTTTGTCATTTTTACTTAATCTGGAATATGGACAACAATTTTAGCTATGTGAATGCTTGCATTTTCTATTTTTATTTTCAGTCACTTTAACTTGGAATATGTAGCTTTCCCGACACACACACACATTTTAACTTTTAACTATCGTGTGTGTGAGATATTCTGTTATTTTGTGAGGTATTCTTTTATTGGGTTTTTAAACAAACTCCATCACTATATCAATGATGGTGCTACTTGCAGGTGTAAATGTTCAGTTAATAGCTTTTTTTCTTTTTAGATAGTCTTGTGTTTCACTGTGTAGAACAGCATTTATCTGCCCTGAGACCTAACACAGCTTCAGTTTGATGAGTTTTAGTAGAAATTTCAGCATTGAAATGTCCGCAGTCTGCTTCATCACCCTGTGTATCCCCAGAATACCATTTTTTTCTTGTTGTTTTTGTTTTTTTTCTGTGGGGAGCGTAGTTTTAACCTGTCATAGCTAGCCTTAGGAAACTAACTGAACTCTGTCTTTAGCTTTGTTGTGTTCTCTAAGCAGGCTGTGCCAGTGTGTGAATTATCATTATTTTTAGAAGTGTGTGTCATTATAATGGCTCTATTACTTGCCGAATTGCTATTCAGTCAATGGTTTGTACTACAACGTAGCATACTTGAGCTCTGAGCTGAACAGATTTGGACCTGAATTTTAATCTTAGCGTTTGTCATTCAGCGTACGCTTTGGCTCTGTGGTTTTAAAAATCTTTTATGACATTGTTGAAATGATGGACAGATTTCAGTTTTCAGATTTCAGCTTTGTGAGCGCTGGGAATGTGAAAAGATTGTGGAGGAACTGCCCCAAAAAAAGTCTGCTCACAAAAGTGAAAGCCTCAAGTTTACATACGAGGTGACCTCTGACCCCGGCTCTTTCCTGTGCCTTGCTGTTGTTTATGTGTGTTACGAAAAGGCCTTAAAAATGCTCAGCGGGTCAGTTCAAAGATATATTACTGATGCTGTCCAGTCAGATGTGTGGCTACCTCAAAAATACTTTTTTATCTCAGTGTGTGCTTTGTTGTACAATAACATAATGGCTCTGTGATTTATTGTGAGTTTCTCTGTTTAGGGAGAATCCTCTGAAAGGTGTCCTCTTCTGCTTCTGACATTAACAAGGCACTGTTACAATAAGTAATCTTGGCTTTGTAAAAGGAAAGGCTTTGAAATAAAGAGAGTTAAAGGATTACAAGTAATGTCTTTGTGTCTGTTAATCATTACAACTTACTACAACTTAGAATATTTTTCTTCTCTCTATATTACGCCTATTAAAAGCATGTAATTGCCTAGTTAGTGTAGCCAATATAGAGATGGTTGTCATAAAGGCCTATCAAAGATCATAGCTGTTACTATGAAGCACCACTGTGATGTAAAAAACTGGCCTGAAGCACTCCTCTGGTAAAATGTAATACAAAATGTAATACAATCCTAATATTGTCTGGGAATTAGGGAAAATATAACAAATAGGCATCATACAAAGGTGACACTTTGTGGCATATCCTAGTTCCACATTTTAAAACACTTTACTGGGGGTTTAACAACATCTCATTTGTCCCCTCTCAATACTCTTTCCAGTTCCACCACATGTTGCAATATAAGACAATATAACACCCACAACTGAAAGATTTGTTTGTGTGGATGCCATTTTTTAGTAGTATTTTGTCACATATGCAGTGTAATAAATCATGGATGGATCTTCTGGAGGTAGATTTTGCTGTTGGCCTCCTCTTGATCTCCTCATGTGCATGTGTGTATCCTCCTGCTTCCAAGTTCCTGTTCTATACAGTGCTTTATTATTTGCCTAAAGACCCAGAAACAACCAGTGCTTCTATACTTGTATCCAGCCCTTTGTTTTATTGTGTGAGTTAGTTTGTGGTCATTTGATTAAAACCCATTTACAGGCTGTATTAATGTAAATATGACACAAGACTTTGACACATTGCCCCTTTAGAGTCTCAAGAAAGAACTTATAAAAAAGTCCCTGTCATAGCTTTAGTGGTGCAAGATCTCTATTTGCTGTTGATCATATCACCAAAAACCTGGTGACACACACTTCTGGGGTCTGATAATCCATTCTGTGATAAATACACATTGGGAACATGCTTAGATTTACTTCAGTGGGAAATCTCAACACACATGCAGACTTATAGCAAGTAACTGAGGAATAGACATTATTTTAACACTGTCTCTATGCTTATAGACCTGAATTTATTGGCTAAACTTGGTTTAGTTTTTTAAATTTAGTCACATACACAAATTATGTTTCCTCAAATCCCCAGATGTCTTCTAAACTTTCACAACTGAGAGTCTGACTTTATAATGTATGTCTACACCAGACTCTCTTAACTTCCCTAAATGATAAAATGTGATATATATCACACACATAAACTAAACGAAGCTAAAGATAGTGGAGTTTTTATTGTGCGGATTAAAACATTTAGAGGCTTTGCTCTGAGTAAATATGTAGTTCCTGTAACAGGTGTTTCTCACTCCCCCCTGCAGAGATTCAGTTTTGATACTCGGATTTTAAATCGGAGTGAGCGCTCTTCCCCTCGGCGGCCCATCTCTGTTCCACGCCGTGTACGTCACACGTCGAGCGGCGCATGGCAGTTCGTCACCGTGTCGGTTGGACCCGCCGCGGCTCTCGAGGTTCTGATCGGTTCCATCTTTGTTTGGGTTTAAATTCAGACCCTCGTCTTCGGCCCCCGGAGCAGCTGTCAACAAACAAACACTGACAAGAGTCACTTCACACTGTGAGACGAACGCCGGAAGCCGCTCAGCAAAGCGAAAGTTGCGAGTCGAGATGAGTGTGGAGGCGTACGGGCCGAGCTCCCAGACCCTCACCTTCCTGGACACCGAGGAAGCGGAGCTCCTCGGGGCGGACACGCAGGGCTCCGAGTACGACTTCACCGACTTCACCCTGCCGAGCCAGACCCAGACTCAAGGCCAGACCCAGAGCCAGCTGGACGGACAGGTGCGAGCCGCTCATTTGTGCGAGAGGGGGCTCAGCGAAGCGCGCTTTACTGCAGCTAGCTACAGTTAGCTGCTGTTAGCCGTCTGCTAGCCCGCTATCATTGGATCCGCCGTTAGCGTTAGCGCCATGCTAATTAGCTGTCTGTAGCTCGCAGCTAGCTGGCAAACCCACCAACTAAACTCTCAAAGTAACATTAGTGGTGTTGGTACGCTTGTTTTAATCTGCCCGAAGCAAACCAAACTCACGAGTGTAACTTTATTGATGAGTTGAGGTCACTGACAGTCTGTGGATTTATGATTTACTGCCTCTTTCTGTGCTTTCTAGCCTTCAGCAGTTAGCATTCAGTGTATTTGGTAAAAGCTTGTGTTGTGTTGCAGGTAAATGGTCCTGATGAGGGTCTTCACAACGGGGGAGTGGATGAGTCCGTGGCCAAAGCCAGCCAGCTGCTGGCCGAGCTGAACTTTGAGGAGGATGAAGAGGACACGTACTACACCAAAGACCTGCCTGTGCACGCATGCAGGTACAGAGAGACAAAGATCACAGAACAGCTGTGTTAAACTCTGGATCATTACACTCGATTGTTATATTTAGTGGGGGCCTGATGTGATACACCACATACAGGTCTGAAAAACAATAATTATCTTCACTGAGACACACACACACAACACAGGTCACAACTTTTCTGCTGGTATACTATCAAAGTTCAACAATAGTAGTGTTCAGTCGTGGCTTGCCTGTGTTATTGAGTTTACACAGCACACCAGTCAGCTTCAGTAACAGTTTTTAAATAATTACTGGAAATATGATATTGGTATAGAAAATTATATAACTTTATTTATTGTCCTTCCTGTGATAAAATAATTCTAAATGTACAGTAATATACACATGCACACATGGAAAATGGTTAATGTTGTGCTTGTGGAAATGATAGAGAAGTTACTGAGAGATTAGGGAGGTTTTATCTTCTGAAAAAAATGGTGAAATGTTCTTATTCCATTTAACATTTGATTGTCTCCCAGCCTTGGGATCACTAATTAGAAGAGTGTTTCTAAACAGACCTGAGAGTGTTTGTAAAAGGGATTTCTGGCCACAAATCTTCTTTGACAATGGCACATATACATTTAAACTGCACATTGTTGAACATCAAAAGCTTATGTATATTTGGAAAAATGGTTGAGTTCTAGAAATTTAACAGGGAGTTTGTAAGAGTCCTGTTTACTAGATCCTGTGACTTTTTCTTGTAAATTATTTTAAAACACACACCAACATTACATGTTAGATACAACATACTAACCTTAACTTACACTTAATATCATGTGCGTACTTCCTCTTTATTTCAGCCAGTTTAACCTCACCTTTATAAAGACATGTTTGTGTATTCAATGTAGCATTTTGACTAAATACTTCAGTAACTCAGATGCTGTATTGATTTGTTGTTGTTTTTCAGCTACTGTGGCATCCACGATCCAGCGTGTGTGGTGTACTGCAATACCAGCAAGAAGTGGTTCTGTAATGGACGTGGCAACACATCTGGCAGGTGTGTAGTCTGCTCATCTTCAACTTATTACCTCACATACAAGCACCAGAACATGATGCTACTAAGTTAGACCAAAAAATATTTACACATTAACCCCCCAATTAAACTTTATATAGTAATCACAATAGCAAGCACTACATTACATTTGGACTATTCTATTATTACGTTTTCAGAATTGTTAGATATTATTCAAATGACAGCCAGCCAGGCCTTTTCCACACAGATGAGGTTTGTATGATGTAACTGTAGAACTTTCTAGTGGAGTTACGGAGATTCTGTGTTTGAGTTTATTTTCATTTTTAGGATACAGTTTGATTCCAAGTTTGTCTCGTCAGCTCTTGATATTAGTAATCAATGTAAAAGGTAATGAAACCATGGACCCATTCTACAATGTATGTTTTAGAAGATGTGGTCCATACTGTCTGTCCTGTTATTGGGCTGTGTATAAATATGTTTGTTATGCAAAGTAGTAATGGATTTCTGCAGTTTTCTGTGCTACCAGGACAAATGTCACAGAGATCAAAGTGTTTCTGATTATGTTCTCAACATTTCGCTCTCTGACTTCCAGTCACATTGTGAACCACTTGGTGAGAGCCAAATGCAAAGAGGTGACGCTGCATAAAGATGGGCCACTTGGCGAGACGGTGCTGGAGTGTTACAACTGTGGCTGTCGCAACGTCTTCCTCCTGGGCTTCATCCCAGCCAAGGCCGATTCTGTGGTGGTGCTTCTCTGCAGGTAAGTTCAGAGGGGTCGGCAGCTTCATACATGGGCAGACCGTGCTGTCATCACTGACCACAAATCCAGTATGTCCTGTCACGAGTGTCTTGGAGAACAGCGTAAGACCTCTGTATGCTCAATCATTACGAGCTAGTCTGGAGCATGAACTGAAAGCTAAATATGCAAATTCTTGGTTTGAAACTTCCTGTTTCAAACCAAGAGTTATCATCAGCGTCATCCTTAGGCACAACTGAGGCAGAGTGCCTGAAATGGATGAAAAGTCAAACTGGTAAAAAAAAAAATGGGCAAAAGCTAACAGAACTTTTCCTCATCAAAACTTGAACATGACATTTGATATAACCAGAATAAACACTTTTATTTAAGCATAAATCTACCACCACTCCATAATAGCTGCATGGTGGATTATATAAATTAAATTGAGATTAAACATTACAAAATATAAATATATATAGTATAAAATATAGTATATATTTTTTAACAGGACACAGTGCTTAGTTTATGACTGAAAATCAGAGCCTGACAGATAAGGTTCCCCTAAAGTTGGTTATTAAATAACTAAAATATGTACTGAGTGGGATGTTCTGGAGTCAGAAAACAACTTATCAGTTCTCTCTGATGTAAAACTAAGTAATGGTGACACTGTCCTTAATTACCACATATCATAAAATCTTCTGTGTGTCTGTTCTGCTATTTTATTTTTACTTTTGTCTGAAATGTGACTTGACTGTTGGCCAGATTTGAGTGCTTCCTGCTCTGTGGCAGTTACTTTAACCCAGTCTACAACCACACACACACATGCTGCAAATAGCACTGTGAGATACTACCTTAAGGCACAAAGTGGAGTAACATTTTTACATCCTATGCAAAAATGTGACTACTCTAAAACCCGACACATAAGCTTAACCTGGTTTCTCCATGCAGGCAGCCCTGTGCTAGCCAGAGTAGCCTGAAGGACATCAACTGGGACAGCTCGCAGTGGCAACCACTGATCCAGGACCGCTGCTTTCTGTCCTGGCTGGTGAAGATCCCATCGGAGCAGGAGCAGCTCCGGGCCCGTCAGATCACCGCCCAGCAGATCAACAAGTTGGAGGAGCTCTGGAAGGTATGCAGCTACCTTTTCTCCAGGGTTACATGTTCAGAGCTGTGTAGTAACCAGAAGCTCTTTTCCGGCACTGGTATCCATCTGTGCCTTAACAGTTTTCTAAAAGGCATCTGCCACCATTCATTGTCATTTGTTTGTGGAATAAGAGATTGTGATGTGTGATGTGTGATGTACTTTGTATTGAGACTTGCTTTGACTTTGCTTCCTCCCAGGACAACCCCAGTGCCACCTTGGAAGACCTGGAGAAACCAGGAGTGGACGAGGAGCCACAGCATGTGCTGCTGCGCTATGAGGATGCCTACCAGTACCAAAATATCTTTGGCCCTTTGGTCAAACTGGAGGCTGACTATGACAAGAAGCTTAAGGAGTCCCAGGTAGACGGGTGTTTGTCTCCCCAGCATGTCCATTGTTGTTTATATACAGACGTTCAGGTGACGTTAAAAACTTTCAGAAACCCAGTCATGCATTACAGTTTCACACATATTCTTATGCTGCGGGACATGCACATGAGACCTGGACCACACTGAGACAAGTTTTTGTTTGTTTGAACTATGTTTTGTCACTTTATTTAGATGGCATCTGTAGGGTTACAGGAATAATGTCACCACGATGAAACCTTATAATGCTGACTTCTTTATTATAAGTTGATTTTATATTTATATTTTTGCTTTTGCAGACTCAAGACAATATAACGGTCAGGTGGGACCTGGGACTGAATAAAAAGCGGATTGCCTATTTCACACTGCCCAAGACGGATTCAGGTGGTAATTCTCTGAGCTTGACTTCCTCCCAGTGGTTCTGTGGTGCAGATAGAGCCCCCCCTCATCCCCCTTCAGTTCTCAGAATTGCACGCAACTTCCCACAACCCTGCATCTCTTGGTGGCATGTGTGCTTGGTTTTGTTTTTTGTTGTGGGATTTTTGTGTCGTTTGTGTGTGTACGGTACTGTATCATTTGGTTTGTGAACATAGCTCATCCTCCTTATTTTTTTTTTTTGTGGGTTGTTTATTTATTTATTTTTAAGCATAGAATGCTTTTTAATTTGTGTCCTTATATCAATTCCAGATATGCGCCTGATGCAAGGTGACGAGATCTGCCTGCGCTACAAGGGAGATCTGGCCCCGCTATGGAAAGGGATCGGCCATGTCATCAAAGTCCCAGACAGTATCCTTTTACACTGTTACTTTAGCAGTTGCATATGTATAGTCCTTTGCGCTACAGCGTCCTCAAGTCTAGGTCATTACACTGGCACTTATCCCAAGTACAGTCTAACTTTAAAAGACTGGTATAGACAACACAGTCCCACCCACCTCCGCCTACTTAAAAAGAATTAAGAATAATGTTGGACTTCCTTAACAGCCAATTTTAAAGACTATGGAGATGAAATAGCCATTGAGTTGCGGAGCAGTGTTGGAGCACCTGTGGAAATCCCCCACAACTTCCAGGTGGACTTTGTGTGGAAGTCCACTTCCTTTGACAGGTAGGCTGAAGTTTTATACCCCTAACTTCCTAATGTGTGTGAACTTATGTGCATGCGCTTTACCTTTGTTAAATCATCACATTACTCTTCCCCTGTGAAAAGTGAGCAGAACATTAATGATGTCCTTGATGTCGTCTTGTGAAATCTATGTTTGTCATTTGTGAAGTAAAGAAAAATGTCACCCTCTTTTTGTACAGACAGAAATTTTGTGATGATTCAAATAAGTGATAATAGCATTTGTATCTGCGTTGCTGCAGGATGCAGAGCGCCCTGAAGACGTTTGCGGTGGATGAGACCTCTGTGTCAGGCTACATTTACCACAAACTGCTGGGCCACGAGGTTGAAGATGTCACCATCAAGTGCCAGCTGCCAAAGCGCTTCACTGCCCAGGGCCTGCCCGACCTCAATCATTCACAGGTCAGGCCTCACTCTGTGCCGAGTTCCTGTTATTGCTGCTCACAGGAACCTGCCTTTAAATCATGACATGAACACGATCATTAAAAAGCAGTTGAGTTCATTCCCACAGATTTATCATGTACATCACTGCACCAATATAGTGCAGCTATTTTTTTAAAGAAATTTTTAAAATACAAAGGCAGTGCATAGTTTTTATTAAATAGGGTAAGTCTTTATTTTTTTGTTTTTTTTTGTTTGTTTTTGTTTTATTTTGGTGCTAATGTGGGATGTGGATCTCACATTGTGATTATTGCAAGCAGATTGAGTGGAGTACAAGTTGTGTTCTACGAGCGTGTTCTTTTTTCAGGGTAGATGTTTTAAGAAAGACTTGATGGTGTGTATTTGCAATAGTTCAACTAGTCTGAATCCTCTTCTTTTGTTACTTGTATGTCCAGGTTTACGCTGTGAAGACGGTGCTGCAGAGGCCTCTCAGTCTGATCCAGGGTCCTCCTGGCACTGGAAAGACCGTCACCTCTGCTACTATCGTCTACCACCTGTCCCGACAAGGCAATGGGTAAGAAACAAAAGACTTGCATACTTAAAGAAACGTGCAATGTTATAACCTTTGATATATTTTGATATATTTGAAATTCCAGCAGCTGTATTTTACTGTTCTGTCCTAACTATTTATGCTGTCTGTGTCTGTGCGCATGCAGACCAGTTCTGGTGTGTGCTCCCAGCAACATTGCTGTGGATCAGCTGACTGAGAAGATCGACAAGACTGGACTGAAGGTTGTCAGGCTGTGCGCTAAAAGCCGGGAGGCCATTGAGTCACCAGTGTCATTCCTGGCTCTGCACAACCAGATCAGCAACATGGACAGGTTGGTGGCTTGTCGGGAAGGTGACTCTGAACTTTAAAGATTTAGATGCTTGACTGCTGTCTTGTATCCACACTAGTTTCATGGCTAGCTGGCCAAACACAAGTGGTTTGTCATCTTATTGCTTTATTACTTTTTACACCTCCATAGTCTTCCTGTTTTGTCACTTGGTTTTCATATTTCACCACATTTTCTCACTCACTCATTCCTGTCAGGATTGTTTATCCCAACAAGAGCAACCAAATCTTGTAAAATTAGTGAAAGAGATCTTAATTTAATTTTTTATTTATTGGAGTATTCGATAACTGAGAATATAAAACGCTGGATTTGAACTTGGAAATCTTGCAGATATAAGAATTTTTTCTCTTAATGCACAGAGGCTGCCACCTCATGGTGCGGGTGTACTGAGATCAGAAGGTCTCAAACTGTCCAGTGCAGAAGAAGGAGAGATATGAAGCAAAACTAGTGCCTGATATTGAAGGGACAGGAGCTTACTGGTGTCATAAAAGCAACAGAAAGTTAGTTGTTATAGTTTGACCTGCTGATTTGGCAGCTCGCCAACCGTCAATAACGGTGGCTGCAGCAGTAGCAATAGTGGCTGAGACACACAGCTCATGGAGGCAATAAAGATACTTTAAAACCCTTAACACCCGCAATTGGCGTTTCCTTATTGGACTGATAACTCTTAAAATGTTAACACACAGATGTAATACACATATGTTCAGGTGCAGTGTCACTTACACACTCTGATTATATTATCATCTCATGTCTGTTGTGAATAAACTTCTACGAGTCTGTTTAGAAATTATAAAAAAGACTCCTTATATATATCTACCTATATATCTATTCTAGAACTTGCCTGTTATTTGAATTATTTAAGTAATCCAGGATAGTCGTCTGTCTGTCTTTGGGTACATTGTAGACATTGCATACTTTTCATGGCAAAAAATAATGGCAACGTTATCCTTCCTGTTTACTTACTCCAAAAGTTATGGGACCTGTAGTTCCAAGAGGGGCCAGGAAGAGCTTTTCACATTTTTTTTTTTCCACCACTCCCTTATATCGCAGATTAGGTTAGCGTTGTGTAACTCTTGTGTGTGTTATCTGTCGTCACCCTGATGCGTGGTTTGTCTCCTCAGTATGCCGGAGCTTCAGAAACTACAGCAGCTGAAGGATGAGACCGGCGAGCTGTCGTCTGCTGATGAGAAACGCTATAGGGCTTTGAAACGCACCGCTGAGAGGGAGCTGCTCATGGTGAGGAGGAGCCTCAAAGTGTTGAACAAAAATAGCTCAAGGTGGATACCCAGGGGTTTTCACGGTACATGATTTCCTGTTGCTGCAGCTGGGAGTCGTACAAAGAGCTTCAGCTTTTCAGCCACAGTGCAACAAGTAGTTCTGGTCATGCAATTTAAAAAGTCAATCCGTTTGTGACTATTATGAGTGTGGTGATAACCTGCTTGATCTTGTTCTCATCTGCGCTCACCACAGACCTGTGTTAGTAACCACTTGACAGGACGATAACCGCATCGTGTACTCCCTCCTCTGTTGGATAATAATAATCTTCCTCTTTGTTGTCCAGAATGCTGATGTTATCTGTTGTACCTGCGTCGGGGCCGGTGACCCTCGTCTGGCCAAGATGCAGTTCCGCTCCATTCTGATTGATGAGAGCACCCAGGCCACCGAGCCAGAGTGCATGGTGCCTGTGGTGCTGGGAGCCAAGCAGGTACACATACACGTACAAAGTTAAATAGCAACTGATCTCCAACCCTACAGCTGCATGAATCCTGTGGGTAGTTTAAAAAAAAAAAAAAAAACACAACCGCAATTGCTCATGTTTTATTTTCATCAGTTATTCACTGCGACAGTTGTAACTGTTTTATATTAACCCAGCTGTCACACTTTTGTCATTTGTCCTCCTTCTTCCAGCTCATTCTGGTAGGAGATCACTGCCAGTTGGGCCCTGTGGTGATGTGTAAGAAGGCAGCCAAAGCAGGTCTGTCCCAGTCCCTATTTGAACGCTTGGTGGTTCTCGGAATCCGGCCGATCCGCTTGCAGGTCCAGTACCGCATGCACCCCGCTCTCAGTGCCTTCCCCTCCAACATCTTCTATGAGGGCTCCCTGCAGAATGGCGTCACTGCAGGTTGGTCAAGACTCAGCAGTTCATTATCTGGTTTGATGGAGGGTTCAAATTATTTCTCAAATTAGCAGGTAAAAAGATCTATAAGATGCTTTTTTTAAGACTAAATATAATGAAATCTTCCTATTCTCCACAGCTGACCGCATCAAGAAAGGCTTTGACTTCCAGTGGCCACAGCCCGACAAACCCATGTTCTTCTATGTGACTCAGGGTCAGGAGGAGATTGCCAGCTCTGGAACCTCCTACCTGAACAGGTAACATCACACATTTTTCTTGGGTTACTTTGTTTAATTTACCTCCAAAAACTAAGTAATTGATAATATACTAATTGCAGGGAATACAGTCATTGGGAATTGGGTAAATGTAGCTCGCACTAAGGGGCTTTCTTGTGTAGTGAAAGTGCTCATTAATTTGCTGCTGAAATATTCCTGATCCTCATTGTTTGCATTGTGTGCAAAGCTGAGCCACCTTAGTTTACTCCCAATAACTGGCTGTACTTTTCCAGTGCTGAGCAGCTCAGTGTTTCACTAATATGGATGTTTTTAAGGACTGAGGCCGCTAATGTGGAGAAGATCACCACCAGGCTGCTGAAGGCTGGAGCCAAACCCGACCAGATCGGCATCATCACCCCATATGAGGGTCAGCGCTCCTACCTGGTCCAGTACATGCAGTTCAGCGGCTCCCTGCACACCAAACTCTACCAGGTAACACACACACACACACACACACACACACACAGATAGCTTGTGCAAAATCAGTTTTTACTATGCGATAGCCTCCTCATCCTCATCTTGTCCTGTCCCACCATAGCAAGTGGAAATTGCCAGCGTGGATGCCTTCCAGGGCAGAGAGAAGGACTTCATCATCCTGTCTTGTGTTCGTGCCAATGAGCACCAGGGCATCGGCTTCCTGAACGACCCGCGTCGTCTCAACGTGGCGCTGACCAGAGCCAAGTAAAAAACTCAGTCCAGCTGTTAAGACATCACAGTAGATAGAAGTGGCACAGCATATAGCCAGCTTATTAATGTATGATGAGATGATTTTCCTGTAAAAATTTATTAGGAAACATGCTGATAAAATACTTTTGATGGCGAGACATAGATGGCTAGAGAGATCAGACGTGCCTGTAAATGTATGTAGGTGTTTATCATGTGAATAATAAAATCACTTCTATTTCTGATTATTTCTACACACAAAAACTTGTGCCAGGATAATTGGAAAGATGCAGATCAGGAAAAGTCTACACAAAGTGATTTTTACCCCGTCCCTCATCAGCAGTTATGTGTGTGTGTTGTGAATGAAGGTATGGTGTGATCATTGTGGGGAACCCCAAGGCCCTCTCCAAGCAGCCGCTGTGGAACAACCTGCTAAACAACTACAAGGAGCAGAAAGTCCTTGTGGAGGGACCCCTCAACAACCTGAGGGAGAGCCTCATGCAGTTCAGCAAGCCCCGCAAACTGGTCAACACCATCAACCCTGTGAGCAAACCCATTATGCTCTGGATGCAAACACTATGAGGATTTGCTTTACAGATGTTTTCCACATCCCTTAATTAGCCACAGTGATTTATTTTAATTTTACTTATACATATTTTGATAACTGATTTGATCATTTATGCCACTTTTTAGTCAAATGTCCCAAAAGTGAGCTGTTTTCATCTTCTCACATGTGAATATTTGCTAGTTTTTGTAGTCCTCTATGCAACTGTACAAAACGGTGATTGTGTGGTGTTTTCCAGGGTGGACGTTTTATGAGCACTGCGATGTACGATGCCCGTGAGGCCCTCATCCCTGGTTCTGCCTACGACCGCAGCAGTGCTGGTATTTATTTGATATATGTTTTGTATCTTATTGTATGATATAACTAAAGATGATAATCAGCAGAGCTATGCTTGCCTGTTTTTTTTATTATTATTATTAATGAGTCTTGTTCTGTGTGTTTTTTTTTTTTTTTTTTTTTTCAGCTGGACGTCCATCCAACATGTACTTTCAGACTCATGACCAAATCGGGATGATTGGGGCGGGCCCTGGTCACATGGCTGCTATGAATATTCCCATACCATTCAACCTGGTGATGCCGCCAATGCCCCCGCCCAGTTACCTGGGTCAGAGCAACGGCCCTGCTGCAGGTACAGCACTAAGATAGCTGATGCATATGTAAAAAGTAATTAATACAAAATTGATCAGGGTATGGAGACAAATGTTGCAGTTTCCCATGCCTGAAAAGCATAATTAAAACTGTAGTACAGGACTTGTACATATAAATGAACGTTCTTTACATTCAAGCCCTTTTCAAATGAGTTCACACATTTGCTGATTAAGCCCGTCACCACCAGGCAAATCCCTTTCACATTTACTAGAGGTTTTCAGTCTAATGTCTGTGACGAATTTCCCGCGCTGGCACACCAGGAATAATGTAGAATTGTTGCCGTGGTTACTTTGAAGTTGATGTTGAATTTGAAGACTCCATTTGAAGGGGTGGTGGAGATGTAACGAGCTCACCTGTAGGTAGACGTAACAATAGTCAATAGTAGTAATGTAATCTCACAACCAGAGGAGGGAGACAAAAGCTGCACTCCAGTGTTTGTTGAACTGAAGTGAAACTACAGTATGGACAGTGTTACTTCATTTAGTGTTATGTGCTTTGAACTTTTGATAAAAAGAGTTGACCATCTACAAGTCAAGTTACAGATTATGAAATCACACTCTGTCCACCAGCAATAATACCCAATATACTGCAAGCTTTGAGTCTTTGTGTTTCCTCTCCCATCTGGGGTAAACAACACATTACCACTTTAGACCTTACGTTTATTTAGACTCAGGTTCTGATCTTTTTCCTTAAAGGTCGCGGAGCCATGAAGGGTAAGCCTGGGCGTGGCGGGCGGCAGAGGGTCCGCGGCTCGGGAAACCAGGGTTCCAGTCAGGGTAACGGACCAAACAGCCAGGCCAGCCAGGATGGGGCCTCCCAGTCCTTCTCCCAGGGGCCACTGACACAGGGCTACATCTCCATGAGCCAGCCCTCTCAGATGAGCCAGCCTGGCCTTTCCCAGCCAGAGCTGTCCCAGGTAACACATCACTGTCACTTAATGAAAGAAGATCCATCGAATACATACTTTTCTTTTTTTAATTCAGAAAATACACATATATGTATTTAGTTGGTGCTTTGTGCCTTATTGTGAATTATTACTTGTTTATCATAGACTTTATATTGATAAGAATATAAATAATGATATATAAATGAGGTAGGAATGATATAAGGTTCTGACATAGAGCTCACTGAGAAGGAAAACGTGTCTAATGTTGTCTCTGTCCTGTGTTTTCCAGGACAGCTACCTGGGCGACGAGTTCAAGTCCCAAATCGATGTGGCTTTGTCCCAGGACTCGACTTACCAGGGAGAACGCGCATACCAGCATGGTGGGGTGACTGGACTGTCACAGTACTAGAGTGTAAGTACATAAAACATGTGCTTTGTAGGTACAGTATAGCACATTTAAGGTTTGGGACGTAGTGCAGTTATTGTGTTTTCTTACTAAAAGAAATGGGTCGCTCTCTTTTGACTGACCACATCCAAATCAGTCTCACAATCTGTAATACTGGCAGAATTAACATTTCCTAGGCAAATAACTTTTGTTTTTTACTTTTTTTATTCTATAGGCCCAGTTTAGATTTATTTTTTTACCTTCTCCAGCTTGTAAGAATTTACACATTTTCCTGCTTCCTCAGCACTACAGAAACTAAACAGACCTTTGATTATTTGATCACGTGGCTATTAGTGTCTTTGTGTTGTGAAGTGTCTTACCTGCACCAATGTAAAATTCACTGTCCTTGATAAATGGGACTGTGCCTTTTGAGTGATTTATTAGAGTTTAGCAGGGCGATTTTGCAGGCTCTTAAGGTAATTAGTACTGAATCTCTTCTCATTAAATGAATTATTTTGTTCCACTGGAGACAAACATGATTCTTTCAGTTGGAGACATCTGACCTGATGTTCAAGTCTCTGCTAAAAGCAGTTTTAGTCATTGGTTTTGGGTCATCACTGTTTAAGTCTTCTTTGTGTTGTGGCTAAAAAGGTCCTAAACATATTCTGTATTCTGCAGGTCACTTGAAGAAGGGAGCTAGGCCTGAGCTGAGCTTAGTTCATCAGCTTTTTAATCTGGGAAATAATAAAAACATAAAATGGATACCTGTTTTCCTCTGCTACAACCGAAGCACCACCGAGTGAAAGCGACGGGATAGCGAAACCAATCCAATGACCAGCGAGAGAAATAAGAGGGTAGAAGAAGAGAGCACGAACAGACGGGCGGGAAGATGGCAAGAGAGGCCGAGAGAACAAGCGAGAGGCAGGGACCGCTGTCCGTGCAAAGTGAAGGAGGGAAGTCGAGAAGATGGCGGCGTGTGGTCGAGCTGCTGAGGGAACCTGAGGGGAGATCTCAACGGTCTTGTGGGAATCCAAATGAGGCTCAACTCCCAACAAAATAATCCAACCAACCCCTTCAGCCCATGGCCTCCAGAAGAGAAAGGAAAGTATCTTCTCTTCAGATGGTGGTCGGAGCTTTCCAGATGAATTTGAAGAACCTGTTCTCCAAACTTGAAGGGGAGCAGCGTTGCAGAAAGCCATCGAACAGGTGACACAAAGTCCCCATGCTAAAAGCTGGTTGGTCACCCAACCTGTACCTTTTTTTTTGTATGTTTTAATTTGGTTTATCGTGGGAGTAGTGCGGCACCAACGATCTTCTATTGGGCCCAAAAACCTCAGCAGCCTCTGAAGGAAGCAGCAGTCGACACACCCTCTCAAAGAGGAAGTAAAAACACGGTTTCTGTGCTTGAGTCTGAGATTAAAGAGCCTTGGATTGAAAAACCTTTCATTTGCCTTGAGAACCACTGGCTCACTCACAAGGTCTTTAATTGGGTGGTCTCGACCACTCGTCAGTGGTGGAGTGGCACGGGGATTTCAGACTGTTTTTTCAAGGCATGACACGCGAATCCCACAGATATCGCGACCATCATGGGACAGTTTTTTCTTCTCTGAAGTACCTTTCTTATCACAGAGCACAAAATTGCAAAAAAGTCATCGAAACTATCAAACATGACCAGCATTGAATATTCAACTCAATGTCACTTGATGTTTCAGCGAAGGCTTTTCCTTATTTTAATCTTCTGAAAGCAGGGGTTGTTGATGTCCCACTGTGCTTCATGACCAGATGTCTTTTTTAAAACACTCTGTGTACGCTTAGATTGGCAAATGCTTCAACGCTTTGCATCGACTGATTCCTCAGGGGATTGTGGACTGTCCACGCTCATCACACAAATCCCTGCATGAGATGAAAAAAACCAAACAAGGGGGCAGGGGGATAAGGATGATGGTAGTCGAGGCTTACAGGCGGTCGTGGCAATCAATCCACCACAGGTAAGGAGTAGAAAAGGAAGGTGGCTGAGGGAGAAAAGGATATGGGAGTTTCCACGTCTGGAAAACAAGTTCAGGTCATTGCCAGGGTTAAAAATGAGGGAAAACGTGGCATTAGGACTGTCCAGTCCCAATCAGTGACCACACATTAGATTCAGTTGTAAACCAAACTAAAAAATGTCATCTCACACAGCATTTTGATTCTGTGAATAATGTTCACATGACAAGGAATATGGCCAGCCTGATGACTGTATTGTCCAGCCACACAAATATTAAGATGAGCCAGGGTTGGAAAAAAAAAAGTTAAACAAAGGAGATTTATCTAAAATCTCAACGCAACCCTAAGGTTTAAAAATCAATCTGAAAGATCCTCCATTCCTGTGTGGATTCTAATATTTGTGACACTTTACCAAACCCCAGTTACACACAGTGGAGATGCTGTCAGTCCTAATCAGAAGATGGCAAGGAGATAAATGAGCAGTGAATTAGAAGCGTGAATCAGTGCCTATAACCAATCACCTTCAGATAAACAGCTGCAGCACAAGCATGAATGTAGTTAAAAATCAAACTACCAGCATAAAAAAATAAACCTTCCAGACATCAGAGGGCTCCAGAAAACCACAGAAAAGGACTTGTTGTGTTTTATTTTTTTTAATAAAATCAGGCCAGGTACTGATGAGGTCAGTGAGTTTAGCAGCTGGGTTGTTTCTCAAAGGACAGGCGGATGAAAAAAGCCACCTTCCTTCTCTGTGGAGTTAAACAAATGGAGGCTGGTAGAATTTCTTTTTCCTTCTGTGGACTTTTGATTTGTGCAAAGCTGTTTCGCCTGCATTATGTATTCCTTGTAGAGATCCTCTCGAGATTCATGTGGATCCTGAACCCTCTTCCTGGAGAACTGTGTGAACCTGAACCTTGAGTTGATCCAAACCTTTGCTTTTGTCAGAAGATTCGCTGCTTTGTGTGTCATTGTTTTGTTCATTTGGGTATTACTTAGCCATTTTGTGTAGTTTTGCTAAAAAGCTGTTTTTGTAGCAACTTGCTGGCAACACAAATGAGGCAGACGTGTTTCCTTTCATTAGTTTTGTATCTTCTCCTCAAATTGTCAGAGGGATTGTAGTTTGTTTTGTTTTTTTTAAACTCTTCCAGGAAAGATGCTTTCTCAACACAGTAAGAATGTACTTCACTGTTCTCACCTGCTTCTCATTTCAGACATGTGACAATCATGTTGAGTAGATGTTTCCACATTTAACTGACTTAGAAATCGTTCTGTTCGGTCAACATTGTGCAAATCTTTAATTTGTGCTATGAATTAGTTTCACATATCAACCCGTTCACTGAAATCCTAACATGTTATAGCTTTAAGAACCTGCTGCCGTAATATTGTATTGCTTTGGTGTTTTTTCCATCTTCTGAGTCACAATGAATTGCAACATGTGCAGTGATCATTGAAGAAGTGATTCAGTTGTAGATTAGTTGTTTGCATCCAAACTTTTGATTCTCTATGTCAACAGGCGGAGATCAAATAAACGACCTAGACAGCTCAATGTGATGTAAATACATATTTGAAGCGATGAGCCTTATTTGCAGTGAAGTTTCATCACAACATGGTTGTTTCTTGTTAAACTGAATCAATAAAGGCTGTCAAGTTGAGTGGATGTTTTTATGGTATGAAATTCAGCACAAATACGAAACTATTACAGATATTGCACAATAATAAAAATTGTCCTATGTACACGGGTCACAGCAGCAGTTTTCACACTGTTGCCTGTGAAGCCTTTTTCTTTTTCATCTGTTTTCTCTTCATCAGTTTCTTTTTCAGCTGTCCACGTTTCTGTTTCTGAATGCTCTCTTGAATTTTCTGTTTAAATTTTTTCTTCTGACTCCTGATCTTCTCCAGCTCGGCCCTCCTCTTTGCTTCCAGGTCTGGATCCTGAAATGGCAATTTGATCATGGGTCATTTTAAATCATCAGTCTAACTCAAAGCAAGTCTCATGCCATTTTTAGAGAAATGTGTACAGATCATAGTTTAATAGACATAGTTTGATGTTGGACAGGATTGGTGAAGTGAAGAATGAAAGCCTGCGTTGCAGTACCTTAGCCTGAAAACCAGACCCATTTTATTTCAGAGTCACCGCTCACATCCCTGATTTGTTTAACAATACAACAGAAAATGAACACAGATGTGTGGAGGCAGTGGAACAGAAACCCCGCTCACTTCATGCTCACACTGACAGTAACAGACAAACTTCAACTAATAATGTGTTTTACAGGTTATTTTCCTCAGAGAGGTCCCATAAAGAACCACGTTATATAGTACTGATTGTCGGGAAAATACACCTGAATCGTGCATAAGAAAAAAGATTTTCGGAGAAATGCCCTTGAAATAATTGTTCCTGGTAAACTTTAATAAGTCAATTTGTTTGGCATTGGAAACTTAATATATGTTGTAGTTTATATTTCCTGTAGACATTTAAAATGCATGTTCAGCTGACCCGCTGTGTGCTGATGTTTAAATACTCTGGGTTGGGTAATGCTAGGACTGAATTAAATGGAGGTATAGTGGCTGAAAACTAATTAATACCACATCTTTTCCAAAAGATGAACATAAATTCACATTTGTATATTACTTTCTCTCTAGGAACTTACAGTAAGCTGTAAAATACACTGAACTTGACCTTTTGTTGCTTCTTGGTGGGGTTCACACATTAAATGAATCTGTATTAAAACAAATGTTTGGCTGTTAAATAAAAAAAAAAAGATAAAGAAAGAAACTTACCTTCCCCTCCAAGATCAGCTGTTTTCTCTTGTTAATCTCCTTTTTCTCATCAAAGTCTGTTGACTCAAGTTTCTACAGCACAGAGAAGAGTTTACCATTAAAACATTAAAGTCATGTAGTTGATGTTCTGCAGTCTAAAACTAAGTGTCCGGTCTGAAAGTATAAACACCCACAATTCAATGTTGTCAGTCATTGAAGTCAAAGAAATGTTTTTTTAGACACTGGTTCAAACTTCATCCATCATGATTATCGTCCCAAACACCAGAAAGATTCAATTTATACCAACTGTCATAATAATACAGAATAATAGAGAGATGATAATAATAATGGGGGGAGGCGTTCATACTATTTCACACTCTCGTCTGGTCACGTTGACCTGGGTGAGGATCTTCAGGACTTCTTTCTCCTCCACTGGATATTCCTTCAGCTTCGTGTCTGTAGGAACACAACACATCAGTTTGTCAAGTTAAACCACTTTTGTAGATGATAAACTGAGAATCCAGTTTATTGGGTTTTCTAGTAGGTGGCTAAAGCAATGTAATTGTGCTCCTATGTGGAGCTGGACCTCATCACTTTCTTGTGCTTTTCAGTTCTGTAATAAAAGCCAGATACAGAGTATTAAAACTGTACAATAGAAGAGCTACTTGGATCATCACACCTCTTTCAATAAACAAAATGATCAGCTATATGAATGAATTTTAACACTGGTGTTCATGATCAGACAAAAAGCACAAGAACTAAAGAACATAATCATTAGAATAAAGTCACCAAGCTGAAATGTCACACATCCTACCCTGACATTAAGATGTTTGTATTCTTTGTGACTGAACTGTAGATTTATGGATTTATTCCTTTGAGCTCTTGAGATGCGCATGGAGGAGAAGTTAATTTGTTCCCTGTTTTAATTCACTCTTTATAACCAGGTGACTCACTGTTCTGTGCTTCGATGGCGTGGACCAGGTGGATGTCGTACTGTGTCACCAGCGTGATGGACACGCCGTTCCTCCCTGCAGAGGAAGAAAATCGTGAGCTGCTGTTTGAGACGTGCAAACGATCCAGTCCAAGTCACTGATGGGGGATGTGAGGATGATTTACTAAAAGAAAACGTGAAAGGTTACCTGCTCTTGCTGTTCGTCCGACTCTGTGGATGTAGATCTTGGGGAGGCCGGGGGTGTTGTGGTTAATGACGACCTGAACAGTTGGAATATCCAAACCTCTGTGACAGGACAGGAGGGAATGAAAACAAGGTGATCTCAGTCCATCTACAGTGAAATCTCTCAGTCTGTGACAGCTTTGAGAAGAACTGACAGATGATTTTGTAAAAGCCTAATTAAACTTTTTAATGAATAAAGACCAACATCGTCCCTGATTCGGGAAGCGGCTCAGCAGAGCTTCTTACCTGGCAGCCACGTCTGTTGCAATCAGGATTTTGTAGACGCTGGCCTTGAACTTAGCGAGGTTTGCAAACCGTTGTTTCTGGAGGAGATAAGAGGCAGACGTTCATTCTGCAGGCCCATTCATCTGGTTTAATCTGCTTTAATCCCTCACACCGACGGTTTCTATATTATCATCGCAGGGGCTTTGTGCTCGCTTTGTTCCTTTCTTTGTCACTTTAATGAGATAGATATGATTCTCACATCCAGCACCAGCCTGTCGAGGTGGGATCATGCTCTCACCTTTTTCTCGCACAAAGCAAACTTATATTATTTTTATGTGTGAACTTAATTGATCAGTCAAACAGATTCTGATAAAGACTGTCCTTCAGTTGTCTCACCTGTTTCATCATGGAGTGCAGGGAGATGGTTGGGAAGTTAAATTCGCGCAGCATCATGGTGAGGATTTTGCAGTTCCTGAGAAAGAATTGTTTTATGTAATAAAAATGCTTTTTCATATGAACTGCAACATGTACATCCCTGGCTGGTTTCAAAGACATAAAAATAAATATCTCCCCCATGTAAGATAATTTTTTACTCACCTACTTTATAAAAAAGAAATTAAGAAATAAAAAAGAAAGAAATAAAAAAGACACAAATTAAATCTATTTGTAATAAACAAAATCACAATCGCATTCAGTAAAACTGCAGCCTAAAGATCATCATGGAGTTGAATCCATACCAAAGGTTGGTGACTCTCTCCAACTCTTTCCTTTAGAGAGCCTGAACTGCAGCACAGTCACTACAATGCTTAAGATTGCGCGAGCACACATGGACATCATGTCTATGGCATTTTAATGACTTCTTACTTGCACGTGTTGGTGAAGATGATAATGGACCAATCGTCGTGCTCATCAGTAAACTTCTGGATCAGGTGGACCAGGTAGGCGTCCTTCACCTTCTCTGGAGTGAGGATATACCTCTGATCCAGCTCTTCCACTGTTCGGGTCCTATTAACAACAATAATGTGACATTTCACTGTTCTCTGTTGCCAGAGAGCTTTCAGAGCTCGTAGTGAAGAACAAAGACTACAGAGCTGGAGCAGATTCAGGTTCACAAAAAGGTTGCAAAAGGAGGATCTTAAAAAAGTGGAAATCTGCTCAACGAATAAAAAACGGATGCAATTGTAAATTTTCTTCCAACATCATAGCTCAATAAGCAGCAATATTTAAACCTCTAGCAGGAAACACAAGATGCGCAAAGATAAACCGAGACAAAAACAAGGCACAAAGGAGTGTGTCAGCTTGTAGGCATCAATCACCGATTTATTCTGCCCCAGCTTTAACTCTGCTGTCACTGGTATGATGCTTTCTGTTCCACATCACAACCGTCTTTGAACGCACCTGCATGAGTTTGTGTCTGCACATGTCTGAAGGCTCTGAGCGCTCCAGCAGAGGGCTCATTCAGCCGTGCTTAACATTTCTGCTCCCACTATTTGCACGGCCCTCCCTTAACACTCAAAGGGCATTTGTGCGAGAGATGAACTTCAGCCATTAGTTGCAGCTCAGATGAGATAACGGGCGAACTGAGCTTCCGTGGCCGGTGCTCCTGTTTCATGAGTAACATGCAAGATTTCTCACACAGGAAGCATCTGAGATGGGGCGCAAAAGCTTTAATCTGGCCCCGAGTTTTCTCTTCCACCTTTTGTTAATGAAATATGATAAATATAATATCGAAATGACATCTGTATCGTCTTGAATTTGGTTTGGCTGATTTGGCTACTCACTCTGATGTGCTCTCCCAGAAGAAGGGTTTGTTCATGGCAATGTTCTTCAGCTCATGCAGGGTGTCGGTGAGAGTGGCGCTGAACAACAGCGTCTGCCGTTTAGCCGGTAAAATCCCCAGGATCGTCTCCAGGTCTTTGGTGAAGTCTGTGCAGCCTTGCTCCAGCAGCCGGTCCGCCTCGTCCAGAATCTGACAAACACGGAGGACGATATAACAGACTGCATTAGTCTGCTGTTGAAAAATTGCAGCTTCACAAGCCCAAACTTGACCTTAATATTTTTAAACATGTAAACATTAAAATGACAACTATTCTCATCATATAGAAATACAAAAATTCAAGCAATAATAAAACTGATTTCAGCACAGACTCCACATAGTTTCAAGCATCTGTATAAAATCCTGTCCTATAATAAATAATAAATCCTGCCAACTGAGCAATTTTATGTTCATTAGCTGCTAAAAAGTAAACAATTAAAGATATATAAGATAATATGGGGCTCCACATAGAAAAGCCTAGTATCAGTTTGTGACAGCATGTTAAGACTGTCCTGAGAAAAATAAAGCATTTTGTTGCACAGATGGTATGAATGTTTTTCTTTCCTGGTCTGAACTTAGTCCAAACACAGCCAGGCACATCTGAAAGCAGCAGCAGAGTCGAGGCGTTGCAACCTCATCCAAAAGTCTCAGTTCCTGAACTCACCAGAAACTGGATCTTGCTCATGCTGAAGGTGTTTGAGCTGCGGATGTGATCAGCCAGCCGGCCCGGCGTCGCTACGACTACATGCGGTTGATTGGAGAGCTCCAGGGCCTGGCTCACCATGTCTGTCAGGGACACAACAGAGGAGAAAGCTCAGACAGAAACAACAGTGACTGGAAGCAAAATTTCATCTGAGTTTACACAGTGATGAAACACTGGGGCTTTACTACTCCAGCAGACTCTCTGTACACATAACAGAGGAGTGGCTGCAAAAGGTTACACACATAAAGACAACTGAATCTGATTTATGACTGTAACCAGAGTGATATTGGCTAATGAATTTCTCAAGCTACAACCCTGCCAGTCTTGTCCAAAGGAAATCAAAAGATGTGACATCAGCAAGTTTTCCCAGGACATTTATTTGCTGTCATCTTTGTGATTTAGCCCGATGTTTCCTCTGCAGCCATGTTGGCTGTGTAGCTGCTGCTGAATGAACAGAAAGGAAAGCTGCCTGTAGATGTGTGTAGTTACCCATTCCCCCGACGATGATGCAGTCTCTCAGACCCAGAGGCTTCCCCAGGACTCGAAACTGCTCTGCAATCTGATAGGCGAGCTCCCTGCATGACATCACATCACATACAACATCATCAGTTGGGAAAATGGGATGCTTTAAACATAATTCCCATTCCCATAGTTCCATATTCCCATAGTTAATATCAATAACGTGCATTGCGGGTGTGATGGAAACTCTTTCACTTGAAAACTGTTTTTATTCTGTTTTCTTCATGAGCTGAAAAAGATCTGCGTTGAAACCCTGAGTGACAAACTTTAAATGATCCAGGAGAGACAAAATCATGAATTTGTAACTTAACATATGGTAATGATGTATTTCAAAAATTGATAATCTTTATCTCCTGGCTCAGACACACTGTTTTAAAACTGTTTGATTCTGTTCTGGCCAAACAGGGAACACTGCCTCACTTGGGCACATGATGTTTTTACTAACATTAGATGCTTTGCACGGTACATCAACTGGACTTTGAGATATAGATGTGAAGGAAACAGGATTCTGAATGAACTTTAAGGTACCAACATGAATCCTCAACGTACATTCAGTGGTTTGGAATAAGACTCTTTATGTCTCCAACATTATCAGGTGTATCTGACACACCAAGGTGCTGACTATTTACACTGTGCTGTTAAAAACAAAGAGCCATTGAGCTTTTATTTTGAAAGACTGCCAACCTGCCCTCTGAAGCGTTAGAGCACTAAAACATGTACTGTAAACACAATGAACTGTAATTTCTTTCAATATCAGGAATGACACAACCAGATGTGACCAATAATGAACAGGAGGAAGCATCTGATAAAGATAAGGCTTGCATTAAAAAATAGCTGATTTCCAAACATATTTTGATGATGGTTTTTCTGACACAGCACTTACCTGGTGGGAGTGAGCACCAGGCAGAAGATGCCATACGGGTCCTCTGACAGTTTCTGTAGCACTGGCAGCACAAACGCTGCAGTCTTCCCACTTCCAGTCTTGGCACAGCCCATACAGTCCCGACCTGTGAGGAAAAACACGCAACACCTCCATTCACCTGCTCTGAGCACATGATGTGGAGTCATCCCAAGCTCAACGCAAAAAATCAGATAATTTATCGTGTCCTTGCTTGTCTACAAACTCACACACCGTGAGGGCCACCGCTTTGAACACTTTCTGATTCAGACATGTTTTCTGGCAAATTCGGCAGCAGTCTCATGGGACAAACTTACAGATTTAATAGCTGACAACCATGAATGTTTATTGTGAGGGAGTGAATTAAGGAAAAACAGTAACCTGGGTTAGATATCTGAATCGCTAAAAGAGGGGGGAAGCAAATGCACTGAAAATAAGAGCGGATTGATACATTTGATATACATGCAGTGAATAATAAAGTTAGCTAATTTAGTGTGTTCATCTTCTCATCCTTCTCCACTAAATAGATAGATTTTTGAACGGAGATCTGCATGGCATGTCGGGGCTGCTGATTAGGTTTTGTAATTACATTGTAGGTAGATACCCTGGTGGTTTGTTGTTCACCTAGAGCTTGAACAGATGCGGTCTCACCTTGCAGTATAGGTGGCATGCAGTTTTCCTGGACAGGTGTAGGTTTGTTGATGCCCAGCTGTTTGCACTGTTTAACCAGCCAATCCGACAGACCCAGCGACAAAAAGTCCGCCATGTCTTCTTTATTTCGCTCCCCGAGGCTAGACGACGACTTCCGTGTGCTTTATTAAGAAAATAACGACGGAAACTTTCTATTTTAATGCTGAGCACAACATCCTCCTCGTGTGTAACATCAGTGTGTCGCGGTATGATTACGTAAAAGTGTGACGTGTACGTCTTCCGCTGCACGTCGCTGCAGGCTCGAGGCGTTTTGTCTCCCTCTGCTGGTCAAAAGTCGCTGTACCATCAAACTGTTTGAATGTCAGACCAAGAAAAATGTATTCATGATTTTAAATGTGATGATCGCTAAACCACAGTTTTACCTGTGGGCACATATTTTGAAAGGTTGTCTCTAAAAACGCTAACAATACGTTTAATTAATTTGATTAATTATTAGTAAACCAATGATCTTTTCCCTCATATGTTTAACCACATTACAAAGGTTGATTTTATTAGTCACATATTAGAGGCAGGTAAAGTGCACATGTATCTCTTGTCTGCAGAGCCTCACAGCTCACCTATTGTTATCTATAGTTGCCCCCTTCCTGGGGCAGAAAATGAGCTGTGATCAGCACCATGTGTGTTGTGTCTGTGTTCACGCATCCACCGGCAATACAGAAATATCCCCACAAGAAGTCCTCTGGAGGAGGTGATCATACAGGGTCTGTGATTTAGGTAATGCTTTAATTTAGTTGTGCATTTAGCACTGAATCAAATGACCACAGTTCACTCAGTGCAGCTTTTGGGGAACTTTGCAGCTTTGTCCAGTCTGTGATGAGACACATGAGTTTGGGTGAAACGACAAACCCAGAAGCTTATCGCAGTCTGAATCAGACAAACTCACACCCCCTCAGTTCTCTGATCCGGCAGAGTTTTTCCTGACCTTTACAGCTGCATCACTAAAATCAAAGCGTGTCAGTGTTTTTTTCGTGGCCGATTTTTCTTCGATGTGTGAAAGTGCCCACACGTCCACAAGCTCAGTAGTGAAGAAATGAAGACACCTCACTGACCATTGCCAGTTAGTTTTGAAGCTCATCACTGTGACATCATGACATTTGACTGGTGTCTTTTTTTCATATTTTGTTCGAAACACACAAAAACAAATGGGATGAATAACAATTCGTACTTTATTCTTTTCTATTAATCCAAATGCTTTATAACAAAAACACGTGCGTTGATTATTTTTCAACTATAAAATGACCTTTCAGCCATTTTATAGAGACTGCCTGTCCTACAGTCTCTCCATTGGTGATTGATGATGAAGAAAGACAACACTTTTAGATCAATAAAAACTACTTTCTTTGTTTGGCAGAGAAATCAAATATTGTGTCAGCTTGTTTATGTTATGGTCTATTTGCCAACAAGATAAATGACCACAGATACGTAAAGATATGACAGCTATCATAAAAATGGTTTATGGTTTATTTACTTATCAGGACACAATTTCAGAGTATTCCTTTTCCTGCTGTAGTGCTTAATTTTACCTTGTAAAATTTTATATCTCCTTATGGTCAGTGATCTTTATTCATCTATTCTCAGAAGGTGGCTAATGTGTCACAGCTCATCTCCAGGTGGTCTGAATGGATTTTAATCCTGAACCTTAATCAGTCTATTCTGCTGATCACACTGACTCGCTCCTCTGACTGACCTGAAGTCATTAAGCCTGAAGCAACTACTGACTTTTTTGTGTTTGTCTGACAATCGAGAGGTAAGAGGACTGCATTCACAGGCGTTTTTTTTTTTACCACCTACTCAAATACAACTTGGATGCGGTGTGTGATTTAGATAGGGGTAAATATGTGAAGAATCACTTGTACAAATGTGTATAATGGCTTGAATGAACATCAACTTCTTGCAGGAGATACTTATAGCATTTTTTGTTGTTAAGAATGAAGTTCAGAAATTGCTAATAAAAAAAAAAAATAAAAAAAAAACTTGATGATAATGGAAACAAGATCCAACTCTCTAGAGTGGGTTTTCAGATGATGCCTTGTTTGCCACATCATGCAGATCTTTGTCTTAGTTTTCATACCTGCCACAGTGAGCATGAAGAAGACACTGTGAGTTTGATTCAAGAGAGAAGTCTTCACAAAGGAGACCTGTCTGTGTGTGCACCCTGGGCTGCCAGAGGTGATTAACGCTCTGTGTGTTAGAGGCAGAGGCCTGGGGTTTCGACTCCATCCTGCCCAGACCTACCAGCTGTGCTGCAAACAGCCTCGGACCAGCTGAGAAGTGTGTCTCTAAATGAATACGATGGTTGTTTGCATGTAAGGCAGAGGTCTGATGTTCCCTGTTGCCTCCCTGCAGCACAGAGGAGCAGTCAGCTGCATCGCTGTAACAGGCCACTGAGCAGCACGATTAGTGCACAGGAGCGGCTCCCGTTGCTCTTCCACTACATTTGATGCTCCACTCTCCCATTTTCAGCCCACATTCATGCAAATAAGTGGTTTATTTTAAATCAGTGGTGACTCCTAACCATGTCCTGTATGAACTAATGTGGCGAGGAGCTGCTCTGATCTCACTACGAGGATGGTTGTGACACTTTAATAAGGAAAAGCAAATGGGTGAAACATCTCCTAGTTTTCTTGTCTTCTTCTTGTTCTGTTTTTACCAATGAGCAGCTCCTTAAAAGTTTTCCTTTCCCAAAAACCCTTTTATAACAGAGTTAACTTAATGAAAAAAAATCACAGTTATACTCAAGTCACACATTATCCCATATTATTTGTGTGTTTTTTGCAGTATTTACTGACTAATGTATATATCTGTATCTTTTAAATCATTTTAAGAATTTTATGTTTGTGCATATGTGTGTGAATGCTTATAAGTGTTTTTGATTATAACATATAGATCAAGTCAGATATTTAAAGAATGTTTAAACCTTATGTGGCTTCAAAAAGGGGTGAGGATCAGCTTTCAAACAGGAACTCTAAATCACCTGAACAATCAAATTATATTCCCATAGGGATTTGGCTTGATGTTCTGCATCGTATATCAAAGGTCTCCTTTCATATTTGTGCAGTATTAATCAGGTTTGCTGCAGTTATGTCCCTAATATTATGTCATTGTCAGTACTTTATGTAATAATTTTTATGAAATGTGTGCTTGTTCTGCTTTAATATAGTGATTTTATTCATCAGAAAGTGGAGATCCTTATGAATTGTATGAATGGTAATTCATAATATTAAAGCGTTATATTCCCCTCGGGACATACACTCATTATTAGATTGAGTTTATTTAGCTTTGTGATATTTTTACAATCGGATTTACAGTCTTTTAATTTTTCCTGTCCCACCATCAGCGAGATATTTAACGTTTCCACGTGATTTAATTCATTAATGTGGATGATGGGATTATCACGTAGCTCTTTTTAAACAGCTTTATACTGAATATTATCTGATTTAACATGAGATCAACAGACAGTGGCTGCAGGATAATACATGTGACAGATTATTTGCTGAAGCTTTTTTTATTTTGTAAACACCCATTTGGCTTCTCCTTTTCCACCAGTAATTTCAGATGCGGCAGTGCTTTTTATTACGCTGCACTTGATAAATACGCATCGAGGCGGCTTTAAAAGCTGTCCGCCGGCCATTTCCAAATATTATATTTCACATTCTGACATGTAAGTGGGAAGCAGGAAGGAGGAGGAGGGTTTGCAGTTTGCACTGTGGCCGTCAGATGGCGATGAAGAGGCTCCACGGTCTCACCGAGAGAGTTGAATGGGATCCCAGTGTGATCTGGCACAAAGGTGGGAGGGGGGCCGCAGCACAAGTCCTGGAAGAGGCTTGAGCCAAAAGCACTCTGCCGACCGACTTTCATCGACATTCCTCCGTCTGTCCGGCCCGCGGAGCGGAGCTAAAACGCTCCACGGTGCGTAATTACGCACGAGAGGGACGGATCCGCTGCGCCGCTCGCCGTGGACACCCGCGGCAGAAAGGCAGGAGGAGTAACAACCACTGACTTGAGAGGAGAGGAGTACTGTTGGAGGGGAAACGAAGGGGATCTGGAGTCGGAAGTGATTTGTCTTTTTTCCTCCCCAGAAATGTAACTTGATCTCAGGATTTTGGGGGAATCGGTTTGGAAAGTGAACAAAAAAAAGGATAAAAAGTGGAGCGGTGAGTGGAATCAGACTCCAAAACAGCATCCAGATCCTCGGAGCATGGGGTAAGTTAGAGATCTGTCTGACATTCACTGCTCGCTCGCTCCTGCTGTGTGGAAGTGATTTGCTCAGATGGCGAAATGCGTAAAAAGTGAACTTTACGCTGACTTGCTAGGATTTTCTGAGCGGATGTTTTTTTTTAATTTTTTTTTTTTATCCGGTTAAACAGACCCATCTCTTTCAGTTAAAGTCATCTGGGGCTATCGATCAGGATGTTAACATCAGTTCCCATGTGACACTGCGCCGTTTTCTTTGTTTACATCCTACAAAACAATAGCGAGAGAGGAATCTTTTATTTAAGAGCCACGGAGCGTGAGCCAGTTTCATCACGAGTCTGAGAAGTCCAGTTCACATGTTGAGAGACGGAGGCTGAATTATATTTAACTCTTTGGCTGAAACACAGACTGTTTGTGTAAAATTGAATCAAGCTGTGCCCAGTCTCATTAGCTGTGTGTGTGTATGTATTGAAGCACACATGCAAGCCCTCAGCTTGGCTCAAACACACCTGAACCCTCCTCACATTACTGTCAGCCGCCCTCCCTCAAGGCCAGTTTAGTGACACTTTAATTGAGAGGTTTCTCAGATGTCTGAATGAGAGCAACATGAGAGCATCCCTCCTGCTCTGATGTCTTTATTAGGGGGCTAGACTGATATATTTTTGGAGGCTCACCATTTATACACTTTTGCTCGTATTTCCTCGTACTCCTTTTTTAAAGTGAGAGTGAAAGGAGGGTTATATTGCAGATTTACAAATTTATATCCCAAAATATACGCGTCACTATCAGCAGGGAACGGAACACACTTCGCTTGCAAAATGTTTTTTTTTATTGGGAGATGAGTGACAATGGAGTCACTGGGATGTCCAAATTCCTCAGACCAGCAAAAGTGCCCAGTGATGCCACATAATGTTGATGCTCACCTGTTCATTATAACAGACAGCTGCATCCTAATCCAGCCGCTGGATCTCTCAGAGGACATGAGTGTTTGTCTTTCAAACGTCCTTAAGACCAGGCTGAACCTGCTGCTCCTCCTCAAATGAGACACTGAAACTAACGGAGCGTTCAGGTGACCCTCAACAGCGTGTTCATTTTCCAAGTTTACCACCTGGATGTTGCCCTCAAATAGACAACAAAGTGGTAAATACCTGAGTTTACAGTGTGATGTTACACATAACATTATGAATCACTGGCTACAGTGTACCAGCCTATTAGGAAAGCATCCCACTGATGCTGATCAGTCTGATCAGCACATCCTATCTGCTATATGATGTTATATGCCCTTGTGAAGTGATGGTAGGAGTAAACAGGCACCTATAGAGACCTGCTCTATAACATCTGCAGTCCAGTGGGGATGCTGGGTCCTTGACAGCAGCCTTTAAACAAACATCTGGTCTGATGGCTTGTGTCTGGTGCATTTACACTGTCAGCCTGGGCCAGGCGTAAGCTCTGCACCATTCCTTTGTGGCGACTAGACACAGTCGAGTTCAGTTACTTCAAAGCCCAATTGAAAGTCAAGAAGGACCTCTTGAAGAAATTCTGGACTTTAGTGGAAAGGCCACCGTGCACCTGAACCACTCCTAAAGCACGTCTTAATGAACAGCCCCTTCAGGGTCCATAAACAGAATGAGTGTTGGCTACAAAAGTGCTCTCATGCCGTGTGCAGCTTGTCTTAAAGTGCTTATCCATGTCACCTGTGCACGTGCCTGTACAAATGGAATATGTAATTTGATGGAGAGACAGTGGAGATCTTCTGTTTTTCCCCACCAGGCTGCTGACACACACAAAGTGTAGTTTATGTCTGGCTTCTGTTATTTACAACCTGCGGTAGCTTTTCCATTCAACCAGTTAAATTATATATTTACCACATTTTAAACACAAAGTGGCCACTTCATATTTTCTGAGTTAAAAAGGACCACCTGAATGCACAGTTAAATAAATGTACAGTGTGCACTGTGCAGCTGCATAAAGGATGCTAATGGCGGCGAATGATTCATTAGAGGTGTCTCAGAATGTGTGCATAAAAACGCTGCATTTCTTAGTCACATTTGAGGAGCCTCAGGACTCAGACAGCCTTGTGGATCCATTATTATTAAACATACAATATTTTGGTGTCTTGGAGTGTTAATGAGGCAGCTTTAACAACTTGTGTCTGTGTGTGACTAGTATTTTAAGGCATTATTTTTGAGAACTATGCTGACAGTGTTTTTCCATTTGAAAGAGCTATGCATGTATAGTTTGTTTATTTTGTCATTTTATCATTGAAATCTGTCAAAGATGTTGCTGTGTGATTCAGGTTCTGTTCAATGAATTGATTTTTCAGTTGTTAAGCACATTTGACTTAAACTGTATTATGGTTTCCAACTTCAGTCTGCTTGAGGTAGGCATCATGTCGCTGCACTGTGTGGGAAAAATGTCATTATTAACACTTTGTATCAGCAGCTACTCATTAAAAAACGAACTTAACTGGGACGTCACTAAACGATGCCTGACAAGCTCTACAAGTAATCTCTCTGTGTAACTCCTCTTTCTTCCTGTCCTGCTGCAGAGGAGTTGTCTGCCAGCTGTAAAATGTTCCCGCTACATCGAGAGAGGTACAAACGCACGTCGTCTATGTGTCGTGGCTCTGCATGGCAGGGATGGGCGATAACTGAAGCTTTTGATCAACCCCCCACATGATACTGAGCATCAGATGACTGTTAGTGATAGCTGCACCTTCTAAGCTGCTTAGATGCAAGCATAATTTATTACCATGTCTGAATATTCATGTTATTTGGCTTAGAAATAAGTGAAAATCGGCTAAATATAGTAAAGAATTTCAGCATTGTGCAGCTTTTAATAGAAAAGTCAACATTATATCATGAAATGGAGAAAGAGCCGTTTGTTTGTTCATGCTTTTGGCTCTGGTTTGAGTACAACATCAGGATTTGCACTATTGATACTTTGGGGATCAATCCGCCCATCCCTACTTCATCAAACATTTATCTGCCTCTGAACAAAATCCACCTCATCCCATCCCTGTGGTGTTTATCCTCTCCTCAGCGTCTGTGCTTATTCTTACTGTACTGTTAACTGTAAGACGTGGAGGTTTCATGCTTGTCAAGGCATGCAGATGTTGTCAGCACGCTCTCTCCTCCTCTTGCTGTCGTCGCCCGGTGTCTCCTCCATCAAATCTACTCGTCCTCCCGTCAGTTGCTCCCTTGCAGCTCGACTGCTCCATATACTGTTGGGTTGTTTTAGCAGTGGATCATATTTCATACATTGCTGGTATGTTTTGCATGGAAAACCTGCATTTCCAAAGTAACAGCTGTTTAAGATAGCCAAAAGGTAGATGAGAAGACTACTATCACTCTCATTTAGTAACTTTACAGAGCTAAGGTTAGCTTAGGTTACCCTAATGAAGCGTACACCAGCACCTCTGAAGCGGACCAACACATTGTTCTTGTCAGTTCATTTTTACACAGACAGAAACGTAAAAACATAAAAATACGTGGTTTCAGGGGAATTAGATGCTGCAAGTCAACACAAATGAAAAGTTCCACAGAGCTGCTTTAACCAAAATGTCAAACTATTGCTTTTACTCTGAAACATTTAAGAGGGTTGCAGTATAACCGCTTGTTACAGCTGTTGAAATGCAGAGTGTGGATCAAAGTGTGATCACTCATCAGCATAATTACAGATGATGATGATGACGACCTGCCTTTAAAATGTATAATACGAAGATCTTCATTTAAATGTGTTAAGTCACTATCTCTCTCACTACACAATAGTGATTGAGCCTGTGGTCCACTGAAGAAAGCCCTTGTATTGGCAGTATTATGACTGCGGTGTCGGTGGCAACTTTCAGGGGAAAATTACAAGCAGAGCATAGCGTTAGGCTCTTAACAAGGCCTTTAACACAACAGACTCTCTCTTCAACTCAGCTGTGTATGAAGAGGCGTCCTCTTTCTTCTGGTCTCTGCAAGCATTGTGAGTGGACTGTTACTATGGCCAAACAAACATAGAAAAGATTGATCGATGACTACAGATGATGAAACTGAAACTGAAGTGAGAAGCGCACCTGCAATTGCTGCTCAGGTGCCTCTGTGTTTCTTTTGAATTTTTTCTCATTTGATGAATATTGGAAACAAATATGTGTCTAAATATGTTTGTATGTATATGTGAATGTATGTATGTATTTAAACAAATATATTTTTGGGGCTTTATTCCTCATTCCCTTCATCGTCACCACTAGACTCCTTCAACTTGATGATCTGCATCACACTGTGCCTGGGACAGCATTTCCTCTGCCAGTAGCAGCTTGAAATCAAACTTCTGCCTCTCCCTCAGTAATTTTCAACAAAATCTTTGCCTCATCCTGTGCTCTGTTTGGAGTACAGAAGATGGCTGAAAATGAGAGGAAACAAGTCCCACTGTCCCCAGCAAAGGACAGGGGTTAAAATGAGCATTTTGAAAGTCTTACAATTAACGTACTCTTCTAAAACCTTAATATAATATAGTTAAGACTCTTATAGATAACAAAAAAACAACAATCAAGATTGAATAAACTGCATACATGGCGTTTGAAATAAAGGCCTCAGCGTTATGTCTCCCATAGAGGACAAAAATGAATTGCCGGGTCTTGGGCAGATAACCACTTTGTTACAGCTGTTGAAAATGCTTTATATAGGACAAGGTAGTATGATCATCTATCTACAAAACAGTGTCTGCATCGTCCCAGCCGGCCAAAGAGAAACCAGCTGCTCTGTGGGGAGAAAAGCTCCTTAATTGCTGTTTTGGAGACATCTGCAAATGCACGAGTGAACAGTCATCTCGGCTCCCCCTCACTTTGTTGCGCCCCATTTTATTGGCATGAAAGCGAATAACAGTGCCGCTGGAGGTTTCGGCATGAGAGATCAACACTGTCTCTTCCCTGACCTTCACTTCATGAATATACAGAAAACACTCTGGCTTTGTATCGCATACACAGTGTGAGAGAGCAGGAAGTTATTGGACAGACTTCAGCAAGTGCAGCTGACCTTCAGATAAGTGAAGTGCTATCAATGAACACAACCAGAGCACACGTTTTCCAAATGTTTTGCCAGGTGATATTAAGACTTTCCTGAGGTTGAGTGACTAATAATTATTATTACCCCTTTTGGCAAAACATCCTTCATGGTCATTTAGTGTAGTGCTGGGGATTGTGTTGCAGATTTGTTGACTTGTTAAGCGGCTACAGTATGAGTTAGCATTTCCCCCGGCAGTGCTATTTTGGTATGTAGTTGTAGCGTGTCATGTTGCTGGAGGGGGCCAGACACTTTCGCTGGTGCAGGAATGTGGACATGAGGCTGCTTCTTACTCTCGGAGGTCAGAGGAAGCAGAACCTTAAAGGAGAAATGCTTTTAGAGGAACAAAGAGAAACTGCCACAAAGAAAAGAAAAGGGGAAAAAGAAATCCATTTCCTGTGTGTGTGTGTGTGAAACCTGAAGTCCCCAGAGGCTGAAACTGCAGCAGAGTTCCAGTTTTTAGTGCCTTTATGCACAGATGGTGAAAAATGACGCCGCTCTTAGCTGACTCACTCATTTAGACTGAATTTGACTTTTTTTTTTTTTTTTTTTTTTTCAGTCTTATGGGTCAACATGTGTTATTCAACCTGACAGGCTGAACATGTCCTGTGAATACCTTAATATTACCACAGATCTCTTAGAAGATTTAGATTAGATTTAGATTTAGAAGATAACCCTTTAGTACACACACACCGAGCAGCTTCTCAGCCTCTTAACTACACATTTTGTTCTTCTCATTTGGAGTGATACTTGAACCTGAATAATAAAATGTGAGCTGTTGCATAAACTAATGTTGCATCAGACCATCTGCAGCTTTCACAGTCTTGCATCTCCGGTGTAACAGCATTATTACATAGCTGACAGCTCAGTTAAAGAATAGATTTATATTTTCCAATCCTAAAGCAATTTTAATACAAGTGATGCGGAACAAAATCCACAGTTCTTCTGTGCAAAGAGGCATTTTAATGTTAAATCAAAATATTATAGTTCTCTTGCGAAGTCGGTCATTTTAGTAAAATATTGTCTCTTTGGGTCACTGTCCCTCATTCAGTAATGAAACACCATCTGTGGAAACAAACAAAAGGAACTTTTGTATTAAAACTTTGGAAGACGTTTGACTGAATTTTCATATTAACTGGGACTGGGAATATTATCCACTTACATTAAAATCTTGTTAGGTAGAGATCTCTTCACATTCAGTTGGGACAGAATAAATAATTTCACTAACCACTTTAATGTACATATGGACATGTCGCTTTGATACAAAGTTGAAAAAATGTGAACCTTACTCATTCACCCGAGGTCTTTTACAGTTTATTCCCTGTAAAAGTTTTTTTTGGGGGGACTTTACAAACTGTACAGGAAGATATAAATAAAAGTGGCTTGACACAGTGATTTGAATTTTTTTTATATATATTTAGAATTTAGATTAACCAGGTGATTTTCATCTTTAAAATGTTGTGAAACATCACAAGTTCCCAGAAATGCCAAAAAATATTAAATTTACATTGATATAAGACAAGCAGGTAATCCTCACACTTTGAGGAGCTGGACTTACGTGATTAATTGATCATCAAAGTAACCGTTGATTAATTTCCTGTCATTTGATCAATTGATTTTTAGACCTATTATGTCAGCACTACATTATTCACAGGGTTTGTGAGGGCTGTCTTGTCCTTTGATAAACAGTATATTCACACTATGAGCCAGAGGGAGTAAATGATACTTTTTACTGTCTCTCTGGCTCAGGGAATGATCAGCCAATCACAATCAGTCATTATTGTGCTCTCTTCCCATTCTAAACATGCTCTTAGGTAGAAATCTGTTGTTATACAATGCAGTAAAATTCCCATCCCACAAATCTCTCTGGTACCTATAAAACTCAGCAGTGAAAAGGATGATAAAGCAACAGTACTGTATGTCTTCACCACAACAAAGTACAGAGTAATCTGTGACATCTTTATACAGGATGTTTAACTGTCCGTGCTTTGACCTTTAGTTAACCACCCGGCCCTCTCCTCCCTCATCAGATCTCCTGCAAACTTCCTGATTTTCCATTTCCAGTGTAAACACTTGCTTTTAAGTACAACCAGCACAACCCCCAAATTCCCCTCCGGGCTATTTACAATCTGCAGAGCTTATAGGCTCAGTTATTGGCATTTTATGGACTATTTTTTCAACTACAGAGGTGTCTGGTTGGGTCTGACTGAAGGGACAGACAGGAGGGTGCAGCCTCAGTTTCACAGATCAGAGATTAAGGGAGGTGAATGGGTACTGAACTTAAGAGGAGAGATGAAGAGAGCAGTGAGAGAGGATTAGAAAGTGATGACTTGGGGTAAAGACAGATAGATAGATATAAAAATTCAACAACACACAGTGTTGTGACAAGAAAATGACAATGACAATGGAATTTCGCATCAGAAAACAGCAAAAAAGTTGGCGAGTGCTATTTTCCTTTAATTGTAAACACATATTGTTAACCAACAGTGTGTATGTGTGTGTGTACCTTCTTGTCTATGATGATGACTTCAAATATATTGGCTTAATAGAACTGTTTATCGTATTAACAGTAAGTGGAGAACAAACACTCCTGTTCATTAAATTCAAACTTCCCTCACAAAAAGTTTTTGTCCAAATCATGTGATTTCATAAAGTGCTGTCCTGTTTGCTACACAGTGTTTGGGGACTTTGGCTCTGGGCTTTGTGCCCATAAAGATGGCCTCAGTGACCCCAGAACATCAGTATAATGATGATGATTTTTTATTTACAGACAGCACATCTAAAGGTTTTCTCATTCAGTTCTTTTCTTCACATGCTGTGTGGGCATGTTGTGACAGTCTTCATTTACACTATTTTCTTTAGTTAGGAATCTCTGTACACTCAAAATTACAATTGCTTGGTACTCCTACATCTCCTGGGTTGGACTTCTAAATAAAGACACAAAATTTTTCTCTTATGATTTTTGATAAAAATGGAGCTTATATTTCTTCATGGGTCCAACTGCCTGACTCCATTGCAGATTATATTTACTCTCTCAGGCCAAGAAGGGCTTTGTTGTGTTGTCTTGGGTCTGTTTGTGAATATCAGTGACACTCAAGTGGATTCAAGCAGTCTTGTTATCAGCTCTGATTTGTCGTGTGCTGTAATAATTTGTTTTTGAGGTGAACTGTGACGTGTGAATTGTGAAAGATGACACTTTCTGACCACAGGTGGGTCACCCATTCAGGTCTGTTGTGACTCTGTCCTTCTTCAGGTCCCAAAACCCATGAAGACCAAACCTGCAATAATTAGTCAATTTATTGATTCTAAATTTGCTGCTTTTCTCTGTTTCATATCACTGTGAATCAATATTTTTGGGTTACCTATTTGAAGAAATCTCCTGGACTTTAAGAAACTGAGATTTTTCATGATGAACCGATTAATCAAGATATGATTGTGAGATTAATCAGTAATGAAAATAACTGTTAGTTGCGGCCTCATGATAACCTGTAGTTTATAGTGTTAAATGCCAGTTTCCCACTTTTTGGCTCATTCATGTAGAATCCACTCCAGCAGCACAAATGAAGACAAATGGATTTAACATTGACCTCTCTCCCATCTGTAGTCGTAGATTCAAACTAGCTGCCTTGATTTTGTTGAACTCGGCTCATATCTTTCCTGCATCACTGTCAGTTTGCATCTATGGGACATGTGATTTCTATTCTAAACAAGATAATGAACCGTTATGAAGGATGCCTGAGCAGTAATTTGAAACTGCAAATGGAGGGCCTGCAGTGAATTCAGCCACGTAGGTCAGAGGAAGCGTATTAAGGCCTCCTTGTTCTCTGGCAGCTCTCTGCAGAAAACTCATCCCTCGTATTGTTTGTCTTCCAGCTCGTCCAGATGGAGCTATCATAGAAGTCCCTCTGTTTATGGCCTTTGCTGCAGGCAGCAGCCAAATACTGTTGTAATATTTTCCTGTCCCTGAGAGGAAATATTTCATCAGCATGAGTGTGAAGCTGAGAAAGAGCTTGCATGCTCAGCAGAGGCTTCTTCAAGATATGAACAGGAGGAGGGCAGTTTGTTTGACTCAGTCCAACTTTACAGCATAAATTCATTCTGTACGCACACCCGTAACCTTCATCTGAATGCTTCACGGCAATCAATGTACGATGAGGGTGGAGTGTAGCCGATGGCCTCCAGGACGTTTGCGTCCTCCTCTGTGTGGTGTCACTGTGGTGCTTTTATGGGGAACGTAGAGGAGGGTGTGAAACTGCTGTTGGTGGATTAAAGAAAATGTAAAGCCTCATCCATCAGCTCACACTCAGCTGCTTTACTTGCCCATTCTCTGACAATGGCATGATATCAAAGAAAGGTTTTTCTCAAGGCGAACTTTCAGAAGGTTTTTTTTAAGGGAAAGTGTAGTTTCAAATCAGTCAGTTGGCACCGCATCAGAATCATCAGATGATCCAGCGGTGACAGCCCCCTGCGACAGAACGCTGCAGATATGTGCGGCGCATGAATACAAAGACACGCAGAAGTGAAGATGAAAAGTGCTTGTTCCCGTAGAGGTTTGAACGACACTTGAGGATTCAGCCCCGTCCCCCCGCTGGCCTGCCTGCCTGGGCTCAGATCTCAGCAGACTTTTCCCTCCTGTGTCTCCCAGATTTTTCCTGTCTGTCTTTTCTGTCTCCTCCACTCTGACCCTGAATACAGATAATATGAATCCCAAGGAGAGCAAAAACAAGCCGTTCTCCGTAAAAGTTAACGTGTTCCCAAACACTTGCCACTGAAAATGTAGACAATTATGTATTTAAAAATCTGTAATCATTTTAGCTTGTATTTCCATTAATTAGAGAGAAAAATATTTAGATAATTGACCAATCATTTAAGTAATTTTTCAAGTGAGATGGCAGACATCACTATGTCCTTGCTTCTCGGTTGTCACGTTGAGCTGCATTTCTTCTGTCTAATGTGATCTCAATATGTGCGAGTTTTGAAGACATCACCTTGGCCTCTGGGAATTTTTCTGCATTTTCTGACTAATTTATAGACCAGACTATTGATATTGATGGAGTTACTGGCATATTGATATAAATGAAAATAATTGTTAGTTGCATCTCTAATTTCCAAGTAAAATGATGCACGCTGAGTAAAAAAAGGAGGAAATCAGTGTTAAACATAGTTGGCTGAGAGACTTTTGACCTTTTGGTTTTTCTAATTATGAAATAGCTCCCACATTTCCCTCGATAGATAAACTAAAAGTAAAATTTGCAATCAGACCTCTTAAACCTAATGAGCAACTAGTGTTAAGGAAAATCATCTGTGCCCTCAGACAGAATGAGGCACGAAGGGAATTTGTGACTTATTATTGCCCTCATGATACTTTAATAGTCATTTTAATCCGTTTGTTTGGAGGCCAGAATGCTTACTTAGTGGATAAATGCCACATGAAATGATGTGGTACAATTAACTTGACCATAGAAATTAAATGAAAATCACACAGCATTTAAACATTACTTAACTGCCCAATTGTGCCATTAACTGTGCTGTGTATCTGCTACTCTTAGTAACTCTTAGTAATGTTCAACAAATTTTTAATAGTTTCTGGTGGAACGTTCTTTTTATATATCAAGGTTATAATTTATTAAAGCTTAATATCTTTATGCCTCATTTAAAACTTCGTCATCCTCCCTGTAGGACTTCACCTCAGCCACTTAGAGGCTTTGGTAAGACTGTGAGACATATAAACACTGTTGCTCTGATTCTCAGTCCTATCAAATCAGTTTACACCTCAAAAAACATGTTGACATGATTTTGACCCCTTTAATTACTGAGCTGTGATCTGAACACATCTCTCCACTTGTGCGTGGGTGTGTTGGAGCAAATGTGTACACTATGAAGAAGGGGGGAGGACGGGCAGATGTATATTTGACCTGGAATGGATTAACAACAATTGATTTGGATGACCCATTACTGGATTTAGGCCCTCAGTACACTGCTGTACGATCACAAAGCAACAGCAGAGGAAAGTGACGACTGTATGGAGATTTACAAGTACAATACTTGAATGCATTTTAGAGATACTTGTACTACACTTGAGTATTTCCATTTTGTGCTACTTTACACTTGCACTATTTTTAGTTCATCTGAGTACTATAGTTACGTGTTACTTTATAGATTAAGATTTTATGATCAGAATGAACGTATGATTGGTTTATATGATGTGATGCATTCAAACAGGATATACAGTAGCTCCACTTCAACCAGCCCTAATATAAAAAAAAATCTGCATACATGATAATGTTCATTAATGATCCAATAATTAGAGTTTGTTTATTGATCTTTACTTTGCTGCAGATACAGCTGTACTTCCACAACTTGTTGAGTGAAGGACTTTAATTGTAATTGAGCATTTTTACGTGGTATTTCTGCCTCACTTAACAACATTACTAGAGCTGATGATCTGATTTAGGTCATATCTTGCTCTTTTGTTAGAGATAAGTGTGGTAAGTAATCTTTCAGTGGGGTTTAGAGATGTTGGACTGATTCTCGTTCCTTTAACATGATCTTAACCTGCCCACACTGTTTCATAAGTAACTGCTCGTCTAGTTGTCAGACGTGAGGAACTGTCTCTTTCGTCATGCGGGGCTTTACGCTCACACAGCTCAGCACCTGCTTTAATTAAGAGCTACATAGTTTCATGTTAATTGGATCAGGTGTGTGTTAAGACACACCATCAGGCTGCACTCCTCTCTGCTGCGCCGCGTTAGTTGAGCTGCTGTGGCGTGTTTGCTCTCCCTCACCTCGGGAGGAATTTAATCCCGTTTTAATCTGCTTGTATCATCAAACGTCGACGTGATGCATCCTGTCTGAGCTGATTAGCTTGACGGGCTTTTTGCAGAGCAGCGTCAGGACGGGCCAAATGAATGACGGGATATTAATTTCTGTGTGATCCGCTATGATGGCTGGGAGCTGATGAGCAGTCAGTCATCGTTTCTCATTAAAATGAGAATATGAATGGAAATCCTGACTGAAGCTATTTTACTTTGATGTTAATTCTTATTTATTTTGGCTTATTGTCTTAGTGCCTTTAACATCACAATTCAGCAGTCTGGTAATTAGTTTTATTGAGTATAATGAAGTACTTTTATGTCGCTGTTAATTTGCTTGATTTGTGCTTGATGTTTGAGGATCTTTCCTCAGAGTTAAATGTTGAGATTGACAATCCACACTTCAAATCAAACTCTTCTGCTGGAAAAGCTTTGCCACAATATCTTTCTTATATTAATATTCTTTCTTACTTTTATAGAACTACTCACAGTCTCTTCGCTGCTATCAACAACATATTTTCACTTGAAAAATTGTTGCTAAAATGGCCTTGCTCAAGGGCAATTGCACAGAGGCTGTTAAATGTGATAGAGGCGATAACTCATACACATAAATACTCAAGCTGGGAGACTTGATGCAGTGACTGAGTTTTTGGATGAGACATTCATGGTGCCCCGCAGACGACCTTTCTGTACCAGCGTTTGGTTATTGTCTTTGCCAGGATGCAGATGTTAATTTTAGTTTTCTAAAAAATTGTTGCAGGCATAATTGGCAGAAAGGTCGCAGGTAGAAATAATCTAATTAGCTGCGCCAAAGGGAACCAAAAATCCTTTGTTTGTGATGCACTCCACAACTTCGTAGATACATTTGTGACTTTTTAAAACTCCTGCATATCTGTTCCTTAGAAATGACTGACGCCTGTTCAGAACAAATGAGCAAGTTGCCACCCAAAACTTTTAGGCCCCAATTTGGAGTACATTCAGTGTGAAAACATAGAGCACCACTTTTCACAGTTTTTCTAATCGAAAAATGGTTCATTGAAACATTACTTGATCTTGTGGCCATTTTTTGGGTCGGTGTTTGACAAGTAAGAAAAAATATGTACATGATGAACATTATGCTGTACAAATATTGAATGCAATGCTCCAAGAAAATGCATAAGTGTTTTATTTCCCTGCTATAACAGCAACAAATACACTGTTGCAGCACCGTTAAGATTTAAAAGAGCAGCTTGGCAGCAGAACACGTCCCTGTTGATGATTGTATTGGTTGTTGATCTTTTTCAATGTTTTTATTGGCAGAGGGAAATGCACAGGCGTGAACTTTCATGGCGTCATTCCATTTCAGTGTCCTAGTTAGACGTGACAGTGTACCCAGTAGCGGAACACCAGAAATGGCCCATTTAAATAGAAGGTAGCCATTATTGCAGCTTTCCTGCTAAACATGTAAAAATATCTGCTGTGAAAAAGGACCTTAGAAATGTCCACCTGGCTTAAAGCAACTTTCTAAGCAACAAGCAAACAGCATTAAACTGGTTGTTGATACACAGTTTGCTGTCCTTATTTCTGCCCTCACAAAAAAGTCTGCAGAAGAAAAACATGCAGACAGAAACCAAACAGTCACCACAGAACTAAAACTGCCTTGATCTCAAAGGTCAGAGGAGTTTTATTAAAGGAATTTCTGTCTACTCTTATTAAACTAAAACTCAAACCTCATGCTCGTGCTTGTTCTGAGTCCTTGACCAACTAACCATAAAAAACCCCATTTATGTGGCAGCAACCAAACAACCTCTCCATCTCCTGTGAGAAATTGGAAGCAAAGTTATTCAAATATTTGAACTCAAACTAAACCAATGTATCAAATTTTAAGAGCCGAGTTTATCACAGATTGGAAACAGAGTAGTTTGCTCTACGTATGTGTCATTTTTGACCAGTGACTCCATGTTGTTTTCTTAACTTATAACCATATTGTATCATAAATCACTGATATTTATTGTATTTCTAGCTGCTGCTGTGCTGGTCCTGAATCTGCTTCCCTGGCTCTGCTACTGTTGTCTATTGTGTTGTGTTGAAACAATAACAACTATTGTTCGTATGCAAATGTAAAGTAATTCCAACTAAATCCAGTGGGAACAATGCTTCATATAGCCAGTGCTGACCTATATAAATGGTTATTTCTCTCGCTTAGACAAAGAGCAGGGCCTCCTCCCAGCGCACGTTATCCTCATTACTGTCGGCATATAATTGACTTGCGATGGGGGCGGCTCATTGCATACGTTAACATCATGCAAACTCTATTAGCTGTGTAATGTTGCATGAATTCACCAAAGTGCCCACATCATCCCTTATCGTCCCGTGAGCCTCTGTTCACTCCGAGTCCCCACAGCGAGTGTATAGTTCTTCAAAGAGAGCGGGATGGCTAATTGGACTGCTAGCGGTTAGTGGGTCTTCAGCATCGTTTGCATCAATAAGCCTCATTACACCAGGAGCAGCATCAATGACCTAGAGGTCCCCGGAAAACAATCACATTTGGTATTTTAGTCTCTATTTATAGCTTTATCCTCCTCTACTTGTACACTCAGTGTAGGCGTCAGGGTCCCAAAGAGCAGAACAAGTTGATGGTTCACATTCAAACACATGAACAAAGTGAAATGATAATGATATTCAGTTCATTTTAATGATGAGTCCAGATGTTTTAGCCTTTTTGGTTTGATCAGTGTACTAAATTGCGTGTGAAATTTCCTTATCGCTATAATGTACATTTAGTTTTGCATTGCTCATGGGGATAACTGAATGCAAAAATAATATCTATTGGTAGTATATTTGTATATATTTATGAAGCATGTTGGCAACAAAAGATTCGAGAGTGCACAGACACAGATTTGTGCACTTGGATCGGCTCTTTTTCAGAGATTCAAACCTGCATTTGTATGCTGCTATTTTATCAAACAAACACCTTTTTTGACTGGTCTTGATATGCAGCAAAATTTTATTGTACACTTCTGAAAGTTCAAAAACACAAGTAGCAGTAGTTTCATCCATCTCCTACAATACAAGGCCTTTGCCACGCACCACAAATTAATGAGGGAACACAAAAGCAGTTTTCTAATGTGAATATTTCTTCACAGAAGCCTGAGTGACATCTAACCAGAGGTTTGGATTTATTTGTCTGCGTATTCAGATGTCTGAGACTTCTACTCCCACCCTAATAAAATGAAAATAAATGCTTGCTTAGAGCTTAGAGCATTAAAAAATAAATCTGAACAATGTGGAAGTAAATTAGGATTATCTAGAAATTAGCTGCCAACTGTTTTTAGTTCTTTATTCTTATGCTAAAGGTAATATAATGTGAAAATGATGAATTATCATATTAACTCTGAGAGATTATATGGGAGAAATCAGGACATTATTTCTTGAAGATATTGTCAAAAGTAATTTTTTAATGATCTTTTTTGACATCACAAACTACAAATTAAAAACACAATTTGGCAAAGTAGAGTTAGAGGTTTAAGAAGTGTTATTTTGTGAGTTGACCTGACCCTTTCAATTCAGTGTATAATAACAATGGATAGAGTTCACATGAGACTCAGAAAGAGAGTCTGAAACTGTATGTCTGAAATATTCAGATTCCCTGAGGTGAATATCTTCACAGAGAAATTTGCTCAGTGAGGACTGTCACATGCAGACAGATTTATGCCTCTAAAAAAACAAACAGGTATGTAACAGTTTGTGATCAAGCAGAGTGACAAACAAAGAGTTCAGGCAGAAACGAGATTGATTCAGCCCCTTTAGGAAGTGACACGTACGGTTACAAAATGATTAATAGCGCACAAACTAGGTGCACTCCAAGGTGTGTTCGTAATTCTTATGCTCATGTTCCTATGTTATGTTTTCTTTTCTATCCGTTCCTTTATGTATTACAGCTGGTCTGTTTTCTCTTTGGTAAAATAAATCAGCACTATATTAATTTCTTTCTTACCTAATATAACAACTGTGGTTTCTCTGTTTTTAGCCAGCAAACATAAATCCATCTTTTTATTTTATCTTGTTATTTGCAAAAGAGTTCAGTTATTTCTGTTCCTCGCTATAAAACACAGGTAGAAATGACCTTTGGAGCTGTTATTTTTATAGAGAAATCATCAGCTGGGAGATTTCTAATGCACCAATGCCAGTAGGTGATTATGGGACAATAATAGCATAAAACTAATGGAAAACAACACAGAAAGCCACCTTTGACTAATGCAGGAAGTCACTCATAAGTTTCAACAGCAAATGACTTGTCGTGTCAAATCTCAGGAAAAGACTACAGACGGGGTTTAAAAACAGACCGTTCCGGCCAATCTGCAGTCATATATGGGAATGTGTTGATAATTATCAGTGTATGAAATTGTATTCATGCATTAGTGTGCGGTTTGATGTTTTATGTTATTCCATATGTCTGGGTACTGTGCAATCAACAGCTGATAATTATTATTTATGTGGCTATTGAGTCCCTTTTATGCAAATCAAAATAATTAAAATATATAACAGGGAAACATTATTGAGCTAACGCTATACTAAACACACGGATAAGGACTGTAAATGGCAGCTTTAGCAAAGGGGGCTCTACCTGCCTGGATTAAACAGCAGTGTTTTGTAAATTAATTTGACATTAACTCATCATTATCTGTTTTATTGTCGCGTGTTTTTTAGGGAGCAGCCCATCTTCAGCGCCAGAGCTCATGTCTTCCAGATCGACCCAGCCACCAAACGCAACTGGCTGCCGGCCAGCAAACATGCCGTCACCGTGTCCTTCTTCTACGATGCCAGCCGCAGCGTCTACCGTATCATCAGTGTGGGTGGGACAAAGGTGGGGGCCCACCACTCAAGAACCTGTACATATTACTTCATTAGTTTAGGGACTCTCTATTTGTGTAGTATCACATCCTCCTGTATTTTCCATTCATTCAGCACTGTGCAGCCCATTCTGAGACTCTTCAAATGAAGGGAAATAATAAGTTTTCCATTTGGTTGTGGCGGTCATGGGTGGGGATGCATCGGTCAGAGTTGCACATTGTCAGCAGAATATTTATAACATTGGTAATGCTGCGTTCAAAACAACAACAAAGCACCCGGGAGTCTCCACTAACAGCTTATATTGTTAGCACCAAAATGAAACCCAGAGAAAACACTGCGCTTTGTAGTGATCAGCAAATTGTGCCAATTTACCGCCATGAGACTGGAGGCTTTTGGAAATGAGATCAAAGAAATCTACATTTGGCAACAAATCCACCTTATCAGACTGTTCACGTGAGAGCATTACTGAGCAGATCATCGCACACCACAACAAGCTTTCTCACTCAGCTTCTCTGGCCTGATTGTTGGATATTTTATCTTCATTTGCACGCAGAGTTCTTCTAACTATAAGTCAAGGGTCAACTACATAATCTAAATATGACTTGCCATATTATTTATTATTGCTATAGAGCAATCCAAAAGAAAACCATAGAACTCCAAGCAAACTTCAGACTGTTTACTATAACAAGCTGCTGCATGGTGAATCATTGGCCTCTTGATAATCAGGTAGAAATCTGCATATTTTCTGGTCAAGTGCATACAAATGAAAAATAGCAATGGGCTGTAAATGAATTTGGCATTTAAAGGTGACAGAAATTATGACTGTTCTTTTTGTTGGTCCTTGAAAATGACCTTCTCCCGAAAACAGGCTTTTTAAGCATATAGTTTGACATACAAGCACATACAAGAGCAGCACCCCACCCAGACAGGGCGATGAAGAAATTTGTGAAATGCAGATTGTAAATAGTGTTGAAACAAATATTACAATTTAATTTTAAACATTGTGAATGAATTAAAACAGTGTGCAAAATGGAAATAGTTAATGCTATATAGTGCTATATAGTTGAGCTTTTCTTTATAGCAAAAAATGATCAAACATAATACATAAAAAGACATTTAACAGTCATTTCCTGTATCTCAGATGAATGTTAATGTTAATCTCCTACATATTTTAGCTTCCTCCACCGTACATATTTAATACATCATGTTTAGTATTCCCCTTATTTCTTGCTCATCTGCTGCTGTGTATATATATATATATATATCCTGTATTTCTGTGCAGGATCATGTTACTCATCACAACAGCATCCCACTTTTCCCATGATGATCGTTTATCAACAATTTTTTAAAAATGTTTTTACTTCGTTTCTTCTCTCGCCGTGTCAGGCCATCATCAACAGCACCATCACCCCCAACATGACCTTCACCAAAACCTCCCAGAAGTTTGGCCAGTGGGCAGACAGCCGGGCCAACACTGTGTATGGCCTGGGCTTCTCCACAGAGCAGCAGCTGCAGCAGGTAAATGCCACACACACAAACACAACATTCAAAGAGTCTTTCATGGGGGGCACGAGAAGAAAGTAATGTGATGTTCAAGGCCACATTTTCAGCTCATATTAGAGAATCTTTTATCCACAATCTGTCAGTGTCTGATGCAGCTGGTGTATATTTACACAAAGACACAAAATGTCTCCAGTATACATATAGAAATACACTTTCTGTTTCCTCCACCGTGATGCAGATTTATATACTCTTTCTCTCATTTTTCTCCAATATTTTAGTTTTGCTCTGAGAAAGCATGACCTTTAGAGAACACCTGTCACACACATTTATAATTTTCACATTTAACTTAAGCTGAGTACAAGAGTGAGCACAAAGTAAGCTTGAAATCACAGATGAAGAACAAACAGGGGTCAGAGGTCACCTAAGCAACGAATATTATATGTTTCTCCAGAATGAATCTGCATGATATATATACGTGCTAGCCATGAGTTAGATATTTTTTCTGATCTCTTTAATGAACTTACATCATCACTTACATGTGTCAAAGGAAGAAAAAAAAGGTTTTATGGCTGTTATAAGTATGGTGTGTTTGAGTGTGACTTCCGTCTCTTCTCTCCCTCCTCCAGTTTGCAGAGCAGTTCAAGGAGGTGAAGGAGGCGGCCCGTCTGGCCAGAGAGAAATCTCAGGAGAGGTTTGAACTGGCTAACCCTGCACTCAACATCGCAGCTCCAGAGGTAAAGCGCTATTCTAGTTTTTAAAGCTGTAGTGTGTCTAACCAGGCAAGTTTTCTTCATTTTTTTGGCTGATCAGATCAATTCCCAGGTAGAACATCAAAACAGGTCTGACAAAAATATCAAGGAGATCGATCAGTCATGCTCTGTAATACCGAGGCATAATCAGCCAAAATAAGTGATTTATAGGGGGGCATTACATAGTAATATATGCATGTTAGTATATATGCTAACAGATATGCTAAATAATAAATCACCTTGTGAGAGATTTTCCACTTGCTGATTAGAAAATTTACTTTCCAGTTTTCATTTGAAGCCATTTTCTCCTAAACAGGAAAAAGCCGAAAACTGTCCACAGAGTTTGTGGTTTATTCTGATTGTTCAGAACATTGTTTCTGAAAAGACGCGTCACTGTTGAGTTTCCTAAATTGAGTTTTTGGATGCTTTGAGCATCACAAATACATATATATGGGTGGTGGGAGAGATGTCCGAACCTCAGCAAGTAAAACCCAAACTGTCTGCACAGAGGATAGTTTTATTCCAGTTTACGGAATAAGGGGTTATGAGGCATTAGAAAAACATGTTTCTTTAAAAAAAATGTTAATTACAAAAGTAGCTGTGTGAGTGTGAGTGCATGAGTAGCTGTGATCTGTAGCTATGTGTGAAGACAACTGCAAGGGAACTGCCACAGCCGGTAACCTGTATGCTGTAAGTGTTTTATGATCAAACTTTAGAGGAAATCTCATTTTAAACATGTAAAATATGTCTAGTAGACTTTATCTCTGGACATCAACAGTCCATCCTGTGAACAGTAATATCCCAACGAACTCAGTGCCTCTGTTTCTATTTTAAACATATACAGAACCACGTGGCATTAGATGGATCCCCATCTGGCCGCTCCATTATTCTCCCATCGGTTAACTCCATTAAAAGATTTCATGCATGACAAATGGACATGGGAAGGAGAAAGAGACGCCAGCGCTGAAGGTGTTTGGAGGGGTAGTAATGGCCAGGACTGAAAGAAGAATGGGGGATGAGGAGAATAGAAAGGGAAGAGCAGAGATGGGGGGGAGAGAGACACAGAGGGAGGGAGAGGAGCTGAATCATCTATAATTGAAGGGAATCTGGCTGCTGCTGAAAGGACAATGGCCAGCTTTTATCCTGCCAGCATCTGTGATTTCGTGGTGGACTTGATAACTTAAAGGTTCAGTTGGAAAATTGAAAGTTTTCCTGCAGTGGAAACTTTTTGTCCTTCACCTGTTTTCCAGAAGTAGATTACAAGACACAGAGTGAACTTTTCTGGGACAGTTCTTCTGACATTTGCAGCATCAACTAGCACACACTCTGTTTGGGTGGCTGAGGCTGTGATTTAAGAAACACAGAGCCAACTTTTGTGAACCTTCAGAGCTGCTCTGCCAGTCTTATTTATTAGTTACTTCTACCAAATTTTAGGAATAGGAGTGTGTTTCGCTGTTGTCGTGACAGAGATTAGAAAAGTTTAAGTGTGCGTGTGCGTGTGTAGGCGCGCTTGTGTTTTTTTTTTCTTTTTTGTGTATGTTTACTGTGTAGAAGTCTTAACAAAGAGCCACTCAGCAGGTTTGAGAGACTGCACAGTGACACTGCCAACCGCATCCTCAGCTCTGAGAAACTCAGATAAGAGCTGCTGGTTTGTCTCGTCTGAAAAGAGAAAAAACTCTTGGATATGACAAAACAGAGCATCACTACTAACTTGGTCAGCAGCACAACCACTCTGCTGCACAAACTAAACAATATTTCATCAAAATAGCTGATGTTTAATGGTAAAGTTGTGTTAGATATTGTTTTAATGGAGGCCAGGGGGCAGTGGATTGGACAGATACAGACCTGACACTGGGAGGTCAAAGGTCAACCTGATCAGTAATTTTCCCCTCATTACCTACCATATTTCTGCAACTTACGTATTTTGTATTCATGAATTTGGATTTTAGTGAAGGTAATTCCCAAAACTAAATGAAATATTGAAATACTGTCCCTCTGCACCCTTTCTCTTTTGAGTCCATATCAAAATACATTTTGTAACACGATTCAGTCTGAGGTGAAAAAAAATCCTTTTAGTACCTTTTTAAATAGCAAATTAATGCCTTTAATGTGTCACATTCTTGATTAATATTCACACTTTGGTGAGTTTGCTAATGCCTCTGTGAATGGCTCCATTGACACCGATCATTCCGATCGCTCAATATCTGTGCTCAATTACAGATATTGCAGACTGAGTTCATACTTTTTAGCCAAATGCTTAGTTTGAGATGTAAATGTTTGTGAATTAGTAAACAAAAAGTAATAGTGCAATTTGTTGCTTTATGAATTGATTGTTTTGGGCATTTTGTGTTTTTTGGCCAGTGACATTGTAGACAGGAAAGAGAGAGATATAACAGACGACAAAGGCCCCCAAACAGAGGACATTATTCAGGTGGCACGAACAAGGTCTGAACCACTACGCCATCAGTCAGCTCAGATTAGTTTATTTTCAGTTCATATTGGTACAAAGGACTTTATAGTGAGATAAATATAAATGCAAATGTATAAACAGATTAAATAAAGCAGAGAAAACAAGAAAAGGCATAAAGGACACAAAAAAAGAAAAAACACTGGTTTCTTCTATCAACTCTAAAAAGTGGATTAAGAAGTGGCTCATCCTGTTTCTCACATGTGTTGTATGCTGATATTGCTGTTCTTGCCAGTCATACACATGACTTGAAAGGTAATGCATGAAATGTATTTCTTGCCCGTGCATGCCTCTTCTTTGGCAGGCAGTAGTTGCTGTTGGACGGATGGGGGGCGCGAGAGGCGGGGCAGCCCGCTCAACCCAGTAGAAGTAGTAAGTACACAGTAAAAAGTACAGAAGTACAAAGTAAATTCAAATGTTATGCACTTTTCATCCCTTCTGATAAGCTCAAATATAAGCAATATTGTTGCAAATTTTGCACAAAAAAACAAATGTTAAAAAGTCATATACAGTGGTGCCTGGTCAAGTGACTTCCGTGACGGAGCTCGTAACTCATATTACTCGTCGTATGTCAAATCAACTTTTCCCCATTGAAATGAATTGAAATGCCATTAATCCGTTCCGGACCCCCCAAAAACACCGCAATTTTTTTTGTTACATGTTTTTAAATAAGAAAAATATACTTATAAATAATGAATATTGTATAAAATTATTTTCAATTTCAATAATTTCTTTCTTTAATTCAATGCACATCATCCGCTTCTTCTTCTCAGCAGTGTCCTTCGCACTTGCGCTTACTTTCTTCGGACCCATGTTTGGTGAAAAAATTCTTCTATCCCCTAGGGGGGGCATGACAGAAAATAACTGAGAACCACTGCTGTAGGATGTGACAGTGTGTGCAGCACAGACATGCTGCTGTGTATAATGATTGACTGAATTTGTCATTCACGATGAGAAAATGAAATATAAAACAGCTGAATTTGTGCCTTCAGTGAAACACAGAGTCAATCTGCACACACAGAGGTCAAAGGTCAGTGACAAAACAGTAGGCAGAGGTGTTACATTACATTTCCATGGCAACCAGAGACCTAATTTCCTGTTTGGTAAGGCTTTTTAAAGAAATAAAACTGTCCCCCTTCTCACACATACAGAGCACATTGACCCATGGTCATGCACACATACATGCTAAATTGATTAATGAAGTACACGCACGCACACACACACACACAACACACACAGAAACTTCACGTGGATAGAGCTGCAAGGTCAGACGGAGGCGAGCAGCCTGTACTGATTTCTCGATAAGACAGCAGTCATTGATTTTGTGTCGGCAGTAAACACAGAGGTGTTATAGAGGTGTTGTTGTGGTTATTATCACGTGTTTCTGACTCACCACTGCACTCTGTAAAACACCATACTGCTGACTGTCTGAACTTGTGTAATATAGAAATAATACCCAATCAAAGCTGTTATGGAGTGTGAGTGCATGAGGTTATTGTACGTATGAACTGCAGCCAAGTATTGATGGATCCAGAGTGGCTATAATGCAAGTTAAGAGCTCCATTAAGGCTTTTATGTACCAAAATGTGTATTCTATTTAAAGGTTTTCACAAACACCTGGTCATATTGTGAATTTAATGTGAATACTGTGAAACATTTAAGATTACTAACCCAGGAAGAGTATTAAGTATGCAAATATTTATCAAAATAACTGCATTGCCTGAGCTCAATGTCAGTGAATGGAACAAAAGGTGTTCCTTGCTACAAAATAAGTAAAAAATAGGAGGTAAAAAAAGAGGAATATAATGATATAAATAAGTGATAACTAAATAGTACTGGAAGCAACCAGTATATATAGCCAAATATTTAAACGTTACGTTATGATAAACCTACAGAAAATTTCAGTTTACTTAACGCTGGAGGAAAACTGCAGTATTTTTTTTTTTTTCACCCTGTGTATCAGTAGCTTTCACATCACTTTCAGCTGGTCAGTAGCAGCTCTGGTCAGTAACCATCCACAGTACTGCAGCGATGTATCTGTGCAGCCTCGGGCTGTACAGAGCGCACATTCTGCCTCTGAAATGTGGATGGCAGCAGGGGATCTGCATGCAGTAAAGCTCCAGCTTTCAGGCTTATTTGCAGAGCTCAGTGATAAGATGGAGGAGGAGATGGTGAAGTGCAGTGAGATCAAGATGAAGAATGATAAACAGAGCGATGCAGAGAGCATTGTAGAGCTGACAGGACGATAAAGATTTTCATGCAATAAAATAATATTTGTAGAGTAAAAGAAAAGCTTCATTTAAGGGTTATAATATTAATGCCCTTTTGGAAACTGAGCCCTTAAGTGCGAGTGCACAAGTGAGACGGGTGAGATTGCTTAAAGTAAATGCTTAAAGGTTGTATTGTCCCGCTTCTGCCAGTCAAAGGTAGTAGTATGGATGCAAACATTTCTGCTTTTCTCCACTGGAAAACAATAAAAGGAGACATAGCCTTAACATCAACAATTTCTAGGTCATCGTGTCTTGTATGAACAAATTCTTGTAACAGTAACCACCATTATAAAGTTAATAGTGCTAAATAGCATCCAGAACATGAGGCATAGTGTTGTAAGAGTTACTTGGACTCGTCTTACAGGCCTGTAGTGTTTATTGGGGGGAAAAAAAAGGTTGGGAACCGCTGAACTACACAGTAAAGGTAAATAAATGCCAAACAAGAGTGCGGAAGAAATCGCATAAATCATGTGAACAACCGCGTAAGCACAGCAGGACACAGAGGCTGTTTCTCTTCTCTGACAAGTAACAGCTGTCATTTGTTTGCGCCTGCTGATTGGAGCTTTTCTACTCTGCAATCTCCTCCCATACATGGTATCTATGCAGAGGCAAGCAGAGAGGCAAACAGAAATGCCAGTCATCCATATTTTAAACCCATTTGGCATTAAAACCAACTAAAATGTAGTGTGTGTGTTTTGGGGGCATGTGCTTGTTGTTTAGTTGGGAGGACAGGTGCTTCAAGGGAAGCCTAAACATGTACCTCTGATGCATAGACACATGAATAAATAAAGCAGGTTTGGGGTCTCAATGAAACACAGGGTGTAGAAACAGGAGCTTTATAAAGCTAAGGGAGCCAATGGACTGACGCTCAGATAAATAAGTAAACAGTGTAGATGTACTTAAGACGAACAGTGGTGCAGAGACGTCACGATGAAAGCTCTCAGGAAAGCCGTTGAATATTTAAAGTATCTGGGAATCCATCAATTACAAAGCGAGCCTCCTCTTAGGACCCCAAAAAGTTTTGAAGTCTGCTTTGGGTTTGAGGTGTTGTTGAAATAAAACATCCACAGATGCATCATTATTTGGCGGATTATGCCTATATGGATGTTCTTTAACTGTATTTCACAAAAAAAAGAATAGAAAAACATAAATTTGCACCAATTCTTCGCCAAATTAATAAATTCATGTGCTGTAACAGACATTCAAAGTGTGAATGGTAAAGCCTTCATTAACTGGGATACTAGGGACACAGGATGGATCTCTGTTTGGTGAGAATAATAGTTCTTAATGCATTTGTTTTGATGATCTAGTAACTATTTTTCTCTGTTTCTCCTCATTTGCCCCTTCCTTCTGCCTTTTCCCTGATGCATCATGGGATATTTTCATCTCTCAGCTCTCCCAGGTGAGTAAAAAAAAAAAAAACAACAAAAAAAACACACACACTCCACTCCACAATCAAAAAGCAATTCAAAGACATGCACCTTCTTTTGTCAAAGGGACTGCAGTGTTTGTAGTCGTGCATCTTAGTGTTGCAAAGACTATCATGCTCAATAATTCAACTGGAGCCTGATCAAAGTTGACTTCAGTACAAATTTAGCTTCAGAGCACACAAAAGAGTTAAAGCAGCAGCAACAACAAGACCGAAATGTAATGTAATTTGTACATTTTATCCAAGAAATGCAAAATATTCAGCCAAAATAATTACCCATTTTCTGAATTTACTTCATCAATGCTGAGAAAATCCAGACTACACATTGTTATCCTCAATATATCACCTTAGACCAGACAGTACACAGGTATGTCCCATGAAATTACATTTTCCTTGCTGGTCCTTTGAACTCTGGCTAAAAGTCGTTGGTTGTTTGTACCCTTGTGCCCCTGTCTTGTTTCCACTCCGCCTGTTAGCGAAAAACATATGGAAAAACTGCTGTAAATTCGTAATCCCATTTATGACTTAAACATGATCTACAGTATGAATTATTCAGGGATACGCACAGCCGATCCGTTGGCTTTGGGGCCGGACTGGAGTTGTCTTAGCTTTGATTTTTCCTGCTCTCTGTTTTTTTCTCTGGACACGGTGCTCATCCACATGAGTCGGCTGTGTGTTTAATTTCCATATCCATCCGTAAGGGCAGACAAAGAGCTGCTGAGGTATAGATAATAAACCATCGTCCTCGGTGGACTACAGTCAGGCTCGCTCAAATTAATAATACAGGCTTTTTCTACAGTAAGTGCCGGGTTGCAACGCTTTGGTGAGGCACTTGGTCGTTGACAAGTTCAGGTTTAGGTTTCCACTCAAGGAGAAGAAGACAGAAGGGGGTTGGGGGCAAAGAAATGTGCCTGAGCTAATTCATCTGCACGCTTTTGCAAGGAGATGGAGCAGCCCACAGCCTCAAACTGAAGAAAATGGTTCACAAAACTTTGAAAGGAAGCATGAACCCATTTCTGGGCAGCGGGGAAGGAAAATATCAAAGCAGATTGGTTAGACTGGAGTCAAGCCATCTTCATGCTGCAATGTCATATTCAGAGTCTCTTTCTGACATGAGAGCAAGATAAATGGCTCCTCATGTACTGTATCACCATTCGGTTTATTTAACCTTTATTTTATACAGTAGGCTACTCCTAATGAGGGAAGACAGAAAAGGCAAAAACTACTGACATCGATATTGCAGATATTAGGCTTTACTTAAGCAAAAAATATGAATAGATACAAAGGTCGAATTACATCTGCTCACCAACATCTTAAAGTCCAAATAACTCGGCTGCAAACAAGGAACGAGTTAAACCTTCCTTGTGTTTTATGGCTGCAGTAACTAAAGGTTACTCGTGTGATAAGTTAGATTTCCTTTCTCGATTTATGTCACTGTGAGGATCTTCAAGCTAACTGTACAAATTAATATTAACAAGCAAACACTAATTATTGTTTTAGTATTAGTTATATTATGAAGATTATGGTTAGTTTGGCATGTAAACAGACCTCTATACAAACAAAGTCAGATGGATCACTGATCAGAAAAAAATGATTAAATTAAATGCATCATTTTTATGTTAGATTTCTCTCAGGAGAAAACCTAAAGGTCAACTAGAATTGCTTTATCTGGGTGCTTGAACCAATGTCATGGTAAAACTTGACAAAAAGTCCAAAAGGCATGAATAAAACATAGACAGGATTTTGTAAAATTTTAATGAAGTGAAACAAGATGATCTCTAGATATTGTATCTGTTACAAGACAGCTACAAAATACGAGAGATACATTGCAACAGGATGAAGCTCAGCCTGTAAGACAGCATGGACAAGAACCAGATAAAATTGAAAATCTGCAATTAATGACAACTGAACAAACTACATCTACTGAGGAAGATCATGTGATATGAATTAAAGCTGCAGAACAGTCACTGAATGGGCCTTTAGATGAGGTTGTGTGGAGTTTATCTTTATTATCACATTGTTATTCTTTTTTATTTAAATAATATTGACCATCAGATGATTACGATATAATTAAAACTGATCAGTTCAATCGAACAAATTGGATGCTAAGAAACATAGAACTCGACCAGTATTTCCTCAGTGAAACCTGCACCAGTATGGAGCCTATTGCCTCATGTGCAGTATATATCTCAGCAGACGTACACATCACAGCAGGATACCAGCATGTGGATGTTTTCTACACACAAACACTAGATGAAATCTTGTAATGAAGAACTGTACTTCAGTCATTTCGTGTTGTGTCAGAGTCCAGTCAGATCTCTGAGGAGAAGGCAGCTGGGCTCCGCACATGGCTGCTCGCTCTGCGTGGAGCCTGTTTACAGGAGCCCAGACGGGCTCTAGCAGGTTGAGCTCTGTCCTGTCCTGCTGCTGTGTCTTTTCCATTTTGTTCTGATGACAGGTCTGAATTCAGAGACTATAATGGGCCTGTCACCAGCTCAAACTGGAACCTCTGTGCCAAAGTCTAATTAACTGTGCTTAATCTTGTAACAAAATCTTTATATGTGGGTGTGTTGCTACATTAGAACATTTAACACGCGTAATAATGATTACTCTTGTCCTTTATACCACTTTGTTTCAGAGGACTCCTATCTTCTGATAGGAAAACTACAGTGTAGTTGATCAGGATTTACATTGTCATCCCCAAAAAATATGATTTTCCTCTAGTTTTGAACACTTACCCAGTCGTAGAATAAACACAGGTGCAGATTGAAATGCCAGATTATGGGAGCCGCTGCTGGTTTCATTTCAACCATATAACAGAGCTGGTTTATATATTTATAAGAGTTGTTTACGTTGTCTTGTCTGTCGGTCTAGGAGTTGTCAGAGGAGCGCCATTCTCCACCGCTGCTCACAGTCAACGGGCCCGGCGAGGAGAAGTTGTTTCGCAGCAAGAGCGCCGAAGTGGAGCTGACGGCAGAGAAGGAGAGGGTCAAAAAGATGTTGTCTGAGGGGTAATGACAATGTTTTTTTCATATTGTCTTGAGAAAATAACGTGCAATGGCTTTAATTACTTGAAGGCGAGCCACAATTTCTATTGACCTAATTATAAATGAGACTTACAGAACTTTTCCTTCAGAAAGCCCATTGTTGTTAAACCTCACAGATGTTACTTGTTCCAAAGGTTTGCCTTTGGCTCAATGTAAAACTTTTACTTAACTAAACTTTAACTAAAGCATTTATTCACTTGCTTTAACTTGCATTTTATCTTTAATGCCATAATCAATATTTCATGAGCACATTTATTATACAGCATACTGAATTTTTTTTTTATTTAGGATATTTATTTGACAACATAGGGCAGGGACAAGGGGCAAAGAGGGACCACATGAAGTGAAAATGCACTCACAGAGCATTTTTATGAAAGAATATTGGGATTACAGCGACACACACAGCATGATAGTAATACCACAGTGTGGAACAGTAATACACAAAACACAGAGATGTTTAGAGAAGTTTACATAAAGGTTGTTATCCCTTCTCAGCCCAGCCTGGCTACATGAGCAGATGTAAATGCCCAGAGCACTTTGTGGAGCTCTGTATAGTGAATGAAAGTTACTCAAACCGCTAAACACCTGTCCTCTGTGTTAGATAAAGGGAGGAAACATTCATTACAAGCCATTAAACTGCAAAGCACTCAAAGAGAGCAGACCTCTTCACCATTCTATACATTTGTCATTTTAAAAATAAAAATGTTTTTAAAATATCATGTATCACAGTGCAGAAATCTTTCATGTAGGTCATAAGAAAATAGAAAAAAGTTCAATAATGCCCATTCCAGATATTACTAATTATAAATATCATATAAACTTAAAAAATAAAGAATACAATTTTGGAGCTGAAAGCTTATCACAGGTTCCTGAGATATTCAATGAGCAAACAAAACTTAAAATGTGGCCTCTGTCACACAGGGATCACGTTTTGACAGAGACGGTATGTGGTGTTTGTGGATTTATTCTACAAACAACGCACACTGTTAACCACACGGAGAGCTGAGCTGGTACCCACAATACAACTGAAATAAGTGCTGCTGTTTGACGGATGACCAGAGAACTGACAGCAGGAAATGAAAAATATTTTGAAAAGTGGAAAAATTTAAGTTGTGGCTGCAGCAGAAAGGAGCATCACATCCCCACTGCCAAAGATTAAACTCTGGTGCCCACATGCTTACTTCTTTAAAGGGCTCGAATTCAGATTTCATATCCAGTATGTTCCTGAAGTATGAATGTGAGGGGTGCCTGCTGAGGGGTGCCGGTTGCTTCCCAATCCAGTGGGCTGCCATGTGAACTACCCGGCTCAGCTAATTAGTGGCCGAGCTCAGAGAGAGATGAGGAAGGGCTCCTGCTGGTCTCTTATTTACCACTGCCATCTTATCAATGATTAAACTGCGCGCAGTCTTCAACATAGACCAAGGCTCCTCTTGCCTCTCAGTAGTCTTACTTTTGCATTTCTCCCTGAGCCATACAGCACCGCTCTACCTGTAGAATAAGGAAGAGGAGGGACCTCTTCAGGTCTCAGAATACAACCCTGATAATGTCAAATCTGAAAAGAAAGCCAAACTGGACAGCATATTTTCTATGTTTTAGTGCAATCACACTGGATTTTGACAGGCACATTTGACAGGAATTAGTGAAGGTAGAATTGCAAATGTGAACTTTGGGAGCAATCTCAGCTAATGTATGCAGTGCCGGGGTTCATCAGGACCAGGAGTGGGTATTTGGAGCGTGACTCACACTGGGGACAAAAAGTCAGGAGATACAAACAGTTTCTTTGGCAGCAGTGAATGAGTGCTCCCCTCTGAGAAAACAACTCAACTATTGTGTCCCTTTCTTTCTCCAGTTTGTGTGGAAATGTAACAGCAATGATAAAGTAGAAGTTAAGCAATGAGTCATTCTTAAAACATTTTAGCGCAAAGATAAAAGTAGTCTTGAAACTGCACTACAAGTGGACACGCTGCAGATCTGCAGTGATGTGTGTGTGAAGCTCATAATTATCATCATTATGGTGCCCATTATTGATCACTCTACCTTCATTCTGAGACCAGGAAGCAGAAAAACACTCAAACCGGGCTGCCTTACAACCTATTATCCCAGCGATTTTATTTTATGATTGTGATAAGCCTACACAGGCCTTTTTTTCTCCTGTTGCTATGGTGAGTAGTTTTATGGTTGCCAAGCTGTTCGTCTGGTCGTCATGACAAAGAGTCTGTTTCCTAAACTCTGCCTTCTCATGTGAAAGCTCCCTGGTTTATTAAATATCCCCACTGAATCCTGACCTTTCCCAGCACGCCGAACCTGATCCATCTTTCCCACATGTTAATAAAAGATAACACATTATTGTTTTTCCCAGAGTCCCCGTGGTCTCTGTAATTCTCTTCTATTAAACATGCATACTGCTCTGTTCTATTACAGGTAAAAAGCCTAATTGTTTTCCAGAATGCACAGTGGGGAATATTTTTATTTTAGTACCAAATCACTGTTAATAGTAGGACTTGTAAGGCACCCCTTAAAGATGTGAATGACAAGAGAGAAAGAAAACAATAATAATAATAATAATAATGATAATAATGATAATGATAATAATGATAATAATGATGATAATGATAATAATGATAATGATAATAATGATAATGCGAATAATAATAATAATAATAATAATAATAATAATAATAATGGCACATTTAAGGGTAATTTAAAAGTCAGTGGATTAATTAAAAGAAACCAGTCACAGCGAGTCATCTAATTCTCTGTCAGACTCTGAAAACATTAAAATACATGAGCTTATGGCTCCTTAAAATCAAATAAAAGTCAATCAAATTTCTCCAAACAGCTGGTGCAGCATAATATAAAAGTTTCACTTCACCTCATTATCTTCCACATTTTCCTGCAATGCTTCTTCCTGACAGTAACAGTCGACCAGCTCAAGGTCTTTAAAGCCACATTAATCAACATTAAGTATGAGTGTTTTAGCGTCTTTCAGCTCACTCTTTGGCTTCACTCTCTCTGCCCGTCAGCGTCATCATCTTCAGTCGCAGCAGAAAGCTAATTTCAGCAGAAAAACTCTTTAAAAAAGTATAATAACTGCTCAGCACCAAATGAAAATAAGTGATTGCCTTACACTAACTCCCTGTCTTATTTTTGTGACTTCTTCTCAGGTCCATGTGTGAGATAAACCTGGAGGCTGAACTCTTCACCCTGCAGGACAGTAATGCCAAGCTGGTGGCAGCTCTGCAGGAGGCCAACAGCAGCGTGGAGCAGTGGAAGAAGCAACTCGCCGAATACCAGGAGGAGACTGATCGCCTCAGAGACCAGGTGACGCACAGGCGGCAATGCACAGAGAGCCAACAAATAATATATATATCCCAACGTAATGAAGTTCATAATGTTTGGTGGAGGCTGATGGTTGAGGTGTTTATGAGTCAACTCTTTATTCAACTGTAAGGCTGTAGTTTGAAGAGTTATTAATCAGATATTCAACTTGTGACTGCTGTTTGGTACGATAGAGTTTATTCTTGCAACAGATGCACCAGTAGTTTAAGTATATAAGAAATATAAACAATGCATGCGCCACCAGATTTCCCAGTGTTAGAGATTACTTTTCTTAATTTAGTTATAAAATCACAGCCAGTTAGAGGGTTGTTTGCAATCTGTTTAAGCCATTGTCTTAGGTAGGAGAAATTAACATGAAGCATTGGTGTAGTCACTGTGCTTGTCTATAGTTTAATATAATGTACAGAGTGAGGGTTTTTGCTTTTTTCCTTCCCTTTTTTGCATTTTTACAATCAGAGCTTCTAAAGCCTTCCGAGACAAATTTGTGATTTTTGGCCAGAGAAAATATTCTGTATATAAATCTGACTTGACACGAACAATAGTCATAACAAACTATTGACTGGAACAACTGTTGTCGTGATACATATACAGTTTTAACAAACACCTGCAAATGAATCAGAATGAAGTATTATTGCCTAAACGGTCACCACTTTGGTTGCAAGGGCATCATGTGGTAATTTTAAAGAAATACAAACTATGAGCTATACAAGCTAACTCTTTCTGCTGGGTCACTGTATCATATTTGGCAATGTTGTTTCATGACACCGTGTCCACTCTTTGTGTCCACAGTCCAGCTGTGGAAACTACATAGAAACTATACTTATATTAAAATATGTATAACACAAACACCAGAAGCTAGTCATTTAAATTTAATGATGACAACTTGCATAGGGCAGGATAGTCTAAATGAAAAAACCTGGATGGACTTGTTTTATTTTATTGTGCTGAGTTGAGTGTTTTCATGTCAGTGCTACATTATGTGATAATGTGCTTCCTGTCAGTCACTTCACACCCAAAGGAGGAAATATGTCCTCCAGTAAACCTCTCTAAAATAAGTCACCCTGTCTGCATCTTCATCTCAGTCTCCATCAGCTGCACAGGAGTTCTTTTTAATAAAAAACCTAATATTTACTAAAGGCAACTATGTAGTAGATAATAGTTAACAGTTAACTTGTTTATTATTGATAATAGTAATATAAGTTTGAACAGGATTATAATTTAGATCAAATCATCCAACTCAGATGTGTCAATTTGTCTATTTGGTCTATTTGTCTGTCTATTTGGTAGAAAATGACAGATGAGGTGAGGATAAACTCTTAAATCAAAGCAGAAATACAGGGTATGATTTTGTTGTAGGAAACATTCCCCCCACTATGTGACCGATATCAACTGCAGATTATGTTTTTTTTTTATTCTTGCATCTATAACTATCCCACTATAATCCCCATGTGCTCTTGGTTTCTTCCAAACTGCAGATGCATTTTTCATCCAGTCCCCCCTCCTTGGGATATTTCTGTTGACAGGCTCCCGTGATAATCGCGGGGCCAGAACGCAGACATTTCATCTTTAATTTACAGGGAGAAAATTATGCCCTTGGTCAAGCTTAACAAGGCTTCTTCATTGCAACTGAATTAAATGCTGCCGCAACCGACCTGCGATGGAGCTATCACCACCCGTGACAGAACCTCCCCCGAACAACACACACAGATACATGCGTGCACACACACACACTGCAGCAAAGTCAACCAGGTGGCTGGAAGTGGAGCAGGCCTCCAGGGTTTGGCAACGGTGTGTTGAGAGGGGCAGGGATGTTTTTTTTTTTTCCTTTTTCTTTTTGGGACAGGACGCCCTATACTGCCCACCCCCTCCCCCCTTTCTGCCCCAGTTAGAGCAAGAAGATAAATCATCGTAGGAGCAGAAGGAGAGAGGTTGGCTGGCTTTTTCTCCCTCGTCACACTCTCGTTTGTGTGTTCATCCACAGCAGAAAGGCTTGGAGTTTATTTTCTGGGTTTCTGGGTTGACTCTGACCCCAGCTCAGTTATAAGAATAAGCAACACATGGAGTGTGATAGCTAGGTTATATTTCATATTTTACAGTGAAATAGTTAAATGGATTTGTGTGTACTTGTCCATGTTGGGTATTTTCTTTATTTTGAAGTAATTAATTTTATCTTTACTTGAGCATGGATTTGCTGATATAATTTATTTAGCTATATATAGAACTGTGTGAGTTGTAAGGTGTATATGGCGGTACATAACAACATCAATTTAAAATATAACCGCTTAAAAACATAACAAGGAGTTAAAATATAAAATGCAAAGATATTTACATCCTGAACCAGTATCAGCCTGCCTTGAGTGTTTGCCTTTTTGTTTGTGTTTATGAGTTTTGAGGACTTTAGAAACACACTTTCTAAAGAAAGTGAGCCCTGATAGCGTCGGCCTCCATCTAAGCAGCACAATTGTAAATTTGGTTGGACAGTTTAGTTAAATAACTATTTAATATTTGGAACAGACTGAATGGATGTCCATGTTTTTGTGGTTTTAAACATCCTTTTCTTTGGAAAATTGAGGTTGAGTTCTTTGGGATGATGTGGATGCCCCCCCTTCAACCGCAGTGCTTTTCTGAGTGTGACGTAGCGTAGTGTGGAATCTAAGAGCCACTTTGAAATTGCCTGTGAAATGTGAAAATGCAGAGGAGATGCTAAAGGGAAGGACACACATGTCAGATATCATACATTTTTAGTACAAGGACACAGCAGCATTTCTCTATATTAAAGTAAATGTTTAAAAAATACTGGGGAAATGTCCATCACAATCCCCCAAAGCTAAGGAAACATCTTCAAATTGCTTGGTCCAAAATCCCAAAGTTGTCATTTTACGATCACAAGATGAAGAAACCCAGCCAATTTTCACATTTGAGAAGTAGTGATTTTTGCATTGCATAATCAAAGAGTTGAGATATCAATGGCTGTTCTGTCAGTAGACTAATCTATTATCACACTGCTCACAGTTGAATATTTGTTGACAGCAGTTGACAGCAGTAACTGTGTAAAATATGAAGAGCCCAAGTGTAAATCTGCAAACAAATGTTTAACCAGTCAGCTTTGATAATGTCTAAAGTCAGGTTTCATCTACAGCAGCCTATAGTGGTGAGTACACTCAAATTTGATCCATTTAATCCAGTCAGTGCAACTCTTAGATAACTGTACTGAACTTTTAATTTTATCATCCTAATAGGAGGACTGTTGAGTTAGACCTAATTCCTTTTTACATGCAGATATCTGATCAATATGTCCATGTTTTAGGGCGTATAAACACATCCATGTGCAGACTGGGCAGACAATAGAGCCAGAGAACAAACAACATGATATAATATAAGCCTTATCTGTTTATACATGAATCTGTTTCAAGCTTGTTATTAACAAATCATGTTACTTCAATCTGTGTAAACACTCACAATAAGATTATTGTATTAATCTAATTACTTCCTGAGCATGCAAAAATAACAGTGTATTGTTTTTTTTGTCATTAGCAAGGCCCGGTGGGAAATGAACCCCAAACCATCACAATGTTTGTGCCGTAGATCTGACTGTGGAGCTACACTGAAAGATAACCGATGAAAAAAACTTAAATCACATAGTTTTCACACTTCAAAGGCTGAACAGTTTGCCCTTGTTTAGTCAAAGTGTTGCTCGCCATCTTTGGCTTTTCCGTTTATATGTTAAACACAGAAGTGGGTCATATCGGGAAAAATATTTTTCACAAGGTCACATGCCTCTAGCAATTAAAAGAAAAAAGTCTCCAAGGCGAGAGAGTTCAGCACTGTGACCACTGGCAGAAAAGATTTTTTTCCACAGAAGCATAGCAGTTGAGTGGTTTTTTTTTGTGTGTGTGTGTGTGTGTGTGTGTGGTGGAGGTTCAAGAGAGATGTAGAGAGGCTATGAATAATAAAAATTGTCCTTGATTCATTTGTAGATTGCACAGCGGAGTGATGCACAATGGATGCCGCTAAAGACACTCCAAGTTCTGACCAAATAGACTTTTAACAGCTGTGGAAATCTGTGTGTGGAGGTGGATATGCGTAGGCAGGAAGTCAGTGACCCCCTTCTTGGTGTTTGGTCGTTTCCATCAGTAGAAATCATCAGACATATGTGGATTTGTTGGTGAATATATTATTGTATTTTCACATTGCTGCTGGTATCTAAAAAGCTTGTAATGCAAATTTTCTGTTGATTTCAGTGGGGTGAAGGGTCATGTGTTGTTCTCTGGGTTTAGAAAATTACACCATGCACATTAGGTTCATCCAGTCTTTTGAAAGCCCATTTACTGGATAAACACGAAAAAACAAGCTTGAGAAACATAACAAATGTGGATGCTTCCACAGTAGAGCGAGGCGTCTCTGAATGATTTGATGAGAATGATGTGAGTTACATGTTGTGGCCTTCACAGTCACCACATCTCAACGCAACTGAACACCTATGGCAGGTTTTGGAGCGACTTGTCAGACAGCGATATATACAGATATCTTTTGGAAGAATGGTGTTCATCCCTCTAGTAAAGTTCAAAGACTTGGAGAATCACTGCCAAGGAGCACTGAAGCTGTTTGTAAGGCACACTGTGGCCCAACTTCGTACTGAAACACTTTATGTTGGTTTTTTATTTCATATGTCACCATGATACTCTATTTATACAGCACTTTTCTTTAAAATGTCAGTGCTTTGCACAAATAAAAAGCAGCAGTTAAAAATACAAAGTAATAAAAACAAAAGCAGGGATCATAAAAATGTAAAATGGGGGCATGCAGGTGGTTCAGTCGGTAGAGGTCTCGCTGCAGCGGCCCGGGGTTCGATTCCCTGTCTGGGGCCCATTTGCTGCGTGTCATCCCCTCTCTCTCTCCCACCTTTCCTGTCACTCTGCAGGTGTCCTATGAATAATAAAGGGTAAAAAAAAAATTAAATTAATATTAAAAAAAGTAAAATGGCAACAGTGTAATGATAAAACTCAGGAACATATTAAATATTCATAAATGCTTTCCTGTAAAAGACGGTGAAAGGTGGTGAAAAAAGGGATTTATCAGATGTTAATGGTGGAGCTTGTCTGATCTCAATGGGCAGAGTGCTCCACTGTCAAAAAAGACCTGGTCACCTTTGGTCATAAATTGGGAATAACTTGGGATAACCTACATTAAAGAGGCCCCCTATCCTTTTAATACTCAAAAGATCTCACAGATGTTCCCACTTGGCTTCACTTCATAATAAAAACCCTAGTTTTAATGTTATTTCAATGTATTTTTATCTTGTATTGTCTTGCAGTATGCTCTCCTTATAACCTTGCTTACATGTTAAACTAGGATGGTAAAGTTTTAAACATGATACCTGCTAACAGACAACTGACATGAGCACTGAGCTCAAAACACCCCTGTACACCTCAGAGACACGCAAGTGTGGCTGTAGACTCTTAGTCTTGTTATGTTGAGTACACTGGGAAGTGCTATATACATTTGATTTTTTATTAGGTGTGTATTTATTGTGTGCCTGTGTGTGTGTGTATGTGTGTTCCAGGTGGCGGAGCTCGAGGCCCAGCTGGGGCCTCCTGCTGCCAGTCAGACCGGTAGAGAGGAGCTGAGTCGCTCATTGGAGGAGCTGGAGGCCCTGCTGAGCGCCAAAGACCAGGCAAGACATCAGTTCACTCCCTGCACTGAACACTGTCTGGATCTTTTTACCATCCTAAAGACAACATCAGTTTGGAAAGTCAGCTGAGAATACAGCAGTAAAATGTTGCCGGACGTTAATTGGATGGTTTGTTTTCAGTTGTTGAAAATATAGCCTGATAAAAGAACACTTAGTTATTTATTAAACTTGGAGAGCTTGAGTTCAAGTACCAGTTTAAATATTTATTCTCTGAATCATCTTTAAGGATTGTAATGAAATCTGGTATTCTGACTCAGTAATCTTGTTTGTGTCGTGACCAAAAGCTAATTAAAACAAAATGTTAAAAAATCCAAGCAGACATAAAAGCAGACATACTTTAACTTACATGCTTCCAGTTTTAATCTCTACAAAGTCCTTAATTTATCATTGAGACGCTATCATTTTTCTTGTTGATTCATCGGGTTAGTCAGGTGAAGAGGACTTTGATAAAGTACCTCACAAAACACACAAAATGTCCAGAGCCGCCACCTACATGTTAAGTGGAACCAGGACTTAACACCACTCTGACTCATCTTCATAACACTTTCCAAGCCTGCTTTAATATGATTTTTTTTATGATGCCAAAGTATCACCTTGTGAATTTTTTGTGGCTGTTTGAGCCAAGTCAGTGTCCATAAAATGCATGCTGGGCACGCTCAGCCAGAAACCATTTTCCCGGGATGAATAAAATGGATATTAAAGTGAAATATTCCTTGAAAGCAGCCTGCTGCTGTCCTCCAGCCTCAATAACATAACCAGGGCTGTCCCATCATCTAAAGAAGTTCCACTTTTGGCAACAGGATTTGTGGCAAGGTGTGATTCCCCTGTGGGCTGAAAGATCAGGATGTCCCAGATCTGATCATAAACCTGGTTCATGAGGAATGACTCAGCCTCTACATGAAATATTTTGGTGCAAATCAAATGAATGTTCCATGTTGTGATAAACAGTGATGGTGGACATGTCCCTGTGTTTTCAGGAAATTTACAATCTACAAAGCAAGAAAACAGATGTGGGTGAGCTAGAGAAAGAGAGAGAGGAGGCCATGCAGAGACTCCAGGTAAGCTGACAACAAGAGTGTTCGGACTGACTCGTCACGTTGCAGTCAGCAGTCAGCAGTCAGACCTGCTTTGCTTTGCTTTTCGACTATACGGGTGTTACTGGGAAATGGCGCATACCTCATATTGTATACAAATAATGTATTTTAGGTTTAGTGATAAGTCAGTGTACTGTACCGCTTGTGCACATACTGGAAACTGCACACATAATTCACAATTTACAGTTTATAGTTTTACAATAGATTTTTCAATTAACAAACAGTAACATATAGCAAGAAAATGCACAACAGATATTCTATCCTAAAGTAGTGACCTGGACCCAAAGAGGTGCGAGTTTCTTCACCTGTCTGTATGATCTAAGATGTTTTAAGAATATGGAAATTCACAAAATACAAACTAAGATTACATTTTCATTAAATACCTGTATTAAGTCAACTCTCAGTTAACATGGGATTGATTAAATCGTGTATTTGATATTTCTTATTTGTTTTGGCTTTGTTTTTCTCTGTATCAGCCTTGAGGAGAAACACGCTGTTGTGTGCCAAGGTCTTAACACTTCAAAGACAGACTTTTATCAGACCACTGATTTTCAAGGCTACAGCTTATATTAAACACGATGGATGGGGCTGGTAGCTGGTTCTAGAGCAAAACTCAGAGATAATGAGTTTTATTTCTTCTTGTTAACATAATCATACCATGTTTGTGCTACACATATTGGTTCTCCTCACTCACCTTTTCATAGTTATTTGTTCTAGTAGAGGTTGTATTATATCACAGAAAATTAGGAAAACTAATTCATCGACAGGGAGGGAGATAACAGTGTTTCATCCTCAGTTTGAACCGAGACATGATTTTTTGCCATTGATGAACAAAATAGAGGTCACCAGTTCAGTCTTTAAAGGGTTTTCTTTTCAAGTGTTATGCACATATTTATAGCAGAAAAGCTTCTGGTGTATTTTAATGTTACTGATGTATTATTTTTTGTTGTCTTCACCATATTACATTTATTTATTTATTTTTTCTCATCCTTTATAGTCTCAGTTGGTTTGATATGCGTAGACTAGAAGCTGCCTTATCGTAGAAAAAACAAGTTTGGTTTTGCAGAGTGCGTACATGCTGTTCCCATTGTTCCCCAAACCAAATGGGGCCATGCAGCCAATTAATGGAAAATCAAAGCCCTGATACTGTACTTGTAAAAGAGACGGCACCATTCAGACCTGCAGGAGAACTTCAAGGAGGAAAAAGAAATTGTATTGCATTTCTGATGCTAATGAGAGAGGCTATACCTGATGCATATTGCATAGTCTTTATTAGGTCTTCTGTCATTTTTCTAAATGGTGTCAGTTGTGAATTATGCCTATTCATACTTGACCTTTGCTGTCCTTGTGTTCAATCCATAATCTATTCATTGGTGCACTTGGGATGTAGAATAACTACATGAAGCACAAAATTGCACATTTAAATTTGCAGTATAAACAGTTTAAAGCAAATACGCCTTTATTGGCGTTTAAGTAAAGCTGAACTGGTTGGCTGAAACCTGCAGAAGTAAACTGTATTTCCCAAGGCGTCTGTAAGGAAGATTCTTTACTTGCACATGCTCCGAAGCTTTCTTTGTTTCTATGTTGGTGGTGAAATTTAAATGCACAGCACTAAACTCAATTTGCAGGTATAAACATTTGTGTACAATGTTGGGGTCTGCCTTTCTTCCCCAGACTTACATGGAGGAACCATAGTGGAAGAAAAGCAATGTACAAAGCATGTGTGCATTATTGTCAGCACTCTATCCCAGTATAACATTTCTTATCAGTATATTCATGGTCAGAGGTGTCTAGAATAACAGCAGGAACTGTTCTTCAGGCTTGCATTTGTGGCATTTTGCAGAGACCACAGTCAACAGAATGATTCACAGCACAAAGTGTATTACACAAAGAAATATATTATAAACCATGAAGAGCTCTATTTGCTTTTGCTTATCTAACAATAATATAAAGAATGTGTACAATTTGGACACCAACTTATGCATAAAATATTCAAAAATGCATTCGGCTGTGAAAACTGTATAAACAACAGTTAATGTGTCTGCAGGATGTGGAGAGACGAAACACCGAACTGGAGGAGCGGGTCCAGAGCGCTGAGAAGACGCTGGCCTCCAGCCAGGAGGAGCGGGAGCAGGCAGAGGTTGAGGTCCAACGTATCATTGAGGTTCTGGACGTCAAAATCTGCGACCTGAATGACCTCAGACAGAGTCTGGCCAAGCTCATTGACAAATAGCCACAACAGCAGTAGGGCTGCATCTCCACAGTCAGCACTGGTTCCTCTTGTGTGGTCTTGATTTGTGTTTTACTGGAGTATCAGCAGAGCAGAAATCAAAGCTGCACAGGTGTTTACCTCTTTGGATCTGTTTTTTTTAAGATCAGAAAACTGGTGAAAAGGTGCTATGTGCAAAATAATATTTGCCTCATTAATTCTGCAACCATGGTATGTTTATCACGAATCACTAACAGGAGACTGCAGAGAATAAAATCATTTTTTCATTTGCTCTGGAAGAACAGCGCCCTCCTCCTCTTTTTGGTGTCATATCAATCTGGTGTATTATGTCAAAATCTGACCTGGTGCGTTATAATGTAAAATGCTGAGCTGCGGTTCCTGGTACTTGATAGTCCTTTCAGTGAATTCAGTGAATTGTTCATGGAAATTATTCTTATGTCTCAAAAGGAGTAAAGTAATGATTTATTGATATTAAAGAATACACAAAGCACCTTTAAACAAGGACTTGCGTACCAAGACTGAAGATTGCTATTTTGCAAAAGTCGACATTTCCAACGGTTATCATAGGATTTCCAACTTTGTGTGATGTATCTTTATTTAATACAGAGTGAGCAGTCTAGTTGTATTAATATAGTCTCTCAATCAGAGGCCAAGAGTAGCAGTAAAGTAAGCAGTAAAGAACCAAAAGATAATGGCCTGACGGTGCTCTGTTTTCCTGCAGAGCTGAAGGTTCAAACCATTCAACTGTGTCTCAGTACAGAAAGTAAAACTGCAGTCCTGTAACAGCAGTACTCCCATCGAGACCTGAGATGGTTGGAAAATAAAGTTTTATGGACAATGACATTTTTATGCCTGTACCAAACATACGTACATCTACAAATCTTCTTTTTCACTGCATTGTTTGTCAGAAGACTTTGGCACATTAAATTAACAGCCAACATATGACAATAGTAAATGAATAAGGCTTTTATATATGTATTTTCTCATAAGGTTATTGCCAGATCTCAGAAGTCACTGTGGGTAAGACAGCTGAGAAAAGTCAAGACAAGCTATACAAGTAAAATGTCTGCTTTTACACAATAACAGCCTTGAGTTCACCTTGGTGTCATTGTAACACTGTGGAGATGCACCCGGTGGGAGTTTGGTCAGAGTAAGGACACATGGAGGCAAAGACCCTGAATAAAGTCAGCTCCGGTTCACCATCAGCAGCTTGCTCTGGCCTCACACCAGCCAGAACATCAACAAACTCAGAGATGCAACAACCTGCTCACATTCTGTCCTCTGAGGTGCGCCAGCGTACAACCGTTTTTTTGTTCAAGTTTTATGAGGACTGCTCTTTCTTACCACTTATTCTATTGTTCGTGTTCATCTGTGGGTTACTCGCAGTCGGGATGGGAAATCAATGATGGCTCCCGGCCAAACTGATGCTGAATTTAAGCTGTGGTTGTTTTTGCAGGCGGGTCAGCAGGTGACGAAATGGTCACGATGTGTCACTGTAGCCTGCAGTTAGCGACGCTGCTTTCCCACCCTGATGTGTGGAGCTGAACCTGAGATTGCACTTGATGTGCCAAGTTTGACTTTGTTTACATTTGTCAGTGTTCACAAAATGATGCAGTTCTACTTTATGTACTTTTTTCTGTGTTGCTTAACACTACCATTTACCATAGTAGTAATAACAATCTTAGAGAGGCTCAGCGGAGCCGCAGAGCATAGATCACTATGAGAGCACTGCATGAGCTCTGCAGATGCCCCGTACCTGCCAAGGAATGTGAAGCTGTATATGTGTGTGTGTGTGTGTGTGTGTGCGCGCACAATACTTAGCAGTGTGCAAACAGAGACTGCTCGAGTTAAAAAGCACAACTGCAGTAGTTTTAGTAATTGGGTACTTAATTGACTTGTCTGTCAGCTTTGTATGTGAACTTCTGATGCACAATATATCGATCTTTGCTTCTCGCCCCCTGATGAGTTATTGATTTCTTCATATGACAGTAATAAAGGTACAAATGAAGTGCAGTCCTTTGCAGCTGATGATGCAGTAACTGTCAGGATCATAATAACAGGTCAAAATGTGATTTAAACAGGTTATAAAGACATTTGTTAATGTAACAAACTACCAGATGATGTCCTTGACCATTATTACATTAATCTGCAAATATGTCTTTGTAAGGGTAGTACCATTTTAAACTCATGGTGTCTTTATAATTTATAATAGTGACTTATATTACAGCTTGAGTTACAGTTCAACAAACCTAATACAGTAATAATAATTGTCATAATATCTTACTGCATTATTCTGCAGAGGCGTCATGGTATCTCCAGTCAGATAAATTTAATGTTTTATCATTTTGACGAGTTACTACACTGTCTGGGAGTGACTGACATCAGCTGCTACATGCAAGCATCCCTGAATTAGCAATAAAGTTCCTAGCATAGATGCCTATTTATAGTTAATTTATGTCATTTGTAGGTTGTAATGAGACCTCTGTAAAGCCTGCTCTCATCCATTTTAACAGCAAATGTGCTTTTTTTCACAACTGTGTTTATTTTTCATGGCTACACCAGATTATGACAGATCGCTACCAGCCTTTTATCAAGCGTGAAGAAACTGCAGAGGCCATCGGCTCCTCAGCATGAGTTCATCACGGTTGATGTCAGAAACACTTTGCTTCACGACAGCCTTATTCCAGTGTATCATTAATGCACAATAACAGTGTAAATTAGGAGTCTGGGAGTGTAATGTGCACACTAGATCATCAATTGTTATAAAATTTTATAGCTGACAAAAACTAAATCTTCAACCTTTAACAAGTTAAAGGAGAAATCCACCTTATATTTGTGACTGTTTGGGGACTAGTGGTGTGCATTACACATTTATCATTACATTACACATGATTCTCTGTGGCTGCAATGATGAACCATCACACTATTTCTTCTCCTTAAAACTGCTGTCTGTTCAAATATACCCGTCCTCAATAGCAAAAATCAGTATCAGAATACATTCTGGGAAATCACTAGCTGAATCATTTATAGTAAAAGGCAGGTTGGGTGACATTGCTCACACAATAAGATAGGAAAAAATAATATCTTTGGGTGGATTCTTCCTTACATACACTGGAATAAAGCCTTCTGAACATCTGTTGCAAGAGAAAACGCAGTACCAAAGATGCACCGCTATCACACTGATAACACATCAACTGGAATAAACACATTACTTCTGTATGAAGCTGAAGTCCATCTCCATCAGATTTTAAATTTAACTTAAGTTTAACTGCTCCGTATCCAAAACATTTGACCTTTCAGTATGACTCAAAATACCTCAGAGCGCTTCAGTTAGTTTCACTGATGTGTTTGTAACTAAGAGGAAGAATGTCAGCCGGGGCTGGTCAGTTCAAGACCACAATTTTGTTGTTTCACAAGAATCACTGAACTTGGGGAGAGCAGACGTTTGTATGGGATTTGACAATGTGAGATGAGTTCCTTATATTTGTACAGAACTGTTTAACATTAAAACTCAGTCATGCAAAGTCACTGCTGTGGTCTTTGTGTGATGGGAGGGCAAGAAATGAGTGTGTTGTGTGATTTAGTATCCTGTCAGTTTGCATCTCACACACCTACATATGGTCAAATTTCTTCATTGACTGATATTTCAGTTCGCCTAGTGAATGTACTTGGACTAAGACCATGTTTTGAGCTGAATTTTCTGTAAATTTCTAGTAGTCAGTTCCTAAGATGCATATGTGACATCAAAGATGGGAAACCTGTTTAAATGAATGCAGGTATGAAATTGAACTTTATTAGCTGATGGTCAAAGAGCAGTGAGGGCTGCAGGTGCTGTACTAAAAGCATCTTTTCAGAGCTTTTTAGTGTTAGCAGAGACAGCACAATACCTTTTTCCTTTGGATTCAGCCATAGTTTATTATTCAGTAGTGTTGACAATGCAGGTGGGACACCTGTTTTGTTTTGGCCACACAGGCCAGTCAATTCAGTCTACCACAAATACCATGTGCTGCCCTGTGTGCCAAATTGAAAAAGTGGAAATTACTCCACAAACCACTGCTGTGCCAGTCAGGTGTTGGAGTGCATCCACCGTTTGTCTCAAACAGTACCAGTTCCATGTAGCAGGTCAGTTAACAGGCTTCTTAGAACAAACCGCTGATGCAAACATCTTGCCAAATTCTCATAAATATAGAAACTTTTCATGAATATCTTTATCTTCATTTGGCAAACAGTGAAGTAATTTTATTGCACCAGCTTCATCTGGTCTCAGTCTGTTTTCTTTTTCTTCTTGTTAAACTAAAATCACCCTAATCATGTATTGCACACATGAATTCAAATTAACCCATAAATTCAGAATTTCTTCCTACCGCTGAATAATACAAGCAGACAAGCAGCATTTTTTGTTTTACATTTATTTTAACACAAAATGGCACCAAGAGCCCATTCAGTCAAAATGTCTACTTCAGCTTCTTCTTGGGGCGAAGGTTGTTGGTGTGTCCACACTTCTTCTTGCGACAGTTGACAGCACGGGGGTGCAGACGGGCGTAGCACCTGCAACACAAGTGGTCAAGGAGTCAACTACAAGGAAAACCCTGAGCCAATTTCACAACCCAATCAGTCCTTGAGACACCACTGGATTTACGTTTGGTTTGTGGGTCATTACTCTGAACCACAGGAGTTACTGAATTTGAGGATGGCAATAAAATAGAGCCTATACCAATGCACAAATGTTTTATTTCAGTCTGTTAACACAAATTAACCAAAACAACCAGCAGTCACATAAATCTTTCATTTATTTAACCTCAATGATGGTCTTTACTTTCCTACTTTTATAAAACTGATGGCAGACCAATCAACCCTGTTTGAGGTATTATTTAAATAATTGATTTTCAAGACTTACTTGCGGCAGATCATCTTGTCGCAGTTGTACTTCTGGGCCAGCTGTCTGAGAGAAGGCTCGATGATGCCACCACGCAGACGCAGAACCAGATGCAGAGTGGATTCTGGTGGGGAGACACCTTGATGTCAGTGTCAAATTCAATCACATCCAAACAGCACAACAGAAAAACATCTCTAGCCAAACATCACAGTACCCAAGGATCATCTTAAACGCTTGGGAAAATAAGTGCTCCACAATTACAAAATAGGGATTAATGAAGTAATGTGAAGGAATTTCAGAATATAATACACTTGTATCAGCAGTACAATTTATATGAGCCATCACCCCATAGATTTCTAAGAGACTCTTGTTTTACCTTACTCATATAAAAGGTTTTGCAGCCGACACTGTTTTTCATAAAATCGTTGCCATGTCAAGCACATCTTGTTTCACATAAGACAATACCTTTCTGGATGTTGTAGTCTGACAGTGTGCGTCCATCCTCCAGCTGTTTGCCAGCGAAGATCAGACGCTGCTGATCAGGGGGAATTCCTGAAAAACAATAATTGACTATTGTGAACCAACCTGTATTTACATTTGAACATAATCGGCTCTTCACGTACCAGAGGCAGGTAGCTAAAAGATTCAAAGATGTCAAATATCAAATATTTTATTTTAACACCTATTTACTTAGAACCTTATTTGTGCTTTTAAGACATCACAGTATCTGCCACTGAATGAAAACTGAGCAGAGAAGCAGAAATCCTGTCTCACATCAGACCAAAACTTCAGAATTTCTGTAAAGTATCTTTACCAAATTAGCTAACAAACTGTCATCTCTGTTACTGTATTTGGTAAAGGCAAAAATGTCTCACCAAGACCTTTCTCGTTTCGTTGTGAAATATAATCATTCACGCTACAAGACTCACATCACTTTCCAATCCAATCTGACTGCTCACCTTCCTTGTCCTGGATCTTAGCCTTGACATTTTCGATAGTATCGCTGGGCTCAACCTCGAGGGTGATGGTTTTCCCCGTCAATGTCTTCACGAAGATCTGCATGTTTGCAGGCTGAGACAGAAAAAAAACTCACATAAACTACAAACTATAGATATTTTCACTCTGGTCCCACTTTATCACAACAACTCAGCAACACGGACACCCGTCAAGCACATCCATTAGAAATCCCCACTGTTTGTAATACATACATATTATACATATTAACAGTGACAGCTTATGCTGATTTTGTTAGGGAGCTAAAGCTGTTAGCTGAAGTTAGCAGCAGAGGGGCCTCGCCACATGCGCAAATCTAGCGTGGAGCTCCGACTGATTTTCTTTATTTTCTGCAATCGATCTGACCCAGCAACGATAAATACACAATTACTATCCATTAACAACAAACAGTGTGTACTTTTAGTCATCTTTAGCAGCTCAACTGTCACTAAAAATGGACAAATATAAAGCAGACAGCGCGTGTACCCACCCGGCCGCTAGCTGAGCCTCAACGAAAAGAGAGCGGAAGAGGCGGAGGCACAAATACGTCACATCCGTCTGCGTCGTTTCCTTGGGAATAGATTCCGTGTGATTGTAATTTAATCAACTTTAATTGAATTTATCTTATTTTTGAAAACGCTGTTAACTATATATTAACTCATTAAACACAGATTAATTTCCAAATCTGTAATGAGGGAAGTCGCAATACATTATCATTTCTTCTTATTCTTTGTCTTATTATTATTATTATTATTATTGTTGTTGTTGTTGTTGTTGTTGTTGTTTCTGTTACAAACATTATAACCACATAGTTCAACATTTCCGTAGTTTATTTTTTATTGTGCCAGAATTTTATTTCACACAAATAGACCGAGGAGGGCGACAGAGAGCAGTTCTCTTTAATAAAAGCAGACAGTTCATTGAGACAGCGCATCAATGCTTTATTAAACAACACTGTACGAAGACGAAGAGAGGTTGTTGGGTCACATTTTAGATTTTGAGCACATAAAACGAGTTGCCTCTCACTGTTGGATGGTGGTTCAGTATGTTCGAGACAAAGTGCAGTCTGGGCTGGACTCGACTGCTCCAAAATGAAGTTTGACTGACACCTGCTGTTGTAATGAAATTGTTTTCAGACACACTGGGAACATGAACGAATACGACAGCATAATGTGCCAAAGTATAACAAACATACAGTGTATACAGTGAATCTCTCCATTAAGTTTAAAATTAAATCACATTACATTTGTAGGACACTTTATTTTCTGTGCACTTATTTCCATAACATCCACGTTATATCCAACGAGAGAGCCTTTTCTGTGCGTGCGTGCTCATTTGACGCTTTCAATATAATTGTGCACTCAAATGCAAGTACTGTACTGTACTATACATTTTTTCAAGGTAATGCTAACTTATGCATATGACCCTTGAAAAGTGGAAGCATGTCCACTCCAAATATTTAGTAGGTTCTTATAGGTGAGGAACCTTGTGTCAAGCAGCATTTTTGAAACAAAGCCAGATTGAAAAAAGTTTCTAGTGACACCATTAGATCCTTGATGATAGTCTGAAAGCAGGACTTCTTTCTGGCAAAGCTTGCTACTTAAGTGTGAGCAGTTGTTTGTGTATAAGAAATGTTACAGTTGAATAGTTTTGTGTGTCCAGTCCACACATTTCCTTTGTGCAGGTAACAGGACACCATGGCATACATTTGTTTCTCTGCAGGAGCAGCAACAATATCAGCATCATCATGTTCCACAGCAGGTTTCCATGGTGAGGTGTTGGAGCATTTTTCACCTACCTCAGGAGAAGGTGCCTTGCTCAACCAAAGAGTTACAGTAATGTGCAGGGGACACTAGTGGTATCCACTATGGCTGTAGTGGTAAAAACACTGATCCAAGCTCGTCCTGTGGGCAAAGAGTCCCTCCTGTGTACCAACATCCCATTTCTGTACAGGAGCAATTCAGATACCTTCTCAACCCGTTTCCAGGAGGACTTCAAGCCTCATTCTTCCAAGAGGAGAGAACCTGTTAGGCAGCTCCCCCCAGCCCAGATGGACCACAGGGACACAGCGCACATCAAGGAGTACCAGACAGAGATGAAGGCGTCATATCATAGTCACCCACTGCCAAAGACAACCCACACTGCACAGTGGCCCACACTTTGCACCAACTTTAAGATGCACGCAGACCTCAGGGAGGAGACTTTCCTCACCACCCAGTCTCAGGAATTCCAGCCACGGCCCTTCCAGCCCCCCCCTGCTCCCATCCCACTACTAGAGGCCACGAAGAAGATCCAGCAAGTGGAAAAGACCCTAGAAACCACCAACAGAGCCTTCTTCCCCACACACCGTTGCTCTCCTATTGTAAAGGCTACGGTTAAACATCTAGGTAAGAGACAGCACTCTTGATTCTATTTTGTTTGTTTTTCTAGATTTTCTGAGTAAACTGATAAATCCATCTTAAATTATAAACATTAAGCCCTATATGACTGCTGTGAACATTCATCAAATTATATTAGGAATTAACTCTCAAGAGGTGGGCAAGCATCAGCCTGACAACATCATCACCTTGCAATGAATAACAGAGGAAGAATCTGGGTGTATTTTTTTCTGTAGAAGAGGGTTTTCCCACAATCAAAGGGGATAGATGCCATCGTACTTCAGTCTCCGAGTACAACGATGTCTTTCAGGGAACCCGAAGCAGAGCTGCTCAATCTGTGAAAAAGGTAACACAGCAGCAGCAGCTGTTGGTCACGAGCTGTTAACGAAGGGTTTGATTCCAACCAAATGGCCAAATGGCTTGAATGAAAAAAACGGCACACTCTTGAAGGAAACTGTTGTCATAAGACTTCTACACTAATTTGTGTACTAATTTAAAGTCACCATGTAAAAAAGAAAAACACTGTCACTGTACTGACCCCCTCACTTAAGACTGGGGTCTGCTTTAGCTCAGATATAAAGCAGCATCCTTACTATATATTGTACAGACCAAATTTAAAATGAGCAGCAGGTACATTACCACATTTTTAATTAAAACATGAAAAGCCTTAAAGCTGCACCAGAACATCTAAAGTACATTTATTTAAGTGCTGTACTTAAAGTATCTCAACCTACCCCAGTTAAGACATTAAAATATTTCTTACACATTTCTGCATCATTAACAGTAATCTTCAAATATAATGTGTACTAATCTACCAACAGCTGCCATTCAGCAAATTGAGTACATTTCTTTTTTCTGCTACATTTTGCTGATAATACTTCTGCATTTTAAATTGAGAAAGATATTTCCATTGTTGTATTTCTGCTTTTACTTTTGTAAAGGATCTGTGTACCAGCAGTAGTTTTAAAAGCATTGTGTTTTCCATACTGTTGTTAAGGAGTGATGAAAATGTCACACTCTGTAGAGCCCTCCTTTTTTACCCCCAATTTTTTATTTCACTTTTACAGCCCATGTTGTATTATTACTGTTTTACTCACAGTCAGATTTAGGGGTATATTTATGAACAACTCTAAATTGGTATATTAATCTGTAGCCAGCAGTTAAAATGAAGCCATTTACTTTATAGGTTGAACCAGAAATCCAGTTGAAGTACGGGTAGACAGTCTATGACCTGGAGTACCAGCATTGCCAGCTTTAAGACACAAGAGCAACAAACGTGTTGACCCTTATTATGAGGCTTTCCATGAGCACATGACCGTGACAGTGACTGTTTTTATTATGTCTTTCTTCAGCACACCTCCTCAGTGTCCATGGGTAATCCTGTGAAGATTGCAGAAACAGAGACGACTCACGCTGCGTCATTCAGTTGGCCCATTGTCTGCAGGTCTGCAGCTTTTCTGCTTCACTGGAAAAACTCCTGCCACGTGACTCAGTTTACATTCTATACAAAGAGGCAGTAGTGAAAACTCGGCTGATGGTTCTTGTGTGAACCTTCACATGTGCTGGAACTCTCTTTGTGTCACTGTGTGATTTGGCTTTGGGTGTCGAGAGGTTTCAGGTGTCTTGGCTGCAAAAACTGATAATTGATCAACTCAAAATTAAAAAATTAAAAATCTAGATCTTAAATTGGTCTAAAATATTAAATTTCGGAATTATTATTCGTCACTCTTTGAAGGCACATATTATCTGGTGGTGAGTTTATACCCACACAAACACAGCAAAGGCATTATTTTTATTATTTTTCATACAGGCCGTCTATGGTGAAAGACCGTTTGACGCTCAACCTTGGAAACTTCTCTGAGGACTCGTGGGTGTCAACATCCAGAGAAGCCTTTTGTTACCACAAGCCGGGTGAGTGTTTTCTGTATTAATGTCAGGACAGTGTTTGCCCCACATTTTCCTTCTTGCTAACTGATAATTCAGATTCAAACCAAGATTTAATAGCAGTCAATACCATAAACCAACTTCAAATACCAAGAGGCCCCCAAATGGTAAAAATATGAGATATTTTGTTAATTTTTTGGTCATCCTTACATAGATTATCTATTTCTTATGTTTATTTTGGACTGTTTACTGTGTGTGAGGAAACTGTACTGAGCAGATATTGTCTAGTGCAAACTGTATTGATTGTTTTCTCAGCACCTCTAAATTCTGGACAGTTATTTAAGGACAACTCAGCCCTTAAGGGGCTACACATTGGTGTTATGTATGCAGCTTGTTCAATGCACAGTTTAATCCTTAAAACAATGAGACATAAATGCTTAAATTCTTAGCGTTTAACAACCAAATCCATAATCTCACCTTTATTCTGAAACAACCAAACATACCTCTCTTAATCTATCCCTGTTATCCTGCCTGGATTAGTCTATTTGGTTTATTTCCCAGCAGATCCAGTTGTTCCAGCAAGACGAAACAGAAATTACAGTTCCTTACCAAAGGGGGACACTGATGTGAGGCGCAACAAAGAGATGATGTCTGTCACCATCAACAGAATCTCCTTCCCTGATGTGAGATATCAGATGTCTTTCTTAGATTTTGTTTTGTATTCATAATATTACTAATACACAATGCTGAATAAATCATTAAAGTGAACATTTGAAATCTATGACCTTTGAACACATGATCCTATATGGATTTAGGTTTTGATGTTTTAAGTTAGTTATGTTAAAAGATCCTGATGTGTCATATTGGATAACGCTGACTATGTTCCTCTCCTCAGCTGAAAAACACAGAGCGTCCAGTGTATGTGCCTGGGCCTGACCTACTGACGAGGAGCCACGTACAGTTTAGCCCAGCCCGTCTGTCTGGCCTGTACTACACAACCACGGCCAAAGACCACTTCAGCAAACCGAATGGTGAGCCAGCCAGACCGGACATCCACCTGAAACTGAGTGGACCAGGTGATGGTTTGGTCATGCTTGCATGTGCGCGTCAGTGTTAACTGTATTTAATCTGTTTGGTAGATGATGAGTTGGGCCTCAGCGCCACCAAGGCTGATTATATCCCAGTGAAGAACATCAGACAAACATCTGGTCAATCACTGAGGAAGGTGAGAGCTCATGAGGTTATATCAAAAATGTTCACCAGTTACAGTAGCAGCCGCAGTGGTTACAGGCGTTTTCATAGTAGTAGAAAATAATAAAATGGTAATGGCATTGGTAATATTAGTCAAAGTAGTGGAAATTGTTTAGTATAAGTAACAGAAAGGGTACCAGCAGCAGTTTTAATAACTAGAAAGTTGGCATAATATTGTCTGTCTCTCTTTCTTTTAATGAAATAGAGCCACATCAGGTTTCCACTGGATGGTGGGTACTACAGCACCACCCACAATGAAGGATACACCGTTAAACCTTTGACTTTAGTTTAGTTTGAGTGACTAAAAAAACAGCACTTGATCTCTTCCTCTTGTGTTCTCATCCAGCTCCTGATAAAAAACAAAAAAAACAAAAAACTAAATAAATAAAAATCGAGAGTCAAGAAGAGTCTTGCTATCATTCTTTTTTACAGATATGTTTCAAATAGTCATTATATTCCACATATTTGACTGATGCTTTGGATCCATCCCCTAATTTTGTACTTTGTGGTTCTAAAAAGGCAGCTAAGACTCTTCGTCAAACTGTAAAGTCAGAATCACCAAAAGGCAGCTGTTGATGTTTAAAATGATGTTAACAAATTATAGTAATGATTTAATTTAGCTTTGTCATGTGGCTAGTTGTATAACCTCCAAAAAAAAAGTATAGGGAATTTGAAAATGAGTAACTATACCTGGAATTAAACAGGTTTCTAGCCAAGCCTTAAAAGTTTAATTAGTAACTTAGTGTGTTCAAAGAAGCACATTTCATGTGTGCAATCAACAAATGATTTGTGGTGGGACGCACGGGTGGCTCAGTGCGTGCGCCCATGTGTGAGGCGTGTCTTTTCCCCTCTCTCTCCCATGTTTCCTGTCTCTCTTCAGCTGTCCTATCTATGAATAATAAAGGGTGAAACCCCCCCAAAAAAATAATTTATAAAAAAAAAAAGAAAAAGATTTGTGGTGAATTCCTTGAACTCCTGGTTGATTTCAGTGTTCCTTACATTTCCCAGAATTCTTTTCAGCAACCCCAACAAAGGATGTTGTTTTGGACCCTGATCTTCTGTCCTCTGGCTCATTAGAACTCACGATTCCTTTAAACTGCAAGCATGCGTCCGACTAAAGCCCTCCTGTCACATCATCCTTCAGTGTCATGTGTTTTTCAGTAAACTACTCAAGAATGTTCATAATCTTACTGGGCCGATAACTAAATAAATGTTTACCTAGAACAGCACCGGGGCCATCAGAGTGTGAAATGTTGAAGCAGTGTGCAAGTGCAGCTTTAGCAGTTAGGTGGCTTAAACATGAACCTCAGCCTGTCACATTTAGGCCAGGGAGCAAAGCAGCCTTGGGTTTGACTGTCCTACTTCCACCCTGTTTACACTGTCAATGATAACTGCTTAAGAAGAAGGTTAGTGTCTGTTTTGCAGAAAGATTTTCATCCCCTCCTTCAAGCATGACTGACCACAAAAATCTGTAAAAACAATCCATGGTTTAGCAATAACACAGCCCTGACCCTGAGGTGCAGGCTCTGTTGATAAAAAAGAAATTGGCAGGAAAGCAGATGTAAATAAATTGAGACTTGAGTTCATCAACCTGGCGAAAAGGCAGCAATACAGGTATGGTCTGAGAGGTTGGATGGCCAGTGAGTCCATTATCCAATATTATATTTATATAACATCTCAGTACTTGTATGCTACGTAGTTTTTCTTTTTCTATATGCATTTTTAATAAAGGAGGAAATAGAGAAATGATGCACTATGACTGTTTTGAAATGTAAAAGGCAGACTTCCTTCAAAATAAAAGCCTCTATTCAAGAACAAAAATGGAGTTAACGGTAAAGTATTTTAACCCTTATTACCCCTTCCTCGGTTACGCTTTTATTGATTAATCTTCTAACAGGCGGATCTACATATAGACGATAAAAACAGACAGGTGCCGCGCGGTAGTTTTGTGTTTAATTGTGAAAGGCATGGCCGGAAGCGCGCCGTGTTATCGTGCGCCTGATGAGTCCACGCGGTAAAGTGGGCGGGCGTGACTCGCATGTGCTCCTCATCATTGGTGTGAGACAGAGAGCCGCTGTGTGTCTGGGCGGTGAGACCTTCATAAAGCCTGCGCGTCCATTCAGCAGCCAGTCGGAGTAAACACGCTCCGTCTTCTTGTCTCTGCCGGACTTCACCTCTGAGGGGACCGCACATCTGCCTCCTGTCCTGCAGGTGAGTCCGACACTTTGAAACGACAGCTCAGCCTTTACGACTCTGTTTGTAAACTCAAGTCCTGATTGGCTGAGAGCCTCTCTCAACTCTTGTAAAACAAACAAAAAAAAAAAAAACTACACGCACAACGTAAAATTAAAATGTAATGTAAATATAATGTAAATAAAATGTAAATGTGATGCAGTGTTGTCATAGTGAGAGAAAATGCTGGTGTAGCAGAGCTATTCACTCATGACATGCTGGTGTTATAACAGTATTACTGACATATTGTAATACTGGCAGAACAATATCTCTTTTTCTGTTATTTGACAATATATGTGAACAGTATATCAATGTGCACACACCTAATTTGTTCCAGAATCAAGAAAAGAGAGTAAAATTTTCATTTCTTTGCATACAGGAGAAATGGGGGGAAAAGAGTTTAAATAAAAAAAAAGGTTAATATACACTACACTATTTTGTGTGGGAACCATTTTCTTAAGTGGCCAGAGGCAAATATCACATTTAATGTTAATATATTGATGAATCTTTGAAAAGAAACAAAAACAACTGTAGCTACTGGCATATCTGGGACCCTAAGCAGAGCCACCCAGCCCCACCCTATAAATAAGATCTCTAAAGGCAAGTAGCAAAAGCTTGTGACAATGTTTCCTGTTTAATGGAAAGTACACGTTTAAAATCAGTTTAAAAACATTGTATTATATAAAAATGTTCCCTGGTGTCCACGGGAGCCCTTGATGCTTAAATCATTTGTTTGGCTGTTTGTAGTGTGTGTTTTTTTTGTTTTCACAGCACCTGATAACCAGTCCTACACACACTCTTAACCTTTCTGTTAGTGTCCAGCCCTCAGCCTTACCCAGATGTGTGTTTTTATCGACTGTTTGACTGTGCTCCCCTCTCAGGCATGACGTTGAGCTCCATCAGGTCTTTCACGCTGGAGCTGGATGGCCCGGCTGACGCAGCATTCACCGGAGGGGAGGTGGTGTCCGGCCAGGTGGTGCTGGAGCTCCGGAGGGACACCAGGGTGCACTCCATGAAGGTGCAGGGAAGAGGGGTGGCCACAGCGCACTGGCTGGAGAACCGCGGCATGAACTCGGTCTACAATGACTACACCTCCAAGATCACATACTTCAGGAAGAGGCAGCATCTGATCCGAGGTCAGTGGCGAAAGCTGCAGGTGGTTTTATTCTCTTGGATCGAGTGTTGATTCATATTTACTGTGTTAATTTATCAGACTGGCTGGAGAATAACCGCAACTAAACTTTCTTTCCCCCTCATCTTAAATGTACCATTTGATTTGTTTTCATGGTTCTGTTGTTGAAATGTTGAGATTCTGGATAATAAAAAACCCATGTAATGTTTTACAAGTAAAATGTCCTTTTCTTCAACATACAGCAGCAATGATTTAGCTGAAATAGATGCATCGTAAAAGTGCTCATTCAGGGAAGAGAGCCGGACAAGGGTCAGTCAACAAGTTCAGTTGTGTTGAGTCCAAAGTTGACTAAAAATAAACTATGACCATTTGAAAATGCATAACAGTGCCTACACTTCAAACTTGACAACCTTGATGAAGTTTTTATATTTTCTTTTTTTCCCATACTCTGTCAGTATAATATTCTTCTTCTGCAGTTTGTAGCTTTGCTGTGATATATATAGAAACTGTATTTCAGCATGTATCACAGCTGGTAGGATGAAAAAAGTTCTCTCTCTGGTCTGAATAATGTGGTGTAGAACTGCTGATTTGCTCTGTCATGTGCCAGCTGTTGGCCTCTGTGTCTTGTAGTCGCTGCAGTTTGCAAAATGAAGCCACCTGGGCCAAATGTGTTGCATGGAAACCCGGGAGAGAAATCGACACCAGCTCGTCCAGATACATCTGCCAGATAACACAGTCCCAACATTAAACACAAATCCATTAGTGCTGGGCCCAAATAAACACAACTGGTGTACTGAGTGCTGCGTTGCACAGGACATAACGCTGTTAAGTGTGAAATTCCCCCAGTGTGGAAGACTGCTTAAAATTAGAGGGGCAGAGAATATTGGCCATAGTAGCTGAGTAAATAAACTGTAGACAGTGGTTAATGTTTCATTAGATACTCTGTAAACAGTATATTTGGTTTGTCTCCCCAGTCTGTTCGGACAGGTAAACATGAATATACACGAGAAGCACAGTCTTGGGCAAGAGCAGAATTTGTGTTGTTGTTGTTGCTTTAGCAGAATACACACAGTCAAACAAGATGCAAAGTAAGTGAATCCTGAGGGTCATTTCAAACAGTGTATCATTTCCAGGTTGTTTGCTGCTGAAACAGCTGCATCATGTATGTGTACTGTGGTTGAAGGTGCACCTGGCAGGCTTTGTATGTGAACATCTAGCTCATATTTCACCCTAAATTAACCATTAACTGAGATGCTGGGCTACAGCTAAACAAGTATTTCCATCAGTTTAAACATTTTAGAGTTGAAATTGATCTTTTTAGCAAAATAAAAAACAAACATTAATTTGATAATGATATAAGATGCAGCAAAGTGGGCAAAAATTCCAATAAATATATCTGTAAAAGCAAATTGTCTGTAGTAAATCAAAATTACTATGAAATTTAAGTTTATTAATAGTTAAAGCACTCCTTTTTTCTAAATAAAAATCTCGTATTTGTGTGGTCACCGGGGAGAAAACTGCTTTAAGTGTGTTTCCTTTGGATCTTTAGTTTCTTTGAAAAAGAGCACAGGAGAGGGCTATATCACATAATATACCACAAGGTTATATCAATTTACCATTCTGCAGATATTTCTGTATGGTGTCTATCATTTTAATATCTTTGGGTGAATTAGGCGGTGTATAACGTTGGTCATCAATGAGTAGCATTTTCTTAATGGCAATATTGGGTTTCTATTTCTATATTAACAATTTCGCAGTTCCAGAAGATGTATTTTATCACAATGTATATTGATTTATTAAAGGATTTTAATCATATCTCCCATATCTAATGGAGGCATCACAAAATGGTGAGACATATATAAATAAAATTAATTTGACCAAACAAGATTTCTTAGCAATGCAGTTTTCAAACTTTTATTACTCACTAATACTTATTTAACTGCAGATGACAAAGACTAATCAAAATAAGATATTTGCACATACACGAGCCATTGAAAATGCCTAAAATGTTGATTTATTCTGTTAATACACTATATTAAAGACCTTTGATATAAATACTAAAGTAAATTGAAGATAAAAATGAATAATTAGATTTATAAAGTCAAATAGAATGAGGTAAAAGAAATCCAAAGAAATGGTATAGAAATATGCTTTTTTTTGTTAAGGCAGTTTTTTCAGATGTTCACTGATTTTACATGAATGGACGTGAGAAATTGCCATTCATGTAAATTCTTGCCACTCACTCAGAATATGTGCCGAATCCATAAAGCAGATGTGTAAATAGACCTCACACATCTAACATGCAATTGTGTTTTCAGTATTGTGAACTATTACTGTGCACCAGCAGAGCAGCTGCTGTGTGGTCAGTGCATGGTTGGTTTGACCTGTAAGTGCAGAGCAACATTTTCTATAGTCCGATGTTATCTGCAGAATCTGTCCAGGAAACAACAGTGCTAACTGATTAAGTAAAACTTCAGCTTTCTCATATGCACAGAATCAGTTTTATTGACTAATTTATAAATTTATCTTTGGGAAAAGGAGTAAGTCTAAACATTAAGAAGTAGAAATGAAGACGTTGCGTTCAGTTCTGTTTACTTGTAACAATAAATGAGCAGAAAGTGAAAGACAGAGGAGAAAGGAAGGAAGGAAGGACGAAGGAAGGGGTGGGGGCTGTTTAAAAAATGCACCCCTTGTTGCCGCAGCAACCAGGAAAACAACACGTGGCTCCCGTCGATCCCGCTCCTCCTCCATCACACAGCCACAACAGCGGCTCTCGATTCATTTTGAAATATCGTGCCATTTTCAGCCCATTTGTCTGTTTTTTAATTTTCCACAGACAATTTCTCTGTGAGTTATTGTTTTTTTTTCTGTCTGTCTGAGTCTGAAACATATCTGAGAGTTTGTCCTGTTTCAGTGCAGAGTTTGGCTGTGCTTTGGGAGTTTTTTCAGTTTTAGTGTTTTTCTTGCAAACACCACTAAAGAATTACACTTTCTGGAGCCCGTCTTTGCTCTAAGGTATGCAGGCTTTAGTGTTAATATTTGTTTCACAATGTTTTGCCCTCAGCAGCTCTGTGGGTAAGCAAAGAGAAATTCACGTGGACATGTTCATGTTTACTTTGGTCTGCAGCAGGGGTGAAAGTGTTGTCAGCCACGATTAGGGGAATCGTACCGAGTCATCTGCACCGCCAGAGCGTTTATCAGGCCCATCCATCGTATCAGCACCGAGGCAGGGACCTCTGGCAGGGCCGGCGGCCGCTCCTGATCACCAACAGGTGGCGTACCGGGCTTTATTTTCGCCCAGGCCACAGCTTCTTGACTGGATTTTAAGCACAAACAGTAACATTAATGCAAACTGGACCACTGACCATCCGGTTATGAGATCTGCTGCTATTTAATACTTTTGACTTTTTTTGTTGACAAATTAACTGAATATGCTGAAGGAAACATGCAGGGAGATCTCCTTTTTGTACTTCCTACCTTTATACTAATGTATAAGAAGTAAAATAACAATGAGAAGAGACTCCTTTAAGAGGCCCAGCTGTGCTTTATTAATTTGTGACGATCTACCTTGAAACTTTCCCCACATGTCCCCACTCCCATTCAGTCTTTGGGAAAGCGTCCTGGTTGTCCTGCAGCTGTGCACACTGCCTTCACATCCACCAGTCGGTGGCACTGGAGAGCTAACCAGTCAGCCCAGGGAACAAAGGAGTAAACAACTTTGTTTTTCTCAGACCAGACTTGATTTTTTGTCTGAGGGCTTTTTGAATTGAACAAAGAGTTACACAGCAGAAATGAAGCAGTGTTTGCTTAATGTACTGATTACAGCAAAATCAACTATGCCCAGAACTGAATTAGTTTACAAATGCTGGTAGTAAAGTTGATGTGTAAAGAAAAGTATGCATGGTTGCTTTGAGTCATGCAAGTGATTTAGTTCACGTAGCACGAGTTTTCTTTTCTGGACTTTTCCCCTTGTTTTCTGAGTGACATCCCTTCATCACTGAAGGCAGAATGACTGTTCTTCAGAAAGGGATTTGGTGGCATGAGTTGCATGCTTTTCTTTTTTTTTTTTTTCCATGTGTCCCTGCAGCAGCCCAGGGTGTGTAACAGTATGTTCAAAGCCACATGGAAGAAGTGGAGTAAACAGCTTTGGTCCAGAGTAAAACTATTTTCCTCTGAGCTGTGCGGGGCAGATCTCTGCCAGACGGAGGCATGATCAGTAAGCCTGTTTTCTTCTAAGAACCTGTAACCATCAATCATCACCAGGCGCTGTTTTCCTCACTGCTGCCTCCACACCCAGTCTGCATGTTTATTGTGCTGCCTTCACTCGCGGTCCGGAAATATGAAGGTTATGAAGGGAACTGCACAAAAGTGGGCTAACCCAACTTTAAGCTGAGCTCCTAAGATGTGACTCTTAGGTGGGCGGCTGTCAGAAAAGTTGTGTGTTATAGTTTTTATCATTTTAGATTAGTAGTTGGCATGTTTGGTCATGTTGGCATCAGGAGGTGTTTTGTCCAGACTTGTTCTCATGTTTTTTTTTGGCTTTCGTCTCCTCCCATATCAAGAGTACAGCCTGTAAATATGCAGAGCAAAGATAATAACTGAAGAGTTGATCAGTAAACCAAGTAAAACATGAATCTTTGGCCTGATGAGATGAATTTTCTCATTTCTGTAGTGGTGCTTACAACAAAACAACAACCCACCAAAAAATCCTGTATTGTCACAGTAGTGGTCTCAAATTTTATGTGAGGTCTGAACAGTCTCACTACCGTTCATTATCTGAAACTGTCCTGATAAGTTGCTTCAGTTTTGACTGAATGAGGTGGCCCACATGCAGCCACATGTTATTCAAAGCATTAGTGTGATATCTCGGAGCCGAGGAGGAGTCCCTGAAGGCAGCGCCAGCCTCCTCTCCCGAGGCCTTACAAAATAAATTCACAAGCCCCGCCCACTTTCTCAGTCTCCAAATAGGGCTGCGGTGCGAAAGTGCTCAGCAGTGTGAGCTCTGAACAAGTGAACAAAAGACGCCTGAACATCCGCATCAGCACGCTTGAAGTACTGCGGGACGAGGCGAAAAGAAGCACGGAGTCTGCAAAGGACGCGCAACAGGCTGCAGAGATGATTTTCGACAAGTTGAGAAAGTTTGACATCGTCTTCGACTCCCCGGAGGTGGACTGTCCTCCGGTGTTCAGCAGCGGGGACGTGGTGTCCGGCCGGGTGGTGCTGGACCTGTCCGGGGAGAGCCGGGTGGACTCCCTGAAGCTCCACGCTGAGGGGTTCGCCAAAGTGCACTGGACCGAGTCCCGGTCCGCAGGCTCCAGCACCGCATACACCCAAAACTACAGCGACGAGGTGGAGTACCTGAACCGGAGAGAGGTGCTGCTGCAGGCAGGTCAGTCAGGCACGGTGATGGGGGGGCGCAGGGGGTCTGCAGCTGTCAGCCAGAAGAGGATCAAAACAGAAAAAAAAGCGCAGCGTCCTGTCATCGAGCAAATGTCAGCGGATGAAACAATAGTGAAAGTGGCTCATGTGTCTGCAGACACCGGGCCGGTTTGTTTGTCTGCAAACTTGTTTACATCACTCAGTGAGCGAGTTAAAGGGCTCATAACACAGCCCTGCTTTTCCTCCTCTGGTTGTATCGGAGTCCAGTAAAGTCAAACTGCAGCTTGTTGTTGTTTTTGTCGCGTGGGAGTTGTTGCTGTTTTGCTCCCATCTGAGATGTTTCAGTGGCTGCAAGGTGATTTATCAAACTTGTTGCTTCTTGTAGATGCGGAGCTGGCTGCATCGTCCAATGCTCTCTAAGTGAAACAAAAAACAAAGCTTAAGTTAACAGGAGGAGTCTGTCCAGAGATGTTGACTTTCTGTTTGGTACTTCCCTGAACAAGCAAACCTTAACATTCAGATTGAGTCGATGCAAAAAAACAAGCATTACTTTGGGAGGACTGTTTGTTATCTCTTCTTTTTTGCACTCCTGTCACATTGTGAAAACATCTGTCGACAGAAATGGTTCTGACGCTCAACTTTTCCTCATCTAACAGATGAGGGTTGTTTGTCTCCGCAGCGATGTGGGAGAGCTTCAGGTTTCTGTCTTCATTCATTGTTCACAGAGTTGTTTTGGTCTGAAGCGTAGACGGGAAATTCACAGACAGGCATTTGTAATTTTTAAGCTGTTCCCCTGCTGTGTTCAGACTCACTGCTTGATTTGGTAACCAGATAAATACAAGGAAACATAATGTTAAAGAATTCGGTCATGCTTGTAAAAGCCTTTATCTGCAGAAAGTCTCATAACAACCCACTTGACCCATGAAGAGGATTTGACCGTCACAGAGTTGCTATTTAGATCAAGTTGGAGCTTTCAGCAAACAAAAGGGACACAAAAACACATAGAGTCTGTTAAACACAAACACGTGTTCCCGGACCTGTGCAACAAGAGAGGGAGAGAGAAAAAACCCCAGAGCAGTCGGACAGGCTGTATAATACAGCTTGAGGAAAACATGTTCTCAGTCAGCACAATGGAGCAGGAACCGCCCCTCTGAGCAAGCACAGGAGCCATGTGATTGCAGAGAAAGACCTTGATATAACAGTCCTGCTGCTTGTTTCCTTTTAAGTTTGCACTAGTTTAGCAGGTTTTGCATAGCTTTATCGGAACTTCCCTTCTTCAGACGACATTGGCTGCCGTTCGTTCTTGCGATGCATGAATCACTTTGCACAGAATCAGATAATTGATCACAGTTGAGATTAAGAAACTGTTTATTACCTCATTGTTTTATTACTTTTTGCTCCTCTTCCTGATAGTCACACTGACACCAACAACAAGAAACTGTTCATCTAGAAGCTGATGTTACACGCTGTCATATACTCATGAAATGAACAAAACAATTAAAACATCTAGTGAACGAACAGTGACTTAAATTTGTTTTGCCATGTTTTCTTCTCTCCTCAGATAATGGCGAAGTGACCGTCCTTCCTGCTGGCAGACATGAATTTCCATTTAGCTTCCAGCTGCCCGAGGAGACGCTGGTCACCTCCTTCGAGGGGAAACACGGCAGCATCCGTTACTGGGTCAAAGTTAAGCTACACAGGCCATGGGCCACCGTCAAGAAGATCAAGAGGGAGTTTACAGTCATCGAGCCCATCGACATCAACACACCGGCCCTGCTGGTGAGCATCTCAGATTCACGTTTCGTGTGTCATGGCGCCTTAAATGATTTCTGGGTGTTTTAAGGCTCATTTGGTTTCATCATTCCCAGGCGCCACAGGCTGGAACAAAGGACAAGATGGCACGGGCATGGTACCGCAACTTTGGACAGGTGTCTGTAACCGCTAAGATTGACCGCAAAGGCTACACACCAGGTGAGTCTGCCACCTTCTAGCTAAATATTAAAGAGAAAAAGATCTTTTAAGTAAGTTTAAGAGTGTCTGCAAATTCTCAAGTACATTTCCCTCTCCACAGGTGAGGTGATACCTGTCTTTGCGGAGTTTGACAACGCTACCTCCAGATCAGTTGTGCCCAAAGCCTTCATTACCCAGACACAGACGTTCATCGCCCGCGGCACCATGAAGCAGAAGCGCTCGGTGGTGGGCACTCTTTGTGGCGATATTGTGGGCGCCAGAAGCAGGGAGACGTGGCACGGTCGCGCCATCAAGATCCCTCCTGTGGGTCCCTCCATCCTTCAGTGCCGCATCATCAAAGTGGAATACATGCTCAAGGTGAGCTCGGTCAACAGCTGCTTTGTTTCTTAAGAATTCAAATGCTCTTCCTTTTCCCTTTTTGCATGCATATCACTGCTGTTTGTAAAACCTGCGCTTTACATAGAAGTCACTAAAAAGCCCTCCTCTTTTCCTCCCTCCAGGTTTGTGTCGACGTTCCCGGGACATCCAAGCTGTGCTTGGAGCTGCCGCTGGTGATTGGCACCATCCCCCTCCATCCCTTCGGCAGCCGGACCTCGAGCGTCAGCAGCCAGTACAGCGTCAACCTGGAGTGGCTGCGCATGGCCATCCCCGAGCAGCCTGAGCGTAAGTGTCCTTTAATACTGCCGTGACCGACAGAAATGTGAAGCTCTAAATGTGCACAGGGACCCAAACAAGGCTGGAATATGTACTGCATTTTTCCACCGCCTTTTTCCACTCCCTTATCTGAACATTTTTCACAGAAATCAATAAACACATGACAGTCAGGGAGCAAAGCAGTACAGACTTATTATTGTCTTTTTCATCATTTTTATCATCCATTGCCACTGTTCAAGGATATTTGTGCTTTTGACCCAAATCTTGCCAATGAGGCTGATTCATAGAACCAAACAAACAAATGAAGAAAACTGTCTGCACACTCGTAAACAGGCTCCAGATATTTTTAAAGTGAAATTTTTTCATGTAGTTAAAAAAGAGAGAGTATTTTTGCTTTTGGTCGGTAAATATATTCTGCTGAATAAACTCTATCAGTTTGTGGGGCTGTTCCCTTCTTTTACTTTTATGATCACTGTCTGCCAAAACACGATTGGGTTGCATGCCAACATGCATAAACCAACAAAGGCTTCGATTCAGCACAGACACATGTTGAATCAAATTGGTGTTTGTTAGTGCAAAAGGCAGTTAACTTTGCATGGGCTTTTAAGAGTTTTAGCTGCAGTGATGACTCAGCAGCTCAGTGTTCGGACCTGTGCAGTTCATTTGAATCAGACCAGTGGACTAATCCTGCCCTTTTCCCTGCAGCTCCTCCAGATTACAGCTCGGTGGTGTCAGAGGAGGAAGCCGAGCAGCGTAACAGTGCGGTGGTCCCGCAACCCGCTGAAGACCTGAGTGGGATCCTGGAGCGCCCCCTCATGGCTTTCGTCCAGGAGTTTCGCTTCCGCCCTCCGCCGGTGTACAGTGAGGTGAGTCATCAGATGCTGGAAACAACACCCACCTACTCCCTCTATTTAATTAGTTTCGATTGGCAGATACAAAGGCTTGGAGAGAGTTTTTTTGTGTGGGTGTATGTGTAAATGAATTTGAAAACATCTCAGAAACAGATTTCTTTCCTGCCAAAGAAAATGTATACTAACGCTGAATGTTTTGCTTGGAGAAATACTGAGTCATCGGCTTGCTTAACCTTCATCTTATGTGTCTTTATTTCCATTTCTTGCCTACAGATTGACCCCAACCCTCAGCCCCTGAACATGAGACCTCGCTGCATGACGTGTTGAACCATGAGCCCTGCCTGAAGCGTCGAGCGACTTAAATAAACAAAACAAATCAAGAGATTTGTCTTCTCCTGGATTACTTCTCTCTGATAAATGGCGTCTGGTCCCACCAAGCGTCACGGAGCAGGACCGGAGCGCCACAGAGAGGTCAGGAGACGGAGCTCACAGGAACTGGATGTCAGCGGAGGAGCTGCCACTTCGTTTCCAGCCCACAAAGTAAAGTGGACGTTTACCTGTTCTGTCGTGAGGAAAGCCACTTCTCCACATCAGTTCCTGTCCTCCCCAAGTGATCTTTGGCTCCTGGTGAAGCGAGCTGCAAATACCTCCCAATCGTCAATTCCCTCATGTGAAGAGAATTTTGAGATTTAAGGACTTTGGGATGTTCTGGGAAGGGGAAGATCACTTGATATTTGTCAGGTGGAGAGTTGGAGTTGCACCTGGTGTGTGTGTTTGGGAAAAAAAGAGCGCTCTTGATAAGCTGACACATGCTTAGAAACACATTGTCATCTTTGAGTGGCGTAAAGAGAGAGAAGTGCAATTATTGTCTTCAGATTCCAATTCCCCTTGACCTGACAGCAACCTACATTGCTATGCATTGTGTGCCTGTGAGGATTTCTACTGTTACTTAAGCACATACTGTATCTGAAGGTGTGATAATGGAGGAAAATAAGTCAAATAAGCAGGTGTAGATATATTGTATGCATGGAGGTCACAATATGTAAAAGGGAAAAACACTTATGCCTTAGTTATCTGCCGTAGAAGATTTCATGAGAGTTTCAGGGAGTCGTTCTCTCATAAAGTTGAATAGAGCTGAATGTATACTGAAAGAACAAAAAACGGTTGAATTGTATGTGGATGAATTCCAAGAGAAGTGTTGTGTTAATGCGAGGCTTAAGGCACGAAGTGTCAGATAGCTTTGGCTTACCAATTTTAGCACAATGATTAAATAGGACAAGCAGTTTGTGCTCATAGATTAGCTCTCCCAGCTGCTAAACAAAAGGAGGAGATGGAGACCTCTGAGCCATGTGGCCTGAAGCTTTTGATGGGAGCCAGATGCCTCGGTGCCGTGGGGCACTTTTGTGAAGCTCAACCAGAGCACACTGCTCAGCGTCCAAGTCGAGCCTTAAGCTGGAGATGCTACTGAAAAAGTGTGGACAAAGAACATTCCAAAAAAACTGACTGGAGGATGATGTTTTCTCCTCAACGTCCAAAAATAAACTGTTAGGAGAATGAAAGAAGTCTTCAGGGTCTTCAGCTGTGCGACTTCGGTGGCACGCACTGAAAACAAAAACGAATGTATTTTTTTATATATACAAATGCAGTTGTTGATTCACAATCTTGCCAAAGTTTTGTAATAGTTTTGTTTTCTAATAAAAAAAAGTTCAACATAATGTTTGTTTCTGGAGTTTTCCTGATGGATGTTTAGCATGTTGCGTGCCAGTGAAATGGTACATCATGTTCAGCAGTGTGAGTCAAAGCTATATCATTGCCAAGGGCAGAGTTCAGTGGAGAAACAAGCTGCATTCAGTGGATCAGAAAAGTAATTACAGACTAAAGTTGTGCCTCTGACAGCTCTAATATTGTGCTATTATGCAATCCAGCTTTTCTCTGTGCTTTCCCTGCTCCTAAAAAAAAACCCTCAGCAGTCCAAAGTTATTACTTCTTCTCACCACTGAATGATCTGTCACACTGAGTTCAGCTGATGTATGGATGTCATCTGGAGTCCTCTTGGGCAGTTTTTACTTTGTTTACATGAATATTCAACAACGATCCCAGTTATTTTCTGCCACATGTCAACAAGTAACACATAGGAACAAACAAGCAGCCTGGTGAATTACACGTAGTGTTATGCAAAGCTATAAACATGGCTAAAGGCCAAGGTGAAGAAATTCCTCTTTTTTTTACTGAATAAAGTAGAAGGACAGAGACGTTCAGAGCTCTGGTGAGGGAGGATGAAGATTTCAGTGAAAACACTTCTTATCTTTGTGTTGCTAGTCGGACCAAAGTAAACGAAATACCAATGTTTAGAAATATTCTTTCCTTAAATGGCACTAAAATGATTTCTAATTATTTTATTTATAACATAGCAACAATTCTGCTAATCAGTAATCTACACACTGAAGTAATCTAATTAAGCCAGAGCACCACAGACTGTGTGGTTCCAGTTGCTTCAGAACAAGGATTTGTTGCTTTCCTGTTTTAAAACTGAAAACACTTTGGATTTTCAACTGTAAATGAGTTAAGACAAGCAATTTTATAGACCACACAATTAATGAATTAATGAGGATACTGCTTAATAGAAAATTCAATAATTGAATAAAACATTTGGTCCAGCCGTAATCAAAACAAATGGTAGCATTGTGCCTAATTGATCACAGGCATTCCTCTCACAGCAGGACGCTCAGAGGTCAGTCACAGCAGCATGCACAGACGTGTTAATATATTTGTTCGTGTACAAAGTGGACTTTATGTTCAGCTACTCTGTGTACACAAGTATATTGGGATTTTTATGAGTTGCAGTGTGGTGGTGTCATCTTACACCAAAAAAAGAAAGGAGGCTCAAACCTCTGCCCTGTGAAAGGTGACCCTTTTTATTCTGTTTCTAGAACCAGAGAGATCTGAACCTACTAAAGTCACAGTCATTTCAATTAAAGCGTCGTCACTGTGTGAAAATAAACAAAACTTGCCACATGTGGAGAATCCCATCCTTTAAATGTTGATTTGACTTACAATTTAACCAATCAATATCCTTTTGCATTTGCAGCTGACCTTTCAGTGACGCCGTGTGTTATTTATGGAGGTTCAGACGTGATAGCAGAAAAGAACAAGATGTTTCATGACTTTGAGCAGCCATCCTGCAGCATCCACCATATTTTTGTAATCCTTGTTGATTATAAGATGCTTTCAATTGATGTTCTGAGTCAGAATGAGTCATTTAACCTTTTGAATGTTTTGTAACTTTGGTTTCTACTTTCATCAAACCTGCCCGTCCAGTTTGGTGTGTGAATTTATAGCTCACATACTCTCTTTGTATCATGTAAGTAGAGTGATTTACTTAGGTGATTTCTGGTGTTTTTCCATTTCCAGTGCACTGCTGTGACTGTGTATCTGAGCACACAATCAGATTCTAAATACACCTGAATACAGAATATATAGAAAGGTGACATGTCGTCATTAGTTCGTAGTGTTATATACACCTGATACTTCTTTAGAGAAGACCTGCCGATTCTGCTATAAGATTACTGTGTTGAGTTTCACTTTAGCTCTTAGGTTTTCTCTTATTTTGATATTTTGTCTGTGCTGTATTCTGTCATTTCCAGCTGTCCACATTTTCAAACGCAAATCACAAAGTTTCATTTCATATATTCACGCAGTTATAACCTCTGTTAGTCAGAGCCTTCACTATTTTTCATCAGTGGTGAAACATAACTAATAATAATAACTGAATTACTGTACTTAAGTATATCAGAAGAACATATTATACTTTTTACCACATTTGTCTGAGTTACTAGATACTTTGAGATTTTACATACAAAACAGGTGATAATAAATAAAATATGATGCTTTGTTAAAAATTAAACTAGCCAACTATTTTTTTTATTATCAGAGCTGACTTAGGGCTGAGATGATTAGTTCATTGATTGATTAGTGGACTGAAAGTTAATTGATTTCATAAGTGCTTATTAATTGTTTAATTCATTTTTCCTGTAAAAATGCTAAATGTCATTATTTCAGCTTCTCAAGTGTGTGAATGTGACAACTTGTTGCTTTTTCCTTATAATTATATTAAAAAATGTGTTAAATTGTGCATTGTGAAGATTTCACTTTGGGTTATGAAGTTTTAAAGAGTTTAAAGAGTTTATTGATTAATCTAGAAAATAATCAGCAGATTAATCCATACTAGAATAATTATTAGTGGCAGCATTATATACAGTAGAATGTTTGGAAAGTTTGGAAAAGGTGTTTTGTTTCCAATACATCATGTAAAGTGGATTGTGAAAATACGTTATATGGTCAAAAGTATGTGCACGACCTCATACTTGGACCTGGCTGTTTTGCTCATTCAGCCACAAGGGCGTCAGTGAGGTTGGGCGCTGGTGTTTGATGGTGAGGCTCATCTCAAAGGTGCTGGGTGGGGTTAAAGACAGCGCTCTGAGAAGGATGGTCAAGTGCTTCAACACCAAACAAAGAAAACAATTTCTTTATGGACCTCGCCTTGTACAAGGGGACAAAGCCATGCTGAAACCAGAAAGGACCTTCGCCGGTCTCCACAAGAGCTTAAACCACAAAATCAGCCCTAGACAAGAGAACACAAAGATGTTGAGATGGACTGAGGAGTCACATACTCTTAACTACATACATAGTTTCCAGTGTCAGCTAATAATGTCTATTTTTTAAAAAAATTCTAAATATGTTAAATACACCACTTGTAGAAGACAACTTTTGAGGGGCTGAAAGTCGATTTTTTTCACTTTTGACAGACTTGTTTTCTTTTTGTCCAGTCTTTGAGCTGACCTAGTTTAAACTTACATTTCCAGTTATTCTGTAATGGAGGGACAAAAATGGAATAATCTTATCATCTGAAGCTGGGTGAGGTAACAAACAAGCATAGTTCCCACAGTGATGGAATACCTGACCTGAATATCTACTCAGCAGTCAGTAGCTGTCTCACCTATTCATGTCTGGATGAGGATGGATGATTCCTCATTCCTCCGCCCTTTCAATCATAACCAATCCCAAAGTAACCATAGCCAACCAACTAACTAACCAACCAACCCATTTATGCGTTAACACACCTGGCCACAATAGGCGGCCAACGTCCAGAGCGTGTCTACTTTAATTGTAGAGCACATACAGATGAGGAAGTTTAAGACTTAATGACAGCATATTGAGTTTCAGACACTTCAGGGCACGAAATACAAGACTAACAGCTCTGACAAGTTAGAAATGTTCAAAGGTTCAGCCACAGCAACCTAAAAATTAATTCCTGGAGAAGATGATTAATTCATTCATTAAAGATGGTTGTTTTTTTGTTTTTTTTATCAATCACTATGGACGAAATCAGGTGACTAATAGACACAAAAGCAGCTACTCCATTGTTCACATGAAAGAAGAAGTGTCACACTGATGAGTCACTTGAGTGGTTAATGCCAAAGATGTCAAACTATGTTCCCGTTTGTAAGGGTCAAGTGGTCAAGTTGTTTCACCCTCAAGTGAGGTTCCAGTGACTGATTGGTTTTTAAAGTTGTTTTCAAAAAGGCACAATCACAGGTGAAACACACACACACACACAATAGTGATCTTCCTCAGAACATCCCACCTTTGAATTTCAACAAAAAACCTTTAAAAGTCTTCATAGGAAGATAGAAAAAGTTCAGACAATATGGGCAGTGAAATACAGGGTGGTAGTACCACAAAATATTGAATATCACGCCTCTTCACGTCTATTTTTTGTTTCACTTTTACTACGGTGCACTTGGGGTTACTTTATAACAATACACTGTATAATTACATTTTTTTAAGACACTGTGGTTGGCAGACCAAGGACTTTTGATACTAAACTTCCTCTTTCAGCCCTTGAAACTGAGCTGTCTAACTGTGATCCCTCATATCTGTAATGTGTTCAAGTAGCATCACTCTGTCTTATCGGGGCACATTTGGCATCATTGTTACCTGTTTTTTCTGTAGATACAACTGAATACAAAATGTTCACAATCAAGACATGTCTGAGTGGAGAAGACTCGTCAAGGTTGTTTCAATTTGTTTTCCCTTACGCGTTTAAAATCAGTAAATCAGAACCGGCTTACATTCCAAACACATCACAGCAAGACTGGAGGGAACGGTGGTAGACAAACTAAAACAAGTTGCTTTTCCCTCAGCGCTGAGGCATCTGAATGGGAGGACGGGCTGCTTTGGAAGACATCATAAGGCTTTGTTATGTGTGCTGTGTCGGAAGGGAATGCAGGGAGTTTGTTGTGCGCTCAAGTGTGCCGATTTACTCATGGCCAAATACAGCATGTTTTGTCTTTAGGGCCAAAGAGTAGATCTGGCATGTCTTAGAGTGCTTCCTTGCATGGATCACAGTAACGTTTTGTTGTTAAAAGTTAACAAGACAGCTAATTTAAAGCCATGGAGGCAACTAATAAATAATAAATAGCGAAAAGCTTGAAAGAGTTCTCGACATGCTGTATTGTTCAAGAAGAGGGCTTCATTTGAGCAAATAATTATTTTGCACTGGAGGTTTAACTTTTTTAGTTGTGTTTGTTAAGTTTAGATACATCAGTTACAGTATGTTTCAGAAATTCTGTGAATTCTGTGTTGCAAAGCGGCAGAGTAGTGTCATGCAAACCGATGTTTGAGTGTGATAGAAATGCACATCTGGTCTATGTATTTTATGTGGTCAGAACACCAGAATAAATCAGTCAATTCCTTTTTCATGTGTTTAAACTTTTGCAGACATGAGGAACCAGATAACATTGGAGAAATGCCAACTAAAGTGTTTTTTTATGTAGTAATAAACAGAATGAATGAAAGGGTGAATGAGAAAAGCTGATCTAATTATATGTTTATAATTTATAAAGATGCAAAAATCTAAACTGTAGTTTTTTTATGTGTTGGCATTTGAATTTTAGATTCTTTATATCTTCAGATATAGGAAAAGAAATCAGTTATACTCTCCTGCTCAAAAACTCCTCAGAGGCTCTCTCTGCTGTGTGTGTGATGAGTGAGGTATTCAAAACTGAGTTATGTGTCATGAATTTATCGTTTAATGTCAACACGAAGCTGACAATCTGACCAGTGACAGGTCTGTTTCAGCCATGTGACGCCCACATGCATGGACGTACGCGCTGTAGCATCAGGACGTCGGAGCTGGTTCAGATCAGTGCCTTGTTGACTCGAAAGAGGGAGGACAGGGATCAGCTTGCAGCTCCCCTCCCCTTTCGAGACTTCATGGAAATCATTGTAACTTCAGAGGGGTCACAGAGCAGACAGCAGAGAGCTGCACGCCAAGCTGCTCCCCGGAATATTCTGCAAGAAGAAAAATACCATGTTGGAACAAACAACATCTCCAAACAACAAGCAAAAAGAGCAGCTTTGTTGATATCCACTCCTCCCACGGTTGTAATTCAGGGTTCCACAAAATCTGCTTGTTGCCTCGTGTCGCTTATGATCTGTCTCTCTTTGTTTCTGGGCTCTGTGGAGCTCTTTGTTCATGAATCTTCCTAAGTACAATGGAGGCCCCACACAGAGCCCAAAATGCGTGATGTGATGAATTTTAACAAATAAATCAATCGTCAGTATCTTGAGGTGCTGTCACCACAAGCCACAGCTTGATTTTGTCACATGTAAAACAAAAGGTGATGATCTAAGAGCCTAAAATCTCTGAAATAAACACCTGCCGATAACCAAACACTGACATATTATTTTCCTGGTTTAGCTTCTTCACCAGTGAATTACTGCAACACTGCTGCTCTATCTATAAGGGAAAACATTTAATTAATTTAAATGTTAATTTCATTAATAAAATGTCATTTTCAATAAAATTTCAATTGTATAAGATTTAGATTCAGAGATTCAGGCCTTCAGGTTTAATTTAAACATACATATACAAACAAATACCTCTTAACTGAACATAATTAATCAAATTAGATAACTCATAAAGAGATAAAACTGAAAGTGTAGATATTCACCTACATGGCATGATCCTGATACATTAATAGTGAATTAGACTCATTATGAGAATCTATGTGATGCATTATAGAAATTGTAGCACATAAAGTGTCACTGAAGAAAACACTGCTGTAAAAACCATGTATCTCCAAAACATCAGCTTATAATGTGCAAAAACACTTAATCATTTAGTTTATCTAAAAAAGTTACACAGTTTGCATGGTGCAGATACATAGTGTCCATAGCGTAGTGACTTAAACTGGAATTTGCAATAAAAGTTAGTTTATTATACGTTTATTGTCTTTATTGTGTGTGTGTTTATTGTGTGTTTATTGGCTTTTTGTATTATACTTTTCTGAGGCATCAATGAAACCAGTGTAGTTTCAGTCAGCTCACACTGAGGTTACCTGTTCAAACATGCAGTGAAATAGCCAGGTAGTGCAAACGTATTCCCTCTGTGTGATGTGCGCAGAAGGCATAAAAAAGTTCTTTCCCCTCCCATGCGACGTGCACGTGGCCAGGTTGTTTGGTTGGGAGGTCTGGCTGCCTGGCTGCCAGTTCTGCAGGGAGAGAATTTCTCCTCCATAATGTGACAAACATGAAAGCAGCGTTCAGGAATGTATTTTTCTTGGAAGGAGTGCAAGATTAGCACATAGCGCTCTCAGAGCTGCAGAGCAGGGGCCATGGGCCAAAGGAACACTATGTCTCATGAACGCAGAACAAATCGGATGTAAATACTATGAAGCAGAAAAAGGGGGTGTGGCAGAGCTCGGTGTCAGATATCCTGAATAATGCTGAAATGTACAGAAGAGGGACGAGACTTGAGATCAACTCAGGCGTCCTACAGAAGGAACTCCTTAGTTTCTTTACATTCCTTTGCCCATTTTCACCACACACTTCACAGTGACCTTCACATTTTGTACTTAAAAATTTCAGATTAGCATGTGAGGGTCTTTATTCCTGCACTCTGTGATAGGAAGGTTTCTAGATAAGCGGTATTAGCCCAGCAGTATTTCAAATCTCATCAGAATCAGGTGTCAAATCTTCTGATACCAAACAGCAGCTCAAACGCTCAACAAATAATTGAATCAAATTTACACTTCTGTATCACGCTGGCCTGTTCAGCCTGTATGTGTCTGTACCAGCAGCTGCTCTGGGTTGTTATGACAGGTTGGATTTTCATAAACGTGAGCTTCGAGTATTGTTGGTAGTGTTTAAAACTGGTCTTCTGACATCAGAAAATGATGTATTCAGCAGTGCCAGTGCAAGCTGGTTTAGGTCTTCTTGCTTTTGACACACAACTGATTCTACTCAGAAGTAAAAGAACCACAGAAATCCACACATCCACAGAAGTCATCACAGCGTGCAAGGTCTTTGTGTGTAATGATTATTTGCTTATCAGTTGATGCATTTAAGATAAAACATGTATGAACAACTAGGACTAGGGGTGCAAACTCCTTAAGGTTCTCCTCCTTTGCTAAAATAAAGCTGCTGTGGTCAACATTATCAGCAGAGTATGTGGAGCGAGTGGGTGCTTGAGACAGTGAGCCAAAACTATAAATTGAAACTAACACTTCTGGAAAAATAAAAACTGAAACAGAGGCAGCTCAGGAAATTACGCAAATGAGCCAAAGATAACATCACCTTCAAAATCTTCAATGCCAGCAGTAAGAGAGCAAACATTAAGTGCCCAATGTGTGCAGTAATCATTAGCGTATCAATAATGTTGTTTTTTACAAGACATTAAGTGTTCACACTGTTCTTGGGAAGGTGGAAGTTGAGTTAGATTTTCAGGTTTGCACAACAAATTATTTTCTGTCTTTTGCAGTAGTGGGGATAACTAAGTACATTTGTGCAAAGTACTGTAAATAAGCACAGCTTTACTTACTTTACTTTATACCTTTACTCCACAGCATTACACAGGGAAATACTACACTTTTAAAGTCAATAGTTATTTTTCAGACACAGACAATTTTCATACACAAAACATGTGATCAGTTTATGAATGTGATGCACTGTTTTAGATTTAAAAAGTATTACACTACTACCAATACTACTAACAATATATAATGCAGCCAAAAGTAACTCCACCCTGTCCACTCCTTTTGTTAATGAATCAGTGATATCATAACATTGAATTGATGAGGGGCATTTGTAAAATTACTCCTACTTTTAATGGAGTATTTTTAAAGAGTAGTATTGCTAAATGTGATCTGAATACTTCTTCCACCTCTGTTCTTATGAATGTTATTTGCTGGACCTTTTCTTTGTCATTCTTTCTGTCCACCATTTTATTTATTGATTGTTTTTAGTCTCTGTGTCTTATGTAAAGCACTTTAAATGATCCGACTTTGAACATATGAAAAGTGCCCTACATTAAATATTGATTATCCTTGTCCTTGTCTTTCTCTTGTTTTGCAGCTTTTCCTAGAACTTCTTTCCTACCTCACTTTTGCCATGCTGCTCTCTCTCTGACCCTTAACATCTGCACTTTTGGTTTCCTGTGGTGTTAATTTAATGTAGGAACTGAGGCTTACTGTACTCCTGCACATGCTGCCAATGGCTCTGGATAAGGGTGTCCGCTAAATACCTAAAATGTAAATGTTATTGTGAGCCTAAGTTGATTGGGACTGTCTGGGACTCGTTGTTGCCCCGCCATGAGAGGCTCCTTGTTTGGAGTGATCTGATCTGCTGAGGGGAGGCGTAACTCCCTGCAGGGAAAGACGATGGGCTGTGGTTGGCTGAGACATTAGTGGTCGATGTTAAGATGTCCTGCCTGCACTCAACAAGAAAGAAGAGAAAAAAAATTTAATCACTTTAAAGTGTGTAAGTGGAAAAAGACAGACTTGCTATTCTTTACTGACTCATCTATTTGAATGGGGGAGACACAGCAGTTATTGTGGTATTCATGTCAGTCAGGTAAATGATTTTTAAGAGAGTCAAAGAGGTCAGTGCCCTGCCGCTACAATTCATTCATAGCAAATTACATAAGTGAGTTGCAAAACCTACCATTCCTGACCCAAGACTGCACCCAAGATTAAATATATGTATGTTTAATGTCAGACATCTGAACTCAAGAATGAATGCAAGACGTTCCTTAACTCACTGTGAATCATCATCATGGAGATATCTATCTATCTAAGTAAATAAGTAACTAGACTATAAACTCGTCTCTGACTTAAGATTACAGATTATTCATGCTTTCTCCAGCAGTTGTCAGGGACTTTCAAGCCTCTGTAGTTAATGGAAAGAAGGAAGTTTATTTTAGGTCTGTGCAGAACACAATCAGTGAACCACAGTCCTGTTTTCCTACGGTTTGATGGTTTGATTTAGTCTAGGAGGAGACAGACTGAGCTGCTGACCTTTACACATTTTTATTGTGACCCCAGTGGTAAATGGAGCTACTGTAGTACTGTCTAACATTATGTGTGTTATATGCTGTATGTGCTGATAAACAGTCCATTTACAGCATTACTTTAGGAATCTGTGATTAAATGACCATGCTGTCAGGTTATTAGCCGAGAAACTATCAACATTTGAAGTTCTCCTATTCAGCAGTCATAAATGACTTATGCACTATATTGTAGTTATAAGCAAATATGGGTGTTTATTAATGTATTTGTCAAAAGTTATGCACACCTATAAGTGGAGGCTGCTTTATAAACTTTACACTGAATGATTTACTTAGAACATAGCTGTAATAATTAAAAATTATCTTCATAGGAGAAGTTGAAGAAGAATAGTTGACAAATGCTGCACATTAATAAACACTCAAAAATGTCTTTATATCTGCTCAGAGCTAAACTGTAATGTATAGTAAACTATTTATGAAATATCTGTAATTTGCTAAATAGGGGGACTGTTGGTCTCACTCTCAGCAGGTACCTTAGATCCTTTTTGGCTAACTATCAGATCATCCTGTGCAGTATGGTATCCCACGGGTCAATTTGTGGTCAACTTTGTTTTGTTATCGCACCAGTTCTATAGGTTATATAACACATCCAACAAAGACAACACAGAGACCATCCCTCTTGGGTTTCTAATCATGTTCAGTTCTCACAACTCATCCTCTTATGGTCATCCCTTGGGAGGAAGTGCTATCCTGGGTTCTGACGTCAGACTTTATGGGTAAGTAAAACAAAGACTAATCGAGGGAAGAGCCTCGGTGTAAACAGAGTTGTTGTCATTGTCAATAAGAATTAGATGTTCAGGCAAACATGGGCTGAGGTCAAGTTTGGAGATTTGAGAAAAGAACAAGAATTAGATTTAATGTTGTATATCTCCTTAATATTTTTCCTTAAATTCAAAAACATCATTAAAGTCATGTATTACATTTTAACTATTTGTCACAATATGATGTCATCATCTCTGAAGCAGAGAAAATCCCAGAAATCAATCCCAGAAAAATCCCAGAACCACACGGGGGGACCTAGTGAATGACCTGCAGAGAGCTGGGACCAAAGTAACAAAGGCTACCATCAGTAACACACTACGCCGCCAGGGACTCAAATCCTGCAGTGCCAGACGTGTCCCCCTGCTTAAGCCAGTACATGTCCAGGCCCGTCTGAAGTTTGCTAGAGAGCATTTGGATGATCCAGAAGAGGATTGGGAGAATGTCATATGGTCAGATGAAACCAAAATAGAACTTTTTGGTAAAAACTCAACTTGTCGTGTTTGGAGGAGAAAGAATGCTGAGTTGCATCCAAAGAACACCATACCTACTGTGAAGCATGGGGGTGGAAACATCATGTTTTTCTGCAAAGGGACCAGGACGACTGATCCGTGTAAAGGAAAGAATGAATGGGGCCATGCCATATATATCGTGAGATTTTGAGTGAAAACCTCCTTCCATCAGCAAGGGCATTGAAGATGAAACGTGGCTGGGTCTTTCAGCATGACAATGATCCCAAACACACACGCCCGGGCAACGTGAAGGAGTGGCTTCTTAAGTAAGAAGCATTTCAAGGTCCTGGAGTGGCCTAGCCAGTCTCCAGATCTCAACCCCATAGAAAATCTTTGGAGGGAGTTGAAAGTCCGTGTTGCCCAGCGACAGCCCCAAAACATCACTGCTCTAGAGGAGATCTGCATGGAGGAATGGGCCAAAATACCAGCAACAGTGTGTGAAAACCTTGTGAAGACTTACAGAAAACGTTTGACCTCTGTCATTGCCAACAAAGGGTATATAATATAACAAAGTATTGAGATGAACTTTTGTTATTGACCAAATACTTATTTTCCACCATAATTTGCAAATAAATTATTTAAAAATCAGACAATGTGATTTTCTGGATTTTTTTTTTCTCATTTTGTCTCTCATAGTTGAGGTATACCTATGATGAAAATTGGAGATTGGAGACCTCTCTCATCTTTTTGGGGAAGTGGGAGAACTTTGCACAATTGGTGGCTGACTAAATACAAGAGCAAGAGCACTGATACCACAGTTGCTGAAGGGCTTTACAGACAAAGACGTCAGTATCATGCATGCCCAGTCACTCTCTATATCCATTACTTACAGACTGCATGAAGAGATTATTTAACCTACAGTTTCCCTCTCATATCTGTCTGTAATATGACCAAAAAGACTATTAATTATCCAGAGGTTCCACGGTTAATTAGGTTATTTTGAAATGAGCGCCATGAAATTTTGTTCCATGACACAAACATCGTGGTTGCTCCAAGATTAAAGATTGTGTAACAGAGCCACAAACTAGAAATGTGAAAGAGCACAAGACTTTAAGAGAAATGTTGCGACTCATCTGGCCTACTCTCTACACAATCTTCACTCTGTCTTCTGTTATGTAGACTTCTTCTGGTCATGTCTGCTCCACTTTACATGCATTTTTTTAATCAATGCTAATTTTAGATTTGGGAGCTTGTGATGCTAGAGGCTGCTACCCAGATAATATTTTAGGACACCAGTAACAGTTATCTTAAAGTGGTAATGTTGTTTGTGGTGGAAATTAATTGAGTTGTAAATAAAAGTTAATAGTTTCAGGATACAGTGTCTGCTATCTTAGGCTTACGTTTTCTGTACATTGTGATTGTGTCTCTGTGCAGATGGACCAGACTGAAAGCAGAGCAGTGATCAATTTTTCAACTTGCCTTTTCATAGACAAGTGAAACTTTTGTATTCACAGGATGCACATGCCACAGCAACCTTGGAAATCAACACAAAAAGTGTAAACATGTATGAATTTGCCTCAAGTGTGATTTTTTTCTCTGGTTTCTATGGTCTAGTTTTAACCCCAAATGGTGCTACCGTCCTTCCCTAGTGTCTTCTCACTGTATCCTTTCCCACAGAAAACTTATTTACAGCAGCAGTGACCTAAAGCTCAGAGAAGCAGGTTCTTAAATGGAAAGTTTCCAGTTTAAATTCAGACTTATTAGGAAATCTATGCAGGGAACGTTAATGAGTAACGCCCAAAACATTTGGCCTTTATGCCAATTCTGGTCCTAACCTGGTCTTTTAAATGATGCTTGCAGCCTCTTATCATCAGGTAAATGTTTTTTTACTCTGATTTTATTTCCTTGTCACTTGTTTCTGTTTCAATGGGCCCCACTGGTGCATCCTGGCTCCTGTACAGACAGGGAAAATCATTTAAGAATTCATGTTGGTGGTCTTTGCTCTTTCCCATAAGTAGGCAACTTGTTTGGTTTTGATAAGCAGTTTTCCCCCAAAGCTGCACTTAACGTGGGAATGAGCCCCATCATTTCTGCCTACTTGAGTAATCACATTTGGAGAATTCCTTCCATGTTTCTCAACAACCCCAGTCACACTGCTGGTTTACTTCTCCCCAAAACGAAAGTTCAAAAGTAAGTTTCTGCAATGTCACTAACAAAAACTTTAAAAGCACATTTAAAAACACATTAAAAGTGGTGTTATGCTAAAAACAAAAGTGAACATGTAGTTGTGACAAAAAAGGCAAAAATCGGCATCTTTGGTGAATCTGAGACTAAGCAGATGAAGAAATCTGACAAAAACATAAACTGTAACCTATTAATCATATCAGATAGAAGCAGAAGCAGAAGTTTACTGCAATCAAATGTGTAATATTTATCCATGTTTATACAGTCAAGATATTGACATTACACCATTGCAAATAAAAATAATATGTTCCATGCATTTACAGGACAAGTAGCACATCAGACAAAGTTGCGTCGAAGTCACAACTCCCATAAGTTGTATGAAATTCATTCATTTCAGAAAATAATGGTTTTTTTTGTCTTATATTACACATTAATCACTAAAATGTGTCTATTTAGATGTATTTCAGTGGTTAAACATATATGTTTTTATATGTGTGTTTGTTTTTGACCTGAGGCAGGCTTGGTATGTGGAGCTCCAGGAGACCAGAGCACAAAGGTGTGTCATGCTTCTCCCATTGGCTCATGTGGGATGAGGTTGTGTGGTGTGGTGGATGGCAGGGTTGGCGGTCTCATCCCTGACTCATGACTCAGTATTTACATGTGCATGTGCAGCTGTGCACGGGCTTGCATGAGCCCCTGTGCAAACGTCGCCTCAGCCAAGTTTAGTGTGCCACAGTGAAGTTCTGTAGGAGGTTGAGTGTGCAAACATGTCGGTGGGTTCACTCTGCTGAAACAAGGTGGTTTATTAAACAAAGGCTGGACAAAGGTTTTTCATTGAGGACTTCTGTGTCTTTTCTGTCTGTTTTACAGCCGCGTGACTCTGCACAGAGACGCTTTGTTTGAGTTCCTCTTTGGATAAATGGGTGATAGAGGTGTGAACCCACTCTGCTCTGTCTGCGTTACATTTTATAACAACATAATGAGAAAAAAAATATGTTCTGGCAATAAAATATTAAGTTGCAGCTACTAAAACATAATATAAAAAAAGGTGTTTTAAATCAGGATTGTTACACCAGATTTTTTGGTGATTGTTGATTTTGTATGAATCGTGCTGATTGCACAGTATAGTTGTAGATGCTTTTTAAATCAAATACGTTTTTTGTTCCAGCGGAAAAAAATATCCAGAGTCCTTTACAGTAAAATCAGACTGTAGGGTGTCACAAAAGTCTGTTCACACATTAGCAACAAAAAGCTTAAAAATGCTTAATACATTTAAATCATTATAAACAGCCCCTTTAAAAGTTGAACTGCAGTTTAATGTTACAGTCACTAAGTCCTGCCGTTCATACTTCTTTAATGTTAGTTTCTAATCTAACTGTTACGTAACCGTATTACTGTAAAGGACCTTGTATCCGCTATAACTGACCTTGGTGTTTGTGTGCACTATCTCAGGTGCTTTCCACCTTGTGGGAGACAGGCAGGTTATTAACTCAGCTGTGTAGAGCAATAAAGTTGACTGATGTGTAAAATTTAAACAGCCTGTGAAGGGAGGAGTAACAGAGAGTGAGATAAAGAAAGGGAAGGCAGGGGATTTAAATGGTCCTATTATCACGTTCATGCCTTGAAGGCAAATATGTCCTGTGTTTTTTATCATTGCTAAACCACAGACTCTATTTTTAGTGAACAGACAACATGCGTGCTGTGACCTGACTCTGACTCTCATCTGCAGCTTCAACATGCAACTATAGTTGGATAAAAGCCTTGTTCGCTGTACATAGTGTAGTTCTATCACCACATCTTCTCTTGACATGAGGAAGTAAACACACGCCTTACCAACTTTACCACATCCGCTGAAATGAAGTTGTCATAAGGTGATGACAGACAGGATTTAGATATATAGACGGTATAGATATATCTTATCAACGGCCCTTTCAATTTTACTCATATAGCAGTATTATTACCCACTTAGGGTCAGAGAGATATTGAAAGGGTTTCAAATTCCAAGACTGCCACCTGAATTTGTTCTGCCACCTGACGAAATTAAGTACCGTTTACTGTAAAAACCACCAGTGGCTCTGTCTGGTTTATTAGGAAACTTCCTTAAGATGACTCTTGTATTTAAAGCTGTAATAATCAGTGTCTTGTAATTTGGAAAAACAATTTGACAAAATGTATGTGTTTTTATGGTAAGATTATATCTCATATTATGGAAAATAATTTGTTCAATGTGTTTACCTGTTCATGCCATAGACATTCATGTGGACATCTTAAATATCTTTCCAGTTGTTAGTCTGTCTAGATGACATTTACAACACCTCAGCCCGGATGTGAAACCAAAAAATAGTCTCAGCTCAAACATCCATTCATCAAAACATTAGCGTGTGGAGATGGAGGAGGCACACAACGGGGCCATCGTGCTACTCGTACGAACTCTAAAGATTTAGTGAGCGCTTCCTAGAGAAAGCAAAAGGTCCAAATGGATCCCAGATGATGTTATTCAGAGCAGAGTCTTTAGCATTGAACATATGTGACATGCTGTGTGTGCTTACATTTAGCAGTGATGTGGGAAGGAAAATATGATGCACATGGAAAGCTGGGGTGATCATGCTTCCTTTAAAGAGAAAACAAAAGTAAAACACAAGAAGCTTGAACGTGTTGAGCTATATCTTTTCCATTTAAGTGAAAAACAGACTGGTTCCTTTTTTACAAAACCATCACAGGATTAAAGTAGTTCATACTTGTGGACCTTTTTTCAAGTTCATGATTGATGGCCCTTCATCATAACTTGTCTTGCTTGTGAAGAGTGAAACTAAAAGTACTTCTCTCAATGCTGGTAACATAGATAAGATAATTCCACGGTCAGCAAGTTCATGCTGTGCTGGAGAGGGGTGTGTGGTTTGAGATAAACAGATTGGTGTGATGTAAAGCATCCTGACGTGCAGACAAATTTTATGTGGAAAAGATGACAGTTCCAGCCATTATAGAAACATTATAGAAACATTAATAAGGTCACTCAAGATCCCAATTTAAATTAGTCATTGTGTCTGTTTAAATAGGTTGAGATAACATACAGTACATAAATAATATACATTGAGATACATTAGTTGAGATAACACTTACTATTGTTAAGATGGCCTTATCAATGTGAGTGTAACCACAGACTGGGGCTGTTTTTAGTGCCAGTTCACTGCGGTACCTCAGTATGTGGGCAGACTATTCTTTATTTTCATTTTCATTTCATGTACCTAATGCACAGTTCCAGAGGGCATGGGTAAAATGAGCTCCTAGTTAAACAACATAAACATCTCAAGGAGGCAGTTTAGTGCATTTAAAAAGATGTCAGTGTCTCCACAGACATTTCTTTTTCAAGTGATCACAATGGACATACAGAGAAATGGTTAAAGAATATCTTGTCCATCTCTTGATTTTCCATGCAGGTTCATCATCTCCCACTAAACATTACACTGAGAGACTCTTAATATTATTAGGAGTGGGCCTGTTTGATGATTGAACATAAACTCAGCGGGGTACATGTGAGGGGCAGGAAATGACTATTGTAAGTGGTTTCAATGAAAACCCGCAGTATCTCTCCATCGCTGAGATCTGCTGCTGTAAAATGGCTCAGCTCTGCTCCTCTTGAGTCCCCAGTGGTGTCAACATCACCTTTGACCCTGATCACTGATCAGAAGCCAAGCAGCTCTTCAACAGAGTTCATTTATATGTGTTTTCTGCCAGCTCAAACCAATAAGCTGTTTTAGCTTTGGATTTAGCAGATTGGGTAAGTTAGGTGATTAATGCCTACAGATTTTAAAAAGGTCCTGGTGCCGTTTGCAAGTACAAGGTTCACTGATTTATCTGGATAATTGTCCTTTGTCCATATTCTACTTAGTGTGAGGTTTACTAGCAACTGCAAGTTTGATCAGCTGTACCACTACTTTGGTCCATACTGAAATATCTCAACAGATACTGGTTGCATTGCTCTGAAATTTTGCACAGATATTCAAAACCCCCAGAGGATGAAGCCTAATGACTATGACAATCCCCTGACTTTTCTTCAAACTGTGAATCTTGGTTGAATTGGTTCTCATGACAGTTTACGTAGCGCAATCAGCCACCAACTACCATCAGTTTTTTCACCTATCCCTTGAAATATCTCAATTTGGAATAATTTAAGTGATCTGTTGAGTTCTCCTCTAGCTCTATCATCATGTCAAAATGAAAATGTGTCCAGTACTTTAATTTATGTGCAAATAAATTATAAAAACAAATAACACTCCCATCAGCCCAAACCCTAACCCCTAACCCTAACCCAGCCTCAGCTGTGCTTTGTGTGTAGTGCAAATAAGCAAATGTTAGTATGCTAACAGACACTAACAACCATGGTGAACATGGTAACCATATTTGCTAAACATCAGGATGTGAACATACTGATATTTGCATTTAGCTCCATGTTCTGTCTTAATACGGCCCCTCAGCTGTTGGTATGGCTCTAGACTAAGTGTTGTTGGGACAGAACTTTGCTTTTACAAACTACTGCTTTCACTCACTACGATTAGCTTATTGCTGCTGCTCCTTTTTTATTTTTGATCTCATCTTCCACACAAAGCCTCAGTGCTGGGAAAGTAATAACAACTGGCTGTGGCGTCACGACATGGAGGAGCGTTGTGTTTTTGTTCAGCTCATCCCCCTAGAGAGGCTACAGTGTCAGAGGTTTGTACAGGCGAACAGGGTTGTTTTTGACGAAGCAGTGCAGCAACTTCACACTGGGAAACACACAAATGCACAAGGTTGTTTTTATCTGCATTGGATGTGAGAGCAACGGTTCCACAAAAGCAAGTTTTTATAGAGGCAGTCGGAAAGAGACATAACAGACACAGTGTGGATGAAAAGTTTGGGATGCTGCACACAAACAAAAATGCAAATAATGCTGCATAATGCTTTTTAAGCAAAAACTTAAAAGTAATGATAAATAATACATTTACCTAAAATAAAGCATTTCTGTCATAAGACTATTATACTACTATACTATACTATATGATATATTTAGTCATTTCTTTGTTATTTTTGTCCTATTCATAAGCATCGTCAGTGATTCCCCCCTCAGCTTTCTCTCTTTCGACGCGTGCTAAGGTGCTGACTTCCTCGACTAAAACGCCCTCAGACTTTTGGAGAGTGGATGTGACTTTGTGGAATTGCTGCCTGTTTGCTAACGATAGGGGAGGTTAAACAGAGGACAAGCTCCCTCCTCCGTCATGACCACAACTCTTCTGGGCCTCCACCACCACCCCACCCGCAGGCTCACAGCAAACTGCTACTTCAGAGGAAGTCCTGCTGGTCCCGTGTCGAAGGGCAACAAAACAGGCTCTCCTCTCAGCTGGTGAGAGTGCAGGGATGAAACTGAGGCCCAACACCCCATCATCCTCACCTCTCTGTGTCTCCTCATCTGTTCCTCCATCTCTTCATCTCAATCTCACAATCACACTGCCTCTTCTTCTTCTTTTTTTTTTTTGTTTTTCATCCAAAGGAAAGTTGAAACCTGTCGGGTTTGTTTTTCTCCATCTCTTGGCCAAGTGCCTGCTTTTGAAAACCAGGTGTTGGCGAACAGGGAGTCATCTTTCAGAAAAACATGAGGTGGATCGCTGGGTCACGGGGGAGGAGAGGAACTGAGGGAGGCTGACACAGCTCGATGTTGAAGGCTCCGTCTTGTTGGGTGTTTTCATGTTTCAAAACCGGTTTGGGCGGTCTGTCAGCTGTCAGTCAAACTCTCAAGAACACATTCCTTTGTGCTGACTTCATTTGTACCCAGTTTGTTTTCCTCACTCTTTTCATGATGGGGAACTTTTTTAAAAAGCCAACACAGGAACATTTCTTCCCAACATTCGTCCTACTGAGTCCTCTTAGATGAATATTGCTCAAAGTTTACTTGGAGCACTTTCTGCACAGTATTAGAGAGAGCTGCTGTGCCACTTCTTGCCTTACAATGACAGACAATTGAAAGTGTAATATGGACTTTTCTTTTTCTTTCTTTTTTGTGCTTATTTTGCAGCCCTTTTTATTGGTAATTGATCTACCGGTTATTTTCTCAATGAACTGATTCATCATTTGGTTGATAAAATGTCATAAAGCAATTTTCTGAGGGCATAAGTGACATCTGGCCAACAGATATTAAGTTTACAATGTAATAAAACAGAAAAAAAAACCAGCTGAAACAAGGAAATGTATTGTATTTATACTTGAAAAAGTAGTTTCACCTCTAAACTGAACATTTATTTTTTGCCACATTGTTATGATTTTTCCACTCTGACATACTACAAGTTCCTGGTGCCCCATGTCTGTTGGGTCGGGCTGATGTTGTCTAGCCTGATCCCACATCAAGGACCTCTTAGGAACTTCTTCTGTCCACTTGCAGAATCAATATGTTTTCTTACTTAACTCAACAGGTAATTTTCAACTGAGCATTTTTCTTGTACCAAAGAACAAGATATTATTCATACAAATTCATCTAAAATGCTTTCCAATACACATGTTCTATTTATAAGGTATGAACATTTTCCATAGTGTTTGCCTTTACATGAATGGGCAGCTTTTCCTGTAATGTTGTAGGGAACTATTACTGCTGACATGACGGACAACATTACATTCATCAGGGCTTTTTATTCCCTTTTCTTTTGACACTTTGGCAAACACTCTAATGGACTTTTTGTGCTAAAGAACTGTGACTAATGCCTAAACAGACTCCAGTGTTTCATGTGCAGGCAGGCCAGGAAGGGTTTTCCCAGCATTTCAACCTGTAAGGTAGAGCTCCACTTTCATTTCAGCCAGACAAGCAGTATTACTGTTAGGTTGCATCATAAGTGCGTTACCTTACTCATAGCAATAGTTAAGCTATGACTATCTGTTATAAAACTGTACAGAAACTACAGACACACTGGTAAAGTTTCTGGTACAGCTGTCACAGTAGCTCTGTGTCCTCAGCAGGGAATCTTTTGGGGAAACAGAACTGGGAAAACAGATTCAACCCCTGGTGTACCCCTCTGACACCAATCCACCACAGCCCCATGGGAAACCTCAGAGTCTCCTCCTCCTCTCTGCTCTGGCAGCCAAAAGCCCAGCTGGAGAGTCATAAGGTCACGCAGTCGATTTAATCCTCAGTCCAGGTCACATAAACACACAACACTGGGAAAACAACCAGCAGGAGTTGACATAAATGCTCTGACGATTGTTATGAAGATGAATTTACTAATTTTTGGTCACAAAAAACATGTTTTTTATCCTGAAGCAGGAAAAATAAAAAATCATGGCCTGAGATCACAGTGAAGTTCATAAGTTTGATCTAATTTGTGTATATTGATCCATCAGAATGTACCATGCTGCATAAAATCAGCAAATACTTTTAACCTCTTTTTACCGCATTACTATGTACTGCAACTCTGTGTTAAAATAAAGTAGGACAAGACCAAAGATCAATGGCTAGCTTAGTTTGCTAGACTTGTTTCTACCACTGCTGGCATCATCACAAATACAGGGAATAGACTAAAAAATAGGAATAGCTGATGAAGCTTTTTTTTTTAACGACAACTGTGTCAGAGAGGTTTTGATTGAACAGACATTTTGTGCAGCTTCATGCTCAAAAAAAAGCCACATAGCCATTTCAATTTGATGAAAGTTTCAAATTAATTTTTTACAAACATAAATCCAATTAAAATTGTTAAATGTTAATATCACGTTAACTTCCATTCATTTGCTATGTTTGTCTCTATTCTTGTTTTACATCACTGACTTTAAGTGTCCTTTCCTAACACAAATCATCTTTAAGCTGCAGTTCACCTGCAGGGCATCTGTCCGGCATTACACTGTGACTGCACTACGCTTATTTTCTTGTCAGTCAAATGTACAGCAACACTTAACAAGGCACAGACCTTTGCAAAACAACTGCAAGGGATTATGTAAGGAGCCTCTGGTCACGCAATATGATAACATGAGACCAAATAATAACACACTGACGGAAGAAATACAGTAGGTGGAGAGGAGGACATGGATGGAGAAAGTAGTGAAAAAGGAGAAAAAAGACTTAGAAACAGAGAATAAGGGTAAAAAACACATCTTTTTCCTTATCATGAGTGAGTTTGTGTTCGTATGTTGTGATGAAAGCAAGGCCTGTTAGGTGATGCCATCTGTGGCACTGACGTATGATGAGGAGACTCTGTACCTGAAACCAGTGAAGCGCAGGAATGCCTCTGACAGAAGGCCTATTGTGGATCATATCTGATCTGAAATCAGCAAAACCCATGACTGAATAGAAAAACAGATTGAGTCTCGGAAGAATGAAGACAAACAGACAAACTTGGTGACCTGCAGTGAGAACACAAAGTACAGGTGGATTAGCTGTAAGAACATCTTGTAAACAAAGCCATCCAGGTGAGCTGCTGCACATTAAAAACACGGCAAAGGAACAGTTTATGAAGTATCAAAACATACTTTGAAATCTCAGTTTACTGATTTCATGACTGCTTCATTGTGATTCCAACTTTGCTGCATAAAAGTTCTCACTTTCAGCAATAATGCATAACGAGGTCACCCTAAATAGAGAAGTAAAGGTTGAGGTGAAGGAGCAGAATTACATATGTTCCATATCAGGACACCTTGGAGTCTGTTATCACATCCATAGAGCCACTGGCTAAGCAACAACAAAGCTATGCTGTGTTTTATTCAGCCAATCAGAATCCGGTATGTCCTGGCATCATACTGGTGTATCTGTTCTGGAGTAACAAAACCATGTTAATAAAGTTGTCAGTGCACACTGGAGGCTTTGTGATCTGAGCTGTGGGTGAGCCAGGCGCGACAATTTGTACAGTTTGTTCACGTTTATGAGGAAGTCACACACAAAGATGCCATGATGTGCCACAGGTGAGTTCTCCTGGACCTGCTGTGAGTTACTCTGTTTAGGCCTCAGATGCAGTATGTCCTCAAAAAAAAAAGAAATAGAAATGTGCTCATACTACACCAGTTTATAGTACATGCAAACACACACAGACTGACAGATAAACAAGCCCAAATGAATACTGTCATGTGTCCACGAATGGGCACAAAATTAACAAGTAATACATCAACATGTGCGCAGTAGAACACAATTATAAATACAGCAAACAGTGACAACTGCTCAGCTGAATACCAGGCATATATAAGACTACACACACATGCACACACACAGGCTTCCTCTGTACAGCACCAGCTGTTTTGAGGCTCCAGACATTTAAGTGTGATAACATATGGAGGATGTGTGTGCCTCACTGTGTGTGTGTGTGATAGAGAGAGGATGTGCAGCCTTTCTGCATGTTTTTGTTTGTTTGGACTGGTGTGTGTATTTATTAATGTGTGTGTGGGAGCTGTGTTTGGCAAGGGTGACACAGACTGTCGCTGGTGTTCTGCCTGCTTTTCAGTTCATGTAGAAAGTTGCTGGTTTGCATCCCAAGGCAGTATGAGCAGTGTTAGAACACAAAAAAGATGGATTGTTTTAATGTGAGCGGGACAGGAATGATTCAAACAAAGTTAAACAAAAAATATTCACACATTTAATATTTACATTTCGGTAGCTGAACCAACAAACAGAATCAAAGTGGCAACACTGTCTCCAGGTCTCAAGGTGTGTTTTTAAGGTGCACATGTGCGTGTGTGTGTGTGCAGAGCTTAGTAAACCTTCCCAGCAGAAATTCTTCTTAAAAGCCTGAAACAACATGCCAAATATGCTTTCTAATGACACTTGCCTGCAGTAGTCAGCAGCTTAAAAAACTGCTCTGACCTTTGACCCATTTACTGCAGTCTGTCTGCAGTATTCATGATAAAGACGTCTAAACTGATTCCACTTTGGAACTCATTAGAAATCGCTTAAAAAGAGCACCAAGTGACTGAAATGAAGAAAATAAAGTATTAAAATTTCAAGAGCTAATAAAATGTGAAAATGTGCGCACACTCTCTGCATGTATCTGTGTAGTCTGATTTGTAACAGATTTCTGCTTCCTGTTCAAATATAATGCCTCACAGAGACATGAATCTGATGCACAATTTGGGTCATTTAAAAAGCAGCAATTTTGCATACAGTACGCATTTCTGTCAGACTTTCATCTGATGCTCTCACTTTCAGTCTTCGCCACAGCTAATGTTATTGGTAAATGTTGGTATTATGCATGTTGTCATTCTTTTTCTTTTGATACTACTGTTATAACACATCTATTTTACAATTTGTATTTAGCACAAATTATTAATGAGTTTGGTCTCTTTGTTTTGTGTTCTTACATATTTTATCTTATTGTCTTACTATAAGAAATATTAGTTACATCATGCTCCTCAATATTATCTGTGGAAATTCACTGTTACAGTTGTGAAAACATAACAAAAAATAAACTGCACATGTTCAGACATCAACATGTTCAGGCGTGAGCTGCAAAACTTGCAAAGCACAGAACAAATTTGCTTTCAGCATCAGCCTGAACAACAAAGGGGAAGTGAAACTAAAAACTGTGTGTGTGTGTGTGTGTGTGTGTGTCAGAGGATGCAGACAGCTGGGAACATTAGGCCCCTCCCACCGCTCTGCTCTCATTCGCTGTGCTGTTGTCAAGCGTATTTAATAAGAAAACAAGTTGCAGCTCAGCCAATCAGAGCAATGCTAGAATTTCCCCTGACATGCCACAATGTGTTATCTGTGGTGACATCACATGGGCCTTTAAACGGTAGACCGCAAACTTTAGAGAGTTTAAATAGCCTGATGAGACAGAACACGGAAAACAAAATAAAACAAAAAAAAAGTTAGAGCGACAGCTGCCCTACATACACACTTATGACCTTATGGCACATTTGACCCCAGCGCATTTTGTTTTTTGAACACCTTTTTAAATGTATATATTTCTCAGAGAAGCTTTAGCCTGTGTGTTGTGAGCTGTTTAAGATACCCATTAATGTGACCCACATCTGGAGAGGGCCAAAAAAATCCAGGATTATTTTATCTCACAACTCTATATGGTTCTGAATTTGTCTACTCCTTTTTTGTTTGGTCAGGAGCACCAGTAGAGAAAATTTTAGCTCAGCAAAAGCTTTGAAACAATAAATATCTCTCATATCTGGCATGTTGCAGGAGCCGTATCCTCACCCCTCCTCCTTTGTCTACAGAATTTGTAGCCTTTGGATAATTTTGATGTGTGAACTTTTCTTCTGCTTTAAGACTGTGTTGTCTATATTTTACACCATACAATTGAAAATAAAGTCATTTTTATTATAGTAATGCACAAGGTATAAATAATCCTGTGTCTTTAAACGAGGTATTTAATGACATGGGCAGGAGAATCACAAATATCCAACATGCATGTCTCTTATTGTAAATATGCAAACACATAAACATGAGACCATGTGATCTTCTCAGAAAAGAGTAGGCGTAGTTGAGATTTGAGTTACGAGATGACACTGCTAACCCCTGAGCTACTGTGCACAAATAATCAAGGTTCCAGTGGTTAAGTGGCACACACAGATCAAGCGGGGTCACAGAGGATTGGCAGTCTCTGTCTCACTCCAGTGGGACCACATTTCCTGCAAACTGTGTTTAGAAGAGGTGGAATCCAGGTGAGGGGGGAGATGGTTTTTCCATGGCCTTGCAGAGGGGAAACTCCGGGACATCCAGTCACTGGGTGAGAGGTCAGAGCCAAGTGGGTGACTGGCCAGCAGGACAAACTCTGCAGCCTCTATTTGTTTTGTAGGGCTTCTATTCCACAAGGCTATGTATAAAGTGCAATTCATTGATCCCTGTAATGATCCCAGTAATGAGAAAGAGAGAGGCCATTGGCACTGATTTGTAGGTGTTCTAACAGATGCATATTTTAGCTCAATATAAGCATGACAAAGTCACAAATATGTTATTAAAGGATTCGAAACATCTTCAAGCAGTGATGTGTTATAATGGCATCACTGCATGAAACCAGAATTCAGGATTTTCTGATACCCTAACATGTGATAAACCTATTCTGCCCACAGCTGATCTCACAGCTCACATCTGCCTGCACCCTGATCAAGAAAATTAAGTTGCACCTGAAGAAATAAAAGCTATGTCAGTTTTAAACCCACGGATTTTCCTATGTGACCACCATAGCTGTCATATCAACAGCTATGGTGGTGCAAAAACCAACCTGCTGCCTGTTTCATGCAGGTGTAGACAAAATCAGCCACACAGGCCCCCACACTGCCAGCAAACACACACTCCAAAACACCACTTTTGTTTCCTGTGCTTCCTGTGCACACTCACTCACTACAATGGAAGGAGAGAGAATTGAAATGTACATGAACACAGCTGAAATATATTATCGTCGTTGCTGATTGACCCCGTCATCAAAGCATCAACTCTGCAAACCTGCAAGCGTGCAAGTGCCCAGTCATACCAGAAAGTGGCACAACAAAATTGATTCATACTGGAAGCTTGATGACAGCTTGTGGGTCATGTGACAAAGCTAGTAAAATATCTTTCGCCATTTCAAACTCTCTGGTACCTCAAAGGTCAGTCCAGACTGTTTATCACTGTGTTGAAGTTAACCAAAGTTTAATCCTATGCACAAGCACCATGCAATATTACTTAGACGCTGCAGAGTGATCCCTTGCTGGTGTAGCCATTAATAAGTACCACCAAACTTACTACAAGTCATTTTTGCCAGATTATCTCCATACACTGGCAGATAAGTGGTCTGTATGAATAATTTTTCCTATGTATGAAGATCATCTTCAAAGATTTTCATTTCCTTTAATGTTTTGTTTCGGTACTGGTGCATTAGACACAGATAGGCATAAAGGTATAATAACATTCGATAGCAGCTACCTGATTGACTTTAAGACTCTGGAAACAAAATGTGATCTTAAGTGTAAAAGAGTTCCCAAAACGGATTAAAAGTTCATTTTTATTATGTGACAATGACTTGTGCTGAGGATATGCTTCCCCTCTGAAGGAAGAAAGGATGCTGAAGTAACAAAAAGTAAAAAACAAACAATACCTGCACACATTTTAAAACATGTTCATTCGCTTTGCCTGAAGAGGGGGGCTAGGCTTGTAAAAATGCATTAAATGTTGAGGGACTGCTGCATGTATTTTTTACAGTGTGACAGCATCTGTGCTAATTTGAGGAATTTTTCTCACATTTTCCATCTCAAACTCCAGAGAGGGAGTCAAGCTAAAAGTGTCCTTGAACAAGTGGGAACTTAATGGGAAGTTGGCTCCCCAGAATACCTCACAGCTCCCCAACAACAGGAAAGGGCCTTGTAAACTTGGACCACTCTGGCTAAACTTTGTGTTTGCTCTCAGAGAAACACATTCTCGCAACTGCGGATAAAAACATCTTACTGCGTCAGCACAACTGGCAACAACCGACCCCCCTAAAGATGGTTCATTGTCAGGAGAGAAAACATAACTCTGTATTTGTGTGACAATGTTGACCTGTTTGCTGGGACGACATCATCATGTGTGTCTCAACACAGAGAAACAACAAGGTACTGGATTTTTTCATCCTGTTTCAAAGTCCTGGTCACAAACAGTTTTAAATTCTATTTTCCACCACTGTACATGTGCGGCTCAAGATAGCTAGAGCTTAGAGTGTGTCTGGGGGACAGAAGAGGAAGTGTGTGTGTTTGTACTACATATGTGAGGATGGTCGTTTTTCACTCTTTGTGAGTACCAGCCTGAGTTTTAGGCAACCAGAATCAGAGCATTTATGGAATCCGAGGTTGTTTTGGACAGTCTTTGCTTCTAGAAAAGGGAATAATAGTATAATGAATTGTAAAGACTCTTAAAATTACATTAGAAATGGTTTAAGAGATCAGAATTAGGACTATATTGAGATCAAAACTTTCAACTATTTATCGCAAGACGTTAGAGTTTGGTTAAGATTAAGGAATAATACTTGAATTATGATGTTTACTGTAGGTAGGACATAAAGCATTGAGGCTGACTCTTTCTTTAAATGCTGCTTGTTTTTGTCATTCGCAAAAAGAACCAACAACCACAGCAGCTGCAATTAAATAATCAGACATCTGATCAAAAACTTGAAAGAATGACATTGCGGGTCAGATATCACAGAGTGAATACAGACAATGGCAGGCCCTCATAAGTACACTAATTTTGATGTGTGTGTGTGTGTGTGTGTGTGTGTGTGTGTGTGTGTGTGTGTGTGATGCACATATGGGAGGAAGAAGTCAGAGGAAGGAGGAGGCGGGGGTGATGTAGCTCCCAGCACTGGCTCACGCCGGTTTGCGCTGCTTCTCACTAGCCCAGCCCCACAGCGAGGTTGCGAGGTTGGCGGTGAGGCAGATGGATTTGGGGTGGGGAGCTGGGTTAGAGAGGGGGGTCATTTAGCGCCTCGACTGCCCTTTGCAGCATGGAGGGCCTTAACAGGGGTGCCCGCTGACATGCTGTGGGAGATATTCATGCAGTGGGCCATCACCCCTCCCTATGCGAAGAATCAAGGCTAAGATACTCAGGCGTGTCATATGGTTTCTGGTTTATGCATCACACTACACACGCATGCGTATACAGACACATTTGCACACACTTATGCACGTGAGAACAAGCAGTTCTCACGTGCAAAAACACACATGTGACCTGCATGGTTATTGTCACCACGTGGTAATTTTTTATGGATTTCCCCGTTTTGTTCACATTTGAACTAAATTTACACAACACAGAAGAAGCAGAGCTGAAAGTTAAATGATTATGACTTCAGTTGAATGAGACACAAAGCAGATAATCTCTGCACTTGTAGCAGTAAGCTGAACTGACTGAGAGATGGGTCACTTGCACAGCTGTTTAACTCAAACACCAGCAGCAGCAGAGTTACTGCTGTGTTTGGTCACTTTTAGAATGGAAGAGGCACAACTGAGCTGTATGAGAGCAGGGAAGTGATTCGGTTCACACTGTTCTTGGGGACTGATTGTCTGTCCTAGTGAGAAGAAAGATATCTGAACTCTGGCGCTGCCACTTAATAGCATGGAGATGCTTAAAAAAACGTCAGTGACCAATGAAAAGTATTTTTCACAGGTCCAGTCACCAGAGAGGAAAACCTTGGATTGTCCATTGTACTGAGTTGAAGTTACAGCATTTGTTTTCACTCCCTCTTCCTGCCTAAATTTCTGTCTTCGTTTTTGCAGGACGACCAGTTTTCGGTCCAACAAACAGGCCGCTGGTGAGTTCTTGAGGGTTTAGTTTACAAGCTCTGGTTCACACTGTGCAGCTTAAACAAGCCAAAAACAAAAATGCAACAAAGAGATTTGTACTGTGGTTCTGGCCGACAAAAGCAGGAGGTGTCAAACCTTAAGGCTCCATTTAAATCTAAACAGAACATCTGTGTGATTAGAGACCAGAGGTTCAACTTTAAGGGTCACTGACTCTTTCTGTTAGTAAGATATTTTTAAAATGGCTAAACCAAATTTTTTGTTAGGACCTCTTACAGGATAAATGGATTTTTGCTTAAAAAAGTCAATAAACACAGTATGTACATATTCTATAGGTCTTCTTGTCCCTCTAAAGAAAACTAATTATTACTAGAAGGTTTCCTTTAATGTCCAGCAGATGAAAACTGACAAAAATGTGATTTTCCAAGCATTTCCTCTGGCAGAAGGAGCCAAAAATGCCACCTCTGTAAAGATTTAAAAATCTCTAGAAGAATCAATAAAATGCAGCTGGAGAGTTATGCAATGGAAAAACTAAGTAGTACCGCATCGCCTTCGTCCAGGTGGAATTGATTTTCAGCTGTGGCAGATGGAGAGCTTTTGCCCAAGTATGCTTTATTTGGATTTTAATGTTTTTCCAATCATCAAGGTGGTGAGGATTTGGACTTGGATTTGGAGACACTCATTCAGAATTTGGGCTTCGGGAGCTTTTTTTAAAACCACTATTTATCCATCGAGATCTATCATCACACTTTGCTCCCATATCCATACACTTCACACATTTAAACCTGCTAAACCTTATTTAAGTTTTCTACTGTTGGCAACTGAGCTTCAACATACTTGAGCATCTTGGTCAGTGCAGCTTAATGGTCATAGCCGAGGGATGTGAGAGAGTTTTCATTTCATTTTTCCCCATTGTACTGTGCGCCTCATTGTCAGTTTGTTTTTGTTTTTTTTTACCAACTTTAAAAAGCTTGCTTCTCAAGCAAAGTCTGAAAAGTAATTCATTAATCTTAACCACATTTATGGTATTTTGAAACACCAGTAGTATTATCATGGCTGAACAATCACTTCAAGCTTCAAGTGATCTTAACCCTCCAGGTTGAATTCGGAAGAAAAATCTGATGCACATATGAACAGACGACAACAGTGAAGAAAGCTCCCAGAAACAATCTGAGGTTCTTCTTTGTACAGTCACAACTTGATCCATTAGGTTCCATAAAATTAAAGTTATAAAGTAAGTGCAAAATCAGTAAATTGTTTTTATTCCATTCATGTGCATGGGGAACCAACAGGAAGTCAGGAGGCTCAGCCAGAGAGGACATTAGTGCACTGTGAGCCCAAAAATGGAGAAGCCCCAACAAATCCTGACAATTTCTTTCTACATCTATGCCTGGTGAGCAACTTTAATTGGAATAAATGTGGCACCATCTTCGGACATGGTATTCAGTTTACACATTTACACAGTTTACACATTTTACACATCCATAGCACTGTACTTCCTGTAAGATTACCTTCCTGTAAGAGTTTTAGGTTTATTTAAGAGTTTTAGGTGATCACAGATAGTGGAAGTAGTGGAAGGTCAATGACAAAATTGTTTTCAAAGTGTAACAATTCTGCTTGCTGGTAGATTGACCAGTGATGTGCACCAAGGTCTTGTAAGAAGAATAAGAATTTGACAGGATGTGTTGATGTTTCACAGGCTACGAACAGCACCGTTATGCTTTGTGACTGAAATGTACACACTGAACTTAGTAAACTGGAAGCATAGTAAAAGAAAGTTCTGTGGTGTTGTTGGAGGAAGTAACAACGATGATCTCATGCATTTGGTACAGCAGCTCTGGGCTCCTCCAGCAGTATACAGCTGCCTTTGGTCACGCGTTATTAAATCCTTGAGTCAGCACAGAGTAGTTACTATCTCTCCCTGCAGTGGATTCATAACTGCTCTGCATGCAGTGAGGCTCCTGGCAGAGTTATGGGACGAGGTCAGAGGTCCATCCTGAGTACTTCTTCTATCTCACACCTTCTCTATTGTCTCTTGTTGTAATACAATAAAAAATCATGCTACAGCCATTTAAAAAAGAGAAATGCCTCATATATGAAATGGGAGGCAAATAAGGCAATTATTATCCAAAAAATGGTCAAACTTGTTTGCAGCATCTGTCTAATCCCCAGCCTCTAAAAAGAAACCAGGGCAAACTGCTGGGAATTGGCTGTGGTATGCAGTGATTCTATGTTTGCTCTGATGAGTAAAGATTAAAAATGTACTATATATATTAATAGAAGGTGTGTGATCTCCAGTGAAGACAGCAGCCAGCATTAGCTGGTCCATGACAGTAAGTTTAAGACTTGGCAGCTGGCTCAGTCCAGGAATAGTGTCAGTTCTCGTGAGCTCTGTGACCGACTGCCAACTTACATCAGAGTGAGACACCACTGCCTCTGACCTCATTGCCCCGTTCTTATCAAGGTTTTATAACATCTCTCATCAAATAGAAAACAGACCAAACGGCTCCAGCACTCCTCACACATTTCATTATGGTGTTTTTTACAACCAGTCTTTTCATGTCTTGGGTTATTTCCAACTCACTAAACCAGCATGTTTGTGTCCTTTATTTTTTCCGAGAATACTCCCAAACCAATCATTGCTGAATTCGTGGCCCCTTTACCCATTGTCTATACTCATCACCTTTTTCTCCTCCTCACCGATACATCATCCATCACTGCCATACTCAGCATCTTTAAAGCCATCATGTCACCTGTAATGTAAATGTAAATATATAAAATGTCACTTATGCACTAATACTGAAAGGAAGTACATTTTCTTTAATGTGCCACCACACCATTTCATCTTCATCATATCCACATACAGATCTACAACTTCCAGCCACAAACAGTCACCTGATGATTACACCCACTGTAGCATGGAAACAGATTGTCCTAACAGAGGTATGTGTGGATGTTCACTAATGTCAGGCATGCCTGCCTGAAAATCAATACACCCAGTTTGTCTCACCCAGGGCACATCCTGATTTCTTATGTAATATGCAGGGGAACACCTGCCCGCCGCTTTTAATTCCTGGATCATCCCAACATAATCACCACTGTCCCTGCCATGAGTCTGCTCTGGATCCTCTTACATCCTCTTACACAGTTACACTTCTAGGGAATGTGTATCCAAATTGTTCCTGGTGAGAACAGGCGCATGACGGAGCGCTAAAAGAAAAAGTTCAGCCTGTCTGAGTCAGAGGAAAGATGAGGAGGTGGGGGAGGAGGGAGGGAGGGAAGTGAGGAGGGGTATATAGCTCAGAGAGTCAGCCTACACTGGTTCAGACCGGTTCCTGTTCCTTCTCCTCTCTTGCTTCTCGTCCTCCTCCTCTTTTCCTCTAGTTTACTCTACTCATCTCATTACCTCTCCTGTTTTTTCTTCCTCTCCAGTGTTGTTATGATTTTTTTTCTCCTTCACTTCTTCCTATTCTTTTCCTTTTCTTTCCTTCCCCCCCCATTCTCTTATTCTTTTCACCATTTCTCTACTTTACTCCCCTCTTATTTCCCTTTAGTTGTTTGATTGCAAACTCAACTCACTACTCCATGATGATGAACCGCTAAAAACTGAATCATCATTTCGAGATGGTTTGAATGTGCAAATCCCATTGCAGATTGTTACTTTTGTAAACACTGTTTCTGATACAGTCATGAGGAGGTAACAGATCCACTGACCTATGACCTTCTCATGATTGTGTATCACAAACAGTCTTAGCTGTTAGAGCCAGTGCAGAATAGAAGAATCAAGCCAGATGGAACATAAAAGTGTGTGTGTGCATGAGAGAAAAAAGATAGAAAGGCCAAGTAATAATCATTTCTCATGCACCTTACACAGGTGTAGTTTGAGAAAAACAACTGGAGGCTAAACTGTCTGGAGGCTAAACAGAGAGGGATCAATGGTGAGGGTTAACATGTTGAATGGTCTGATTTTTACTGCCAGCTGTTGATATTCTAAACAGAGATGGACCGGCTTTGGTATTTCTCAGAAAACCTGCAGACTCCCGCCTTTTCTCTGGGCTGCAGGGTTAGTTCTCCCGGAGGAGGCTGGAGATGTAAACACTGCGAGGCTGAACAATGTTTCCTCCTCCAGGCCGCCGGCCAGGCGGATTAGAGACTGTCAGCAGCGAGATCTGATGCAAAGCAACAGCTCAGCCAGCTGAGATGAAAGAGTGATGGAAGATTCTTGACCTAGTGATGTACTTTTGTCTGTCCTTTTTTCAGTACAGCATGTTCATGTTTTCCAGTGAAGTGCACTATAAGATTAAAGCCCTGTTCATCTGCTGAAAACTTTTCCACCAGTTTCGTCATTGGTTAATCAGTGAGTGCAGTGCAGAGACAAAAAAAAAGAAACAAAAAATATCAAAAGGCAAGATTCATTTGACATTTTGTACCATATTTTGCTCTGTAAAGACGTTAAAGCAGACTAGACTGACAAATCTATTCTTGCCCAGTTATCATATCATATTATATGTCTCTGAAAGAAAATTCCAAAGGTTATTTATGAAAGATATTTGTTGGGTCCCACACCAAAGTCCCATGCACAAACAAGCAGCTCTGGTGACGGGGAGACATTCAATAGCTTAGCTTGCTAATTAAGGCTTGTTTACAGTCTGTGTGGGGCAGCAGGCAGATTCACTGAGCATGTTCACTGAGCAAACACAGCGTCTCATTAACCATCACTTATTAAAGTGCAAAGCCTTCCTATGTCATGTAATTTCTTTCTATATGTGTATTTTTGTCCCTTGATTGTGTTTTAGATAAAATGAATGCCTTTTAGTGTCAAACTCTGTGCAAATAATGAATCATTTCCACTTCATAATGAACACCAACTGCAGCAGTTGTATATTTACACAAACAGAAAAGGTTTTAACATGTGAGCGAGGTGGGTAGGTTTAGAGTGTTAAATTTATTGGGAAGCAGGCAAAAGTGTAGCAGCAAGACATACTATGTATGTATGTAAGATCTTTGCAAAAATCTGTTTATCTAGACTTGTTCAAGATGAGCAGTATGCATGATTGTGATGTGTGATATGAGATCTTTGCCTGAACTACTTTTTCTTTGGTCCTGGAAGTTCTTTATGTTGGACTTAATTATGAGAACATGTTGTCTGTAAGTGGTGGATGCTTCTGTCAATTTCCGCACACAAAGTAAAAAAGTAAAGTAAAAAAAACAGTAAAAAAATTAAAGCTCTGACACTGGCAGTGTTGCTCCACCTGTTGAATTATAGGACCACCAACACTCTGCAGCTACATGTTTACCATTCAAACACTTATCATCGTCTTCACCGTCTGTGAATTAAAGTATTTGTCCAACAAGATAGGGTGCAAGGAATATTTTTGTTCATTGTTGCCAGACACCAAATATCACCTATGACACATTAAGTGTTTCAGGTGTCTGTCTGTCTGCGACAGACACCACAACAACATAGAGACAATCAAGTGACACCATCAGGCACGTCCTGTCGAAACACATAAACATTACGAACTGTCTCATTGCACCTGGCAATTTTAATTATCCACCCATAAGCATACCAAGGCGAACTGTTACTCTTACAATGAAGGTTCAATTTGAGTAAAACATTCTGCAAGTTACAACAGATGTGAAGTTTTAAAGTAGAAGGAAACAAACATGTCATCCAACAACATGTAATCAAACAATCCCCAGTAATAAAGAGATCTCAGCAGATCTCTGAGTGCAAATAGCTTTAACTTAATACAGAGTTAGCACAATCTCCGACTGGTTGTCAAAATACAAAGAGGACGGGAGAAGGTGGATATAATAAAAATAAAAATGTATGACATTACTGACAATAATTTGATTTGAATAACATTGGAAGTTGATCTAAAAGTGATTTAAAGATGTTTTTTCTTTTAAATATACAAACTCTACAGACAACAGAAGATCTATGATTGTGTCAGTCATGTTACTGAGGGGACAGACTACCTGTAACTATATTGCATATATCACTCATTCTAGGGGGTGGGGGCATCAGAGTGCATTTAACGGATGTTTTGTACTCAAAGCAATATAGAGTAAAACTAAACAAAACAGTGGAGAGATTTCTGTGTATTGCTTGAGGACACTTTGACTGTGAAGAATCATACATGAGACTTTTCTTCACACATAGAGCAGAAGTCATCAAAATATGCTGAAAGTAGAGCAGACACAACTGGAACAAAGAAAATAAATACAATATATATTGTGTGTGTGTATTCTATAATATAATATAACACATAACAAGTTTTAGTTGACAACACAATCTTTTCCATCCCGAATTTCTAATGAAAGAAAAACCAACACTAATTATGAAATGTACAAAGAGCACAATGTGGGCTGCTTTAAAATGAGGCAAACAAATAGTCGTGTTAGTACCTGCAGTGGCCCTCAGGGATGTTTCAGTTTTTCATTCTTAGAAACTGGAAAGACTTTTGCAGACCGTAAAAGAACCCATGAAACTGAAATAGTGCTGAATTTATGGCAAGTGCCTCAAAAAAACAGGAAATAACAAAAGCGTTACAGTAAACAACAAGCATTACGTTGGGGAAAGCTACTCTGTGCTCAAGATCAGCTAATTGTTCACGCTGTGCAGTTTACAGGAAGTGGGCTATCAGTACTTGAAGCTCATTAGTAGGAGATGTTGATCAAGAGGTAAGATAAAGAAATATAATTTGAAGATAATGTTTGGATTTCCTCACTCCTGTTTTGCCTCAAATATAACCTTACTAAGGGGTCACATGTGACCACAGATGAAGATCTTTCCAGCTTCCAGATGCCAACCTGCAACATTACGCTCATAAACCAGTGTGACTTTTCATGACTTCTGCAGTCATTTGTAAATAAAGCTATACTCTGATCCATTCAAAAGAACAAACTTGACAACCCACTTTCCACTTCATGTTAAGGTGTAGTGATGGCCTTCGCCCGGCTACTGTCTATACATGGCAGCATGAACATGATCAGAGGCTCTCAGCACAGAACATCATGTCCTGTCTGTCTTGTAGCTGTCAGAACCTAAACGTCACATCATCACTTCCATAGAGGTACGGTAGAAAAACTACCACAGTAGTAGTGTTTACAAAGAAGTTTGCCATTTGTGGTCATCTCCGTACTTCAGTTGGCAGGAAAACATGCTAATTTACTGATTGATGATATCTACTTTATCTATCTGTGGTATATATGAGTCATTTTGTCAGCCTGACTCATGCATATCCAAAGAAAAAAAACATTAATTGCCCTAGAAGGAATGTCACTAAATTTGGAGATTGTGGTTTGTTCTAGTGGCTTTTGAACAACGAAGAAAACATTGACGGACCTAAAATAGGCACTATAATTAAGAGCCAAAATTTAATAGGCCCAAAATCCCACAAAGAAGAAAATCTTAATGGGACATCATTCCACATAACCAACAAGAAAAATGAATGATCCACGTATCCGACTACTGAGACAGCAGTTTTTAAAGATTTGAACTCAAACATTGCATTCAAGACAATATTTCTGTTTTGCTGTTTTCAGTGTTTTTTCACTTTGAGGTGCAAATACAGACAAAAAGGTCTAAGAAATGCAGAATATCTTCTTCTGGTCATATGCAGATTATAAAACTTTATATGATAATCTCATCATCCATCTATATTTGTTATTGCTCCCTTTAACCGCAATTCTGTTTTAGACTGACAGCCAACAGTGTTTCATAAATTGTTATTTTCCTTGCCCTCTCTTGAGCTCCAACCTGTTTCATCCAGATCACTGCAGAGCTTTAATTTCAACCCTCGCTACACTTCAGGTTATCGAGGCCACTGACCAGCAGAGAGGGAGAGGGAGGGAGGAGTTGAGCGCATGTGTGTCACCCGGTGTGGATGTATAAGGGTGGTGGTGGTGGGGTCGATGCCTGTTAAACAGACTGCTGTGTCACACGGCCACATAGCCAGCATAGCTCCCTGTTTAGACAGCTCACCCCTCCACAGACACCCCCCTCCTCTTCCTCCTCCTCCCACCTGCAGTTCTCCGCTGCACAGATATCAGCTGGAGCCGCTGAGTCAGAGCTGAGTCTGTCTGAACTTCCTAAACACACAGCCTCAGATGATGAGGAGTAGCTGCTGTAAAGGTGTTAACCAACAATAAATCATTACTACTCTACAATAAACACGAGTTACACACACGTAGACAAAATTGTTGGTATCCCTCTGTTAAAGAAAGAAAAACTCACCATCATTTTTGTCCTGGCCAGTTTGTTTTTTGAAATTATTTTGTTGAACCACAATTCAAAAGCAATGTCTGATTTTCATTAGTTAATTTTCAGTACATTTTTATTTATTATTACTTTAGTCAGTTTCAAGGTTATTTCAGTGACCTTTGTGGGTTTTTCTTTCTTTTCTTTAACAGTCCACGTGTGTGTATATATATATATATATATATATATATATATATATATATATATATATATGTATATATATATATATATATATATATATATATATATATATATAGTAATATTAAGCAAGTATATTAGCACGCGTATTGCAAACAAAAAAACAACCACAGCTGAGGACAGTAAACACCTTTATGCTTTTAAAACTGTAGTATGCAAGATTCTATGTTGTATATTGCCTTAAAGAAAATGATCACCACAGATACCATATTTGATTAATAAAATAAAATTCATATTGTCCAGCTCACATCACTATTATGTTTTCCTAAAGGTACCTGCTCTCTGCATTTTTATGCTTGCATTTGCATTGCATTTTATGTGTTTGACATAAAAAAAAAAAAAAAACACTCAAACATTTCATTACTTTTTAATACAGATGACAGGAAGAGATCACATATACCCAGAAGCCCACTGCTAACTCTTTTTTTTGCCAAACCAGGTGGCAAACATTTCTTATCCATAAGAATGACATGCAGGACTCACTTTTAAAAGTCTGGTTACCGCCCTTATACATGTACACAAGTTATTCAAGTGTACATTACAAATATTTATGAATACACCTGTTTTCTGGTGACAGGACAGTTAAATCATGAGGTCTGTTTTACACACTGTGTTTTGGTTTGTGGGACAGTTTTTGTTGGGAAACATCCTCTGTCCACTGATAACAACCTATAGATAGTGCTTGTTGTCACACCACCAACAGTTAGACTCACTTTTAATGACAGCCAGTCATAACCTCAAGGCCGCAGCAGGTTGTATTTTTGATTTGGGTGTTGTCCTCAGATAAGGGAGCAGCTCCAATTATAACATTAACTGATGTGCCCGACTTCTCAGACTTAATTCGACTCAGGAACATCAATCATGGCAGGTCAACCGACTGGTTTTGGATTTCCTAACCTTCCCCTCCTTGTGTCTCCATCCAAACAGCGGCTCAACATCACTCAGTCTTTCTATGTGGGGCTCCAAAGATAAAAACCATTTAACTGACACAGCAAAAGCTTGGCATGGCCACAAGGTCATAAAGATAGCTGTGCCTTGTTGTGGGCAGTTATTATGCCTGATCAGTCACAGGCTGCTATCCAAGACAGCCTTGATGAAGCAGAGCTGAGTGACAGACGCCCGGTCTGAAATGACCTGAAAACATTTTGTCACGTTTATTTAGCTTTGAGGGGTTTTGCTGAGTAGACACACTCCTCTCAGCTTTATTGTCATGAAACTCCAACGACAAGAGAGAAAAGTGAAGAGACTTTATTTGTTTTTCATATTAAAACAAGAGTCATTTAGCAATTAGGTCCCATGAAGCTGGAACTTTTCTGTCTGGGAATCTGGAGTCGATTTAGAGATTTCTTACCACGGAACAATCTGATAGATGTGATCTGCTGCAGGATTGCTGAAGGGCTCACTGGACCTGCACCTTAATGACAATCTGAGACTGAGCTGGGGCAGAGAGGAGCCCAGAAGAGACCTGTTTTAATGTCAGCTAGTAACAAGATGATCTGACAGCTGACAATATGTGAAATACACATAGATATAGAAGAAGTATTCCTGAGTGCACGTTTGCTCAATTTATTTTCATTCACATTGGGAGTAACAAAGGTTTAATACTGGTGTGGATCCAGCAGACTCACATGGATCAAATGGGCACCAGACTGTTGTTTTAAGACAGACTTGAAAAATGGTGAATCTATCCTTTAATGAGCTCATGAACATCACCACGTCTCATACTGACACTAAGGTTTGTCTTATTGTACATTTTAAACACATTACAGTTTTCCACAAGTTTGTTCTCATGTACGGAAAATCTTCGGAAACACCACTCAAATGCTACACAGCCAATGCAAAACAAGCAAAACCCAATACACAAGTATTTTTAGTATTTAATATTCAACTGTTTCTTTGTCTGCACTTTTTAAACATCATGGTAAAAGGTAGATAATAATAGATTTTATTTTATGATTATAACTCACTTAAGCCTAACTATAACCAACAACACTGCTGTTAGTACAAATAATAATATCCGCATATGTATTCACACATACTTATCTGTTTACAGGTAACAGGTTACATTAGAACCAGTCCAAGTGGACATCCAGTGTAATACTGCTCCAACATGCAAAACTATCCCTCCTTCAAATAAGCAAACACACACACACACAACGCAAGCTAGTTATCCAAGGAATACCAATCACCAGCATCAATTACAGATGAATATTGAGATCAAAACATTCAATTATTAAAAGCTACTGAGAGATGGCAGAGATTGTGTGGCAGTAGACATTTTCCTCGACTGCAGGGGGGAGGTTTTGGATATCAGGCTGTGGGGTCTCCCTGTGGAGGAAAGACAATGAATGGTGGCCACAGGTTGACCTCTGCTGTTAGCTGGCAGGAGGAGCGCCTACAGCTTCAATCACAAGACAAGAGCTCCCTCTAGTGGATTAGGATGAGGGGAAACAATAGAAACTTGAAATGTGAACATGAAGTCAAGTTTACTGTCAGTGAATGTTCATAAGCACATCCATATGTTGCTTACAAATGTATATTATGTATATTTGTTTAAAAGTCATCTTATGGTCATTTACACTTACAGTGATCAATGCATAGTAAAATGTGCCAAAAGCTGGGTGAGCATTCCCATGGAGGTCCACAATTCATGTTAAATGATGTTTTAATCTAACATTAGGCCCTGCAGTGGGTATCAGGCTGTGTTATCTACTGGGCCCATGACAGGTGACATCATCCTCGAGCCCTGACTTTACAGTACTTTGAACCTTAAATCTTCACCCAAGCAAAGAGCATATACTTGATGGTTGACTTGACCTGATATCTACATTGTATCTGAATAGGGTGACAGTGGCTGGCCGCATTGGATTTATTTGGCAAATTCATCTGAATGCCAAATGCCCGCTTACTAGCCAAGCCATCATTCCTCACCTGTTGAGCTACATTAATCTTACAAATAGTTACTAGATATACCAGAAACTTTTCCACACCGTTTTCTGACCAGGTTCACCTTTAAGATGTCCTTGAATCAGATCCTGAGCAGATATTCAGCTTGTATGACATCACCTTATAACTACATTGTATCTACTTAGGTTAAACTGTTGTGGGCAGCCCAGCTAGTTTGATTGGAAACCTTATTGGAATACTGCCCTGTTGTTCAGCCATTATCATTGTGTATCTGGTTCCACTAGACTTATCAATAGCCACTAAAACAATGTGAATTTGTGTGAGAGTAAGAGTGCAGGCATGTCTACGGGATCATCAGGTGGTCACCCCCCCAGTAACTGGCGTTTTGTTGAACTGGACCCTCAGTATAGCTACAGCTTATTACGACTCATGTATAATTCCATAATATGATTGATGATGTTCTCTCTGTACATGTGGCATCTATTGCACGTCTGTCCGTCCCAGGGAGAGGGATCCCTCATCTGTGGCTCTTCCTCAGGTTTCTTCTTTTTTCCCATAAAGGGTTTTTTGAAGTTTTTCCTGACTCGGTTCGAGGGTCTAAGGACAGAGGGTGTCACAACTGTGCAGACTTGTAAAGCCCTCCTGAGGCAAACAATGTTTGTGATTTTGGGCTCTAAATAAATAAATTTGAATTTGAATTTTGACCCTCGACACAAAGACAAATCAAAAGTGTGCTACATCAAAATGTCACAGAGGATCAAGATACATTTGTCAGTTACAACCATCGTGGACATCAAAAATAGTTTTATTTTCCTGTTCTTATGTAGGCTTGAAAGGGTTTTGATGAAGTTTTAATTTTTTCCCCAAATTAATGTAGATTTACTTGTACAGCATTGGTTCAAAAAAGGTCCCACCTCTGGCCAGGCAGATGACCAATCATAGTTTAGTATCAAGGGGTGGCACCTTGGATGGCCAATCATATTTCAGAGGTGGCCTGTGCTTTTCCTCGACATGCCCCTGTTGTCATAGCAGAAAAAGCACAGGTGGAACTAATAACATTATTGACTCCTCAGTTTAATTTAGGTGCGCCAGTCAAGCATGTGTGCACTACACCAGGACCGTAATTAATTCAGACATAAATCATAGCTCCATCTGCCCCATTTTCCTGCTCTGACTTGTCAAAATGTCTGCTTTAAAGAAGTCTCTTAAGGTCTTCCCATACACATCTAGAGTTGCTCAGCAACAAAATTCTCTGTTTTATAACATTATCATTTGCTTATATCATGTCAGTCAAAATGAACTGTACTTATGAAAGCTGAATAGTCATTCTCTATAAAACTAACAGTCCTCATTTCATTGCTTGAGTCATTACATACAAAAATGTTGAACTAGTTGTCAAAATCTGTCAAGCAGATTATATACATTTCTTTATCATTTTTTCCTAGAAATGTCTCCTAAATTGAACAAAGAGCAACCACTGATGTCCCAGGCCAACGAGGAGGTTATGTTACAATGTGTGCAGCCATCTCAGACAATTCACCCACATCCCCCTTCTTGGTCCATACAACACACAACATCTGCTGACTTTTTAGACACTCTTTACACTGACATAATCCCTGACAATGAGAGGGGTCTAATTGCAGACCATCTGAGGAAATATGTTGTTGTTTGGGATAATGTGTGTTTTCACGACTCAGATCTGGTCAGACAGTAGTTTGCAGCATATCTCCCTCCCTACTCTCCATTCCTAAATCGAATAGAGGAGTTTTCTCTGCCTGGAGGTGCAAGGCATATAACCGGAGTCCACATACTCAAATGGCCCTGCTAGCAGCCATGGATGCAGCATGTGATGACATCACTGCAGAGTCCTGCAGAGGGTGGATTTGCCACTTGAGGGGATACTTTCCTCACTGCATTGCAAGGGATGATATTCGATGTGAATTAGATGAAAATATGTGGCCAGGCAGACAGGAACATCTGGATTTGCAGGAATGATTTACAGTACGCTGTATGTTCAGTTACAATATGTACTGTAATATTGTTTACAGCTGTGCACAGCTCTACCCAAAGGTTGTTTCTTATGTCTGTTGTAAATATGTGACTCTAGTGTACTTCTCTTTTGCACAATGCTGTGAACAAATTAGAATTGCAGTAAAAATGTGAAACATACGTATTCAGTGTCTTGTACTCAGTTACCCCAATAAACACAGTAATGTGTAACTTTAACTTTAACTGTAGTTTTCAAATGGCTGTACAAATAGTGTATAGTGCTGTCTTGAGCATTTTCAGGTAGTGTCACCAAGATATGACTTTTTTGCACTGGAAAATACTTACAGAGTAAAGTGTCATAATGAAAACATGACAAAGCCATTTGGCTATCTTGTTCATAAACAATGGTGTCAAGTTTCATTGACATGAATACTTGCTTTTGAGGAAATGAACTATCCATTTTGAGCAAGTGACACGCTTTTGCAGGTTATCAACTGAGGTTTTGCAGTTTGTACTAATTGTTTTGTGAAATGCAATAAATGTTAATATTGATGTCAGAAATGCACAAAAGTGACTGAGAAAAACTATAAACACTTAAAGACTCAGCAATCGTTCTATACGTGGGGAGTGGACACACAATAACATACTTATCCAATTAATCAATTGTCGATTGTCAGTCGACTGTTGATTGACAGTAAAACAATCAGCAATTATTGTGATAACTGAATAATTAATTGAAGTTTTTCAGTACCTCAAATAGGAAGATTTCCCATTTTTCTCCGGTTTGTATGACCATTAACAGAATATTTTTAGGTTGTGGACTACAAACTCATAAAGACATCACCTTGGACCCTGGAATGGACAGTTTCACTATTTTCAGACATTTTATAGACTAAACAACTAATCGATGAATCAAAAAAATAATTGATGGCTTAATCGATAATAAAATAATTATTGGTTGCGTCCCTTATCAACACCTGATTTTATTGACTGATTTTATGATTTCCTCTGTGATCTTTATAGTTCTTCTCAATTTCCTCAGCACTTTCTCTGAAACACTCTCAAAATGTGCAGTTCGAACAGCGGCCGCTTTATTTTATAACAGCAGCAAACATGCAGTCTTCGAGTCTGAATTATAAACTAATCTAGATACTTTTGGCGTTCCTGACTCCCCATCATCTCTGTTGGTAGTTCACACGGGCGCTTCCCGCAGGCCACTCCCACTACTACAATACTCTTCTTCCCATAAAACACTGGTGTACTACGTCACATAAACACGTTGGCTTATGTCCTTAAAGGGGCCAGGGCCATGCCTGCAACACTACCCCCACTCTGGATGATGATTAAACCCTTAACATCACTCCAGCATGAATTCACAATAAAAGGAAAAGCATGTGACAGCAATGGTACTAAATACATTCCCCATAAACCCACATTTACCACAGTCCTTAAGGGCATCTTCTTCCTTGTGGAAAGCATCTTAGTGAATGAGGGAAGGTCCAAAAGACTGTCCATGGAGCATAATGCATATATCCCTTTTCTTTCCTTATTTTTTTTCTTGTGTATGTGTCAAACACACATGCCGACGTATACATCACATATGCCCCTTTTCCACTAGTACCTACCTACAACTCGGCTCGGCCTCGACTCGACTTTTCGACTCAGTTTCGCCAAGGTTTTCCATTACAATAGAGTACCACCTCAGTGTGGGTGGGGTCGCCGTGGCAACGCGGCCGAAACACTTTTAGCGACGTCATCATTTGTTATGCGACACAAAACACGAAAACGACTACGGAGCAATGGAGACCACCAGACAAAAGTCGTTGCTCCGCATGGGGTTGATTTCTGTGCAGCCATCTCTGATCGTGTTCGTTGTTGTTGTTATTGCGTTTTAAAAATGGCGCGGTTGACTCTTACGAACGAGTCGCTCTCCCGACGCATCTAGTGATGTCAGGTCCCTGGCCAATCAGTGGCCTGCCGTCTATCCGCCGACGTCACATTTTTTCGGCGGCTCGACTCAGCTCGCTTGGAACCCCGGCTGAGTAGGTACTTTTCTACGAAAGTACCTGGTACCAGGTACTAAAACGCGTAATGGAAACGCCAGTACAAACCAAGTCGAGTCGAGTCGAGCCGAGTAGGTACTAGTGGAAAAAGGGCAATATTGTAAGGTAGTCAAACCAGATAACTCCAACAGTGTGACTTAACAGCAACTGAACTGGCTCCCAGATGTTACAGACATGTAAACAACAATAAACAGTCTGAACCCTGTTAAGATTATCATAAACTACTCCCCATAAATCAAGTGTCAAAACACCAAAATAGTATTCAGATTACTCATTATCACAAACTAATTGGAACCATATAAATCTTCCTATATAGAAAACAGAATTATGCTTAACTTAAATATCAGCAATTGCATCGTAACAAACCAGAGGTTACCATCCTGAACCTATTTTTTTTTCAAGTAGGGCAGTTAACTGCCTGAATCCTGGCTCAGGTTAAAAGTCCAAATCACTTAGTGACTCACCCAGTCACCAAACTTATCCAGTGCTCTGCAGAGCCGCTGGGGTCTCCGGAAAGGTGTTGGAGTCAGAAGGGGACCCCTGCCCAGGCCCCCGGCAAGATGCTGTGCCCCAGTCTCACCCACCTGAGGCTGAGGAGGCTCATGATGAAGCTGGCTGGTGCTCGGTGTGTCCCGTGGCGGAGAACTGTGGCCCTGGGGTGTCTCCACAGCTAGTTCCCTGGATGCAGTGTCCCAAATGTTAAGGGGCCCAATGACGGTGTCAGATGAATCTGCATCCAACTGAGGGGCCGACACCTCCACAGGTGCCCAGGTATCAGTGTCTTTACACACCCAGCTGTTGTCCAGCGGGGTCCTGGAATAATAGGGCTTAAGTTTGTCATGATGGACCACTTTGGCCTTGGCTCTGGAGCTCTTTTTGATTCTGTAAACCAAGTTGTCCAGCAGGCCCACACCAAATAGGGGCCCTCATAGAATGGCAGAAGTTTCCGTACCTGGTTTTTAACTCTCTTTGTGCCCTTCACCAGGTACCAGACCGCATCTCCAACTTTGTGCTGGATTTGACAAATGTTTTTGTTATAGTGTCTTTTAGCACGTTTGACAGATTTTCCCAGTGCCTCTCGTGCCAACTGATGAGACAGCTCCAGACAATCTCTTATGTGCATGACATATTCAGGAACGTTATTAACACTATCATGATCAGGTGGCAACCCGGCGACAAGGTCGATTGGCTCAGTGATCTCTTTCCCAAAGAGCATCGTGTTTGGTGTCAGTCCAGTGGAACTGTGTCTGGTGGCTCTATACGCCATGAGCACATAAGGATTAATGAGATCCCAGTCCCAGTGACATCTTTCCGCAGTAGCAGCCAGGATTTTCTGCAGTGTGGCATTAAAGCATTCCACCTGCCCATCAGACTGTGGGTGAAATGGGGTGGTACGTGTCTTGTCTATCCCCAGTAGCTCACCCATCCCCTGGAAAACAGCTGACTCAAAATTTGTGCCCTGGTTGCTGTGCAGGCCCAGAGGAGCACCATACCTACATACCCATTCACATCTTTTCAGCCACAGTGGATGCTTGTTCATTGGGAACCGGATAGGCTTCAACCCACTCACTGAAGTAGTCCTGCACTACTAGTATGTAGCGGTTGTGTCTGTCTGTCGTTTCATTTAAGGGTCCCACCAAGTCCACTGCTATCCTCTCCATGGGAGCGCCGACCCGCACTGTGCCCATGGCTGCGCTTGAGGTGTTTTCTTAGGTCGAGCTCTAGCAGCGCAGCAGCTGGGGCAGATGCGACACCAAAGAGTGACATCATCTTTCATGTTGTATCAGAAATATCTGTTCTGAAGGCGTGTGAGGGTCCTTTCAACCCCAAAGTGGCCCCCCACAGGACCATCATGCATCTGTTCCATCACTGAATTGCGGTAAATGTGTGGGAGCAAAATCGCTGGGTAAAATGTTTTTCCTTCAGTGCAATAAAATTTCCTTAGTAGGACTCCCTGCATCTGGTAAAGTCTCTTCCACTGGGTCCAGTAAGTTTTGGAGGCGGGGCTGCAGTGTGCTACGTCTGCATATGATGGCCGGCTCACCTTTTCCTCCATCCACTTTCTCACAGGGGCAATGTCAGGGTCAGACTCTTGAGCCAGCCTAAGCTGTTCTGGTGTCCAACCAGAGAACAGGCTGGTGTTAAGAGGCTCACTCACCTGGTTAACACTGGCATGTAGCAGGTCACAGTCACTATCGCTGGAATTGTCCTCTACCCCAAGTAGAGACAACTCTGGTACAGCCACCCCCACTACCAGCTGCTCTGTGGAAGTCCCAGTTGCAACATGAACTGTAACGTTGCTCATATCACACTGAACCCCCTTGTGCTGGTGTCGGTTGTTGTCATGTTCAGGCTCTAGCACTGTGCAGGGGCAAGATTCCTTGCAGGGCCTCCTAGAAAGTGCATCTGCATTTTGATGGAGTCAAAATGCCAGCAGGACATCTGCTGTCCAGCTGGCAGGACATGCCTGGTGGGCAGCCAGGACATGCTGTCCAGCTGGGTGAACTACCTGAAATTCATACTCTGCTAACTTTTCCAGCCAGCGGGCAAGCTGCCCCTCTGGCTCTCTCATCCTGGTTACCAGCGCAAGCTGCTGTGATCAGTCCGGAGAGTGAATGCCCTGCCTAGCAGATATTGTCTGAAGTGGGAGGTGAACTCCACAGCTGCCAACAGTTCTCTTCTGCTGGTGCAGTAGTTTTGTTCCGTGACTGACAATCTCCTGCTCCCATAGGCTAACAGCCTCTCCTCGCCCCCCTGGACTTGGGAGAGGACTGCTCCGATTCCCCAGTCACTAGCGTCCGTGTCAAGAAGCATCTCACCGCTGTCAAGGGGGTAGCCTAGGACAGGAGCAGATGTCAGACATCTTTTCAGTTCATCAAACGCCTCTTGACATTCCTCAGTCCAGTTAAAGCGTGCATACTTTTTGGTGAGTTCATGAAGGGGTCTGGCTACAGTAACAAACTGTTCCACAAAACGTCTATAATACGAGGCTAAACCAACAAAGACCTCCGAGACCTCAAACCTCCGAGATGCTATGAGGAGTAGGCCACTCCGCCACCTTCTTCACCTTTTCTGGATCAGTAGCCACACCTTGGGCGGAGACAATGTGCCCCAGGAAAGACACTCTTTCCCTGAAAAGACAGCACTTTGATGGTTTCAGCTTCAGATTAGCTTCACGTAGCCTCGTGAACACTTGACTGAGCCTGCCTAGCATTTCAGGGCCATCTCGCCCCAGGACGATAGTGTCGTCAAGATACACCAGACACACCTCCCATTGCAGCCCAGCTAACACTCTGTCCATCAGTCTTTGAAATGTGGCTGGTGCGTTGCACAGTCCAAAAGGCATCACGTTCCATTCACATAATCCTTTACGGGTACAGAAGGCTGCAGCTTTGCGGGCCCTTGGTGTCATTTCTACCTGCCAGTAGCCTGATGTTAAGTCCAGTGTACTGAAGTACTTGGCGGTGGACAGCGTGTCCAGTGTATCCTGAATGTGTGGCAGGGGATAAGTATCTTTAATAGTCCTTTCATTAAGGGGCCTGTAATCCACACATAAACATGGGCTCTGGTCTTTTTTCTTTACCATTACAATTGGTACAGCGCAGCTGCTGTTACTGGGTTGGGCCAAACCAGCTTCCAGGCTCTGCTGTCCTTGTTGGTCTGCAGCAATCTGTTTGTCTCTGGCCATCCTGCGTGGTGGCTGTTTCACAGGTGGCCCTGGAGTGGTCTGAATGTCATGCTGCACTAAGTTTGTACAGCCAAGATCAGTAGGTCCAGTGGAAAACACATCACTGTATGACTGTAGCACATGGGATAAACCAACTCGGTCCTCCTCAGACAGCCGAGCACAGCTGTCAGCGTACAGGTCCTATAGATGGCTGGGCACTGGACAGGCAGGATGGTCACTGGACTCTGGTGTAGTTGCCGCTTTGGTCGGTTGGAGGTCCACCTTCCCTAACACCTCTGCTGGTTGGAGGATCCCAGCCACTGCTCCCTTCCTCAGTGTGACAGGGGCAGGTCTAGGATTGTAGATTCTCATAGGGATGCTGGATGACTGCTGGGCCTGGATCACAATGCGGGCAGCCAGGACATGCTGTCTCTTAATGAAGCCTTTGGTGGGCATTAACATCATATCTCTGCCAACAACATGGCGGAGCCAAGCAGTGGCGGGGACTACATACTCACATCCTGACTCCAACACTGTTGTGCTGGGCTACCCTGACAAGATGGAACCCAGGCTGTGTGCCAGATAGAACGTGGGACCTTCTCACCAAAGAGTACGATTTCTTTGTGACCATAGTCCAGATGAGCATGTGATTGCAACAGAAAAGGGTGTCCCAGAATAATCTCTGTATTTTCAGCTATGTCTGCCATAATAAAGTTAACATTGGTAACTCTGCTCCCCACTTGCACCGACAGGTTGACCTCCCCTCTGACCACCAGCCCCTCAGGACCGATGCCTTGCAACACTTGGACGCTAGAGGGCTGAATTTGGGGCCTGGCTTCAATAGGAATGGCATTGAAATAGTGGAGGGGGAGCACATTTCTTCGGGCACCCGGGTAGCAGAGCACACAGTTCAAGTCTATTTATCTGTACTTTAATAATCATATCATCTTCTGAGCCTTTAGTGCATGTAACCACTGTAGTGGAGTTGGCCTGGAGTAGTGCTGGTGTTAGGTGAACGCAAACTGGGCTTGCGGGAAGAAGGGCAGTTCCTCTGTAAGTGCCCCACTCCAGAGCAATTGTGGCAGATGACTTCAGCAAAGTTCATTTTTACAGGCTTAGTCTTGTTGGGCCGCGGTGCCTTTCTGGGGGTGCCAGCACGCTCCGCATCTCGCTCCTCAGCCACCCCCACTGAGTCATTAGGGGTTGACATAATGGCACTTTCATACACCATGCCCTGGTGTCTCCGCTCTGTAGTGTTACGGAGGCCAGACTGCATTAGCCATGTGACGGCCCTGGCTGCCCGCCTTGTGGCCTCATACTTGTGGGCTATCTCATACGCTTTAGCCAGGCACGGCCTGTCCTCCAGGAGCTTTTGAATTAATTCTGCATCAGCCAGTGCATTGGTGATAATCTCTATGCTGATAGCATCCTGTTCTGACTCAGCACGGTCAGCATACACTATTAATACTTCTTCATAAATATCGTCTCTTAATAAGTGCAGAGCTTCATCTGGCCCCCTCACTCTCTGTCTTAGTTCAATGCCAATAGCTGCAGCATGCTCTGAACATGGCCCATAGGCTGCCTCAATCTCACTTACAATCTGCTGATAACTCCATCGGACGGATTTGGGGTTCTTGTAGATGATGGCGCCAGCTGCGCCAGTGAGGCTGAACCTGAGCTGAAGAGCCATTGTTTTTTCTGACCAATGATTAGCTTTGGCACAACTTTCAAACTGGTAAAGAAAGTCTCTCCAAGATCCAACCGCATCAAACTGACCAGGACGTAATGTGGGAATTCTCTCTCTGTGTCCATATTGTTCATAATCACTTGTGTCAATATAATCCTCCTGGCAGGCTGCATGTGATGAACAGCGGTTGTGGTTCAGACTGAGCCCTCCTTATGCTAACCTTACCACATCCACACAGGTCAGGTTCCCTGATTCCTTGTAGTGCAGCTCCACTGTGTACTGCTGACCTGGGCTGGGTTTGTACTCCATATGACTGTGTGGCATGTTGAGGCATACAGGGAGTGAAATGTGACATGGCCGGCTGATGGCTCAGTGTGCAGGCTGGATCACTTGGAATGGCCGACGTGAAGCTGCTATACTCCATGGAGGTAAAAGGGTTAGTTGTTTGAGTGAGGTGTCCTGCCCCATAATGTGGGGCTTTCAATGGGGTGGATACCATGTTCATTAAACAGTCACACTTTGGCTGAAAGGGGCTCATAATCTCACTTTTAGTAAGCACTTGCTCCTTTGCCGGGGTGATGAAAGGGTTCAGTGGCACTGGGAACGATGTATGAACTGGGCCTGCAGCTCCTCCAGCTGCCAACGTTAACTCCATGCTCGTTAGGAAGGGGTTAGTGCTTTCGCCCTGCCTGGCGTATTCGTGATTTAGCTGATTAAAATCGTTTATATTAGCTCGACCAGTCTCTTTACAATATCTGCCAGGAATGGGTTGAGGCTGTTATTTAGGCCCACTGCATCAGCTTTTGCGCCCAGCATTGCCATTTATTCTGCTGCTGCACTCTCCTCTCGTACTCATGCACGTTGCCCCCTTACCCTTTTTTTTGTATAACACAATCCCGGACGAGCCCCCAGTGTTACCTTTTTACTTTCTTTCTTTGACAGTATCTCGGCTCCGAATCGTAGTTGGGAAACTCACTGGCATTAATTTATTTGTTCTCAGGCCGGTAACCAGCCGTCTTCAGCACACAAAGATGAGGAGGCATTCAAGTGCACAGCGGCCGCTTTATTTTATATAACAGCAGCAAACATGCGGTCTTCGAGTCTGAATTATAAACTAATCTAGATCCTTTTTGGCGTTCCTGACTCCCCATCATCTCTGTTGGTAGTTCACATGGGCGGGCGCTTCCTGCAGGCCACTCCCACTACTACAATACTCTTCTTCCCATAAAACACTGGTGTACTACGTCACATAAACACATCGGCTTACGTCCTTAAAGGGGCCAGGGCCATGCCTGCAACCGGTTTCACTTTCTATTCTCAGAAAAGGCTCGCCTCTGTCTGTCAGTTTCTCTCTTCAGTCCCTCAGTAGCGGTCGTTGTTCGCCACGTCTACAAGCAGCGGGACTATGCAGAATAACACGGAGAGAAACAAAACCAGGTAACATTATTTATAGTGTAATGTTACTTAGGCGGATGTAGCAAAGTTTAACTTAAGTTTGACTTAACTTTTTGAGCTGTGTCTACTGTCACAGCTTTGTATTATTGCATTCAGCTTCATATTCAGGAAGCGAGCACGTTTACATCTATTCAGTAGATTTCTCTGTCCCTCTCAGCAACTCATCTATTTCATATTTTCAGATCACCTTCATATGTTAAATGTCCCATGACCTATTTTCATTCGAGTTCATGTGCACTACCTTGTTTTATTCACGCTCTTTTTCCACATCAGCTTTACTGGCTTCACCTTTCCTGTGAAAATTGCATCTGAGAAGCCAGCTGCAGCAAGCAATGTTTTCAACTTCAACACCGTCCGTCCAGCAGAGAAGACGGATGACACGCCTTCGTCTACACTTCCAGGTACACTGAGCTACTGAACAGACCCCCACACACAAACCTGTCAAAGACCAGCACTGCCATTTATGGGATGCTGTTTTCCAGTTTCAGCAATTAGGCTACAATTAATTAAAATTGCATAAGGGCATCCAAATAACAAACATGTAAACCCAAAACTCGTCAGTCAAGACAGGAAAAAGTTCCTCTTATTCTAGAAAGCTCTCCTCAGCTCTCCTTACCTGCACCTCGCCTCCTCCAGCAGGACACTGTAGTGGGCAGCTGCTACCCCTGTGTTTCCCCATCTAACATTGTACTCTCTTACAGCGCTTCACTTTTTTACATACATTAGGTAACCAGCCTGGTGTGGCACTTCTAGCATCATACTTTAAGGACTCTACCTCTGCATATTCATATAGATTTCTGTTCATTTAAAAAAATCTTGAACATTGTGAGAAGAAGAATGTGAACAGTTAGATATAATCTCAAAGATTTTTATTCAAACAAATGTCTGTTAAATCAACACTGAACGCTAACACTGAATGAACAGTCACAAGCAGCAAAAAATCACAAGCAGCAAACTATTGGGCTTTTAACACAACAGACTCACTCTTTAACTTGTGTGTGTTTGTGTGAAACTGAAGTGAAGTCCAAAAGCACATCTATAAAGATTGATAATCACCATACTGTGTGAGCTGTGAAAGACAGCGAGATAAAAATCTTTGAGATTATAACTTTAATATCAAGCTGTAACTTGTCAAAGAAAAAATAAAGCTGGCCATTTCCTACATTCGACAATATCATTTTCATTGCTTTGACGGTACATGTTTTCCAGCGGTCTCTGGACACATCCCTGAACCAGCCTGTCTCTTCGAGGCTCTGGTTAAAGAGACTTGCAGGATTTCTTTGTGCTGGTTGTAGCTTCTGTGACAGAACATCACTGTTTGTTTTCTTGAGAAAGGCCCGCCTATTCTTTCATTTCCCCTCTGTCATTATTCATCGCACATCTGCAAGACGCAGTTATAAAGCAGAAAAAAACAGAGAGAAACAAAGGTAATAGGTAATATTCCTTGAAATGGTCAGCTTTATTTACATGCAATTTACTCTTCAGAGTAGGTGACACACAGCAACATTGGGTATTTCCTTACACTTCGTCAACTCTCTTCAGCAGTTCGAGCTCAGAAGCAATCTCCATGGAGGGAAGTGAAGTGGACAGAAGAGTGAGTAAAACTTGTGACACATATGACCATCAGTCTTACAACTTACCTAGTGAAGTACAGTCCTCCCATCTCTTTTATTCAGAATAATCTGAACAGCACGTGAGCATCTTAAATTCTGATGTAGGCAAAAGGCGAATCTGATGAAGGCTGTCAGCTCCTTCAGACCAAAGTGTGAGGATGTGCCTCAAACTCGCGTTCTCCTGCTGGGCCCGGTCGGTTCTGGAAAGTCCAGCTTCGTCAGTTCAGTCCAGTCTGTGTTTAATGGAAGAGTTGCCAACCGGGCCATGGTGGGCTCCTCCTCGACGAGCTTCACCAAGAAGGTACAAGCTGAGAACTAACATGAAACTGAGAGAAATCACAAAGTATTAATATTTTCTGAAACTACTGATTTTTTCTTTTTTACGTTGCTGTCATAGTAAATAACTGAATGCCAACAAAATGACAAAGATGAAAATGCAGATAGACAAGACACAAAAAGCTACATAGAAGCAGCACTGAACAAGAATGCAGCAGGTGGACTGAAGCTGTGCTTTCCATTAACTTTATTTTTTTGGTGTCAGCTGCAGTCCTTTAACATCCGTGGTCAGAACAATGAAGATCCTACTGGGCTGGTGCTGTGTGACATTATGGGCCTGGGGGATGGAGAGATAACCGGACTGACCCTCCATGACATCCTGTCTGTCATTAAAGGTCATGTGCCAGAGGGACACAAAGTAAGCAGGATCCATATTATAGTTAGAGGTGCTATCATTGCTCCAAAGATGGTGTTGTTGGTCTGTCATTGGTTGTTTGGTGGTCCACTGCTTTGGTCCAGACTGGAATATCTCAAGAACTACTTGATCGATTGATTGGCCTAAAAGTTTGTACAGACATTCATGGTTCCCAGAGGGTGATGAGTCCTAAGGACTTTGGTGACTTTGGTAATGACTCTGACTTTTTGTCCAGCACCACCATCATTCAATGAAGTACTTTGACTTGTGTCTAAATATCTGCAAAACTGAGATTTCTATCAGCTCCAGCTGCACTTTTTTTTTTTTTTTTTGCTAATTGATAAATGTTGTCATTCTACCATACAATGAGTTGTTTTTTTGAAAATTAAATATTTTCATTTTCCTGTCCTAGTTTAGCCCGGATCAACCAGTGAGGGCTGAGACAGTGGGCTATGTGAAAAGGCCAAGCCTTAAAGACCAGATCCATTGTGTGGTATTTGTGGTGGATGCCTCTAAAGTTCTGAGCTACTCCAAAGGCCTCAGCACCACCTTCCAACAACTCCGGGAGCACATCAGTGACCTGGGTAAGAAATAAAAACAAGCAGTTGAACAAAAGCTATTTTCACACACAGACTGTTGATGTAGAACTTCTGTCATTTGTTCTGCTTATGTAAGCTGACATTCAACCCTACATTGCATGAGTTGCAAGGTTTCACTGACAAATGTTAATTTTTGTTGGATTTAGCTGTGGTCAGAACTGCAGAAGGGCTGATGTGCATATCTTGGGGCTTGAATTGTTGCTTAGAAAAGAAAGCACTGTTAAGGTCTTACATGTCAGTGATAATGAAACAAGTGGATGCTGTTTTATTGCAGTGACACCTTATTGACAGGATTGTATTCTGTCCAATCAGGTGTTCACCAGGTGGCGTTGCTGACCCACATCGACCGCATTTGCATGCAAACATCCAAAGATGTCACCAAGGTTTACGAGAGCCAGATAATTCGGGAGACAGTAGGTTGAAATAAACCATATGAAGTTTGAGAAATGATAATGTATTGTAATTATATAATATTTCCCCAAAATTGTCTGTAAAAGAGAAAAGGAGGGACACATTGCCATGAATGCAGTGCCTGATACACATTACCATTGCTATTTGGTCAACATGCCTTATAAACATGCCTGTGAGGACACAACACAGACTTTTATTAGTACTCAAACTATCACAGATCTTACTGCATGTTTTTTTTTTAACTTGGTGGCTTCATTTTTCAATATGTAGTACTAAAACAAATGTTACCTTTTCTATGTGGATACAAAATAAACCGGTTATTTAAATAATTTTTAACAATACACAAGTGGAGTATGCAAAAATATTCAGGTGGGGAAATTTCACCCAAATTTGTGGAGAACATTTTGTCTACTGTGATGTAATGATGGATGATGATGGAAAAAAAAACTTGATTTAGGTTCACATTGCCAAATTACAGGCCAATGAATGAAAATGTCACCACTTAATTTTATGATTTTTCTTAAATGCTGACATTTCCAAAAATGAGGAACTGCTAGCTTTGCTTTTGTAATTCTTTTACTTTTTGTAGCCTCAACTTTACACTCACTCTTTACTGCCTACACTGTTGGGAGATTATCATTGTCACATGTTTCATTGTCACCCAATTTGTTCTCAACCCTTGTTCTCACACAGCTGAAGGAACTGAATACTGACGCTGTGAAAATCTGACAGTGACTTCTGTTTATGTGTCTGTGTTTTGTAGATCAGTAAGGCTGGAGCTCTGTTGGGTATGTCGACCTCTTACATCGTCCCAGTGAAGAACTACTCATCAGAGTTGGACCTGGATGTGAACACTGATGTGCTTCTGCTTAGTGCTGTCGACCACATCCTGCAGTATGCTGACATGTATTTCCAGGACAACACACTACAATGCACAGGGACAAATAAATTCATTCCATTGTGATCTGTGCTGTATATCAAGAGCACTGGGCCTCATGCGAGAACCATTTGTACAAAGAAAATTGTTTTTGAGTGGCATGTACCAGTGTTACAAAAAAAACAAAAAAACCCCCGCCATTTTTATGTACTAAACATTTTCTCTACAGTTGGTAAGAATTAAATTGAGTGAGTCCAGACCTGTCAAATTAGTCACCCTAACCCACCTAGTATTGTCACAAGAATTTGTATACCTTTCAAACTTAATCTTTTAAAGTTTATATGTTACCAAAAAACTAAATAAACAACCCCTAAACATCTGTCTCCATGAAATCCTCATATTTATAACAGAATACAGTCTAATATGTCACATATAAACAAAGAATAATGCACATCAAAAGATTTTTTTACTATACCAACATTTTTTTTGATACATATTCTCTTATTTCCCCATGTCCCCATGTGCAAAGTAAAACTTCCACAAGAACCATAAGCTACAGAATCCCTGAAGGATTTTATGACACTGAACAAGGAAAGCAACATGGAGGTTTAGTCAGTAAATCAAAGAATAGCAAAGACCAAAGTGTTGTGTTGGCAGTCTCTGTTTTTGGACACATTCCTTTACACTAACCCCGACCTTAGCATACATGAACATGAACATTTGTAATGGACATTTGCTTAAGACAGGGCCACTTTAGCCCATCATAACACGTGTTATGTTGTGTTGTGTTGGCAGTCTCTGTTTTTGGACACATTCCTTTACACTAACCCCGACCTTAGCATACATGAACATGAACATTTGTAATGGACATTTGCTTAAGACAGGGCCACTTTAGCCCATCATAACACGTGGCAGATTTGGAAGAAGTTTTTGTTTTGTTTTTGTTTTTTTATTAAAGGGGACCATGTACAGATTAAACATAAATAAGTACAGAGCTGAGTAGAGCTTTTAACAGTTGGTTTTGAAGGAGCTGATAAAGCAGCAGCTCCTCATATTGCATAGCAGAGTGTTCCACTCATTTGTGACTTACAGAAAAAGTTTATTGCCCAAATGCAGCGCAATGAAATGGTATAGTACAATCATGCATAGAGGATATTCTTGAGGATCTAATAGAATTTGCTTAGTGAGTATTCACAATTCACAATTTTATAAACCAGGGACAAACTTGAAACAAACATGACACGCCAGAACAAGGAAACAGAAAACATGACAGACATGGAAACTTAACATGACAAAACATAACAGAACAGAAAACAGACACGACATTCAAACCGATTAAACACTGAACTCAAGACCTATAAAACATGAAACACTAGACAGAACCCGAAACATGACAACATGCATGACGAGACAAAACAGAATAAGAAACATGACAAAAATGAAAACCTGACTTGACAAGACATAACCTGACATGAAAAACCACAAGAAACACAGGGCACCAGAAACACAAGACCAACGAGTCATCACATTATGTTACAACCCTGGCTAAAGGGAAGCAATATGGAGAAAGAAAATTAACTTTAGTGAATCATATTGTATGTTTACATTGTAAATTAAAGGCAAACAAAGAATAAATAAAGCTTGGGGAGAATGTGCTCCTGCAGAGTCTGCTGGCTGAGAGAGTGTGGGAGGTAGAGGGAGGGCCTTTTGGAGATGGATCAGGTGCCACTGATCAGATAGAAAGCCTTAGTTGTTTGAAGCATCCTAAAACAAAGAACAGAAAGAAAACATGTAACAATACAGCCACAACAAGGGCTTTTGCATTACCTTGCAATACTTGTGCATTACCTCATAATAATCTTCTTCATCCATTCCTTCTAAACCACGTCTGTTTCCACTCAGCTGCCCCCCAATGCAACCCCAGTATGGATTAGCTTATTGGAATTTACCTTGAACTCAGCATATGTTGCGATAATACTGCTGATCAATAGGCAACTTAAACAATTTCTTGGTGGTAAGCAGCATCTCCCAGAGAATTGTGAGCCTTGCTGTTCAGCCTCGTTCTAAAATGGCCTTCACCTGGACATTGGATCACACTGAGGACAGTCCGACCCGGTTGACAGTCATGTTTGGAGCAGGGGCCCCCTCCCTCCACAACCCATGTCCACAACCCTGGGAAGTGGGAAAGGAGAAATGGCAGAGCAAGGCTTGACAGCGAGGCTCAGGCAGAGATATTTGTCCAGCTTGGAGGACTGTTTGTTTTGAAGAAGATTAGGCTGTAGCTAAATGTCTACCTTACTAATGTTGGAAAGAGGCATTTTGCCAAAGAGTTACTGACCAGGGAAGTTGAAATCTGTTCATACATTTCCAATTTTACCAAAGTACTGTGCCACCTACACACCTTAATTATATCCTGCAATAAAGAAATAAAGAATAAAGAAAACTTTGACTAACTCTGTGTTGTCATGTATTTTTCATGTATTCCCACCTTAAGGGGGGAAGGACCAAAACCAACTGCCACGGATCTTCCTCGGCTCTGTCTCAATAATCTCTGCAGCCAAACGAAGTCAAAGCTAAGAGACTCTCCACACCCTGCTTCTGACAACTAAATGAGCTTTCTGTTACACCACTCCTGCCTCCATAATCATAGGTCATAGGTCCAACAGCCTCAGTCTCATTCTTTACGACACATGACCATGCTCATTGAACAGTGGTACTATGTCAGCATACTTAATGCCCACTTCAAAGTAAAATTAAATGAGCTGATCCATACTGGGGCATTGCTCTGAGAGCAGCTAAGCAGAAATAGACTTGAGGTTCAGAATGAATGGAAGAGTTAACAAAAGTATTGTGAGAGACCACAAAAGAAGATAGATTCTTGTCTTGTCCCTTAAAAGCATAACATGGTAGTATTTATTGATTGGTTTTTGAACACACTATTCAAAATTGCCCCCTCTAACTTTTACTTGGAACATTTACACAAACAAGCTTCACATAAAAAAGTGCAAGTTTTAGGATAGGATACAATGACCCAAAGAGTCAGAGGGCATTAGTGCCTAAACTAAAAACTGAGTTCACATTAAATTAGTATTAAACTAAGAGGAGATGCATCGAGAAAACACTTGAGGCTTTTTCACATAAAGTTCAGTCACACAGTACATTGCTTTATTCCGAGACTAACTTCACTTTTATTTTGAAGGTGAAATTATTCTAGTTCCTTTTTCATTTTGCCAGCACTTCTAGGTGGCACCAAAACTGGTTGCTAGACATCTTGTATGAACGTCTATCTACAGGAACTACATGTGGCTGCTCATCTTCCTCAACTATCTATAAGAGAAGGAGGTAAGATGAAAATACTAAAAGGTTTCATATTTTACAAAACTCTAAAAGTTAGATAGTGGGATTTTTCATGCTTAACTGATTTTTGTGCCTGCTCGTGTGGCACATTTGTGATGTAGTTCAAGTTAGCCTTGTGCAACAAACCTTTATACTGTGTAATTCCTTGATTTGGAATATACTTTTTCAAGACTTAGTCTGGATTAATACCCCACCCCGAACACTGACAGACTTGATCACCCCTTAATTTGAAGCTGGGTTAAGAAATAATAACAGTGGCAGTTCCATGATTTAATCCAGTGCATAACTGGATTAAATCATGGAATAAACAATAATTAACAATAATTGCTTATTATAAAAATGTTTTAGTAATTGTAAAAGAAATCAGCAACCAATGCAATAACGTTACATTTGTGATGATATTGGAAAACATGGTCTAAACTTGGTCTAAGTAATGCAGTCTGAAATAGAACAGGTGTGGCAAACCATGTGTTATAGCGGAAATCGAAACTATTTGTTCTCCCTTAGTGGAGAGCTGTGGCAGACTTTTTTTGTCAGTGGAAAGTAGTTATCTACAGTCTCTATCAGAATTTGTACCAAGGTAGTGTTTATAATAAAACTAAAACTAAAAAACTGAAAAAATCTGAGGAGGAATAGAGAAGCAATCTGAAGTAAATTAAAGTAGAGTTTTATTTTATATATTATTTTAATTAAAGATTGGACATTTGACGTAAATAAAGTATTTTAGAGTGATGCCAACTAAAGAATGAGAATGTTAATATATACATGGAGGGTTTTAAACTTAACAGCATCCAATGGAAAGTTTTTTTTTTCTTTTAGAAGTTTTTTTTTTCTTTTAGAAAAAACGTTGACAGCTAGTGAACCTGTTCATTTGTTCATATATATTCATAGCAGAAATATTTAGGGAGGAAGTAAGCTATAATTTTAAGCATATTATGTCCTGCAGCTGTTTGACTGGCTTGGTGACTGACAAGGGCAAACGCACAGGAACTTACAAAACATCCTTATCAATTTGACAACATGTGTGGAGCATTTAGAAAACACACACCAAATACAGAAAAGAAGCACACATGAGTTTCCAGAAGACACTAAAAGTGCAGGATGTGGCTTGTTGCCATGGTTTGTGGCTCATGAAGGTAGTTAAGTCTGGTCTGTGTTTAAGTTGTGGATTTTTTTTTTACTTCTGCTGCTGCTCTACTCTACATGTAGACCTCACAAGACTTTGCAGAATGAAAGAGAGCATTTTTTATTTTAATGACATGTGAGGACCCTGCATAATAATCATCAGGTATAGCCCACAGTAGGCTATTGTCATGATAATAAGAAACTCCATTGATGAGGGTGAGGATGACCTGTATGGGATTTAGAGCATTTTAGGGACTCCTTGTTACAGATAGTACTGATTCACACTGAGTCATTGCTGATTAACACCTCTGACACACCCTCTAAATCACAGAAAACATACTTCAAAGCCTGTTGCACTCCATTTCAAACCACTGAAATCAACAAAACGGTGAACAGTGTTTTCAGATTGTACTTGCCCCAGAAATCCACAAAGTACACATTAAGGATTTACACAGACCAGAATTCAGTAACTTCATGAGTTACAAACCGTGGCAACTGGCCAGGCACTGTTGGGGACATTTTAGTGTCCGACTTCCATTGTTGTTTTCTGTATTTGCAGTGCATTTCTGTGTTTGCAGTGCATTTCTGTGTTTGCAGTGCATTTTCAAAATGCCTTGTATGTGTTGTCAAATTGATGAAGATGTTTTCTTGGTTTGCTTGTGTTTTGTGTATTTGCATGTGTTTTCATAAGTTGCTGTGTGTTTGCCTTTTTCTACCATTGTATTTTATTGAAGGTTTTATTTCTTGTTGGTTGATTAGAATGGACAACTGTGATTTCCTTTATTTAAAAACAAATCACAGTGAACACTGGGTGCAAGCTGGGTGATACATAAACCTTGTTTATCCAGGGGAATTATCCATATTTATTTAGTCTAGATATCTGGTATTTTGAATGCATCTGTGTTTCTTTTTGTATTCAGGCACCAAAGTGAGCAAACATCAAAGGTCCATTCAGCACCCTTTACACACTTCAGCAGACGACCTGTCCACTATGAACCCCAGGCTAACCCTGAACCAACAGAGAACAATTTGCTCCCAGCTGGGAAGAGTCAAACTACAGCTGCTGTACAAGGCCAGCATCCATGGGTTCACCGGTGCAGCCTTCCACCAACGATGTGACAATCGTAGTCCCACAGTGTCTGTGGGCTATAACATCTCTGGTTATGTGTTTGGAGGCTACACCAAACAGCCTTTCAGTCGATCTGGACAGTTCGTGCAGGATGACCAGGCCTTTCTTTTCACCTTCGGTGAAGAAAAGCTCATCAAATGTCCGGTCAGCGATCCCACCTATGCAGTGAAAATGATAGCTAACTCTGGTCCATATTTTGGTGAAGATTTGGTTCTTGTCAGTGAAAGCCAAGCAGTAGCCTATAGCAATCCAGGAGATTATTACAACTTCGATGATGCAGAAATGCATGGTGACAACCTCGACCTGACTGAGTGTGAAGTCTATCAAGTGGAGGGTGAGTTCACTTTATTCAACCATATTTTGATGCTTTCTTTAAGCAGATCCATAGGTGCATCTCTACCAACAATGGTTCATCAATCTTTGATTATCTTATATTAGTTCATGCAGAACCAAACAAACTTGCTAACAAACAGCTAATTTGTCTTTGGGAGTGTATGAAAATAATTTGGCTTGGGAGGGGGGCTGAGTCCTATATTTCATTTCACATTAAAAAAAACAAAAAAACAAAAAAAAACTAGGCCCTCCATATTTTGAAGTTTGAAATGTGAAATGTCTAGAAATTCAATTCCTTACAAATCTATGCATCCAATTACAAGATAAATTTTTCACATCTGTGGCTTTAATGCATAAGCTAAGTGGAAACTTCTAAACGTGTTTGTCAGATTGCAGGTTGATATCTTAAAGCACTCATGAGTTACTGCAAGTTTTTAAATAAAAAGTGATTATCTTGTATAATCAAAATAGATTAATGAAGTAACGAGTTTCACAACGATTGACATGGAAGTTCTTTAAATTTGATTTAAAAAAAATAGGCAAGAGCATTGGAGTAAAGATGCAGATGAATTAAGAGATTTAAAAGATGAAAGAATTTTGACACTAGGCCAAGCCATTATCAAAATAATGTTGTTATTACAGTGCCACCTTGAGATCAATAACTGTAATATACATAATCCATTGTTAACACTGTGGCTGAATAGGATGAATTAGCAGGCACCAGTGCTCTGTGCAATAAATATTTCAGAGGAAGAATGAAGTAAAATATAAATCTGCAATTATAAATTATTTTCTTCAACAGAAACCACAGATCTTGAGAGGCCGTGGAGGACTGTAATCTGGGAATCTGAGTAAGATGGTTAATACCACCATCCTGCATGCGATGCTATCAATATGTTTTATTATTGTACAATATACTTCAGTATACAGTGTGTTATTCATTCAGATGTAACAATGAATGTGTTCCATTTGCCATGACACACAGCTGGGCATACTAGACCAGTTACTTTCAATCATGATGGAGTGTCAAATTATTATGCAGTGCTATGCTGCTTTTAACTGTACATTTATTCAGAAATTTACCCGAACCATGACTGCTACCATTATCAAGGTTAACTGGCTGTGCACAAAAAAATCTCTTTAACAACCAGACTAAAAACAACTAACAACCTTTTCACTAGAAGAAAAAGCTCCTTTTCTTTTCTTGCTTCAACAGGAAGAGGAAGGAGCTGATGGAGAGTATTAAGATGTACAAACCCACAGTCAGCTCAGTGTCCCAGGTTCAGGTCTTGCTCGTTGGACCAGTTGGAGCTGGAAAGTCCAGCTTCTTCAATTCTATCAACTCTGTCTTCAGAGGCCACGTCACCAGCCAGGCCATCGCTGGCTGCTCCACCACCAGCCTCACCACTCAGGTTAGTTTCTGTCTCTTAATGATTATAATTCATTGTAATTCATTGTAATACCACCCAGTCCACCATTTTGTGGTCTGTTACTCTATTGCTTTGTATACAACAGTTTCGCACCTACTCTTTGAAAGCTGGGCGAGAAGGAAAACCTCTGCCAATCATCTTGTGTGATACCATGGGACTGGAGGAAAGCACGGGGACAGGGCTTGATTTAGATGACATCGGCAGCATCCTTAAAGGTCATGTGCCAAATCATTATCAGGTACATATGAGTGTGAAGATCCTCACTCATCCAGGTCATGGTAATTCCTAAAAGTTAGAGGAAAGTCAACTCGACTTGCTTGAGGTCCTTGAAAACATTTAAGAGGTGAAACGTCTTCAAGAACCTGAAGCAAGTCGAGTTGACCTTTTTTTCAAACTCATAGGAGTTTGAAGGTATAGCTTTTTGTGACACTGAGAATGATGTTGAATATATGAGATTTGGCTGTAGTTAATTCAAACTGTTTCTGTCTTTTCCTTCAATTGCGTGACCCAGTTCAACCCCTCTGCTCCTCTGCATTCCGAGGCACATGGCTATCTAAAGTCTCCAGACCTCAAGGACAAGATCCACTGTGTGGCCTATGTTATTGATGCCTGCAAGGTCTCCATTATGCCCACAAAGCTGGAGGGGAAGCTGGATGCTATCCGCAGAAAGGTCAACTTGATGGGTCAGTAAAATTTAGTCCCAATTCATTGCCGTAAAGACACTGTAGTGTACATACTTTAAGTTGAATGAAGAATGACTCAGAGGGATTACACTCAAGAAAGGAACAGTATTTATGCTGAGTAACTGAATTTGACTTGCATCAAATTAATTTTGGGCACAACCCCCCAGAAAGGGTCTCAATCTGAAGTTTGCAGCTCTCTACTCTGACCGTAAAACTTTTTGTACACAAACAAGCTAATCAGGTTCTTTATCATTGAAAAAGGTATCAATCTACAGACCAGACACACTATGATTAACTAAAGACAATGCAAATGAATTAATAAATGCAATGATGAATGACTTGTTGAATACATCATTACATACTACAAATTTACACATACATCGTAAAGCTGTTGATACTGAATGTAGAATAGTCAAGGTCATTACTAGAGGTGTTCCAATACCAATACCTCAATACCTCTGTCTGTTAGGCTGACAGACAGATAGATAGACAGGGGAGAACAAATGGGAGACAGTTGGAAGGGGAAACACATAGAGACACCAAGGAAGCTGGAGAATCAAGTGGTGATCATGACAGCTTTGAGTTATTGCTAATCTTCATTTACAACACCACACACTAACCACAGTTAGTATATTCTGTAGGTTAGCCTGTGCAATAATATAATCTGTGTGGATAAAACACACTATTTGATACCATCCAAGCATATGCCTAAAGTAAATTTAAGTGCCAGGTCAATATTTTGACACATTGTGTAGCAGCTGAACTTAAACAGGAGGCTTGAGGCTTGAGGCAGAGGTTAGGAGCAGACAAACCAGGGTGTTTATTAGTGATGTGTGCTTCCATATTGAGACTTCGAAGCGTGTGTCGAGTAATCCAGGTAGATTTCTTGTGTTGCTTGTGTTGATGACGTATGTGGTGACGTTTGAAAGCCTCGCGAGCCGGCCGTACCACGTGACTGATTCAGAAAATGGATTGCGGGTTTGGCGTGTGATTCGAAATATAAGGGCAGCGAAACGCAATGGAGTCCCCCTCATGTTTTGTGGACTTGAGACTTTATTCCACATTTGTTGTTATTTTTTAAGTAAAAATGAATAAAATGTCCCTATTTTATGTGTTACATGTTGTCCCTAGTAACATAAGGACAGTCACAAACCAAGTAACACAAGAACCAAAAATCTTTATTTGTCAACATTAAGATTGGTGACTCCCAGCTGTAAACATAAATATATGTTAATATATGTAATATGTACATAGTCATAAATATCTAAAGTATAAAGTTCACATCACAACCCTCTTTTTGTTTCCACTTTCCCTTTTGACCCCGCTAATGTATCATAAAGATAGACACAATATTAATAAGTTAATCACTTATGTATTGACATAACAAACATCATTCATTCATTTATTCAATTCAAAGCTTCACACACCAAAGCCATGGTGTCATTGATAATCACTCTGCCTGTTTCACATTTATTGTCCACTTGATGGCACAGTAGAGCAAATGAAGCGTCATGAAGCTTCAGGCCCATGAGTGAACCAATTGGATGGAAAACTTCAGTGCTTTGTGAAGCTTCATCTCACCATCACTAGTGTTGATTTCACCCACAAACAAGACATTACAGACACAGACCTTCTTTGTTCACACCAAAACAGACTGTGGACCACCAGCAGTACTGGATTGGCACTGGCAGCCTTATATAGCCTGCCACTGGCCACACCCTCGACCCTTACCACAGTAAGGGGAAGAAGCAGCCTCCCCTGACATTAACAATACAAGAAACACAACAAATACATCAAGATATATTACCCCACATGAATGAAAAAAGTTCTACATGATTGTAATGTGTTACACCAATTCAGTACAGACATGTATCAGACCTCAACACCAGTTGACTGAACCTAAGCACCCCTACACCAATCATCAAATGGTGTCTCCCAGAACCTTTAAAATGGCACCCAGTAGCTTGGGGACTCTTTTAGTCCAAACACCCTGGAGAGGAGACAGCAGGGTGAGTGACCTTAACATTACTGCACAATAAGTTTTACCACAGCTAACATATGTTAAAATACTCAATGTAAGAACAAATGTTTGTCTTTTGCAGGGTCAGACTTCATTCACTCAAGCTGAGAGGCAGCTACATCATCTGCAAACCTGGCTACATGTTAACCACATGCTTAAACTTAAATAAACATTCAATTATCCCAAACCTGTGCCTCATTCCTTTTATTTGTGATTAATCCAATTATTACCACACATAATAGTAATGAAAAGGGTCTTCATTACACTAATACCTAAAAATGTATGGCATTTTTGAGATGATCTTTGTGGTTTGACATTTCCAGGGATTCCTCAGCTGGTCCTCATCACTAAAGTAGATGAAGCCTGCCCTTTGGTGAAAGAGGATGTGAGAAACGTTTATAACAGTGGTTACATCAAGGAAATGGTAAGGATTTTAAGATTTCATACAAAAGGAAACTTCTAGAGCATTTGTTGTATTGTAGGGTTGTAGTGTAGTTTGTATTAGTTTCTGCCTCAGTGGAAAGACTTCCACTACTTCCATTAGTTTGTGTTTTCTAATTCAGATGTAGGATTGAAGAAATTTTAACTCTAATTTAAGAGTCTTAATTTTATTCACTTTGAGTCCTTCACCTAACATGTATTGTAGTACTTATGTACTAAAACATGAGTGAAATGGCAGGTTATCAAACCAATCTAATCAATAATTATTAATGTGACTTACATTGTTGCTTTCCTTGCAATGGGTAGCCATAGCCAACACAAACTAACAATGTAACCATAATCAGCCTTTCCAATGTTCAAAGGACAAATTAAACATATTATAGCACAAGTCTCTCTTTACAAAACAAGTATCAAAAAACCCTCATCTGAGTTTTTTTTGTGATCCAGATGCAGGAGGTCAGTGCTCAGCTCGGTGTGCCATTGTCCTGCGTTGTTCCTGTGAAGAACTACAGCGAAGAGTTGGAGCTGGATGCAAACTGCGACATCCTGCTGCTCAGCGCCGTCATTCAGATGCTTCGCTTTGCCGATAATTTCTTCGATGACATCAGTGACCGATTCCACAACATTGAAACTAAAAATTAAGAGGTATTAATGCAGCAGATGCTTGTTTGCTTGCTTGTCCTACTGTGATGAAATGTCCTTCACAATAATCTATCCATCAGCTGGTCCACATGTTGATTGTGTATCTCAGCTGCAATATTAAATTTTCTTCTTGATTCGGTGGTAATTTTTTATGTTATTAGAATATTATGTTATAGAGGGTGTTTAAATTTCACATTATCACTTTAAAATAATTAACGTATTTAATATCATGTGACTTACATCACGTTTGGCTCATTTCTTTACTCTATTTTGACATTACCAAGTTTTGCATCATCATATTTTTGTCTTTTGTTTCGTGTCATTGAGGCAACAGTTTATCAGAGTTCACCTGCAACTTTGCTAGCACCAAATAATACCATAAAGCATACCTTTTTTTTTTTTTTAACCCTAATTGCTGTGGTCTCCATACACACCCCTTCATAAAGGTTTGGTGTTTAGGTTACACTAGCTGTAACTAACTGGACACTCATTGCAAGGTTTCACTGCTAGATGTTGGTGCTGTGAGGGAACATTTTCTCTTATAGATTATCAAAATGGGTTATCAAAATGGGTTGAGTTATACCCTCTAGGTTTTGGTGTTGATGAATACCTGCTATGGCTGTAAAATGTTCATAAACAAGCCATATAACCAATAAAGTCTTTTTGTCAAAACTCCACACTGCTCATGTTCCTGTCTGCATGAATGTCTGAAGTTTGCTCCTACATGTCTAAACAAATCAACCCAATTACCAAACGAACTAATAACCACAGAATTTTTCTGGAAAATTCACATTGATTATTTCACATATGAAGTCACCATTACTTGGCTGACTTGTGGCCCTCATTTGTAGTTGATTACCTAAGAGTATTTGCATATAGTTCATTACTTAATAGATGAATACAGCTAATTTGATTGCATATCAGTTAATGTATGACGTAAGGGTAAATGAACATTCCTTTATTCATGATCTATTTAGTATGAACTAATCAAATGCAGTTATAGTGATGATGATCATTTGTGCATCAGGAATGCATGATACATCCTGCCTTAATTCATGCATTAAATCACTCTTGAGTCATTACTTAAGTATATGATTTGCACCCCGATTATAAGATGTTACCCAGTAACCTAAAATTAAGTCTATGCTCATAAGAGATCAACCTTTTTTGTAACATTAAGGATTTTCGTTTTAAAATGCTTTGAAATGGTCATTTCTCCTGGGGGGAATAAACCCCCCAGAGATAACACGTGTCTGTTCTTTTAAGCAGACTGAGGTGACGTCACGCCGTTATTCACTGGGGCTTGGCCTTTACTAGTGTTGACGGGAAAATGAAAGTTAAAAATTGTGACCGACTCTGTCAAGGCTGCAAAAAGAAATGTGTTAACTTCCGTTAGAGACCTTCATAATAAAATGAATAACATTTATTTACTGCAATAAGACCTGCAGCTCTAGTAAGAAAGGGACTTTACAGGAATGCGTGTTTGCCTCAGAAATACTTAATGTAGTACTTTCTGAATGACACTTATTACGTCCCACATATTGTCCAATTATCCACACACCCTGAATCAAAAATTGATGCATGACTTCAACCCCGATTAATTATTTCAATTGTTTCATGAAGAAGCCAACCAATAAAAGCTTTTTTCAATCAAAACTCCCCGTTGCTTCTCCTCTCTGCATTAAGTGCCTGAAGCTTGCCCCCCCTGTCCAATTAGCAATAACAATGTGCTTTTACATTTGACAATTAAAGTAAAAATGCAATTAAAAGCGTTAGGTTGGCTGCAGGATTCCTGCCATCCTGTAAAACATCCTTTCTACAGAAAAAAAAAGCTTTAGGATTTTATTTTGAAGGCAGCACCCTCATCCTCCTGGTCATATCTGAGCTGAATGCTGGTCTCTGCTGCATCTCTGGACAAGTGTCCACACCAAACACTCAGCTTGATCTTCCTACAAAGTGATTCAGCTGCTCTTTCCAGGCCTTGTTCAAAGGAGGAGGTAAAACACAAATCTAAGTTTTTACTCCTTTTCCACTCTTTTGTAATATGACGTTGTTGCTTAATTAATATAAACAACAAGATACTATTACTATGATTTATGTAATAATTGATAATTAGTGGATTACAAATTATTGTTTAAAACTTAATGAGAAAATGCATAAATACATATTAAGTGAAAAATAGAAGTGTTTCTATCTAAATTGAATTGTGTAAATACATTACAAAATTAGAGGAGTTCAGCACATGAATGGTCTAATTTTTAAACTGAACTGACAATACTGAATCACCATATTACTAACTTGTTAAAATCATATAAAAAAAACACAGAGGCCACAGAAACTGTCTCATTGTGATAGCTCTGTAACAGCTGCCAACAGAGTTATTCACCTCATAAATAGTGCTTGTATATGGGTTAGTTTTTTACTGAACTGAAAGTAAGACTTTGAACCTGGGAGAAACTGAACATACTGAACTCAATATAGGCAGAAAAAGTGACTACGACTCTTTGAACTCAGCAGAATGATTAGATTAGATTAGAAAAGTAATTTGTTATTTCCAAATGTAGAAAAAAACAGCATGTTGCTGCCACCAAACAATGTAGGGTAATATATATATATATATATATATATATATATATATATATATATATATATATATATAATACAGCATTTATCTTTAATGTAACTATTTTGTTTTTGACTCAGACATCACATTATGTAAACCAGATGGTCATGCACTTCAGCAGAACAACTACCTAATGTGAACCCCAGGTTAACCAGGAGAAGAAGATAATTTCAAGAGTTTTAGACAGCAAATCTTTCACCAAATTCAAGTGATCTAGATATCCTATATTTTAATGCATCTGTGTTTATTTTTGTATTTTTAAAACCAGGTGAGAAAACATCAGAGGTCCATTCAGCACCCTTTACACACTTCAGCAGACGACCTGTCCACTATGAACCCCAGGCTGACCCTGAACCAGCAGAGAACAATCTGCTCCCAGCTGGGAAGAGTCAAACTACAGCTGCTCTACAAGGCCAGCATCCATGGGTTCACCGGTGCAGCCTTCCACCAACGATGTGACAATCGTAGTCCCACAGGTGTCTGTGTGTTATAACATCTCTGGTTATGTGTTTGGAGGCTACACCAAACAACCTTTCAGTCAGTCTGGACAGTTCGTGCAGGATGACCAGGCCTTTCTTTTCACCTTCAGTGGAAAAAAGCTTGTCAAATATCCAGTCAGCAATCCCACCTATGCAGTGAGAATGATAGGTAACTCTGGTCCATATTTTGGTGAAGATTTGGTTCTTGTCAATGGAAGCCAAGCAGTAGTCTATAGCAAACCAGGAAATTATTACAACTTCAATGCCGCAGAAATGCATGGCAACAACCTCAACCTGACTGAGTGTGAAGTCTATCAAGTGGAGGGTGAGTTCACTCTTAACAACTAAACATTGATGCTTAGCATTTATAAACAGATTGTAGATTGAGCAGTGAACCTACTAACAAAAGCATTTACCTTTTCCAGTTTTAATTAATCACAGATTGTTGCACTTTATACAATGGATCCTTTTCTCTGATGTAGTCTCTCATGTAGTAATGAGATTCTTTTTTAGTTGTCTATTGTTGACATTCTGTCAGGACAAACACAATAAACAAACACCATCAATGAAGTTACGAGAAACGCGACTTCATTGTAAGAGTAGAGTTAATAAAAGTTAGCGATAGATCACTTTAATCCATGTTTTATAACTTCAAAAGATATTTAATTAATTTATTTTATTAATATTTACAATGTAACAAATTAGAGTTTGAATAGCTGGGTGATGTTTTAATGAAATTAAATAATGAAGATGATTTTAAAATCAGGTTTTACTCCTCAACAGAAAGCCCAGAATCTGAGAAGCCATGGAGGCCGGTAATCTGGGAAAATGAGTAAGTACATTGTAAGGATGTATCTTCCCAGTAGATTTGGAGATGATTTAAAACTGCACTTGTTTTGTCAGGAAGAGGACAGAGATGATGGACAGCATTAAAATCTCCCGTCCATTGGTCAGCTCTGTGTCCAGGGCTGGAAACTGTCAGTGCGCAAAAACTCTTTTGAACAACCAGGCTAAAAACAACTAACAACCCTTTCACTAGAAGAAAAAACTCTTTTTCTTTTCTTGCTTCAACAGGAAGAGGAAGGAGCTGATGGAGAGTATTAAGATGTACAAACCCACAGTCAGCTCAGTGTCCCAGGTTCGAGTCCTGCTCGTTGGACCAGTTGGAGCTGGAAAGTCCAGCTTCTTCAATTCTATCAACTCTGTCTTCAGAGGCCACGTCACCAGCCAGGCCATCGCTGGCTGCTCCACCACCAGCCTCACCACTCAGGTTAGTTTGTGATCTTTTTATATTTTCAGTCATGTATCTATTTGTTTTATGCCTTTTCCGCCAAAAATAGGGATGGGGAAGGGGTAAAATGTAAAAAAAGATATTTTGCTCCAGCTGCTTACAGTGAAGCACCTCATGACATTTTCTCTATTTATAGGGCACCCTAGAGGGCACTTTTTCATGTTTCTTCTACCATAAAGAGCATCCAAGAGGGCACATTTGCTAAAAAGAAAAAGAGGGGAAAAAGTGATCACCACCATGATGGTTTTGAAGGGAATTTATAGTATTTTTAACCATCCTAGCAGCGTGGCTCTGGGGATGTCAGTGTTGATTGGTTAGTCCAACATTTTGGTCCATACTGAAATATCTCAACTGAGATTGAGAGTTTGAACAGACGTTAATGTTTCCTGCAGGATGAATCTTACTGACTTTTATGATTCACTGACTTTTCCTTTCGTGCCATCACAAGATATTTATTTCCCCCTCAGGATGAATTGTAATAACTCTGGTGATACTTTAACTTTTTGCTCTAATAATTAATAAGTAATAAGTAAGTAATAAAATATTGATTACCAGCAGCTAATCACACTTCAGACTTTGCTGTATTAGCTGCATTAACTAAGTGATTGACAGCAGCCGTCTTTGTGTTCAAGTCTCAAATTAGTTTGTGTGATAAATCATTTTCACCATCCACAATTCTTTGTGATTAACTCCAACAGTTTCGCACCTACTCTGTGAAAGCCGGGCGAGAAGGAAAACCCCTGCCAATCATTTTGTGTGATACCATGGGGTTGGAGGAAAACACAGGGGCGGGGCTTGACGTGGATGATATCATCAGCATCCTCAAAGGGCACGTGCCTGACAGTTATCAGGTAGCTTTTTGCTAACACTCAGCAGGATCAGGTTATGATGATCCACTGATTTGGTTAGAGCTTTATTTGTTTTTGTAACACAAACTGTCCCTGCCTTTTTACCTGTGTGACCCAGTTCAACCCCTCTGCTCCTCTGCATTCGGAGTCCTACGGCTATCGTAAGTCTCCGGGCCTCAAGGACAAGATCCACTGTGTGGCCTACGTCACTGATGCCTGCAAGGTCTCCATTATGCCCACAAAGCTGGAGGAGAAGCTGACAGCTATCCGCAGAAAGGTCAACTTGATGGGTCAGTAAAAATGAGCAGCACATCATTTTAGTGGTAAAATCTCAGACCTTACTGAGCAGAACTACTCAAACAGTAAGACTCATACAGGGAAAAAAAGTTCCTTGAAACAGTAAACATTTCATTTCAAATTCTACCATAAGAATTACAGTACATGTTGTACTGTATACAAAACATTAAAACCTATTATTTAGCCCACAAACATTAAAAAGCATAAAAGACTGGAAACTGCCGTTCATACTGATGCTTATGCACAGAACATACAGAACCACACATATCACCCTGTTTTCTAATGATAGATCTGCATTTGTAAAATTATAAGACAGCTTAAATAATGTAAAATAATGTAACTTTAATTGAATAGCAGCATAGTAGCTATAGAAACTTGTAGCTTCACTATACTTTGATGCATCACAGCAGATACATAGAGGCAGGTTGTCTTGAGTTAATGGGGCAGTATCTGAAAATTGTTCTTCTTTTTTGTTGGTTTGCAGGGATTCCTCAGCTGGTCCTGCTGACTAAAGTGGATGAAGCCTGTCCCTTTGTTTCACAGAACATCAGAAATGTTTATAAGAGCGGCTACATCAAGGAAATGGTGAGATCAACTTTAAATTTGCCTGATTAGATTTTATTCAGAAAAATAAAAATAAATAGACCTCTTTGCTGTTTGACTTTTGAATGATTTGTTTTGGTTTTCGTGGAAGGCAAATGGTAACATGAAATCTGTCTGAATTTTATTTAGTTTTTGCTATCTTGTTGTTGTGTTTTTTCTATTTGTTCAGTTTTTCATACTTCACTTCCTATAGCTTTGTTCTTCTGTACTTAATTCTTTAACAAAATGTTTTGTTAATTGAGTGCTAATGACTTGTAGAGTTTTAAAGTTCCTGCTGAATTGTGATAGTTAGTCATTACCATCACACATACAAAACAAAACAAGTGATGCAGCCAACAATTCAGGCGATTCAAATGAAATGAATGGCGGTCTCAGTTTATGTATTGTCACCGAAACAATAAATATAAATCATCTGAATATTTTGTGCTGCTTTTGATCCAGATGCAGGAGGTCAGTACTCAGCTCGGTGTGCCATTGTCTTGTGTTGTTCCGGTGAAGAACTACAGCGAGGAGTTGGAGCTGGATCTGAATTGCGACATCCTGCTGCTCAGCGCCGTCAACCAGATGCTCCGCTTTGCCGATAATTACTTCGATGAGATCAGGGACCGATTCCACAACACTGAAATGACAGCGTAGGAAGTATTTGCACAGCAGATGTTTGTATCTTGTCCAACTGTAATGAAAATTTAAAATAATCGTCTAGCTGGGAAGCAGGTCTAGATCAGGTTTACTGTTGTACAAGTTTGAGTACTGCAGCGGTGACTGTCCCTCAGTCCAAACTCATGCTGCGTTCATGTAACTTTACTGGAATGAGATGACCAGGAAAAACTCACTGATTCCAAGATGACTGACCCTTTCCTTGCCCCGTAGTCACAACACATAAATGGATAAATGCCTAAATTAGACATAGTTATTATTTTCCATATTTGTAACACTTCGTCAAAAGTTAAGAAAAAGATATATAGTAGTTCATATAGCTAATTTTTTAATTAATTAATAAAAAAATGTTTAAGCTAATTCAGTTATATTGGTTATAATATTTTGTTTCAATGTAACTGGTGGTCATGGTGTCTTTGGGACCTCTTTCTACTTTGCCGACAATGTTCATTGTTATGAAAATATCATGCTATCTTGATTTCATATTTCAAATGACATGAATGATTTTTCCCACCCAGCTGCTTGTAGTTTTCACAATATGAAAAGAACCCAGCACTGGTCTAGCCCGGTTCGGATCTCCAAGCAGTCTTAGTAATGCGGGACGATGTTTTCCCTCCGAACACCGTCAGTTTCTGGTTTCAGAATATCAGTGAGCTGCTCTTGGTGTTCACCGTGATCCTTAGCTACAAAATATTTCGTTTTTCTTTAGTTTTTATTATCATTATGAGAGGTTTTTATTCCTTCATTTGTAAACATTTTAGAATATTTGCAGGTTGTATTGTGATTTTGTTACATTGTTGACAGATTTAATGGGACATTTCAAGAATGGAGTTCATAGTGGAAAAGCCAACACATTTTCTGCCATTCACACAATGAATGAAATTTACATGAATATCCTATCATTTTCATCTTTGCCCTTTTGCCCTGTGTAGAGGTTAGTCACAGTCAGCATGTTGCCCAGTTGTGAATTCTGGCATTCTGGATTTCTTTCAGAAAAACTATGTGCTTTTATTTCTGAAAATGTTGAAAGTTGAAAGTTTTGCTTTACTTCAGAAGAATGCATAGTTGTAATGTATTGTACACTTACATATACACAAATAATGGTATTATTATAATGGACAAATTCCATATTCATATATGTAAATTTGCAGTTAAAAAAACTTGCTGTATTGTATAAGGCAGTTAAAACTATAGCAGCATTTGCTAGATTAAAAGTGTTTATCTACATCTTTATATGGGTCTTTATCCCTCCTAGTGTTAAAGATAATATATAGTTATTTTGTTTTATTATTTATACTCGATATGTATTCATAATTTGTTTTCCATGTGTGTACTGTACAATAAAGCTTAAAAAAAAAAAAAATGAATACACCTGTTCTACCTGGCTGCAGACGCCCTGTATAAACATCTATCTACTGACACTGCCGTGAAATCTGGAATGCTCACTCAACTTTCTAGAGGAAAGTAGGTAAGGCTAAACATATTTCAGGGTTTACATTTTGCCAAACTTTAAGCAGTTTAGATAATAGTTTTTTTAACCCTTTATTTATTTTTTAAGGTGTGGCAAGGTTATGACATATTTCACAGGAAGTTTTGCGCTACAAACACTCTGTACTTGTAGACTTGGAATATACCTTTTTAGACCTTGCTCAGAATAAGCCACAGCTACTTGATCAGCACTAACTTGAATTGAGGAATAATTACAAGGATTAAACCAGCAGATCTAACAGTTCACTGAATTAATCCCATGGAGGACATGAGTCATTTCTAAGATTTTTCTTAAATGATTCTAAAACAAATCTGCAACTAAAAATGTCAGAATTGGAATGACAAGGGAAAAAACATTTGTCATTTTGTGCCCTGACTGCAGTCTGTAATGCGATGTAAGATGAAGGTGTGGGCAACCACTTCTTTGTCAGTCTGAAATTCAAACAAAAACAATTGTCTGCCTTTACATGAATCAAGCTGTGGCAAATATTGACAGTCTCGGTCTGAACCTGTGCCAGGGTAACAAGGTAAAATGCAGGATTTCCTGTGTGTAAAATCAGGTTAAAATGATTCAACAAATGAAAAGATGTAACTAAGTAATATCTGAGGAGGTATAGAGGAGACATCTAAAGAGCAATGTACTTTGTACATTGTGTTGTTCAAGATTGGATATTTGACTCGTGAAGAGACTTTCAAGTATTTTAGATAGCATATCTTTTCCTTTGATTAACCAATTTTAATTAGGCAAGATATAATTTATTTTAATGGATCTGTGTTTCTTTTTGCATTTAGGCAACAAAGTGTGTAAACATCAAGACTTCCACTAATCCACTATGAACTCCATGCTAACAAACAACCAGCAGAGAACAATCTGCTCCCAGCTGGGAAGAGTCAAACTACAGCTGCTGTACAAGGCCAGCATCCATGGGTTCACCGGTGCAGCCTTCCACCAACGATGTGACAATTATAGTCCCACAGTGTCTGTGGGTTATAACACCTCTGGTTATGTGTTTGGAGGCTACACCAAACAACCTTTCAGTCAGTCTGGACAGTACGTGTGGGATGACCAGGCCTTTCTTTTCACCTTCAGTGAAGAAAAGCTCATCAAATATCCGGTCAGCGATCCCACCTATGCAGTGAGAATGATAGGTAACTCTGGTCCATATTTTGGAGAAGCATTGGTTCTTGTGTATAAAAGCCAAGCTTTGGTCTATGCTGATCCAGCATACTATTACAGCTACAGTGCTGCAGAAATGCATGGCAACGACCTCAACCTGACTGAGTGTGAAGTCTATCAAGTGGAGGGTAAGGTCACTTGAAATCATTATATTTTCAGCCATTGTTGTGGCAAACCACAGCATTAATGCACAGCTGAGATAGCCTTTACACACAAGTTGACACAAACCGTTGTTGTCATTCTAGCTGAATATGTGAAAAAGAGCTCTGGTGTCATGAGATAGATAATCTGTGAAAAAAGATCAGGCTCATCTGGCTCTTCCTCCTGCCTCTATGGCCATTTGATGAACAACCAATCAGAGCAGAGTATCTGACGGGCTTCATGAACTACCTTAGATCAGACGTAATGGCAGATAAACAAGAACTGAACGACCAAGCAATGAGAAAACAAAAGATATGTAAATAGAAGAGGCACAATGAAGAAAAACAGAAAAAAAAGCAAAAGTTAAAAATGAAAACAAGTAAAAAAAAAAAGAATTAGATTGAGCGACTCTTTGGGCAAGAGCTTTATCATGAAAATTGATAGTATGCATAGTGATGCATGTGCATAGTGAAGAACAGTCAAAAAGCCAAAACAAAACAGATAAGATTTTTTGTTTTGATTTGATATTTAATTTGATTACACTGCTTTTTCTTTTTTACCCGAATTGAATATAATTATTAAATGGATGACACATATGGAGCCAAATCTGGGCCATTTGTTTTATGTTTGGATTAAATTTGGATTATAATTTTTATAATGATAATAAAGCTGCACTTTGGACCTTGAACCTTAAACCTTGAAAAGATTGATCCTATCATAGACATAGACAAAAAAAGTTGTACTGTACAGGTGGGTTTTATAGTTATTAAACTTTATAAAATTCTACTTTTACAAGTTGTTTTTGCTCTTCTAAAGAAACCACAGAACTCGAGAGGCCATGGAGGACCATCACCTGGCAGTCTGAGTAAGATGGATAAAGCATGCAAAACTGCCAATATGTTTTACTATAGTACAATACACTGTGATACTTTACTTAATGTGCTATACTGTCTTTAACTATACATTTCTTCAAAAATTGCCAGAAACTTCATGGAGGTCCACTGACTATGTACAGAAAATCTTTTGAACAACCAGGCTGAAAACAACAAACCACCCTTTCACTAGAAGAAAAAACTCTTTTTCTTTTCTTGCTTCAACAGGAAGAGGAAGGAGCTGATGGAGAGTATTAAGATGTACAAACCCACAGTCAGCTCAGTGTCCCAGGTTCGAGTCCTGCTCGTTGGACCAGTTGGAGCTGGAAAGTCCAGCTTCTTCAATTCTGTCAACTCTGTCTTCAGAGGCCACGTCACCAGCCAGGCCATCGCTGGCTGCTCCACCACCAGCCTCACTACTCAGGTTAGTTTCTGTCTCTTAATGATTATAATTCATTGTAATTCATTGTAATACCACCCAGTCCACATTTTGTGGTCTGTTACTCTATTGCTTTGTATACAACAGTTTCGCACCTACTCTTTGAAAGCTGGGCGAGAAGGGAAAACCTCTGCCAATCATCTTGTGTGATACCATGGGACTGGAGGAAAGCACGGGGAGGGGGCTTGATTTAGATGACATCAGCAGCATCCTTAAAGGTCATCTGCCAAATCGTTATCAGGTACATACGTGTGTGAAGATCCTCACTCATCCAGGTCATGGTAATTCCTAAAAGTTAGAGGAAAGTCATCTCGACTTGCTTGAGGTCCTCGAAAACATTTAAGAGGTGAAACGTCTTCAGGAATCTGAAGCAAGTCTAGTTGACCTTTTTTTCAAACTCTTAGGAGTTTGTGAAGGTATAGCTTTTTGTGACACTGAGAATGATGTTTCTGTCTTTTCCTTCAATTGTGTGACCCAGTTCAACCCCTCTGCTTCTCTGCATTCGGAGGCACATGGCTATCTTAAGTCTCCGGGCCTCAAGGACAAAATCCACTGTGTGGCCTATGTCATTGATGCCTGCAAGATCTCCATATTGCCCACAAAGCAGGAGGAGAAGCTGGCAGCTATACGCAGAAAGGTCAACTTGATGGGTCAGTAAAATTTTGTCCCACCACATTGTAATGAAGGTAATACTGTGCGTGCCCTGTAGGATGATGACTTAATTGTAAAAGTTTTATAAATTCTTCAAACTGAAATGACATTTAGTCATACCTTGATTTCCAGTGTCAAGAGAAGTAAGCACATTCAGTTTTGTTCAGTTGTTGTCATCCTACCCATGACTTTGGTTGATGATCAGAGTGCAATGTAGTGCAATTGGGCTGTTCAGACAGGAAGCTCCATGGAGCTCCATTGTATGATCTGCAGCGATGGTTTCAGCATCTGTTCAATTTTCTCCGCTCAACTTCAGCGTGACGATGGCCATGAGTTGTCCCTCGAGTACCTGGGTTCCAGACCAGTTGACAGGACTGGAAGTAGGACGAGCTTTGGAGTGCAGGAAGCAGTCGAACCAGGCTTCGGAGGTTTAGGGTCATCAGGGTAGGGGTACAGATAACCCCATTCTCATAGGTTCAGAGCCTGCAGTGGTGACTAAATGGATCACAGCCTAAATGCCAATATCAGCTCTGTAGATATTTTATACTCACACAGAGGTACAATCCACATGCACTGGCTACATGGATGAAAAAAAATGAAGACCTGTGTTTTTCTTTTAACAATATACCTCTGAGCTTTGTTTCTTAAAGTCATAATCTTGAGGATTTTAATCTTGTTCTCTTTCACGGCATTATGGTGATAAGTAATACTTGAAGGTGTGTTTTTGGACCTCACTTATGTTTCAATTTCAAGTTTCATTGTCTGTAATCATCAATCTTTTTTTTTTGTTCAGCCATAGTAACCATTTACTCACAACACTAGCAGGATCTAGAAAAGATACATGCAGATGAGTTGAAGAGCCAGTCTGTTGTGTTAAAAGCCCAACTGTCTGCCGCCTTTTATTTTTTCGTGAAAGACACACCTGGGTCATAACACCAAATGCAAATACGTGAACTTTCATCATTGGGCCACAGACTCAGTCACCATTGCATCACTTCAACAGTACAGCATTTATTTAAATGAAAGCCCTCAAGATGTGGGAAAGTGAATACAAAATCCCAACGACACTAATAACTACTAATCCAGCCTCGACAGTATGCTGCAATGTTTATGTATTTATGAAAATAGTAATTTTTTTGAAAAAAGATCTAATCTACTGTTGCTTCCATATTATGTTTATAGTCCTAGTTTGCAGGTTAAACATCACAGCCTGACAGAAGAGGCACATCCATGAATGCTGTAGGTATTTTTAGACAGCACAGATTACGACTAGAATATTTATAATCAAACTACTGGCAATCCACAAAGAAATGCTCCGTGTTTTATCAGTGCAGAAATGAGTCACGCAACAAGGAAAAATGACAATGACGCACAAACTCAATTTACTTTGAGTTGGGAGAGTAAACAACACATTGTCTATTTTAAAAGGAATAGAGAACGAGTAAATGAGGGAGTTATTTTACACACAGCTTTAGTTTTTCCTTCAAAAGTTAATGTTAGAAATGTTAGGGGTGCTGTCTCAGTATTTTGACGACCTCCTCTGATGTTTCCAGGGATTCCTCAGCTGGTCCTCCTCACTAAAGTAGATGAAGCCTGCCCTTTGGTGAAAGAGGATGTGAGAAACATTTATAACAGTGGATACATCAAGGAAATGGTAAGGATTTTAAAATTTCATACAAAAGAAAAAATATGTTTCAGGGTTTGTTGTAGTGCGCTTATATTTGTTTTTGCCACAATGGAAAGATAATAAGTTGAAAAGCCAGTCAGAGTCTGTTTTACCTCCATTAGTGTGTGTTATCTAATTCAGATGGAACATTGGAGAGATTTTAACACTAAATTGAAAGTCTTCGTTTTCCTCTCTTTGAGTACTTTACATCTGAGTCTTTCGTACTGGTTTTGTGATCCAGATGCAGAAGGTCAGTGCTCGGCTTGGTGTGCCATTGTCCTGCGTTGTTCCTGTAAAGAACTACAGCGAAGAGTTGGAGCTGGACGCAAACTGCGACATCCTGCTGCTCAGCGCCGTCATTCAGATGCTTCGCTTTGCCGATAATTACTTCGATGAGATCAGTGAAGAATAGGAGGTATTTGTGCAGCAGATGTTTATATCTTGTCCAGCAGTCCCCTAAAAATGACTCATCGTCCAGCAGGGAAGCAGGTCTAGGTCGGGTTCAGTGCAGAAAAAGTAAAAACTAAGATTTAGTTAAGATGCTGATGTTTAATGTGCAGTCTCCCTTAGAAACATGTGCTGCATTTATCAGAGGAACAGGAAAACCTTCCTTATTCCAACTTGGGAAAACATAATGCTTAAGTTAGCTGTTGTTATCAAGTTCTATATTTATTATTTATTATATATATATATATATATATATATATATATATATATATATATATATATATATATATATGAGAGAGAGAGAGAGAGAGAGAGAGAGAGAGATAAAACAAGATATAAAAACTGTAAAGCTCCCTTTTAGTTATCTAAATCAGTTGTATTGGTGGTAATATTGAATTTTGATATAAAATCCAGTCACTTTCTCTTAATTATCAATGTCTACCTTCCACATTACTCTGTGAATATAGAAACTTTATGATGTTAATTATGTATAACCCGAGTCAGATTTAACTTAAACTGATTCTAATCATGCAAAGAGTTAGAAAAAAAAAAAGAATTAAACTGGTCTGTGTTGCCCAGATTTTTCATTAGCTGCTAAAATAATAGCAGTACACTTACAGTTTATGCTCTGTATGTGCAGATAGTCTGTCTGCAGATAACTTTTTGTAGTAATAAGCCTTTTTCTCTACACTATTTGATGCCAAAAAAAAACTTCCCAGTTCCTGAGATGTTCGTATTGTCAGACAAAACCATGTTTATTGTTATGCTGCATGTTATGTCCTCTTAGCCTGTGCTTCTCGTTGTATCAGTGACTATAAAAACTCTTTCGGTCCAGACAAGAGGTTGCGTAGAATTTGGAAACTTCTTTCTTTATTAAAAACAGAAAAAACAGAAAATCTGGAATCCTTTCATATGTAATCCTTTCATATTCCTAAAATAAATAATTTTCTGCTGTTCAATAAAGGCTCAAAATGCATGAACAGAAAAACTGAGATTTATTAATGCAGGTCAGACAGTTACTGTACAGCAAACAGTGTTGGAGTAGGACCAGCTGAGGAGCAGGACTGTGGTAATACAGCAAACTGTAAACTACACAACACACATCACACCTCTAATCCAACTCACCGCCTGCTTTTACATCACTGAAATGAACTGAATTAGAGTGGATTATAAATTGGCAGATGTCCTCTCAGCAACAATAATCATCAGTTAAAAAATAATGACGCTCTGTGACTGTGATCAGGATAACTTTCGAACAAACAAACAAACAAACAAACAAACAAACAAACACACACACCTTGAAATAGTGTTTAAAATATCAATGTTGCTTTAGTGCACATAAAAGACGAGGAGCTCTCTTCAACTTGGCCACAGTTTACGTTAAACTGGTTGTACGGCTGTAACTGTCATGGATGTGACCAACAAGAATGATGCAGGATAGTGAAGAGGGAATGTTCTGGGAATGCAAAAATCACACCTGGAATCCAATGATATTCAGCCAGTCTGCTTCCGCTTTCTCGACTTCTATGATACCAGTGCATTTCCTCCAGTGGAGCTCCAGCAAAAGGACGGTGGGAGGCTCCTGGTAGAAATGAAACAGCTGCTGGGACTGATATTCAGCAGATCTGTCAAGAAGATCAGATGACAGGGTTGTTTGTACGGTCGGTTCAGGTCATTGGGAACACAGAGGAAGACCACTGGGGACGGAGCAGAAGGGAGGCTCTTATGGCACAGCTGACGCTCTCCGACAGTTCAGGTGGCTTTCCTCTCATCGGGCAATGGCTTCAGTCATCAACAGAAAAGGCAGCCACGTGAAGACGAAACCATTTCCACTTCAACCACTTGAATTACAGTGCAGAACACACATGTATGTGCACACACATCCAAAAACGCTCACACACACACTCTTGCACACAAACAAGTACACATGGGCTTGGTCAGAGTCCAAAGGCTGATTTCAGTGACAGCCAGGGTGGAGAACCAAGCAGGACATTTGGCACCTACACTGCAGCTCTCCAACACAGCATTACCTGCATTCACCTTATGGCTAATGTTTGTTTTAATGCACAGGCAACATAAACATATGTGCGTCCTTTTATCATAGGCTGTGATACTCACACTTTGAGTTCAGTATTAGTAATTTATGGTTTTTTTTGTCCGTTTCTTTTAAAGTCAATAGAAATAATGTATTCACCTTTTTATGATTTTTAAATGATACACTGTGATTTAACCAGAAGTGAATTTGTAAAATGTGTCAATTTTACACTCTGTCAGACTGTCAGATTTACCTGTACATCATTTAAGAGCTCTTACTATTCAGTTTTAGACCTGATTTAAGTTCTCACTTTCAATATACTATTAGTTGGCTGGTATCATTTGATACAGATGATGTGTATTAGCACTGAGCATGTGGACAGTGGAAGGATTTACACATCCACGTGCTGTTCCCATTCTATAAAGAATTAATTAAAAAGGGTATTATTCTAACACACCAAAGGGCAAAGAAGGTGTTGGCACCCAGAAAATGGTCTTAAGACCATGGCAATGATGGAAGAATATCACAACTTCATCTTTCTTATCAATGTTTATGCTCGCATTTATTTACAGATGAATTGTGCTGTGTTACAGATACCTCAGAGCCTACACCGCATTATAAACTAACTTTAATGTGCTGACTCTGGTATCTACAGTAAATTTTAATGGCAGTAACAGGTATGAAGGGGTGAAGACATTTCTTCATGATTAATGTGATGGATTATCTGGCTCTGTACAAGCCATTTTTTCAATCTATAAATGAACAAATGCCAGAAAATGGCTCCTCCTGAAAGACAAACAGAAGCCCTTATAACCTCCAACTATAACAGCTGTTTGCAGAGACCAGAGACTGTCAGTGCAACTTAAAACAACAAGATTAAGAGGGTTGCATTTTGAAACTAAAAATATACAACTGAGGCCAATCTTAAAACCACTTTGGAGACTTCACATTATCCCAATTACCTCGCACAGTGACATTCTGTTATTCCAACTGAATCATTTTAACTAAAACAGGACAAACAGAGCCAGAAAGGGAAAAATGAGCACATTTTTGTTGTGATCACAAACTGTGAAACACGATGGCTGCGTGTTAGAAGTCTGTATGCAGCGCCATGCAGCCAATTCAGCACTAACGGGCATGAGTTTGAACTGGGATAAGAAGTGAAAATAAAATCAACCACCTCACGTCAGTTCAAGCCATGACTGAACACACAGCGGGGACACGAGGAAGCAGGTTGTCACTTTGGTTCTTCAGCGTTTGGACTTGACCACATCAACCTCACACTGTGCTTACGTTGACATCTAGAGAGATGACATTCAAAATCCAAACAGTAAAAAAAAAAAACAAAACAAAAAACAAAGAACTTTTCCTTGTGTTTTTTTCTTCTCTTAAAAGAACTGTACAAGATTATTACAAAAATCAACAATTAGTTATACATATTTATATGACAACATTGTTTACGTTATATTACTATAAAGAAATACAACTTTCTGTGTTGTTCTTGTTTAAGACTCTGAATGCAGTATTCCTTTTTCTGTGGCTTTGCAGCGCTGAAGAAGCTTAATGCAGATGACTATATTTCTATGCGGTAAACGTATAATATCTCTGCAGCTGTATTATTATTGTTGGATATATTGTCCGAACTGTGGGACTGAATGTAGCTTTAATTCTCAGCTCCCTAAAAACAGAGTCTCACACAGATAAAATAACTATAACGCTGCAGTATCAACGTGTGGCCACAGGGTGGAGCTTAATTATTGATCTACATGAGGGACGCCATCGTGTGTGTTACTTCAGCTTTCTAATAATAAGGGACAGTGTCAGCAATGGACACTGAACTTAAAATCAACTTCACTGATGCTTCCCCTCATTGCCTGTGAAGCAGAGAGGGTCAACAGACACTTTCCAGTTCACTCAAATGTAAATATTAAGTGATAGACAGGTGGCTGGTCCAGTCCTCTGCCTGTTTCTTCCCTCATCTTTTCCGTTATTTGTAGTCCAAGAAGGCCTCTGCTTGGCCACCAGCAGAGAGAGAGAGAAAAAAAAGGAATACTGCATTTCTCCACTGCTTGTTCCTCAGCTCTAGTGCGTATCCTGCAAGAGGACAGAGAGATGGAGGGAGGGTTGTCTAGGCGGGGCCCTCCTTTGGAGAGGACGGGGTCTGGGACATGGAGCTGGATGAAGATGAGGCAGAGCTCTTCAGGGAGCCCAGAGTTTTGCTGAGCCAAGAGTTCTTGGCTGCCTGGATCTCGTTCATCAGGACCCCCCGCTGGTGCTCGAGCTCCTGCAGAGTGACAGGGGGAGAAGAGGGGAGTCAGAAAGAGGAGTGCTGAGGAAGAAAGCATACGTTCTCTCGTGCAAGTTCATCTGACACACTGCCTTTATTCATGTGGATTTGTATTTCAGCAAGCCTTATCCAGGACCATCCAGCTGCTAAACATATATCCTATCACACATGAGAACTGACAACTCAATTTTTCAATGCTTGTGTATATCGTGTATCTATCAAATACGCTGGTCATGCAAAAATAATGACATCCCCATCAGGCTCAGCTGTACTTGTGTTCATTAACAAATGGCTTGGTTGGTCTTGTTATGTTGCACTGTGCTCAACGTCCTTGTTTCTGCTTTTGTGTTGTTATGAGCACATTGAGAAAATACTTCACTCAGCTACAGTAACAGTGTAGTAAAGTCCTAAATGTGCAGTTAAGTCAGTTATGTTAATAACACTTAACAAATCAAATAAGCCACAGTTTTTCCTTCATGATACTGAGTTAGATCTTTGACAGTTTAACTTATTGTATGTAATCTTGGTCATTATTATTATTATTCTTCTGACCTGGATGCGACACTTGGCCTCCACCAGTTGCAGTTTGGTCTGTGCCAGCTCCAGCTCCAAGTGCCTCAGCTGCTCCTTCAGTCCATCCTTCTCCTCGTCCAGCGGCTCTGTGGATGTCTTATCCCTCCCTGGCGACGACACCTGTAGGGACCCCAGGGTGCTGAACAGGTCCCTGCAGTGCTCACAGCCCATGACTTTACTCTGCAGGGACACACAAACATAGTGGTGTGTTAGCTGAGGTTGGTGGGTGAACATCGTGCACACTCTCAGCCTTGATGCAAAAACACTTTATTTATTCAGTGTTTCATCTTCGAGAGAGCATTATTCCCTTTTGAGGACACTGTGATGAAATGGGTGGATGGATATTTTGTGTATGGGGACTGAAAGCATGTGATCCATCGTTTCCTTTTGATTTTTCCTTTTGCCGGGTGGCCAGGACCTCACAAGCAGACTAAATAATTATTTATAGATTATTCCTGCCTAGCACTCATTGCTCAAGGGGAAGTTTAGTTTTCACAGCTCATCCATTTCATCATACTAAATTCACAGCTCCACCCTGCCATCTACAACCCAGTGTGTGCAAAAAAGTAATACACACTTCAGCCATGGCTAATATGCCATAGCAGCCAATCATAGTGGTCACATTAGAAATGTATAATAATCTGTCTTCTCAGCTTTCTCACAAATCCTCATTAATTTTGTTCATTACAGTGATATAAATGACAGTAAATTGTTAAAATGACTGCTCATGAATGCAATAAGTGACCAACATGCACAGTAAATTCCTGCTTAGTACTTTTGAATGATCCTACTTGTTCTGCTGCGACTTTCAACTAGGAAGAATGTCCTAATCTTTACCCAGGCCTGAGGTGATACACTGCCTCGCCCACAAAGAGCAACACCACATGTTTGACGAGGATAAACTAGTGGCGTGGGATTGTCTGTGCGATGAGCGTCTTTACTGGGTGTGACAATGTACCACCCGAGCTTGTCTTAACTCAGCTGAAAGACAGAGCAGTCCTACAAATTTCTTTGTTCTGTGATGCAACATATCGTGGCTTTAGCTGTGGGTTTGAAAGAGTCCTAACTTGCATCTGCAGCCTGTGTATTAATCTCACCCTGACGATGTCCAGCTCTTCTTTTGTTGCCGCCTGCTGCTTTTCCAGTCTGGTGCTCAGCTGGGAGCAGATCTGAGACACAGAGAGGAAGTCGGGTTATATAAGAGATGACACATTTGGACTTCAAGATAAGCAGCATGGCCGTTTCCATCAAAACTCTTGTCGCACCCACTCACACAGCTCCACCCATTGAAGAAAAGCAATCTGTGTTCTTTTACATGCACCAGGCGTGTAGTTCAATCTTTATTACTCTGTTCATCTGTATTTTTTGTGACAGTGAAGGATGTTGTATAAATTATAGAAACACGATTAAAGCAATAATACATATTCTGGATACTGCTATGAACTAGCTATATTACGTACGTTATTATTGTTGATACTGACTTTTATTCAAAGAACATAAATTCTCACCAAATAAAAAATGCATGTGAATAACTACGCCAATAAGTGTGATATATGTGATGTATCCAGATGGATGGAGATTATTAAAACTGTCCAACCTGTTTGTATTCAGCTATGATGGCGGTGGTTTTCTTGATCTCCAGCTCTGCTTTCTCGAGCTCCCTCCTGAAAACTTCCTTCAGCTGAGTGGGACAAAACAAGATGACAAAAAAATGTCAAATTACACATTAATGACACACACTGTCACCATACTATACCTCAAGCTCAATACACAAAAAGATGCTCTAAATGTAAAAAAAAAAAAAAAGTTGCAACTTACACAACAACAGCATATCATTTCAAATGGTGATATGTTTTCCTAGGCTGTTGTTCATTAAGGCTGAGCTTAACGAGGTGAGGGTAAACAGAGGACAGATGTTTACCTGAGCTGTCTCCTCCTCCTGTCGCCTCTTCTCCTCCTCCGTCTCCACCAGACGTTGCTTGGTGCTGAGCAGCTCTTTGTTCAAAACATCGCTTATGGCCTTGTCTTCTGCCTGTGTACACGTGCACACACACACACACACACACACACACACACACACACACACACAGACCCTTCATTTAACACAAAATGTGCAACTATAGCACAGTGCCAAATGCAAAGACTAAGTCCTAAGTCAAAGACTTAGGATTTAATGTTTACACTGGAACATCTGCAGTTTTATAAACTTTGCTGTTTACTCATTAATACAGTTTTATAGATTCACACTGAGAACTGTCCAGTACAGCTGCAGTCCTCCGGTGGTGTGGTGGCTTGTTAAATGAAATACTTATGAGCACTGCAACAATAGCTGCTAAAGGAGAGTGTTTAATATCAGGGAAAGCTGGTAAACGTATTTCTGCTAATAGCTCCAGTTGTCTGTTTAAGTTACTGTCGGAGTAATGGCTTTTAACCATCCTGATGTCTGAAATTGGCAGGTTGGCAGTCAGGAACAAGTACTACATGTAAACACAACCGAACAAAGCCTATAAATAAATCCACAAACTACCTCATCAGCTTTAATTTGTCACAGTGTAAACTAACTATACTGTGAAATGTGCCGTGCTACCTGGTCAAGGTCGTTGCGGAGGGCAATCTTGCTGGTGACCAGTTCATGGGCCAAGTCATCATTCTCCTGTTCCAGCCGCATACTAGCCTCCTGAAGACGACGGTTCTCCCTCTGAAAACACACACACAGTTGGACCACTTCAGTATCATGCACCAGCCTGCGTTTGATTAGATGTCAACATCAGGAATCTCTAAGAAGTGATGTTTTTTAGTTACATGATGTTTTTGTTTTTTTTGACTGGTGTAATCTAAATAAATATCTAAGATAAATAACATTTAAGACAACTTCATTATTCACTTGACGATGTATTTAATGTAGTTACTTAACAAGGTTTGAAAGGCCAAAAGTCTGAGAGTTTTGTCAAGCAACAGAGAAGCATGTGACAAAAAATTATTAAGCTTCCCCTGCCCAACATACATACACACACACACACACACACACACACACACATTACTTCTTAAAGTCCACATTGTGGACCCTTAGTGAAGTCTCATGACTACTGGTCGGCCTGTAAACAGTCTCACATGATGGCCATGCCTCAATGGGACGACACATTTGTCACGATTACGAGCGGTCACCTGACCCTGACATCCTGTCACTTTTACAATCGTGACCTCTTCTACTCCTCTAATTAACTTCACACACACACGCGGGCATATGAATGCACACATAGAGTAAATAAACCGTGCAGTTAAGCTGAATCTGTAGAGCATTTTATGTAGAGATGCAAGTACAAAAAAGTAGATGACAAAGTACACGTGCACCTGAACATCTATACACAGACACACACTGAGTCACATGCTTTGGAGACAGTTTGTATGCCGCTCAGATTAAATCAGTCACTTCCTGTGAGCAGAGAAGTGATATGTGTAATTTGTGCTAAACAGAGAAAGGACATTCATCGTCTTAGTTTGTGTACGTGGGAAGTTCTTCTCTGCTGCATGTTTTAAACTGATTTAATATCTACATAGTTTTCCCAAAAGGTCTAGTTCTCTCAAAAATATAAAAACTGGCACATCAAAGTTTAAGATACCATAGAGAAGAAACCATAAGCATGAGAAGTTACAACACAAAATCTCTCATGTTAAAATCTTTGTTGAGAGGCAGCTTACCGTGCAGCAGTCAGCACGTCTTCATATCGAGCCTCCAGCAGCACAGACTAAACTTAAACACATGATCCTGACAGGAGTTTCCCTTCTCCGTCTGACACTTCTCTAGCCTCGCTCTCTCCCTCTCTCTCTCCTTTCTTTACTTTTTTCCCCAGTGCTTTTATTTCGTATTTAGATAAACACTGAAAGCAGCCAAGAAAAAAAAAGTACAAAAGGACGAAAAAGGCCTGAAGATTTCACACATATCGTATAAAGCAAACAAGACATGCACAAATAAAAACACACAGCCCGAACAAGACAAGACAATGAGGACATGAGTACATACCGAAGCCTGGAGTATAAAATGTTGAATTTCAATCAGAATGAAGTGACTAAAATCCAAAAAGTCATTCGTTCAATAAAAAACTACGATTTAACCCTGCGCTTATTTACAAGCAGCGACATTCCTGCTTTGTCGTCTTTTGGTCTTGTTGCTCGGTAAGAAAGTCTTTGCACTGGCCACAGAGGACATGGCTCCGCTCCAACATCTTATCTACAATAAAATTCTTCCTTCCTTTCCTCCAGAACAAGCAGCTTATACAACGCTGCTGTTTACACCAATGTATCACTTGAGGAAAAAACAACAATGTAATTCTGCTGGTTTTTCTTCAAAATTTCCATCGTTGTTTGTTGAGTTTGGCATGCCATGCTTTCAGTGTAACCCTAACATATCCTGATAAAGATTTTCTTTTAAGTTAAAACACCCTGGTTTCCAGCTATGGTCTAAAAAAGGTTACTTCACCTATCAGCACCACCACTTCAGTGTTCTTCCCTGCTCAAGTAGCTGGACATGTTGCTATTTTCTTGGTAGGAAACAAAGGTAACTGGCAACAGAGGTGTCTGAAAAGCAACAAAAAGAAAGAACTGAGCCTTTACTTTAAAACATAATTTTAAATTTGTTGTTCTTCTTAAAGGAAGAGCAAAAAATCTCTAAGAATCCGCCCACTGTTTAGAAAAGATGCATGCTTTTTACTACATTGGCAGCGTGTTATTAAGAGTTATTATGTTAGAGAAGAGCTAAAAGAAATCTTAACTATTCTATAAGTTTTATAAAAAGTTGGCAGACAATAAAAAATATAACTTTATAACTTTTTATAACAGTTATAATTTTGTCAGTTTTAACTTCATCCTCTAAATTTCAAAGACAAATTTGGAAGAAAAAAAAAAGAAAAAACAAATTCTATTGTGCCCTGAGCTGACTTTGGAAAAACAAGAATGACAGATTTAGACCAAGAGGAAAGGAAACAAATCCTAATACAATGGTGCACATGAAAGGAATAGATGCTGACAGAGTTTGTCTGAATCTCTAAATATCTGCCTCACCTCTTTTGTCTCTGATCTGAACGTAACGTCACTTTCAGCAGCCAAAAACCTCTCGCAACAACCTGGCAGCTTCGCCCAAAAATAAATGCAACAGATCTTTGGGTCGATATTGATAAAAGTCTGTGCTGTGTGAAAAGTCACATATCAAGCCAGAACAATGTCACAGATATTAACAAAGGTACAGTTTGACAAAAAGGTATTGCATTCTAATCTTAGAAACACAGTTAATTTTAGAAAATATTTCAAAGGTGTTTGTGTTCTGAATTTGATGTCCTCACTGCAACACAAAAACGCTTTTTCATCACAAACCTTAAAATACATCAAAGAGTTCAGCGTTTTCCTGCCATCTCAGAGACTGAACACTATCTGGGAACATATTCAGTTTGAACCTTCAATAAACAAGGCTGCGCTCACATGAATACACTGTGTGTCTTACCTGGTATCGGTCGATGGGATCCTCTTGTTGCAGCTGGCTCTCTCTCAGTGTCTGATATTCCTTCTCGAACTTCTTCAGCTTTTTGGTTGGAACCTGAAAACACCAGAAAAAGTATAATATACTATTACATTTGTTGTTATACTACTATAATTTTATTTAATTTAATAAAAATCCGTCCAGTGTGATGTGAGTGAGGAGAGAGTGTGTGTTCATGTATTTTGAGAGACAATATAAGGGATCTGTGGTATCTACATAAGAAATGAAAACAACCGGGAGCTTTCAAAGAGATGCCTGCTCCCCAAGACACATAAACCACTTCACATTTCACCAGAGGGGGTCAGACGTCAGCCGCAGCAAGGAGAGCTTTACACAACAACATCCCGTTATCTCTCATATATTTAGAGTACAGTACATATTTATTCGTCAAAACTGTGCCTTGACGCTGGGTGATTTTACTCGGTGTGGACTTTGATTGATCTCAGCAGTAAAAAGGGCTTCAGTTTTGGGTTCACCAACATTAGAAGAAACTGAAAGAGTCAGAGGTTACAACATGTAGAAAAGACGTAAACAGATAAGCTGGTAACACAAGGTCAAAACTAACTGAACTAACCCTCAATGTTGCTGCTGAAATATTGTGGTAATGTGGTTTGTGCTGCACAGTTTCTATTTTCTGTTGCACAATCTGCTCCATACACGTTCATGTTCAGCACATTGCTGTGCAGATTATTCGCTACAAATGCTATATTCATGCTAGATATGATGTGAAAATGCAGGAGAGCTATGCAGGTTCCACATTACAGTAAATCTGACTGTAAATCAATAACTTGTCATTATTCTAAGAAATCTTCTCAGACAACAGAAACTTTCAGTTCACACTGCGTGCTACATGGCCAACAGTCATTCATTTCCCCCAGAGATGAAAGACAACGGAAAGTGGCATGACGTACAGACAAAGTTGTCTGAACTCGGTCATTCGCACTCATCATTGTAGATGAGCACTTTGACTTTGACTCACTCTGTTGCTCCCAGTTTGCAGTTTCAATCAGTAAACAATGTGCTGTTCGGTCTGTAAAGTAAAAAAATATTCACTCTATTCAACTTCAATTAGTTTAAATTTTTCAAATGGTTTCAAGGAATCATTGCACAACACAGGCTTCTATAAAAAAATGCAAGCTGCCATCCCTTCATGATATACACAAAACAACTTAGCTATTAATAATCAACCAGTAATGCACACTGATTGAGAAGTCTTTTAGATAATAATCCATTTTGATGCTGTTTGCTATTAATGTTGGAGCTGTATTTTTTACATTACATTCAGTTCTTAAAGACAAATCTTTCTTTCATTATATGTAAATATTTCTGTAAGTTATGTGAAAAAAATTAAAATTTGCTCATTTTCATTGGGTTGTTTTCAGTGCAAGCTGTCTAATGTAGTGCTCCACAGCTAGTCATGACAACCTTTTTAACCTGTGACCTTCAGTTATGGTTGGTTGGATACAGACATTGCTTCACTTAAGCCCATCTGAGATCACTGTAATCTCAGAAACTACAAGGTAATGCAGATACAAAAACATAACCTGTGACTTCTTTGGTGTCAGTGTCTTTGGGGTCTTGCAACTCCCTTTTTACACACAAAATACGACTAAAGACTTTCAGTCCAGGTTATAGTCTGAAAATACCCAAAATACCAGGTGAGTGGTTTTAACCAAACTGCAGTGAAATATGAGACAACACTGATGACTGACCAGTACAGAACTGCATCTGTGTCTGTGTGTGTGTGTGTGTGTGTGTGTGTGTGTGTGTGTGCTGTGCGTGCTACAGGTGGGTGGTAATGTTATCTCTCCTATGTGGAAACAGTGTTGCCATAGCGCCCATCATTGAGGTTGGGGATTCCAGGTTGTTCTGAAGTCACATGACCTCTCCTCTGAGACCAACATGTTTGTGTGTGCATGTGTGTGTGAATGTGTGTGTGTGTGTCCTTTACTATCCTGCGTTTAAATTGAGTTGGTTATCTGGGTGCGGCTCTGTTCTGTTTATTTCTTGATTTATATGTTAGATACATGTGAAGGGACAGAAAGATAACTGGACAGAATACGCATTGCTTCTCGTGTGACAGTCACTGTTAACAGTGAGCACAAAAGCTTTCAGTTTGGATCACTGCTGTTTTGGAGGAACACACTGTACAGTTATCTAATAGGGAATGCCACAGGTTATTTTTTTCAGCTTTATTTGGCATTTAGTCTTATTGTCTTACGTATCTCAAATGTTGCTGTGATGACAAATTGATTTGTCCGTCCTTTCTGCTTGTGTAACTTTGAATTAAACTCAAATACTTCTAACTAACTGAACATCCTGGAAATAAAAAGGTCCAATAAACAAGTTTAAAAGCAGAACACTGCCTTCCTTCATCAATGAAAACCTGCATATTCACTGACCTGTGGGTTAACCCTTGACCTTTATGACCCAAGGGCTGCTGAGGTGAATGACTGTCACACTGTAATCTATCTAAAACACAGTTCAACAGCAGATAACAGAACCCAGGCTCTGCTGTTATCTGTGTGGGAAGAAAGAGCAGCTCGGTGTCTGCAGGCTGGTTAAAAATCGTTTTATTGTAACAAAACAATGCGGACAAATCGAACACGGCGTTGCCCTGCAGGCACCAACACAACCACTTACACACTCACGGTCCTGTAGGGTGTTTTGGATGCCATTAATCTATTAATGAATCCAATTCTACTCATGATCATGATTTATCTTCAGCTACAGATCGAGCAGTGACCCACTGGGCTGCTGGAAATGAAAGTTTTTCCAACATTTTGTTGGAGATGTGATAAAAGTGTTCTGTTTTGGTTCATGAAAGGTTATATTTTGGGTGTATATATCATGTCAATATGTATGCCATAACTATTTATTACTTGATCTGTTTAATCGGACCATTTCACTGTCAAAAACTGTGTAAAAAGGCCTCTCTACACAATTTATCCCATTATGGTACACTCTGTCTTCTTTCTGAAATGGCAGTGATGGAATTCTTTTGTGGCCCAAAACATCAGTCTAACCCGAAATTTACATAGCTCATGTTTCACACGGGTGAAATACGACCAAAGCAGCCTTTTCAAGATTATTTGATTAAGCAGATGTGGTTTCTTTTGTAAGCTTAGTTAGTGTGTACATATTGTTATTATTATTATTATTATTATTATTATTATTATTACTATTATTATTATTATTATTATTATTATTATTATTATTATATTATTATTATTACTATTATTATTATTATTATTATTATTATACTACTTAGTTACTATTATTACTTACTATTATTATTCTTTTTACTATATTTACATTTAAAGCTGGAAGTCACCAATACCAATTTCGTCATGTGAAAACATGATGACAATAAATGATTCTTGATACTTGATTCTTGATTCTTCTCTGATAGTCAATTTTCCTTGTGACATACAACACAACAAAACAGTATTTAGAAGGACTAAATTTCCTTTTGGCCCGCTTGTGGGTTGAAACCTGTGTGCATGAGACAGCTTTAGATTAATGCCCAGAGACAGAGAAAGAGAGGGAAAGAATGACGTGTGTCATTTGCCGTTTTGGTTTTTGATAGTCGAACACATTCATAAGTCACTACAACGTACCTCTCGCTTGTGCTTTTTGCCTCCTCTCATATACTCATTTTGTGCTCTTAAGCTTTCTCCTACAAAATCTACCCACTGGCTGTGTCATATTTTCTAAACTTCCTGTATATGAGGCGATAGTTTTACACCAATTTCTGCAGGTTAACAAATCTTAACTGCCAGTAAATAATTTTTTTCTCCCTGATGTTCAACTTTCCACTCACACACATGAAGTCAAGTTGGTTGCTTGTTTTCGGTGGAAATGACTGCAAACCATTTCACAGTCTTTTTTTTTTTTAAAAAAAGTTTAATTTAATACAACTTATTTGCTTTTTCATTCTACTGTGACTCTTCTCTACCTATGATTGCAATGTTCATCACTACAAGTCTTGCTGAATTAGTTAAACTGAATGAGTCCAAAGAGCCAAGACTCACAACACTGAACCCTGATTGGCTGAGAAGAGCAGATTTTAGAGATCAGAGTCAGCTGGTGAACAGCTGGTAGAGATTCAATGTTTTGCTCAAGGACACTTCAGTGTGTTGGGGGATTGAACGTGGTTCTCTTGGGTTTACACCACCATGCTGATACAAAATATAGAACTTCACTAAGAACAAAGAGGGTCTTGCTCAGGAAGTATGTAATTGCACAAGACAGGGATATAAGACCTGTTATAAAACACCCACTATTTCCTAATTTTGTATTTTACATGTGCAGCCATAAGTGAGAGCCTTGAGTGTTACACTTTAAAACAGAAATCATCGACAGACAAGCTAAAGTCTCTGATTATGCAACCTGCTGCTCTCCAACACCCCTAAAACACACAAACACTACAGCATGACTACGTAATGAAATGCAATAGAAAACTGCGCTGTGCTTACCTGTTCAAAGCAAGACCTTTATTCAAACATACAGACCCACTATAGCTACAATCACGCAGCATCCCCAACTCCATGACCTTTGCAAAAAACTGCATCAAAGTGCTTCCATTTAGCTAAATCTGCTATTTCTTCCCCAAATCTGTTGATATGTTTTAGTCTGGCTGTCACTCTACTTGGATTGAAAATCATTTGATGCAGTAAATATATAAACATGGCAGTAAATACATCTTTAAACATCTTTAAAGTGATAAAACTCTCAGACTTTCTCTTTCTATCTAATTCCCTGCCTGCAGAGAGACTGCTGCCCTTGACAGTGACATTTTCTTTTCACCATGTAGCTGATACTGAGTGGAGTTACAAGTGGTGAGCACACGCAGGGCTCCGCATCTTGCTCAAGGCCACTTCAGACAGCAATGCACATGGTGGCTGATCGACACAAACACATACACACCTGCGGTTTCAGGGCTCAAACCAGCACCCATGCATCCTCCTGCTCGCTTTTCACAACTTTCAGTGTAAATATTAGAGGCCAGTTTGAGGAAAGAAGGGCCACCCTGAGTCAGGTAATGCGATTAACGATGCCTAGTGCTGCAGGAAATGGTACCAGGCCCACTTTCAGAGTCCTGACCTGAATCGCTGCTGCAGAAAGTGGAATTCGTCCCAAACCACAAAGCCGAAATCACACACTGGAGTGTCATACCGGGTATTATAGCAGTGCGTATTGAGACGGGTGATCTGCTGTTATGTAAGGTGGCAGTCCAAGAGTTTGAATATTAAAATAAGGACAAAACCAACTACACCAATCAGGAAAAACTAGGCCATCCAATTCAATTACCCATGTGAGGGAAACACACACATCCACAAGGTCTCCATTGAGTCTAAATTTATATCAGTAATTGAAACAAACTGACAGCCACAAACGAGCTCTGTGTCTGACTGACTGACAAAGCTCTGTAACCTCAAACATCAGACACACTTTCAGGGAACACAACACACACCCACACATTCATACATGAGTCTACAATGTCTACCTCATGGAAAGAAGCAGTTTCTGCGAAATCTCTATTTTCTACCTTTGTTCATAAATAAATGCAGAAGCTGTGCCAGAATAAAAAAGGGAGAAAAGATAAAGACAGAAGGGAGAAAATGGAGAGATATATGTTACAAAAACAACCAAAAACATCAGATCAGCAAGCGATAATGTCGGAATGTCTCCCATCAGAGTAAAATACACCAAGTACACTCGTTAAAAGGAAAAGGGATGAAAGAAGCAATAAAAGAGAGAATGGCAAAGAAAAACCAAAGACAGTGAGATAGATAAATAAACAAACAAAGTGACGGGATGACAGACCTACCACCGGTCTGGGAGCTCTGAGAGGTCTGGAGTGGGCGACCAAGCGAGCCAGGGTGTCCTCCTCACCCGGTCGGTCGACTACATGAGCGTCGTATGCCACCATGATGGACACCTCCTGCATCATCTTGACTCCTCTTGCCCCAAACAGCAAGGAGGAGGGGAGGATGAAGAAGAAGAGGAAGGAGGAAGAAAGGAGGAAACGTGGTGGAGAGGGAAAAGAAAAGGAGTGCAGCTGACAGGTTTTGTTTCTCTCTGAGAATGGAGGAGGCGACTGGCTGCTTTCAAGAGTCCCACAGGAGCCGAGCCCCGCCCACTGAGAGGAGGAGGAGGGGCGGGGGGAGCGATAGGGCAGTACAACACACCTGTTTGTTTCTCTCTCTCCCCCCCTCTCTGTAACGCTAGAAGTGTGTGACAAAGAAGGATGAGTTTGCTTTTTCTTCCTTTCAACTGAGTGAGTACTTCCCTCTCTCCTACCATCTCTCTCATTTGTGCCTCTCTCTCCCTTCCTCCCTCTCTCTCTCTGTCCCTCAGTCTCTTAAAACTCTCTTTAGGTTGCAGTCTGGAAGGTTATTTTCTGTTTCCTGCTTCTGGTAAAAATAAAGATAAAGGCTTGTGTACACATTTACACACCATGTGCGTGTCCGCTTGAGGTTAAGGGAGATAGGAAGGAAGTTGTCAGATCAACCGCAGTGACTTGTCGTTCATAGTTGCACATTGCTCCAACAGTAATACCCGAGAAGTGAAGTGAAAGCAACTTCAAGGCTGTACTGGATGATGCCTGAATACTGTAAAGGCTTCCCAAAGGGCCCCACAGCTAAAAACTACCTGACAACCTCGGTATCGCGATGACAACAGACTCCTCCTCTTTCCTCCTGACAGGAGATATGCATCAGCAGCTCCTAGTTATCTATGGATTCACTCTGCTGTCTCTCTCTTACAATGTGTCTTTCTTTGCCTCTGTGTTTCCCTCTTTATCCAAATCATATATGGCTCTATCATGACGGTACATAGCAGAATTCTTTCTTAGCAAATTGAGGCAATTGAAAGATATGCTAGGTAGATTTATTTTCAAATGTTTGCTTCTGTGACCCAGTAAATCTGAGTATTTTTAGCTCTAGTTTCTACTCCAGAACAGATTTACTAAGTCGTCCAAGCAATTATGCATTATGTACAGTTTGTCATATGTCATCTCCTTTATGTATGTGCATTTTCAGGTAGACTTCAGCGAGCCAATAACAGGAGGAGATCAAATATGTGGGACGGCTTTACTAAGTTTCATGCAACTTGTGAGTGCCAGCTTTTACATGAAAAAGTCTCCGCTGCTCATGAGCAGGTGCACATAGCACAGGTGTATTAAAAAGGAAGGTTGTGGTAGCAAAGAAGCGAAGCTCAAAATAACCCGTGTTCTTGGGAAAACTCAATAACAGCAAAAAAGTGAGCATATTACAAAAATATCTAGTGAGCTTACACTGAATTATTTAAGTGAAAATACATAAATAATGTATGTGACATATTAATAAACATATATTTAAAAATAATGTATAAATAATAGATGACTACAAATGCTCTCAATTGCTAGAAAAATAAGAGACCAGGAATACCAAAATCAATCCACTATTTTGCATTCACTGAACTTAAACTTCATATTCAACAGTATGAAATCAGTATAAACTGGCAGTTGTAGTCTTTTGGTCTGGTATTTACTGCACGAATCTAGCTACATTCACCTGAACTTTCCTCTCTGAACTGGCCAGGCCTGTCTTTTTTTTCTGTTGAGATGGCTGAGTTGTACATTCAGAAATAAAATCAGCTACCGTCCCCTCCTGTTACCCATGAGCTGATGTGCCAGGCAGCAGTGGTGCTGTGTTACCCTCTACATCTCCCACAGTGCCCTTTTTATTTGTGTCTATGCATTTCTTGCTCTTTAGATTTTACCCTCTAATACAGTAATCTTACATTAAATTCCTCTCTCCATCTCACGAGGGTCTATCTGAAGGGGTCTTTGCAGCCTGAGCCATCATCCACCCATGTAGGTCTTTTGCTCGGACTCTCTTATCTTTTCTTCACAACAAGTTACTCTGTCTGTCAGTTTCTCTACACACACCCTTCTCTCGACTTTTTCCTCAGTCTGTTAAAGTTTATCCCTTCTGTTGGAAGGATTTGGTAAAAAACGGATTAATCAGTCAAACCCTGAGCAGCAAATGAATACGCGACATTTCTCTCCTGAAAAGTCATCACTCCAGCTGCGGTCCAGTGGATGTTTAACGCTGAGAAATTCAAATTCTTCCCATAATTCCCAGAGAGGCTAAGCCACACTACTGCCCGTTATGTTCATCAAGCCGAGGTGCCAGTGAATTCTTTCGATGTTTTAAGCAGCTTAAAGAGTTCAGCTGATCCGATTTAGACGTTGACAGAGAAAAATATGTAAAGGGGGGGGGGGTGAAGGGGTGAAGAGATTAAAGTGGCTTGGATAGGCTGGATTTCTTTGATGTTGGGAAAGGAAAGTACTCTACCTACTGGCTGCCTTAATCAAGAAGTCGTCATGTACAAATTATTATGGCTCTATTTGTTATGAGTGGAAAAACAGGAACAAACTTCCTCTAACCCTGGATCCTCTCTTTTCTGTCATTCATTTCATTTCATGCAGCTGGGCAGAAGATGTTTAATCATGATGTCTGACTTTGTCAATAGCTGTGCTCCAATGTCATTCAGTCTAATAACAGAGGTCACTGATTTGGCAACAGTGTGTGTACCAACATCAGGTGTTGAGTGTTCATGGAGCAGCATGAAGTTAGGTGATGTAGGTGTGAAATAATTAGTCAAATACTTGATTGGCTATGTTGTTCAACAACAATTTTGATTATCAATTGAACATTGACGGCAGCATCTAGCTCAAATTAGCTGATTTCTTTCTGCTTTAGATTTTGGACTGATTTTGAACAGTATATACATTTATAGTATATTTTAATGGGGTGTGGTGTAGAGCAGTGCAGTATTTTTTTATCTGTTGCAAGACTTTGTGACTTTATGTGACTTAACTGTGGCATAATGTGGCTGGATATGTGAGGTGATGTCGAAATGTGCAGTGTGGCGATTCACATGCGATTTGTCAATGTGCTAGTTTGGGTTAGTTGGATGGTCAGCGCTACAACAGTGGAAGGAAAGAAATACTCTTTCTGTTGTTAGTCCTTGTCATCACTCTCAAGTCTTTTTTTTAACCTCTCTCCCTCTGACTGATTTGCTCCATATACTCTTATCTACAGGGAATATTCTATTTTAAAAGCTAAGAGTGGCTCTTTTGAAAACATGACAGGAGAAAAATGTTTTGGAAGAGGGGAAGTTAAAGACTTCAGACGCACTCACATTTTTTACACATTTAATGTGTGAAACTTAGCTAATACGATGTGTTCATCATTTGTATTTTTCGCTTTCATGGGCATGTTTAAGGATTCTGACACTGCCCAGCCTGGTCACTTCCCAGCAGTCCTGCAGGGTAACTAGATGTATCTTATATTTCTATGAGCTGAGCAGGAAATGATATTGGTTGGTCAAGACCCAGTCAGACTGAATTAAATCAACACTCTGACAAGAAAAGAATGACCAGGCAAAGAGAAAAAGAAAAGTGTAAAGAATAAATATACCAATGCAAAAAGAACCTGAGGAAAAGCAGGGGAGTGGAAGATCAGCAAGGGTTGACCAAAGGATGAGCAGAGAGAGACACAAGGTGCTCCTGTCTGTCCTGAGTCAAGTCATCTGATCAAACATGCTACCTGGTTTAGCAAACTTCTCCCGTCTTTCTTCACAGCCTCTCTTCATTCGGCATGTGTGTTTTCATGACACTTGTCAGTTACCTCTGGTGTGTGTTAGTAACAGTGTTCATAGTCCTGTAAATAAATTTCCCTCTACAGACAGGTGACAAATAAATGAGTGAAGAAACATAGCAAATGCAGATGCCTCCACACACCGGGCAAGAAGGCTGACTGAATAGTTTGATGTAGTATGAAAATGATGTGAATCATGCACTATGTCTTCCCCAGTCACCATATTATGACATTTAACAATGACGATGCAAAGGAGCACTGACTGCCCTGGTTGAGGCTTATGGGTTTGTGTGTTTGTGTCTGGAAAGTTTTTTTGTTTTAAGTTTGTTTGTTTTAATTTTGTAAGTATGTCAATTACAAGTTTGAGTGTTTCTTGTACAGTTTAAGGCCTGTATCACAGCAGGGTTGTGCAAGAGTGCCAAAATGCTACCAAACCACCAGAGATAGTGAGTCACAATGCAGGATATCCTGTATGTAGACAAAGAAATATCAGAAACATGGGGGGGATCATAAGCACTTTGAGAGCCATGTGTTCAGCCAACATGCTCCCATCCACAGTACTGAAACACACTCTGCTTACTGAACATGGCTTTAATGTCAAATATCAACTGTGTGTAGATACTCAGAGACGTGGCCAGAGAGCGAATAAGGGAGAGAGAAGGGTGGAGAGAGGATGATTATCTCTTCAATCTTTCTTCGTCAACTCTTTCCTTCCTCTGTCACAACAGACTGCTGACACACACACACACACACACACACACACACACACACACACACACACACACACACACAGGACAGTATCCTATACACTGTGTACTGCTTTTGGTCTCTCTGGTGGCCTCAGCAAATTCCCTAAATTCCCTAAATTCATCAGCCTTATTAAGGTCAAAGGGGGGATGATAATGGGGGATGTGGGTGTGTATGCATGTAAGGGAGTTTTAGTGACCACACAACCTGGTAGGTTTTGAAGAAAACTAAGACTACCATTGATGGAAGCCATCTTTTATCTGATTTTGTAAGATTGCAGTCCAGAACAATGAACAGCAACGTACAAGAAAGACTAATTAGAACAGAGAACACAACACTTACATTTCATCACCTTTCAAGTTGATATGGCAAACTTGTTAGCAAACAGTTGCTTATTTATAGTCATTCTCTTGTGCTATGTCCTTATTGTAAGATATTGGTTACAGCCGATTCAAGAATACAATAATTATCTGTTGACAGTTTCCTCTCCTTCCTGACACGCTTCTCCAACACAGCAGACATCCAGCCCACAGTATATACAGTTCATAAAAGCGCTCTTCCCGTTCTAAACATTTGCTGTGTGGTAGTTCGTTACTGCCGCACAGAAAGTGAAGTGCGTTGCATTTCAGGCTTGTTCAGGATAAACAGAATCCTGAAGACACAAAGAAATTACAGACCAGCAAACAGAAAATCCAACACAAAAGGTGTCACAAGCCCACCTACTATCTTCGACTGACAGCAGCAAGTACGTAAACACCAAAGAGATAAAAATCATAACAGACACCAAAAAACAATTCAGCACAGTTTACCAAAGATCCAGCATACTGTGGAAAAACCAGGCGTGTCATTGTGGAAGAGCGTACCCCATACTGAAACCAAAAGGTCAGGAATTTAATCCCTACAACCGCCAAACCTGCACTTCACAAGCTCCAGGAAGTCTGACCCCTCTGATTAAAGGTATTCGTGCCTCAGTGGAAGGTGCCAAGACAAGAATTCCTTACTGTGTTGCTTAAACCCCCATAGTTACTACAGGAATGATAAGTTTGCATGTGTTTTGAATTGTTTTTTGGAACAAAGGGCTTAGGGACAGCAAATGCATGTGTTTGTTTGTGGAGGTCCTTACCTTGATGTTGCAGGCCTGCTCCATGAGCCTGCGGGCGTTCTCCGCAGCTCTGTAGCGTTTAGGGAGCTGGACTCTGAAGAACTTGAGTGCCCCTTCAAAGTCCGCCTGCAAGAGGTCCTCTTTGGACGTCTGGAGCGAGACATGAGGAGGTGGGAGGAGAGGGGAGGTGGTGGAGACAGACAAGAGAGTGAGCATCAGACATGCAGAGTAACCTCCAACAGCTTGTTCTCCTCGATCACTACTATCATTAGATTTCTAGAATTCAGGGAGGATGGACTTATAAGGCTATTTGAAGAGAATGAAGATGAATGTTGATCTGTGTGAGACATTACTGATTTTGTTCAGTTAAATATCACATTTAATCAGTCGAACTTTGACAAATTATTCTCTCCCTCACTCCATGCACTCAGAGGAAAGTTAAAATTATAGTTCGTATAATTCTGCTCTTGCAAGGTTAACAGATTATAAGACTGATTAGTAGGACCAAGCTAAGGGCTTCTGTGGGCATAATGAGTATCAGATTCTCTAAAGATGACAGATTCACCCTTCGCCTCCTGTTTTTTACTCTTCAACAAGTTTATGTTGAAGTTTTATCAGCTTTGGCAGTCTACAGTCTACAGCTGTTGGAGCAGTTAGAGAGTGGCTATTTCAGTGACAGACTGAATAATTGCACTTCTGTTTTTAAACCACCATATCACCTGTTCCCTCTATTAAGAACAGCAGAGTCACTTTCCATTATTCACAGGTTAAAAGCTCAGAGCAACTCACATCCCTAATTGTATTCAGTCACATCCCATCCTCATTTTTACTTGCTCTCATCTTGGGAGCAATTTCTCTTCTGCACCAGCTCGATGCCCAAAATGTAAAACAAAAAATAATCGTCCACTTTCCAGGTCTGTCTTGCAAGATGGAGGGAGCATAGATGTTCGAGGAGAGTGCACTGACTTGAGAGTTAGTTTTTTTTAAAACACCCCCTCCATTGAAAACAGGTGTCAAGTTGCTTTAAATACCACACAAAAGCCTTAACAATGTAGAGCAGTGGAGCTGCACAAAATCTGGGCTCTTACTGAGTGGGAATCTGTTGAACTAAGGGTGTGGAGTGGATCTGATGTCCATACAGTTTTTGAAAAACCGCATGGATATCAGACTATAACTGTAAAAACAAACCAAAAAAAAACAACACACACACCAATGAATGATGCCATCTTGTGGTGTAGTGATGCATTGTCACTGTTATTGTCACAAATATGTACTGTACATGGCTGACATATGTTTTTGTCCTGTCAACTTGGCCCAGGCTATACGATGTTTCATTTCTAAGGGCAAATTAAAGAGATCAACGACTCTGAAATATAACTTTAAGGCACCATGAATAGGAGACAGTGTGGACAAGTGCCCCCTTTCTGAGCTGACCATTACATTTCAAGAGCTTCTTGAATGAGTGTATGACTTTATTTATGTAGGATTCAGGATAACAACAGAAAGCCAACAGGCTATCTAACATATTTATATATCTAGCTAACAGGCATCTCTTACACATAAAATATTAGCTAACTGGCCAGCACAAACATCCAGTGGACCGAAAGAAAGGTCAACAGCAAAATGTGGAACAAGCAAGGTTCAGTTTCAACGGATTTCAAGGATTAGACATCAAAACTTCACCACAAGAGATGCAATAAATGTTGCTTTAGCCAATGAAGTGGAGAGACAGAAGTTTTTGAGACATGCGTGCCTGTTCTTTCCCTCATCCCTGAGCTCTTTTCATAATCAACACAAGTCAAACTAAGAACCATTCCTTTATAACTGTTAACTCGACCATCCTTGAAAGCTTAGTTTCTTTCATTCAGCATCTGATTCCCGGTCCCCACTCTCACCGCCAGCAGCCTAGGGACGAAGAGCCGGTGCCCCATCCCAAGGAGACCCATGACCCTGCAGAAAGAGTCCGCTGACGCCTGACTGCTGCGGGCTCTCTCCTCCGCTGTTCCCTCTCCGTCCTCCACCGCCCTGCGTACTGCTGGAAGGGGCAGATGCGGGGTCAAGGCAGGTACAGGGGGAGGGGAGGGCGGAGGGGAGATTGGAGGAGATGGTGGTGGGGTGGGGCAGGGTGAGGGAGAGGGATGGTCCCGCTCCGGGGCCAGGGTGGCAGATGACTCCAGCGTGTCGTCCAAACGTCCCAGTGAGTTTCTTGGAGTTGGAGGAAGCGTGGACTGGGAGCAGGAAGGTTGGAAAGTGTGTTCAACTTAGGCGAGCTGAGACTGGGGTCTTGTCAACCCAAAACGGCTAAGTCCTGATGAATGAGGTGACTGACCTTCTGGGAAAAGAAGATGATAGCGCCACATCAGACAGCGTCTCGAGAGACTGATGTTCAGGAGCCCAGCTGGGAAAGAAGCGACGAGACGCTCATAGGAACGTACAGCAGCTTAGCCGAGACAGCCCAGGCACCAAAGGCATGCAGTGTTGAGATTAATCCAGTTCATCTAGGCACCGCAGATTTTGGACAAGTGGACAAGACGTCAGTGGAGGCCACTCAGCTTGTACCACTGTCAGAGCCCAGTAACAGCCACAAGGTGCGACAAAATAACAGTCAGAAAATGATGCATTGGCGCTCCTTTCAGCATAATGCTGAGTCTTCCAGCTACCTGCCAGACTCACTTTGAAAACCAGTCACACTACCCACTCTCATCTTCCCGTGCCAAACTCCCCCAACCAATTCCAATCCAGTTCGCTGTTGCTTAGCAACAAAGCTGCTCAACACGTGGGCTGCTGCTCCGGCGAACAGCAGCAATGGATAAGTACTCCACCTTTTTATTTTTTCTTCGTTGTTAAGACTTCAAAGATGGAGAGAAAATCCCCTTCAGTCGGCACAACTGAGTGGCCTTTACGCTTGAAGCTCGGTGCGTGTGAGACGACACATCAAAGCCGTTGATACAATTTGTACCTTTTTTCCAAACGGGAGGCCACACCTGGTATGAAGCTGTCGGGATTTTAGCTTTCTTTGAAATGTAAAATAGTCTGAAATAACAGTATGAATCCTTTTATCTAGAAGAGTCCCAGTCTAAGCCTGAGCAGGCGGTGCTGACGACATGGCAGAAGCAGACGAGATGTAGTCTGTTAACATGGGAGTACTTTTCTGCCTTCAGGAGGAGATGATGATGCATTTGTGTTAGTTTATGGCTGAGCGGATGCTGAACTCGTTGACTCGGAATTAAGCCAGTGATGCACGCAAACCAAGATGAGTTTAAGATGTAGAAAAAGAAAAAACAAAAGTATCACGATAGCCTCCTTGTATATTTGCTCTTCCTCTTCACAGACGTAGCCATCTGTACTCTGAAGTCTGACCAGATCCAAACCACTTTGATCAGTAAAAGCACAGTCCAGTCAACAGCTCCAGCATGGACTCCAGCGTCTGTCCCTCCGGCAGATTTCCATTAGCAGCAGCCAGGCATCCGGTCTGTAGCGGTCAGGAGATCCTTTAGATGGAAAGCCAGCTCCTTCAGATGGAAAGTCATTTCTGCCTCTCAACAACAAAGCCTAAATGGATGAGTGTTTGCGTGAGTGCGTGTGTTGTTGTGCTATCAGGAGTGATGGTCTTGGCAAGCAGTCGGGGTGAGGCAAAGCACAGAAACCACACAGTGTTTCCTGTCCACCGCCTCTCTCTTTTGCACTGTCTCTGCTCTCCTCGCTTTCCCTACCCCTCTCTGTTTCTCTTTCCCTTTGTGATGCTAAAAGCTAAGAGCTAGCAGGGGCGGCTCCATTGCAGAGATCTGGGTGGTGGACAGAGGTAGCGTGTTGGAGAAATGCACAGCCAGCCAGCAGAGAAGAGGAGAAGGTGGAGGTAGCAGGAGGAGCAGGAGGTAAAGAAAAGAGAAAACTAGGAACTGAGAGAGAGAAGAAGCTCCAAGCAGGCATCCATGGGAGGTAAAGATGAAGAGAGGGAGGGAGGTGAACACAGATGGAGGGAGGGGTGATCAGAGCGGAGAGGGGAGCGGGATGGACGGGAGGAGGGAGGAGGGCGCCTCGGGGGAGAATGCCGTCATGCCTGGCCAATGAGAGGCGGGCAGTGGAAACCCCTACATCCTCATTTGTTCTCTGCTCCTGACCATTGCATGCACCACATCTTTCTCTCTCTCTGACAGCCAGAATACATTATTACTAAAATATAGAGCAGGAGGGCTTTTTAAAACCAACCATGTATGATTCATTTAGAGAGGACAGAGGACTGTGTAGCTGTATTACTATGTAAATATATAATATGTATTATTATCATTATTATTATCATTATTATTATTATTATTATCAACATCCTGACAAAATCAGCTAAATTGAACCTGCTCTGCTGCTTATTTTTCCTATTTTCTTCCTATTTTTTAGGGCCTGAAAATAATAAATAAATTCATGAATAAATGAGTTGTTGTCTTAAAATATTGTTTTTTTATAAGCTGACTGAAGGAAAAAATTAAAGTCTTAAGTCTTGTCATAACTGGCATATAATGTATATTTGCAGGCTGCATGTTTGTTCTCATATTTCATTGATGAAAGTAGAATGAAACTGATAATTTGCTTTACATAAGGGTTATGAGCAGCCATTATGTTTTGGGGGATAGAAGAAAGAGGTGAAGCAAAAAAGAAAGCAGCACTGTAAAGAATAATAGCATAATTACTACAATAGTTTAAAAACCTTGTCCACTTGTTTGATGTAAACGGGAGCTGAGAATTATACTTCAGTTTGACATAACTGTGTTTCCCCAGACCTATTAAAAATTAAGATGTCCAAAAAAGATTATTTATGTAAACTCAATCAATCAGTTAGCACATTTAGTTTTCAAAAATAAATATTAAATCAAACATGCTGCTAAATGATTTGTTTATTTTATTTCTGTACTAAGACATGGACTACATGATGAGACAAACAAGTCTGCTCTTCATCAGCCACTGTTCCTGAAGTTCCAGCATGACTTCCACAAGGACTGTCCCATCAAATTAATGTCCATGGTGAATAACCACACACTGACACGCAATATGACACAGTCATTGCCAAAACTCATCGATCCAACTAGCCACAAACAGATCTGATAACACAACAGTTTGTAATTCTACACCATTCTGCTCTGATGGTAACAACAATCAGCTGGTTTGGAAATATCTTAAAAAACTGAAGCAGATGTTTTCTTTACATTTCTTTACTAAACTTAACATACAGATATCATTTTGTTAAGTTTATTTGTTACTATTTGTTGTACATTGTATGATTAATCTTTTTATTTTGTTATCTAAACAATTATTAGTTTCTTTTAAATAATGTGAAGACAGTCATGATTGATTTAAAATAAATAATTCTCTATTTGTATTATTATATATTATTTGTGTCAGTGAGTTTTTAACAAACCACTTCCGGATTTTTTAAAATAGAAAATAGCATTTTCTCATTCTAAATGCTACACTATTTTATTAGCCACTGCGGACAGAAACTTCGTATGCACTACCAACTGTATTTTTATGCTACAAATGTAGATGCATGGGTTAATAAGTAAATAACTTGAGCTGCAGGCAGAGGGGAGCACACTGAAAATATCATTTGTATCCATCCCATTCATATACTGCTCGAAACATATACTGCAACATATAATAAAATATAATAATATCATTATAAACTGAAAGGTATCACTTAAATTCAATTCACAAACACACATAGACACTTCTTTATGTTATTTTGGTCAGAATGTGGTCACTATGATAAGGCTGGTAGCTCTTGTAACCCATACTTATTCCCATTCAGCATAATGAGTCTTTATCCATGTCTAATTTATCTTTAGGGACAAATCAGTCTCCTCACCTCCAGATGCAGTTTCTGAGTTGAGCACTAGGGGGCACGAAATTTCAACAAACAAACTGTGTAACCTTCACTGTGCTCATCACATCAGATGTGGGACTTCATGTACCTCTTCACACACAGTGCCTCCTCTGCACAATCATGCTCCTCAGAAAGTTTGCTTTGCAGTTTGTGATAATATTCTCGCTAACTAACTGCTAGTCTAGTTTAGTCGTAAACTGCTCTGAAAATCTGATTTAAAAAAAAAGACTTTAAACTTAAATTTAAACAACTTTTAAATCTTTAGATATTTATGATTATGTACTTATTACATATATTCACATATATTTATGTTGCGTACAGCTGGGAGTCACCAATCTTACTTTCATTATGTGAAAACATAATGACAAATAAAGCGTCATGATTCTTGATTCTTTAATTGAAGCTAGGTGGATCTAAAACTAAACAGGATGGGTTTTAAACAAATTAGATTTTTGACATGAGAACTTGTTTGATGGTTGAATGAATGACTGTTGCAGATAAATGAATGAATGAAGTGAAATCTAACCTTGAGCAGGGCCAGGGCCACATTGAAAATGATGTTCAGACCCTGAAAGAGAGAGGAGAATAAGATGTGAATACACAAAAAAGTAGAGGCAAAACTATCATGTTCCTATGCATCAGCAGGTTTTAAAATGTTTCAGTAAGTCAGTATATATCAGTGTATTACTGACATGTCAAAGGACACCAAAAGAGAGGTAAAATGTCATATGTTGCTTGCTGCTTAAGAGTTGTAATTTCATTCCAAACTATGGACTGAGCCCTTCCTGTGCAAACAAATGTTACCTGCAGCACCAATACTGTGACTACCTACATGATCTACAACCTCTAATAACTAGAATTTTCATTTTCATTTCAAGTAAAACACAATGGAAATGAAAGAGCAAGAAACAAAAAGAAGATGAAATAGAGAGCCCTTCAAATATGACAAGTAAACATCCAAACTACTGTCTATTGAAATTATAATAATAAAGTTTTATATACTGATGTCTAACATGCTTACATACTGTAGCATATGAAATAGGAATATGTCCGTTTTACTCAAGACTATATCTCACTAGATTGTTCATTGTTTAAACCATTCATTTGAATCATTTCTGAAAACTATAGCACAAACTTAGTTAGTCAGTATTACAATTAAATGTAAACATAAAGGTAATGGCAGCAAATAGGAATCCTTGCTGAGAGCACTGAGTTGAATTACAATGTTTTTAACAATACAGAGAAGAGAGAGGTTCCGTAAAAGATACTTGAAGGAACAGATAGACTTAAAAGCTTATTTTGTTTAATTCACTGCATGTTTCATGTTCCAATATAAATCACTGATTATTGATGGGTTGTGTAAGAAGTTTTGTTTCTATACACTGGCATATGGACATTAATGCTGTGACTGTGTCTTCTGTCGATACAAAGCTTCTGATTTTGACACAGAAAGAAAGAAAATGTAAAGCTGATGTCAGCTCTGCATGGGAACACCCGTCTCCTTGGTCTCCGTGACAACCAGTTCACATGGCAACACAGAGCTAAAAATATCTGGACAGCTCTAAAAATAACAGGAGAAAGAAAAAGGAAAGAGGAGCTCTGCCTTCACACACCTATCTTTGTAGGCCTCAAGATGGTGCTACAGTGCCGAGGCAGGATCAAAGGTGTGTATGAGAAACAGAAAGATTATCTCAGAGTGTGTGTATCTGAGCATGACAGATTCATGGGGAGAAAGACAGATAACCACACAGAAAGGGAAAATATGACTGGACAGGTAATGGGGCAATAGGCCAAGGGAGGAGTGAACATTCAAAACTAAATGATGAAAAGAAAATTTTCAGATGCAAGTCGAGCAGAGTTAAACAGATAGAGTCACGAGGGTAGAATAATTTTGCAGATTGTTAAAAGCACAAATGTGATAATATGTTATAAATATATCTGGTTGCTAAAGTGGTAATAATGACTCAAAAGTGACCTACATATGACCTTAAAAAAAACAAAACATAATGCAATATCAAGTTGTGACTTTATGATTCTCAACCAATCAGCAGAGCTTAAGACTCTTGTTTCTATGGCAAAACACAAGACCAAATAAATGTTCAGTAGACTTTTGACTGACTATTTCTTGGTATGAAGTAAAGAAATACTGAGAGAGGAAACAAAAAAAACAAGGAAAAAAGTCAAAGTATTATCAAAGTAAACTGTTGAGGAGACTTCATGCAGGAAAAACAATGGTTGACTGAGGTAACTGATAAAAGGGAAAAGAGAAAAGCTTATAGAAAGGGATAAAGAAAAGACCAGGAAACAAGCAAGGGTGAAAAGTGTAGAGAATACAAATAAAGAGCAAACATACTAACACATATTGCTGTTTAAAGAGAGAGAGAATGGAAAAGATGACAGGAAAAAAAACAAAGAAAATGACAGAGATTACTGCATAAATAAATGCAAACTGAACCAATGAATGCAGGATAAAAGACAGTGAAAGAAAAAAACATATAGCAAAAAAAAGAAATCCTAAAGAACGTGTAAGAAAAAAGAGAAATGGCAGAGAGTAAACAAGGAAAGAGAAAGATTATTAAGAGAGGAAGCAATAACAAGTGGGAGAAGATGATGGAGGGAGCCAAAAAGGAGAGGATGCAGGAGATGAGAATTCTGGTTTAACGAGCAGATTCTCATCATGCGGCTCATTGAGTGAGAAAGACCTGGCAAACTTTTAATTGTTCTGCCTGGGGCCAATAGGAGGACAGAGAGAGGGAGAGGGGAGGGAGGCAGGAAGGGAGATAGGAGTGGGTGGGGTGGAGTGTAGGGTAACATAGGGCATTTGATGTTTTATGTAATGAAAGCTTTCAGAGCAAGACAAAGATAAATAAAAAAAAAAAAAAACATTAAAAACAGTATCAACTTTCTCTCTTTCAGTTGTACACACAAACATAAAAGTAACACATAAACATACTCCAGCAGACAGACAATTATTCAGCCAACTAGTAACTATTTTGCTGAGTCACCTGGAAAATGGACCTGACAGTTTCTCCTCCAGCTGTTAAGTTTTCTACCACAAAACTCAAGTTGTTTTTACAGGTAATGCCTCTTTGTCATCTGATCGTGTTGCATGTGGTGTTCCTCATGGCTCTGTTTTCAGCCCCTTTGCCACTTTGACTTTATACACTCCAAACACAATATTTATTTTCTATTAGGACACAGCTGTATTTTCCACCTCTAATTAAGGGTCTCAGTCAGACAGTCCCACTGCTCCCTCATTACACATTTGGCTTCATCAGGTCTGTCTGGTAGCTTTACCTGCCACCTGATCCGACTCACCAGCAGGTGGTGATCAGCTAAAAGCTCTCTGTCTCTCTCCACCTGAGTCCCCAAATCATACAACTGTAGATCACATGATGCAGTCAAAGAAACAAAAACTAAACAAAAATGTATTTCTGTTTGCATTATCTGTCCGTCCACAGAGACTCAAGGTGGTGCTGTTGCTTATTGTTGGACTGAGCCAGCGGGCGGTATTCTTCGAGCTGCCCCTACCTGCATGTTTACGAAATTCAGTTGGATTGTAGGATTTCTTTTCTTTATGTTTTTTTCATGTTTTAGATCTTCACCATGCCATTGTATCATACTGCAATTTCAAGCAGTAACTTCAGGTTACGTAGCTTCTAATTACAGACCATTAAAAAAAACACTGATTTAACTGAGTGTTTTTCAGAGCGTTCATGCCCCTCTGTGATATCTTAACTACACATTTTGATCCATGAATTTGTTAAAAGACAAAAATAATTACTTTTAAAGATAACCATAGTATTAGGTAAAACTATGTATTAATACTTTAAAGTAATGAGTCCAACCAAAAATAGCACCAGTGCTTTTGGGAAAAAAGCTCTGTCCTTAGAGGAGCTTTCTGTAAAAATGTTTTACAAGAGGAAGAGAGCAGTGATTGGTATCAGGTCAAGTGGTCCTAATGACATTAAATCATTGATCGTATCAACCCTTGAAAGCCTGATCAGTACATCTGTATTGATTACATTGGGAAGATATTAGATCAGACAGCAGAGTAGAATGCAGATGGATTACCAAGATAGCTTTGCCCTCGACTTGTGGCCACTGGTAGCTAACCAGTGGAGGTATTGTACAACCAACTCCTCTCCCTCCATCCTTCTCTTGCCCCTTTTCAGTTCACATCTCCTTCCTTCTACCTTGATGGTTGCTATCTTCCTTCCTTACTTCCCAGTAACCTCTGACACTCAGTTTTTCTTGTCTCTACCTCCTTGCTACTCCTCTCAACTTTCTAGAAGGTTGACGCTCCCCCCAGGACAATGTAGACCAAATCACTCTCCCTGCACTCCCATTATAAGTAGTGCAGTGAGTCAAACTGTACCTCACAGAGCAGCAGGTCAGTGATGTGGAAAACCATGCACAGGGGGAACTTTGCAGTGAAGAGGGTGAGGAACCACTGGGAGGCATACATGTGTGCCTCCAGGTTCAGCTCCTGAAAGTGGGACCACAGATCTGGAAGTTGTTCCTGTGGGAGCAGAGAGAAGAAGGAGTGGGAGGAGGAAAGACTTTGAGGTAAAACAGCACTTACAAGAACATATAAATATGGCCTTGCTTGTCATTTCAATTTTACATTATTTCATTCTCACTCATACTTTATTAAATCATGCCATCTCACTGAGATGATAATCTCTTTCAAGAGAGACTGAGGAACAAAGAAAAGTAAAAAAAGACACATACAGTACCACGTCCCAGCTGCCAAACAGTCAGAGACATTATTCATATATTACACGTATTGTTAAACTTCCTGTAAACACAAAGACTTTCCATATTATACAAATCAATGACATTTGCAAAATTTGACATTTGCAAATCCGTAGATGAGGATGAGTGATTTTTTTTAGTGCAATCTGTTGGGTTCAGCAATGATGAGATTACGTTATTATTCTGTTTACTTGATTATTTGATGAAGTTTCTGACATTTTGTCCACTTACTAATCTCTTTCATTCCCATTTTTGTTCTAGTTGATCTGTTTTCATATACTTTTTTATATTTCTGTTTTGGTACAAGAAGAGCACAGCTGTAGTGTTGACGTGAAACAATATGCATGTGTGTTTTAGTGTCCAAGCATGTCCAGTGAATTAAGGATTAAATTAGCCAGATAGCGCTCTACTTTGGCAGCCAACACTTACCATGCCACATGACACCTGACTGGATCAGATAGTGAGCTCCCACCTGTACGCTAATAATTATCAGTCAATGCTAACATCCTTACATTGAGCGCATTTGATCGAAGCTAACCGAGTTGATCTTGATGCTGAGAGACGACTGCCTGCAGGGCCTGGATGGATTTCAGGGACAAATTAAACTCAACTCACTGAGTGGATTTAGGCTGTGATACCTAGGTGGGATCATCTGCCTCGACAGAAAAAAAGAAAGCTGTTCATCCAACAGAGACTGCAAGTCTCACACACAGACTCAAAATAAATTCTTATTATATTCCATCACATTTTGTGACCAGAAACAAGTCAACAGCAAACATGCCACACTCCCACAGATGATGCAACCACTGGTAACATGGTGCACATATTTAAATATGATCAAACTTTGCTTTGCTTCTAAGGACAATGCAAGTACATTTTTTAGGGTTATTGCACTACATGCTAGTCTTTTTCTTTTACTGGCACCCTTTATGAGTAACTAGAGATGATTATTAACGCAATCTGAAGCTAAAATCAATTCAGTTTTAAATTCTGGGTCAGCTTTGGGTTAACTAGGCACTATGCACCATGTTTCTCTACTGTACCAATGAAGCACATTGAATTCACATCTCTGACTGGCTTCTTTCCTATGGCAGCAGTGGTAAAAACTCACAAAATTTGTAGTAATTACAGCCATCCTCCAGGGTAAAATGATGACCAATACATGATTTCTCAGATATAGAGCTAATGTAAGAATCAAGAATCTTTATTGTCACCGTGTTTTCACAAACTGAAATTAAGATTGGTGACTTCCAGCTTTAAACATATAATACTATATGTAAAAATATGTAATATGTACAATATATCTAAAGTTATAAAGTTGTAGCATAAGTTTAAAGTGGGTGGGGGGGTGGGTCAAAAGTAGTGTGCAGTGCATCAAGTTCTCTGTTCATTTATGTGTGTGTGTGTGTGTGTGAGTGTGTGTGTGTGGGGAGAAATGTTTTTGTGCAGAAAAAGCAGCTTGAGTATGGTTTTTCCATTTTATAGTTTAAAAATTAAATTGAAATCATTTAATTGAATATCCAGGGGTGTCCCATGTTTCTATGTTAAATAACATTGAGTATATAGTTTAAAAATTAAATTGAAATCAGAATGAAGAAAAAACTCTTGATTTTTCATCCAACTGTGAGTCTGTGCTCATCCTGTCATGGTTGTCTTCTCATCATCATGCATGTTTCATTGCATTATAATACAGTGTGTTATAAGAATAAGAGGCATTGGATCACCAACCTGCATCAGCCTCTCTAGCTGGTAGAACTTGCAGTGAAGATCCTCAAAGTTGTTTTTGTAGAGAGCTCTGAGGCCATACTCGTACATGATTTTCACCAGCACACAGAAGGCCTGTTCTTCAGGCATCTGAAACCACATGGATAACCTTAAAGTACAGCTTTGAACTAAAACTCTGAACAACTGGCTGTCCAAAATGCATATCTGTTGCCACAAAAGAAACAAGGACATTTTGTTTGGCTCTCCAAATGACATTTGGTGGTCACACAGACTCAAGATAAAAAACAGATTCTTTTTTCTTTATCTCTATCTGCATTACAGCTATAACAAGGCACTGTGATGCTACCAGGGCTACATTGTATTCACAAATGTTTTGGGAGACCTCACCCATCTCCTCCTTGAAGAAGATGGAAAACAAATGTCACATTTTAATTTACGTTACATAACTGACTCTAAATAAAGACCAAAGGACAGAAGAAGAAGGTGAAGGTGTGAATGACATGAAGGGGCATACTTCAAGGTGTTTGCATGTTCCGCTACATGCACAAATTAGTTTATATAAGTTTATGTGTGTTTCAGTGTGTGTTGCTTGGATGAATGAGGATAAAAGGCATGAGAGAAAGCTTAAAACTGTGTGTGTGTGTGTGTATGTGTGTGGGGGGTGGGGTAAGTTATTTCTCCTCTCTCACACACACACTCACAGACTGTGAGGTGATATTTAATCAGAGTGACAGTATGTGTTTGGGGCTGAATGGGCTCCTGCAGGTAAACCTGAACCCCTATTAATATTCCTGACATCTCCTCCATAACCTCTCCCTTCTTCCTCTTCCTCCTCTATTCGCCGTCTGCCTCCTCCTCCTGTATAACCTCTCTTTCTTTTACTGCTGCTGTCCCCTTTATCTCCCCCCGCCTCCTCTTCACCTTAACAGCCTCCATAACTTCCTTCCGATTTCCTCCTCCTCCTCCTCTCCTCTGTACCTCACGATGCGTCTTCACCAAACTGGTCCATAGTTCTCCTCATTGACTCTGACCATCTCTCTTCACCCCTCCTCCTCCTGACCTCTCTTTTCTCCCTCAGTCTTCCTCCTCTTTAACCTCTGCTGCCCTTGTCATTTGGACCTCAACCAAACTTCACCGCTCCCTCTCCACCGCTCGGGACTCCCTCCTCCATGTGTCGCCTTCTCTGTCTCTCCTCCATCTGTCTTTCAACGCCTTCCCCAAACAAAATTTGAAGTGTGTTTTACAGCAGGCAAGTTGCCACACACGTTGAACAGGCAAGAAATACTGAAGAAATGTAAAAATGTACTTGTTTGGGGAGGACTATATAGAGCAGGGGTTCTTTAAGACTTGTGTGTCTGCCAGTGACCTTGAAAACAAATGTGAGAGTGAATGAGTGTTGTCTTGTCCACCTCTTTCCTTCTCTTCATTTTCTGCTCTGTCTCTCAGCTTTACCTTCTTTCGTTCTTTTTCATTCTGCTATTAACTGTTCTCATTCCAGCATTCAGCAACTTTCTTTTTAGCCAGAGACATTCCCTCTGTGTCCCTCTCTCTTCCAGCCTTCATTTAGTCTCTTATAATGTCTCGGTTCTGCTTTATTACACCCAGTACAAGGTAACATATTCATTTCTGTAGATGCATTGAGGTGTAGGCGCAACTGCATGATGCGGACATATTTTCTTGGTTAAAGTGTCAACCTCTTTTAATTTCTTTGACTGCTGTCCTCAAACATAACAGAACATTCCAGCAGCTCCAGAGAGCTTTTATTTTGAAAGCATAGGGCAAGAGAAAAGTGCCAGAAGCAAAAATCTTATGTAAGTGTGAAAGAAGAGAAAATAATGGTTTTATTTTTAGATTATTAATTATGTTGTTGAGAATGTGTATGTCCAGAAAGTAGACAAAATAACAAAATAAATAATAATAAGAAGGCAAAAGTGCTCACATTGTGTCAGAGATGCATCAACGCAACACATTTTTGGCTTTATGCTCTATCAATTTACATTATACTGTAAAGTGTTGTATTGTTTTGTTCAACTCAGGTTTGTATGCATATGTGTGTGTCCACTATATATCTATCTATATCTGGTGCATTGACTTGACCGTGAGACAGCAGTCTCAGTGGATGGATGAATGGGGAAGTTAACTCACGTGCAGCAGGAGAACAGCAGCAAGGAACGACTGACCCTGGCAATAACCAATTTCCTCATCATAGACGGAGTAGGCCTGTGAGAGAGAAAGAAAAAGAGAGAGAAAAACATTCTGTTTGGTTATTTTATCAGCGAGACATCAGAGATCACTAACAGATCAAGAAACATTTTCTGACATTTCCACTCTCCTTGTCTTACACAGTTACAAACATTCACACTAAGGGGCTGCATAGTTCAACCAAAGTGTGCTACAGTTACACCAGTCAATGAACATCTCCACTGAAGCAGCTTGGGGATTTAGTGTCTTGCACCGCAGTACAAGCAGTAGCTCAGTCCATGGGGACTTGGTTTGGGAACCAGAGGGTTGCTGGTTCAAGTCCCCCACAGACCAGTCTTCATGGAGATGGACTGGTAGCTGGAGAGGTGCCATTTCACCTCCTGAGCACTGCCGAGGTGCCCTTGAGCAGGGCACTGAACCCCAAAACCTGCTTGGGGTGCTTCAAGAGGGCAGCCCCTTCACTCTGGCATCTCTCCGCCAGTTTGCATGTGCATGTGTTTGTATTGCCTATGCCTATACTGGTGGGGCAAAAAAGTATTTAGTCAGCCACCAATTGTGCAAGTTCTCCCACTTAAAAAGATGAGAGAGGCCTGTAATTTTCATCATAGGTACACTTCAACTATGAGAGACAGAATGGGGGGAAAGAATCCAGGAAATCACATTGTAGGATTTTTAATGAATTAATTGGTAAATTCCTCAGTAAAATAAGTATTTGGTCACCTACAAACAAGCAAGATTTCTGGCTCTCACAGACCTGTAACTTCTTCTTTAAGAGGCTCCTCTGTCCTCCACTCGTTACTTACTACTGTATTAATGGCACCTGTTTGAACTCGTTATCAGTATAAAAGACACCTGTCCACAACCTCAAACAGTCAGACTCCAAACTCCACTATGGCCAAGACCAAAGAGCTGTCAAAGGACACCAGAAACAAAATTGTAGACCTGCACCAGGCTGGGAAGACTGAATCTGCAATAGGTAAGCAGCTTGGTGTGAAGAAATCAACTGTGGGAGCAATTATTAGAAAATGGAAGACATACAAGACCACTGATAATCTCCCTCGATCTGGGGCTCCACGCAAGATCTCACCCCGTGGGGTCAAAATGATCACAAGAACGGTGAGCAAAAATCCCAGAACCACACGGGGGGACCTAGTGAATGACCTGCAGAGAGCTGGGACCAAAGTAACAAAGGCTACCATCAGTAACACACTACGCCGCCAGGGACTCAAATCCTGCAGTGCCAGACGTGTCCCCCTGCTTAAGCCAGTACATGTCCAGGCCCGTCTGAAGTTTGCTAGAGAGCATTTGGATGATCCAGAAGAGGATTGGGAGAATGTCATATGGTCAGATGAAACCAAAATAGAACTTTTTGGTAAAAACTCAACTTGTCGTGTTTGGAGGAGAAAGAATGCTTAATGCTGAGTTGCATCCAAAGAACACCATACCTACTGTGAAGCATGGGGGTGGAAACATCATGCTTTGGGGCTGTTTTTCTGCAAAGGGACCAGGACGACTGATCCGTGTAAAGGAAAGAATGAATGGGGCCATGTATCGTGAGATTTTGAGTGAAAACCTCCTTCCATCAGCAAGGGCATTGAAGATGAAACGTGGCTGGGTCTTTCAGCATGACAATGATCCCAAACACACCGCCCGGGCAACGAAGGAGTGGCTTCGTAAGAAGCATTTCAAGGTCCTGGAGTGGCCTAGCCAGTCTCCAGATCTCAACCCCATAGAAAATCTTTGGAGGGAGTTGAAAGTCTGTGTTGCCCAGTGACAGCCTCCAAAACATCACTGCTCTAGAGGAGATCTGCATGGAGGAATGGGCCAAAATACCAGCAACAGTGTGTGAAAACCTTGTGAAGACTTACAGAAAACGTTTGACCTCTGTCATTGCCAACAAAGGGTATATAACAAAGTATTGAGATGAACTTTTGTTATTGACCAAATACTTATTTTCCACCATAATTTGCAAATAAATTCTTTAAAAATCAGACAATGTGATTTTCTGGATTTTTTTTTCTCATTTTGTCTCTCATAGTTGAAGGTATACCTATGATGAAAATTGGAGACCTCTCATCTTCTTTTAAGTGGGAGAACTTGCACAATTGGTGGATGACTAAATACTTTTTTGCCCCACTGTATGTATGTGATTATGTAAAGAAATAATAACACCCTTCATTAGTCCCCATGAGGGGACTAATAAAGGGTGTTCTTCTTCTTCTTTTGAGGAAGAGGTGAGTGTCAGCCCTTAGTTTACCAGTATGTCCTTACCTGCTACATAAAGCATTTAATAATGCAGATATAGTTCCTGGAGTGAGGTGAACAGTAATTAAAATATGCATATACCACATGGTACAGTAATATTTTTAATATTCTCAGGAATTTTGGCTACCTTTTCAGAGTCAGGAATGAGTCATCCTTACACCATGCGATCTTAAAATCTAACTTTGTTGATCTAGAGCAGTATGTACAGAAGACATTTCCTAAGAACCACTGTTTTCTTCCTTTTTCAGAGGAATTTCCCAGGGGATTCTCTCTCTCTCTCTTTGGTTTTCCCATTCTCAGTGTCAACCTTTCTCTATTCTCTCACTTTTTCCCTCTCTCTGAGACATCTATTCACTAAATGTTGAGCTGATTCCCTGTATCTTATACATAACACCAAAATTCTACGCCCACTTTGTGAAACAGATTTTCTAAAGGCCAAGTGCAGCAGTGACTCAGGACTATATTATTATTGAGTCAATGAGAAATTATTTGGCATTCAGAAAACCAGATAACTTTGCTTGGTCTTTACTTACATTCATGAGTCACGATTTTGCTGTGTTCAGGGCACAGTGCAGCTTGTCTTTATATCTACCAGGTTTATGACTTTGAGGAGGAGCTTTTAAGAGGTTGCCATCTCTGCTCAGTGAACTATTGCTGCAGTATAGTATAGCCATTCTCTGTTGCATACAGGCTTTTATTTAAACTTTTTAGCCTTGCAATAACGGATTTCTTTGGGCACTTGGGGGCAGCGGAAACAAGTTGTGAACACGGCACAAATGGCGTTTTTCCACTAGCACCTACTCGGCTCGACTCGGTTTTTAGGCTTTTCGGCAGGCCACTGATTGGCTAGGGCGTGACGTCACTAGATGCGTCGGGAGAGCGACTCGTTCATAAGAGTCAGCCCCGCCATTTTTAAAACAACAATAACAACAACAAAACACGATCAGAGATGGCTGCACAGAAATCAACCCCATGGAGCAACAAACAAGAGGTGCAGACATTTTTTGACGCATAACAAATGACGTCAGTTGGAGTTTCTGGAGTGCTGATGTTCAGCCGTGTTACGCCATGCTGCTGGTACACTGTGGTAATGGCTCACCCATGCTGAGGTTGGTGGTAACTATTGTAATGGAAAATGACCGAAACTGAGTCGAGTCGAGTTGAGTCGAGTTGAGTCGAGTCGAAGTCGAGTAGTGCTAGAACTGTGCTAAAAGGAAAAGCGCCATATGAGAGCAGCAGAGAAAACTAAAACAGTGAAGTAGCAGAGAAAACTAAAACAGTGAGAGCCAGAGAAAACTGGGCCAGATAGCTTAAAAGTGACCTAAAACTCACTATAAAGCTTCATAAAGCTGAGGAGAGCTGCAGATGCAGGTGATAACTCTCTGTGGGCTCGTCACCATGGTTGGATCCTTTCACAAAATGCGCTTCACTCACCACGACTAGAGACTAGCTGCTGTTATCAAACCAGCTTAGCCCGGGGTAGGAAGTCCAAATCCACTGGCCCGAAAGCTGATGGATTTTATACCGTCAAGCAAAGGAAGTAATGGCACAACACAAAGCTTCTCACCATTGCAGCAGTAAGAGAGGAGAGGGCCTGTCCAACATAAGACACATGGCTGGTTCGGTCGTTAAAGTATTGAACATCGACAAAGAGAGTAACCTTCAGATGACCATTCGGGAGAGATGCTGTCTCAAAACGGTCGGTAGTTGACACACCCCACCAATCATGCTAATGAGCAAACGGACAGGCCTTTTCACAGAGTAAACAAGGATACAGGGAGAAGCAAAAGTGTCTAAAACGTTCAACCTATACTTTCTTTTAATGGGGGAGCAGGTGAAGACCACAACACACAACTTCGACTCTTCTCTAACTACGTTCTTGCACGACATACAGACTGGAATAAACATATGTTACCACTGCAAATCATCAACAGCAATTGCAAGGTATGCCTAAACAGGAAACATCAGAGGTAAGTGAGACACCAAACAGGGAAGCCCCAGGTGCATTATAAAATAAACCATCTCATCACAGATATTTTGGCAGGATGTTTGCTGTTTGATGGACACATCAACTTCGACAGCAGTCAAACCTCCGTACACTGGGTTAACCCCCCCCCCTCCACCCCACCCATTTCTATGCTTGAAAAATGAGTGTGGACATCCAGAGCTCCACTGCTAATCTGTTCAGCTAATTTGGGGTTTGATGTGGAGGTAATGGAGAAGTCTTGTGGAGCTGTCTGAGTGTAATCTACAAGCTGACATGCTTGATGGAGTGTGGCATTCACATGTCCCCAACTCGGCTGGGAGAAGTGCATGCTGACAGATGGATGGGGGAGGTCCTGGTGGGTGAAATCTAAATTTGTAAGCCTGAGCAGATAATAGGCTCAGAGAGGTGGATTATTGCAATCTATATGCCTTCTTTCATGTAAGCACAGTTTTTTCTGTTCTTCTATCTGTGTATACCCTCAGAGAAAACAGTTAACCATTATATAAAAGCCGTAACGTAGGTGTGGGTTCCTCAATGCTGGCAAACGTACACCATTTCACCTGTAATCCTACAACATTCTGTCAGGTTTTGTCATTGCACATCAATTTTATCACAGCCACTGCTGAATTCTATTCATTAAAAATCTTTTCATAAAGCACAGAATGAGGGACATGTAAGGATAATAAAGATTTGACAGTTAAGGCTGCCATCCAAGTTCAGTTTCCATGTCAGTAAACATTTTTATGATATATCACTTGTTCACTTAATAGTAGAAACAATTTTATTTGTTTTTATAGATCAAAGCTAATTCAGCTTCACAACTGAAGCGACTCAGCACGGCAGAAATTTTCATTCTTACAAAACCTGCTAACATTGTGTTACACAAATGTGATTAGGATGACGGTCACCAGGATATGAACTAGCATCCTGAATAATGCGTGAATGGAAACTCAATGATCGCAGGGATACGCAACATTAGGCTGGTTGATGAGCCGTTATCGTGTTTGCTTTTTCCCCTACTTTGCTTAAGTTCTGTTTCCATGGAAATGTAGAGGAAACGCTCTTTATCCGTTTATCTGAGAGTCACAGGTTTTGAATCCCAACACCAGCCGGGTGAATAATGCTCTCCTCTCCCTTAAAACCCACCGTCGGTGTGCCCTTGGGTGAGGCAGTTAACCTCAGACTGTTCCAGCAGGTCTTCTGAGTAACCACCAGTAGATGTCTGAGGTTGTACAGGTCAGCTGAAAGTGTGACTGAGTGGAGCATTAAGAGAATGAAGCAGATTATCACTGAAAAAGAGCATGGAGCTCAGGTGACCTTCCCTGGAGAATAAAGGTTAGAAAATAAAAGACTCCAGGCTTATTACTGAGTAGGAAATGAAGATGAATATAAACTTTGTCCTGGATCCTCTGTGCCTGTAACCCACTCATGCCTCAAGATCCGACCAACCTTATCAGCAGTAAATCTACATGGATTTGCATACAAATGAAGGCTGGCTCGCCACTGACCTAGTTGGGTCCAGACTGGATGCTAACCCTTCCTGACAGGTTCTCGCAGAGCGCTGACCGGCCATACTCTATTTCTGCAGCACCAGGAAAATACAAAAGGACCAAAAGGTTTACTTCGTCATTCTAAAAGTACCTGCAATTTTGTTGAGATGACAGGTTACATGCAGGTGCAAATAATCTGTATGTTAACATGCAGATCATTCGAAAGGTCTTTTTCGAAATCCCTCAAATCTATAAAGTGCACTATATTTATTCTTTGCTGATTTATTTGAGTGCCCAAGTTCTAAATGTGAAATTTATTCTCCATATGGTGTCCTCAAATATTCCCACAATGGAATAAGAAAGCAGTGTCCATGGCATGCAATTTTTTTTGAGCAAACTCTAAATTTACTAAAGTACTGGGTGTATGACATATAACAAGTGGGGAATGAGTAAACATGCGCAGTGTAACATTTGTCTTTGTGGTTAAATATTTATGTGTCTTCTGATTAATCTTCTGACCTGTGGCTGTCCAAACTTGAGTGAAGTATTGTACACCATATTGATGAGAGTCTGCCAAATCTCTGCTGTTGTTTAATTCGCTTGACAGGTGTATATAACTGTTGTTAGAAGGTTACAGTGATGGTTAATAACAACCAGACAGATATTTTGACGTTAAAGAGTTTTAAGGAATCTATTTTGAACATGCCATTTTGGAGAACTTCATTTTGATATAGATATTTTTGTTTGTGATAGAGTTGCTGGATATAGTGTAGGGCAATGCAAAGATGACTGCATGAGAAACTGTCGTGGTTGAGTTCACAGCTGCAGTCAAGCTAAGAGGACGACAGTGACAGAGATTAAGACTGGTTTTAATACATTACGGTAGTGCTGACCTTGGCTTTTGTCTGAATAAAATGTACCGTGTGTCTTCACAGATAATTACCTCAGGATGTGAGTCCACTGGGACCCTCTCCTTACAGCACTTACTTTCCTCATTCATTTTAATGTAGAGGAGGCAGTGCTGCATGTTTTTTATGGTTAGGCTTGTGGCTGACCCACAAAAGATCAGTCGGAAGGAGTGTTCAATACTGTATGTATGGAGGGCTTTAAGTTTTGAATAAACCATGGTTGCATTTGATATTATGCATTGTTAAAAAGGTGTTTACGTGGTGTTTTTCTTGTAGGGATGCATCACCATGAGGTAGACATGAAACAATTAAGTGTTTTGTTGTGTCCTTAAGACAATACAGAGGGATTGGTATATATTGCAACCAAAATGAACATTGCTCTTCAAACTGGATTTCAGGATTTACATAACAAATGGACACATTGCCATTCCTCACTTAGTCTTAAATCTGAGATTTTTTGATGCATGATTATGTTGACATTGCACATTTTGCCTTGTTTTCTCAGATATATTTGGCTGCCACCACTACTGACAAACTATAAATAATATGAATGAATGAATGAATCCGGACATTTCAGATGCATTTTACAGTTTTAGCACGCCTGCAAAACTCTGGCCACATCTCACAAGTGACTATTTGCTTCTAAATTTTGTTGTCAAGGACATCTATTTAGGATCAATCTGACAGCAGCAGGACCAATCAGTGAATTACTGAGAGTAAAACGATGACTTTACTTCTGCCTCCAAAATGTCCAAACCTAAACCATTTAAATTTAAAGACTAATGCTAATAAAAGCATGAAGCTTTCTGAAATTGAATGGTCTATTTCCTGCCGGAAACCTGATATTCAGGAACCGCTTCTGGTTGGTAATTTGAGAGAAATCTGCCACCTACAAAACAGCCACTGTGTTTTTCCACTTAGAAAATTGGAAGAAAAGATCAATGACTGTCCACTGAGTGGTGGGTATGTCCGGTATGTCATGTGTAGGAAGGGTTCGTGTTGATGTCTCAGTAAAGGCGGACACTGTCAATCTTATACTGTCGAGCCAACTTGAAATGCCAAGCAAATTCCTACTAGGCCTGCCAGACCACAAAAAGCAAAAAAAAAAAAAGGAAAAAAAAAAAACACTAATGGCTGGCTTCATAGGAATAGGCACAAATTTTACAAGGTTCAGAATTAGCTTCTCATTTCACAGCACTTGATTCTCAGCAGGAAAGTTTTCAAAAACGTTTGAACACAGCATGAAAGGGTGTGTATCGAGATTTGCCTTCTGTTTCAAGATGCCATAAAGACTACGCAGCAACATACAGTTCTGTATTATCCTGTGCTGCTTTTATGAAATTCAAACCATATGATTTTTCCTGACAACCAGCTCTGTTGATACACGGATGCCCCTCCACAAGCTCAAGGTCACACGTGAGACTCACCTTGCAGATCTTGTACAGTGAATCTTGCCCATCTCCATCTGAGTCCTTGAAGTAGTCATGTGCGGGGAAGGTGCGGTGGATGTCCCTGGTGATGACACCTTCCTGTGCTGAGTCCTGCAGAACACATGGATTAAAACACTTAATAGGTGACGCCAAATTTAGACACACACTTTGTTGAGTCTTGATATCGTGTTCACTGGTGAAGGTAATGCAAGTCTATATAATGCTTATCCCGATTTATTATCACTCATTTATCAATTTATCAACTCAGCATGCACAACTTTTGACGTTTTCACTAATCATGCTCTTACATCTTTTTTCTCCAATGGTAAATGTTTATCTACGCAATGTACTGCGCCCAACTCATAAAACAGCTATGATACAAAGCAGGAACACGCTGCCATGTCACTGAGTTTGTTTGTGTTTACATTAGCGTTTGTCCCAGGCCTCCTGCAACAGCACTCACCAGGCCTCAGTCTCTTCCACTGTACCATCTAATCCACAGCCACTGCAGTACACATACACACACACCAAACACGCCTGCTTGTTTTCCTGTGCGTGTCTAGCTCACAAATGCACATACTGTACATAGGAAGGCGCTGTGCAATTCCCTCCCCACTTTATTTTCTCACACACATACACACAGTCAGTCGTACGCACGCCATCACGCGCACAGTGCAAACACGACCGGAGAGAAGACTGGCAGTGCAGCATTCTCCAACAACTCACTGTAAGCTGCAGATAAACCAACCCTGAGCCTGACTGGCCTTGATGTGTGTTTGTGTGTATCAGAGAGAAAATGGAGGAGTGTGTGCGAGAAGCATCTTTCTTGCTTCTTTCCTCTCCTCGTTTCCTCGCCATAAAGAGAAGAAAAAAACCCTTGTTGGGCTGTCCTGGCAGCCTAGTGGGCAAGACGCATTACCACGTAACTGCAGCGTTTGACTCTGGCCAGAGACCTAAATTGCTTTTCAGTACTCTTTCTGTACCACCACCAAAAAAGTCCCAAAAATATGAAGTCATGTTTTAGTCCCTTATAGGCAGACAAGTCATGAAATCATGAAATAGACAACCTTTGTAATGACTGTTATTGACCCTTGACACCTTTATAGTTCAACCATCAGTAAATTCACAGACTCATATAACTCTGAATTAATTCAATAAGTTAATTTTGAATTTTTGTTTTTGACGTACAACAATTAGTTGATAATATGTTTGATGTTATAAATGAATTGTTTTGAGTTATTTTTTTAAATTCTGCTGGATTGATGCTCATTTTTTTTCTTTATATAACGATTCACCCATATGGTGTCATATAGGTGTCAGAAAAATATGATGGTTCCCAATGTTTATAATCACTTCTATACTGTGCTTTGACATTACAGTCAACAATTAGCTAAATATAATTCCTTGTTTACCGCGTTGCCAGTATTCCACAATAGCTCTTATTTTGTAGGAGTGTAAATACATATGGCTCAAGTGCATGCTTCATATGTATTCACCACACACATACACACACTCCTAGACAACTGTGTGTAATGCTTTAATGGGATTTGTAGTGTGGAGGTGGTGTGTTGTTGTGTTTATTATGTGTTGGAAATGGAACTAACAGTTTTTACATTGTGTTCCTTCTGAGGCAAAAAAAACAAAAAAAACATGCAGCTCTTCAGGAATGAAGTAATGTTACATGGGATTTTTGTTCCTCATGTGTTCATGGTTGCCTTAACCTGACAGCAAAACATTGAATGTTGTGTTTACAATGAAAAAACTGCCAAATTGTAATACCTTTAACTTGGGTCATTGAGCTAAAGGAAATAGTCATCAAAACAGTGATCAGTGATCAGCAAATAATTTACCTGAAACTATTTTGAGATGAACTCATTTTTAAAGATTTGCTGCCAGTCTTTGCTTTATGTGATTGTAGAATAATATTTTGAACTGTTGTGAACAAAACAAGCGATTTCATGGCATCACAGTGGCCTTCAGTATATTGTAATGTACATTTATCACAATTTTCTGACATTTAACAGACCAAATGATGAATCAAGACAAAAAAAGTCAGTTACAGCCTTATGTACATTGAAAAAAACACAGTGCTAAACCAATGATACATAAAGAGAGAAACAGTGGAAACCTTTCTTACAGTTAGTGGATGTTCTCAAACTATTTTTAGAAAAATCATGCACCAAGCATTAAAAACATAGATGGTGTGGTTTCTTTGTCATACAAGAGGCTAGAGAGTACAGGAGGACCACACAAGGAAAAGTTTAATAAATAAAAAAAAAACATTTCTTTTAAAATAATTATAGACTAATGATTAATGTTATTTCTTTACGAGTTAACCCATCAATCAACAGACACATTGAAGACACCGTAATTACCATGGCAACATCAGCGAACACCAGCAAGAATTTGGTTGACAGTGAAAGTTGTAAACACTTTGATTTAATAAACCATGCATGCCTCTACTAATTAACGGCCTCATTACTCAGAAAAACATGACAAAAAAATGAGGAGAGGACGTCCTCTACTCTGCTTAAACTCCTTCTTTTCTTGAATCCTTTCTTCCTCTTCTCTTCAGTTTCCCCCTGCATATTTCCTTCTCTCCTTGAATCCTTTACTCCCATCTCCTTTATTCCTCTTCTTACTCATCTCCTCCCCTTTTCTAGTTCTATATTCTTTTTTTCTGCTTCATCTCCTACTGTACAAATCTCTTTTACTGCTTCTACACCCTCCGTCCTCTCCTTACACCTCCATGCGTCCTTCTAAATATTTTCCTCATCTCCTCTCATTTTCAATGCAGAGAGCAAACATGCAAAGACGTTTAAGCCCTATGGTCTCAGAGTGCAGGACTCCTTCCATATTTCATGCAACAATGTTCTCTTCATGCAATGAAATTAAAAGAACTGCAACACCAAAGTTTGTTCAGGAGTCCTGTTAAGCTGAGAGGAAAAAAACACATACTGTACACAAGGAGATAAGTGTCTATAGTGTTTGATGAGTTTACAAGGTGTGGTGCAATATACTAGATTGCATGATGATTGTGATATTTTGAAAAGTGATGGTAGTAACAGTCATTTTTAAGGCAATAATATCACAAAGAAACAGTCAAAGTGTTGTATTTACTTGTCTTTTTAAAGTTACTGATTCATATATATATATATATATATATATTAGATTTTGTAAAGAAAAGATGAAATTATCATTATGTTATCGTCATCTCTGCAGTCAGCACTCCGACACTGTGCAGCGTAGAAAGAGGAAGTTGTACAGTAGCACTGCAGCATCCAGCTTGTGTCATGTTCAGAAGTGAACAAAAAAAAAAAGACAAGTTTGTTTAGTGAATAAGTTTGTTTAGTGAATAGCAAAGCTATAGTCGCTATTTAACAGTGGAGTACTCCTTAAATGCACTGCAGACCTGAGCTGATTTGTGCACCTTTTGTTGCAAACTGCTTGCTGGAACAAGAGTTATATGCTCCTTTATGAAGAGATATGTGGATGTGTGTGCGCGCGAATGTGAGCGAATGCTGAAGCTGGCAACTCTTGGATCTCTGCAGGGAGGCTGAGGTGTTCGGAACCGCAGCCTCATCAGCAGCATCAGTTCTCCGTCACAGTGCCCCAGTTCAACATCCCTGCTCTACACGGTTAGTGCAAGCACAAAACAAACAGAGTAAACCCAAGTTCTGTACGCTATAACCCTAGTGCTATGAGGACAGGCAGAGTCCTCCAATCTGCTTTAAAACAGAGCTGGAACTAACGATTATTTTCATTATTGATTCATCTATCGATCATTTTCTCAATCAATCGATTGGTTGTTTCATCCGTGAAATGCCGGTGAATGTTTGGGCCAAGAGTCCAACACCTTAAGGTGCCACCAGGTCATCATCCTCTGAAGCTGGTGAAAAAGCTGTATGTTGGCACAGCAAGAGGCTGAGAGCTCAGCGTCATCGCCACCATCATCTAAGGGATCTTCTGCCCGAGTATCTTTCCACTGCAGCCACAGGTAAATCAATGGTGCCAACAGCGAGGGTAGATCTAGAGGGCTGTTACCGCCGTGTTTGTTCCATTTCCAAACGGGGGTAAGGGAAGGACAGAGGAGCTGTGCGATAAGACCATGGCAGGAGAGCTGGCATCATATCAGGAGAGAAGACAAAGCTACTCTTGACTGCAGGTAATCCTCTTAGCTGTCATGTTGTTCTTTGACTTGCTAAAAAAAATAGATGATGGCTTTTGGGAAATGATGATTTACACAGCCGCTAACAGGAAGCATTGTTGCGTTCTTCCTGACCAGTAAATTTCAGTAAGGAACTTCTATAGAGTCTTTTAAACAACAAAACCTGTATAAAAAAGGAACTATGTACGCATTTCATGCACATTCGACATTTCATGCAGAGTCAGCGTGCAAGTATACAAACTTGCACTGTACTTGCAGTGCACATTGTTCACTGATGAATGCGTGAAAGCACAAATGTCAAGTGCAACAACGTACATTTCAAACACACACACAATCAACTTTTCCTGACACACAAAAAACATCTGCTTTCTAAAACTCAAGTAAAACAAATATACAAATGCTGGCCCACATATATACGCTTCCCCCTTTCACCTGTACACCAACAGGAAAGAATGTTATACATCAGCACAGACTGTCAACCTTTTGCAGATGACATAATAAATACGGAGAGATTAAAAAAGCATTAGCACAGGCGGGGGAATTACTTCAACACTGTCCACCATCAGTCTGAATCTCACTGCGTGTGTATATGTCGGTCTGTGTATTCTTTAGTATTGTGTGTACCCATTAGATTTATCCCCTGGTGCCTTTTATACTGACTGACTGAAGGCAGAAAAAGAAGACAGAAAAAAGGAGATGGAAATACGGAGGGAAGGAGTAAGAGAAGCAAAGAACAAGGAGGGAGGAGAGAGAGACAGATCAAGATAGATAACAGAGAGAGAGAGAAAGACTGAGACGGAAGCTGAGAAAGGGGGAGATAGGAGAGAGGGGGGAGCGAGATATGTACAAAGAGGGGAATGAGAGGCTTCCTCTAATTGTAGCCTGGGGGCTTGTTGGGCAGACAGTCCATTACTCAGACCTCACCGACAGGTAACCTACTTAACACACGCAGCTAAAAATAAAAACTGCTGATGTGTCCAAACCTGCACTCCACCTCCACATCCCTCTACATCCACCAGCATTTCATTTAACCATACCGGTCCGACAGGTGAAAGCTGCCACAGGTTCAGAGAGTCAAGAGGTTTTCCTTCGCAAAAGCACTGCCTGGAGACACACTATCGCCACATAGGAGCAACACTTCTGCATCCACATGGTCAAACCAGGTTTATTTCTATATGTCACTGTATGCATCAATCTCTGCTCTGCTTTACATGTGTGATTTTTGAAGCATGTTATGTTTTATATTAATGCAAAACATAATGTGCATTACAAGCACTATTGTATAATGCACAGCTTGACAATCATATCTTTCAGATCAAACACATTTGAGACGGATGACAGAGAACAAGCTCCAGTGGCTGAAATTAAACGGCCTCTGCTGCAACACTAGTGGAAGAATGCAGTAAAAGGGCAGATGCTTGATGGGGGGATATTTTAAATGTTAATCACTGCCTTGGGAACTGTGCCTTAATTTATATTAAGCTTGAGGCCAATACGAGCAAACACCTGTTATTGTATGATAAAAACAGTTCATTCAGAGGCTGAGAACAGCTGATTTGACACTGGAGCTGTTCCATGTCAAATGTGCTCCTTCAGCAGACAGGTTAAGTCCTCTGTCCACTTATTGTTTACCTTGCTGGATATTAGGCTCTGTTAGTTTCCGCTCGTCTCTATAGGGAGGAAAGATGAAACCAGGGATCTTAAGGGCCACTGGTCACCCATCTGGGGCCAGCTGACATTGGTGACCTGTGACCTTGGTGAAGTCTAGTCATGCAGTCCTGCTGCGACTGTCCACAGTATCAGGTAGACAGGTCGAGTTTTTCCAGTGAAAGAACATTGTCCCAAAGCTACATTGGATCTACTACATTATACTGTGGTACAGTATCAGGACTCGGTTGATACTGTAATAGAGGTGGTAATTAAATTTTAGCATTTCATAGTTTTAGCACTGAGAACATATTTACTGGTGGTGTTGTACCGGTCTATGTTACACTGAAATGTGTTTTTAAAATTCCCCCTTCAAGTCTGTAAATGGGAAGGACTAAAAATCAAAAACACCCCTCAATATAATGCATTGAAGTTCAATACCACACTTAACTATAAACACCAGTTATTAAAAGAAAAGAATAAATAACATGTAACATGCGTAAAACTGTAATTTCACACAATATATAAAAGTGTATACCCCACATGTAGTGAGATCTTGTTCTAGAAAACAAATAATGCATCGTATGGATGGGAAAAGGGATCTTTTGTAAAAACAAATTGCAATATCCAACCATGTGAGATGGATCTGGCAGGTGGTGGCTTCCAGCTGCTGTGCAGATGAGTTAAGTATCACAACAGTGGGCGGTTACGTTGCGCAAATGTCTGGGGAAAGGTTGAACTAATGCTGGAAAGGGATGGATATTTGTGTCTCTATCTGTATCTATGTTAACATTGGACAATCAGTAAAGACAAAGCTTTTTGGAGTTTACTGCATGTTTTAAATATGAGACATGTTAGGCACAAATTGGAGTAAGGTCTGAAAAATTACGCCAACACTCATGTGTGCTGCAGAGCACAAGGTGATTATGTCAACATTTTGTTTCAGAAGCATGAGTCACTCTGTCCATCAACAGCACTGAATCCTGTCAAAATGTCCTTGAGCAAGATAATGAACCACCTACCTGGTCTCACATTCTCAGTCTCTCTGGATTAAAGTGCTAGTTAAATGCTTAAAATGTGAAAATGTAAATGTAAAATCTTAGAGACAGTTCCATCTTTCTCCTTATTATACCATTCTGGAGAGAGCAGTGAGCTCTCAAGTTACGCTTCTCTTCTGACAGTGTTATGTAACTCCTGGGTGTGGAAGGGGCCCACGGGTGCTGGCTGGTGAGCCCCTCGACAGAGAGCCAGCTACGCTTTGCTAAACCGATGAAGCTGGAGCGAAATACGCCGGGTTCAGACAGCTGAACACTCAGAGCCCACTAAGTCCTGAAGTGACAGACCAGCCAATCAGAGAGGAGGCTCCTAGCGTTAAACCGCTGGAGGCAACCATGTAGACAGATTGCTGGGTACGAAGTCAAACTGTGTGTATAGAATAATTACAGAGGGAGCACAGTAAGTCACAAAACCTAAATGTTAAACAACACCAGCAACTGCCACTGGTAGCAAAACAGAAATCACTGGATAAGATATGCCAGTCCGTAGCTGGAGAGCAATGGCTTTGGCACAAACAAAAGGTCCATCTGAATTTTGTTTGTGTGATTGATTACACAGGAGACCGCCGTTGTTTATTCTACCACATGAAGACATTTTAAAAAACATGTAAAATTTCACCGCACTGTAGGAGTGGGTGAAATAACAACAAGTATTGTGAGATTTTGGCTGAACTATTCATAGCATGGTAACTATTCCTTTTAACCTGTGTGTGTGTGTGTGTGTGTGTGTGTGTGTGTGTGTGTGTGTGTGTGTGTGTGTTAGATCATTGTGAGCTATGTTACAGATCAACACACAGAACCGATTTATGGCAATTTTGGATCTTTATGACCCATTAATGTGATGAAGTACCATGTAAGGTATTTAATTTACAGGATTAGCCAAAAACATTTTTAATGAATATTTTATCCATTAACAATTCCTCAATTGATTTTACAGACAATGTACTGTATCCAGATTGATATGGGCAGCTCATTTAAGCCATAAGAAACAAGGAAGGTCCACACAGTAATAATTACTGATATGTAGTATATCAATAATATGAAAATTGAAATATTGATTTGAAACATTTAAATAGCCCCAATATATAGTATCCATACAGCAGACATAATACAGTTTGTTTCTAAAGAATGTAAAAGCAAGGTTAGGTGAACACAGGAATTTTGTGAGAAGTTGAAAAGGACTGAACCACCAAAATGGTATTCCAGCATTGCTTACTGTGTCAATATAAGTAGTATATTTAGCCCAATATATCTCTGGACAACAACAAACAAATACCACTAAATCCATTTAGTTGGATACCAGATTAATTTCTTTAACTAAATTATTCTCAACAATGGGAGGCACAGTCAAGAGCTGAAGGAGGAAACATGAGGGGGGTCACACTAGTGTTAAACCAGCACAGGTTTTTGGATTACAGCTACTGAGAGACAATGTTTTGTGCAAACATGTTTCTTCCCTGACTCTTACCATTGCCAGGGTCAACAGAAATAAGCATCATGTCACTGAATCTCTGCATTAAACCAAAGAGTGATCTCTTAGGGTGGTTAATACAGCCTTCTAAAGCAGGTTTCATAGCAGGTTTTTAAAGTAAAAACACTCCTAAAGCTGATGAGAGAAATCATTACAGAACTGTTTATGTGTTACACATCTCCATACACCGTAAAGCCTAGTTATTGATCCTACTCTCTGTCAGAAGGCTCCTTTTCTCCCCTTTCTCACCCTGGCAGAGTGGTAGATCAATTGGATAAATTCAATGCGCTTCGACACCATTCCCCCGGATGGGAATGAGGAAACAAAAGCGAGCGCTGTGCCCATTTGAGCCTGGCTTCAGCACGAGTGGGGAGTGGTGCATTATGGGCCATGTTAGAGAACAGAAGCTGCGATGAACCAGGGGGATGGAGTGTTAGAGCACGTCTGTTACTGGGCTGCACCCCGCAGCTCCTCCAGGCGAGAGTCCACATGAAGTCAGAGTCACAAAACTGGTTGGAAAAGATATCTGCATCAATGTGAAGCCCCGTTGTTAGTCATTTATCGAGTAAAATATCAGTTTATTGGTGTAGTACAAACTCCAATAGTGACATTTAAACGCAATAATACACAGGAGGAAAAAGGGGCAGATGGGAAAGTGTAGAATGTAAACTACAAATATGAATAAGAACCGTCTTAAACAAGCAGACAGACAGAGGGATGACACCATGACAAGAAAAGGAGGGAAGGATGGCAGAAAGAAACCAAGGCTTTTAATAGCATTGGGAAGTACACAAACAGACAGTGTCCTGTTTAGAATCACTTGTTTTTGTCTGTTGATGGCCTTTAGAACATCAGGTGGTTTAATCGGTCAAGCAAGAAGCCACTCAGGAATCATGAGCCATGGCCTGCTTCAGTGAGTCTCTTAGTTGTCCGCTTTCTCTTTATGGAATTGCGTGGCTATGAAGATGAGTGCTGTTAAGGAACAAAATTTGTGCTCAGCGAGCCTTTTCTTGTAGAGGTAAATAAAACGCTGTCTAGACAATTCAAAGGTCTTCCATTAATTTCCACTAAGGCATTTTCTGGCTTCCTTAAAAACAGTGCTGAAGAAAAAAAAAAAAAAACACAACTTACTATTTAAAACCGAAAAATGCCTTGGTCCTCCTGAGTTTTGTGCTAATTTTGAGAACGTGAGGCAAATAAACAAAGAGTATATTACAACTTTAAAGTCAAAGACTGTCGAACGTAAAGATTACACCACCCCTCTCTGCTGACACACCTGGCTCCCCCAAACACGCCTCGTTTCTCTTCATATCAGTGGGACACAGCAAGATAATCTACTTGTGTGATATTCAGAGGACGGCAGCCCGGTAATTAAAAACCAGCTCCCCCTGAGGCCTTTGTCCTTGGATGCTGGCGAGGAAGTTTCTAGAGGCTTCCCTGGAGGGTTGAGGGTGGTGGGGAGGGGGCAACAGCTGGCCCGCCTGGCAGATTGCAAATTCATCTGTCTCTGTATTGCTGCCGTGGGATTTTAATGGTCCGGCTGGTTCTGCATTTCAATAAGCCAAGTTGGGAGTGCACACAGAGTGTTCAGACAGAAAGCAAAAAAGCTAAATTTCTTATTTTGCTTGCAGTGAAACTGCAGACAAGCAAACAGGTTAGAAAACACCTGACACGCTAGAGATTTGAACTGCTCTCTTTTTAAATGAATTAAGAATGAATGAAGTACTGCTAAAATGTTTAGTTGATCCCCAGTTGTTGATAAAACTTTATTGATAACTGATAAACGAGTGAACTGTCATTTACCAAGGATAAAATGTCAAAAAACTTGCTTGTTAAAGCTTCTTGAAGAGAACCACGCTGTCATTGGTTGACTAGTCAACTGGATGCTCAAATACACAAACATCACCTCTGCTACTGCCTTACTTAAAGGATCTGCACAACGAATGTGTTTCAACTAAAAGACCTCACCCTACCCAAAATCACGCAACTCAGTTTGTGTTGCACAGTTATTTTGTTCTGTTTCCAGCTATTAAAATGTGTGTCTGCTGCTATTCCCTGTTTTATCTGATCAGGAATTCTATATCTTTGGATCTTAGACATCAAATCAGGTTCTGTGAAATCATCATGCGTTTTTCACTTTTTTCTAGCATTCTATAGACTTAATAATAAAATGAATTAACAAATAACTGAACACATTAATTGATAGTAATTCAAGTACGATCAGGCATTAGTTGCTGCTCTTAAGTGAAGTTTCACAGAGCTCTTTTTGAAAACAAGAAGACAAAGCCTTTGTCTTTTCGTTACTACTTCATAAACTGCAACACCACTTTAGCTCACTCCACAGACTTTTTCTGAACTACTGCCTCTCTTTCTTGTGTTCTATTTGAATGCACCGTAACAGTCTATTCACTGCAAAACTAATGTGGTGTACCTGACAGTACTTCTAGAATATACAGTTTATTAGTATTATGCTGCAGTCAAAGTGCAGCACCCTTTGAAATTTTGGGTGCCTTTGAAAAATATACTGAATAATGAGCTAAACAAAAAAGTGAACCAATGTGAAAAACACATTGTACTGTTCCAGTCTGCATTTGATAGGGAACAATTTGGTGCTGGAGCAAGATGAGATGCCCTCCTCTCTCACACAAACACACATGCAAACACACGCAGACACACACAGCATCACAGAGAGGTCAGTGGATAAAGTGCATCCCCCCAGATATCTGACATTTTCTGTGTGTTGTGGTTTTTACTGGAGGATATGAGTTGAGTCTCTGTTATGTGGGGACAGAAGGCCCCAAGGGATGATAGAGGTGGGGTATGGAAGGAATGGAGGGTCAGACACTCAGTGGGTTGGCCCATGAGAGAAGACAGAGAGACTTGTGCGTGGATGTGTATAAATTAATGTGAATTGTTGTATGTGTAGATGAACCTTTGTGTCTTTCAAACCACTTGTTACTTCTGTACTTCAGTTCAGAAATGCAGACACAACACATGATGCACACACACACAAATATATGGTTTTAGACCTACTTCTTTGCATGTATTTTCCTTCCCTTGCATCTTCAAAATAAAAGCGCACATGAATGAATAATGAAGAGGTTGCTATTTTGGAGCCAATGTTAACATCCATTTTAATTGCATCCTATTTATAAACTTCAAATAAACTCTCTGAAACCTTGTTGCTTCCTCAGACTCAGGGTTTCCATAGCGACACAGTGCCTCTTAAGTCCTGATGTTCAGTTGGGAAGAACCAGAGAGACAATGGAGACACTCAACTGTAACCAGGGATACAGTACTGGATAGCTGGCAGTCTCATCTCTCATCACACACACAGATTGACATGAAGAGTACAGTTAACCAGAATTTGACAATATGTGCAGAAAACACAAGTGACTGAATTTCAGTCAAATTTCAACTAGAGGTTAATGATTTCTTTTCATTGAATCTGCACCGTGCAAGAAACAGTGCTTGTGTGTAATATAGACCAAAAGATTCATTGCAAATTACAAAAAAGTACAAAATATTGAGGCTGGGAATGTGCACTTTAACTCTCAAATCATTAACTTGATTACAAAACAATTTTCATATGCACAAGGTTGTAAAGACCGTTAAGATGTTTAATAGTAAAGACGAGTCCCAGTTTGTCTCGCTTTCTTACATTATTTTATCCTTGTTTGTCACCAGCTTCACCTTTTGTTGTGAATAAGCTGCCAATATGAAGGATTATTCCCTGATCAACATTCCTGGAGATGGGTTTGCTGGTGGAAATAACTGGCTTAGGCCAGACATAGAGGTACACATAGGTTTGATGTGGTGTCAGCAATACTTTTTTGTTTTTCTTTCCCACCATAATATCACAGCTGGTTTACTGACTCACTGACTGAGAGAGATTCAAATGATACGCTGGTCACATGGCCCAGCTAACACCAGATGAAGCTACATTTTATTATTACTTTTTTTTCCCACCCCATTCATTCACTCCCCTCCTCCTGCTCTGGCAACAGTACCAAGGCTAAATGCCACAGAGGAAGAACTAGCCATATCAACGCTGGCCCGAGGCGAGCTGCTGGAGCATCACTACTGAATAACTGCCTAACACAGCCAGGCCTGGTTTGCTACTATGGAAGACACTGCCTGAGGATAGAGAGAGAGAGAGAGAAAGGAAGAGCAAAAGAAGGGAGGTAGGAGGAGGGAGGAAATATGCTAAGGAGCCAAGGGGGCAATTTCACTGTCTTATGGTATTTAATTCAGCTAAAATGCCCTGAGAGAGAATTAGAGAAGCTGGCTGTACATCTGCTGGCAGAGCTTTAGCACCTGAGGTCTGCAGGGAGGTTAACAGTAAAAAACAGATTTGTCCTCCACTGTCCGTCAAGGTGCTTGTCTTTGTCCTCAATGTATGACTAGCTAGAGCAAGAATATTGGTGCAAGTTATGCTAAATCAATTTAGAAAGAATGAATAGAACATAATTTTTTTTTAAATCTTTAGATGGTAATTACTACAGCAGTCAGGAAAGTGGATTGAGGCGGTTTCAAAGCCAATACTTTAATGAGCTCTATTCTGTCACAATAAAATCCTTTTCGAACAGGAGAAAGAACGTCTGCAGTTCAAAGTGCCAGCTGCAGCTCTCAGTTGTCTGAAAATGTTGACCATGGAGGAGAAGAGAAGGTGATCCATCACAGTCTGAGACAGACCAAAAAAGACCCCAAATTTATGGAATATTTTTCACAATTAAAAGATTAGGAACTAATGTCACCTTTATAAATATTGAAAAATTTCATCACTATTTAACTTTTTAACTATTTACTAGAATTGTGGAATGTAGAATTACTTTATATTATAGGAACAACTTGGCAAAGACTTGGCATGATTTCAAATGTAGCTTACCTGCTTTAGTACATGTGATGAAAACCAATTTTCTACAAAGTTTACATTGACACACTTTTCATTTATACATCATATTTTTATTTATTTATTTATATAAGTCTTGAAGTTCTCTATGATAATAGATGAAAAGATCCTTCATAAATGTTGACCTCAAAACTGGCAGTTGCTCAAAAACAATGTACCTGTAGAGGTTACTTTCACCTTAAATAAACTAAATATTGATAATCTCATTAAAAACATAAATAAATAAATATCACTGAGACATACAGTAATTTGCATTTTCAAGTGTTTATGTTTATGTGTAAAACTCTGGCAGGCTAGTTCAGCTTGTTTACTAAAATGAAGATGATGACAGGAAAGTTAGCTTTACCCGTAGAGTCAAACTGACCACATATATGGAAAATAAGCCAGGTTGAAATATACCAACGTTTTCCTTCAAGGTCAAGCGGCAAACATAATAAATATTCTTTATTAGGTGCAAATAACCCATGCAATGTTATTGCCATAGACAATCCTTCCTGATTTGGCCAAATTACCTGCCAAATCAGCAACATAGCCAACGTGGTCCCATCACAGGACACATAACCACCCTGACCTAAATTGGTTTTCATGGTTGCCGCTAGCCAAAGCGACGCTGAGGTGCTCAAGGGTGATGTGGGATTTTACAAAGTGGTTTCTTAGTGGCAGAGTCAGCGTTACTTAGGACAAAAAAAAGAGACTAATGTTACAACAGAGACCAAAAGGACAATAAGCAAAAAACTGCAGAATCAGACTTTTCAAACTGAAAGTGGAATCCTGAGCGCTACCTGCAACCAGTAAAACCAATGTGCTCATTTGGGAAAGTCAAAAGCACTTAGAAAAGATAGAAGAGAAAGCTCTCAGTCAATTGGCCACTGATGGATAGAAGGCCTACCTATAGCAATCATCAGGTCCAAAGGTGAAATGGACGTAGTGAACTCTGAAAAGCAGCTGATGAGACTTCCTGTGATTCCACATTTTAGGCATTTTTCAATGTTCCGATCCCAGGCACCCTGCAATGAGTGGGCAGGTAAGTGTTTTGTTCTTTGCTCAGAGGCACTTTGACAGGTTAGGTCCACTACAGGGACTGAACCCGCAACCACTTTGTTCCTGGTTGGACAATGTAACCTCTTAGTAACAATGGCAATTAGAGAGACAGTGACATTTATAAAATAAAAGATACCGTGTAGTGATTAAAATGTCAAGTCCCCACTGGTCGCTCCGCTAAGAGGCTCTCACAGTATTCTCATGAAACTGCAGGTTCTTTCTGCAGCATCACTGTGTGCTTCCATGATCAACGGCTACATTTACTGTGCTTTAAAACTAACTCATACCACACAGTGTGAATATTTGGCTTACAAATAAGCGATGCTATCTGAAATCAAAGCAGTTTTAGTTTGATCCTCTACCGATGTTGCTTGAAACAATCTGGTATTTTTATTTTTGTGGGCGTAAAAGTGAGGAAGGCTGTGAAATGGAATAATTAAGACCATTTCTGTTTCCAGGTAAGCAATGCCTCACCTCATAGCCACAGAGTAAAACTGAAGTCTAATCAAAGTTTGGAAATTCTGATTATGCATGAAACAGTTTGGACACTTTTCCAAAAAAGCACTGTACTAATGAACATTTGAAATTTAGCTGCACAGGACTTTGGATTTGTTTAAACTGTTCACTTCATGGAAAAACTGGGTCGAGATAAGAAAATAAGAACTCTCCTTCCAACAGCAACTCCTTTTATTGTTTTTTTAACCTAAACATTGAACCCAGATAGCAAGTAAAATATTGTGGTTATAAGGTGAAAGGTGTGAGTGTGTGCCATTACCAAAGAGGGGTGAACACACTCACTTTATCGTAATGATGGCCTGGAAGTTGGTCGTTCTATCACTTAGGTCCAGATGGAAATATTTCAACAACTATAAAATGGATTACCATGAAATTTGGTATAGAAAGTCATGATCCCTAGAGCATGAATCCTACAGATGATTATGGGAATCTACTGACTTTATTTACTAGTGCCACCATGAGGGTGACATTTATTTTTTAGTGAAATGCCTCTACAGCTATTGGACAGATTGCCATGAAATTTGGTACATAGTGCAGCACTTGAATTCTAATAACCCAGTTATCTCCTGCAGACAATTAGCTCAAAGCATTGCTGTTCCTAAGCATAGCCTCACAGAGCCAATAACATGAATGTAGCCTCAGTATTATTGATGGATAAATAAATGTTTAAAAAATGTTTAACACTGCACTTTACACACTGTAAGTGCACACAGTCAGCTTTGCATAGATCACCTGTCAGCTATCGGGCATAGTCGTACATTTTCAAAGATTGACTGAGGCCATGCAAGATGCATGAGGGTGTGTTGGTGTGTGGGTGTATGAGTGTGTCCTCCTTATGCCATCAAAGGTTTTTGGTGGGCGCCGCAAGGCTCCACCATTAGCACAAAAGAGACAGGAACTGGCTTCCCCCCCATTTATGACTTCCCCACCTCAAATGAGGGTCAGGTGGTCTTTTCTCAATCTGCACGGAAAGAGGAGGAGGAAAGTGGCAGGATGAAAAGAGAAAGAGGAAGTGAGGCGAGTGCTGCCATTTGTGGAAATAAAAGGGAATTGCTGATACAGAGTTGCCCATCAATATTGAGCAGGCCTGGACCAGGAAGCTGCTCTTGGTTTTGTTGAATAGTCAGTGTGGATGAAATGCTTTCTCAAACAAGGAACAAAAAGGGATTCCAAAACTAGGAATTAAAAAACGGTAAAACATCCAAAAACTGAGTGACATTTTTTATGTGATGAGTACAGTGCTTAAAATTACTTGATACAGAAAGTTTACAGTGTTATAAATAAATATTTCAGAAGAATCCTTGTTCTGATATACCAATACACGCAGTCTTTATGGTAATGTACAAAGCTAATATGAACAACATGCCTCATATAATGTGTATAAATACACAGTTTTTACATTTTGTATTACAAATTTCATTCCTACAAAAAATAAAAACGTAAACACTCTAAACAAATATATTTCAATAACTTTTATTTTATTTTTTCTATACCAAAATAATATCTCACAAATGACTGAATATCCTATCCAATCACTAATCTTCATCCTTATCCTTTCTCTCTTGTTTCTTCTTTTCCATCCTCCTCCTCCTAATTCCATTTCCCCCATCACTCTTTCCCTTTCCATCTTCTCTTTTTCCTTCCTGATCCTCCCTTGCTCTTCTCATTTGCTCTAATTAACCACCACCTATCCTGCCATAATCTCTCTCTCCAACCAGTTCCTTTCCATGATTTGCTGCTCATACTTTCAATCTTCCACCAATACCCTCTTCTATCTCCTCTTACTCATCTCTCCACTGAACTATTTGGTGAAGACTTTTAGGTTATGGCTTTTCAAAGCTTGCCTTAAGTCTGAGAGAGCACATGAATTTCAAAGGCCAATTTAAGACCAAGAACAAGGGATCTGGCTTCATAATGAGGATACTGTTCACACTGAGAGAGGACATGATGGTGTCCTTTAACTCCCAATAGCACTAAAGGGAAGCCTGCCTCACTGCAAAACTGTTACCTAGCAAATGCCACTTGATGACCCATCTGCTGGCCCAGAGGAAAATGAAAATTAAATTTTTGCTTTGTTTGTCACATTAGTTGCAAATTACCCACTGACGCCACCCTCTTGCAGTGCAATTGTTCATTAAGTTTACTAGAACGACAAACGGATAGAACGAGAAATATATTTTAACTGAGCTGGAACAATCGTCACAGGCAGAAACCGATAAATGATGATGGCAATAGAGTCTCCTGTTTGCGCCTCATTCTCTGACAAAATGGCTGTAAAATAACAAGGTGGCAATTTTCGTCACAGATTCTTTCTGTCCAAGGAGAAGCCACATGGCTTAAACATTTGATCTGCCCATTAGATAGAAGACAGAACAAAAGACCTAGATTTACATTATTCATGCACTCACACATGACTACCTTACTTATTATGCATTCATTACATTTCAAAATGAATTGGTGCTGTATATCAAACCATCTTGCTCAATATTCATTCATCTTGCTCAAGTGCACTGCAACAATATTTGATGAAGAAGGCATTAGCTAATCGCACAGCTCCCATCAGGTCTGGGGATTCAAACTGGCAGCCACACAGTCATAATGCCCACATCTCCATTCTCTCCATTACTCCTTAAAATAGGTGCCAAGTGAAGAAAATATGCGATGGACTCTGGAGAGGTCAGCTGGTTATGAATGTAAGCTGACTAACTGGTGAGTGTTGCTACAGAAACACACAGATTTCACAAAAGCTACAACACAGATGTGAATGTCTACTATTTTCACCTTTATTGGGTTGGCAGCAACAACAAAACTATAGCCTTAGACAAAATTTCAAAATAAAAAAATAGATACTGTGTAATTTAACACACTCTGCCTCCTACTCAAAACATCAGCAGCCTAGTTGATTTAACACGAATGGGTGCGCCATATCTTTGTCAGAATTTGTCAGATTTTTTGGCTGTACAGCAGATTAAAAACAGATACACACACTTTATATACAGTATACTCATATACAGTATATTGTGTAAAGATTTAAACATAACTTAATAAATAAATACATACCACTCTGTAATTTACTCAGTAATTCTTTTTACTAAAAGCCCCAATCAATGCACTTGAAAGTAAGACAACTTGTTTAAACAAGAAAACAGTTTTGATTCTCTACCACTTCAGGTTGGTCAGTATAATACAGACACATATAAACTATTTCTTTTTTAAATATTCATTCTGTGACTCTTGGATTTTTGAAACTTTGAGCCATGACACGCATTTCACATAACCTGCTACAAAAAAAAGAAAAGGAAAAAAAGAAAGGCCCACTGAAAGAATGAATATTTGTGCAACTTTTGACTGTAATACTGTAATCTCCACTTCCATGGAATATTCCAACTTACCTTATATGGTAACAACTGAGCTACTTTATTTTAGGCTATTACATAATTTTGCTTTCTTCTTGCTTATATGTTGTTGTTTGTTTGTTTTGTGAACATAATACAGCACTAATTGAGATCCTATACATTTCTTCTACTACCCCACTGCACTATGCTCCAAAGGAGCACCAAAAACACAAGCTATCAAAATAAAAATATATTATTGTAAGTTTAGTATTTGACACGGCTATTCTGTGGTTCCCTACGGTTGCCAGGTGATATAGCTATAAAAGGGAATTCACAAGACTTAGATCAGATAGTGCCCACTTGAAGGTAGATGTCAGATCGACTGTGATAAATGAACTTGCCCCATTCTTGGTTCAAGTGGGAACCCCTCTGAACTTATCACAAAGTCATAGAAAACTAAATCCAATGACAATGTACCTTCAGATGTGTGCACAGTCACAAGGTATGTTCATGTAGCTGGAAAATGTTTTTAAAAAGTGCAGCATGTCCATGTAACGATAATTCATTCTCAACTTATTTTTTCACTTTTCCTACAAAATACATCTTTAGGCACGTATACAGAACAATCTGTAATGCATTAAAGCTGCATAAAGCAATATTCTTATACTAACTCCTGATTATATTAAAGGGCGATGAATGGTAATGATCCCACTGAGAATCAACACCCCATATTGCAGCTTTACACAGCTGATTTTACCTCACTGACTTGGTTATCTTAGTTGTCTGAAGCAACCAAACCAAAACAATGCTGGCACATACAGTAGAAGCCATGGGCAGCCACTCCTAGCACGTGATTATTTCAAGATGACAGTAGGCTACCTGCCTCATGCGAAACTGCTGAGAGCCAAAGTAAACAAGTGGCTGGTCAAGAAAGTAGTGCCTGTAGATGTTGTGTTTCTATTGTTTGTGTTGGTTTAACAAACCTTGGTTTGATAACACTATTGTATTTACATTCATCAAGTGGCCAGAAAGACCCTACAATGAAATGCTCATACAGTTATATGTCTGCTGAATCTGTAAGTAGCAAATTGCTTGCTAAAATGCCACTAAAATGTAATGAGCTAAAGGCTTATTATATTAGAGTCTTTCTGCCCCTAGTAGTCAAAGTAGTCAAAATCACTTCATGCAGCTTTAAAATGAGGAATGACTTACACTGGGTACTGTTAAGCAGCATAGAATGCATTTACAATATCAAGGGACTAGGTTTGTTGTGTCACTTGGTTTCTAGCATGAACAAACACACTACAAGCAAGGCCTAAACCACAGATGACACTACCACATGAGCAAAGAGGGAAATCAGTAGAAGTCATTGGCTATAGTACGTGGCTGGCTGTATTCATATGAAATGAATTATGCTTTGACACTGATCCAATGATCAAGGGACTGTACAAGGTAAATCGACTGGAATGACTATACTACTGTGAGAATCATTACCAAAGGCGGTCTGTAGGTTGTTTTAACAACACACATCATCTGTACTTTGTATATCAAAAGCCCCAGACTGGGGAACAGTCTTCAGATTTTACCAAGCTGGAATGTGCACAGTAAAAGAACTTAAGAACTATAAACTTTTAGCAGTATGGAGTTAACTTTCCATCCTTAAGAATAAACCCACAAACAATCCATTCAGGACTTAAATGAAGGACATTTCTAACACTTATATTCTACCCTTCCTGGCACCTGTCATCTGTTGCTTGGGCACAAACATCATTAAAATAGATAAGGGAAATCCAAGCAGCCCAGTAATTAATTTAATGTTAATTTTACCCCAAATTTAGTTCCCAGTTAGGTTTGACCTTGTGAGAAGTGCACACCAAGTACTATGTTTGTTCAAAGAGCATTAAGAAGACATTCAGGCCTGTATTTTGATGGCAGTAACTTTTCATGTTTATCAGGAAAAGAATTTATACAGCTGAAAGAGAGTGGAACAAATTAAAAGTTATGAGGGTTATCCAGCCTGTAGTTTAACAACCCACCACAAGATAAGCTTCTGATAACCTTGAACCTTTAACACAACAAAGCATGTAATTTCAGATCAGTTAAGTTTTAACCTCACAGCAACCTCCAGACAGATCAGATCACATTAACCTGAGCCCCTGTCCACCGCTACTGGGAAATAAAATCCACTACAACAGTCAGCAAAGATAAGTGTGTCACTGTAGCAAAGCACCCAAAACCAGTCTACATCCTCAGATCTAAACTCCCTTGGAGTTTACCTTTATGTGACATGGACAAGTTTGTGAGTGGGCTAAAAGTAACGTCAAGGAGGTGAATCTAAAAATAATCATATCCTTAAGTCAGCTCATTTACAATATTCTGTTTCTAAAATAAAATTGTATAAATTTCACTTTTTCACCTTTTTCCATATCAAATATTAATATTAAATTCATAATTATATAATGCCATTTTATTTAGTCAATTCTGTTGTTTGTTCTCTATACAATATATGTGTGTTTATTTGCTTGTTAGAAATGGCTGTCATGAGCATTAATGCATCAAAATGTTAGCAGAATACTCATAACACAGCAATATCAGGAATGCCAGTGATGGGCTATTCTATGAGAGCAAGGGGGGACCTTGGGAAAAAAACTCTAGGTAGTTATCTGCTGAGAGCATCGGTTCACTGCACCCAATATACCGGCCTTAGTGTCAACCCCATACATCCTTTATCTGAATTGTCGAAATAAGGTGGGGTTTTTTTTGTTTTTTTCGCAGGGGTGCACCAATCACTTGGTGACCAACCATAATCGGTTGATATTTAAACTGGTAAACAATGAAGGCAGCATGTCATCTGTGGAAAATCTGATACAGATCCACATTATATGTTATTAACAATATTAACTCAAGTGAATACTTGTATGCATCCCCGTTTTGGGGATCTTAACTTCTTTTAAAAGATTTTGAGACTCCTCTTACAAGTTTAGATAGTTTTACAGTCCTTGGTCTAATCTTGTGATGTAAGTATGTTTTGCAAAACTGTTTATGTATTGAAATTTTACATTATGTACCATGTTTTGCAGAAGGTCTAAATAAACAAGTCTATCCACAACTAACTGTCAGATCATCAATTGGCAAATCACTCTATCAAGAGAAAATAATGTAGAACACCTGACTGGTACATCTTGATTTTTTTTTTTTTGCATCCCTCTCCTGTTCACTTGCTCACATCATGTTTACAGACGCAACATGAACTACATTAGCAGAAAATGTACTGCTCACTTTCCTCTAGAAAACAGTCAAGGCCGTATGCCATCCATTATTCATCAGCAGTATAATGGCTGTCATCATGGTCACTGTGTGTGTTTATACAGTTAAAAAGTCATATATCCACTTGCAACCTTTAAACAGGTTTGTGAGGACAAGTAAGTGTAGGTTATCTTGTCTGTGCTAATGACAGTCATAGATGGTACAGAGACATCGAATATAAGGTCGATCTATTTCACAACCACTAGCAAAATTTAACAGGCATGAAATAGTGAGGTCACATTTGATGTCTGAGGAAATATGAGGAGCTTACAGTTTTGTCTTCCCACTATGTCTGACTGGGCGGATGACATACAATGAGATGTGAAGGCTAAGAAAGCCACAGGAGACTACTTTTTATGTGATGCACAGCTAAGTCACATACTGTAGAATAAAAGCAACTGCAAAGCGCCACTCTCTTTAAATCTCTCGTTTTGACACTGCACCCATCTCCTTGAAAAGCTTGTAATGCAATAAACCATGGTTTATTGTGACCAAGGCAATGTCACTGGTGTCAGCTGATACAACAAAAATCATTTTCATTTGTTTAAGCTCTGTCAATTTATCTTAAAGTTAACTAACTGCAAAGCTTGTTAAGATTTATGTTGCCCATTCGTAGATTCCAGCAGTATCCTCATCATGTCATCCCTTCAGATAGAGCACGAGTTTGCCCTCTTCCTTGGTTTAGGCTCCCCAAAGTCCCTGTCATCAGCCGCGCAGTGGCTGAAAGAGCAAATTGTCTGTGAGAGCCTACGCATGCCCAGGCGGAACACACTATTAGACAGGCTGTAGATGACACAGTTGCAAAAGCTATTGCTGATGGCGAGCCAGGTGGTGATGAAGGAGAGGGCAGGACTATCAAGCACATGGGAGCTCTCTAGCAGGAAGTAGATTATGTAGGGCAGCCAAAGCATATAGAAAACACTTGTGATGCGGAAGAGCACCATCGCATATCGCCGATCTGGTCCATGCCCTCCGTGATGTCCACTGCTACCCCCCTCTCCAGCCTCCATCTCCTGGCTGGGGAAACGTGCCCGCCGTTCACTGATCTCCCTGTTGTGCTGCTGGCAAATGCGAAATATATGGTAATAGGTAAAACAAACCACAAGTGCAGCAGGTGCATAGAGCAAACACACCACAAAGCCTGTGAAGAGGGCAGAGGTGGGCCAAGAGTGAGCACACCACTCAAAAATGTCTCCATGATAGCCTGGCTTGCCCCACCCAAAGAAGGAGGGCAAGAAAACCAGACTAGAGTAGACCCAGATTAGGGTGATGCAGCCTCGTAGTCGGCAGGGAGTCACCAGCTGGTTGTACGATAGTGGTTTAGTTATGGCCAGGTAGCGGTCCACACTGATGCAAGCCAAGCAGGCCATAGAAACACTCTTCAGAACAGAGATGACATAGCTGAAGACCTGACATGTGATCGGTTCCTGGACTCCTGCTGGGTAGTGGAGCAGAGACAGGGTGGGCACCAGGCAGCTAAGACCCACCAGTAGGTCAGCGTAGGCCATGGTCTGGATGAAGTAGCTTGTGGTGTAGTGGTGTAGCAGAGGGGCACAGTGGAACACAAAGATCACAGTCAGGTTCCCCGCAATAATAAGCACTGTCAGAAGTACAATGACAGCAGTCTCCAAGACACAAGCTTCAAGGCCTTCGTTAAGTCCCCATCCCAAGGGACAAGAGTGGTTGGAGGCCCTGCCAGGAAAGAAGTCTCCATGGCTGCTGTTGGCAGTGAGCATCGGATCCGTTGTCAGTTCAGACTGGTTCATTGTTCTGGGCGCTATCCAGGTGGGTCAGGTTTGTGATGTGCCACCCGTAAGGCAGCTGGCCTGAAACTGGAGAACTGCCTGCCCCCCACCCGTTCTACACCGGGTGTCTGCAGGCTCCTTCAGTTAATGGAGCTCAATACTCTCTTGCACACTCACTCTCTCTTTCACCTTACTCTCACATAGCTGGGTCTCAATCAAATGAACACTGACTGGAGGAAAATCAATACAGCCTCTGGGAGGGTAGGACAACCTGTTTAGCTCTCCTTTTCCAATCACTCATGGTTAGTGAAAGTAGTGGGTGGGTAACAGTCAGGAGTAGAGAGGAAAAATAGCTGTATTCCTTCAGTAAACCTAAAGCAGGGTAGCATTAATGCTGTGGCCAGCATCTATGCCAAAGGCGAATTTCTCTGCTGCTTTGCCTGCCAGTCTGTGGCCTCATCTCCTGATTCTAATGAGGGTTGCCACTGGGAGGCTGAGGGCATAAGCTGTCCTCACAAGGGCAAAGTGTACAGAAGATGTTAGGGAGGACACCATATGAAGAGGTTAAAGCATAAAGCAAAGCACAATGCTTGTCTCTCTTGACAGATCCTCATTGGGTATCAAGTAAGTCAGCAGCAAATGGCTCCTTTTTGACACCTACAGATCAGACTGAATTTCAGGGTGCAGTTACGTTTCAAAAAATACATTTTAGGTAACCATTGCTTTGAGGGAAGAAAGCTTCTTGGGAGTCCCTCTTCTTGTATACCAAAGTCTGGAGAATAAATTACATCCATCTCTGCAAATCAAATTTTTAATAAATTCAATCCAATGTTTCACTGGGTGCCAGTGTGTTTACTATGTAACAGCGGGCTTCCCTTATTTTGGTGGTCCCCTGGTCAGTGTCTGGAGCCCATGTATGCCCAGCTATTGTCTGAATCAAAACACAGACACAGGCTAGAACAACATGGGGATCTCCGCAGGAGATAATGTCACAGCTCTCTCAGCACACATGGCGCTGGGTGGAAAATGTGTTTACAAGGCATCGCTAGGCAAAATGAGGTAAAAAACAAGACCGTCAAAATGTCTAGATGACTTTAAATCCAAATGACGACTTTAAATCCAAATGAGCAAACTTGCCTCTCAGTGTTCTGGACTGCAAGTTGCGGAATACAAAAAAATGTAAACGTCCTGTAGCTGATGAAAGTGTTGAATGTCAGACTCCCATGCAGGCAGGTGGAAGGACTCTCCTGGAGCAATGAGAGGCCAGCTGATTAACTCAGCGCTCCACTCACTTCGACTCCTCAGCAATCCTATGGCAGACACTTGCAGAGAGGGGTGTGGGGATCAATTGGCAATCGACTTATTTATCCCATAAACTTGTTACTTGCATTTTTGTTGTGACGTTTTAAAGCATTCGCGGGAAGGCGTAGCACCTTCACCTCAAGTGCTTAATGCAACCACAGATTTTCGAACTTGCCTTAGTCCTTTGAAGTATGCGCTGTGTTTAGTTGTAGAGGTATGGGGTCCTACAACTCCTCCTACAATATGTCTGTCGCCCTGAACAAAACACTGGCAGCGCAACAAAAGGGAAATCCACTCTAGCAGCATAAAGAAAAGACCAAGTCCTAGTCGGAGTCCCAGTTTTAAGCACTGTCCTCTGCAATCGTCCCCCCTTTAATTCCATTAAACAGGACAACCCATGTTTTTAAAGAATAAATCCTTAGATCCTGGCATACAGAAAGAGATGAATGCAATGCATCTGTCAAAAGCAGCGAGTAAAAAGCAAGAAAAAAAAAAAGATGACTGCGCTGATGGAAATGAGTAAAAATCTGCAGCGAGGGAAGCGAGGGGACGAAGAGTCCCTCAGCCCTGGTGCAGTGAGAAGGAGAGATGCTATGACTGGCTTACACTTCCCTCCCTCCCTCTCCACACAATCTCTCTAGCTTGCACACTCAATCTCTCTCTCTTTCCACACAGACACACACACACACACTTATACAAACCCTCCCTCTTTCTCACTCTCCCTCAGCTTCTCGCTCGTTGCCCCGCCTCCTTCCATCCCAGCTGCACCTGAGGCTCCGTGCCACATTATTCTGTCTCTCACACTGGCTTTCTCCCAGAGGTAAATTTGGATACATTTCCTATTTACATATTACTTACTCGACAGACTATTACTCTCTCACAGTATATTTTCTATTAACTAAAGCGCACCTCCCCCAACCCCCACTTTTTCCCCTTGTCTTTTTCAGTCCAACTTCTTCCTCTCAATCTCCCATCCTCAGCATGTTTTAAAAGAAAAAACTTTTCAGTCATGCATAAAAACAACCAAGAGCATTGAAAATATAACATGAGATAAAAACAAAAGAAATTAAATAAATAAATAGAAAAATGTACATTTTTTATAACATCCTTGTGAGTCACTCGTTACACTGTCTACTTTGGGGGCGAAAGGAAAGACAATTCTTGTTAGTGTCAGTGGTCATCAGCCTCAGCTTGCCACTTCCATAAATACATTAGTATATAATTGTTACAGGATGATATAAATATAAATGTATACAGGATGACACTCAACCTACACAATCCCATGGAAGATCCTGGAGGACTAATCTGAGTAAAATTAGCTCTCTCCCTTATCCAACCAGATAAGGATACTTCACTTATTCTTTATATAACCAACAGCTTAGCACAGATATGCCTGCCCCTTAGTTACAGTTGCCCAGCATTTCGGCCAGTTGGGAGCATCCTCTGACCAGCGGATGATTAAAAGGATCAAGTGACAGCAAATTGGCTAAGAAGAAGGGCAGATGGAAAGAAATTGTCGAGCACAGTGGCTGCGCAGGAGTATGTTGCAAAAAAAAAGAAGAAATTTCATTCTTTTTTCTTTTGTTTTTACTATTAGAACCTACTGGAGGCAATAAGGAGTAGCTGGCTGTGAGCAGGAAGGAAAGTGCCTTCTTTGGAAAACAACACTGCACCTGGCCTTTTCCAGGAAGAGTAGAGTGCTTTGATTGTTTGGGAAAAAAATATGTTTGAAAGGAACAAACATGACAAGAACTAAGCCAATGGTACAGGAGGTGGGGTTTCACACTATGTAGACAACAACAAGCAGAAAAGAAATTAGTGGCTAAATTGACCATGATGAACCAGTGAGTGGCACTGCTGCTTGTACATTTAAATCTGCACACTAAAATATGGACGTTTTGTCAGCCTACAAAGTATACTGCCAGTAGATGGACAAAGGAAAATGTGCTACTTTTCTAAAAAGCAAAGGAAGGTTTCAGAGGAAGAGCCTTTCACAGACAGTGGCTGAACCAGTACCCATCCTTGAGGAAGATGTAATATGATGTAAGAATATTATACAGGAAAAGGTAGCATGCAGCCAATCCAATTTTTGACACATTACCTGTTTATGACTGAATATTCAAGCCAATAAAAACGCTTTACAAAGACTCATTGACTTTAAATATGGAGGCAACAGCTGGTAAATTTTAACGTTAAAGTATGAAGTTAAATCTTGGTATAAATGTTTAATTCTTTCACAAACTATGTCCATTACTATCTGTATCTGCAAATCAGGTAACCCTAGCTATAATTATGAAAGTGTTTATTTTAATAATATTCAGAATACAGAATACTACTTTATATTTCTGTATTTTGTTTGCAATTTTTCTAGATTGTCTTGATTGAAACAGCCATTCACAACCTCACTTAAAAGTGTAAGACCATACAACAGTTATATCACCTTAATGTCTTGTTCAAAGTTGCAAAGTGAGATGGTGAAAATGAACATGGACAACATGAGATGCATGTGATGACGGCACTTCTGTAAGATGTTAAAGGTGATTTTTGATCTAAAAGAAGCAAACCAAACTTCTTAACTTTGAATACCAAGTGAAGCCAAAGAGGTAAAAATGACTAAAGTAAAGTGGAATATATCCCTTTAAGGTTTAATACAGTTTCATTCAATGTGACTGTGAACTGTCCAAGTACCTCATGCAGAAAGATGACTCTTTAATTGTCATGGAGACCAAATAATCTTGAGTGCCTGTGTCGGTTAATTTGGTCATTCAAGGGAAATAGCATGATGGAAAAAACCCCAAAAAAAACCCAGAGAGACGGGTCAGAACGAGAGGAAAAATAAAAAGAAGAGACAAAGTGAAGCCTAAAAAAAGTTCATGTAGACGGTTCTGCTGTCACTATGGAGGGAGCCAGTCAATGGAGATCTCTCAGCACAGTGCTCTTTACCTTTGGAGGTGGACACTGATGAAAAACACGACCAGAAGGCCACCGTTAATAATTCATTCTGCTCCAAAACAAAGCCAGCGGGGCCACTTGGAAACAAAGGTGGAGGCTGATTCACCTTTCACTGCTTCCCAGCATCCCACCCTCCTCCACCACTGGGCTCCTGCTGATTCTAGTCTCAACAGCAAAGCATTATCATAAGCACGGTGTTTACATCTGCATTGTAGGCCTTCAGTTGATGGGCTTATTAACAGTGACTTACAGAATAACTTACAGAGAAGCAAAGAGGCATGTAATTCATCATCTTGTTCAAGGACTTTTCACCAGGACATGGTGAGTAAGTAACTAAGTGAGTAAAGTTTATATGTGCAGCATCTTTCTAGGACAAGTGTTTCATAGCTCTCAATCAATAAAATCAATCTATAAAGATGAAACAAATGACAAACCTCACAATTAAACACGAAACACGAAAACGTCAATCCAAGGCCTGTCCTGTACGAATAATGGTGTCTACACTGATTTTAACAATTTTAACATAAAGGTTATTACAGAACCTGGGCTTTCAGTCAGCAATCTTGGTTTGAATGTTGACCAGGGAACAGCCAGTATGTGAGCCCTTTATGTACCACATTATAAGGTCTGCACAAAACCTACATAGGCTCCAAGATTGAAACTTCCAGAGAAGCAGGTAAAAAAAAAAAGGGTGAGAATGGTCTTTCCTTGTTGTTGTTGACATCTTGTGATGGAAAGAAATAAGTAAATATGTGCAATAATTCACAAGTGAGGGAGAAAGCTTCCCTAAAGTTGGAGATATTATAGCCTTTTGCAATGATCCAAATTACCAGCGGATGTCTACTGTCACACCAGTGGCAGTTCTTATGCAACCACTTGTGGGATGTTAGCCAAATTGTGTCTGAAGTCTCTCCAGTATTTGTCAGAGGTCCAGATTTCTTTTAAGACAAACTAAATTACCCTGGCCCAAGGCTGGTCTTGGTGCAAGAAGCTTGTAAAATCCACTTCTTTGCCTTGATGTGATAAAACAGCAATGACGAGATGCAAGAACGCAAATATTCTTCAAATCTTGGCGAAATGCAGACCTCCAGTGCTGTCCATTTCTTTATCTTGTCTTGCTCACATCAGTCAAGTTGTGTTTTGTAAGACTCTAAGACCCTGTCATAACCTCGGGTACTGAGCATACAAGTACTGTCTGCTTGTCTGAGGAGTAATGGATTATAATTAATCACAATTAATCAAGTCATGACATTCTTAATTAATAATGCATAATCATGGCAACACAGAATTTTGTTACGCTTGCTCTCTGTGCATTGGTGAATTGCTAACTCCACATTAGTGGGCATTTTATTTTTCATTGCAACAATAATAAATTGGGGTACAGCAGTGTTTCTCAAATAGTGGGGCGCGGCAAGGCGCCGAAGGGAGTCTTGAGAGGCGGGGCCGCCTGTACACAGTAAAAAGTACAGAAGTACAAAGTAAATGCAAATGTTATGCACTTTTCATCCCTTCTGATAAGCTAAAATATAAGCAATATTGTTGCAAATTTTGCACAAAAAAAAACAAATGTTAAAAAGTCATATACAGTGGTGCCTTAAACGTGACGGAGCTGGTAACTCATATTACTCGTATGTCAAATCAATTTTACCCACTGAAATGAATTGAAATGCCATTAATCCGTTCCGGACCCCCCAAAAACACCGCAATTTTTTTGTTACATGTTTTTAAATAAGAAAAATGTACTTATAAATAAAGAATATTGTATAAAATTATTTTCGATATTTCGATAATTTCTTTCTTTAATTCAATGCACATCATCCGCTTCTTCTTCTCAGCACTGTCCTTTGCACTCACTTTCTTCGGACCCATGGTTGGGAAAAATGAAGTTTTGCAAAATAACTGAAAGCACAAATGTGAGCACAACATGGATGCTTCCACTGCGAGCTGACCGCTTAAAGTGAATGACTGAGACTCGGGATGCTGGGGTGTCCGCCATCTGCTAACGGTGGGATATCTGAAACTTGCTCGTAACTTCAGTTTTAGCTCTCAACTTAAAGCAAATGAAAAAATTTCTGTCCCCTGGGGGGGTATGACAGAAAATAATGGCACGTGATAGCAAAGGGGCCTATACTTACAGCCTGTGCTGTTCCACTTTTTTACAGCACAACTGGAACTCATTATATTATTAGTATTTTGAAGCTGATTCCAATATTATTCTTTGTAAGAATGTAGGTGTTCAGCTTTGACTAGCTAACTTTACAAACAGTTGTTTGCGAGGTTGGCTATCTCAGAATTTCAGGTCATTTATTTTACCTAAAGGGAAAAATGTAAATGTAGCTGCTTCTGTATCTCTGATCACTGACAACCCTCTTGTCCAAGAGACTGGGGATTGAGATATGGAGAGATAAGTGGTTACTGGGGAAGATTAGAGCTTATTCACTGCCTGGATACAAACATCCAGCAAACACATCAACGGACCAACACTAAATCAACTTAGTAGGTAGAATTTATCAGTAGTTTTTGAGTAGTCAGTAGTGTGCAAAGCTTTGTCTAGATCCAGTTCCCAGGTGTAAGGAACTAAAGAGGAATAATCTGAAACAGTCAAAAGCACGGTTCCATTCAATAAAGACAGCTGACAACTGAGGGTGTGCGATATGACAATATTAGGTTGCGAATGATTTCAGTGTCTCCAGGATATACCTTTATAGAGAGACAGTGCAGTGCAGATCCTATTAGTTGCAATTCTATGGCTGATATGTGCATCCAAAGTTGTTCCATCCCTAGAGAAACACCAATAAACCAATAATAGCAAAGAGTTGGCAGTGCCTTAGACTTTTCCCCTCACCCTTTGATATGGCAACATAGCAGCATGGATGACAACATTGAGGAGTTCAACCTGAAAAGTATTCAACATAGCGGTCCCTATGTAATATGGAACAGGCCTGAAATTTCCAAAACCAACATGCCACAAACACCAGTTGCTGTATTTGCGGAGATCACAGCGATAATGTTCACGTGTAGCAACACGATAAACCTTTTTCCACCACCTCAAAAGAAAGCATCCAAAACAGAAAGTAGAAAGACAAATGGTGAGGGGATCCCACGTGAGTGCATAAACTACCATGATGCAGCCAAAAGCTACAAGGCCAAAACTAACAATTCGACATTTGAGAAAGGCACTCCAAAGATGATTATCATAAAATCTGCAGTACAACATGCCCAGCAGCAAACATTTTTCTAACACAGCCCATTACACAGCTGTACCCTAAATGCTGCAACAAGATTCAAGACAAAATTCAAAACATCCAGTTTTTCGCTACAAGTAATTTATATGATAAATGATGATGATAAATGGGCTGTTGTTTTGTTACTTTGTAGGGCTATATTTTTGAAATAGGTGTATTTATTTGGTTGTACAGTTCAGAAACTTTCAAAATAGTCATGAACGTGACAAAGAAAAAAAATCATGACACAGTACTTTTGTCATATCACCCACCCATAATGACAACAGTGCTAGCTGTAATGTCTGTAACATGATCATTTTTAGTAAGGGTGGTGTTAGCTTCCCTGCTCTGACTTCCAGACCGTAGTCTGGAAGCACAGAGATGTGTGTCTGCCTCCAAGGTCAGAGACGATAATTACTCACATCGGGCCCCCTTCACACCACCCAGCAGTTGGGACAAGAAGAAATGAGGCACTTCTGTTGGCTTTGGGTAGTTGCAGCATTTATTTATGCACAAACTGTAACCCCCACTGTACATTCATTAGCCCTGATAACTTCACAGCTAAACTTTCCTCTCCTCTGCTTGCTTACATCGCATTCAACATCACACTCTCTCTCACTCAACCACACACTCACTACATACCAACTATTCTCCCAATGAACTTTGCTACTTTAACTGTGGAAACAAGCAATTGCTGGTGTGCACAGTGCTGAAGGGCTGAAGGTCCCCACCTGCCTGAAGACCGCCACGAATCATCCCCATCCCCAAAACGTCCCACAGTGACAGGCCTGAATGACTATCGGCCGGTAGCCCTCACCCCGATAGTCATGAAGTGCTTCGAGAGACTGGTCATGGCCCACATCAAGGACTGCATCGAACGTCACTGTGGACCCGCACCAGTATGCATATAGGAAGAATAGATCCACAGAGGACGCCATCTTCTTCTGTGGTCCACACAGCCCTCACCCACTTAGAGAACAAAGACTCTTATGTCCGCCTGCTCTTTGTGGATTTCACCTCAGCGTTCAACACAATCATACCGCAGACCCTGGTCCAGAAACTCACAACACTTGGACTGAGCCTCACCCTGTGTAACTGGGTCCTGGACTTTCTGACAGACAGACCGCAGTCTGTGAGGATCCACGACATCTCCTCCTCCTCCATCACCCTCAGCACCGGCTCCCCCCAGGGCTGTGTGCTGAGCCCCCTCCTGTTCACCCTGTTCACACACGACTGCTCAGCGATACATCCGAGCTGTCTGATCGTGAAGTTCGCGGATGATACAGCTGTGGTGGGACAGGATCGCTAACAACGAACGAGTCCAACTATAGGCAGGAGGTGGAGCACCTGGAGGATTGGTGCAGACAAAACAACCTCTGCATTAACGTGAAGAAGACCAAGGAGATGATCGTGGACTTCAGAAGGGGCAGACACCTCCCCCCTCTGGACTGCAGTGGAAGTGGTCTCCAACTTCAGGTACCTGGGCGTACACATCTCTGACGACCTCACTTGGAGCAACGACACTTCCTGTCTGATTAGGAAGGCACATCAGTGCCTCTACTTCATCAGGAGGCTGAGGCGCGCTGGGCTGGGGAGCTCAGTCCTGACCTCCTTCTACAGATGTGTGGTGGAGAGTGTCCTGTCCTCCTGCATCATTGTGTGGCACGGCAGCTGCTCGGCGGCAGAGAAGAAGGCTCTGCAGAGGGTGGTGAAGGCTGCACAGAGGACTGTGGGACGCAGTCTACCCACCACCATGGACATCTACACCTCCAGATGCAGGAAACGGGCCTAAAGGTCAAAGACAGGCTGCCTACAGGAATCACCATCTATCATCTTCATTAAATCTCACACCACATGGCGGTGAAGACCTGTCTGACCGCTCAGGTTGAGATATTTATATTCATTATTCTTAACTCCTATTGTCTTTGTACCATGTAGGTCAGGATGTAATGTGCATCTCTTCTGTCATCTGTAACGGCTGAATGTAAACAATTGGCTTTATCCTTTCACTTGAAATTGATTTTTTTCTTTGTCAACATAAACTAGCTAGAAAAGTAGGTATGTGTTGAGTAAACGTCATTTTGTAAAATGCAGGTCATGGTTGTATTTTGCATTTGCATTTTTAACACCACGAACACAGAGGGAGTACTTTTCTCATGGACAATGCTTTGCCAGTTAGTGGCCTATTGTCATGTATTATGCATTTGTCACCACTGTGTGTTCAGGGATATAGAGTACTAGGTTCTTATGCTAAATGTCTCTTCATTTCATCCAAAGCGGGGCACTTTTACTTTTTATTTTTTGCTTAAACTGCAAATAAATCACATTATGTCTATACCATTTCTGGAAAAAACCTGTCTAAAATATACGACAAATCTAGATAAAAATGTTGATGATGTTGTACATGAAGAGTCTTTTACATTTATTCAATTAGAAGATACAAGCTGTTGCAACTCTGCAGTGAAGAAGAGTAAGAAGCAGAGCACTACTCTTGCTGTGAGGTTACAGTTGGTATCAGGACTGAGACATGGAAGTGTTGTGACGCTGTAGGCTGGATCTCCTTAATCCGAGCTGTAATATCAGTGTCAGCATGGCTACAAGGCTATGCTAATGCACTACTGTATGGCTTATTTATAAAATTATTTTTCCACCCCTATTGCGTTGCATGTTTACTTCCAACTAGAAAAGAAATTCTACATAGTGACTTATATTAAGAAACACTGCTTGCACCATTAAATTTATGGTCTAGTCACTTCACTGATAAATCAAAATTATTAGACTACATCAATGACAGATTTGATCTTTGTTTTTCTTTTCCAGCTATTGATTTTCCTTAAGCTGTGGAAGAAAAGCAGTGTGTCCTTTTGTGCTGCCTACTGGGTTTCTGCTGTGGATATGTGAATGGGAGCTGAAGGGCTGCATTATGGAGACACACACAGAGCCAGGACGGGAGGGGTGCTGTGAATAGACCTATATTGTAAGGAGGGGAGAATAGAAGTGGTGTTGCTTGGCTGTGTTGTGGCTATGCAGTGCAGCTGGTCCCTCCAGATACTATGAAGCAGGGTGGGATAGTGGGGAGTACGAGTGTGCCCATGGCTTTGTGTGAGAGGCTGTGATTGACAAGTCTTTAGACCCTCAAGGGGATTTTTTTCCTTCCATGAATGATAGGAGACCTCAAACTAGTGGCAGGGCACACAACTAAGCCAGAGGAAATATGTTTATGTATGTGCATAATGTGTGTCTGTGCATACATGATTACTGTATTTCAGTTTGGGATAAAAAACCTTGTATCTCTAAAATGTCAAGGTTTGAAAACCTAAGAAACTACTTGGTGTTTAGCTTTGATCACACTGTGTGGTTTCTTGCATGAGGTCTGACAAAGGTACAAACATCACCAGAACTGGAGTTCTGTCCTTCCAGTGGCAATATGGATATAAAGTATTAGTGCACTAATCAATGGTGAGTCCCTACAAGTGCCAGTATGCCAGTAGTATTTGTACTCTCACACTGAACCTCAAACACATCTTCAGCTCACTAAATGGTGGTCAAGATGTGTTAGTTTTTTTGAAAGTCAAACTACTTGTATGTGGACACATACTGTACTGTAGTGACAACAGTGGTTGCCAGAAGGTTGAAAAAGTAGTAGGTGAAACTTGGTAATGTGTATTCATAAGTAGCTGGCCACCGACTCACTTTCCAATTATCCAAATATTAAGAACTTAATGAATCAAGGCAGAAGTTAAGAGACAAAGGCAAAGGAGACACAGAATTGTCATGGAGACAACTTCAAGCAGAGAGACGTCCATAGAACCTCACAGTTACCATGGCAGCCTATCTTATGTACATTGTACTCCATGTATCTGTATGTGGGTTATCAGACGTGGGTGTAGTATTATTCCAGCCTGGCTGCATGGCTGATGCTACCTTTGATTGTGCACCGACATTAAATGTCATCGCTAAGCTGGCACCTGGCCTGAATTTAATTCCACATCAAAATGTAAAGTACCTCACACCGCTGGTCCAATTTGCTCTTAGATTTCATTACATGCTTCGTAAAGAATTAAGCTGGTTCCAGTCATGGGTGGGAATTCAAGCAAAGTTTAGAAAAGAAATGGAAAATGTCATACATAAAATATCTACAGCTTACATTTGATGCCATAAATATTTTATGGATTTGCCAGCCCAGGGAGTGCTGACGAAATTTAGCTATCCAGCTAACTCTGGAATAGTCATGACTGACCAATGTCCTTGCTGAATAAATACAAGAAGATTTCTTTTTAAAATTTTCACCTTACACTTTTTTCATAGGTCACAGTGTGTCCACAGGTTTAGTATGTACTATAACCACTTAGAGGGACAGGTGTTGGGGCCATTGTACAGTCATGGCAAAATATTGTATGTAGTAAGGTTGGTTTCACAAAACACTAAAATGTAATCATAATTAATAACAACAAGAATTTATGTAGAAACATGATTTGATTGCATTTATAAATTCCTGCTATGTGCATTGTATGCATATATCTTGTACAGAGTTTCAATATGATGCTCTAAAAGAATTTGTATCAGTATTTATACAATATTTACAATACTGCCTGGTTATAATTAGAACAAATCCTTTTAGCCCACTCAGTTGTGCAAATGTGTTTAGCCAAAGAGAAAAGGGTGGGAATTTGTATAAAAACACTGAAAAGAAAAAGAAAAAATCAATCAATTCCTTTGGAGGACCTTTAGTTTCATACAGTATAAGGCTCCTTGGGGCCTGCTGTGGTGAAACTGTTCCAGGCTTCTGATTACAGCCATCGTACCTGTGGAGATATGCTGACCTCTGTTAATACACTGACTGTGCTGTGAGTGAGATTGGTCTTTGGAAAGGCAGACCTGGAAATAGCTGGCTGAGCTTTTTTAAGCTGTGGGTTCAAGCGAGGCGGCACACCTTGGGCTTGTTCGGCTCTAGGGAGACGAAAAGGTTGTTCAAATGTCACTAGCAACCCCCCAACCCAGACCCCAAACACAGCGCTGCACCAGCCGAGAAAGGAGTTATTTGTGAATGTCTCAGATGCCCTAAGGCCATGGAGTGTGTGTGACAGAGTGTGTATTTGTGACTCTGTGTGTGATGATTGTAAATGAGAGCAGTACAACACTGAACATGACACTTGCGATCTATGATATGAAGCTAGACGGCCATGGGCCACATGCTGCTAAATGCTCAGTAAGTTAGTCGAACCCAGCGGTTCTCACCTTGGGAACGGACTGCACAAGAGGTCATAAGGACACTTTGGAGGCTTGCAACATGATTTATGAGCTTGGAAAATAATACATACAATAATATTCTTCCATTTAATCAACTCTTCACCAACCTGAATACAATGCATTATGAGTCGGCAACACTAGCCATCAATCTACTGGAATTTAATTAGTACAGTGTCAGGCAACCTTTCACTGTCTATGGGAATCAGAGTAGATAGTTAGCAGAATAACTAGATTATATTCCGACAACCAACCATTATTACCCCTCTTAGATGACATGTGTGTCTGTGAATACTGCAAATTTGCAGTCGTTTGGTGTTTCGCCCCAGTCTGATGAACTTCAGAGTCCTGTCACGTTTTAATCCATCCACTTATCCTACTACTTATCCTCACATAGGGTTCCAGGTGTCATTGGGCGAACGGCAGGCTACACCCTGGGCTGGTCGCCAGTCGATCACAGGGCTCATGACATATTTTTATTCATATTATGCTAACACAACTTGTACTGAAATTACAAAAAAAAACAGTTAAAGTGCTTGTATGAACTTGGCATAACTCAGCACATGGAGATTAATTGCGTACATTTAGTTTCATGGGAAATGCTGCAACCTTTTCTCTATTTTTTTTGTTTTAACTTTCTTTTTGCTGTGTCACTTACATGGGCCTGCTACAGTAAATCATATTAGAGAAGACGTGCACAAGATTCATTTTTCGGGTGAAATATGGAAGACTGAAGGTCATTTTGTTCAGCGTGTCTGTAGTTTCATTAAGTAAAGCCTCTGACGTTTTGATGATGTTGAGAGAGCTACAAGAAAAAAGGTGCCAGTGTAATGCACATATAAATGAACAAACAAATAAGTTACAATTTTTCTTCACCTTTTTGGCTATAAAGCTTGTATGCTTCGCTAAAAGCAGTGCACCGTGAAATTAAAAGAATATTTTCTTTTTGTAGTCTAAAAATCACATTTAAACACCAGTTCAAGAACAGAACAAAACAATCTATTATCCATCTATCACCTAACTATTTAGGTGATGTAGGTTTAGGACTTCAAATCACACATGGTTTAACACTCATCGGCTGTGGGTCACTAACTTAACGCCTGTCCAGAACCCCTGGTGATACACAGCGATGATTTACGACACTGATACCCATTCCATAAGGGCGACAGTCCAATTACTTAAAATTCAATCAGCATTAACGTTGTCACTGAGCCCAGACAACAGACATTAATAAGCTCCACCGCCCTCGCTGTTGCTGTCATTTTCTTCTCTTCCCTCTTTCCCTCCCTCCTCCATCTTCCCTCAGTTCCATTCATTTGATGCAGCTATTAATAGCCTGGCCACCCGCCTATCAATACCATCACTACTCCAGCTAGACAGAGGATGTGGGCATGCCACAGCCAGTGGAATGAGAATAAATGAGCTGAACTACAGAAGCTTGGTCTTATGTAATGAGAGAGAGAAAGAGAGAGAGAGAGGTACAGAAAAACATAGCTCATATGAGAGAAGAAAAGGACTGTGGAAGGGAGAAAAAAAAAGATACTATGGTAAAGAGAAAGAAAGAAGGGTCGAGGGAATAAGGCAGAAAAATAGGACGTCGAGAAAAACTGTCCCAATTTAAGAGATGAAGATTGTGTGAGAAAGAGAAAGATTGAGAGAGACAAAGAGAGAAATTTACACAGCAGGTAAAAGACAACTAAAAATATGTAACTCAGGAAAGAGAGAAATCTGTCAGCTGTCTTGATGTTTACACACATTCCTTTTCTCCAGTTTTCCCTAAGTGACTACAACCTCATATTTATAGGTCCACATTCCTCTCTCACTCCATTTTTCTTCTTTCCACTACCCCCCCAACACCTCCTCTGCTTATTGATTGAGGCAGGTAGTTTCACCCACTTCTGTGTGGCAAAGAAAAAGATTACTATTATCCATAGAAGCGACTATAGACTGCTTTGCATGTTTCTATCACCTCCTCCCACTGCTGCTGCTGCTTCTGCAGCTGTCGCTATCTTGTCCAGTAGGGCTTTGTCACTCTTCCTACTGGTACCAAAGATGGGTAACAGCCCTTTGTTGACTGCTCGGGTACATAATCATTTATCATAACTATGCAAACCTCTGTGTAACTAACTCAAAGGTACATCCACATGGTGGCAATGAAGGGGATCAAAGCAATAGCATTTGATGTGACCAAAATAATAACTGACTGATCTGAACACCACTTGTGACACTAAATATCTAGTGTCCAAACAACATCTATGTCAATTTTAGTAGCATCTGAATGACAACTTGTGGAAATTTGAAACTTGTGGATTTGAACTGATTTTGCATATTTTAACTGCATATTTCAGAATTGACCACAGGTTGCACTGAAGCAAATTTAAGCCACACATTAGTGGATGTGCTGAAAATATATTTTAGTTCTGCAGGGTGTACGGGTGTTTTTTTTTTTGTTTGTTTGTTTGTTGTTTTAAGTTAAGAATGTGAAACGTCTAGAAATTTAGATATGCTGCTATAAACCACACCCACTTTAATCAATCATTACGAAACTTTATACTTCAACTGAGTCGTGACCCAAGATCGCGCAAACCGAATTTTACACAAATTCATGTAGCCAAGTACAAGATGTAAACATTTCCAATTTTGTGGCGCCCCCCCAGCATAAAAGCGCAATGAGCTACCTACCTAAACTTCTGAACATGTCTCTCAAATTTCAGGCTGATATCTTAGTGTTGATGAATTCTTTCAAATTCTAAGAATCACCCAGTTTCATCCAAAATCAAAAATGAACTGACATACTGAAATTCCTCTGATAACTTTAGATCAGCAAAGCCCGCAGATTATTCTGACAAAGCTTTGGGATCACTGGAAAACTGTTTTTGAGAAATTCAAGATCTATGTCAATAGAAAATTCTTCCATCTCTGCTTTCTGGCCATGGAAGCTTTGACTATAACCTCTTTAATGCTGGTTGTCTGTAACATTGGTGAGGACAATTTGGGCTACCATTTTGGACACCATGTTAACTGTTACTTTGTTATAGCCTTGTGTAAGTTATTCTGGAGAACAAAAGAACTAAAAAAATGCAAAATGTAGTCTTGCAATACTACAGAGCCCCTAAGGGAACATGTGACAAAAAAAGTAAAACTTTGTGTTTCCGGTGTGCTCATCTTACTAAAGAGAACAATGAAGTTATTAAGTTAGTGTCCATTGATTGTGATCTGATCTAGGTCTGGTCCAAAGTGGTGTAAATGTGAAAAAAGAAAATTTAACGTGCCTCTTTTGTATTTTCACAAATACAATATAGGTTATACAAAACTAATAGTGGGTCTGAGACAAAATTAATGTTTGACCTAAAATGCCTAAAATTATTTCACATCAATAGGAGGTACAAAAAACAATCAATGAACCAACAGCCGGTCAGCACATTTCAGTTTTCCTTAACATTCCCCTTAACTGACACATTGGAAGCTGTGAATCTTATTTCAGCGCTGTCTAAAGAGAATGGCGGCAGAGGTGGATATATTTATTTTCCTGAAAATGCAAAATATACCTGACAGTATCATCAACCAACTAAAAGATGATAAGGTAAATAATGCCTCTGTTACATCATTGCATGCTCTAAAGGTAAAATAAGCTTAAGCTATATAACAAAACTTTTTCGTGAGCACACTACAGGTGTGAAAGGGACCTTAGTCAGCAGAGGATCCAAATCCAATTTTCAGGCAATGTCAATGCACCAGAGTTTGGTTTGCACATGTATGACAGCATTTCAACCACCTTACACTCAACCAACTTAAACTTAAACCAAAAATTCAGTTTTAATCCTCGCAAGTTCTCTAGGAGGTCAGAGGCCCCATAAGTGCTATAATAGTCCTGAGACAGAACCACATGCATTTAAATGTCACAGCTAAATGAGAGTGTTCTCCAACAAGACACAGAGTTCAGAGGAACAGCTGAAATGAAAACAGAAATATCAGACTCAGACATACAATAAGGAAAAATATTTCCCAATTTGTTGTCATCGTAGTGACATAATATCATAACCCTTCACCCCACTCATCTGGATTCCCCCAAAACACAATAAAGACACTATATCTTGGTGAGCCAGTAGATTCTTAACTACTGTATGGTGAAAGAAACATCCACAGCCAAGAGAAAAAGAAAATACTTTCAACAAAGTGTATGCTAAATGTTCATATCTCCTTGGAAAAAGAAGTGAAGCTAATGGGATGATAAGCGAAGTACCAGCTAAAACGTGTGAGAACACGGTTATCCAGGCACTTCCTCCCTGTGTGTGTGTGTGCGTGCACGCATGTTTACCTTGGTGATGAGGATGCGGTAGTGCTCAAGCAGGTCGTGGTTGTCGTGGCAACCGGCCAGCAGCTGCCAGACCTCAGCTCTGAGTGGCTCAGGAATGCCACTGCGAACCAGTGAGGGCAAACCCTTCGGACGAGTGGACAGGTTCCCATGCCTGATACACACATGCACACAAAAATAATCCATTATTGTATAATCTCACTTAATCCAAGTCAGCCACTTTAAACATTAATTTGAAGTGCAGCTGGAAAGATCTGATTGTTTTTTTGTTTTTTTTTTTAAACTATGTTCTTTGTGTGCAACAGTGACATCTGAAGATCAGTCGAGTCAATCAAGTGCAGAGCTATTCGTCTGTCACACTGAGGAATTCATGTTGCACTAATATGATTAGAAGCCTGATACAATTAGAGCTCCTGAGTACAACCACAGACTGCTGCTACGGTTCTATTTCATTTCTACTACAGCAGCTACACTGTAGGCTCACTGTCAATTTACAGCATTAACAGTACTCAGTAAAACAGTCATATGAGTACAGGTTAACTGATGTATTATCAACTGTAGCATTATTAATAGTACAACCTACCTTATTAAACATCCAATGAAATATGGTACTGAGTACAGTGTTACTGCAACTACTATTCTACAGTAACTAAAGTACAGAGTACAATGCTATAGTGTATAACAGCAGTGTATTAACCGCAGTGCTTCAATGGTGTAAGAGTTCTCCTACATGAGGAAATATCTTGTTTTGAAAACACACTGTCAGCTCTTTTTAATGATGCTTGAAATCTCATCATGATGCATTTATTGAGGCCATATGAAAGCAATTTCCCGATAAAACTACTTGACTTCATTGTGCTGATGCAACAGCAAGAAAACAGGCTGTGAAATCAAACGAAAAGGCATTAACATCTTTCCTTTAGTTAATTCTGCCAGTGTCTGTGTGTAGAGCTGTATGTATCAATGCTGGTTGTTGTAAAAGCATCAATGTTGCAAAAATAACAGGTTGCATTACAGCAGATAAACAAACAGCTGTATCTGAACTGGAACTGTTTTCCATGCCAACTGGGATGATAATACAACAACCCTGTAACATAAATCACAGTCTGTATGAAGCAGGATGGGCCTGATCACCTTTCAGCACCAATGTGTCACGTCACAGTGATTTAAAAAAAGATGAAGAGCTAAAATTCATAATGTAACTACTATAAGTGCATTAATGGCCCCATGGTATATTTATGTTAGTTTATGCTTGTCTTTTTAGACTCCATTTTCTTTGCTGCGTCCTATTAGATGCTGCCACTGCGATCTACTCACAAGTCCCTACCTCTTTCTGTCAGGCTTCGAGCTGTCTTGCAGCATCTTATTCTATCTAAATTTTAACCATTTGCAGCTTTTAAATTTCCGTCTCTTTTGAAGCCTTACCATCTGCTGAGGATTCCTCCCCAGGACTCCAGGATTTTCTCAGGACAGTCTTTAGAAACGTCTCCTGTTCCACTGGAGATTTCACTGTCGCTATCTGCAGGAAACACAGACGCACCCAGATATTGACAGACATTGAGAGCATAAATGGATCACTCCTAATATCTACAACCTTCATCCATATAGGAATACAGTACTTTCAGACCTAAACAAGGTGTCAACAAGGTGTTGGTTTGAGTGTATTGTGCCTTTTTTCTGTTTAAACATTACATACAGAATGAAGTACGCAGACAGCAGGACTCGTTCTTTGGTCTTGGTATGCATGTACGTCAGGGAACTACACTGCACAGTTTAAAACTTGTTAATATTGATGCCACGCTTACAAATGGGGGAAGGAGTGCCTGTGCAGTGCCTACACTCTCTATTATTGCTGTTCTTCTGTCTGGTGGTTCGTGAGGCAGACAAGAGGCAATCAGCACAGCGAACCACTCGTGTTTAGATTCAGAAGCACTAATTGACTGTCTGGCCTGCTCTGCTGCTGGAGAGAAGAACTGATCCTCGCTATGGAGACCGCCCACTGGAGCAAACACACACACGGCCCACACAGAGATTCTCGCGGTATGTCCAGCACATAATGATAACATATGTAGTTCATAATACTACCTCTGTGTGTGTGTGTGTGTGTGTGTGTGTGTGTGTACATTACACAGAAGCAAGTGTAGCAATGTCTACATCAGGGAAAGAAAAAGACAAGATACAGAAAAATAAAATTGGATGGTTAGAGTGACTCATACTGTCTCTCTACAATTTAAATGGATGTATACTAACTTCTTCTGTGAAATCTGGTTTATAAATACGAAACAAATAGTTACCTCCTTGTCTCTGTGAAAGCTATGTTTTTTTACCCAGAGAATCTGCCAAGCTAGACCATGCTTGATCATAGAATATATGGTGTTGAGATGGTAACTGACTTGTGATTAGAGTTTGTGTAACCCGAATATTTTTTTTTTTTTTTTTTTACACACAAAAAGATTAATGGTGAGCGAAAGAAAAACCCAAACAAAACAAAAATATGAAAAGTCCAAAATCATTACACAAATAGAAAACATACAATTTTGTTAAACCTGTTCAGCTGATCTTTTTTATTCTAACCCATACCCTGTGATTATTCATCCAAAAAATCTTCCTATGAATGTGTCCTTTTTGTTTGTTTTTAAAGAAAATGAAGACTTGCTGAATCATATGTCATGACAGCCTGACGGCCTTGATGCGAAAAATACCATAATGCTTTCAAAAAGATAAAGCAAGAAGCATCAAGTCAAATTTTGGATAATAATGACTATATTTCACAACTAACATAAATGCAAACACAAAAACTATGGCAGCAATGCATCTCTGGGTACTGATGTTAGGTTTCACTGGCATCTCAACAACAAAACCAAATGTCCCTCAAAAGAGTAAAAAAAAAAAAAAAAAAAGAATTTAAAAGAAAAATTCAGTCCCACTGAAGCCTTTAATAAAGCCTTGACATTAAATAATGAATTAAGACATTTTCTTCCAGAACATGCAGCCACTATGTCCTCAATGCACTGCTGCTCCTATACATCCTTACAGCCTCAGCAGGAGCTCTTCAGGTCTTTATAAATGCTTGATGAGCCCTTTCAAATGGTTCAGACCCAGCACAAAGCTGCTGCCTCTGTCCTCAGATTGGCTAAGGTCACGTGGCAAGGAGGCGCGAGTGCAATGCCACCGCAACTTACCAGGTGATGAAAGGAACTGTGAAGACGAGGGCCATTACTGTTACCTTTTAATCTGGAAAGGGGCTGTGCATTCACTGTAGGATTACTTTCAAATAGGATCTCTCTGATGTTGAAGGCACTAGTGGATTGGGTTTATCAACATTACAGCGAGCAGAAATTCCCCACATGAAGATGTTCTACCTTAAATATTTTACCCTATTTTTATGTGTTTTTATTTATATCATATTCTTACTGTAGTGCTTTATAAAGATCCAGGATGGATCCAGTTAAAAATGATAAAGCAGAGGGCCTGTATGGATATATTTGTAGGATGTGTTGTGTGAATGTATAAAACCAGAAGATACAGTATTCGTGCAGTGTGTGTGTGTGTGTGTGTATGTGTACATGCATGTGTTTATAAAAAAGGATAATAAAAAAAAAATCACAATAAGCAACAATCACAAAGCATGCTGTGAAAGGAAAAGCTAAGAAAAAAAGAGAATGTCAGCTCCAGGCCTATTTTCCACATTGCAGCTTCCAAGAGAGGCACAAAAAAAAAACATCCACATGAATTGAATGTGTGTGTGCTCGCAGCGGTGGCATCTACACTGGGAGTGTATTCATTTCTGTACACAATGAGGCTGACCTCCAGCTCCACGGCCCCGAGCGCCTCCAATTTTCAGCTCTGAGGGAGTAGAGGGGCGTTAAGAAAAAGCCATCTGAATTGCTCCCACAGAGCCAGTTGAAAGCCGTCAGCTCTGGCCTTGACGGCTGACTCGTGACTTTGGGTGAGTCGACAGCTAGACATAGGAGAGAAGACTTCTGCCTCCCACTCTGTTAAAACCTTTTAATGCTTCAAGGTGAAAAAAGTAGAAGACTATTAACAGGCGCAAAGAAGAGACAGATGCAAAAGAAGATGCTAGGTGTCCCTATGTATCACAACTGTATCACAGTTTTGAATAACATTTCATTATCAAGAAATTTCATTTTTAAAAGGGATGCATTTTTTAAGGTTTGTATTTCGTATGTTCACATTCATTTGGGCTGAGTTCAGTGTTCCACTCTGCTTTTGTTGTCATACCAGAAAACTGCGGACTTTTGTATCCTGTTAAAATGTCAAAGACCAACAGATAAATGAACACAGAAATGTGTACCTTTATCCACCTCAACATCATGAAGCATGCACATGGAATAGTGGCCATGTCTAATCTGCCACACTGACACAGTTGAGACAGTGGTCAGGTGGAAATGCGAGTCCTCTTTATATTAATGGGCTGAAACTGGGTCACGTTTGGGAACCACTCGGGTCAGTGTTGGTGCTTTTATTAGCGTTACTGCTGTTTTCCCTCCATTCTAGTGACACAGATGCCATTATTACCTAGGAAATATCCACTCTGCTCTGCTTTGTCACCTAAACTAGTTAAAATTTTAAAGATTCAGTGTCTCAATCAAGTCACTTACAGGGAATTCATATCAGAGGCGGCATGGTTTGATGTGTGACGCCATTGTGATTGATGATGGTAGTTCCCAATCGGTCTGTTTGCATTTATTGGTCAAGAGCTATGTTTTTTCATGGCATTGTCATTTTAACACATTTAAAGAACTTCATCTAGTTTGCTCATTAGGAAGATTATTAAAAGGTCTGCGTAAATTAAAGCTTATCGCTTCATCCTAAAGGTGTGTGGGGGGTTGTTTGATGGTGGTTTGACACTGCACCGCTGTCGTGCTGCAAGCCAACAAGCCCAAACAGGACTGAGCTCCACAAGCGCTGCACGAAACCATTCACGCTTGACGCATGAGCACACACAAGCGTGCATAATCACACAAATCGCCATCAAAACCCCTGAGATTGTGCCTGCTGTCATTTCTGCACACAGACACACACGCAAAATATTTTGTAAAACACAGAATGCACGCCTCACATACCCACCATCTATCCACATTGCCATTATCACATGCCTTGTAACACACCTACTTACACACACATAAACACATACACAAACACACACTTATCCCTGCCAATGTTTATGTGCCCAAACAAAATTAAACTTCACTGATGATTCATGTCAGCCAGTGAATAGTACATGTGTGCTTGAGTGTGTGTTGGTAAACCTGTGTGACATACGATCTCATTTACAGGAGACATTCATGCCACCCAGAAATGGATGCTGGATATATGAAATATAAATTTAATGCAACTTATGACAAACTATTTGTTGCAAAGCAAGTCTTTTTTTGAACTGTGAAGGGTTGCGGAGGATATTAATAAGGGATATGTACAGCGCTATGTGAGGTGGAATTTTTCAATCAAGCAAGATCTGGAAGAGAATTACACCACACTGGGCTCACCAACACAACAGCTTTATCATTAATTCTACTTTTACCAAGCTTATAATGTTTCAGTTTTCGCTGACACCATCAGAAAGACAGTAATTCTACTTTGTTTATTATTGAGGCTGCAGTGGGTGGTGTTGTTGTATTTAAGTACATTATATTAAAAGGTGGTTTAAATATTCTGCCCCTCTCACATATGTAAATGGCTGAGCAAAATATTAAAACCACCTTTCAATATAATGCACTGTAACACAACAACAACACCCACTACCACCTCAATAATAAAACATAAAGTGGAATTATTACCTCTCTGACAGTGTCAACAAAAAATGAAACATTATGAGCTTTGTTAAAGTAGAAATCATGGCAGAGTTGTTGTACTGGATTACATTAGATTGTAAAAGTGTTTCTAATTAAGTGACCAGTATATATGTGTGTGTGTACGTGTGTGTATTTTCAGGGAGGCATTCAGATGAAAAATTATGGCATCCTTTCAGTGATGTAGAGAGACAGAGAGAGTGTAATCAGCATTTCAGACATGAAAAGAATTTGTATTATTGGTGATTATATACTGTGTATAGTATAGATTGTATTCTAATTACCTTATCTAAGAATAAGAGAGGGAGGACCCAAGCAACTCAAAAAAGAGCAAAAGTGAACATTTATACCTTCATCAACCTCCTCTTCTTCAGCGGGTGAGGCCAGTCGTCCTCTCACTTCATTGCTTCTCTCGGCCTCCCTCTGAAGACTCACCACCTCATAGACAGCGTCACTCTGACCCACCCTCTCTGGTGCCTGCTGTACACACACACGCACAAGCAAATAGTGACCATATAAGCCTTCAAACAGATGTTGTGAAAAGACAAAGTATTTTTAACATGGTATTAAAAATAATTACATTCATCTTTCACTGGCTTCCACAACAAATGCACATGTTGACCAGATAGAGAGCTTTACGACACAAGGTGGTGGCAAAACGTTACCACTTCAGTCCACAGGGGGCGCCAAAATCCAAATAATATGAAAAGCGCATGTAGCTGCTTTAACTAACTTACAATGGCAATGATATGTTACTATTTTGAGCACAGAATCATTGACAAATATCTGCTCAGTTTTGCAAATTTATCAAAAAATGTTCACCGTTCTCTCTTCATAGTAGTTCTTATCGCGCTGCTTTAGTTATGAGGTCCAAACTGTGATGCAAAAACTCTTTGAACATGAAATCATTTACAAATTCATCAGCAGGTTAGACAAGAAGTGCTTTCTGTTGCTTATAGGTTTGTTTCAGAAAAAAGGCAAGAAAGCCTTCGTTATTACGTTGACTATTTAATTACAAGTGACAATAAAGATGCTTGTTTTCTGTAAAGTCATTTTCTTTCATGATATACTGCATGTGAGCAGCCTCCAAAAAGTGTGATTCATAGATGAACTGACCCAAAAGACTACATCTGTGCCAGGTGTCAATCAGATGCTCCAGGAGCTCAATGAATGTGCAATGAGCTTTAAACACCTGTACATATGCAGATCACTGATCCCTTTACTCACATGAAAGCTACAGTAGGTGGAGGGGGATCATCCTGTGTGAATGTGTTTGTTTGCAGCATTTAGGTCATTGACTATATAACGGCAGATGCAGAGTCACAGCACTGAGCCCCTCCAACCACCATACAAAAAAAAGAGAGCAGTCCCTGCCCCAGAGAAAACCTGCAGGTGTCCTCTCATCAGTGTGAGATTGGCATTCAGGGTCAATCTCAAGTCAGTTAAATTACCTTTAGACTTGACATTGACTAACAGACTGACCAATATGTCAGGTCAGAGCCTACTGCCCCATCACGACATAAAAAGAAAACAAATAATTAAATCAAAAGGGCCAAATATCATATGATAATATAGGGACTTGGCGAAGAGAACTACTATCAGCAGCAGGCCAGTCCCTTAATTAAGCAGTCAAATGCAAAAACATGTATAAAAGTAAGAAAATGTAGAAAAGACAGAATAAACTTAGCAAGTTAATGTCAGCTGACTATCATCATTTGAATACTGGGCTGCTTTCACTATGTGCTAACAGGGTTAGCTTGCCATAAAACCCTTTTGAGGTATGCCAACCATCACTGCAACAAGTTCATTTTGAATTCTTGTGTCTAAATATAGCTTAATACAGCTTTCAACAACTCTTTAAATCCATTATAATGGACTAAAAAAGCACAAGAGAACACAAGCAGACTTGACCTTGAGTGTCATAAGCTACTGATGTTAATTTCTGGTCTATTCAATTACTGTCGAGCCTCTCTTCTCCACCTGGTAGAATGGATCAATGAGCTACATTGATCTGCCCACTCGCATGGCGTCTAATGACTAACTCAAGTCAGTGACGAGAGCACAAATTGGGAGAGAACATCAAGCCTGGCCTATTTCTACAGAAAATCCAAAGGAGGCTTAGGTAACAAATGAATTATTAACAGTGATGGAATTGTGACAGAAAATTGGGCCAAAGAAGGTCCCCTGTACAAACACAGTGTCATCTCCTGTGGGTTGTAATAAAAAAAAGAAAGAGGAGAAAGGGATTACCCAAGATTGGTTGTTGAGTCACAAAGCAACAACAGCTCTCAACAACAGCTAAATGTTATTCTCTGAGTTAATATTGGTTTACCACACAAAATAACGAGAATGCCTTTACAGTTAATGGATCTTTGTGAGAAAAACGCTTCTGATGATGTTATAACGACATTTTCAACTGTTGTTATCTTTAACAGGTGTCATTTCGGATGAAAACTGGAATCACTTTCAGAAGTTGGATCCTTAAACTTCTGAATGCTGGCTCAAGCTTTTCGTTGCTTCTTAAAAAGCATTCAAACTACTAACTGATGTTTTGTTGATTGGATTTTTTCAGCATCAGAAATTAAGAGCGTTCACTTGCAGGAACATGTGGAAAGCGCCAAGTTTGTATAGCTGAATGTTTGACATGTTCAGTTGTTAATCTACAAACTACTTTTTTTTTTTGCTTTTGGAAAAACACGTAGCCAACATTTTCTTCAGTCCAAGTCTCATTATGACTCGAACTCGACTCAAGGACTAAAGCTTGAAATCAACTTGGACTTGACACATTGATGATTGGGCTTACGGCTCCAACAGGTTTGTTTCCCAGTAAAGCAGACACTAAATACATTTTCCAGTTAAGAAAAAGAGAAAACATTCTGAGAAGTTGGCACAGATAATGACTCCCTGTTGCTCCAGCTGGCTAATGGCAGTTTTTGGCAAAATAAGACAATGGGACTACATATATATGTGTGTGTATCGCCTCTGATTGCCATCTTCCACAAAAACCTCCACACAATATTATCTTTTAATTAGCTCTTAACCACAGCACCAGTCCAACACTCTTCCATTTACTGAGGAGATAACTAGAGAGGCAATCAGGCGGACGAGTCAGACCGCCGCTGTTAATTACCCACATGCCAATAATGAGACAGAGCCTCTTATTAGCTCCCTACAATCCAAAGCTTCCCCACACTCCACTGCTTTGCCAGCTCCCCACTGCCTACTAAAGGAGATCTGCTTTTTAACAGGAGAGAGGAAGTTTACAGCTTAACTATATTTTTTAAGCACCTGCAGCAACTGCTCAGGCTGGGTGTCCTTGTGTTGGTGGGAGGTAAGTGAAAGCACCTTCTTCAATCTATCTCAGCACTTTTTAATCAGGCAAGTTGTGAGGGAACTCAACAAAACCCATCACATCAGTGGATTGTGGTTACGATTATTCGGCTGTCAGACGTCGACTTGCAAGATAAACGTGATTTTAGCGCACGGTGCCGCTCATTTTCACAAAATGTGAAATGCGTAAAGGTGAGGTTTTGAGCATACCCATACAGACAGTACACATTGTTCCACCCTATATTTTACAGTACAAAGAGATCTGACACAGAAATTGTGTTGTAGGAGGGGGAGGGAATAACATGTTGAACATCAGCGTGCCAGCTTGACAATGAGAGGCAGGCAGGCTAAAAGAGGAGGCAAAAGTGGGAGATGCACAGATGGAAAGAGAGAAATGGAAGTCAGCTGATGAGACATTTGCATCTTTCAGCACATATCCTACAACCACCAAGTGTTTCAGCTCTCTCGGGTATTTGGCATTTGACTGGTCACTGACACACCACCACGTTTCCAAGCTGCCTGCTCTGACCTCCTCCTCCACTCCTAAGCTGCCCATCCACGCGCTCCACTTTTTCCTAGGCCTCGCGGAGAGCTTGGGCTGAGTTGGGAAGCGATGCTGTTCTGGGCTGAAAAACCCCATGAGACATATGTGACATTGGTATACTTCAGTATCAGCATACTTGACTTGACTTAAATAACCTTGTGAAAAAAATATGGCTGACATCTTTCTGTGTCAGAGGTCTCGTCTCAGATTCCTTAAATTAATTTATTTATGTCATTTTTACATTTAATTTATTTTGGATTGGTTTGCATTCTTATTAGAGTAAGGGTAGGAACGCTTTGGGTAAATTAAGATTCACTGGATTGGCATCTGTTACATACAGAGGCAAATGATATTAAAGGTGTTACTTCTGTCATTTTAACAGAAAAAACATTTAATCATTTACATATTAGACAAACTACTGACAATGAAGCAGTTTAAATGCAAAATGGCTAAAATGTCTTTATGGCAAGCATTAGCCCATCTTCTTGATCATGCGATTGAAATCATGAACCAATTAGGGAGGCAGCGATAATACCCACCATCACAACATACGCAGTTTTGGTGGTAGTATCTCTGGAAAATTGAATGAGAAACTGTTACTGCATAAGTAACGAAATAGGAATATCTTCATCTGGCTAATGCAGCCACTAAAATACTAAATAAAATCAAGACACTTAATAAAAGATGAAAAAATCATATAAAATCCAAAATGACCATTATGGAGTCCTGCTCAGTGTTTTGCAATGGTCTTCGTATAAGTTGTTAGATTGCCCAAATGTACAACAAATTAATGACAAACTATTTACAAAAACAATATAAATTATGTAACCAACTGGATCCAAATGCCAAAAAAAATCATCCAAGTAATGGGCTATCGTGGAGTAATAACTCAATAGCAACTCTTCAGTCTCTGACACTTATCCAAGGATCCCTATTGTTTCTATAGGTTGTTAGGTAGTTTTACACCCTGTTTACTCACCTTATGCCCTGTATATGCTTTTTACATCTTGATATCACATTGTTTTTTTCTCAGTAGCACATATACAAATCATTGAACGGGCTATAAACCTTTAAACCTGTATTTAAATCACAGTTTGTCAAGGGGTCAGACTGTGGTTTAAAGAGAGATTTAAACCATAACGGTGTAACATTATGGGTTAACGAGAATGGGTGCAGTATGATACCTGTCTAAGTTTGAGGTAGAAGGTCTCGCTGAAGGTCTTGCGGCTGAAGTACCAGAAGCGTTCGTTTGATGGATACACCCTGACCAGAGTTTCCAGCAGGAAGCGAACTGGCTCCACGACCTCAGTGACTACCAGGTCTGCTGCCACAGTCATGTAGACCTGCTTATCTGGAGCAAACCAGAGAGAGAAGGCAAAACAAGAAACACATGCAAGGTTACCTCCGTTTCATTTTAGTTCATATAAATCGATCTACATCAATTAATGAAGCCCATTTACCTATTTTCAACACCATTAATAAGCAGCTTTCAGAGAATTCAAACCTTTATTTTACTCCAACCTTTATTTATCAATCCGACTGTCATACTTTCAAATAATACTTGGAGTTAGTGGTGGTAGTAGTAAAGCAATCTAACTTTACAATGAATTTAGAGGATGATAAAATGTTACAGCAAACTGAAGAGATTTCACTATTCATCTGACTGACTTCTACTGGGAGGCAGAAGATCCAAATCATACAGCCTGTGGGGATGTCACACCCCCTAGTGGATAAGGACTTAACAATAATGTATCCAAGTTCACAACTGAAGTCTTAACAACCATAACCCAGCAGAGATTTTTGGTTTGGAAAAACAAGAAGATATGAGCACTTCAGAGTAACAAATCACTTTAGGCTTCTGTTCTGAGGACAGTCTAATTATAAAGGAGGAATAAACAAACGGACAAAAGACTTTCTGAAAGGGGTTGGAGAAGTTATTTCACGATAGGAATGTTTTATTATTTTACTCATGTTAAGGAGAGACAAAAAATAACTGCCAGCGTCTTATTATAGGTAGCATTTGTGAAACAAAGTCGGGGTTCAAAGACATCTTTTTGTTTTTCTTCTTACTTGCTTCAGGTACCCCGGGTGTTGGCTTAAAGTGGCTGCAATTCATATAAAAAAACAGCAGGAAGCAACTGCTATTTCCTATTTACAACCAGTAAAACAAAGTTTAGCTATACCTAGCTCTATCATTTTACACAAAGAACCCTCATTTTTGCTGCTATTTTTAGCAGCAGAGTTTGAATGACTTATCAATGATTCATTAACAAAATGACTTGCTCAGCAAGAAGCGATTCAACGAGAATTTTGACCCTGACAAGTGCTCCCAGTGGTGAGCGTTTGTTCCCAGAGGAAGTAAACTGGTTTCAAAACATTTACTGCAGGTCCACATTACACTAAAATGCAGGATAATATATGAAGAAATGTCCAGTTTTCAAATACTGCCTGATTTGCTTCTAATCTCACTTTTTAATTTGTATTTCTTTATTATAAATAATGTAAGTATTATAAACATAACTAGCATGTGAAAGCATGTGTGACAACTATCAAATACTCCTAAGCGTCTCTGACTTCTCTGCTGGTAAGGATATGTGCAGATTTACGAGTGAAAGGTGTAGCAGTGAGTGTGTGTGTGTGTGTGTGCGCTTGTGTGTTGAAGCTAGTCAAGCTTTATAATGCCTGGCACCCATGAGGTAGACCGCTTTGACGGGTCTGCCATCCACCTTCAACTCAAACTCTCAGGGCCTTGGAGTCAGCAAGTTGCCAAGTAGTCTAATTTGCTAGCTGTAATGGATTTGGTGAGGCAAGCTCTCTGTCTGGATTCAGTGTGCAGGATCCAGTCTGAACACATGTATTTGCCTCCCTTTTAAAAAGACAATAATATTGGTCTCTTCTCAGGCACATATGAATGAACTTGTTTAACTCCATGCTGCTTATCTGAGCTTTATGATTTATGAATAAACATAAATTTCAGGCTGCAACTCTGTTCTATAATACTCCATTACATTTTTTGATGTTGTGCACTTAATTCATGAATATTTCATTTTCTTTTTCAATTCAGGTTCTATTGAAAATCTAGATTACAGATAGATTATGACCAAATCAATAAACCCTCCCTCTTTTACTTAAGACCTACATTAATAAGTATCATATCACCTGTATATTACCATGGAACATTATTACACTACGCAGTAGAATAATCCTGCATATCGCAGTATTTAATGTCCTCTATGTTTCTGATCCAATAGCACATACTGTACACAAACACAAATAAACAAAAAAAGCAGACAGCGTGAAACAGCTCCATGCTCATTTCCACATTTCCATCATGACTTATGTTATCAACTTGTGTTATGAGAAGCTTCATCGTGCAAAACAAAGTGCCAATAAAAGGAGTTCAGTGTATAAGACCTGCATAGCTAAAAGAATTGCAGACAGCAGTGCAAACTGAGTGAATTGCATGAGAATAATTTCCTCAAAATGTTGCTTTTAACTGTTTCTTACACAGGTGCTACAGAATGGATGAAGGCAATTATCACTTCCAGCATGCAATGCAAGCACTGCATAACTCAGAAACGTGACCTTGAACTTTATGCAGTCCCACATTGCATTGGTGACAATAATGTATGTGAACATTCCTACTTTAAATGTGTGTGACAACCAGTAAACAGGCACTGCTGGGCTCCAATAGACACAGACCATAAAATGCAGAAAAGCTTAGTGCACTAATACTCAACAAAAAACTACATTTTACTGGAGGTCAACTAATCACTGCTATGTGTACTAAAATTAGTAAGTAAGGACATTGTCATACACATACACATGTCACACACATTGTCACTCACATGTCAGTACAGTTAGGGGGACAGTAACTCGCCTCACCTTTAGGTGTGTCTTCATTCAGTGGCTGGAAGGCAGCCATGTTGGGGTTCCATGTTCCAGTGATCACATAGGCTTTCCCATCAGAGCTCTTCCCCATTGACTCCTGCGTCAGTATTAATGCACATTATGTAAATTGCAACAAATGTAACGTTTTTGTTAAGTTATGAATGTGAAATATGGCTTATTTAGATTATTAGATTATTTAACTGTAGGCCTGTTAACTCTGCAGATGCTAATTTAGTTCTAACTGAAAAAATAAACAGGCAGGTGTGTTATTTGATGAGGCAGGTACACTAGTCTTAAGTCTCATGAGGTACTGTAAACTGTATCTCACCAATAAAATGAACTAAGGCTGGTCCTGCTTACCATGTCCAGCAGATGCATGTCACTGTTACAGACTTTCTGTCCTGGACTCAGCAGCATCCCAAAACACCTAGAGGGAAGACACAGGAGGTACAATCACAAATCAATAATCACTAATTCTACTGTGGAGTTACGGTCTGCATTCGTTTGCAGAGTGACTCCGATTAGCTGAAAGGGAAAGAAAACCAGAATATGGAAACAACTTGTGATCGAACTTGGGCAGGTCATGCTATGGTCTTACCCTACCAAAGACACCTCTTATAAGAAAGGTCAGCACAGCCAAACAGGAAGTTAAAAAACAAGATCATTTTTATCTAAGAAAGCAATACAGTTACCCATATCTACTGTCTTATTATCACATTCGTGGGTGTTTAAAGCTGCCTGTTCTATACTGACTCTAATCTGTACTGAAGCAGCATGGTTTATGTTGTTTCCAGTTCACTGTTCTAATTCAACAATAATCACATGTTATAGGAAAGTCCCTTCAGCTTTAGGCTGCAGGTGCCATCATGTGGTCAGCATGGGAATCTCTTGGTTTCAGAACTGCCTTACATAAGAATGTATTTACAATCAACGCAGCACTAACCCACCATGGCTCATATCGAGTTTGAATGGTTTGGGTCAAGTGTCTCGCAAAGTGACATTTCAGCAGGATTTGTGGATAGAAAAGCTTCCAGGCCAAAAAGGCTTTTTTTATTTTATTTAGCTACTCAGGATTAATAAGGAACATAATGTACTGCATTTACCGAACATATGATGTCTAAACATACGGCATATGAAAATAATTCACCATGAAGAATGAGGCTGTTGCAAAAATGAATATTTATACAGTAAAGTGTTGTAAAGTGTTGGGCTGAACACCTCAGAAAGGATTAGTTCTGAACACAATGGGGGTTTTCATTGACGCTAAAAATAAAAGGGAGAGGGCAGTTGTCTGTCTCCCTCTGACAGCAATGGGAGGTGAGGGAACGAAGAGGAAAAGGGGGAGTGATGAAGATGACCTACTTCTTTGGTGCTGCCATGCTGCTAAAGCATGTTAACACATGAAAATGAGGGGGATTGCAGGAAACTGAAGGTGATTTAAGTACAACAATACTGTACTCTGTTGGGGCTTTATTTTCATTGGGTGGCTTGACTCATTTGACTTTTGTTGTTGTTGTTGTTCTTATTGCTGTTTCTCTGCAATATTCTGACCACTGAGTGTGTGCACTGTCCTTGTGAAAGCAAGTCATTTCCAGCAGCCTTTTATCTGGAAAGCCTTGTATAATTTACCATAATGAAGTTTATAACACAGCTATAGATTTTCTACGCGGTGTGCATGCCCAGCATGTTTAGAGCAGTGTTTCTGAGCTCTACATCATTACCTCCTTCAGTTCAGCTCATTTGTTCTGGTGAGACAGCTGCTCTCCAAACTGGCTGTGCAGCACCAACATAGTCGAAACGGTAAACCTCCTCTCAAAGTATAGTAAGTTAAGCCAGTCATGTACAGAACACAACCCCAAAAAGGGTTGGGAGGTAGAGGTAGACATTAAATGGCTGGCAATTGCTAATAGCTGGAAAGCTGAATACAAGAATAACTGGTGTAAAGTTAAACTGTACAGTAGAGAAGATGGAATCCCTCCTTAAAAATGGGATGAGAAATAATTGCTGATATCTGCAACACAGACCCCAACAAGCCAGAATGTTACTGGGTCATGTGTCCTTTTCACAGTGATCCTCACCTCTCAATGCCCAGCTCCTTGTTGCACATTTGTTGAACCGAAACCACAACCTTCTTCTGGACGCCCTGTCTCAGCTTGAAGTAGAACTTATCTCTGTCCTTAGGCACTGGACTGTGGAGAGGAAGAAAGACGGAGTTATTACAAATAACCTTTGGGACTTAGATGTGATTTCATTTTGATTTTGTGTACTGTTGGATTGTGATATTCTCTGATGTCAGTGTATTTTGGATCTACCTTGCTTTACATTATTATCCTCCCTCTCTTTGCTAAATCCTGTTTGAAAAAAGCGTCATTACTTTGGTTTGACTAACATGGGTAAAGATTAAATAAGACACGTCTACCCGTGCTCTGAGTGTATTATATATTACTGGAAACTTTCAGAACAGCTATTCAGGCTTTTTATTTCAGAGGAGAACAGAAAATGAAAATCCATTTCTAAAATACTCAATATATGATGCCTTGTGAAAATGGAAAACGTGTCTTTTACTGTGCCGATAGGCTTTATGCTCTTTATGGATGAGAGATAAAACAGCATTGTGGCAGTATATTAAAGCTTTCCAGCTAACAACATATCTGCAGTACCAACACTGCGGTGCTGACAAGAAACACACAAAGCAGAGTTTAAGTGCGCCTCCAGTTCACATGGTTTGCTCCAAAACATGAAGTAATGGCACCACAAGCCTGTAGCAACATCATTCTTCTGTTCAAATATAATGTACAAAGATATGAAGGTAACATACTTTTCAACGATTTATAGAAACATTATACTCAGAGACACTGGTATCATTTAAGTGTATCTGCATGTGTGTCACTGTGTCCAAGTACCTGAAGTTGCCCTTGCCATCGTCCTCTTTGATCTCCAGTGAGACGGTGAAGGTGTAGAGGTCGCTGTCGGGCGGACTGGACAGCGCCGCGTCCCTGATGTCTGCCGGCCGCGAAGAACGGCGAAAGGCTGTGGAGAAACTGTACAGGATACGACTGACCTGGATGGGAAAGAAAAAAAGACAAACAGAAGCTTTGTAGACAAAAAAAGAAGGAAGTGGGAAAGCTTTGGAGGTGGGGAGGTAAAAAAAAAATAGAAATAAAAATAGTAATAACTCTCATTGATAAAACAACGTGTTGTAAAAAGAAATACATAAACAGAATCAACAGAAGCAAATTAAGATGAACAGAACATGAAAATAAAAAAACAGTGATAAAGATGCGAGTAGAACAGACTTAAGACTGCTGAGAAAATACAACAAAAGAGAAACAGTGCCCTCAGCTGGTTTATCAGCATTAGTGCTTTCAATTACAAGAGAAGATGTAAGTAACTCACGGCCTCTTTGATGTGGCAGGAGAAGACGTGAATCTGGAAGTCCTCCGAGCTCCGGTAACTCTCAGTGAAGGAGAAACAGTCACTTTCCAATGAACCGTCCCGTCCACGAGCACAGAACAAAACCTTGTAGATGGGAAACGAAGCGATCTCTGTGCCCGTGGCCTGGTCCACAATCCTGGAGAGAGTTATTTTATTCAATATATGAAAACAATACCTTGACCAAGACTAACAATTGGTGTAACCATAGATCCTATATTTCCTTTTTCTGGAAATGGCTGAGATAATCCGAGATAGTTTTTTGCAGATAATTAATTTTAACATTTATTGCCAAGTTAGATCCATTTTCTATATCACTATATCTCAATATGCCTCTGACTTCAGATCCCAGAGCAAATATTTGACACTACAAAATGTGTTTTGTATTAACATGTAAAATTAGTGTCAGATACTGTATGCTACTCTGTGCTAAAGCAAAATCCTTTTCAGTGTGGTAAAAACAAAAAAAACCAATACAAAAAAAACATTTTTCATTTCCTCTTTGGTGTATGTCATGACTCAGGAGGGTTGAGAAGTTTTTCTCTCATCTCATATAAATAATATCCACTTTACTGGCTAATAGACATCAGAGTTGGTGGGTATCTTACAAGAACTATAATTATAATTCTTTCTTGATAATTTGTTCATGGTTTATCTCCTAGGTTGTATAAACAGTTGCTGTACAAAACAAGAGCTGATGAAGTGACAAGCCTCAGTCTGTGTTCAGCTTTTTTATGTGCCTCTAACATCGTTATCACTGGTCTCACAGATTTAGTTTCATCATACTCCCAGCGTTTTAGTTTTTCCACTTCCAACGTGTAGTTTAAATATGTTAAACTAACTATAATGACAAACAGATCATCTTTCCTTTCATCATAAGACATTCAATAGACCCAGGTCTCAATATAGCCTGTGTCCTACTGTGTGACTGACCTGACAGAGCCATCTGTTCCACAGGGGACGTGCAGAGTGATGGGGATGGGGATGGCACTTTCAGCCCGCAGGGTGGCCATGGCCCTCTGCGCCTCTGCCTCATTGCGAGGAGCTTTGACCCAGGTGCAGCCAAGGTAGGACAGCTTGTTGAACTGGACACTGTCCTCCTCCAGCACTGTGGGGCTGGATGGTGGTGGACATGCTTCTGTGGACAGACAGAAAGATTGTGATATCGTTAATGATTGAGAAAAGATCAAATGTGTGCTCTAAGATAAATGGATGTCTGTTTCTCTACGGTCCAATACAATTTTAACCAATATAAGACTGGCTTCAAAAGCTTTCAAGGACAACATATTCCATGACTCTGGCATACCATCACTGTATCGTGAGAAATGAACATTTCCTGGATTTTCACATTCTGTAGTCTAACAACTCTACAACAGGCCGGTGCATTTAAAAGGAGAGAGACACAGACAAGACAAAACCACAAAAATACAGCCAAGGAGAAGTAAAGATAAGCAGAATGTGAGACTATACTACACAGGAAGTGGGTGGGGGGTCTTCTCTGAAAATGACCTTTAACCTGGTACTTTCACACTTTGCAAACAGGAAGCAGAACAATGACAGCAGCAGCTGGACTTCCACTGCTGACGGGCTCTTATTTTACACCACGCTAACCATTTCCTCTAAGTTCACTCAGCAGTGGTTCTGTACAAAACATCGGCATCACTGACGATGTGAACAATAAAGTAACTACAAGTAAACAACTAAACACATGTAGTCCCAATCTAAAATGTTCTGTCTTGAGTTTAAAAGGATATACAATTTAAATGTATTTTTTTTACATTTGTATGGGGTTGAACAAAGAGTTGGTAACAACTGACCTAAGGCACTATGGCACAGGCACTATGGCACATATGAAGTGAATAGTCATTGTTATTCTCAAGCACCCTTAAACAATATTTTGTGTAAATAAAATATAATAAGGCAGTCAAATCAAAAGGTGAAAGTGAAAATGTATTTTCCAAATTACTAACTTTAAGCTGATTTGTTTCCCTGCATTCACTTGCTGTACGAATAGCCATAGCTGTTTTTAGAGCATACAGTGTTTTTTTACATAATTATATATTACTGTGCAAACATTTTGACACACCTTGATTTCTTGCAGTTTGCTGTGGCACAGACTTCATTGTTAAAACATTGTTAATTCCACCGAAGGCCCAAAAAGAAAAGAGACACCGACATGTGCTTGCTTCCTCTGTGACACGAGATCATTTGCTGTTTCATTTCAACTGAAAGTGTGCTTCACTGAAAGGGCACGTCACGCACGTACCTCATCCTGTGTTTATCCAAAAATACATACATAAGTACCTTTCACTTCACTTTATCTTCTCAGACCCCAGGTACGACAGGTACCTTTTTGTGGGGTTTGAACAGCTGAAGTTTCTGGTCTCTAAATGAAGGACTGGGTTTAAAAATCACACAGGCACATTTAGTGTTTGTGTAATTGGGGGTATCAGGGTGAACACTGAACAGGGAAGGCCACCACACCAGAGAGTAATAATATCTTACACCTGCCACTAAGCTAAATAGTGCAGTTTATCGACCGCTGTTAGTATGTTGTTTTTGCACTGATGTTTGTTTATCCGGCTGGGCCACCTTGTCCTTGCTGATAAACACAGCCAATATCAATGTTCAGATACCAACCTTGCTGATGTGATATAAATCTGGCCTGTCAATGGCATGCAAACAAGCACATTTCTTTTTCAAGTTATGACTGGCCGTTTTAAAAATTATTTATTAATTTAAGAATGCTTTGCACAATGTTATTTCCCCTCTCTGATGTTAAATTTCAGTGGCTCATGTGTGCTCAGAATTCTTCAAAGTCTGCAGCCCGCGATTAATTGAACCAAAAACATCATGTGGAGAAACAACATCAGAAGAAAACTAACATTATGGCCTGAGCCTTCAGTTTTGCATAAACTGGTCCGTCCAATGCACAAAGTACAAAACCTGATAAATAAAAGTTGATATTTTAGTTTTGATGCATGGTTGGGTGAATGAAAGAACAGCCGACTGTCACAAGTGAGTGCGTACAAATAGATACAGTGACTGTAATTGGACCTGAAGAATCCAGATCTATACCTGCAGGTTGGGGTTCCAGGACTTGACTCTCCAGGTCCGTGTGCTTCTCCATCTTCTCTACGCTGCTTTTCTCCACTTTCGCCTCATCGTCGTCATCCAACACCTCCTCCATTGCTTTCTCCAGCTGCTCACTCCCATTCCAAGACATCTGAAAAGGAGAGGAAAGGAGAAAAAGAATTGGGGGTGAGGGCAAGGAGAGACAAAGATAAAACAGGAAGGGGATAAGGATACATAAAGATAGATGAAGACAGAGAGGAGCTTCCCGGAGTCGGTCCTTCCAGTCAGCAAGCTCTCTTGTGTGGTTCTGACCTTGAGTCTCGGTTTGCCCCCAGAGCTTTGTGGTGAGCCGGCAGCACTGGACTGTACCAGAACAAACTCCTCACTGGTCACTGTGGCCACGGACTCTGTAGAGCTGCTGACTTTTCCAAGTGAGGAGCTGTCATCCATGGCTGGCTGGTTTACTCAGAGTCAGCTGGGGAGACCAGGGTTAAAGCTCTCCCCTTCCCTCTTCTGTCCGCCCAGCTCTAAAGGAAGGCAGTCTGCATGCGCAACAAATGGATTGCATTAGATTATGCCAGCGTTTTTGTGGTATATCACTAAATATTTTAGGCACCATACTTTTTATTTTTTATTCAACCAGAACAGTTCAGTGAAAACTACTGGAAGACTAGATGGGGAGGTGGGTAAAAATTCTTATTTGTGAAACAACTATAGAGTTACAAGATTATCTGAGTGATGAGAGAGTGCGTTCTATACACAAAGTAGGTGCACCTGTCTAGGTCTTACTGAAATAAAAAACCAAAAAAAGTTTTATTAGGTCACAGTTAAGGTACCATGTGCAGTGTTGTAACTGTAGTGTGCAAGGCACTACAACACAGCCATTCAGTGCTCTCACACAGCAAACCCCTTCACAGTTTTAGAGCCCCTTTTTAGGGCTGTGAGTGGAGGGAGCAAGCTTATTCTAATAAGAGACCTGTCTTCTTTGAGGTAACGATACCAGCCAAGAAAATAAGCATGATGTGTAAACCTGCTGTAATTCCTAAAATTGTTCACAGTGCGTAGGGTGTGATTAGCGTCTTTCAGATCACTCTGCCAGTGTGTCACAGTGTCTTGACAGGCCCGAGTTGGCAGCTCAGTTTCTGGATGCTTTCTTTTGATACAGAACTTTACAAGCATTGAAGAGCTACGAGAGATTCAGCAAATTTTATTTATTCGATCATTCACTAATGCTAATTGCTTTATTTCACTCTTCCTACTTTTTCTCCTGTGGACTCTTTGTTTGTGTTTGGTAGCACAGCACTAAAAGACAAGCACTGACGAAGTCTTCATGCACATCGGCATCAGCCCATTGTCTCTACATGTTACATCCTGCTGGGTCATCATTTCCCCATGAGCAGGAGTACACCACAAACAAACATGTCTTCATGCAAAGCTAGCTGAAACCAGGGTGTAAGTGAGCACAGATAAGTAAAACACACACACTTATAATTAAGAGAGTGTTTGGCAACAGCTCTAAAGTACTGTTTAATATTAGCAAGTGATCTACAACAATTACGTGAAGCCAGATAGACCCGCTGCTTTCAGCTTTCACATACATTATTTACCTCCCATTAAACACACTCACAAATGTACTACAATTAATTGATTGACAATAAAATAAATCTGCTAGTTATAGATGATTCATGAGTCAAAATGGCCAAAATGATTTGATTCAAGCTTCTAAACTTGCTTGGATTAGCTGCTTTTCTTTATTTAGTATCATTGTAAACTGAATATCTTATCCAGTATTTAGATTGGAAGATGTCACTGAACTTTAAGAAATCGCGATGAGCATTTTCTCCAACTTCTCCAACATTTTATACACCAAACTATTAAATGAGTAACAGAAAACAGAAAATAAAATCAGCAGAATAATCTGCAATGAAAATCATCATTACTTGCAGCTCTAGATGTATGTGTAGCACACCAACTTATTTTTACATCTTCTAGAGTCCAGTTTTTTAATTAATTTGATACTTTTATTGTTATGTAATGTATTTAAAAGGTATAAAATATAGTGTGTCTGCCTGTCTTGTTCTAGTCAGAGGATTATTTATCTAAAAAAATTACAAAAAATATGTGTGGCATAAGGGAGTGGGTTATCTTATCAGGGTCGCCTTAAATCACAGTGACATTACTAATTACTAATTATGTACACCCGAGCAGCTCCCTAATGGCTGGGGTTTGTGTTACAGTCGTTAGTGGTGATGCCATGGAGGAGCATGCACACATTCACATGCAAGCACACACGCGCACATACACACACAACACAGGCAAACATCATGGAGAACAAATGCATGAAGGGGGCATTCATTCACACAGAGTGACATGACTACATGCACACAAAAGGCATTCATACACACTTAACCATGGCAAATTATAAACCCCCCCACCCCCCACCCACACACACACACACACACACACACACACACACACACACACACACACACACACACACACACACACACACACAGATAAAGCAGGAGAGCAACAGAGTCATGTGCTCCAATCATGCTGATTCAATTATACAGAGCAGGGTGAAGCAGAAAAGTGGGCACTCCCACTGATTCACTTACAGAGGAAGCTGCAATGAGAAGGAACCAAGATAAAAAAAACACAGATAGTAACAGGGCATGTTGGGAAATTATTATGTTTGGGTGTCACATATCTTCCTCTAAAGGGAGACTGGATCTACAGGATGTACACTCTCCAACCATACTGAACTGGTTATTAATTATAATTACTTAATGTTGGCTATGTGTGTGTGAGAGGGAGATTAAGGGATGTTCTGGACTTGCACAAACTCACTGGTACAGGAAGACATTATGTAATAAACAACTTTATGTAAGAAGAAGGTAAACTTCAACTGTATGTCATAAACTGTATTTTTTACCAGCCAAAAACAGACTGTCCAACACTTCTGACATGTTACCATGTCATGGATTATCCATAAAAAGACTCATTTAACAGCCATCGGTTACCAGGTGGTGCTTTCAAACCCAGTTCTACATACATACAGCTGTATTCATCAAGAGTCTAAACTCTCTCACTTATGCTTCCCTTGTGTTGCCGGATAGTTTTCAATTCATTGACTGTAACTCAAATTGTAGACACAGTAGCAGATCTGAACCCAGTCATTACCCACTTGGCATCCTTGATACCCAACCACTGCCTGTATGGAAACTGTGAGTGCCTTGTGGTGTAGACAGGCTGAACAACACCCAACAGGACATGGGCTAACCAGACACATTACACATTAGTCTGTGAGGGTGTGTGTGTGTGTATTTCTACCGGTCGACTTGCCCTGTTGTTTTGTTACAGATACAACAGTGTCAACAGATACAGGCCAATACTGTAATCCCTGTCGTGAGAGTCAGAGAAGTGAACTTCATGTCGCATGGACAAAGTGACGTGACGTGTGACACGACCCTTTGTACAGGATGCATTAGTGAACAACCTGTGACACTTCAAAGGTTGGATGACAGGGCAAACTCTTCCTTTTGACCACCAATTCTTAAGCCAGTAAGAGCCACTGCATTTGGCTTTGTGTCTCTTCTGGCTGTAGACAATGATGGCTACGTGTCTCAATCCGCGAAGAACTCTGAGGCTGCCCAACCTGCTGACTACATGTGCACACTGACCACACCTGTCACTGCAGCATGGCAAACCTGTTCAATGAGTGTAAAGGAGTGTAAACACTGTCAGGGTTAGGCTGGATCTGACACTTCAAGGGTGCACCAACTTAAAAAAAACAAATACGTGCAGTTTTTCGTCTTGTATGTTTTCAGATATTGTCCCTGCTGGCAACTGTGCACCATCCCTGACTGTGAGGCAATCTAACTACAGTTTACTAAACAGGCTAATTACTGGCACTCACTTACAATGAGGTCTTTGGAGTGTAGGTGGGAAAATACACCAGGATTAAGTTGTGACATTAGCACTGACGGGGCTGGGCGATAATTTCCCTCTGCGCTCTAATATTCCTGGAAACCTTTCCGTGTAAAAGCATCAATCACACATCACGTTACAAATAACTTCAGTCAGTCGTAAAATGTGAACAAGACTGACCCCAGTGACCCAACGGAGAGTAACTGTTCAGCCCTTTTTGCGAACCCGGACCCAACCCTGCTCTGAGGCTTGAACACAACACAGCGTGTGCGTCTGCTGATACCTTACACCTGTCACTGAATCACTTCCCGTTAGGTCTGACACGAAAACCACCCGAGTTATATTCATAGTCAAATACGGGGTCTCATCTGTTCAGTTCAGTTTATTGTAGATTATAGTGCAGTGTACAGTGTTATAGACACTGTACAGCACAGCAGCAACACAACACTGTGGACTTCATGAAATGTAAGCCAATTAGATCATTCCCGATTGGTTTTCTGGCTGGCTGTGTAATGCTACCTCTTATTGAGCAGACAAAGAAACACCTCTCCATCAAGACACACAACAAAAGGCTCCTTCAGTTTAGTGCCAATGCTAAAGCCCGGCCTACATTGAACTTCTAACTCTTTACATTTGTTCAGTCAAACAACCACAATCTGCTGGACAACCAATAGCAGTGTTAGCCTAATCTTCATATTTGTGGGGGGGGGGAATGGGCATATTTGCTTAAAAATGACTCAAACAGTAAATTAATTATCAAAACTCATCAACTCATCATCAGCCACAGAAAATATCAGATTTTGTTTTACATGTGCATCAAAACAGACATATCTTTTAAATTCAAGAGTAACTCGACCCTTATAGATTTTAAATAACTTCAAACTAAGTTTTTTTTAAATTAATGACATTGTTCACTTCTTCAATTTTTTTTTTGTTTCAAAACAAGCCGTGGTACAGGTGTGATAATGCACTTGTGTCTACAGCTGAGGAAGAACAGTGTGGCACCTCCAGCTCTTCTGTTTCTCACAGTAAACTGGGGAACCAACTGTTTTGCATTATCATTTATGATTTCATATCATATCAGGATATCAAGTTCAAGTGCTTAGTTAGTTAGTTTTGTATTGTTATCCTTTTGGAGATCCTCTCCGTGTTTGTGCCAGACCACAACCAAAAAGACATTAGACGGACATTTGAGACTGTGCTCCATCATCACCAACAATTAAGTGCAACAAAATAACACAAACCTCATTTTACAAAGGACTTCTGAGAACATGTAGTCCACAGAGGTGGTACCCTGCACATCCGTCCTGATAGTCACAACTCACTAAACAGAGGCTGTGATACATCACTGAGGATTACCTGCCCTTTCCCCACCACCAAAGCAGCATCATACTGTGCTGCAATCTTACCAGACATGATCTTATTTAGTTTGTTGTTGTTGTTAAATACAGACAGCAAGAAATATTAAGCAGTAAGGCAGAAAAGTTAGAATATGAATGAAAAGTGACATCCCCAAAATCCTGTAAGTCATCATCCCCGTCAGGGTAAGTTATATTTTTGTGAATATCACCCAGCACCACTTCAGTCCGATCTGGTGAATCAAGTTGTCTCCTTCATGTTGTGATATTCAGTTAAAAAGATGTGCAAGTTCTGTAGATATATATATTTTCATCCACTGTTTTTTTACCTTGTAAATATCATCACCGTCAAACACAAATCTACACTCGCTCTATATACTGTACAAACTATACTGTCATACACACCTACATCTTTCATATAAAGCTACCTGTTGCAGTAATCATATTTATTTCAGCCTCATTTTCACCATCGCACTGCTGTCTTACTGTCTACATGTCACTTCAGTTATCATTTCTTTTTTTTTCTATGTATCTATTTACAGTAAAGTTTATTTTAATGTTTATTTTTACTGTGTCAACCTGTTGTCCTTGTTTTAAATTGTATGTATATATATATATTTCTGTGTACATACTGTGAAGGTTTTAGAAACTGGGGTCAAATTCTTTATATGTGTTCACCCATCTGAAGCTGATTCTGATTCTGATTCTGATGTTGACAGCGAGGACACAGACTGTAGTCATCCTGAAACTTGATACCTGCAGTGATGTTACTGAGGTGTGTTTTTTCTACCATGCAGATGTACGCCCTGCAATCAGCTACTCTGAACTGGGTGAGTATGTCAAACTGGCCCTGCCAGCCCTCTCTGAAACAGACACAAATACTGTGTCAATGGATCGCCTCCAAGAAGTGTCACATGATAACGGCTTCATTAATTCACATCCTGGTGCTCTGATTTCCACCTGAGGAGACAGTAGTCAGCATCTGCTAGTAACACCTGAGCTGTCCGTTAAATTATTCTATTCAAAGTGGACTTGAACTCCTGCACCAAAGTCCTCCTGCTGCTCTGTGTGGTGTCTGCAGGCCTGCACATCAGTGTCAGCAGGCCAGCTCAGTATGGAAGCCCTCCTCTTTAACACAGCTGTCTGACGAACATCTGGAGGGTTAAATAAACCTGTCTGGGTCTGAGAGAGTCGAGCAAAACACAGACAGACAGACAGACAGCAGACCTGTGAGGCGGACAGACACCTCTCACAGCAGCTAGCTAATGCAGACACAGAGGGGGAGAGAGAAAATGAAAATGAGCTAGCGGCGAGCCTCTTTATTCGTATCACAGCTTTTTTTTTCCCTGCCACAACGACGCGAGCGTCACAAGCAGACCTGAGCACAAGAAGCTACAGCTGTCAAAACAAGTGAACACAGGCTAAACAGGAAGTACCCCTGTGTGTGTGTGTGTGCCAGGCTAGGCTGAAGCTAACTTTGAGCTAATGCTAACCAGCTCGAAGTCCTAAACAGTTTGGACCCCAAATCTGGAGGAGAGACTTGAGTCAGCGACAGCCCAGCCCGGCTCCGGAGGGGACAGAGGGACATGCCGGAGGGGGGAGAGGGGGGACAAAGGCTCTCCTGCCGCCGCATGTAAAGATAACAGTGAAAAAAGAAGCAGCCGTGTTGATTAAAGAGCTGTCAACTTACTTGTGTCGGAGCTCGTAGGAGTTGCAGCAAAGATCGTGTGTTTGACAGGATGAACCACTCGGGAGTTTTTTTTTTTTTTTTTTTTCAATGATGCGTCTTCCGGTTTGGGATTGTAATTTCACGCATGCGCAGTGCTCCTGTAGGCTGCCTGGGCTCACATACCTCTGAACAACTTTCCTTTCTATTTAGGATTTTTGGTTGAAGTGTATTTGATATTTTTCTCCAGGAAGTCATAAAGTTTAGGTGGCATAATTGTTTATCTTATTCTTCCTCTTTTTAGTCAGTAAGGTCCCACTGAGATCCAAGGTCTCTTCTTCCAAACTTGTTCTGCTTTAGACAGCAGCTTAAGTAGTTTAACTTGAAAAACATGATACATAAAAGCAACACAAGGGAAGCAGCAAAGAATAAGGTGTGCACAGGCGATACCAGCAAACTCCATAACATAGCACACCTGAGGGGTTAAGTAAAACAAGAAGTTTCCTTCAGGGCAGCTTGTAAAGAGCCTTTAAAATGAGCACTTCTAAGGTAATGGTATTTTGCAGTTCATTCTACGCCTGCGGTGCTGAACAGAGAGCAGTTTTACCTCTAAACTCTGAGCACACCCTCAGACATTTAGAAGAATTCAACTAATAGATCAAGAAAAGATAAATGGCTGGAGATATAAGTGGATAGTTCACAATGTTTTAGCAATAAATAGCCACATGTGCATTTTTCTCCTCTGGCACAGAGAGGACCATGTCAGTGTCCATCCTTTCATGCTGGATGATGAAATTGGGGAAATGTCTGAAACCCATCAAGGCTTATATATTTTACACAAAAGGGGCATTCTTCTGTAAAATACAGCTTAGCTCTGAGAATTATTTTCACCTTCTGGTCGTGGTTGTTTGCCCCGTGACAATCATTAGCTGCGGGTCAAAGTTCATGCCTTTAGTGCTCAACATTACAGAAAGGTTTAGCTTCTTTCACATTTCTAAAAAACTTAAATATATTTTAGAAAATGAAAAGATATCAAATTGAATAGGCTGTGTGTGTGTGTGTGTGTGTGTGTGTGTGTGTGCAGTATTGTCAATAATCACACAAAGAGTTATTTCAAGCAGTTACAAATTTTTAATTGTCAAAAGTTAACACTGTCAAATATTACTGTTTCTGTATTCGTCAGGTATGATATTTGTTTTAACCACATTTCTAAAAAGCTTTTTTTTTTTCAAAGATAACTAGTTAAGTAAGTAGTAAAATAGATAGTTAATACAATACCTAAATAAATCAACAATGACAATGACTCCATATCTGTGGTCGTGGAGAAGAACATGGAGAAACATTGGTTTTATTTCACTGAATCCTCCTCAGAGATTCCAGTCCACACTTTTCCAGACAGATTTCACCAGTTTTCCAAAAAAATCAAACATGTCAACCTTTAATGATGAATTTGCCCTTTTGAATTGATCCAGAGAAACCCCCAATTCTGCCGTAAAATGATCACGAGAAGTCTCAACATGAACAGCGTAATGGCACAGCAGTTGGCATCTGTTTAACCTTAATGACTAAGTAACTGAGGAAAAAATGAAGTGGCTGCTGATAAATGAATTCTAAGTATGTTATACGCACTTCGGAAAAAAGGTTGGGAAGTGCATTTTTGTTTAACAATTGAATGGTAATGCTTGGCCTCTCCGAAAATCTTGCAAAATTATCCGACACCATGCAAGTCCTTACAGTTTCTTGCACTGCTTGTCCAGCCTGACTGAATCCTGCTGTACACAGACATATAAAGACAAATATCACAGGAAATATTATTGTGTATGGCAAGCAATGCTGGGTAAGTGTCATGTAGAAAATGGGCACTGTGAAACAGTTTTCAATCACTTGAATTTCCTCACGATATAAAAACAAAAAAACTCGAAAATGAATGACATGGTTATTTGCATTTCAAAGACTCAACATGAGAGTAGTACAGGAGTATAGGAGGAGTGTGTAGACAAAATAATACAAACTAGTAAATCACACCCCCTCATTCAAAATACATCACGCTCAAATCCCCGGGTGCATCTCTCTACAGTACGTCAAGAACACAATGGGATCTGGTGATGCGTTCATTGCTTTCTGATTATTATTTACAAATCAAACTTTTTGCATCACTGTGAAAAGAGAAAATTCACTCAGTTCACTTCACGCTTGCAGATGTCATGTTCAAGGGCTCGGGCGCTTTTGCTCGCTCATAGGTGAAGGAAGGTGGTGGGGGAGGGGGTGCTTTGAACCACTGTACCCCTGATCCAGTGTTAAATGCTTGTATGTCTATCTACATGAGCAGCCTCGCAATATCTCACCAGGCGTGTACCGTGCTTACAATGTTCCATCGATGGAGTTACAAGGTGAGGCAAGAACTGCTGACAGGAGATGACTGGAGATGAAGAGCTGCAGTAGTTTTGTCAGACAGCTTGCATAGAGGAAGCTCCAGTCGTCTGCCACCTTCCACCTTTCCTGTAACTCAAGCACGCTTCCAGAGATCCAGAAAGAGGGGATATTTTGACTTTTCCTTCTTTTCCTAATTCTACTTATCATGACAAAATTGCTTTATATTTAATACTTACTTCTTCATACGCCTCCTTTTTTTTGTCTTTTTGGCAGTCATTAGGAAGATGTGTAGCAAGGGAAAATCATATATTATCTAAGATAGCCCTCAGTCAGTAAAGACACAGTAACAGTCAAAAGACAGTTTACAAGTTTACAACCATACCCTTCATGTGGGAGCAGAAAGGGACATTTTCTTACAAGTAACTACACAGCTACAGTTTATTCTACTGTCATTTACAGAATTACTATCTTAGTGAACATGAAAACTGAAAATTTTACAGTGAGGAACTAGGATTGAAAGTGATCCCTGCTTGTCACACACGTGAGTCTTCAGCAGTTGGCTTAAACAATCCTCACTTAAACCCCCCTCCCAAACCCCCAACACTAAATAAATGTGATAATGTAACACACCTCCACAAACAGTGGGCCTTTATCCAGGGGGATTCTCACGGGCAGCTGCAGTGTGTGTCAAAATTATTTAAGTGGTCTTGTCAGTGGTGGTGCTGGTGTGTGTGTGTGTGTCTGTGTGGGCAAGTGAGGAGAGGAGTGTCTCTGTGTGTATGGGTGGTGTTTGAGGGGGTTTCGGGGTGGTCACACCTCGGTGCTGATGGCTCGGGTGTTGGTGTAGAAATCAGGGGGCCGGCCTCCCTGGGTCTCCCTCAACAGGGAGCCTCGGACGGCGGGCAACGGCATCGCCAGCGCCTGGTTGTCATAGTGCGTGGGCATGTAGGTGATGCGCTCGCCACCGTTGCGCATATCATCAGTGGTACGGATGTAGAAGGGCGAGTCATAGGGGGAGCAGGTGGGGCAGTAGGTGCGTTTGGGTTTGGTGTGGTCGGAGGATCCGGGCAGCTCTGGCGGTGACATCGACAGCGGAGTGACGATCGACCTGTCCAGGCCGGAGACGCTGCAGGCGTTGCAGGCAAAGTGTTGCTGAGAGATGGAGGCGCTGTCAGACCCATTCTTCTTACAGCAGTAGTACTATGGAGAGAGAAAAGTCCATCGGATGCGACACAAAAACAGTTTCCGACACAGCTCTGTAACATTAGCAGGCTCCACGTCAGTCTACAAGTCTGTAACACTGAGTTTATTAATTATCATTTTATTTTCTTAAAACAAATCGCCTCGAAACCCTTCAGTAATATAGGATATTCAAATGCTGGTTTCTTAATTTACTCTGTCCCTTTTTTTAAAATACCGCCATCTATTTTCTGCAACATTCCTAAAACAAGACAAGCAAGTATTTAAGGCTTATTCAGTTTAAATGTTTTAGTTTACTACTCAAAATTCAGTATAATATTGTTTAAACTGTCTAAAGTGCTGTGAACTACAATTTTCAAGTGACTACTCAAGTTCCATTTTCCATATAATTGAAATAATTCACATTTCTCGTTCACATTTCAGTATTCCAGTATTACACTATTACTTTCACATATTCAATGACCATTTGTAATTTGAAGACAAGGTTGATGTATTATTCTTCTTCACTAGCTGGCATTCTCCTGTGAGGTGATGTGATAACACAATGTGGCAGGAGGACTAATACTAAAGTGGGATTTAGACGTTTTTCACACACACACACACACACACACACACACACACACAGAAAGAGGCATACCTGGAGTCTACAGTAACAGAGCACAGCTATGATACACAGAAGTATCACTGTGGCCAGTATTCCTCCGGTTATGACAACAGTTCCAGCTGTCATCCGACCAGCTCTCCATCAAACTCTGGCACAGGAAGTGACATCATTAGTTTAAGTTTAATCGAATAACGTAAAGGTCAGTAGCACAGTAAACACAGACACAGTGTGTTGCAATATAAGTAAGTACCGTAATTGAGCAAACTCGGACACAGCTGAAAAGCTCCAGCATAGCATATTCCTCTATCTACAGAAATGGATCATAACGGAAGATAATGTTTTTCTCAACTATTTTAAACTCACTTCCCTTTGTGTTTACATCCTTCAGTTTCTTGTGTCAATTTTAAATCAGCTAAACAAGATTAAAATGAAGTCTTACAGAATAAACATGATTGTGATTACTGCTGTTATACTCACGTTCAGCAAAGTTGCTTAACACCTGAAAGCAGAGAAATAAGAGAGGTATTTATATTGAATTTCAGATACAGACAGACAGACAGATAGATAGATAGATAGATAGACTTACATCAGAAGAGTGTTTGAAGGTTGTGAGGGTGATGAAGAGAAGTCAAATTAGAGGTCAAAGGTGAGGGGTCACACCGTTGGATTGCCACACTGCATGAACATCTCTGTGGAGAGAGGAGGGAAGGGTGGAGGAAGGAAATGTGAGAAATTGGACATTGTCTTTTAAGAAGCCTTAAACACTTTTCTCCACAAGGTGGCACCGAGAGAACAGGAAAATATTGCTGACAGAAACACAAGCAAACAGTGCTGGCACTAGATAATGCCTAAGGATGACTAGGAGCGAGGAAGTAAGGATAGTAAGGTAAGGAGGTAAGGAAACTAGCACATGAAAGAAAAGGAGTGTGGTGAGCGTGCTGGATTTGCATCAGATTGTAAAAGTGTTATAACTGTGTCCACCTACTGTAATATGCAGTTTTGTCATTAAAAAAATGAATGAATGTGTGCTTCTTTCTTTGATTTCTGTTGATGAAGTCTGAGTTTCTCCTTTCACAGTCTGCTCAGTCACGGCAGCTCTCATCAAGCCGTCCAGCTCTTCTCAAAACAAATTTCCTACACTCGGTGAAACGGAAACTCGCCGTAGGTCTGATCACTGCTGGGTCACTGCTGTCGGACGGAGAGAAGAGAAACCGAGAACCATCAAAAGAAACATCAAAAGATATTTACTGTACACATCGGAGTCTCTGAATCCTCAGATGTGCATATTCTTGAGCAATGTCTCTGTCTCTGCTGCACTCAAATACACACAAACACACACATGCAGCATTATGGCAGAGCAGCAGTAAAAGTGATTTAGCAGCAATGGGCCCAGTTGGTTTGGGGTTTTAATCTGCAGGCTGAGGCTTGTCTAGGTGAAGTGAAATCTATTACTGCTGATAAAAACATGTCTGACACATGATTGGGGTGGAAGGGGGAGAGGGATGCTTTTTTGTGTGTAAACGAAGGAAAGGTAGATTGGAAAAAAAAGGAATGAATGAAGTAGCACTACGGGTACAGATGTGTATCGTGGCTGACACATACGCACACACACACACATTCGCACTTTTCTGCATGAGCACACAGAGCTAATTTCCCAGGCTGTCACTTATGATTCCTGCTGTTTGATGTCTGTATGGACCGATGCATGTGTGTGTATGCGTGTGTGTGAGTGTTGTGTTTTCATGTGAGCAGTTTGTCCTGCACATGTGATGTGATAGATGAAGTCTGTCAGTCCGTCGTGGTGCAAAGTGTCATTTAATTAGAGAGCAGTCTAATGAGATCTGCTGACTGCACGTGGTTCCATCTGGAGGTCTTCTCACCAGTTTGCCACAGTGGGAAGCTCAGAGAAGAGCGACTAAACCTTCACTCTGTGGTTCTGCAACCGTGTGATTACTGTTAAAGAGTCTAACAGATACCCAACAGCCCATAAGAGGACAAACCGCTTAATGGATATAATGGCGTAAATAATAGATCCATTGTGAGTGCTTCCCTATGCACTAGAGCTCTGTTGGATTTACAGTATATATGAGATGCCTACTGAGAAAATCTGTTGACATATGTGCCTGGTGGCATTTAGAAATAGGACAACTCGGATTTTTGGCTGCCCAACAGGCCACTGACATATTGAGCTCCACCAATTTACCTTTATATTGTCAACTTAATATGGACAATCAAAATTTAATTTGATTAAAGTCCATGCAGCAGAATCATCAAGAGTTATCATCTTTTCTATTCCACCCAGTCCTCTTCCCTGTCAAAACCCGGCACCCACATTTCCCACAATGCAAATTGGCTGCTGACAGTTTGGTTAGAGAGATTCAGATGTGTTTTGCTAGTAGCAGCTAATCTAGCTTCAAGCAGAGATGAGGAGAGTTGCAGAGGCCTGGTCATTTTCAAAACCTTTCTAACCCTTTAGGAGAACTGGACAGCACGTCCAGACACATCCACTGGAAACGTCTCTCAGTGCACTTTACATGACCTCCAATTCCAACCTTCTCTGCCAAAACCGCCTCACATCATAGCACTGATCCTGGGAGCTCACAGTAGCTGTTACACTTAATCTGACTTACTGTTGTCAGAGCTGCTGGGTTGCTGAATAAAAGCCATCCATTCTGCCTGTCAGCTGATGTTTTATTTGATTTTTGTTCTGGCTAAACATTGCCAATAATTTAGAATTTTTGGAAAGATCTCAGCAATAAAGAAAATATGTAAAATTGGAGTTACAACTTTGAAATGTAATATACTAAAACTTCAATTTAATGATATTTTGTGTGATATGTTCCCCTATCTAATATTTTTCCATGTCTTTGTCTTCCATGTCTTTACTGTAGTGTGTATGTTTGTATTTTAAAGCATATGGCAACATCTGCATTACTACTTTTATTAACAGTTTAGTACAGAAAAAGAATTACATTGTACTTCCTATCAAATAATACTAAGTGCAATAGAAGCAGATGAGGCAGGTTGAGGACAACTGAGGTCACAATAGTTCCTGAGATGCACTGAACATCTCAAACGGTTGATATGTACCATGTGTTAGGAGAAGCACAATGGATTTTCTTCATTAAAAACACACTGAGCTGGAAGTGCTGACAGAGTCAGACTCTCCAGGAGGAGAAGAAAAGGAGGTGGCACTGCTCCCACAGGCTGCGATCTGAACCGCTACACTGGCACCAAGCTCATAAACCATGTTTCTGTCAGAAAGTACACTAGCCTTCAATTATTTGTGGAGACCAAACGGGATGGCAGCTGACAGATTCCTCTTAACGTCATTCATCATAACTCTCTCTACTGCGTGCAATCTCAGACTCAGTACACCAAACTATTTTTCATAATTAATGCCAGCGTGGTGACTTGTACTGCATAGAGGAAATGGAAATGGAGTCACCGCTGTCACCACATCATCCTTTACTCAGACACACAGACACAAAATAACACACAGATTTGTTTTTGCTCCCTGTTTACATGTTGCTCTGCAAGCACTTTGAGGCAAACTCATTGGTTAGCTTAATTTGAGTTTACTTGGTTTTTGACAAACTACAGAGAGAATTGAGATATCAGCATCAACACACACGGAGACACACACAGGCTCATGCATGCTGAGCACAGACAGAAAGAGAGCTGGATCAGTCACCACTGGGTCCAGATTAGAGTGGCCCTCAATCTCCCATACTGCCTGAAGAGCCCTGTATACTGATAAGACTCTCATATATATACACACACACACACACACATACACACACTGCACACATACAGAATTCATTCAGGCAGACATGTTCCTATTCATTACCAAATAAATCAGGACATCCTAATAAAACATCTATTAAAACAGATGGCAGTGTCTTCATTGCACTTAGCCGCAGTCAGTGTTTCATTTCCTAAATAACACTACAGAACCTCAACACTCTTATAAGAGTTGATCCTGCAGTATAATACATATAAAGTCTGATTCACTGCAGTACACTGAAGCCAGCAGAACTCAGTTTTAGCAGTTTATAGCACGATACATGCAGAATACATTAAGACGGATAGCAGCTCATGTCTTCAAGGATTCACAGATTTAAGGTGATCTTTTAATCTGTTTACAGCTGTCATAAATGTGCTGAACAAGCAACAAGTCTGCAGCTCTATTTCGAGCACAATAATGTGAAATTTTGGTGTGTGTCTCAGGTGAATCGCACACACCCTGGATGATGAAAATCCTCACTGAGTCCATTTGGTGTGTCGGTTTGATGTGAGCTGGAGCTGCAGTGCATTCTGGGCTCAGCACATTTCAACAATAGATTAGTTTTTGGACAAGCTGCTTTTTTTTTCTTAAAGCTTGAATCTGCCATATTTTAGCTTGAGGCAGAAAATAGATTTTTCACTCTCCTGTCGCTGTTCAAGTTACCACACTGACACCTGTCAGTCATCTAAGTGGGCTTATATGTTTCCTGAGGCTGTAAGCAATGCTGATGTTTGTAAGGCATCTTAAATTACATTTTGTTACGCTATACAAATATATACGCTATTCAGTATGTCATGTTGCATGTTGGTACAATTCACTATATGTAGGGATCATTAATTATTATTTTTATCTGTATTTATTTTGAAAAAAAAATAAAACAAAACAAAACAAAAAACAGGAAAAACTTGAAAAAACAAAAACACAATTTAAAACCAAAAAATGTCTTTGTTTTTTTTCTCCAGATCTTTAAATCATTGCCTACATCTGTGATTTAATCATATAGGTCTGGTGGTGTGCTCATTGAGGACAGTTTTTATTGGCTGAACAAACATTGACAAAGCACCAAGCTTTGTAGGTGGGAATAAGAATACATACTGTAGTTAGCTATCTACATAGGTGCAGTCTTGAAAAATATAAACAGATGAATGGCACAAAAACATATACATGAGGGGATGGTGTCTTCACAGACGCACAGGAAACCTCAAGCTGGTCCTACCACATCATACATTTTACTACTATTGCGTACCTCCCTTTAAATGTACATTTATGTTTTATTTAATACATATTCAATTCCTATATGTTAAACTTTTACACTATATTGTGTCTTAGGTTCTCTTTTTACTTGCATGATTTTCTTTTTATATTTATTGTTTAAGCATTGTTGGAGGGCCAAGCTCACCAGGGTTCAGGCCTTCAGTTTATGTCGTGGCCTGTTAGTTATACTGTAGCACTGCCATTGGGCTTAATGGAAATTAATTAATTAATCAACATCACTTTCTCTTGATTGGTTTGGGCAAAACGAAACAAAATGTCCCTCCCTCTAAAACAGAAATTGCCTGAGAGCAGGATGTGAAGCTGAATGAAAGAAAATAAGCAAAATAGCAGTTTAGACAAATAATCAGGCCACATCAGTGTATAAACATAAGCTCTTTTAGTACATTTTCAGTTGTCCTCACCACTATATGACCCCCCTTATTGTTCATAGAGGCTCAAGGTAGGAGGAAGATTAATGATTGATACTTTGATACACAGAATTCAGGTGGAAATCTCTTCAAATTGATGTACTGCTTTTTAAAATTTTTCTTGTGAAAGTCATATATGAGCTATGCTAGACTGTATTATGCTACATTACATGTTTAGTTAAACCTCACTGCATTTCTACATGTCATAGCATGACTATAATAAGACACACTTCACTGATATATTACATTATGTTTTATGATACATGTCGATCTGTTGTGAAATACTATAAACTGTGTGCTACACTCCGTTACACTTCATTATGTTAGATTATGCCAAGCCGTGATGCAATGTGCTGCACTACACTGTGCTGGTGTTTAAAAGCTTTAACACCTGCAGTCATTGGTCTTTCTTATTTTGCGGGTCTTATCAGCTTGTTGCATCAGCTTGTTGGCTCCACTGTGCCCACTTCCGTTACTGCCTTCCTTTGTCTCTGTCCTGTAGGTTATTTTTTTTCTTTGCAGAACAAAAACCCTCCATGCCTCCATATACACCACAGATTTCCCATATGCTGTTTTTGGCAAATCCAAGTAATGAGAATATCTCACGAGCTGAGCAACTTCCCTCTCTCTCTCTCTCTCTGATGGAGTGTTCCCTCTGGAGTCTCGGCCATCAGTCTTCAGAAGCATCTGAAGGACCTTTACTGCCCCGGAGGATTTTTACAAGATTGATTCTTTGGATCTTAAATTGCTCAGACCAGCGGTCGGCCGGTGTCAGTCTCTCCTCTGCCCCAAAACACAAAACACACTCCACCTGTACTTGTAATGTAAATGCAGCACGTTGTATCCCTGCAATGCGTCCAGCCAAGTGGACATTTGAGCAAGACACCAACCTGCGCACTCATTTGTCAAACGCCTGCAAATTTTTTTGTTGGATCTGCAGCATATGTGAGAAATGTTTGCAATTTTGTCATTTCAGGTGAAAAATCACTAAATGAACTTGTAACCTGAACCTGTAACTGCCAAAAATGTATCAAAATATCAAGTTTTCATAAATAAATGAATGTAATTGCTTACTTATGCTAATGTAGTTCTGACGATATACACTACACTGCACTATACATCTTGTTAGACTATTCTCAGGTGGAGCAAGAATGTAAAGCTTACAGAGGTGAGCCAGACTCGATCTTGAAGGCAATGCTTTTGCCTAACATTTAGTATTGTTTAGATTTTAGCGATCAGACTCAGATTCTGCTGATTATTTTCTGGCTCCTCTTTGTATTTTGTACACTTTTGTTGACCGCCGTCAACAGTAAAACTATGCCACCAGTAATCAATAAGTAGAATTAAAAAGCGTATCCTCACTGAATCCTGTTTTTAAGATTTGGAACTGGTTATGGTTAGCAGTGAACTCTAGGGAGTGTTTAAATGATGATACTGCCACTTACTGGTGAGACAAACAACTAGTTAAAGCAGGTGTGCACAATGCAAAATAACAAATGATTCAGCAACTGCATGACCTGTTTCTCACCTCAGTATATTCAGTATGCAGAAAAAAAGAGAAGACTGACACCAACGGTGAAACTTGAGGCAAGGTGTAGGGAGCATTCGCTGTCAGCCATTGACTGCACCTGAAATGCACTTTCATCCAAGGCCCTGTCAGACCACAATGACAGCAGAGAAAATTGTGGCCTGCCTTTGCAAGGTTAATCCAAAAATGTCGAGCTGTTAATCCTGTTGAGGGTCGCCGGGGAATCGAGGTGCTCTTGAGCCACGCGATGAAGCCACACAGTGTCATCATTTGGAAATCTGCACACACACGCTCATCTGTCCCGATAAACTTCTTGCTCCTGTTCCTGACAACTTTAGGTGCAGCAGATCAGACCCAGAGTGAATTCATGCAAAATTTCTGCACATTATTATTTTGGAAAACCACCATTTTGTCATCTAAACTCTGCAGCTCTGTGGCTGCCGTTGTAAGCGGAGAGAAAACAAGTCGCGCATCCAAACGGGATTCATGGTCACAGTTGAAATGTAATTTGTCTAATCCTGTTATCTGGCGTTCCAAAGGCTTTCCTCTATCTGTTTCCTCTCTCCAACGTCTCTGTTGCGGGCCAGCGTGGGCGTCTGTGTGTGTTTGCATGTTCATGTACATGTTTGTTTGTTTGCAGGCGTGGGTGAGAAGTAAACATAATTTAGGGGGTCGGTTTAGAAATTGTGGTTATTTCTTTTTCATACAGATTATTCACCGTAAAAGTGGAATTATGGGTAAAATGTTAAAAACAAAAAGACCCTAATCTGTGAGGGCGGCACTGGGAAAGTTCACACAGTAGGAGCTCAAATTGAAACTGCAGGATCATTTGATTCTAGTTCATGTTGTGAGGTGACGAGCAGATTGTACACAGCTCGCTCATGTTTGGCGGTTGAAGTACAGCTCTAACTGTAAAGCAAAGGAAATGCGTTTCACTCTCACTGTAAAGGAATGAGTGCTGTCCTTGGTGCTGAAGTAACGTTACTGTTTTTTTCTGCCCTATTGTGTGGATAGAAATTTGGCCATGTTGTTAAAATGCATTCAGTTGTGAAGACTGCGTGGATTGTTGGTTTGGTCCGGCAGCACATGTTCAGTTTACTCGTTGTTTACTTGCCGATCATTTTCCGACACTTGTGGGGAGAAAAACAGCTTTTTTAATCTCAAATTCAAAATAATGTCAGCCTTTATGTTAGAGAGGGCATCAAACTCCACTTTTAACCTTCCAAAAGAGCATTTCGAGTTTTCATCTGCATCACTAACAGCATTAATACTACTGATAGCTTTTTCTTATACAGTGTGTGTACTAGGACATATGTATGCATACTTTGCGTTATGGTTATTATTACTAATCAAACCAAGCACTGTGGAGTATACCGTGTAGAGGAGTCCTTAACAAGAGCCTCACTCTGTCTCTGCTGATATACCTGCTCAATCCACACCCGGTATGGAAAAGGGAGTGAATGATGTGTAAACTCCTTCACAGGAGAGAGTAAAATGTACAGTCTTAAATTGTTGATGTTACATATCAGCTGTTCACAAAAAAACAGAGGAAATGGATGAATAATTAAGAAAAACAAGAGGAGACAATGAGCGTTGACAAACTCAAAAAAAGACTGGCAGCTACACCGCAAAATGTTTTCTTGTTTGTAACATGTGACTTCAGCTGTTACAATTGTTGTTTTATTTCATTTTTCCACTTGGTTTTGCACTGTAGGCTTTACAGCTTTACAAAGAAACAAAAAGTCATATTTACTCAATAATCCCTTGACAACAGCATGCATATGGCGTACTGTCAGAGCCAAGAGGAAACATCCTGTAAGCAAACAAAATGAAAAGACCAAGCTACATACAGCTCCTGACCAAGGAACAACTGTAAACATTTTGATCTTTATGCCACTGTAGTTTTACTACAGAATAACTTACTGTCTTTCACTATTGTACAACTACGTATCTTTAATAGAACAAGGCTCCAAATGATAAATAGATTAACTTCCTGGATGCAAACACTTACATGTGACCTTGAAAATCTTCTTCATGTCCTGAGGGACCCACAGGGGCTCAACCAACCGTTATCCCATCTTCCCCCTGAAGCTGTCGCAGCAGTTACGGCCCAGTAGGCAGAGATTGATGACACTGAACATTTTAGTTCAATTACTTGATTTTGCTCGAGGTCATTTGGGGCAAAGGATGCAATGAATGTGAAGAACCACTCCCCAGAATGATCCTCTTGGCCCTATAAAAGCACATGATCAATATAGGCGGTAAAACGCCTTCGTCCCCGCGAAGATGGAGAGAGATAAGACGACAGAGAGTTGGAACGCAGCTTCAGTCTTTTTCTCCGTCCAATCTGGACCATGTTCGGACGCTGTATACGCCGCTGGCAGATTTATAACTGGTGTACATTATGCTGTTATGCATCTCTCCAGGCTACTGTACTCCAGCCTGCCAGCTCCTGATTCAGCCTTTCTACACACTCACGGTGGCTCAGGATGTGGTGGATACCTTTACTCGCATGGCAAGTGAAAAATTCATTACTCACGGTCCATCTGTAATTTTTATACACACGTCAAATTCAATTTCCTCTCTTTCCATATAGGCCTATCACCAGATATCCAGGCCAGTGGGATGGCTATGGGTCTCCCTGCTCACTCTACGCTTCAATTGCACTTTTGATGCTGCTACAACCACAACTACTGCTGCTGCTAAAACTGCCGTTCTGTCATAATTACTACGATTACTGCTCTGTGACCACTGCTTCTACCTTTCAAACGATTGTAAATCTTTGCGTTTATTCATTTACACATTTTCAATGCAGAATGAATAAAGGCATTCAGTTTTCTTTTGACAGTTTACTAAATTCACTGCCATTATTTGATCGTTTGATTATTCTACCCACCACAAACTGTGGCGTTTGCTGTTTCCCCATTCTATTCCCTATTCTCAAAATCTATAAGCTCAATTCACATCAGTGTCAAAGCTACTGAGGTCTGCAGAGCTTTGTGGTGAGTCCATTAAAAATCTGCAGCCTGCAGCAGAGTGTATAAACTAGTGTATGAATGAGATTTGCTCAAACACGGTTAACTTAATAACAGCGATTCTTAGATCTGATGAGAAGCCTGTCACAACAAGTGACAGTATAAGTAGCACAGTATATGACAGAGAAAAATAAAACATTTCAATAATGCCACAAAAGCTGATTCTACTGGTTGTTCAGGCTGTGTTCCCACCAAACAGCTCTCAGGTTTAAATGTGTGAACCAGTCAAATGCAGGAGCTCAGCCCAAATTCCCAGAGATAAACATTCACAGACACACTGAGATATTAAACAGATGTAAACACGGCAGCCTGCAGCAGTGCTCAGCAGAACTGGAAGGTAAAGCTGCACTAGTGATTGTCCATGGATGTTGGGTGTTTGTTTTCTTCATGCAGAGCCTAAATCTACCTGATACTGATTAATTTTTTTACATTACAAATTAAATGTAGAATTTTACTAATTTGGGTTTTTCTTCTCAGCATCCTGTACATCCCTGTCCTTTAAATGCCCACTGAATGGGTTAAAAAAAAATACCCAGCACCATTGCTGCTCTTCTTTTTTTACAACCCAATGTAAAGGAAAAACAGGAGCAGAAACACAATCTGAGAAGGGCACTGTGTGACAATAAATTTCAGTATACAGGATTTTGCTAAATAATTATATAACAACTGGCTGCCACTGAGGAATCAACTTCAATTCATATATGATTAAAAATTAAGAATAACACAACAACTTGAGGTGCAGGGTCAAACCTACAGGGGTAATATGGATAGTGTTATTAGAATATCAGTCTTCACACACTAACTGTTCTCAACAACACTTCTTGTATCCTTATTTGATCTGCAGTACAAATAATCAATCATAAAAAAACAGTTCGCTTCACTAGAAAGCTGCACCACTAAATTATAAACCAAACTCTTTGTCTATACGCTCTGGGTCTCTATCCCAGCATGCCTTAGACACAAAGGAGGAAACAACCTGGACAGATTTGGGGACCAACAAACTGCTGCCTCTTTTTTTAGGGGACAGTTCTTACCACTGACTCACTCGCACTTCAAACTGGAAGGCTTGAATTGATTTTCTGGTTAATTTATGTCCAGCTCGGACAGATTCACAGTGAAGAACTTGAGCAGGAGGAGGATTTGACGTTAAGCGTGCATACAGCTCAGCTTTACGAGGTTTGCAGAGGTTTCATTATAGCTGCTCAGCTCCTCCTCTGCCGTCCCGCAATTTGCCAGCTTCTCTTTCACACTTGGCAGCGGCACAGCATCGTTTGAACGCACACCCAGCGCAGGGCAGCCGTGGGAAGCTGTAATTACTGTACCGCCATTCTGCTGGTCAGCACGGCAGTCTCATAAAAGGAAATGAAACGGTCCAGCTTCTATCTTTGAGGGAGTAATGTACCACGAATATTACATTAGCATACATTCACACGGACATTTTATCTGTGACAGTTACTAAAGTGAGTGAGCACAGACACAGATGAAGGGCCAGCAGATGAAGGCAGGGTGGCTGAGGTGCCTTGCTCAAGAGCAGAAGAACTGGAGTACAGGTTAGAGTTCAATGAATCTTTTCTAAGAACAACTCAAATTTCTTGTTTTCTTAGGCAGAATTAAACCAACCAACCAACCTTAGATTTAGCCATTTGTATGTAGACTCATCCATGTTACCACCAACATTTTCAATCTTATTTTATGATGATCAGACTTTGCTTTCATTGATATGCACCATTTTCCTCAATTTACCTTCAGATATACATTGATGTTATTGACCAGACCATTGCTGAATAAATGTCAATAAAAGAAAACAAGGGCTTTTTTTTTTTGCAATTTTGCAATTATTTCCTTTAACTCTTTGGCTTTTGAGAGTCTGCATACAAAAATCCCAATAAATCTCAACTGCATTCGAAATCTCTGACAAACTACCGCAGAAATGGCTAAAAAGAAGCAACTGAGTAAAGAAACAAGAGAACAGATTTGTACACTGAGGAAAGAGAAATTGCAAAACACCTAATGGTGTCCAACAAAGGAGTTCACTACACTCTGAAGAGACTAGAAGAAACTGGAAGTTACGATGATAGAATGATTCATCCACAGAACAAGAAAAAGAGAGCTCACAAAAATTGGACCTATGATGACTGGAAACAAGTTCCCTGGACTGACGAAAGCAAGTTTGAACTATTTAGTTCAAAGCGCAGAGTCTATGTCCGCATAATTATGACAAACTGGTGAACGTCCTAAAGCATACCTGATAATTATAGTAAAAAGTCTATAATAATCATGTTTATTTTGTTGCAAAATATACCAACGAAACTATGATCTTTTTTTGTACAAATTTGATCCTGCTTCCAAACTTATACATATATATATATATATATGAGTTATATAAAAGTTTGGCCTGTAGTGTGTGTGTGTGTGTGTGTGTGTGTGTGTGTATATATGTATATATGTATATATATATATATATATATATATATATATATATATATATATATATATATATATATATATACTACCGAATGTTATTAACTCTAGAGCATATACAAAATATATAATATAGCAGTTATTGTAAAGTAGTACAGCTATCTATTGAACTAATATAACTGTACTTCCACTTTTACATTTCTAATATCCGAAATGATGTCAAATATGAGGTCGTCTTGTAAATATAAAACACGGCTGCCTTAAGCAGTCTGTCAACAGAGTTGACAGAGTGTCAACAGAGTCTGTAAAGAGTCTGTAAAAGACGTCATCCACCTTCAGCCCTCACCGAGCCTTTCCCACATCTGTCAAAATGGGTAAATTACAAATAAACCAGCCTGAAAACTGCCCGCTTTGCCACCAGCCTTACAGCGAACGAGCAGGTGTGCAGTTCAGAGTGCTGTTCAAGGCCATTTCAACACATCCCTGAACCTGTGACCTTCAGCTTACAGGACTGTAACTGAATCCACTGTGTCATCCCGCGAACAGCCGGGCAGACACACAGGAGGGGAAACACTTCCAGGACAAACAGCGACTCACATCTCATCTCATCTCCCCCTTTTTAAGCTTGTTTTTACATTTGAGAGTTTTTACTGGTGATTTAATTTAGTTATATTACTGCAATGACCCACTGTTAAAAATAAACATCAGTAAAACTCAAAATAATCTAACAAATCTCACAGGTTTTGAAAAGGTGCCCAAATCAAATTCTTTTCTTTATCGAAGCCTCTGTGTAAACTGTAAGCTACAAGATGGAACAGCTACTGTTTTCACATGCCATCTTTGTTCCGGTCATGGGAATAGAGACACAACTTTTTAAAGCATGTTTACACCAGGTTGTATTCTTTGATCTCAATCTCAAAGAGCTCAGGTTTGTTGCCTCTACTGACCTCTCTGACACCTTATGAGGCATGTCTAAGCCACTGACTTGGCTCAGAAAGTGAAAACTTATCATGGCCACAAAAAAGATTCATACTATCACATGTAAGTATAAAAGTTTCCTCAAAGATACCACCTCTTCTGACATGCAAGTTATTCAAGTGCTATTTGAATCTGATTTTAGATTGTAACCTTTTTTTAGCCAAGCTTACTCACAAAATTTCTGTTGCAACATGTTCCTTCGTGGAGAGACAGATAGACAAATAGAAATTAAACCCCTACACAAAATTTAAGATAATTTGCATCCAAAATCATCTGACAAAGTAATTAACTATAACAAAAGTGTTGGGTGAACATAAGACCTCCTCTAGTAGAATGTATGACAGATTGATCAAATAAGGATTGTGGGTGGTGAGAGAGAGCAGCATCATATAATGTTATCAATTACTTATCATATACAGTTAAAAGTCTTGAGATGAGCAGGGTTACAGTTAAATCTCAGTATATACAGTATATAGAGTATTTATATTTCTTCAATGTTTCCCTCCCGTCACAGGAATATTATTTGGGTCCTGTGACCTTCTTCTTCCTTACCATTCATTGCATGTTGGTGATCTAAGGACTGTACCGCTGCTCACTCTTGTTTGCAGTCAGTGTTTGAATTTCAACTTCAACAAATGCCTGCATAAAAGGTGCAGCTACAGCATCACTTCTACATTCAAAATAATGATAGCTACAACAAAGGAGGTGACAAAAAGGGCTGAAATTATATGAAAGGTGTTTTAAGACCAAAATGAGGCGGTCTGTGCATGAACAGTGGGAGAAGAGCAGGGAAAGGTTTAGGCTGGAAACAGGACGTAATGTAGAATTGAAATTGGTGGTCAATGTAAGGGTGTGAAGGTCATGGGGGCATAGACAGATGTACAAATGGATCTTTAGCTCAAGTGATCACTTCCTGACTCCTGAGTACAGTTTATTTTTACTGGGAGAGAAGGTTTTATTTCTTAAACAAGGACAAAAGTGTTGCACTCGTGTCACATTTCCACTTCAAGAGCTGTGAAATTTCACAAAATTGTATGTGGCAGTTAATTTGGAGGTCACTCTGGCTTACAGTACTTAAAGGCAAAAAGCGTGTTGATGGTATTTGTTTGTCTTTGTCAGTGTGTGTCTGTAGAAGTATTCAGGGGATCCTGTTTGTCTGTGTCTACGTCTAAAGGCGCGTCTCTGACTGTGTGCGAGTACATCAAAGAGTATTTTGTCAGTGTTTTGTGCGCGCTTATGTTTGTCAGTCTGATTAGGTCTGGAAGTGTCTCCATCAGTGTGTACGTCTGTATGTGTGTATGTGTGTGTTTCTGATGAGTCACCACACACGCGGCAGCCAGCAGCAGTAGAGCCACGTTAACAGATAAGAGCGTTTCTGTTCCAGCGGCCTCCGGCTCTGCCAACGAGCCTTCCTCTCGCTGGCCTAATCCTCACCCTGCCTTGGCTGTGCTTCAGAGCTGCGTTCACATCCACGCGCCGCACATCACCTTGCGCAACAGTAGCAGGCCACCTGAGCTACCGAAAACCAATGATACCTGCTCACCTTCATTAGCCTGTGGGAGAATTAATGCAAATTATAACATGATGCACACATCGACCCTTTTTTTCTCCTCCTGTTTTTATCATTGTCTGCTATCAACTAACAAGAACAAACAACTTTTTAACTATGCAAAAATGTCAGATGTGAAAATACAATATATATCAAGGACCTGTGTATCTTGTATGCCCAGATTTAGTCTGATCAGAAGTTAGTGAAGTGACATGGAGAAGGCAAACACATTCCGAGCATTTGTGAAGCTGTGACCAACAACTTTTTGATATTTTGTACTTTATGAATAACAAAGCTAAGCAACTATTAATTGACTAATCCATTACTGACTACCATTTCTGCAGCAGTGGCCAGCCATCATTTGCAGGCTATTCTGAGGAACAACTGGTGGCACTGGGATATGTAATGTTTTTGGCACTCAGCTGGGACACGTGACATCCTTAGACCCAAAAATACAGTTTATCATGCACATCCACTACAAAGGAAACTGTAAAACTACAGATTTCAGACACTCTCAAAAATGGCCATCCTGATGGGCATAATTGTCACGGTTTTGGTGGTTATCGTTAAGAGGGAGGGTCTTATCTAACATGAACCTGTGAAGGGAAAAAAAGGGAGGAAGGAGAAGGAAATGCAAGAAAGTTGGTGGTAGAGTAGGGAGTAACTCTTTTGTTATACATATATATATATATATATATATATAATCTTGTACTGAAGTGTTTTGTTTTAGTTTCTGTCTGTTATTATACGGTAATGTTAAAGAACTGAAGCCAAAGCAGAGCTATGAGGAGAGGCTGGACACCAGGCACCACCCAGCTCGAGTGAAGCAACACCGCAGGAGACAAGTCGATCTCACTGGGGTGGAGGGGGCCATCGTCCTCTCTTAGGCTGTGGCCTATGGTGTGGCCTGTTAGAAGCCATTATAGTCGCAGGGCGTAGTGTTGATTTATTTCCCTGGATGCACACAATTTTGATCATTATACTGTAATGCCATTACCCTGTTTTGTGTACCTGCGTGGGAAGTGGGAGACTTTTTGTATCCACTGGGTGGAAAACTTCCACTGGAACAAATGGATTCCTTATTCTTTGTTTAACACACCCATGGGTAAAAGTGGCTGATGAGGTTTCTCTCTCTGCCAGACACTTCTGCCAAAAAGCAGCCATCATCCAAAGATCAGAATCTGTTTTAAAATTAAAGCTTGTTTGTCACAGCAGACCTTAAGGCGAGCTGGTGTGACTCGCGTTTTCTGTCCCGCTAATGCTGCAGTGCAGTGTGGACACAGCTCCTCTCACCTTTAAAGTGTGACTACAGTACACTCGACTCGCAACTGTATGGAAAGAAATACTGATCCAGCAGCCAGAGGAACCTTGAGGGCTTTTCAATAATTCACACACCACTCCTGAAACACTGAAACACTTTCCCTGGGTAGTTTGAGACTCTTCCCACCCGCCCCAACCCAAACCCAACAAACACACACACACATACTGTATATACACCACTGGCACAACTTAAAAACACTCTTCCATGCATGTTGCCCCAGAAAATACATCGGGTGGAGGAAGCAAGATATGACTTTACAACCAAAGCTAGGCTGAATACAGGAGTCTGCCTCCAGAAAGCGAGATTAAATCTATGACTCACACTCCTTTCTCATAAGAACAGCATCTCTACTTTGATTTTAAAAAAGCTCATTTAAATTCCACACAAAGCAGAGAACATTGAGTCGGTGATGATGCTGGGACTCTTATTTTAATTACGGTCTGACCTGTGTCACATACAAAGCCCGTTAACCTCCAGGTGTTCGTTCTTGCAAAATCTCTCGGCAGCAACATCCAACCACACGTGCTTCACTAGATGACTTAATTTAGAGCAGCCTGACTCGCCCTTCAATTTGTGGTTCTTTAATATATTTTTTAGTTGCCTGACCATGACTCAGACACTTCAAAATGTCGGAGGAACATTTATCCATGAACCGCATAAAACTTTTAAAATACAGACGTTTATACATGGCCACCTCTCGGTGTCTGCGTCAGGGCAGAGGTAGGGGATTTCAGGATTGTTGTGGAAACTTTTCCAAAGCTTAACAATACCTGCAGTCAGGTCAGGGCACGTACAACAAACATGTCACTGGGTTTATCGAAACACCAGATGATTGTCTGAAAGGTTTTCAAAGCCTTTCATCAATCAAACATAAGGTGAAAATTCCCTTTAAATAAAGCCAAAAAGGCAAAAATGGAGAAATAGAAATAGTCTGTGAGCAGCCATAATGATGTGCCATGAGGATCTGTTGGGTTTATAAGCCTGCTAACTGTTTCCTAAATTAACTGAGGTTGATCAAATATTTAGCTTCCCAGACAGAGAGGCTGTTACAGAACAACTTAGCACTGACAGACTAAGCCGTGCTAGCAGCTAGTTGTAATTTCCCTCAGTGTTTTAAACTGTTGGCACAGCAGCCCCATTACACAACCTGTGTATTAAATACATTTTGTCTGTTGCTGCTGTGTTAGCTGTGACAGCCCTGACTGCAGACTCCTCTGGGAAATCAGTCCACTTCCTGTTGTATCACAGCCACTGGAGGTGGAGGAATTAAGAAGTGTGTGTGTGTGTGTGTGTGTTTGGGGCGAGGTGGAGACAGGAGGATATAGAGAAGCTGCTCAACAGTTATTTAGTCAAGCTGTATTTTCCAGCTTCCTCTGTGAGAAATGGGTCAGAGCAACGCAGCACCTGCTGCTGGCTGTTGATGTGGGAGATCAATACTCGCTGCTCGTGTGCACATGAGGAGGGAATATTTAACTTGGCAGTGAAGGTTCTGTTCATTTGTTAAATCCGAACATATCTGAGAGAGAAGGAAGCAGATTCAGTAACACCACCACATTCAGCTTCAAATGCATGACCCATTACAAGCAGTCAGGGAGGTTATTAAAATGGCTCATATTTAGGGGGTAAAAAGACCCATTGCACAATATCAACTGGATCTATTAAAAAGTGTGCCCTGCTAACAGCCAACAAACATCAGTAACCAGCAGACAATCAACATTGCAAATTATATAAACTTGTAAACTTTTGAGTTTTCTGGCTGAGAGAAATGAACAGTAAATGCCCCCTCTTGTTTGGTTACTATGCTTGGTTCTTATTTTTTATATGCAACAACATCTTATATAAGCAACCCTCCATTGAGTATTGCCACATTATCAGGAGGTATTCAGTGTAAAATATGATGACGCACTTTCAGCCACTTTCACTAGGAGTGGCCGTAACCATCTAACCCCAGCAGTGTGAGAGCTTTCAGCCCTCTCAGACCCTGGACCTTCACCTGTGCCCTCCCTCTGTCCAGGATGATTGATGGTGATTGAATACAGTTTAAATACAGGTGACCAAAGGGGGTCTTCAACCCCCACACTCGGGCAGTCCCTGCTTCACTTCATCATCTTGTCAATTAGATATGATACAGTCTTTCAGTCTTTTTTTTCTTTTTTCCAAATGCCAGCAGCAGCAGGCCACCCAGACTAGACTGAACCAGTGTGAAAGAAGATCACAGCAGCAGCAAAATGGCAAAACCCCAAGACTCCAGCTCCTGCTGAGCTGCTCCACTGTGGCTTCCTCTCCTCTGGGAGCCTTAAAGGCACATTTCACTTTGAACTGAAGGTGGAATTGAACTGAAACGACAAATCTCTATGGCACAGAGGCAAACTTCACATTTTCGCCACAGCAACTGAATGGGGGCGACTCCTCCACATCACGGGTCCGAGTCACACGAGTATCTGTCACCTCTGACACTGAATCCAGAGCCTGGAGCATTTCAAAAAGATCTCCTCAGATATACCGAACATAAAATGTGACCTGCCCCAACCCCACCTCCCCTTTTTTCCTTTCACTGCACATACCTGATCTGGTTACATGGTCCGTCTGTTCAACTCAGGCTAATCCCGTGGAGTTTGATCATGAAAAGCCAGCAGCATCCTGATCGCAGCGGGAGGAGAGCAGAGGCGCGCCGCGGACGGGACTGCGGCGGAACTTCTCCAAGGATGCGCCGGAGTCCAGAGTCCAGAGCGCACCGCAGACTAGAGGTCAGAGGGACGGCAGGACAGACGGCCGCGGCCGGTGGAGGTCGAAACGCGGAGCATCGTCACGGCGGCGAAGCACCCAGGTGAGGACGACGCGCCTGTTTTTACGCGCACGGTGGGTGACAGCGCCTCAAGCTTCACGCGAAGCACCGCTGTTCACGGGACTCCGGGAGGGCAAACGACCACCGGGGAGCTGCTGGAAAACACCGAGAATCAAACGGACACATCCAACAAGTGAGGGACGAGGAGGAGAAATGACAGGCTCCTCTGCTGGGCTGGAGCGAGGAGGAGGAGGAGGAGGAGAGGAGCCGCCCCGCATCACACTGTACCTCGCTGGCAAAAGACCCGATCCAGTACAGTTCAGAGATACAAGCTACAAGATACAAGCTCGTTTTTAGAGGAAATATTAGAGATGTGGCTCTGCGCTGTCTGTCTCTGGCAGAATAATATGAAAGTGTCACTCACAAGCGCAAAAACTAAATCGTAACTGTTAGCTGTAGAAATAAAATAATTAAGATAAACATCATCAAGTACAGCAATGTCTCTGTAAACACACTATTGCACTAGTAAAAGCACACCGAGTAGTTGTATTAGTGTTATAGAAACACTTCAATGATACTATAGAAGAGAAAAATATATATACAACACTCAAATATGATAAACTCCATATGTGCAGATAGTAGCAACATTAAAGTGATATGAATGACATAAATACCTATATTATTATAATAATATTATAGTGGTGGTTTGTACATGATTAGCAAAGCATTCTGGGTTGTGTGGATGTTCCCTGCACACAGTAAATAAATGCTACAGTAAACCCCCCCCCTCCCCAAACGCAGACCACTGAGCTACAGTAATTGATTTGCCCTCAATCACTGGTCCCTTAATCTACTTACTGTTGCAACCAAGTCAACGCAAGTATCGACAGAGAGGGTAGGCCGCTCTGACCAAACAGGGACGTGCTGCTCTGCAAAACTGAGTCACTGGCAGATTCGTACAGCTGATTTCCCAGGACCAGGAGGGAAGGCGAGGGTGGTCAGGAGGTCAGGGAATCTGGTTTGGAGTTCACACAACAACATACGCGTTGCAGTATTGACAAAGCTTCAGCGATCAGGTAGAGAGAGGCAAGAGGGCAAGCGAACCTTTAGCATGGCGCGTCGCAAGAGAAGCGCTCAAAAGGAAGTAGAGTGATTAAGAGTGGTTCCACTTTCAAGTCTCCACACTGAAGATGACCTGATGGGCTGAAACGTGCCTCTTTTCCTTAATTAGGAATTAGGCCGACTGAGCTTCCCGAGGTCTTGTGAAAGTTTTGGCTAATAAATAAACCAGCATGCGGCGTCTCTGTGAAAGTCAGTGCACAGCAAGCACTTCAGTGAGTGCATCCACACGCATGCTAATGATTGAATCTTAATTAAAGCCGAATTAAGGCGGCAATTTCACACTTGAAACCATGTTTAAAATGTCAGATATTTTACTACTATGATTAAATGGTGTGGGTTTTATACATCTCTTCACTTGTGATGTTGAGCTGCGGTGACAGAATACTAAAGAATAGCAGCCCTAAAACTGCTGTTAACCATATTTGCTCAAATTATATATTACCACAGTGATGTACCACCATGTGTTGTTAAAACATCCATCTGATCTGTGTGTGTAAGGTATAGAGAGGAACAGGGAGGGAGCACAAATCATTTTCTGACAGGTTCATTCAACAGAAAGAGAGGAAATTAAAGAGAAGCACATGTTTGGACTCATGTGACGTTTTTCAGAGGTAAAAAAGTACTTTGTTTGTCTTGCCCCTCATATTCCTGCCCCAACTAATGCCATTCAACTTAATGAGCTGTCATCCGTTCTGAGGTTGATGTTGAGCATGCTGAACAATTGTTTGCTCATCTTTCCCCTCCAGTTCATTGTTCCTGGGACTCCAGCCTCACATTTAACAGCCACACCCATCTGACCATTAGCCTTTCAGAAACACCCACAGTGCATTGGTAGATGCCCCCAAAGGTAAAAAGCCAATTTTGCAACGCTGTTAAAAATGAAGGAGTGAAAACTTTCTCTGAAATAGCGTCTTCTGTTCATGGTGGTTCGCAGCTACATGGCAGAGATAAAGCTTCAGGGAGTGCTGGTTGTACAGCTCCGTACTTCATTCGTGTTCATTCAGCTAGAAAACTGCCTTCACTGCTGCTGAAAATGATTTTACCCGTAGTTGCTCAAAATACACACAAAGAGTGGGTCGAGGAGAAAAAACAGGCCCTGTTATCTTCAAAATTAGTCACTGCTACAAATGTTAAAGCAGCAGGATACATCTACTGGAAGGAAAAAAAGTGAACACGCCACATTTTGCCTGTTTTGTCCTGCCATTGAGCAAGGCATGCAGCCCCACTCACCCACTGGTGCTGCTCAATAGACTCTATTTGTCCAGGCCAGGTCCCAGATTTTGTCATACTACAGGGACGTGAATCAGAAGGGAACTTATTAATCTCAGAATAAAGAAATTGAAAAAAATAAACATGCAGTCAAATTCAAATTTAAAGGAATAATTTGACATTTTGGGAAATAAAATGACCTCCTATCTTGTTGGAAACTACTTGAGAGGACCGATACCACTTTTGCCAGCATTTTAGGAGTGTATATCACTTAACTGCTGCTACTAACTCTGTGAGAGGTGCAGTGAACTGCCCAGGTGTGACATTAGATCTGGGCATCAAATTGCTGGACCAGTCAGCAATGACCTTCCCTCTTTGCCTCTAGGACCAAAGTCCAATAGTATTTCATTTTAGTCCACCAGGCAGTGTTTTTATATGAGGTGATGGGCCACACAAGGGTCAGAGGTCAGCAATGGACAGTACAATAATATAATGTAATTAACCTGGGAAAAGTTATATAACCTTGGAAATTTTAAGCTGTGCTTTGTTTTTGCAGTTAATAATGTGTCATGAAGCAGGCTAGTTGTGAAAATTAATGAGATATTTCTTTTTAAGAATTTATTTTAATAAGAGCCCTGGCAGATGAGCTAAACATTGGCTGGTTGCAATTGTTTGATGGGTCTGCCAGACAAGTTATCCATTACAGCTAATGAGCTCGAGTCAGAGATTGGAGTCTCACAGTCAAGTTCACAGAAGAAAAAAACACAGGAGACACCGTTCCTGTGAAGGACAATGTGAGATTTCTGTCTTTGCACAACGACATATTTTTCAGTTATGTGATGTTTTGATTAAAAAGAAGAAGCCCTGCATGGTTAGTATGAGCAGTCATAGCTGCTGTGGTTGAACATACAAAGAATCCAATCCACCAAAACTACTCACACTGTTTGATTGACATGTGGATTCTGGGAAGTGCAGTGCTGAATAACCATCCAATTAGTACTCTACCAAATCTAATGAAGTAGTGCATCTGGTATTGTATGCATATGATATACAGAATGAACATACAGCCATTAAAACAGATGGAAGCGCATACACACACGTATGCACACACACTTGGCTTCACATGGCCAGCTGTTTGGGAGTGTGCAAAGAGGGAGCAGTATCTCTATGGCAACCTGGGGAGTAAGAGGTCACTGCGTGTCTGTGTGTGACAACAAAGCTAATGCTATTTCCTGTGCTTGGAGGCAGTTCAGACTACGATGCTTATCTGGACTTGCCCATCCCTGATATTATAGTGTACTGACTGTTGGCTCTCTGGCCACGTCCACTAATGGGCATAGAGATCGGTCTGCATGTCAGTTTTTAACATCCAAATAAACTTATTAATATTGCAGTCTAAAAGTTTGACATCCACACTGAAAAAAACACAATAGAAAAACACCATAATATCTTCTAATGTGTAGGCCATAAATTGAAATGGCTGCCTTAGTATGGAAAGCTATGACAGAATGAACTGGACAGAAAAGGTAATCTAGACAGAAATAATCTTTTTATTAGTATTTATTTACATTTTTCTACAATATGCTTAATTTTAGGCCTGGTCTAGCCATCCAACTTATTTGAAAATTATTATATGTCACACCTTACCTGGAATTTATACCACAGAAATATACAATAATTAAGAGGAGTTATCAAACACCTAACTTCTTTCATTCTGCTTTGTCTTCTTTCTTTTATATAGAAGTGCATAGAATAGGAATAAAGGCACATTTGTATTTATGTAGATGAGTCATTTAAGTGACACCAGTGACAGTGAGCTCAAACCTTTCTGTGGTGTCAAATAAAACTGGTAGATGGAGGTAACGCATGACACTGAGCAAAATACGGGTTTGATCTAACCATAATAACAAAAATGCAACGCAGCTGAACCGGCGATGTCGTCTCTGCCATCAAAAGCAAGGTCTGCAGATTGGTGCTGTCGTGATGGTCCACAGGGATTTTTCTCATGCTTTAATTTTAGAACTTTAATTTTCAGCTGGTCAATATCACTTTAAAATATAACTTAATAAACACAGTGATTACTGGTGACGTTTCAATACGTGGTTAAGATAAACAGAGGAGGAGAAGAGAGGAAAATAAAAGGGGTGAGGAAAAGAGGGTGAGAAAATAGGGGGCAAGAGAAAAAAATGGGTGGAGAGAGGAGCGTAGGGCTGAAAGAGGGAGAGCGGGACAGCGGAAAATGAGCAGAGGACAGAGGAGAAGAGATGGGAAGCAGAGAGGAGGATGAAGTAGTAAAGGAGAGGAGGCGAGAAAAGGGGGAGAGAGGAGTCGAGGCATGCGGGCGATGATTGATCATGACTAAGCATTACGCTGCTGGCTGTAAGTGAAGCCATTCATCAGGTGACCTGCTGCTCTGTCTGCTCTTCATTCAGCACCGCTTTCGCTAAAGACAAAGTTTCATCACTTAACTGAAGACAGATAACACCGATTTAAGATCGATCGCACGCAGCCGGTTAACATCAATATAAATAAAATAATAAAATAAATCTGTGCTGACCCAAACGCAGAAATGCAACTTTTCAAATTGTGACAAATGAACGGAGCATATTCTACGTCAGGGGTGCACGCACTTATTCAGCACGCGAGCTACTACAAGTCAAAATGATCTACCTACTATAAAAATACAACATATATTTTTATTTATAAATATATTGAGTATTCTTTATATTTACACATTGCATAACTGCATGAACCCATATTGCACAATATAACTGTACATTTTTTTGTCATTACCTTACTCTGATGACTTGCACTGAATGGAATCAGCCAGGGATGCATAGTCCGGACAGTAGCTGCTGATAGCCAGCCTCAAACACACTTCCAAATGATCATCAGTCAAGGTGGAACGGTATTTGGACTTAATAATCTTCATGTGGGAAAAGGCTGACTCGCATAAATAAGTGGAGCCGAATAATGCAGTCAAGGAGGCAGCACATTTCCTTATGTTGGGGTACTTTTCCTCTGTGAGTAAGTTCCAGAACTGTCCATGAGCCCTGGACTTAAGCTGAATGTCAGCTTGTAGTGTCAAAATCTCATCCTCCACTCCAGATGAGTTCAGGTGAAACAGTGTTGCAATTTCTGATACGAGTGAATCAACCTCAGCATCTTCCCGAAAAGGGTAGCACATGAATGTAGCGACTGGCTCCAGTAAAACAAAGTCTTGAAAGCGTTTGTTAAACTCTGACAGACAGTCCTCAATCTGCACTGTGTAGCGTGCACTGTCGAGTTGTACACATGCCTTACCTTGCGTCTCCAGCTCTGATGCGAGCTTCTGGAAGTTTGCCAAATCATGGCACTGCTTCTTTGAGGACAGATGTTGCATTTTCCATTTGAAAGCATTAACTAAACTGATCATATTGATTACGGTTTTGTCTTTTCCTTGCAGCTCTACATTAAGGTCATTCAACATGTTGGTCAGATCGGTTAAAGATGCTATGTCCAGCAGCCACTGATTGTCATTTAGTTGGTTGTATTCTACATGTTTAGCTACACGGAAAGACTCCTTAATCTCCGGACAGAGCTCTCGAAATCTTTGCAGGAATCTCCCTCAACTAAGCCATCTCACGTCAGTGTGTAGCAACAACTCAGAGTAGTCGCAGTCAGCCTTCTCCAGATGTGCACGGAATAGCCGTCTTTGAAGAGATCTGGCACGAATACAACACGCGATCTTTGTTGCCACATCCATTATCTCTTTCATGTTGAGCATTTTTGCGCATAACGCTTGTTGGTGTATTATGCAGTGGAAATTGAGGAAGTCCGGGAAAGCATCGTCCTCCCTGCACTTGGCAATAAATCCATTTGAGCGGCCAACCATCGCAGGCGCTCCGTCCGTGGTGATGGACACCAATTTGAACACTGGTAGCTGGGTTTTTGTTTTTGAAAGACTTACTCACTCCTCACATGTGTTCTTCCATGTGCATTACTGTTAACAGCTCCTCTTTTGCAGTCATATCGGGAAACACCATCCGAATAAAAAAGGACAACTGGGCTGTGTCACTCTTGTCTGTAGACTCGTCCAATTGCAGTGAGAAACACTCGCAGTCCACGATACCCTTCCAAAGTTGCTGGGTCAAATCCTCGGCCATCGCTTCACTGCGCTGTTTAACTGTACTTCTTGATAGCTAGAGAGCTTTGATTGAAGATAATATTTCTGGTTTGTTTTTAAAGTCTCAGAACAACGAGTCAGCTGCTTCAATGAATGCCTCTTTTACCATCTCTCCGTCTTGGAAGGACTTTTTGTGCTTAACGATTAAGTGACTCACCTGGAATGATGCTTTGGTGGCTGCCTCCACTTTTGTGGTCAGCTGTGAGAAAAATGACTGCAATCCGGACCACCTTTCTCTTTCTCATCTCGCTTTTCGGAGGGAAGTCAGTGTCATAGTTTTTGTGAACAGTGCGAAAATGCCGCTCCACATTTCCCTTCTTTGGAATAGCAATGGTAGACTGGCAGATGAGGCAAATGCACTTCGAATATGACACTGTGAAAAAAAAGTCCTCCTCCCATTCCGTATGGAAATGGAAGGTTTTTGGCTTCTTACTTGGTCCAGCTCCCCCACTCATTTTTATACCCTTTCTTAAGTTTAGAAGAAATAAATTGGAGGCTAACTAGGCAACTCGGGAGCTTGCTAGAGTTTTGCCACACTTGGTGCACTTGTTTGCGCATGCGTGGTGACCCATGTGTCAGAAAAGATCAGATGTCAGACTGGCTGACCTGTATATCAATCAAGTGACAAATTTCATAGTGAGGATAGATGATAGGCTGACATCTATTTTTTTAATGCCATGCGATCTACCCACATTACCTTTGCGATCGACCGGTAGATAGTGAGCGACGTATTGGGCACCCCTGTTCTACATGATCAGTCACGGTCAGGAACAAGCGACAATACAGGGTGTATTTTCAGGGAATGCTTCATAAATACACAATTCCAACACCACTGCAAGAACAGTCCATAAAGTTCAGAAAACTTTTATTTTTATTATTCTCATAGAGCTGGTGAAATAAATTCATTAGAATGCCCATCCATCGATCCGTCTATATTGATCTATTTTCCCTGCCATTATGGGTCGAGGACATGGTGGTAGCGCACTAATAAGGAAGGTAGCCAGACGCCCTTTTATCCAGATGTGTCCTCCAGCTGGGGTCCCTGCCCAGAATATTTCCCCAGGGAGGTTTCCAGAAAGCATTATGATCAGACACCCAAACCACATCAACTGGTTCCTTTCAGCACAATTGAGTAGCGGGTTCGACTCCAAAATCCTTAAAGTTCCTCATCCTGTTTTAAAGGGTCAGCCAACACACCCTGCTTCAACTCATTTTTGGTTGCTTGTATTGGCAATGTGACTGTTTTAGTTACAACACAAGAAGTCCATGACTGTAGGTGAAGGTGGTCTTGACTGTTGACTCTGCTGATGCTACAAAAACGTGACTGTAGCAATACTCTCTCTATTTTACCTTCGCTCATGAACTAGTAGGAAATGCAAAATTTTTAGGTACAAAACCAATAGCCTCAGAATCATTGACACATGGTCATGTTTAATTTGGCGCCTGACCAAGCCTGAAGCACCACAGAAGTGAAGCTGGGCCTCTGTGAAGGTGGATATGTGCTTTCTACACATGTATGAACACAATCGTTCCAGAACAGCCCGGTATCCCTCAGCATTATGTTCATATTGGACAACTCTGCTGTGCATGATTAACCTCCAATGACATTCAGTGCTGAAGAAGAAAATAGTGTTGCTAAATGTAGCCCAGAAAGTAAAGGTGTGCAGGTTGGTTGGTAATGATGGAGAGAGTAGTGTGTTTGTATCCCATCACAAATCAGCAATAAATTAAAAAAATATATATATATGACCACAACCTTTCCCTTGCTACAATGAAGTGATTAATTTTTTGGGTTGTATATTTGCCATAAGCACAATCTTTCCCCAGCAATTCAAAAAGGTTGCCACTGAACGTAATCCAAGATTTTTCAGAATCATCCATCTTTAGCGCGACACCGTTGTCATGATGAGAAGTGGGCCCTCCCAAAGGAACTGTCTTTGGCGCAAAAGCTGCAGACTGTAGTTTTATGTAATGAATGTCCAAACTGAGAGTTTGCTGTGGGTCCCACTGCTGACAGATCCTGCTCTGCGGCTGTGTAAGGCAGAACACTGCTGATTGGTGACGGCGTCTATATGAATGGGTTTAAGCCTGCTCATCCCAGATATGTTGTATAGCTGAGTGTCTTTTGTTGTACAAACCCTAATGCACCAAAGGGACTGACAGTGGAGTGAGCAGAGAGGGAACAACAGTCACAGTACTTACTGGAGGGCAAACACTCACACTTCATACACAGAATATATCTTTCCATCTTCCATCCTCTTTAATGGATATATATTATCATCTTTTATAGAGCGAAGGTATTTTCAGTCAGAGGTGTTTGCTCAAAGAGAGCATAGCAAAAGAGACAAAAGGAGGGAGGATTGGTGAGGAAAAGATGACAATAGAGGAGGAAAGACAGGATAAGAGTGAGGGAGAGAGGGAGAGTGAGAGAGGTCTGTGGGGACAAACAATACCCAGTGATGGTGTGTATATTGTCTCTGTTGTCACTGAGCACGGCAGTTTGATGCATTGCACTGCTAGACCAAAGACAATTCTGCAAATGCGGACAGCCCGGCGTATCTGCATATTGATTACTTGTGGCTGCCATAAATACGGTTTAATGGAACTGTCAGTGTGTGCCATCGCATATTAACTGAGCCTGGAGCTCAGCTGCAGCTGGATGCTGCTGGCAAACAATACTGGCCACATCTGCATCCAGGTGGAGAACAGAGAAGGTGGAGAAGCAGGAAGTGAAGCAGGTGGTCTCGGGAACCTGAGCTGAATTGAACATGGACAATGGGTGTGTAAGAAAGACTGTCTATTACATATTTTAATTTCAACGAATGCAAATCTGAATATAAAAAGAAGAAAAATAAGCTGCCTTGGAATTTGCTGTAATTTTTGTCTGTTTTGTAAGAAGCAGTGGAAGTAGAGGTGGTAGCGGGGATTGTTATTACCATCCATATCAGTCCCCACAGACATTTGGAAGATGGATACAATAAAATCCACTTAAATTGTGATACTTAATGTATTAAACTGTAAATAATCTGATGAAAAAATCCTGAAATTAATTGTTGAATGCATGTGAAAGTTATGTTTATTTCTTTGTTAATAAAATAATACTAAATAACTATTAACTAAATAATACTGCTAAATAATGTCATCCATAATGAACCCACCCCACATCAACACCCCCTGAAAAGGGTTAATGATAAAATTTTTTGAGACTTTGAGAACTGATATTTTTTGCTGTAGATGTAGATATCATTTTTGTTATAGTATTTTCCGTGTTCTCCTCTGGCATTCGCTGTGCTCTCCAAATCAAACCACATAAACAGACTGTGTGGTGTGTTATGATCTGATGCAAATTTAATGGTGTTGGTGTTTACTATGGAACTGCTGTTAGTCACTCACTATTTAGATTCACCATTATCCACACTGATCGCCCTGACAACTAGATTTGCCCTAAGGACGACGGTCACTTCACAGGGAAATGTTTAAACTGTAATACCAAAACGTTTAACAATGTGGAACCATAATGAGGAGCATCAAGGACAAAGATGAGGTGAAGAAATGGGATTCTGACATCAGTCTCTGTTTCTGTAATTGGGCATGACATATAAATCCAATGTGTAGAGTGGAAAAGCTTCATTTGGCATGCTGCTGTTCTGCTGATATATGTGTGTGTGTGTGTGTGTGTGTGTGTGTGTGTGTGTGTCTGTGTGTGTCTGTGTGTAAAGTGTGTGTGTATGTGTGTCTGTGTCTGTGTGTGTGTGTGTCTGTGTGTAGAAGTAGCAGAACTAGAGGCCTGAGGGATTAGCAGGAGAATGAACCTTCTCTCCACTCTTCTTCGAATTGTCCTCAAATTAATACAGCAGATAAGAATTTTGACACAAGGATAAAAATAAAGGCGCCTCTCTTCTGGAAATTATCTCTCAGTGGAGGAGTGTGACTTAATACACCCTCATTTACACACAGCATATAAATCCACACACACACAAACCTCTTCAATTACTACACACCCTAGAAGAGCACACACACACGGACACACTCGCACACATTAACATCCAGAATCACTCACTGTGGAAAAGCATACTGAACACACGCGTGCACACCAAAGTAACCTACACAAATCCAAAAGCACAGCAAATATAATGCTTGGTGCAACTGAAGCTGGGAAGACAATAAACAAAACAATGAAAGGAAGGACGGGTGGGAGGAAAGAGGAAGAGCAGATTATACTAATCATTCCTTAACATTCTGGTCAAAAAGCTGATCCAATGAGCAGAGAGAAAATCCACCACCAACACAGACAGACAAATATAAACATACAAAACTACAGAAACTCCTCACTGAAACAAAAGAGACTGTAAAACACCGATAATATACAGTCAGACACAAACATTTCTATGTTTGTGTTCCTGTGATTTGGAAACACTCTGCACTGTCAGGACCACTGACACTGCAGGACATTAATATCTGCTGACATCTTTTAAGCTGGATATCAAATACTCAAAACTATCTCCAGATCTTTTATTTATCTACTGAGCGTGACAGAGAGTCTACGATAAACAGCAACAATATTAATCAAAACTGACATTTTCATAGACTCTAAAACACTAAAACACAATGTCTATTTAGAGTAACTCCCTCTTGCAGCTGTGGAAGGAGTTTTCAAATCTACAAAAATACTATATCAGAGGCATTCTGGAGAGAAATGGCACTTGACAAACAAATTATTATACATCACATGAATAGATTATTTTGAGTGCATCAGTGTGAAAGTAGAATTTTACTGTTGGGTGAGGTTGAGCTCATTTTGGACTGGAAAAAAACTACCTCATTTTATAAATTTAGTGGGGTCATTCCAGTGGTTCTCAATCTAAGGATTGGGTCCCTCCAAAGAGTCACAAGATCAGTTTGAGGACATGAGATCATTTGTGGTGCAGGAAAGAAGAAAAATACTTATTTCTGCCATTTACATTTCTTTGTTTTTTTTCTAATCTTCTTCTTCTCTTCTTTTTTGGTGAAATGTTGGAACGTTTTGACTTCTTTTCAATGAAACCACCTTAAGTTTGTAAGGAAAATGACTTATGAAACAAGACAAGCTCAAAATATCTTAAAATTGTACTTAAGTGAAGTACTTTAGTACTTAGATACCCTACGCCACTGCCCTCTGGTGGCCATATTTAAGGTCTCTGTCCTGACACCTGACTGTATCTACAGTACAGTGATCCCTCCTTCATTGCGGGGGTTGCGTTCCAGAACCCCCCACGTGAAAGGTGAAAATCCGCTGCGAAGTAGAAACCATATGTTTATATGGTTATTTTTATATATTTTAAACCCTTATAAACTCTCCCACACTCTTTTAAACATTTCCCACACAGTTATACAGTATAAAGTCTTTATATGCTCGGTAAGATTCGTTGAAATTATGTATGTAAACACACTGTTTATATACTACGCACAAATATACATGTATCGTATATCATTGAGGAGTTTTATTTAATACGTAATGCAGTTTTAACACATTGTAATAAACAAAGATAAGCACAAAACAGCACAAAAGTTAACATTTACGCAGCAGAACACGTTGATGCTGAATGAACAAGACGAGATGCTAGGCTAACGCAAAGCAGAATCTAACGCTGCTCTCCTTCACTGAGCCAGTCAGCCAGCAGCCAGGATACATAACCTGTATATCGTCCAGCAAACCAGAGAAAAATCCAAAATATATATTTAGATATGCTTGCATATAAAAGCCGCAAAAGTCGAAGTGTGATATAGCGAGGGATTACTGTACAGTGAGTAGACACGGTTAGTGCCTGTTCCTGACTGCACTGTCATTACTGATGAATCTGAATGATTTTGTGATTAGACCATGACAGCTTTTTAGCAAGCTGACAGCTTCTGCTCAGATGGAAATATTGATGAATCCACTGATGCAATAGGCCTTTATTAAAGTCATGATGATGAAGAAAAGTCAGGATGTGACTATATTGTAGAGTAATTCATGCTAACCATAGGCTGTCAACAACCACTGAGTAAAATATAATCTGTGGTGAAATTATAGTACGCAGCAACTGTAATTATATGGAAAAGAGCCAAGAATATTATGATTGTGAATTAATCATGTAAAAAAAACTGATGGGTCAAAAATTTGTTCATATCTGATGTTTGGTTCCTGTTTCTAACAAGGCTTGTGAGCCAACAGTATAATGACATCACATGGTATCTCTGTGCTGTCAGTGATCAAGAGCCATAGTAGTTGCCATTTAGTTTGGAAAAACAGAAAGTTTTCTTGATGGTAAGCGCCCAGCTTCACCCCAGAAACAATCCCATGTGCTTAGGGACAAAAGGAGGAGCAAGACCGGAGTGAACACTGGTTCAGCTTTTGTTCATTTCACATCAGATGAAGAAGTCTCAAGGCCTGAAAAGCCAAATCGAGGTGGCCACTTTTCTTCTTGACTGGCAAGCTAAAGCTAAATGGTTTTGTTAGCTAACTGGGAATCTACACTCTCCTTTTCTAGTCAGATCAACCCGCTCAACGTAAAAGCACATAATCACTACTGGTTCAAAATGAATTCACTACGAGTCTGTGTGACTCTCATTCCATGATATATGCAGGTTGTACAACGAACTGACAGCCACATGAGGGGACGTGCTTCGAGCCATAATGGTGTGGTGATGCAAATAAAATGGAAGGGGGGAGTGGGCTGAATGATATCAATATCACCTTTAAACTAAATGCAAGTAGTAAAGTCAATGGAAAGATTTCATATGACATTTCCTTAGAAAGAAAAGAGAAGAGTTGGCAACAGTGATACAATACCAAATGTAACTAACACAACTAACACTAAGTGAATACCTGAGGAAGCAGAAACACGCTGGAAAAGCAGAGGATGAACCTTCATGGAGGGCCAAGCCCTTGCACGCCATATACCACAGACAGATAGAGGAAGTGGCTAATATCAACTAATCCTATCAGCGGCTGGAAAGGGTGGATTGAAAGACAGCACAAAGGCACTAATGATGGCAGCACAAAAGCAGGCACTCAGTATAAGATCAACAGAGGCCCCCAGGTGCAGATTGTGCAAAGATGCTTCTGAAACAGTCAAGGACACAACAGCAAGGTCTAAGATGAAGGCAGGAACAGGGTACATGGGACACCATAGTCAGGAGGCTGGCATAGATTTCAGGAACATCTGCACCGAGTATGGGCTGGAAGTCCCCCAGTGAGAGTGGAAGACACCTCCCAAAGTGGTTGAGAATGACTGAGATAAGATCCTGTGGGATCCAGACTGACAAACTGGTGATACCTAACCAGACATTGTGTTGATCGACAAACAACAGAAAGAGGCGGTGGTGACAGATGTAGCAATCATGAGCGACAGCGACACCAGGAAGAAGGAACGTGAGAAAAATACCATGGGCTGAAAGAGGAGCTGGAAAAGATGTGGGGAGTAAGGGCAACAATGGTGCCAGTGTTGATCTGAGCACTGGGGGCTGTGAGCCACAAACTGGGAGAGTGGCTCCAGCTGATTCCAGATGCAACATCAGATGTCTCTGTCCAGAAGAGCACACTCCTAGTAAGAGCTAAGATACTGCATAGAATCCAACAACGGGAGACTAACCTGTCCTCTACATGCTCCTGCTCCTACGCTGACATCAACCAAATGCCCAAAATGTACCTGTTGTCTTACAGTTAATCAGCAAACCAAAGCCTGTGAGCCAAAAGCAACCTTCTTTGGACAGTCTGGTTCAGTGTCTCGACTGCAAATCAAAGTCATCAGATCTTCATGCTTCATTCAGCAGACTGTTGCTCTGCTGCTGTTGGCTGCTAATCAGCTGCAACCACATTACTCTCCTCCCTAATAAGGTTTACTGTGTGCCTGCCTTACCAGCCCTCACCCTCCTCCACACACGGACACACAAGCACACACAATAATGGACCCAACAATATGTGAGTGCACTTGCGAAAGCTTGTTGTTGTGTCTTGGCGTTGAAAAATCAGCACTGTTTATGAGGTGGGTGCTTGTTAAAATAAGTCAAGTGTGTGTAAGGACAAGTGTGTGAAGAGCAATTTTTGAGTGTATGTACAGTTTTTATTATCATGCACTAAGAAAAACTGATACTCTGCATGTGTGCAAATCAGAGTATAAGGTTTGTGCTACAAAACAAACACATTCATTTACACATGTGCAATATTTGTATATATATTATGTGTAAATATAGGTTATATGGCGTCATTGCACATCTGTGTTGTAAAGCAGGAAGTGTGTGTGTGTAAATGGTATGTAGGTTAATGTTCTTCATTGGGTTGCTGTGTTACAGTGAGAGGAGGAGCTATTCTCATCAGGAGCTTTTTAAAAAGCTAATTGGCTGAGCCAGTAAAGGTTAGAGAGCCCAGCAGAATGCAGACTAACGATCCAGGAGTCCACGTTGTGCTTTAACCTTCAGAAGTCCGGGCACATTTCAGTACCTGAGCTCTAGTTGAGTTCTAGCTCCTCCATATGCTTCAGAAGGATACATACAGTAGAGCAGCTTTTAGCTTTTATTGGAAAATTAAGTGAAAAAAGTAGGTTTTTGAAGTGTGGGGACTCTATATTAGGCCGCATGGGAGACTCTGCTAAAAAACACAAATACATTTTAGCTCCATAACTGTCATCTCTCCACAGTAAAGTGCCTTGACTCACAGCAATGAGCATCATTAAGTTTAGAGATGGTCTCCTTGTTGTTTTGCTTTATTCATTGTTCCTGTGCAGTGACATTGTCTCTTCGGTCATTCATATTCCCTCTGAGAGAAGATTTTAAGGTGCAGCTGTTCACATGCAGCCTCATTGGAAGAGCCAAGTCACGTAAGTCAAATTCAGGAAAACAGATTAGTATAAAACAAAAGAAGTTTGAGTGACTCAGCAGGACGAGGCAAAGTATGGATTAATTGCCTCGCTGAAGGTCATGTCGACATTGCCCTGACAAGGAAGGAGAGACTGCAAACAGGAAAGGCTAGGGGTGTGCATTGCCTAGTATCTGGCGATTTGATTTGTATCACGATTCACAGGTCAAGATTCGATTCGATATATCCCAATTCTAAAGTATAAGACAATTATTGCAATTTCTTAAATGACTTTAGAAACAACTAATCAGTAAACTAGTGAAAATTTGTATAAAATAGATTTTATCTGAAATGTCAGAACAGTGAGCACTCAAGCAACTGTAACAGACAAGTTGTAGACTTTTTTGTTTGAGCAGCATAAAAAAAAATTTTAATGCTAAATATGCCCTCATTAATGTTTTAAGAAAATAAAGTGCAATCTATTTTCAAACCTACTTAAATGCATTTGGATTAAATGTGTAAAAAAAAAACATCTTAAAGGATGTGAAAACATCAGTACTAAACAGTATTTCGCCATGTTGAGACTTTTGCTGTGCGCTCTAAACTCTGCGCAACTATAGTGTAAAGAAGCCACCCTGGGATAACTCTCACGAGATGCTATTGTTACTCTGGGGTGATTTGCAAGGCTCTGGTGTGGTGCGCTGCCAACTAGTGAGCGGGAGTTTGAGTACAGCACGCATTTTGATTCGATACGAAAATCGCACGATGTAATATCACGATATATCGCTGAATCGATTTTTTTAAACACCTCTAGGAAAGGCACTACAGCATTAAATTGAAAGATTTTTTTCTTTTTAATCTCTCTCTCTTTTTTTAAGGTTAAGGTCAGGGTACTGAAATGCAACTTGGTCTTGTGCTTTCAAGATTTCTAGTGGAAGAAAACAACACAACAACAAAAAAAAACCACCACATAACAGTTAAAATATTCTATCAAATAAGATTTATTTTTCCAAAAAAAAACCAAAAAAACAAAAAAAACATGTTTCTGTCATGTTCATTATAACAGTATTTTGAAATGTTTAACCCAGTCTAGAACAACAATATTAATTTGTTTAGGGAAATTAAAGCATTTATCACGTTGCATGTTTTGATGGCGTCTGAGAAAATGATAAAATTCTTTGCACAAACATTTTTAAAACAAAAAGCATTCAAAAGCGTATTCACATTTAAAAAAGAACAGCCATCCATTTCCTTTTTTCTTTTGTCTTCTCCGACTGAACTGCTGCACTAAAGTGCTACAATTACACTGACATTAAACTAACAAACACAGCCTAATACAATTTAACTAATCTAGAATGGATTAAAATGACATAAAAATGAACTTTTTATAAGTCAGTACATAACTCAGGGGTTTGCTGACAAAATGATTCCTAAACTGGATCCTCAAAGAGTCTCAAGATATTTTATCCATTGTGACATTATGAAGAAATTAATTTTCCTTCCATTGTGTTTTGACTCATTCAGGCGGGTTGGGTTGGGATTTGGTTCGGGGTGGATGTAGGAAGCACAACCTACCTTGCCCCAAACAGAGGAAACAGGATGCCAGAGTTTCGCAGATTGAGCGGAGAAACGGGTACACCTGGACAACACAATAAAATGCAGTTCAGTACATGAATGTATGAACTAGTCTTTATCAATGAATTGTCAAAGTGAACCGACTGAATCACAAGACTGGATCTGCAATGAAGGGCGTGGCTGTATGAACGTGTTAACCTTCTGTTGTATATACTGAAGTGTCTTTGAACATGATGCAGATACTGAGCTACGGAAAAAAACAAACAACATCATCAGTGACTAAATGAAGTGATGCGAGTCAGCAAAGTGATTTGTGATTTCCACCTTCATTGTTTTTCTAAATATTACACCTTCGCCACAAATAGTCACATTAATAAACTTTGGCTCAGCACTTTTTCAAAACATCTGTTGTGCTACTAAGAAGTGCCTGGCCAAAGTCCTCTGTCACACACCCTTCTCCATCATTTAGAATGACCCCTGTAACACCTACTGTAATAGGTTTTTTGCAGTCATGTGATCTGAATGACAAGAAAAATCTAGATGAAGGTCACAAAGTGAGTACTGTGCAAGTTTGATGAAGTGGTCACTGCACATGGGCATTATCTGACTCTGCTCCTCCCGACCGCAGGTAACGGCTCACAAACCATTTTTGCTGTGTTTTTCCATCAGCTTCTTGCCTTTTTCCCTTTTATGAATAACGTAAAAGATGCAAGCCTTTGCCATTTTGAGAGCTTGTTATAATGCTTCCATTGTAGAAGCATCGCTTCCCAACCATCTGCAATTGTTGCCACAGCAACGCAGTGATGTGACATCATCCGCAAACAAGGCGTGGGTCAAATTGAGTCCCAGGCTAAAAGTAAGTCTTGCAATGCCCCTACTGTGAGTTGTGGTCAGATGTGTCCTCTGTTGGACCTGTACCAACACCTGCTGGTGATGTACTCAGCTGACCTGGAGTGCACTTGAACATCACAGCAGCAAAGAACAAAGGTTCTCAGCTACTATTACACTTTGTAAATTTCCAAGTTTTTTCCATAATTAAAAACATAAATAAATAAATAAATAAATAAATGAAAACCCTGAGAGAGTTCCTGCCCATAGTAGGCAGAGACTCCACTCAGTGTTTCCTCTGAGGAGTAGCTCAACAACAAGCTGAGTACTGACCCTTTCGTATGTAACAAATATGCTGAGCAGACAAACTCAGTTGCAGGTGCATCCAGAGAGATGCAAGAGAATTGTGACGAGTGACAAGTGCAGAGTTTGCATTTGCAAGTGATTGTGTAGTTTTTTTATTTGAATCAAGTTTCTGCAATGTCAGGTTTCTGAGGGAAGCCACCATACAATTCTCAGGGCATGCTGAGAGACAAAACACAGAGATGAGATGCAACTATGAATGGAAGAGCTTCTATTAACGACAGGGAATAACGTCAGCACACTGTCAAATTGTGCTGTCAATGTGTAGCGTCATACACACCCACACACTCAAACATCATGTCTCCTAATCTGTTATGTACTAATTCTTGCCTCTATCTTGTGTTTTTATCAGTATTTGTGCAGCTGTGTAAAGCAGTTTGTAACGCTACAGTTAACAAAAAGCGATATGTAGATAAATCTGCCTTGACCTAGTTTGTTTCGCTTTCTTCATTAAAAACTGTGCAATTAGAAGCATGGTGGAACATCAGTGTATTGATTTCAGCACAAATGCATTGCTATGAAAGCAGCTTGTTGGGTCAAATAGCTCTGGTAACAGGTCTAATTGAATCTGTGTCAAGTTCTCAGTGCAGGTACATCCACCACTGCAAGCAGCAGGATAGAAATCAATACATCCTCTCTGCATCCATGGACACAGTCTAATTTCATTGAAGGCTTTTCTCTCTGTGTGTACATGTGCAGGTTAATGAAGGTCGTTGTATAATCTTATTATAAATGACTGTGTGTTTGCCAGAGAGAAGACAAGCCTTTGTGTGCACATTAGGACTTTTGTTGGAGTGTTATTTGTCTACACTTTGGAGAAAACTATACCTACTCTTACAAATTATTAAAGCTCTGTGTGGTGAAAATCAAATGTTTGTTTGTTACCATTCAACCACAAATTTGCTGAAATAGTTGAAGGAATCAAACGGACTTCTCCAGCCACAACAAAGAGGGAAAGTATTTATTCATATGGATAAGTTGCAGTTACTCATTTTTTAATATTAACACTTTAGCAGATTGACTTCTGTAGGTCATGACTTACGTGGATATTGTGTAGTTCTTTCAAAAAGTACTTATGTAAACATGAATATGTACCCTGAATGCAGTCCTGGATCTGGCCCAGGTCATGGGTGTGAAGGCTCAGGGTCCTCAGGAGCGGAGGTGGCAGGACAAACGAGGGGGAAGCAACTTTGGGCTTGTGCTGCTCCTCTTCCAGTGTCGGAAAGCAGGAGGTGGAATTAATCAAATCTGGAGGCATTGGAGGGCTGGAGGTGGGACTGGAGGGGTTTGTAGGAGGTGATTTGTTGGTCAAGGCACAGCCCAGTTCACTACAGCCGAGGGTCTGGTCATTTAGCAGGGCACTGAACGGGTTGACGTCCTTACCCTGAACAAAATACAACAATAAAGAAGATTTTAATAGTGTTTGTTCAAGTTATTGTGTTTTTGTTTTTTTTTGTAAATCACAACATTTGTTCACATACAGCACTATCTGTCATTATTGTTCCTACTTAATTTATCCCTTATTTAAATCAGGTGACCACAGTGGAGAGAGCTGCATGAATCAGCAAACCTAAATACTATAACCTGAGTTGTATTCCAAGTAATCAAAAACCAATTCCAATAACTGAAATTCCATACACTATACATATAAACAGTTTTATCTGTGTTTATTGGTGTACACTTATAATGTGAAGAAACTAAAAGCATCCAAGTTTTGCAGACGCATGAAATTAAGGCAGCCATGGTGTGGATGTGGACCAGGTCAGAGTCAGGTGGTCATACCTGGATGTGGGGGCTGGCCTCGCTGTCCTCAATAAACTCCAGGGCGGGCAGCTCTTCCTCTTCAACCTGAGACACCAAGAAACGTCCTCTTTCCTTCAGATTCATATTTCATTAACAAATGTAACGGTACAGTGATCTTTAGTTCTATTTACTGCACGTTGATTAATTTGCTCATAAACCAACATATACTACATCCTGCAATTGTATGTTATATTGCACATTTGGTAATAGACCTTTTATGTTCACATATGCAATGCCACCAGCTGAAATCACATACAATATGTCATATTACCTTAGAGGCTATTCATTTATAGCAAGAGATTTATGACCAGGTTAACTCAGATATTGTTCAACAACAACAACAGGATTTCCCAATATTTTATAATAATTAATTTGTATTTTATTGCATGAAATAAGTATTTGATCACCTACCAACCAGCAAGAATTCTGGCTCTCACAGACCTGTTAGTTTGTCTTTAAGAAGCCCTCCTATCCTCCACTCATTACCTGTATTAACTGCACCTGTTTGAACTCGTTACCTGTATAAAAGATACCTGTCCACACACTCAATCAATCAGACTCCAACCTCTCCACCATGGGCAAGACCAAAGAGCTGTCTAAGGACACCAGGGACAAAATTGTAGACCTGCACAAGGCTGGGATGGGCTACAGGACAATAGGCAAGCAGCTTGGTGAGAAGGCAACAACTGTTGGCACAATTATTAGAAAATGGAAGAAACTCAAGATGACTGTCAATCTCCCTCGGACTGGGGCTCCATGCAAGATCTCGCCTCGTGGAGTATCAATGATCATGACCATGAGAAAGGTGAGGGATCGGCCCAGAACTACACGAGAGGACCTGGTCAATGACCTGAAGAGAGCTGGGACCACAGTCTCAAAGGTTACCATCAGTAACACACTACGCCGTCATGGATTAAAATCCTGCAGTGCGCGCAAGGTCCCCCTGCTCAAGCCAGCAGTACATCTCCAGGCCCTTCTGAAGTTTGCCAATGACCATCTGGATGATCCAGAGGAGGCATGGGAGAAGGTCATGTAGTCAGATAAATAGATAAAATAGAACTTTTTGGTATAAACTCCACTCGCCGTGTTTGGAGGAAGAAGAAGGATGAGTACCAACTGTGAAGCATGGGGGTGGAAACATCATGCATGTTTTGGGGGTGCTTTTCTGCAAAGGGGACAGGACGAACTGCACCGTATTGAGGAGAGGATGGATGGGGCCATGTATCATGAGATTTTGGGCAACAACCTCCTTCCCTCAGTAAGAGCATTGAAGATGGGTTGTGGCTGGGTCTTCCAGCACCATGACAATGACCCGAAACACACAGCCAGGGCAACTAAGGAGTGGCTTCCAGTAAGAAGCATTTCAACGTGTCCTGGAGTGGCTTAGCCAGTCTCCAGACCCAAACCCAATAGAAAATCTTTGGAGGGAGCTGAAACTCTGTTGCCCAGCGACAGCCCCGAAACCTGAAAGATCTAGAGAAGATCTGTATGGAGGAGTGGGCCAAAAACTACAGGAAATGTTTGACCTCTGTAATTGCAAACAAACGTTTCTGTACCAAGTATGAAGTTTGATTTTTCTATTGTATCAAATACTTATTTCATGCAATAAAATGCAAATTAATTATTTAAAAATCATACAATGTGATTTTCTGGATTTTTTTTTTAGATTCTGTCTCTCACAGTTGAAGTGTACCTACAATGAAAATTACAGACCTCTCCATTCTTTATAAGTAAGTGGGAAAACTTGCAAAATCGGTGGTGTATCAAATACTTATTTTCCCCACTGTAATTTCAGAAGTACTGACACATTACCTCTACTATTTACGAATAGTATCTCTACAACTTGTATACAAGACAGTTAGGAAAGAATAACTGACTGAGCAGTCTTTGTTCAAAGCGTGACTAAAACCCTTCCAAACATGAGTCTGCATTGGCCCTTGTAATAGTATATTCTTTCATTAATAATTCTGACTCCAACTTTTAATTTATATGCAAATAAGTTAAACAATTAACCAAAAAACTCTAGTGTTCTTAATGCAGTCATTTACAGTAAAACTGTAAAATCTCTTTTCCTATATCTTCAGTTTAACAACCATCTACTCATCAACATAAGAAACAGTCTTGTAATCCAATATCCATTAAGCAGCCCACTGATTGGCTGTCATTTTATTGGCCAACAACAAGCTGTGACCTTCCAAACATTGTGTACATTAAGCAGCATTTGACTGCACCCCCCAGACCGTTCAGTAAATAGATGTGTGTTTGATGTAAGAGTGTACAGTGAATGTGTGTAATGCACGCGTGCCTGTGTGTGTATATGTGTATGTGTGTGCGTGCATGCCAGTGTATGTCCAGAGTGTGTGGTGCTGCAGTGGGCCTGCAGCACTGACAGTATGGCTGGTAAGATAAGTGCTATGGACAGCGGAGAATAAAAGCTTTACAGCAACATTAAAAGATTGGGTGAGAAAGAGGGAATGGTAGACAGTGGGAAAGAAGAAAGAAACAAAGAGAGTGCACTCATAGATAAGAAACAACTGAGACATAGAACTGCAAATCCACCACAAATATGCAAGTAACCCAGTGGAGGCACAAAATTTTTACATGGAACAGCAGCAGCTTGCATTTGTGTGTGTGTGTGTGTGTGTGTGTGTGTGTGTGTGTGTGTGTGTAAAAGTGCGTACTTTGGTGAGGCTGAGGCTGACGTGGACTGTTCAAGCATGTTTGCTGGCTTGGGGGAGGAAGTGTCCTCCTCTTCTACTTCTGGCAGGTCAACCATTCCCTCCCCAAGGTAGAGACTGACTGGGGTGACCTGATCACAAAGCTAAGGAAAGAATCAGGAAAACATGTCTATGAAGACTCTCAGTCATCCAGGTCATTTCTAGTTAGAAGAAAGTCAGTGGACTTGTTACAGTTCTGAGAACTGAAGAAGCCTCTCGGATGAGAAGTGAAACGTCTTCAAGAACCTCAAGAATGTCCAGTTGAATCAGGAAATATACAGTGCAAGTTGCTTAGGAGTGGGTCTATAGATCAAATATAAATAAATATCAACAGTATTTTAATGTTCTACCCATACCATGGTCACGTAAACATTTTAGCTGGAGTCGGATTGACCCATATTTAGGACTTAACTCATGACTAACCTGAATTAACTATCATAACTACTCTTGTTTATTATCAGTTACATATCTTATGCAATTTAGAACAGTTTATCTTTCATATACTGTCTGCCACTCAAAAACTGGTATTCATCATGAACATGGTACAAAGAAATTGTTTGTTTGTGGCTTACTGCTGCACTGGCTGTGGGGCTGCAGGCCGTTGCGTGGCCCTGGCTCATCAGGACAGTGTGGACGTAGATGTCGTTAGGAGTATGTGTGTCACACAGATAGAGCTGCAGCACATCTCCAGTGTAGCAATCCAAAGCGCCCACTAGGGCGCGATCAGAGCACAGCTTAAGGAAACAAGCCGTGGCCTCTGCAGTCCAGCTACCCTGTGGCAAGCAAATCACAAAACTTATTTACTCGTACTATTATTTGTAACATCTGCAGGTTGACAGTTTGGATTTATTCAAATCAGCAAAATTGTGAACAGCTGCAAGTAGCAAGGTGAAAGTAACAATACAGCACCCAATCGCTGTTAACCCAGTAACTGTGAATATTATAAATATGGTATCAGACTCACAGTGGTGGGTTTAATTCCAGCAAGTGACGATGGAACAGCTTGTGCTGGAAGAACTGAATAACATGACCTGAGAAACAGAGAAATGAACTGTAGAGAGCCCAGCAAAACACACACTGACAGACCTAGCAGTAGGAGGGGTATAACTGCTTAAACACTGAAGATGCTCCTACTTGAGGAACTTGAGGTTGGCGCTCTGCACCACAGTCATGTCGCCATAGTCGACATAGTACACCTCGACTTGAGTGGGGCTGATGATCTGATGGATCACCACCCGGTAGAACCACATTCCTTGAGGTGAGACACAGCAGACCTGACCTCGGCGGACAAATCGCTCAGGGAGGCGGTAGCGCTCCGACACCTCAGGACAGGTGTAACATCGTCTACGTGAGACAAGAGGAGAGACAAGATGTCATTGCTCATCCAGCAGAATCAGAAAGCTCCAAATGTTTATGCTGACAGTGTTGACAAAATTCTGTGATGCTTAATAACAAAGTTTTATTTTTATTTTATTTTATTTTTTAGTTGCATTGCAGAATGTTTAGTATCGTATTAAGATTCTTTTCACTTATTTTTACTTAATTTGTCTTAAAAGGTGTTATTGATAAATAAGATAAATAAGAGTTTTTAGTCCAAAACGAATCATTTATTGCTTTTTCTTATTTTATTGGCATTTATCTCTGTGTAAGATATCTGACGTTTGCTTCCTTGCATCTTAATGGCTTCACTCCAGTACCAATTGCAAGTGGTCAGAGTGAAGAGAAGGACAGAACCAGAGTGAACACACACAATTCAGCTTTGGTTCATTTCGAGTCAGCTAAAGGAGTTTTAAGGCCTAAAAGGCCACGCTGAGGTGGCCACCTTTCTTAATAAGTAAGCTAAAGCTAAAATGTTTCGTTAGCTAAGTGGGAATCAACACCGACACAGTCTAGTCAGATCAACCTGCCAACATAAGTGTACATAATCATCACTGGTTCAAAACAAATTCATTTTGCAAAACAAATTAATTTCATGTGATGCGAATAAAATAAAATAAAAGTGGGGAGGTAGGAGTGGGTTAGTTGGGTTCAAGGAAGTACACACAGACTATTATCTTTATCTCATGTAAGTAAATGACTAATTGGATTTTGGTTCATGTAATGATAAACCCCCCAACTTTAAAAAAAAAAAAAGTTAAATGTAACTGCCAGTCAGTAAGGGCAATATGTTTTGACAGAGAGTGAGAGAGGGTCAGCCATGATAAAATGGTAAATATAGAGTACAAAGACATCATGAATCTCATTACTGAATATAGTGCAATTCCAGAGAAGACCCATAATAATGGTGATGGTACTGCAGATGCAGGAAGCGTTCATACATTATCCTTTGACTAAGCTGCCACTAACATGTCCACCACCTCATTTCCATCATCATGTTGTCAGTAGCTCGGGCCTCTTCACTCCCGCTGAAGCTGATATGGAAATGTCCAGGTGAATCCACGTGTTCCACCAGAACTTCAACTAGCTCTCGAGCAGCATGGCGAGTCGGCGCTTTGAGACGTTGACTCTGCATGGCGTCTGGGGGCACCGCAGGGCTGCAGTGCACCTGAATAGCAGAGTACATCTCAGACATCTACACGTAGACACATAAAAAAATGAGAGAGGTGAGCCACACACGCAAGGTACTATTATACAGCACTTATAATAATGAATAAGAGGTTTCAGTGTTCTCTAAACTGCATACATGGACATGTATCAACAACAACGTCAACATTTAACACTGGGAAATCCAATAATAGAGCAATGACACCTGTTAATCTGGAGCAGAAAGAATTTCAGACTTGCACCGGTATCACACCAGCTCTAATGGCTTAACAAAATGTTTATACACGTCTCTCTCTGAAAGATTGAGGTAGAGCTGAGGATGGTAAAATATGATGAAAAAGAAGCCAATTAACCATTATGTTGGTCTTGGAATTGTTACTTGTCTCCAACTCATCATTCTCCTCATTTTCTGGGACATCATCATTGTCTCCATCCAGTTTGCCTTCCCAAGACGACTCTCCATCTCTGAAGTAATGGCTCACAAATGGCAGCTTCATACCATTACCAAAACTCTCAGTCTCCTTTGAGCCTACAACATCAAAAGAAAAACAATTTTCCTCCTTTACTGAAAGCCATTGCTCCACAAAAAATAAACCATGATGACCACCATTTATTACAATGGGTCACCGATTAAAAAAGCATTGATTCCAGAAACAAATACAGATTGGTGTTATTGTGAGACACTAGAACAATTTCAACAAAACCATAAACAAAACATTTATACTGAGCGTGCGATCACCAAATTAGTTGTCCATGTCCACAAGTTTCCACCATTTTCCCAGTCATTCTTACTCCAAATGTGAAATGTCAAAGTTTGATGATGAAAAGCATATAATTTTCAAAGCTGTATGAAATATCTGGCATTAAACCTAATGAGGCAATTGGGGTGATAACAAGCCCTGGCATTTAAACACATGCACATACACACCTGACTGTGTAAAGTCACTATTCTCTATGTCCATGACTATCCAGTCTTGTCCACGGTCATACTCTGCAGGTCTCAGGTGGAAGGTGTCACTCAAGGCACTGACCAGTTCAGTGACACTGACAAAGCCGCTCTGTAGCAGCGGCAAGTCCTCACCAAAAACCCTCTGAAGAAAAAAAACAGTCCAGAAAAAAGTCCTTTCATTTCATTTCCTTATCACCATTAGGAGCAGGTTGGTTTAAATGTGAGAGTTACTTTTACTAATTTGTCTTAAGCTGTGGTGTGAAGCTATGAAGGTGAATGGGAACACTGCATGACTTTTTCTTTTTACCTTGTACTCAGCAGGCAGATCACGCACTGATAATCCACCACTGGTTTCACTCACAACCTGCAGAGAGCAATGAATATCTGATGAAAGACTTGTAACTGTGTGCCTTAGTTAACTTCTGTGCCAAATAATTCTTGCCATGAAAGCAAAGCATATTGGAGGCTTTTAGGCACTAGTGACGCAAAGAATTCTGCCTATAAATTAGCAGGATATCTGACCTTTCGTAGTTTGTCCTTCAGCTCCTGACTAATGGTGCCAGCAACTCCATTCTCCAGGATTTGCTGGCGGAGCTCCTCCTCCAGCTGATGTAGAATTTAAGTAGAAGGACCAAAGATAATTGTACTTGTAATGCATAATTGTGTAAAAAGATTGTTACAGTTCTTAATGATGCAATTCAGTGAAGTATTTGTTGTATTTTTGCTGTAGTATATCACAATTAATCCTGACCAATCACATTTTAAAGGCATAACATATAAAAAAGAAACCAAAACAGTCTTTAGGTATACCATCTAATCAAGTTGTCTGTATATCCAATTTATGCATTAATACATGAAAATAATAGAATATTGGATAAATGCTCCTTCAATTAACCATGTGTGATCTCTTTTTTCCCCCCATGTCACATTCTCGTGTCTTGTTCTAAGCAACATAATGCAGGTACACTGTTTTCTTATTTTAAATGTGAACAAACCTTAAGGACACGTCTCTCAAATAGTTGACCTTCCTGGCAGAGCTCTGGGTCGGCTTCCTGGTTCTTCTCTACCATCTCTGGCTTGTTACTGACAGTTGCTAACTCTTCATCGACAGGGACCAAGGTAGTCTCAGTAGAAGGCTGGTTCAGAGGACCCTGCTTCACTGGGACTTCAGGTGGAGTAAACCACAAAGGTATTTATAAAAAATAAGATAACAACAAGGCTATCTTCTTATCTATTAGTTTCTTATTTAGCCAACTCATGCACATTTTCCAGATTAAATAGCATCCAATCTCAATAAAAGTCAAGCGTAAATGCAACTAAACGACACTGTATATGGATTTCTTTGAGAGGCATATTCCATCAAGATGTGTGAATCCATCAGTGTCTCCAGAAACGAATGGATTTACCGTTTCTCTATCAACACACCAGGGGGTATTGCTGGCGTCTGAGCACTGGTGTCTCGCCCTTCAGAGGCCGACTTCTGAGTTCTAGGAGATTCAGACTTTGCTGGTCCAGCCTTCACTGGTGCAATGGAGGGTCTGAACAGTGACCTGGGCAGCATATGTTCTCTCAGGGCCACCACTGAGCCCAGCTTGCCCTGATGGATAACAACCAGGTCCGCCGCTGCCTGTAGCATCTCTCCGATGGAGTAGAAGCCTTGGTTGTGGACACGCAGTGGGTGACCGAAGCAGCGCAGGAAGCTGGACTCCAGGTCAGACAACCTGAGTGGACCCTGAGGAAACAGCCGCATCATTACTTGAAACAAGAGAACATTTTGCAGAAACGGAGCTACATGTGTAGGGTGCCTTTAAATAATGCACTGGGAGAAAAAAACATCAGAATTGTTCTCAAAAAGAAAAAAAGAATAAATGTAAAAATAACTGTTTGTACTTTAAAACGTACGTTCAAGTCATACCTGGCTGAGCAGTATGCGGAGCTGTGCCCTCAGCTGGGCAGAGACAACCGGAGGAGCACGACCTCTTCTAGGCAGGACCACAGAGGGGATCATGGTACCGTAGCGGTGCAAGAAGTTGCTGAAACCTCCCTTCCTGACCTTCTTGTCAGCCTTAGACATAAGCTGCTTGGCTACGAGCTCCTTGATGTTATGAGTGTATTCGTCGCTAACAGCTGCAATTGCCAACATGTAAGAGTGCGTGAGGAATGAGAACTTGTTGAAGTGATGTTTGAGAGGACTTATGCACCAAACACTACTATGCTTCAATTTATTCTTTTTCTCAAGGCTAAACAGAAACAGATTTAAAACATAAATTCATAATCAAATGGAAAAAGGGAATACCTTCAAAGAACGGGCTGCCATCTTCCCTGAAGTTAACTGACACCACATCAGGCATCTCCTTCACCGTGTCAATGATGTTTCTGAAGCCAAGGAGCTTCAGGGGCATGGGATGGCCCAACATGTTGACATAGTCTTGCTTGAGCTGCTCGGGGTCCAAGCCCATCTTGGATGAAATGAGCAAGGAACGTACATCCTTCTTCAGCTTTGCAAAAATGTCCTCCTGGTTCATTTTGTCTGCTGATATCTGCAGAAAACGAATTGAACATAACACACTCAATCCAACCAGATGTGCAAACACAAGTAATATTTATGTGAATACTCAAATATTCAAGTATTCATCTAAATATTTAGAGTGACTGAATGAATCTTTTTAAAAACGCAAAATCATTCAGTTGAATTTCGCACTTATTATTAATCGTTAAAAGGTTAAAGGAAAAACCAACACAAAGTGCCTGTCGATTGACCGTTCTTCCAAAAGATATTCTCTCATGTTGTGTTTTGATGATGGTGGTGGAGAGCGCTGTCTAACGTGTTGGTCCAAAATCTTCCATAGGTGTTCAACTGAGTTAAGATCTGGTGACTGTGAAGGCCACAGCATATGATTCACATCATTTTCATCCTCATCAAACCATTCAGTGAGCCCTCGTGCTCCGTGGATGGTGGGGTGGCACTGTCATCCTGGAAGAGACCACTCCCATCAGGATAGAAATGTTTCATCACAGGATAAAGGTGTGATCACTCAGAACAACTTTGTATTGATCTGCAGTGACCCCCGCCCCTCCCCACAGGCATCACAGAGCCACCAGATCGCTTCACTGTAGGGATCAAACATTCAGGTTTTCTCTGACCATGTCACTTTTTTCCCCACATCTCTACGGACAAGTACCTGGACTTTTTTTCTCTCTCAAATGTGCATTCATCTTTGTAATCAGGGCTTTATGCACCGCAGCCTTAACATAACACCCCTCTCGATGTACCTGTGGACGGGCTGTTCTTGCTGACAGTCTGATCGCACCCTCAACCACCACCAGTCTCCTAACCTTATTTACAGCAGCTGTCTTTCCCACCGGTCTAAAGGCAGATCAGTCTCCCGCTCCTGCTGACATACGGGCCAGCTGGGCAGTCTTTTTGTGACTGAAGCTGCCACCACCCGTGCCCCAACAATGAACCCCCTTCTAACCTCACTCAAATCCTCTCACTCTTAACATCCAGTAGTTTCATACATGCCGCAGAGCATGATGGGATATTAATTGCACCACGCAGTGCACCTGTGAGAAATGAGCTGCAGCATTAGTTGGGCTATTCAACTCATTTCTTCAGTGTTTTTTTCTTTCATCTGTCTGTCTGCACATTAAGTTACACAAATTGTAAAGCAGATAATAGCAGTTGAGGCCAAGATGTCAAATTCAGTCTTTTGTTTTGCTTTCGACCATCTTTAATCAGAAATGTAATAAAGGCGACACTCGAAACATGAGCGAGGCTGCAAAGCAGCTCCACACTTCATAAAAACTAGCCATGCAAAAACAAGTGTTGTGCATTGAGGGTGCATTAGTTATCCTTACCTGTTTATCTGACCGAAAACGCCTTCATAAATACAGACAGTGAGCAGAGAAGTACCGAGGATCTGGATCAGGATCTGGATCAGGATCTGGAGTTAAGCCCTTCAGTTAGCAGAGACCGGACACGTTGTTGGGTCAGGGTCAGTTCAAATAAACAGACAAAATAAAAACACCAGGTAACTTAAATTAATCGAAACCCCCTTTGCTGAGCTGACAGTGAGTAAAACTCACCTTTTTCTCTCGGTTAGCTGCTCGGTTCAAATAAAGCGGCCTGTTGACGTTACGTTACCGTGGCAGCAAAGATCGTTTATTAAAGGAGCGACGACGAGCTGCCGGGAAAAAAAAATATGGAAAAAAAAAATATATATATATATATATGTATATATATATATATATATATATATATATATATATATATATATATATATATATATATATGAACATGAGCACGAAATATGGTCAAGCCTCCCGTAAAAGTGCTGAGGCTGAAAACATCATTTTTATATTTACTTTATATTTATCATGGGGAATTTTGGAAAACATGCGAATTGTAGGGTGTAGGGCTTTATTATATCACTATCGTGGCAAAAGTGCCCTCTGTAGTGTGTGAGAGGCCTCCATGGTGGTCAACTTTGCAAGAGAAGAAAGAAGAAAACGATCTGGCCTCTACCTGGCTCCCACTGGTTTAACAATTAATAGTTTCCAGAGTTATTTTATCACAGAGGTGTAGATGTTGTACTTTTAATTTGGGGCACAGAACAAACCTGTTTGAATCTTGACCAGGATTTGGAAAAGTTTCACTTTAAATGCATCACAACTTTCTTTAGACTTTAGACAGACTTTATTGTCATTCAGATATACAAGTGTATACAGAACGAAAATGTTGTTGCATTTGCTCGCTACAGTATAAAAAAAATCAGTATAAAAAAATATAGAATGTAGACAGTGAAAATAAAGAATATAGAATATAAATATAGACAGTAAAAATATAGTAAAAAGATAAACAGTGGAATATAGGAATATGGAATATTTCTGCACATTGGTGGCCTTTGTAATTTTTTGGGCCCTGGCTGCCCAGGCTGAGTCGGCCAGTGCATAACCAGAGGTCGCTTCGCCCGGGTTTGCACAAAATGAGACTCCCATAGCAGAAGAACATCTGTGCGTCACAGATTTAATTTCCCTGTTTAATTGCGGGTGCATCAGGGAGGACACTGTCTTTTCCCATAAAAACAGAGAAACAGACTACATCAGCGCTCTAGAAAGGAGAGTCCTGAGTCTGCACATTCCCACTGAAGACACACTCCCTGAGCTCTGCTGACACAATTTGTCCCAATGATTAAATGGCACAAAATTACCTGCAGGAAACCCACCGGTATACACTTCTGGCTATATACAAAGTAGATATGTAACCATGCTGCCTACCAAACATGTGAGAACTGAAATTTAGATCTTCATTTTCTTAGGAAAACATTGGGGTGTGTAGGATTATTGTTGTGGGCTGAGGCTGGCGGTGCTGGAGAGAGATTTGGATGTTCCTGTGACAGAATCAAAGGCTTCCCAGCCATAACAGATAAATGAAACATTGGACTGTCAGAAGAGAACCAAAAATGTGATACTTCTGCCATTTCTACAGCTTTTGAATAAGAATTAACAAAGAATAATGATAATAAATGAAACTAAATATTGCTGAGAATTTAATTTTGTCTCACAATATTACCTTGTATTCATGTTTTTTCCACATTGTCTTAACATTTTCTTTTATTTTAGTTCTTTGCTTTGACAACATATTAACTATCGTGCTCACAAAAGCTCACTGACTTGGAAGTAAAATTCAGTGAAAGGTAGAGAGGGTGGTAAGAGGCACTCCCACTGCTGTCTTACTCCCACAGTCCACCATCCGTGCACTCTGTATGATCACCACAGTAGATGGCAGCACCACTGATTCCAGTTGCAGACATCCAGCCAGAGGAAGCAACTCAAAGCAGGGAAAGTCACAAAATTTCTCGCCAACCAAGACGACGCATCTAAGCAGCTATCACTCCTATGCTCCTTACTGCAGAGCCTTCAGCCAGTATGGAGAAGTCCTCTGTTACCCGCCCCAGTCACACCCCGAGATCCAGAAAGGTGCCTAGGGAGACGGAGAGGGGAGCCCTGGTACCTCCCAGGAGTCACCGACAAAGGCCAGCGAAGGCAGGCCGTGTTCCTGAGGCTTCATCAGCAAGGAAAGAGAGGCCACAGAGGGAGAAGCCAGAGACTCATGAGATGAAGGCAGAGCAGGAGATGGACGTGAAGGTGAAATCCACTGTGGTGGACATAGACCGCGTGAGGGAGGATGAGGTCAAGGAGGAGAACCTGGGGCTCCTGGAAGCAGCGGAGCAGGAGGATGGTAAGCCTGAAGTAATGTCTGGTACATTGTTTATGCAGTGGGGGTTCTTGGCACTATCATCTTGTGAGAAAATGCTCACTTTGGCTAAATTACTTTTAATTCTATTTAATCTGAGTATCTCGGTTGGATTTCTTCATCTTAAGTACTGTGGATCTCCACAGGTCTGAAGCGCAAGAACCTGGGAGTGTTTGAGTGGCTGCTGATGGTCTTCGTCTTGGCTCTGATTCTCCTCTTCTTCCCTCTTTCCATCTGGTTCTGTGTCAAAGTATGGACTACTGCTACAGATCAAACAGAAACCTGACACTGAAAAATTATTTACTCGACAAAAATTAGAACAATGTCAGAAAATTTCATCAGGGACGTCTCTTGCCGCCCATTTCAAACTCGACAAGAATTCAAATATTTGGACAAATGAGTCAATATTGGGGATTTAGCATGACTTTGGGCTATTTTAGAGTCAGTCAGCATTTCCCTCTCATAACCATCACTTCATTTAGTAATCCATTATATATTCTATGATATTGTACTAAAGCATGTCATATGGACTGACTGATATCTGTCATTTTGATTCCCAGATAGTGAGGGAGCATGAGAGAGCTGTGATCTTCAGACTTGGTCACTTACTGCGTGGAAGACCCAGGGGACCAGGTTGTCACAGATTACTGTAATAACTCAGGCTCATGTGTCTGTGTGGATTTCAAAACTGTAGTCTATTATCATTTTTAGTATTATTATCATTATTTTGTCCACATTAAGAATGTGCCATTTCTGAGCATGTGTGACAGTGTTTGAATTATGTGATTATAGAGCTACAGACTCACGAAAGTGTGGACACCCAGTCCATCTATGTTTACCCTGCTCCCTGCTTTTTCCAGGCCTTCTTTTCTACCTCCCACTCCTTGATGTGTGTCACAAGGTTGACATCCGAGTGAAAATGCTCAAGGTTCCTCCTCACACGGTAACAAGAAATAAGCGGAAACACAAATTACATTTTCACATTTAGCTTCACATGTAAAAATGACTGATAACCATTTACTGTAAATGCACTTTACTTTCCATGAACTTACAGTAAATATTTTACAGTCCCTATACAAATCAAACTTACTTGTCTGGTAAACTTCAACAGCCACTTTCATTACAGTGCCAGCATAGTGAGTAAATGAAGTCTCCCCCCACTAACCTAATTTCCCAGACAGTGACATGGGTTTAATTGCATTAGACTGCTGACTGAGGTCTTTCTCATACGTCTGAACCCAGGTGGTAACAAAGGACTTGGCGAGACCGGAGCTGAGCGCAGTGTGTTATTACCAGATAGAGAACGTGGCTTTGTGCAGCATGGCTCTGTCCAGTCTGACCACAGTGCTGCAGACTCTGGTCCAGGCGGCGATCAGAGACGTTCTCGCCCAGCACACATTCAGCCACATCCTGCTGCACAGGAGGAAGATCGGACAGCAGATACAGGCGGCTGTTGATTCTGTTGCTTGCCGCTGGGGCATCAGGGTGGAGCGAGCAGACATGTAAGATCCATCATTTGTTGTAATCTCCCACAAAGCACATTACATCCTGTGGCAGCAATGCATTCTGGTCTAACTATGGGTGTAGGTACTGATCTTGATGCCCCTCCTACACTGGGTGACCATGTATGATTGTTGCACACTGTTACTACAGGTTACTGCACTTTAATTCTTATATTAAGAGCTGGTGTTTAAACTGACTATAGAGAATCAAGATGATTTTTTTAAGAAACACCTCACCACCCCAAAAAAGCGACCAGTCTGTTTCATACAAAGGGCTAGGAGTGCTTCTGAAAAATGCACAGCGTTTTTTTGCGTGAAGGATTTTTCCTCTGCACGCAGTGATTTTTCCTGGTAAATGACAAAGAGGGGTGTAGAGATTTGTAGAGTTCTGAGACCTTCCTGCTGACCAGGCTTGCATTTGATTTTCTGTCAGAGACGAGCTTAGTTTTCCGGTGGAGTTACAGCAGAGCCTGGCTGCTGAGGCCGAAGTCAAGAGACAACACCAGTTCAGAGTGAGTAACTGTACCTGCTTTCTATAATCTAAGGTTTTTCGTTTTATATGTGAATGCTTATTTTTGTGTTTTTTTTTAATATTTATGGATCATCAATTTCTGTTCAATATGGCATTTAACTAAAGATGAAACAGTTTTTTTTCATTATCTGTTAAACCTTTGGAAGACAGGTAGAGACATAGAGAAGCTGAACTACCTGTTGTCCATTTCAAAGCATTTTGTCATGTTGTTAATGGTTCTTTAGGGCTGCCAAGACAAAGTTTACCTCTGACAGTGATTCTGACACTTTCTGCATTCTCTGCAGTATTTGTTTCATGTTTCAAACAGTGATCGTTCTTTCCTCCAGGTGAAAGCAGCAGAAGGAGAGAGAGATGCCTGGGAGGGGTTCAGGGCCTCCCTCCGTTTACTCCAGCCTGCCCTGGTTCTTCCATTCCCCCAAGATCTCCTCAGTGTGACCCCTGACCTCTCATCCCTCCCGCCCCCTCCTCCCCCTGCCGTGGAAGGAGAGGGAGGAACGTCAGAGGGGGATGCAGAGACAGACTCGCCAATGATGTGACAGACTAACTTATTCCCGGCTTATGATGAAGTTCCTCAAGATTTTGTCATCTTAAAGAAAGTAGCCTTCAAACCAGATGGTTGGGTTTATTTAAGTACAGTTGAAAATAAAGGTTCATAATAAATGTTTTCCTGAGTGTTTTTTGAATATGAGTGGTTTCCACTGGTGGGCTTTAGTACTGGAGGGTCTCTACTGTTGGTAAACTGGATTTGTGTCACAATTTTGTGACTTGTGCCAGAAAATACTTGCTTGTCTTCAGAAACTATTTTGTGGAAGCAAACTTGGAACTTAGACAAAACCACAGCAGCCATTATATAAATGGCAACATTGCTATATTCATTTTCATGCAACAGCCAAGCAGTCTAAATATTGGGCAACCTGTTGATACTGGAAATACGTAATACTTGACAGCGCTGGTAAATGATGCTTCTCTCTTGTTTTTATTCCTGTGTCCTGTAATTTTAAAAATAGTTTACCCAATATTAAGTGGATAGTCCCGTGCATACTGTCTGACCACATGTCAGGTCACCGTTTCTTGGTCCTTTTGGTGCTGCTTGTTGGTTTGGCTTCAGCTGTGGTTTTTTCTTGAGGAGCCAGGGGTGTTACTGGTGGTGGAGAAGGTGGCGGTGTTTTCTTTTTCTCTGCAACACAAACAAGAATGTGTGTACGTTTTAATATAGTTTCTCTGTTTTAAGTTTCTAGGAATTTCTGTTTGGTCGGCACCTTCGCTAGTTTTGGGCTCCAGACTGGGCCGGCCCTGCAGTTGTCTCTCCAGGTCCTGAATCTTCTCCAGTGCTGCCTGAAGGGCCTCCTCAGCCTTCAGGGCTCGCTGCTCAGCACTCTGGACACGTAGCTCTGAATCACTGACAAACACATGGAGAGAAAATTCATCTACATGTTCTTGATATGGGGTCAATTCTTCATCCCCGAACTACCACAGAAACTCTTCTGATGTGTGGACCTTGTTTCCAGCACGGTCAGTGGTTACTGAACTTGACAGCGAATGGAATATATGTATTGCCTTGTTGCCCTTCTAACAGGCTTTCGTGTAAAAATTTGAGTCTGTGAAGTGTATCTTTTTGACTTATTATGAGAGACATTACAGAAACTTCCAGTGCAACACAAAAGAGCAAATGACCCAGCCTGTTTAAATCCTTAAAAAATGGATAAATTTTTATCTTCACTGTCATTTTTTGGAGCAGTCATGAAAAAAACACTGATGGTATGAGAAAACATTAGAAGGTGCTGTAATTTATATATATGATATATTACAGTATTTAAAAAATACAAGTACTCCACTAATAATAAAGTTAACTTACTGGAGTTCCTGTTGCAGTAATCCGACTGTGGTCAGATCACTAAAAGCTTTCTGTGTTTCATCAGTCGCTGGAGACACAACCAGCTCCTCAGTCTGAGAGGCAGAGAAGGACAGACAGATGGTCAGAGGGACAGACAGGCAGTTTGTTCAGTTTTACACATGGTGAAAAGACATGACACTACCACTGAATAAGTGTGTGATTTGGCTGACCCCGTTCAGGTGGACAGTGCTTTCTCCCAGCTTCCTTTGCATAATGTGTCCATCATGAGCAATGAACTTCACCACCGGGGTCTCGCTAACCGTTACCACCCCCTGCAGGACAACAACAACTCTGTTCATTTTTAGCAAGTTGTTCCTGTTTATTTCTTTACAATGACACCTCAAGAGTTTTTTTTATTCCTTAAAACTACTCTGTCATCAACACAAATCTAAAAATTCCCAGATGGTTTTATTACACAAAGCTCTATAACATTTGCAGACTATAAATGCTAATTTGACTTTTTCCAGACAAGCCCAGGTATTTTCAGAGCAGACTGTGGACCAAAATTTATCCAACTACACTTCATGGACACTACTTTAAAACCTGACAAACCTTTTGTTGTTTTTCATGTCCTTCATCGGTGCACTGTGGAGAAACAAGAGCACCATCAGTGCCTTCAATATCATCATGATTAACATACATTTGGTAACAGCTGTTTAATATCTACTGCACATTATCATATACAACTTAACAAATTATATTGCATGTTATACTATATATAGAAACCAAGAAAAATAAAATTCTACAGTAATGTCATTATTCAACCAAAATAACAGTTGTTTATGCCACACTGGCACTGAGTTTTTCACTCAAAATGCACTGTTAATATGACTAACCTGTCTCGGCTCTGCTTCAGTCACATCTGTGACCTCACTGCGTGCTACAGGCTCTGCTGAAACCTTTTCGCTCACCTGTAAACACACACCCACAAGTGACCATCATCACAATCAGAAAAACAACAACTCATTTCTCCAATAATATAGAGATAGTTAAAATAGATAAGTTAAAATATCTAAGAAACCACGGCTCATGTTCAGCAAATTCATCTTGAAGTCATAACTGAATTACTAATGAATGACAACAAATGAGGTCTGTCCATGTGGGTCAGCTCCTCACCAGAGTCTCTGTGCTGTCAGCTGGAGGGACCAGGACACTGCTGCTGGAGGCGGGGCCACCTTTCACCCCTGAGAGCAGGATCACACAGGTCTCCACCCAATCAGTGCACTCCCTCTGAAAATGGACACAGCCACACGCAGAGGACGAGGTGTCGGTTTGCTTAGCTCACCTTTGCCTTGTCTCTAACTGCCCTCTGGCTCCCTCTTCTGGAACTTTGTAATGCCCACACACACGAGTAAAACAGAGCTGTGTTTTTCAGCTCTGATGAGTTAATTAAGCTCTAAAATTGAATCAGACTATTTATGAACACATGGGTATGTGCATGGATATGTGTATAAATATCAGCATGAGGTGCTCAAGTAAATATGCTAATGGGATGTTTAAGAAGGCATTGTGATAAAAGAGTTGATAAACACGTGTTGGTAGGTAATCCTGTCTGCTCCCTTTGGCAAGCAAGTAACCATCATTACAGCCCTGCCTCATCCTAAACACATTGTTGTGTGTGACAGTGGGTGATGAATTTTATCAAAAGTGGTCTGAACAAAAAAAGTGTTAAGTCAAATTGTTTCTTTTTTTTCTCGATTAATCTGCCAGTTATGCAGCTATAAAACACAAGTCGTTCTGTATAAAAAAGGAGTATTGTTTTGATGCGTCTCTTGATTTTTCTAGTGTACCTACACAGATGTTACTGTGATTTTTCTATTTATTTCATTCTAATACCAAAACATTGTTTACCTGTAGCTTTCTGCACTCATTCATCTCAATTTCTCCCTCATCATCCTGTGGGTTATGCAGAATCTGCTCCTCCAGAATCAGTGCGCAAGAGCTGGAGTCAAAGACAAACATTTCCTGGCAAGTAAATCCTGGAGAAAATCTACTTCTACTTTCAACTTTACTAGTACTTAAACTGAATCTGTGCATTGTTAGTTATTATGTAGTGTGAAGAGGTTATTATACAATGCTCTGATTGCTACTATTCAACAACATCCTCCTGACTGTAAATAGCAAAAAAATTGGTAAAAACTTCTGGCACCTGGTGATGTATTTTGAAAAATATTCCAGTTTCTCAGCCAGCATCTTTGCATCCTCATTCAGTGTCTGTAGTGAGATGTTTACAACGTATTGGTGTTCCTGCTCTTGGTTCTGGTCCTCGCTATGGTAAGGTACCATGAGGACCAACAGATTCAACATCCAGCGTGTCTGAGCCATGTGAATAGAAATGATCTGGCAGGACAAGAAAAACGAAAAATTATAACACAGCAGCTTGTAACATTAAAGCAATTCTTTTGACCATTAAAAAGCAAACAAGGCCCATGAAATGAAAAAAAAAGAGCGTATCAGTCTTCTCTCCCCCAACAACCACTGTGGACTGTCAATTCAGTTACAGGGTATCAGTAACTGCATAAATGTGAGGCAAGGTGTTGCAAAAGATGACCAAGAAAGAGGTTATAGAAGGAAAAAAAAGAAATCACTGAGAAAAGCAATGATGCAACAACGAAGGCAGAGGTTACCTGGAATTAAGTGGGATAAATAGGCAAAGGTCCACAAGACATATGTGGTTTAGAGCCACTGATGCTGAGAGAACTCAGGAAGTGAGGCTGACAGTCCAAAGGGCAGAGACAGGGGTGAATTGGAAGTGAAAAAGACAAATGGACTTATTAAATAGGTCACCTTCTATTTCCAATGTAAAATGGTAATACTGTACATCACTATTGAAAGTTTGGATGGATAGATGGATGGATGTATTGCTAGTACAACATCTGAGTGTTACATTCATAGACCTGATACTTTTGTTCCAAAACACTTGATGGACATGTACTTAGGAGACATTGTAGTTTTTGCAAAATTTTAAAATATGTGAAAATTTTCTTGACAGTTTGACTGAACCTGAGTGGTACTCACCTCTTCACCGAGTCTCTGGTTCTCACCCTCAGTGAAGCCTGAGAGACTGGTTATGAACTCTTGCACTTTGTCTAACATCTTCTCTGTCTCTGTACTGTTTAAAAAAAACAAACACACAACAGAAACAAAGAATTTCAGTATTAAAAAACACTTTGAAACTGTCTTTGAACCAAATTTAATCATACGCATTGATGATTATGTGTTTCTAAAAACTTAGACACGTGTTTAAGAAACTACACATTTTCTTGAGCGTTCTCAAACTCAAAGTGATTAAAGAATTTGTCATGGTAGGTTACAGTCAACTTCCATGTGTTTGTGAGTCTAGAGCATGCACAATACAATATGCACATATTTGATCCAAACACACAGAAAAAACAACTGAACACATGTTGAATTTAATTGTGGGAGTTCATTTACAGACTTCAAATCAACAAAATGCTGATCTGCCTTTTTTAAAATCCTTTTCTTTAACTAATTATTTTGAGAAAGAATATTGTACAGTATAAAATCTAGACCCTGGATAGATATACTTTATGTGTGTGATCAAGACTAATTAGTGATGCCACTCAATGATAAACCTACTATATGTCAGACTTGTTTTTGTTTTCTGTCTTCATGCCAGAGATGTTCTGGAGGATTTCTTCAGCCAAACTCTGCCAATTGTGCAGTGCCTTCTCCAGCCTCAGCCAGTCAGAGTTGGACATTTTTTCTGGACGGCGAATCACTGCACCAAGCTTGGAAACCCAGGTCTCCATCAGCCTGAGAAGTGACGTAATCTGTCCATGGATCCCTGAAACAGCATGGCCTGAATCAGTTTCTGCACTTTAGTCCATATCTAAGGGTTATGTTCCACAACGAGAGCCACTAATATATAAAAAAAAAGTAAGAATACTGTATTTTTTGAGGATTATGTGACTATACAATAGCTTATGCATGTGTGTGTATCAGGACCACACACCATGACACTCAGCAAGGTCCTAATTTTGCACCTGTCAGCAGTTCTGTTTCGTTACAGATATCCTTTTGGACCACAGTCAAGAAAAAACTCAATGCCAAGGCAGTGGGTCTCAAAATCACAGTTTCTCACTCATTTAAAATATTTTTTAAAAAATTCAAAATTGGCCCTCACCATTTTCTCCACTGACTTGCTTGTCCAGCTGTATGAGGAGCTCAGACATGACCCTGTCAAGCTCTGTCAGGGTCCTCTGATCTACAGTAGGTTCACTATGCAGAGAGGAGTGTCTTCCGAACAGCTGAAGGCTCATATTTAACCATCTTTCCCTGATACAGGCGAGCTGGCTCAGTGTCTGCTGGCAGCAAAGCAGCTTCTCACCTTGGTAGCACTCACACTGGAGCGCCACCGCCTGCAGGGAAACAAGGGTGCAGAGGAAGGAAACATAATGTATGATAGAAGACTTACTGACTCACATTCAAAATATCTAATAGATATTGGGAATATAATCAAAACGAAGGCAACCAAAATGGCCACTACCTTCTGAGACAGAAAAATAAATCAATGCTCAGTTAAAACTAATGCAGATAGCTTTTCATGGATAATTAATAACTTATTTCTGATGTTATGTTATCTGATTGGTAAAAGATTTCCAATCATATGACATAGATGAGTAAACTGTGGTCATTAGACATGAGATGAATGAGAGGAAAGAAACAACGTGACATAAATGACATGGATCAGGCATAACAATTATGAGAGATGAAGTGATGTCCTGATGTGATCAGATGATACAGACTGAACAGATCAAATACATGATGACAATGAGATTATTTTCAGAAATGAGAGACATGAGACAGATGATAAAAGGTCATCAGATAGAAACATATAAAACCACCATGAAAAACATATACAGGAGAAAGTAAATGCACTGTCTTACATTTGCCCACTGCTTCAAATCAGCATGAATCCTTTTCTCTGAAGCTTTGTCATACTTTGGGTCAGGACACCTTAAAATAGAGGAAGAGCATCTTTGGCAGGATACACACACGGATCAATAACCTCTTGTATTAGCTTAATACAATTATCTTTTTTTTTTACCTGAATGTTCTTTATAATAATAGATAATCATAAAACATTAAATAATCTCCTTTGGTGTCTCAGCTTGTCCTTACTTGTTCTGTGTGGTACAGAAAGCGAGCCACTTGGCGATGCCTTGCAGAACTGCGCTGACCTGTTGACACTGAGCATGCTCAGTCTTCTTCAGCTGGGATACAAAGGCAGCCAGCTGCTCTTTCCAGACATCAGTGAGCTCCATGATTATATTCAGGTCCTCTGTGTCCTATGGAAGGATGGTCACTGTCATAGTCAGAGTGCAACTGAACCACAGGAGACACCTAAAAAGAGTCATCTGCAGTGTTCAGTGTTTTACAGAAAATGCAAAGAAATAGAAACTGCATTGTCACCTTTGAACTGAGGTAACAGCAGCAGTGCTCTGCTGTCTTGTACCAGTTCTGCTCGCTGGTCCGCAGCTGAGTGACCAGATGCAGCTTTTTCACTCTGATCACCTGACAATCACAGAAAAATGCCCTGAGTTCCTTATGGAGATCCTTAAGACCCAAAAATTATAGTAAGGAAAATTTTAAGTTGAGCATACAAACAAACATTAACAAGACTGAGCATACTGTGAAAGCTTACTCACCGATAAATAAGGTAGATGCAAAATATTTGTCAAACTGTCTGCTTAAACACTACACTTTGTTTGCTGGGGCCTCAGGGAAAGTCGGCCTTAACTATCCTGATACCAAAGCAATTAATATTAATTAAACTTTATAACGCTTCCTGATTGCACAACAAAACTCAGTTAATTTATTATTTATTCAGCATAACAGCGCACCACTATCACATAAAACTAACAAACAAGGTGAGACCAATTGAAAGAAAAAACTGCATGATGGCTGACACACTTTGAGGGCAAGGCAGATGGTAAACTGGCTCCAACAGTCTCTCTCCTCTGTCATCTGGAGTAGCTGAGCCTCAAGGCGCTTGCGGTGCAGCTCATACACCTCACGGTAACCTTGGACCACCCTGAGAAGAGCAAATGGATCATTTGAGTGGGAACAACTTGTCACATTTTGTACTTTGAGCTGTGTGGTTACTGAACTGCTGTTGCTGCTGCTGCACTTAGGCTCCATCTCAGAGGGAAAAAAAAACAGTTTTTTCTGTTCTCTTGTAACACCGGAAAAGAGAAAGATGTAATGACATGCAGCAAAGGACAAAGGGTTGGAATCAAACCACAGTCTCTACATTTTCTTCTTTTAAGTAACAATTAAGGATATAGTAACCACAACTGTATATATTACAGCAGGGATGCACTGGTAGCAGTAACTGGCTTCTAGTACATGAATAAGTAATTGCTTCTACAGTTTTAAAATGGACTGACTCTGAGGTGGTGGTCGTCTGCTTGAGTGCCTCATCCAGCTGCCAGTGAGCACACTCTGCCTGCTGGGAAACAAAGGCATCATGGTCTCTGATCCTGGAAAGTTCCCTGTGAAGAGGACACACACCCATAAACACACATGTACACAGATTCAAACAAAAATGAGCACACACGTATTTCTTGTAATCATATATAGTATGCTGTGTGAGAATGCTGTATGAGTGCTATTACTTCAATTTCTTTCATTCATTATTTCCTCTTAAATTATAATGTCATTATGAACATGTTACACAGTAATTTCATTCACCCCGACCACGCAGCCTGACACCTGACCTACGTACATGCTGAGCTGCTGGATGGATATCTTGATGTGGTGGATCTCCTCAATGAGCCGGCGGTCCAGAGCCCGCTGCGCCACTGCCTCAGAGTGCAGAGCCTTCAGGCGGCGGGGGATTCGCTCAAGCAGGGACTGGTAACGCTGTCTGGACAAACAAACATAAGAGCAGCTGGGAAAAAGCCTTCCTAGAGTCATTACTGGGAAATATCAGCATTAACTTGAGGTATTAAAAAGGTAATACAGTTGCAGAACTATGCTTAATTTTAACTATGCTTAATTTTAACTATAAATCTGACTTTAACTGGTTTCAAGGACCATAAAGCTCACAAAACGCCCTCAGCACGTGGTGAGGTTTTACCATGTAGGTGCAGTCCTCACGTGTTGACAGCTAACCTGAGTTTGGCAAGCAGCTCTCCTCTCTCAGCACAGCTCACGCTGACCTGCCTGATCAGTTCATGGAAAACAATGTTGTAGATGTTCTGCTCCACCTGCACCAGCTTCAGCAGACCCTCCATCTGTAAGACATTTAATTTCAGTGTATTGTATGGATGGCCATACTTTCTTTTATACTATATATATACTATATAAATATATACTATAAGCATTTCTGAGCTATTTTGTTTTCTCATATACAAAGTTTACATCACTAAAATGGTGTGGTTACCAGCAGAAAGAAACACTCTAATAGATATTTCAATATTTATATAAATAAATACGTCTTCATGTGTCCCCTTCACATTGTACAGGCTTCCTCAGGTTCAATTGTTCAAGGTGTGCTATGCTGTTATGCTGATGATAACCAAATTTATTTCTCTGCCAAACCCAATAACCTAAATCAACTGTCCTCTCTCTGCCTGGCCACCACAGAATATTGGATGTCTCTTAATTTTCTCCACCTAAACCCTTACAAAACAGAAATTCTCTTAATTAACCAATGCAGCAGACTGGTTTATATGTTAGCTCAAACATCTAACCGACCACTTGGAATTTTGGTATCATGTTTGACCAGCATATGACTTTTGACCATCAAGTTACTTAGTTTTTCAAGTCCTGCTTTTCCAATGAAAAAATATTGCAAAAATCAAATCAAATCTTGTCATCTACGGATCTTGAACTATTAATTCACACCTTCTCCTGCCTATATCACTGTAATTCCCTCTACACGTGCCTCAGTCAGGTTGCTTTAAACCATTTATAGTTGGTTCAAAATGCAGCTGTAGAACTAACCGTTGGTCCCCTAGTCCTTGGATCCCTCCCCTGGCTTCCTGTAAAATTCAGAATAAATTACAAAATCCTGCTTATTCATTAATTATAAGGCACTGCATGACCTTGCCCATAGCTACATCTCTGATCTCCTCCTTCTTCATTCCATTTGTCGACCACCCCAATCCTCCTTTTTTTTTTTTAAAGACTGGCCTGATATTTTGCAAGTTTGGGCCAATTTAAATATTTAAAAGTTTTACCAATATGTAATTACCTCTATATATAAATGCAACACAGCACTCGTGTCAGCTATAGAGGCACAGAGCAGCCTGTGTGCTTTCTGCCTGTCTGTCTGCCTACCTGGGAGAACTCAGTAAGCTCCTCACTCTGCTGATCCACTCCTGCCTTCACCAGCATGTCGTCCATCATCCTCATCAGCTGGAGCACTTCCAGTCTGCCACTGGGCTTCCTGGAGATGCAGAACATACACACAAACATGTATCGCGACACACCTGAGGGCTTTCCTTGATTCAACATTCATCCCTTATCTTACCAGCACTTTGCCTACCTAATGGTACACAGCACTATTACTTCCTACATAAGCGGTACCATTACTTATTCACACTCCCGGTGAAGACTATTTGACTGCCATTTACCTGTAAATGAAATAAATGCAGATTTTTCAACTCACAGCGAAGGGAAGATCCGCAGCTTCTGCTCATCATCCTGGAGCTGCACTGTGAACGCACTAAAGAAGAAGAGCAATGTGAGGGTTGACAGGAAAGCTAAATTCCTATTGTTATAACCATGCCAGTATAAGGGCATACAGGTGACATGAATAAAGTGGATGAACAAAATGAAGCAGACTCACTCCTCATAGATCTCAAGGCTCTGCAGCCCCTTGTTTTTCACAATGCGGTATTCTTCCGGGATCAGACTCTCTGAGACACTCAAGTTCTGAAAGACAGAGTGGCTGTGATTATCACCTCACAGTGTATACATGTGTGCAGTTAAAGATGAATGGCAATGAATGTGAATTTAAAGTCAATACCATTGCAGCAAATCACAGTATTTTCATTTGTAAAGCTACCCTTATGTTCCCTTATGTAAATGTAACACATTCCAAAGTAAATGTTTAGAGATGAAAACACTGGCATGTTTTAAACAGACTTTCAAGATGCTGTTACACTGATCTCATCTGCATGATGGTTTTTCTTCTTCTTCTTTTTTGTGCTTTTGAGAGACTGAGCAATGAAGTAGTGTGGTTGTTGAGACGGTTGAGATACGGCTGAATCTGACTGAATTTGTTTTGCAGCTGAGGCAGCTTACTTGTGTCACTCCAATGTGACTCTTGTCAGTCAGCGGTGGGAGGGGTGCAGTCTTCTTCTGGGTCACCACAGCATCACACAGGAACGAAATATCTCTGTATGGACACCGTCCGAACAGAAGAAATGTGCACATTTAGTCTCATTGGGTCATCTGCAGACAGCAGAAAGCCAAACATAAGACTTTTTTTTATTGCTGCCCTGATCCTAGAGCTCTGATTTTATTGTCTGGTTAAGGATAACCAACGTCAAACAGAACCTAAAATTTGTTTGGCTTTGATCAGTGTTTAGTTAATGTGCTACATTAAAACCAAGCTGGTTTGGTATTAGCCCTGTCCGATACTGTGTCCTACAATGTTTTGCAGTAATTACTGATACCATACATGCAAGGACTTGTTTTAGTAGATCTTTGGAGAAACTTCATAGCTTGACAACAGCATGAATATGTCTCATTGGTCAAGCTGACCTGCCGGCTCCAGTGACGGAAGTTGGCTGCTCCAGAAAGTATTTGTATTTCTTACGTCCGAGCGGGTGATGCCAGACTGCATCTGCCCGTCTGATCCCACATCTCTGTGTACAAAGTCAAGTTAGGACCACTGGTGAGAACTGATTTAAAACCAGATAATAACAGTCACACCAAACATATAAACAGGGCTTGAATGCACCTTGCAGTGCCGATGGTGCGCAGTGAGCCCCAGTGTGCTCCTGTTGCAGACGGTGGAGGTGAGGCTGACCAGCAGTTCATCTGGGATGATCTGGTTGTTGACAGGAGGAAGCTGTGTCTTCCTACTCTCTGCCGGGACTTGAAAATTCAGTTCTGCCACTGAAAAAGAGGGAATCGAACTCAAACAAACCAGCAGTTGTGTGACACAGACTCTGACCTGTGTATGACTTGTGTATTCAATCATCACAGACTGTAGTTTACTTTTATCTTTTTACTGTTTCTTTTATTCCAGTTAATTTCTTATAACTTTAATTTTTCATGATGAAGTCTGAAGGGGAAAACTATGTATTCATCTTTGAGAGAAAAAGTGTTTATGCTCCATTAGACCACGGTGATCTGAGTCACGTTAAATAAATACATAAAAGAAACAGATAGATGTGTGACTGCGCCATTGATGCAATACATTGTGGCTGTTGTATCTAACTTACTGTGTGTGTAAGTGTCAGTGGTGTTGTCCTATCATTGGTTCATTTTATGTGTCTGTCCACCTGCTGACAGTCACAATGCTAACAGGCTGTGTGTAGCTACAGTACCGTCTCCTCTGCTGTCCGCCCGCTCCGGCCTCAGCGGACTCGGCGCTGAACTGGCTCTCATGGACGCGGACATGTCTGCACTCACGGTGGAGGTGTCACAGTGAAGCTCTGCCCGTGAAGCTATCAAACTTCGTCAAAGTCGTATGGGCGAGAAGCTCCTTTCATTTACTATTTATATGTTTTCTTTCAAGCGGCCTCTCTGCCACTCTCCACCGAGTTTTGACTTCCTGGTAGCGTTGCCATGGAGACGCCTAAGAGTACAACACACAAAAACAGAAAATAAAAAAATAATAAATGATGTCTTATAGTTTATTTCCCATTATGAGGTTGTAGTTCCTGCTCAGATAAGAAAAAAATCAAACACATTCAATTTATCATTACAACAACAACAACAACAACAATAATAATAATAATATTAATAAAAGTGACATACACTATTTACTAATCAAAAAATTAATTAGCCATCAATTAAATGTATTGTCTCAAGCATTACAATTCTGTTTCCTGATGTTTATAACATGAGGTTCTGATCTGAGCAGTTTGTTTGTTTGTTTGTTTGTTTGTTTGTTTTGCAGACACGTGCTGTAGTCTGTATCTGTCTATTATTTATCTCATCTATTATTTGAGCAACTTAGTAAAGTCAAAGCTGCATGAATATTCATTGTAATTTAGGCACACTTGTAAATATCTAATCCCACTGCTGATATTTCATGAATGTGATCCGTGAGGGTGCTGGGACCCCCTCCCTCCTCCCCGCCTCTGGATCAGGACTGGGGGCGGTGGGTGGGTGGGTGCAGCCTGCCGGACGCTGTAGTCTGTTCTTTAGTCTCATGTGTGATGGAGGCTCTTGATGGTGCTCCAGCAAGGGGAGAAGTGAGCATCAAGTGGACCTGGAGTTGACAGCAGATGCGTCGCGGCAGGAGCAGAGAGATCCGCGCACGACGAGACTTCAGCACAGCGAGCAGGATGATTTCCTGTCCCGATTATGGATTTAATTCGCGGTCATAATTTTGAATTACTGGCACGCACAATTCTTATCTCATCACTGGTTGTGATAGGTGGTAAGTGACTGCTCCTGAGTTTTTGTCTGATTATTGCTATGAATGTATCTCTATCATCATCAGTTATTTCTATTTTTCTTTTTGTTGTTTGCTTGTTTTTTTTTTCTATTTGCAAAAGTTTCCTTAAACCTTGAAATAAAGTAGATCAGTGTACAAGCTGATGCCAGTTTCTTGTGTTTTGAATTGGAGTCTAGTAATTGGCTCGCTAGCTTTAACCAGTCCATGCTCGGAATATCAATTAAGACTGTGAGGTGACATCATTGCCTAAAGTGATTTCTACACATCTACATCCTCTAAGCTCTGACAGATGACAAAAAGAGATCTAACAATAGGCGGGGTCAGAATAGTGACCAATGGAGGGGGGAGTATGAAGTGATGGTACAAATGGGGGAAGCTCTTTCTCTCTCTGTGGCTCCACAAAACACCCAGTAATAACACATCTTCTTATCACCACTGAAACAAACAGACAGATGCACCGGCCAACATGCATCTGTCAGGTGCCTCACATGTCCTGTTGGAGGGCCTCCAGATAGGAGCAAACAAAGACCCTTAGAAGAAATTTGCATTTGAAAAAACCCTTACATGCTGAGGGAGGGGATGTGTGGTTGGCTGGAGCTGTGTCTCAAACAGGCAACATGGCCTGGCTCTGAATTGTCTGAACTCTGCCTCAGGGGAATACTGAAAGACCAGCGGATTCGGTAAAGAGTAAACCACCTGTCATTGTTCCCTAAAAAAAATATGACTGGATAATCATAGGCAGTCTTTCTTCCTGGTTAACGGTTCTAATTGTTGTAAACGTCTGTCTCTGTGTTTTTGTACACATGACCACCAAACACTGCTGCTGACATGTGCCTCTAATCTGATCCTGGTAATGAGAGCTAATATAGGCATATGGTCAGAGGGGTCACTCTGCCCCAAGTCTAGACACATGTAAGCTGCTCCTGCAGGACCCCACCGATCTTCTGTGAAGATTGACCTCCACCAATGACATCAGATTGTTGCCTGAGTTGGCGAGGATGGAGCATCAAGTGCAATTGCGCTCCTTAATCGTCTTTATAGTCTGCACTCAGCCTGATTGAGCTCTTGAGGCATGATTACTGTGCGATTATGATCTGTGAGGAATACTACTGGGCTACCTCTCATCATATGAGTGTGGCTACATCTGTGGCCCCCGGCTTTGTGGTGTATGTCTTGTGAATCTTTCTTGCGCCCATCATGCAAAACACACGTACGCACTTTCAGTCCATCCAATATCCATATTTTGCTTTCAAGGAGTTCAGTAATGCGCTGCAGCCTCATTATCATCTAACAGTGGCAACACTTGTTCAGCTGATTTGAAGCCTCCTTTATGTGGCATCATGGCCCTGCGTCCCCCCCTGTGCACATTCCCTGGATTATCAGGATCATTGCCTCTGAGCTGGGCCCATTTGTTCTGCCTGCAGTACGGCGATTTTGAGATGTCTGAATGGTAACAATTTATCTTTGATGTTTTCTCACACATGTATGAGAGGGCAAGTCTCAGGAGACTTGATATATGATTTGCAAGTCATGAAAAGTGAAGAAATAGGCAATCTGCCATCAAGAAGTTTAGTTTTCAGGTCACAGTCAAACTGTTTAAGGTTTGAAATCCAACCAACTTGTGAGTATATCTTTATAAAATCATGATGTACCACCACACGATGCTCAAACCAACAGAATTTTGTTTGAAGATATAAGATATCAAATAGTGACAAAAACGATAGACTTAAAAAATCATGGGTTGAATATTTTACTCATTTTAATTATGAAAAGCTTCAGTGAAGTGTTAATTATATATGATATTGTAACAGGTTTAGTTATTTTAATAAATTCAATATTTGCCAAAAATATCCTATAAATGTAGCTTGAGATTACAGAAATATACTGTCATGATTATAGAAAATGTCATACAACTACTTTGCATTACATTGCCGGAGCTGATGTCCCCATAACTTCCTTAAACATATCCTTTTCAGCACAGCTGTAGATATATGAAGGTTTTCTAATTTCTAATTATTCAGCACACTAAAACAGTCTCCCAAAACACATTTCTATTTGTATGAATATAAATGGTATGGTGCATTAATACTATGTCTACGATGGCATGCCAACATTTGATAAAATTTAAGTAAAATGAACCTAAATGTGATCTAACTTTTGTGAGGTTCAAATGAACAATTCTTTACATGATATTCTTTATAGTCTTTATACATACTTACTATTTTTAAGACACACATCATTGAGTCATACACATTTTGGTAATTACTGCTTTTCATTGTTGGTACAAGGATGATGAAGTGCCAATCCCATAATTAGTATGTACGGCATATGTTGACTGAAATGAGACTTAAGCCCAGAGCTCTGGCAGCGTGGCATTAGAGTCCTGCTGATTAAGACACACCATGAAGTGTAAAGACTGAAATGCCTCAAATCTTCGGTTGGATGCAGTTACTATGGAAATAATTTGAATGCTGGATCCAAACAGTGGAATTGGTTACCATGGTTGCCAGCCATGGCGCCTTGAGAGGCCCTTAAATCTCAAGTCCTTGTAATGACACCTGTTAAACAGTGTTTTTATGTATCATGAAAGACAAGATCAAACTAAAAAGCAATTTAGTGCATGTCTGCTCTGTTGGTGCACAGTATTGTTAAATAGTACAGAGGTCAAGAAGTCATTCAAGAAATTGTTTGGGCTCAATTCTTTTTGTAATAGTCATTTAGCTTCTTGAAAATATTTTATCTGATGATGGAGATTGAGCAATATTCCTAATCTAATACTGAATACTTACTGTAGGTCATTTTTACACTAATGGTGTTCAATCAAATACTGCAAAGTACATTTGATCCTAAGTAACAAATCAATTTCCATTTTAGCTAGGTAGAAAATGATGTACAAGAACCATAACCACAAGAATAATGACATTACATGACACTCACATTTAAATGTGATCTGTTCATAGGTGCAGCTCCTGACAGGCCAGCTCCAGTTGTGGACTTGTGCTCTCCAAACCCGTGCCAAAACAGTGCAATATGCAGACTCCGTGGGGACGGCTATTCGTGCTTCTGTGTGCCGGGGTTCCAGGGGGCTCACTGTCAGATTGACGTGAATGAATGCGTTTCACAGCCCTGCAGGAATGGAGCCACCTGTGTGGACAGAGTGGGCAGGTTCTCCTGTCTGTGTTCTCCTGGGTTCACTGGTGAGTGGAAAGAACAGTGCTGGGACTCCCAAGAGCACCTTAAGAGTGAGACAGCCCTAAAATAACAGTTATGTCTGTGATAGGATATTGATGGGATCTAGGGATTCCCAACTATATTAAATCGTGTGTAAAATGTTAAATAAGGTTAAACATGGGTCATCCATGCTGCTCAAAGCCTTCTGTGTCATGCTAAAATACTGTATGTACTTTGGTATGCTCTGTCCAACTGTTTGATCAGTCACATTGGTCCACCACTTTGGTCCAGATTGAAAAATCTCTAAAATAGCTATTGCCTTGGTGTTTGAGAAGGTCATTTGTGGCTCACAGACGATGAAACTTACTGACCTTGGTGATTCCCTGACATGTCCTGTTGGGCCCCATGAAGTTCACATTTGTTGTTTTGAGTGAAATGTCTCCACAAGTATTTGATGGACTGCCGTGAAATTTTCTACACAAATTTGTGGCCCCCTCAGGATCAGATGATGGTGATCTTCTTCATCTTGCACCATCATTAGATAAAAATTTCAGTTTTTCCAGTACTTTGTTTTATGACCAAAGTCCTTTAAAACTAAGTACGTCAGCCTCAGCTGCACTGCAACTGATGCAACGATTCATTTGATTTCTTATCAGGACATAATGTCTTACCTTTATTCTAAATGTATGTCCTGCATCATGTCTGGATCCTAGTTGATTTGATGTCTTTTTATGTTTTAAATCTCTCAAAATCCAGTTTTAATAAACAATTGATGACCTAATTAACTCTGCTGAAAGGAGTCTAATAGCATTACACCACAGGCAAAATAGATTCTGTTACTGAAGTGTCAGTATCAGTACTCCATTGCTCATACGAATTACTGCATTTAGACTGTCTGAGTCTTGTTATTTGTATATATTCATGTTAAACCCATGTTAAATTCTTACCATCTACTTCTCACGTTGCATTAAGGTAACAAGATTTAGTTTTTTTTCCACAATACTGTAGTACAGGGACACATTTAAAGATATATTGTATACTATGCTTTTTTTTAGAATCACAAAGTCTTGCTTCAGATGAAAGAGCCCAAACATGATCACAGCCAGTACAAATAAAAGCTTTGTTCATCTCTGGCTGCCCTCTGTCTCGCTCGCCCTCTGACATCTGCACTGCTTTGATGTTTGCAGGGGCCACTTGTGAGGTCCAGATTGATGAGTGTCAATCACGGCCGTGTCTGAATGGCGGCAGTTGCCATGACTACGTCGGTGGCTTCACTTGCACCTGCCCGCCGGGTTTCCAAGGACACCGGTGCGAAATCAACATTGACGAGTGCCAAGAGCAGCCATGCCAAAATGGTGCTCAGTGTGTTGATGGGGTGAATGAGTAAGTAGCTCAGCTCCAGTCACTGAAAGGAAGAATTTGCAGCTTCTGCCAAGTTTAGTGAAGCAAAATTGCTTTATGCAGCACAGATTCCAAATAGATTTTAGTCTCAAAACTGTAAACACAAGTTGGAGGCAACACTGTAAATAATCTCAGTCATGTATTTTCTAAACCCTTGATTGTCTCAGCTACAGCTGTGACTGCTCTCACACGGCCTTCAGCGGCAGACACTGTGAGACATCGCTGCCACCATGCCACTCTGAACCCTGCTTCAACAGCGCCATCTGCAAGGACAACCAGGGAAACTACACCTGTGAATGCTGGCCAGGTACATTAAGCTCTTTCTTGCTCGCTTAACAGGGAAAATAATGTATTCCTATTACAATCACAGGTTTGGAGTAAACAAGGAGGAGGAATAAAGGAGGTAAGAGTTAGAGATGAGGACTGAAGTTGTAACGGTTACAGAGAATTTTAAAAGTGCCAAGTGAAAGTGAAATACAAGAGAGAGCAATGACAGAGGTACACTTAAAACAGTGATGGATTCCAAACAAAATGAAGCTTGTGTCATTGTTTTAATGTTAATGTGTCTATGTAAATGTGAACACATGCATAATCTGCATTTCTAAGAATCTATGACGAACAAACAAAAAAGATATTTCTGACTAGTACTTAATCTGCAGTACACAGACGGTAATTTGTGTCATCATCAGACTTATTTACATTATTCCCATCAGAAACACTCTCTGCTTCCTCATGCCAGGGTTTGAGGGGCGTCAGTGTGATATTGATGTCAACGAGTGTGGCAGCAACCCCTGCATGAACGGAGGCCGCTGCATCGAGAGGTCATGGCAGGCCCTGTATGGCAGCGAGCCTCTGCTGCCTGAACTCTATGACCAGCAGCATGCTGCAGGCTACATCTGCAGCTGTCCTCTGGGGACAACAGGTAATCCATTCATTATGCCTGGCACAGGTCTCCAGTGATGCATTTACAGGAGCAGGTAGTTTCCAGTGCATTTTGTAATATATAGGGAATTAGATGTTGTGTTTAACTTTGTTGTATTATAACGTGACTATGACGGTGTGTATAGTTATATGCCTGAGAATGAGGAATGGAGCAAGAACAGAGTGAAAAGGTACATTTAAATGTGACTGTTGAAAATACAGCATATAAAAAATGTTACATGGATGAATTACATGGATGCACTGTATATCATCGCAGTATTTTGTTTCTTATCTGACTTCACCCATATCACAAATCACCATATCCCTAATGGTGTCTTTTCATGTAGATAGTTTGACATGTAACAGGGGACAACAGGGGACAACTTGCTGATGTTGCAGCTGGTTATGCAGAACAAGAGGGAAAGGACACCAACGCAGACTACAGCGATTTATTGATGAAATGAGCTTACAGGCAGAATGAGCACACTGGACGAGAGTTGTGACAGAAAAATGCTGGCAGTGGTGGCTGTGGGTCATATTACTGACCATGTGATTTTGTTCAACTGATCTTTCAAAGGCATTATGTTGGGTTTGGTGATTTCCTTTTTGGCGATTTTCAAAAAGGAGACGTTAGATGCTGTAACCACACGGTTTCATGTAGTAGCTTTCACGTGAGTCTCATTATACTGCTGTTCTCATCTTGTTATGAATGTGTAATGCTTGAGTGAGAAGGCTGAGGGACAACTGGAGGTATCAATTCCAAATTAGCTTAATAAATAGTTAGGTATAGGAAATTCTGCCTGCAGATAATAAGACTGATAATACTCAATATAACACTCTTGACATATTCAGGGTATGTTGTTGATGTTTTGGCATACAGAGAAACCTGTATTGTTGCAGGGATGTTACATCAAGTAATATTCTTCAGTTGCAAAAGCAGAAATTTCTAGTTTTCCTGCTTACACAAGACTTAATCTGGCAGTAGAGGTAAGACTGTTAGCTGTTGCCTGTTGTGAGTTGTGTTCTAAAAATTGATTCCCTGCCAGTCGCAGTGGCACTGACTCAGTAAGGTGGCCAAATAGCATTAGTCTAATCCCCAGGATCTGGCTTTGCCGGTCTCCTGCCTGGAGCCACTCAGCCCTACGTGGTTGTAGAGAAGTGTACGAGGAGCAGACCTCCTCTGGCATGGCCTGTACACATATAATGTAATATGGTGCAGTTGGACTGTTTGGGGCTATCCTGGGGGAAAAAGTGACAGCATGATGTGGACATCCGCACCATGGATTTGGGGGATTTTGTTGCTTGGAACAGGTAAAACCTGAATGTTTGTGTGTGAACAGATATTTAGCAGAGGTATTACATGACAGGTGTTTAAATCCTGTGTTATTTTATCTCTTCTTCCTACCAATAAAGACCTATTACTAATTATTGATTAAAATACTCGATAATTGACCGAGGTACATTGATGCTGCAGTGCTACATTATTATTGTATGGTGTGCTGTGTTGTACTATAGAGCGAATAGTTGTTGTTGCTCCATATGATGATAAATGCCTGCTCACTGCAACCATATGCATCTATAACGTAACAACACATGCAAAGATTTCTGGAGACAACACAAAATAACAGGCAAACAATGTTGGGAGGATGATACATGGACCATACTGGTAACTAACTCGACTTGACGTGTGTTCTTGAGGTGAAACATAGTGAAGAAACAAAGACAAAAACAGTAACCATGACAAACAGAAGAGCAGGTGTTCATCAAATATAGGGGAAAATGGGAGGGAAAAAATGGGCACATGTCCAATGTTCTCACTTGTCACCATTATGTAACTTGCTCACATAATAACCTAACACAAGTGTATGAATGTGACTTGTTTGTAGTAAACATGCAGTAGGGAATGCTATCGTTTGCAAGACCACTGAACAAGACATAATGACAACAATTCCCTCTTCAGTGAGCAGAATAATGACAACAGGCTGCAGTGCATAATTTAAATCTGCTGTCATGTTTTTGAGCAGTTTAAAGACAATAACAAAGTTTAAGAGGTCTTGTGTCTTGCTAGAAAAACACGAGCTGTGTGACTTTATTGTATTCTTCTACCAACAGGTTCCCTCTGCCAGGAGGTGATAAATCAGTGTGATCCCAGTCCCTGCCAGAATGGGGGCAGGTGTGAGGGCCGTGTTGGAGGCTACATGTGCCACTGCCTCAAACAGAGTCATGATGGCGCCCTCTATGGGGGGGTAAACTGTGATGTGAGGCTCGTGGGCTGTGAGGGTCATGAATGCCAGAACCAAGGCTCCTGCTCTCCTTTCCTGTTGGATGGGACTCACGGATACACCTGTTCCTGCTCGCCTGGGTACACCGGACCCCTCTGTAAAACCCCCACTACCTTCTCCTTCGAACGCAGAGGCTACCTGCTGCTGCAGAGTCCCCTGGTGGATACAGAGGTGTCCTGCAACATCACCCTCAGCTTCAAGACTGCTCTGCCCAGAGCTGTATTGTTCCAGCGGAACAGCAGGGGGCTGCTGCTGAGCCTGGATTTGGACGGAGGGCAACTTCGTCTCACACTCAGGAAAGAGGCCTCTGCCGGGGCTGAAGCAGAAAGCCAGGTCCTGGAGCTTCCACACAATGTCACAGATGGAGAGTGGCATTCTGTAGAGGCTGTAATCGGAAACTGGGTGCTCAGTCTGAAACTCTTGGATGATGCTGGGAGCTGTGGGAGCCAGCCATGCCACAAGGTGGCCCCAGTCCAAAGCACCCTGGCTGGGCTGGCGTCACCTCCTCAGAACACTTTCATTGGTGGAGTGCTTCAGGACTCAAATGGCCGCAGTAAGGACTCTCCACTTCCAGCATTCATTGGCTGCATGCGGGATGTGTTTGTGGACTGGCAGCTCGTCGTTCCTGAGGAATGGCTGAGCGACTCTGCTGTGAATGTGTCCCCTGGATGCAGCCACAGGGACCGCTGCCTGGACGTGCCTTGCCAAAACAGAGGACAGTGTGTCAACCTGTGGCAGAGCTACCAATGCCGATGTCCAAGGCCTTATGAGGGGCAGGACTGTGAGGAGGGTATGTTTACGACTGTGAAATAACACTTCAACAGCTGGAGAAATTGGACAGTCAAATAGCATCCACACGGGGTTAAAAATGGGAGAAGATTTTGTTGTTTTTTTCAAATCTACTATTTCCATCGAACTTTCTTTTTGCATAACAAAAAATGTAAGGAAAAGTTTGGGATGGCTAATCCCCAACCTGACCTAACCTGATCAATTGAGATTTGATGAAAGAGTGCTAGGTCATTCTCACCAAATGTCTTAAGTGGGTAAATTGATAACGTCCTCAGTTGCTGATGTGTGACAGAAGATAAGGGGGTAGAGAGGAGGCCAATCAAAAGCCACAGAGATCCTCTTATCTGACGCACTGGATTAAGGATATAAGGGATTCTATTTTGGAAATACACAGTGCATGCAAGGAAATGTCACATCAGTCAGTAAACTGTTGAATGCCAGGATTGATAGAACAGTAACAAAATGATAAGTTGAAGTTCTCACCACAAAAATACTGAATAGTTTTTCTAGCTTTTCTATCGAGGATCTCTATAACCTCTTGAGTTTACCTATCTAAGCAGATTACCAATTGCAGTGTCTGATAGGACATCTGCACACACGTGCACACATGCACCCGCTCAAAATCTCCACACATTGCGGCTTTCATAAGATTTTCATATGACCTGTCATACACTCTGTGGCCTTTCTGCCTCAGCTTTGCGTGTTCTCAATGTCCTGCCTGCCTTAGAAGGTGACCAACCCACAGTGGAAAGTGCTGACAGAGGACACAGTACATATAGAACAATGAGGGCTGGGGGCTGCTTAAATTTCCTCTTTTTGTGCTGGTTCTTCTAGGGACTTCATTCCCTCCACGTAGTTAGTTATGCAAGACAAATCTATAATAATATTCTTTCAATGGAAAATATTTAGTGTGCTAAAGATAAAAACTGAATAAACAATGTAAAAAGAGAAGCCTGGTAGATTTGGGAGACACATGCACCTCCACGTCTCCGTTTTTCTCTTTGGATGAGTACAGTGTTGTTTATGTTTGCCTTTCTGTGTTTTTCTAAACAAAGTACTGCAATTAAATTACATTCTCAAACTCTGAGATGCAGAAAACTTTTGAAGATGTTTTCCTGATGTTGACTCCCAGACCACTCACTTTCCTTTCCCCCCTTTTCTCGCAGAACACGTCACTGCACGCTTTGGGAACGAGGACTCTCAGAGTTACGCAGCATTCACTGTCACCGATGATCTGGGTCACGACCTCTCCATCTCCCTCTTCCTGCGGACTCGGAGGCCCAGTGGACTCCTTCTGGCCCTCGCCAGCAACGGCAGCCAGTACCTGCAGATGTGGCTGGAGGACGGCATGGTCACCGTTCAGCTCAGCAGCTTCGAGAGCCTGAAGGCGGAGAGCGCGGTTGACGACGGGGAGGTCCACTTTGTGAGTGTGGAGATGGCGAAGGGTCGTATGGCGCTGCAGGTGGCAGCTCAGAGACGCGTTGAGGTGGAGGTCAGGACGGTCAGTGTCCAAGCGGGAGACACTGTGTATGTGGGAGGTCTGTTGGGGAGTAAGACCACCTCAGTGTTTGGTGGATATTTCAAAGGCTGCATCCAGGACCTGAGGATCAACGACAGGAGGCTGCAGTTCTTTGGGTTGGACACCTCAGTTAGCTCTTATCCTCTGGAGCTCATGGAAAACGTGACAGCTGGATGCTCTGGGGACAACACCTGCAGTGTGAGTAAAAAGTTTCCTGGCAGTAAATTCTGTCTGAATCAACTTTTCTTTGAGCTTAAAATGAGACCTCACTCACACCTACGAAAGCATTCAAACTCACTATTGTTATGTTTCATATTTAATGAAAAAAATAAGACATTATGCAGCTAAAAATGGTAAAAGTAAGCCCCTGTGTCATTTTGTCATCCTCAGAGGAACCCTTGTCTGAACGGTGGGATGTGCTACTCCATGTGGGATGACTTCACCTGCACCTGCGCTCCCAGGACAACAGGGCGGCGCTGTGAAGAGGTCAGGTGGTGCGAGCTGTCACCTTGCCCCGCGGACTCAGAGTGCAGGATGCTGAACCAGGGATATGAATGTAAGTGGTGTCCGAGATTTCAGCAGCTACAAGACACGTCTATGCTGTGTCTCAAGTTGTTGGCCATGAAGTTCAAGTTAAGTCACAAACCTTTATGGGAAAATTGAAAGCCAAGCTGCGAGTCTTAGGGCCATGTTTCCCAACAGTAGCAATAAAATAAATCATTTCAACATCTCCCTTTCAAATTTGTGTTAATAGTGTCATAGCCGAGGTCGAGTCCTTTCAATCAGAAAAATATTCAAGGTGTCCTGCTGTTCAAGGGCTGCTGGACATCAGCTTGTTCATTTTTCTACCAGTCACTGCATGTTAACTGCTAACAGCATCAGTGAGGTTGGATTTCCTAAAAGCATCCTCACAGCGAAGTGACTTGTATCCTATGGTGCGGGTAAAGTCTGTTGCCTTCTTTCCCACTCAACATAAGTTCCTGGTTACATAAACGCCCTAAAAAGCCAGACATGGAATTGTTAAATCAGACTTAGGTTATGTACGTTATGTAATCTTTGACCTTGTTTATGGTATCGGTCAGTGCTGGCCACTATGAGAGTGAGTGATACAACATGCTTTACTATTCACTGGCCTCAATCCACCCACACTGTATGTTCTCCATAAAGCAGGCTTGGCCTGAGGCCAGCTTATCCTTTTTTTTGCTAGGATTAGTGATGATTTGCCATGTACCCTGTCTGACCTGCAAGCCACCCCATGTTCGATGATGTTCAGTGATTAACTCATTGAGGAAACCTTAGAGACCTCATCCAGTTGCCTACAGGGACTGCAACATTATCAGGCCATGATGTAGAGTGATAACATGTTGTTTTTGTGATCTTTGAATTCAAAATCAGTGTGCTTGCCTCATGACCTTGTTGTATTCCCCTGCATAAAGCCATAAACAAAAAGCAGAACCCATCTGACAATGTTTCAATGGTGCAATAAACTGAAACTTTAAATGTGTGAAAAAATATACACAATAAACATTTTCTCTCATATCCTAGGCTACTCCAATGCAACTTTCCTGAATCGCAGCACTGTGCTGTCCTACCGGGGAAACGGCAACATATCCCGCAATCTAACTAACCTCTCCCTAAATATACGCACTCGAAAGCATAATGCGGCTATACTCCACGCAGAGAAGGGCTCTGCATTCATCACACTCTCTGTCCAGGATGGTTTCCTCTTCATGGAGCTTCAGAGCAGTACTGAGGACAGCAGAGAGGAGGAGGAGGGAGAGCAGGGAGTCTCTACGGTCAGTCTCAGCAGCAGTACAAGGGTTAGTGATGCCGAGTGGCACAGCGTCCACCTGTTCATGGCAGCGCCATGGGCACAAGCCTCCCGGTGGACTCTGGTGCTGGACGAAGAAATAGAAGAAGCCAGCACTTCCAGGAACCAAGGAGGCAACCTGAACTTCCTCAAGGAGGGGGTGGACATCTTCTTAGGGGGATTGGCCCCTGATGCTGGATGGTCCCTGGCTGGGTGCCTGGGCACAGTAGAGCTGGGTGGCATCGCCCTACCTTACCTCAGCTCCTCTGAGGTGAACCTCCCACGCCTGCAGGAGGAGCAGTTCATCCAGACATTGCTGCACCTGCCACTCCTCGGCTGCAGCGGGGGTCCCGTCTGTGAGCCCAACCCTTGTCTGAACGGAGGGGAGTGCCAGGACCTCTTCAACACCTTCAACTGCAGCTGCCCCGACGGCTGGGCCGGGAGACGCTGCGACTTCTTCACTGACACCTGCGCTTCCAGGCCCTGTGTTCACGGCAACTGCAGCGTGAATGGGCTGACTTACCAGTGCGTCTGTGAGTTTGGCTACGCAGGCGTAGACTGTGAGGAGGAGGTGGATATGTGTGAAAACCACCTGTGTGCCCACGGAGGCACCTGTCTGCACGGGCCAGAGAGGTACGGCTGCCTCTGCCCCGAGAACTATACTGGACCCCTCTGCAAGTAAGTACACAGAAACAGGACAATAAAGTAGAATATAATGTACAACAGACGCTTTTTATGAGTGCAAAACGCTCATGTAAAATGTAGAGCAGCAGGAAACAATCCCAGTATAAATATTTCATGCTCAGATGACTTTGCTTTGCTCTTAGTTAGTTAGTAAACACAAAATACACAAATAAATGCTCCCTTTTGCACAAACAAGGGACCGTGCCACAACACAAAAAAACATCCTTCACTGTAAATGTCTCCACATCTCTGCCTCTGTTCAGCATTTCAACCACGCCTGCAGAGAGCGCCTCAGATGCTGCATTTCTATTCTAGTGTCAGCCAGAAAAGGCCTCAGTCTGCTGTGGTGTCTCACTACACAAGGCTCTCTGGTTCAGTGCCAGTTTCTTTCCCCTGTCATCTACCGTTTGCCTCGGAGAACCAGCAGGGGAACGCCTCCAACCATTTATCCTGTAAACACACAGCCTCTTGCATTTTGCCTCTTTTGCAACACGGAAAAAAATCCTTGCAAGTGTCTCGCTAAGCAAGACACCAGACAAGCTTGCACATCTCCCTTTACTGGGAACATCTCCACCGCAAAGTTTTCATCAAAATGACTTCTTTTTGTTTGTGTCTCCTGTTTGTGTCTCTTTCTACCCCCTTTCCCCGTCTTTCTCTCTGTTCCTCTCCAGTGAGCGCGTTGAAGAAATTCCGTGGTACATTGTTGTCAAAAATGTGTAAGTTGTTTTTTTTTTTTTTCATTTCTCTAGGTGTTCGCTATTTGTTTCCTGTTAGATATTTGTCTCTCAAATGTCATGTAAGATGCCTCCTGTTTTTTTTTTTTGTTCAACTGCGCGACAAAATGCCAAGCAAAGCTAATATTAACGCTCCCTGTGACATTGTTTGTCTTAAAATGAGATACCCACTGTTTCAAATGAGTGACAGCTGTAGTTCAAAACCATTCCTGGCATCTAAATTAAACCCTCACTTTCCAAAACAAAAAGCCTCATATTTTGTAACCATTGAGGGATGAATTTCAATTTGCCAGAGGATACAAAATACAGAATACATTTTGGAACAGAGCTGCTGTGCTTCAGGCAAATAGGAGGTTATAGAGGCCAAAGAGAAATGGTTGGTCCTTCCATTCCTGTACATGTGACTTGACATCCTGCTGGTGAATATTTGCCAGAGGTCTTTAATCTTATTATCCTGGTCCCCTCCTAAGCCTCTTTGTCTCCCCTGTGGGGAGCTGGTGCAAGCCCAACAATACAGCTCCTGCTCCAGCTGATTCTTCTGCTTCCGGCAGACGCAAAGACCTCAAACTCAGTTGCACATGACTCTCCGAGCACTTCAATTCCTCGGACAATGCAGCTTAAAGTAAAACACAAAACACGTATTTAACCTCTCTCATGACTGACTGTTTTCCGCCAGACGGCCCAAGCTGCCCGTTTCTCTGTGCGGCGATGACACCAGAAACTATACCTGCTTCAACGGAGGCAACTGCACCGACCGAGAGCTGTCCTGTGACTGTCCACCCGGCTTCACTGGACACCGGTAGGACATAAAAAGAGACATTAATATTAGATAAAACCTGTCATAATCATCATCCGTGCTTCACAGTGACTGGCTCATTCTCCAGCTACTCCGCTATTACACTCGTGCCAACGACATTTGCTGCAATTGCTTCCTCCACCACAAGATTTGATTATATGTTTATCAGTGGAGGGGATAATTCTCCCTGCAAAGTTCAGACCCTTTTAGACTTCTCTCAAATCAGAGTGTTTTCGGGGTTTTTTTGCCAGAACTTGGTGTGTAATAAATCATTTCCTAGCTGTGCCCCCCACCCCCACCCCCAACATATGTGTCCCTGACTGAGCTGTGATTCTCCATCTGCAGGTGTGAGCAGGAAGTGGACGAGTGCAGGTCCAACCCCTGCCTGAATGGGGGCTACTGCCGCAACCTCATCAACAAGTATGTCTGCGTGTGCGACATGAGCTACGCCGGAGACATGTGCCAGACGGACGTAAGCGACATTTACTTTTACGTGGCCATGATACTGTGGCAGAACCTCTTCCAGCTGCTCTCCTACCTCATCCTCAGACTGGACGATGAGCCAGAAATAGACTGGGGAGGCAACGACTGAGCGTTAGTGTGTGTGTGTGTGTGTGAGTGAGTGTTTGCAGGCTTGTGTCTGCACTGGGATGAGACTGAGCAGTGATTTCCCTTACAAAGCACAGTGGGTCAGGTATTAATGAGGGCACACTGCACACATCAGGGTTTCCTCTAGATTGACGTCAGGTCACCACAGAGCTGTTTCTTAGCTGTGCCTTAAAATGAAACTTCAGTAATCAGAAGCACCTTACGTAATATAGTTATTTATACTACTAGATATAATTGACTTATTGACTAGTAGCTATAGGTCACAGATGCAGTCATATCCACAACACAGACTAAAGATTAGGGCTTCAACTAAAGATCATTTTTATTATTGATGAATGTGTTTGTTATTGTAGTAAAGTAATCTATAAAATCTATAAAAGTTTTTTCCACAACAAGTTTTTTTTTCCAAAGCAACACATTTAAACCACTTGTTTTGACTGACTGCTATACCAAAACTTAAATACCTTAGATTTTAAATTATGCTGAATCAGAAAATGTTTGCTTCTGTTAAACTTGTCCGCAATAAATTTCCGTCAGTCGACTCAGTGACTAATCAAATAACAGATTAAGCACAAAGCTGTGCGGATAGTCACTGTGGTCTAAAGGGAAGGGTAGTCCTTGCTCAATAAAGCACTGTCTGATGCAGTGAAGAACGTTATAAGATACATTCATATTCATTCATATTCATATTCATATTGCCTCTCATTGAAGATGTCCTGTCAGTCTTGTCTGAACTGGATTTTGGGAGCTCCACACGGATGAATGTGCGAACTATCAGAAACAGTGTTGTAGTTACAAAGGCGCCTAGAGGGGCTGGAAGACAGCGAGACTTCTCCCTTTGTTCCTGATGTGCGTTCAGAGCACTGTGGCGACTGACTGACTGACTGACTGCTGTGCGCTGCTTTGTACCAAAGAGGACGCTTCTGTCTCTGAACCCTCACATGTGAAGCAAAGATATATTTTAAGCCTAAATTCTCACCGGCTCTGCTCGAACAGTACCTATCAGCGCTCACCATGCTGTTGTGGTCAAACGTTTCATAACTCTCTAAACCATTGCGCTTGTCTGTTCCTCGTGGACTTGATTGTGTTTTTGTCTGTCTTTTAGTCTTTTGTTGTACTGACATCATGCTGGATGATCCATATATGACCATAACTTCTTGTTTGTCTGTCTTTCCTTCATGGTATTCTGTCCTAATGTCCTCTCTCAGTTTAAATCCAGTCTCTGTCTCTGTCTTTGTTGTTGTCAAATAAAAAAACAAAACAAAAACAATCTTATCAGCCTTTGTTTGTCTTCTGTCCTGTTTTCATCTCTTTCGACTAATTTTTCCCCTTCATTGCTGCACATCTGCTTTCCTTTTCCAGTTTCCTTCCTCCATGTTCTCCCCTAGACTAAGTTGAAGGCAAACTGCAAATCCTGTCATTGATTTCCGAGCTGTGAATCAGAGTGTGTTTGTGAGTGAGGGAGGAGACGTGCCGAAGTCAGGCGGCTACCGCGACACCAAACATACACACTTAATCTCTCCTAACAAGATGTGAGTGTGAGTAGATCCCAGAATAGTCCAAGTTCATAGACACACACACACACACACACACAAGCACACAGAGCAAAGGCACAGTGCTACAGTATCTGAACACGTCTGTTCGTATACTCCTGTGTCTAATCTGTTTTAAAACAAAAGTAAGGTGTAAATTTAAAAACTGATTACTGTGATCATTCCTCTGCATACTGGCCATCAACTCAACGCCCTTTCAGTTAAAGTGATGAGAGGCAAAATGTGATGCACTTTCTTTTAAAGGGTTATATATATATTAATGAAATCTTATTTATATGATATTATAAATAAAGCTTATATAAAATGACCTCTGTTTCCCTGCTTAGCTGGAGTGGAAGGTTTTTGTAGTAAAAAGGCTGGGAGATATTCTCTCGATTTGATTAACTTGGAAAGCTGATGCTTCATATTTACTTCAGATAAGACTTCAAATACATTTTTTCACAATACCCTCACCATGGCTCACGCTGGAATCACTTTTTTAATGGCCAGCGTGAGCAGGAGGAAAGGTCACAGCAAGCAAAACCTGTTTCAGTATTCACGTGGGCAGCCGGTGTTGTTTTAAGACAGACTTAAAAATGGCAAATCCTTCGATAAAGACATGTTTCTTTTTAAAGTTCAGTGTGTAAGAAGCTGGCCGGCCTGCACAGAGCCCTGACCTCATTGCGTAACACCAGTGCTCGGCCTCACTGTACCTCTCGAAGCTGAATGGCGGCAAATCCCCGCAGCCATGTGTCTCTGCTGTGGAAGGCCTTCCCAGCGGAGTGGAGTCTGTCACAGCAAAGGATTAATGGCCGTGGTTTCTCAGGGAAATGTTCAACAATCACGCCTGGGTGTGATCGGTTTCAGCTGATTGTCCGCATGCGTTTTAGCACACAGTCAACATGCCATTCCACTCCTCTGTTGTACACCCACCTCCTCTCTTCCATCTCGTATTTTTCAAGTCTTCATGTGTGTGTGTGTGTGTGTGTGTGTATGTCCTCTGCAAGCACAGGTAGCTGTAATGGTGAGGAGAGAGGGAGAGGAAATGGGAAGCAGTTTTTCAGCCAGCATGTCGGCACTGATGTGGCCATCCTTTGAGAGCGGGAGAAGCAGAGAGGGAGGAAATGTGCTTCGGCTGCGAAAAAGCAGCATCTGGCACTGAAGTGCAGTTTCAGCAGAGAGCTGGTGGCATTCACAGAAGTTCGGTCTGCTTCACAGAAACATATGAGGGCAGCTTATCTGGCAGGCAGGCACACACACACACAGAGCAGGTTGATAATGCTGACAGCAGGGAAGCATTGCTGCTGTCTCTCTGTGCGTGTAGCTGCTCTGCCGAGGCTTCAGGGTGGCCTTGCCGTGTACCTTAGAGACTGGTTAGTTAGACATCTCCGTGTCTGTGTGTGTGGCAGTCTGTGACTGATGGCGGGTCCTGGCTGCAGGCTGCTCTGGCTCGCTTGTGTCACACTCGCTGTGACAGCCAACTGTGCAGCAGTGACAGGTAAGCACTTTCCAAGAGTCAACAAAGAAGTTGCAGCAAGGGAAAGAAAGTGTAATGTCTACAGCGTCGAGCATGAGCGCATAAGTTATTTTTTGCCCCAGGATACGGATGGTTGTATTTTTATAAGAATTATGTTTCCGTGTTGATTGTTCAGTGTAAAGTTTGCTGACTTCTGAGATTCTTCTTTTTTCACTGTCTTGTGTAACCTGACAAGTTCAGTAAGAGGCTTTAGTTATGAAGACGGTGTCAGCCAAAATGCTAAAGGTAATGGAGTGATACTTACAGCTGTTGTGCTGTAGGCATCCTTGTAGCAGCCACTCCGACTGTCACGACTATCACACCAACCAACACGACTGATGTAAGTGCGTCTGCTGCTCCGTCTTCTGCTGCTGGTTAATTAATGTTAACAATCATTCACCTGCTGCACTGGAAGCTTTGATTCGCTGGGTTTTATTTGTGAGGTCATAAATCTGTTTGTGTTTGCATGCAGGGTAATCGTGCTTCGGGTTGGTAGTGAAACTGCTTGTGTGTGTTTGGTGTGTGATGATCAAAGGCCCGGGGGCTGCACGTTAAAAATGAATCTTAGCAGGTTTCACAAGTCATTAAAACGCCTTCAGACGCTTCACGTAAAGCAGCTTCTCCTCCTGCTAGAGAAGAAATGTGTGTGTCTGTATGAGCTATTCTTGGTGTGTTTCTGCTGGTGTTTGCTGTGTATGTGCTAATGGGATCATCAGGCAGTATTTTGCTTGTGTGTGTGTGATCCTCCACAGACGGCGCGTGCTCCATACAGCTCGCGGGTGGCTGCCGTGCTGGCACCATGTCTGGTTGGCTTGGCGATAGTGGTGATGCTGGGGCTGGCACTGGCCGCAGCCAAACTGCGAGAGAGGCGGCAGACGGAGGGAGGTTTCAGTCCGCGGCAACTTGAGGCTCTTGGTGGTCGCAACCCACCTGCTGAGCTGGGAAACACATCCATCAGCACTTTGGCAGCACGCGTGGAGCGCCTGGTGTAGTGTAAAGCAGCAGGAAGAGAAGTGTGTGCGAGTCAGTGAAACAGTGTGTGTGTGAGAGAGAGAAATAAACAACGTACCCCGTGTATGAGCTTCTTTAAACCAAAACATTTGTACAAATTGTGTGTTTCCATCTTTGATTTTGTCTCTTTCCCTCCTTCTCCCCAGCTGACCTCTGAGGGTTTGACCTCTGATCTCTTACTGTCTGTCAGCCTGGTGTCTGTCGTGCTGTTGCTGGTTCTCATCCTCACCTCTGTTGGCCTGGTGGTGGCGCTAAATCGCCGCGCCACCCACGGCACCTACAGCCCCAGCCGGCAGGAGAAGGAAGGATCGCGGGTGGAGATGTGGAGCATCACCCAGCCGCCACCTATGGAGAGACTCATATGAGACGCAGGCGGCAGCTGTGTTGCATGCAGAGTGACAGTGTTGTTATTGTAGTGAGGAAGGAGCTAATGCTCAAAATACACGTGATAACAGAACACTTCAGCCTGCATGTAAACACGCCTCCCTCCTCACAGTTCCTCCATTTTACCGCTTTCTTCATTTGCATAATGCACGTGCTGGAAGAGTGCCTGAGATCTTGCGAGACCCTTTTTGTGTTACTGTATTTACCCAGCGTTTCATCCGTCTTCCTGCCATATTTTGCACCTGGCTTCACCATCCAGCAGTACATCCATCTAAATGAAAAGATCTGAGTTCAGAACATATCGAGTGTGTCACACTCTTGTGTCTGATCCATATTTTTAGGATTGATGAAGCAGTGAGTGCTCAGTGGACACAATTAGGGACGCGCATGGACTTAAAGCCGCATCTGGAATCAAGCACAAGGACTCAGAACATTTTATCCACCATTTGCGATGTAATAAGGCAATATAAATCTGTATTATTCTTATTGTAAACAAATTTCATGGAAAGATCAAAACCAACCATGTGTCTTAGCCCATTTCTGAAAAACCCATTGGTTCCTGCTGAAGATGTGAATCTTGAAAAACGTGTCACATATCATCAGTAATTTTCTGAAACAGCTGGACACTGTACTTTTAAGCAACCATTACTAACACAGGAGTAAATAGTGCATTTGTTAGGGACTATTTTCAGACATGGATTAATACACATTTGTTAAACTCAGTATTTACTGCAGCATGACAGTATTTGTGGCATTGTCCTAAAATAACTTTAGTGTTTGGAATCATTTTTAATGAAGGACCAAATCAGCCCGTGTAGCTGGCTTACTGATGAGTTTTTAATGGTAAAGCTATGAAGCTATATCAGACTTTGGCTACACAGACTATACTTGTGAGTAGGATCATCTGTTGACAATGAGAAAAATATAGATTATCAACAGTCTCATCATTTAAATTGATGGAATTCCATCCATGTGTATTTATTACAGGAAATGCCTTTCTAATTATTTGGTTGTTGTTGTCTGTGCGCTGAGTGTTGATTTATTTTTCATTTTCAGGGAACAGTCTCAGAGGTTTCAGGATAAGTTGTGCTAGTTGAGAGTAGTTTTAGTTTCTTCTAGGCTGATTAGACTGCAGTGTATAATATATTATTACTTTTTGAACTGTGAATGTTATTTCTACCTGTAATTGTTGGCAACTGTACATAAAAATATTGTTATTGTACTTGTTAAATAAAGTGAATTTGTGTTCATTTATTTTATGTTGACAAAATATTAGATTACTGTTATTTATTTATAATTATTTACTATTTAGACAGTGTAGTTTTACTGTGGGAAAGGATTACAATGTGTCCAAACCAAACCAAACCACTCATACAGACATTTACTTAAGTCACTTTTGGGGAAATTACATACACTTAAATTTATTTCCTGAAGAATAAGTCTAAACCTAACCTTAAGAATTGACTCAAAAATATGCATTTTACAAATTGAACAAATGGCTTTTTTCCCCAAGTGGACTAGCTGTCCCAAAAAAACTGGTCTCTGTTTGACATGTCTGTGAAAGTAGGATAAGTCCAGAACAGGAACAGTCCAGAAATGCATAAGCATGAAACAGTATAATTTATTTTCAATTCACAGTGCATACATCGTGTGCAGTTGTACCAAGTTACTCATGAACAGCACATTAGATTGACCTCAGTTGTTTAAGACAGTTGTTTTCTCTGCAATGAGAACATGCAAGTGTGCACAGAATCAGAAAATCAATAAATGGAATATCAAAGAGTTAATCATCATTACAACACCCCAAATAAGAGACTGAAACCTTGCTTACTGTAACATGTCAAGGTTGTAACTGAAAATATATAATATATGGTTAAGGGAAGCAATGTTAATATTTTGAAATTTGTTTGAAAAGCCTCCGTTCTTACTCCATAATACCTTAAAAGCTGCTACATAATCCGCCCATTTCCCACTCGCTCCAACTTTGTGATTTAAGGACAGTTATACTGACCATATATTGTTTATTGATAACCTTACACTTCTAAGAGTACCAGGTACCTTTACTTATCACAAGCCTGCAGGCACTGAAATGCTAAATCCCTGACAATCATTTCTTCATTGTTGTACAACATTAGTGTAAACTGGACCAGAGCCACTAAAGCTTTTCACATCACTCTCAACAGCAGCTGAAGTATTTCTTCCCACAAACCTCTACAGTTAGATTTACAGTAGCCAGTTACCAGAACAGAAATGTTTTCTTCTACATAAAATGCAAGGCAGATGACTTTTAATTCTACAATACCCAATGCAAGGCGGAATGAGTGTATCGTACGAGACCCAATGTTATTTCCATCATTTTCAGTTTGATGGAAGCGCTAAATACTGAAACAATAGTTAATACCAACAGAATAGAGCATATCTGTCAAAACCTAACAAAACAAAATCATAGCATACAACACATACAGGTTTCATACATGCAGATACAACAATAAGCACTGTACCATGTACAAGCAAGCGTCAGTCTCTTCTTATTTTGATTAGAAGGTGTCAAATGCTTCCGAACATGAATGGCTACATGGGACATTTGTTAATATTCTCTCTATTTTTTTTTCCAAAAATAATATCTAAAACATTCAAATATTAGGTGTATTTTTTCTATTACATACAACACCAATCATTATATTATCCATGTAAAATAAACTCAAGCCAGCAAAAATACACATCTATTCAGTTGAAAATAATTTTTTATTAATATGAAATCAACTAGAGAAACTCCTCTGAGAAATCTTTTCCAGTACAGTAAGCTCAGAATGACCGTTCAAGGTTTTTTTTTTTTAAAAAAAAAGACAAAAAAACAAAAAAGGAGAGGAGAAAAGAAGCACAAACTATACCAGTAATTACCTAACAAGCAAAGACCTAAGTACCTAATTTACAAAAAGTAAAAAAAAAAAAAAAACCCAGAGAACTTCAGAGATCCTCTCTTAAATACAGGCAGGAAGATTCCCACCGACCACCGCAGCAAAGAAAAACACTGAGTAACTCCAGCTGGACTGCAGCCGAAACTCAAAAACAAAACAGCTATAAAAACGATGCTAGAACCCGAGTTCACCTCAGGTCGGTTTCTGAGGACCCAACCGGGTTTTGGGTCTGTTTATCGTATAAATACTAATGTTCCTCACTTATGGTGGTCTGAAAACATTGCATACTTTCTGTAATACTGTACCTTGTTCGGATTATACTGGGTGTTACTCTTACTGTATAAGGCACACCATACACATCATTCTGTCATTAACACCCACAGACACACCTCAGCTCACACACAGTTAAACAGATTTTGATATTTTTTCATTTAGGGACACATGAGGCTTAATCCCAATAGAAACTACTTTGATTGAGATTACTGTTCAAGTAGAATCGTGCATTATAATGTAATTACTGTTAAAAAACTGACCTTTTTGATAATCTTAAATATTTGCATAGTAAATAAGTTCTTTAAAGTGTTTACAATGAATAAGGCCAGTGCAGAGATCGTTCTGGAGTCTGTTTTTTTTCTTCTTCTTCTACTTCTTCTTTTTGGAATTACTAGGACTGATTCCTGGGCTTTTAGAAGCACGCCAAAGACTTTATGAGCAAATCGTTAACGCAGAGCAGCACTCAAAAAGCGGAGAAATAGCTGCTATTAAACTGCCACACCGACTGGCGTCTGGCATAAATCATAAGAACAACGAACCATAAATGTAATAATCCCAACACAAGCACACGAAAAAAAAAAAGCTTTCTTCTCATTTCTGGGTCTGTGGCGGGGCAGAGAATGATGGGAACCCACAATCTCTGGACTCTGCGTTTCTCTCCACAGGAGAGTCTGTTATAGAAATACTTTTGACTCTGTACACATTACATCCATGTAGAAACTCTCTGTGGAGAAATGTATTGCTTCTATACAGTACAATCATATAGCACTGCATCACATTACAGTGTGTGACTCTAACCTAGCAGGACAGAGACTGCATTCCCTTCTGTGAGCAAAGAAAGGGAGACAGACAGAGTTATATGATAAGTCTGGTGATATTGTATATTTTTGTTAATATGAACAAATAATGTGATAGAACCAAAAGAAAAAATGAATTTATCCTATATACAGGCAATAGTCCCCCACAAATAAACTGTTAACTCCAATTGCTTTATTGAATCTGAGGCTGTGTGTGATCTGTTTTTATGTCTTTAAATGAACCTTTTCTGCTCCTACTCCAAACCAAATTAGCTCAGCAAAAACTGGCCACCATTTTTAAGGTCAAGAGTAAACGCTGTGCTGAAAAGGACAAAAAAAAAACACCCTGAAGATTGGGAGAGACAATATGAGGGGAAGAGAAAAAGCGAAAGGAGAGGACATGGAGAATAGACACTGGCTTTTTGAGATCATTCACTTTCACTTTTGACTGTATTTGCTCTTCTTGAGACGTGTCCTGAGGAACACAGAGAGGTTTCTACATGCACTTCTCATTATCTGGAATGCAATTAAAAAAGCAGCTTAAAGCACATCGTATATATATTAACTATTCTATTCATCTAGAGAAATACAGTGCTGTTTAAGAATTATTAACTGTTGCATTTAAGATCAGAGAGCATCAGAGATTCTGATTAAGAAGTACCTGTTATGGTGTCTATAGTCAAAAACACCAAAGTATTACAAAACAAATCACATGTCCATTTAAGGCATAGTGAAAAAAACATTTGTATTACACAGTGTATAATTACTCTCAAAGGCCAGAGCGGACTTTGTGTCTTACCTTGTTGCCTCGAAGGATTTTTGTACCAGGTGGTTGAGACCGATTGAAACTGTTCATCTACGAGTGCAAACTCTTCAAATTTGATTACTGCGTTTGATCACGTGGAATGTTTGGAACACTGTGAGCAAAAGACGTAAATGGTGTGTTGATATCATCCCTTCTTAATCCTGACTGAGCACTTTTCCTCCAAGTGAAAATAGATCATTCTTCTATTACCAGTTGGCTACTTAGATTTGACCCAAAATGTGATTCATAAGTTTTTTGTTTTTTTTTAAACAGACATTGCATTGTGAATATGTTACAAGATGAAAAAGTGTTGAATTTTGATGATTACAGAGAGAAATATGATTATGAGCAGTAAATACGCTGCAAAAATCTCCTTCTCAAGTCATTCATTTTAAAAAGTTGTATTTTCTTCAAACAAGTGAAAAATCCCACTGCACCTCGAGAAACAGCAAAAAAAAAAAAAAGAAAACAATACTATGGCCTCAGTTTGTGTTATTTAGTCTAAGTGCTGCTCTCCAAGTTCACTAGGTAATTTACTTGTTTTAAGCAATGAAACCTTTCTAAACTCACACTTTGTTGTCACTTTAGCTGAGTACCCAATTCAATCTGCTGCTGTAATAGGATTATTCATTGATGATCCTAAAATGCTTTTAAACGAAGCAGAGATCTTGTTTTTAATTACTTTTTGCTTCTGAGTAAGAAAATTCCTGACAATTATTTTTAACAAAAATGTGTTGAAATATTCGTACAACACTGGCAGAGTTCTTCCTTTTTTTAAGAAAATTAAGCTTTTCTATTTTACAAATAAAGGTGTTTAATGGAGAGTTTTGCAGTGCAGTAACTGATCTCTTCCTGTTTCCTGCTTTAGACACTGTGGCTCCCTGTTCGTACTCTGTCTGTGTGACATCAGATTTGTTCAGAATTGTTCCTGATAGCTGGGTGTGGAGATAAAAAAGGATCAGAACCTACTGTGTTCACGGAGACTAATCGTAACAGAAGAACAGTAAATAGATTTGAGTCGGACCTATGGCATTTTACAGACACCGAGTCTTTGGTGTTTCTATGACTCGTCCGACGCTTTGCCCTGGACCTGGTGGTGACTGTTGTTGCAGTGAACCTGCGAGATTTGTAGGCCGGTGTTGAGGACTGAGCTGAGGCAACACATGGACTCAATCTCCTCGAGGAGGCCCTGATCCTGCACCACAGCCGCCCCGGAGCCTTTGCCCTGACCCAGACACAGGCCGAGCCCCAGCAGCCCCTCCTTGGACACCTCTTTCTCCCACGGGACCTGCATAGCTGACTGGCTGTTCCTCGACGGGCTCCCCTGACCCTCGTGGTTGCCCTTGCTGCCCTGCCGCTGGAGGACCTTTTCCTGGTAGTGCCTCACCGTCTCCTTGGAGAGCACCTTCCTCCTCAGGATGCTGGTGGAGGCAGTCTGGTTCTGGCCCTGAGGAAGCTCTGTGCTGGCTTGGGGGTCTGAGATGGTCCGAAACCGGCCCGCTGGCGAAGGAGAGGAGTTCGTGTGAGAAAAGGGTGCTGGAGAACTGTAGGTGTGGGAGAGAGTGGGAGACAGCGACATTGGTGTAACTCTATGGGACAGCGAGGGCGAGTAGGAGAAGCGGTCTCCTGGTTGTCGCCCCGGAGGTAGAGGGTTCGGGTCAGAGAGGGGTTGATGGCGGTGCGACTTGGCGATGTCGGCGTCCCGGTCTGGAGGTGTAGCTGTGATAATGGGCACTACAGGAGCTGTCGCGGGTTTCTTTGACACCTTTAGGCTGCTCTTGTTGGGCTGTCTGCGCGGGGACGGCGGGAGGTGTTTCCCGTGGACGGCGCTGTCATCCTGGCCCATGTTCCAGCCGCCCTGATCGCCACCTCCACCACAGCTGCTCTCATCTGCAGGTTTAGACTCACTGGAGGGTGTGGGCTTGCTCTGGGAGAGAAGAAACAAACACATACATTTAACAAATACCTTCATGAAGAGCACTGGGTGTTACCAAATACCCGCCCTCCTGAAATCTGCGTGTCTTCAAAGCCAACAGCAACATATGTGTATTAAAGTTTGGCTGATTCCTATTCTACTAAATGTCAAAGAGTCTGTAAATAGCACACTAAATACTGGCCTTTGTCCATTTATTTATTACGGTGCTTTGTAAACTATTCACTCACATTTATCACACATACTCATAAATACATCCATTTTTACCACTTGTCATGCTGAAAAAGAAAATGAGTAGCACATGAAAGAGCAAATTTGAGCCCTGAGTCGTGCTAAATGCTAACAGGCCTTTCTAGCTTTCCTCATTCTCTCTTGCGTACCGGGGCCTTGTAGTCCAAGTCTTCCATGGACCTGAAGAAGTCCAGGCTCTTGGCAGCGCTGAGTTTGCCTTGCTCCACTGTCGTGGTGTTCAGCGAGTCCAGGATTTCCTCCAGCAGGTTCATCTGGCCTGAGCGGGAGGAGTTGATGTCGAGTTCCAGTGAGTAGGAATCATCGCTGTCCTCAATGTACGAAGGAACATCCCCGCTGTCCTCCGAGGAGATCCTGAAGAGTAAAACAGTGCTTCATCGATTCTGTCATGAGATAACTGTGTTTCTTCCACTGAATACAAGTCAACAGCTACACTGTGATAACCTCTTCCCTTGAAAAGAAGTAGTTACAGTGAATGAGTGGCTGTCAACTAATGCTGTTGATTCACATGTCCACTTGGGGGCAGTATTATCTTGAGTTAAAAAAAAAAAGACTGAATCTACTTTGAACCTAATATAAACTTTTTCTTGATAAAATTCATCAGTCATCAGGCAGAAGTTCTCAAATCTTAACATTCATGATTAACATGCTTGGAACAACATGAAAATGGCTTAAGGGACAAAATGTTGCGAGGCAACAGGTGCAAAATGTAGGAAAACTTACTTGCTTGCAGTGTCCAGCTCATCATCATCGAGCCCGTAGCCTAGATCTCGAGGGCCCATGCTCATGGGAGACTTGTTGAAGTTTTGCTGTTAATGAGAACAACACAAGCAGCAAGTGGATGTAGTTAGAAACAAAGAATAAGATGATAAAACAATAAAAGTGGACCCGTGGGAGGGGAGGAGTGGGGGTCTAAACATGGAGTGTAGACAGAGTATGGCATTCTGCTGAGGTACAGCTTTTCTTAAAACTAAGACTGGGAAACCAATAGAGTATATATAAGACTAAAGAGTACTAGCTTGTTTTAATGAGCCTGGACCCTCAGGGTTGAGACTAAATTTGTCAAATTTGGGTCTAGGGATAAAAATCTTTAAGATCCCCTGCAGTATTTTATCAAACTTGGCATTATGTGTGAACTACAAGCTGCTTACGCACTGTGGGTTAAGATATGGGTAAGTGCATTAATCATCTGCACTGCGACTGTAGTGCATGTGATTGTGTTTGTCATTGCAGAGTGTTGCATGATCAGTGTGTACTGTACTTGTTTGACACAGTGGGTTTAATAAGCCACCTGTGTACCATATTTAATGGGTGGGTTAAAGAAGAGACAGAAGCTTTACAGAGCAGGGCAGGACTCTCCCCATGGGAGCCCAAATCTGCCCCAGGCCACTTATTAACATGCCTTCCACTACGACGCACATGTTCCTCCCTTGCTGCATGCGCATGTTCGCTTATGTTAGCACTATCTCACTTTCTAATTCACACTCTTTGCATTTTGCCCATTTACCATCTTACATATTGCTGCATACCTCCTGTGCCTGTTCTCAGATATCTCAAATAGTCCGTCAGTCTCTGTAACACACACGAACACACAAGCACTCATGGCGTGCAGTTATCTCACTAGCACTGCTAACAATCAGTGTGCTTTAGGATTAAGGGGCACTGCAATGTTTTCCCTTTTTTTTTTTTAAAACCATGGCTTAGCTCCACCTCTGTGATTTCTCTGCATTTTTCTCTGTAAACTCACGTTAGCCACATTATCAAAGCCACGCACTGAGAAAAGGGTTCTTTACAAGCCTAAAAGTGAGCAGAGCACTGGGGGTGCATTTACAAAGTGAAGACATTTGTGTTTACATGCTTGTGCTGTGGTTGCGGCAGAAGAAAAATCAGAGACATGTAGGTGAAGAATAGTAAAAAACATTTCAGATGAAAGGCAGAAAAAAAAGGACTTGTAGATGAGAGCAAAAGAACGAAGGAGGAAGAGATTGAATGAAAAAAGGAAGGAAGCAAATATTGAGAGGTGAGGAAAGATTCCTCAAAGCCCCAAAGAATGGTGGTGGTGGTGGGGGGGTCAGTATTGGAACCGTGAACCAAGCCGGTCTTGATTAGCTGACGCAGTGCCAGCCAGACAGGCGGAATGTAACGTGTGGCTGGCCTGGCCTCATTTGGGGCTTGTGTTCGGCCAGGGAAGACACACACACCCTCACATACACACACACACACATTTGCGCACAAACGCACCCTATTACAAAAAAAACACAAAGAGTTAAAGTGCCATTTTCTCCATAAAAGTCAGCGGAGGAGATGTGTGCAGTAGCCACTTAAGCCTCTCAGCCATTGGGCTAAACACGAACACATGTGGTGGCACTGCTGATTGGCCAAGCTGCTCCCCTTCCATGGTAGCTTGGAGCTATAATGAAAGAGATTTCAGAGGGGCTCAGGCCTGGGATCCCTAAACAGCCTTTAATGGATTCCTGTGTCAGGGCAGTAAATCTGGGGCCAGGCCGACGTGCCAGTCAGCCAAAGCGGGCCGGCAGAGCGGAGATGCACCTGTGAGACACTTGGGGAGGGTGGGGCTTGGGCAGGAATGGTTCCACACAAACACTACAAACATGCGCGCGGCATGTTCATGGTGCGTGCAGTTATTTAGACTGCGCATTTGTGCGAGAGGGGCCTCTCTATGCGTCTAGGTGTTTATTAAAGCAAGGTGAACCCAAACACAACCAGACACAGGTCATGAGGCCCGGCCCTCTGATCTCTGTTACAGCTCTGGTGCTGTCTACGAAAGGAAGTTCCATAGGGAGCAGTAAATGGATGGTACCTCACTTCACGGCTTTATCAATTTGTCATTCCCTCTCTTCACTGTGACCCTTTAGTGCAGCAGTTAAGATTAAACTATTTACAACAACCCAGCATTTTACGATAGAAGCGCCAGGAGCGGGTTTATCATACATACTACATTGATTTTATTTATAATGTGAGATACAAAGTGTGCTTTTGTCGGTTACTTGAACATAATATTTCTGCTTCTCAAAAGCTGTCACACCCAACAACAGCAGTTAAATTTGAGATCTAAAATGAGATCTAGATGTTCTGTTTGTCGATGTAAAAAAACCAAAAAAAAAAAACAACAACAGCAACAAAAATACAGACAGACTTCGAATTTAAACGTTCACAATGAGATATTCTCAACCAGTGCAAACAGGTCCCATGTTAAAGCCGTGACAGCTCTGCCACCACCCATACCTCCCCAGGCCTGACAGAGCAGTGGAAAGCATGAAATAGCAGAACAACAGATTATCATACTGCTCCTTCATTAGCCTCTCGCTGTTGGCTAATGGAAAGCTGAAAGGTGAAAATGAAAAAAAGTGATTCTCCCTCCATGCCTCCCTGTCTCCCTTTTTCTCCCTCCATCACTCCGCTGTCAGTGACAGATGTCACAGTTTCTGTCTGTCTGGTTCTCGCCTCCCTTCCTCTCCACAACGTCGCCACGAGTGAGACTGCACAGAACGCAGAGAGCCAAAGAGTCAGGGGGAGATACGGCAGGGGAACAGGCGTTGTGAAAATAGTAAAAATGGTCAGGTTATTTCTGTAAAACTACTGCGGCTCAATCCAGTATGTTGGAGGGAGGGAGAAAATCCTCTTGTGTTACTTAAATCAAGGACAAGATTTGGCTTCTAAGCTTCTCTTGTACAGTGAACTCACTAAACTGACTTCACTTACTCTGGAGGAAACATTTACAAATTATTTTATGTTATTTTGTAATTTTTTTACTTTGATCCGAGTTCCTGGGTACCTGGCTAAAGACGTAAAAGAATCCTGATTATCTCAAATTTCGGCTTCAGACATAAAAAGCAACACAGCACAGCCTCTGAGCCTTAACAGTCCCATATTGTGAGCAAATGAGGATAGAGCTGTAAACATGACTAACTTATCCTTCACTCCAACTCTGTGTACCCTGGGCTTCCTAATGTAATAAGCAAAGGTATGAAATATATCTAAGGGGCCTCAAAAAACAACGTCTTCAGATTTGATATAACAAATTACATTTCATTTCTGCGGTTATGAGGGGAAAATAGTCATCACCATCCATTTTAGTAGCTGCATTTGGAGAAACAAACTTTCCCCTCCTCTTCCCTTCCTTCCCTGCATGACCGGTTATACGGAACAACTATGCCTCTCTGTGACAGGGCCAAACGCTAGCGGACTTTAATAGCCAGTCTTACATTATACATTTCATATGGTATTTCTGAGTGGGCACTGATCTCACAGCTTGGCAGTGTATGTAAAGAGATGCCAGTAAAATGCAAATAAACCTTGGGGATAGGCAGAGCCTTTGCAGAAGTACGGCCAAGTCTGTGTCTGCCTGTTTAAGAGCTGCTCGCTCGAAAGGGGAGGAAAAAAAAAAAAAAAGCGTTTGAGGAAAGATCCACTGCTTGTCCATCCAACTGGCTATTGCTGAAAGCCCACTTCCCTTTCACTTAAAACATGAGCCATATAAAAGGAGAAAAATGTGCATTATGCTCATACTGTTACACTAAACTAAACTCGTCCTGTAAAATCACCAGGTGTCTTTCTGTGAATGGGTGCGGTGCGGTGCGGTGCAGTACTTTGAAGGTGCCAGGAGATGGCACTTTGGTTTCAGCGAGGAAGCCGGTTGGTCTCTGAAGTGGAGAGAAACTAAGCGAAGTGGAGACTACAAATGCATACAAATAACCATGCAGACACACACATGCAGACACACACGCGCACACACGCAGTTATGGACAGAGCCACTACTTAGACTTCATTGTGATGCATCTTAACTACTCATGTAAGAATATTTATCCATAATATTAAACTTACAATGAATATTATGAGCATATTTGAGCTATTTCAATTTACAAATATATCAGAAATGTTATTATTATAAATTATAACTCACACTGTTTGCTCTATAATCTACAGTACATGAATATGCTGTGAAATAGTTATTAGCTATTCATGTACCTCGAAAGTGTTGCTTCTGCATATTGTTCATATTATAGCATTTTCCATTATGTGCTGAACAAAATGCACACACAGCCTCTATGTAATGCTTTATGAGCAATACTTCAAGTTAAGTGTTGCTGTATTAAAAATACATATTTGTACAAGCATGTTTGAACTCAGAGCCAGATGACAGTCTCATCAAATCATAAGCACACAAATGTACGATCTTTACGTTATAACACAAGACACTTCACAAGTCATGTGTACACTTGTACATATGTGTCCACTGGCCATGAACACATGAGCTGTCTCCCAGTGAACACATCCACCCATGCATACACACACACACACACAGAGCAATGTGTACACACTGAGGTATCCATGCGACTTTGTTCCTGTTTTACATCTTTGTTAGCTCCCTGTTGCCCGCTCCACTGTGTGCCGTGTGGTGTTCTGCAGGCTGGCACCTCTCCTGCCTCACCAGGTGAAGAGTCCAGAGCCTGGGGCTGAGCCCGGCCTCAAGCCTGCTGGCTGTCATTGTCCATAACGCTGTCCCAACCTCTACTCTCCTCTGCTCTCTCAACAGCTGTCATTCTGTTGTCTCCTACCTGAGGCAAGCTGCTAAACGCATGCATGCATGTTTGTGCACGTGCACAGCACACACACTCGGATACATGTTCATGTACAAAAGGGCTGAAGCAGAGACGCGCTTTCTATTTGCAGACGCTTATCGCACAACACAACATAAAACACACACACACACAAGCCTGATATACAAAATCTTAAACAAAAACTCAAAAACAGATGCGGCACTCACACAAAACCATACAGCAGCCAGAACAATGGTTGTTGTTTGTTGTATCAGACTAGAAGTCAGCGGTCCAATTCAGTCTTGTTTTTGTCAAACGAAAGGATTACTCCTACATTCTTAATCAACAAGCTCACCAAACACAACAAATCACCCACATTGCCAGATACGGCTGAAATACGTACGCAAATGACTGCAGCACTTTCACTTTAGTACATGTGTTGGCTGATCAAATAGAATATGAATTTCATAACTCTGATTATTTTGCTATGATTAATTAAAGGAGCAACACCGGGATCATTCACTTCATTTCAAGGACAAACGAAGAGGGGTGTGCGAAAAAAATGATGAATGGTAAAAATGTTTCTGGCTTTCTCTTTCATACAGGAGAAAGGAATGTCTTTAATCAGATCACATTTTTGGAGCATCAGATGACAACATGTTTCTGAATTTATGAAGCAGGTGAATGAGCCTTTGTCGGTCACTTGGTCAGAGATATGGACATGTGGAAAGGCCACAGGGAGAAGCTTTTGGAGTACAGAGACTAGCTAACAGGATGCAAAAAAAAATGTTATTGGTTATGCGTGGCTCAAAGTCTTGAAGCAAAATAAATATACAACCACAGTAGCTAAAACTAATGAGGTACCTTTATAAAGGTTGTAATGCTCACTTTAGAGAGGTGCTGAGTTAACTTGATGGTGATTTTTGTACTGTGTTGAATTGTTATAATAAGCTGTGTTTCTAATAATTAGTTGACCCTCCCTGATATATATGGAATTCAAAATCAATAAAAGTAATATTTTTATTCTGTTTTAGGAAAATTGAGACCTGGACCTTAATTTAAAGAATGAGGAATTAGGGATAAGAGTGGCCCACTGTTCTGATATGTGTGTGTGTGCAGGCACAAGACATGGGGGAGGTAAGAGGATAAAGCTACATTTTTTTTCCATCTTACTTAACCTTTATTTAACCAGGTTAGTCCCACTGAGAGCAATTTCTAGTGCGAGGAACACCTGGTCAAGATTGTGGGCTGAACAGAGTATCAAGATTTCATAGGAAGCTATTTAAAAAAAAAATCATATGTAGGAAAGTGAGAGACGGAGATAAGAGAGAGTAGGAACAATAGGTATGTTTTCTTCCAACATTCTTTTGAACTGTAACTGAAATGTAAATATGGTGTGCTTATGGTGTCAGGTGAAGGCAAATAAATGGCTAGCGAGTGTCGCTACAGAAAGAAAAAAATCCACAAGAAACCTATTTTATTATATACATGTCAAATTATATATATATATATATGCATATCGCATTGCATTATATATATATATATATATATATATATATATATATATATATATATATATATATATATATATATATATATATATATATACACACACACACACACACACACACACACACACACATACATATATATAAAAACATAAACAGAAAAAGATTTTTCCTGAACTGGATATAAAAAAAACTTTTTTACAGGTTTTGTCATTTTATCAGCTTCTGTCTGAGTTCCTGATTAATGTGGTTTAATATGTGTATAGAGACATAAACAAGCTAATTTAACTATCCTGAAAAACACCAAAATACCCAAAGAACCAACAGCTTCCAGTACAGTTTCCTTCTAAATTTTTTGAAGAGTTCCAGTCCTTCAAAGCTTACTGCACATTGAAAGGCCATAAATTATCAAGGCTTTCCTGCTTTCTCAATTTTCAGTCGTAGTTTCAGTTGACAGAAAAAGAAAAAAAAAAATCTGTCAGGCTGCACTCTCCTCCTGGGTTTTGTGCCTTTAATCTGTAGGGGTCCAGGTAATATAATAATATACCTGGGTTATGCACTGTAAGTAGGGTTAAAAAATGTGGCATGAGAAGAGAAGAATGGGAAGAGAAACGGATGGACTATATATAAACAAAAACATTCGCAAAACCAGAGCTGTGGGACATGCTATCCTGTGTCCCTCCAGTGGTCTCCGGGGACCTGTTACTGTGGCAATGAACAGGCCTGAATGGCGGGGACAGGGGTGTGAGTGCCTGTAGATCCTGAACAACGGCGTGTGTGTGTGCAAGTGTGCCTATTTTTCTGGGTGTGCGCGTGCATCAATCGCATGTTAATGGTTAATCTATGTGTGCTGGGCTGCCCCATCTGTCTGTGTGTGTGTGTGTGCGCGTGTGCTCTAGGTGGGGGTGGGGGGTTGGGGTGTCCAAGGAGGAGGCCTTTAGGCCTTTAAAAACCCTAATTGCCGTTCCTCTCCTTTCCCTGGCCGTCACACCTTCCTCTGCGCTAAGACTTTCCAGCCTCATCACACACACAGGAAACACAACGCTAATTAGAGACAGCACAACCTCTCCTAATCACACTCTTACATGACTGTGACCAAAATGTCATTGTGTGCAGGCAGGCATGTTTTTTTGTGTGTGTGTGTTTTTTAAAGACAGAATTGGGAGTCCACTTGCTGGTTTTCAAGAAGACGTGGCAAAGCTCCTGCTGAGAGTGCAGAGGTATAGCTATGAGGTGGGAGATAGTATCCCTGAGGCTGTATGCATGTGTTTAATTCTGCACAGTGTGCCATTTAAATTACATGAAACTAAACTTCCCACACCAAGAAATATATGTGCACATTTTCATTTACACAACACTACAGTGGCTCATAATTTCATAGCACTTTTAATTCTCTAGATGACTTTATTGATGAATCTGTATTTTGTGCTTGCACATTGTATGCCAGCTCTGCATACACAACAAAGAAAAGAAACCCTGCAATCTACTTATGGTGCACAAGCAAATTCTTCAGAGGAAATGCTGACCAGCAGATGAGGTGCTTCTACTGTCCGTGCTGTTCAGAGAAAAATACTGGATGTACAACATGAGTGCGTTGAAAGAAAAAAAATGCTTATCATTACATTTGGCACCTTGACAAACTACTGTACTTCCAAGGGCTGTTACAAGAGAGAGAAAGTGTGTGTGTAGGGAGGGGGGCGCAGAAAGAGAGATTAAGGTGGAAATAGAAAAAAAGGGGGGAGAAAGATGTGGGGATGGAGAGAAGAACAAAGATAGAAACAAAAAGAGAACAAAAAGTGGACAGAAAGAGCACAGAAGTGGAAGACTGCATTCATTTTGGTGAAGTGAAAACTGAGCTCTGGTATGATCAGTCAGTGTACATGTAGTTAACTTAACTTTAATTTACTGAAATCTGTGCATCTGTGTGTGTGTGTGTGTGTGTGTGTCATACCCATTGTCTCATCTTCTGCAGTCTCCTTGGAGACAGGCTTTTGGTGCTGGTGGGAGACCCCGCACAGACCATCATCCCCTCTTCTTCTTCTTCCTGAGAAATGATGAGCGTAAATCTCAGATGAATCCTGTTTTAAGTTAACTTAACTGCCTATAAATGTGTGTCTGTTGGAGAGTAATGAGTATTTGCATTAGTGTAAAAGAGTCACGCCACAGCACATTCAGTGCATTGCTTCAATATTTTACATTTTTTTCCTTTCTGCTCTCATGAAAAGATTAATATAACTCTGTGTTTAAGTCCTGATATATGTAGATTCATCAGGGCCATTGAGCCAAAGTGTTTACCAATGAGACACACCACTGCATTTACGGACATATTCCTTCTGCAGTTCACCTGAATCTATCCCACAAACACCCTCCAGTTACCGTCAATGATCTATAGAGTTAATTTCAAACCAAATGCATTATTTACTTGTGTTTCAGTATTGTTTGTTAAAAATCACTGGCCTTTTAGGAAAAACCACTGAGACTTTTTAAAAATTAGAGCGTTTATTCATGACATTGTTGATTTTGGTCTTTTTTAATGAGATTTTTCTGGTATCACCAGCCCGGTTCTGTAAGAGGTTACAGCACTTACACTCAAGGTAAACACCTCTGATGAGTTTAATTTCAATGTGTTTATGCACTGAGGTCGTCCTTGTGTAGACATCTGCAGGTGGCAGCACAAGACGTGCACTGCAGATGAGATCTGCAGAAACGTAAATTCATTTGCAAACGCACATGAAATCTGTTTAACTTCAAAACCAAACACCTTTATCTTCCTCTACTGTGCGTGTATGTTTGTGTGTGTGTTTGTATGCATACACGTCGCAGAACACTGCATACCCCTCCATCACCGGTGCCCTCTCTCCTCGGTTTCCCACTGTCAGATCAAACTGCTATTGCTTTATCAAATCCATCAGGCTTATGGAAACATACACCTCGTTACATTAGCTTTGAGGAAATCACAGGCTCACTGATGAAATATGCAGACAATAAAAGAGAAAGAGGGGTCGGGGCTCGGATGACATGACAGGCCATAGCCAGAGGGGCGCTGGTTAAAAATGTACAGCCCTGAACAAAGCGCTAAGCAGGCTTCAACAGTCATTAAAGGCCCCTGCATCAGAATCACACACTCCATGTAAAGCAGCCTTCCTGTCTGTTTCTATGAGGCGGGCGTGTGTCTATCTGTGCGCCTCAGAACAGAGTTATGTGTATGAGTGTGTGTACGAATGCTACCATGCGCGTGTGCATGTGTGTTGGAGGGGTGTGAAGGCCTGTGCTGCTCACCCTTGCTTTAAGTCTGCCCTTAATGTCCCGGATGCCCTCTTGGCTTGGCATGACTCTTGGCCTAGGAGGAGGAGAAAAAAAGAAACGCAGCAAACACGCTTCACACACACACACACACACACACACACACACACACAGATTACTAATCAAAACATGTTGCATTAACATTCTGTTCTGGTTTCATGTAACATCAAGAAATGCTTTGATCCCTGTGGCAAAAACACGGAGACAAAAGGCTGGATAAGAGAGCCCCGCACACTAACAGGACGCGATAACATGAAAGGGCACCCTGACCACCTATTGTACAGCGCATAACGACACGGCAGCGCTCATCAAACACACACTAGTCATGAACAACGCTCCCATTCCCTCCACTGTCAATTCCAAAACAGACACTTATTTAAATTCATTTGTTGTATATTCAAGCAAACTGATTCATTTTCAAATAATAACCTGCAAAATGTCATCTGAACTTCTGCTTTAATGGGATTTTTCAGGCCTTGAAGCTTCAAGTTATGTACATATTAAAGATAAAAACAGTGCATTAAGCTACACTAATGTGCCCGTGAACGTACCTTTGTCACAGCTGTGTTGAAGAGTGCTCCACCTCTCTGGAACAGACACAGAAAATTATTAGTCCTCACTTATCCACATATTCAAACAACATTAAATCTTTATATTAAATATTCACATATGCATGCAGGTGGGGCTGGGCAGTAACGTTATCATTTACTTACTTTTATTGCAATCATATCACCATCATGGTCTTAACAATTTTTCACATGACTGAAGTTGATTAATTGAGGAGATGTGTCTCATGTAAACAGGTGAACACTACTCACTGCATAAGTTTAATTATTTTGTTTTTTTATATACATTTGTCATACTGTACAGTATCCCTATTAGTATTGTGATAATTATTACTGCATAGCACCCCACAGTAATCACCTAATTTTCAATATCAAACACAACCAACACTCCCTCTGCAGCTGTAAAATAATATTGTAATACAATTTCAGTGAAGAAATGGTGACACCAGACAAAGCATCACGTCGCTGAGCCGAGATAAACTGCATGATTCATAGCATTCAGGAGGTTTTTATTTAGAAGCAGCTAAAAAGCGATGGAGGGGACTGCGCATGATTGATTTCTACTTTGAGTTCTGCAGACTGACATTATGGCACCCAATATCTCTCTGTGCCTGTCTTCTTTTCTCTCTCCGACTTGCTGCATCTTTCTTTTGGCGTCTCACTCTTTTCCTCTGTTTGGTCTTTAGTGTAAGCACAAAGCAGCGGCTAAACGGCTAAACAGAGTAAATGGCAGACAGCGTCTCAGAAGTCGGCAGAGGGAGAGGAGGAGAGGGGCCGAGGTGAAGGCCCCTCTTATAGATCCCTGTCAGTCAGGAAATGTGAACTTTAACAAACCTTTGAAGAGCACTCTAGAGAACTAATTCAGCCTTAGCTGACGGCGCGGGGAGAGAGAGGGAGGGCGAGGAAGATATACTCAGAGATAGAGAGGGAGGGAGAGAGAGAGAGAGAGAGAGAGACGGGGGGTGACAGAGATGAGAGAGAGGGAGCTGAGAAAGAGAGAAGAGAGAGAAACAGAGAAGAAAAGGAGAGGAGGAAAGAGACAGGAGATGAAGAAGGAGGGAGAGATCTATGTTCTTGGGTCGGTTCAGCGGAGTAACGCCTGTGTTTGCTGCCAGATCAACATGTCATGTCGGAGGACGTCTTGTCACGTCAAATCACTTCTGTCTCCCTCCCTGTCTGTCTCCACTGTCCTGCTGCACGCGCCGCTTCACACACCAAACTGCACTCAAGCTGGATCTGTACATTCAGACAGCCCCTTCATTCCAAAGGCAACAGCAGGACTTCAAACACTGAGTCGTGTCAATCACGCTTTCAATTAAATATAACTCGGGAATAAAATGAGTGAATCATAAAAAAAGCCATAGATAAAAGCACTTGGGTATGATATGCAGGACACTCTGAGAATACCTTTACAGTGTGCATCCACTGCTGGTAAGACCTTGAATTACCTGGAGGGATGTATAAAACACAGGAAATATGAATTAATCATTATGCACTCCATAGCACTGTATTAACATTGCAAAGAAAAGATAACTGTGTATATTACACTGTGACACAGCCCCATGCAGTAGCTAAACACACTCCCACATTATTGAGCATTTTACATTGCAGACAAAGCCATTTCAATATTGAACAGGACAAATGTTCAGTAAAAGTGTGCACAACAAACTAACATTTATAGAAATCTGGCGCATTTTTAATCTTTGTTTCTTTTTTTTGTCTCTGACGTCATATAATAAATAATAATTAAGTACATTATTATTTAGTATTTCCTCTTAAAATGGAAGATTTTTTTTACGGTATCCAGGGTCTGCTCTCAAATGTTCCGACAGAATTACACATGACAGTGTGGGTTTGGGTCAGGATCAGAACTGATAAGCCCAATAATGCAGCACGATGGATATTTAGCTGCAACATCTGGATGGCATTTCCTTTTTCTTGTCACGTAAATACGATTCAGACCTGAAATGTTATGATCAAAATGATATAATTTGTCAGAGCGATCCTGTGGGATTTCAAACTTCTGATGTCTTGTTGCGCAGTCTCCACATGTAATAATCAGTCTTGTCAAAATGTTATTAATTCTTTCATCAATCTTCTTTTGACACATTCAGTGAGATTTATACATACCCTTTGTAATCAGATCCAATAATGATTTTTACATGAAATTACACTCATGATGCATGTCAAATATAAAAAATAAACAAACTCACCATGAGGTCCTGACTTTTTTTTTTTTCTTTTGACAGATGGACTTTAGGCCATAATCCTACGCATAATGTTGTTTTTTTTTTTTAAATAATTAAACTACTCCCTCCAGAATACGATATGATTCATCAGTGCATTAGTATTTAAAGTGCTTTATGTGCATTATGTTGACACAGGTGAGTTCATGAGAGACCTTCACACATGGATCAAGCATTTTAAAATTAACTTGGTATAAAACATACACAAGAGTACTACAGTATACTGTATAGTATTTCATTTACAACATTATTTTTAGCATTTTGTCATTGTCTTAAATGCAATTGTTTTAGAGTTTTGAGAGTGAGACATGGTTTTTGGCCAGTGGCTGGCTTTTAGTGCCTTCTTTTCATGTTCATAACTTTAAAAAGGTTTCCCCTGGTTTTGTTCTCTGCTTTTACATCTTACAAAATAACTCCTGCCCACTGCATGAAATATTGCAAATAAATATAATGTGGCTAATTGATAGACAGGTCTAGCACCACTCACTTCCACAGAAGCCCCCCTCTGTGATCTCTTCTTCAAACACGTCGGAGAAGCCACGGCCTGCATTCAATTTGGCCAGCCGTCCGTCGATGAACTACAACCATAAATTACAACAAGCTTATTAAAGAAGGGAGGGGGTGGGGTTTGGGGGTGGACACACTTAAACAGATACACATACACTTACACACAGATTCAAACACTCACAGCCACAGTGGGGTGTTATTAATCCTACCTGACAGAAACTACATCCCAAGATTAGGTGGGTTGCAGGTAATAGGGATTTGGTAATGTGGAGCAGGTGAGGGATTAGGGCAGCAGACTGCATGCTGCACAGTGTCTGAGACATGAGGAAGTTTCATTTCCTCTCTTTGTAACAAGGAGCGCATAAAACTCCATCTCATAAACATGAACCTAACGGCCAAGACAGCTAAACATTTCATGAGCACAGTCGCAAACCCACGCAAGTCTGTTACGCAAGATACACTGAAGCTGACATACCTGAGCCTTTGTGATTAACACAATAAAAGTAACAGCATACTTTGGACATTAAACCATTAGAACCATTTGGCCATGACCAAATAAAAGCTTGGAAGAAAGGGGAAGAAAGAAAAAACAAAATGATGTCACTAACAGTTTAACGCACATTTCTTATCATTATTGGAGCTTTGGTGCCTCCTCCAAGCAGTTTACAGGCCCGGTTATGTGACTGACCACTGTATCGGTGCTATATTGTAGCTTTTGTGGGGAAAAACATTCCTAAATATTTAACATGAATAAAGTTCTTATGGGAATAGAGATCACTCAGTCACACACACAGTGCACTGTTTTCTATTAGCTAAATCCAACCCCCACCCCCTCCCCCGTACCCCCAAATTTATATGTTAGTTTCCTTTCCCATTGTTTGTAATATCAGCTAATCTCTGCGTGGAAAAAAATACTTTCCAGTCAAATTGTTGGGTTAATCTTGGCAGGTTTTTGGTGTAAAAACAAAACAAAAAAAAACTGCTGCAATATGGTATTTTAATGTTGGGCCTGAAGACCTGAAAAACAAACCCTCTACCAGTTCATGTATTTTTTTTTTTTTGATAAATCTTTGTGTTCAACCTTAAGTTAACCTTCATATTTTTCAACCTCTTCAGAATTTATTTGTGTAAAGGTAGGAGGCAAAAGCAGCTAACAACCAGTAATGCTTTCATTTAAAATAATTAGGAATTATAAAGCATTTGGATTTGAAGCTAAAAAGTATTTTGACTGATCATTGCATTAATTAACGATCAACACCTCCTACCTTTCAAGCACTCTTTTGTATTTTTCTGAACAACAACAAATGGTACACTATTCGTTTTAATACAATTACTTGACAGCAACATATTGTCAGATAAAATTCTCAGCAGAAACAAGCCCACTCCCACCTCTGCACGTGTGTCCAAAGTGTAACAACAGTGTAGGTTGTTTTAGGGCGAGTGTCCTCAGGGACAGCCTGCTAACTAGCGACCGACACGGCCATCCGCTCCTCTGGTCAGAAGAGCTGGAAACTCATCATTAGATCATTTTAATGAGAGGTGAGACTGCAGGTTCCAACCACTGCTCCGCTACTTGGCTGGCCCAATTAGTGCACATAATCAACCCAAATCATCACCTAGCCAAAGCCTCCACTTACTCACCACCCCCTCCCTCCACACACCCCGGCCGGATTACCTGCCTCACTGTGGGCCTTAATTAGACATTACTCAACAATGGCAGACTGTGATCACCACACTCTCACGCGCATGCAAACCGACACTTAGAAAACACAAACGTGCGTGTACACAAAGGCACGCACACAACACAAAGGCTCATTTTCTTTGTTTTGAAAGAGACGCCACAAAAAAACAGGAAAAAAAAAACATTTAACAAATAAAATGAAATCATGTCAGGTTGGTTGAGACCACATAATAAAATAGGAGACTGAATAAATTAAAAAAAAAAATGAAAAACTAATTTACTCCATAAACATTGAAATAATTTTGCTTTAACTGTTTTTGACTAGACAAACTCACCCCAAACTAAAAGTGTAAATAAAACCAAAACAAAACATTCAGAACAGATTCAGGCACACTGAGCTCCACACTCGTGTCTACATGTCATTTCGTTTCCTGTTGCTGTTGTAGCTGCAGACAGTAGAAAGAGTTATTCCATCTGGCTACCAGCACATTGACTCACTCGCGGGTCGGTCACAGTGGTCTACATTTATTTAAACTCTGGAACTGTGGAGCCCGAAGTTGGGATTAGGACTCTACAGGGGTTCATTTACAGAGATATACATGGAGAGCTTAAAGGAAATGTAATTTTTTGTAGCAACCTGGGTCTCATTTGTGGAATTTTAGCCCATAAACTGCAGATACTCAGGGATATGGCGGAAATCACGTCACTCACAGGAGGGGCACTTTTGAACGGTTGGATTCGGGTTTACAGCTCGCCATCTTTGCTAGTTGTTATAGCAGGGAAATCCAAATTTGGCCAAAAAGAAGAAAACCTGGAGAGCAAGCGGCAACCAGTTTCGCTGCTTTACAGGCTGTAATGCATGTCAATCAAACATAGGCATAGAAAAACCTTCTCCTATAAGCCTTAATATCTATGAACCAATTAATAACTCTCAAAATTGTCTCAAAGACACACATCAGAAATCAGATAACTTGGTTTTGCAAGGACACACCTTTCCCCCTTTCGATAAATGTCTCGCCTATTACATTCATATACATGGAGAATGACGGATGATTATCGATTGATGGGACGCACATTGTCTACAAAGGCTCCTGGCAGTAAATCATCAGAGTACAAGTCCCCCTACAGACTCGATAAAACCGCATATTGCTTAGTTTTGTCAATAAGACAAAGAGACTTCATTGAATCAGTCTCTCCTTGCACAATACACACCCTGTTGTGTGTGTGTGTGTGTGTGTGCTTGTGAGTATGTAAGTGTGTAGGAGCTGAGGATGGTTGATAGGAAGCAGGTTAATGTCAACAGGCTTCCCTCCACATTCTTTTGTAAGACTTCTCCCACTTGTTCTGTTCTGAACACAGGAAGGGCTGGCGGGCAGAGCAGAATGAACAACCAGGAACAGAGCAGGAATGTGTTTGAAGGTGAAACTGTGACATGTGAAGAGGTGTGGATTTGTATATTCATTTTACAGTTGGCTTGGTGTCTTTATTTCATAGAGGCACAAGACTGAACAGTTTACAGTGAGTAATTTGTTACAATAATATATTTCAATAGGGGTAATGGAAGTTATTGATGGCCTTCAATATCATGTGACAGCACACAATAGTCTCTCTGTCAACTAAGCCATTCAGCTCCCAGAGTAATAATGTTTTGATGAATTTGCATGAACAACGCCACGCGGTTCCCATAAAACTGGAATTACTTGTGGCTGATCATGAAGCAAAAGAGCTGCTTTACAAGGAATCACCTGTAGAAAAGCAATTTCCTGCTGAGAGCACTAACACCTCAGACTCAGGTAACACCTCGACATTATGCATGTATGCTTTGCCGCGTGTTGTGGTCCACCAATTCAAATAATGTGGTTTGAATTTAGCTCAAGTTTGACCGAGTACTGTTGACATTTGGGGTGTCTGACGAATCCCACACTTTGTGTGCAAGTGAATAAAAGATACATATCAATGAATATATTTGTTGAGTATATCAGACATGTTGTTTCAGCCTATTGATTGGTTGCTAGATAATTGCGCAACCCAACATGTTTGTTTACACTACCACAACTTAACAATGGCATCTACCGTGTGATGCCCTGTAGTTCCCCTCTGTCCACAATGCAACTGGTAAATAAAGCACAAACTTTTTACTTTAGCCGTAGGGAAACAAATGAGCAAAATAATTAAAGGTTATGGTAAAGTATGGTAATGTTAATGATTAATTCCTGCTCCTATTGTAATATCAGCAATGCAGCAGTTGTGGATTTGAATATTTTTTTATATAACAATACTGCAAAGTTAATGATTGTATGTGGCCAAATGTTTTTTAGGTTTTTAATTAGGGGGAATACTAATGAGACAGCAGTCCTACTTACAGGCCTATAAATAATGTGCAATATACTGACAATGCAGACAATATATTGTATTATAGATTCATAACAAGACAGAAAGTTTAAAATTAAATAACAGTTAATATAAAAACATCGTCGATAACTAAACAAGGAGCAGACGTGCTGGGAAAAAAATCCAAAAGTGTACTTCCTTACTTATGTATGTAAAACTTAATGTGCTTGTGTGTGGCCGTGCAAGTTGAGCATTGTTTGCGTGTTTGGGAGCGGATGTGGGTCACGGCCGGAGCAGAGCTCGGACAGACCGCTGGCCTCTCTCACTTTAGTCGAAAGAGGAGTGGAGGAGATAAGCTCTCCCCCATCCCCCATGCTGGAGAGGAGGAGGAGGAGATAAGGGCCTGTTTCCCAATGCTACCGCTGAGGCAGGAGCCAGCCGGGAGGATGCTTTGAACTGCTGCTCGCTATCTGCTCTGCCTGGGAAAATTATAGACGGGGCAGAGTGTCCAGAGAAACAAAAGGCTGATTGAGGGCCGCTGTGCTGTAACTCTCGGGGGTAAATCACACTACTATCACGGGTCAGAGAGCACAAAGAAAAATTCAAGGGGTGAGAGGAAATTTTCTTCGGAGCCAGAGGTGTCTCTCGACTTGGCCCTGGCACGGCTAAGTTTAGTATTGCTGAAGGGATTTGGGGGGAAAAACATATTAAGTATACATGAGTGATTTTAAGGGAAACTCTTGTAACCACACATAAATAAAGGATACCTGCTCACACACTAACACACACACACACACACACACACACACACTATACTCTATACACTGCACATAAATACACACGACACAGTGGTGCTGACAATACTGTATCTGCTAGTGGTGGATATTTTATAGTGGCGTACGTATTTTATATTTTTTAATTTGGACCACATTTTCTTTTGTGCCTTGTGTGTTAAAGACAGAGTAAAGCCATGATATGGTTCTGTGCAGTAAAAAAATACTTTCAACAGGCCTGAGTTCTAATGGCTTTGTTTGTGCAGGAGGCAAAATTGAGCAAACAAAGAGACATTAAGATGTGTGTTGAGAGATAACCACAGTAAACAGTTTCTCGGGGGCAATAACCGTCTATAATCCCTGGCCTCTCTCTTCTCCATTTCTCCTCACTCTGAACAAGTGAACTGTCAAGATACTAAACGCTAACTTTACCCTGATGACAGTTTGCTGAGCCCAAACGGTGCAGAGAGAAAACTTTCATCTGTAAAAATGAAGACTTTCACCCTTCTAAATAAAAAAAAATCAGCTAAAAAAATAAACAGCTCAAAAATAGCCCGACATTGATGGGAGAGGACAGAGTAACCTACAATATAAGCACTCAGTCATCTTTTTTTTATTTGTGCTTGCTTATAGCTTACAGAATAGAGCTGTGCATCTGTCAATGTACCCATGTAAGTGACAGAAGATTTTTTATGCATAATTATGATCTCAGGAAGAGCAAAGGTTCTGTTTTCATGCATAAAGTTAAATATCTTGTCCAGAATTAAACATTTTATAGGATCAGATCAGTTCTAATGGTTACAGTATGCCAAAATGAGTAGATAATGCTGATTAAAAGAAACCCTGACACACACACACACACACACACACACACACAATACACAAATATGCAGACAGCTGTTTGTACCTGTTTGAAGAGCTGCAGATTGACAGCCATGGACAGGAAGTTCCTCATGGTGCTCGAGCGGTGGTTCACAAAGCTCTCCTCACAGAAAGTGATTGGCTCCCCCTGAGGAGTCCACAGAGACATTATTGGCAAAAATTAAAATAAACAATTAATACTAATTAATTTTGGCTCACTTTTTCTTTGTGCCAATCTGTTTTTCACCATGTTTATTTAGTTCAGAAATGAGCCACAGGAACGAAGGCAGATGCGTTTGGTGCCTTGAAAGGCAGGGGGTCTAAACTCAACAATGTTGTTTAAAACATGATTCATGGCACCGAGGCGTTCAAATCATGTCTATTATCATTATGCACTATATAAAGTTCTCTAACCAAGGAGTATTTCAACTGATTTCTTCATTACTGAGCCAAGTGGGCTCAAAAACAGAAAACGAGCCTAAAAGAGAGACTGGAAGGAACGAGGAAGGAAGAGGAAGAGGTAGGTGAAAGAGTATCGAAAAAACAACAACAACAAAAAAGACAAAACAAAAAATAACAGAAAATAGTTCCCCTGCAGGAGTGCACATGATCTCCCCTAGACCAGAAGACAGTGCCCCAGTAAACTCCCCAGTACTCCACATGAACACGTTATTACTATTTCTTACATCATGTCTGTTGGCCTGTGAGCTATAGACACAGAGGATGACAACAGAACCACTGCGGGCCAATCACACACAGCCCTGCAGTCATTTCCAATTCATGTTTTCTCATAATTAACATAATTCTCACATATTTCAATGATGCTCTAAATTCTTCTGGTGTTAAACAATGTGCTTTGTCTGTTGGAGGCTGTGAGCACATAAAAACAACTTAACAACACCGGGGACTAACCCCATTTATAAGGATGGGCGGATGATACCAGTGGCCCAAATTACATCACAGGAATACTGCTCCACTTACATCACTAAAAGTTTTTAGGGCGTATTCTCTCGTAAAAATCCGACTTGAAAGTAGCTTGTTGTAGTTTAATCAGCTTTGCAGTCTCCATCTGGCTGCTACAGCCTCGGACTTTGCTGCAGCTAACAAAACTGAATAGCATACTGACACTAACAACTAACAGCTACTGAACAAACGTCCAAAGTCAACTTTAAGACTGTGCACACACCAGTATCCAACAAAATCCTTTGGTTCACATGGGCCTGCTCCGACTTCCAACTGCTATTAGTGCAGGAGCCTTCCAACTAGACTGCGTTAAAGACAAAAATAAGAGAGAAACAATAATTTCATCTATTTTAGGAGGGTCACCAAGGTTGCACAGCACAAGAGAGACTGCAACAACTTCTACCCAAGTGTAAAAAAAAACCTATGTTTTAACTGTATGTAGTCGATAAAGTTGACATAGAGAAACAACATAAGGCTGGGCTGGAACTGTAACTGCATGAAAAGAGAGAGCCATACATACTCACACCTCCTACCTCCATAGTATAAAATAGTGTTTTATTTTTTTATTCATTAAGGACTAAAAACATGATTTTATTATATCATTTATATATCACACACACAGGACAGTCCTCCATATATGTGAGTGGGAAACTCTTTTTGTTGCAGAGTTAAAGAAGAAGAAACTCATCTTGAACACAACAAAAACAGAAGGAAAAGAACTAATAGAAAATTAATTGGCAATAGGAAAGACAATCTATGAAGAAAAAAACAAAGCAATTCAATGATGTCTAAAGGGATATTTATGAAGCCCTGTGTGAAGGACTTGTGGCAGAGCTGGGGAGGAGCACTCCGGTGGGAAACACAGGACGAGAACTAAATGTGTATGTTTCTATGAATATAGAGGGTGAAGAGTGTATGTGAGTGGGTGTGCATGTATATTTGTTTTGCGTTTGCCTTTGTGTTTAGCTGTTTCATATTAGACTAACTACAGCCTATAAAATGTTTGTACACTATACATGGAGACATGCCCAAATTGTTTCTTTATTTTGGAAGAGCCTGCATTAAAGCATGAAGGGAGCCATTACATAGAGACAATTAGAGAGAGAAAGAAACACATCTCGTAGCAGATGTGTTCAAAGTTACGGAACAAGTGGGCAGCTCTCTGTGGATGACTGTTCTGATCTAGGACGAGCTGAAGTCGCAGTTAAGTGGAAATCTATGAATATGCTATTTGGACAGTATGTTATGTCTAGATCGTTTTAAATTCGTTTTACCAAACCAAACCAATTTATTTTATGTTTATTCCTACATCTGTTTTATATACTTATTTTCCAGGCTTGTTTTAAGGTTTTAAACAGAATAATTTGTACTTTGACAAGACCCTGTTTGTTTTCATGCTAGTGCTACTGTATGTGAACACATTAGATGGAATATGCAATGTGTAAGATTTTGCCCCTAAAATAATCCTCATTACTTTTTATCATGTAATGGGACCCTGACCACCCCATCCAGAGTTTTCACATCTTTGCTGATGATATTAACTGCTTACATACCTAAATGAGTTTGATTTCTGCTAATTCTGCCCCAAAATAGTACAGAGTGCACAGCTACGGAATATGTGCACCCACCTATCTGACTAGGCTTTATCGATGGTGGTGAAAACTAATTTGAATTGCTATTTCAGGTTCAGGTTCTATTTGCCCAACACACATGCGCTGCACTGAGTGGGTGAGAAGCACCTGGGGGAGCAAAATGTGAACGGAAACTGATGACCTAAGAAAGGCTGTTCTAATCAGCTGATTGCTTTTCAACTCATTATCATTTTCCAGTATTGTTTCATTTACAACTCAGCAAGACTCCCACCAAGCATCCACACCCCTCCTTCTGTTGAGGCATATGGGCCCGTGAACCGCAGCACTCACAGGCTCAGCTCCGTCTTTGCCTCAGCTAAAAAAAAAAAAAAAAGCGACTAGCAGAGTGATAATCCACAAATATCAGAACACGGGAAGCGTCATCAGTGTCCTCATGAAAGCAGATGTGCGGTTTGTGCATTCTTGTGTGTGTGCACGTATGTTAACTCCGTGGCTTTTATACAGATTGCACCTAAAAGAAAACACGGTGTGAGCGTGAGTGAACTGAGAAATGACTGCATGTTGTCCTCACACATACACAAACACACATTCGCAGAGTCTCAGCGCTTGTGTCAGAGGGGAGGCAGTTTGTTCATATACTGTCTGTATACAGAGAAAAGAGAGACAGCATCAATAATGTAGCATCTTGACTCCAGGAGTCCACAAAGTCCAATTAATCTCAAAGCCAAAGGAACAAAGGCTTTGCTATTTGACAAACAGGACATGCTGTAGTTTGCTGTGCTCTGACTCAGACTTGATAAGCAGAAAAGATCCAGAAAAGAAATGTTAGGGGGGCTTAGTAAAGGAGAGTAAAACACCAAAGGTGGCTAAAAGGGATCTTCAAAGGGAAAGTCCTGACTCTTTTCAGCTCCTCTGACATTTCACTGCCTCAGACAGGCCCACCTTAGCTCTGCGCTCCAGCTCAAAACACACCTTTTACCTTCAGTCAAAACTACCCCAGTCTAACCACACTCCAGTGAAATTTGACTCAACTCACCCACACTGCGTGCTACACCAGAGCAAATATACTATATTCACGTCTGTGAATATCTCTGCTTGTGAATGAAAACACAACTGAAAGACTTCATGCGCAGTTTTTAATTAATATGTTTTTAATTTTTTTATCTGCAATTCAACAGAGTTTAACCATCGTCAGCAAAGTACTCATTCACAGAGATGAGAGTGAGATGAGAGTAAAGGGTCAGTCAGTTTGGCCAAATTACAAAAAGAAAACACACACACACACACAACACATTTGAGGCCCTCACAGTATTGATCAACCTTCATTTAGGTGAACCTCACTGTGCTTCCACAGTGAAGTATTTTCGACTGTCTATATTCTATAATGTCCTATAACTATCAAAGTAAAGGGGGATTTACTTCCAGAGAGAGATTACTGTGGATTTTTTGTAATTATTTTTTATCAATACTGTCAATTCCCCACATCTTTCCCATTGAGGTGGCAGCAAATATTTCAGACAGGTATCTCAAAGCTATTAAAACCACACTATGGCTCAATACCACTACAGCAAAGAAAGAACGTGTGTTTTATTTTTCTGTAATTTGGGTGAACCAACCCTTTAGAGAAGGTTAGCTCAAACACATGATGACTGATAGTGATTGGTGACACAGGATGCTTACAGGTTTATATCTGAGGGCGTCACGGTAGGATCCAAAAAGAGCGGCCTGCGCTCTCAGGAAGGCCCTCGCCACACCACTTCCTGTTGCTGTTGACTGCTTCTTCAGCTTGCTCTTCAGAGAGGACACCTGGTGGAAAACATAAGAGGGAGAACGTGGGAGAGAAAGAGAGAGACAAAAAGAGAGAGAGATGGGAGGGGGGTGGGAGGTGTGGGAGCGGGGTATGGAGGGGTAAAAGTTAAATTATCACCTCTGAAATTGGTGGAGGAAACAGCTAGCCCATTCTGGGTGTGAAGTATCACATTTGCAGGTCATCTCAAAAAAGGAAAGAAAAGAAAGGGAAAAGCTTCAGCCTTTCCTCAAAGCTTATCTGTTGTGCTGCTGAGAGCACCTGCTGCTTTGCTAATTGAGCAGAGGACGGGGGGCAGCGGCGAGAGGGAGGGGAGGGACAACAGAGAGGAAATGGAAACTTGCATCCATGCTCTTCCTCTCTCACCCTCTCTCTCCACGCCACCGCCTTCTCGCCTTCTCGCTTCTCGCTTCTCCCTCCATTTCTTGCTCTCCACCTCTTTCTCTCCAGTCCTCCTGTTTTCCCCTCCCCTGTTGGCTCTCCCGAACTCCCTCTAGAAAGGGACTCTTGACATAAAATGTCTTTAATTATTTTCCCTTCTCCTGGCTCTGTCTCCCGGACTCCAGGCGAGAGTGGAGGAGCAGCAAGCCCGAGCTTGTTTTAGGATGACAAAAGATTCACCCTGGCCACCGGGCCCTGGGGAGTCTGGGAAGGAAGTTGTCAAGAGGCTCTCCTCACCTGCTCAGCAGTAGTCTGACTGTGTTGTGGCAGAGCGAGGAGGAGGCAGAGATAGCGAGGGACTGTTGCTCTCTGTGTGGGCTGTGCCAGCTTAGCACAAAAGTACAACGTCTGATTGGGTTGCACAGGAGGTCTAGATTACTGTACCGCAGTTTGGTGTGGGCTGTTAACAGTAATATGGGCCTGAATGATAATTTTAAAGAAAAACCTATAAGTTTAACCTTCAACCTCAATTAGTGAAAAACAGATTAATTGTAATTCATCACTGAATAACTTTGCATTGTTTTATACTATACTCTATACTAACTCACTATAATAAGACAAAGAATGCTGAAATCGGTGGTTAAACTCTCTCCGTAGATCCGTGCCTGTGGCTGGTAATGATTTAGTATCTTGCTCTTTGCTTAAGCCAAAGCTCTCAAGGCAAGGACCGTCTTACTTACTTTACCACTCTGCTGTCTCAATGTGGGGCGAGAAAACTGACGGCACATAGAGAACTGATAAACTGTGTGTTAAACTACAAGGAACGGGGTAAATTAACATTTTCAGTTAGCAGCCTGCCTATTGGATTACTGGATTTAACACTGCACTGCATTTTGCCAGTCCATTCAATCGCCTCCTAATATGGTGCAAGATTTTGTAGTGTGTGCTCTGGTGGCTTTTGGTGTTCAGGATGTGGTTTGGAAATTTTCCTGCGTTAAAGGTCTGGCCTGTAAAACAACACTGGACATTTCGACAAATTCTATACATCAATATTATTAGTTTTAATGCTGCCGCTGGTAGTGGCAGCATTTGTGGGCAGGAAGGGAAGAAAGAAGAGATGAAAGCAGGAATACATTTTAGGGTTGTTTCTATCATTAAATGACCCCGGTTCTTCTGTAATGTGATAAAATTTTGATCAGGTCTATTTCAATCAGAGGCCACCAAAGACATCATGCTGTGTAGCTGCCGCGTTGGAGGGATTTCGTGGTCTGCAATTAGCCTATCTGGGAAACTTCAGGGAGGAGAAGCAAAGTGTTAGCATAGCAGATACAAAGGACAGGCAGAAAGAAACAGAGAGGCTGTGAGAGAAGCAGAGAAAGAGACACAGAGAGAGTGGCAGTCTTAAACTGGGACAAAGACAAAATGAACAGCGTCGATTCCTCTCCCCTGGGCTTTCTCACTCTCCACAACGTCCCCGTGCTGCCATTGCAAATGCTCCCAGGCATCAAACAGGAAGTTTATCACGGATAAATTAACAAGTGTCATCTCCATATTCACTCATTGTGCTAAATGCTTTTATGTTTGTGTAAAGCCCTTTCTGGAATTAATATTTCATGTTTATGTGCGTTTTTCCTGATTTTTTTTCATCCTTGCAAATCATTAAACTGTCTTTTTTTGGGGGGGAGAATCAAAGCGAACACAATGTCAGTCTAAGTGGGGGAGGCATACCCCAAAGACTGTCAGAGAAGATGGGTTAGCAGAGTTTACTCTGCACACAGAGTTCTGTACAGAAGCTTTGAGCGGGTGAGAGCACTGCAGTGGCAAACACTTTTTAATGAGGTGGGGACATCACCTCACTTGTGTTGTATGTCCCAGTGATTGAGAAAAATGGGTGATAAAGCAATAACTTCAAAGTTTCACATTTATTCACGAGTAAGGTTAAGACTCCTCCTTAGTCATATGTGGTAATTAATTAAATTGTCACATATAACAAATATAGCAGTAGTGCATGACAAATACCAGAATATCGGTTTTGCTAAAAGAAAAAGGAAGTACAGTCTACAGTGCGCTCCTTCACATATCTGACTAAAAAATAAATGTGTGTTTAGTAGTTGGGTTTTGAATATGGCGCCTACGCCACAATCATCAGGTATGCCTCCACGGTAATGGTTCTGTCAAACTAATTAACTTCTACAGTTTGAGTGAAGCTAACGAGATGCGTACAGGCATCAGAGGAAGGCCAGGCTCTACAGGTGATAACCCAATTTGGCAGTGACATTTTTTAGTGTAAAGTCACAGTGGCGGTGATGAGATCAAAGGCAGAGAGTCCCCCATTGGGTCCAATTAGAACTATAGCATTGTACAGGGAAGGGGTGGCAGGAGGAGAGAGGGGAGTGGGTGGTTAGGGGAGAGGGAGAAAAAAAACTGTTGAGTTATGATATTCATAATCTATGCAGAGGGGCCTTTCCAGTACAGGTCTTCTCCCCATAGCTGTGATCTTTTCAATTTACATCAAGGGAAGATGGTCGGGGATGAAAGCGGGGCATCCAAAGCGCACAGCCCACAGAGGGCAGACATGGGGCCTCATTAAGGCCCAGCCCAGCCAGGCCCAAACAGGGTTTGAAGTGCGTCACATAAAGAGCACCGGGTCAAAGGTCAGACATAGAACAGATCTCCATTTAACTCTCCAGCTGGAGATGGTAATTAGCAGGTGCAATGATGATCCCTGCCTGACTGTAAGGGATGATACCGCTGTAGGTGACACCACGCATCTGTGGGAGTGTGTGTGTGTGTGTCTGTGTGTGTGCGTGTGTCCATGCATGTGTACACGCGAAGCTTCGATGTGTATTGATTCAAACACAAACATCCACCGGGAACTGGCATCATACTCACTATGTGCAAACCACACTACAACAGCTTCTGGAGAGTTAAAAAAAAAGAAAAAAAGAGACAATCTAACGGTGAGCTTGACGAAAGCACCTCTCACCTCTTTGTATGAGGAGTGGCATACAACTGCTACTGCTCTTTTCTTAAACTCATCCTGATAAATGATCATAGTTTTATCATTTCATGCTGTGCATCACAAAAAAGAATTTTTCTATACAAAGTGCTGGTATAATCACCACACACGACATATAAACCCTGGTTATTGCTGATAATCAGCTACTGGAATTATCATTTTTCATTTTTGATACACAACTAAAAAGAGAAAACAAAGTACGACAAAAGGTAGGAGCCTGGCTGACAATATTATATATACTACTAAGTAAATGACAAAAAAATGGTAATGAAAGAAAAAAGTTAAAACCAAACAAAACTCTGAATATATATTTAGAATTTCCCTCTAAATTTTCACTAGAGCATAAAAAAACCCTTCCAAATAACGACCCTGACACTTGTCTGTTGTTAAAAAAATAAATAAATAAAAAGTTGGGTTTTCTTCTCACAAAAAAAGAATGTTTTGTTTAAGATTCTGTCCAGGGAAAGAAAGCCATGGGGACGCAATTAAAGAACTACAAAGAAAAAAATAGTTATGAAAATCTCCCACTTTCTTTTGATGTGCTGCAGTCTGAACTGTATACACACGCATTACACACGTCACACACACACACACACAAATCTGAACAAAGACACACGGAGAACCGGCATATTCTCTCACACACACATACATGTGCACAATGAGCTTGTAACTTGGAATCTAAGAAATTCATTTATCCATCCAATTTAAACAAATATTAGATATTTTATGATTTCTTTTAAATTAACCTCTATTTTCAGTCTTACAGCAAAACTGAAAAATAATAGGGAGATTACTTCAGTTATTGGGGGGGTTGGGGGGGGGGTCAATCACAGTCGCTTACAACTAATCACATCAGATCATTATTTTTATAGTCTTCAGTATGATACCAAAATTAACTTGAGTGAGTATTAAATTAGCAAAGTGATGTAATTAAATAAATGTGCAAAAATGGAGAGGGACAAGAATAGATAAACTATTAAAGGCACGTAGTGATGATACATATAATTCTTAATCATGCTGTATGTTGATGTACGGTTGAGTACATGCAATACAATACAGCCAGGCGAAAAGGAAAAGAGTGAGAAAGCAAGGGGGAAAAGAAAAAGTCTCTGTGCGTGATGTGTGTGTGTGTGTGTTTTAATAGGGCTATCTCATTGCCATGAGACTCTCCCCGGTGTGGGGTTACTTTGTCAAGCTGACCTCTTATAGCAGCTGAGCGGCTGAGTTTTGCATACATAATTAACTACAGCTAAATGTCATCTCTCACTTCAATAACTAACGCAGTGGGTGATGCTGCTCTCCCTTTTTGACTTCTAATCCAGAGTGAACCGCCGGCAGAACGAGTATGTGAAAATGAAGTGCAGCTTTTAAACTCCACATGAGTAAATGAAGGGCTGCTAACACTGCGGAGAGAGTGTGTGCACAGTTCAGCGCCATTTAAAACAATCCTAACCTGTAAAACAATGATTTAAATGAGCACATCTTGACGTTTGCAGTTTGGTGAGGTGCAGACTGAAAAACAAAAATAAAATCAAATATGTAGGGGCTTGTTATAATGTGTTGTAGACGCTGAGACCGTTGCTGGTAAAGTATAGTATGTAACTGAGGTGGAGCAACCGCATTCCCAGCACCGAGCCACCATCTAGTTAGTGCAGCATGTGAGGGGCTTTACTGTAGGTGGCTCCGCTATACTGGGAAGACACCAGTGAAGTGAAACACACTTTGGCTGTATTTAAACTAAAAATGGGGGGATCTGGTGGACAAACCGAAAAATCTGTGAGTAGCAAAAGTTTACTCCTGAACTAGATCTGAGTGTCACTGATGAACATTCCTGGCCGACAACGCGTAGGTGTCTCTGTGTGCGTCTGTGCATCTGCATGTGCGAGTGTTTGCCTGCTGTCGGCTGCGCTCTGTTGTAGATGATGATGTAGATGTTGTTTTCAGGGAGCATCGGAGACTGAACACCAAATTAAAGCCGCGATGTTTGATTAAGTGTGCCAGGTGATCTCAGGAGAGGCGTGCAGACACAACCGCAACCCCCTCATTCATTTGTAAACCTCCAAATGCAGGCTTAAAATACAGGAAGTAGGAGTGTACGCTGTAAATTTCCCCCTTTATTGGGAATACAAATGATCAAATGTATGAAGGCTAGGAATGTATGGGTACACGGTGTCAGCAAAGTAGCGAGAGGCAGAGAGGAGGAGAAAAGAAGGAATTAGGCTGTGATGTGAGAGGGAGCATCTGAAAATAAAGATGTAAGCTGCATTGTAGCACCTCACCTTGAATATGTGGCACAGAAAGAATAATACATGAAAAAAAAAATTCTTCCGTCATTGGTTTGAGATCAATTGCAGGGATGAAATAAAAATCTGATTCAGTCACACACTGTTTGTTTTCAGAATTAACAGACTCCTAATTTGCTATTCTTGGATACTTTTAATGACTAGCGCGGTAAACAGTTCCACCAACCAAAAGCCAATTATAACTTTATCAGCGCAATCTCTGTGCAGAAGAGGAGCTGTGGATCTCAGAATAAGAAACAAAAATACCTTGATCTTACAGGGAAAAACTACAGTGTTTTTTTTTTTTATATTGAGTATTTCTTTTCAGCGTGCTTGTCAACATATTGATTTTACTGACACAGGCACGGTCTCTAGGAGATTAGTATGATTTATTAATGTGAAAAAAACTATTAAAACTTGCAGTTAAACTTAGACAATATTAAAACATGCAAAATCCTGCTAAAAATACACAATATTAAAAAAAGAAGATAAAATCACAATGTTGATCTAAAATAACAGAAAACAAAAGAAAAGCATAAACTCATAGAGAGCAACAAAAAACTTCCTTGATCTGGATTATTTCTTATACAGACACCAAAATATGCTGGTTAAAATAGGAAATGTAAAAATGTAAATATAGAAGCATGTTAAAAAAAAAAAAGAAAGAAAGAAAAAAAGAAAGGAAAAACTAAAAATGAAACAGATTGATGCAATCCACTGTCCCTGTGCATTAAAAAAATCTAATACAGAAAAGTACAACTAATGTTAGTCCTTTCTAATTTAAAAATGTCAAAAGTCATTTTCAAAAGGACAGTTGCATCCTTTTTTGACCAGCAGCAGCGGATGTGCCCCCGAGACAACTGCTCTAGCAGAAGGTTACCAATTATGCTCTTATTCTGATCTTTCCTTTTTCTGCTAGACGGAACCGCTACTGGCATGGTAGCATTTGTAATAGTCAATAAATCTAAAATATTATGTGTGAAGTTGCGGGAAAAGACCATTAAGGGGCGGGCACTAGTAGAGCCGGTGTAGGGGTCCTGTCCGACAGAAGAGTGGCTAATTCAGGACAACTGTGAACTCTGAACCTGCTAAAAGCACGGCCACTGGTCAGCCGGGTAACATAATAGAGTCCACATGTGCTCACAGCCTGCGTTGCCATAATTAGACTGATCTCTAAAGGTTTGCTTAAATCAACATCAGAGTGCTTTGTTTTCCCTCTTAGTTAGACTTACAACACACAGAAAAATTGCCTGTGGCCTTTACCTTTTATCCATTTCATTCTTTATTGGGCTTTTGTGTGAAAATAATCATTACTTCGTAGGTCTCAGGGCTTTGGTTTCACACTGAATAAAGCCTGAGTGTTAAGTAGCCAGTGTTACAGTGAGAATTAGAGAGAAGCGAAGAGGGGTTTAAATAGCTCAGAAACGACGTGCGGCTGCTCAGCTCAGGCAGAGAATCGCTCAGCATTAATCAAGATTTCAGGCCTCTGCTTGACAAACTGCACAATGCCTCAAACATCTCCTTGTGTGTAAACACAAACATCAAATGCCATGTGGCATGTCCTCATCACTAACAAGCAAACTAACAAGAGACCTGGAATTCCACTCAATTAGTACCTGCTCGCTTCCTTATTAATCTACTAGCCCCGGTGAAAAGATGAGAGGAGACAGGAAAAAAAAAGGAATAGGAATAAAAACAACAACAACAATTTGTTGCAATAAATATATTAATGCCAGTGCAGTTTCAGTTTCAGGTGGTGTAATTTGACATGATATGCGGGCTATGTTCTGTCATTAGTCAGGAAAAATGGTGAGTGGGGGATCAAAGCAAAAAGGCTCTGAGCCTGCCACTTAATTTATCACACGGCAAAGACAAAGGCTTTTCTCTCTGCTTCTGTCGCTTTTCAAAAGCCCTGACTCCTTTTTATGACAAACTCAGTTTGCAATTTAATTTAGGGCTCGAGTCCCTGGGTACAGAAAAGCAAGCAGGCAGGAAGTGAGAAGAAGGTACTGTAGCCAGACAGGCACAGGCAAAGAAGCATGAGAAGCAAACAGCAGGTGAAAGAAACGTCCAGCCTGGAGTTAAGCACTGTGAGAGAGCGACAAGAAGGCAGACAGGTGTCATGAAACTCGAGCAGCAAGCCAGGTGATACGGTAGGCGACAAGGCAGACAGGCAAACAGCTAAAAAGTAGGAAGGTAATTGTATAAAATGTAGAAAAGATTGCATCTCTGCCGTAGTAAGGAGGTATTAATGCACACTAGCAGTCGTAGTAGGCTGAGCGGCGCTAAATCAGGAGACCCAGAGCAGTGTGGGAGTGAGAGAAGGTCTGGAGTCTGCTGGGCAGTGGATTGAATTATATACTGCCGGTAGGGCTGGAGTCCGGTAGGCGGTGGAACCTGAGAATATACTGTTAGCAGTGTGGGTAATAGTGCGTCCGCAGCCTCAGCGGGGCCTCAGCGCCTCACAGAGGAGCTTTAATACACACACCCAGAAAAACAGCTAAACAAACAGATTCCTGCTTCAACAAAGACCGGGGAGGACAAGCATGTGTGTTGTTCTCCAGGTTTGTGTGTGAGTATATAAGACTGTGTGTGTGTGTGTGTGTGTGTGTGTGTGTTTAAATGTGTGTGTGTTTAAATGTGCGAGTGAGTGACCCTGACACCGTGGTGATGCTTCCTGTAGCACTGACCGGCATCGGTGCTCCATTAATTAAAGAGACGATGCACTGGCAGGTGGCTTCACTGCCCACACTGGTAATTGGCCCCCTTCTTCCCACTCTCTCCCCCTAGAAAATCACCCATCTCTGCCTTTTCTTTTCTCTTCCCTGCCTTGTTCCCTCCTCCTATCTCTCGTTCTCAGAAACGTGCCAGTGGGCAGGCAGAAATGCAAGACTTTGTGAAATAATGATTAGAATGGATGGAGATGAAGGGAAGGGAGTCGCACATTTTCCCACAAGCCTCTGATGGTCGGGGAATGCTGTTCGCCTTCAAGCGTCATACGACGCGACGGGAGTTTACTTTAGACAGGCACAATCTGAGGAGCTAGTACTGCAGTCATTAATGATGTGGGGAGGGGACAGAGCTATACTTTGACAAGTTTCTGCATGTGTATGTGTTTCTCTGTGTATATTGTTTTGCGTATGTGAGCACGTGGAAAAGTGTGCGTGTGAATATGAGAGTACATTGGAGGACAAGAAAATGTGCGTTTATGCAAGTGAGACTGGATGTAAAAGAGAAAAAACGAACCTTCTGTGTATAATGACACAATAAAGGTTCAGAAGCTCTTGAAGGTGTGTGTGTGTGTGTGTGTGTGTGTGTGTGTGTGTGTGTGTGTGTGTGTGTGTGTGTGTGTGTGTGTGTGTCTCACCACGTCATGTGGCAGGTTGTGCAGGCAGGTCATCAAAGGGACTCTCCAGGGTATTGGTGTCCACATTGAGAATGACCACATCCTCCAGCGATCGACTGCGTACTCTCTAAAGGAGGAAATGTCCAATGTTATCACTTCAACAGGGATTTAAAACATTTCTAATCACAATCTCAAAATATTGAATAAATCTTCACATGATAAAATATGATTTTCAAATTTTGTAAAGAGAAGTCCTTGTAATTTTATCAGTTAAAAAATATTTTCTACTTTTATATCATGAAACTGAAGCATTATTTCTTTAAATATAAATATTTGGTTTTTACCATCAAACATCTCACAGCAATTCATTGTTTTTCCTTTTTAACCTTGATAGAATCATATAAGTTTTGCATACTTAAAATAATAAAGACCCTCAGAATATAGTTTGTTTCAACATTAAATCATAATATTAAGTTAACGTTTGATAAGAAGTGTTTTCCAGGTGTGTTTCTCAGCAGACAAAGTCATTTCTGTCCTAAAGCCTAAAGGAGAAAACATAGTGGTCACATTTAAAACCACACTGTCACCACAATCCTTACGATTAGCGATGAAAAATGACGTACAGAAAAAAAATATTAGAACATCTTTACTATAACACACGCACACATACACACACACACTCATATAATGAAGAATGGTACTGGGAGGAACATTTGGATTGTGCAAAGATTTTCCACAGCACCAAAACCTCATGCATCAACAACAACACAGTGATGCTGTGCTGTGCTGTGCGCATCCTGATGGCGACAAATTCAACAATTATTTCAGCGTGGTGCAGGATGCAGGCAGGTGTGGGGGGGGTGGTGGTGGGGTGTGTGTGTGTGTGTGTGTGTGTGTGTGTGTGTGTGTGTGTGTGTGTGTGTGTGTTGGGGGTGGGGGGGTGGCGGGGGGCAGGGGTAGCATAGTGTGTGAATTTCTAGTTTGTCACTTTTGTGACAGCCTGTGCAGTGGAGGCTCACATGCTGATCTGGACTAATTATGTAGTGGCGGGAAAGGGGGTCTGTCACGGATGCAGAGTGTGATAAATACTGCCACTGCCGCAACTGTCAGACAAATATCACACACAAACACACACGCAAACACACACATGTGCGTTACAACATATGCATTTGCACAATTACACACGCACACAGACACAACACTTCCGTCCTCACACTTACACTCAAGTGTTCAAGTGTGCGCATGCTTGCCACATGCATTCACACACAACGGTAGTGCTGGTGACGGCTTGCCCCCCAACCAACACACAGGGTTTAACAATGAAGTAGAAAAGCTCTTTGTTTGCAGATACTTTTTTGCCTCTCTCTATCTCTCTGTCTTTTGTACTTTTGGTTAAGAATGCACACAAGCAAGACAGGGAGATAAAGAGGAAAAAACATTATGTCAATTTTTTTTTATTCAATGTGCTGAAGGTGCCAAAAATTACTTACTGAAATTTGAAATATTTTATGCCAAAATTAAAAGCACAATTCATCACACCAGGTGCAGCATTAGCTGACCACTTATACTGAGAAGAAAAAACTAGGAATTGACTATAGAAGCTTACAGCATCCTCCCTAAATGTAATTCGGTTACTCTTAAAGAAAATCCACTGACAAGGACCCTGAAATTCATAATATACATCTGATGCAAATTGGGAAACATCAACATTTAGCTTTTGATATACAGTACAGAGTTTGAATATATATACACATCAATTTGCAGCAGCATATATAATTATGCACATACTGTATAATGACGTACATTTATATACAGGCACATTTATATGCATACACATACCCACTGCTTAACTAACGTACCTCCAGCAGACTAAGGTGAACTCCCACAAAGTATGGCATGGGGGCACTGTGGATGGAGAGAGGAAAACAAAGCTGTGAGCAACATCGATATCAGACGTTTACATGTAGTAAAGAAAACATTCATGGAGACTACACTAGCACAGCACGTTTCAAACACACACCTGAAAAAGTAAAACACTTAATGCTGAGGGTATTCATTGATTAACAGATTAATCAGTAATGTATTCAATTACTATTTTGATATTTGATTAACCTTTGTTTATTTATCAAGGTATAACCTAGCATCAATCATAGCGTCTTCAGTGTGAGGATTTGTTGCTTTTCTTTGTGTTCTTACAGAATTGTAAACCAAATGCTGTTCAGGGATTTTAACTATTGGTTGGGGAAAATTACCAATCTGAGGATATGACCTGACTATAATGTAATTAATTAAAATAACCACAAATGCTACCATATCTTCTAGAATAAATAATTCTTTTGAAAAAACAAAAATATCATCCAAATGCAAGAATAAAAAAGTTCATTAAAACCACCCAAGTGATGGTTAGAATAAAAGCTACCTATTTCAAAAGAAAAATCAAAATCAATTTTATCAACTATAAATCATGTGAAAACTAAAAACTTTACATTTTTTTTAACATAGGCAGCAAAATGATCATCTGTATCTTGGTCTTCAACATAATCCAATAACAGGCATGGCACAGCAACTGAGCAAAAATCTGACTTCAAATTTATTTTCCCAAGAACGATCATCACTCTCAAAATGGGACACAAGATTACATTAATTGTTGAGTGTAGAAGGGCAAGCAAATTGAGCATTTAAAAAATGTACTTACAAGGTAAAAAGAACAAACAAGTTTCTCCTACCTTTCAGCCTCTGCCAATTTTGTTTTTCAGTCACTGACTTGTAGTTTAAAATGTGATTCACAGTGCTTCGGTTTAATACCGCCACACTTAGCTATTAGTGGGCATTAATTTAATGGGAGAAACTTTACAGAAGAATACTAAGAATGATAATTCAACAACTGTTATTACTGCCACTATCTACTATAATGATAAAAATGCTATTAAAAATAACTAAAATAAATTCTTTTGCAGGACATTTAATGGAGTTTTACCTCTGACAAGAGTGTAGATTCAGAAAGTATAGAAAGACTTGGAACACTTCCTAGAAAACTAAAAGGGCAGATGTGTCAAATGTTTTCTTTTTACCCTACAAAAATATGCTTTGTGTGGTTATGATCATGTCATTCTCATTTTATGTGATATTTGTCTTCAGATTGAAAGTTAGTGGCAAGGAAAGGCTGAATCACAGAATATGTTTCCCATCCACCAAGATGAATAAAATCAACAAAAACAGTCAAATAATAGAAACCATTTTTATGGATGAGGTTTACAGAGGCAGCAATAATCGGATAGCTTTGGGTCAGTGTATTCCTGGCCAGAATGATTCAGAGGCCACAGGCTTGTAATCAACTTAAAGCAACAGCAAAACAAACAGCAGGCCCGTAGCTCTGCACTTTAGCCGCTGTCTATCTCTCTCATTTCATGTGCTGACTTTCATCAACATTTACACAGATACATGCACACGCACACATACACACACACACACACACACACACACACAGCACAGAGCACCTAATATAATCCAGTTATCTAATCAGCGCATGGAGGAAACCCCTGTGATTAAATAAGATAATGATGAGTCTTCACAGAGTGTTGTAAATCACATTTTACTGTCAGTGATGAATAGATTTTTGAAGCTGATGTGTCCCTTATGATAAAGCTCTGTACTGTACGAGCTATCAGCACTGATTCGACAAAAGACAGCTCATTTTACATAAGATGACTTCTCCACTCTGTGCTTTTTTTTTTTTTATATATGTACAGATCCGAAGTTGACCTGAACACATGTAGATTTGTAGATGTTCCCTCTGCTCTCCATTCACTTTCAATCAAGTCCATTCAGATTTGTTGGATTTGCGTTGGACGGGTGGTAATGAACCCCTGAGAGGGCTAAGAAGATGAGAGCGTGGCGCTAGCACTGGCATGAAATATGGAGCAAGGTGATCCAGGCCATTCATTATTTTGAGGGGCCACACAGGAGAAGTCGCACCACGAGAGGAATCGTGAGAACAACCCGGAGAGCGGGTGGGAGAATGTGTGAACATGTGTGTCTGCACTTTTACACCAAGGTTTTCAGCTCGGTGCATGACCGGCACACATGGCGCAATGGCGTATGTGTCATGTGTCAGGTGTGCGCGAGGGTGCGTGCGTGCGTGGGGGGAGGAGGCTGGAAAGTGGGAGAAGGAAGGGGAGGAAGTGGCAGGAGAGAGTAGGAGGGGGTGTAAACATTTATTATGATAATGCTGATGGTGTTTTGCGTATGTGTATGCGTTTCAGAGGTGGTCAGCCTTACCAGCAGTAGTCCAGAAGATGCGGGGGCAGCACAGGGATGAAGATGTGCTGCCAATACATGGGAAAGAGCAGAGCAGCCGCACCGTGGACACACGCAGTTAACTACAGACAGAAAGAAGCAAGAGGACAATCTCAACACAAGTTTTCAAGGACAGACGAAAACTAAGAAAAAGAAAGACAAAAACATCTCTCTGTGTTGCATGTTTACTGGTAGTCGAATATTTTGTTTGTCTGATTTCAGTCTCCAGAATTGAACCAAAGAAACTCCAAGAAATGAAAAAAAAACAGAAAAATAACTTTGAGCTAAATATACTGTTTGTCTTTTTTTTCTTTATAATACATTTTTACAACTTCTCCAACTAAGTTTCAACCTTTCTAAAGTCTCTACAAGAAGTATTAAAAATCTGAGCTTAGTTTCCCTCCAAACATCCTGTTTTTTTTTTTAATAATAAATCTAGAATCAACATTGCCGCTGTGTTGATGTGTCAATGCACTAGATGTTTGATTTAATTGAATTAGCCTTTATCTTGCTCACAAATAAAAGCCCTCAGAAAGAACACGTTACGCTGACACGTGTAGTGTTGTTGTGATGAACACAAGACCTGCAGGCTATTGTTGGAGGAACAGAGGAACAGACTGAAAGCTGGAGATCAACCAGCTGACAGGAGCTTTGTCTTACACTCATGACAGAAACACAAGAGGAGGAGAGAAAGATTGATGACAAGGTGAGTATCGAGTAAAGTGCGGAACAGACAATTGCTTTACATATTGATTTGTTTGTGGTGGGTCATCACTCCAGTAATACTGGTATACTACTGCACATGGCATTGGGAAATTTAAGTTAAAAACACAGATTCTAACCTGTTCTGAACACAAAAATGAGAGCAAATACAAGCCTGGTGCTCATAATTAACTGCTTTTCAATTCAATGTCAGAGTGAGAATTGTGCTGCGACCTGCACGAACCAACAAAAGGAGCCCATAACAGTGCTGACAGTAACCATAAAGATCAAAATTACCCCAATTACTGTGACCTAGAAATTAAAAAGAAAATAACTGCTTTTTTTAAACAAATAATGAGAAGCAATCATATGAAGATGACATTCCTTTTCAAGAAGCTCTCTACATTGTCAAACTAACATTACACATAAAATTAAAGTCATTGTCTCCCATTGTCTTAAAGCCAGCATCCCCCCTTGACATCCCATCTCATGAAAACCCAGCTATAGTAATGACCTGCAACACACACACACACAGAGACACACAGACACGGCAGGAGAAAGAGGCGTTAGCTCATCCCCCAGATTAAAATAACATGATTAAATATGGAAAGAGAACAGAGGTCTGAGGGGCTCCTGCGGGACTTCATTAGGGCAAATTGCCAAAGAATGAAACATGAGTTAGCCAAGAGAGACTGCGGGCTAGGCCAATACCGCAGGGACCCTGGAGCAGCAGCCGCTGTTATACTGCTGCAGCTTCACAGTCAATGTGTGAAGCGGACACACACTATCACACACGCGCGCACAACTACCAAGAGACCCCCTGCTCACTGACACACACAGTGTCACAATTGACCGGCCAAAAGCGGGCAAGCCTGGTGGCTGAAAACTGCCGCCGCCGCCAGAGGAAGAGAAAGAGGACCCCACCCTCTGAATCCACCCAAACATCAAGCCCGGACATCTGAAAAGCTTACAACAAAAAGTGTGTGTGTGTGCGTATGTGTGTGTGTCCATGTGCCTCCCTCCCTGCATGTTTGTTTTAACTGCATTCATTTTTCATATCGGTTAGAAAAAAAAGCAATGATCTTTTTTTTATTGTCTCAGTGCAGTCTCTCATACACCCAGTCCCACAATAGTTAGGACTTAATCAACATTTAATTGGTGTCTTGCTCTGTGTATCTGCATATGCATATTTCCGCTGCCTGCCGTCTTCAAATAAAACACAACAATGCCACGCTCCTGTCAGGATTAATTCCCTGGCAAACAGTTTGTTTTTTTGTTAATTCTGAAAATAAATCAATGCTATGAATATTAATGTGTGAAAGTGAAGCACTTGGTGGAAGAGCTACTATCAAAACCATCGCACCCTTCTCCCTTTTGCAAAGCGATGACGGTAAGGGGCCATTAAATTGTGATGAAGAGAGGTCAGCGATCCGTCTGTGGATATACATACACACATATGTACGCAGGTCGCACGCACACACACACACACACTAAGTGCAGAGCCAACAGGCGAGTGTATTCCTCCTCTGGGAGTGCGAGACAAGCCCCAGCCATTCGCTGGTACCAGGAGGTAATGGCACAGAACACCTCGCTAACCAACTCCAATTATCTCCACCAGGCCTCAAGGTGAGCCCTCCAACTGGCATGATTTACTCTCAGGTTGAAAGGGAAAACAGGAGTCTCTCTCTCTCTGTTTCTCTTCTTCTCAGGCTTGGTGGCTGGCTTGGGGGAGTTGGCTGCGAGGGGAGGGGGTGACTGAAACTAAGATAATGATTTATAAAGCAAATCTAGATTTCTGTTTTCTTTTATTTGCTATCTCCAAAGCGATGGAGGTGGCAGTGTGCCCGAGATAAGGCAACTTGGAGGGAACTCCAGAGGAATAGTTCACATATTTGCTTCTCTAATTCGGATGAATACAAATCCCTGTGTCCTTGTTCAGGTTTTAGAACGAATGAGGCAAAAAGTAAAAGGAAGATAAGTGGAAAAAAGAGAAATCGTACCACTCTTTTTTTTTTTCCTTCATTTATGGGGAGGGGGGGGGCTTCCACATGAGAGTGGGTCATGAGAGGCTAAGGCTGATAAAATATTTGCCAGGCTGATAAATAATAGATGAGTGGAGCCAAATGGCTTACACGCTCCACAAAAGACCTGGGTGCTTAATATTCCATTCAATGGAGAATCACAGATACAGTCCCCAAGAACAAATACAGGATTAGGTGCTGGGTCCAGTCCTCAGGGACCAGGGCTCTGCCCGGTAATGAGGGGCTGCCTGCCTCTCACACTGTGTGTGTGTGTGTGTGTGTGTGTGTGTGTGTGTGTGTGTGTGTGTGCGAGCGCATGTGTGTGGGTGTGTGTGTGTGTGTGTTGCCCCTTCCTCTGAGAGAAGCTAACCGATTATAGTATAGCAGCGACAGCCTGCTTCAAAAAGCAGTCAAGGTCTTTGGTTCTGCCCTGAGAGCTTTCTTAGCGCGCTGTAGCCAAGACAGAAAGTGTCCACACTAACACTGGTTTTCCCAGATCCATTCAACAGGACTAAAGGAAGCAGAGACCGAAAGAGAGAGACAAAGAGACATGAAGAGGTGGAAAGGAGAGTGAGAGAAGAAGAACAAAGAGTGGAGTGAAGAGATAACATTTGCATTGCAACTTTGAAGCAGGTAGCAATAAAGCTACACGAAGAGGTCACACAGCAGCTTTGTCAATAATGGTGTCTGAGTGTGAGTCAACAGCAGTGTCCCATTCCAGAATAAAAAGAGTATGCACAGTGAGCACTACACACTAAATGTCTTAGCATTGTTACTGTTTTTGCAGTTAATATGCAACAACACCAACATAATCTTTTTATACTAACAGGAAATTAAACAAGCTGTAACTTTAGAGTGTCACTCCCAATTAAACTTCACACACAGACGTCCAAATGTTTTTGAGAGATTTAATAGTTATTGTTTTGTTTTCTGCTGTGTTCACAAAGCTGTTTTACCACCATCTGCAATTTGTTTTAATATTTTCCAGCTGTGAGCCGCTCATTTGTGCATTGCATTGTGGGACAATAATGTCCATTGACAGAACGGGGGGGAGGGTGGGGGTTGTTCGACTGGAAATTAACCAAAGATTTTTTTTAATTATGACGGTTGAGAAAAAAAAAAAAAAAACAACAACTGTTAATTACATGTAGGTAGCTACCTTAACTCTTCTGATGGCTCACAGACCAGAACTGCTGTTCTCCATATTCATACACCATCATATTCATACGAGCCCGGGCCTCCATGTGCCCCAGCAGCAACACCACCCTTCAACAGTGATGTTTCCTTAAAGAGCTGGACCCACCAGAGACCTCAGATCTTTTCAATGCCGCAACTCCGCAGACTGTCAGTGTCAGTAAGCAGTGTGCTTCCACCCACACCATTTCTCTTTACCTGAGCCACTGGACTTGTTGAAGTGAAACACAGGCAGAAAATGGAGAAACTGCTACTGTGGAATTAAAAAAGGAAGTGTAGGGGAGGTTTAGCTATTTTACTGCAGTAAGAACATAACAATACCCCTTCCTCCTGCTTCTTCTACACTCTCTTAGATGAGGGAGCCTATCACAGATGTTAAATTACAGTGAGAGCAGAGTGTGAGACAAATAGCTGCTGCTGCAGGCAATGTGATTCAATTTGACAGGAGGAATGGTATCAACAGAGTCGCTCTTGACCTCTACACAACAGCCTCAAACACTCATTTCCCCTCCACTAGCCTTTCCTTCTAACTCTGTCCCTACACACTCTCTAAATTCAGTCCTCTCTTCTCCTTTCCATCCTAATTCTTCATTTCTTATTCTCTTTTCCTCCTCTCCTCCTGCTGTCCATCTGTCCGTTGCCACCTCTCCCTCGTATCTCCTGTTGGTTCATCGCTGCGTTAGCCTCTCCCTCTCCCCCTCCCCTGCACAGACTAAGTCACCAATTACCACGCGCTCCGCTTCTCCCTCTGTTGACGAACACCGGTGTCAGGCCCGGCACAACGCAGGTGTGCCTGCCACAAACAAGTAGGTGGCACAGGGAGAGAGGGAGAGGGCATGCAAGACGTCACAGGTAACAGCTAACGGCAGGCCTCCCACGCATGCACACACAGTCACTGGCTCTCTCACAGAAAGACGTAAGACATAAGGTACAAACACCTGTGAGCGGGGAAGACACACAAACAGATGCATGCAAAAGAGACACAAACACCCACAACACGCACATATGCACATACACAGTCACAGCGGCACCATGCGCGTTAAGCCAGACACATGGCACGGGGCTGAGATAAGTCTATTGAGGGGAAGGAGGGGAAGGAGAGGACGGAGGGGAGGGAGGGGGTCTGGATGGGGAGAGGATGTCCCGATGTTCTGCAGATGCCCAACAACAGAGAGACGCATTAAGACACCCAGGAACAGGGAGGCAAAGTCAGAGAGAAAGAAGAGGTGTAGCCGGGGCGAGTGAGAGACAGATGGACAGAAAAGGATGTGTCAGCGAGGAAGAATAACTAAGATGGGGAGAAAGTGGAGAGAGGGGTCTGGGAAAAGAGAGGAGAAGAACAACAGAGGGGAGGGCAGGAAACAGAGAGACAGCTGGCACTCTAGGGCATGGTGGATGGATAGCTCCTTGTTAGCATAGGCCTGACAGGCTGATGAGAGGGCTGCTGTCAGCCGGTGCCGGGCCCAGGCCGTGTGAGTTTGGGCGATAGGCAGGGCAGAGGCTGGGCTCGATAGCTGGGGGGCCTCTGCAGATGAAAGACACGGAGGGTGGTGGGGCGATGGTGGTGGTGGTGGTGGTGGTGGTGGTGGGGCGATGGTGGTGGTGGTGGTGGTGGGGGTCCTCCCAACTGACTAGTTAGAGGAAGGGCTGATGCAGCCCTATTATACGGCCCTATGACAAGGCTGCACGCACGCTCGGCTGGCTCCCGCCCCTGTGCCACCGCCGACCGGCCTTTTAAAACAGTGGTACCATTCACCTCCGGTCACGAAACAGCAATAAGTCAACTGACGCATTGTTGTAAGATCATGATTTATTCCTTTGCTGTTGGCTGCTTGCGAGACGCGCCGGCCATGTACCGGCAGACTGACACACTGGGTTCACCGGGGGCTTTAACACAGGCAGCACCTAGAGCAGGCAGAATAAATGCAGTATGTGTGTGTGTGTGTGTGTGTGTGTGTGTGTCTGAGTGTGTGTTTCTCGCTCTCTTTCCACTCTCTATTCCCTGTTTCTCTTTGCTTGGCTGAGAGGCTGGACAGGCGGAGGTGGTGAAAAGCAGCTGGATGGTACTAACGATGTTACTAACAATATCTTCTCTCATACATCCTCTATCCGTGGCAAGAAGACTATAGAAATATTACCTGTCCATCCTGTGACTGCTAACACTCACTTAAACAAACATTTTGACAAACTCTGACGTTAATTATATATTTCCCATCCTTAGATATTTGAATACAAGACAGTGGTGTGGATAATGAGCCAGGCTCTTTGCATTTAAGCACATATAAGCTCAGATAGCTAGCTTCAAGACTTGTGAAAGCCATTTCCACTTGAACCAGGAGGTCAGTCTACCTAACAGCGAAAAATAACGCATCACAGGAGCATTAATAACATCAGGCCTGGTAGTAATCCCAGTGGAGATGTGAAAATACCTTTGTACTTACAGTGCCTGACATATATCGCTAGCAAAACCAAAACACCTCTCCCAGAGGAAGATGGATGGATAGACAGATGAGTGGATGAAGGATTGCGGAGGATAAAAGGCTTACAGAGGTAAAAGTCTGACGTGGAAGCTCTTAAAAAAAATCCTGTCGGCATAAATTTGTTAAAAAAAAAAAAAAAAAAATGCCGACATTAGTTTCAGAGCTGCAGAAAACTGTAAATCACAGACAAAAATCACCTACACCCCCCCTCTTCCTGCTAAAAAGAAAAACACCTTCACCCTAGAGTCTGATAATTTACAGCGTGTAACTCGTGTCACAGCCGAGACCCCGGGTGGAGGTGCCGCTGGTCTGAGGAGCTGCGGGGGAGACAGGTGAAATTCTCTGAGGGCCGGGTAATTTTTACAGCTCTTCCTGATTATAGCTCCTATGGGAGACCTTGGGTACCGTTCCCTCCAGCACCCATCACCACCATAGGCCCCTCCGGCTGTTCAGTGTTCTGCTGCCTCGTACAAACCGAGGCTGGACCAGCTATTCTGCAGATACAGATAGGACTTGGATGACATCACTTCCCTCTCCTATCTCATCTGTCATAAACATTTGGCTCTGTCTCATCAGCCACAAAGATAAGAGCAGGGAGGGGAGGGTGGTGGTGGTGGTGGGGCTGGAATGAGGAACACAGGGAGGAAGAGGGCGAGAGAGACACAGAGAGATTTCCTCCCTCATACAGATACAGAGAGAAGAGACTTTAAATTATGTGAGAGAGTTAAGACATGTAATAACGGATAATTTAAAGCTTTTTGCTCATTAATATGTTGCGGTTATAAGACAAACAGTCAAATATAATCCAGCTTTGGTGCGGATTTCACAGTCTGTCAGAGCGTGGGTGATAGTGCGGCTGTCTGACTTTAGGACGCCTGAGCGTTGAGGAGGGGTGGGGAGGTGGGTGGAGGGGCAGACGGATCAGTTCAACTCTCTCCGTACAAGTAGCAAAGGCATGTCAGATAAATATTCTCATCTTAGTACTTAGGGTTTGATATTCTGCTGGAATATTGATGAAGAGAATCATGTTCAATCTAGGAAACAGTCCCAACATTTGAGCTATATACTTTTTTAAGAGGGCAAATCAGTATCTGAATTTGATATGAGGCCAAAAATAGCAACCGTGACTCTCTATGAGAGTCTCTATGCAAATTAGCAACATTTTCTCATATGAGGAAATCATCGTTTGGATGCAAGTGAGATCACCCTCTAGAATCCTACTTTTATCTAACATGGCATACAGAACTCACAAAGGTTAACACCTCATGACTGAAAGCTTCACCTCAATTTGAATTAAGTGTTCAGGAGACTCATCCTTGAAACGGCCGCAGCATTTTGAGCTGTTTTCTAACCTATTTCCTCCTTGTGCCTGACAGGACAGAGCTGATGAGAGAATGACTCGGAGGGAACGGACTCACAGTGCTAAGCTTGCTTGAGGTAATGATGATGCGCCGTTCATGCAGCATACTGGCGTAGAGCTGGAGCATGTTGTTGACGTCCACAGCCACAAAGTACTCTGTCAGGTTCCTCTGGAGACAGACAGGAACAGAAAGATATGTGGGTACATAACAAACTGTCCTTGCACAACTTGCTTACAGTAAAGTGTCAAAGCTACAGATGGTGAGAGTGCCAGAGTGTGACATACAGAGAGACATACAGTACTGGCTGAAAAAGGACTTAGACTTTCTATCTATCTATCTATCTATCTATCTATCTATCTATACACACTATCTCTGCACATATTGTTTTGTAGTAAAAGAAAAAAAATGGATGAGATACACAGTCTTAAAAGACACTTATGCTTTTGATCCATCTCACATCGCCATGTTTGGAAAATAGATAACGTGTCAATCAATGTTGTTAAATTTGTCAGATTGATTTCTGCTTTCAGCTGGTGTCCCTTGTCATTGGGATGCTCTGTTTGAGCTGCAATTTGAATAGAAAATCAACAAAGAACATGTGTTCAGTTTGAATCCTCTAATACCCGTGGCAATCACTGAACTTCGACATTAAAAGTGCAAGCAACAAAGGAGATAAAACTGAAACAAGAGCATGATGCAATAATTTCAAAAGGTGACAAGTGTATCTGATTAAAAGCGATTAGAGGCAGAGATGTTTTCAGAAGAGAGGGATCTCTCTTTATCTCCTTGTGTCTCTTTTCTTTTCTTTTTCCATGAATACTCACGCTCTCAGGGATAGTTGGCAGTCCATTGATATCCGGGGCGATGAAGTAGGAGTGCTGCGAAAACACAAACACGCAGGAGAGAGAAGAGGGAAGGTCACAAGTGAAGCATACCACTCACACAGAAGAGAATGAGGGGAAGAGAGGGGAAAAAGGCCTTTCACTTTGTTCTATGATTTATGGCTCATCTTCAGCTCTGTCTATATGAATTGCTGAGCTGGTGTCTGAACTGTGGCAATGCTTTTATCAGGCTTACAGAACAGAGAGAGCTCAGTAGCAGCTCAGCTCCCCATAGACGCGGACTGGGGTGATGTCTCCGGTGGAAAACTGAGTCTTTATTTAAGCATTAAATAGGCCTGCGGAGCACCAACACACAGACAAAAGTATACACGCACGTGTGTGCTCGTGTGCATCCACACACACACACACACACACACACACACTCTCACACAGGTTGTTTAAAGGATCACAGGGCTGCCTGTCTCACTTTGGGGGAGCAGGGCAGGTTCAATGTTCAGATCAAAGGGGCCTGAGAGAGGTGCTGTTTGGAGACAGGTAGACAAACCACCAACTGAAACACACTATTGTGTCTCGCACACTTACTCCTCTACTCTGAGTACACCTGCGTTTCTCAAGGCCTTCACTCGACCATCTGTTGCAGGTCTACAAAAATCCACTGGTGCATTTACAACAGATTCTATCACACTGCAAATACAGTATTTAAAGTACAATGTTAAAGTTCATTTTGTCTAGGACTTCACAGTGTTTTAACAATTTACTTGTTATGCAAATCATCAAACAATAATGTCAGGTTAATACAGAGCCACAGTTTCTTCTTATAGCTGAGAATTTATTTGATTCCTGGCATCTCTGACAAGACAAATGACATCCAGAACCTGAGCAATGCAAAAAAAGATTGCGTTCAAGAGTCTGATTGGGAAACAATGTACACTTTGAAAGGAGCTTCGAAAGGAAGACGTAATACACTGAAAAGGATCTGCTGAACAAACACCTTAAACAGTGGATACTTCATAGTAATACATACATAAAACACAGCATGATTAAGAACATGCAAACATAAGAGGAGCCATTCCAAATAAGTGACCACAGCAAAAGTTTCATCACCAAGAAAGAAAAATGCCCCTGATTAAAGAGATGAGAGACCACGAGAGAAGAGAGAAAGCCCGTCACAGTCAGACAGTCAGAATACCGAATCAATAGAAATGAACAATGTAAAAATATCAGCTATAACGTGCCGAGCAGAGCCCTAAAAATGTGCATTATTTATCCAACCGATTCATCACTGTCATTCTGTTGGTCAGTACTGCTCTGCTCTACTCTCCAAAATATTGAATTCATTCAACAGTGGGGAATTTTTACCAACTGCTAACAAACCCATTACCACCAGTTAAAAGACTGATGCTAATTAGTCTTAAGTGACAGCGTTTGAGCAAATAAAACATTAACAGACTGTAATGCTGAAGTAGAAGCAACGATAGCACGTAGCCACTTACTTTCTGTTGGGATGCCATAAGAACATTGAGTTTAATGTAAAACAAACTAAAATATTTCACTCCCTAAGTGCATGAGCGTGAAAAATATGAAAACAATTAGTAAACAATCAGCATATTCCCAGAGGAGGGTCATTGTAGGAAGCTTCGAGGAGATGAATATACGGCACAAACAAACACTAAAATGGCTTTGCCTTTTTGAGTTGTTTTTTTTTTTTATGGGCTAAAGACACAGAATCTGAGCATTAGCAGATGATTTGTCAACTCCTACGCCCCCTTCATGGTAAGTGAATTTGTTAAAATGTTTAAATACTACAGCCATATATGATGCATATTTTGCTCGGCTACCAGTACACGCTAACACTGTATCCACATAAAACCAATAAAATATCATTTTGGACAAGCTGAAGAGGTCTCTGCTTGAAAGAAATGTATGCAAACTCTTCAGCAGCAGCAGCAGCAGAGCACATATAAAAGTTGCAGATCTAAACTCATTTTATGCAGAAAATACTCATTTTAGGCTGATTAAAATTTTCCAATAGAAGCCAACCAATTTTTTATATAGTTATATAGTTCAAAAATTTTATTCATGGTGTACTTTAAGACAGAAACAGTTTTGCCAGTTTCTTTTTGCCCTGAAGGATGTTCAAAGGGAAAAAGCAAAGTAATATTCAATATTTTAATGTGCCTATTCTGATGACAATTACTGTATGTTGGGTGGTGACAAGTGTGACTTCTGATGAACTGTAGCACATCTTTTTTCTATTTAAGGAAACGCTGCCGGTTCATTTGTGGTTATACTGTGGCTCAGACACAGAGGAAGGCTTGTTAGAATCATAGCTAATGGTTTACTGTCCAGCAATTATTGCTGTTAAAATAAAAATTACACGCAAATAAGCAGCCAATATAGAAGATAACTAGAAAAACACCAAAGAAAGTATTTGAGTGTATAGATGTAAATAATTTACACTTGAATGAAGTCAAATTTTTCACAATCTTTCCCTCCTTCCAGGACGTATCGGAGCTCCCTCAAAATTATGAGCTACATTTTTTAAGCAGTTCATCTAAATTAAAAGAAGTCAGATTGTAAAAACAGAGATTTACAGATCACGCCTTGTTAATTAACTCGCCTAAGTAACTTTCATTCTTAGGCCAGTATGTCAATAAAGTAAAGAGGAGCTGAATTCTGTTTTGCTGTATTTCTGACGTGCCATTTTCTCTTTACCTTCAGTTAAATGCTGCTTAGTTATATGTGTAAACAATATAACATGTGGGAAAGGGAGCATATCTATATTCGACTGAAAAGACAATATTATCGTAACTGTAATAGAAAAATTGAAAAAATAAAAGATCAACTGTACATAAACAAATTTGTTGTAATCGCAGATTTGAGTTGAATTGAGACAGCACATCTGAGGCACAGGGCAGCTCCCCATAACCACACATACATATCACTATATAACTATAGTGTACTATATCTCTCCGTCTTTCTTTTCCTGTGCTCTATGTGCTAAATACCGTCTCCCTGTTGGTCTACAAATTCACGGCATTGTGATAATCACAAGCCATGCTCCTCAACTCAACCCAAGCTTTCATTGGCTGTTTGCTTGCTTATCTGCTTTTTTTCTTGTTCTTTCGAAGACATGTTTATACAAAAACATTGAAAGTGGGTTAACTGGAAAGGCATCAAGGAGATTTTTTGAGCACAATTGCCTTTGCTTTAAACATAGAGAGGGGAGGAAAAAAAAAACTTTTGATATTCAGAGAGAGAATATAGCAGTGTGGAATGGCATTAATCATTTACAAAGTTTGATTGTTTTCCAGAGGAGAAGAAACATACACCAAGGCCCAGGATAGTTTGTTTTTGTTATATTTAAAAAGATAGCACAGCTTATTTGGCCAAATTGGAAAGCCGTGGCTCCCATGCGATTAGTACAGCAGCGGTTTCATATTTCACAGCAGCCTCCTTCCCTCCTCCCGTTGCTGCCGCTCACTCATTCCCCTCCACTCACCGGCTCCTTGCTTCGCCGATCTCTCAGTACTTGCCCAGTGGCAATATACAACTGCTCATTCTTGCACAATGAGAGAGGGAGAGAGAGAACAAAACAGGGTTCACACATGAAAGGGGACAATGATCCTTCTTCTTGGCTGCCATGATAAAACAAAAACCACTCTTTTAGGGAATAATTCTGCTTCATCAATTAAATATCAAACCAGTGGCTTCTCCAGAAAAGAGATGAAGCTATCACCTCTGTTCTCTGGGGCTTCCTTTTTCAATGACGCTCTGAGAGTCAGATGAAAAGATTGCGTTTGCATATTCGGCTAATAATTTTTTTTGTTTTTTAAAACTGACACAAAGAAAAAAATAAATCACAAGGATTGACTTAATTGACCTTGATAACCTTCACAGAGATGTATTGATTACCTCATATTAGTCTTGTTATGTTGTAAATTCATCTGTGTAATTAGAGGTGTATCCTTCTGAGACCTTTGCTGCAGAAAAGACCCAGAGTTGCTTGTTTAATTGGTCAAAAGAAAAAAAAATGGGAGCGGTGGTCCTCAAGGACAAAAGTCTAAGCAACTCAAAAACAGAGATATTAGCGAACACAACACTTTGAGTTTCGCAGTCCTACTGAAAACCATTACACGTAACTTATATAGGCCAGGCTTATGGGAGCGCTAACTGTTTGAGAGTGAGAGTTTTATGTAGGAGCTGCAAATGCACAAGGAGAGATTGTGTCAGAGTTAACACAAACACAAGCTGACTTTGAAGGACCCGGGGCTCGTTAAGCCATTTCAGGTTTTTTTGATAAGCGGGAGACATGACGAGTTGTGAGAGGACCCTTCAAGTTTAACCATGTCCGGCTCAGGCTTATCACAGAAAAACCTGTTAGCGCCACTTCTTGTTTCCAAACAGAGTGTCAGTCCCAGGCCCTCCGTGTCTCCTGGTTCCTACCTATTGTATCTTAACCTCCTCCCGCTGTTTCTCTCCACTTTCTGTCTGCTCTGTCGTTCCTTCATTTATCTCGGCCATTTCAGCCTCTATACTTTGTCGATCTCTCCATGTTTCTTCCTTTTTTTTCCCCGCCATCTTTGTCTCCTCTCGTCCTTGCATCAATTTCATTTTAGTTCTTATTATTTCTCCATCTTTATCTTCACTTTTTTTTTCTCTGATACATTTTCTCTTTAGTGTCTCTCCTTCCACTTTTAACTACTTCAGCCAGCCGTTACCGTCTCTTCTTCTCTTCTGGAGTCTCGTTCCCGATGCAGCACACTACTACAGTAACCTACCTCTCCCTCTCTCCCTCCCTCTTTCTACCTCTACTCTCAGCTGTCTTGCCTCTGATAAGGGGGAATATAAGATCTATACCTACCACACTCAGGTTGACTGGCGTGAAGGGCTTTGGCACAGGCAGATCATAGAGAGAATTCAGCATGTCATTCAAGTCATTTTCCTGGGGGAGAGAAACAAACAACAAAAGGGGAGAAAAAGAAGAGAGAAAAAACATAGGACACATGAATTTTATTTACTAGTTTTGTTGTTGTCACGAGTTATGTGTCAATCTTAACAACAGTGCTGGGACAGGCGCTGCTGCAGACCAGAGGGCAATCCTGCAGCGAGGCCTGAAGGGCTCCAAAACATCCGACTGACATATGTTTAACGAGCAATGGCGAGGTTAAAAGACGGCTGAGTGTGGGGCTGCAGACGCTTATTATCCAGCAGCGCTGATTTATGGCCGAGAGCAGGCTGTCAGTAATTAAGCGGGGGTCCCCGCTCCAAAGACAGGGGCTTTAAGAAGCCGCCGGAGAGCGAGCTTGACCACAGAACAGGCCCCGAGATTATTCTTCCAGCATTTATGAGCTCCACGACAAGGCTGCTATTTACACTCTCGGGCCTCTTGTTGGAGATTTGATGGAGACAACACTTTTTCGACTTGTACTTAAACTAAACTAAACTAATGTGAACACAGAGGTTGGACACTGTTGTTTGTTTTAGATCCTTTTTCTAGCTGCCCTCTCAGGGAACTTTGTTTTGGGTTTGGCTACGAGCCGCTGCTTGTTTGAGGAAACGTGTGCGCGCCCACACACACCCGCACACACACGCGCAACGGAGAGAGAACAGAAACTTGAGAGGAATGGGCGGCAATATACAGTAAGAGAAGGGGAAGGGTGGGAGGAAGGGAGGGGAGGGGGGTGTTAGGGTGTGTGCAATCGAACAGCCTCCTGTCATGAGAGGCTCAATGCTCACACGCATGGTCAGCAACACGGCCTGGGGAAACAGTTCATTTACCCCTCGCCTTAAACCCTCATCGCTCTTCTGTCTTCCCTCGTCTGTCAACATCTCCCTCTCGCCTGGAACGGACAGCGGGGTAAATAGAAACCAAATCATGCACACTAACACTTCAGTCACCCAGGATTTCCAGCAATCTTTCTGTCTCTCTCTTCCTCACACTTTCTCTCACACACACTGTCCTATTCTACTCGTCAGTCTCTCTCTATATTAGATTATGCTGTTGAATTCTTTTCAATCACAGAAATGTGTGTGTGCGTTTACCGTTTATGTGATGTGATTGTCTACTTTAGCGAGGCTCTCTGTCCTGATCATTGCTCTCTGAGGGTCTTGGAAGAAGCGGTGACTCCATGACAATTGAAAGCGGTCCCAAAGCTCTTTGCATCTTTCCCTTTCTCACATGCCCTTGCGCACCACGCCATTGCCGCCGCCCCCCCGCCGCCCCCCACTCGCTCCTTCTTCCTCTCTCTTCAGTCAAAACATGGGAACATCACCTACACCCTCTGCGCTAGACGCTGCACATCTCCCCAGTTTGTTGCATATTTTACATTTCCCTCCCTTTGCTAGTACAATGCAGTGAATAGTCAGGGGAAAAGACTTTTGTGAAGCGCGAACAATCGTGTGTATATTTGTGTGCGCGCGTGAGTGTACGTGTGTGGCTTTTTTTTTTTTTTTTTTTTCTTTCTTTCTTAACGATTTGTTTTCCAGTAAATCATCAGGAATAACTTCCAGTGTCAGATCAGCGTTTGGTCTGTGAAATGTCAACATTGTTGCTGCTAACAACAGGAGCCAAGTCGAGCCCAAGACGGCGAACAAAACTTGCACACAAAAGACAACATGCAGCATGCAGGGGAAGAACAGAATGGAGGAAAATATCTTACCAGAGTGCAGTTTCACTAAACACTAAACTGAGTGCTTGTTTCTCAGTCAAATCAAACCGTAGTGCCTTATTTATCATGCAATGTACTCACACTGCACCTTAAACTATATGCATAAAATTAGAAATAGGTGAGACGTGATGATTACCTGATGTTTTGTTAGGTAGTCTGCCAGGGTATTTAGCAACTTGTAGTAGATTTCGAACCATGGTAGATAACTGGAGGGGGAAGGGAGACAAATGCGTTAATGGAAAAGATCATTTTATCATTAAAAAGAAAAGAAACAAAACAATTAAAGATGTGCTGACTCAAAGCAAATGTTGTCATCAAAAGGGCCTGCATCACTGCTGTATTTAAAAGTCCGACAAACAAACAATGTCACTGTCTATAAATAATTTCACCATCTGCTGGACGGAGTTTATTACACATAGCCCTGCAATATGACTGTGTGTACAGTATGTTCAGGCTATTGTCAGTGACCTATAGCTTAAAGATCAAATGCCTACAGGACATTGATAATGGGTTGTGTTCCCAGCTGCAGCTACGCCAAAGCACAGTCATCGTTAGATTGGAAAAAAAAAAAAAAAAAAAATAAATGCTATCTAGTCCTTATTATGACATTCTTTGTACCCAGGGCCCTCTGCATGGCTAAGAATTCCTGTCATGTCTGCTCTTTAAGCAAATAGGAAGGATACAAGAAGGAACACAAAAAAACAATGGAGTTTAGATTCTTTAACAAAGAAACACCATAGCTTTCATGTGATGAGGAGGGATGCTATGGTTTACAAGCATGCTGCACACAGATGCACAGGCTTAACAAAAATGCAGCCCAAGATGCCTCCTGCGCCCCCTCCTCCTTCTGCCCCCTCTGTGTTTCTTTTTATGCCCTTCACATTTAAAAAAAAATCTTTGCCTTATGCAATTAATGTAAAATAAATAAATTCATTAACAAGCTCAAAATAATTTATACTGCAGTGTTTGTGTTAAAGCTAATCACTAAGTACACCCACCATAAGCTAAAAGCATCTGCAGCATGGCTTTCTTTACAAAGTTGACATTTTCTTGGCCAAGTCGACGTTGCTTTCTAGGTGGACGATGGCCAACATTTTCTTTTGGCATAAAAGCTGCGAGGACTCAGTTCATTTAATGTTATGCAATCAAATAATAAAAACATGGTATCCTATCAAGGTACTGCATTTTTATTTAGTTCAGGGTTTTAACATGCAGTTTTGAACACTGCATGAATAATGATTCTAGATAAGGACTTCTTAGCATTGCGATGAAATAAACAGAAACTCCCATTAATGCTTCATTAACTTTCCTGGACGTAAGGGTTGAAAAATAAATTAGTGGCCAAATGAGCAAATCAATCAAAAGTGGATTCTTATTTGCTCACTAAATTCGGCGAGTATTTCTTTATGTCAATAAGTGAACACAGTGTTAAATACTCATTAAGACAATAATTTAACTCAGATTAAAAATCTGACAGAGGTTAAAACTGCAGTTTCTCAGTTATATAATAATACATTTGTAACAGTGAAGCTTTGATAGTGTGTGGGTTTATAAGCCAGTGAAGTCCTGCTCAGGCAGTTGGCTGGAGACTGAGGAGTTTCCAGGGCATGGGTCACTGGCTGCTCTGTAGACTGGAATTAACAGACAACAAGAAAACAATAAAGTGAAGCTAATGCAAATTTTCATATCGCTAAATCCGCAAGGGGCCAATGACAGGCTGGAATCCTGGAGAAGTGCAGCCAAGCGCACCAATCAGAGAGGTTGAGTGACCATTAGTCTGAAACAATCAGCCTCTTAACATGCCAATATTTTGACGTCTGTGCAAAGATTCACAGCAATCAGGTCATACTCGCAGGAGAAACTGAATCAAACACACGTATGTTAATTCACATGCTGACCGGATATCAACCTGAAGACCTATTTCTGCCATGTCAAACAGCATACAATGCAAATATCTGCACATGGGGTCGGTTTACATTTAACCATGATACAAAAAAGTTGGCTGATATAATGACTTAGGGGGAGAACAAAGCCTTTATATTATCTGGCTGCTGTATGCCTGTTTAAAAAAGGCATGCTTCTGGACATTAATCCTTCATTTTTCACAGTTGAAGGGGATGTAAATAGGACTCTCGCTGTCAGAGCAGCCGTCTAGCCTCACAGATCTCACAGTCATTACACTCCTACACCAAGGTGCTGTAAATCCTTTGTTTTAGAGGAAAACAGATGATCGCTGGTGGAGGCAGCCAACCACAAATTATCAATATTCTTCTAACATCTCCCGACTATAGGTAATAGTTTTCTATGCTTTATTCAAATGCAATGGAGTGAATATAAGTTAGAGATGTATTGTTTTATTCTACTTATACGCCCCCTCCCCCCGCCCCACTCAGCTCTCTCTGTTGATGCAAAGTTTAAGTTTGGAAAAGCTTAGAGAGATACTCCTACTCGTCACAGTTCATTGCTCAGATCTGTTTGTGCTTCGCAAATCCTCCGATAGAGAGAGAGGCATCCATCACTGGAGTGCTCAGTGCGTGGGGGCCCCGCAATCTCTCCTGCCATTTTAAACACATGTCTTCTCAAAGTGCCATGTACTCAAAGAATGAACCAGTTAATCTGCGGCCCACTCACAGCCCGCCGTGCTCTCCATCCCAGGCTCAGACCACCTAACAGAACGGAAATATCTAACAGGAGACGGGGCCGTGTAAGTGCCTTTGGAACTGACAATTATGCTATTACAGATAGAACCACACGAAAAAACAAATGCAGCTGAAATATGAAGAAAAAATCTAGAGTGAAATAAGGCAAACCAAATATTGTGGACACTCTTACTCCCACATTTTATCTCTGCACTTCAGCTGTAAAGGTGTTTGATTAATCCTTTCTATTGGAGCACTTTTATCAGGCCGTTTTGCTGCCATAAACTACCTGTTGGGCGCAAAGCACAACACTTATTCTTGTTCCTTAGATGAGTCTTAAATCTCCTTTAATGCACAGGCACCTGTAATCGTAAGTCATCTTACACTTTGTAGACGGCTCAGTGGAAGATTTCATTACACCTTTACTTTCTCGGGTTAAGGGTTAAGCACAAGGAAGGAAGTGTCCTCCAGCGACCCACTAAGTGACCACTAACTGGAGCAACATAGTCCCTAAAATGTCTCCTAGAGCCTCGGCCATTAAATAAAACTGAGGAAATCCATATTTTTCTAAATTACTGTTCAACAGAAAATCCTTCAAAAGTGAAAACAAACTGGGAGAAGATGTGGAATAACAGTGTAAAAGAGAACAAGTTATTATTTTTTTGTGTGTGGTTTCTTTTTTCTTTTTGTTTGGAGATTTTTCCTGAAGGGAGCATGGCCCTTTCGGCCACGGCTTTAGGAGTGGGACTACAAAGGGCTGTCCACATAAAACTGTCCTATTCATTAAGGCACTTCCCCCTGTAAGCAGAGGTGACAATTTTACAGTCCCAGCACTTCAACAATCACAGAGACGCGAACTGTTTTAATTACTTCTATTTTATATCCATTAGAAATTGCAGATGAAATGAAAATGAAACTAGTGGGGCTGGACCTTATTGCTTTATATTTTAACCAGATAAATTTTAATTGATAATTATTTAAACAAACAACTTACATTAGCAGTATTTTTTCTGTTTTTCTTTGGTTATCATTTTTTCGTAACACAAACTATCTGCTATCATTTCCTTAACACTGTCTTACATAACTAATATGGTTGAATGAAGGACAGTTTAAAGAATAATAAACAAAGAAAATAAATGTTTGACCGAGGACCTTGAACACAGGAACTTAATTTACACATTTCTCACATTTCTTTGATGAGCTATCTAAAAAAAAATTTTTTTTAATGCTTTAGACTTTTGCTTATCTTTTCCCAATACAGTGGAGCTACTTAAGATAAGAAAAGAAAAAGATCAGGACAAATAAATAAATAAATAACTGAGGAGCATGCAAACAATTTTAAATGAACAAAAAAAAAAAAACTTTCTATACGTTATTTTATTATAAATGAAGCAAGCCATGCAAACTACTCAGAATGCATAATGAATTTTATACATCATATGTCAAATGAATTAGCATGTCTAACTCAGCGAGAGGGACAGGGGAACCTCTGCTAATTGGCAGTGAAGCTTCATGCATAATTATGGGCCAAGCGTCTTTGCTGTCGCACTGTGGCACTGTAGCCGAATAACAATTGAGGAGAAAAGAGAAGCGAGAGGAGAGAGAGAGAGAGAGAGAGGGAGAGAGAGAAAAGAAAAACAAAGGCCATGGAACCTGGCCGCGAAGGGTGGGTGGTGTGGGGAGGAGGGACACTGTTCTTCACAGCAGCTCATCAGGGCAGCGACAAACCCACGACTGTCCATCAACAGTCACACACACCCAACACACACACCACATATACAGAGGCAAGAAGAGCACTTATAGGAGTGCTGCTTTACACTAACAGAGAAAAAGAAAAGGCTTTGTGCTCCTTTCCCAGTTTGTTGTTTGTTAAAGTGCTTAACACATTAATTAAAAATGGATTTATTTAGTACATTTTCCTCAGTTTATTCTAAAGTGCATGAGCATGTCCACTGAGATTAGCACTGGAGTGCTCCTTCTTTGTAATGGTAAGGTAATTACATCTGTAAAAACATTGTGTCAACATGCAATTACATGGGAATTAAATGATAACAGCCTTTGTTGGAGAGTAATTATGTGAAGAAAATGCAATTTTCCTGGGTTTGGTGTCCCTGTTTATGTACGCTGTGATAGGATAAATCCACCTATGAAATATCAAAAAAACTGCTAAACTTTTGGATAATTATAGGCACATCACTAACATATTTGTGTGGGCAGATGAGAATATAAATTTGTTATTCTGGCATAGTGCAGCTCAGTGTGAAGTGTGAGAATGAATGGAAATGCTGTCTCAAAAATCTGTGTTCACTTCTAAGATCTGGTAAATTAATTTTTTTCATCACACTTGAGAAATAAATGCAGATATTTTAAAAAACAGTTCTGAGACTGATACACAGATAATTTGAAAAAGGGCAGAACAGACCAAGTCTTGCTTATTTGAACGAGTAAATAAAGGCACTGGCGTTTGGACAAGCCTTCTCTTGATTCAGATTCAGAAACTAAAATGTGGAAGGCTGACTTTTATATTTTTGGATTTTTGCACATCCAGTTGTCTCTCTTTTGACATTTCTTTAATTCATTATTAAAGTTGGATATGTTTATTCTTTTTTAAAAAATGTGTAAGATACCCAGTGTTAAAGACTGCAGTAAGATTCTGTTCATTGTGACATGATTTTGAATGAAGAACAGAAAAGAAATATACATACCTTGGAGTATTAATTCAATAAAAAAAAGCACAACAAGATTTGGTGAGCATGTGAGTGTGTGAGAGTGTGTGTATGTGTGTGTGTGTGTGTGTGTACCTGAGCAGACATATGCAGACCCGGCAGCCTTGAGTGAGTCGACAGAACCCAAACCTCTGTTTGCTGTCAATGTCCGTCAGCACAAAGGTGAAATTCTGCCCCACCTGATTCTGGGAAACCCTGGGGCCGGACACAAGGGGACACACAGACTCACAAATGGCCAAAATTGCACAAGGGATCATCTGAATATAACAAGGTGCAGTAAATCTCTGAACTCTCGTAAATTTAAAATACAGTGTAACAAAACATAATTTGGTCTGCCTGGATCAGGAACAAACTCATTCTCAGACAAAATCTCACCATGAGCTAAATCTCCAGTTAAGGTCCAAAGCTGATGTCACATATTTCCACTATGGCTGCTTGAGAAAAACTGTAAAAAGCTGTTCTAACCCCAAGGTAAATTTCAGAGCAGCTCTGTACACCCCTACACCACTAGATGGCAGCAGCTCAGCTTCAGTAAAAGACTGTACAGCCCACCCCCCCACCAACTCCCTCTTTCTCTCTCCCTCTCTCTCTCTCTCTTTACAATGGGAATTTTAACATGTCATTTTCCATGCTGAAAATGAGAGGCCGGTACTTTTCAGAGAGCCGCTGGCCTGATCGGACCTTTATTATGTGGAAGAAATCCTTTCTTAGACTCAGGTCCCTTTGACACACATGCACGCATAAACATGCCACTGTGCACGACACATCGAGTGGTCAGGTCACCGATGACCTCATCATCATCTTTAATGAAACTTGTTGTTATCATTATCATCATCATTATTGTGTGTCCTCACCATCACGGAATTACATTTATGGGGATATTTTTGCCAACAGCTGTGTTCTTCACAGGTACGGTCGGTTCAGATTGCATGTGGGGAAAACGTCAGGTTTTTGGGGATTTAAGAGTGGAGATCGCACACACAGACACACCCCTGAGTACACTCTGACTGCTGATAAATCATCACGTGACTGTACCTGAGAATGATGGTAATTTCACCATAACACAATTGTGTGATGCACAACAAACACATGATCTGATTTCCTTTTTCAAATGCACATGTGTCTCTGTAGGTGGGAGGAGAGCTAGGTGTATATATTTATGCATATGTGTGTGTGTGTGTCTGTGTGTGTGTTGGTGCTCTGTGAAGGAGGTGAAAGTGAGCTGCAGTACTAAAAAACAGGGAAGCAGACAAGGAGAGGAATCGTACCTTTCCACGTCAAAGGGAAAGCAGAACTTTGGTATCGTCTGAAGGACCTCCTGAGAAACCAGAACAGAGAGAGACACACACACACCTTTTTAGAGAAACACACATCACAGGGAAAACAAATAATAACCGTGCATTTCAATATAACAATCTCTTGGGCTCCCACTAAGTGGGTGCTATCAACTGGCTGAACAAAATGAGGATTAATGTTAAATGCTGCTGATAGCGATCTGACAAAGTCTTCACATCCTGAACACCACAGCCTAAATGCACTTAATCCAAATGAATGGGCAATATAAACCACTTCATTTGGCAGAGCAGAGTGGAGAGGCTCCCTTTTTTTCAAGGTTGGGGAGGGATCCTCGATCCACAGCTTGAATAATTAGCAGTTAATAAGTTCATCGATTATTGGGTGCCAAAGGGAGATGAAAAGATGAAGGAGGAGAGAAAAAGAAAGAGATAAAGAGAGAGAAAGAAAGAGAGGTGGAGAGAGAGGGGACAAACAACACCAAGGCTACGGTGGCAGATTGTAGTGACAATGGGCTAAGCAGCTCTGAGGGGTTAAGAGGTAGGAGGGGGGTACAAGCCTTCAGGGCTTTACCTCCCAACACCTCCCTTGTGGGCTGGGGGAGTGTGGGAGGGTGAGGGTCTGCATGTTCTTGAAGATAGGAAGAAGGGTGGGGGCACCTTTCCACCAGCAGCATATGGATTTAGACAGGGAGCAGGAACAGAGTGGAGCACCATATGGGTGAGCCACTCCGGACCAGCCGCGCAGCCACAGAGCACCAAGTCCCTGCTCCGTCTCTCGCTCTGCTCTGTCTCTCCTCGTCCCTCTGGCTGCTAACCTGGCCCAGAGTGGGCGCCGAGCACCGGGTCCTTTTCGCCGTCTGTCTTTTTTGCTACCTCTCTCTCAGCTCTGGCCAGGCTCTGCCAACCCCACAGACTAATCCTGGGGACCGGGTTAGCTGTCTGCTTTGCTCTGGCCTCTCTCTCTCTCTTTCTTTCTCTTGGTGTGCCTGCCAAGCTCAGCCACTGAACCCAAGGTCTGTCTCTTCTTTGGGACTGGAGTTGTCCGATATATCTTTCTGCATCTCTTTCTGCCTCCACCAGAGACTGATCTGGACGACAGGTTGGGTGTCTTTCTGCTGCTGCTACCTACTGTTGCTAAGACCTCGCTGTGGGAGCAGTCACCGACACCTCCCACACACACACACACACACACACACACACACACACACATACACCCGTACCCCCAGCCACCCCCTCCTTATCAAAACTTAAAGCTGTCACCCCAGAACAACACAGCCATCGCCACAGACAAGCAAGCAACAATGAGCTGAGACAGAAGGGGGGATCAATGTGTGTGTGTGTGTTATGTGTATTTGTGCATTTGAGTTGCATGATATATGCAAGTGCCTGCCTGCTTCAAGGACTTTGTGCATTCAATGTGAGAGGGTGGTTAAACGTGTATTTGTATGTGTTTGTGTTTGTTTGTGTGAGTGTGTGGGTGGCTAGGTTTGACTTGGCTATATGTTTATGTGTGTGCATGTGCCCACATATAGAGCATTGGGGGTGGGGGGCAAGGAGGCGGGGGTGGGGGGGGTGGGGGTGGTGAGGGTTTGTGTGCAGCAGGGTGGGTGAGAAGTGGTTGTTTTTACTTATCAGAATCTGTGATAAAATTGAGAACTCAACAAAGACAGAGGGCTCGGTGGCAGAGGAGGTCTCCGTTTTTGCTGTGGGAGTGTGTATGTGTGTGTGTGTGCAGGCGTGTGGGTTTGCATGTGTGTGACTGTGTCTTGGCGTGTGCGGCTGTAAAACTGTCACACACATCTGAGCTGCCATCCCTGTATGCGTTTGCTACTATTATTAACCACTATGTACGCACACCAATATGTTCCAGAGAGCCCTCCCTGGCGCACTGCATATAGGCACACAAACGCATAAACAGACACACACACAGGCACGTGCACACACACACACACACACAGACGCATACAGGCAGTCGCTTTCCCTGCAAATAAAAACATTTGACTTGCCAGATTTGAGAGTTGTCACAGCCCCGCCCACATCAGTTGTCTGTGCTTGAGTGACAGTCTCGGGGCTGTAGAGACTCAGATCTCATACAGGACCAGGGGGAAGTCATGTCTTTGTATGTGTGTATAATGTGACATAGAAACAACAGACATGTTTTATATAAATATATACATATATATTATATATATAAATATACGTGTGTGTGTCAGTCTTTGTACCTCCCCATACAAAACAGTTTAAAGACATTTTTAAATTGCTGTCTTTAGCCATTAAATAGACTAGACAGCTGTTTCTGAAAGAAAGATTTTCTTTCCTCTCAATGTACCAATGTATAGCAATATATTTTAGAGCTGCATCTTATCGAATCATTATCAAATAAGCTGTGGATTAATTCCTAAATACATATTTTTGGTTTAAAAAAAAAAAGAGAAAAAAAAAATCCTTAAGAGGCCATGGTAATGTCTTAAAACTCAACAAAATATACAGATAATCAGTTTTCAATTATATAAAGCAGAGAACAAAAACATTCATTCTTTCATTTGGGATACTATTTGCTTGAAAAACTTTCTGTCGATAGACTTAACTGATTAATAGACAGATAGGTTGACCTCTAATATATTTATGTCAACACTAGTGCAATGTCTTCTTAAACCGCATCTGTTCAGAGCAGAGTGTTTGCTTGGCCTCTGGTGTTGCTGCTTGCAGCTTTCTTGAGAACCGCTCATCCAAACAACTCCATACTCAACACTGCACTTGCTTGGGTCTTGTTGTGAAGTTGATTGGATGGATGATTATCAAGGTATTTGGAGGACTGACAGACAGGGATTCCTTCTATTTGTCGCTAGATGACAGCTACTCTTCTGATGATGGGATGGAGCCTGATTATCTCATCACTTGATGTCTATCTAAATATATCTTTAATTTAACATATTTTATATATAAAATACAATGTGAAATACTATAACATGAACTTTGTTATGGCTTTGGCTGAAAATCTTGCTGGGTCTACAGAAAACCAACTGTGAAATGGAGCAACAATGTTAAAGGGTCAACTTACCCAAGTAATAAAAAACATCACTGGTACCGAACCATGCAGATAGTTTTGGTCTTCTGCTTCCACCACAATACAATAGAGCGGAAATTCATTTGTAGTGCTCACGGAGCAGTAACATTTTATTCACAGCATTTTTTTCCAGCCCACACAAATACGTTATATATCCATTTTTACTCTGGATGATCTACAGACTTCATTGTCAAAAGTTTTCATTGGGTCTGTTCCTCCGGTAGAAAGTAGTTCCATATGCAAAGAGACATGAAAATCTCAGAAACCAATATCTAAAAATGTATAAAAACATATCTCAAAACGTGGGCGAATAACTATCTGCACCGCTACACACCACTGGGGATTAGTGAGAAAATATGTTTTTTGGTAATTTGGATGAATCAGCTCTTTATACTGAGCTCAACAGTGTTTCTGTTTCAACACCCCTTTCTGTTATAACCAAGTCGGCTGCTTGTATGTGATATGCAACTTTTTTCCCCTCATATGTCATTCTGTTTTCTGTTTCCTCCATCATACCTGTATTACTGATAACTCTTTTTCGCATCTGTAGCTCTCTTTTTTGCTCTCCTCCCTCCATGGCTGGGCCCTATACCAATGGGGATATCTAAACAGGAATGGCACAAAGGGGGGTGTTCATTCTTCCACAGTTTCTTAGTACAGTAAGCCCCCCACTACACACACACACACACACACACACAGGCACACACATGCACACATGCACACACTACAAACACGTACACAGGCACAAGCACACACTCCCCCTGCTTGCCATTTTCCCAAGACAAAAGAAAAAGAGGCAGCTAATATATTTGCAGCTTTGCGAGAAGGGGGTGGAGGGTGGAGAGGTGGGAGGGATGTGGGAGGAATCTGCTGCTAGGCTGGGCTTGGCAGACACTACCGTATGTGTGTATGTGTGTGCTGTTTATCGTGAGTGGAGACAGGGGTATCACTCAGTGAGACAGAATACTCTGGATTCCCCCAGTGGACGATCCTGCTATCGCTGCACCACAACACTACAACAGCACACAGCAGCACACGGCAGCTTTTCACCGTACCCCTGCAGAATAGCACGGTACAGCGGGGAAGAGCAACAAAACTTTGCAGCGCAGGGCGACAATCTTGTTTTTCTGCTCTTAAAAAATAGGCCTAAACTTCACTTTTATTCCTGCTCTACCCTGATTCTTTGAGAAGTAATTGCGGTGGGTTAAAGTTATATACAGTGGCGGCATACAGCAGTTACTGGAGGGGTGGGGGGGGTGGATGTGACACATGACAGATAATACCCCATGGGGTAGGTCTGCCTGTCTTCGACACATATATACATGCATCTCCCCTCTTGGCCAATCACCATCACTAAAAAAGGGAAAACTCTCTTTTAAAAATCAGAACAGCGGAGGCAATGGACAGGATGATGTTAACCATTTTTTTTTTAAAGTGTGTCGGATTAAACGCTAAACTCAGCACCAGCCGTGGTTTCATTTTGGGTGTGAACTTCATGAGCAATTTTAATTTTCCCGTATGCTTGCAAATATAGACAAGAGAATTCAAAGGAGAGGATGGAAGGAGGGTATAGGGAAGATATGAAGATGGGAGTAAAAAGTGCAAAACACTGAAAATAATAAAGAAAAAGAAAAGGAGAGACAGAGGCAGCCCGAGAGAGACTGACAAGAGTGAATGTCATGGGGTAGGAGAGATTGAGAAGGTATTCGATGGATGGACACAGCAGCAGGAGGGAGGGAGGGAGGAAAAAAGGGAAGGGAGAGGGAGAGAGAGAGAGAGAGAGCAGCTCGGTTCATGCCCCTCTCCCCGTGCAGCGAGGACTCCTCCCTGGGGGGACTCGTACTTTAAGCCCCTGCCCTGCTTTATATTCCCCTGGCTACTGCAGCCAGATCAATCTAGCTAGCTACCCAGTGTAACTCAACCCAGTTCAGTGTAGCCTGCCCCCCAGAGCCCTCCATACAGGGTGTACTTTTAGGAGGAATGGAGGCTGGTGGCAGGCGAATTTGTAAATGTACCACTGGTATACCCATATTAGAAGCAGACTTTAAAAGGTCTACATCAGAGTTTTTGCATGTGTTAGCCCATTACTACAAGTCACATATACTTTACATTACTGTCGACTCTTTTCAAAGCATGTTGCGCTGTTTTAGATTTCTGAATGTGTTTTTTTTAACTGTATAATCCATCACACTGCATGTTGCGCCTGCTTTTATTTTTGGTGAAAGTTAATTTATTATTTCCCGGTAATGCAATTGTAAGTACAGACTGATTGGAAAAGCCTGTGCCACATTGCCACACAAAAATAACATAACTCAAAAATAATGCAGACAAGATGTTCACCGCGACGTATTACTTGACTCGAGTTTTTGGGAGATGTGTTTTCAAGCCACATGGAAATGAAGAGAAATCAATTAAAGACTGGGAAGGTAGTAAAAACACATTTAGACACCCAAAACAGCACGTTAAGCTGCACGTCTCCATGAGGATTCAGCTGTGAACTACACTCAGCTCTGGAGCGGCGTGTCACACATGCTCAGATAATGTGTACAAGTCATCAAAAGGACCAGGGAATCAAACCAGCTCTGAATTATTTTGCTTTTTCTACAGCATAACAAGCCTTCTCCAGCCATGTAAATAGTTTTAACTCACTGTCTGTGTACTAACATCATTAATGTCACTGCATGATACATTACAAGTGTGAGGCCCATGGTTCAAACTGGTGACCTTTAGGCTGCAAAAGGTCCGTAAGGATGATGTCACATGGTCAAATTGATTAACACTTAAGCCAAATTTTGATGCCCCATAAAAGCCTGGATGCTTCTGCCTTTCTGAGTGACTAAACTACGGCAAACTTCAAACTCACTCATGAGAGGCGCTTGAGACTGCTAACATGTATACCCTGACTTAAGATTTGCTTGTCAAACTGCTTACTTTTAGTTACTTCATACAGTAGTTGACAAACATAACAATCATACAATCTTTAAAATACCCTCTTTTCAAAATGTTTAATTACTTTGAGTTATTATCATAATCCAAGGTAACGGAAGCTCCAGATCTCTATCTCTGTGCACTGTGCGGTTGACTTCATAAATATTTCACATCAGTGTCACACCTCTAGGGACTTTTTTTTTTTTTTTTTTGCTCAAACTATACATGTATATGAGTGTGTTCCCCCAACAGCTCTGTTTGAGTCAAAAGTGTGCTTTAAGACTCTGAGGCAAAAGTTGAGACACACCAGTTCCTCTTTGAATATGTTTAATAACTGCAAGAGAACCGGTTGCACGCAGCTATCTTTTCCATATGTGTCAGACAAACAGTATAATGGAGTTTTAAGGCTACAGTGGTTTGCAGCAGGCAGGGACCCTGATTATCCAGCCAGCACTTCAACAGTGTAATGACATAGTCAGCAGGGCTACTAACACATCAGCGCTGGAAACCACAGCGTCTCCACTCACCCTTCCTTCACCTCTTCCTCCCGCATGCTCTCGTGCCCTCTTCATCACCTCCCTTCTTCCTTCCCTTCTCTCTCTCGTTCCCTCCATCCCCCACTCTCCGTCCTCTTTCACCTCCCTCCTAAACCCCCTGTCGTCATCTTGGATTCCCCCTTCCTGCATACCCCACCTTTTCCTCACCCTTACCAACACCCCTCGTCCCCCCTCTCGCCCCCCTTTTCCCAATTAGTCTGTCTGTGTGCAGCTACCAAGCCGATCTCTGCCCATCCTGCCGGTGCTGGTTCGCTCACCCAGCCCCTCTGGCGAACATGACAAAGAGAGATCCTCAGTATTCAAACAGACACACTGCTTTCAAATGCCGAATGGCAGGGTCGACCTGGGTGCAGCTTTAAGCAAAATATTCAAATTCTCAGCCTTTCTTTTTTAAGAATTTGCATGGATATGCATTCATTTGCAATGTGTAAAGGCACAAGGACAGCTGAGCCTTGGTTTTAGAGAGAGAGGGGAAAAAATAAATAATGCAGAATAAAAATGTATGATGGTATGAAACCTTGATTGGGTAGACTGGTGGATTAAATCTAGGTTCAAAACAGAAAGACGAAAAATATAAAGTCACAAACAAATGACATTTTTAGTAACCGTGTAACTAATGAACTGATGCCCACTGTCAGTGGTATTACTAGGAAATGGGAGTGAGCTAGTCTGTGATCTAATACACTGTAAACGACTAACTTCCTGAACAACTTCCTGTTTCTTCAGTGATCTTCAAACTGCATCAGATACCAAAAGGTTACTGGATGTGATGTTATAATGAGTAAGAGAGACAGTGAGAAAGAGACAGAGGAACACAGGAGTGAAGATATCAAGGCAGAAGGAAAGAGAAAAAAAAGAGGGTGAGAGAGAAGAGGTAAGCTGGGGAAATGTAAATGTTTAATGCCTTAATAGATCTTTTGAAAACATAAATAAAACATTAACATTGTAAATCGTAAAGAAAAGGTAGCATTGGTGATGACACAATGCATATTTTTTTTTCCTCTCAGGCAAACAAAAATAAGGAGCTCAATCATATTTATCCATTTGTTGATTTTTCTATCTCACATTCTAACACCTGTTCACATTCAAATTGATGTGAAATCAATGTGACTTAACCAATAAGTGTGGAAAAGGCACAACACATTAATCTACTGTCACGTAAGAGACTACAGCATTATTAATCCAATGCTTCACAAGGAGTAAACAATCTATATGAGCAACTTATTCCAATAGAGTTCACCAGCACACTACATCTTCCTGAATTGTTATTGGGCTTATCTGCTAAACCCAAGAAATAAATGCAGGTTGCTGGAAAGTGCTGCATGAGTCACACCTGTGTCCTGACCGGGACACTCTCTTGGATCGGACTTCTGTAGGTGACCCTGACCTACCTGTCGAGGAGGCATAAATGAAGACAATCATCTGGGGGGATCAATGTGGTCAATTCATTTTCTTCAATTAGTATGAGGTTCCTGCATGTGTGATTATAAGATGGTCGACTGTGGCTATATGCTGAAAAAGAAAGTGAACATATTTCTTTCAAATGCTCCATGGTATAATCTCAGCCAGTGAAGTATATTTAATGACATGCAAGAGCAACAGTCATCAGAGAGGATACTTAAGGCTCATCCTACTCGTGTGAGCCTACAGGTCTTTTTGGGGGGGTAGTTAAATAATTTAATAACACTGAAAATGTCACCTGATGCAGATAGAGTGAAACTCAAAGATGGAGAGTAAGAAAAACAACAAGACAAAGGAAAAGACAGAAAGTGACTGAGAAGGACAGGGAAGATGGCAGAGAAGCTAGATGTAGAGTTAGAGACACTATTCTGTAGGAATAGAAAAAGAATCCACGCAACAGTGAGGAGAGGAGAAGAACAATGGGCAGAGGCACAGCCTCCTCTGGCCGCAGCAGACCTCAGACCCTGCAGAGATTTCTTTCATTAGGCTTTAATAGTATGCTGCCGGCTTGCCATTCTGACCTGCACTCTGTGCCAGTAATAAGAACGGCCTTCAAAGCCGGACCAAAGCAACAGAGCTGCTTGAGAGGGGGAAGGTGGAGGGGACTGGGGGGGTTATGGAGAGGGGTGGAGGGGCACATGAGCTGATGAGGTGCACTTTCAAATTGACACGGGGGCGTTACATTTTCACATTCTTGCTCTGCCCAGGCTGATAGGAGAGGGAAATGGGGGAAACAGGGAGTTTTGTCTCTCCGGATTTTTTTTTTTTTTTTATCCCCTCCCTCCATTCGCAGTGATCCCTCTGCTGCACACTGCCTGTGTTAAGGGAGGTTATTTTGGTTAACAACAGTCCTGTGTTACCAGAGTTCTTCTCCAGGAGGTGTTGAAGGTGGCAGATTGATCTTCTGGCCTCCTCTAGCACTTGCCAACACCTGACAGATATATATGTGTTCTTATATTCATATGTGTATGCACCACCTCTATGGCAAGAAGAAACCCTGTTCTCTGAAAATATTTGTCATTACCAGCTTTGCACTCCTGGACCCTTAAGGACATCACAGATACCTATAGCAAGGACAAAATAAAGGCTTTAGTTTGGCTCTCCTGTGAAACCGCGACAGCACAAATTTCCATCAGCCTCAACACCTTGCACCACCTTCTTGAACGAAAATATTTCTAGAAAATTAGCAACCCAGAAGCCATTGCGTTTACCCTCAGAGTTGTCCTTGCTCAAGTTCATAAGGGTAACAAAAACGTTGCTTGGATTCCTTATTCTTCCTCCTCTTTAGGCTATATTGCATATATGGGATGAATTAAATCATTTGGGTTAACAAGAGGGATGGCAGCCCCTTAACCCCCCACTGTCCAGCCCCAAACTCATCCGCGTCCATCAGCTGTTAATGAGTCACCTCCATATAACAACATTCCACTGGGGTAGTATACATGGCATTGTATTGCACTCATTTATTTCCTGCTTTGCTTTTTCCACAATGGATGTATTTATGTTATGGGGTGAGGGGGCATATTGCTCGGAGAATAAGAATGTGGCGTCAACAATAACAGTGTGCATTATTCCAGTGCTAATAACCTGTCCTGCTGATGTCCTTTCTACATATCACAGATGGGCTCAGACAGGGGAGAGCGGCAGTATTATGCCTCTGCAGAGATCTTCCACTGAATACATTACCATGTGATAGGGGGAGATGTCTCACTCCCTAACACACACACTCACGTGCACTCACACGCACACACAAAGACGAACACACACAGTTGTAGCATTGGGCCAAGAGAGCTGCATATGCCCCAAACATACAAGCATGGGCTTCATTAATGACGTGCCAGGAGGAGGGAGAGGGATAGAGAGAGAGAGCGTGTGTGTGTGCGTGTGTGTGTGTGCGCACCAAGCAGCCAGGGGGGGGATTTCCTTCTTTAAGCTTTCAGCTCCCACTGGGCTTAACTCGACTGTATGAACCCTGATGTGGGCCTGCCTCTAACACATGGCATCACACACTTGCACACACATATGCCCTCTCTCTCTCTCTCTCACACACACACACACACACACAAATGTATACATTGAAGCTCAGCAGGAGAGCAGCAATACAACACTGGCTCCTAAACATTTGGCTGAGGACGTCTTATTGACAGATGTACATGGAATCTAGCGGAGAGGGTCAGGTCATCACTGTACCCTCCTCTTCCTCCTCCTTCTTTTTCTTCTTCCCCTCCCTCTCTCTCCCTTCACACAACACCGCATTTGTTCTGCCATTGCCTCTATCTCTGTCACTGACTGGTGGCTGCTGGCTGTGCCAAGTATCGGGTAGTGAAGTAAAGGAAAAATGCATGCCAATTAAGGCACATCGTTATATATGTGATAGCTCTGTTGGCAACAGCAGCATGTGGTTGGGGTAAGGCTGGCATCTGATGCCGTAAATATGAGTTTCGTGGTTGACAGGGACAACCTGTTTCCAAGCGCAGATGAACTCTTTCTTCCTCTGTGACAGCAACTACAATACTGAGGGAGTTTGGCAGCGTTCAAAAACCAAACATTTTGGAGAAAATGCATTACACGAGGCCGGTTTGCACGTCAAACCCAACGCGGAGCTCTGATGAACGGATCAAGAAACTCAAGATCTCATTATGAAACAAAACAAGGTGGAACAATGCTTTACCACATGTCTAACAATCTCCCTGTTCCCTAATCTAAAATCTCTGTTCCCCTCCTGTGGCCCTGTGTGCAAAAGTAGTTTCAAGCAGACCACAACGGTAGTTACATACATACAGTACATACAGTTACTACATACAAAATCTACATACTACATACAAAATCTGATAACCAAGTAGTGATTTTTATCTGCAGAACAGTCGTCCGGACCCCACCGCACTGTACTGTACGAACACCAGTCAAAGTTGTATAAAACACAGTGCCTACATACATCTGTAGCTGCATCCACTGCCGTCCACATGCAGCTTGGGAGACGAAAGCAGCCAACAGCTCTTAACTCTGCCATAACACATCGCCGCTTTCTTTTGGCCAGTCACTGGTGATGCTGGCGAGATGTGAGCAGCGGGGCGTAAAAACACTTCCCCTGCTCTACTCTTCTTCCCTCTCCGCCACCCTAAGTCTCCCAGGAAGCCAGCCCAGAGGTCAGCGCAATCAGGACCCATGAGCAACAAAGGGCCCTAGTTAGGCGTCCGGCTCAGTGCCCGAGCCAAAGGCCAGCTTAGCGGGGCGAGACTGTCCATTAGGCAGGACCCTGGAACACCCGGGGGATCTGAGGTGAAAGGGGTTAGAAAGGAGAATAAAAACACTATCAACCCAGACACATACACACACGCATTCTCAAAGACATACCCAGATCATATGAGGCCTTGTTTGACATTGCTGTCAGGGTGCAGTGAAGGGGAAAGACGAGACCCTGTGACACGCTGAGACATCACACAAATACATGCACGCACACACTTAGGCCTATACCTCTCCACGCACACACAAAAAACACACAAACACAAAAAAAGGAAGGAATTTCCATCTTTTTCATCTCAGTTTCCCCACACGTTGTGCCTTGCTGTTACGGCTTCACAAAAACTGGCTGTAGCGGCACCAAAAAGAGCTGACAAAATGTGCTCATGCTCAACAGCTCGCCACAAAACAACTTCTGTATTCCGTCTTTCTGGAGGATAGGCGGGGAAGTTGGCGTTGTCCCTGTAAAAAGGCTGTGGTCTGACGGAGGCGCTGTACTTTTCTCTCCAGCATCATCTCCTCCACCGCTATCAACCATCCAACGCATTCTTCTGCCAACTGCACTCAGCCGACACAAACTTTACCGTGTGGTGTGTTACTGTGTCATTGTGGTGGTGTTTCACATCGAAACAAGTCTGCTTCTCACAACCTTATCATTGGAGCGAGGACAACATTTTATGTTGGATTTGTAAACCTTGAGGCCATGTATGCTTCACATAAAAAATAAATAAATAAAATTTAATGTACATTTTTGGACTCCTGCAAACACAACATTCAATAACTTTCATGCTAGCAACTCCACTATCCGCTTTTCACGGTCCTCCATCATTTTCTTTTTCATTTTGTCATTCCACACACCTCTCACCTTGCCTTCATCTTTCTCCCTCCTTATCCCTCCAATTTCATGACCTCTTCACCTCCTTCCAACTCTCCCCATTGCCATTTTTTTAGTCATAAGTCTCCTTTTAAACTCATCTATTTCCATTTCTCCACCTATTATTTTTTTCTTACATCCTCTCCTGTATGACTTACTTTTCTATATCACTCCGTCCTTTGGGTGCGATACAATTTTTCAACTGGGAGCCACATATCATCGTCTTCAAGTTAGCGTCTCTGGCCCTCTGCTACCAAACCTCCACACCCACCTCGACTCTTCAACCACCGCTCTCACCCGCTATCTCTTCCTCTCCTCAGCGTCAACACTCAGCTCCCTCAGGGCTGGAGCCACAAATCACGTCCACCAACTCCACTCCTTTTACCTCAGACCACTGCAACCTCGCCCACCCCATCGAACTCTTTCCCAATGAGCCCCCTTCCAGCCTCCCCCACCCAGGGCTCATGGCCACCAATCACACATGTCAGGCAGCCTGTCCTGATGGAGCACAGTGTCAGAGCAACACTCAGAGTTGCAGAGGTTTGAAGCCTCGAGAGACCCGCTGCCTCTCCTCTTCCCTCGCACTTTGTCTGTCCCTCCCTCTCTCCCTGTCTGGCTGATGACACAGTGAGCTTCTGAACAGAGATGGATATATAGGACTACGTGAACAGAAAATAAGTCAAGTCTGAAGTCATAACATCTTCCAAAACTTCACGGTGGTTAAAATTGAATGGGCACAAAAGGGGGAAAAGGGGGGGGTACATTTCAGAAGCAGGTTCATAAAAGGGAGAGAAACAAAATCATCCCAGAAACTATTTAAAACTGTTAAAAACACACAGCCACAGGTAGACTGATCAGTACTTTTTGTAGTCTGTTGCTATACTTGTCTAATTGCCATATCTAATTTGCCAAAAGCCGAGGACATGTAATTAAGTCGAGGCTCTGGCCGCTCTGCTCTACAGTGAAGTGTCACACAAGGAAATATTTTTACAATCTAAAAAACACCTGCTGTAAACATCAGGTATTGGTGTCAGTCCAACTGAACCACAAGGCAAGAGCTTTTTTCTAGGCTCCTTGTCTTGCACCAAATTAGAACAATTATGCAAGAAAATCTCATCAATTGTCGACACAGCAAAGATACCACTTACTCCACTCGAGCTAATTAGTGCAAAAAAGGCAATGTAGCGTCAATACACGATATGTTTCAAATAAGGTCGGTGACTCAGTTTTTCTCAAGTGGGAAAACTACTTCTTTGCTCCAGCGACTGCTCTCTTCACCACCTACATGTTCCAAATGCAACAAGCTTATAAAGACAGCCTTCTGGGAAATGTAGGAAGTCGCAAGAAAATTACTCATGTAGAGGGGAAAAGTACATTACTACATTTTTCACAACACAAGTCTTGGTGTGCAATAAATACAGCAGATTGATTATACATTGCTATGTATAAGTTCATATCAAAGCAGAGACATTTCCTTTTAGCATCGAATCACACCTACTGTAGCCTTGGCATAAATGAAAAACAGCATGTTATATGGTCAACTCCATGCAGTATGCAGCGGGTGAGATCAAAGGTTCCCCATTAAAATGTGTGGAATGGCCACAGAGAGTTAAAATCAACTTCACTTCACAGCTGAGAGAAGGCCTTGCAGTAATATCTATTCATAATTCAATATTTCCTTTATTTCTCACTGGATATTATGCTGCAACCAGGCTGGCAGGAAAAAAAGCGGTTTATGTATAATTTGTAATTTCCTGCAACATCGTTTTGAGGGGATATATGAGCTGAGCTGTTTGGAAACAACAAGGTTGATGAACGGGCAAGGAGAGAGAGATATGGTGGGCCAGAAGGGATGGAGCGCTACTGCAAAAATGAAAAAAAAGAACGAAAGGTGGACATAAAGTAGGTAATGAAGATGGAAAAATAAAAAGACAGGACTGAAAGAGTGGAAAATAGGGAAAAGACAAACAGGAGCACCAAGAGGTCGAACCAGAATGATGCATAACGCTGATATGCCAAGAAAGCAAAGACATCTCTGTGTATGCATGTGAGTGCCTGTAAACTGGGAAAAGCTACATCTAAACTGCAAGGAAGGAGTGCAAGAAAGCACCGTAGACAGAGATCGAGAGGTCGAGTGTTACTACAAGATGACATGTAACCAGCTAAAGCCAGCATTTGGAACTCGTTTTTTTATTTGCAGCTATAAAAGATCTTCAAGTGGTAGATATCACTTTCACACAAACCTTTTAGGGTATATCTCTAAAACTTTAAGGGAAACACAAAGAAATCAGTACTAAAACCCAGTATCCTTGACATTTAATGTGCCACTTTCTCTCTCTCAACAAAAAGCTATAAATGTGCAGACAAAACCCATTTGTGGCCATGATTGACCAGCACTGATCCATGGGCCACACTTAATATTTTATTATATAGATATATAGATATTTCTGCTTAAGGGTTAAACCTTCTCACACCTTCTCATGTATTATATATAATTAGTTTTTGGTCACCAAGGTGACACTCTAGTATATTTTTCCTATAATGCCTTTGTTACTTTCTCCATTATAAGCATCTATGAATATCTGACAAAAATGGCAGACAAATTAGTATCTAGTCAGTTCAAATGACAAGACACAAATTCTCAAAAATAACAAACTTCCAGTAAGGATGATGGGTAGAAAATAGACTTGATCAGTGAGAGTGACACCTTATCTAAAAGAGTCTATATTTCTCAAGCGTTCGACTAAATGATTAATGATTTACATTAGACTTGAGTACTCATTTGTTTGACGATAGGAGTCCAAATGGGCTGACAGCTGTGAGACAAATGCATAGAAATGACAAAGAGAGATATATGTAATTTAGAAAATAATACTGAATAAATAATATTAAATTCATCAAATAGTATTAATTATTTAATTAAACTCTTATCAAATAAAAGGGAAGTGTTGGAGCCTGTCAACCTTAAAAATATGTTTTTGCTTGTAATGTTGTTAAAGGAAGCCCCGTAATTCGCAGAAGTTGTATCCGTGTGGGTAACTTACCATTTTTAAATAGTGTGGAGCTGCTCTCAGTCTCTATAAGATTTCAAATGGCTGACTGTTAGCGAGTGTTTATCATATTATCCTCTGTTCTCCACAGAGGTGGAGTGGGCCTTCTATACACCACACTGCGGTTAGCTAGAATTAACTGGCTGTGTACTGTGTGTGTGTGTGTGTGAGTGTGTGTGTGTGTGTGAGTGTGTGTGTGTGTGTGTGTGTGTCTGTCTGTCTGCTGTGTTTTTTCCACAACTTTGGGATGAGATCTGAGAGGAAACGGACAGATTTCCATCTGTCTGCTTCATTTGCAAAAAAAAGCCCTTCTTGCGATTCAAATATATGCTTTAGCCACCTCTCTCTTGCCCTCCCTCTCTCTCTCTTCAATCTCTCCCTCTCTATCCAAGTGGCATCTGTGGATGACCAGGGCATCAAGAGTCTCAGGGGCTGAGGGAGGAATAAGGGGAGCAGGAGGCAAAAAGAAAAACAGAGGACAGAGAGAAAGAGAGAGAGAAAGCGGGAGCAAGCGCCTCTCACTTCACATTTCCCCAGCACCACCCCGGCGTGCCAGCCAGCCTGCAGTCTGTTCTCCCTTTGAGCTTTCTATTCTACCACAGCACAGAAAAAAAAAATCAATTCATATTTCCATAATCCACACTCCTGTCTGTCTACATGTCTTTGCCTCTCCCCCTCCTTCCTTTTCTCCCTCTTTCTGTCTCCTCTCTCTCTCCCTTGTCCCCTGGGGTAGACTAACCCCTCCACCCCGATCCTACGGCCTACAAATGTCATTACGCTGAGCAACAATAACGGCCTAAACAAAAGGGGGCCTTGCTCTGAGCTCTGAGCCCCTCAGTGGAGACTGTTGGCTGCTGCTGCCATATGCTGGCCAGCTCGGGCCACAGAAAGAGACAGAGACTGTGGCTAAAGAGGACTCCAGCCTTCAGCCCCACAAAGGAGGAAAGGAGCCCTAATCCTGGTAATGAGGCCCGTGAATACAGCCTTTATGTATACAGGGGAAAGGGCCAATCCCTCTGTACACAGCATGCTAACTAGCCGTCTTAAGGGCCATCTTATCCACACAAACGATCTGGTGGACAACAGAATGAAAGAAAAGTAATGTTGCGGGGTGGTGGTGTTGGTGGTGGGGTTTAAAAACAGAGACATGTTGGAGAAGAGGGATGAGACAGGCGCATGTCAACACATACACTATGTTTACACTACGTCCCCCCCCCCCAAATCTCTTTTGAATTTGGCTGCTCTTTTTTTTTTTTCCTTTTCTCCTCACTTTCATTTCCTGTGCCTCGCTCCGTTAGTGTGTAATTTCTTGCTCACACTCTCGTTCCCTCACTCCCTCTACCTCTTACTCTGATAGCACGCTCTGGTTCTTGTGGGGCAGGCAGACATTGCCTGAAGCATCTTTCTACAAGCCCGTTTATTCCTCAAAGTGGATCAGAGAGGCAGGAGAGCTGTTTAAACTCACACTGGCTTGGCTGCTGTGTTGAGAGATAGTTAGCCTACGCACATATTGTTGTCTTTTCTCTCTAGATTTTTTTTTCTTCCCTTCCATTTTTCGCCTCGGTCCACTGAGGGGCCGGTGCAGTCATCTGTCCAGTGATTTGCTCCAGGATCTGTTTTGTGCTGTGGCCACTTTTTTGAACAATGTGTTACGTGTCTTGTGTTTTTTTTTTTTTGTTTTTGTTTCTTTGTTTTTACTGTCAAATCTCTGTCTTCTGCTATTCGCAGACTAACTGATGGTGGGCACAATAAAAAAAATAATAAATCACACACAAACTGCCCGAGAGGCCACAGCAGCAGTCATCACAAGTTGGAGCAACAACAGGAGACTGCAACCTAATCTACTTACAGAGGGATGTGCACGACATAGAGATTAATACACATATTATTACAGGCTGTGTATTCGTCTTGATCAAGTTGGATGTAGACTGTTGTTCTTTGAAGGTGAAGCCAGAGAGAAATAACCAAGACACCCTGCTGAGGTGGTGCATTTTTCTAAGGGCAAAGAGCAAAGCTTTTAAATAAAAGAGATAGTAAATCAGTTTAAATTATTCCAAAGATTTTTATTTTTTTTTTGCATATGTGTGTGCATGTGTGTGTGTGTGTGTGTGTGCGTGTGTGTGTGTAAAAGCGCACACTGTCCCCTTGAGACAGCTGATGAGATTTATGATTGGCTTAAAGGGTAATTTGGGTTTATGACAACTGGGTTTTGTAGTTTTGGTCATCATTTCTATCAGTAAAAAAAAAAATAACATTGAGCTCACCTAGTTAATTGTTGTGACATCACAAAAAAAGAAGTCAGATGGGGCAAGCAACATTCAGTTTAAAAGCATTTTGACAGACCGGTTAAACGGGCCCACAGGACAGCCAAGGAAAAATAACAGTCATGCACAAATCAAACTTTTCTCCTGAAAGTACCTTTGATACGTACAACTCAGGGTATCAACCAAATCCAGATACTGATTTCTCCCTTTTTCCTTAATGTAAGATCTGTTTACAGCGATGTGTGGGGCTTAATGGAATCATTTTAATGTAGGACGGTAACATCCAGGTCCAGGGACTGCTTAAGTGCTAAAAACTGAGTTGGCAGACTGTCATGACTGAATAAATCTTACTGATAGCAGAGACGCTGAATCTTATTTTATTAGCAAATAAACTGTATTTAATGTGGCTCACATGATCACTGCCAAATGTGCTTAATAGGGTCAGTATTGGCCTTGACTAGACTGAAGCTGTGCATCCCTGGTGAAAGAGAGGGTGAACTGTAAAATATTACCCAAACTGTATGTTGTAAACTATAAATCAACAGACTTCCTGCTTAAGCTTTGAGCTATTGTACTTAACATAACTGTGCGCACACACACATGCAAGTTGTGCAGTAAGGGAGTACAGCAGACATTTGGTTAGACTTCCTTTCAGTTTTATCTCTATTAAGTGGTTTAGATAATCTGTCCTGTTGAAACTGTTGATTTGCTTACAGCCTGTGATATAAAGTCTGCTTGTCTTTCTTGCCCTGTCACATTTTGTTGTCAAAATGTTTCCATGTTGCCGGATCTCAGCTACTTCTGAGTGTAATTATGATCAGTAGAAACCACAAAGATACAAAATTAGACGCAGATTGTGCCAAATGATAATGTACTGGTATCATTCTTTTCACCGTGTCTGGTGAAATGTGATTCTTCAACAATACAGACCAGTGGGTGATACTGAGGTGTGTATTGAGATTGAAAATGAACCCAATAATGGTGTAAATGTGAAACAATAGGAAGCAGACACAGTAGCACAATGAGAGGGAAAGCAAGAGATACAAACAGAGAGAGAGAGAGAAAACAGAAAACAGAGGTGTGCATTCCTGTCACGGTTGCATGATAATTACTGATTCGTCAGTTATTGAAGACCTGCTCACTGCTTTTCATTACCAGCAACAGACGTACAAATGAGACAGAGGAGGAGGAGAAGGAGGAAGGAGGAGGAGGAGAGAGAGAGGAGGAGGAAGGAAGCACTGATAGGGATGAGGAGTAGAGCGGTGGTGGTGGTGGTGATAGGTGCTGGGGGAGGCTACCACAGGATGGCAGGGTGAGTGAGGGCATTAGGCAAGGAAGGGAGACGGGAGAGGAGAAGGAAGAGGAGGTAGAGGTTGTCTGCAACAGTGAACGAGTAAGAGAGAGAGAGAGATTTGATTTGGGGAGAGAGAGAGATAGAGAGAGAGAGGAATGAAAAAGCAGAGTGTGTTCCAACCTGGTCTGTGTGGTCCTGGGGGAAGCTCCACAGCACGGTTGGATCTAGAGGTAATTGACAGACAGCATTAATCAGCGGGTGAGAAACACACCGTCTTCGCTAGCTGCCTCAGAACACATACATATTAATGAGAGGGGTGGGGGCAAGGGTGGCTGCTGCATGAGTCTGTGCACGCACGCACACACACACACACACACACACACGGGGCTCTCACACTTATATACTGCTACACACACACACACAGAGCAAGCGCACAGTGAAAGACAAGAGAGAGAGAGTCTAGGCAGTATGTGCTGTAAATATGCTAATCTATATTCTCAGTGTAGATATGATAGCTTATATTATACACCAAATCATGCACATTTAAGAAAGTCATATCAACACATACCCTAGTTCATTTGCTTAATTATTCCTACATTGATACAAGCCTGGCTGTTTGCTGGAGGGATGTCAAACCTGAGCTAAAAGGTTGATCATTATAGCAGGGATTTTTTTTTTGTTTTCCTTTTTAAATTCAGTAAATAACATTAGTGTTGAGAGATCAGGAAACTAACCAATTGTGATGCTGTCGATTCACAGTTAAGTCAGTCATTGAGTGCACAGACAGAACTTTAAGCTCATCAGCCTAAATAAGAAATATTAAGATAAAACATTTTGCTTTGGTAAGAAGTGATGGACATTTCTTATTCTTTTTGACATTTTACATGCTAACTGATTAATCAAATGGAACTGAAACAAGGGGAAAAAATGGTTCATCAACAGTAAAATAACCATTAGTTGCAGTCCTACACAACCTCGATGTTCATTCTTGTTTAAAGAGAAAGCCTTAAAGACATTCAGGATTTACATAGAACAGCTTAGCAATATTTCACATGAGCAATAAAAGACAAATACTTCAACATTATTCTCTCAGTACCGAGTTTGATATCACAGCAATAAAGATAGACATTGTTAATCAAAGATGGTGTTGGCAAATTGACACAGGACAAACATACCAAACTGCACAAAATAACCACTTCATTTCCCTTTATAAGCTGCCAGTGACTGTTGTTGCCTTCGTGTCACACATGCAACATGTTTGCAGGTCTCTTTAAGCTAACCTCCAAACTGAAACGTGAGCCTTGCTTCTCACGGGCTTATACCATGCATTTGAAAGGAAGCAGCCATAGCCTGGACACGGGGGGCTCTGGTAAACACGGTTTCCACAGCTCCAAGGTCACCCCGTGACCTCAGCAGGCACAGCGAGGGCTTGAGGAGACGAGCACTCACATGCCAGGTTCACCATCATGGACATACAAAAGGCCTACAGGCTCATCAACACACTCCCCCCACCTCTGCCCCAACAAAACTCGCCCGGAAAAAAGTGAATCTGGGAGCATCAAACCTTTTGATAACATAAATATATCAGTCACAAAAAAATAAATAAGGGTGAGTTCAACAGGTATAAACAATGAGGTTAACGAAGTCAATTATATGATGTATGAGCATTTTAACAAGGTTATATTTGAGTCTGATCCTGCCCTGCACATGTGCCCACGAAAAGATTAATGTAGACATTTATGAAGCCGGAGGAGATGACCACCACTTTAGTAAAGAGGAAACGCAGTAACACACAATGCGGAGTAGCTTCATGGCTAACACACCAGGCTGGCTGAGAGTGAGAGAGAGCCACACAATGGACAAACGGATGACAGGACGCAGCAGAATCCATCATGCCTTACATAATCCTATTGGATAATTTCATGGGCCCCATCTTGAAAAGAGCAACACAGAAAGGGGAAAAAAAAAGGGCAGCGGAGCTCAAAGCTCTACACTCCAACTCCAATAGCCCCCCCTCCCCCAACCTATGATCTGCCACAGTTAGGGCTATTTTATGCTGATTTACTGGGTGAGAGGATGGGAACTGCTGCTGGTGTGTGATACAGGACAGAGGAAAAGGGACAGGAGTTACAGAAGAAAAAAGGGCTAGGGGGAGTGTAATGTTTGGAGCTTTTGGCAGCCCTGCCTACTTTGTGCAGTGATTAGCCAGGTGTGTATAGGTATGAAAATACAGGGGAAGGTTTGACAGTACAGACAGGAGAAGTGCGACTGATAGCAGCTGCAACAGAACAGACTTTTTTTCACATTTTGACTTGCAGGAAAAGCACATGTGAAGGCAATTATCAATGACAGCTTAAGTCCATCAAGTGTTCCAGTAAACCAGGACAGTGAGCTGGCATGAACAACACCCGAGAACTGGGACACCTAGGTGGGGTGCAGTCATTTTTAATGTTATCGATAACACCCATGCTTTCCCTGCAATGACAGGCCAAAACGTCTGCTGTTCGACACACAGCAGAAACTACAGGTAGTATGTAAGTATATGGCTGTGTGTTTTCCATAAATGCAATCGTTTGTTTTTGTAGACTTCAATTTATCTCTTGCACCAACGATTACAACGCCAAGCTTTTAAAATCCCCATATGAATAGTTTAATGCCCCACATTTACGAGTGGCCGCTCTAATAAAGTATTTACCACTTGTGCAGCGAGCAATAGAAAAATAATAGATGACAGTCTACTCCATTATCCCAAAAGTTGTTAATCAATCATTTACTGGTTAAACTGAGGATATGCTGCTAGATTAGGTTTCATATTTCTATAAACTGAATACTTAACGGTTAGTAAAACAATTTTCAAAAGTAGCTCTATGAGAAAGAGCAGACAGATATAACATTATGTCACATGACCAGATGAACTTCAAATAAGTACTCCTTTTTCCAAAACATCTTGCACGCGTGGACTCTGGTATGTTTCATTCAGTGTGGAGTCGTGCAGAGGGAGGGGTGGCGTGGAGCTAACGAGAGGCTTGAATACAGCACAGGAGGCACAAAACGGTGAGCTGTAACAACAAGCAGAAATACTTTTCTCGTACGGCCAAGGACATGTGGGAACTTCAGAGCACTACCAAACACCTTCCTTTATCATTCATACCTCCTCTTTCCTCTCCTGCATCCCGTGTGCACTATCCTACAGGCTCTTATTCTTTCTGTTCTGCTCCACCTCCACATCTTTCTGCCAATCATTTTGCCTCTTTCTTCTCTTTTCCACTGTTTTTTCTTTTACATATTCTATGACATATATTATTCCCCCCCCCCATTTCTGCCTTGCTTCCAGTCCTCCTTCTCGCCTCTCTCTCTTTCCATTTCCTTTGCTCGCCTCTTCTTCTTGTTGTTTTTTTTTTCCCCCCCTATTTCTTCCACAACCTTTCTTTCTCTTCCTCCCACCCTCCCCTACAGCTCTCTGTCCTCTTCACTCCTGCGCCCCCTTTCTCTATTTTTCTCACTCTCTTACGTTCGCACACCCCTCCCTTCGGACGTGCTGGGCGTGTGGTGGACGCAAGAGGGGGGCCTGAAGGGGGTTAAGGCTGAAAGTTGAAGGTTACGGAGGTGAAGAGGCCCCCTGCTGCTCCGCCAGGGGACACAAATGTCACCATGACAGATCCTGCACCGGTTAATCCACCCTCCCCATCTTCAAAAACACACACACACACACACACACAAGCTCCAAAAATATGATGACAATACATTTCTGAGTACAGAAATACCAATGTGAAGCCTGTACTAAACCATTTTCTTTTCAGCACATAAAAAAATATTTGAGGTGCAAATGACATGCTCGTAATTTTCTCTTGTTTAAATGTCATCAAAAATTTTCATTACTTGATTTGCAAGGCAGGGATTCTGGACAGCCACAAATTTCTGTCTGCAGCCTCTGCGGATTTGGTTCTTGCATTTTTCAAAAAAACACAGGCCGTGGGTTTTACAAGCGCGTTGTGTAAAGACTTTGGCTTGCTCACAAGGTCATAAAACACTTTTTGCATGCAACAGACAATGGTAGCTGTCAGATACAATGCAAAATGACAAAGTTAGAGCCACAGGCGGGTTCTGGAGGACACCAGCACAAAACACAAAACACACACGCAAACACACACACACACCTCAACAAAGGGTAGAAACAGTCCGCACCTTGTGCCTTATAAGAAAACAGACAAATGCCAACACGCAACGACTTCATTGCAGCTTCTGCTATTTGACTGGACTAATTATTGCTGAGGTTAATCAACCACTTCCTGCTCTTTCATACACCCGCCGGTACCGCCTGCTACCTGTTTGTCCACACACCTGTCTTTCAACCCATGCTCTGTCAGCACCAGCTGCATACTGTATCGAATTTGTTTGACATCAGCCTCTCAACCCGGAGCCAAAAATGCAAAAGGACACAAAATGTGTTTATTATATTTCCAGCAGTTGACAAAATCTACTGAGAGCTGTTGCAAAGAATATAAAAACAGTCTGTTTGATGTGACACCGGTGGCAGTTAGAGTGACAAGGGGAAAACAACCTATAGCATATTTCACCCCAGTGGAGCGTAAACAGATCCAGTGGGTGAGAATTGAATTGAAATCACCTATCCAGAGTTAGATTCCTCCATTCGCACCCCAGGAAATGGAGGTGGGCGAATGTGACGAGCTCGAGGAATGACCAGTGGTCCGCGTTTGCAAAGTGCACGCGACTGTGTCCGTGTACTGTACAAGCGTATGACATGTTTACAGATAGATGGCAAGCTCAGGAGTGAATATTTACTGTACATGCAGCATGTCCATTGATCTCTGAGGGCTTCAAGCGTGGCTGACCTCTAACAGTCGCGATGGGGGCAGCATGAAGGAAGCCCCTGAGCCGTGACATAGATACTGGAAAGAAGGGGGGTGGTGGTTGGTGGTGTTATAAAAAATAAATAAATAATAAATAAATAAATTCAATGTTTTGGCAATTCCTGAGACGCCTGTCTTTAAAAGGTGAGGAGTGAGCAAGTAGAAAGGAGGGTTAATAGGTGAAGGGTGCTGGGTGCTGGGAACTGAGAGCGGGGCAACAGGGAAAGAGTGGGAGGAGGAAAGATGAGGTAAGGGAAGGAGTGAATGGATTGTTGAGGAGTGGGAGGTAGACCTCTGCCTCTCTCAACTGACACCGCTTCCTCCCTACCTATTCAGGTGGATCATTAAACGTGAAGGGATTAAACAGAATAAATTAGCGCGATATGTGCACCGAAACATGAGAGAAACAAGCCTACCCCTTCATCTCTTATTTCTTCTATTCTCTGCATAAATCTACATCTGCTGGCGCTTCCAAGTAGGCTAAAAATGAAAAATGCTGGCATCTTCATCTTGGCATGCATCTGCGCTTCTTGGGATTTCCAAGTAGGCTAAAAAGAAGCTGTTGGCAGAGGATGTCATTCCTAATGCTGCCCTAATGCTGCTGGCTGAAAGAAAAAGCTGGCGCATAACACCAGTGTGTCAGAAACCTCACACTGCCCAGCGCTGCACGGTGAGTTATTATTCAACTTTAACCATTTTGTCACACAAGTAAAAAAAAAAAAAAAAAAAAAGGTAAAATTTGCTTTGAATGAATGACATAAACCTATATAAAAATCGCCTTTGCAGACTACTGGAAAAAGCATACTATGCACTTGAGGTACAGCCACAGTGCAGAGGCCCATGTTGTGTTTCTATAGGATCTCCTCAGGAGCTCAATAATATGCCTGAATGCATGGTTCTGGCTTTAAAACTGAGAGATTCCAGTAAAACACACTAAAAAAAGACCTAACCCTAAACCTAACCCAGTGTGAATACACATTTAGATGAAAGCCTCGAGTTTATAATTCTCTATACTATGTGAATCAAACGCAGACTTAGAGCCCTCATGGCCATCCAGTGTTCTAAAGGCATAAAAAATGCACTTCTTTCCACCTTATTCCATGAGCGACTGAATGTGTGTTGTGAGTGAATAGAGGGCCTGTTTGTTAAGAGAGGCCAAATCCCATATGGTGAACAGCAGCTCCTCTGGTGAGAAGAGAGGCTGTGAAAGCCACCGGCAGCCCCTCTCCTCCATCCGTGCTCCGGAGATGAAGGGATGTAGCGCCTGCCTCTCCTTGTTCCTCCTTTCTCTCGCTCCCTTTGCCTCCTCTCCTCCCTCTTTCTTGGCCAGGGGTTAAACTGCTGCACTCTTAACCTTCTTGGCAATGATTTCATTCACTCCGTTTCTCTCGCTCGCTCTCTCATCTTTGCGAGAGATTTATTTCACAGTATGTAGTGGATTAGGCCCCCCCTCGCACGCCCTCGGACAAAAGCATTGTTTTAGCACTAGCCTGTTCGCTGTAACGGGAGGAAGCTACCACTACTACTAGCGTCCACAATACAGCCATTGTGGACGCGGGGCTGGAGGGACCCTGCCTCGGAGGCCGTCTAGACTTTGAGCCTGGGCCGATTGGAGAAACAGAGGGAGAAAATCCCATCAGGCAGTGGAGTGAAAGTTAACTAAGGTAACCTGCTGTGAACCTGATGAAGATGTCAAGCCAACATATGGCAAAAAATGTCTATTGTCAGAACAAGGAGCTTTCTCCCCTCAGAGACAGGGTAAGGTGGAGGAGGAGGAGACGAGGGGTGGCTAAAGAAGACTGGAGGGGGGCTGCACAACCTAAAGGAAGGAATAACTGTGGTGGTCATCGTTTTACTTCTGGATCAGTAGGCTTATTCTGGCCGGGGGGAGGCCCAACCCCTACACTCACAATTAAAGGAGTAAGCAGATTAACTGGCATCTTTCAAAGGCCAGCAGGGAGAAAAACACACTCACAGACGTTTAAAACTTTTTTTTCTCACCCCTTTTGCCTATCAAGTCTCAGACTGCACACTGCAAATGGCATTACATTTCATGCTGATTTAGTGAGCAGAGGTTTTCAGAAAAGAGAAACTTCTTAAACGATGATATGGTCCTTAAGTTTACTGATACTGATTGGTCACACCGTGTTGTTACAAATGAGGACTGGGGACTGACAGAAAGAGTGAAAGCCTAAAGGTTAGTCAAAAACTCTGTGTATTCAATTAGAGCAGATTTGTGTTATCAGATTGAATCAATAATCAAGAATCTTTAGATTGGTATCTAGATGTAAACTCAGAACAGGGTATTATATTTCTTACAAAAGGCAGCAGCAAATCAATCATCACAATCATCTAGATTAGGTCTGGAAATAGGTCTAAATTTGCAAAGGGGAGATGCATTTGAATTCCAGTGCATGAATTTGAATAAAACAAGAAAGAAAACAATCTCTAAAGGTAGAACCTGCTTTACCAGCCAAAAAAAAAATCAACTGGCAGGCTTCACATGTGAGAGATGCTGGCCTGGGGGATTTCTAAGCCATTTCTACAGCTACATCAGAAAAAGATAAACAACAGCCTCAGCCACTGGAAGAAGAAGAAAGGAAGAGCTGCTTGGAGATGATGTGACCCTATTAATGCCACATTAGTTGTTCTGTCTTCCCAGAAAAATGCTTCAGTGGGATGAGATGGGAGAGAGCGAGCGAGAGAGAGAGAGAAAGACAGTGGGAGAGAAGAGGTGGAGAGAGAGAGACAGAAAGAGAGAAGTGAAAGCAATACTGTCTCCAGGCTAGTTGGGATGCAACCCAATTTCACAGCTTCACGAATGAGTGCCACAGCATATGGATGCAACCTTTGTGACAGCCTCTGTGTATCACCACATATCAGCGTTGATATTTCCAGTCAGATTCCATACTGGTCCAACATTATGTCAAACACCGGCTCCGCATGACTGCATCTTCAACACAACACACAGACAGCATGTTTGTTAGGGGGGGGTGGTGGTGGTGGTGTGGGAGGGGGGTGTTAGCCTCCGAAGCTAAAAAAACAAACAAACCAGTATCTCCCTAGACAGACTACTCTCCAATTCTTTCCACACTGTATGATGCATCGGCCGTTGCGAAATAATAAAATCGAGTGCGGTAATGTGCCCTAAAATCTGAGGTGGAACCTGGAAGCTGAGGCGTGACCCAGATATTTGTTTCTAAATAGACGGGAGGGTAGCCTGAAGAGTCTGGATTGCGACGACGCAGGTTGCTGGTGATGATTCCATCTCTGGTTGTTGGCTGGTTGGCTTAAAAACCAAACATTTCCTCACATAATCACATACTTCTCTCCATATGGTCCAACCATCTGCCTCAGTCAAAAAACAACTATATAAGCACAGTGAATTAATAACTCTATTATTAAGCTATTAAGCATAAAAACCCATGAAGATAACCTGAACCAAGAGTGTTACTTCCTCTACAAGGTAAGTAAGCTTTAACTTTACCATGAAGTGTGTTGAAACTACCGAGTAAACAGTCTGACTTTGTTACTATGACAGGCCGTGGGGTATTGGTTGTGGCTGCACTCATTTACACACTGTAAAAAAGGCTTCGCTGCCGAGTATGAATCCATGTTTTTCGTGTGGTCTCATGTGACAGAAAAGCCTGACAAAAATAGTTTTCGGATGCACAACTTAGAAAATTTAGGAACGTTGCCAATCGGGTCATTGTCACTCAATTACACGTGCTTTGGGGGAGCTCCTTTTCTAGTCTTTGAGGTGGTGGTTGCAGCATCAGAGGAAACACTGTGTGCAGCACAGCAGCTCCTTGAGGTGTGGAGAGGATCGATCTCAGTTAATGTCATATGGCACAGCACCCAGAGGCAGCTGCGTGGCGCTGATGACAGTGCAAAGCCTTGCCTTTGGCGGCTACATGCTTGGTGCTGCCGAGCTGCGATTTGAAGTTCACATGCAAAGGCTGACAGACAGACAGCTCTCAGTCAGGCAGTCAGACAGCCAGTCAGCCAGCCTTTCCACAGGGATGACAATACATCTGTATCTGTTAAAAGCGTACAATGGTGCCTAATCCTGAGCACAGTCACGGGGGTCTCGATGCTCTGCAGGGCTGATGGACGAAATACTGACAGAAAAAACACAGGGCAGACACTACCCAACCACCAAAACTTTCACACACGTTTGCCCAAATTTTTACTGGCTTCAGCGGAAAAAGTTGAGAATTGAAGTCCTTAACACTCACAGTGCATTATGATTTCACTTTGCTTCATCAGCATGCTTTTTCTGACTCTCACAGGATTTGGAAAAGTGGGCTTTGCCAACAAGTGATTCAGCAGACGGGATGAGGCTAAGACATGTCAACACAACTACACCCACACAAACACACTCACACACACACGAGCCCGTGTTTGATGGTGGAATGCTGGTGCTGCAGAATGTCTGACATCTTTGTTTGATAAGTGATCTTAATAATTAATCAGTCATCCAGTCAGTCATACTGTCAAGGACAAATAAATAAATAGACAACATATCTCCACATTAATCAAATATAAAGTGTAGGTTTTCGTTTGTGTAGTTGTTGCCACTCATTTCTATGACAGTGCTTGTTGCTTTGTTTACACAGAGATTCGAGTGTGTTTAGTCAAGATTTTAAAAAGCAAAAAATAAAACACCAATCTATCTATTATAAGATTTCAAATAAAAAAATAGAGGGTGTCATATGCTGTATAGATTGTAAAGCCCCTTAAGGAAGATTTGGTGATTTGGGGTTTTGGGCTACATAAAGAAAAATAACTGCAGCACCAAAGCAGTTAAACCCTGGTCAGAAGCAGGTCCCAAGGGCCGGATGAATAAACCTATTCACTCTGACCACAGACACCGGTTAATCCTGCATCACTGTGTCAGTCTGAAATGGGGTATTTGATGTTTATACAACTCCTAGCCTCATCTTAACCAGCTCCAATGGAGCGAGATAATCAATGAAATGATTCCACGTTCAGGCAGTGCTCTCAACAATAGCAGTCTGCGTGAAGGTTTGGAAGGTGTGTCCAAAAACAAAAGACCTTGTGGGTGAATTACATGATTTGGAATGATAAATGGTCTCAGACGTTCACAAAGACATCAAGATTGACCCACATTTTGTCTTGGAAAAATAGGCCAGGATCCAAATTAAGGGCCAGTAGGGCTACAACATGCATGTAAACGCCATCATCTTCACAGTAATTGCGTGGTGTTAGGCAACATAGGAGCGGCCTTGGATGGAGAGACGTAGCCTAAGGGCATAGCTGTTGACATGTAAATAGTGAGGACAGAAGCTGAAATGACAGCGCAGACAGTAGGCCTGGACTACTAGTTCTGCTTCACTTGGGTTCGGCCTTGGCTGCAAAATTAAGGTCTATAAAGGACAACGGGCTACATGTCAGGATACCGGCTCTCATATCATGTCAATAAGTAGGTTGATTTCCTTAATTGCCGGGGAAAACACATTTCCGTCTTTTCATCATTCGTCTTTTTAGACCATTTTGCATCAATCTACATGGCAGCATCCCTGTGAGACCAGAACGCAAACTGAGACTACATCCTTTGTAACAATGTCTGCCTTCATCTGCTCCTTCCATTCGTCTAAAGGTGGGTTTGGCAGGCTGTTTAGGCTGTTCTGCAAAATTAATACTCATGATCTTACATCATATGTTATTTGCTAACAATGCAATACAAATAAGACATACCAACGACCCACCAAAAGACAGCGGGTGCATGCTTATTTGTACTAAACTCAGTTTTAATCAAAGGTTTTTGTAGAAAAATCTCCAAGAAAGTGGCGTCTTGTTTAATAAGGCTGGAACTCTTCACAAGCAAAGGAGCTTTATGAGATTTATGGCTATCATTCCCGCTGCGCACGACAACAGAAGCAGGCCGGATGATAGTCATGAGAAGTTAGTCAACCCCAAATCCTGTTAAAATGCTGTCATCATAAAATCTGCTCGAGATGACACGAAAGTCAACATATTTTTGAGCACAGCTTTTTTTTTTATTTATTTTTTTTTTTTTAAATGGAATCCAACTTGCCACACTAGGATAGATTAACATCATCAAAGCTACATTAAAACAGGAGCTGCACTAATCCTGTTCATTTGTGGGCTAAACTAGGCCACATTAGTATTACACATTAGTATTACATACGCATAAGCACCAGCCAATCATTGTTCTTTGACTCGACGTAATTGGTTCTGTGTGTGTGTTTTTTTTTTTTTGGGGCATACATGTGTGTTTTGTTGCGCATGCTTGTGCCATCTGCTGTGCGTGAACATATATACTTCCGGTCATCTATTGTCATCATTTGGGACCTTTTTTTATTTGGAACACCATTTTATTTGAATCATTCTGGACATTATAGTAGCCTTTGCCTCCATGGTGTTTTATTTTTAAACACACAAAATTCCCACAGCTCTCCGGAGCATAACTCAAGAGTGGTCACAAGGGAATAAATTCATCTGCCATCACACTGAGACGCACAGCACACACAGATGCGCACATACAAGCTAAAAACAAGCCACCGACGACGGCGACGCTGTGAGGCAGCTAGTGAGGGCGACGTGATGAAGCTCCTTTGCATTCATCAGAATCATCTCATTTTAAATCATTGATCCGGTCCCTGCTTTACCCCACTTTTTGCCAGGGAAAGGGGAAGTCTAAAAATAGCCTGTGAGCGTCAGTGCCTAGAAGTCTTTCCATGTTCTCCCAGTCTGGCAGCATTAGATGAGCCTCCTGCAGCTCTTGCCGCTTCTGTGTCTCATGCACAGTCACTCTCACACACACACCAGTGCAGCCGTGCACACGAATACACAGTCGTATGTGTATCACACAAAAGAGTTTGCCCCTGGAGTTTCAGCACTGCGTCAGAGAGTGGGCAAGCTCGGCCAGCAACACCTACAATACCTTACCTCTGAGCTTATAGACTACTGCCATCAGTATACCCACCATCATCCTACCTCCCCAGTCTCCCTCCATTCCTCCTCGCCCCATCCCGTCCCATTTTGCCCCCAGTTCTTCATGCTGTGGCCAACAATACTCTTTGCTCTGGAGAAACGGAGAAGTTCACTAACAGCTGCCCTTATGGTGGCGAATGTGTGCATTTTCTAAAATGTGAGCCCCCCCCCCGCATTCTCCTTGTAGGGCCAGTCTGTCCGTGTCATGAAAAGTCATAATCCGGAAGGGGGGAGGGGGGGCAAATATGCAAACAACGTGTGATCTCCAAGAAAGAGTTCATATGACAGAGGATGAACAGGTCGAGATGGGGACGCGAGTGAAATGTGGATGCACAAAGAAAAAAAAAAAAGTGTTCCTGGACTGAACGAACAGCGGCAACAGTAACAAGAGTTTTGTGTCCACACAAGTGGCTCTCTCCTTTAAACCCTTAAGCCAGACAGACATGCAAATTTTCCTGCATTAGAAGTAAAAATAAAAAGTACAGACAATGCAAAAAGAAAAAAATCTATTCTTCTGGCCTTGAATTAACTCTGTACCCTCACCTGGGTAAGATGTCTTGTGTCTGCATTGGCCAGAAGGGACACCTCAAACAGTACCGAAACTTTGACATTTTTAGTTTTAGAGCCTCACCATGAACAGGCCCTGAGTGAAACGTGAGGACAACACTTACTCCCATCTCTTTTAAATAAGAAAAGAGCTGGAACTAAACCCAGTAAGCAGCAGGCCACTACACAGTTACTGAATGGATGAGTGACTGCGAGCGGGGAGCTACAAATGACTCCAGACGCGAACAAAAGAACAAGGCTGTAGAGCACTGAGAGGAGCATTAACGCTAGCTGGCCGACTTCGTCATCTGGACAACTGAAATCGAAAAATTCCAAACAAGTCTCGTATCTTACTGTGTAGTGCACAGAGAAAAAATTAACTGGGATGAAACTGTGTTGAAAAACAGCAATAACGGTAGAGTCCTGCTGGTCATTGCTGGTCAACTCAAACAAATAGCCTTGTCTAGATTTGTGAACAAGTAACTGTCCCAAAAAGGTCAACTAAATTTCAAATGTATTGTCAATGATGCAGATACCATTTTTGGCTGTAATGCCAAACTAAAATCATCCATTCATATGTATTCCAGTTAAATATCACACTGGATTACAGGCATTTTCTAGCCTGAGCCATTCAGATGTAATTGAAACGTCTTTCTAATACGGTTCAGATCCTGAGTCAGGTGATATAAACGGTCATGTAGTGCTTCATAATAGCAGGGCATTTTGGACCAAAGTAACTAATGCTTCAGTTAGTCATGTCATTAAGAGTTTTGCAAAATAAAAGATCATCAACACACAAACGGCTACAAATACCCACTAACCACGCCTGTGAACGCAGAAATGAAAAAAAAAAAAAAAGGTGTGTAGGCTGCTGAGAGTTGGCCTTGAAGTTCACTCACACTTTGGCCATTACCATAGCGTGGCAGGGAAGTTAAGAGACTTCCTCAATTTGCTTCAGAGAAAACAGACAAAAGACAACGGAGACTCGGGCGATATCTGATTCTGTGTAAAAGAGCCAATTTAGCAAAGTCGCGGAGCTAAGACGAAAGAGAAAGGCAGAAGGGTTGCGGGATAAACAAAGTGTGAGACCCTGGGGTCCTCTCAGGAGTGTGAGTGGAGGAGTGTGGCCTCTCTAATGACCAATCAACACCCTCCTTGCTGCCATGGCATCTGTTAGTACTCCAATGGCCTCCCGTCTGAGTGTGAGCCCACCGTGAACTCAGCACGCAGCCGGAATCCAATCAGACGGCAGAACCGACAAAAGCTCGGGTCAAGGAGCATTTCTGACATTTTGCAGAATGTCAACGTTCAACCTTTTCTAAAAGTTCTACTACACGGGAGTTTTGCTCTACGAATATGAAGGGTGCAAATGGGAAGGGGGTGAAAGGCAAAGGGAAAAAAAATGGAACATCACAGTGCTGCTTGAGGGGGCTACAGCAGAGGAGGAAGCAGATTGATAACTAACTAGCGAACAGTGGTTGACGCTGTGAGACCTCCGGGTCTCAGCGAAAATGTTCTTAGGATACAGAACAAAAGTAACTTTTCATAGTTGGACAAAGTGAAGCTATGAGGCCACAAGAATCAAAGGGCAAAATGTGTCTACTCTATACTTTTGCCTTCTGTTTTTCCTTTATGTATATATCTGAGGGAGGAGTCCCCAAACCTATGCAAGTGTGCTTATATTTCAACAGTTCCTCAGGCAGCGTGTTTTAGTTCTAGTGAGAGAGCTATCTTGAGATACTAAAGCAGATGATAAACTTGTCATTTATCTCAGACAAAAAAGACACATGCTCAATGGCGTACAACTGTTGACAGACACAAACATGAGATGGAAACAAGATAACGACGAGGGCTTTCATCTGTCCTCTGAGGTTAGAGGGGTGTCATGTGTTATGCGGATTGTAAAGACCGTCAGTCTGTTGTGAGGCTTGGAGAAACACTCACATTCATTCAGACAATTTAGAGCTCCACGTTTGTTTGACCTGAGCGTCTGTGCGTCTGAGCTGAAGATGGCGTGGAAAAGGGGGGAAAGCTTGAGTGTATGCAGAAAGAGCGTGCAAAGCAAACCACACAGAAGAACCAAGGCCAGGTTTCAGACCCGAGAATACAGTCCTGTGATGCATCAGTGCTCACCAAGCTGCCCTGATTGGGGTTTTTATTATTATTTTAGTAAATCGTTGTCCTAATTACGGCATGAATGTTGCTATAAAACTGATATGCTGATCTATTAAGTTTATTGCTTTGTTACTGGGAACAATCTGGCTGGAGGGAGCGGGCGAGGACAGGTAGCATCTGTCCCCACCTACTGCCTTGGCAGCGGTAGCGTCATCTGCTAGCTTTGGCAGCATCTTGGAAGCACATCAATATGGCTTTATGTAGCCAGGGCCGCTAGTCGCTAGCATGCCAGTCACGCTCTCAGGCAACACTCGCTCACAGCCTGAGCGTCCACAGAGCGCCGAGCCAACAGAGCTAAGCGGAGCTGAGCTCAGGCTGAACAGGGAGGCCAGGTCTCCGTGGGCCTGCGTGAGGAAAAAGGGCCAGTGTTTGTCATCTATCCACACATCCATGGTTAGAAGTGCGGGGCCAAGTCCAGATATGAACACTGCCACCATTGTAGCTGTGAGCTTTATTCTCTTGTTTTTCTCCCCAGCAACACTTGTGCTGTGGAATGTCGATGCTCTCATCAAATCTCAACTACAACTGTGTTATCGTCAAATCTGCAAGGTGGTGGACTTTTCTGTTGTTACCTGCACCGCTGATGTTATGTTGTTACCTCGAAGTGTTCGCCAAAATCAAATCTACCCATGGGAGCAATAACTTGGACTTTGTCCAACAGGAACAAACTCAGCACACTGTCACAGGAGGTAATTAATCTAAATTCAGACACACACTTAGAAATAGTATTCTCCTTGACCACAGACTCATTGTTAGGGATAAAAGGTCATTCATCAATGGCAGTAAGGCCTGCATCTCTCCAGTTGGCTGAACGACACACATCTTCAGAAATCCTATGACACCTTGCTAACAGCGGTGTAACATGAGCCCTTCACAGTAGTGTACAGGGCAAAAACAGACAAAGATAGACAGTTAATTTTAGTAGAGATGATTTTAGGTTGGGCAATAATCAGGTTTTTATTGTTGCAAATAGTAAGTGACCAAATTAGATGATTTGGCAACTGCATCTTTGGATTCTCTTTAACAGTGCTCAGTTATTGTGGATGCAAATTTTAAGCAATTTAAGCATTTTAGGCACCCTCTTCTGAACAAAGAAAACATGTTGTGTTGAGGTCTATTAAATGTGAAGTGTGTTTCCTTCCTATAAAAAACATGCTTAAAAGCTGATTTAAGTATTCAAGTATTTTAAATCGAACATTGTTGCACTGCTGCATTAATCTAAAGAGAGTGGAATAGTGTGACGGCACTTGTAGGACTGCGCATCGCGTAATCATTATAAATAAGAATATGGAACTTTCAAGGCTTACAAAACAAGAAGTCATATGCTGTTGACAATTCTTTATGCACCACAGCCTTGCTAAATATAATGTCAATGAACACAAGTTTAAAATTTGAATCATCAAATGAAGAGTCACGCTGTCACTCCCACTCTGTTGCTTGTTATTAAAACAAACAAACATAATAATTTTGCACAACTTGCATATCGCTCTGGAGGACATGGACACTATTTGCAGGGAGCCTAAACAAGCCCTGAGCCATTCTTTAAACAAACAGGCCTGTACCCTGCAAATATGATATGAATGCATATCTACGTGTCAGGGACAGGTTGTGTGCTGCTCAGTGTAACACGCAAAAAAAAAAAAAAAAAAATTCCACAGCAGGCTTGGTAAAGGAAGAGACAGCCACACTGAGTGGTTAGATGAAAACTCCAACTCCAACAAGTTATCAAGGTAAACCGAACCTTTTACCATGTTGTGCCTGTTGTCCCACCATGCCTGCACCACTGGGGGCCACCCACTGGGCCAATTTTTCACTTGTTATATTATTGAGCCAAAAGCTTCGGTGCTAATATAGTATATATATGCATGCATTAAACCCTAAAATGTGACATGCCTTTTTGGAAAGCATGCATTAGTTTATTATGAATAAATGATTAACATTAACATTAAAGACTTCATTCAGCAGTCTGGTGTAGGCTTAAGAGAGCCTGCCACATTGAAGAATATTACCTTGTACTCTTAAGCTTTGCACAGTGTCTATGCCAAAAAAACGACTAAAAACAAAGTCTTACTGCATCTCTGTCTGCAAACATGTAGGCGTCGTCTGCACACAGACTACAAAAGGTGCGAAACCCAGCTAACACAGGAAATTGAGGGACAGGTGTATTGACCATCGATAAAAGGGCTCTGCTATTTTCATCTTGTCACAGTACAGCTTTCTCTGCAGCTTTGATCATACTATCAACAACTTGAAATACCCTACATACACTACAACGGCATCATGTCATGCTTTCTCTCCTGGATCTAGTTTCAGACCTGCAGGACCAGGATGTGGTGAGAGTGGCAAAACAGCAGTGCGGCATCAGCAAAACCCTGCACACACAAAGCTTTCCCGTCACTCACAGAGGACAGACACCTTTTCAGTCACTTCAAAGCACGGTATTGCAAACTGCTCGGCTGGTGGAGGGAGTACACAACAACTGAAAGGCAGCCAAAATCAATCTATAATTAAACCTGTATTCCCCACACTGTGTGGGTGAGATATGAGAAATATTAGCAGGCTGAAACCTTCCACCACTTTTCCAAATGCTCAAATGTTTTACACCATGTTGCTATGACAATTTAATTATAGTCTATCATGTTTGTTTGCCTCTGTGAGGCAGTGGGAAGATAATGTGTGAACATGAACCGGTGCTTTTTGGCCAAGTATCTAATATTTGGCTGTAGGAGAAACAGCTCTAGTTTGTGGTGAGCGACTGTGGAGGTTTCATTGCTGGCCAGAGCTGTTCCGCTATGACTCACAGGATTAACCCTTTCCGTTCATAATAAAATTAAGCGCCAAAAATTGAGACAAATGCCTGCTTTCCAAAAAGACGGGTCACATTTTAGGGTTTAAAGCATGCATACATATACTATATTAGCACAGAATCGATCCACACAGACAAATTCCAATGACCATTCTGCGCCATTTTAGCATTCAAGAAGCTTGTCATTTCATATGGACATTAGCTAAAACTGAGTAAAAGAAAAGGAAACGGTTCAGATTCAGAGAGAAGTGGTTGATTCCTCATATGGCAATCTGAAACTACTCCTTTTATAAAAAAAAAAAAAAAACTATTCACCACTGTAAGCCCCTGCTGAACAGACAGCATACATCCAAACAACGTTCCCAACAGGAACTTTCCAGTATCCAGTCAGGAACCAGCGTAGGGCAGAGAGAGCACTCTGGTTAAATGACTGAGCAGAACGTGTATATTCCATTTGACCTGAGGGGTGTGCAAACGTTGCTTTGTAGCAGTGCTCCAGGGAGCAGGAGTCCGGATATGAGTCTGACCCTGGATCATACATGGAGGAAGTCAGTTATTACAGCGCAGGCCGGTGGTTTATGAGTTTGGTTTAAAATCCAATATTAGAACTATATCCAAGGACAACTTTCAGACTACTCTGGTCAGCTCAGCAGCTGCACAAGTGAACTGTCCACATAACACCTCTTTAACGTCAAAATGGAGCGGGCAAAATAAGACAGCTGGCGTAATGTGCAGTGAAAATGTTTTTACATGATATTTGACTTAGGGGTGACACTGGATATTGATGTGAAATATGGGTTACTTTATTTCCCATATTCATGAAGGTAGAAGATGGTGTTGTTCTTTATTGCCCACAGTCATTTCCTGAGCTAGTCTAAACATTTTTTGTGCAGGAATGTTTGACCACTGCAAACAGCAGGACAGTTCATGCAGCTTGCTGACCCGAGCGTGATTTCTCGTGACCTGTGTGGGGTCATGGTTACAAGAGAAATGCCTGCTCTTGCTAACTTTCGGTCACGTCTAATAACAGAGGAGAGCAGACTGGAAAATCTCTCAAGTAAATAAAGAATGCATGACATTATTAAAGACCTTACAGCAGGTGACATATCTGATGAGTTTATAGCTAAACTAAAGGTCCTCTGGTCCTCGAAATCCGAACCGAGTAAACTCCACAGTACACAGAACAACACCACTGACATAATGCTTGCTCTCATTGTGCAAGACCTGACCTCAGTAATGCACTGTTGTTCTATGACTTTGTGACGCTCACTGTCTCACTTAAAATACTGTACAAGCACATTTGGTGAACACCGTTGCCAACGTTACATGACATCTTGGCTGTGCAGCCTCACGATTACTGTAATTACATTGTCCTCACGCGTCACAAAGACATGGCACTGGAAACAGCAGACAAACACACATGGACATCTGTATCAGGACTGATATAAGAGCCCACTTATTTTCACAGTAAAATACCATGTTGCCTATTTTTTAAGCATCCAATGAATTGTTTGGCCTATAAAATATAAGAAAATATGAGCATAATTTCCATCCAAAAAAGCACAAGTGATATCTTCACGTGTCATTTTTTGCTTATTCAACAGCAAAAAAAATGAAAAATATTAGATTTAACAAGAAAAGAAAAACAAGAACTTTTGAGATGCTGAAAACCAAGAAGGGCTGGCACTCTTGCTGGACAAATAACTTAAATGTATAATTTCAGCACTGATAGACAGTAGAATTACTTTAAAGTGAGTATGCTCTAATTAGAGTCATCTTCTCGATTAGACAATTAATGAAAAATACTCAATCAAACTTCTGCGGAGGCCAAGGAGATGTCTTCAAACACCTTGTTTTGTCTGAATTAACTTGCAATGAAGGAATCAGCTCATCTGGGACTTTAAAAAATTACTTCATGACTGTCATTATGTCAAAATAATCAATGAGTGGACTGATCGTTTCAGCTCTGGCTCTGTTAATTATGCACGCTCTCTGAAAAGGTTCAGACTTTCACTTCCATCAGGCCGGTGACAGACATGCATTATCAGTGCATTAGTGCATTATCAGTGGAAATAATGATAACACCTACCCTCATGCTCAGATGTTGGACATGCCACCTGCACAACCAGATCAAATGTTCTCTCTGGGTTCTCCCTGAAAGGAACAAAACACTGTTTAATCACATGGAAAGGCTGAGGAGGGAGGGGGGGGTAAATAGAGGGGGCAGCTGTGATTGATGGGCAACAAGTGTTCAACTGTGCTGCTGAATGCCTGCACATGTAACTTGATATAACAATGGTCATCACGCAGTGGCGCTGCGCATGAGTCACACCGTGTCAACACAGAAGCAGGTTGGCTAAAGCTGCCTGTATGTGAGAAGTTATTATTTATTTATTTTTAACATCTCTGACAGCTGGACTGACTAACTCCGTTTAAAAAAAAATGCACTCCTTCGGGCTAGCTTGGCTGCTAATTGGCGGTCAGCAAACAGACAGACAGACAGACTGACTGACTGACCCAAATGCCGTCGAGCCAGCTGGCCTGGTGGGTAAATCCGCTGCCGGAGACGAGGCTCACCGAGCGGCTCCGTCACGTCTCACATTGAGCCGCGACACGTTAGCAGCTAGCTCGACATGTTTGTGTGTCAGAGGAGGAGGAAGGGGGGGTTTCAACGCGAAACTCGGAGGTCTTACTTTATTCTGCTGTCCATGGTTTGTGGCTACAACATCGCGACAACTCGGTGCTGTCGTCGGCTGTGCTCGGCTCGGCTGGCTGGATATCTCCACCTCGCCCTCCCTCCGTCACTTCTCCCGTCGCGTCCCCGCACCGGCCGAAAGCTGCCGCGGCCACATGTTTAGTGTCGGAGCCCGTGCCGTCCCGCTGGCCCTTTAGTGCCCTCTCTCTCTCTCTCTACACACACACACGCCTCACTCCAGCGCCACGGTTTTATTTCCCACAACAAACACCACTCCAGGAAGTGCTGTCAAAGACTCGGTGACGTCAGCGCGTCAGATGAGCACCTTTGCCGCTCCAGCCCGCGAGCGTCTCTCTCTCTCTCTCTCTTTCTGTTCCTCCACTTTGGATGATCGACCCCGAGCCGGGTGATTCATGCCTCTGATGAAAACAGTGCACCGATAAATAAACGTGTTTCCCTACGAGGCGGCCTTATTAGCTCCGTAATTTGTGGCGGCGGTAGCCCTCAGCAGTGGCCCCCATAGAGGGGTCCTGGCAACCATCAGGGGTCCCGGTGAGGGCCTCCAAAATGTTAAGTGGTTTAAATCAGCACCGACGCGTTTGATCCGGAGCTGCTCGAGGGGGGCGAGCGCATCCTCACAGGACATATCATCTCCTGTTGTTGTTGTTGTTGCTGCGGTGAGTGTGAGAGCAAACTGCTGCCTGTTGGTTGGACGTCCAGGAGATGAAGAGTCAGCGTCGACACTGATTTTGGAGTCATGTTTCTGGCCGCCTGGCAAAGGCAAGCTCAGTATTCGCTCTTGTTTCGGTGCCGTGTTGATGTCCAGCAACTCCCAAGTGTGTGGCCGTCTGACTCTTTAGCTACCAAACGCTCCACAGTAGTCTAACTATCTGCTGTTTGGCACTGCGTGGGGGGCTTTCATCGTCCGGGGACAAGGCTGATGACAGCTTTGTGTGAGGAGACCACAACAATAAAGTTTCAGAGCCATTAAAACCGACAGCAGACATATGAGTTGAATAAAGCTTTCACGTGAAACACAGTCATTTGATCCACTGTTGATGTAGAAAAATATTGATTAGAGCACCATTAAAGTCCCCTGATATGAGGTACACTTAGTGAAGATAAAGAGCAGGTGACACTGTTATATTAAATCCAGCCCAACAACATCCATCCATTCATTTTCTATACCGCTCATCCTGAATCATGGGTGGCGGGAGTGCTGGAGCCTATCCCAGCTGTCAGTGGGCGAGAGACAGGTACACCCTGGACAGGACAAAAGTCAATCACAGGGCTGACATAGAGAGACAGACAGCACACTCACACCTATGGGCAAGTTTAGAGGAGCCAATTAACCTAACTTATACATCTTTGGATTGTGGGAGGAACCCTGAGTACCTGCCGGAGAGAACCCACGCAGGCACAGGGGGAACACGCATAAAACTCCACACAGAAGATGCCCCAGCCGACCGGTGGGTTCGAACCTAGAACCTTCTCTGCTGTGAGGCGACAGTGCTAATCACTGCGCCCACCCAACCACATTGCTGGATGAAATATGTCTTCACAGCTGGTTTACTAGATGAGCAAAGCAAGCTCAGGCCGCGGTCCCAGGTCCTAAAGCGCCCAAACTCCCAGGTTCACTGAGAGGTAATTGGTTTTGAGAAAACATGATTAAATGCTAACATGTTGCAAAATTTTAACCATATATATTAAAGCGCGTCCTGCGTCATCAATCACTTGTGTTAATCATTTTGACTAAATTATTTTAATACTGTATTGTGCAGTAATGTTGGCAACATTCTTCTAAAGGTGTGTGTTTAATCAAATCTGAAAGTGACACACAGGAAAACCAGGAAGTATTATTCCAGCGCAGGACTCCTCTGGGTCTCTCAGCAAATAATGAAGCTGTATAAACAATACACAGAGGTCAGTACGTGAGTTTAGGGGGTCAATAGGAGCCCAACAGCAAACACATAACAGGCTAAGCCGCTCGTGAATATCAAACATGAGTCACTTGCATAAAAAAAGAAAAGTGTAGAGCTTTTGGAAACAGGCCAGACAGTTTATTAAACCTCTTCAATCAGAGATATAAACGCTGTCATATTTCCAACAAGCATCGAGTCGCACTAGAGCAAGGGACTTCGTCTCCAGCTGGTGGCCTAAAGAGGCAAGAAGCAAGCTTAGGACTCAAAGGTTTTTGGCCTGATCCATGTGGGGGAAGTGAAAAAGGAGCCGTTGGTTACCGCCACTGAAGCACCTTTGAGCAAAGCCCTTAACCCCCAGCTGCCTCAGTGGAGCTGCACCTCAGCGGGCCAACAGATCAAGCCGTAGTGGAGAGTAGAAGACTGGTAAAGGCTGGCATGATTACTTGACTTTAACCTGCGTAATTACATCGCGGCATGTGTAAACGCTACTCATGGTAACCACGTTGGACGACAGCGGCCTTGCATGACACAAATGCTGAGGTCGCAATACTCAGCTACATAAGCTCCTGAATGATGAAACAACTGTCTGAATGTGCCTCCTGTACGTGACTGTTTGGTCCACATAAACACACTGCTCATGAATCATGTGAGTCACCGGCCTCTTAAAGAGGGAAATCCACCCTAAAATAAGATGATTTCTATCATGTTGAACCCTTCAGGGATTTAATTTTGGAATTTAAACATATGATCTATGATCTAATATCTCAACTGGAGATGCTGCGAGCCCACAGAGTCAGTAACAGGTTCACTGTAGCAGCTCCATAAGGTGACACCTGATTTCCTTTTTAATCACATGGAAAGGCTTTTTTTCCCCTGATTTACACTGGAAAGATTAAATGATGTTAGCTGTTCCAGTACAGTATGTCAAAGTGAAAAAAATCATTCTAAGGTCATATAGGCTATGTTGTGCTGAAAGAAGATGCATACAAACATCGGTACGGTTAACTTTTTAAAAAGGCTAAATTAAAAGTATTCACAAACGTCCTAAATAGCCCAAGAGTCTTAAGGGTCAAAGGACATGTTTGTCTATTTTTAGATGTTTAATTTCCTGACCAAAACCCCTGATATTTAGTGCAATGTGAATTCCATATTTAGGGTGGACTTTCCTTTTATTGTTTGCATGTTTAAGCAATATTTGTCCCATGGTAAATTGAAACCAATGGCTTAGATGTACTTCTCTCTCCTCTCCAGAGAGTCTGTCTGGATCAGAGCCAGATTTCTTCAGGCTGACTGGAAGGTAATTAAGTGGCAGCAGACTGGGGCATGCTGTTTCAGGCATCCGTATGAAATGATAATGGCAGGGCTGCTGCCTGAACATAAAAAAAAAACACAACAACAACATGACACACATACACACAAAGAGACACATACATAAAGCTCTTATGAGTCCTTGGCACTGGAAACCAGTGAGGTTTCCCATTTCAGAGGACTGTAAACAGTAAACAGTCCCAGATTATATTCATTTAAGAGAGCCTAACGTTGAAGAAACAACATCACAGTGTCCCATTGTCCTTCTGAGGCTCTGAAAATAAATCTCAGAGTGGCTTCAAACATTTGACCAAGCCGAGGTGCATGTGATTTATCTTGGTGAATGGAAATGTCACTCACAAGAATATGTTGTATACAACAAGGCCTCCCTGAGTTTTTTTATTTATTTATTTTTTTAATGCTTTTCAGTAGTAGAGTTAATACCAATTCTTGCATGGCTTTTAAAGAACATAAATTTCCATGTCCAGCTTGTTTAGTCATATTTAATGTTCAAAAAGAATATAATTGTTTTCATACATCAGCCCTGTTTGTGTGCACAATATTTCTCATAGTAAGTATGCTTTTTTCCCCCCTTTTTTTTTTTTTTTTACAGTGATGTGTAATTTGTCTGTGGGTAAATTGACCCCACAGTGTCAGTCAAAAGGCACTTGTCAGATTTCATTAACCAGAATTCTGCAGCCGACACATCATCAGAGGTGGCTTACAGCGATGGATAACCTTGAGAGGACTCATTAAAGTCCACTCATCAACCTTGCAGTGCTTTGTCCAAGTCACTGCGCTACTTTGATACCACGGGAAGGTGTCTTTGTCTGCACTGCAGCATCACAGCAGTGCGACGACAGCAAGGCCGGGCATTCGTAGAGACAGTGTACGCTTTGCCTGCTTTAGCTCAGTTTACCCACATACACTCAAATTAATCAAATTCAGTTGTGCTTTATTATCTGAAAGAGAAATCCATTTGCTCAGAGGTGCCTCGGGGTAAAACACAGTGCAAAAGATGACAGTACAGAAAGTAAAGAAATGATAAAGACGACCCATTTGAGCAACGAGGCCACTGAACTATTGTTATTATGTATCATACTATAGTTTGTCACACAGCATCTAAAACTATCTGCATGCCTAGATAACTGCACAAAACTTTAATTAGTATCAAACTGGTGCAACATTTCTCTTTGGAGGAAAACAAGGCACCATGAAACCTTAAAAAGTGTGGATTTTTTTTACTTTATCATTATTTACTCTTAAGTACTAAAATATAATAATACAGTGATGATGCATTTAATGCTACATGTCCCCCTGATTTGTTTGCCTTGCTGTGTCTCTCTCAGGGAGGTGCACTTACCCTCCTGCCACCACGGACAGTGTGGCCGCCGCAGAGGAACAGCAGGGGCGCTGTGCTCTCCGGCGGATCGGCGTTAGGAGCCGGTCACACGTCAGCAGAGTGACGGGGGCAGACAGGGAGGAAGTGCAGCGCCGTTTTCTGTGCGAGGAAAAGCCGGGAAGAGGAGGGGGAAAGTCAGCGCGCAACATAGACGATCTCTGATAACGATGCAGTCCGCAGTCGCTGATTAGAGGAGGCGCTCTGTCAGATTTAAGTGTTTCAAAGTCTGTGAGAGACACAGAGACACACACACACACACACACACACACACACACCCTGGTGCTTTCACCAGGGGTATGTTTCACCAAAACTGTCCGGGCAGAGCGCTCGTCTGCAGATTGATCCTCCTGCACGTCCCGCTCAATAAACCACTTGTAACCATGTCCGCTCCGAGCCCCTCTGAAGGAGGCGGAGGAGGGGGCAGGCCGCGGACCGCTGCGGGGGGGAGCGGGGCAGACCCCACCGGCCCGGGGGGGGAGTTCACCGAGGAGGAGCTGGACATCCACAGAGTCCACAGAGAGGCCTGCGAGGTAAGGCAGAGTGACATTTTGCTGTTATTCTAACTACAAAGTGAGTGTTATTGTTTTTACTTTTATGTGAGGTTTCACTCTTTCCATTCTTGCCTTCCTCTGGTTATAATATTAAATCTTTTTCAGAAGCATTTAAAGAAACAGGCTGTGCGTAAAATGGACATAATTTCATATTCCTGTCAAACGGCAGCCTGGAGATATTTCAGGAAAATTCCAGTTTTATTAAACAGTTTTACTTCCTCAGATGCATACCTGCCCAGTGTTTTATAGACAGCACGTGTCATATAAGTAATGATGACTGTTGTTTTTGTCACATCCATCATATTCGCCAAATCTTACTTGCTCCTCCATCAAACAGAGCCAGGGAGCTCTGTGGTGATGACAGCCGTGAATAGGTGTCATCTGCATGCCTTTAGGCTGATCTGTTGTAAATATTGTGCTTCTGAGTCTGGATGAAATTGAAGCAAGTTGGCCGCGACCTGAGGAGAGCGGTAGGGCCTGGGTGGGAAAAGCACAATACAGAGGGGGCCCAGCTATGCCAGCTTCACTATGTGCCCCTGCAATGCCATGTGAAATGACAGGCCGTGTCACCAAAAGGCCTGGGGCCTTTTTCCCTTTGTGGCCTGTCAAAGCTCACCAACTAGTGGGCTCTCAGTTTGAAACAGACTGAGAGATGACATTTTCTAACTTCCTAAGGGATGGCAGAGGGGTTCAGTGTTTTTCACACACAGGAGGTGTTTGTATATTTGTGCAAAATGAAAATAAAAAAATGTGGCTAAAATATTTTTTTGAGCGTCCTGCAAATCTGCACTGAATATCAAACTTATTACAGTGCTACCAGTTGATTAATTCATTGCAGATTCTGACCTACTGAATTTCACACAAAAGGACAGCACTAATTAATTAGTGACATCATAAGAGTTAGACTGTCTTACATCTGTTTCTATGCATAGAGGTCATCCATTCTCTTCTCCTCAACCCAAAGCAATCTGTCTCTATGTTTATGTTCATATTCAGAATTATGCCTGCATGTGCCTTTGTCTTTGGGTGTGTGTATATGTACTGTATACGGTTATGCATGCGGGGGTCACACACCGGCATGCACGCTTGTATGTCATGCTAATTAAATAATAATATCTTCATTATGTTCAGGCAAAGAAGCAGATGTATGTCGACCCTTCCAGTGGGTACAAGGTGTTCACAGAGTATGCCCACCTTCAGAGAGGGAAATGCTGTGGCAACGCGTGCAGACATGTAAGCTCTTTGTTTTTCTGGTTCCACCAGGTTGTGTTTTTCTCCGCTTCTTCATCTGGCCTCAGCTGTTTAGTTTTGTCCTGTTCTGTTCTCTTCAGTTCTTACAGTTACAGCTGGGCCCCGTTTCCTAATAATCATATTTTACTTTAGACTTTTACTGAGTTCTGACAAATCTTGTAAATTTTTTTGCCCAAATTATAACATAAAAATGGTCCATGTTGTTGAAAAGGTTTAATTAAGAAGACTCATTTCACCGTATGTTTTCTCGTTTCCTAAACAATCCGCAACTTATAAATCATTTCACCCACCATAACAATGTGCCTTAATGTTCAGTCACCGCTCTGCACTTCAGGCTTTATCCACTTTCAATTATACACGTCGTCTGTGGAAGTAAGTGTAAAATATCGTACTCTGACTGATTCTTTCAAAATCAAAAAAAGAGGCAGATGGTGACCAAAATAGAACGTTAAAGGAAGTGTAGGGGAGAAAATCCAGCTTCTTTACTGAAAGGGATCACTAAGAAATAAGGTTAAAATCAAAGTAGGATCAGCCCGATAATAAAGTCCAGCAGACCTCTATCTGTTCATCGCTGCTGCTTTAGCGATGACACCCTTACATGACTGAGAGGAGGAGGACACGGATCCGCCGATGTGAACCAGACGAGAGCTGCACAACACGTGGCCTGCGCGATGCGTGTCAACATTTTAGTCCTTGAAGACATTTTTTTTTCCTCCTGTGGTTTAACTTTTGCAGATATTATTAGTTGTTTGGGCCTATTTTACTTGCATCACTTCTGAACCAAACACCACGTGTATTCAGAGTGAGAATTACTGTCTTCGAGATCAATGAGGGGGAAAAAAACAGCTTTTAAATGAAACACACAGTTAATCCTACAGGTGTTTGGACTTTGTGAGACGCTTCTAACCTTTTGCAGGATGGCATGAATCGATCTTTAGTTTTTACGTCTGTAGCTTGCAGCCCTTTTTTGTAAACACCCTGTAAAATGGAGGCAGATATGGGTTTCGCGACACTGTGGGAAACAGGGCCCTGTCCCGCTCACTTTGCTTCTGTTGCGTCCCGGTGACACTTGCTCTGTCTGCCCCCTCCCTTCCCCGCCCTACCCGGTCTTGTCTCGTCTCATCTCCCGTCCTGCCGTGCCCAATCCCGTCCCGTTCTGTCTGCCTGCGTTCTGTCCTCTCTCGCGTGGCTCGGTCCTGATTTGATTGCGCCTCGTCAGGGTCCTCTTTTGTTCGAAGCTTTGCTCCTCCGGTGCGCGTCGCCCTGTACACATGTCCGTGTCTTGTTCTCTGTGTGACTGAACTTCTACTCCGCATGCAGCCATTTAGCACCATTTAATTATTTCATTCTCTCCTCCAGTGTCCATATGGCCAAGTCAACGTGAAGGACCCTGCAATGAAGAAACGATCCAACTCTCTCTTTTATGTATAGGCCTAACATGTTAGAGGTAAAAGGACCTATTTAGAGATGAACCCTGTCGTTATTTGGACTACTTTGAGAGTCATTTTTTAGCAGTGTACCAAATGATGAAATATGGGTAGTGCCTTTGCAATACCTACCTCCTGTGAATCACAACTATTCCTAGGATTTCCATTCTCATAAGACAGGGTAGTAAGAGAAAGGATTTGTTCACTAGAACTTCATGTAAAATAGTCTTTTATCACATTTTGGTTTTGCTGTGTTTTTATGCAATTTTTTTCTCGAATGTCCAATGAAATGCCTTGAGCTTCATTTTTCGTTCCTCTTTAAGAGTATTTAATATTTTATGGTATTCCGCTCCTCTGATGCATTTACAAGGGTTGTGGGAGTATGGAGATGAAAACTGAAAGAGCATTTTAGATCTTCGCCCTCAAGATAAAGGGCATATGAGCGAAAGTAGCTGTAGATACTCAGATGGAGTCTTGTGCTCTTTTGCTTTGCATCTCTTGTTATTTTCTTTCCCAAATGTACGACTGCATGAATATTAGCATCATTTACACTCCACAAGTGCTGGACTGAACTGTCTACCTTTGACTGAGATGCTGTGTTGTTAAAAATAGGCAGGGGCCAAGGGTCAGGCCTTACACTTGGCTGCACTGCTTTTACACCACTTGATGGAATCAGGCTGTTAACAAACATGCCATGGACATCAACAGCAGCCCTCCCCACCGGACTCGCAGCTCAGCCTCCTGGCAACACTTGGCTACAGCGCAGCTCCCCGCGGCTGCTCTCCTGAGCTGCAGCCTAATGAACTCCTGGGCCCTCTCATCCCGGCACTGCAATAGATCAGCTTACGTTCACCAGCATGCTTAGACGCGCACATGCACAGGCAGGCTTATTCCTTCAGAACACCCTGTGGCTCCTAATAGGCCAATATAGAATAAAGGTTGCACTAAACAGCGCACTCTGTAGCCCACAGTAATAGCACAAGGTAAGGTCAAGCGCTCATCCAGCACTACCTATGCGTGCAGGAGATGTTGAGGAAAGATGTGCCACTTGATTTGTGATTTGTGAGTGCATGTGGGTAGGCAGCGCGATGCCTTCAGGCGCTGGCTCTGAACCTGCCACACACACTCGCCCGTCTCCGCCTGATTGGGCAAACAGCGTCGGGATGAGAGGATGTGTCTGCCACGGAATTCTGCCGTAGCCGCCTACTAGCGCGGCCACAATTTTCCTCGGCAGGTGGGTCCCAAAGGCAAGTGCTTAGTGATCGGAGCAAAGCCCTGTGAGCGGCTACAAGGAGATTCATGATCCCAACAGTGCTGGGGAGGACAGGTTCTTGGGGACGCGTCGTCAGGCGGGATGAGAGGCGAATTTATTTGGTGTTATTCTAAACCGAGGCAGCGGAGCGTACGGCAGCAACATTTCTACAGCGGGATGGGGAAGGTGTCACACTCATCAAGTACCTGGGCCCGCTTGCCTGCCGCGGCTCTGTGGGTTTTGCCTAGGGACTTGTCTGTCACATTAAAGTAGATGCATTGCCATTCAGGGCCTCGGCAGTCCCGCAGCCTGACCATGAAATAGGCCAACTTTCATGTCTGCCTCATCCCTCCACGTCTTCCCATTCCAGTGATGGCACAGTTTGAAATGTTTTTGGTTTTTTTTCCTCATCATGTTCTAGCCTAGCAGTTGGTGAGTGAGACACAAACAGCACAGCAACCCCTTCCACAGATTTATAGAGAAATTTACTTGAAAACAGACCCCGCCTTCTACCACCAGACTGGTCCATCATCATTTTAAAGTCTTGTCTTCATAGGCTGTATTTTCCACAGTTGTGCCCTTGAGTGTGTCATGTCCATGATGAGAGCATTTCACTAAAAAACTCTGATCATCATCTTCCTGTTTCTTGTCTTGCAGATAAATAGTTTTCGATACATAGTTTTAAAAAAATTGTAGTCAATTTAATTTTTTTTGTTTAGTTTATAAGTTTATAACATTAACACCATCACTCAGAAAATGCCTTCATCGACCATATTCAGGAATGAATTCATTTTGTTGAATGTGTGGATGTATTATGCAATACCAGTAGAATGATGAAAAATTGAGAAATTTGAAGTTTCATTCTTCCACATAAGCAAATATACACGCATGCGCACACACAGACACACATATCTGCACGTACACTCACATGGTTGTATTCCCTCAGTGCAGATGTGCTCCCGAGTTACAGCAGCCAACCAGACATGTGAGGTGTTTATTTCAGGCATTTTGGACTGAACATCTCTGACCTTCAGCCGGAGCATATGCTGTGCTGGAGCAGAGTGGCAGCTATAGACCGCGTGCCTTTCTACAGGACGGTGGCAGTAGCCGCAGAGAAAGAGAGTTTGGATCTGTGACCAGACAGGCTCTAGTCACAACCAGTTGACAGGCCAAGCAGCCCCTCCTCCCCCCACACGCCCCCCCCACCTCCCCCTTCTCTCTCCATCTCACAGCAGCCCTGCGGCCAGTGGCCTCAACCACAGTCAGTTACAGTGTCTCCATCACTGTTGGCCAGACCAGCCAGGAACTGACACAGGGTTGGCGGGGGGGAAAAAAAAAAACAACTTGAGTGTCAGCCGTATGATGGCTGAAAGGAACATCAGTCTCAGCAATTGGCCGGGCATAGCTTTGTGCGTTTGTGTGTGCGCGTGTGTCTTGATATTCAAGCAGCATTTGAGCAGCCCCTACATCAACGTCTGGTCGCTCTACACAGACAATGTCAGCTCGCCTCAGGGCAGCAGCCTCCGCAGTGGTCATATGGACAACCAGATCCCTGTGGTAGAATTAGTGATAAAAAACACACATGGTCACTGAGTGACAGTCAGCGCACCAGATTCCTTTGGACAGACAGGGCTGCAAATAGCGCAGAGGAGCAGTTTCTCCCTCAGACCGCAACTGGTGGTCAGGCTCATGCCAGGCCGAGTCGTGGCCGCCAGATGAGCCCAGATAAAAGGAGAGTCGGGGGCAGTTGCAGGCACCTAAGTGCCCAAGGAGCACTCCTGGCCTGTTTATCTCCCTCCTGGTTTTAAATTGATGCAGTCATATCTGTTTTACAGTTCTTTTTTTTTTTTTTAGCTTTTACACTGTCTAACCTCTAACTTATTTCACATTATGTTCCCTTCTGACTTACTGCCTTGAATGAAAGGTCGAAGCAGGAAGAAAGGGAGCGTTTGACAGTGTAACAGCATATACAAGCAACGCCGTAAACCCGGCGAGTCTCCTCCGAAAAGCTGCTCTGCCCCGCAAGGTTATATAGCGATAAAGAACATCCATCTATTATGTTTCCATGTCCTTTCTAGTGTGGCCAGATATGGGACTAATATGCGCACCATTCCCCAGGAGGATACTCTGTCCCCAGAGTAGAGATGGAGGGGAAGGGGGAGGGGGTGTGTGGAGGTGTGCTGTTGGATCTGTTCTGGAGGCAGGGAGGGGAGGCAGGCAGCAGTTGGTGTGCAGAGAGCAGAGGCTCAGGCTGGCTAGTTAAGAGCTTCTCTCTCCTATCCTCCATCTGCCAGGGACCGGGGTTGTGATTTGAGCTCCAGCAGAGCAGAGCAGGGAGGAGATCGAAGGAGGGGTGGAGGGAGGTAGAGGATGGGGATGAGGCGGTTGGGCGGGTGGTGGTGAGAGGTGGTAGTGGTGGGGGGTGAAGGGAGGGAGGGAGGAGGAGGAGGAGGAGGGTGGGGAGCGTTGGTTGGAAGAGGTAGAAAAAGAGAGAGTGGAGGGAGCGGGGAGTTGGAGGAGGAGAGGGGAAAAAGTGAGGGAGAAAGACCTGGAGAGAAAAAATAAGGATGGAAATGAAAAACAGGATACGTGGGGATTGAGACGCCTCAGAGATCTATTTATAGGCTTATTCTTGTCGATCATTATTTTTCTAAATCACTCGTGGACATTTTAATTGGACGTATCGGCCATAAAAACAGCGCTTTGGTCACATTTCGCCCGTGCTCGTGTATTTTGATATTTCTTCTCCCCTAATAATTACGAAGCCATGTCCACTGTGTGTTTGTAAATATTTCCAGGATGTCTCACCATCCTCGCACCCACCCTCCCACCCACCCTGGCTCATGTGACTGGGATACATGTGACTGGGATACAGCTTTACAGTGCTTCACTCCTCCCTCTGTTCCTCCTCCTCCTCCTCACCCCCCACCACCCCTTCTCTCCCTTCCCACTCCTCTCCTTCATTCTGTCAGTGTTTAGCCCTTGGTTCCCTGCACCACAGCGGGATCCTGGGAGAGCCTTCCTCCTCCTCCTCCTCCTCCCTCCTCCTTCCTCCTCTCCTCCTCCTCTGCCTCTCTTCGACTCCTCGCCGCCACCTCCTCCCTCCGCTCCTTTTTCCTGGCCATGCTTTGGGAGCGACTGAGAGCTCCCTCAGCGAGACAGAGTGTCACTTGAGGTGACCCAGAAATGATAACTCCAGATGAACCCTGGATGTGTGGTAATATAACCACCATGCCCTAGGAGCCGCGCAGCCAGGGAGGCAGGCAGACAGGCATCCCGGGCTGATGCTGTTTCCACGGTTTCACTGTTGAACCATCCTCGCTGCGGAGCCTGTGTGGGTATCATGCTCACAGAACGCCGTGTGCACGATACGCGTTGTGGTACACAGTGAAATGGATCTCAGTGCCGCTGCATTATTGATGAGATACATTGTGATGTCAGCCCAGGCGGAAGCAGCAAAATGACTGTTAGCAGTATGGCACATTATCATTTATGCAAGCAGTACAGGGGTGTAATTAATTGTCACCCTTTGCTCCCGTCCCCAGTGCTCACTCACACGATACTCTATTCGCTGGTCGTCAATTGAAATCAGTCCATCTGCACCTCAGTGTGCTGCTCTCTGTTCTCTCTGGCCAGCTTGAGTTGGTTCAGGACATCCTGTCTTCTGTATGACCTCTCTTTGCCATGTTAACAGTGAATAAAAGATGCAAGTCGATGGCTGTGTACTTTAAATTGTTTCATATTCTGTCATTATTATTTAATGGCTTGTTGTCATTTTGCTTATCCTGTCAGATGAATAATAATCGAATATCACACCAAGAAATTATACCAATCCACGGAAAAAGGGAGGTTTATGGAATAAGGTAGTGAATATTTGTTTTAGTGCCTGAACAGAGAAAATGTAGTCTAGTTAGAGGCCAGGCACAATCAAACCGTCTTCAAAGCATAAACAATATTAATATTTACTAAAAACTTGACATTATTAAATAGTGGTAAATTTTTCATCACTAAAAATTTCTTTATTCATCAGATGTTGCAACATGAGGCCCAGTGTGTGCAGGATGGTTCCTGGCTAAATGCACTCAAAACTGCGCTGAATTTATATGAAGTTTGTCAGCTCCATTCTGCAGGTGAGACAGATGGAGAGACATATACATCCCAGTTCAGAGGAAATTAAATGTATTTTTTAAATTTTTTTTTATTTTTAGAGGGAGTAATTCCATATAACCAGTAGAAATAATAGAGGAATAGACCAGAGGTTGCACATGCACATACCAGTAAAAATTTCCTTTTAATTATTTTGTATGTAACCTTTTTTTTTTTTGCTTCTTTATTTTGATGATGTTGAAATTAAAGAAAAATCCATGGTGCTCACAATTTCCCCGCCTCTGCCTGCTTTGCTTTAATTATGAAGTCCATGTGATTTTAAAAAAGAAACAGAAAAGGTATGATTGATCACCTTTTATTTGGAAAAATGATTTCGATTCTGTATCAACACCGGGTCGTTTCTCAGCAGGCTTTGTGCTGCTGTGCTGCACATCTTTGTCAGGTTGACTGATCTAGTTTGACTATAGACCCAAACTGATTATTTATTCACACAAACCTCCGCGCTCACACGTTGGAGCTGCAACGCTCCTCATCTGACTCTCACACAGTATCAGCTCGAGTATATGAATAAGTGATTGTATATTTTGCAATCATATATATCTATATATATTTACATATATCTATATATCAACTGTACGTGCTCGAACCAACCTTTAACTTTGTTTGCGGTTTACTCGTCTCAAATACAACTTGAATTCAGTGAATTCAAACGTTCAAACTGAGTGGTCCATTGGCTCATGGCTTCCTATTTTCTGTGCGTGCGTTGTGCGCGCGTGGTTTTTTTTTTTTTTTGCGTGCGTGTTTTGTGCGTGTGTGTGTGTGTGTGTGTGTGTGCTGCTCTGTGCTGTGCCGGGCCAGGGCGGAGGGGCTGCCTGCCTGCCTGCCTGCCTGCCTGCATACGGGAGAGGAATATTTAAATGTCTTGTGTTTTAATTGACGCTCAGGAGTGGAAGTGCAGGCTCAGAAACGAGGAGCAGCCCCCCCATCTACCGGCAGCGTCTCCTCCGCGTCCTCTGCGCGCTGCACGCTCAGTCCGGAGCTGCTCAGCCTGCACGCTGCACGGGGAGCTCACACACACACACACACACACGCAGCACAGCCTCAGGTAAGACCTTTCTTCTATACGTCTTCTTCGGGGATGGGGGATAATAATGCATGGCTGGCTTTTTAACCCCCCCCAAAAAAAAAAAAAAAAAATATATATATATATATATATATATATATATATATATATATATATATATATAATAAAAAAAAACAAGGGGGAGAGCGTGTGGAGCAATGCGCGACTGATCTGATGCCTGATAAATGCAGTGACATGGGGGGAGAGTCTGCCGGAGAAACAGGGATGTGTTGGAGGGTAAAGCCATCTAAACTGTGTCTAGCTGTAGTTTTATTTACGAAATGTTCTGAGCATTTTTTTTTACCCTGATACTGATCTTAATTATGTAAATAATATAACCCAGTCAGCCCCGCGTCAAAACCACGCAAGTTGATGTTACCTGGCAAAATGGAAATACATGACGCTTTTTCTTCCAGCTCAGGCCAGGTCGCTCCGTTTGTTTTGGTGGCCGAGGTGTGAGATTTCCTTTTCTTTATTTATGTGACTAAAGTCAATGGCCCTCTGAGCCACCCTGTGCCTCCTACTGCATTTTAAAGCCGGTTGATAACGCTGTTTTTTTTTTTTTTTTAGAAAACCGTCAAAGGTTTGAAATGAGGCTCAGTGCCTGGATGAGGAAAGTGATTATTGTGCGTTTTTTTTTATTTATTATTTTAAAAAAAAGACTTCATTCATTTGGTCTAACAAGATCGCAAATCTTAAATTGGGGCAAGTCGTTGCCAGCAAACTAAACGAAAAATGACACGGGGTCGTCCAGATCAATCTCCCTCCATTAATTTAAAGCCAGTAATGAAATATGAAAGGTAACATACACAACAAGAGCGCTTCATTAACAGGAAACGTTTCGAGGGGGAACCAGTATTGGTTTTCTAATTCAAGTGAATTTTCTCACTTTTTTAAAATTGTTTTTTTAATTATCATTTTTGTACACGCGTGATTTTATGAACTGGCTTTGGTTTCTCTGGAGACTTTCTCCTAATGGCACTGTGCGAATTGACATAATAAGACAGAAAAAAATAATCCTGGTCATTAGTATATATTTAGTAGCGGGTAACACCCTAATTAGATCCAAAGAAAAGGAAACAAAACACAGCACAAAAGGCATCGCTCCCTCAGCCCCTTGGTGCTCACTGACACATTGCTAAAGGCTCTTCAGTCAAATGAAATGTCACTGCTGGAGGCAGCGGCTCCAAACACTCCTCTTCGTCCACATTAACGATATCATACATGCACACGCTGTATCTCTGTTGCGGTCCACATTTTTAAAGCAGGAGTCACCCTTTAAAAAAAAAATCTGGGAGGTAAAAACAAACAAAAAAAAAAAAACAAACCCCAGCAGACAGATTAAATATTACACAGAGCAGAGCTGGTCACTGCTCTCAGGGTGTCTTTGTCCAGGTGAAAAGAAATCCGGGTGTGCTTTTTTCTTTCTTTCTTTCTTTCTTTTTCTTTTTTTGCGAGTGTCTTTGCTGAGACACTGACAGGGCGGCCGGGCTCCGTCCAGGAGGGTTCAAACCTCGACTCACTCACAGCGCTATTATCATCAAGGGGCCTCCAATTAAAGTCTGCACAACTTCATGGTGGGGAGGTGGGCAGGGGTGGTGGTTGTTGTGGGTGTGTGTGTAAGGGGGGGGCGGGGGGTGCACATGATAATGTAACACGTCTTGAGATGAAGCATCCACACCTGCACCCCCCCCCCCCATCCTTCCCTCCTCACTCCCCCTTTCCTCCCAAGGCCTCGCTAAATCTATTAATGGGACCAAAGCCGAGTCACAGATCCAGCTTGTGTGTGTGTGTGTATCTTTTGTTTTATGGAGACATTTCCAGGCATCGACCTTGCGGAGGCCACAGCTCCTCGTTATCCGGGTTTCAGCTGTGAAGGCCCCAGTTGTTGGTCAAACTGCAGACCTTTGAGCTGCCTCCGTTTTTCCTTTTTTTTTTTTTTTTTGGTGTGTTGTCACCATAATTTTGGCCCGTGTGTGCGGGACAGTAAAGCCATTCTGTCTGCCTTTTTTTTAATATGTGTAACAGAGTTTTCACACCCTTTAAAACCCGGCACATCTTTATTGTGGCTCCACTGTCTCCTTCCACAGCGTAGATTGTATTAAAGTTGGCTGTAATATAAAATATCTATTACCAAAAAAAAACACGTGAATTTCTGAAAATCTACAATAGCTGCTGGTGGCGACCACCAGCTGGACGCTTCTTTCTCTCCTCCACCTCCCCGCCTGTAGTCACAAAAGGGGGTGAAACCACGTTTATCCTGCTTCTGTTGTCATCAGATCAACTCTGCTGCAGGTAAACAAGGTTTTGGCCTCAATCAAGAGACAGAGGAAAGACGAGGGTCGCGTTAATGAACGCTCCGCTGCGAAGAAGACTAGTCCCTGTTTCCAAGGGGCGTTTAGTGGAGAAAAAAATGGATCTTGCACCGAAAAGACTTTTATTTATATATATATATATATATATATATATATATATATATATATATATATATATATATATATATATATATATATATATATATATGTTGGTTTGGAAAAGAGATGAAGTCTATTAGCTACAGAGCATCAACATGTTGCGGGGGGAAAAACTCAACCCAGCCGCTGTGTGATGATCTTACTTGAGTGAAGGGGTTGTATTTTATTTTTAACCAAAAATCTCATTCATTTGTGTTAAAAAAAAAAATCCTTGTCTTTCAAATTGTTTAATATAATCTGTCCCCGCCCTCCAGCCTATCACTGATCACTGCCCCGCCCCAAACAATACATTTATACCACACACACACACACACACACACACACACACACAGATATTGTGTTATTCTGGGACAACCAAACACCTGATAAAGAATCAACAAAACACATCAAACTGTTTTTGGAAATGCAAAAAACCTCAAGCTCCAAATTAAGCCAAATATATCCAAGTCACGTTGCCCTTTTTTGTCTCTTTAATAAAACTCCAGAGGCTTTTATGGCACTTGAATTGCGCCCCATCTGTTTAAGACGCGTTAAATTTCTAAAATATTTGCTCAAAAAATTACTCCTAAGCCCGTTTCGGGTTATGTCAGCCTCATGGCCGCACGCTCCGGCGTCCTCTCCTGTAAATGGGGGAATAAAAGTAATGAAAATGTCAATACCATAAAATAGTGGTCCTTCGCGCAGCCAGAATCGGGAGTTTTTGAGGGGAGAGTGACAGCTCTTTGTTGGTGAATAGGAATCAGTGGAGAGAGAGAGATACACACACACACACACACACACAGAGAGAGAGGAGGATGGATACACACACACACACACAAAGAGAGAGAGAGAGAGAGAGAGAGAGAGGGGGGAACTCCTCCTACCAAATTATTCAGACTGGGCAGGCTTTGCGGGCTCTTCACAAATAGGACACGGTTCTCAAATCCAGGCAGTCCAGTCCCAACCTGACCTCCAAGCACCGAGGAGCCCCTGACTGGGAGATCGGGAGAGAGAGAGAGAGAGAGAGAGAAAAGAAAAAGCGAAAAGCGAAGAAGCAACAACAAAAACTTTGTGTCATTATTTTTGGCGACTGCAGCCCCCCCTCCCTCCTCCTGCTCCTCCTCCCCTCCCCTCCTCTCTCCCTACCACCACCACCACCAGCACCACCACTTCTTCCACACCGGTTTGTCGCATCATTTGGACTATATATTTTTTTTTCTGGAGGAGAGACATTCACGGGAAGAAGGAAAAAGCTGGTGCACCACGACCACCACCACCACTCCTCCTCCTCCTCCTGTCCCACCCATGTTGTTGTAGCCTCTTCGGCTTTTCTTTTCTACCAGTTGCCTTTGCACTCTGGCGAGGAGCTGATCTGATCTCCGGGGTTGTGCTTATTTTTTTATTTTTTATTTTTGCCCGTGTGTGTGTGTGTGTGTGCCTCTCAGAGCCTCAGAGCCCAGTCGGATGCGCTGAGAGAGCGGGGCGCAGCGCTGCGGTACAGTATATGGAAGTTGTGGGCTGCAAGACAGAGGCAGGCAGTTGCACGTTGCGTCCAGGACCGGGAGCCATGCTTTTCCACGGGATCTCCGGGGATCACATCCAAGGGATCATGGAGGAGATGGAGAGGAGGTCGAAAACGGAGTCGCGCCTGGCCAAGGGCATGCAGCTGAACGGGAGAGAGTCGGTAAGAGCCCGCCGGACCGTCCGCGCGTCTCAGTCCGCGTTAGAGCGGTCGGTGGGTGCGTGAGCGACCGCCGTGACACCGCGCACCCACCGCGGGAGAACCGGCCAGGAGGATGCGTCGCTTTGCCTCTTTGTGTTCAGTTTATGGGGAAAATGTCTGGGTGCTAAATCTCGGCCCTCTCTCTCCTGAATTGTTTCCCCGTTATTTCAGCAGCTGCTCGGCGATCTGCACAAAATAATGACAGGAAACATAAACTGGCTGCAACTTAACATGCAGCTGTCTCTAGATATATTTGAATGAAATAGTCCTGGCGTTAAATAAATGGTTGTGCACCACAGCAGAAATATTTTGTTCTGCGTCGACAAATCTGGCTGATGATGTATTTACAAAAATAAAACAGTTAAAATAAAAAAAAAAAATAAAACAACAGTGTATTTTTATTAGAATCACATCAATAATAATGATAATTCTTATTGTTATTATACATATATTTGTTTTTATGTTTTGTTACTTCTTTTAAGTGAAAAAAAAATTCAATAGTAATTGAAAATATGTTTTTTCCTTAAAACTGCCTCAGTGAATTTGTTGGCAGCTCGTCACTGAACAAAGCAGAGAAATAAACTGATGAATCGTAGCTGATGGTTAGCAGCACAGTTCTTCTCGTTATTTCGGTGAAATTCAGAAACACTTTGTACCATAGATGGCTGCTGCTCCTTCAGGGGGCCGTGAACGCACCAGCCTGCGTGTGTTTAAAGTGCTCTTCAAAAGGCCCAGATAGATGGAAAAAAAGTTCAGTTTCGTGTCCAGAAAGCTGCCAAAGGCCTGTTGTTTCTGTTTTTGCATCATTTATGTTGCGTCAGATTTCCTCAGCAGTGTGTTGGAGGAAGTGTCTGTCCTGATCCCTCTCCCCCTCTCTGCCCCTCTCTGCCTCAGACCATGCCCTCGATGAGCCCGGAGAAACCTGCTCTGTGCGCCGGCTGCGGCGGCAAGATTTCGGACAGATACTACCTCCTGGCCGTGGACAAACAGTGGCACCTGCGGTGTCTCAAATGCTGTGAATGTAAACTCGCGCTGGAGTCGGAGCTAACGTGTTTTGCCAAGGATGGGAGTATCTATTGCAAGGAGGACTACTACAGGTAAGAAAAATGAAGGTTCATCATATTATTTTAGCTTTTAGTCTAAAATGTAGCCTCTGTTACGCACGCGTGAAAACCCATTCATAGAGGAGCATTTATTCTACTGGCTTTACAGGAAAAAACATTTTCCAAGCCTTAAATGGAAAAAATAGAATTTTTTTGGACAAAAACAAAACTTTCCAGCCACAGTTCAACAGGCTGCTCACCTGGAATCACGTTCGCTCCGATTAGTCATCTTTCCAGTCTGAATAAAATCAGCTCGGCCTCCCAGGGGCCCTGCACGCTGTCAGGATGTGATTTTAAAATCGTACCTTTTATTCGTTTGTGGTTCAGATGCAACATGGATCAGAGTGTAACGTAAAGCTGCACCCACTTAATGGATGAGTCACTGTGAGAAACAAAAGGAGCGTGTCTGCACCGCCGAGCCTCTCTGTCCTTGTTTGTGAATAATCAGTGGCCTGCACAGTGGAGCAGCGTGGAGAATAACCTGGGTGACAAAAATGCAGTGACGGGTCACACGTGTAGAGCTCGGATTTTGACACACATTTATAAAGCTGTGCATTTTGACATACATTATAAAGAATGAATTTAAAGTGCACAGTGACAGTGAAATAAACCACTACAGAACACACAGCCTGATAGTAATAATACTAATACTGTCGCCATGTGCCTACCTGTAGCCTCTGTTTAATGTCAGCTGCACTGCTGAAGGTTAACCAATTTTTTTTTGTATCACTGTGGCTGCAGACTTTTTATTTATTTAAGTCAGAAAATATTCGTACGCAGAAAATGTATTTTACACTAAAGAAACAGTGTCCCGCCGTCCATGCAGCCGTCACCCAGTTGCAGGCCAGATGTGTGTGTTCAGAGTGTAACCTCAGTGTGTGCAGGCCTGTTATTGTGCTGCCATGTGTGTCACACACAGCACATTAAAGTCACCCCGGCTCTCCCACTTTCTCCTCTCTTTTATTATTTAATTTAATGTATGTGTTTGTCGGCGTGGAGTCTTGACGATGCTGTCTGTTCCAGAAGGTTCTCCGTGCAGAGGTGCGCGCGCTGCCACCTCGGGATCTCAGCCTCGGAGATGGTGATGCGGGCGCGCGACTCCGTGTACCACCTGAGCTGCTTCACGTGCACCACCTGCAACAAGACGCTGACCACGGGCGACCACTTCGGCATGAAGGACAGCCTGGTGTACTGCCGCCTCCACTTCGAGACGCTGGTGCAGGGCCCGGACTACCACCCGCAGCTCAACTTCGCCGAGCTGGCGGCCAAGGGCGGCGGCCTCGCGCTCCCGTACTTTAACGGCACCGGGACGGCGCAGAAAGGGAGGCCGCGCAAGAGGAAGAGCCCGGCCATGGGGATAGACATACCGAGCTACAACACAGGTGAGGCGGCCCGGAGCGAGGCCTCGGCACCGTGCACACACACACACACACACACACACACTGTCAGACATTTATCTACAGTCCACACAAAGTCGTTCTGTTGTTGTTGTTGTTGTAGCTTCGGTGCAGAAGTAGTTCTAATATTTAACCCTTTATGGTGTGAGGGCAGGGCTAACAGCGGGGACACTGCGGCCTACAGCAAAAAACAAACAAACAAACAAACAAACAAACAAACAAAAAAAACCACCCAGGTTTTAATCGTGTCCATGAAATCACCGTGAAATGAATAAACACTGAAGTGTTCATCAGGAAGAATATTCAGCTCATCTAAAAAAATCCACGTGTGCTCATCTCATTTGTTTAGCTTCATTATATTAACATGCGGCAGCAGAGGCGATTCAAGCCAGGCCACTCACAAATAAAAAAATAAATAAATAGATGAAATGAATAATAATAAAAAAAGAATAAATAAATTCAGCTTAAAAATAATTTTCCCATCATGCAGCGGACCCTCGTGTTTTTAAATCCTCCTCTGTGCCGGCCGTGGCTCTGCCCTCCGTGTCTGACAGCAGCACATCTGTCCTGTGGGCTCTGCAGATGTCGGAGGACAGTGTCCGGGGGTGACAGCGCGCGCGGCCCGCGGGGGGGTCAATCGATCCGCGGCTCACCGTCCACGCGCCGCGTCCCGCGCCTCACACCGCGCGGCGGAGAGTGATCGAAACCTGACCCCGCCAACACCTGCTCATCGATTTGTTTAATTAAGACTAATTCCAGTCTAAATACACGCAGTTAGGATGCTGAAGAGGTAAAAACTCGCCATTTTGTTTTGACTTGAAGAAAAAAAATGTTAATCGCAGCCATCATCGAGTTACTGTTTAATGCAGGTTTCATGTAAAATCTTGTCTGAGTCGCTGGATGTTATAACTTAACCCCCAAACACACACACACATACACACCCCCCCCCTTTCCCGCAGCGTCCCCATTTTGTTGTCGCTTTCTGCGAATTAGTGCGCGGTTGAGAAAGTTTGTCATTGTGCGCCAACTTTCCTCTGTTCCCGGTGAATAGGGAGGAATAAGGGTAATCTGCGCGTTAATTGTTCTCCGTTAATTGAAGGTGACGTTGGAATCCCGGCCTCCCGCGCGGCGGTCAGCGCGGAGGGGCCTGCTGCAGGGGGAGGCCGGGGGCCGTGTGTGTGTGTTTTAATTTAGTTTTTTCGCCAGCGCAGTTCCAAGAAATTATGCAAATCCTGAAAGTTCTCATGGATGGTTTGAGAGAAAAATAAATACTGTAGCACTGTGACTTTTTTCCCCTCTAAGAGCAGGATAGGCCCAAACAAAGCGTCACAGTGCAATGCAGCCACAACAGGTAAAAAAAAAAAAATAGAAATAGAAAATAGAAAACACCACATAAAATACGGTAACATGAAGTCCCTGTGAACTCATTATAAAGCACCACAGACACAGTAAAGGTCCCAGTGGGAATATTATAGTTTTCATTTGGGATTTTAAAATCCAGTAGAGAGAAATACAATATTTTCTCATTTAAAAAGAGGCTTATTTGCTCCTTTAAGCTTATTCTTTGTTCATTAAAAAAAAAAAAGAAAGTAAGGTAAATGTTTTAAATCTGTGATGAATTTATATGACCTCACAATATTACCCCATAACATAAAAATAAATAATACATTAAATTAAATTAAATCAGGGAACAACTGAAACATTTCAGTCCTGATATTTTTGTGCTGTGATATCACAAACACACCCATTAAATCTTTCTCATCACGCTCTCACACTGTTCCTGTTAATATATCGCTCAGCAGATCAGAAGACTCGTTTTCTTGACAAATAGGATGAGGTTTTGTTTGAGGTTTTGTTTCTGCCTTAGCGAGCACATTCATGTTAGTTCTCACCAGGGAAAGGTGTGGGTCTACTGAGTATTCCTCACCACTCTGTAAAGTTCGCTCGTGTTTGGATATAGAGACCCCTAGTGGGTAATATCTAGTGAAACACAATCCAGTGAAGGCTGGAACAGAGGAGCATACATGTCAGTGATTGTCATATTAATGCTGCTTGGAAGTATCACAGGAAGAAGTCTTGCGTAACAAAAAAAAAAAAAGCATAAATCTTGCCACAGAGTAACACCACACATCTAAAACATAAATCCTTTTGTTTATTCAGTCTGCGTCTGATTCATTCAAACCGATGTGTTCATTTAAAACCAGTAATACATTTTTGAGAAAGTGTTTGTGCCGCACCCTTATGATGAAATGTTTGGTTTAATTGGTTTGATATTTTGTCAGCCACTGAGGAAAACAGCTGGTCAGCGTTTCAGTCACAAGAAGACAAGAAAATCAATACAAACCTACCATATCATTTAAAATCCTCTGCTCAGTTTCATCTCATTGTGCAGTAAAGATGATGTTTTACCTTAAATGCCATATCCTATGGAAAAAATTAATTAACAGTCAATTATCATTAATTACATTTCATAGTGTATTTTGGTTGCAGTCATATAAATGTTCAATTTAGCTAATTAAATTTGTTTGGCATTGAAGTGTCTCTACTGTCATGACAGTAATTTAATATAAAAAAATATAATTTAAAAAACAACATAATGGTGAAATAAAATGTTGAGATTTTTTTTATCTTTATGCGACCAAAAGGGTTTCAGAAGTGCCATTTAGCCCAACACACATGTTTAATTTAGTGGATCCATTTTTGCATTTTACCAGCTTTAAGTATTTTACACATGCAGCACTAAGCTCTTGACAAATGAGGCCCATTAGGCCTATTAGTCTTTGCAAACACAAGCAGAAGCAATTTTTGTGACGTCCCAGTGTATGCTTAAAATACATCATTTTGCTTTTTGAAATCTAATACACAGATTATATTAAAACCACAATAATCTAAAAAAAAAATACTGTATGTATAGAGGTTATTAATTTCTTTTTAGTCAGTTTAATCAGTTTGTTCATTTTTTTAATTAAATGTTAAAAATTTAAAATGTCATAATTTATCATGATGGCATTTAATACATCGGTTAACATAACAAGTCAGTGCAAATGTATGAATTGTCCACAATGACGTCCATATGCGATAGCCTTAATTTAATAAACTAAATGGTCTCTCTTCTTTCCCTGAAAACCTGACCATTTAACAAGATATTGAACATTGAGGCTTAATAGAAGTGTCACATTTCATTACTTACATCATTTAAGCAGTTCCTTGTCAGAATAAGGTTGTCTTGATATAAATGGGGGGACGTGCTTTGGCTTTCTATTTCAGGAATGTTGTTGAGCACAGCGAAAATGAATTCAGACACAAAAGAGCGGCTTTTAGAAAATGAATCTGCTCGCTGAGTTGAAAATGTTCCACATTTGTTCCTTTTTCGGACTCTGAGCCCCCCCTCCCCCGCTCTGCTGTGTGCCCTCTCAGGCTGCAACGAGAACGACACAGACCACTTGGACCGGGACCAGCAGGCCTACCCCCCAACACAGAAGACCAAGCGCATGCGGACCTCCTTCAAGCACCATCAGCTGCGGACAATGAAATCCTACTTTGCCATCAACCACAACCCGGATGCCAAGGACTTAAAGCAGCTGGCCCAGAAAACAGGCCTCACTAAGAGAGTTCTACAGGTAAGCAGAGAGCCATTCTTCTTACTGATCTGATCATCCCATATCTGTGTCTGCACCTCCATGTCCCTCTCATTTCACACCAATATAATCACTGTCATCATTACCTCTTTGGTTTTTGTTTGTTTGGTTGGTCCATTTAGTCATTAGATGTATATCCAGGGGTTTTTATCAGAAACTTTGTAGATTCTCTATTGTTATTTTTTTTTGGGAAAGAAAGGAGAAAAGTCGTTCTTTAAGCGTAAAAAACTTAAATGTAAAACTGTAGCTGAGAGTGCACTTTCTCTTTTATCTGTGGAACAGAAAAGGGTGTAATTCAACTCTCACAGATAAAAAAAAAAAAATTAAAGGTTAGGACTATTGTTTTTGATTTGCTGTTAAAATCCACGTTCTTACATTCAGTGTTGAGGAGCTAACTGGTTCATTGTTATCTGCCCCATAAGCTCAAAATAATGTATGGAAATTGAAATATATAAAGATTTATATACATAAGACAAAGGCAACTTGATACAGTAATAGCTGTTATAACTTGATATGTAAACTACTGTACGTGTGATTTGATACTTTCTTTTTAAAAAATAATCCTAAACACAAAAAGTAAAAGCCACACTGGGATTGGTTTGCAGGTTTGGTTCCAAAACGCAAGAGCCAAATTCAGAAGGAACGTTTTGCGACAGGAGAATGGAGGTGTTGATAAGGCTGATGGCACCTCACTCCCTACCACCCTCATCTGACAGTGGGGCCCTGACCCCCCCCTCCAGCGCGGCCACACTAACAGACCTGACAAACCCCTCTATCACTGTAGTGACCTCCGTCACCTCTAGTTTGGACAGCCATGATTCGGGGAGCCCTTCACAAACTACCTTGACAAACCTTTTCTAACAAGCGATCTCTAGCAGACTGAATTTTTTTTATCTGTTTTTATTTGTTTTTTTTGGTTTTTTTTTGTTTTGTTTTGTAATTTAATTATTATTTTCTTTTCTTTTCCTTCCTTGATTTTCATTTTATTTTTTTTAAGTGACACCTTTAAATCTACCAGAGACAGCTCCTTGGAACAGAAAGTGCTGTACTGTGTACACAAACAAGAGCAACAAGAGCAAGAACAGCAGCGACCACATTAAAACACAAGGAAATCATTTTAATGTGTAGCATTTGAAACCGCATGGCAGCCGTGTCTGTAGTTCACTTACAGTATGCAGAGATTGATTTTGGATGGGACATTTCTGAAGTTGAAAGCATAAGAAAATTGTCATGGATTCCACAGTTCATTGGAAAAAATAACTAAACTTGAAGCTTGTGTGGAAAACTAGATTTTTTTACTTGATTTGACTTTATTTGTACATTTGTATTGAATTATTATCAAATGAGCCCTTCCTAATTTATGATTAATTGGTAGATTTTAAAATTATATGAATATTTTGCCCTCGGAAACCTGTATATGTATGCACTGTGTTCGCACTATCCAATTTAAAGATTTTGTTTTTTCTGTTTTGGAATAATTTGGGAAATAAACTTGTAGAATGTTCTGTATATGGGTAACTCCAGAAAACAGGCTTTAATTATTTCCGAATGTTTCGGTCCGAGTCCGAGACCGAGTTGGATGGAATCAGACATCGAAATATCTCACAGAGCTACATGTAAAACGTCTAAATTGCATTACGAGCGCCTGACCATTGCAGCTTACATGGCGGGTAGATGCTGAAACCACCTACATTTTTGTCTTGATTCACAAATCTACTGTGACAAAGAGAAAGAAGCAAATCCCACAATCTGTACAGTGGTAACTGTTCAACATTCAACACAGTCACGAGATAATTAGAAATCAGCGAGAGAAATTCAGATTGGAGAACGGTTTATGGACACTGTTGTAACCGATTGTTTTCATGACAGAGCACTTTTTCAGATTCATTGGCCTCACAGATTAACCGCAGTCAAACGGATGAATCCAAGTAAATGTATCCATTTATCCACAGCTAAACTCGATTGCACAGTGACAATATACTGCCCAGTGAAAAGTGCATTATTGTTTTTATCATGTTGCTCAGGGTAATGATGTGATTTTAAAAGGGAAAAGGAGTAGGGGTGAGAAATTAAGTAGTTGCGACGTTGCAGATTAGATTTGTAGAGCTGACATGAGCATTCAAATGACCTCAGATAGGTGGAGTCGAAAAGAGGCAGCCAGTGGGAAATCATTGTCCATGTGTTCTCCTTTTTGGCCATATTTATCCTTTCTTTAATGACACTTGCCACTGAACAGACCAAAAACATGTTTCTTCTGGCTGATCGATAGAGAGAAAAAGAAAGACAGAGCAAATCTTCAATGGAGTTGATACATTTCATTGTGAGCGTCGCAATTTGTTCTATTGTAGAACAAAGTGGTACTCTAAATCTACTTAATGAAGTAGATGCCTAACTCAGTTCTACTATGTGCCTTATGCTATAACTTGGGAGAAAGTTTGTGAAATTCAGGATATATGTGTTCTTTGTTAACTGATTCACATCCTTTTGACGCCTCACTAGTTTTGTACTGTTTTGCATCTTATTTCCGAAGATCTTTTTATGGTGTATCCTGTTAAAAAGGGGGCAGCGATGTCATAGAAAGCATTTGTGCACTCTTTCAGATATAGTTGGGTAATCCAAGAACCTTATATATTGATCTTCGTGTTAATAGTTGAGTACAGTAAGTGTTCTATCAAGATTGTCCATGTTTCCCTGTTTCTTGATAAAGATGGTGTATAGAAACTATTTCCCCTTAAATATTTATGGACCAAACGGTTGTTATATATCTTATTAAATTTGTGTGAATAAAAATACTTTGCTTTAAATGGGTTTTATTTTTCATTACACTTGCCATTTTTTGTGTTCTATCCTGAATACAATTTTTGTTTCTCACATCAACAAATGAGAAAGCAGTTAAACGTCCTCATTTTTGCTTCCATTTTTAATTTCTATTTCCTATTTTATGATGTTTATGGTTTTTAACGTAATGCCCCATGGATTTGCATCTAAACCCTGCAGTCAAAAATATGAAATTGCTTTTTTTATGCATGAACATGGCTTTAAAATTTAAATCACAGGAACGCTGCAAAGCATATATTGATATATATCTATATACATATATATAGTATATATTTATGCATAACATATTGGTAAACCTAAAATGAAGTAAGAGTAAATGCAGACCCCATAAAGCCAGGTTGCTCTGTAGTTAATATATTCTTACTCTATCATTTCTTTCAGGGAGAACAAATCTTGGGGCATTACAGCCATACATCCCGACGTTTGAAAATTCCCTAAAGTATTAACAGAAGGGGAAAACTTTGATGGGAATTCCTCACCATTGAAGACAAAGACAATATTAGGATAAGATGATAGAGTATTGAGAACAAATAAACAACCAACATAAAACTTGTTTCAGTTGCAAATGTACAACAGTATATGTTTCAAACAAAAGTTTGTCCTGAATGTTTGAATCCGTCAACAGAGGAGACCCCACAGTGTATGATATTTATGAAATCAATGTGAAAAAATGAAACTTTCTGTATTGGAATGGTTAATGCACAAAAATGATAATAAAATGCATTGTAACATAATTAAAAACAAACAAACAAAAAACTCACAGAAAGTCACAGGATGTGTAAAAGACAGCAGACATCCATCATGATAACAGTGTGAAACAGAGACGGTATGGATGTTACTGGTACAAACACACACACACACACACACACACACACATATACACATATACACACACTCCACAAAACCTCTCTCCCACTGCCTTGCTCCTATGTAAGCACAATATATACATTCCCACAATCTTTGTTCTCCACCATACACACTGTTACACACACACACACACACACACAAAATGCACACACGCTGCTGCCCCCATGCACCCCACCCAAGAATCAGCTTGCTAAATAGAAGTTTTCTTTTGTCACAAGTGTCATTTCGTAAACACATGGCCTCCTTGAAACTCGGCAGCAGGATGCCCATCAAATATGATGAGTGTATGAAGAGGACTGCAGAGCTGGAGCTTTGCCATCTGGCTGTACCGAGGGAAGGAAGTGAAAAAACAAAGCAGATAAAGAAGAGATTCTCATTTTGCATGCGCCTCATCATCTTGTTAACATTTTCCTTGAGATGTATATTATTTCCTTTGATTCATTGTATGATTCATTGTCAGCTGCAAAATAAAGCATATGAAAATGACGTCCCTGATGCCCATATAGTGCCTCACAGTTGGGGAAAAAAAAAAAAGAAAACGAAGAATGCTCCTATAGACGATATTATATGTGGCATTTTACTATTTATAGTGTACAACAATTCCCTTCAGCTCTGTTTCACTCAGACTCAAAAAAGTGATTTAAAAGTATAGTTGCACATGTGCACACAGACATTTTTTTGCGCTTAAGGCTGAAAACAACATTCTGCTGACCAGTTTGATATGACACACGTATAGCACGGGATTGATAATGTAACATATTAACTGTAAGGCAAAGGCAAGGGAGCTTCAGTTAGTTGTTTGGCAGTGCACTTCGTCATTACTTCTGGGTATGCATGCCATGTAAAGAAGGTGTGTTGTGGAAAGAGAAAAAAAGGGGGAAAAAAAGGAAGGAAAGAAAAAGAAGGAGGAAGGAGGGGAGGGAGAGAGACTGAAGCCACATGGGGACCAGTAAACAGGCTGGTGTTGAATTCCAACAATGTGGGAAACAGCAAACAGTTCAGTCAGTCCAAGAGGAAACCTCAGTCGCTGAGGTGCCTGTGCGCCGTGGCAGTGGGGCTGTGTTCCCTGGGTCTGATGGGAGGACGGTGGGCGGGTTGACACTGCCGAGCTACAGGAAGCGGGGCTGGAGAAAGAGAAACACAAACAAACACAGCCAGCCCTGCTCAGTTTTGGAGCTGCGGGATGAAAATTCTGGACATCATCATGGTCCCGTGTTGACAAGAATTTCAGGGGCTTGCTGCTGGAATGCAACTTATCTGTGTCTGTGTGAGCAAGGCCTGATCCGCCACCTTCTCGCCAACAGGACCGCTTCACCCTATTCCAGGTATTTTGCTTTTTTTTTCCCTCAAAATATATATTAAAGAACAGGAGGAATGACACAATACAGAGAATTGAGTGATATTCACTTGTCACTATGTCACAGTCATTTGAGCACCACATGTATCTGGTGTATTAACTTACTGCAATCCAGCTGATATCTTTGCGAGACAAACCTCATTACAAATGCACAGTCTTTATTGTTGTATTAATCTCAATCTAAAGAGACAAGCGCAACAACGTCTGCCTCAGCAGGTAAGAAAGGAGGGCCTCTACCGACTGACATCCTTCTCCACCTCCTCTCTTATCTCCTCCTCCTGTTAAATGACAGCCTCTGTGCACCGTGACTGTACAAAAACAATGCTGACAGTGCTGCATGTTTCCTGTCATATGGGGAGTTTGTTCATGAAGTTTGGGGGACTCCGACATAGGTGACATCTACAAAATAAAAATAAAAGATTAGCAATGCCCGACCAGTCAAGCTCAAATACGGCCGTGAAGCTTGTCCAGAAACTAAAAATACACAATATTGCATTTATGGACAACACATGAGCAGATTTGAATTGAATGAGTGACAAAGTACTTTTAACTCACAGGGGGTTTGAATTGTGGTCAACTTGGTTTGACAGACTAAATCATTGCTGCAGAAACTAATTTTCCAGAGGTTCTGCATTTTTGTTGGAGACCCATGCAGTCAGATGACCCAGATACATGCCAGTTTCTTTAAAAACCCACTCAAAGTTGTTACATCTGAAACTGAGGCCTGCCTGTACGGTCTTGTCTGCCTGAAAAAAAAGGTGTTAAACATGAAGGTCAAATGAGAAACACTTTACTCTGCTTGTCATCACCAAAAAAAAAAAAAAATTACAGAGATCTCTAGTGTCCGGTAATCATGTACACATTAGACATTACTCAGTGACAGCCACACAACCCAAATCAACAACAGTCATCTCATACGGTGTCTGACAGTTTGTTGGCATCAAAGCTACTCTCAGCATGCGAGACGCTGTAGAAGGTGAACTGGATGCAGGTGCAAAGAAACGTGTGTGTGGACGCTCATTGCTAGCAACGCCTGTAACTCACACAACTAAGCGCAGGATGAGTCCTCTACTGAGTGATAATTAGAGTCTGTGTCTCTGCAGGCGCACACACGCATACATCCGGTCACACAGACATTACCACACATTATACACACACAGTGACAGGGTCACAACAAAGTGTGGAATGATCACTGAGGCATAGGCTACACCTGCAGTTTACATGTTTCTCTGATAGTGTTATTCCTATTGCCACCGCTGGTGTGTGTGTGTGTGTGTGTGTATGTGATATTCTGCCAGTTCCGCCTCAGTTCCCTCCTCTCTGTGCTAGGCTCCTATTTAACCTCACCTCACACACCAACCACCCTGCTAACACAAATACACACACACACAGACACACACAGATACATGTCAGAGGGGTGACGATGTGAATGAGACACAGCTAAACTGTGATGTTTTTGTGTGTCTGTGTGTGTGCATGTGTGTGTGTGTGTGTGTGTGTGTAAAACCGAGGCCTTCCGTGCTGGTTGATGCAGAGCAGGTGGAGAGATCCTCTGTGCCGGGTGTTTGCCAAGAGAAGGACACCGACATATACGTGTGCAAATGGAAGTGCACACAACACACAAAACACACACTGAAACACAGCACAGGCACACAAAAGCAACCACTGAAAAACAGATTTCATAGAGTGATCTAGGCAGGAATAGTATGTCAGTTTTGTCCTTCACATTATCAGACTCTCTCTCCTGTGCCTCGTTTGTGCGGTGCTCGCCACACGCCATAAATCCTTTATTTCTCTGTTGTGCCGTTATTCTATATTTACAGGTATTTGTTATGTTACGACTCACATCTAGACAACCTTGAAAATGCTGCGATCAAGGCCAATAACTATGGGCTGCAATTGCACTTTGAAGACAAAACAACATTAATTAGCGTCTAAAATGTAAATGCAGGCGCCACATGCATGCTGCCTCCAAGTTCGCCCGGGTATATGAGGAGAGAGACATTTCATACATATTTCCATCTGTAATCCCTCTCTCTCTCCCTTCCCCTCTGATAGCTGTGTTCTGTGAGGTACATAAACAGGAAGCTCGTCTGCATTGATACGGCATGTTTCTGCGTGTGACAGGTCATCTTTGTACTGGCAGAGTGTAACCTCTCAGTTCTCGCTAAACCTTCAGGATGCACGCAGCTCCTCTACCCTCCATCTGCTGGTCTCTATGAAGTCTGCGCCCGATCACAGGAGCTTTGACTGCAGCTTCTGTCTCTACCACATTGCAGTCATACCTAACCCCTGAGCCAGATCAACAACACAGAGGGGAAATAAAAAAGACATGAGTGAAAACATCAACATTTTTTTCTTTTTAAGTGTTTAAAATGTGCTTTCAGCCCCTGGGTGCAAAATCTCTGCATATTTAGCAATGAAAAACCCAGGTAAAGTCGCACTGAAATGTATATGTTGCGGAAAACAAAAACAGAACTGGTGTGCGTGTGTGAATCTTACTGGTCTTATTTGCAACATAGCTTGGAATAAACAGTTTGACTGATTTTCTAAAATTAGCCTTTTTCTCTGTATTCAACAAAGATCAGTTTAGGCCAAGATGTTCTCTCGTGGTGTCCATGTTCACAAAAAACATCAGTGGCCAAATTCTTGTAAATACAATTTAAGTGTCATCAGATTCTCATATTTATTGGCAAATTTGTGCAGAAAAAGGCCCCAAATGTAAAGAAGAGTCTCTTTCTAACACATCATAGATAAATGTCACATTTACAGTAAAAGCATCTCTATAAATCCAGCGATTCAAGATTTCTCATTTCCCCTGGAGGGAGAACCTTTTTCCATCCTGGTTACCTGCGAGCAACACTGGAAAGTTTGAAGGGGAAGAAGAGTGAAATAGATGACAATAGTCTCTTCGTGTCAAGAAAAAAAATAAATCCCCAAATCAAAAGGACATCCTCTCTTTTAAATAAACAATATCAGTAAAAAGAACACAAAAAGTTTGCTATTGGTTTAAAGCACCAGATCAGTGCCGAGCGCCACTTTTAGAACAATGGAAATTCAATGCGATTATTAAACAGTTTTCTACCAAACAGACGGGGAGGCATGCATGTTGAACTAGAGGATCTCTGGGTGCAGCTCCCCTCGCAGACTGATGCATTACTTTTCATCCATCCATCTAATTATTCCCTCAGAAACCTGAAATTTGAAGATACAAAAGACCGTCCCTATCTGTCACTGAGCGCCATTGATCTTATTGAAAGAAAATGTGGGTGTAGAGGAAACCCAATATAACTCATGCCATTAAATTCCACACAGCATTATTCACATACAGAATTGACAGATTTCTGTGAGACGTTTCTTTTAATCTTCAACTGTTGTTGAAGAAAAAGGGGGAAAAATCCTACACTCCAGGCATCTCTCCCTTTTCCATATTTGCAGTGAGGTTAACAAAAAAGGCTATTGAAGTAGGAAGAAAAAACACAACCCCACCTAACTTGTTGATTATTAACAATGGGGACGGGGAGAAGACAGATGCGTTTCCTGTGTATCAGCAGTGTTTGAATTGTCAGTCTGAAATCAGCGCTGAAGCTTTTATCAAAGCAAAGTAAGCTGATCAATTCCAGATGCTCTCGCTGCCCATGCGAGTCAATCTGCAATACCATTTTTGTCAATAAATTCTCATGATATTCCCAATAGAGACTGCGTGTGTGTGCCTTGGGATGTGTGGGTATTCTGAATGCACGTGTGTAATGATAGCGAGCGCCAAGTGTGTGCATAATACTGTGAGAATCCATTAAGCCTTTGGCTGCCTCCGTCTCTCTTTTGCACACATGCTTCTACACCGCTCAACGAATCATCATGCGTAGCCTAAACAAAGTTAGAGTAACCAGCCTCTTGCTTTTGTTCCAACTTAAGTGGAGGAAATTAACAAAGTGTATTTACACATCAGTAAATACAGTACTTATATCAATTACATGCCAATTTGTACTTCTTGAGGGTAATATTGTACTGTTTACTACTGTTTCCTCTGCAGATCAAGATCAGCATATAAAATATGCTGCTGTTAAACAGATAATACTTCCGAATACCATATAAAGTAGTTTGGTTTTGTTTCATTCTCAAAACTCCAAACTTCATTTACTGATCAAAATTGTGAGAAGCAGTTCAGATTTCAGAAAAAAGTAGCGTAAGTTGACCTTGATCTCAGATTTCTTTTAGTCAAACAGCTATTTCCAAAAATGTAGTACATGTAAAGTAGTTAAAACTGGCTTAATCTCAACCAGCTACTCAAGTCAATTGTGCTGTATTTATATAGCCCCATATCACTAATCACAATTTGCACAGCATATGTGGAGGAAAAAAAGCTTTAACAGACAAAAAAAATAATGGAACCTCAGGAAGAGCGACAGGATGGAACGCTTTTTGTGACGCTCTCACTGCACATTCACAGACGAGATACATCAACACTAGCACCACTGTTACCTTTACTCCCCACGCCTTTCATATCTCTTCTCTCAGCCCATGGTATTTTTCTTGTGTTCCTTCTTCCTGATGAGCACCAGTTTGTCTTCCACTCTAACCGGGGGACTTCCAGCTCATACTCAGTGCAGATGTTCCTGTACACTATACCAGCCACTTGGTTATGACGTCCCATGTACGCTGTCCTGCCTGCATCTTACACCCTGTACTACCCTTGTTCTAAGTGCCTGTTCTTGTGCTGATATGATAAGTGCTCCTGGACAGTGGCGCTGATGCTCACCAGTCCTCTGCCTCCCTTTCTCTGCCTAGTGCAGTCTCAGGGTGCTGGACTCAAGATGAAACCCTCCATGTGCTGTGAGGAGCTTTATTATCTTGATATCAGTGGCCTCGCTCCCAACCTTTGGCCAGCAGGGCGCAGGGCATATGTGTTGATGGCTAGGACCTTGTTGTCCCCATTCAGCCATTGTTTGAAGACTTGCCTTACTTCCTTGCGGCCTCCTCATGGTTCCCATTTCCAAAGGTATTTGTAGCTGTCCTGAACATCTTCAATGCTGCCTTCTAGTAGTTGGTATATATATATATAACAACAGTAACAGTAACATACAGTAAGACAATATGTGTCTGTGTATCTAAAACAAGTGTGTTGCCAACTGTGCAAAGCTGGAAACTGCCCCACACTCCCATGCTTATGATCATCATCATCAGAAACTTTGAACACTTAAATTGTAGATAGTTGCTGTTTCCAAGAATAGTTCAAGATCATTTAAGTAAACTGAAAATGTTCACCAGAGACCTTGGGTCAATAATCAAATGAAAGCTGGTCCTGCCTTATGACACTGCTCTTGTGTGGCCCTTGCTTTGTCCCAACATGAGATGCTCTGCAAAACAGCAATCACATTGAGTTAAGGTGAGTTTTTGTCAAGGGGCCACTGTCATATGAATCTCTCAGCGAATATCACGGAGAAGTTTTGTTTAATGGGACTGAAAATGCAGAGTAGAGCAGAGGTGTTTGAGCTCCTCTGTTGAATCTCGCGGTATTTGACAGCCTCCCTCTAACTCTTTTGACACTTGCCCCTCCCCGCTGCTCTGCGGGACTGCTGTGTTGTTTACACTGCTGACACACACACACGGGTCAGGAGTGAGGCGGTGAGAGGGGCCTAGTAGAGAGACCGTGTGGAAACACGTACACATCCCGACCGGGCTCGACCGCAACAGGCTCTCTGTCTCTTCCACTCTCTGAAAAAAACTACAACTTTTCTTTTTTTAAACGACAAGGCAAAAGTGCCACGCAAGAAGACACACACACACAGAGAAAGAGGCGCCCCGTCGAGTTTGTGTTGTTTTTTTGGAGCGACCTTGGAAAGAAAGGGAAAGTCAAAACAAGCGCCATAACCATCAGGAGAAACTCTCGACGCAGGAGGAATAGCTTAGCAACAAGAGTCCCACTTCCTGGTAAGACACCGTTAGCTCAACTTGACAAACTGAAGCTACACTTCACGGCTAACTAAGCGCCCGTGTGCTGTTTTAAAACCTTTTGTCTTCCCTGGGGGGTTGACTGCATCGCCAAAGCTGACAAAACACCCCCCTCTTTATGTCTTTCTCTCCACCGAAGAAAAGAAAAACTTTATACGAAGTTCGCCTGCTAGCTTAGCTCGTTAGCCGCACTAGCATGCCGCAGCGCTAACTTTCACTGCCTGCCTGCCTGCTGTCATTTCACGGTGCTGTTGCAAAGTGATGATTACAGCGTGTGTGTGCGACCAGATAACTTTCCTCTAACTTGGCCTGTCGTGACAGAGTCGTGTAACTCGACCTGTGGCGGAAACATGACAGTAAATGAGCCCACTGAAGTAGCCTTTGATTCCCGGCTGTAGTGATGATATGGTACACATGCTGTGGGATAACTTCCTCGTTAGGCCTGACTTCTCTGCTCCTAAAGATTGGGACTAAACTTCTGTCACATTGCAGAACATGTCTGCCTTCACCCTGTGTTGTTACACCAGTTTGTGTTTGTTTGTCTTTGAACTGTGGGCATGTTTGAGTGAGACCTGTGTGGTTTATAATCCTCTTCTGTAGAAGTGGTTGGTGAAAGAAAGTTCTGAAAAGTAATTATATCTAATAATAAATTGCCAGGTGTATTGTCGGTGTGAGTATTTTTAAGAAATTTAGGGATAAAGTGACACGCTGCCATGCAGATGAGCATTTGTGAATTCAAGATGTAAATTATAGAAAGTTGTTTTATTTAATAATTGCTTTTTATTGTTCCTATTGTCTTTATTGCTTTTATACATGCACCTTTGCTGTTTTCACATTGCAAATTTCCTCGCTGAGGGATTAATAAGATTATTTTATCTTCTTTTTTAAATCTATAGGCCCTTGGCAGCAAATCACATGTAATGCCTACACTACATGTCACATGTCTATTTGAGCTTATCGAGTGGACACCTTTTACATGCCTGTGTGTCATACAGCTGAGCGCCACACCTTCAACCACATTAACTGACTCCCACTCTGCAGAAGTTTCAGATCACACACACTTCGTTCTCCATCCTCCCCAGCTGTGAGCAGAGACCTCTATCGCTGTTTCGCTCAGCTGTCCAGCCTCTGCACATTGTAAAATAATAAGCCCTTGTTTGTGTGTGTGACAGAGAGATAAAGAAAATGATTAACTGCAGAGCTTATGATTGTATCATTTAGGTGACAGGTAAGCTTTTAAATTCAGCTTCAATGAACCGATCACATGTGGCCAGATTTGACAAACTTAACTTTGTTTTATGAACTCTGATTTAGTATTTTAATAGGAGAATTTGGTTACCACTTTCAGCCATAATCTGTCTTATGCTGAATTGTTTAAAGTTTAAAGTGATACATGCTGGCATCCAGTGATGAGAGGATAGTTGTTACCTTTGACTTTGATTCTGGTTTGGTTGATTTAATCACACAGAGTAACTTCATACCATGGTGAAAAACATGTAGGGGTCATGGTATTCAGGTGATTTGAATCAGTTGTGGAGGAAATATCATCTTCGGCTTCTGGCTGCAGGACATTGAAAGGCTGATATAGGCATGGGCTATGATTGACACATTGACCAGTTTCCATACAAAATGATAGTTGTTCAGTGATCGATGACATATAGCCTGTAATGAACAATGACAAGGTTTAATAAATAAAGGTATTTTTTAAATCAAATTATGTCTCAATAATGAATCAAAGTCTAACAGTAAACAGGCTATTCATCTTTTAACCAGCCAACCCTGTATTTTCTTCTAAATCCTCAGACCATGTTTACAAGTCTTACCGCCAAGCAAATAGTTTTTTCTCAGCCTTTAAGCTATTTTCAGTGACAACTGTGTCAATATGCTTATGGTTAAAGTGCGTATTGTTTCCGGACATTCTCTGACTGGAAAAAGACTGACCAAGTGCTGCTTCCAGCTGTCTCTTTCAGCTGTTAAACACCAGAAGAGTCACAGCCTGGAAGACAAAGTTTATTTGGAAGAGGACTACTGGTAGTTGTAAAGGGATGGTTTATTTGAATGAAAAATAAATCAAGATGTATTTTTTTGGGAGGAAAAAAAAGGCTTGTGTGACTCACTGGTTTTTCTTTTTGAGTCAGAATTGTTATTGCAAAACAGATCACATCCACAGTCCTGTTTGGATTTGAGTGGATTTTGTAATAATTAAAAAAAAAAAAATTGAAAAAATAACAAGGAAATGGAACCCAAGAGCACAGCAAACAAGCAAAACAAATAAAACTCACAGGTATGTAGGCAGTGCGTCATCCCTCCAGGGCCTAACCATTTTTGGGGTCACGCACAGGTTCACAACGGTATCTCATGCCATGTTGCTGTCGCTGCCTATCACAGCCAAATATTTCAGGCGTCATACTATCACATTTGGCTACGCTGCAGAGAGATGATTCAGATGAAAGTTAGTGGGAACTGACATACCTTGTTGACCCAATTATTACTCACTTCTCTGTTGCCACATTCCATCATCAGCAGAGACAACAGGCTTGAGTCTGCCAGCGTCATCAGGTGATGGAGATGAACACCGGCTGGCTCTGTGAAGTTGACTATCAAGGAATGTGTCTAGAACCGGATGATCAGCAAATGGCTGCCAAATGTTTGCATCAGTCTCTGTGGTGAGGGACTTCTGCCAGGATGTCCCGCTTTGAATCTCAGCTGATGAGAGGTGGATTACTTTTGACAGGCCTCAGCAAAACTTTATTGTTTTTGCCTCGCTCTGCTGTGTGGATTAAATAAGGGTAATAAGGGTAGACTGGAAAGAGGTGATAGCAGCGGTGATCCGTTGTGTTTAGTTTGATTGACAACTCTCGAAAAGAGAAGCACGTAGAAAAGGGGACATCAAAAATACCTGACTCCGTCACTAGTTATTTTAATCATTATTGGAAGGGGAAGTGATGATGCCCTTATCACATGTGAAAGAGGTCTGTCCTCTGAGATGCACAGATATAAGTATATAAGCCAGGCTCTCAGCGATTTTAGCTTGGATTCTCATACATACATATTAGCTTAGGCTACACATGTCTTTTCTGTCAATGCAATTTTAATAGCAGCTAGACTTCCTACTTCTAAGACACACAGAGTGAGACTTAAAATGCCATTCAGTGGCATGGAGAAATGTGCTGCACCCAAAGCAGTGATTTAGCGCAGTGGAATTTACCAAATCGCTCAATCCTGTGAGAGTTTCCTGTTTTAGCCCTGGAGCAGGCCCCTCTGCTGTATTAAAGATCAGATGAGACATTTGTCATCTGACCACTTTAACAGTCATCTTGCCTTTGGGTTTCACAGAGAACAAAAAAATGTTAGCTCTCTCTCTCTTTTTTTTTCTTGCGCAAAGCATATTTGAAGGAAGATGCTTCCTAAGGCAATTTTTGAGCTACATTAAGCACTGTCTGTTGCATGATGTCAAAGACCTTGGCCAGGCACTGTACAGAAATGATGCTGGCAAAGGTAGCAGATCAGTGCTTGGAATATGGGCTCATTTTGTGTCTCTCCTCTGTCATTAGTTGTTGTATTATCAAATAATGAAAAGCAAGAAAAAGAAAATACAAGCTTGACGCGTTCCCCAGAAGAATTTCGAATTGAGTATTTCCTTTGCAGGCTCAGTTTGGTCAGAGTTTAGAGTAAGGTCTTTGGCAATGAGAGTGGGCTGTCTGAGCAGCTTCTTATACTCCCCTCAAACAGCCAGCCAGTCAATATTTTTCATATCCATCTCCTTTCCATCTTATGAAGGGTCACTGATGTTTCAAGCATTCAAATATCCTTGGAGGATGCCTTGCGGCTCCCCACGTCACGTGAACGTTCTCAATTTCACTGTGGCATTGATGCCTTTTCTCAATGGGCTCTATAGTGCTCTGGGGGGAAACATACTACAAAGACATGCAAACACAGAAATTACTGACCTAGGACCCTGTTTAAAGTTTATGAAACGCTTGCAGTGCCCCTGGGTCAGCTCATGCCATGACCACACAATATCAGTGGTTTGTTTCACTGCAAAGTGTGTCGGAAAAAGGCGTGATTTATTATTTTTCTTTTTAAAAACCATGGTCTTGTCTTTGGCTCTGAAATTCTGCTCCGCATGAAACAGCTCTATTTATATGCATTGCAGTTGTGAACCTAGTAAAGTAATGGATTAATTAAAGCAATACCATAAAACATATTTGTCCCTTTTACATCAAAGCAGAAGAAAAATTAAGCAAAAATGAATAAATTAATGGCTTCAATGTGCCTGCCTTTCCAGAGTGCATGCTGGAAAGGTTAAAACAAGGCCCACTTAAAAATAATGTTGTTGATCTATACAGAAAGTGTAAACATTTCAGTATTTTTGATGTATTGACAGAAATAGCATTCTGTGTGTTGTCTGAATTATTTAGAGACAGTGACTAGACTGAAATAGCCGTGTAACGTAGATGTTACATTTGTTATACTGATCATTTGTCTCTTTTTGCACAGTTTGGTTATTGAGTGGGTCTTTATATTTGAAAGTCAGAGTTTCAGCATCTTTTTAATCTGCGGCAGCCGACATAAAGAGTTGTTTATTCAGGCTGTTTATGGACTAGCTCCACGTACATTTCACTGTAGTGTATGAACTGTGGCTGTAGGTTACTGCATGTTGAGGAATAAGCTGCTCTTTGTTGCCATCTAAACAAAGCTACCAAATCTTTGCTGGCACATTGTGTACTGTGCTGGAAAGATGGTCCTCAAGCAGCAGCTTCCCTTTTTATTGGAGATCATTTTCCAATCATCCCCTCTCCCTCTCCATCTCTTTTGATTATCCACACGCAAAAATACAAATCCCTCAGGATACAAATTCACTTTCACAGAATAATTACAAGATGCTATATGCCACTGTAAACACCACATCAGTGACAGTGACAGTATGCATTTGTCATGAGATAAGACAAAAGCAGAATGAATTTGCACTCGTGAACAGAATGACGAAGATTTTTTTTTTTTTTTGTGCGTGTGTGTGTCTCTTGCTTGCTGCTGTGCTATGGGCGTTTGTTCCAGCCTCATCGCAAATTAGCCTTAATGTTTCACACGGGATTTGCTGCAGAAGAGAGCAAATTTATATGAGAGCATCTTGTTTTGACAGACTGTCTGTTTTACCCTCCTCCTTTTCGGTGTGGAAAGCCGGGGATATTTCACTGTCTCTCCTGCACTTTCACACTCTGTTCCTATTTTATTTTCTTGTGACGTGTGCATCTTTGGCTTGGGATTGCTAAGACATTTCTTAATTGATCAGTATCAGGTTCGTAAAGCCAGAATTTTTTATTTACTGTAAGGTATACCAGCTGCTAACCACGCCTCAGTGTAGTCCGTTACAGCATTTGGAAATATATGCAACACACAGTGTTGGGAGCGAGTGACCTGCAAAACCATGCAAATTGTTTCAGTTTGTTTCAGTTGAATTTTATTCACCTTGTTGTTTTGCGTCCACTGGAGGAGAGAGCAGAGCTGCTAGTAGCTGAAAAGAAAACATTTATTAGTTTATTTAAACTACATTAATTCAAATGTGCCATGAATGTAAGTGCTGCTATTAATTGAAAACCGCATTATGAAATCATATTTTGCTCTTTGCTCTATATCTAGATCTTGTCTGTCAAATCCGTCATATCTTCTACAGTTTAACACAAACACTCACTTTATGGACTATAAACTATAGGACAAAAATATACAAAATATAATTGATGAAAAATTGATGATGATGATGTTGGGATATATTTTCCTAATTTATTTCCAAATCTAACTTGGATTGGCTTTGTTGATTTTCACATAGACCTACTTTATGAATTCACTGTACAGCTGCTGTCTAAATCACACAGATCACACCCAGTCCCCTCCCCTGTGTTAATACCCTGACTCACAGCAGTCTTCCATGGTCTCCCTGCTCTTTTGGTTTGGCCTGGGGCTTTGAGGCTGTGGTCAAGGCCCGGGGGCGTGAAGACGGAAGACGATTCAGAATGAGAAGCTCCCCTCGACTCCTGCAGCCTAACCTGCCCTCAAGCTCCTTTGTCTCGCTCCCTTTTTCACATCCATGCCACCCATTTCTTCTTCCCTTCCCTCCTGCCTCTCGTCTTAGACCCTTACTTCTTCTCGCTTACCAGTCTTCGTCTTCCCTATTTAATTTCCCCACTTGTTCTTCCCTCTTCCCACCCCTCAACCTCTGCGACTCTCAGCTTGTCCCCCCCCCCCCAAACGTTCTTGCCTCTGCTCTTCTCTCCTGGGGGTCCTCTCAACCTGGGGCCTCCCCTCAGCCTCCTCCTCCCTGCCCGGCCTGGCCCACAGTCAATGGGAGGCAGGCAGCCTGACTCCCTCAGAGCAGCAGGAAGCTGCAGCAGCAGGGGTTAGGCCTGTATGGCGCTGCCGGCTGGCTCTCTCAGAAGTCCTGCCAAGCCAAGGATGAGAGACCTTTGCCAGTGCGGTATTGGGGCACCGAATAAAAATATTTTACAGATGTCTGAAGGCAGGCATGAGGAGTCAGCAGCAGCTTAACTCAGGCCTTGAGCAGAGGTGTCTTCTAAGTGCAAACGTGCATGTTAATGTTTTGTGCGTAGTATTTATGATAAAGAAAATGAACTGTAAGTATGGATGTAGGAGGAGGGGAGAAGAAGAGGCTTAATAAAGTGGTCCACAGGAGTCTAGACATTTCAGGAAATGGGCGTGAGGCAGGAGGAGAGAAGTGGGCCGATTTGATTCTGGATTGGCTGAAGGAAATGTGATTGATTTGGTTGTGTTTGAAGGGATGGGGGTGGCATACAGGCATACTGTACTGTGAATATCTGGCTGGGTTCCCTGCCAGTTCTGGCTTGACAGTTAAACAGTGAATATTTAACACTGCGCCACACTGTGGGGTTTGGCTGTAAACAGCAGTCAGCAAGCAGCATAGCAGCAGAAGCCTGCGTGTCGCTGGGCCTCGGTTGTGAAGCCCACCTAAAAACAACGCACAAGCAGGAAGCACATCTTGAAGTTCTGATTTTAGAAAAAGGCAGATGGCATTGGCTGGTGGTGTCACACTGTAAGGAAAAAAAAAAAAAAACAAAAAAAAACACTAGGATCCCCTGATGAAAGCAGCTCCCGCTTGCTTTGAACAGCAAGTCTGTCATGGTTGGTGTCTGCTGTGTGGCTCCGGGTCAAACTGTGATACGCAACTCCTGGAATTTGCGCTTTTTAAGTTTTTCATGTTCAAATCGTCTGAGGGGGGAAAAACAGAGGGAGGGGGGGAGGAAGTTTCATTAATATTAATATTCTAATATGTGAAGGAGGCAGGGAAGACCGATCTGGTTTAGCTTTCAACCCCTGTTGGGGAGCTTTTCTCACTCTCTCCTCTCCTTTCCTCTCCTCTCTGTTTCTCCCGCTCTCTTTTTTTCCCTTCTGTCTTTCTCTGCAGTATAGATAAGCCCATACTCAGATTACCATACGATCCTTTGGGTTAAAATAGTTAATAACGTAGAAGATTTTGGTCTGAAGTCTGATCAAACCTCTCTATTTTCAGCCCGAGTTGTATCACACTAAGCAGATTCTTAACGAGGTGGAAACACTGCAAACGTCCTTCTACGTCCCAACTGGATTTTGTCAGTGAACCCAAATGCCATCCTGATATATGTGTGCGCGTCAGGCATTGATAGAGAGTGGATTGGATTTCATTTTGGCAACACTTAAGTTAGTTGAAATCAACTTTGGGATACGCAGAGACATACAGTCCAGATTAGAAAAAATTAAAATAACCTTAGTGGACCACACTCCCCAAGGCCCCGTATTGTTCTGGATGAATTCCCCATATTTATTTTCAATAAGGCATAAAAGAAGACGCATGTCTTTTAACATGCAAACTGCAGACTGAATTATAATTGAAGGCAGGCAGTTTGTTCCTCTGTGATCTATGAACAGTTTAAAGGAGGAGGCTCTTATTGCTCGTCCTGTTTCTGATGACAGAGTGAACATGTGGCAAGAGTGATGAAGTTTAGCGCAGAGGGATGAACAAGAGGAAGAAAAGAATCGGTTGTGGGATGGATCTGATGACAGGATTAAGAGAGTGGTTAAGACTGTTTTAGCGATTGTGAGCCAGATGAAAGAGACTGTTTACTCGGATGTGGCATTTAATTTTTTCCTGCTTTCCTGCTTTTGTGCTTTCCGCTACCATGTCTGAATACACTTTTTGAGAGCAGTCCACTTATTTTGTAGTTCCAGTTGTTGAATCGGTATTATTTGCGTTATGCGTCTTTGTTTGTTTTGTGTCCAGCAGATTGTAACTTCCCACTGGGAATGAGGTTCAAACTAAGCAAACACAGTGTTTGAAGATGAGTTGAAGACATTTAGATTCAGCTGCGGCTCTGTTAAGCTTCAGTTGGTGCTGATATCCAGAAATGAGGTTGATTTGTGGAGTTTTACAGATGTTGGGTGAATGGAGGGCAGAGTCCAGCCTCTGTGTGAGGGATGGTGGAACAGGTCTGACATCTCTCCTGAACTGAAAAGGAAAATCCCTGCAGGCACAGAGAGAGGAGGGCTGAGGGGGGAGGGCGAGAATGGAGAGAGGTGCGACCCCTTAGGGGGTAACGTTATTCTCCCATCGTCAGCTCCTTACACACACACTCGCACACATACTGCGATTCTCTGTCGGTGTGCCGGGCGGTGCACTCATGCAAAGAAGGATGAGCGCCTGAGGAATAAAAATAAACGTAGAACTTCTCATGTGTGCATTTGTGTGTTTGCCTATGCATCCATCGTGCTCACATGCATGTTAGTTTATATGTCTATAATAATTTGGGTCCAAATGTACATTTTTTTTTTTTTTAGGGGTTTGGCTTCCAATCTTGGCGCATCCAGAGCAATTTCAAGTGAGTGAATTTCTCACGTCAGAGCTGTGCACAGAAAATAGTCAAAACACATTTATTTTCCCTAAATGTTGATGTGTAATAGAGAAGTGGTAAGTAAAGAAACTGAAGCCAGCACATTTTATTTTTTCAAGTACCCATTCCAAAAATGTTGACTGGCTTTTATATAGTTGCATTATTCCTGATTTATTTTCAGTCCCAAGTTTTTCCTCAAAGGTACACCTACTCTTCAAGACAGAGCCATATGTCTAGAAATGAACAGTGCACGCTCGCCTGCGCCCCCGTTATAAATCATCACACAGTTTCTATTTTTCAAATTCCAAATTCAAAGCTTTGAAGGGAACCTACCCCGAGCTGTTAATTTGGCTTTGCTTTGTAGATTTACATATGTGGTCAAACTGAATCATTTCTTTGTGATGTGATGTGATGTGATCCTAAGCCAGGATAAACTGTGCTACTGGAACCAACTAAGATACTTGCGTTATTGTTGGTTTCTTAGTCAGGAACCATCCTCCTTGGCAGTATGACAACAACATGGGCGTATATACACACCCAACAAAACGAAAGTGCTGTATTTGACCTCTGATTGAGTAGCAGTTCTCTGGTTCTGGTTAGAAGATTGTGTGTGTGTGCGTCAGCCAGCAGGGCCCACCACAGAAGCCACAGCAGGCTGAAACCGAACCAGAGCCAGAGCCAAGCTTGATTTTTGTGGAGCCACGTTCCCATGGGCCCACTATTAGTATGTATTCAGTATATGCATCCAGTTTTCATTTCTCTGTGTGTCTGCGTCTGTGTGTGTGTTGCTTAAATGTGTGGACCACACTGTGCCTGTTGGCATCTCTTTCTCTTCTCGTTGGGTGCTGGGGTTGAGCCTAGGTTGTTTTGGGTGCGTGGATGTTTCAATTACTGACCATGGAGATGCTGAAGGGTTGTGGTCCTCCCCCCTCCATCCCCCCACAGAGCACATGAGAGGGCTTGGGCCCAGAAAAGCCCCAACACGAGCCCTTAGCCCCTCGCGTTAGCACTCAACTATGTAACGAGACATGCCTGGGAACTGCTCCTCTCAGATTACTAATGATTTGGACATCTTGCTCTTGTCATTTCCTCTTAGACAAACTTCGATGCTGACGCGGGGTAACTGCTTCAAACTATCCAGGGAGAAGGGGGGAAAAAACCCGCTTGCAGGGAGTATGAGAGACTGCCGGTTTTGTGTGAAGGGAAAATAGACTACTCTCACCAGATGTTTTTTTAACGGTTGTTTCATAGATGAGAAACTCAAATGACGGGCCTCATCATCTCCAGACAACACAGAGATGGGTCAGCAGTTGCTGCTTCATTGTTGCTGTCCTAGAGCCCAGTCACAGCCAGAACTGCATGCAGGGTAGAAGGCAGTAATGCTGGTGTGTACTAAAAACACATGAAAATGTTAGGTGTTTGTGAACACAAAATAACAAATGATCCATTAACTCTTCTTTGAAACGGTCTTTGCATGTCCTCCCAAATCTTGTTTAGGTTCCACATCACTCATATTGTTTATGTATTCATCAGATGTTTGTGTTTATGCCGTTTGTTGTCCACACGGGCCATGTCAAGCTGCCTCCAGACAGAGACAGAGACGGGTAATGTAATTTCACAATCTGAACACTGCCTAGATGACGATGCTCTCATCTGTTGACTCCTGTTTGTATGATCACAAGGTTAGGCTTCGTAAAACATGGCTGCACTGATGAAGATTCCTGGTAGAAATGCTGTGTAAAACAGTCCTTTATTTAGAACAGTACAAAAACGTGTGGCGTGGCATCCCCTCATTTTATTTTTTTTTCATGAATTTCCTCATTTGTCCATATTTTATGTCTTTAGTGTTTTTTTGTACTACACACCCTCTAGCATTGCAGACAAACAGAGCCTGGGCCCTGTGGTACAGGATGTCACATCCGATATCCTGATGCCAGAGGTGATGAAGCTAATTTGGTGGTCAGTAATAGACATGGCTAACAAACAAAGCCCTTATTGGTCCTGAAGCACTGGAAGCTCTGCTCTGCTTTGCAGTGCCCTGTTTTGCATTGTGAAAGACCATGACTTGTTGCCACAGGGCTCTAACGCAACCTAAAGCCTTGGGATGTTCGTCATGCAGGGGAGTGTAAATTTTGGTGTTTATATTTGGTTCAAATGAACTGAGAGGTGTGCTATGAGAAATACCATGAATAGCTGCCTTAAAAAATCTCATAACTAAATAATCATGGACATCATATCATTTTTTGTTCCACTTTTATATTTCTGATGTATTGTAGCTTACAAGGTAAAGGTATTTTAGTGAATCGTTGAAATACAGAAGGGTCCACTATACTGTGCTTTATAGTGATGTGAAGCAACCTTAATAGTTACTTCCTACTACTGGGTGAGTTTTCAAATTGAGGTGCCACATGTGGAGAAAAAAAAAGAATCAACCAAAAAAATCACACCAGTTTTACCTTGGTACATGGATTAATTTCATTCTACAAGTAACAGTGCCAAACATCTGATGGCTTTATGTTCTCAGTTTAAGAATTTGTTTTTATTGGTTTCACGTCATAGGATATTGCTGTTTCCTACTGTTTTATGATGCTTAGTAAACCAAATGAGTCATTAATTAATCAAGAAACAATTCAGGCTGATTGATTTATCATGAAAAAAATAGTTGCAGTCCTAAATAAGATACTCTTTAGCTTTCGCTGCTGAAGCTGACCAACCTGTACATAATAATAGTTTCAAAGATTTTCTCCATAATGGCGCTCTCAACTTTAAGTTGCTGTTCTGCTGTCCAGTCTCCCCACCGTATCCTGGCACTTCATCCATAATTAAAGTCCCTAAAACATCCAAAAAATGTATGCTGTCACCAGATCAGCCAGTCTAAATTAAGTGCTCTTGATTTTCCTTCACACATTATGCATTCAGTTTCTATTTTAACTGAGGTGTGATGGTGATATGGCATTTTGAAGGGCTGTGAATGTAGTAAGGGTGTGCAAGCATAGCCCAAACCCCCAGGGTCCCCTCTTCTGAACGCCTGGGGGGGTTCTCTCCTTCACACAGCCTGCTCCTTCACACACTAAGCTGGTTTCTGAGGGATCACACAGCTGTCTTAAATGCAGCTCTGTTTTTGCATACTTTGCCCACACAATTTTGCCTCTCCTTACACAGTCAGCAATTTGTCAATATACCTTGTTTATTCTCAGTGATTGACAGTATGAATTGATTTCACCTCAGAAAAGGGGGTTGGCGAGGGAAAAAACGAAAAGAAAGAATGGTAGTGTGGCTGGCAATCGTCTTTGACTGGTACCATGGCTGTCTGTCACTCTTCTTTTATCATTGAAATTGGAGTTTATCTTTTACAAGCTTGAGTGGAATGTTTTTGTTTTTCAAGTGATTATTAGCATCCTCCTTGGCTGCCGTATCCGGCTGATGAAATGAGCACATCAAATGGTGCGCCGCGCTAACGAAGCGGTGTGGGCCGGCTGGCTGGCTCCTGCCTTTTGCTGTGAGGCACCTGCCGAAGTGACGGGCTGGCAACAAAGGGCCTCCACTCGCCACAAGAGAGCCGTCAGTGCCGCCGTGGAGTGGGCAGGACAATGGAGCAGAAAGGTGGCCCGGGCTTTTAGCCGCGTGCCAGCTCGTGTCGACAACACGCGGGAGCACGGAGAGGAGGAGGTGGGGGGGAGGATGAGAGCTAAGGAGAAGGAGAAAAGGGGGAGGAGAGGGGCTGACACCTGCATGTGCTTGAGTTCTTTTCTCAATGGTGGACATCTTTACTATATATGGTGGCTGAAAATGCGAAAGGAAAACTGAGATAGGAGGGGATACAAATGTGCAGGTGTGCAAACACATACACGCACACACAGATGAAGACTGAGGAGAGTCCGGTGTCGTTAATGGGATTACTGCCTCGCGGAAGGTCAGGCGAATGTGGAGATGTGTTTTTATAGAGGTTGCAGTGGGTGAAATGTACACACACCGGAGCAGAGCACTGTGCTACTTTGTTTGGATTGTTGGGAGATAAATCAGTTTAGGCCTCACATGAAGCCCGGGCTGTTTGTGCTGTGCTATTTACTTCTGCAGCGAAATAATCATTAGCCTATAAAAATCTGAAAGTGAAAAATGTAAAGGAGGCCTATAAATAGTTAGGAAGCAGCATTATGGATCACTGGCCTTGTATTGTCCCCATGGACCTCAGCGGTTTTCTTTGTCTTAATTCCCTTTTTTTTTTTTATCATTTCGCTGTGCTGTCTCCGCTAGGGAGGGGGCAAAAATCTGAGTTAACTCAAACACACACACACACACACACACACAGATAAAAACATGTACATTTTAATTTTTTATACTTAATGTCTCTTCACATCAAACTTGGACTGGCTGTATGGACCAGTTTTAGTTACATGCAGGTGTATCAGTATCTGCATATGTAAGAAACAAGAAATGTCATTCAAAAAATGCCAAAGATATGTTTGAAGTAATTAAGAAACGTGTCAGTTCATTTTTCAACAGTAAAGTTTCTCGTTCAGTACATATCTTGGTCCAATTTTTAGATACACAAATTTACAGTATAGGATACAACAACAGCAAAAATAATATTGTTTATTGTGTTTTTAATTATTATTTTAGATTGTCAAACATTGATATCTGCATAAAAAAATTTTAAAAAATCCTGTTTTGGTCAGTTGGTATTTTTGGATCAGCCTGAAAAGCCACATTGAGTTTGATCATATACTTTGATTTGCACATTCCCAGACACACACACATGAGATTCGCACTGACTTTGTACAGTCTGAAAGAGACCTAGCCATTAAACCAGCCATGTTCTGTCTGTTGAATAATGAATCCTGTTTGATGTCAGTGTTGTTGTTTGGGTCCTCTGTCCGACTGTTTGAGATTCTGTAATATTCTCATGCTGAGTTGCTCCCTGATTCATTTTTTGCTTTTGTAGCCAGATTTGGGGAACGGAAAAGTCTGAATGATTTGACTCTGTAGTGTGTTTGGCCGGCTTTGCAAAGCCCATTTTCAAAGGCTTCTCCCTTTATCCTCATGTGGTGTTTTTTTTTTTTCTTTTTAGATTGAGAGACAATAAAGTTTCCTCTCTTCATTTTCTATTCCATAAAGTCCTGGGCCATCTTTCTCAAAGACCGGCTCACATGCTGAGGTGTAGTTGGTCCTCTCCCACTCTCCGTCTCTCTCTCTCTCCCTCCCGGTCCAACGAAACATGAGTGCTCGCACATTTGGGCTAATGATTTTGAATAGTGATTAAAATGAATTGGAGAGTGCGCCGCTTCTGTAGTGTGTGGACCCCTCCATCATTAGCGGTTCTCTCCCTCTCTCTTCCTTTTTTTCTCTTTCTGTATCATCAGTGTTAGTCAAGCAGGGGTTTTCAGACGAGGCCTGGGGTGGGCTTTCATGAGCACAGACTCAAAGATTTTTCCACTTCTTGTAATCATGGACACCACTCTTCTAGCACTTTCACTGTCGTCTTCTGGTTCCTCAAAGGTGCCTTTGATTCCCTCACATCCTACACCCAGGCCGGATAGTGTCACATTATATTTTTCCTCTCTCCTTTTTTTTTAACCTCCCCCCCAACCCCTCTCTTCACCTCCTTTCTTGCCCTTCTCTTTTCTCTTCTCCTCAGACCGAAGCTCATCAGTCTGTGTTCATATTTATTGTCCTCGGATTGCGAGCTGATTTAGCACTCTTCTCTTTGGGGCTGCTTAATTCCAGGACGCTTCCCCTTCACTTCGCCACCCCCCTCCCAGTTTGCCTTGATCCACCTTTTTATAATCGGCTCCGTCTCTTTGTTTTTCCCCTCTTCTCCTGTTTTAAATGAATAATGCAGAAGGGAGGAAATGGGGATTAAAGAGGAGCTAAAGCCAGTGCCAACTTCTGTGTGTGCACCATTGCCCACACACACACACACACACACACACACACACACACACACACACGTCTCTCACAGGACCATGAACACATCAGGGCTAACAAGCTTCTTTTTTTTTGTCTTTCCTGGCATTTTCCTCAGTTGTGCATCTGTCCCACTCTGTCCTCCTCCATCCCTGCTGTGCCCCACTCTCTTTTGCCTTCTCCCACTCAGTTTTGCCCCAGTTGACTCAAGATATGCTCTTTCATATCAAGACTGGATGACACGTTGCCCAGCATCTTGTACGTACATTTTTACGTGCCAGCACCGTTTGAAGGTTGAGCAAAAAATTTCATCGTCAGTGATGGTGATGGGAGGAAACGACAAAGACAAACAATTCTGTGGCATAAAAAGTCAATTAACAAGCTGTTTACGGGTTATACACGGTTTTCCCAGTGAATGTTTAATGCATGTGTAATTTGAAAATGTGGTGATGTAGGGAATTTTTAATAAACAAATGCCTCAATGTTGTCACCAGTGGTGCAGTTATGCAGAAACAGACTCTTAAGAAATCACAGGTGGCACAGATTCTTCAAAAAACGTGGGACACTTCAGACGTAAGGACAGATTTAACCAATTAATGTAAATAAGTTAATCATAATTCGTCCAGTATTCCATCACAGCCACACTACAGGATCTTTTAAACATAGCCACTTATGAGGTTGTTTACGGTTCAAAACTGGGGAGACTGATCCAGTTGGTAATATTAAGATTATGTCTATAAACCCCTCACAATGCAGCATGGTTTGGCCAGATTACCTGTTCAGAACAGCCTTGAATCAAGAGGATCACTGATACCATCACAGTCTGACTATAACAAGCAGAGACAGCCACACACAGATGTTTGTCAAGCAGGAATTCTCCAGAACAGATTTGATAAGAGGAAAAAGCGAAGAGATTTTTCCACTGACTTGGATGAAGTCATCAGATGAGTCCCAAACTCTATAATAGTACAATACTAAATCACTAAATCTGCAGTCAAGGTTAAGAGTTTTACACAGTACAGATGGTGATTACGCTTGTCACAGTAACTTTAAACAAAAAAAGAAATCACAGATTTGAGATGAGTAGGATGGCAAGAGGGCGAGCGTTGGGGATGTGTCTCCAGTAAAGGGAAAAAAAAAAAAAGAAGCAAATTAACAACAACATGCAATGTGAGAACAAAAAATACAGAAAGTTGCTGAACAGTCTTAATATCCTTTTCGTTCCTCCTCTTGTTCTGCCTCACTCTGTTTCTCCCTTCCCTCCTCTATCATATAATTACCTACGTGTGATTGGGCCTGCTGTGAGAATGTCAGGCTGGAGTCTCACATTAGATGGAACACAGTCAGAAAACAGTGTTTGTTTACACTGAGTGGTTGGTGGTCTGGATCGGGAAGCCCCCCCCCCCACCGCCACCACCAACTCTCCTCAAAAACAACCACCATTCAGAGAGAGAAATGGTGCTCTTCTAGCTAACTCCCTAATATACTGTAGATCTGCAAAGAAATTATATATTCAAACCTGACAGCCTCACTGTAATGGGAGCGGTGAGAGCAGTTTTGGATCATTTATAGGCATTTAATATAATATGACACTGATATGATTGTTAGTTTGCAGCTGCGACATGACATGAGAGACACTGACGCATGCCTTTAGACCAGAAAACTTGAGACTTAAATCATGTAAATTATAATTTTAGGAACACACATATGGTGTGTCTGCATATTGAGCCTGTATTGATTCTCTCTGCTGCACTCTAAACACCAGTCTGTTCTGTTGTATATTAGCAGCGGTCTCAGACCAAAGCTCTGAACTACTCTCTCACATGCATCTATGAATAGTTGGGGGATTTAACTTTTAGCTGCTGCTCCCCCACTGCTTCCAAAAACCCGGCCAGCCCATCACCATTTCTTGTCCTCCTTGAAAGAAAAGCAGGCGGACTGGTACCTTGAGTCTCCACCGCTGTCTGTGCCCACCAAATGTTTTGGAAGTCATAAATTCCTCCCTGTGATACGAGCAGGACCTGTTGTGGATCAGAGGCAATGAGTGAAACAGTGGAAACAGAGGAGAAGGGTTTATGGTCAGAGATTTAGTAGGTTTAAGGTTCACATGATGAAAAGTTTAAATCAATGCGTGCGCTTGAATCGTCTGGTCACCAGGACAAGGCTTTGCTTTTGATTAGTTGCACATTACATGAACTGTGTGTGAATGGGAGCCCTGAGAGTCTGACCCTGCCTCGTTTGATTGAGTTAGCTCCGTTAATTGCGTTGTTTCCTGGTGTGTGTTAATCTAACATGGCAGTCTTAATTGATCTCGTTAACGTGGGATGTGGGAGGCGAAAGAACGTCAGGGAGCTCAGATGCCCCCTGGTTATTTTGACACGTAGACAGTCAGAAACACAAGCGGGTTAGGGAGAGGAGTAAGGGTGCCAGCCCCAATCTAGCAGAACACAAGGCTAAAGTGCAAAGAAGTCACTACAAGAGGCAGGAAGGCCGCCCGGGCGCATGACTTGTAAAGTTTCCTGTGACACTGAAATCAAAATGCCACGACAACCAGCTAGTCAGCCATCCAGCCAGCCTCTGGCTAATAGGCCCTAATTTCACCTGGTGTTAAAATCCTCATGCATATCTGATATATTTCTAGATTGTCTTAATAGGGCTTGATGCCACATTAAAACACAGGTGCAAATATTAAAGACTGACATACACACTGGAGTATTCTGTTTTTACCCATTTATGAGCCCGACTGGAGGAAAAATAAAATAATACATTTTTAGAACAAATGTTAATGTAATTTTTTATTCTTTTTCAATTAGATTATTATATGTATTTGATCACTATTACTGTCAGTATGACAACAGTTCAAACTATTTACCATTTAAAAACATAAGATTTTTCCTTGTTCTCATAATTATCATGTCACCATGGTACGCAGTATGTGGGTCAATGTATTGTAAAGCCGCTGTGGTAGTCAGGCTTGTAAACACACTAATTCAAGAACAACGCATAATACGAGTTTCACTTTGAGATCACAGGTTTCCCCTATAGAATAAGTGATCGGATCAAGTAGCTTAGATCTGCATGGTAATGAGATATACACTTTTTTTCCCCCGCCTCAATGCATTATAGTGCCAATCACTCATTTAATATGTGAAGAACATACTGAAATACATACTGGCAGGTAATACCTTTTTGTTAATTTCACAAATAAACTCATTAATGTGGTAATGTTTAATATTTCACAGTGTTTGTGGGAATAAAGCAGAAGACTGATGTGCTGAGCTTTTTGAGTGACTGGAACCATTTTTTGTGCTTATATGTGTAGGAAAACATTTTCTACCTTTAAGTCTACTTATATTTTGTTAATATTGGAACATTTGTCCGTGGACATAGCATGAGCTGTATGGCTTTGCGAAATGTATTTTTGTTTTCCTATTTATTAAAATGATTAGATTATTACTGTTGGATTTTAATGCTGCTCTCCAACATAGATTACTAAAAACTGCATGTGTTTGGTCACTATGGATGGGACACTGTAAGCCCAAATTGTTTTTATTTGCGTTTTCACGGAAAGAGTCATAAAGTAATGTCATTTGAAACATTTAGGCACCCCAACCACAATTATGCCTTTTACACAGGTGTGCAAAAATTGGCTTTCGAAAATTAGTATTTTAGTGAGTTTATTAAGTTAAAAATAAGAACCAAAAGATTCAGGTTTGGACATTTAATAATGTTTTTTTCTGGTTTTCCATTTGCCTTCAGTGGTGGGTGCCTTTAAATTCTTATTACTTTAAACCTTTTTTTTAATGTGAATTGATTTAAACTTGTCTGAAACAAGCTTATAATGTAAATTTCAAAAAATAATATTCCCAATATAGTCAATGCAATCCCAGGAGAAATCGTGTTGTGCAAACACTTATTTTTGTAATCTTCAAAGCTCACATGAAGGCCAGCGAACCCCAGAAAGAAAAGCTGCACTAATCTAAGATAAACAACCACAGTATTTGCAAAATACGTTCCTGCTCACACACATACAAATACCTTCTTACACTCACATGTTAAAGCCCCCCAACACGCACATTTACAGTGCCAAGCATATACATGTATATATTTGGCAGATGTCTAATTAGTATTATTAGCCTTTAGTAAATGGGACTGACGACATCAGCAGAGAGACAGCTCCTCAGCGCGATTCCTCTCTCCATTGTACCAAGGGATTTTTAATTGGCCAGGGAGGTTTGAGGCGACAGAGAGTAATACACAAATGGCAGACTGACAGATCCTCAGACAGACGGCCTTCACTCCAGTGGAAAAAAGATGCAAATGTCCTACTGTGGAGTATGTTGTATCCCTCTCCCTTTGTGTCAGACATTCATGTTTGTCCATTTGTGTTTGCACACATGTGCAGTATTCATATAAATAAGACATTGAGGGGAGACTACAGATAGTTGCAGAATCATAAATCCCTGCACTGGACTCTGACTCAGTAGGCCAGCCATATACAGTTGTAGTCTCATGTAGTCATTTTTTCCACCCTTACTGACTACTGAATAAGCAAGATCTGGACTTATTTTATCTGCCTGTGTCGATAGCTTCTGCTCGTTAATGCTGTCCAGCATTGCCTATTTCCATTTTCTCTGCGAGCACCCAGTGTATGTGTGTGTCCATGTGTACGCCTGCATGTGCACACAAACATGACAGCAAAAATGCGTGCACACATTTTCCTTAGCCTAATTTTGTATGTTGAATTAATGCAAACACCTCAGCTTACATGCGGTATGTGTTTACTTATGGATGACACATGGTTGCTGTAATGCATGCATTGTATCCTGTGTAAGTTATGACTAAATTGGTGTCAATTGTTCAGACTCTGCAGTCCTATTATGGGCATTACAGTGTGCACTTGAAGTGATCCTAGAGTGTCTGTCAAAATCCGAGTTCTTCCCTCATGCATGAGTTGAGTGGAGACTCATGAAATCATAAGCTAATGTGTGAATATAATTTTTGCATCATACTTTTTTTTTTTCTTTCAAGGATTTGTCTAAATTATTAATTCAGGTAACATTTCATTTTATGGCGCTGCCTGTTTTTAAATGTAGTGATAAGCCGAGCAACTGGTGGTGGAGTATCTTATGCAATTAGCTTGCTCCTATGCTACATGCCAGAACATGCAATTATAGCACTTTGGCATACACCCATACACAACACGCTCACCTCTGTGTGACCTATATTTCCTCAGAAACAGAAAATGAAATGGAACTGCCTAAATGTCGGTATAACCAGTAATTCCCATGAAAGGCTCCTTGGAGGAAAGCCAAGAAAACAGAGTGGCGTTATCTGTGCTTTGTTCAGATTAGTATTGCTGCCTGCTGTAGCTCTGCCATGCTGCAACTTGAGAAGGACCCAGACAAAGAGTGTCAAATCCACAGGCGTGACGTGGGTTCCAGTTCTGCTGAAACAGGACACTCTGACAGCAACCAGCACTCAATAGTTTGGTCCTGAACAACACAAAGCAGTTGTTTAGTTGAGCGAGGTTATTATTTTCTCTTCTGAAAAGTTACTGTAGAATTTTAGGGGCATTTATTTATGGATATTTTTTTTTGTCTGACGAGCAGTGTAGAGTCATCTAACCAAATGTTCTATTTTTGTTTGTTTTGATTCTCAGAGGTGCAAGGGATCAAGCTCCTAACACCATGGATATGGACACACTGCCACAAGGACAGCAAGCAGCAGTGCCGGTCTTTCAACCGCAGGTAGACTCCACATACAGACGCACATACCAGCGGAAATGAAAAATTATTGGGTCATTAGGTCAGTTATGAAGTCATTTTAGGCCATTGTGAACAATGTTTGCAAATCACATGGTTGTTGCATCAATGTGATGTAGCTCAATTTTGTCTATTTGTCTTTGAAAATTTTCTCAGTTTAAATAAAAAAAAAAAATCACTTAATTGTAATATAAAATGACTAACACCATGATACAAGATTGTATCCATATATACCTCTGTTGGTAAGGATTTCTGTTTCAATAAATCCTTTGTTACAGTCCTATTTTACCCTTTCATATAATGAGTGACTTGAATTATATAAAATTTAATAAGGATTTTGTTATTACAAATTGTTTCCCCATAGATTAATTGACGAGGGGGGGAGGTATTTCATATTTTATGATCATCCCCTCATTGCAAGCACAGTATCCCACCTCCTTCACATTTTGAACAGTAAATATTCTGTATTGCCCTTTTCCCCTTGCGTCAATCAAGATTTTGCTTTTGGTCCGAGCATCCTTCAGACCACTGTATGTGCATGTGAGATAGACAGCACTGGTTGAATGTTGAGTTGTTTCTATTGATCAGAGCTCTGGAGGCTGGCAGAGCCTGGCCTCCCCGTGTGCCTCTCTTGGTTCGATACAACTCAGGTTTGCTCTGTGGTCATTGTTGGATTTTAATACCGCCCTCCAACATCAGGCCCATTGATTTCTTTCCAGAAGGATGTTTTTGCCTCCATAACTATTGAATAAACTTTAAAAAAAGAGGATCATCCATATGCCCCAGAGTAAATGTGGATCTTTCTTTCTTTTTTAGAAAGAAATAAAACTAAAAATAGGCCTGTACTCTCAGTTGTTGTTTTTCTTGCGTATGCAAGGGCACTGAAACATTAACACTGGAATTGCCAAGGGGGTTAATTTATTCTAAGATGTGTAATTGCAAAATTAAGGATAATTGGGCTGTGCACAGAAGAAAGTCAGATAAAAGCTCTAATGATTAATTTCACTTAGGCAACACCCCCCACGCATACACACACAGACAGTAGATCTTCCACCGATCTTCCAACAGTTGATTATGTGTTATTGTTCAGGCATAATGATGTCTCCCTCTGTTTTTCAATCTATTTCTAGCAGTTTACATCAGTGTTAATTCCAGACCCACTTTTTGTGGTGTGGGTATTGGTAGCACAGTGAACTTTTTATGTTGCATCATTTTCACTCACACAGAGCATGTCTGAACTGATTTTTACATTTAGTGGGAGATGGAGAGAGAGAGAGAGAGAGAGAGAGAGTAGTGTAGTATGTAGATGGCTGTCTAACCAGAATCCAGATGGGTGTCTTTCAACAAGTCCTGTATCTGTTTCACACTTTCCCAAGGTTCAGCCTGCACGGTAGCACACTGGGAAAAAAAAACGACCAGCCTCCTCCTGAAGAAATCTGAATTGTATATCTGATGAAGGATGTTCTGTATCGCTTGCAATATCACTTCTCTTGGTCCCAGAGGTATGATGCATATGCATTAGGTAAACGAGATGAGCTGGTAAGATGTGCATTTTTAATGGCGCATTTGCTCTCTGAGTGAGTGGGAGGGTTGGTGAGGAGGCCCACTTTAGATCAGATTTTGATAGTCGCTGCATACTTTGACAGACATGGATCTGTCTGCGAGTGCTGAGACAAGGCGGTGCGGTTGTGGAGCAGATTGAGAGGAGAAGAACGAGGAGGACCTTTGGGGTGAATCCTGCCGGTTTGACTGCCTGGCTGGCTCACTGGCTGACTGGCTGAGGATGAATATTGCATGGTGCCGCGCTCAAGGGGGCAGGTGACTGGTGAGGGTGGGAGTGGGCCCCCCTGCCTGCCAGTTGCTGTCTCCGTCTCTCCTCGTATCCCTCCCTGTCTCTCTTGGAGAGACTACATTCACAGTAATTTTGTAAACACTGTATTCACGTGAGAGCAGTTTTGAGGACCGTCATTCATGATAAAATTCTCAAACAATAAAAAAAAAAAAGAGGAAAAAACTCTTCTTCTTCTTCTCCATTTGCTTGCCTGACAAAATAAATATACAGCTCACGCCAACACCCATATCATGTGATCGGCTATATTGAGTGATCGCAGGGCGTCCTGATGGCCGAAGGGGTTAAGGCAACGACCGTGAACTGCGTCATCCTGGATTCACATCTGTCCCTTATTTCCCATTGCTCCTCCTTATCCTCCTTATTTTGTCTCATTTCTCTACTGTTGGTCAATCTTATATTCTCCCCAGACCAGAATATGTAGCCATTTTCTGCAGATTTGTTCACCCCGGATCAGTTTTGGGTTATCCCCACGCTGGTTGAATGCAGAGACATACGTTTCTGAATTTGGCCGGTTTAGGGTGGACGTGGCCTGAGTTGCTCTCTTCTTCCTGTCTCTGTTTCCCCCTCTCCATGGGAGACAGCACCTCTCTGCCGCCGCTGGCCTTTCTGTGGCAGCCGTTGGCACTGCTGGGCTGTCACATCACACCCTCTCCCCTCTGCTGCTTGTCTTCCCCCACTCTCGCTCCCTCTCCCTGTCTTCCGCATTCCCTCTTCCACTCTCCATGTGTCTTGTCAGTTGTGTTTGGCAATGTTGTCATTATTGGGCAGCCCGTATCACACTTCCACCGATGAGCTGTCTGTCTGCTCTCCCCCTGTGTCTCTCTCTCGCTCTCTCTTCTTGTCTCTCTTTCAGTCCCCCTGCTAGTGAGTTGCCCATGGCGGTTGCATGTCACCTTTATACCCAAGACACGCTGTCCCTCACAGACGTTACCCACAATACCCTGCACGACTGCCACTTAATCTCCATCCCCTGCAGCTTGTCCCCATCACCAGCCAGAATGACGTGTGAGTGCATGAGTTAGCATACCACAGCACAGAAATGTAAGTCAAGAAAAAGGTGAAGAAAGTGTTGTGACGATCAGAATTCAGTGGGAGATGGTAATAATCAATGAGACACTCTTTGTCTCAGCCTTTATGAATAGTATGGAGGTTTTGTGTTTCTTTCTTGTGGAGCTTTTCTGATTGATACATGTTTAAAAAAAATGATTAAAGGTAAATATGGCGCTTTGTTTTAAAGACACCCGCAAAAAAATCAAACATTTATCCATGGCATGATCCATTATCCATGCGTTTGTGTCATGGTTTGCCCATTCAGATAAACAACATGCCCAAGACTTACCATCGTACGTAACCTGCACATGAACAAGTCTAGATCCTTACAAGCAGTAGTTTGTGTAACCCCCTCCCCACGTTTTTCTTTGGACGCTCACCCTTGCGTCATTCAGGGTCATTCCTCTCTGACCACCCCCCAACCCCACCCTGTGTGTGTGTGTGTGTGTTAGTCAGGGCCTTGTGTTTCAGCTGGGAGCTCCTGATTGTGTGACACCCGTGTGCGGCAGATGAGACGGCCTGTCAGTCAGCTTTGGCCTGGCTGCCCTTTGAAGGCCAGGCCAGGGGGCGAAGAGGTGCCGCAAATGGCCTGTGAAGTTTACATACACTGCCCACTGCTAAACAGATTAGCTCTAATGAAGTGTCTAATGCCGGGGCTGCTGGCTGACATAATCCTGCCTGGCAGCCCGGCCCCTTGGCTGCCAAAAAAGCCGCCCTCCCTCCAGCCCTCTCTCGTCCGCCCTCGCACGGCCTCTGCTGCCACCCAGGGCGACTCCACATGGGGAGGTGCCCACTGTTAATCATGCCGGACAGTGTGCGATCTGACATGCAAATGTAGGTCATTGCATATATGTAAATGTGTGATTACGGGGCTGGCATGCCAGGACACATTAGCGAGACTGTGCTCTCAGCAGGCGGTTGTCACAGCGCTTTAGAGGCTCATGCTAACATTTGTCAAGCTACCACGCAGCGAGTGAAAGCAATGCCCTCTTGTCCTCTCTCTCTCTCTCTCTCTGTCTCTCTCTCTCTCTCTCTCTCTCTCTCTCTCTCTCATATACATCTTGAACTGCCTACCTTGCATCCTTGCACAAATGCTTCTGTCACCGTTCTGACAAGTCATTGTGGAATATGGCCACACTTTGACAAACCTCGTAGATCTTCATCTAGATTAAGATTCTGCCTCTCTCCTATGCAAATGGATTTCGTATATAAACTCTGAAATGGAACAATGTTACTATTGTGAAAGTATTCGGTGGTAGCTACTAGCAGAGGGCTGTAGCACCTTTTTAGAGCCGTAATGTTGAACAGTGGATTGTGGAGCAGTGCGTCATGCTCTCTCTGTCAGAGTGACTTTCAGACAGCTCGGGATGATGGTGGTGTCACGCTGAAAAATGCACACACCTCGATGGTGTTAAGTGTTAATTGGACAGGGCATCTAATTGGCTGACGCCTTTTCTTTAGGCTGTCAACAATCCTGTTTGGAGTCATGCTTCCGTTCATTCTGTCTGCGTATTTGTAAATATAGTTATGGGTTAGTCTTCGCAAGACATTCTCAGTCTATGGATTAGTTTTGCCAGCATACAGGCAATTAACTGAAATGATGATGATGGCACTCAGCATTTAGCATACAGGCTTTCACTGTCTTAAATACATTATGCTAAATGATGCTTAAAATAATTTATTAATTTATTTACCTGATAAGAAAAAATTGCTCATCTCTATAGCTCAAGTGTAAGCAGTGCAAGCCATTTCAAGATGTGTAGATGTGTAGAAATTGTGATGGGAAATTTCACATTTTCAGACTTTTTACAGATTAAAAAAAAATCTGATTGGACAGTAGTGAAAATTATTGTTAGTTACATCCCAAATCACCACACAGCTGAACTTGTCCCAGCTGTTTCCGCTTTCTGTATTTCTGTATTGTGGTCGAGCTTGATTGTTAATTTTTCACTGAATTAAAATCTTGTCGTCTTCCCTCATAGTGACGATGTAGCCGGGTGAATCCTTTATAGCCTTTGGTCTGTGTTCAAGATAACCCCGTCAAACTGCAAAACGCAAGTGAAGCTGTTTGACAGAGTTACCATAAGTGTGGTTTTGGTGCTTAGTAGATAAATTTTTGACCTTCTCCCCCTCTTCATCTTCCTTCCCTCTGTCCTAAGTCACTTGCCCCTGAGCTGCTCCCACCGCCACGTTGGCAGAAGCGCTGGTGACATGTGGCATTCTGATATCTGTCACCTTCTGTTTGCTCCCGCCAACGCCTTGTACAAGTTTACCAAAAGGCTGGAAAGGTCAAGCAGCCTGCTCTCTCCTTTTTTTTTCTTCTTTCACACATCATATCCAGGGGGCTCATTCTGGTTTATTTTTGAGTGTTTTTTTTTATTGTGGAAGGTGAGTGTCTCAGTCTGCAGAGCCAATCGTGTGGCGAGGAGAAGGCGAGGAGTCCTGTAGTGTGTGGCTGAGTGCCAGGCTGTCAGTGATATAACTTGGCAGACAAAGGAAGTGTGAACTGTGGATTCCTGTGAACTCAAAAACCTAGTCAGATGGAATGATAAGATGCCTGCATTTATGTAATAGGGATATTTTATCTAGCCCTGTAGGGAAATAGTTCTTTTGCCTCTACTAGGTCAGAGTTCTGCTGTGGCCTCAAAACATCGCCCAAGCACCCACAACTCCAAAGGAAAAAACCTGAATAAATGAGGGGGAAAGTTTAAAAAATGCAGATGCTCCCATATGTTTGGTTTGGGTTCACTGGTCCTTTTAGAGAGAACAGTCACTGCAAAGCAATACAAAGTTGTTCTGAGTGATCACCTTTATCCTGACGATGAAACATTTCTATCCTGATGGGAGTGATCTCTTCCAGGATGACAATGCCAGCATGGCAGCCACTTCCAAAAAGTACTGCCAAGCCCTGCATGATGCTGTCCTGCTGCCTGTAAAAACTTAGATCAGGTAACATGTTGACTTACTACTTGTGAGTTCACACTTTTGAATTGTTTAGGGAAAACATTTGCGGTCCAAAACCTCTTTGTGCTGCAACTGCAACTAAGGACTTTCCTCCATCTATAGGCTTTTAGTGAGGTGATGTGGTGCTGCAGTTAAGCATGTGCACATTCCTCACAGCGTGATACGTCATCCTAATGCCAGTCAAATCATCAGCAGCCTTGGGCTGCCTCTCAGCAAAACAAACTACAGAAGCTGGGGCCTTACCACACTTTTCACCCACATCCTTCAGCCCTTATCCTTTCCTCTTTCAAATGTCTGTAAATGATTTGTTTTTATTTGGTTTCTTCCTTGAAATATTTGTTTGTGCACCATGTCAATAGATTTGCTTCTTTTTTTTCTTTTAGAAACCATTACAACCAGATATGGGCCATAACTCACTGGCAAACTTCCAGATTGAGAAGAAAATTGGACGTGGCCAGTTCAGTGAGGTGTACAGGGCGAGGTACCTGTTAGACAACACGTCAGTGGCCCTAAAGAAAGTCCAGGTGAGACACAGTAATGTGTGTCCTTTGTATAGCCAATATATCAAGCCAAAATGAAATGTTGAAGTGTTCTTGTCAGCCTTTTGTCATCTTTTGTTTTGTTTGTTTTTTTTGTTTTGTCTTTATGAATGGCCCACCCAATCTGAGTCTGTCACAAGGGCAACACAAACAGACAGCCAAATATACTCATAGTTACAGACAATTTAGCAGGACTTTCTGATGTAGTACAAAGTCATGAATCCACCCGTTAGTATGTTGAAGCACAAACAAAACCTGATGAACTACCACATTCACACACTTAAACATGCATGTGAATTATCCAGATGTTTTGCTGTGGTGAAGTGCAATACGACTGGATAGACTAGCCTACCTTTTTAACTCAGTTCTCTTAGTGAATGTGCGCACACACAGACACATGTACATACATACAGTATTCCCTGACTTATCCACACATATACACCTCCAGAAGGGTATGATCCTCGGGTTGAGCATGTATACACACGCCTCACACACACACACGCACACACACACACATCTTACACAAGGGCATGTGCATGTAACTCAGATGTGAAACACCTGTAGTCACTCCAATGCCACCCTCTAGATAACAGCAACCATGTTTTCTGTTTAGTGTTTTTTTTTAATATTTTCTCTACATCTCTCCATCTTGCCATCTCTTGAATATGTCATAACACCCCTCTCTGTCCTCTCTCTCTCTCTCTCTCTCTCTCTCCTCTCTCTCCCTCTCTCTCCCCCTTTTGATCTCTTGATAGATATTTGACTTGATGGATGCCAAAGCTCGGCAAGATTGCATCAAAGAGATAGATCTCCTCAAGGTAAAGAACCAGAGAAGAGGGAGACGGCGTCATGCGCTGCGCTCTGTTCTCCTAAGGTGCCTCAGCTGAGACCTTCCACCACAGGAAAACAATTGATCTGCACCAGACGGCTTGGATTTGTGTGTTGCTGTGCGGGCACGTGCGCGAATGTGTGCGCTTCCTTGCATGGTTATGAATGCAAAGGGGTGTTTGAGTATTCGTGCACGCAGGCGAGAATGTGAATCTGTGTGTGTGAGTGTGATTGTGACTGTACAGTACATGTTTATTACTGTCTCCTTACGTCTCTGAGCTTGTGTGTGTGCAGGGCTCCACCAGTGTTACATCCCTCCAGGCTCACATTGACTTTTTTTTCTTTATGCCAAAACTATTGTTTTTGTTTTTTTTTTAATCTTTTTATAATGTTTGGAGCCGGGCAGCAGTACATCAGCACGGAAATTTTGCAGTCTCTTGATGTTTTACCTCCTCCCTCGTCTCATTCTTGTTTTACTCCCCCCCCCCCCTTCATGAAGTGGTTTCATTTATCAAACCACCATAAACATGTGTCAGCTGGGTTGCTCTCAAATACTAATGAACAAACTAATGACAGCTTCAATGTCTCCCCCTGTCTGCGAGATCCTAGATGTGTGTCAAAGTAGTGTGCGTTTGTGGTTTGGCTGAGTGTGTGTGTGCATTCATGCATTCCTGGTAGTGTTTCCCTCCATATATGAAGCCTTTCCGTGCATGTGTGTGCACTGCAGGCAGTTTGTGCACACACTCGCACATCCACATTAGGGAAAGAAAACAAAACCAATTAGTTTGTTTCAAACACATCAGTGAAACTCCCGGGGCTCTTTGGGCCAATCAAAGGCAACGATACTCAGATGCAGGCGAGACCCTGCAGAGAGTTGTAATCTGAGTAGCAGATCATTGACTTGACGGCACGAGACAGCGGGCTTCGCCTGGATCTGTATCTCTAACCTCCTAAGAGGGGTCAGGGCAGGGTTAAATGTCACATTCTGCCAGGTGACTACGTTTCTCATTTCCTCTATGCATTTCCCACAATTTCCTATACTTACCCTAACCCTAACCCTAACCCTGTCTCATTAAATAGATCCTCTTTCAGCTTTTTTTCTATGTCCTTTCTCTTCTGCTTGTTCCCAAGTCCCGTCTATACCTTTTTCACTCAGCTGCTATGTCGTTCAATCCATCCTTCCTCCGTTCCCTCTCCTTGCAACCCCCCCACCCCCCCTCCCCCCAAAGAGCTTTTTGTTCCTTTCTTTTCATCCTGTAAGCTGATTGCGAGTGAACATGGAAGTTATGCCCAGCCAGCCTGATAATAAAGGGGCTGAGTGTGAGAGAGAGACAGTCCTTCTGCCTTATCCCCCACTAGACAGGCCAACAGGAGAAACAGCCAAATCAGAATAATGAGAGGCACACTGGCATGGACTGACTGGAATGACACACATAGTGGCGCGTGATCACACACACACACACACACACATACACACTCACGCGCACTCACTCACACACACACGCAGTCATGGTCTTTTAACAGTCTGCCTATTTGTTTGTTTGTCTGTCTGTGTTTGTGTCTGCTCATTCATCTGTATTTTCCTGTTCTGGCATGATGATTTCAACTTGAGAATCTCACTTCTCACTCGGTCCTTTTGTCTAAATCCACGCTGATGGGAATGTTGGTTGCAGAAATAGCCTACTCCCTGCCAATCTGCTAGTTTCACCATTCTTGAAATCCCACAGCTGTGTATTCCTCTCACTTGTGGTTACTATCAGGCCTGGATTGTATTCTGAAGACTAATGATCTGCCCTAATCAGCAGTGAAAAGCTGTAATGATGTCTGTGTGTTTGCTTCTCTGCATTTTTGTGTCTTACATGTTTCTCTAAAAAGGTTTGTGTGTGTGTGTGTCTGGCTTCTGCATCTGATTGGATTATACCAGCAGTTTACTGACAAGACAGCGAACCAGCTTCATTTAACCTGATACACACACTATAAATTAACTTTAATCTTTAGGTCTCTTTATGAGCAATATATTTCTTTTGCAAGTCTAGTACATATTTTAGTTTCCCCTCTAATGGAGCAACAACTCACAATGCATATCTTCTCATTTTCTTATTCAGTGAATTGAAAAATATCAATATGCCGTGCAACACGAGGCATTCATTTCTGGTGGTGATGGACAAGCTGTTTTTACTATTTTTTTTCTCAGCTGAAATACACCAAAATTTTTCTATTTTACAACTATTGTTGTTCATATTCCAACAGCTCCTTTCCTAAGAGCATGTTTTTCCTTTGATAAATACACTGTAATCTAATTTATTATTATGGTAAATTTTGTACCATCAGCGTGCATTAGTCAGTATCTTTTTCATCTTTGAAACACATTGTCAGCTCACCAAATATAGCACACGTACTCTTGCATGATTAAGTAATTACACACGCTGGTGTGTAATTACATAATCACGCAAGACGCTATGTGATATTTGAATGATTGTTGTATTGCAGTCGGCTCCCATCCATCATTTATATAAACATCTGCATGTGAACATATCTCCCTCATTTCTCTGTATCCTCCGCCTGAGGTTCAATTTGTGGGAGAGGAGTGGGTTGCGGCGGGTGTTGGGTGTGCGGGGGGGGGACAACTTGTCATCACTCCCTGGCTGTGCCACAGTGTGGAGCCGTGCAGAACTGCCACTCTGAGCCAAAAATACATCTGGCAAGAGAGGACAAGGGAGGGAGAAGGAAAGATGGAGACATGAGGAAGGGAAAGAGAGAACGAATGAGAAAAGGGGATTGTGGAGAGATGCAGAGATGGAGTGGAGAGTGTAGTGTTGCGTAGTGTACTGTACTGTGCTCTCCTTTCCCCTTTTCTTGGCATCATCCAGAGCATGAACATTTCTTTAATCACAGCAGAGAAAGCAGAGCGGAGCCGAGTGGAGGACGCGTGTCACACTGCTCCGTCTGCTCGCATCATCCCCCCCCCCTTTTCGACATTGCCACGCCACACAGCTCCTTGTCTCCAGCTCTCTACATATCACCATCTCTCCCTTTTCCCTCCCCCCTTTCTGTAACTCGGCTCACCTTATTCCTCTCCTGCTATTTTTTTTTTTTTTTTTTTGCCTTCCTCACCTTTGTTCTCTTCCCCAACCCCGCCCTGCTTCATCATACCTTTTGCTTGTCTGTGTCACTGTGTCATTTGTTTCTTTCCCTTCATTGCGCCTCCCTCCCCGTCTCCCCCTTTTCTCTTCTTGCTCTGGATGGATAGAGACTTTTTGTTTACTACAGGGAATGCTGTTCTTGCCTTATTGACCAACCAACAGGAAGAAATCTCAGCCAGAGATGAGCCTGGGATGCTTGTTTTTCTGACTGCCAACCATGTCAGCCTGTCAGGCGTCAGTGTGTGTGTGTGTGTGTGTGTGTGTGTGTGTGTGTGTGCTCACACTTGGGTTGTTGTCATCACAGACAGAGGGGTTGTCATGACATGTCACCCAGCTTTGTCACACTGGAGGACAAAACCGTCTCATTAGGTCCACACTTATCAAATATAGATTCCAAATATGGATTTAACTGTTTTGTTTTAATTGGTTGTGAAAGTACAGTTATTTATCAGCTGATTGCTTGGATGTGAATTAAGCATTTTCATACATACATACATACACTCACACACTCTCACACACACACACACACACACACACACACACACACACACACACACACACACACACACACACACACACATATATATATATATATATATATATATATATATATATATATATATATATATATATATATATATATGTAGAGCAAGAAGATGAACATGGAATGCCTGAACATGGAATGATTTTCAGTCAGTCTTGGATTAGGTAGTGTGACCATGGAAGCTTTTAATGTGACAAGTGTCATCAACATGTCCCCTGTTTACTTTTCCTCTCTTTCTTTGTGACATTTCTTTTTTTTTTCTCCCGCAGCAATTGAACCACCCCAATGTGATAAAGTACCATGCATCTTTTATCGAGGACAATGAGCTGAACATAGTTCTGGAGCTAGCTGATGCAGGGGACCTCTCACGTATGATCAAGGTAAGGAACTCTCCAGAACAGCAAGAAGCAGAACCAATCTCACCCAAGCTGCTGAAAATGTAGTTGATTTGTTCATGTGGTCATTCATTAAATATCTCAAGTAACATACCCTGAAGGACACAGACTAAAAATGGAAATATACAGTGTGATGCTGTTTATCAGATGCACCAATGTTTTTTTTTTTCAATGTCAATTTCTGGTATATTTAATATATGTCAAAATGAGTCCAGCACCATATCACGCATTTGATGTCAAAACGAATGCTAGCAGGAATGCAACAAACTGCTGATGTGGCTTTTTATAACTGAAGGAATGGTGGCAGGAGGTCTGTGGTTTGTGGTTTTTACAAGATTTTGACTACCTGGACACTGAGTCAATCTGAATCATCCATTCCATACTGAAACCAAAAACCTACTAATATAAGGCCAGCTGTGACCCCCTTTAATCCCAGTAGTCTGTGTTGATGTGCCTGGGCTGTAGAAGGGAAGTTGTTAAGGATCAAGTGATGATTAATGGTCATAAAGTTCCAGCATGCGTTGTATGTAGGGGGTACGTAAACAAATACTGAGCATAACCTATCTGCTTTTAATCTTTTTGTTTGAGGTTAGGTACTTGGGACCAAATGTGGCCATGTCATTCAGAAAAGTTGCCTTTTTAATGTTGGCTAGATCAGAAAAGAGATGTTTAAATTTCAGTGGTTCTAACCAGTAAAATCAAGTGGAGTCTAAATGGAAGCAAATATATATCAGATTAAAGTACATAATGTGTGGCTTTGAGCCACATGGATGTGTCGAGTTGGTGATCTTAACCTTAGATCAACAAGGTTTTTTTTTAAGGGATGTTGTTGTTGAAATTGGAGCAGAAGAAAGAACAGGGCTGTTCAAAAGTGGTAGTGAGTACATCACCGGCTTACTCTGTTATTCATCTTTGAGTTAGCCCCAGTTATTATAAAAACCTGCCAGTATAGCAAATTAGTGGTGTGCATGTAAAAAGCCTGGTCTTCTCCCATGCATAAATGATGCTGCAGCGTTGTATCGGCACAGCTCGACAAGCTGTTTGCAGTCATACTCAGCAGCTCCACATCCGCACAGTTCAACACAGCAAATTAGGAGAGGCGAGGATTAGTGGTACAAGAGAGTGAACATGGCAGGCTCAGCACACACACACACACACACACACACACACACACACACACACAGTGGAATATCTCCAGTACACACGCACATACACACTTACACACACTGAATACATACATATGGTATACTGTGTAAGCAAAGAATGTGCAGACACAAGCATAGCAACACACACACACTCACGCAAATGTTCAGAGATGCACTTTACAAAGACGTATCATGGCAGCCTGAAGAGGTAAAATAACAAACCACTGAGCGTCACTGCTATCTTAGCTAAGCCACTGAGGATGCTGGGAGCATTCAGGCTGTGTCATCTCATATGGCTGCTGACAACATCCAGTCATACACAGTCATACACAAAGTACATGCCTCACCTCTGCACAATTTGTCTCTTCTGCACCGTTGTGAATGATTTGTTTTTATAATGTAACAGTGGCAGTCCAGAGGTGCATGCCATAGATTAGCCCCTCCGCACCCTCCAGGCCGCAATGTGAAGTAAACGCATTCGTACAGAGTGCCATATGTAAAACAGAACCCCCCCGACGCATGAATTTAACATTTTTTATTCTTTTTGATTTCTCGTCCTCCACGCTGCTCTCTCCTCCTTTCTCTCTCCCTCCCTTATTCTCTATTACTCTCTATCTGACCATCTCAGAATTCAAATGAAATCAAATGGTCCTTGATTTGCATGCACTTACAGAATATTGCATGTGCAGTGTTTGCTGTTAAAGGCATGGTGAAGAGGGTGGCGGTGGTGTTGGTGGGCGTCTATGAGCTCCCCCATTGACATCAAACAGTCCTCTGATATGGAAATGGGAGGGCAAAGGAAGAATGGCTTCTCACTAAGGCTTTGTTTGGATGTAGGCCAAGGTCTATCCCTCCTTTTCCTCATCTATCTCTCTCTCTCTGTCCCTCTTTTTCTCGCACACTTTGCTTCATTTCCTGTATCTCTTAGCATCACCAGCAACCTCGCCTTTACTCCCTTCCGTCATTCCACTGTTTGCCGTATCCCTATCCATCTTCCTCTCTCCATCTTTCGTTTCTCTCATTCTGTCTGCCTTGCTTCCTCTCACATTGTCTAGTAGGGCTTCGGACCTGTAAATCCAACAGCCCTGTCCTTTCTCCCCCTTGACCCTCGACCTCACCAGAGATGACAGGTTATTTTACTTCAACAGTACAGCAGATAAACGTGCCAAGTAGAAGATATATAAAACCCGATTTAGTGCCATAAATGTTTGAAGAGAAGACAGAGAGGAGAGACGGGATAGGTTGGAAAAGGAAAATAAAATTCCCCGCTTGTCTTTCAAAAGGCACACATGCATGCAGACATACTACAAGCAAAATAAAGGAATACCTTATAAATACAGTAAAGCTCCCCTAACTGTACATTTGTTGAGGCTAATAATAATTTCTCCTCTTTGAGACTGTCAGTGGTTTTGATTCAGTCTTATAATCTTGTTTAAGACTGCAGTTTGAATTGTTGCTTAGCAAATATATCAGGACATGCGTTTCAGTCAATGTGGTGAGCGCTTCCTTGTTTTGTGGCACGTTATCATCCTTTAGCAGAGTTTGATTGACGCTCCATCAGTTCGGGCTGGCAAATCATAAGCCAATCTGTTACAGATGAATAAATATGAATGTACGGGTGATATGCAAAATGTACGCTCTTATAGTACAAACACAGTCAAGACAAATAAAGTATCAGTTATCATCATCAAGGTCGTTCCCTATTTACTTGGATTATTTTCTAAAGTCTAATTCATCTTCCCTGATGATGCCCTGGAAATGTTCACTTATTGTACTAATGCTCTTACTAAGTTACTTAATTACTTAGTTTTTCAAGCCAAGAGTCTCTGCTAAGTGCTTAAATTATTACCAAAGCTGGCTTAAGTCCAGGCAATAAAATCCTGCTTCTTACTTCTTCCAAGTCTTACCCACCGCTGTTTTGAAGTGAAGTTCCCATTCTCACTTGTTGATTATTGTTAGTGAGGATCAATAAGCCATTATGCCAGAATTGAAGCTCTGTCATCATTGTGGCTTTTCTAGAAATGGACCACACTGTCGATGATCCAAAACAACTGACTCGGCCCTCCAAACTAAATAAATAAATAAATTAAAAACAACTGGAGCCACTGTGCCACTGAAAGTTGTACCTAACAACAAAGTGCTGTGTGCCAGATGGGAGAGTTGTGTAAGGTACCACAAATTTCTTCTCTCTATTCCTGAGCATGCATGTGCTTTCCATTGTAGCCCATAGAGAAAATGAGACGGAGCTCGTTTAGGCAAGGGACAGACGGAGAGGAGAGTGGTCTGGGTTCTATTAACAGTGGAGTCAGAGCTGAGGACGGATGCTGCATAAACACACACAGACATAAACACTCTGCTACCATCTTAAAATTGTATTCCGTGCCACACGAGACCTTTTCCCATTCCTATTAAAATATTTTATTTGTTCCCTCTTCAAGGTATGCTAATGTTACTTTGATTTTTCTGATTTTGTGTGTGTGTGTGTGTGTTTCCATCACAGCACTTTAAGAAGCAGAGGAGACTTATCCCTGAGAGAACAGTGTGGAAGTACTTTGTCCAGCTCTGCAGTGCGCTCGAACATATGCACTCCAGGAGAGTCATGCACAGAGGTAATGTTGATGCATACACGCACACTGTACATCAACATACAATCTGGATATGTTTGTGCTTAGAAGTAGAGCCTCTGTGAATGTTTTTAAAAAGAGATAATGGAGTGCACATACTAGTTGGAGAGACTAACACATGCTGCAACTCCTCACACCTTCTCTTCGTGTTGTGACATTAACAAGAAAAGCAGGAGCGTAAAACAAGTGGTTACTTTTCCATTGCATGCAGTTTGAGCAAACTGCAGAGATGTGATCAATTATGTCTCAAAACATACGAGCAAACTTTTACATTAAACCCTGAAAACACATTCTCCTCACATTTATGGACGTTCATGTTTCCCAGATTCCCTTTGTTTGTTCAATTTATGTCCCTGTGGTGTGAAAATGAACTTGCTGAAACTTCAGGCTTTGAAAAAGCAGTACCTTATCGCAGTCACCAACCAAGGACCAAGACATTTCTGTTGTGGTATGAGAGTTGTGCACAGATGTAAGAGTAGAAACATCGTTGATATGGAGTAGCACCCTGTCCAGTCCCACCAACAAAACATTATGCATGTTTGATAATGTTTGACATGTCCAAGGTGAGGTGTGGCTAGTGGACGTCTGGTCTTAACAAAAGACTCTTATACCTCAGGTGAAATAAACTGCGCCACCACACAATAGTAGCAAAAGTTCAACAAAAATGAAGGTGTTGAGTTGTTGGCATCAATGGATTATCTGTCTCAAATAAGTTGCTGTGTTCTGCTACTTTTCTGTGCATTTTCCAGTCAACAGAAGAAAATGCATAACCCCCCCTTTAGCACAGTCTTCTTAAAGGTCCTTAAAAAAGAATTGAACGTAATGTCAGTAAATTTTCTTCATTCGACAGTGTTGCATATGACAGAAAGCTTAAGTTTAGGTGTTAAACAACACATAGACCAGAGAACACAGTGTTTATGGGCACACATGCTTTCAGTAGGGCCCATTCAAATGAAGTCCTGCATAGTCTGCTGCACTCTCTCTCTCTCTCTCTCTCACACTCTCACACTCACACACTCACACACACACACGCACACACTCTCAACTACAGGTGGTGTACTTCCGTCGGACTGACTCTGATTAGGGCACAGGGACACTAATGAACCTGAGCTCTGGGCTTTAATGACCACTTAGCAGAGACCGCCTATTCAAAAGCCACTTACAATTATATTGGAGCAGTAAATTTCAAAGGCTTATGCAGGCCACATTAGCATTACTTTAGAAAAAGCAACAGAAACAGTTTACTAACACTCACATTAACTGAAATGAATATTTTCACTGATATACTTCATGCATGTTATAGTGTAACCAATCCTGTCCATCATAGTGGACATACCATAGGGCATTGTTGCCCCTTAAAATTTTCTGTCACTAATATATCTTTCACATTTGGCATTTAAACAGTCATTTTGATGTTTGTGTGTGACAAATCACTAACTATCTTCTGCTCTCCTCCTATCTCAAGATATCAAGCCGGCCAATGTATTCATCACAGCTACAGGAGTAGTGAAACTAGGAGACCTGGGACTGGGACGATTCTTCAGCTCCAAAACAACCGCAGCTCACTCGCTAGGTAATTTACAACAGTCTATACATATGTGGATATGCACACTTAAATACACACACACTTTACTTTTGAATGTGCAAATGCACACACAGACACTTAGACAAAGCGGCCCCCAGTAATCACCCAATGTTGGATGTGTTTCATTACGCCTGGTGAGCCCAGAGCCATGTGTCATATAGTCATGCTGCCTGGCCACGACTGTGCCCAGCACCTTCATAGGCCACTTAGCCACTTCCTGTTGCCTTGACCTTTAAACCTAACACAGATGAAGGCTGGGCACAGGCCTTCGACACACAGCTCTGATTGTGACTGTGTGCCATAAAACAAGCCAGCCAACTTTACAATCAGGGTTATTGTTAGCATTGATGGGTGTGTTTGTCACTTGTAGGAATAAAATCGTGTAACATTATTTTTTTTATTCAAAGAAGTGAGAGTTGTGGGTGAAGAACTGACACAATAAGTAAGACTTATCCATTTGGCTTAGTTTATGACTAACAGCAAGCACCTGAGACAAACAGTGCCACATCTTTAAATGCATTCTTTAATGCATAGGGTGTTTAATGACGTTGGGCCTTGTACTGTAAATCTTTAGGAGTTAAGCCCGTAACTTAAAGAAGAAAATTAAACAACACTTAAGTGATTACTGTTTTCCACAGGAATAGACACAGACATTTATACCACTTCAAGCTTCGTCCCGTCACTGAAAATCTGTAGCATGCCTTATTTTACTGGAGGCATGAGGTTTTAACACAAATACACACAGAGGCTCGCATACACACATCTACCTTAGTCTAAGGGTGTCTGAGTGTTTAAAACACACGTACCTATTAACAATTTGTTAACAGCCTGTTCCTACCAGCCTTCATCACTGCGCCCTATTGTTAATGTCTCTTCACTCCTGCACCTTTATGCTATTTAGAGTCACAGTGCGTAATACTGCAAAGTCAAAAAAGAGACAGGTCACATGGATATGTTATCTAGTTAAAATATTAGAAATTAATCCATGAAAATAGTAAAACCTCTACAGAAATAATCAAATCTATGGTATCAGCAAATTGTGCCCTCTGCCCTTTTGTGTAGAAAAGTAGACATTTTGACGTGAAAAATCTTTTCTAATTTTTTCCCTTCATTCACAGACTACTTTTAAAGTTTAACAGAAGCATGTCTATGAAATTGTAGAGAAATTCTGCCCAGGGTGAACAAAAATGGCACAAATTGTCCCATAACCCCAGTTTTGAGAACTAAGCAGTGGTTGCTTGCTGTATGCTTGTAGATTAATTTTTTTTTATTTTTAATCAGGTGTCTTATTTTTATAACACAATAAACACTGCACAAATGGGTGCAAATTTGCATACCGTACTTTTTAAAAAAAATTTTTATTACACATTCTGATCATTTTCAGTTGGCTTCCGCTTGCTTGTCTTTACACTTACACTGCACTTCCCTATGTCAAACTGTTATTACCACAAACAGTGTGCTATTCTCAGCCCGTGTACAGCAGCAGCCCAGCCTTTGAGAAAGTGTGAATCACATGATCAGCTCAACAGAAGCCCTATCAGTTAAGCAGCCGGCAGTGCCAGCAGAGCCGGGTGAAAGCGTGTGTGATTGCTCATTAAACATTGAGTCCACAGCACCCTCTTTAGGCTGACGGAGGACAGGCAGCCCCACAAGCCGAGAGGTCAACTGGAACACACTCATTAATCTGAAGCAATCAGGACTGCTTCGTTAATCTCCAGAAAACTACACAAATCATTGTACAGAGTCAGCACAAGGTCTTGTGTATTTTTTCGTTGTTTACATACATAATTTGATTTAAAACAATAACATTAATTCACCACAAATAAGTATGCAAAGTATATGTGTGAGATTTTGTAATGATGCATGTTGTATGTATTTGTGTGGCCACAGTACTTATTTTAAGTATATGAGAATATTGATAAAATGTATTCAGTAGATGATCTCCCACTGCGGACGCCGATTATGTCCCGAGGTCAGCATGACCTGTCAACACAAGGGACTCCGAGTACGCCGTCCTTCCACCCTCTGTCCCTGTCCCTTGACATTTCTTGCGGTTTGTTTCAAATAGCAGATCTCCTCGCTCTCTTTCTTTGTCAACTATCTTTCTCCCCTGCTGCTGTTTCTCTATCTAGCTTGTCCTCACTTCTCCTTCCCTCTGTCCCTCCCTCTGGTGCCTTGACTTTTAGTCAGAGAGAAAGACGAAGGCTAAGGCTCTAGAGAGAGAGAGAGAGAGAGAATGGAAGGTGGTGCACAGAGTGAAGAGAGAGGGAGAGGAGAAAGCAATATGTCAGAAAAAGAAAGGAGCATAAGAAATGGAAGAACGGGTGACAGAGAAACAGAAAAAGAAAGGTAGAATGTGCTGGCTGTGAGAGAAGAGAATGTGACAGAGTGACATTGAAAAAAGAGGAGAAAAAAGAAAGCAACAGAGAAAGAAAAAAGTTAGAAGGAACGAGAGAGAAAAAGAGGAGAGAATATGACAGTGTGACAGACAAAAAGGAAGGAAAAAAGGAGAGTGAGAGAGAGAGGGATCGAAAGAATGAATGTGAGGAAGAGCTGTGTGTGTGTGAGTGAGTGTGTGAGAGAGAGTGCGTGTGCCAGCGTCGGTCTGTAATGAGCCCAGCCACCCAGCTGAACAGTAGAGCAGGGTGGTGGAGATGAGATGGAGGTCCAGGCATACAGCCTGTCAGCTCCCAGGCTTTCAACTCACCCGCTCAGCAGCCTACAGTCACACACGCACACACTGAATTTTTTTGTCTCTTACACACTCTTGCACACACTGAGAGACACACAGGCTCTTTGTCTCCTATATAGATGTATGTATGCATAAAGGTGCATGTGTATATCCATATGGACCTAAACAGAGGCGCGCACACATTCAGAAGAAGATAATCATTCACATTCACATAGATTTGCAGTGTACATGCACACCAAAAGACACACATACACACACATTCATTCGCACTCTGACACACCAGAATGACAAAAATGCACACACACATGCAAAAGACACCTACTACACACTCTCTGCATTTCACTGCATAGGATGGTTAAGTACGGTTATGGCAAGAGCAAGAATAAAGAGATAAAGAACTAAAAAAAAAAAAAAAAAAGTGTACTAAGTGTACTAACTGGAAAGCTGATGAAGTCATTAAAGAAATGAGAGGCTAGCCAATTGGCAGTAATAAGTAGTATACTATACCTGCAATTAACACCTGTAATGAGGGAGGTGTTAACGATGAGTACTGGGGGAAAGGAAGGAAAAGGAAAGAAGAGAGGAGGGCGAACGAGATGGAAGCAGAACAATTTCAGGGAGGCTGATGTTGGAAACAATTAACAAGATTTCAACATGTATATAAAGACTTTATCTTATAAAGGCAAGCAAGCAAGTCTTTAAACAGCAAGGGGGCAGGCGGAGAGCCAAATGGGGGGCGTGAGCGCTCAGCAGGACATATAGAAAACCAAGAGAAACATAATAGGAATATAAGGGAATCCAGAGAACGCCTTCTGACTATGACATTAAGTCTGTTCTGGCTGTGCTGCTACCTCTAACTTTGTTTTATTTGTGAGAACAGGATAGAGCGGAGGTTTCCAAAGTCCTGGGCACAGTCTGAAATGAGAAATTTACTCTATCAGAATCATTCTCGCTGTGAGAGAGCACAGATGAGAGAAGGTTTACACCATTAACAGGAGCGCCATAAGAAAGGCTACGCACTTAAACGGTCCTGCTAGTTTTAAGTGTTGATAAGGAAATTCAAGCAAGTCTGTGCAATCAAATCAATAAATGTATTTAAAAGATAACCAATTTTGGTTCATTTAATGGGTTTTTTCATACTGGATGGCACCTCACCTCCTATACTACAGTGATTATCCTGTTTTGCAGAGAATAAAGTGTTGTCACAGCCATTCACAATAATGGAAATCAATCCCAACATGACTTTCAATTTATTTGCATGAATAAGTAATGTGCCCTTAATTTAGTATGCTGAAGGAGCCTGAGCCCATCTCTGCTGCCTTTTTTTAGTGCAACTATTAGCATAAGAGAGGCTGATTCTTTTTAATCAACTAATAATGAATGTTAGGGGAGCTTGTTCAGACTGCACCATGAGACCTCACAGCTCACACACACACACACACACACACACGCAAACCACAATACCAACCTGATGACCAATTAAAACAGCAATCCCCAGTCCCCTGTTTATTCTTGCTCTTGTTCTCTCTCGCTTCGTCTCTGCCTGTGCAGATGCTGATTATTTTTGGAATGACAGGTAACACTTCATTATTCAAAACCGCACATTTAAGATAAAAGCGTGTTTTCTCAACCCAATTAGATCTGCACCAAAATTAAAAGTGCTGGCTTTCATTTTCAGTTCCCATAGACTTCAAATATAATAGCTCCCTCTGTAATAGTTTTATTAATTGCAATTACATTAGTTGAGTTTCCTCCGACATGTTAATGTGTAGAATGACTCTGGAGAGTTTGAGTATGTGTGCATGTGCGCATGTAAGTACTGCTGGTGAGTGTGCAGTTATGGCTTTTTCCTACCATTTTACAGCAAGCTGACTTTTCTCCTGAGTCCTTTACACTTGAGAGCTGTTCTCACCTACCCAGCTCACTTCAACTGTTTGTGCCTACTGAAAAACTCAACAACTACCAGTTATCCTCCATGAAATCTTTTTCCTCATTGCTCTATCTACCCGTTTCCCACTGTACATTTTGTATGTAGGCTAGGGGTAAGACTGTTTGGGTTATTAAAAAACTTTTCCAGTATTAGAAATTCTCCAAGTTTCTCTTTCTGTAAAGAAATATAACAAACAAACATTAAGACATTGAATTTAGCATTTACATTTATTCATTTGGCAGAGGCTTTTGTCAAAAGCAACCCACAAATGAGGCACAGCAGCTTTTTTTACTTAATATTCGTTGACCTCACATGTACATCAGAGCTACTAATGGTCCCCCGAGTTTTCCAGCTGGTTGTGTCAAGTACTATTTAACATGTAATTCCCTCAATTACTCTACAAGCTTATTTCACAAATGTGTACACAACCCTCAACTCTGGAGGAAGGAAGTAAAAGGAGCTGGTGTCATGTTTGATTGGGCTGAAAACTTGCTCCGTGGCGTAGTACTGGACACCACAGGCATTTCAAACAAGTAGGAAATAAAAACTTCTATGATCTTAAACAGTGATTGTAATCTGACTTAGTATCACAGTTGAAACATAAGGAACTTAATTAGTAATCTTGGTGAAATATTTTAATGCAATAAATCAGTTTTCAGGTTGATATCAGTACGTTTCCCAAGGAGAATGCAAGGTGATATTGATTATTTTGACATATAGCGCACAAGCTCTGTACTGTTGCCTACACACATTGTCATGTGCAGCGATACTACTGATGGGTGTTGTACACCAACTCAGTAGAGCCTGTGTAGCTGTCACCTTCCTATTCCAGTAAGCCTCTGTTCACATGTTTGCCTGAGAGGATGTGGAATGAGTCTGAGAGCTGCTCAGCACAAGTTAGATGGCTGGTAAAATTTCCATCCTTTAACCATATGTGATTAATATAAAAACCTCTGCTGGATGTGCTTGATAGACTTTTACGTGGGAAATCACAGCAATCAGAAAGCGAATGAAAAAAGCAGCCAGCCAGAGTCCACTAAGAAAGCAGCAAACCTCCAAAGCTTCCTGCAGTGTGTTATGGATGTGATGCTGAGCTGTGGTTCCTCTTTGTGTCCAGTTGGGTGAAGGTCTTGATTCTCTGGAGCTCTGCCAGCTGCCGTGGCAGTTTGGGATTCTTGAGTTTCCAAACCAGAACCAGAAATGGGCCAACTTTTAAGGCTCCACTGCTGCTCCCTCGGCATATTCTCTGACTACTGTTTCAGATCATTACAGCGCCCCAGTAATCAAAACTGATTCATGTATATTCTTTTGTGTATAAGCATGTCTGCTGTACATATGTATGCAACTTGTACAATTGCATGCGCCGTATGGGAGCGCTTGATGATATCTAACCTTATTATATGTCATCTTACTTGAGCTTGCTTAGAATTTATAGAGACAACACACTCTAAAGTCTCCCTCTAGTTTTCTTTTCGTAAAGTTCTCCTTGAAATACGGTGAGTATCCCAACCTCTGAATGTGTCACAGTTTGAGATTGCACCTCCATTCCTCACCTGCTTCCCTGTACTGCGTGAGCTGTGTCAGTGATGCTGATGAACTGGGGGAAGCATGGGTTTGCAATGCAAAATGTTAAAGCTCACTCTCTCTTTGTCCCATTCTCCTTTTCTACCTCTGTCTATCTCTTTCTGTCCCTTTCTCTCGCTCACCTCCTCCTCCTCCCCCCCCTCCCCTCCCTCCTGCTCTCTCCCTCTCTGTTCCAGTGGGTACTCCTTACTACATGTCACCGGAGAGGATACATGAAAACGGATACAACTTCAAATCTGACATCTGGTCGCTAGGATGCCTGCTCTACGAGGTAAACTATGGGAATATGTGCACACACTGTCACCTTGCAGTCGACTGTAGGAGTGACGTGAGAACACACTGGCTCAGACACACACATAAACAAACAAACCACCCTCAAGCCCACATATAATAGAGTACTGTGAGATAATATATACAAATATATACACCATCTGCACTTTCCCACATGGTTATACTGCATTAATGTTCACCTTCACTACAAGTCCTGATGGCAAAATGAAAAATACACACACTTTTAAAGTAATAATATCTTCAAAAGGTGTGTTACATTTCTTTACCTGCTGTACCTCCTATTCCTTACATTTTTCCCTGTGGCCTGGCTGAGCTGAGGCCTTAAAGACGTAAGAGTTAAACGTTCTTCAGCCTGGGAACCTGCTAAATGTTGAAAAGCTTGGGAGTGAAGCGAACTGACATGGCCATGTGTTTTAGATAAGGCCGCCCAGTGACACTGACTAGTTTGATTAGTCAGAGCAAAACACCACAGGGCTCTGCTGTAGACCACACTGAGTGGAAACAAGCCCGGGAGGAGGGAACAAAGAAGAAAGAGTGAGGAGCAGAACAATGATAGACATGGATGATAGCAGTCAATCTGATGTTTCACCTTGCCAACCTTCCTTGTAGCACCGGACACACACACACACACACACACACACAGCGCCAAAACAACACCCACATTCTCTCCTCCCCTCCTCTCTCCTGACTCCCCTGAGCTGCTGATCACTTGGGCTGCATTTCAACGCACCAGTGACTACACCTTCCTCTACGGCGCCTCAGGCATAGAGGTGGAGAACGTGCAAGGAAGAAGTTTGAGCTCAGCTTGCAGGTCATGGTTGCTCAGAGACCACAGTCCTTCATGCTAATTAGTTCCCCACAATGCACCGCGGCGCTGCACGGCCGTGGTTGGCTGATAGCGGCGGGCAGGTGCTGTAGGTCACATTCTGTTTTTGTACTTTTTTATATGCGTAGTGTATGTGTGTGTTTTGCATGGTGGATGCTACTTTTACCGTTAATAAAAGCCAGATTGCTCAAGTCTGCATAGTTTCTGCAGGTATCATGATTGCGTAACCTCACTAGCTTTGAACAGTTTGATTAAGGTTGTTTTCTCATGGTTCGTTGTGATATCAGTTGCTGTACATTTGGACACTATTATATATATATAAGATTTTTGTGGAGGGCATCTTTGCCTTTATTTGTAGTCACAACACAGACAGGAAATATAAGGCAAGAGAGAGAGGGGTATGAGATAAAACAGAGCCCACCAGACACCCTGGAAACTATAGTATACAGTCTCTACATGCTTGACAGTTGAATATTTTGAAAAGTCCCTCAAAAAATAATCAAACTTTTGGCTTGATTTAATTGTAGTTGGAGATTCTGTTTGTGGTTGTAACTTGACTCTTGAATTTTTTTCAATATTATGTTGAAGAAGCTGTTCATTTTGAAATTGTCGTAAAACCGCGTGTGTGCCCTTAGCTTTGATTGTTTCACGGTTTCAGATGGAGCACAGTCCATTTATCTTTTATGGCTCTCACCCCGAGGACAACTGCTAGGGGTCACCGTCTGGACTAAACCCTGAGAAAGCAAGATGGAGAGCGAGAGAGCAAAAGTGAAAAAATAGAGGGAGACTTGTTGCTCCCAGAGGAGGTCAGAAGGCAGAGAATAAAGATGTAAGGTGAAAAAGTTTAGGATCTATATAGGAACAATATAGGAAGCCAGAGACAGGGAAGAGGATAGTCAGTAGAAGTCTTGCGAGAGAATGAAAAGAACGAGGAGGTAGAAGGTTAGAGAGAGAAAGAGCAGAGGGGAAGAAGTAGAAGGGGAAAATAACAAATAGCAAGAGCAGGGTTATAGATTGCTGGAGAGAAGAGAAAGATTGGGGGGGAGGGGTATTCATTCAGAGACAAAGTACCGTAGGTACAAGAGCAGAGACAGAACTCCAGCCATCAGGTCAAGGTGAGCTATGCAAGGAGCCTGTGGAGATAAAGATTTTACAACCTTATTGTTACCAGAGCAGTGCTCACCACGCCATGCATATTCTCTTTGAAGAGCAGACCCTTGCTTTCCACTCTTCTTGGTAAGAGGCTCCGCAGTGCATTCAGTGTCAGGAAACTTACCTCTTTCTCTCAGAAACTCTCTCTCCTCCATTCCTCTTTGCTCTCTTCTCCTCCCCTCTGCTGTGTTCCCTTCCCGATGCTTCCCTTTTCCTCACTTAACCTTCAGGCATAAGGAATTCACATAGAAATCCACGCCTGATCCCTTTGGTACTCATTGATTTCACTCTGAACATACAGTAGGAGGCACAGAGGATTGTGCTGGTGTATGTATTTGTGTGTATGTCCATCCACGTGTGTGTGTGTGTATCCCAGGGAGCACGGCTCCTTATGTGTGAAACGGCTCCATTTGAGAGAGCCTGCCTTTTTCCTCCCTGTGCCTGGGGGCTCAGTTAGGGTCCAAGGGGTCCGCCCGTCAATACCTGGTCATTGTATCTGCGTCTGTCTTTATCTCCCATTCTGTTTGATCCCTTTCTTCTCGTGTCCAACTTCATTACATCACCTGACCCTGCCCTGTGCCCCTCACCCAAACCCCCTACGCCGTGGTAAACGGGGATGCTGCTGTCTCCCAGGGTGACCAGGGAGGTAAGAATGGGTTTTGGTCACACAGCAGTCGATAAGATTGTGGTCTCATAGCACTCCCTCCTCCTGCTCTCTGTCAGAACCAGCTCACATTTGCATTAGTAACTCTTGTCATCTTGCTCGGTGTGTTCTGTGTAAAAAAGATGCATTTTACACACGCTGTAGGTCTCCAGCTTGTATGGTGGTTTTGTGGTCGCTGTGTTTTGTATAAAGGTTAGCAGAGGGGGAGAATATCTTGAAAAGCTTTACTGGAATGTGTCTCCTTCCTGTGGCAGCTCAGCCATCCATACCTCTGACTGTGCCCATGTCTCATGCCTCCTGCCTTATTCCTCTCCCTCCCCTCTTGTTTTGCTGTTGGTTTTATGAGGCCAAGAAATGCCGGGTTCTCAGCAGCTGGCGTTTGCATGCGATGAGTCTGCCCTGTGGCTATAGCAACTCTCTATATGTTTTTGAAAATGGGAGTGGGGTTTTTGCAAACAAAGTCTGCTGCTTGTGTATAGTCTTGGTATCCTTTTATCTATCTCATACAGTATGTGTAGTTTTTAATGCGTTAACACACGTTTCTCCTGCCAGTGTCCATATCAGGCTGTGCCAAATCCAGCAAATGATCTAACCCATTTGTGTATAATATGTCTGGTCTTTTTACTTTTCCTCTATACATTCGTACATTCACTATTCCATAACCTGTTACCACGAATACTCTGCCTTCAGAGGTGCTGGTGGACTGATTTAGTTGACTTTGAACAGAACCGGGTTAGCTGTTTCCAGTTTTTGTGCTAGACTAAGCTAACAGTTGTAGCGGTTGTATATTTAACAGACAGACATGAGAGTGGTATTGACCTTCTCATCTGCCTCTCAGCAAGAAAGCACACAAATGTATATATCCAAAAATGCTCAATTCTTCCCTCAAATTTCATAATTCAAGTTCCTACACTTTGTGTAGCTGCAGTGAGCTGGGGACACACTAACACGTCCTTTATCAGTTTTCCTCAAAAGTTCAGCCCCCTTGGGACAATCTGACACTTTTAATTCATCTGGCCATTCTTTATCATCTCATCCTTCTTCCATCGTCCTTTTTTAGTATAGCAGTGATGACTCCACTGGGTGTAGGTATATTTTTAATGACTGTCCCTGCACTGTGACTTATTGCCTTGATTAATATATCATCATAAAACCACATGAAGGACCAATGAACACATAAAAAAGTCATGCTTTCCTCACATGTGTGTGTGTGTGTGTGTGTGTGTGTGTGTGTGTGTGTGTGTGTGTGAGCTGAGAGAGAGAGAGAGATATACAAAATATGCATCTCTTATACACGTGTGTGTAACATTTAGGTGTTTATTTTGATGTAGCAGGTGCCTTAATTGTATGTGTGTTCATAAATGTGTAAGTGTGAACTTGTGAAAAGCCCTTCGGTCCCAGGCTGTAAGGGCTCCAGGGATGAAGGGGTAGAGGGAGAAGACGGGAGCCTCTCGCAGCTCCTTTTTAATTGGCGTACAGGGAAAGAAGCTGGAGAGAGAGAGAGAGAGAGAGAGAGAGAGGATCAGTGTTAATTAAGCTGGAAGGCCCCATCCAGACCTTTTACACGGACAGGGATGCTGGCTTTACATGCCTGGGCTGGGGAGAGCACAGCCTGGCCAGCTGAAGAAGAGCCGAGGAACAAAGGAGTGTGTGAGTATGAGACTGCGTGTGTGGGTGTGTGTGTGTGCTTGAGAAGGGTGTGCGTGTGTTCTGCCACCAGCACCTCACACCCCTCAGACAGACAGCAGGCATGCGTGTGCATTGTATGTCTCTCGAATATCAATGAACCATACACACACACACACACACACACACAGTCTCATACTCACACACCAGGGCCTCGGAGGTCAGAGAGTGAGTCAATCATCTAACCCATTGCGACGACACAGTCTGAAAAAAGGAGTAAGTGTGTGTGTGTGTGTATGCGTGTACGCGCTGAGAGCAGGGGGCCGGCAGCTGTCAGGGGCTAGGAGCAGCAGGCACTAATGAAGCAGATGAATAGTGCAAAAACTCCCAAATACAAACAGGACAGTTGACATTTTTCATCTGTCAAAAGCAGAAGATGCATGAAAATACGATGGGGTCTTGTTTAACCCTTTGCCTCCTGGTGTCTGTAGCCGGCTGATTTTCTTCTTTTTCTCTGCCCGTTTCTGTCGCCTACTGAGAAATTTATAGTTTTTTGGAAGCACTATCCAGCCCTCACACACAAACCCACGGACGTCCACAGTACCTGTTAAACAGCACTAAAAGGTGGACATATATATTTGTTATAAAGCAATTAAGAGTGTTTTCACACATGATCTTTTCCAAGTCATTGAAGTAAACTTTACTGCAGGTAGTCAGCAGTTTTTGTTCACACATGGGTACTCCAGACCAACTTTTGAAAGAAAGCCAACTGAGTCCGCCTGGCACTGCCCTCTAGTTTTTTTTGTTTTTGTTTCTTTTTCATTTTGAGAGCCCTCTGTTAGGTTGTCGGAAAGTGATTTGTTTTTTAAACAAAGTGCAAAATGTCGGTTGACTTTTGTAGTAAATGTCTCATGATCAAAGTTCTGTGACCTCATTAGGCCGACAATGTATTTATAGGCTGCAGCAAATGGCACATTGGCTGGAGATTTAATTGTGGGAGGTTTAGATAAAAAAATTTAAAAAATTATTTCATTAACACATTTTATTTTAATGTTAAAAACTCAAGTGAGACAAGTCCTGTAGTTTATTACGTTATGTCAGTTACATGTTGGAGGTATATTGCAATTCTGTATTTATTTTAAGTTGGTGAATATGTGTTGTTTTACAGTCATAAAAATATTAGCTATACTTTGGTCGCTTTAGTATATAGTATCTTTGTGGAGTACTTCTACAATTGTGTTATTAGTTTATGAGTGGAAGGGGTTGTTAATACATTTACTGACTACGGAATGATAATTTCTACGTAACAAAACATTTTTCATGTATTTTTTTATATATATCGTAGCACTCAGTGATTGAGGGCCTCTACTTTGACTGCTTTGCCTGAAGTTGGTGGTGAAACACAGTGGTAGTTTCCCTCTAGGAGATGCCATCTGTGTTCATTCTGAATGTGCATTTTCAAGGATGTGCCACTTCTGTATGTGCATTGTTTTTGCTCTGTTTTTGTTTTTGATCATTGCAGAATCAAACCTTAAATCCTAGGTTGCTGAAACACACAGGAATACACATTTCCTCACACGTCTCATCACTGTTGACCGCCTGCTGTGCCAGTCTCAGTAGTAATTGTTGGAGCAGAGGGAGAGAGGTGTCCAATAAGATATAGAGAGAGGGGGAGATCCTCTTTGCTTAGTGCTCACTTGTGTTTTTTTGCGAGGACATACTGTATTAATGTGAGTGTCTGATTGAGAGCGTGAATGAATGCGCAATGGTAAATTATGTCTAGAGGAGAGACGGCCCACTGAGATCTTGGCTTCCCACTGGAAGCTGTGACAGGGCCTCTGTCAAAATCTGCCTGATAGGGAGCAAGAACTTTTCTGTCTCTGCACCATCAATGTCTGACACAGTTTTTAGTGAAGGCTGAAATTAAGAAGCCGCCTACAAGTTGGTGATGTGCTTGGCACTTTGTGGGCAATGTCAAAGGGTGACATTTGTAGCTACATGCAACAAAGTGAGGCAATTTCCAGTTGGAAAGATTGTTTTTCTAGTAGCAGTTCTCTTGACTTTGTAGGTAAGCTGACGAAGAGGCCAAGTGACCAATTTTTTTTTTTTTTTTTTGTATTTTGCAAGCAGTAGCCACAAAAGATTTAATGAGTTTTTCTCTGTACTCTGAGGTACAGAATGAGGAGGTAGTTTGCAATTTGCAAAGGAATGCTAAGGAATAGGAAATGACCTAGTGTTGTCCTAGATTGCTGTAAGAATTGTTCACATGTGTACTTCACGGTGCAACTAAAAGACAGCTTCTGTTGTTCTGCCTGTATTTCCTTTATGGTCCTATTCACACATAAATTTTGTCCCCGTTGTGTCTGATACTGTGGATGGTGGCACATTCACACTAACCTGCTGTATTCTGTATGGAACGGTTCCATTTGGATGCATATGTAGGCACATTCACGTTGTTCTCATTGTTCTTTCACACTACTAATTAACAGTCTGTCAAACACATACTGCGATAATAATGTAGGGACACCTGAAAAAAAAAAAAGTAAAAATAATCACTAATGTGTAACAGAATTTCATGTGCATACATACTTGTGATGTCGTCCTTCCGATTCATCACCATTTCTCTTCCATCAGTTACCACACCCTACATTTTAAAACACTCATCAAGACTACATTTAAGTTGCAAAAGCTCCATAGCACGAAAACAAAATAGCAGATTTGAGCCTTTGAGGAAAAACAGAAACATTTGAGCAATGACCATGTCCATTAATAGACCCTAGATCCTGTTTGACGTTGGTCCAGAAGGTGCTCTTAAATACCAAGTGCAGGGCATGAAATAAAAATATGGATTTCATGTACACTTAACAGTTATGTTTTTTACTTTGCAGCCTTTCACCCTCATACAATGCCCTTTTCTGCTCAGAAAAAAAAAATCTCCTTTGATGCCGTGTTAGTGGTTACACTTACTGCAGCTCACCTCCGTAATAGTTCTGTGTAACTAAGTGAAAATCAACGAGCCCCAGCATCTCCAAACAGCTTTTCATCTTATTATTATGACAGCTGTTCCAAATGTGTTTATTTATCATTACTTGTACAATTTTACCCAACACAGAGGCCTGAAATTGTATTTTGAAAGAACAGAATAAGAAGAATATCAGATACAAACACACACAAATACACACACACACACACACAGACACACACAGTATACTGTATGTAAGGATATAATGTGCTTGTTATATTACAAGCCTCCTGCATGCTTCACCTTGCTCACATTTATAGGAAGTGAGTCAGTCAATAAGGCTGGCAAAAATGGCATGGCATATTTGCTATTCTTAGAAAGGCAGATGGGATTCTTCACCTATTTCCACTCAGCAAAAGTCTCCTTATCCTTTCCACTCTTCCTTACCATTCCCATCTGCCTCTCCTCCGCTCTGCTTGCTTGCATTTGTTTTCCAGCGGATGCAGTTTTCTCGCAGCTCCAGCAAACTGAAAAATTCTCTCCTCTCATATGCCTGCGTCGCCCGTCCTCACATTCTCCTCTTCCTTTCTCAACTCTCTCATTCTCATCACTAAGTTTGCTCGAAGCAGTGCAGCAGAAAGGGGCCAGCAACCTAGAGGATAACACATAAGCTAAGAGAAGCTCCCATGGATTTTTTTTCTGTTTTGGTTCACTTGAATTTGAGACCACTGCTCATTCCACACCAAAAAACAAACAAACTAACACATAAATAAGTGTGTACTGATTTGATATGTATACATAACTTTAGATATATTGACTAGTTGTCTTGCTTTATTTGTCTCTCACAAGCACTCCTTGCTTTAATCAATAAGTCATATACCTCAATAGCAGTAAACTGTGCAGGTTCTACTTTGAACATACTGTACAGTGGCTGGAGGTTTCAAGTTTTTACTTTGCTCTCTCACACCCTTTCCTCTTGTCTTCTCTCACTTTCTCGCCACACTTCCTTTCCCTGTTTCGTCATATCTTTATTTTTTTTGTTTTTTATTTCAGATGGCAGCCCTACAGAGTCCGTTCTATGGGGATAAGATGAACCTTTACTCTCTTTGTAAGAAGATAGAACAGTGTGACTACCCCCCTCTTCCCTCAGATCACTACTCAGAGGAGGTAAGTAATCTATCAGTTCGCTTTTACTGCAGTGGTAAGTAGGTATGGACCTGTGTTAAAAAAGGACCCCCGATAGTCTCAACTCTCGACTCCTTTTAAAAAAAAAAAACTTTAGAATATCTTCTAGCTTATACTACTGTTTTAAGCAGCGGTGGCCTGTCTCTCTTTGTGTGCCAGTTTGCTGATTCTTACTTGTGTTAACTATTAAAGTCAGTTTCTTATATGTAAGCGAAATCAACCCAATTGTCTGCGCTACAGTACGGTATGATTTTACTCTGTGATCAAAAGAGTGGCTATGATTTTAACCGTTTGAAAATTAAATGCACATATCAAAAGCATCTGGCCGTGCTACAAACTGGGGTGAAACTAAATGGGCTAGAGTGTCGTGTTTCCCTAACTAAATGTTAAATCATCTGCTGTAATTCTGTGTAGACTTACCCGGGCTCAGAAATGTAATGTAGTCGGGCTGCGGTCAAAGATGGCCTCATGGCTGATTGCCGGTGACGTGCGTTTGAATACGCTTGGCTTTGTGTTTGCGTGCCCTCTTTGTGTGGGTGGCATTTTTCCTAAGATTTGTCTTTTTCTCTTAAATATATGAAGTCAAGTGTACAAACATGCAAAAAACTGACTCACAGGCACACACGCTCGTATACAGCAGGTATCCGATCCATTTTATAATGACACTGGGCTTTCTTATACGTGCAGTAAAGCTGACTTATCACAATTGCTTGATAGTTAACAATTGCTACAAAGTTTCCCTGTACAGCTAAGCATCTTATTTCTTCTTCTAGTTAAAAGTCCAGAGGTGTTCGCTGTGTGTGAACTATTTTAAGGAAACATCCCAGTGTATTTTGCGTGTTTCAGTGCTTATGCTACAGATGACTTCAGGTTTTTTCTATTATAGATAAAGACTGATATCAGAGATTTGATAGATTTGATCATTTGATTAGTCTATGAAATGCCAGACCGACAGTCTATATACTTAAACGTGGAAACATCCTGGTGTGGTCCTTAAAACAATTAAGTGCTTAACCTGTTGTGTCCTTTATCTCCTTGTTCTCCACTCTACTCTCTGTGTGTCTGCATCCAGTGACTAATTTTAAGTGGCTACCTGTACTCATGTGTCTTCAGTCAAATAATAAACCCTGAAAGAAAGGCTTTTATCACACTGTGTTATTTACTTCATGAGGTTGATGAAGGCTAATTGTGAGGTGTCTCAAACCTCTCCAGTGTCTATGTGTGTGTGTGGGTTTTTTTTTTTTAATGTGCCGAAGCAATTGTGCAAGTGTATATTTGGGTACACGAGCTCCCTCTCCACACACACACACACACACACACCAAGCTGAGCTTTTGCGTTGCCCCACATGTCACCCCCATCCAGGAGAAAGGGAGACAAAGCGAAAGAGCGAGGGAATGATAGAGCGAGAGACAGGGCGATGGAGAGATGGAGATGAGGGGGGTGCCTGCAGCGCCTGTCTGGATGTAAACAATGCTCCTGAAGGATCGGCAGCAAACTGTCAGCTGCTCATCTTTGTTGTGTCATTTAACCATCTCCGTCTATGCCCCCCCCCCAACGCCTCCCTTCACTAGCTCCTGCTCCCTCCACCTGACACCCCCAACCCTCCCTTCACTCCCCATCCCACTCACCATGCAAAGAAGCACATGAATATTTTATATATATCTGCATCTCTTCTAACCCCCCCCCAGTCTCTATTCTGTGGGACTAATTCTCAGACTGTCTGAATTTGCATCTTTCTCTCACTTTCTCTCTCAGACATGCACACACACATATAAACACAGCGGCTGACGAGAACTCGTCGTCCGAGCCGGTGCCACGCAACAGCTGGCCAGGAAGTCGGCAGATGGTTACCATAGCGACCTCTCATAGATGTTTTTTTTTTTCCTTTCCTCTCTATCTTTTATACTCTTCTTTTTTTTTTTTTTTTTTTTAATGATGGCGCTGGCTGTTCTGCCTGCGTGAGCCTGTCTATCTATCTCTGCTCCAATCAGCCGCTTCGCTCGGCTTTTTTAAGTGTAAGTGCTGTCTCCGGATGGCAACGGAGTGGCAGCAGTGTGTGTGTATGTCTGTGTGTGTGTGGGCTCAGGTAAAAGTGCATTCAGCAGACCAATAAGCGCTTAGTGCGCTAACTCAACCTCGCGTCTTTGTCTCGCCTAGATTACTTGTTGCCCTGTTATTGTTATTCTCGAAATAAAACGACGAGCGGGTGTCTGTTAGCAGGGGTTTGTTAATTTCTGGAGTTGCTCATTTAAAATCCACAGTTCAGGCTCACTGCTGTCATTGACTATATTATTTCTCTTTCCCTCCCAACCAACCCCCCACCCCCCATCCCTCTCACCAGCTGAGGAACTTGGTAGATATGTGCATCAACCCTGACCCGGAGAAGAGGCCGGACATCACCTACGTGTACGTGTATGACGTCGCCAAACACATGCAGAACATGACACAAGGCAGCTAAGCCCAGATACACACCACACACACTCTCTCTCTCACACACACACACACACACACACACACACTAGCTTGTAGAATTCCTCCTCACTTCCCTCTTTGCTCTTCATGCTGGACTTATACACAACTATCAGCTTTTATAAAACAATTACTCAGAGTTTAGCTCCTTGTGATAAGTAATATATGGAACAGATTTGTATTTTCAAAGCGATGGTTCAGTCGATAACACAAAGCTTTTCTGCTCTCAGATAAAGATTGTAGAGAGTTTCTTTGTCAGGTGGACCTCCCATTCCTTAGACTTCAATAATGATACACCACTGAAAATCAGTGTTGTGTAACTCACTAATGTTGTTGGGGTTTTTTTGTTTGTTTGTTTTTTTTTGCTATGGCTTTAAATACGCATGTCCTCTGTATTTTCATGTAGTGAAGTAAATTTGTTCTTCTGCAGCTGCTATGAGCAGATGCTGTTCAAAGCAGATATACTGGAAGATTGTAAAAAAATGTAAAAAGAAAAAAAAGGGGGGAAAATTTAGGTGTTACCCTTCACTTTTCCTCCAGACATGTAATTTAGATATCCTAAAAAATGACCATGTAGGCTTTTGGTGGCTCTCCTGAGAAGATGGTCTGGAAATGGCACAAAAACATGAAAACTTTAAGGATAATAGTAAAATTGGAGTGAAGATATTTTCACTCAATGACAGCAAGACTGAGAGTGTTAGAGATGGTTGAAGTGTTGTGTTGCACTTTTTACCCTGTTACTGGAATGCTGGCTGGGTGATCATGTCTATTGAATGTATAAGGAAAGGAAGGATCATTTAGAGAGTAGACTAGAGACGCGCTGGGGGGAGAACACGGGCAAATGTCTCCACAACACTTTGAATGTAAGTCATTTTGACACCTATGTATTGTCTTTTAACAATTCAGAATGTCTCTTTTTGTTTGACAGCCTAGAAGGAATGGTAGAAGCTGTAACAAAAAAGAAGCAGTCTTTTGTCTGCTGTTTACCTTAGTCACTGACACCAAAAACATTTCCTCCTTGGTTCAACTTAAGCAATGAAGACATGGGAAAAAATCTAAATCAGAACACATAGTTCTTCTTCATTGTTTTCGTGGACGCATTTGGCCCACCAGAAAGGTGGTCCATGTGGACAATGTTGTGATCGTTAATGTTGCTGTGTACGTTTGCAGTGTAGTTGTATTGATAAGTAACACATATGTTGAAGAGAAAGCAGGTCCTTACCTTGTGTAGCCGTCCACGTCATAAGTAAATCATAATGCAACTACCTATCTTATGTCCTCAGTTGAGAAACCAAAGAATCACACATCTATCAAATCTCATATATATATATATATATATATATATATATATATATATATATATATATATATATATATATATATATATATATATATACATATATATATATATATATATATATATATATATATATATATATATATATATATATATATATATATATATATATATAAATAGTATGTGTGAGGTATCTTTTATGAAAAGTATATCAAAGACTATATACCAAAGACTTGAAAAAAAAAAGCACCAATGGGAGATTTTGTTTTACTGTACATTTAGAAGAAGTTCCTGAAGTTTTAATACTGTAATGTTAAGTGATCCTTTTTACAGTGAATAGGTTTATACCAGTGGGTCACAAATGACCAGCACTGACTACCACTGTTTTACATAATGACAATGATACCACATGAAAGGTATAGTAAGTAAACAATGATTGATAACAATATATTTCAGTGTCTTTTTAAATTCTCTTTTAACATTATCAAATAGCCTGTTAACCATTCATTATTACAAAAAATATTGTACGTTTGGCCATGATTTTTTTTATTTTTTATTAACATTTAATAATGTGTTATTTACAAAATCAACGCTTATAGGTGTGTGAAAATGTAAGTTATTGTGTTTTGGTCAACAGAATATTTTGATAGTGTGTCTGTAGTTATTTGTCTGAGACTTGCTAATACAGTGTTTGCTATTTTTGTTTGCAGTTGTACACTTTGTCCTCATTGTTGCTCCTTTTCTTTGCTTTTCTCTGTAACTGCAGTAAAAAACAATCGATTTTAGTGCTTTTCTTGATTTTTTTTTTCATCCATCTACACCCACAGTGCTATTTATCTACCATCTCTGTGCTCTCTTAACAAGAGCATCTCTATAACAGCAAAACTTTTTAGTGTTGCTTGAAAGCACTTTTCAGATATCTAGTTTTATACAGAACTCCATAAAGAGGGTAGTATTAACAGAAAAGTACCAGCAATGCTTATTGTTTTGTGTTGGCCCTTTCACCACGCCCAAACACCACAGTCAGCTATACGGTAAACAGCCCAGAGACGATGTAATAGCTATTGAATGGCTGTCCATAAAATGTAATAAAACTTTGTAATGTAATTTAATGTTTTGTCCTCATATATCTTGCATTTGCCTTGTTGGATGAAAGCAATTTATGGTGTGTGTGTCATATATATAATATGCATAATGGTTATGTTTTTCTGTTTACACACAGAAACAGATCTAGGTTTATTTTTGTTTTTTTATTTTCACTATAGATTGTTTATAACTCACAGTGCTTTAAATCACTTCAAGGTTGTTAGGGAGTGTTTTTTTTTTTTTTGCCTTTGTGTGCATTATTTCAACGTGACTGTGCTCTTTTGTGTCCCAGCCTTTTACCTTGGCTCAGTTTACTTTTCCACAGCCCTCTGAAGTCGGTACTGAAGAGTCGAGGGGTTTTACAGAAAGCCAAATATTGGAATTCATATTTATTGTTTTGGAAGTTTGGTTGTTTTCTGAACATCTCATGTCAAATTAAAGACCCTCATCACAAATGCCTTGTATGCTAAGTCAATGCAATAAAGCTTTCAGATTTCCTTTGGACATTAGCACGAGTGCTTGGAGTTCTTCCTTCTCTCTTCTTTCTAGGTTATAACAAGTCTGACTACACTCAATAAACCAGGTCTCTACCAGATTTTTGCATTAGAGGTTACACTTTTAGGTTACAATTTCCACATTTATTGTTTATCCAGGAGAATAGTGGATTCTGATTATTTCAACAGAGAATTAAAACTTGGGCTCACTTACCTCGTGGTCAAGTGCCTGAAAAACCTGCACACTGAGGATATAGATGTTTAGAAAGAGCATTTTTTTCCCCCCTAAAGATAAAGCTGCTGCTAAACACATAAACTCAGTGTATCTGCAATTTCATCAGACGTATGTATAATTACAGGTATGATTGATGATGTTCTCTGTACATGAGGCATCTACTGCACATCTGATCCCAAAACAATGTGATTTTGATTTTAAATTAATACATTTGAAAGTAACGTCATAGCCCCAAATGTGTGTTCCACTGTAACCTAAAACTTTCTCACCATCTCATGTAATCAAGATTAAATTTTAATGAGAAGTGTTCAATAAATCAATAGGAAAAAAATTGGTCTTGTCCAACAGAGTCAGGGTAAAAAAACAAAACATGTCAGCGTATATGCACACACACACATTGTACATATATATATATATGTACCAGTGTAAGCAAATTAAAAGGCCTACTACATACAGAGCACAAATTAATTAGTGTAAAAAAGTTGGCCTTTCTTCATCAGCATGTGTCTTTAAAATGGCATTCATGTGCATTTTCAAGAACTACAGAACCATGAAAACAGGAAATAGTGCCACTTATTGTTGGCCGCTCCTCCAGCTACACAGATGTACTGTAGAATGGGATTTTGAACAAGTTGCCTTAAAACTGCAAGTTGTATGGCCAAAATACTGCCGTGCTCCAATAAAGGATTCCTAATGGATGATTATAATTATAACAGGTGATTTAGATTAAATTAGATGTGAAATGATCTTTACTTTCTGGACATTCTGCACGTCAGAACGTAGATCTCGTTGACCACCGCAGACAGGGCCAAACAAGTGATGGTGATGATAAAGACCACACATCTAATGAGAGCTTTCTCTTCATCTGTAGATTGATGGTTCTAAATGATACTGATGAACGTATTCTTTCTTGATCTTGAAGAAAGTACTTTTATCAATAACCATGGCACTCACTGAAGTATGAGCAATAAATGACATGAATAACCTTGAGACATCAAGAAGTACAGCAAGATATCACAAGCCTCCACTTTGTATGTTGTTTAATAGCTTACATCTTTGAATTCAAACTCTCATTTGTTTCCATTAATCTTTTTCAGAGTGACACCGCCTGCTTTCAGCTGCTACTGTCAGAGAGTGGCGAAGAATCCTCCTTCCTGCTCACTCTCAGTTAAAGTGACATTCTAGATTTTACCCTGCTGCAGCGTTTCATGAAGTTATTTACTTTAACTGCCTCGTAGGTGTCTTGAACTCAATATATACTTAATATTTTATGTCTGTGCAGTACATACCTTTGGTAAACCAGTCAGAATAGCTGAAATTATTTTGTTGATAACTTACATCCAGCCTCAGCCGACTGTGTAACTGGAGCTGGTTTTGCAGCTTACATATTGCTGTAGGTGGATACAGGTGTAATTAGTGTATGGCTCCAGGCCAACAATATGACATGTTCTTCCATTCGCCTGTATATATGTGTGTTAACCTAATCTGTAGCACCTGTTATCTGCATCGGCTGTTATGTGGTGTGTGACTGAATATTAACAGGAAATAGGAACTTGAAATAAGCAAAAGCTGCCAGATTCAATGGAAAACACAGCAGCAGATTGGCCTGATTGGGTTACTAGTAAAAAGATAAAGATCATCATGACTGCACGCTAACACTCTGACACACACAATGTTGAGAGACAGCAGCGACGACTATTCACCTGAAAACGAGAGCTCTATCCTTGTGCTAAAAAAAGTCATAATGGTTTTAACTATATGACTCAGTGATTCAGATATGTAATAATTCAAAAGTCAAAGTAGTGTTTCTTAATGTTCCACTGGCTAAACGTCTGTGGTGTTCTCTCTGTGTTATCTGTCGTTACGTTATCTCTGTATGTGCTGCATTGCTCAACATGCTTAAATGGCAGCGCTGAATGTTATGGAAGGTTCAAAAGCCAATATTTCACTTTGCAAACCAATTTGTAAAAAGTGCATCACTGCAAACTGAACACAAAAGCCACTGCTAAGTCCTGAGGAGACAGAAGGGTGACAGCATCAGGGTGTCACAGGTTTGATACTGTGTAGGCACCTTTTATACTTACCTTTTACCTTTCAGTTATACTCAGTTTATCAGTGTAATGTTTTCACGCTCTGACTACATTCTTCTTCCCTTCTGACCACACAGACTCTATAGATTTTCACATGAATAAGACTTAGAGTAAGAGCCCAACTCTCTTGGTGATAGAAGTTTTTCTGCTTCGCTCCCAAACTGAACCTCATTTTGTTTGAAACACGGGAAATATCAGCTGAGATCGATGGCGAAACTTGTCACACGACTACTGATAAGGCCGCGTTGAACAAGCTGCGCAACACGTCAGCTTCAGTCAGTCGACGTGATCACAGTGTATCAATGTATTTATGTTTGCCTCAGAGCTAATGATTCAGTGACCCCAGGAACAAACATATTTAGGGATGCCTTGGTATGGGATTTTTGCCTAAAATGGAGGTCAGAAAACAAACAAAAAAATCAATTTCTCTAGCACTTTACAAGTACGAGTAAAGATGAATGTATTTTATCAGCAACTTATAGCTTGTTCTTCAGCCAGTCTACTCTTGTCTGTCTACTGAGCCGAACGAGTAATAAAAAGGCATATGTAGCTATTGCACAATCTATATACTAATATACATATATAATATATATATATATATATATATATATATATATATATATATATATATATGCTCTGTTTTCTGCAGTGGGCTTTAGTACATGAGGCTTGTAAAGAAGAGAGTAACAGTAACACACATTTGCTTCATGTCAGACTTTTGGTGTGAAGCCAGTTTGCTGGGAGATTAGACATGAGAAGTTGTAAATGTACATACATGGTGTGACTAACAACATCATCAGGACTACCAAGAGCAAACACCAAAGCTTATGCCTCCTCTCCATTCTTTACATCCTGCTGTTGGTTTTTCTCTGGTCCCATTTATGTGATATATTTAGCAGTGAAAGACCAGCACCTACCTCAGCAAATACCTCAAACATATAACATTGTCTCATAATATATCCTGATTTTAAGTTGATGAGGATCACCTGAATGCACCATTAAACAACTGTCAGACAACAAGATTGGAGGATGTTAGCTGTACTCTCCATTCATGAAAAATAAGGTTGCTTTGTTTGGAGCAGCCACTGAATTTGGACAAATCTAATCAGACAAAAAGTGCAGAAATGTAAACCTCAGAGGATCCAAACTCTGTCTTAGTCAGGAGAGAACAATAATCTATGAGTACACAATAAAGTTATGAACGTGAAAAGTCTTTGACAATTACATCCGGTTGTGACGCCATCATGTGATTCCCTTGACATTACTGTGACATTTGCTATGCTGTGTAATACCTCACTTCCTTTTTCTTGTGGATCTTGTGAGATTTACTAAATGATTTATATGGTAACACAAATGTTCTAAGCTACGAGAAATCAGGCAAATGATCAACAACATCATCAAGTACAGCTGGGATATCTCCGATTTAATTGTCCTTTATTTTACCAGGCTCTCATGCATATTAAAAATATCAATAAGACAATGAGTTTCTGACATGTTATAATATGATCAACAGATAGGCTGAAAGTGTAAAAGGAAACAAACTGAAGGAAAAATACCCAAGCATGTAATTAGTTAAACCAAATGTATTATTGAAGCTCGTAGCTAATGAAAAAAAAGGTTTTATAATCAAATCTAAAACAGCAGAAGACGTACTACATACTGGACAACTTAAAAACTAAGCACAAAGATTAAATGATGATCTGGTAGGCAGCTCCATCAGGCCTTTCTTCATTAGCAAGCTTCTTTATGACGCCATCCAGGAGGATCGTGCATTAACATAAACTGCAACAAATAAACAGGAAATAATAATAATAATAATATGTAATCTAATAACCTGACTGTTAAAATGTCATTAGTAATGTTTCTTTCTGAATGTGAATCCTTAGTCAAAGTAGTGAAAACAAGAAAGTTTACTCACTTGCTGTCGATTTAAGCATCTTATCTTTATTCACACCACTGTGGAAAAAGTATTTAAGTTTTATTGTAGTAGTTTTATAAAGTCTAATGCAAAGAGGATGTCATAAGAAAGTATGCACTGTGCTATGAAAAGTCAAAAGACAAAAGGGTAAACTATATGAAATGATTATTACTTTCTGCACTTGACAAAGACCACCACAGCCAGAATGATGAGGATGATGATGAGGATGAGGAAGATGACCAGAAAACCGATTAAAGCTTTTTTCTTGTCTTTGTCTGTAGAATGACAGTTATGACAAAGAAATATCAAAGAGGTGGAAATTATGTTTCAGATATAATGTTTGGATATGCATGTGTGCACTGTATGTCATTCTACAAATAATTTTGGACACTTACTTCGAACTGCCCCAAATTTCCTTATCGTTAATTGTTGTTGGCCAACTTTGTTGCCGTTATACGTGGCATAGACTTCAAAGGTGTAATCTTGGTATGGATTCAGTCGAGCAACATGACATGTTCCTCCTGTTGGATGTTTGTTCACTGTAACAGTAGCATAGTCTCATTAACAGCTGTGTTGTGTTTGACTGACTAACAAGACAACAAATAGAAAATAATTGAAATGTACAACAGAAGATTGTTTTCTTGGTCAAGTTTCCCACAAAGTGACAAGAAAATAGATGTCAGTCAGTCAGTCAGTCAGTCAGTATCACCTGTATGTCATGGGTAGATCACCAGTGCTGGTCCTGAAAGCTAAAACATTACTAAACATTATGTGCTGTAGGGCAAGCAGACTGGGAAATTTAACACATTAAATTTAAGCTAGTATGAGTTTTTTTAGTTGTTCCAATCAAATACCAGCAAATCTTTGCAAAAGTTTGTAACTGTAAACTCTGTTTTCTGGTCTTGTTCACTATAGATGAAAACAATAATATTGAACTCATTTCAGTGTTATTTCTGTGTTATATTTCATGTTATCATGTTGTGCACTGTAGGTCCATGTAGGATTCAAACGTCCACAGTATTTTTCACAGTTTAGGTAAACTGACCAGTAAATGGATCTCCAGTAACATAAGAAAGTTGAACTAAATAGTTTAACTTACCCGTAAAACCACAGTAGTAATACCGAACAATCGCAATCATAAGAAAACTTCTGAAGATGAGGAAGGACATCTTGACAGTTTTTACTGGTCGTGGTCCAACTCAGATCAATGGAGGTGTTGGTTATATTCTTCTCTGTGATGGTTATTCTAAGATCTGTGAGAAGACATTAAACATCTGTAACACTGAAGAGGATATGAGCTTATTGTTGTAATCTGTGCAGGTGAAGTCAACATACCACAGTCAATCTGGAATTCAACAGCATTTGTGTTTTTTATGGGGACATTGTTGTCCTTGATCTGACCAGTACAGCTGTAGTCTGTGAAGGGCTCCAGCTCAGACAAGGTTCTTGGGCTTGTTGTATTTATTTTGTTGTTCTGAGGAGACACAAGAACGACAGCATTTCTTCAACAACTGGTATTTGTGCTTTAGTGGAAAGAGCAACTATCTCTTGGGTTTATATTTGATTCAAATGTGGAGTCATTCAGAGAAATACATAAATCTGTTTTAGTGCACAAAGCAAAATCTCTCTACCTATCTCTACCTATTTCCATTCATAATGTTGATGACAGACAAAGTCTCTTTACTTCTTGTCTTTTCACTTACCCAGACAGGTGTAGTCAATGGTGAGGTCATTACAGTTTGGAGGTAATGTTGTGTTTATGTTTGCAGGAAGTCCAGTGGGAGCAGTCACTTGAATTTCACTTGGATTTAAGAAATCTGTGGAAAAACAATAAAACAGCACAGACATTAAACATGATGAAATAAGGTCAAAACAACATACAATCCAAAACAGAGGATGACTCCATTTATTGTACATACCAACTCTGATGCTTGTGGTGAAGCTGAAGGAGTTCACACAGTTTCCTGAAGTGAAGGTTGTTGTCAATTCTGAGCAAATGTCATTAAAACTGGGTTTGATGCAGAAAGCTTTCTTGTCACTTCTGCATGGCTCAGCTGGAATCTTGTTTGATGCTGATAGTGAAGAGCTGATGTCCCATTCACTCCGGTAACAAACATATCCAGGTGTGCAGCGGATATCTTCAACGTCATCTTTACCTGAAATATACAAGTGATGCACAAATGTCTCTCTGTTTCTTTTGTATGTTAAAGAAATAAGATGCAATTCAATAGTGTGAATTATTATTTTTACTCACTCATTCCTGTTGTTGTAGTTTTATTTTCAGTGTGGGTACAGTGGGTTTCTTTGGCAGTACTATCAATAAATGCCACATTATGCTCATATTCAGTGCAGGGCTTCAGGTGTAGGATTTCATGTGATGAGTCTGGATATTGAACGCTGGATGTCTTTGCAGGTCTCAGGTCGGCCCACTTCAGTAATGTTTATGTTGTAGTTACCGATGTTGACGCTTGTAATGTCAATCTTGAAGCCAAACTTGATTGGTGTGACAGTGTAAGAACCTGCTCACAAAATAAAGAGAATAATAAAATCTCTTAGTTAATATAAACCATCTGACCATGACACTGTTTGATTGTCAAACAGTTTGTTCATGTGGATGTTGAACATGTTACTAATCTGAAAAAAATGATATCAAAACACTTTGTTAACAAACATATCCAGATGTGCAGCAGATACCTGAAACAAACAAATGTCTTCCTGAAAGAAATTACAGTGGAATCAGTATGCCTAAATTTGAATCAACAGTAACTATCTACATTCCATCCCAGACGTAGCCAGGGGCCAGAGGGAGTCCAGGTTTGGTGAACCACAGGATTTCATCTCTGCTTTTTGCAGATGATGTTGTCCTGTTGGCTTCATCAAGGCCAGGAACTTCAGCATGTCTGAGGCCATGGTTCTCGACCGGAAAAGGGTGGCATGCCCTCTCCGGGTGGGTGGAGAGGTCCTGCCTCAAGTGGAGGAGTTCAAGTATCTCGGGGGTCTTGTTCACGAGTGAGGGAAAAGATGGAGCGTGAGAGATTGACAGGCGGAGATTGGTGCAGCCTCCTCAGTTATCACGGTGCGGTGTACCAGGACCGTCGTGCATTGGTGAAGAAGGAGCTGAGTTGAAAGGCGAAGCTCTCGATTTACCGGTCAATCTACGCTCCCACCCTCACCTGAATGGTCATGAACTTTGGGTAATGACCGAAAGGACAAGATTCGCGGATACAATCGGCCGAAATGAGTTTCCTCCATGCAGGGTGACTGGGCGCTCCCTTAGAGATAGGCGTAAGAAGCTCAGTCACTCGGGAGGAGCTCGGAGTAGAGCCGCTGCTCCTTCACATCAGAGAGGAGACAGCTGGGGTGGCTCGGGCATCTGTTTCGGATGTCCCCTGGACGCCTCCCTAGGGAGGTGTTCCAGGCATGTCCCACTGGGAGGAGGCCTGGGAAGACCCAGGACACGCTGGAGAGACTGTGTCTTGGCTGCCCTGGAAACGCCTCGGAGTCCCCTCAGAAGAGCTGGAGGAAGTGTCTGGGGTGAGGGAAGTCTGGGCATCTCTGCTCAGACTGCTGCCTCCGCATGACCCAGGTCCCGGATCAAGTGGATGAAGATGGATGGAGAACTATCTACACCAATCCACATAACAACTGATTAACTTCACTTGTGCTTTATACATGTGACCACAACACAAAGTGTATTCATACACTTCAGTTCTGTTTTATTCCAGCGTCTATGTGTTAGTACATTTGTTTAGTGTTGGGCTGCAAGTGCTGCGCCCCATCCAGGCTGCTGTTGCTATGTGGCTAGTATAGATGAGATGTCACACCAAAAAGACACCGTGTATACGTTGTCTCACTCCTACAGTATGAATCTGCGGTTCATTTGCTATACAGGAAATGCTAACTGAGGTCAGTGCTGAAACTTGTGTCATCGCGACTTATAAACTATGTTTTTGATCGGAAAACATCGCTAAAGAGCCCACAATGTTTGCAAGCTGCACAACACATGAACTTTGAATGAACAACTGATTCAGTCCATATGGGCACAATGAAAAATCATTTCAGAACCAGCAGTATGCTGAAAGATGTAATATAGCTGAATCTCAGGTCGGTCTTCTTCATTAATTACCCGCTGCTGTTCAAAAATCCTCTCACATCTGCTGGGTTAGGACTGCTGGGTGTTCCAGGGTCTAGGTCAAGGTTTAACGGTGATAAGTATTTGTTTTACTGGCACCTCACCTTTGGGACAGTCTTCCAGTTAGTTTTTGATCTGCTGACAATTTATCTGTCATTTTAACAGGCTTGCTTTTTGACCAAACATCTAGTTTTATTTGTTTACATAGTACAGGTCTGTTGTGAGAACACATGTTTTAAATTTGGTTTTAATTTTGTTCCTTTTGCTATCATACACTCCAATTTATTATTAAATATTATGTAGTATTCTGCAGACTCACTGTATGAGTCTATTTTAATTGCAAAGTATGTGATATACTGAAAGACAATATAATTAGTACAGTAAAATGTTTGTTGATGAGATGAGAAGATGAGCACCCACCCAAATGCAGGTAGAATTTGGCACTTTGGCTTCTACACACATAATATTAAACATGTAGTGCTGCTGGAGCGCAGAGGAACAATGCTCTGCTGTGTTGATTGATTCATAATAGCAACTCATACACTGAGTAACATGTAAGAACACATTCCAGCTTAAAAGTTGAACAGCTGCCAGTATAGTTTTATCAGGCACAATGAATTCAGTCATTTTTATAATTGATGGATTAATGTAAACTTTCCACCATGGGAACAATGACAGATAGTGAGAGATAACCATCGAAACATCCCAAAACTTCATCATGCACATGTGCCAGTGCATCAAATAAATGTCAAGCCCTGAAAATGAGTATTGCATCTTTTGTTTCTTGAACAAAAATTCTGATAATCAGGTGGAGCGGTTTGTGATGTGTTAATACGATTATCCACTGAAATGCTCGTACGATAGAAGGATTTTATTTGTCTAGTTTTTTTTCATTCTATCCTTTGGTTGATTAAACTGATTATTTTTTAATACACTATTTTGTCTTTATATTTTTGTCTTTATATATAATATTTCTGATTGTTTTATATTGTTAATGGAAAGCACTTTGTGCTCCCAACTTGAAAAATACTATACAAATAAAATGTACTAATATCATTATTATCATTATTATTGTTATCATTATACTTAATGTTTATGATGTATTTGCCAGCAATATAGCCTTTTATGTTGATTTGAAAATCAAAATTGATTACTGTAATATTGTAAGAACCTACAAAAAAAGTCAGATTAGCCTCTTGAGGAAACAAAGGTTGTGAAGGTTTGTTCATGTACATGTTGAATGTGCTGTTGTTTTTTCTGAATCAGGATGAAATCTACACAGTCTACAAAGCCAAGACTGAGTAAATACACATCTGCATTTGTACGTAATATAATGTACTTAATATAATAAATCACAAACAGAACAATGAAAGTTATACTCACACTGTGACGGAGGGGCAGCTGTAAAATGCAATTACATTTTTTCAGGTTAGAAAACAATACAAAAGCAATATATGTTTATCAATATCTAAAGCACCTTGGAAATCGCTCTAAACCCTTATCTTCATTATTATAAATACATAATAAATTATTACTTTTATCCAGTCCAGTTTTTATTCTGTGTGTTTTATCTGTATGTCAAGTATATAAGTATGTCATTAATTAAATAAGTTAAAGGTATTTGGTCTTTATTTGATACTCCTTGCAATAGTAGGCAAAATAATAAATTAATGCTGTTGAAAAATAATTAAAAATATATTATGTTGTCAGATTTATTTATACTTATTTCTTTTTTTAATGTGTTAACTTAAAACAGAAAAACAGATCTTATTTGTGTTTTAAATCAATGTAGTCTTATTTATTTGGATTCACTAATATCCTCTTTTCATTATAATGGAGAGGAGACCAATATTAGACATCTCATCTTCATTTTAAATATTCAACAGCATAAACTCTCAAGCACATAAACAATGTTTCCACTTTTCTCATGTAAATAATCCCTCACCTATGCAATCATAGGCTCCAAAAATCAAGTTTTTTTAAACACTAAATATTGTGTAAAATTAAAAAATCACTGATCTTTTAAGATTTAGAATCACTTCGAAAACGTCTCTTTGTTTCTACAATCTCTTGACTAAAATAACAATATCACATTGACGCTGAAGATGGTGACTTACAGTTGGCCGAATTGATGATTCCAGCACAAAGCAGCAGGATTTTGAGACCACAGAGACCTGCCATATCCAGGAGTTCAGGTGTAAACAGTTATTTGTTTCTCACTTCAGTGCTCAGAAAGTTAAATATGTTTCTACACAGTTTGTTACGTCTTAAACCTCACCCCTGGTTATCTGACAGGAAGCTTCATTTCTGCTATGTCAAAGCCAACAGGAAATCCTCCATTATCTAAACCTCACATCTGTCTTCTTATGATTTTTTATTTACCTGTTCACTCTGTTAAATTGACCTTATTCAGTTTGTTAATACAGTATGTAGATGCTCTTGCATTTGGATTCTGTTTTTTTGTGGTGGGCTTTAGTACATGAGGCTTGTAAAGAAGACAGTAACAGTAACACACATTTGCCTCATGTCAGACTTTTGGTGTGAAGCCAGTTTGCTGGGAGATTAGACATGATAAGTTGTAAATGTACATACATGGTGTGACTAACAACATCATCATCATCAGGACTACCAAGAGCAAACACCAAAGCTTATGCCTCCTCTCCATTCTTTACATCCTGCTGTTGGTTCTTCTCTGGTCCCATTTATGTGATATATTTAGCAGTGAAAGACCAGCACCTACCTCAGCAAATACCTCAAACATATAACATTATCACATAATATATCCTGATTTTAGGTTGATGAGGATCACCTGAATGCACCATTAAACAACTGTCAGACAACAACATTGGAGGATGTTAGCTGTACTCTCCATTCATGAAAAATAAGGTTGCTATGTTTGGACCAGCCACTGAATTTGGACAAATCTAATCAGACAAAAAGTGCAGAAATGTAAACCTCAGAGGATCCAAACTCTGACTTAACACAGCAGTTGTCAGTGCAGCGGCTTCTCGTGCGCCCAGGGTCAAGCCCCCCATTAGTATTTTTCTGGTTGGTCCTGAGGCCAACTTTACAGGTTTTGCTTGTGTAAACAAGCGTGTAAGGTACAGCCGAACCGAACTGATTAAAATAAGGGATGGTTCGGCCACGAGCACAACACTACAATCAGCGGTCCTCGGACTCAGAGCCCTGCTGGGCAGACTGCAGCTCCTGAGGACACCGGACTGGCGCAGTGGTGCCCGCCGGACAGAGGGCAAGAGGAAGCGGTGTGCGCGGAAGCAGAAGAGGGGCAAACGGGGCGGACTGCTAGCCAGGCTAAAGGCTAACGCCGGGAAACCACCTATCCCGTCCCTGTTCCTGTCCAATGTCCGCTCCCTGGACAACAAGCTGGACCTACTTCGCTGACTGAGGCTGGGGGCCTCCCGTGAGATGAGGAACTGTGCGGTGCTTTGTCTTACGGAAACCTGGCTGAACGACAACATGCCGGACCCAGCCAGCTTCCAGCTCGACGGCCGGCTTCTCTTCTGTACTCTGGTGAACAGCCACTGCTCCGAGGCGATAGAGAGCACATGACTGTAAAGTGACTGTAAAGCCACCTGTAAAGTGCCGGCCACACTATATGCTGCCCCGTGAGTTTACGGCGGTGTTTGTTACGGCTGTTTACATCCCGCCGGGTGCTAAGGCTAACGAGGCGCTGAAGGAGCTAAACAACAACATCAGCTCGCTCCAGCACAAACACCCGGAGGCGTTTTACGTGGTTGCGGGGGATTTCAACCACGTAAACCTGACAGACACCTGCCTAAGTTCTAGCAGCATGTCACCATATCGACACGGGGAAATAACACACTGGACCGTGTTTACACCAACAAACGAGACGCATACAGAGCCGTCCCCCACCCCCACCTGGGCTTCTCTGACCACATCTCCATCATGCTGCTCCCTGCCTATCGTCCTCTGCTCAGACACACACCAACGCAGAGGACCATCACCGTGTGGCCCAGTGATGCTGTCCCCGCACTGCAGGACTGTTTCCAGCGCACAGACTGGCAGATCTTCAGGGAGGCAGCTGTCCGTGAGGGAGAGGTGGACCTGGAGGACTATACATCGGCTGTCCTCGGCTACATCAGCAAGTGCACAGAGGACGTCACCAGCACCAGGACAGTAACAGAATATCCGAACCAGAAACCCTGGCTGAATGCGGAGGTCCGGTCTCTGCTGAAAGCCAGGGATGCTGCGTTCAGGTCTGGTGACAGACTGGCACTCAGAGCGGCTAGGAGACAGCTGACTGCAGGAGTGAAGAGGGCCAAGGCCGCATACGCCCAGAGGATCCAGGGACACTTCACGTCCAACGATCCAAGGAGTATGTGGAGGGGCATAAAGTGCATCACAGACTATAACACCAGAGATGCACAATGCCCCAGGGACCCCTCTCTACCCGACGCTCTCAACAACTTCTACGCCCGCTTTGATGATCCGAACACACCTCCCCCAGCACCAGATTCACCCCTCCACCAGGAGAAGAGCCCCTCAGTGTGACCACAGCAGAGGTGAGGAGGACCCTCCAGAGGATTAATCCACGCAAAGCTGCTGGTCCCGATAACATCTCCGGGCGGGTGCTCAAGGGCTGTGCATACCAGCTCACCGAGGTGCTGACGGACATCTTCAACACCTCTCTCCAACAGGCGGTGGTCCCCACCTGCCTGAAGACTGCCATAATCATCCCTATCCCCAAAACGTCCACAGTGTCAGGCCTGAATGACTATCGGCCGGTAGCCCTCACCCCGATAGTCATGAAGTGCTTCGCGAGAGACTGGTCGTGGCCCACATCAAGGACTGCATCGACGTCCACTGTGGACCCGCACCAGTATGCATATAGGAAGAATAGATCCACAGAGGACGCCATCTCTTCTGTGGTCCACACAGCCCTCAGCCACTTAGAGAACAAAGACTCTTATGTCCGCCTGCTCTTTGTGGATTTCACCTCAGCTTTTCAACACAGTCATACCGCAGACCCTGGTCCAGAAACTCACAACACTTGGACTGAGCCTCAACCCTGTGTAACTGGGTCCTGGACTTTCTGACAGACAGACCGCAGTCTGTGAGGATCCACGACGTTCTCCTCCTCCTCCATCACCCTCAGCACCGGCTCCCCCCAGGGCTGTGTGCTGAGCCCCCTCCTGTTCACCCTGCTCACATACGACTGCTCAGCGATACATCCGAGCTGTCTGATCGTGAAGAAGTTCGCATGGATGACACAGCTGTGGTGGGACAGGATCGCTAACAACGACGAGTCCGACTACAGGCAGGAGGTGGAACACCTGGAGGGTTGGTGCAGACAAAACAACCTCTGCATCGCCCAGGTACCTGGGCGTACACATCTCTGACGACCTCACCTGGAGCAAGAACACTTCCTGTCTGATTAGGAAGGCACATCAGCGCCTCTACTTCATCAGGAGGCTGAGGCACGCCAGGCTGGGGAGCTCAGTCCTGACCTCCTTCTACAGATGTGTGGTGGAGAGTGTCCTTTCCTCCTGTATCATCGTGTGGCACGGCAGCTGCTTGGCGGCAGAGAAGAAGGCTCTGCAGAGGGTGGTGAAGGCTGCACAGAGGACTGTGGGACGCAGTCTATCCACCACCACGGACATCTACACCTCCAGATGCAGGAAACGGGCCTCCTGCATCATGAAGGACCCCACTCACACCGCACACGCACTGTTTGTCCCCCTTCCCCTCAGGCAGGAGGCTGCGGAGCATTAAGAGCAGGACCACCAGACTGAGGAACAGCTTCTTCCCGGAAGCTGTGAGACTGTTGAACTCTGGAGGACCCCTGTAGCCCCTGCTGCCCCCCCACCCCCCACCCCTTTTGTCATATGTTGTATATGACTTTGTACATTGTCATACCTCTATTTTCATTGGAGTTAATCCTATTTATTGTTTATTCTGTTTATTTATATTTATCCACTAGCTCATTTTGCACTAGCTCATTTTTACTTATTCTATCTTGTTTATTTTGTACTATTCTACTTTTTTTATACTTATTCTACTCTTATATCCTACTTATTGGGCTTGCACCGGGACCAGGGTAGCTAATCTCGTTCCATCCCATGTTTAACTTGTGTTGGAATGACAATAAACAATCCTTGAATCCTTGAATCCTTGAACGCCATCCACAGGCAAGGCAGTAACGTAAGCTGCAGCTTGACACTTGGGCCACATTGAGGATGTGAAAGTTACAGCTGCTTCGCTGCTCTTATGTGGGTGTGTTTAGTTTTGTGATTTTATTATTGAGCCTGCAAAGTGTAAAAGTTTAATTAATTGGAACATGTGTGTCTCTGTTCAGAGTCAACATTGTGTTGAGTAATAAACAGTATGTCCACTGTTTACTGGGAGAATAGTTGGGACTGTGGACAAAACTTCATCAGCATCAACTTCTTCAGACAGTTAAAACAAAGGCCATTTGTGTGTAGTGAAGGTATTTAGTATCACCTTCACGTTACTGTGACAAAAGGTGACTGATCCCAAACAACAACAACAACAAAGTTAACATTAAGTGGCATTTGACCCATTAATTCCCTTTTCTACAAGCTACCAATCCCAGAAGTAGCTTCACATTTACAAAATGATTCTTTATGGCACCACAAATGTTCTAAACTACAAGAAATCAGGCAAATGATCAACAACACCTTCAAGTGTGGCTGGGATATCTCCAATTTAACTCTACTTTATTTTACCAGGCTCTCATGCATATTAAAAATATCAATAAGACAATGAGTTTCTGACATGTTATAATATGATCAACAGACAGGCTGAAAGTGTAAAAGGAAACAAACTGAAGGAAAAATACCAAAGCATGTAATTAGTTAAACCAAATGTATTATTGAAGCTCGTAGCTAATGAAAAAAAAGTTTTAAAATCAAGTCTAAAACAGCAGAAGACCTACTACATACTGAACAACTTAAAAACTAAGCACAAAGATTAAATGATGATCTGGTAGGCAGCTCCATCAGGCCTTTCTTCATCGGCAAGCTTCTTTATGACGCCATCCAGGAGGATCGTGCATTAACATAAACTGCAACAAATAAACAGGAAATACTGCAACATAATGTTTACCCCTTATACCACAGAACTAATGAAAAACATCCTGTTCAAAAGTTAGTTTACAACTAAGAGTTATTATCCTTTGTTTTAGAGAAATACTGTAATACAGTGTTCCTACTTGATAATATGTAATCTAATAACCTGACTGTTAAAATGTCATTGGTAATGTTTCTTTCTGAATGTGAATCCTTAGTCAAAGTAGTGAAAAAAAGAAAGTTTACTCACTTGCTGTCGATGTTAAGCATCTTATCTTTATTCACACCACTGTGGAAAAAGTAGTTAAGTTTTATTGTACATTAGTTTTATAAAGTCTAATGCAAAGAGGATGTCATATAAGAAAGTATGCACTGTGCTATGAAAAGTCAAAAGACAAAAGGGTAAACTATATGAAATGATTATTACTTTCTGCACTTGACAAAGACCACCACAGCCAGAATGATGAGGATGAGGATGAGGAAGACGACCAGAAAACCAATTAAAGCTTTTTCGTTGTCTGTAGAATGACAGTTATGACAAAGAAATATCAAAGAGGTGGAAATGATATTTCAGATATAATGTTTGGATATGCATGTGTGCACTGCATGTCATTTTACAATGAATTTTGGACACTTACCGCTAAATGCCCGAATTTTATATATCGTTAATTCTTGTTGGCCAACTTTTTTGCCATTGTAGGTGGCAAAGACTTTAAAGGTGTAATCTTCGTATGGATTCAGTCGAGCAACATGACATGTTCCTCCTGTTGGATGTTTGTTCACTGTAACAGTAACATAGTCTCATTAACAGCTGTGTTGTGTTTGAACAACAACAACAAATAGAAAATAATTGATTACAACAGTTTTCTTGGTCAAGTTTCCCACCAAAGTGACAAGAAAATAGATGTCAGTCAGTCAGTCAGTCAGTATCACCTGTATGTCATGGGTAGATCACCAGTGCTGGTCCTGAAAGCTAAAACATTACTAAACATTATGTGCTGTAGGGCAAGCAGACTGGGAAATTTAACACATTAAATTTAAGCTAGTATGAGTTTTTTTAGTTGTTCCAATCAAATACCAGCAAATCTTTGCAAAAGTTTGTAACTGTAAACTCTGTTTTCTGGTCTTGTTCACTATAGATGAAAACAATAATATTGAACTCATTTCAGTGTTATTTCTGTGTTATATTTCATGTTATCATGTTGTGCACTGTTTCACAGTTTAGGTAAACTGACCAGTAAATGGATCTCCAGTAACATAAGAAAGTTGAACTAAATAGTTTAACTTACCCGTAGAACCATAGCAATACCAACAATCGCAATTATAAGAAAACTTCTGAAGATGAGGAAGGACATCTTGACAGTTTTTACTGGTCGTGGTCCAACTCAGATCAATGGAGGTGTTGGTTACCCTCTGCTCTGTGATGGTTATTCTAAGATCTGTGAGAAGACATTAAACATCTGTAACACTGATGAGGATGTGAGCTTATTGTTGTAATCTGTGCAGGTGAAGTCAACATACCACAGTCAATCTGGAATTCAACAGCATTTGTGTTTTTTATGGGGACATTGTTGTCCTTGATCTGACCAGTACAGCTGTAGTCTGTGAAGGGCTCCAGGTCAGACAGGTTCTTGGGCTTGTTGTATTTATTTTGTTGTTCTGAGGAGACACAAGAACGACAGCATTTCTTCAACAACTGGTATTTGTGCTTTAGTGGAAAGAGCAACTATCTCTTGGGTTTATATTTGATTCAAATGTGGAGTCATTCAGAGAAATACATAAATCTGTTTTAGTGCACAAAGCAAAATCTCTCTACCTATCTCTACCTATTTCCATTCATAATGTTGATGACAGACAAAGTCTCTTTACTTCTTGTCTTTTCACTTACCCAGACAGGTGTAGTCAATGGTGAGGTCATTACAGTTTGGAGGTAATGTTGTGTTTATGTTTGCAGGAAGTCCAGTGGGAGCAGTCACTTGAATTTCACTTGGATTTAAGAAATCTGTGGAAAAACAATAAAACAGCACAGACATTAAACATGATGAAATAAGGTCAAAACAACACACAATCCAAAACAGAGGATGACTCCATTTATTGTACATACCAACTCTGATGCTTGTGGTGAAGCTGAAGGAGTTCACACAGTTTCCTGAAGTGAAGGTTGTTGTCAATTCTGAGCAAATGTCATTAAAACCAGGTTTGATGCAGAAAGCTTTCTTGTCACTTCTGCATGGCTCAGCTGGAATCTTGTTTGATGCTGACAGTGAAGAGCTGATGTCCCATTCACTCCGGTAACAAACATATCCAGGTGTGCAGCGGATATCTTCAACGTCATCTTTACCTGAAATATACAAGTGATGCACAAATGTCTCTCTGTTTCTTTTGTATGTTAAAGAAATAAGATGCAATTCAATAGTGTGAATTATTATTTTTACTCACTCATTCCTGTTGTTGTAGTTTTATTTTCAGTGTGGGTACAGTGGGTTTCTTTGCCAGTACTATCAATAAATGCCACATTATGCTCATATTCAGTGCAGGGCTTCAGGTGTAGGATTTCATGTGATGAGTCTGGATATTGAACGCTGGATATCTTTGCAGTCTCAGGTCGGCCCACTTCAGTAATGTTTATGTTGTAGTTACCGATGTTGACACTTGTAATGTCAATCTTGAAGCCAAACTTGATTGGTTGTGACAGTGTAAGAACCTGCTCACAAAATAAAGAGAATAATAAAATCTCTTTGTTAATATAAACCATCTGATGACACTGTTTGATCTCAAACAGTTTGTCCATGTGGATGTTGAACATGTTACTAATCTGAAAAAAATAATATCAAAACAGTTTGTTAACAAACATATCCAGATGTGCAGCTGATACCTGAAACACACAAATGTCTTCCTGAAAGAAATAACAGTGGAATCAGTATGCCTAAATTTGAATCAACAGAACTATCTACATTCCATCCCAGACGTAGCCAGGGGCCAGAGGGAGTCCGGTTTGGTGAACCACAGGATTTCATCTCTGCTTTTTGCAGATGATGTTGTCCTGTTGGCTCATATCATCAGGCCAGGACCTTCAGCATGTCTGAGGCCATGGTTCTCAACTGGAAAAGGGTGGCATGCCCTCTCCGGGTGGGTGGAGAGGTCCTGCCTCAAGTGGAGGAGTTCAAGTATCTCGGGGTCTTGTTCACGAGTGAGGGAAAGATGGAGCGTGAGATTGACAGGCGGAGATTGGTGCAGCCTCCTGCAGTTATGCTGGTCGGTGTACCGGACCGTCGTGGTGAAGAAGGAGCTGAGTCGAAAAGGCGAAGCTCTCGATTTACCGGTCAATCTACGCTCCCACCCTCACCTATGGTCATGAACTTTGGGTAATGACCGAAAGGACAAGATCGCGGATACAAGCGGCCGAAAATTAGTTTCCTCCGCAGGGTGGCTGGGCGCTCCCTTAGAGATAGGCGTGAGAAGCTCAGTCACTCAGGGGAGGAGCTCTGAGTAGAGCCGCTGCTCCTTCACATCAAGGGGAGACAGCTGGGGTGGCTCGGGCATCTGTTTCGGATGTCCCCTGAATGCCTCCCTAGGGAGGTGTTCCAGGCATGTCCCACTGGGAGGAGGCCTCCGGGGAAGACCCAGGACACGCTGGAGAGACTATGTCTCTCAGCTGGCCTGGGAACGCCTCGAGGGTCCCCCAGGGCTGGAAGAGCTGGAGGAAGTGTCTGGGGTGAGGGAAGTCTGGGCATCTCTGCTCAGACTGCTGCCTCCGCGACCCGGTCCCGGATCAAGCGGATGAAGATGGATGGAGAACTATCTACACCAACCACATAACAGCTGATTGACTTCACTTGTGCTTTATACATGTGACCACAACACAAAGTGTATTCATACACTTCAGTTCTGTTTTATTCTAGCGTCTATGTGTTAGTACATTTGTTTAGTGTTGGGCTGCAAGTGCTGCGCCCCATCCAGGCTGCTGTTGCTATGTGGCTAGTATAGATGAGATGTCACACCAAAAAGACACCGTGTATACGTTGTCTCACTCCTACAGTATGAATCTGCGGTTCATTTGCTATACAGGAAATGCTAAATGAGGTCAGTGGTGAAACTTGTGTCATTGCGACTTATAGAGTATTTTTTGATCGGAAACATCGCTAAAGAGCCCAAACAACTAGTTTGATTTGTTTACATAGTACAGGTCTGTTGTGAGAACACATGTTTTAAATTTGGTTTTAATTTATTTCCTTTTGCTATCATACTTAGACTTAGACTTAGACTTAGACTTCACTTTATTGATCCCTTTGGGATGACTCCCTCAGGGAAATTTACGTTTCCAGCAGCATACAGGTATAGAAGCACACAGTTGAAAAATAAAACAGTAAGTACTTAAAATACAAAATATAAAGAATGGGAATAAAATACTATAAGTAAATAGAAAGAGCTGAGTATGGCGTCGTGTGAAATAAAGTTATGGCTTTGTATAGTATAAGTATAAGTTAAGTGTTATAAATTAAAATTATTGCACATTATTGCATATGATGGGGTTATTGCACTAGGGGAAAAAGTGTCCGATGTATGTAAGTGTTGTACAAGTAAATGTACAATGGCTACCACCCCTACTCTATGTCCTCCTCCCCCCTTGTGAGGAGTTGTAGAGTGTGATGGCATGATGGACAAAGGAGTTCTTGAGCCTGTTGGTCCTGCACTTGGGAAGGAGCAGTCTTTCACTGAACAGGCTCCTCTGGTTGCTGATGACGGTGTGCAGAGGGTGGCTGGCATTGTCCATAATATCCAGGAGTTTGTCCAGAGTCCTCGACTCTGCCACCGTCACCAGAGAGTCCAGCTTCGTGCCGAACCACAGAGCCGGCCCGCCTGATCAGTTTATCCAGTCTGGATGTGTCCTTTTTGGATATGCTGCCCCCCCAGCATACCACAGTGTAAAAGAGGACACTGGCAACCACAGACTGGTAAAACATCTGCAGAAGTTTGCTGCAGATGTTGAAGGACCGCAGTCTCCTTAGGAAGTACATCCTGCTTTGTGTCTTCCCATACAGGTGGCTGGTGTGCGTTGTCCAGTCCAGTTTATTGTCTATCCATAGCCCGAGGTATCTGTATGAGTCCACTGCCTCCACCTCAGCTCCCTCTAGCAGGACTGGTCGTGGTCTTGGTCTGGACCTCCCAAAGTCAATAACCAGCTCCTTCGTCTTAGAGGTGTTGAGCTGTAGGTGGTTAGTGTGGCACCATGCAGCGAAGTCCCCTACCAGTTTCCGATACTCCTCCTCTCTGTCATCCCTGATGCACCCAACGATGGCCGTGTCATCAGCGTACTTCTGAATATGACACAGCTCCGAGTTGTAGCAGAAGTCTGAGGTGTACAGGGTGAAGAGAAGAGGGGCCAGCACTGTGCCCTGGGGGGCTCCAGTGCTGCTGACCACCGTGTCAGACGTGATGTCCTTCAGCCCGATGTACTGTGGTCTGCCAGTGAGGTAGTCGGAGATCCAGTCCATCAGCTGGGGGTCCACTCCCATCCTGCTCAGTTTGTCCCGAAGCAGAGTGGGGCTGGATGGTATTGAAGGCACTGGAGAAGTCCAAGAAAAGAATCCTCACTGTGCCGCTTCCCTTATCCAGATGGGAGTGGGCTCGATGGAGCAGGTAGAGGATGGCATCCTCCACACCAACACCTGGCTTGGTAGGCGAACTGCAGGCGATCCTGGGCGTGTTGCACCTGGGGTCTGAGGAGGCTGAGGAAGAGCCGCTCCAACGTCTTCATCAGATGTGAAGTGAGTGCCACTGGTCGGAAGTCATTCAGCTCGCTGGGCCGGTTCTTCTTCGGAACTGGAACGATGCGGGATGTCTTCCAGAGGGTGGGCACTCTCCCAATCTGCAGGCTGAGGTTGAAGATCCGTTGTAGTGGTTCCCCCAGTTCTGCCGCGCAGGTCTTCAGTAGTCTTGGGCACACTTTATCTGGGCCTGCGGCTTTCCTGGGTCGGAGCTTCCTCAGCTGTCCTCTGACCTGGTCAGTGGTGATGAGTGGTGAAGACTGTGTTGATGAGGGGGAGGAGGAGGGTGGTGTTGTGGTGTCTGGGGGAGGTGTGTGGAGGGAGAGGGCGGGGTGGCTGTGGTGAGGGCGGGGTGGGGGGGCCAAGGACTGGTTGAACCTGTTGAAGAACTCATTCAGTTCGTTTGCCCTCTCCATTGTCCCCCCTACGGCTCTGGTCTTTGTGTTGAGACCTGTGATGGTCCTTCACACCTTCCCAGACCTCCCTCATGTTGTTTTCCCTTCAGCTTCTGCTCCACCTTTCTCCTGTAGCTGTCCTTGGCTTCCTTCACACAGTGTTTCACCTCCTGCTGTGCTGCTTTCATGGCCTCCCTGTCTCTGCTCCTGAAGGCAGCCCTTCTTCTTGTTGAGGACAGTCTTGACTTCCCGTGTTACCCAAGGCTTGTTATTTGGGTAGCAGCGGACAGTCTTGACAGGGGAGACCACGTCTGCGCAGAAGTTCAGGTAATCCGTCAGACAGTGTGTCATCCCCTCTATGTCCTCACCATGCGGGTTCAACAGCACATCCCAGACTGTGGTGTTAAAGCAGTCTCTCAAGGCACTTTCCTTCTCAGGGGACCATCTCCTGACTGATCGTGTTGTCACCGGTTGCTTTTGGACCAGGGTCCAAAATACGATGCTTTTATTATTAAATATTATGTAATATTCTGCAGACTCACTGTATGAGTCTATTTTAATTGCAAAGTAAGTGATATACTGAACGGCAATATAATTAGTACAGTAAAATTGTTATGTCTCTTCAAGTTTGTTAAATTTCATGTCTGTCTCGTGTTCATTTCCTGTTCTGGCTTGTCTTTTATTTTGAAATCCCTAACCTTTCCTCTCGTTTCACGTCCCTTGACTTCCTTCCATTGTGTGTTTTCCCGCTGTTGTGATTGTCTGCCCCGCCCTGAATTGTCTCCACCTGTTTCCCATTACCTCATGTGTATATATTGTCCACGTCTTCCCTGTCTCGTTGCCAAATCGTCATATGACTACCAAGAGAGCTAGTGTAGCCTCTGTTGAACTCATAGATCTAGCCCTTGCTCAAGAAGAACTTTAAGAAATTTCCACGTCTGTTTGTAAGACTTCTTTTATAAAAACTTTAAAATCTCTCCTGTCGTGTTTGTCCTGCATTTGGGTCTACCTGTCATTTGTGCCAACGTAACAAATGTTTGTTGAGCGGTTTGTGATGTGTTAATACGATTATCCACTGAAATGCTCGTACGATAGAAGGATTTTATTTGTCTAGATTTTTTTCATTCTATCCTTTGGTTGATTAAACTGATTATTTTTTAATACACTATTTTGTCTTTATATTTTTGTCTTTATATATAATATTTCTGATTGTTTTATATTGTTAATGGAAAGCACTTTGTGCTCCCAACTTGAAAAATACTATACAAATAAAATGTACTAATATCATTATTATCATTATTGTTATTATCATTATACTTAATTAATGTTTATGATGTATTTGCCAGCAATATAGCCTTTTATGTTGATTTAAAAATCAAAATTGATTACTGTAACATTGTAAGAACCTACAAAAAAAGTCAGATTAGCCTCTTGAGGAAACAAAGGTTGTGAAGGTTTGTTCATGTACATGTTGAATGTGCTGCTGTTTGTTCTGAAGCAGGATGAAATCTACACAGTCTACAAAGCCAAGACTAAGTAAATACACATCTGCATTTGTATGTAATATAATGTACTTAATATAATAAATCACAAACAGAACAATGAAAGTTATACTCACACTGTGACGGAGGGGCAGCTGTAAAATGCAAATACATTTTTTCAGGTTAGAAAACAATACAAAAGCAATATATGTTTATCAATATCTAAAGCACCTTGGAAATCGCTCTAAACCTTATCTTCATTATTATAAATACATAATAAATTATTACTTTTAGTCCAGTCCAGGTTTTTATTCTGTGTGTTTTATCTGTATTTGATCAAGTTATATAAGTATGTCATTTAATTAAATAAGTTAAAGGTATTTGGTCCTTTATTTGGACTTCACAGTCCTTGCACTATAGTAGGCTTAAAATAATAAATTAATGCTGTTGAGGAATGAATAATTAAAAATATATTATGTTGTCCATGCAGTGCTTATTTATACTTAATTAATCTTTTTTTAATGTTAGCATTAACTTTGATACTAACAGAAAAACAGATTCTTATTTGTGTTTTAAATCAATTGTAGTCTTATTTATTTGGATTCACTAATATCCTCTTTTCATTATAATGGAGAGGAGACCAATATTAGACATCTCATCTTTATTTTAAATATTCAACAGCATAAACTCTCAAGCACATAAACAATGTTTCCACTTTTCTCATGTAAATAATCCCTCACTATGCAATCATAGGCTCCAAAAATCAAGTTTTTTTAAACACTAAATATTGTGTAAAATTAAAAAAACACTGATCTTTTAAGATTTAGAATCACTTCGAAAACGTCTCTTTGTTTCTACAATCTCTTGACTAAAATAACAATATCACATTGACTGAAGATGGTGACTTACAGTTGGCCGAATTGATGATTCCAGCACAAAGCAGCAGGATTTTGAGACCACAGAGACCTGCCATATCCAGGAGTTCAGGTGTAAACACTTATTTGTTTCTCACTTCAGTGCTCAGAAAGTTAAATATGTTTCTACACAGTTTGTTACGTCTTAAACCTCACCCCTGGTTATCTGACAGGAAGCTTCATTTCTGCTATGTCAAAGCCAACAGGAAATCCTCCATTATCTAAACCTCACATCTGTCTTCTTATGATTTTTTATTTACCTGTTCACTCTGTTAAATTGACCTTATTCAGTCTGTTAATACAGTATGTAGATGCTCTTGCATTTGGATTCTGTTTTTTGTGGTGGGCTTTAGTACATGAGGCTTGTAAAGAAGAGAGTAACAGTAACACACATTTGCTTCATGTCAGACTTTTGGTGTGAAGCCAGTTTGCTGGGAGATTAGACATGATAAGTTGTAAATGTATGCATACATGGTGTGACTAACAACATCATCAGGACTACCAAGAGCAAACACCAAACCTTATGTCTCCTCTCCATTCTTTACATCCTGCTGTTGGTTCTTCTCTGGTCCCATTTATGTGATATATTTAGCAGTGAAAGACCAGCACCTACCTCAGCAAATACCTCAAACATATAACATTGTCACATAATATATCCTGATTTTAAGTTGATGAGGATCACCTGAATGCACCATTAAGCATCTGTCAGACAACAAGATTGGAGGATGTTAGCTGTACTCTCCATTCATGAAAAATAAGGCTGCTATGTTTGGACCAGCCACTGAATTTGGACAAATCTAATCAGACAAAAAGTGCAGAAATGTAAACCTCAGAGGATCCAAACTCTGACTTCACACAGCAGTTGTCATGTTGTCGAATGCCATCCACAGGCAAGGCAGTAACGTAAGCTGCAGCTTGACACTTGGGCCACCTTGAGGATGTGAAAGTTACAGCTGCTCCGCTGCTCTTACGTGGGTGTGTTTAGTTTTGTGATTTTATTATTGATCCTGCAAAGTGTAAAAGTTTAATTAATTGGAACATGTGTGTCTCTGTTCAGAGTCAACATTGTGTTGAGTAACAAACAGTATGTCCACTGTTTACTGGGAGAATAGTTGGGACTGTGGACAAAACTTCATCAGCATCAACTTCTTCAGACAGTTAAAACAAAGGCCATTTGTGTGTAGTGAAGGTATTTAGTATCACCTTCACGTTACTGTGACAAAAGGTGACTGATCCCAAACAACAACAACAACAAAGTTAACATTAAGTGCCATTTGACCCATTAATTCCCTTTTCTACAAGCTACCAATCCCAGAAGTAGCTTCACATTTACAAAATGATTCTTTATGGCACCACAAATGTTCTAAACTACAAGAAATCAGGCAAATGATCAACAACACCTTCAACTGTGGCTGGGATATCTCCAATTTAACTCTACTTTATTTTACCAGGCTCTCATGCATATTAAAAATATCAATAAGAAAATGAGTTTCTGACATGTTATAATATGATCAACAGACAGGCTGAAAGTGTAAAAGGAAACAAACTGAAGGAAAAATACCAAAGCATGTAATTAGTTAAACATACTAAACAACTTAAAAACTAAGCACAAAGATTAAATGATGATCTGGTAGGCAGCTCCATCAGGCCTTTCTTCATCAGCAAGCTTCTTTATGATGCTGTCCGGGGGGGTCGTACATTAACATAAACTGCAACAAATAAACAGAAAATACTGCAACATAATGTTTACCCCTTATACCACAGAACTAATGAAAAACATCCTGTTCAAAAGTGTTACAACTAAGAGTTATTATCCTTTGTTTTAGAGAAATACTGTAATACAGTGTTCCTACTTGATAATATGTAATCTAATAACCTGACTGTTAAAATGTCATTGGTAATGTTTCTTCCTGAATGAACCTGAATGTGAATCCTTAGTCAAAGTAGTAAAAACAAGAAAGTTTACTCACTTGCTGTCGAATTAAGCATGTCATCTTCATTCACACGACTGTGGAAAAAGTAGTTAAGTTTTATTGTACATTAGTTTTATAAAGTCTAATGCAAAGTAGGATGTCATATAAGAAAGTATGCACTGTGCTATGAAAAGTCAAAAGACAAAAGGGTAAACTATATGAAATGATTGTTACTTTCTGCACTTGACAAAGACCACCACAGCCAGAATGATGAGGATGATGAGAAAGACCAGAAACCCAATGAGAGCTTTGTCATTGTCTGTAAAATGAAAATAAAACCAAACGGTCATTGAAAGACACAGTGTCCACAAATGAATGTATGTGCTGTACGTCACAGCAAAATGTGTCAAATGATTTAACAATGTGAGACAATTTGTGGCATTAATCAAAAGTGCACATACAGAGAGTGGAAACAAATTCTGTCACGGGCTCGCTGTAATGTTCACCGTTGTACACAGTCACCTGGAAAGATGGAAAAACAAACTTTATCAGGAATAGTAACATTTGAAGAAAAATGAATAATAAAGCTGAAATAAATTTGTCAAACCAAAAGTTAGAATATTGCAAACCGTCAGTTTGTATGTTGCTGAGTTGCTCAAGTCTCTGAATTCAAACTTGCATTTCTTCTCTCTCTTCTGAGAGCTGCTGTCATCATTGAGCTGTGCTATGTATTCACCAGTAGGTCCATTCCAATTTATTACAGCATTGCAGGTTACTTCAATCACATTATTCTCTGGAAACGTCACTTTCAGTTCAGTAACTCTTTCTGGTACTGTAAAAGAGTCAAGAACAACAAGATATTTCCCATTAGATACAACAACATGCTAACTCACAGTTAAAGTGACATTCTAGTTTTTTATAAGAGCTGCTTCAACACTGATTAGCTTTATTAGTGTGTTTCTGTATTGGTTGTTGTGGTTGGCAGTAGTGATACAATGAGTTAAACAATAATAATAATCAGGTTTGCATTGAAAATGATCATCATACTGTCAAACAAAAGGTAAAAGAGTGCTTATTAAAAGTTTTTATTTTGTATTCTTATATGTCGTTGAAAATGATGAATGATGACGGCTTTTGGTACTTTTTCATCCCACACAGCTGTCGTGTTTTAAGTCGTATGAAACAACAGGTTAATCAGAACAGCTGATGCTGCTGTAGTTTGGATATAATTCAATTTTAAGAGGTGCATGTTGAAATGAATAAGATCATTTTTAAAATAATGTTACGTTCTTTAAACCAGGCAGGAGAACCCACATGCAGGACACGACTCACGACAAGATTGGTTTTGAGGTTTTAATAAAGTGATCTTACAAAAAAAAACTCTAGACATGACACGAGGAAAAACCACTTAACACAACACTTGACGATCTGGCAACGAGACAGGGGAAGACGACAGACTATATATACACATGAGGAAAAGGGCAACAGGTGGAAACAATCAGGGCGGGGCAGACAATCAGACACCGGCGGGAAACACAATGGCAGGAAGTAAGGGGACCTGAAACATGAGGGAGAGTTGATTTCAAAATAAAACATGACACGCCAGAACAAGGAAACAGAAACATGACATACAAAACTTAAACAAAACCAGAAAACAAACAGGACAGTGAACGAAACATGACAAATGACAAATTCACAAAATAGGAACTGTCATTGTCAATGCAGAAACAATAAGAAAAAGGCAAATTTCATAATTAATGTCATGATGATGACTGGAATAAGTTACATTTAGAATTATAATCACTATAATCAAATTAAGTAATAGATCAAATAAACTGACGATGGAAAATCTCATGTTTACTTGATGTTTCAAATTCAAGTACTTCTTATTTTTATAGTAACATATTTCTATGAAAAGAGTCATAGTATGTCATGTGACATCAGTTCTCTCTCAAAATACTGATTTCTTCAGAACACAGACATTTACTTTTACTGCCACACAACTGTCTTAACTGGATGTTCAGTACTTTAAGAAATAAATCTTCTCCACAAAGATTTTTGGACACTTACTTCCAATTTCAGTTTCCTGTTTCACTTCTTTTCGGCCAACTTTTTTGCTGTTGTAGGTGGCAAAGACTTCACAGGTGTAATGTTGGTATGGATTCAGTTGAGCAACACGACATTTTCCTCCTGTTGGATGTTTGTTCCCTGTAACTGTAACATAGTCTCATTAACAGTTTTGTTGTGTTTGACTGACTAACGAGACAACAAAGACAAAATAATCAATCAATCAATCAATCAATCAATTTCCAGTTAATATCATTTATATATTGATGTTGAGGTTACAATTAACAAACATTAATCATTCACTGTGCAGTGGATTGTAACTGTAAACTGTTTTTTTCTGACCTGAAGTTTACTTTCAATGGAAACAAGAATAATACACTCTGACAGTTCAATGTTATTTCTGTATCGTATTTCATGTTAAGTTTGTCAATGTTTCTCACCAAAGTGAGACCATATATATTATCTCAGGTTATTTACATTGACTATCACTCAGCCTCCTAAAGTGTTAGCATGGAGCACTGTAGGTTCACAGAGGATACAAATGTCTGCAATATATTTCACTATTTAGCTAAACTGACCAGTTAACAGATCACCAATAATCAGAGTTTATCTAAATAGTTTTACTTACCCTTTCCTGTTTGTTTAGTGGTATCAGATGAACAACTGCAATCATAAAACAAATTCTGAAGATCATCATCCCGACAGTTTTTACTGGTCGTGGTCCAACTCAGATCAATGGAGGTGTTGGTTGCACTCTGCTCTGTGATGGTTATTCCAAGATCTGTGAGAAGACATTAAACATCTGTAACACTGATGAGGATATGAGCTTATTGTTGTAATCTTTACAGGTGAAGTCAACATACCACAGTCAATCTGGAATTCAACAGCTTTTGTCTTGTTTATGGGGACATTGTTGTCCTTGATCTGACCAGTACAGCTGTAGTCTGTGAAGGGCTCCAGCTCAGACAAGTTCTTGGGCTTGTTGTATTTATTTTGTTGTTCTGAGGAGACACAAGAATGACAGCATTTCTTCAACAACTGGTGTTTGTGCTTTAGTGGAAAGAGCAACAATCTCTTGGGTTTATATTTGATTCAAATGCAGAGTCATTCAGAGAAATACATAAATCTCTTTTAGTGCACAAAGCAAAACTTTGACTTCCTCTTCCACTAAAAGACCATTGGACTCATTTCCATCATCTTCTCTGTCAGTCTGTCTGCAGTGTGCACATCTAACAAATTACTGAACAAGATCTCTACCTATTTCCATTCATAATGTTGATCACTCTAAAGTCTCTTTACTTTTTGTCTTTTCACTTACCCAGACAGGTGTAGTCAATGGTAAGGTCATTACAGTTTGGAGGTAATGTTGTGATTATGTTTGCAGGAAGTCCAGTGGGAGCAGTCACTTGAATTTCACTTGGATTTAAGAAATCTGTGGAAAAACAATAAAACAGCACAGACATTAAACATGATGAAATAAGGTCAAAACAACACACAATCCAAAACAGAGGATGACTCCATTTATTGTACATACCAACTCTGATGCTTGTGGTGAAGCTGAAGGAGTTCACACAGTTTCCTGAAGTGGAAGGTTGTTGTCAATTCTGAGCAAATGTCATTAAAACTGGGTTTGATGCAGAAAGCTTTCTTGTCACTTCTGCATGGCTCAGCTGGAATCTTGTTTAATGCTGATAGTGAAGAGCTGATGTCCCATTCACTCCGGTAACAAACATATCCAGGTGTGCAGCGGATATCTTCAACGTCATCTTTACCTGAAATATACAAGTGATGCACAAATGTCTCTCTGTTTCCTTTCGTATGTTAAAGAAATAAGATGCAATTCAATAGTGTGAATTATTATTTTTACTCACTCATTCCTGTTGTTGTAGTTTTATTTTCAGTGTGGGTACAGTGGGTTTCTTTGGCAGTACTATATCAATAAATGCCACATTATGCTCATATTCAGTGCAGGGCTTCAGGTGTAGGATTTCATGTGATGAGTCTGGATATTGAACGCTGGATGTCTTTGCAGTCTCAGGTCGGCCCACTTCATTAATGTTTATGTTGTAGTTACCGATGTTGACACTTGTAATGTCAATCTTGAAGCCAAACTTGATTGTTGTGACAGTGTAAGAACCTGCTCACAAAATAAAGAGAATAATAAAATCTCTTAGTTAATTTAAACCATCTGACCATGACACTGTTTGATGTCAAACAGTTTGTTCATGTGGATGTTGAACATGTTAATAATCTGAAAAAAATGATATCAAAACACTTTGTTAACAAACATATCCAGATGTGCAGCTGATACCTGAAACACACAAATGTCTTCCTGAAAGAAATAACAGTGGAATCAGTATGTCTACATTTGAATCAACAGATCTACACCAACCACATAACAGCTGATTGACTTCACTTGTGCTTTATACATGTGACCCACAACACAAAGTGTATTCATACACTTCAGTTCTGTTTTATTCCAGCGTCTATGTGTTAGTACATTTGTTTAGTGTTGGGCTGCAAGTGCTGCGCCCCATCCAGGCTGCTGTTGCTATGTGGCTAGTATAGATGAGATGTCACACCAAAAAGACACCGTGTATACGTTGTCTCACTCCCACAGTATGAAGCTGTGGTTCATTTGCTATACAGGAAATGCTAACTGAGGTCAGTGCTGAAACTGTGTCATCGTGACTTATAGACTATGTTTTATCAGAAACATCGCTAAAGAGCCCACAATGTTTGCAAGCTGCACAACACATGAACTTTGAATGAACAACTGATTCAGTCCATATGGGCACAATGAAAAATCATTTGAGAACCAGCAGTATGCTGAAAGATGTAATATAGCTGAATCTCAGGTCGGTCTTCTTCATTAATTACCCGCTGCTGTTCAAAAATCCTCTCACATCTGCTGGGTTAGGACTGCTGGGTGTTCCAGGGTTTAGGTCAAGGTTTAACGGTGATAAGTATTTGTTTTACTGGCACCTCACCTTTGGGACAGTCTTCCAGTTAGTTTTTGATCTGCTGACAATTTATCTCTCATTTTAACAGGCTTGCTTTTTGACCAAACATCTAGTTTTATTTGTTTACATAGTACAAGTCTATTGTGAGAACACATTTTTTAAAATTAGTTTTAATTTAGTTCCTTTTGCTATCATACACTCAAAAATATGATGCTTTTATTATTAAATATTATGTAATATTCTGCAGACTCACTGTATGAGTCTATTTTAATTGCAAAGTAAGTGATATACTGAATAGCAATATAATTAGTACAGTAAAATGTTTGTTGATGAGATGAGAAGATGAGCACCCACCCAAATGCAGGTAGAATTTGGCACTTTGGCTTCTACACACATAATATTAAACATGTAGTGCTGCTGGAGCGCAGAGGAACAATGCTCTGCTGTGTTGATTGATCCATAATAGCAACTCATACACTGAGTAACATGTAAGAACACATTCCAGCTTAAAAGTTGAACAGCTGCCAGTATAGTTTTATCAGACACAATGATTTCAGTTCATTTTTATAATTGATGGATTAATGTAAACTTTCCACCATGGGAACAATGACAGATAGTGAGAGATAACCATCGAAACATCCCAGAACTTCATCATGCACATGTGCCAGTGCATCAAATAAATGTCAAGCCCTGAAAATGAGTATTGCATCTTTTGTTTCTTGAACAAAAATTCTGATAATCAGGTGGAGCGGTTTCTGATGTGTTAATACGATTATCCACTGAAATGCTCGTACGATAGAAGGATTTTATTTGTCTAGTTTTTTTCATTCTATCCTTTGGTTGAGTAAACTGATTATTTTTTAATACACTATTTTGTCTTTATACTTTTGTCTTTATATATAATATTTCTGATTGTTTTATATTGTTAATGGAAAGCACTTTGTGCTCCCAACTTGAAAAGTACTATACAAATAAAATGTACTAATATCATTATTATCATCATTATTATCATTATTGTTATCATTATACTTAATGTTTATGATGTATTTGCCAGCAATATAGCCTTTTATGTTGATTTGAAAATCAAAATTGATTACTGTAATATTGTAAGAACCTACAAAAAAAGTCAGATTAGCCTCTTGAGGAAACAAAGGTTGTGAAGGTTTGTTCATGTACATGTTGAATGTGCTGCTGTTTGTTCTGAAGTAGGATGAAATCTACACAGTCTACAAAGCCAAGACTAAGTAAATACACATCTGCATTTGTATGTAATATAATGTACTTAATATAATAAATCACAAACAGAACAATGAAAGTTATACTCACACTGTGACGGAGGGGCAGCTGTAATATGCAAATACATTTTTTCAGGTTAGAAAACAATACAAAAGCAATATATGTTTATCAATATCTAAAGCACCTTGGAAATCGCTCTAACCCTTATCTTCATTATTATAAATACATAATAAATTATTACTTTTATTCCAGTCCATGTCAGCATTAACTTTGATACTAACAGAAAAAGAGATTCTTATTTGTGTTTTAAATCAATTGTAGTCTTATTTATTTGGATTCCCTAACATCCTCTTTTCAATTATAATGGAGAGGAGACCAATATTAGACATCTCATCTTTATTTTAAATATTCAACAGCATAAACTCTCAAGCGCATAAACAATGTTTCCACTTTTCTCATGTAAATAATCCCTCCCTATGCAATCATAGGCTCCAAAAATCAAGTTTTTTTAAACACTTAAATATTGTGTAAAATTAAAAAAACACTGATCTTTTAAGATTTAGAGATCACTTCGAAAACGTCTCTTTGTTTCTACAATCTCTCGACTAAAATAACAATATCACATTGACGCTGAAGATGGTGACTTACAGTTGGCCGAATTGATGATTCCAGCACAAAGCAGCAGGATCTTGAGACCACAGAGACCTGCCATATCCAGGAGTTCAGGTGTAAACACTTATTTGTTTCTCACTTCAGTGCTCAGAAAGTTAAATATGTTTCTACACAGTTTGTTACGTCTTAAACCTCACCCCTGGTTATCTGACAGGAAGCTTCATTTCTGCTATGTCAAAGCCAACAGGAAATCCTCCATTATCTAAACCTCACATCTGTCCTCTTATGATTTTTTATTTACCTGTTCACTCTGTTAAATTGACCTTATTCAGCATGTTAATACAGTATGTAGATGCTCTTGCATTTGGATTCTGTTTTTTGTGGTGGGCTTTAGTACACGAGGCTTGTAAAGAAGAGAGTAACAGTAGCACTCTATTTGCCTCATGTCAGACTTTTGGTGTGAAGCCAGTTTGGTGGGAGATTAGACATGATAAGTTGTAAATGTACATACATGGTGTGACTAACAATATCATCAGGACTACCAAGAGCAAACACCAAACCTTATGCCTCCTCTCCATTCTTTACATCCTGCTGTTGGTTCTTCTCTGGTCCCATTTATGTGATATATTTAGCAGTGAAAGACCAGCACCTACCTCAGCAAATACCTCAAACATATAACATTTTCACATAATATATCCCGATTTTAAGTTGATGAGGATCACCTGAATGCACCATTAAACAACTGTCAGACAACAAGATTGGAGGATGTTAGCTGTACTCTCCATTCATGAAAAATAAGGTTGCTATGTTTGGAGCAGCCACTGAATTTGGACAAATCTAATCAGACAAAAAGTGCAGAAATGTAAACCTCAGAGGATCCAAACTCTGACTTCACACAGCAGTTGTCATATTGTCGAACGCCATCCACAGGCAAGGCAGTAACGTAAGCTGCAGCTTGACACTTGGGCCACCTTGAGGATGTGAAAGTTACAGCTGCTTCGCTGCTCTTATGTGTGTGTGTTTAGTTTTGTGATTTTATTATTGATCCTGCAAAGTGTAAAAGTTTAATTAATTGGAACATGTGTGTCTCTGTTCAGAGTCAACATTGTGTTGAGTAACAAACAGTATGTCCACTGTTTACTGGGAGAATAGTTGGGACTGTGGACAAAACTTCATCAGCATCAACTTCTTCAGACAGTTAAAACAAAGGTCATTTGTGTGTAGTGAATGGTATTTAGTATCACCTTCACGTTACTGTGACAAAAGGTGACTGATCCCAAACAACAACAACAACAAAGTTAATATTAAGTCCCATTTGACCCATTAATTCCCTTTTCTACAAGCTACCAGTCCCAGAAGTAGCTTTACATTTACAAAATGATTCTTTATGGCACCACAAATGTTCTAAACTACAAGAAAATCAGGCAAATGATCAACAACACCTTCAAGGGTGGCTGGGATATCTCCAATTTATCTCTATTTTATTTTACCAGGCTCTCATGCATATTAAAAATATCAATAAGAAAATGAGTTTCTGACATGTTATAATATGATCAACAGACAGGCTGAAAGTGTAAAAGGAAACAAACTGAAGGAAAAATACCAAAGCATGTAATTAGTTAAACATATTATTGAAGCTCGTAGCTAATGAAAAAAAGGTTTTAAAATCAACTAAAACAGCAGAAGACCTAAAAACTAAAAACTAAGCACAAAGATTAAATGATGATCTGGTAGGCAGCTCCATCAGGCCTTTCTTCATCAGCAAGCTTCTTTATGATGCTGTCCGGGGGGGTCGTACATTAACATAAACTGCAACAAATAAACAGAAAATACTGCAACATAATGTTTACCCCTTATACCACAGAACTAATGAAAAACATCCTGTTCAAAAGTTAGTTACAACTAAGAGTTATTATCCTTTGTTTTAGAGAAATACTGTAATACAGTGTTCCTACTTGATAATATGTAATCTAATAACCTGACTGTTAAAATGTCATTGGTAATGTTTCTTCCTGAATGAACCTGAATGTGAATCCTTAGTCAAAGTAGTAAAAACAAGAAAGTTTACTCACTTGCTGTCGAATTAAGCATGTCATCTTCATTCACACGACTGTGGAAAAAGTAGTTAAGTTTTATTGTACATTAGTTTTATAAAGTCTAATGCAAGTAGGATGTCATATAAGAAAGTATGCACTGTGCTATGAAAAGTCAAAAGACAAAAGGGTAAACTATATGAAATGATTATTACTTTCTGCACTTGACAAAGACCACCACAGCCAGAATGATGAGGATGATAAGAAAGACCAGAAACCCAATGAGAGCTTTGTCATTGTCTGTAAAATGAAAATAAAATCAAACGGTCATTGAAAGACACAGTGTCCACAAATGAATGTATGTGCTGTACATCACAGCAAAATGTGTCAAATGATTTAACAATGTGAGACAATTTGTGGCATTAATCAAAAGTGCACATACAGAGAGTGGTAAACAAATTCTGTCACGGGCTCGCTGTAATGTTCACCGTTGTACAACAGTCACCTGGAAAGATGGAAAAACAAACTTTATCAGGAATAGTAACATTTGAAGAAAAATGAATAATAAAGCTGAAATAAATTTGTCAAACCAAAAGTTAGAATATTGCAAACCGTCAGTTTGTATGTTGCTGAGTTGCTCAAGTCTCTGAATTCAAACTTGCATTTCTTCTCTCTCTTCTGAGAGCTGCTGTCATCATTGAGCTGTGCTATGTATTCACCAGTAGGTCCATTCCAATTTATTACAGCATTGCAGGTTACTTCAATCACATTATTCTCTGGAAACGTCACTTTCAGTTCAGTAACTCTTTCTGGTACTGTAAAAGAGTCAAGAACAACAAGATATTTCCCATTAGATACAACAACATGCTAACTCAAAGTTAAAGTGACATTCTAGTTTTCTATAAGAGCTGCTTCAACACTGATTAGCTTTATTAGTGTGTTTCTGTATTGGTTGTTGTGGTTGGCAGTAGTGATACAATGAGTTAAACAATAATAATAATCAGGTTTGCATTGAAAATGATCATCATACTGTCAAAAAAAGGTAAAAGAGTGCTTATTAAAAGTTTTTATTTTGTATTCTTATATGTCGTTGAAAATGATGAATGATGACGGCTTTTGGTACTTTTTCATCCCACACAGCTGTCGTGTTTTAAGTCATGTATGAGACAACAGGTTAATCAGAACAGCTGATGCTGCTGTAGTTTGGATATAATTCAATTTTAAGAGGTGCATGTTGAAATGAATAAGATCATTTTTAAAATAACAAATTCACAAATTCGGAACTGTCATTGTCAATGCAGAAACAAAAAGAAAAAGGCAAATTTCATAATTAATGTCATGATAATGACTGGAATAAGTTACATTTAGAATTATAATCACTATAATCAAATTAAGTAATAGATCAAATAAACTGATGATGGAAAATCTCATGTTCAGTTGATGTTTCAAATTCAAGTACTTCTTATTTTTATAGTAACATATTTCTATGAAAAGAGTCATAGTATGTCATGTGACATCAGTTCTCTCTCAAAATACTGATTTTTTTTTATTTGGTCTTCAAAACTTTTAAATTTACTTTTACTGCCACACAACTGTCTTAACTGGATGTTCAATGCTTTAAGAAATAAATCTTCTCCAAAAGATTTTTGGACACTTACTTCCAATTTCAGTTTCCTGTTTCACTTCTTGTCGGCCAACTTTTATGCCGTTGTAGGTGGCAAAGACTTCACAGGTGTAATGTTGGTATGGATTCAGTCCAGCAACACGACATTTTCCTCCTGTTGGATGTGTAACACCTGGGAAGAATATTGTATCTTTAGAGTTGATTTCTTACGTTTGTTCAGCATGTCATTCACTGTACTTCAAGTTTGTTTGGGTGTGTGTGTTGGCACCCAGCAGTAGAGGGCAGAGTCAGTTATTGATGTAGATGGTGGCTACACAGATATTGGGGGGGGGGGGGAGGAAGAAATAGTTTTTTTTGTTTTGTGGGTGAACGAGAAGAAGACGGGTTGCGGGCGCGAAAAAGAGGTGTGCCTGATGCTGTGCCCAAGATGTACATGGTTTTTGCCTGTCCTGCCAAAAATAATAAAACCGTGAACTTTCTCCACACCATATCATCGCAGTCTGAGTGGTGTAACATTTGGGGGCTCGTCCGGAATACTAGTGGATATTATTTTTTGGCAGCGGACTTCTTTTTCAACTCCAGAACTGGTAACTCGGACACGTGTGAGAGCAACAACTCAGGAGAGTGACTTAATGTTAGCCACAGCTAACAACTGAAGTCAAACAGCACTGTGCTGACGAAAAAAAAAAAAAAAAACGCTATAAACAAGATGTCGGAGCACCGAGAAGAGTTTTTGTTGGAAATAGAGGCTAAACTGTTTGGATTGACTGTGAAAGAACTACACCGGATTTGTGAGTACTGTAAAATTGCGGGAAAAGACTCTGAGGACATTAAAAATAAAACCCGCCGTGCACTGGTTAAGCACATTGTAAAGTTTTGTGAATGTGAAGAGAGTTTCTGGAGAGGGAAGACGAAGGCATGTCTGCGCTTTTGGACCTAAACGACGCGCTCGGCACTCTGCGGGAGGACCCAGCTGCCACGGACAACGTGGGAGCGGCGCCGCTCTGCTCTCCACCTGTGGCGGATGATGCGGAGGAGGAGACCGGCCACCCGGAGCAGCCCGCGTCGGGACGACAGGCCGGAGACAGCACACAGCTTCTACCGACGGGACGAGGGGACTCGAAGCAGAGGCAGAGACTCCATCAGCAACAGCTGCTGGGCTCCCAGCGGATTCAGAAAGGACTTCAAAATAAACGGACATGTTGGTGAGTCGATGTCAAAAGACACTGAGCTTCAGCAGCCTTGAGCACCAGATTGAAAGTGGCATAAGGAAGGGATATCCAGAAGAGGAACTTATGGAGGCTGTGATACGTGCTGTGAATCCTGGCTTGAAGCTGAGGAGCTACTTAGAGGGTAAAACAGATCTCACCCTAGTTATTCTCAGACAAATATTAAGGGCTCACTATGCAGAACAGGATGCAACTGGTACTGTACCAACAACTGACAAAAGCTGTACAGGAAACTAATAAAACTGCACTTGATTTTCTGATCCGAGTACTTGATCTGCATCAAAAGGTCCTGTTCACATCTGAGCGTGCCCAGTCTGGCCTGAAATATAACAAAGACCTTGTTCATAGCCAATGTTGTCAGTCCATCATGACAGGCTTGTCGAATGATAACATAAGGGCAGAGATGAGAATGTATCTGCAGGATGAGCACATTAACGATGAGCTGCTTCTGCAAAGAATGCAGATCGCCCAGTACAATGAAAAATGAGAGGGTTCAAAAGATTAAAACCTCAAAGAAAATCACGTACCGGGCAAGTCTTAGCACAGTAGAGGGAAGTGGTGATGAAAATGACCCTTTGACAACCACAGTTGCAGCCAAACCTAACAAACCGATTAAAGAGAACCCGTTATTTGCTAAGTTGGAGGAGAGCAACACAGCAATTAGAGAGCTCACAGGGACAGGTAGCATCTCTTGTGCAAACTGTCCAGCGTGGGAGAAAAACTGTTGATGATGAGAAGGCCAAAACACAGACTACCGCTTTTAAGAGACCAAAGAGACAATGTGTAGCATGTCAGCAGGATAAAAAGGACTGCAACCACTGTTTCAAGTGCGGTAGTGACACACATTGGGCAAAAGGGTTGCAGAGTAGGGGGAAGTTGGAAACCGTCGGGAAACTAGGAAAGGTTGTGATTGAGGGACGCACCATGACCTCGAAAGTAAAGTCCCAAGATGACCCAAAACTGAACCCCCAAACGGAGTCTGTAAACCTGTGCACAGTGAAGGGGGAAAGGAAAAGATTTTTTACTCATCACCCCTTAGCACCTGCAAAGCCAAATGTTAAATCTCAAGGAGATCAATCCTATCATTTACACAGCCCTGGTACGAAACGCAAGCAGGTTGCACAGTTAGGTAGGCAAAAAGTGTCTAGTCTGGTGCAAAATGAACAGTGTCAAGATGCAAGCCCTGTGGGACACAGGAGCACAAGTGTCCATTGTGAGTGAAACATGGAAGTCCCAAAACCTACCTGATGCAAGAATCCATCCCATCAGCGAACTGCTAAGTGATGATGAACTACTGAACTTAAGAGCTGCAAATGGTTCAGAAATTCCTTTTCAGGGCTGGGTACCAGTTAGTTTCAGTCTGTGCGATCCAAAAGAGAAAAAAACCAGGTCCGATGAGATACTAGTTCCAGTGCTGGTGAGTAGTGATGTAGTACAGAGGCCTATAATAGGGTTTAATGTCATTGAGGAGATGTTGATAAACAGAGAGGATCAAGTTCAGTTGAGTGAGAGTGTTGCATTACTGAGGAATTCATTAAGACTAGGATCAGAAAAGGCAGAAACACTGCTAAACCTTATCCAGGGGGCTACACATGAGTGGTGTTACGTACTCTGTCAAAACAGGAAACATGTCTATGGTAGTACCAGGGGGGCAAAGCAAATGTATCACCTGCCCTGTCAAAATAGATCCTGAAGTGGAAACCGAAATGCTTTTTGAACCTGAAGAGGACCTGTCATTGGATGAAGGACTTAAAATTAATTGTCAGTTGGTAGGTGTGTCTTCCTCCACACGTAAAGTAAGCATTTATGTGAGGAATACAACGCAACATGACATCACAGTGCCAAGAAGAACTGTGTTAGGGGGCATACAAAGAATAACAGACTGTTATCCGGTGTACCCAGAGGAACACCAGGTTAATTCTGTAGTTGCTGAGAATCCCCAGACTCCACCATGCTCCCCTACAGAATCGTCTCAGTGTGATCCCCAAGAAAAACTGTTTGATCCACCTGTCAGTGTGGACCACTTAACCAGTGAACAACAGGCGGTGGTGAAACAAATGGTCAGGGAAGAATTAGGTGCATTTGCTAGACACAAGGATGATGTTGGCTTCATTAAAAATTTAAAGATGGACATTAGGCTAACTGATAATGTTCCAGTAGCCAAAACATACAATGCCATACCTCGCCCATTGTATGATGAGGTCAAGCATCACATCCAGGACTTGTTAAACAAAGGCTTCATCCGCAAATCCACTTCCCCATATGCAGCTGCAGTGGTTTGTGTGAGAAAGAGAGATGGAAGCCTAAGACTTTGTGTTGATTATAGGGGGCTTAACAAGAAGACAATCCCAGATAGGCACCCCATACCACGCATACAGGAGATACTTGATGGTCTTGGTGGGAATGCTTGGTTCAGTGTACTGGACCAAGGCAAAGCAAAAAGGCAGTTCAAATTCACAGCCTTCACCACCCCATGGGGGCTGTATGAATGGAACAGGATTCCATTTGGCCTCACAAATGCACCGTTCTACTTTCCAGCGTAGTATGGAGGAGAGCCTGGAAGGTCTCAGGGACAATGTATGCATCCCATATTTGGACGATGTCTTAGTCTACAGTAAAACATTTGCACAGCATGTGGAGGATGTGAGGTCTGTCCTCAAAAGACAGAAAGCTTGGGGAATTAAACTGAGGCCAGATAAATGTAACCTGTTCAAAAATGAAGTACGTTATGTTGGCAAAGTGATCTCAGCTGAAGGCTATAGGATGGACAATAAAGAAATAACAGCTGTGCAAGCACTAAAGACAAAACCTCCCTACAAATGTCAAAGAGTTACGCAAACTTCTGGGTTTCCTGGGGTACTATAGAGGGTATGTGCAGGATTTTTCTTGTCATGCAAAATGCTTGTATGACCTGCTTTCAACAGATGTACCCCCAGATCCTAAGCTAAATCCTACCTCCTGTTCAAAAAGGGCAGGACAGCTCCCCCCACACCAGAAAATAGTGTGGAATAACACTCACCAGGAAGCTCTGAACTATTTAGTTGATGTCCTAACTAATCCACCTGTTATGGCTTATCCAAAGTTTGAAGATCCCTTCATTCTTCATATCAATGCTTCAGAACAGGGACTAGGAGCAGTTTTATATCAGAGACAGGAAGGCAGACTCAGAGTTATTGGGTATGGCTCACGAACACTGACACCAGCAGAAAAAAATTACCGTTTACATTCAGGGAAGCTTGAGTTTTTAGCACTCAAATGGGCTGTTACAGAGAGGTTTAGAGACTATTTGTTTTACGCCCCCTTCTGTAACAATATACAGTGACAACAACCCTGTTACGTATGTTTTGAGCACAGCTAAACTGAAATGCGACCGGACATCGCTGGGTGTCTGAGCTTGCTGACTTCAACATAACGCTAAAGTACTGCCCTGGTAAAACAAATGTAGATGCAGATTTTCTGTCACGGTCACCTGTGAGTATGGACTCTTATATGAGCGAGTGCACAGAGCAGTGCTCATCTGAGGTTTTAAGTGTAATATTCAGCACAGTTCGATGCACAGAGACAACATAAAGTGGACTGGGTATCAGCCATAGCCTGCAGTCCTCTGGTTCAGGAGTTGGCTGCAGATAGGCAGCCGGATATAAAAGTAGGACAGCAAGAGTTACTACAGGCACAGTTGCAAGATCCTGTCATATCCCGTGTACACCAGTTAAAAAGATCTGGGGAAAAACCTGACAGGAGGGCTATGAATCAGGAAATGGCAAAAACTAAGCAACTGTTACATGAATGGAAAAGATTGTATGTTTCCCAAGAAGGTCTGTTGAAGCGCAGAACAGCAACCTGTACCCAAATTGTGCTTCCAGAAAAGTACAAAGGGCTGGTGTACAAACACCTTCATTGTGAGATGGGACATTTGGGGGTTGAGCGTGTCGTATACATCTCGCTAGACAGAGGTTTTACTGGCCAGGGATGCAAAAAGACATTGGAGTTTTTATAACCCAAGTTTGTAAATGCAACATTCAAAAAAAGCCTGCTGTGCATGGCCCCCATGTGTCATATACCTGCAACAGCACCATTTGAAATGGTCTCTATAGACTTCACCTTGAAAGAAGCAGGGGAGGGTATGAGTATATTTTGGTGATAATTGACAATTTCACCAAATTTACCCAAGCCTACCCAACACGTAACAAATCAGGCAAAACGGCAGCAGAAAAAATCTTTAATGATTTTTCTCTCAAATTTGGCCTCCCAGCTAAAATACATCACGATCAAGGCAAAGAATTTGAGAACCAGTTATTCAGACAGCTGCAAAAATACACTGGCATGACCAACTCAAAAACAACTCCCTATCATCCACAAGGGAATCCAGCTGAGAGATTTAATCGCACCTTGTTATCGATGCTGCGAACCTTGGATGAGGAGAAAAAGGGAAACTGGAGTGACTATGTGACTAAAGTTGTACACGCTTACAACTGCACGACCAGTGAGGCAACAGGATATTCTCCTTTCTACTTGCTTTTTGGTAGAAATCCCTGTTTGCCGATTGACTTGATCTTTGGAATAAATGAGGAGGAAGGATGTCATTCACACCATGAATATGCTCAGAAATGGCAGCAGCAAATGAAAGAAGCATATGACATCGCATCTAGAACTATCACAAGGACTACAGCAAAAGGAAAAATATATTATGACCAAAAGAGACAGAGTTCACTGCTTTCCCCGGGTGACAGGGTCCTTGTAAGGAATATGTCAGAGCATGAGGGGACCAGGAAAATTACGCTCATATTGGGAGGATCATGTACACATTGTGGTTTCTCGAAAAGGGGAAGATAGCCCTGTCTATGAGGTAAAACCTGAACAGGGATCAGGGAGAGGCAGAATCCTTCACCGAAACATGTTAATGCCATGTAATGCTTTGCCTTTTCAGGAACCAGCTCAAAGCACTGTGAAAGGACAAAATTCTCACAGACAACAAAGGAAGAGACACAATAAAACAAATGAAACACCAGTAGAGTCAGAGAGCTCCGATGAGGAGGAATGTTCCTGGGCTCATAGACTGAGGCATCATCGCTGCCAGCCTGGAGAGCAAAATGTTGCACTTCCCACTACATCCTGAAGTAGAACCTCAACCGGAACTTAATGCTGAAGCAGAGGAGAGGAGTTCACAAGGGAGACTCCAGTGCAAGCGTTTGTGGACAATAACTTTACCAGAAATGTCACATTAGGTCATGACACTCAGGAGGTCACAGAAACTATTCAGTCTGCAGGGACACCCAGTACACAAGAGACAGACTCTTCTGATATACAGCCACGCAGGTCACAGAGAGAGAGACAACCCAAAGAGACACTGACATACGATTCATTAGGCCAACCTACTCATCGTGTGGTGGGACTTTACACTAACCTACTGTATGTTAATACAGTAGCAGGAGAATATGGACAATACTGTCTGTCCTGGCCACCCCCACAGATGCTTGGAACACACCTGGTTTATCCTATTCTTGTTCCTCCAGGATGCTACTGAGAAGTGGCACAGGAACACTATGGACTGTGATAGATTGTTCTACAGAGAACAGACACAGGGATGGACACAGTAACATGGACTGTTGGTAAGCTGAGTGGTTACTGCCCCTTATGGGATGTCATGGGACAATAAAGACTGAATGAAACAAAGTGTGAAAAAAAAAAGAGAGAAGAATTTGTCTGAATGTAATATGGAGTTACCTACTGTGCTTTAAATGCTACTCTGACTTGTTTGTGTAACTGGAAAGGAGTTTGAGTCACAATATAGATAATTGTGGTTAAATTGTGATTGTGAAATAATAGTGAAACAAAATGGGTTCTGCATATGTATAAACCTGGGAGTCAGAAAGCCTCCATGAGTATATAGTGAGACGACAGGAATGGCGTTGTCTTGGAGCCTGAATGCAATACTGTACTATTGTTACGAATACTAAGAGGACTATTCTTAAGTCTAAACACTGTAGTGACATTTCAGAAGCAGAGTGTGATGATATCATGATAGTAATGTGTTTTTATGGTAAAACCTGTAGGACTGCCTTGAAAGCTATTTACACCTATCTAATTTTTAGAAGGTTATTGTCATTATGTGATATGTTAAAACTTGGGCATTGTCTTTAATGTTGCTGTTAAAAATGCATTGTTGGTACTATATTCTATCGTCAGAACTGCACAATACATGCTAATGTTGAGGGACAACATTTTTTTTGCAGGGGAGGGTTGTAACACCTGGGAAGAATATTGTATCTTTAGAGTTGATTTCTTGCGTTTGTTCAGCATGTCATTCACTGTACTTCAAGTTTGTTTGGGTGTGTGTGTTGGCACCCAGCAGTAGAGGGCAGAGTCAGTTATTGATGTAGATGGTGGCTAACCCAGATATTGAGGGAGGGGGGTAAGAAATAGTTTTTTTTGTTTTGTGGGTGAACGAGAAGAAGACGGATTGAAAGGAAAAAAAAAAAAAATGCAGTTAAAAAAACAATGTAAAAAAGAATTGTGTAAAACGGGCGCGAAAAAGAGGTGTGCTTGATGACAACAACAAAGACAAAAAAAACTGATGCTGTTTCAAAAAAAGCTGCCAAGATGTGCCTGATGCTGTGCCCAAGATGTACATGTTTTTGCCTGTCCTGCCAAAACTAAGAAAACCGTTAACTTTCTCCACACCATATCATCACAGTCTGAGTGGTGTAACAGATGTTTGTTCCCTGTAACTGTAACATAGTCTCATTAACGGTTTTGTTGTGTTTGACTGACTAACGAGACAACAAAGACAAAAAAACTGAAATATACAACAGCAGATTGTTTTCTTGGTCAAGTTACCCACTAAGTAACCAAAAAACAGATAGATAACAATCAATCAATCAATCAATCAGTTTCAGTTAATATCATTTATATATTGATGTTGATGTTACAATCAACAAACAGCTAATCATTCACTGTGCAGTGGATTGTAACTGTAAACAGTTTTTTTCTGACCTGAAGTTTGCTTTCAATGGAAACAAGAATAATACACTCTGACAGGTTCAATGTTATTTCTGTATCATATTTCATGATAAGTTTGTGAATGTTTCTCACCAAAGTGAGACCATATATATATCTCAGGTTATTTACATTGACTATCACTCAGCCTCCTAAAGTGTTAGCATGGAGCACTGTAGGTTCACAGAGGATACAAATGTCTGCAATATATTTCACTATTTAGCTAAACTAACCAGCTAACAGATCACCAATAATCAGAGTTTATCTAAATAGTTTTACTTACCCTTTCCTGTTTGTTTGGTACCAGATGAACAACTGCAATCAATAAAACAAATTCTGAAGATGAGGAAGGACATCTTGACAGTTTTCACTGGTCGTGGTCCAACTCAGATCAATGGTGGTGTTGTTTACACTCTGCTGCTCTGTGATGGTTATTCTAAGATCTGTGAGAAGACATTAAACATCTGTAACACTGAAGAGGTGAGGATATGAGCTTATTGTTGTAATCTGTGCAGGTGAAGTCAACATACCACAGTCAATCTGGAATTCAACAACTTTTGTGTTTTTTATGGGGACATTGTTGTCCTTGATCTGACCAGTACAGCTGTAGTCTGTGAAGGGCTCCAGCTCAGACAGGCTCTTGTGCTTGTTGTATTTATTTTGTTCTGAGGAGACACAAGAACGACAGTATTTCTTCAACAACTGGTGTTTGTGCTTTAGTAGAAAGAGCATCTATCTCGTTGGGTTTATATTTGATTCAAATGCGGAGTCATTCAGAGAAATACATAAATCTGTTTTAGTGCACAAAGCAAAACTTTGACTTCCTCTTCCACTAAAAGACCATTGGACTCATTTCCATCATCTTCTCTGTTAGTCTGTCTGCAGTGTGCACATCTAACAAATTACTGAACAAGATCTCTACCTATTTCCATTCATAATGATGATTGACAGACAAAGTCTCTTTACTTTTTGTCTTTTCACTTACCCAGACAGGTGTAGTCAATGGTGAGATTTACAGTTTGGAGGTAATGTTGTGATTATGTTTGCAGTTTGTTGGTAATGTTGTGTTTATGTTTGCAGGAAGTCCAGTGGGAGCAGTCACTTGAATTTCACTTGGATTTAAGAAATCTGTGGAAAAACAATAAAACAGCACAGACATTAAACATGATGAAATAAGGTCAAAACAACACACAATCCAAAACAGAGGATGACTCCATTTATTGTACATACCAACTCTGATGCTTGTGGTGAAGCTGAAGGAGTTCACACAGTTTCCTGAAGTGAAGGTTGTTGTCAATTCTGAGCAAATGTCATTAAAACCAGGTTTGATGCAGAAAGCTTTCTTGTCACTTCTGCATGGCTCAGCTGGAATCTTGTTTGATGCTGACAGTGAAGAGCTGATGTCCCATTCACTCCGGTAACAAACATATCCAGGTGTGCAGTTGGATATCTTGTAACGTCAGTCTTTATCCTGAAATATACAAGTGATGCACAAATGTCTCTCTGTTTCTTTTGTATGTTAAAGAAATAAGATGCAATTCAATAGTGTGAATTATTATTTTTACTCACTCATTCCTGTTGTTGTAGTTTTATTTTCAGTGTGGGTACAGTGGGTTTCTTTGCCAGTACTATCAATAAATGCCACATTATGCTCATATTCAGTGCAGGGCTTCAGGTGTAGGATTTCATGTGATGAGTCTGGATATTGAACACTGGATGTCTTTGCAGTCTCAGGTCGGCCCACTTCATTAATGTTTATGTTGTAGTTACCGATGTTGACACTTGTAATGTCAATCTTGAAGCCAAACTTGATTGGTGTGACAGTGTAAGAACCTGCTTCACAAAATAAAGAGAAAAAATAAATAATAAAAATAAAATCTCTTTGTTAATATAAACCATCTGATGACACTGTTTGATCTCAAACAGTTTGTCCATGTGGATGTTGAACATGTTACTGATCTGAAATTAAATGAAATGAAATCAAAACATTCTGCACATTCACTGTATGAATCTTCTTTAATTGTATTTGAAGGCAACAAAAGATGGCGCCGAGGATGGCTGCCGTGTATCGAGCTCTCCCCTCAACTTTGCTGTTTTTGTTTAAAGTAAGAGAAGCACACTGAGTAGAAATACTGGAAACCAATATAATATATACGTGTTTGTTAAGATGAACCCCGTGTAAACATTAAAACTGATGGCATGCATTATTTCCTGAATAGTAATACTGGTACTCACACTGTGAAGGGGCTTGTGTGGTGGCTGGAGAACACATTCAAATAAGATTAGAAAAGAAAACAAAATGTTAATATATGATTAGAAATCTTGAAATACACCAAAACAACTTGCAAGTCAAGCAAGTCTCAGTATTTTACAAACCTTTTCCTTTGCAATAACTGTTATCTACCTGAAACACACAAATGTCTTCCTGAAAGAAATTACAGTGGAAATCAGTATGCCTAAATTTGAATCAACAGAACTATCTACACCAACCACATAACAGCTGATTGACTTCACTTGTGCTTTATACATGTGACCACAACACAAAGTGTATTCATACACTTCAGTTCTGTTTTATTCAACAGCGTCTATGTGTTAGTACATTTGTTTTGTGTTGGGCTGCAAGTGCTGCGCCCCATCCAGGCTGCTGTTGCTATGTGGCTAGTATAGATGAGATGTCACACCAAAAAGACACCGTGTATACGTTGTCTCACTCCCACAGTATGAAGCTGTGGTTCATTTGCTATACAGGAAATGCTAACTGAGGTCAGTGCTGAAACTGTGTCATCGTGACTTATAGACTATGTTTTATCAGAAACATCGCTAAAGAGCCCACAATGTTTGCAAGCTGCACAACACATGAACTTTGAATGAACAACTGATTCAGTCCATATGGGCACAATGAAAAATCATTTGAGAACCAGCAGTATGCTGAAAGATGTAATATAGCTGAATCTCAGGTCGGTCTTCTTCATTAATTACCCGCTGCTGTTCAAAAATCCTCTCACATCTGCTGGGTTAGGACTGCTGGGTGTTCCAGGGTTTAGGTCAAGGTTTAACGGTGATAAGTATTTGTTTTACTGGCACCTCACCTTTGGGACAGTCTTCCAGTTAGTTTTTGATCTGCTGACAATTTATCTCTCATTTTAACAGGCTTGCTTTTTGACCAAACATCTAGTTTTATTTGTTTACATAGTACAAGTCTATTGTGAGAACACATTTTTTAAAATTAGTTTTAATTTAGTTCCTTTTGCTATCATACACTCAAAAATATGATGCTTTTATTATTAAATATTATGTAATATTCTGCAGACTCACTGTATGAGTCTATTTTAATTGCAAAGTAAGTGATATACTGAATAGCAATATAATTAGTACAGTAAAATGTTTGTTGATGAGATGAGAAGATGAGCACCCACCCAAATGCAGGTAGAATTTGGCTCTTTGACTTCTACACACATAATATTAAACATGTAGTGCTGCTGGAGCGCAGAGGAACAATGCTCTGCTGTGTTGATTGATCCATAATAGCAACTCATACACTGAGTAACATGTAAGAACACATTCCAGCTTAAAAGTTGAACAGCTGCCATTATAGTTTTATCAGACACAATGAATTCAGTTCATTTTTATAATTGATGGATTAATGTAAACTTTCCACCATGGGAACAATGACAGATAGTGAGAGATAACCATCGAAACATCCCAGAACTTCATCATGCACATGTGCCAGTGCATCAAATAAATGTCAAGCCCTGAAAATGAGTATTGCATCTTTTGTTTCTTGAACAAAAATTCTGATAATCAGGTGGAGCGGTTTGTGATGTGTTAATACGATTATCCACTGAAATGCTCGTACGATAGAAGGATTTTATTTGTCTAGTTTTTTTCATTCTATCCTTTGGTTGAGTAAACTGATTATTTTTTAATACACTATTTTGTCTTTATACTTTTGTCTTTATATATAATATTTCTGATTGTTTTATATTGTTAATGGAAAGCACTTTGTGCTCCCAACTTGAAAGGTACTATACAAATAAAATGTACTAATATCATTATTATCATTATGATTATCATTATTGTTATCATTATTCTTAATGTTTATGATGTATTTGCCAGCAATATAGCCTTTTATGTTGATTTGAAAATCAAAATTGATTGCTGTAACATTGTAAGAACCTACAAAAAAAGTCAGATTAGCCTCTTGAGGAAACAAAGGTTGTGAAGGTTTGTTCATGTACATGTTGAATGTGCTGCTGTTTGTTCTGAAGCAGGATGAAATCTACACAGTCTACAAAGCCAAGACTAAGTAAATACACATCTGCATTTGTATGTAATATAATGTACTTAATATAATAAATCACAAACAGAACAATGAAAGTTATACTCACACTGTGACGGAGGGGCAGCTGTAATATGCAAATACATTTTTTCAGGTTAGAAAGCAATACAAAAGCAATATATGTTTATCAATATCTAAAGCACCTTGGAAATCGCTCTAACCCTTATCTTCATTATTATAAATACATAATAAATTACTACTTTTATTCCAGTCCATGTTAGCATTAACTTTGATACTAACAGAAAAAGAGATTCTTATTTGTGTTTTAAATCAATTGTAGTCTTATTTATTTGGATTCACCTAATATCCTCTTTTCATTATAATGGAGAGGAGACCAATATTAGACATCTCATCTTTATTTTAAATATTCAACAGCATAAACTCTCAAGCGCATAAACAATGTTTCCACTTTTCTCATGTAAATAATCCCTTACTATGCAATCATAGGCTCCAAAAATCAAAATAATAAATTAATGTTTTTTTAAACATTAAATATTGTGTAAAATTAAAAAAACACTGATCTTTTAAGATTTAAGATCACTTCGAAAACGTGTTGAGGAATGAATAATTAAAAATATATTATGTTGTCTCTTTTTTATACTTAATTAATCTTTTTTTAATGTTTCTACAATCTCTTGTAGTCGACTAAAATAACAATATCACATTGACGCTGTGGTTCAATTTGCCACAATTTTCTCGTGTGAAATAAAATAACAATCTCCCTATGCACATCACGTAGGCTCCAAAAATCAAATTCTTTTAAACATTAAATATTGAAGATGGTGACTTACAGTTGGCCGAATTGATGATTCCAGCACAAAGCAGCAGGATCTTGAGACCACAGAGACATGCCATATCCAGGAGTTCAGGTGTAAACACTTATTTGTTTCTCACTTCAGTGCTCAGAAAGTTAAATATGTTTCTACACAGTTTCTTACGTCTTAAACCTCACCCCTGGTTATCTGACAGGAAGCTTCATTTCTGCTATGTCAAAGCCAACAGGAAATCCTCCATTATCTAAACCTCACATCTGTCTTCTTATGGTTTTTTATTTACCTGTTCACTCTGTTAAATTGACCTTATTCAGTCTGTTAATACAGTATGTAGATGCTCTTGCATTTGGATTCTGTTTTTTGTGGTGGGCTTTTAGTACATGAGGCTTGTAAAGAAGAGAGTAACAGTAACACACATTTGCCTTCATGTCAGACTTTTGGTGTGAAGCCAGTTTGCTGGGAGATTAGACATGATAAGTTGTAAATGTACATACATGTTGACTAAATATCATCAGGACTACCAAGAGCAAACACCAAACCTTATGCCTCCTCTCCATTCTTTACATCCTGCTGTTGGTTCTTCTCTGGTCCCATTTATGTTTATGTGATATTTTAGCAGTGAAAGACAGCACCTACCTCAGCAAATACCTCAAACATATAACATTATCACATAATAAATCCTGATTTTAGGTTGATGAGGATCACCTGAATGCACCATTAAACAACTGTCAGACAACAAGATGGAGGATGTTAGCTGTACTCTCCATTCATGAAAAATAAGGTTGCTATGTTTGGAGCAGCCACTGAATTTGGACAAATCTAATCAGACAAAAAGTGAGAAATGTGAACCTCAGAGGATCCAAACTCTGACTTCAACACAGCAGCAGTTGTCATGTTGTCGAACGCCATCCACAGGCAAGGCAGTAACGTAAGCTGCAGCTTGACACTTGGGCCACCTTGAGGATGTGAAAGTTACAGCTGCTTCGCTGCTCTTATGTGGGTGTGTTTAGTTTTGTGATTTTATTATTGAGCCTGCAAAGTGTAAAAGTTTAATTAATTGGAACACATGTGTCTCTGTTCAGAGTCAACATTGTGTTGAGTAATAAAACAGTATGTCCACTGTTTACTGGGAGAATAGTTGGGACTGTGGACAAAACTTCATCAGCATCAACTTCTTCAGACAGTTAAAACAAAGGTCATTTGTGTGTAGTGAATGTATTTAGTATCACCTTCACGTTACTGTGACAAAAGGTGACTGATCCCAAACAACAACAACAACAAAGTTAACATTAAGTGCCATTTGACCCATTAAATTCCCTTTTCTACAAGCTACCAGTCCCAGAAGTAGCTTCACATTTACAAAATGATTCTTTATGGCACCACAAATGTTCTAAACTACAAGAAATCAGGCAAATGATCAACAACACCTTCAAGTGTGGCTGGGATATCTCCAATTTAACTCTACTTTATTTTACCAGGCTCTCATGCATATTAAAAATATCAATAAGAAAATGAGTTTCTGACATGTTATAATATGATCAACAGACAGGCTGAAAGTGTAAAAGGAAAACAAACTGAAGGAAAAATACCAAAGCATGTAATTAGTTAAACCAAATGTATTATTGAAGCTCGTAGCTAATGAAAAAAAAGGTTTTAAAATCAAATCTAAAACAGCAGAAGACCTACTACATACTGGAACAACTTAAAAACTAAGCACAAAGATTAAATGATGATCTGGTAGGCAGCTCCATCAGGCCTTTCTTTATCAGGCAAGCTTCTTTATGATGCTGTCCGGGGGGGTCGTACATTAACATAAACTGCAACAAATAAACAGGAAATACTGCAACATAATGTTTACCCCTTATACCACAGAACTAATGAAAAACATCCTGTTCAAAAGTGTTACAACTAAGAGTTATTATCCTTTGTTTTAGAGAAATACTGTAATACAGTGTTCCTACTTGATAATATGTAATCTAATAACCTGACTGTTAAAATGTCATTGGTAATGTTTCTTCCTGAATGAACCTGAATGTGAATCCTTAGTCAAAGTAGTAAAAACAAGAAAGTTTACTCACTTGCTGTCGAATTAAGCATGTCATCTTCATTCACACGACTGTGGAAAAAGTAGTTAAGTTTTATTGTAGTAGTTTTATAAAGTCTAATGCAAATAGGATGTCATATAAGAAAGTATGCACTGTGCTATGAAAAGTCAAAAGACAAAAGGGTAAACTATATGAAATGATTGTTACTTTCTGCACTTGACAAAGACCACCACAGCCAGAATGATGAGGATGATGATGATGAAAAGACCAGAAACCCAATGAGAGCTTTATCATTGTCTGTAAAATGAAAATAAAATCAAACGGTCATTGAAAGACACAGTGTCCACAAATGAATGTATGTGCTGTACATCACAGCAAAATGTGTCAAATGATTTAACAATGTGAGACAATTTGTGGCATTAATCAAAAGTGCACATACAGAGAGTGGAAACAAATTCTGTCACAGGCTCGCTGTTAATGTTTACCGTTGTAAACAGTCACCTGGAAAGATGGAAAAAACAAATTTTATCAGGAATTGTAACATTTGAAAGAAATGAAAGAAAGAAAGAAAGAAAAATGAGGAATAAAGCTGAAATAAATTTGTCAAGCCAAAAGTTAGAATATTGCAAACCGTCAGTTTGTATTTTGTTGCTGAGTTGCTCAAGTCTCTGAATTCAAACTTGCATTTCTTCTCTCTCTTCTCAGAGCTGCTGTCATCATTGAGCTGTGCTATGTATACACCAGTAGGTCCATTCCAGTTTCTTACAGCATTGCAGGTTACTTTAATCACATTATTCTCTGGAGCAGTCACTTTCAGTCCAGTAATTCTTTCTGGTACTGTAAAAGAGTTATGAAAAACAACATATTTCCCATTAGTTAAAACAGCATCCTAACCCACAGTTAAAGTGACATTTTAGCTTTCTATAAGAGCTGCTTCAACACTGAAGCTTTATCATTTTTAAAATAATGTTACGTTCTTTAAACCAGGCAGGAGAACCCACATGCAGGACACGACTCACGACAAGATTGGTTTTGAGGTTTTAATAAAGTGATCTTACAAAAAAAAACTCTAGACATGACACGAAGGAAAAACCACTTAACACATCACTTGACGATCTGGCAACGAGACAGGGGGGGAGACAGACTATATATACACATGAGGAAAAGGGCAACAGGTGGAAACAATCAGGGAGGGGCAGACAATCACACCAGGCGGGAAACACACAATGGCAGGAAGTTTAAGGGGACCTGAAACATGAGGGAGAGTTGATTTCAAAATAAAACATGACTGACGCCAGAACAAGGAAACAGAAACATGACATACAAAACTTAAACAAAACCAGAAAACAAACAGGACAGTGAACGAAACATGACAAATGACAAATTCACAAAATAGGAACTGTCATTGTCAATGCAGAAACAATAAGAAAAAGGCAAATTTCATAATTAATGTCATGATAATGATTGGAATAAGTTACATTTAGAATTATAATCACTATAATCAAATTGAAGTAATAGATCAAATAAACTGACGATGGAAAATCTCATGTTCACTTGATGTTTCAAATTCAAGTACTTCTTATTTTTATAGTAACATATTTCTATGAAAAGAGTCATAGTATGTCATGTGACATCAGTTCTCTCTCAAAATACTGATTTTTTTACTTCAGTCTTCAACACAGACATTTACTTTTACTGCCACACAACTGTCTTAACTGGATGTTCAGTACTTTAAGAAATAAATCTTCTCCAAAAGATTTTTGGACACTTACTTCCAATTTCAGTTTTCTGTTCAACTTGTTCTTGTCGGCCAACTTTTTTGCCTTTGTAGGTGGCAAAGACTTCACAGGTGTAATGTTGGTATGGATTCAGTTGAGCAACACGACATTTTCCTCCTGTTGGATGTTTGTTCCCTGTAACTGTAACATAGTCTCATTAACAGTTTTGTTTTGTGTTTGACTGACTAACGAGACAACAAAGACAAAAAAACTAATCAACAGCAGATTGTTTTCAATCAATCAATTCCAATCAATCAATCAATCAATCAATTCAGTTAATATCATTTATATATTGATGTTGAGGTTACAATTAACAAACATTAATCATTCACTGTGCAGTGGATTGTAACTGTAAACTGTTTTTTTCTGACCTGAAGTTTACTTTCAATGGAAACAAGAATAATACACTCTGACAGTTCAATGTTATTTCTGTATCGTATTTCATATTAATTTTTTGAATGTTTCTCACCAAAGTGAGACTATATATATTATCTCAGGTTATTTACATTGACTATCACTCAGCCTCCTAAAGTGTTAGCATGGAGCACTGTAGGTTCACAGAGGATACAAATGTCTGCAATATATTTCACTATTTAGCTAAACTGACCAGCTAACAGACCACCAATAATCAGAGTTTATCTAAATAGTTTTACTTACCCTTTCCTGTTTGTTTAGTGGTATCAGATGAACAACTGCAATAATAAAACAAATTCTGAAGATCATCATCCCGACAGTTTTTACTGGTCGTGGTCCAACTCAGATCAGTGGTGGTGTTGGTTGCACTCTGCTTCTCTCTCTTTATGGCTATTCTAGGATCTGTGAGAAGACATTAAACATCTGTAACACTGCTGAGGATATGGGCTTATTGTTGTAATCTTTACAGATGAAGTCAACATACCACAGTCAATCTGGAATTCAACAGCTTTTGTCTTGTTTATGGGGACATTGTTGTCCTTGATCTGACCAGTACAGCTGTAGTCTGTGAAGGTCTCCAGCTCAGACAGGCTCTTGGGCTTGTTGTATTTATTTTGTTGTTCTGAGGAGACACAAGAACGACAGCATTTCTTCAACAACTGGTGTTTGTGCTTTAATGGAAAGAGCAACAATCTCTTGGGTTTATATTTGATTCAAATGTGGAATCATTCAGAGAAATACATAAATCTGATTTAGTGCACAAAGCAAAAATTTGACTTCCTCTTCCACTAAAAGACCATTGGACTCATTTCCATCATCTTCTCTGTCAGTCTGTCTGCAGTGTGCACATCTAACAAATTACTGAACAAGATCTCTACCTATTTCCATTCATAATGATGATGACAGACAAAGTCTCTTTACGTCTTGTCTTTTCACTTACCCAGACAGGTGTAGTCAATGGTAAGGTCATTACAGTTTGGAGGTAATGTTGTGTTTATGTTTGCAGGAAGTCCAGTGGGAGCAGTCACTTGAATTTCACTTGGATTTAAGAAATCTGTGGAAAAACAATAAAACAGCACAGACATTAAACATGATGAAATAAGGTCAAAACAACATACAATCCAAAACAGAGGATGACTCCATTTATTGTACATACCAACTCTGATGCTTGTGGTGAAGCTGAAGGAGTTCACACAGTTTCCTGAAGTGAAGGTTGTTGTCAATTCTGAGCAAATGTCATTAAAACCAGGTTTGATGCAGAAAGCTTTCTTGTCACTTCTGCATGGCTCAGCTGGAATCTTGTTTGATGCTGATAGTGAAGAGCTGATGTCCCATTCACTCCGGTAACAAACATATCCAGGTGTGCAGTGGATATCTTCAACGTCATCTTTACCTGAAATATACAAGTGATGCACAAATGTCTCTCTGTTTCTTTTGTATGTTAAAGAAATAAGATGCAATTCAATAGTGTGAATTATTATTTTTACTCACTCATTCCTGTTGTTGTAGTTTTATTTTCAGTGTGGGTACAGTGGGTTTCTTTGGCAGTACTATCAATAAATGCCACATTATGCTCATATTCAGTGCAGGGCTTCAGGTGTAGGATTTCATGTGATGAGTCTGGATATTGAACGCTGGATGTCTTTGCAGTCTCTCAGGTCGGCCCACTTCAGTAATGTTTATGTTGTAGTTACCGATGTTGACGCTTGTAATGTCAATCTTGAAGCCAAACTTGATTGGTTGTGACAGTGTAAGAACCTGCTCACAAAATAAAGAGAATAATAAAATCTCTTTGTTAATTTAAACCATCTGATGACACTGTTTGATCAAACAGTTTGAAATCAAACATTCTGCACATTCACTGTATGAATTTCTTTAATTGTATTTGTTACAAAGTAAGAGAAGCATGTGAAATACTGAAACCAATATAATATATACGTTGAACATGTTAAAGATGGCTAATCTGAAAAAAATGATATCAACTGTGAAGGGGCTTGTGTGGTGGCTGGACACTTTGTTAAAAAGAAAACAAAATGTTAATATATGATTAGAAATCAAATACACCAAAACAACTATCCAGTCTCATATTTTACAAACCTTTTCCTTTGTGCAGCTGATACCTGAAACACACAAATGTCTTCCTGAAAGAAATTACAGTGAAATCAGTATGCCTAAATTTGAATCAACAGAACTATCTACACCAACCACATAACAGCTGATTGATTTCACTTGTGCTTTATACATGTGACCACAACACAAAGTGTATTCATACACTTCAGTTCTGTTTTATTCCAGCGTCTATGTGATAGTACATTTGTTTTGTGTTGGGCTGCAAGTGCTGCGCCCCATCCAGGCTGCTGTTGCTATGTGGCTAGTATAGATGAGATGTCACACCAAAAAGACACCGTGTATACGTTGTCTCACTCCCACAGTATGAAGCTGCGGTTCATTTGCTATACAGGAAATGCTAACTGAGGTCAGTGCTGAAACTGTGTCATCGCGACTTATAGACTATGTTTTATCAGGAAAACATCGCTAAAGAGCCCACAATGTTTGCAAGCTGCACAACACATGAACTTTGAATGAACAACTGATTCAGTCCATATGGGCACAATGAAAAATCATTTCAGAACCAGCAGTATGCTGAAAGATGTAATATAGCTGAATCTCAGGTCGGTCTTCTTCATTAATTACCCGCTGCTGTTCAAAAATCCTCTCACATCTGCTGGGTTAGGACTGCTGGGTGTTCCAGGGTCTAGGTCAAGGTTTAACGGTGATAAGTATTTGTTTTACTGGCACCTCACCTTTAGGACAGTCTTCCAGTTAGTTTTTGATCTGCTAAAAATTTATCTGTCATTTTAACAGGCTTGCTTTTTGACCAAACATCTAGTTTTATTTGTTTACATAGTACAGGTCTGTTGTGAGAACACATGTTTTAAATTTGGTTTTAATTTTGTTCCTTTTGCTATCATACACTCCAATTTATTATTAAATATTATGTAGTATTCTGCAGACTCACTGTATGAGTCTATTTTAATTGCAAAGTAAGTGATATGCTGAAAGGCAATATAATTAGTACAGTAAACTGTTTGTTGATGAGATGAGAAGATGAGCACCCACCCAAATGCAGGTAGAATTTGCTCTTTGATTCTACACACATAATATTAAACATGCACAGAGGAACAATGTGCTGTGTTGATTGATCAGTCATACACTGCATGTAAGAACAAATAAATGTCAAGCCCTGAAAATTTTTATAATTGAGTATTAAACTTTCCACCATGCATCTTTTGTTTCTTGAACAAAAATTCTGATAATCAGGTGGAGCGGTTTGTGATGTGTTAATACGATTATCCACTGAAATGCTCGTACGATAGAAGGATTTTATTTGTCTAGTTTTCATTTTATCCTTTGGTTGATTAAACTGATTATTTTTTAATACACTATTTTGTCTTTATATTTTTGTCTTTATATATAATATTTCTGATTGTTTTATATTGTTAATTGTGCTCCCAGCTTGAAAAGTACTATACAAATAAAATGTACTAATATCATTATTATCATCATTATTATCATTATTGTATCATTATACTTAATGTTTATGATGTATTTGCCAGCAATATAGCCTTGTTGTGTTGTTGATTTCTGTAACATTGTAAAAAAAAAAAAATTCAGATTAGCCTCTTGAGGAAACAAAGGTTGTGAAGGTTTGTTCATGTACATGTTGAATGTGCTGCTGTTTTTTCTGAAGCAGGATGAAATCTACACAGTCTACAAAGCCAAGACTGTGTAAATACACATCTGCATTTGTATGTAATATAATGTACTTAATATAACAAATCACAAACAGAACAATGAAAGTTATACTCACACTGTGACGGAGGGGCAGCTGTAAAATGCAATTACATTTTTTCAGGTTAGAAAACAATACAAAAGCAATATATGTTTATCAATATCTAAAGCACCTTGGAAATCGCTCTAAACCTTATCTTCATTATTATAAATACATAATAAATTATTACTTTTAATCCAGTCCAGGTTTTTATTCTGTGTGTTTTATCTGTATTTGATCTTATTAAATTCTTTTAATTGGAGTTCAGACAGGAAGATTTGAAGATATACTGAAGTTATATAATTATGTCATTTAATTAAATAAGTTAAAGATATTTGGTCTTTTATTTGGACTTCACAATCCTTGCACTATAGTAGGCTTAAAATAATAAATTAATGCTGTTGAGGAATGAATAATTAAAAATATATTATGTTGTACATGCAGCGCTTTTTTATACTTAATTAATCTTTTTTTAATGTTAGCATTAACTTTGATACTAACAGAAAAACAGATTCTTATTTGTGTTTTAAATCAATTGTAGTCTTATTTATTTGGATTCACTAATATCCTCTTTTCATTATAATGGAGAGGAGACCAATATTAGACATCTCATCTTTATTTTAAATATTCAACAGCATAAACTCTCAAGCACATAAACAATGTTTCCACTTTTCTCATGTAAATAATCCCTCACTATGCAATCATAGGCTCCAAAAATCACGTTTTTTTAAACACTAAATATTGTGTAAAATTAAAAAAACACTGATCTTTTAAGATTTAGGATCACTTCGAAAACGTCTCTTTGTTTCTACAATCTCTTGACTAAAATAACAATATCACATTGACGCTGAAGATGATGACTTACAGTTGGCCGAATTGATGATTCCAGCACAAAGCAGCAGGATTTTGAGACCACAGAGACCTGCCATATCCAGGAGTTCAGGTATAAACACTTATTTGTTTCTCACTTCAGTGCTCAGAAAGTTAAATATGTTTCTACACAGTTTGTTACGTCTTAAACCTCACCCCTGGTTATCTGACAGGAAGCTTCATTTCTGCTATGTCAAAGCCAACAGGAAATTCTCCATTATCTAAACCTCACATCTGTCTTCTTATGATTTTTTATTTACCTGTTCACTCTATTAAATTGACCTTATTCAGTCTGTTAATACAGTATGTAGATGCTCTTGCATTTGGATTCTGTTTTTTGTGGTGGACTTTAGTACATGAGGCTTGTAAAGAAGAGAGTAACAGTAACACACATTTGCCTCATGTCAGACTTTTGGTGTGAAGCCAGTTTGGTGGGAGATTAGACATGATAAGTTGTAAATGTACATACATGGTGTGACTAACAACATCATCAGGACTACCAAGAGCGAAACACCAAACCTTATGCCTCCTCTCCATTCTTTATATCCTGCTGTTGGTTTTTCTCTGGTCCCATTTACAGTGGGGCAAAAAAGTATATAGTCAGGCCACCAATTGTGCAAGTTCTCCCACTTAAAAGATGAGAGAGGTCTCCAATTTTCATCATAGGTATACCTCAACTATGAGAGAAAAAAAAAATCCAGAAAATCACATTGTCTGATTTTTAAAGAATTTATTTGCAAATAACAATAAACAATCGTTCATCTCAATACTTTGTTATATACCCTTTGTTGGCAATGACAGAGGTCAAACGTTTTCTGTAAGTCTTCACAAGGTTTTCACACACTGTTGCTGGTATTTTGGCCCATTCCTCCATGCAGATCTCCTCTAGAGCAGTGATGTTTTGGGGCTGTCGCTGGGCAACACAGACTTTCAACTCCCTCCAAAGATTTTCTATGGGGTTGAGATTTGGAGACTGGCTAGGCCACTCCAGGACCTTGAAATGCTTCTTACAAAGCCACTCCTTCGTTGCCCGGGCGGTGTGTTTGGGATCACTTGTCATGCTGAAAGACCCAGCCACGTTTCATCTTCAATGCCCTTGCTGATGGAAGGAGGTTTTCACTCAAAATCTCACATGATACATGGCCCCATTTGCCCCATTCATTCTTTCCTTTACACGGATCAGTCATCCTGGTCCCTTTGCAGAAAAACAGCCCCAAAGCATGATGTTTCCACCCCCATGCTTCACAGTAGGTATGGTGTTCTTTGGATGCAACTCAGCATTCTTTCTCCTCCAAACACGACAAGTTGTTGGTTTTTAGTTTTTACCAAAAAGTTCTATTTTGGTTTCATCTGACCATATGACATTCTCCCAATCCTCTTCTGGATCATCCAAATGCTCTCTAGCAAACTTCAGACAGGGCCTGGACATGTACTGGCTTAAGCAGGGGGACACGTCTGGCATGGCACTGCAGGATTTGAGTCCCTGGCAGGCGTAGTGTGTTACTGATGGTAGCCTTTGTTACTTTGGTCCCAGGTCACTGCAGGTCATTCACTAGGTCCCCCCGTGTGGTTCTGGGATTTTTGCTCACCGTTCTCGTGATCATTTTGGTACCCCACGGGGTGAGATCTTGCGTGGAGCCCCAGATCAAGGGAGATTATCTGTGGTCTTGTATGTCTTCCTAGCATTTTCTAATAACTTGCTCCCACAGTTGATTTCTTCACACCAAGCTGCTTACCTATTGCAGATTCAGTCTTCCCAGCCTGGTGCAGGTCTACAATTTTGTTTCTGGTGTCCTTTGACAGCTCTTTGGTCTTGGCCATAGTGGAGTTTAGGAGTCTGACTGTTTGAGGTTCGTGGACAGGTGTCTTTTATACTGATAACAAGTTCAAACAGGTGCCATTAATACAGGTAACGAGTGGAGGACAGAGGAGCCTCTTAAAGAAGAAGTTACAGGTCTGTGAGAGCCAGAAATCTTGCTTGTTTGTAGGTGACCAAATACTTACTTTTACAGAGGAATTTACCAATTAATTCATTAAAAATCCTATAATGTGATTTCCTGGATTCTTTCCCCCCATTCTGTCTCTCATAGTTGAAGTGTACCTATGATGAAAATTACAGGCCTCTCTCATCTTTTAAGTGGGAGAACTGGGAGCACAATTGGTGGCTGAGTAAATACTTTTTTGCCCCACTGTATGTGATATGAAGATATGAAGATGAAGACCTTCACTGGCTGCAGCTCCAAGAGAGGTGCCCCCATTGAGGGGGATGTGGGAAGGGCAAAACAGCTAAACCACTTCTTTAACAGGTTTGATCACCCCAACCCATTCACACCACCCAGCAAAGAAGAGGACAGGTCCAGATGGAGTATCGCCGCGCGACTACTGAAGGCCTGTGCGAGGGAGCTGGGCTAAGACACCCCCTTCAGCGCATATTCAACCTGAGCTTGGGACAGGGGAGGGTTGCCCCAGCTGTGGAAGACATCCTGCATCATTCCAGTCCCTAAGAAACCACGCACCCTGGTGAGCTGAATGACTTCATGGCCGGTCGCCCTGACGTCGCACGTGATGAAGACCATGGAACGGCTGCTGCTCCAACACCTGAGGCCACAGACCCACCACGCTCTTGACCCTTTTGCAGTTTGCTTACCTGGGAGAAGACGGGAGTGGAGAATGCCATCATCTTCTTGCTCCACCGATCTCTCTCTCTCACCTGGACAGAGGCAGTGGTGCTGTGAGGATTACATTTTTGGACTTCTCCAGCGCCTTTAACACCATCCAGCCACTGCTCCTCAGGGACAAACTGACAGAGATGGGAGTAGGATCACACCTGGTGGCATGGATCACAGACTACCTGACTGGCAGACCTCAGTATGTCAGGCTGGGGGACTGTAGGTCCGACACTGTGGCCAGCAGCACAGGAGCACCGCAGGGAACTGTGTGCTCTCTCCGGTCCTGTTCACCCTGAACATGTCCGACTTTCAGTACAAGTCAGTCAGAGCTCTGCCATGTACCAGCAAAGTTTGCGCTGGACGACACAGCCATCGTGGGTTGTATCAGGAGTGGACAGGAGGATGAGTACAGAGAACTGATCAAGGACTTCGTCACATGGTGTGACTCGAACCACCTGCTCCTCAACACCACCAAGACCAGGGAGATGGTGGTGGTGGACTTTAGGAGACCCAGGCCACACCCAGAGCCGGTCAATCATCAAAGGGGACTGTGTGGAGGTGGTACACACCTACAAATACCTGGGAGTGCAGCTGGATGACAAACTGGACTGGACTGCCAACACAGACGCTCTGTGCAGGAAAGGACAGAGCCGCCTGTACTTCCTCTTCCTCAGAAGGCTGGCGTCCTTCAACATCTGCAAGAAGCTGCTACAGATCTACCACCAGTCTGTGGTAGCGAGCGCCCTCCTGTACGCAGTAGTGTGCTGGGGGGGGGGCAGCCTCAAGAAGAAGGACAAGCAGACGCACTGCGCGCCTGGACAAACTGGTGAGGAAGGCAGGCTCTGTCGTTGGCACAGAGCTGGACAGCCTGACATCTGTGGCAGAGCGACGGACGCTGAACAGGCTCCTGTCCATCATGGACAATCCAAATCATCCACTGCACAGCGCCATCTCCAGGCAGAGGAGCAGCTTCAGTGACAGACTCGTTGTCACTGTCCTGCTCCACGGACAGACTGAGGAGATCGTTCCTCCCCCACGCCATACGGCTCTACAACACCTCTCTCGGGGGGAGAGCGATAACACAAAACAAGCTCCGGGCTCACTACACACTCACTCCACGCACCTTGCACACACACGCACTTTATCACACACACACACACACACACACACACACACGTCCTATATGTGGACTCAAGTGTGTACAAATCTAAAATCTTTTTTTATCTATTTAGCAGTGAAAGACCAGCACCTACCTCAGCAAATACCTCAAACATATAACATTGTCACATAATATATGCTGATTTTAAGTTGATGAGGATCACCTGAATGCACCATTAAACAACTGTCAGACAACAAGATTGGAGGATGTTAGCTGTACTCTCCATTCATGAAAAATAAGGTTGCTTTGTTTGGAGCAGCCACTGAATTTGGACAAATATAATCAGACAAAAAGTGCAGAAATGTAAACCTCGGAGGATCCAAACTCTGTCTTAGTCAGGAGAGAACAATAATCTCTGAGTATACAATAAAGTTATGAACGTGAAAAGTCTTTGTCTGCCATCATGTGATTCTCTTGACATTACTGTGACATTTGCTATGCTGTGTAATACCTCACTTCCTTTTTCTTGTGGATCTTGTGAGATTTACTAAATGATTTGTATGGTAACACAAATGTTCTAAGCTACAAGAAATCAGGCAAATGATCAACAACATCATCAAGTACAGCTGGGATATCTCCGATTTAATTGTCCTTTATTTTACCAGGCTCTCATGCATATTAAAAATATCAATAAGACAATGAGTTTCTGACATGTTATAATATGATCAACAGACAGGCTGAAAGTGTAAAAGGAAACAAACTGAAGGAAAAATACCCAAGCATGTAATTAGTTAAACCAAATGTATTATTGAAGCTCGTAGCTAATGAAAAAAAAGTTTTAAAATCAAATCTAAAACAGCAGAAGACCTACTACATACTGGACAACTTAAAAACTAAGCACAAAGATTAAATGATGATCTGGTAGGCAGCTCCATCAGGCCTTTCTTCATCAGCAAGCTTCTTTATGACGCTGTCCGGGGGGGTCGTACATTAACATAAACTGCAACAAATAAACAGAAAATACTGCAACATAATGTTTACCCCTTATACCACAGAACTAATGAAAAACATCCTGTTCAAAAGTGTTAGTTTACAACTAAGAGTTATTATCCTTTGTTTTAGAGAAATACTGTAATACAGTGTTCCTACTTGATAATATGTAATCTAATAACCTGATTGTTAAAATGTCATTGGTAATGTTTCTTTCTGAATGTGAATCCTTAGTCAAAGTAGTGAAAAACAAGAAAGTTTACTCACTTGCTGTCGATTTAAGCATCTTATCTTCATTCACACCACTGTGGAAAAAGTAGTTAAGTTTTATTGTTCATTAGTTTTATAAAGTCTAATGCAAATAGGATGTCATATAAGAAAGTATGCACTGTGCTATGAAAAGTCAGAAGATAAAATGGTAAACTATATGAAATGATTATTACTTTCTGCACTTGACAAAGACCACCACAGCCAGAATGATGAGGATGATGATGAGAAAGACCAGAAACCCAATGAGAGCTTTATCATTGTCTGTAAAATGAAAATAAAATCAAATGGTCATTGAAAGACACAGTGTACATGAATGTATGTGCTGTACATCACAGCAAAATGTGTCAAATGATTTAACAATGAATCTTCAGAACATAGTCATTTACGTTTACTGCCACACAACTGTCTTAACTGGATGTTCAGTACTTCAAGAAATAAATCTTATACAAAAGATTTTTGGACACTTACTTCCAGTTTTAGTTTCCTGTTTAACTTCTTGTCGGCCAACTTTTATGCAGTTGTAGGTGGCAAAGACTTCACAGGTGTAATGTTGGTATGGATTCAGTCCAGCAACATGACATTTTCCTCCTGTTGGATGTTTGTTCACTGTAACAGTAACATAGTCATAGTCAAAAACATAGTTTTGTTGTGTTTGATTGACTAACGAGACAACAAAGACAAAAAAACTGAAATATACAACAGCAGATTGTTTTCTTGGTCAAATTACCCATTACCCACTAAGTAACCAAAAAATAGATAGCAATCAATCAATCAGTCAATCAGTCAATCAATCAATCAATCAATCAATCAATTTCAGTTAATATCATTTATATATTGATGTTGATGTTACAATCAACAAACAGCTAATCATTCACTGTGCAGTGGATTGTAACTGTAAACTGTTTTTTTCTGACCTGAAGTTTACTTTCAATGGAAACAAGAATAATACACTCTGACAGTTCAATGTTATTTCTGTATCGTATTTCATGATAAGTTTGTGAATGTTTCTCACCAAAGTGAGACCATATATATTATCTCAGGTTATTTACATTGACTATCACTCAGCCTCCTAAAGTGTTAGCATGGAGCACTGTAGGTTCACAGAGGATACAAATGTCTGCAATATATTTCACTATTTAGCTAAACTGACCAGTTAACAGATCACCAATAATCAAAGTTTATCTAAATAGTTTTACTTACCCTTTCCTGTTTGTTTAGTGGTATCAGATGAACAACTGCAATAATAAAACAAATTCTGAAGATCATCATCCCGACAGTTTTTACTGGTCGTGGTCCAACTCAGATCAGTGGTGGTGTTGGTTACATTCTGCTCTGTGATGGTTATTCCAAGATCTGTGAGAAGACATTAAACATCTGTAACACTGATGAGGATATGGGCTTATTGTTGTAATCTTTACAGGTGAAGTCAACATACCACAGTCAATCCGGAATTCAACAGCTTTTGTCTTGTTTATGGGGACATTGTTGTCCTTGATCTGACCAGTACAGTTATAGTCTGTGAAGGGCTCCAGCTCAGACAGGTTCTTGGGCTTGTTGTATTTATTTTGTTGTTCTGAGGAGACACAAGAACGACAGCATTTCTTCTATATTTGATTCAAATGCAGAGTCATTCAGAGAAATACATAAATCTCTTTTAGTGCACAAAGCAAAACTTTGACTTCCTCTTCCACTAAAAGACCATTGGACTCATTTCCATCATCTTCTCTGTCAGTCTGTCTGCAGTGTGCACATCTAACAGTGCAAATTACTGAACAAGATCTCTACCTATTTCAATTCATAGTGTTGATGACAGACAAAGTCTCTTTATTTTTTGTCTTTTCACTTACCCAGACAGGTGTAGTCAATGGTGAGATTTTTACAGTGTGGAGGTAATGTTGTGTTTATGTTTGCAGGAAGTCCAGTAGGAGCAGTCACTTGAATTTCACTTGGATTTAAGAAATCTGTGGAAAAACAATAAAACAGCACAGACATTAAACATGATGAAATAAGGTCAAAACAACACACAATCCAAAACAGAGGATGACTCCATTTATTGTACATACCAACTCTGATGCTTGTGGTGAAGCTGAAGGAGTTCACACAGTTTCCTGAAGTGAAGGTTGTTGTCAATTCTGAGCAAATGTCATTAAAACCAGGTTTGATGCAGAGAAAGCTTTCTTGTCACTTCTGCATGGCTCAGCTGGAATCTTGTTTGATGCTGATAGTGAAGAGCTGATGTCCCATTCACTCCGGTAACAAACATATCCAGGTGTGCAGCGGATATCTTTAACGTCATCTTTACCTGAAATATACAAGTGATGCACAAATGTCTCTGTTTCTTTTGTATGTTAAAGAAATAAGATGCAATTCAATAGTGTGAATTATTATTTTTACTCACTCATTCCTGTTGTTGTAGTTTTATTTTCAGTGTGGGTACAGTGGATTTCTTTGCCAGTACTATCAATAAATGCCACATTATGCTTATATTCAGTGCAGGGCTTCAGGTGTAGGATTTCATGTGATGAGTCTGGATATTGAACGCTGGATGTCTTTGCAGTCTCAGGTCGGCCCACTTCAGTAATGTTTATGTTGTAGCTACCGTTGTTGACACTTGTAATGTCAATCTTGAAGCCAAACTTGATTGTTGTGACAGTGTAAGAACCTGCTCACAAAATAAAGAGAATAATAAAATCTCTTAGTTAATATAAACCATCTGATGACACTGTTTGATGTCAAACAGTTTGTCCATGTGGTTGTTGAACATGTTACTGATCTGAAATTAAATGAAATCAAAACATTCTGCACATTCACTGTATGAATCTTCTTTAATTGTATTTGTTACAAAGTAAGAGAAACACACTGAGTAGAAATACTGGAAACCAATATAATATATATGTGTTTGTTAAGATGAGTGTAAAGATGGCATGCATTATTTCCTGAATAGTAATACTGGTACTCACACTGTGAAGGGGCTTGTGTGGTGTCTGGAGAACACATTCAAATAAGATTAGAAAAGAAAACAAAATGTTAATATATGATTAGAAATCTTGAAATACACCAAAACAACTTGCAAGTGAAGCAAGTCTCAGTATTTTACAAACCATTTCCTTTGCAATAACTGTTGTCTATACTTATATGAATAACACAGTCTTATTATAGTCCGCTAAAACACAAATGGGCTTGGAAAAGGGAGAAATCCAACCTTTGGTGGTATTATCCACGCTGAGTGTGGGTGTTGTGATTGAAGGTGTAGGCTGGTTTTGAGTGGTGACTGTCGGAGAGTCTTTTTGGTTGCTGGTTGAAGTGGCTGGGGGTGAGGTGCTTGCAGGAGAAGCGTCTGTAGGATTGAGAGCATGCTGGAGATGACCCTCAACTACAAGTAATTAACTGCAAATACTCTTACCTGATATCAGGCCTAATTATGATTACAACCGTAAATAAAACTGTAAACCGAGGCTGAATACATTACCAGACGTGTTTGCTGAATGTTGTGCCTTAGTCTTGTTGTTTGAGACGAGGGGTGGCGAGGTGAGTGAAGGTGTGAGCGTAGATTTTTGGGTGTGTGAAGACATGACAGGAGCCGCTGTCATGGTGCGTGGAGATGGGGAGGTGACAGACGGACTGGCTACTGAAGGTAAAGTGGACGTGGTGGTGGTGTTGGTGCGTGGAGTCTGGGAGGCTGAAAATGTTGCATTCCAAGGAAACATGAATCAATGGCATTGATTATTACATATATTTTTTGTCTTCGATCGTGTTGCTACATGTTGATCCTTCTCCTCATTTATGTCTACAACACATTTGTTTAAATTACAGAAAAGGACAAGATGTGAGGGGAACAAAAAGAAGAAAGGTATTCAACTGGATGTCTTCAGAAGAAATCTACAGCCTGAATAGCGGAAATGGAACTGGGTTGAGCATTACCTATAGCTGCGAGTTCAAATACTTCCTGTTTTTGGACTTAATGCTGTGTTTCTTTGGCAAAACACTCACATGGTTGCTTAAAAGTTTCCAGTCATAACAGGATCAACAGTAGTACAGTATGAGCACAAGGTTGCACCATTAGCTATACGGTTTAGCTTCTTGACAGAGAAGCACAAAATGTCTTCCTGAAAGAAATTACAGTGAAATCAGTATGCCTAAATTTGAATCAACAGAACTATCTACACCAACCACATAACAGCTGATTGACGTCACTTGTGCTTTATACATGTGACCACAACACAAAGTGTATTCATACACTTCAGTTCTGTTTTATTCCAGCGTCTATGTGTTAGTACATTTGTTTTGTGTTGGGCTGCAAGTGCTGCGCCCCATCCAGGCTGCTGTTGCTATGTGGCTAGTATAGATGAGATGTCAAACCACAAAGACACCGTGTATATGTTGTCTCACTCCCACAGTATGAATCTGCGGTTCATTTGCTGTACAGGAAATGCTAACTGAGGTCAGTGCTGAAACTTGTGTCATCGCGACTTATAGACTATGTTTTATCAGAAACATCGCTAAAGAGCCCACAATGTTTGCAAGCTGCACAACACATGAACTTTGAATGAACAACTGATTCAGTCCATATGGGCACAATGAAAAATCATTTCAGAACCAGCAGTATGCTGAAAGATGTAATATAGCTGAATCTCAGGTCGGTCTTCTTCATTAATTACCCGCTGCTGTCCAAAAATCCTCTCACATCTGCTGGGTTAGGACTGCTGGGTGTTCCAGGGTCTAGGTCAAGGTTTAACGGTGATCAGCTGACAATTTATCTGTCATTTTAACAGGCTTGCTTTTTGACCAAACATCTAGTTTTATTTGTTTACATAGTACAGGTCTGTTGTGAGAACACATGTTTTAAATTTGGTTTTAATTTTGTTCCTTTTGCTATCATACACTCCAATTTATTATTAAATATTATGTAATATTCTGCAGACTCGCTGTATGAGTCTATTTTAATTGCAAAGTAAGTGATATACTGAAAGGCAATATAATTAGTATAGTAAAATGTTTGTTGATGAGATGAGAAGATGAGCACCCACCCAAATGCAGGTAGAATTTGGCTGCCAGCATAGTTTTATCCGGCACAATGAATTCAGTTCATTTTTATAATTGATGGATTAATGTAAACTTTCCACCATGGGAACAATGACAGATAGTGAGAGATAACCATCGAAACATCCCAAAACTTCATCATGCACATGTGCCAGTGCATCAAATAAATGTCAAGCCCTGAAAATGAGTATTGCATCTTTTGTTTCTTGAACAAAAATTCTGATAATCAGGTGGAGCGGTTTGTGATGTGTTAATACGATTATCCACTGAAATGCTCGTACGATAGAAGGATTTTATTTGTCTAGTTTTTTTCATTCTATCCTTTGGTTGATTAAACTGATTATTTTTTAATACACTATTTTGTCTTTATATTTTTGTCTTTATATATAATATTTCTGATTGTTTTATATTGTTAATGGAAAGCACTTTGTGCTCCCAGCTTGAAAAGTACTATACAAATAAAATGTACTATTATTATCATTATTATCATATATTATTATCATTATTGTTATCATTATACATAATGTTTATAATGTATTTGCCAGCAATATAGCCTTTTATATTTATTTGAAAATCAAAATTGATTGCTGTAACATTGTAAGAACCTAGAAAAAAAGTCAGATTAGCCTCTTGAGGAAACAAAGGTTGTGAAGGTTTGTTCATGTACATGTTGAATGTGCTGCTGTTTTTTCTGAAGCAGGATGAAATCTACACAGTCTACAAAGCCAAGACTGAGTAAATACACATCTGTGTTTGTATGTAATATAATGTACTTAATATAATAAATCACAAACAGAACAATGAAAGTTATACTCACACTGTGACGGAGAGGCAGTTGTAAAATGCAAATACATTTTTTCAGGTTAGAAAACAATACAAAAGCAATATATGTTTATCAATATCTAAAGCACCTTGGAAATCGCTCTAAACCCTTATCTTCATTATTATAAATACATAATAAATTATTACTTTTAATCCAGTCCAGGTTTTTATTCTGTGTGTTTTATCTGTATTTGATCTTATTAAATTCTTTTTATTGGAGTTACAACAGGAAGATTTGAGGATATATTGAAGTTATATAATTATTTCATTTAATTAAATAAGTTAAAGGTATTTGGTCCTTTATTTGGACGTCACACTCCTTGCACTATAGTAGGCTTAAAATAATAAATTAATGCTGTTGAGGAATGAATAATCAAACAAATATCATTCTGTCATGTAGACCTTATTATCTTTTTTAAGTCTTTTTAGCATCTTTTAGCATTTGTGTTTTACATCAAATATAACCTTATGTATTTGGATTCCCTAAGATTCTTTTTCCATAATAATGGAGAGGAATATAGATAGACATCTCAAGTATATTTGTTTAGTCAAAGGCCCCAAAACAGCATGTTTTTATCATTAAATATCATGTCATTTTAAGCTCTTACAGCTCTCTTTTAAGATTTAGGATGACTTAGAAAAAATAATTAAAATAACAATATCACATTGACGCTGAAGATGGTGACTTACAGTTGGCCGAATTGATGATTCCAGCACAAAGCAGCAGGATCTTGAGACCACAGAGACCTGCCATATCCAGGAGTTCAGGTGTAAACACTTATTTGTTTCTCACTTCAGTGCTCAGAAAGTTAAATATGTTTCTATACAGTTTGTCACATCTTAAACCTCACCCCTGGTCATCTGACAGGAAGCTTAATTTCTGCTATGTCAAAGCCAACAGGAAATCCTCCATTATCTAAACCTCACATCTGTCTTCTTTCAGCTAACAGGAAGCCCTTTGTTTTCTCTATCTGTTAATCTGTCCTTTATTAATTCCTTTCTTTATATATTTATTTTATTTTTTATTTATTTTATTCACTAAGTTAATGCAATATGTATATGCAGACAGTTTGTTCATGTTTGTGTTTAACATGTGGCTGAGCTGAAACAAAATGAAAAACTGTATGAATCTACTTCAGTTGCAAAGTAAGTGAGAAACACTGGAGAGAAATACTATAAATCAATATAATTAGTACAGTAAATGGTTTGTTTAGTTGGCCAGGGCTTGATATTAGCAACCACCAAAATGCAGGTAGAATTTGGCACTTTGGCTTCTACACACATACAGTTCAATGTGTAGTGCTGCTGGAGGGCAGAGGAACGATGTGCTGCTTCTTCCAAAAATCTAATCATCACAAACATGTCATGCAAGAGAGTCATTTTTATACAGATTTGTGTAAACTTGTTTCGATGGTTATGTCAAATGTTTGCCACAACTTAACCATGTACCTGCACAAATGTGTCATAGGCAAGCGCACCTGCACAACATCGCAAAAATTCGGCACTTTTTGTCCCAAAGCGATGCTGAAAAATTAGTCCATGCATTTGTCTCTTCCAGGCTGGATTATTGTAATTCACTTTTTATCAGGCTGCCCGAACAAGTCGTTAAAGACTCTACAGCTGGTCCAGAATGCCGCTGCTCGGGTGCTGACTAAAACCAGGAAAAGAGACCATATTACTCCAGTACTGGCTTCTCTGCATTGGCTCCCTCCCTGTAAAATTTAGAGTGGATTTTAAAATCCTCCTACTCCTCACATATAAGGCTCTACATGGTCTGGCACCATCATATCTTAATGAATTGATAACTCCTTATCATCCGACTAGAGTGCTGCTGCGCTCCCAAAACGCAGGCTTACTTGTAGTTCCCAGGGTTTCCAGAAGTAGTCTAGGGGGCAGAGCCTTCAGCTATCAGGCCCCTGTTCTCTGGAACCAGCTCCCAGTCTGGGTCCGAGAGGCAGACACAGTGTCAGTGTTTAAGAATAGACTTAAAACCTTCCTTTTTGATAAAGCTTAAAGCTTATAGTTAGGGTGGGCACAGGCTCGCCCTTAGTTATGCTGCTATAGGCTTAGACTGCCGGGGGGCTCCCATGATGCATCGGGCACCTCTCCCTCTTCCTCCGTTTCTCTGCTTCCTCTTCCTTTGCTTCCTCTTCCTCTGCTTCCTTTACTCATATTATGGTAGTAGTGCAAACTGGAGTCACCTTATAAACTGGTAAAAGTGGCTAAAAAGTGGTTAAACTGGTTAAAGTAGTTAAAGTGGTTAAATTGGTTAAAGTGTCAAAGCAGTTAATGTGAATACTCTTATGTCCTGTAAAGTGCATGTTACTGCCGGAGCCCCGGTCCTCTTTGTTCTCTCCAGTCTTGCAGGTTCCTCACTGATTCTGGTTGTGGTCCATCTGTCTGAGGTTCACTGGCCTGGTGGGGACATGATCTGTGTCTGTGTTGTGGAGAGAAGGTCGAGTGGCCCAGAGCTCCATATGAGGACATCTAGAGATGCACCTGGACTCACGGACTCATTTCCATTACCTGTGATACCTCATACGTGGACTAAACCCATGAACTCAGCATGTATAATTCCCTATATATATGATTGATGATGATGTTCTCTGTACATGTGGCATCTATTGCACGTCTGTCCGTCCCAGGGAGAGGGATCCCTCATCTGTGGCTCTTCCTCAGGTTTCTTCTTTTTCCCATAAAGGGTTTTTTGAAGTTTTTCTTTTTCCTGACTCGGTTCGAGGGTCTAAGGACAGAGGGTGTCACAACTGTGTACAGATTGTAAAGCCCTCCGAGGCAAACAATGTTTGTGATTTTGGGCTCTAAATAAATAAATTTGAATATGAAATTTGAAGCTTCGGTACGTCAACAAATAGCACTACACGCCTGTATACAATGCAAAGTAGGACATTTGTGAATTTCATTTTATGAGACAAAATGAATTTGATTTTACAGATTTCTTCTACTTTGTAGATTTTCTCCCAATAGATTACCTTGTGGACTAGCTCATACTTAGCCTTCAACTTTAAACTTTGTTTGTTCCCAGGGGGAAATTGTTTTTTTCAGCAAGGCATAATACAATGCATAAAAGAAAATAGACATATAGTATAATAAGTGGGAGGGGAAGTGCCCCGAAGACAGTCTCTGGTGAGACGTCAGTGTTGACATTTTTAGCTGTCACCACTGACATACTGTATAACAGAAGAGAGGGGTGTAGTGGTTAGCACTGTTGCCTCACAGCAAGGAGAGGTTCTGGGTTCAATCCCAATCCCTGGTTGAAGCAGGCCCTTCTGTGTGGAGTTTGCATGTTCTCCCTGTGCCTGTGTGGGTTCTCTCTGGGTACTCCAGCTTCCTCCCACAATCCAAAGACATGCAGGTTAGGTTAACTGGAACTCTAAACTGTCCCTAGGTATGAATGTGAGTGTGAGTGGTTTGTCTGTCTTTCTATCTCAGCCCTGTCAGCTGCTGATGACCTGTGACTGACTGGTGTCCAGTCCAGGGTGGAGATAGACCCTGGAGATAGGCTCCAGCACCCCTCTGTGTCAGGATAAAGGATCAGGACATAGATAATGAACGAATGAATAAAGAGAGGGGCTGCAGGTGTGGTGACTTTCAAACACTTCCAGGATTATGTGCCTCTTACATGTAAAGTGTTGTCCTAAGATCAATTTGCTCTGGGGTTAAATAGCTTCACAATTTCAAAAGGACCGATTTGAGAAATTAAATATGGAGGAAAAAATGTAACTCTCTCTTTTTCGCTGTCTCCTTCCAGCTGTTACAGGCCAGCAGTAGTGTAGCCTGGTTGTGTACTCGAAAACACACAAGAAACTACCTTTTATAATAATGCACAAGAAGGATGATGTCTGCTTTTTCCCAAACATCCTGCCATTTGCTTCAGGAGTGAATGTCCTCATTTGTGCCGTTACATTAATTTCTGCTGTGTTGTTAGTATGTTTGAGGTCATTAGCAGAGTGTTTATGGTCTCCTTCCTTCTTGTTTCCCTTGAGTGCCCCCCTCCCACTGCACCCTGACTCCATTCTGTATAGGTTCCTTCCACTCCACCCACCAAACTAACCCATCCCTCTGGGCCCTCCAAATCCCTCTTGGCCAGGGAGCACTGGGGGTGGGCACTGGCTCTCTCCCTGTAATGAACTCCACAGGGACGGCTGTTCGGTTTCATCACTGCAAAAATTGCTCCCATGGAGCCCTGAACACAGTGAAAACAAACAAAAGTAAATATCTGGAATTAATACACAAGTTGTTTGGCGCTTTCTAGCATCTACAACCCCACCCTCATGGACCCCTCTGCTTCAGAGTGTAGAGATATTTATACATTGTTAGTAACTAGCTCTGCATTTCGGGTTTAATGATAAAAAACACTTTTTGCAAAAGTTAGGGAGCATGCTGCTTTTTCCAGCTATTTGCCATACATCCCAAATCCATGCATCCCTAAGTCCATCTTGTGGCGAAAGGTCTTCACTACAGTTTTCTTTTACTGGTGAGTCCTTGGAAAAATATAAATATGGTCTGCATCGGACAAGAGCATTGTATACTCAAACCATTTGGTCAGTAGTGTTCATGCATGATGTTATTTAGTGGACCTGCAAATAAATATAATCTGAATCTGAATGAAGGCTCTCTAAAAGAAAGTTTCATGTGCCATCCCATACTCTATACAAGAACAAAATATAAACCTTATTTTTTTCAAGTTTATATGACTCAAAATGTCAGTGCAAATATAAAAGTTTAAAGAAAAAACAGGACAAACACATGGGAAAATTAATGTACAAGACTTTGTAAAGATGGTGTCCAAATGTGAAACCAAATTCTAAAGGTGAAAGACACTATGGTTTTACTGTGCTTTATACTTGTGTTATATGTGTGTGCGTGTTTACGTGTGGATTAAAGAAAGCGCATGGAAGACATAGCAGAATAATCTCTCAGCTCATCATTTGTCCCAGGTGATCTCTGACTGTTCCGAGGCAGAAAAATGGTGCCGTTCTAGAGGACATTGACTTGGATTTTTTTTTCCCCTGTTTGTTTGTTTTGTTTTTAGAAGCCTGGAATATCAATATTTTTTTGCACATTTGAAATAGCTTGTGGCGCATGCTTGGCAATGGCAGCCTGAGCTTCAAACATATTAGTTTGCTGGGAGAGAAGAATCACCAGGGACAGTCTCCAAACACAAGCGGGAACAGCAGCACAGTCCTGTTCATCATTTGAAAGCTGCTATTGTTTGAACTCAAGTAACTTTAAACGGGTTAAACTCATATTTAGAATGAAACGGTTGTCTTGTAGGCCTACTCGGTTTTCAGGTTAGAATATTTGTCAGCGGCTGCTCTCCGGGGAAAATGCTGTGAGGTTCAGGTAAAGAAAGACAGTCCCTGCAGTCATTTATCAGTTGGAAGCTACACCCAGCAGGCCGCAACTGGCGTCAGTCATCAGCACCGTTACTGACACACTAACATATGTGAAGGCAGGCACACACAATAAACACCACACATAATAAGCATGTGTACGCTGGCGTAATGAGTGACTCTTGCTCTGCATGTCCTTAATCTGCAACCACCAGGCCAGCACAGAGGGGGCACAGTAAAGTACAAGCAGCCTGCAGTGAGCTGAGCCAAAATAAAAAGCCAAGTGGCTCGCTAAACCCGTCAGGGGCTCTTAAAAAGCATGCACTGCTTCTCCCTCGTCTGTCCGGCAGCCCTACAGGAGGTTTGTAAAACGCCGCCACGCAAAACTAAACTGGGAAGAATCGGTCCAGCCTTCCGGAACGGGCGTTTTCACAAACTGTAAACCATTGGAGACAAACGCTGTCTTAAACGTGTTCAAAAGAAACCTGATCCTCAGAGACACTTTACAGGTGGCCAGGGGTGTGTCAGATGTAGACAGCCCTCCCCAACAAACACACACGCACACACCAGTTGCTTCCTATGTGAGACTTGAGTCTCCCCACCTCCTCCCCTCTGTGTGGACCAGACGACTGGCCATAAATAGAAGAAAGATCTCAGGTCTAGTGTGTGTGTGTGTGTGCGTGTGTGTGTTTATTGTGCATATTGAAAGAGGGAATATAACTACCAAATACCAGTACACCTCACAAAATAGTTTGCCTCCTAATGTAGTATGATAATAGGTAAACATGTATGCTTTTAACTCTAGAAACATAATAAGAGTTTTAATATAGCTTCATATCAATAAATTATCAATAAAATATCAACTGATGACAGCACTCAGCACTCAGTAACTTTGCAATAAATCCAATAAAACCCACTTGCAACTTTAAATTAATGAATGCATTATAACTGTGCTCAAGGAGATAATTTGCATATGCAAATGTGATCATCTAAACATTTAAGAACAAATCAAACAGATTCAGATCCTGCTGACAACATGGTGAATTAAAACCAGGTTTTATTTTTAGGTTTTATTGACGCTGTTTCAACCAAAACTTCATCTTGTGTTCTTGGACAGAACTCTCTCTCTTTTTTTTTCTTTTTTTTTTTTTTTTCTTGGTGATAAATATCAGGCGGGTTTTATGTCCTCTTAAGTCTCTTATATTTCAACCGTATGCCAGACTTCCGAAAGGATTTCCCTCACTGTCACAAGCACATGTGCTTGGCTCTAGTAAAATAAGCACTCTGGCCATAAACTTGCCAATGAGCTGTCCCCAAATAACCACATCTGTCAGCTCAACTTAAACAGGCCCTAAAGAGTCACTTTTAAAGATGAATGGACCTCGCCAGCTGCACAGAGACTCTTTCTGAGAAAATTCTTATCTGTACCACGACGTAAAGAAAAGTAGAGAAACGTTCAAGTGCTGCTCGAGACTGGACGCTGTTTCTGATGTTTAAAAACTAACAGATATTTCAATTACATTTTTTTTCCAAGATGAAACACTGTTTCTTAGTTTCTTATTTAAAAAAAAACCTGATCCATTTAAGCTGCTTTCTAAATCGATCCTTCATATTCTTAATGGTAAAGCATACTCATGCAACATTACGTAATACTGCAGATTCTCTGTCATTACCGCGGTACTAGAGCAGACTTGTTTTTTATTACCAGGTTAAATTTAAACCATCACACACTTGCACACAACTTGAGCTCATAGGCAGTTCCGCATCTCACCTCATAACAGTAAGGCCTGGGACAATAAACTGATTGCTGGTCTCAAATTTAGGCTGTGTCTCCGGAGTGATTTAAACACAGCTGCCGTCAAATGAGCTGAGACCGTGTGCGCAGGGGAGAAGAGTCTTGTATGAGTGTGTGCGTTGTGTACCTGGCCGGGCTGTGTTTCATTGTTCCCACGGTCCTCTCTTTGTTGCAGCCAAACCCTCCACCCCCTGTACCCGATCCCCTGGCTCCCGAGTACAGTGACTGTGCCTCCTCTGAAATTATGGAAACAAAATGTCCTCCTAAAACTAAGGTTTAAAGGTGGCTGAGGAAGGAGGAGAGGATTGATGAAAGAGCAGACAGGGAGTTGGGGTTGCCATCAGCATATCCTAGATAAGTTTTCGACGTCAACTTTAAGAAGAAGCTAAAAAATGAGGCTTAAGACGAGGCATTGTCTGGTAAAATAACGATAGTCAGTGTATTACAAGCTGCACCTGAAAGACAGGCGAGGAGCCAGACACACTTTTTCATGGTTAAAAAAAAAAAAAGAGGATAAAATAAAAACTTGGATCATCGCGAAATGCCGTCTGTTCTGGATATAATCAATAGCTAAAGAAGAATCCAGTTCAGGGTTGTCTCTCATATTTCAATCCCTGCTCTTCTGTGATCAATAAAAGTGAGCTGAAATCAAAGCGGGCCCTCTTTACTATTGTCTATTCAACGTTAGCAGACAAAGACTGAGGAGCCTTTGATCGCCCTGTCTGCAGGGCCCACAGCTAAACACAGACCCCATCCTCCCACTCCCACCCACCACCTCCAGGTGAGCAGTGTGTGTGTGTGTGTGTGTGTGTGTGTGTGTGTTTGTGTGTGCGCTAAAATGTTTTTCGGCACATACACAAACACACACACACACAAAACAAAAGCACTTTTTATAGGAATCACCGAGAGGGAGGCTAGAAGGTCGTGTTGTCAGCTGGCAGGTCATCACACGAGTTGCTGGCCACTGTGTTACTGTGTGTTCAAGTGTGTTACAGTCATCTGTTTTACACTTTTCTGTGCATGGTTGTGTTGTGCTGAGTTCATTGCTGTACTGATATTGTTATGTTTTGCTGCTCTGTCCTCCTCCGTTGTCTTCTTCTAGTTTTATTTTATTCTGTCTATCCCCTTTGCTCTATTGTTTTATCTATCTATCTATCTATCTATCTATCTATCTATCTATCTATCTATCTATCTATCTATCTATCTATCTATCTATCTATCTATCTATCTATCTATCTATCTATCTATCTATCTATCTATCTATCTATCTATCTATCCCCCTCTTTCTTCCTGCCATGTCCTCATTCCCTTTTGTCCGTTCCGGGTTTGTCTTCTTTTGTCCTTTTCTGTCATTATCTGTTCTTCCTGTCATGTCTTCTTCCATCTCTCTGTCTTGTCATTTTCGCCTTAGTTTGTCCTCCTCCATCTTTTTCTGCCTAATGTTCTCCTTGTACCCTTGTCTCCTTGTTTTTGATCTACCTCAACCATATTTTTTTGTTCTTTTCAATATTGTATTGTCCTCTTATTTTTTGTTTGATTCATCTTCACATGTTCCATCCTCTTTTTTGCCTCCTTGCCCATGGCTCCTTCTGATTTGTTTTTGTCTTGTCGTATTTGAATGTGTCATCTTATATCCCGAACCCCTCTGAGTTGTCTTTTCTTACCTAATTTTGTTCTTTCCTCTTTTAATTTAACATTTACTTTTCAGTCCCGCCTTGGTCTAATTCATCATCTTTTGTCTTATTACACACTTTTTGGTATGTCCTCCTCTACTTGTCTTCTTTCTTTTTTTCCTGTCCTCTTCTGCTTTGTCCCCTGACTTTTTCTTTCATTCTGTCCAGTCTCTTTCTCTTGTTACTTTCTCTCCCATTCTTTTTGTATTTATCTTTTCTTCTGTCCTGTTTTCTTGTTTTTTTTTGTTCCTGACAAATTCTCTTTTCTTTCGACGTCTTTTGTCCCGCGTTTCCTGTCCCCGTCCTTGTCTTCATGTGTCTTGTCCTCTTCAATTTAGTTTTTTTTTTTTTTTTGTCTTTTTGTCTTTTTGGATACTGTCTTTTGTTCTGCGCTGTCCTCCTTTGATGTCTTGCCTGTCCCTGTCTCCCCTCCTGTCCTGTTCTCTTCTACTCATCCTCGTCTTCCCTGTATCTTCCTCTGTTTTGTCTCCTTGTTCCTGTCATTCCCCATCTGTTTTTCTCCCTTGCTTTTGTCCTCTTCCTCTTCTGATGTGTCTCCCTCTGCCTTGTCTTGTCCTCTTCCATCTTTTCCTGTCTCATCCTCATCTCATCTCCGCCGCTCCGCTGTGTTGCGAGTTCTCTGACAGCTCAGAGGAGACACCAAAGCAGCAGGACCCTTCGACTCTCAACGTGCACCTTGTTTACGAGTCCTAAACGACAGACAGCCCCGCTGGAGCCTCCTGTGTCAGAGGAGGGGAGCGGAGGATCTGCTTGGGCTGAACACAAACACAATCTTATGATGACAGCCCACATGAGCACACACAAGATGAGCTTATTATATCAAGACGCACCAGGGCACGCAGGTGCAGATTAAAACTGATGTTCTCTCCACCTGGCCTCATGAGGGCATCACCGCAGAGTAAAGGCATGCTGTACACGTTGACACAAACGCTCTGAGTGATTAAAAGCCAACTGACCACAGTATGTTCATTTGGAGGTGCGGGGGGAAGTTATAAGTGCACATGTGTTTTGTCAAGGATGGAGAAAGTATGCATCCTAGTCCTGACACAAGAGTGTAAAAATACTCCATCACAATTAAACGCCCTGCATTTAAAACTGTAATAAAGTAAAAGTAAATCCGGGGTGAGTCATGAGATGGGGGAGGAAAATAGGACACACTAGTTTCCGCTAAACAGAATTGTTTTGATTTTTGGGGCTTTTTTGTGAAAGAACAGATAATTACGCTCAATTATTTGAATTAAGAATTCTAGAAGGGAAATCTTTATTCGGTGGGACAGCTGATAAGTCATAGATATATGAGGGTCCCCAACAAGGGACTGCACTTTATTTAGGTCAGGAGCCGCGTGTTTTATTTTAAAACCATCTTTTATGTATTCAATGTAAAATCTTATTTTGAAAAATAAATAGTAACTGAAGCTATGAGATAAATGTAGTGCAGTAAAAAGAACAAAAAAACTACACTACAGTCTAGTACTTCAGTAAATGTACTTTGTCACTTTCCACCACTCCTTGTGTATCTTTTGTGTATTTGTGTTTACATGCTTGTGTACTATTGCACTGCAAACCACATGACATGCATTTACCCAGAACTCTTAATTAACACCCTTGTCCCTGCTTCGTCACCGTGGCCTGAAAAGGTAACTCTCCCACCTCTTACCCTCCTCTTCTCACCAGCCCGCCTGCTCATTTGCTTCTTGTTCTCTAACTTACTCATCTGTCATATTCCTGTGTGTGTTTGAGGGAACGCACAGTGCATGTGCTGGTGTTTTCTTCCTTCAGTATGCTTGTTAAATGCGCTGTCACTGAGGAGTCGAGAACTCAAATGGACAGAAAGCCAAATTAAAACTGTGCACATTTCCTGTCACAACTCGGTTTAGAAAAGGTGGAGTCAGAGTGATGTTCTATCAAAGAGCGTCCTATACAGAAATGTTTAGAAAGTCACATCCACGTAGCGAGAGAGGACGGTTTTATTCATTATTTATGAAGTGTGCCGCCAGGTCTAATAAACACTGAGATGTTATTCAGATGCCTCAAAATTAATAGACGTCGTGAACTTTATAACATTCCTCTGTCGCGTTGTTGTGTACGTCAGAGTAGATGTTTGGCGCAGAATAAGAATCATATGCATTTATGCAAGTGAACAACCATGAGGAAGGAAGTGTGTTTTGTGAATTTGTTTAAAGGCCAATATTAGCATACAGCGACAGACAGGCCGAGTCCTGACTTCCATTCAGAATGCCCGCTCTGTGCTGGATCCTCTAGTGCCAGTCAATCACCCAGCACCTCTGAAATTGAGCCGAGGTAGACTTGAATGAAGTGAACCTTTCAAACCTGGGTGAAAGGTCGCAACCTTTTAAGCCAATAGCTCTTCCTGCGTTGTGGCAGTTGAGGGGCCTTGGTGAGCAAAAAAAGGGAATAAGAAGTTAAGAACTCAGAGGCAGAGAAGTTTTCCTCTCTCTATACGCCTAACCTTTAAGCCGAGTGCCCCCCTGTGACTCCTGGATTCCTGATTAGTTTACAGTATACTCCCAAATCAGCATAATAAAGCGTGTGATGAGGCTGATGAGATCTAACAGTCTGCTCTTGTTTACCCCGCCGCAGCACCAGCTCCTTCTCTGCATGTGTGTCTGTCTGACCCCGAGGCACAGAGTCACTTGATGCGTCTTGCATCTCTCTCTAACACACATTTACGCACACACACATACACAAACACCCACACAACCCCCCCACTGGTAGAAATCCTAGTTGTGCTGGGATGCCGGATCTCAGCGGAGACCGGGAATCCACATCCCCTTTAGGCTAGTCCATTGCACACACACACACACACACTGGGGTGCATTTACTCCACACACACACACACACACACACACACACACTGAGAGAGAGAGAAACAAACACAAGCCCATAAATACATGCATGTGCACATACATAGACACACGCTGTATCTTAATGAGAGAAGGAGATGGTACTATGAAGGCGACAGCAGAATGAAACCTACTCACCAAGGACTGACCTGTGGTTCAGGGGCGGCAGCAGCTCGGCGGGGAGCTCCTCTCCCAGCGCTGATCAGAGGGCTGCACCGCCGAGGCTGCTCACGCTGACGGCGCTGGAAAAACCAACTGATTAAACGCCACTGTCGCCTCAGCTCAGCTGCTATATGGAAAGAAAGCTTCCTCTCTTTTATATATTTTTTTTCACTCACTGTTTGTTTGTCAGTCTCCTTTGTTTTCTTTGTCCTCTACCAAGACAGCGGTGCCGGTGGATTGGAGCTGTGAGCGTGAGGGATTTGTGCGTAATTAGCTGAAACGCTCACCCTAGCAAGCACAGAAAGTTAAATTTTAAACTTTTTGAACTATACTCCTTTTTAACGGTGTTTCACTGACACTCTGCTTCACTTCCAAGATCAAAACCTTGCTTCATGGTAGAAATATATTTTATTTGAGTCTTTGGAGTACATGGACAGCAAAACAGCGCTGCCAACTTGCAAGCCCCATTAACAAGTTGTGCAAACTTGAAATTGTGCAAAGCGTGTGCATGAAAAAAGTCGGGACTGTGAGAATATATGAATATATTGACAAAATGTTAAGAGTGAGAGACAGAGTAATTGGATCCACTGACCACTGTTTTAAAAAAGTGTATCCCCACCTTGTCTATTATTTATTAAATCACTGTTTTGACTGTTTCTATGACAGAGAAGCTCAGTGACTGAAGCAAAAATATATTTGTGAAGAGTTTGGGCCATTTTAGGGATATTGTTTCACTTTTTTAGGTTTCAAAAGTTAATTTATAAAGCAACACATTCTTGACTGACATTACTTGAAAATGATGAAATTTATTGGAGCTGATATCCAATAAAATGAACCAGTTTATAGTAATATAAAAAAAGCACTGACAAAAGGGTCATCGGATTTGAGTGAAGGATGGGAGGTGGTCCACAGGAGACACATAAGATGATAAAGCTTTAGGTCAGGGGTTGAGGGCGACCTGGCCCGGCCTGTTTACCACACCTCCCCATCAGTAGCCAATTCACAGTTCTCTGGACCACAGAATAGCGATTCTCCGTCTGTGTTTGACCATATAAGGCGTGGATGTAACATTGTCGAATGTGGAGACATTCTGGCACAAATGAAGGGTTAGAAGACTCTGCCCATTATCTGTGCCCTCTGGCCTAGTTGGGCGAGTCATCCAAGGATGGGCAGCAACTCTGCCAGCCTGAGGCCAGACTTCGCTGACTGCCAGCCCACTCGTGCCACATGTACAATGTCAGCAAGCCTTTGTTAGTTGGTCTCAACAAAGCTGTTCAAGTGCAAAAAAAAGCTTTTTTGGCGATATAAACATTTCATTAAATCTTTATTATTAATTCATTTGAAACAAGTTTAAAAGTATGAAATATTGGGATAAAACTTGTGCACAATGGTTTTCAGAGGCCAGTGTTCAGTGGGCTGCCCTCCACCCTACCGTACCTCTCGCCCTTGACTGCCACAGTTTGGCCGGGGGCTTCTCTGGCCAGAGTCGACACATCATGGAAGAGCTGGAAGAAAGACAGGACAGGGGCAAACAAAGGAGGAAGCTTACTGCCATGCCCTTGAATGACAGAGCTGCTCTAACAGGCAGACAATAGCCACCTTGCATATCCAGCCAAGTCAACTTTCCACTTATCTTCCCCCGGTTTTGTCCACCACTTTTATACTGTGAAAGTTAGCCCCTCGGATTTCAAAGTCACCGCTCACCCTTTGCCCCCGCTGTGACTGCCAGGAGAAAAGCGAATATCTCTAGGCAAGAGAGAAAGAGAGACCAAGCATCTGGGCCCACCGGCAGCAGAAGGCAGGAAAGGAGAAATAAGAAGGAAAAAAGGCGTTCGGGCAGGGGCAGCTTCAGCGGGGTAGGGAAACAATGGCTGGCAGCGCAAAGAATGATTCCCCTTCTGTTTTTCAGCCCCATTAATATCTGAGCTCCAGCCTGCATATATCCTCATTCATTATTCATGAAGCGACCAGGAAAGAACGCAAGCGGGGAGGAAGGTGGGAAAGCAAAGGCCAGAGATATTTCCAATCAGCCCTGGTTTAAATGACACTGAGCGACAGAGCCTGGGGTTTTATGGCTTGCTGTCCATATATGAGACACTGCGATGTGGTAAGAGGTCCACACTGGCCCACTGTCTAAGGGGCCGCGCCACTCGTAAAGCGAGCTACCACACTGGGTAGCAAATTTGTCCAAACTCCACAGTTCGAAACGGCAGCACTGTGTGAACACTGACACATACCTCCCTAATCTGAGCCTGACCTGAAGAACAACTGGATACACTCTGAAGTCCTTGCAAAAACACAAAATGGCCTTTAATTTTATGTTGCATAACTTAGGCCATTCAAGCTATCAGAAAATGTCTGCCCAAAAGATTTACTGTGACTTACTTTGTACTGCATGGCTTTCAACTGAACTTCATATCACACTGCTGGGGTCTACTTTGTTCTGAACAAATCCCATGAAAAGACTAAAATCTTTAAAGCGTTAAAAACTACAGTGCACAATTGTATTAAGAAATTATTTAGCCTGTTTTAAAATAAGTAAATAAATAAATTTATTTATTTGGGACCCATTTTCAATATTTAAATAAGGATGAACTAATTTATTGTGGTATAGGGAACTCAGTGTTGAGAAATGGACAAAAATATGTCACAGGCTTGAATTTTGACATTCATGCCGTGTAAGTCCCCAGACTATCCCAAAACTATATTATTAACACAACCTATCAATTGATGCAAATGTATTATTTATTCTTTGGGAAGAATTCCAAGGCTTCAGCTGTGTTCTAGTATTCTGTATTAAACTCTAATCCTTTCTGTGATTAAGTATTTCATGTAGTTAATATTAATACAATTTTTTTTGCCTCTGTGGTTGCTTAAACATTTTTCAACTGAACTGAATTTGATGCTTAGTCAGATCAGGGAAACCACTGTCCCTCAGGCACTGATGTCACTTTAAAAATGCCACACGCCTACTAGGATCATTGTTCAGAGATTAGTGAACAAAAATGAAAACAAGCCTTCAATGAATATGTTACAGTAAAAGGGAATTTTTAAGCAGAATGTACAGTAAGCATTTTGCAAAAGACTCAAAAATATTTTATCATCTCATGGGGCATCTGGTGAGTATGCCTTCACTGTGTGTGTGTGTGTGTGTGTGTGTGTGTGTGTGTGTGTGTGTGTGTGTTTTCCTGAAGTCTCAGAAATGGTAATGCCCTTAACCCCAATGCAGGGAAGACTTAACAGTTGGTATTGACTTTGTGAACATTTACCACTGAGGATTCAGACTATTCAATTCTATTTCAACTGAGGGCTGCAGACGGAGAGGGAGGAAGTCCCTAGACTCCATGTTGCTCACACACAAACACACACACTCACACACGTGACACTCGCATACGCACAAGCACAAAGCCACACACTCACTCAGACTGTGTGTTGAATGTGTTATTCTCCAGTGATATCGACTCAATCGGATTTTAACCCCTCTCTGCTGGAGCCGTACAGAGACAAACGCTCTCAACATAACAAAGGGTGTGTGTGTGTGTGTGTGTGTGTTCTGCCTGTATGTGTGTACTTTTTGTATTGTTGTTTCAGATGTGTAGCCCTTTGAATAGCCGTCACACATGGGAGTACAAATGTGCCACTTGCGTCAACGTAAATCAAAATAAAACTATAATCTCCATTTTTACACACGTCTCTCTTCATTTCCACACCTTGGAATCCACTCGGTTCTTAAAGGAACAATTCAACATTTTTGGAAATATGCTTATTCTCACGGCAAAGAGTTTTATGAGGTGATTGATAACACTCTCATATCAACATGTTAAATATATGGCTACAGCCAGCAGCCGGTTAGCTTAGCTTAGCACAAAGACTAGAAACAAGGGAAACACCCAGCCTGGCTATTTCTTGGGTAGGAGAAGTACTTCCTTGAATCTCTGCTGGCTGCCTGGCAACATGTCCTGGAAAAGAAATGGTCTATAATATAACTGTAAATCTTGTAAAACTGTCATGTGGTTGTCTTTGGTTTTTGGGTGGATTACAGACACAGTACATGTTAATTAGTGATCTTTAGAGGTTCTGTTTGGCACACTTTGTAACCTTTGGACAAACCCAGGCCAGCTGTTTGCCCTGTTTACAGACAAATATGAGAGTGGCATAGATCTTCTCATCCAGCTAACTCTCCACCAGAAAATGTCAAAGTAATCCTTTAATGTTTGACTCACTGTGTAATTATATGATTTTTTGGGTTAGGGTTTTTTACACTGTTTATTTTTTGCTCCTCTCACTTTCCTCAGAGCGGATTCTGTTGTTTTCTGCCCTCAGCCCTTTTTCAGTCTCTGGCCTGTTCTTAAACACTACCCATGCTCTCTGAGGATTGACTCCACACAGCCACACATCTCTACCAGGACACCCCCCCTTCAACCAACCACCCAGCCACCCACATCATTTATACATGTGAGCATTAGGCCTTGTCACAGCCTCTCAGTCAGGCCCTTTATCAGTCGAGGCTATAGATTCTCATTAAGCGGGTGAATCCCCAGTCTCTGACACTTTGGCCATCACATGTCCACTCTGCCATCCCTCCACCACTGACCATTTGTCCGATCCAACTGGACAGATAGTGGTGGAGCGACTGTGCTATTGTTTGCCTTCCACAGTGCTAGTGTGACATTTCTTCACTGCTAACATTTTATACTGGCAAGTACACCCCTTTAAACTGCTGCAAGAATACCAAAAAAGATACCTCACATTCCGCAATTACTCAAAAATCCCATCCAGAGCCAAAAAAAGTACATTGCATGTGCCTCAGTGTGTCTCTGCTTACTGTAACTTGACTGGGCGATTGGCTAATCAGTTTAACCAGTGGTCAAACACGGTCAGGAGATAGCCAACGCTGTGTGGTCACTAGATAAGAGGCGCTACTCCTTGAAGGCCCGGGCTAGCTGCCTCGTTAGTGCTGGGTCAGTGAACTGCCGTCCAGATTTCTAAATGGCCACTCAAAGCCCAGAACTGGATTTTTGTGTGTATGTGTGTGTGAGAGAGAGAGGCTAGTGTTACTGCTGTCTCTCTGGACTTTCTCACCGAAGGTCCACTGTTTACTGCAGTTAACCAAGTCCCCCCAGCGTGTCTTCACAGGGGGGATATGTTCAATAGGGACATTTGTATACCTGTGCTGTTGCTGACTTGAGATTAGAGTCAAGCTGCTGAGTTTCTTTCTGCTGTACACACACACACTCCTGAGGGGCTTTGTAATATTGAAGCAGGTAAATATCAGCGGCATTCAGTATTTAGTAGGCCTGAATAGAGAAGTCCTCACACTCTTCCAGGCCCTTGACCCTGTGTCTCTCTCTGTACACACGCACACACACTCACACACACACACACACACATCACACACACACACATGCACGCATGCACACATGTGCACATACACATACACTTATTCCCAGCCCCTGACCCTCCCACAGCATGGAGGTAGTAAAGTCTATACTGAGCTGCTGCTGGATTGACTGACAGTCCATGTGTCCACAGAGAGACAGAGCCAGCAAATGCGCATTGTCACGTGTGTGTGTGTGTGTGTGTGCATGCATATATAGGCCCAGTCTGGCAGCCGAAAAAAAGAATCTCATGGGAGGGCCGGATGTTGGGTCAGGAAAAGAGGAAAACAAGCGCGAAGTAAGAGAGGAGGGATTGTAGAGAGAGAGATATACATGGAAGACATGAATCTGTCTGTATGTGTGCGTGTTTGTGTGTGTGTGTGTGTGTACAGGCAATGTAAAAAATGGATGCATCCTCCACCTCTTGCTGCATTGGGTATTTGTTTGGCATATGGGAATCTCTCTCTTAGAGCCGCATACAAACATACAGGATATATATGTATGTGGGTTGAATCCATGCTAGATTTTGATTTTTACACTCACCTTTATATGCTTTATATATATATATATATATATATATATATATATGCATATATATATATATATATATATATATATATATATATATATATATATATATATATATATATATATATATATATATATACACACACATACATATAGATAGATAGATATATAGATTGACATATTGATATTATACATCAACATTTAATGGCAGCAGGAGGGCAGGGGGCACCTCATTTTTTCACCTCTGTTTGAATGTACCAGATCTGTCACTACACAGGGGGTAGAAGGAATGTCATGGAGGAGGTATGTCTTTCTTCATCGTATCCATCCACATAGTATTTTAATTGGGTTTTCTCTCCTCTGCAGAAAAAAAAGGAGGGAACAGAGGTGAGAGGAGAAATGAATGATGATGGGTTAGAGGATGGAGAAAACGTGCTGCTCTGGGTTTCCATCTTCACCTCCCCAGCTATGCCATCTCAATATTGTGGCCCTCACAATGACTACACACAAACACACACATTGGTGGTATTGTATGGTGTTTTAATGTGTTTGTATTGAGCTCTACAGAACAATGGTGCAGCTGACATTCCTTCTGTGTTGGATAAGGCCGGCTCATAGAAACATAATAATACTGCTGAACCCAAACCGTCTCCCAGAGACCATCAAACCCTCTCTGAGCGATGGATAAACTGATCCTGGGAAATGGGACAGAGAATGTCTGCAGAGAGAGGGAGAAAGAAAGAGTGAGAGAGAGACAGTATAGATGTGTGTGTGGATGATATGTCTGTGTGTGTGTGTGTGTGTGTGTAAATATATGGGAGCGGGCGTGCATGCATGCGTGTGTGTGTGTGTGAGTGTGCATGCGTTGTATGTTGATGGTTGATGTACAGGCCTGGAGGGCAAACGCTCTAGGCTTCTCTCGTTAAGAACCTGTCAGTCATCAGCAGAGAGGAACCAAAAGGAGTCCAAATCGTAACACTGAGCGTATGTGTATGTGTGTGTACACGTGTTTGTGTGTGTATAAAATGCATTCAGCCACTTGGCTATTCCCAAAAACAAGCGAGGAGCGAAATATGTGTGAAGAGGGGAACAGCTGTGGTGCAACATGAAGCCACACTGCCCTCCGGTGGTTTTTAGTTGCTTCACCGCCATCAGAAACCACAGACGTCGTTTGTAAAACTCCGGAGGTGGAGGCTGTCTCTGTTGACTAAGTGACACAAGGCCTACTAGTTCACTGTGGAGACTGAGACTTGAAAAAAAATTTTAAGTATTTTTCTGAGACTAAACTGAAAGGAATGGCTTCCTTTAAACAGTAAGTCCAGTAGAGAGGATGCATAAATAAAGCATGCCAGTGTTACAGGGTGCTGTGACGCTGCGTACTAAAGAGTGCAGACAGGAAGAAAAAAGAGGAAGTGTAAAAGAGGTTGTTCTGACTAATCTTTAACACTCTTCACTGCCATTCAGATACGTATAAGCTCAATGTTACTGTTTAGATTAATTCAAAATCTCCTAAAGCAGAGATCAACAGCTCTTTTGTCAATGTTTGTTGTTTGTAGGATTTATGTTACAGTGGCTGGTTTTGATTATTATGTATATTCAACTCACAGTGAGAATTCACAATACAAGTGACTTCCTCCATTTGTATTGTTTAAGCATGACCTTTTTTTTCAGACCGCACCTAGATAGTGCATCTTATTCATTTTGTATGGTGTCTGTTTCCACTCACTAAGAGGAGCCAGATACTCAGAGCCACCAGTAGTACTAAACACCTACAGTATGTGCAACATTTAACATGAGATGTCATTAAGAGACTGCCAGATGTATATGTCAATTATGAATTTCTTTATATTCCCATATCTTTATATTTCTCTGGCTAAATGTGTGGCAAACACACAGCACTTTGAAACACAACTTTTATGACTTTCATCATCTTTGACCCAACATTAGTATCATGTACTTTCCTCACCCTAACTTCATCTAAAACAAACACTTTCAAACAGAATAATGATGAGTCAGTTAGGGCTGAAGTGAAAAATATAGAGGCTTTTTTCTTGTCTGTGTCTGACTTGAAATTGAAACTTGATATAAAGATTTAATAATAATTTTTCAGAGTTTACCCAAAACTTGTTTCCTTTTTAAAAAGATGTATTTCATCACAAAAGTTTGTATTATGAGTCCAACACAGCAGGGTTGCCATTTAATAAATCATTATTCATCATGGCATCCATTTTTGTAAAGCTAATAAAAGTGACTTTAAACAGTACTTAAGGTGTTTAAAACTTCTGTTGAGAAAACAGCAGGCACATGTTGAACAGGGTGAATTGCAGAGCGACAGTATCTGAAACTCTTAACCTACATACAACATGTAGGTGCAGCGTGCAAAGAGTGGAGGAAAAACTGCGTGCATCTGGGTGTAGTGCACACACAGGCATACGCATGCATCGCTTGCAATCCATTTTTATCACACCTCCCTGTGGTCACAGCTGTGACTGCAGAGAGGAACTAGCAGTGCAGACTTCAGTAGACAGTCTGCGTCCTCACTGCTGCTGTAAGGTGCTTCAGACATTTACAATAAATAGGCGGGAGGGGAGAGAAGAGGACATGACAGAACAGGATATGAGAGAAGCATTCAGGACAGGAAGCTCAATAAAATTTTTAAACAACAACCAAAGAGTGAAAACTCTTGAAAAAAAAAAAAAGAAAAGAAATTGGGGAAGCTGTGACATAGATTCTTATTCAAACCACACCCCCTTCTTCAACTCCTACATAAACATCCAGAGCACTAAATAGAGGCGATAGATGCTTTTACCGTTAACACCACCAATTAATGTTAATTCTCAGCACGCAGTTGCTGGAAATCCATGAAATCTACCTGCCCTCACTGAACTTACCGTCTTGTGACATTTACTTTATCTGATTGACAGTAGCTGAACTCTCAGTTATACCTTTGTCATACTTACAGTATACTTTACAATTCTTTACACACTTGTAATAGCGGCGGGAATGTACCTAATCTGAGATGAGTGTTTTCCCCTGAAATCTTACCAAACAACAAGAAGTGCTGTTATGTGATAGGAAAGACATTGTCTAGTTCCCCTTCACCTTGCAGGCTCTGGTGGATGTGAAACAGGGAGCTGCAAAGAAATAAAGTCACTGAGCCTAGCTTGGGTTAATAAAGATCAAGAAAATAAAAGTGTGAGTACAGCAATAAGGTTATAGCATAGTTTTAGTTTGAAAGCTTGTTTCTTCTTAAGTATAAGCTGTGATGCCGTCAGTGTACTAGGGTGTACATCAAAAACATGGATATGTTTCTATTTGAATAACAAAATAATTTTAGTGTTTAGATTGGTTGAACTTAAAGTTGTATGTGGCAAAATGTCTAAATGAATGTCACACATTTCACTGCGATTATAACCTGTATGGTTATATGTGACAAATTTAACTAAACTCAACAAAGCTAAACAACCCCAGGACAGAAAGTATAGCTTTAATGTATCATATAAAGGTGTAATAGGTAACATGTTAGCAAACAAAGCTACCAAGCAGGAGCAAAGAACTAAACGTGTCTTACTCGCCACCTGCTGACCCACGATTCCCATGTGGGTTGTTACCTGTTACCTTCAGTTTGATCTGTCGTGGCACGTGGCGTGGCTTTCAACTGTGGGCACGTTCCTACGAGACGGCTGTGGCAGGTTAATCTGTGCCTGGCACAAGCAACTCTGGTCTGAAGTACAGTTCCAAACAATTTAATGATAAACAATAAAATGCCACAATTAATTACCATATATAATTTATGAAATAAAAGCCTCTGCTTTGCGCCTATCCTCCATTCTTATTCGCGCTCTCTCTCTCGTCTGCCCACGTGCTTGCTTTCTTTTGCCTTCATCTTTCTCTTTTTTTCTCTCTCTGTCTCTCTTTTTCTCTGCCTCTCTCTCTATCTCTCACTCTCTTTTCAGCATATTAGTTGAATGATTTTTAAATATGCAGACCGGAAGGCTCGAGATGAGGTGCCATCACATTAAATCTCCTGGTCCACTATAACACAAATACATTTGGTCATAGGCTAGGAAAAAATTGTTATGCAACCACAACCTTTCTTTGATCATGGAAGATTTTGGTCATTGCTGAACAATAAAAATGTCAAAAGTGACTAATGTTATTAGACATGCCCATGCACAACGCCAAACTCCAAAACAGTTATTATTTTTCAATATGACTGTATATGAATGTAACTCATAGGTGGCTTGTTGGTAAAGTAAAGGACAAGAGGAAACCTTTTGAAAACACAATGGTATCAATAAAATCTGTAAAAAAAAAAAATGCAGAGTTCCTGATTAAGTAGATACTGTGGTCATGTTGAGTCTCAAGCATGCACAGAGACACCAGGGTCCTCTATAGGGACGCCAACAGGAACATCTATGAGTTTCACCTGCCCAATAGATTGTATCATTTTCAGTGGCTGATATGCAGCTGCAGTTCACTTGTATTCAGCTATTTATAAAGCAAAAATGTTTGACAGGTATGACAGTGTTGCAGACAGTGGTTAGCTGACATTGTCTAGTTAGTGAGTCATATAGCAGACCATGTGACTTCTGTTTTCATGTTGTGGTTCATTTCTGACACTGAGACACTCAAATGGGTAAGTGTGTCATTTTACTGTTTAATTCAGACCAAAGAAAATGTATTTCATTCACTGTGTCAACTTGTGTTTGAACAAATACAAATTTTAACACCAAGGCCTTGTTTGTGTACTATTGTATTAAATATTGCTTCCATATTAATGAAGCCAGAACCTTACAAAACAATGTAGACAAAAACAAACCAAAACATCAGATATTTTCATTCAGCGTGTCATTGGGTGATGACCGAGTTTTCTGTTTGTAAGTGGCACGTTTCAGTTCTCTCCTGACACTGAGTCCAGAACAACAGCTGCTAATTTCATTGTTAGTGCTGTTAACTTTTTAAGTGTTTTCTTTTATATTTATGGAAACTGTACGAGTGGGGGCCTGTGACTGACTGGTGATCTGTACCCTGTGTTTTACCCAATGCCAGCTGGGAGTGGCTTCAGCACCCACCTGAACTTCGGAGGAAAAGCGGTATAGATAATGGACGGATGGATGGAGGCACCGGTGGATGGTTTTAGATTAAAGTGTGTTTTGATAAATGTAAATGGGAACAAAGTTAGAAAATATTCATATAACAACATGTTAACATTTCCACAGTGGATTTTTAGCAGGTACAACTCTTGCCATGCGCACATCTTAGTTTAGTGTAGCATGTTGACATTTGCCTATTAGCACTGAACACAAAGTACGGCTGAAGCTGATGGAATAGTTTTACAGGGTTTTGGTAAAAAACAAAACAAAACAAAAAAAACTGTCTGGCATGATGACGACACCATGCAACTAAAAAGTTAGGAAATCATGAAAGTCAGTAGGATTCATTCTCTGGGAAAGTTGTGGGGATATACTAACATTATTGAAACAAACATAAAAAAAAACATGTAGCCATGTTTGTTAAAAATAAAGCCTGTCACTGATTCTCTAGTGACACTCACATAAATTGTTTTCTTTTGATGTAACATGTAAGATGGGCTTACAAAACCAAGTCATGTACAGACATGCAGCTTCTATAGACAAAATCTAACGTTGTAAAATGAGTAAAATGTTGCTGTCTTCAATAAGATTAAATAAAGTTAAACCTACTCTATGGAGTTTTTAACTGGTTATGATTTCAAATTAAAGCCACTGACTTTCTATAAGCTTCATAAGACAGGCTATTTCTGCTATTTTTTAATAGTTAGTATTAATGCCTGAAATAGGTCAAGAAAGATCAGACAAAATGGCGCTGAGGTTTATTCTGGCTAAACTGAGTTAATTCAGTCACTAACTGTCTGTCTCCAGAGCTGCTGCTCGCTCTTCTCCTGGTGAAGTAGTCTCCTTGCACTGGGGAGTGAGGCGGAGGAAACATGTAACTTGATGTAAGGTGAAACACTACCCTCTTTGTCCACAGGGACCATCAAAATCAACACGATATGAAAAGCTACATTAAGCTGCTTTAAAAGACACAAAATATGAGTCTATTTATGTAATCAAATTCAGTGATCACATTACATTGTCATGCCAACAGTATTTTACAGTCTCAAAATACATTTAGAAATGAGTGGGCCAGACCCGGAAGATTTGTTTTAGTTGCATCATACCACAATGAAGCGCTTTCATGCATGTGTTCTTTTCACCCAGAGCACATTCAGTCAAATAGAAGCGGCAGCCCTCTTACAGAAAACACTAAGTAACTCTGCTAGCTGGATTTCTCTGCAGTAAGGCAAATGTGCTTGGTGCTTTGCGGTTGGTTTAATGATAATGTGTGGTTCTTGAGGTTAAGACACTGCCATTTCTAATTACATTCATCAAAATAAGTCCGTGTTATTTGCAGTAAGGCAGCATATTGGTAATGCAGATGTATCCTCGTTACAATGATGTCAGATCTGGCAACTTGACAGCATTAAAAGACTATTACATGGTTGCATGACATGTCTGCATTTAAGTACTCAAGCAAGGCAAAAAAAAACCCGAGTGAATACAGTGTCATTTGGGTTGCATTAACTTGATGCTGCTTGCTTAAGAGCCACTTCCTGATTATAAGAATCTATACTGTCAGAAGTGGAAATAGCCAAATACCATGTGTTTCTCTGGTCTGGGAGGAAATCCATATTTAGATCTTCATACTAAAAATGTGAGTTCTTTGTCGGAAACACAGTTTGTTCCTATTGTTTCAGGTTCAAACTTATTTCCACAGAAATATATTATGACTTAGAAAGAAAGCAATTGTGGCGTAAACCCCTCCATCTCTTCAGATTAAAACAAAATTTTATGAAAAGATTTGAAGTGATCTATGTGTTGTCTTTGTTTGGTAGACTGTATAACATGCCATAGAGATTCATCTCGTCACACCCCATAGACTCACAGCTCCATCTACTCTGTAGCTGCTGTAGTATCTAAATGTCTAAACTTGAAAAATGGGTCTGCTTGGTTGCATGTATTATTTTCATTTAACCGCATGAAATAGCTGACTGTGTTTCATCCAGATTCACGTAAGCTCACCACCCAGTGTGTGAGTCTTAATCCCCGGAGAGTTTCTCTACTCCTTTCCTTCCTCTTTTATCCCCTATTTTCTTGTGTATGTAAACAGAAGTAAAGCATTTTGGGCTCCAAGGCAGAGCATGATGATCAAACACCATGCACGATCAATGACTTTGAAGAGATCTAACATCCCTTATAAATGTATTTCACACAGGAGGAACAGTAGAAATGAAGAAATTCACTTCTGGAGCCAATGGCCAAATGTTTTCTCTCTTTTAGACGGTGAAGGGAAAAAAGGCAGACACCTTGAGAGAGGAAAGGCTGCCCCTTTTTTCTTGCACATGGCAGCACTACCTCCTTGTGTGTTTTTGATACAAGGCTGAGCGAGCGTAAGAGCAGGGAGGAGTCAGTGAGGAAGTAAATGAGCTCTGACAGGTTTCATTTGATTATGTCTCGTGATGATCTGATGCTGAACAGTCTAACAGAAGCCCACTAGATATTAAGACATTAACCTGGGAGCTTTATTGTGTGTTAACATCACCACTTTCTCCAACTTCTTTGTCTGCTGAAATAAAGTTGAACTGTGAATTTGAAAAAAATTTCACGTGTTAAGCATGTATATAAAAGTCTAACCCGACAAAACACAATGAAAAGAGACTTCACCCTAAAGCTAATCTTAACTCTTTTTTTTCTTCAGCTCACAGAGTTTTCACACTTGAGCAAAAGCAAGTACAGATTAGATGAGACAAGACTTCCTGTTCTTGGTGGTGTAGCTGAAATGAAGCTTCCTGTCATGAAATGTTAAGGTAAAGGCAGGCTCTTTTGGTGTGACAACACTCCCACTTGCTTGACTTGAAACCAGAGGCGAGGTTTGAGGAACAAGTCCAGGAAGCTGCGTCCACTGATAAGACAGAAAACTTATGTGACTTAAAATTAGACAACGTTTTTGACTTGTTTCTCTCTTAGGATTTAGCTAAAAAATACTGCTTCAATTTGGCGTGTGAACATCTGCCCACCGGTCCCCATTAGGACTACACTGCATGGTGTGTGGCCGTACACACCCTAACTCCTGGATATGGCAGGTCTCTGTGGTCTGAAGATCCTGGTGCTCTGGGCCAGTGTCATCAGTCTGGCCAAATGTAAGTAACCATCTGCATCGTCTTCATGAAGGGACCGTAGAAAGGAAACGGTGTCTTGTGAAGTTGCGTCCTTCTCTTTCTGTCTGCCATCTCAAAGTCCGCTAAAAGTAACTGATGTACAACATGAATGAGAGCCAACAGTAAGTGAGGCCATTTATTTTAAAACTCCAAACTTAGCAGTCTCAGAAGTTTCAACATATGGTTGTTGAGCATGTGATCGTGTTTATGAGCGAAGGTGAAACCCTTTCCATGCCCGAGATAGAGACGTGAAACTGTCAGCTCAAACGCTTGACAATTCTGAAAACCTGAAAACATCACCACACAAAATTTAATCATTTAAAGTATAAACTGAGGGCAGAAAATGACAAGCTACAGTATATGATGCCTTTGAGTTGTGCCTCCATTTGTGCTATTTCACGTCTCTTAAACTTTCCAAACCCGAGAACACAAGACAGTACAGCGCGCACTTGTGATGTGAGAAGCTAAAAAAGTGACAGGTTTGTGAGCCCCTTTGGCAAAAGAATAAACAGTTATGTTCAATCAAAGACTGCTGTTAATAAGACTTTTTAAAACGTGTTCTTTCATTTGGTACAAAGCCATGGGAATTTTTGCAATCATGTTTCTGTTCTGCTTTGACATTGTGTGTGATGGTGCGCCTGTGTGTGTGTCAGTGTGTGTATGTGTATGTGTATCTGCATGTGTGTGTGTCTATGTGTGTGTGGGTGGGGGGGCTTTGTGTCTTTCAGAGATGAGAAGCTTTTTCAGGGTGTGTCCCTGCAAGCTCTTCACTTCAACCCCGCTGGCTGTGGGTGTTGTATGCGATACATATCTGAGTTTGTGTGTGCATCTGTATGTGTGGCTGTGTGTGCGTGTGTGTGTCTACGCGTACATGCATGCAAATGTGTGTGTGTTAAGTCAGACCCACCTTACTGCCTCTTGCATCACTCAGAGTTCTGCTACTGTTCAGCACATCAAACAATTTCTGCTATTTTCAGCGTAGATGTCTGTACACATGAGGTGAAATCAACCCTTCACTTTATTTATTTCACTTTGCTGTCTTTAATGTCAGCCAGGGTCACTGTTTCTCATTTGTGTCTAACATACAGTATTTCTCAGCCAGGGTGAGTCATCAGGGTACGCCGCATTGATAGGTGTTTTTTATTTACATTAATTTTCAATTAAGGGGATGTAGTTTTTCATAATTAAAACACCACAGTGTTCTAAAAGTGGCAATATAGCCATATGCCTCTGTGTCAAAGATTTTTGTATCAACTTAATTACTGTAACATTAAATAGCATTTGACCAGTGGTGGACAGTGATAGCAGAGTACACTCACTCAGGTACTGTGTAGATTTCTGATGCTATTTAAGCACAGTCCATTACTACATGATGTATTTCACTTCACGGTACTTTATACTTACAATCCACTACATTTCGGAGGGAAATATTCTACACTTCCCAAATTAAGCCTATAATATAATATAACACACGAAAACCTCATATTGTTGTACAGTAAATTTAACCAACCAACAGTTCATAAGAACATAAGAACTAGAATCAGCTCCAACTCAACCAGCTACAACCTCAAAATGCTATTGGTATGTCAATGCATCAGTAGTATTAACCAGTGATGTAATATACTGTATAACAATACATCTCTGTCATATTTCTGCAAAAGTAGGTACTTCAATACTTTAAATGGCAACATTCAAAATTCTACACAAGTAAAAGTATTCAGTATTCAGCTAAATGTACTTATCAGATTATCAAACGTAGGGTGCTGATTTAGTGGCATGATGTAAAATGCAAAATGTATTAAAACAGCGAATATAAATCATGTATATACACTACCGTAGTTTAGAAACATGCAGTATGAAGGTGAAGCTACTAATGTCGGTGATGGAGCTTTACCAAAATATTAAATGGCAGAAAATGCAGCAGAGGGCCCTCCCCCCATGCTCAAAGTGTAAAATACAGTTCAAAACCCAACTTACTTTTGTGAGCTATTTTTTGCTCCTGTTGTTAAAGACTTAAATTTAGGGCCAGGTCAATCCTAAAGGCCAAAGCTTATGTGAGCACCAGTTTAATTTATTTAAACCAACTGCATGAGAGCAGCTGCGCCCCATTATGATGCAGATTTTCATGCTTTCTTTAGCTGCAGCAGCTCAGAGTTGTGTGATCAAACAGTTGACCACTTCCGTGTTCCATTCTGAGTTGCCTTCATTTCCTGGCAGTGCAGCACAGCGCAGCGCGGGCCAAGCAGCCTGAGACGGAGCAAAAGTAAATGACTTGAGAATTCATGAATAAAAGGGGAAGTGCAATGCCTAAAATGAAGAAGTGAGGTCAGACTTGTGAAGAATGCTTCACAGAGGGAGTGCAATTGTCACAAAGCAGGGGATGGTGCTCTGTAGTGAATGCAAAACATGACAAGAAAGAGGGGGCAGATGAAAAAATGATGGTGTACACTGATAAAGGGAAAACAGCTACATGAGAGACAGATCCAGCCTCCTCAGTCAGTTTCTCTATTAATGTTAGGCAAGCTCTGATTGTCAGTAAACTATAACTGCTTTCAACTTTGCACATTTGATTTCTTCTCTATGGTTGCCTTGTCTCCCTTCTTCTACCTCTTTCTAACTCTACTTCCACTTCTTTCTCTGTCACACTTGGATGACATGCTTGCGACTTTGAATAGGCTGTTGTAACAGTGTGAATATCACACCTTGGTTTCATGTATGGCCCTAAAAACGCTCAGAAAGAAACTTTCCAAGACCAAAGACCAAAGAGGCTTCACTGAGAACTACTTTGGCCACTAGCTCTGAAAAAATTAAGGCGAGGATTAAGCTTTCTCATCAGTCATCTGAAATATTAACAGAGCACCATTTCACGTCTCAAACCTTTCACTGAAAAAATTCAAATCAGTCACCACAAAGTGGGGAAATGTCACTGCAGAGAGCATGCACCTCTGCGAGATATAGTGAAACAAGAAGGCGCCAAACCACATCCTGAGACTCAGTGGCTGACTGTCCCCCTCCAACTCATCATTTGCTGCTCTGTGCTATTATTATAAAGAACAAATGGACAGAACAGCTAAGGGTTTACAAGCCTTTTTGTGAATTCCAAGTCATAATACAAACTTGGTAAAACTAATATAATTTTTTAACATTAATGGCATACAGCATGAAGTATTGACATCATTTTAAACAGTATTTGGTGACACTGTAATTTCTAATGACAAAGAACAAAGATATAAGACAGAGAGTCTGTTGTGCTTCAATATGATGCAGTAATCTGTCCATACTGAAAGTAATTTTTCTAAGTATGGGAGGTTCTTGGTTTCAGTGCAAAGCAGGAAATAGCGGTTTGCCTTCTGAAATAGCAAGTGGGGCTCTTTGCCGCATTGTCATAGCAACCAGGTTGTAGAGCGCTGCCTCATGCAGAACTTGAGTTGAAAATAGTCTCTTTTTCCTCTTTTTGACCTGATAATGCTTTGGCCCTGCCGGAAGAGTTTTATCAGTCAGATAAAAGTGGACGCTTGAATAAAACTTGACATAAAAAAAAAGAATAAATACTGTTTGTTGATTTGTTTTGTTTCTTTTTCTATATGTTACATCCAGTATACTGTAGTCTTTCATTACAAAGAAATCTGAAATTATTTCCATGTTGAATTATTTACATGTTACAAGCTGCAACATGACATGAAATGAGCATGCTTTTCAACTGGAAATAATGGACCCCATGTACAATGACAGAAAAATATTTTCTCACTGTAATTAAGTAGACTTTTAGTATGAAATGCATGGCATGCAAAAAATCTAATATATAATAGTGCATGGGAAAAAGAAAGCTTTCTCAGATTGAATTTTACTCCCAGGTATTTTCCATTCCATAGTTTACTTGCTTCAAAGCTGAGCTAAAGCACACTAACAATAGCTTGCTGCATAACTTCCATACCATGATTTAAGTTTCTAAAGTTAGACCCTTAAATCATGGGAAACGTTCCAGTATTTAATGTTTTTGCATATTATATTTATTAACACATTAATGGCCATGTACATGTCTTCACGCTTTTGCTTCCTGTCCAATTTGTTTTGTGCCTGCAAAGTGAGTTAGTACAAAGTTAGTAACAAGCCAGATGTCTACAGTGATATTTTGATTGCTTCTTTCTGAACCTCTTCCTAGGTTGTTTGTCAAGCTTTACTATATCTACTATAATGATATTTATAATATCTATATGCATCTGTTCTTACTCAAAAATATGGCCCGGTGAATTTACAGCAGAAAAAGTTAGCATTTAGTTTGCTTTGTATGGATGCAACTTTTCACAGATATTTCAGCAAGTGAAACACAATACTTCCTGTTGGTGGTGACTCCACAATCAGTGATAAATTTGAACCTGTCATTGTCTAAATAAAAGAGATAACCTGATTCCATCTTATCAACTGATCCTGGTTTTATAGAAATCAGCTGTGAGAGTCTTTTGTACAGTTCCTGTGAGAAAGTTATAGAAACTTATCAAAGTTGAGGTCAAACTTCAAATTAGAGTCTTCATAAATGATAGTTAGTTATATGTTTATGAAAATTTACTCTGTCAAGAAGCTAAACCATATAGCTAATGGTGCAACCTTGTGCTCATACTGTACTACTGTTGATCCTGTTATGACTGGAAACTTTTAAGCAACCATGTGAGTGTTTTGCCAAAGAAACACAGCATTAAGTCCAAAAACAGGAAGTATTTGAACTCGCAGCTATAGGTAATGCTCAACCCAGTTCCATTTCCACTATTCAGGCTGTAGATTTCTTCTGAAGACATCCAGTTGAATACCTTTCTTCTTTTTGTTCCCCTCACATCTTGTCCTTTTCTGTAATTTAAACAAATGTGTTGTAGACATAAATGAGGAGAAGGATCAACATGTAGCAACACGATCGAAGACAAAAAATATATGTAATAATCAATGCCATTGATTCATGTTTCCTTGGAATGCAACATTTTCAGCCTCCCAGACTCCACGCACCAACACCACCACCACCACGTCCACTTTACCTTCAGTAGCCAGTCCGTCTGTCACCTCCACATCTCCACGCACCATGACAGCGGCTCCTGTCATGTCTTCACACACCCAAAAATCTACGCTCACACCTTCACTCACCTCGCCACCCCTCGTCTCAAACAACAAGACTAAGGCACAACATCCAGCAAACACGTCTGGTAATGTATTCAGCCTCAGTTTACAGATTTATTGGAAACTTTACGGTTGTAATCATAATTAGGCCTGATATCAGGTAAGATTATTTGCAGTTAATTACTTGCAGTTGAGGGTCATCTCCAGCATGCTCTCCATCCTACAGACGCTTCTCCTGCAAGCACCTCACCCTCAGACACTTCAGCCAGCAACCAAAAAGACTCTCCGACAGTCACCACTCAAAAACAGTCTACACCTTCAATCACAACACCCACACCCAGCATGGATAAAACCACCAAAGGTTGGATTTCTCCTTTTTCCAAGCCCATTTGTGTTTTAGCGGACTGTAATAAGACTGTGTTATTCATATAAGTATAGACAACAGTTATTGCAAAGGAAATGGTTTGTAGAATACTGAGACTTGCTTCACTTGCAAGTTGTTTTGGTGTATTTCAAGATTTCTAATCATATATTAACATTTTGTTTTCTTTTCTAATCTTATTTGAATGCGTTCTCCAGCCACCACACAAGCCCCTTCACAGTGTGAGTACCAGTATTACTATTCAGGAAATAATGCATGCCATCTTTACACTCATCTTAACAAACACGTATATATTATATTGGTTTCCAGTATTTCTACTCAGTGTGTTTCTCTTACTTTGTAACAAATACAATTAAAGAAGATTCATACAGTGAATGTGCAGAATGTTTTGATTTCAAACTGTTTGACATCAAACAGTGTCATCAGATGGTTTATATTAACTAAGAGATTTTATTATTCTCTTTATTTTGTGAGCAGGTTCTTACACTGTCACAACAATCAAGTTTGGCTTCAAGATTAACATTACAAGCGTCAACATCGGTAACTACAACATAAACATTACTGAAGTGGGCCGACCTGAGACTGCAAAGACATCCAGCGTTCAATATCCAGACTCATCACATGAAATCCTACACCTGAAGCCCTGCACTGAATATGAGCATTATGTGGCATTTATTGATAGTACTGGCAAAGAAACCCACTGTACCCACACTGAAAATAAAACTACAACAACAGGAATGAGTGAGTAAAAATAATAATTCACACTATTGAATTGCATCTTATTTCTTTAACATACAAAAGAAACAGAGAGACATTTGTGCATCACTTGTATATTTCAGATGAAACTGACATTACAAATGTCAACTGCACATCTGGATATGTTTGTTACCGGAGTGAATGGGACATCAGCTCTTCACTATCAGCATCAAACAACACTGAGCCATACAGAAGTGACAAGAAAGCTTTCTGCATCAAACCTGGTTTTAATGACATTTGCTCAGAATTGACAACAAACTTCACTTCAGGAAACTGTGTGAACTCCTTCAGCTTCACCACAAACATCAGCGTTGGTATGTACAATAAATGGAGTCATCCTCTGTTTTGGATTGTGTGTTGTTTTGACCTTATTTCATCATGTTTAATGTCTGTGCTGTTTTATTGTTTTTCCACAGATTTCTTAAATCCAAGTGATATTCAAGTGACTGCTCCCACTGGACTTCCTGCAAACATAATCACAACATTACCTCCAAACTGTAAAAATCTCACCATTGACTACACCTGTCTGGGTAAGTGAAAAGACAAGAAGTAAAGAGACTTTGTCTGTCATCAACATTATGAATGGAAATAGGTAGAGATCTTGTTCAGTAATTTGTTAGATGTGCACACTGCAGACAGACTGACAGAGAAGATGATGGAAATGAGTCCAATGGTCTTTTAGTGGAAGAGGAAGTCAAAGTTTTGCTTTGTGCACTAAAAGAGATTTATTTATTTCTCTGAATGACTCTGCATTTGAATCAAATATAAACCCAAGAGATAGATGCTCTTTACACTAAAGCACAAACACCAGTTGTTGAAGAAATATTGTTGTTCTTGTGTCTCCTCAGAACAAAATAAATACAACAAGCCCAAGAACCTGTCTGAGCTGGAGCCCTTCACAGACTACAACTGTACTGGTCAGATCAAGGACAACAATGTCCCCATAAACAAGACAAAAGCTGTTGAATTCCAGATTAAATGTGGTATGTTGACTTCATCTGTAAAGATTACAACAATAAGCTCATATCCTCTTCAGTGTTACAGATGTTTAATGTCTTCTCACAGATCTTGGAATAACCATCACAGAGCAGAGTGCAACCAACACCTCCATTGATCTGAGTTGGACCACGACCAGTGAAAACTGTCAAGATGTCCTTCCTCATCTTCAGAATTTGTTTTATTATTGCAGTTGTCCATCTGGTACCAAACAAACAGGAAAGGGTAAGTAAAACTATTTAGATAAACTCTGATTATTGGTGATCTGTTAGCTGGTCAGTTTAGCTAAATAGTGAAATATATTGCAGACATTTGTATCCTCTGTGAACCTACAGTGCTCCATGCTAACACTTTAGGAGGCTGAGTGATAGTCAATGTAAATAACCTGAGATAATATATATGGTCTCACTTTGGTGAGAAACATTCACAAACTTATCATGAAATACGATACAGAAATAACATTGAACTGTCAGAGTGTATTATTCTTGTTTCCATTGAAAGTAAACTTCAGGTCAGAAAAAAATTGTTCACAGTTACAATCCACTGCACAGTGAATGATTAGCTGTTTGTTGATTGTAACCTCAACATCAATATATAAATTATATTAACTGAAACTGATTGATTGATTGATTGATTGATTGATTGTTATCTATTTTTTGGTTACTTAGTGGGAAACTAGACCAAGAAAACAATCTGCTGTTGTATATTTCAGTTTTTTTGTCTTTGTTGTCTCGTTAGTCAGTCAAACACAACAAAACTGTTAATGAGACTATGTTACAGTTACAGGGAACAAACATCCAACAGGAGGAAAATGTCGTGTTGCTGGACTGAATCCATACCAACATTACACCTGTGAAGTCTTTGCCACCTACAACGGCAAAAAAGTTGGCCGACAAGAAGTGAAACAGGAAACTGAAATTGGAAGTAAGTGTCCAAAAATCTTTTGGAGAAGATTTATTTCTTAAAGTACTGAACATCCAGTTAAGACAGTTGTGTGGCAGTAAAAGTAAATGTCTGTGTTCTGAAGACTGAACAGTATAAAAATCAGTATTTTGAGAGAGAACTGATGTCACATGACATACTATGACTCTTTTCATAGAAATATGTTACTATAAAAATAAGAAGTACTTGAATTTGAAACATCAAGTAAACATGAGATTTTCCATCGTCAGTTTATTTGATCTATTACTTAATTTGATTATAGTGATTATAATTCTAAATGTAACTTATTCCAGTTATTATCATGACATTAATTATGAAATTTGCAGTTTTCTTTTGTTTCTGCATTGACAATGACAGTTCCTATTATTATATCCATGCACCTCCTAAAATTGAATTATATCCAAACTACAGCAGCATCAGCTGTTCTGATTAACCTGTTGTCTCATACAACTTAAAACACGACAGCTGTGTGGGATGAAAAAGTACCAAAAGCCGTCATCATTCATCATTTTCAACGACATATAAGAATACAAAATCAAAACTTTTAATAAGCACTCTTTTACCTTTTTTTTGACAGTATGATGATCATTTTCAATGCAAACCTGATTATTATTATTGTTTAACTCATTGTATCACTACTGCCAACCACAACAACCAATACAGAAACACACTAATAAAGCTAATCAGTGTTGAAGCAGCTCTTATAGAAAGCTAAAATGTCACTTTAACTGTGGGTTAGCATGTTGTTGTATCTAATGGGAAATATGTTGTTTTTCATAACTCTTTTACAGAACCAGAAAAAAACATTACTGAACTGAAAGTGAAGTTTCCAGAGAATAATGTTATTGAAGTAACCTGCAAAGCTGTAATAAATTGGAATGGACCTACTGGTGAATACATAGCACAGATCAATGATGACAGCAGCTCTCAGAAGAGAGAGAAGAAATGCAAGTTTGAATTCAGAGACTTGAGCTACTCAACGACATACAAACTGACGGTTTGCAATATTCTAACTTTTGGTTTGACAAATTTATTTCAGCTTTATTCCTTATTTTTCTTCAAATGTTACAATTCCTGATAAAGTTTGTTTTTCCATCTTTCCAGGTGACTGTTTACAACGGTAAACATAAGAGCGAGCCCACCACAAAAGATGTTTCCACTCACTGTATGTGCACTTTTGATTAATGCCACAAATTGTCTCACATTGTTAAATCATTTGACACATTTTGCTGTGACGTACAGCACATACATTCATTTGTGTACACTGTGTTTTTCAATGACCGTTTGATTTTATTTTCATTTTACAGACAATGACAAAGCTCTCATTGGGTTTCTGGTCTTTCTCATCATCCTCACGTCTGTGGCTCTGATTTTGGTCCTCTACAAGATTTACATTCTGAAGCGCAGAAGATCCCAGTAAGGATCATCCTGCATCTTATTTCCAGCATTGGTTTGACTGTCATATGTCTTCTACTTTCTGTTTATTTGTGTGATCGTTTTTTTTAAAGCAAATTTAAGCAAATACACCTTCAGGTGTAGTTAATATAATCCATTTACAGTTCACAAATATTATTATTATTTTCCATATTATATTCTGTGTAGTTTAAATTCTTTGAAATCAGTCTTCACTACTTTCTTTACAGTGACCTGAGTGAAAACATGATGCTCATTTCAACTGCAAGTGAGTAGACTTTAGAGTTCTTGTTTTTTTCCCTGGATTTTACAGGTCTTTAATTATGTAATTAATGGCACTCACAAGTAGCAGCTCATGTTTCTAACAATCTGTTGTATATACAGATGTACTCTTTTATTCCTTGTTCATGATCATGTAGAAGAGACTTTAAAAAAAAATGATAAAAATTGAGAAATATTCAAATATTGGCTGTACTGTAATTTGGAGTGATGGCTAAAGATAAATGAGTATTGTTACAGTGTTCTTATCTGCTGGTTGGTTTCCTGTTGCAGATGACGAGGAGAGCCTGATGCCTGTGGAGCCGATTCCGGCAGAGGCCCTGCTGGAAGCCTACAAGAGGAAGCTCGCTGATGAGGGAAGGCTTTTCCTGGCTGAGTTTCAGGTAAATTGAATATGTCTTGTTCCGGGGGCAATATGTTTTGGTATTTTTTCTTTCTTGGCTGACTTACAATGGAGTTGCAGAGGGGAAGATGGCAGAAGATGGCAGTCCAAGGCTGAATTTGAACGCAGGATGGTCTGTGGCATTGGCAAACGATTTATTATTTCTTTCAACCCTCAGAGCGTCCCCAGGATTTTCTCAAGGTACACCGTGAAAGAGGCCAAAAAGCCCTGCAATGCACCCAAGAACCGCTACGTAGACATCCTGCCATGTGAGTGGGAGTCTGTCCAACAACACGTGAACATGTTTCGATTAAATAGATAAAAGCACTTAAGCGATCTGTTTTGTGTATTTTCACTATTTGTCATAAAGAATGAATGAACTAATGAATGACTTGTAGCAATGGTATGAAAATATATTAATGAAATAATATGAAATTATTGAAATAATGATGGAATAATAATAATGAAATAATATCTCTAGATTTATTAAACCATTGTGGGAGATCAGTGAGCAAGACGGTATTATTGCTGTTTTGATCGACAAGATTGATACATCATTGTGCGATATTCAGACATTACATTTCAGATTAAATATCTATAAACAGCTTTGTAATTGAATTTTTCAGAAATCTACTCACACTCATTCATTAACATTTTTGGGTCCTTAGTGTGTCTCCTGTAATATTTTTTATTTGTTTATGTGTTGCTGTCTTTTCTGTTTTGAACCAGATGACTATAACCGTGTGCAGCTGACCACCGGAAATGGAGAGGCAGGATGTGACTACATCAACGCCAGCTTCATTGACGTATGAAAGACACCCAGATCATACTACGTTTACAACTACTGCTGCAGTCATAAGAATGATCAATCTACACACAAATTTATTAATTTATTTTTAAAATTTAAAAATTATACCTAGATTCTGGCATAACGACTTTTAGGGCTAAATAGACACAAAGTTCTTTCTGGCAATATGCTCCTCATTGAACATCACTTGTTTTCCTGCTGCAGGGGTACAAGGAATCCAAGAAGTACATTGCAGCTCAAGGTAAAGAAAAGTTCCCCTGTTCTTCACATTCTGACAAACAAGTCAGTGCTCTTGCGTCATGTTTGGAGTTAATGCAAAGTCTGCATGTCTGGGAATACAGTATATATATATTTTGTGTGTTGTAGGACCAAAGGATGAGACAGTGAGTGACTTTTGGAGGATGGTCTGGGAACAGCAGTCCTCTATCATTGTCATGGTAACACGCTGTGAAGAGGGAAACAGGGTAAGAACAGGACTTTTAACTTGTGTGACACTATTACAGTGATATTTGTTTTTGAATTACTAGTGCCAACTGTCGTCTATGTTTTCTAATTTCCCCGTAAGTGACTGGCTTGAGTGTCCTTCACTTAAACACGCTCACAACACAACCCCAAAAAAATTAAGCTCACACGACTGTGGTCTTATTTCATGCAGAATGTTATCTGCTGGTTTCATCTGCAGCAGTCTGCTTTTAAAATGCTTTGACTGCATATTTGAGGTTTTAGTTAAAGCGGTGTTACTGATGTGTTACTGATGTGTTGCAAAATCGTGTTGTCACTCTCTCTTCCTCCTCTCGCATGTTGTCATGTTGCAGGTAAAATGTGCGCAGTACTGGCCATCCCCAGAGCGAGAGACAGAGATCTTTGAGGAGTTTATTGTGAAGCTCAACTCGGAGGATCACTGTCCAGATTACACCATCCGTCACCTCAGCCTAACCAATGTGAGTCACATTTAGCAGTTTCATACACAACACTGTGAAGATGACACTATTTTTATGACAGCAGGCCACACAGACAATTTGGGTTTTCAACTTGTATGTTGGAGAAGGCAAGTTTATCTATCCATTTTATTCTCAACTGATCTGCATGTATTTGTTTGTATGTAAGTGTTTTTGTTGTTGTTGCATGTTTGCATAACTATCATTGTGCGTGTGGCTGCAGAAGAGGGAGAAGAACTCAGAGAGGGAGGTGACCCACATCCAGTTCATGAGCTGGCCGGACCACGGCGTCCCAGGGGAGCCACACCTCCTCCTGAAACTGAGGCGGCGCGTCAATGCTTTCAAGAATTTCTTCAGTGGCCCCATCGTTGTTCACTGCAGGTACATACAGGGACCAGTTCCAGGTCTGCCAACATTCATGTCAGTTAGTTCAAAACATCAAAATGAACATCGCTCGATTATATATTTGTAATATGACACGTGTGTGTTCATCAAGTTCAGTCTAATCTAATCTATTCTTTCTAATCTAACACCAGCGCACACTGCATATGATATTAATTCAACCAAACTAGACTTTTAATTCTAGAAAATGTGACTTGACCATTTTTCTTTTTACTCTGAACTTGCTTCAATGCTTCCTTGACTTCTGAACTGAGAAAAAAAAAGATTAAAGGATGTCATTGGGAGTCAGGGGACTCATCAGGCCAGGCCTCCTCTCAATTTGTTTCAAAACAACTTGCCTTCAACTTTATTTGCCACTGATAGATTTGTATATCCATATGTATTAACACAATATTGTTATCTCACATGTAGTGCGGGAGTTGGCAGGACAGGCACCTACATCGGCATTGATGCCATGATGGAGGGGCTGGAGGCGGAGGGCAGAGTGGACATCTACGGTTACATTGTCAGACTCCGCAGACAGAGATGTCTAATGGTTCAAGTTGAGGTAAAATATAAATTTTTGATCATTATTTGATATTGACCATGTTGACTCCAGTTCTCAGTAGCTCTCAGTGTGCTTAGTCATGGTAGAAAGACCACACGTACGGGAAGTAAAACAACATGAACATACACAAGGATAGATACAGCTATTATTATATGTAGCAAATAAGTAGAAATTAGCAAACGGTGGACAAACATATCAGATCAGATTGTGATCTGGTTGATAACTATACCTACAAACAGAGCAATAATGCATGGTAGTGCAAAAAGCATTTAGATAAACATTACTGAAGGTACAGTGCAGATTTGGCTTTATATGGAAATTCGTAACAATTAGAAGGAAAAAATGCAAGTAAATAGAACAACAAAAAGTAAAACTTAAAGGTGAATTCTTTTATTACAATTCAATCATTAAATCATGTATTCATTAACTCAATTTTGAATAATTAGCTGGCAAAGTATCTTTCCCTTTTTATTAATTATTTATAATTAGATTATAATGATTTATCAATGCATTATAAAATAACTTTTAATTCTATCTATGTTAAAGTGTAGCTATAATGTAATACATTTTGAATGTTCATAATACAAATATAAATTATATAAAACATGGAAATTTCAGGGCTGTTATTATTAGAAACTTTACTTAGAAATCACATGGCTCATTTCACATTTAATGTGTATACTCTGTTCCGGTTGTGCTGGTGCTGTTCTTGTGTGTGGTTGTTTTTGTGCACAGCGCTCTCTAGCACCCACCAGAGGGCAGAAGGTAAAACAGGTTGTTCATGATATCTGTGTGAGCATGTGGAGTATACTGATGTGATTCGAATATTTTCATTTATTAGTACATTGAGTGCACAACATATTTAGATAGATAACTCTTTTCATGTAGAACACTGGTGAGGTTAACAAGGTACAAAGGCAGCATTTTGTTTTTTAAATCTAAACCAGTCACAAAGGAGGATAAGAAGAAGTTGTTTGATAGAGATTTGCAACATTTGAGAAATATGAGATGTGGACTGTGTGGCTCAATAGAAGAGATAAAGAGAGTTTGTGTTATGCATGCTCATTCTGTCCCCATACTGCATATCCCTTTTTTTTTATTAAAGTAAGTATGTTTGTCCCCTCACAGGCCCAGTACATCCTGATTCACCAGGCCCTGCTGGAGCACAATCAGTTTGGAGAGACTGAGATCAACCTGCCTGAGCTCCACAGCACACTGAGCACGCTCAAACAGAAAAGCTCAGACAGTGAACCCACATTAATGGAGGATGAGTTTGATGTATGGTTCTTCATTATTTATCTTATTTTTTTAGAAATGATTTACTTACATAAAAAGTAATACAGTGGGAGGAGCCACTTTTAGATACAATTTTACATCTCCCCTCAATGGCACTCATATCTCATATCTTTTATCATTATAAAACAACTGCTTGTGTTTTTGATCCCTTTAAAATGTATTAAAAAATGTTAATTACTTAACACACAACAAATTAGAGTTCTTAATACGTCACAATAAATTACTTTATAATTGAAAAGTTTTTATTTTGCAATTCAGAGACTCCCCACCTTTAAAAACTGGAGGACATTCAACACAGGGATCACAGAAGAAAACAAGAAGAAGAATCGCTCTTCAACTGTCATCCCATGTGAGTATCAGTTCAACACAGGGACATTTTGCGATGTAGAATAAGAACTACAGTATAATATATCAGTGTATGTTGTGTTGTGTATATTATAGTGTACATGCACTCATATACAGTACTGGAGTAAATATATATCATTACATATCAAACCTGCCACCCGTAGACGACTACAACCGAGTGCTGCTGAAGCTTGATGAAGGACGCAGTCACGATAGTGAACCTGATGAGGAGGATGAAGAAGAGTCATCAGATGAGGAGGATGAGGAGTCTACTCAGTACATCAATGCCTCCCACATAGATGTATGTTATTTTACTGATGGTTTCAGCTTATTTACTGACCTCTATCTGCATAAAATGGGCATTACTACTGGGTGTGACGCATGTGTTTTCTCGTCCACACAGGGATATTGGGGCCCACACGCCTTCATCGTAGCACAGACTCCGCTGCCAGACACCATGGCTGACTTCTGGTCGATGGTTTACCAGAAGAAAGTGTCCAATGTTGTCATGCTCTCAAACTGCAGTGAGGGAGATAAGGTAGCCAAAGCACCATGCATCCTTACACAGAAGGACCGTGCATGTATAATGATGTATATTTCTATGCAACTTACATGTAAAATACATTATTCGTGCTCTTGGTACGTACATGGTACAAACTTGCTTTCCTGTGTGTCCTCTTGTTCAAAGGAGTCTGACGGTATCTACTGGGATAAAGACAAGAAAACATTTGGGGACTTTGAGGTGACAGTGGCAAGCACAGAAACCTCCCCGTCTTTCATTGTCCGCAACATGCTGATCCGTCATGTCAAGGTAACATGACAGCAACCTACTCTATAGTTGTAACAAAGTTTGCTCCGTTTCCATATTTATCAATAGCGGCCAGGCTGCTTTAAACCAACACCACTTCTTGTCAGCAGAGGAAAGACAGTCGGCCAGTGAAACACTTCCCAGTTCCTGAAGTGGAACGGCGAGCTGCCGGAGAAACCCAAAGATCTGACCGACATGATCAAGGATATCAAGCACAGCTGTGGTGACAGCAAATCACAGAGGAGTGTGCCCATCGTGGTCCACTGCAGGTAAGATAACCTCACATAAAGTGTCCTCTGAAGTCTTACAGATTATGTATGTGACCACAACAGATCCATGTTTTTTTCAGAAAATAAACTGTCAAAGCTTTGAATTGTCAGTTTAAGGCCTGTAATGATTTGATACGTCTTAAAGATGTAAATTGGCATACCTTTCTGAAATTATATTACGTTTAAGAGCAAATATCTCCCTAAAATAGGTTTAACCAGACTAACACTCTGTTGCCATTTCATTAAAAGGAAGGTGTGTATCTGGTTCTCTTCTGTGTGAGGTTTGCATGTTTTTGCAGTGATAAGGGGCTAGAGCCACTAAGTCAGCTGAGGGAATACACATGACTTAATAATTGGACCCATATTTCTCTTGTGGCTTCCAGGAATTACATTATTATCACCCATTTAAGAGTAAACATGTCTTGCCTGTGAGCAATGAGATGCATTTATTAAGCTGTTTTCAGTAAAGGGGAGGAGGAACATTTCTGAACAGTTCCCCAGCGTTCACATGATTATTCACATGCATGAACAGAGCAGGAAGAGCTAATCAGCATTTTAATCAGTGATATGTGTTGCGGCAAAAACTCTTTTTTTTAGTTAATTCTACTTGTGTGAGATACTTAGCATATCCGGTAGCACTTAACAATACAAGGCTGCATGCTGTATGACTTGAAAAAAGTTTATTTAAGGGGATTAATGGGATAGATGATTATGTGCAATCTTAACCTTTTTATGTCTATATCTCCACAGTAATGGCTCATCCTGTTCAGGGATCTTCTGTGCTCTGTGGAACATGCTGGACAGCGGCGACACGGAGAAGCTGGTGGATGTTTTCCAGGTGGTCAAAACCCTACGCAAGGAGAGACAGGGCATGATCCCCACCCTGGTAAGAAAGAGGAACCCAATATCTGTCAACACAACGTTTCACAGCTTTAATGTCTCAAAGATTTCTAAGTGATAAGTATTATAGCAGTAGGCTGGTCAGTAAATAATAATAAGATTTTCATGGTTGGATTAAAGGGTTTTTATGTACATCCAAGTATCTGTTTATACTGTGGAAGCTTTTACTGAGAGATAAAGGGTTAAATATTTTTTTCACATTGCATGACTGGCACTACATATTAGCCTTGTTGAAAATATCTCTCCTTCACAGTCAGCTCAGTTTCTCTGCTAATATTGTTGTTTTTAAGAATTAAAGGATAATGCCTCCCTGCCATGCCATTAGTTCCTTCTGAAGATGCAGATCAAGTCACTTATATATACTTTCATTTTTAAAAGCAGTTAAATGATGTCAGCTGGGCACAGCAGGTTTTTTTTTGCTGAAACAGGAGAAAAAATGCTTCCTATTTTCAGCTGCAGATTTGAACTTTACTTTACAGCAGCAGTAAACTTCAGTGCCCATGTTCATCATAATGAAGTAACACGTCATCCACTATTTTTTATTTTTTTATAATTTTTGGTTATATAGGTTATATAAACCCACATTCATTTACATATAGAGTATATCTAACCTTAGCAACACAGGCAATAGTTGTTAGAGGAATACATTCATTTTTGGTTCTAGCCTGTTCAATGTGATCATGTGACAATATAAAAAATGCAGAATCTCCCCAGATGTATCATTTAAAGCTGTTTTGGTGCTCTTATTTGTACTGTGATGTTGCGTGGAAGTGTGTCATAATGTGAGCTTAAAGTCTACAAAGAAAGGTTTACTCTCATTAGAATCCACAGCATGGCACCACATCTTTACGTTTCCTCTCAAATCTGCGTGTGTCTCTAACAGGAGCAGTACCAGTTCTTGTACGACGCACTGGAGGGGGTCTACCCTGTTCAGAACGGGGAGGTGAAAGCAGTACAGGCCTCTGCAGCAGACTCCGTCCAGATTGTCAATGAAACCAAAGCAGCAGAGCAGCCAGCTGAGGAAAAGGCCGAGCAGCCAGCCAGCACTACCAAAACCGGCCAGCAGGAGGCAGCAGAGAGCGCCCCTCTTGTGGCTGATGGAGAGAAGGAGGAGAAAAAAGAGGAGCCTGAGAAGGTTTCCAGCGCCCCAACAGAGACAACACCACTGGAGGACACGAGCAACGGTCCCACTGTCCCTGTGGAGGTCTGAGAGGGATGGCTGTGGCTGTGGCTGTGCCCTTTACCTTTACTTCTGGAGATGTGCGCTTAGGCTGAATGCTTTTTTTGTTTGTTTGTTTTTTTATATACTTTATGAATGTATAAACATTGTAAAGCTGCGTGTGCACAGTGTGGTTTTGAAATTTGTTACAGAATTTGATCAAATGTTTTAATGTCAATTTCCAAAAATATGATCTCAACTAAGTTATGCGTATTTTAGAGGATGCAAATCATTTCTGTGAGCAAAGTTTACAAGAAATGCTGCCGTCAAACTAGGGGCCTCGGACCTCTTACTGTAAATCTTAAAAAAGTTCATCTTAAAAATACAGTAGGTAAGTTGTTTTTTGCCCTTTTCTTATTTGAGTTAGTTAATGTATTAATTTTCTGGCTAAGTAAACTGATGCTGAAGTCTACATTTATATATTTTGGGTTTAACAGAATAATTTAGTTGTTAAATTCAAAATGTGTTATGTACCACTGTAATGTTTCATTAAAAGACACAAAGAGAGTCTTATTTATGAAGGGTATTTTCTTATTAATGTTTTCATGTCAAGTTTTGTTTTTCATCTTTGACTAATTTTATTAAGTCCATAACATCTTTAAAGGGCCTCGAAAACCCATTTTCTGTATCATCGTCTTGCTATGAGTGATAAGTTCCTGCAAAGACGTTTTCTGCAAAAATTACAACAGTTCTGATTATTTCACAGGAGATTTCAGTCATTTTTCCACTAGTTTTAAATTGGCAGGGCTCTGTTGGAAAAGAAATGTCACATATTTCATGTTCACCTATTTGAATCTATATGACAATTGTGGAGTCTTACTTTCACCAAACACTGGTGAAACACTGAAAGTTGTGACAGGCAGGGAAACAGTGCCTAAAAGTGCAAAAGGAGGGCATCTGACTGAAGGTTGGTTGTCAGTTTGGTTGCTTGAACCTAGTGAATATCCACACTGGAGTGCCGCTGAGCAAGGCACTTCACACGTGACAGCTCAAGGTACTGTGGGTTAACTGGACATTAACTGTGTTAATGTCAAGGACGCTGTTTTCAAGTCAAGCTCGGCAAACCCACAGTGGTACAAAAACACATAAAAGTCACTGAAAAGATACACAAGTAAAGTTAAAATATTCTTAAATATATCAGAAAAGACAGAACAAAACTGCTGAAAACTTACAATAGTTTACTTTGATAAAAGGAACATTTTTATATAAGCAGTTTGTTTGTGTAATTCTTGTCAAAGGCAGTTACAAACAATTACAAAATGTAAGACACACAACACATAACATGAGCAGTTTGCTCAAATTCAGGCCAGTCATACAAGCAAACCATCCATGTCGTTTCTCTGCCACAAGGAAACTTTTGTGAGCCTCAGTACAAAAATGTCACATTTCTCTGATCAGCTGTTCCATTGAATTCCCTCTCTAAAATTTCTGTTAGACCTCTAAATATCCATCACAAACAAAAGTACTTTTTTATAAAAAGAATGATATATGTATAAAACACATCAAATACTATTAAATCAGAGAGAGTCTGCGCTTCATTCACACCTTATACAAATCAAACGTCTGATCTCTCTATGTTAGAAAGGGTTTATGAACATTATAAATACATGATCTATTGAACTAAGAACATGTTAGCTACTGTGAAGACATAAATGCATCACCATTATTATAAAAAAAGTCACAGAGGGTTTTATAGCCTCCTAATGACGGCTGTCTGCACTGTGGAGCTACAGCACAGATTTTCACAATAAACTGCTAAAGACACCACGCTGAAAAGACGCAGAGTGTTATGATACATGATACAATGCAGTCAGAGTACCGCATGAGGACATTTAGCTGTTTGCCTCTTATGTGCATACATCAGGCTCAACAATACTCAGAGAAGAGTCAAAACACAGTTTTTGTACTGATATAATACTAATATATTAGAGCTTAACATTACTTCTTTAGGTAAAAAAAACAAACATTGTAGAATAGCATAGTTTTGGAGACAAATAAATGCCTGAATATTTACTGAAGGAAAAAAAATAATTCATGTAAATCTTCTGGCACAGATAGGCTTTCATCCTGAAAAAATAAATAAGGGTTTATGAAATTATTAGAATATATTTAATAGCTGCATAAACATTTTCTTTTGTAAAAAAAATCAATGGACAATAAAATCAGTGTTTTCTAATACTGAGTGGAAATTTATAGTGTGGCATGTCAGTGAGTTTCTGTCTTTTACTGTGATAGTGGGGATTTAAATGATCAGAGATGCTACAGTTCCAGCAAATGGCAACATTGCAAAAACAAATATTTTCAAACATAAAATGCTTTTCCACCTCCCTGATCCATCTTGGTACAAGCCTTCTTATCACTGACTTTACATTTCATAATGTACATTTTATTTGTGCAAAATATTTGGGCCATTTTTCAGTCCATACTGATAATGATAATGATTCTTTCCTGAGACTCTATTGCTAGAATAAGCAGGACACACTTAACTGAACACCCATTTTTGTGAACTCTAGGAAGCAGCTAGTTTACTTTCACTTCAGTCTTTATCAGCGCTTGATCATTCTTCACTTATGCAGCTTCACAAGTCACAAGTTAAGACTAAATAATTGAAAAATAATATTCTGGTTCACCTCTTAGAAGTCCTGAAGAACAAAAACACTGACCAAAAAAGTAAATGTCCATTTTTAATCAAGAAATGCCATCACACTTATTTTCAGTGACATAATGTGAATCATTAAACACGATGTGGCAATTTAAAACTCACCGCTACAAAAGGTCATTATGTGCAATGGAAGAGTCTAGCTACATTCCCCTCTCACTCACACACAGAAATGCACACACATACAAACAGACAAACATTTCACAGATAGCTCACTCTGTCAAAATTTGACTTTAAGCCTCAAGGAGGCTAATGCATGATGCTAATTTACCATCCAGTCAGTTTCCATAAGGTTTGGTCTCTGCTGCTGCTTCACACAGTGCAGCGTGACAGGTACTTGACCAGGAGCATGATTCATACAATCCATTTGATTTGTTTTTCTTCTCTGCCTTTTAGGTTTGTAAAATGTCAAACCAGGCATTCAAGTCTTTTCCTTTTTTAAACATTGCTGTCAGTGCGGTAGATGACACTGATTTGTCTTTAAAAGTCAAATTTGATCACTTTTGCTATTTAACAATTGCTCATTTTCACTTCGCCCTCGCTGGTTGCATGTTATTGCTCTTGTCTCTTGCCGCTCCTACCTTGGCATCATCACCACTTCAAGGCACAGCTACATCTTCCCTGCTGTCTGTTGGGGACACGAGGCTGTAAAATGAAGACTGGACCTCCAGCATCCAGTACTGTAGCTCCTTTTCCTCTCCAGCTGAGCAGCTGACATAACTGGAATTGTACTTGAATTCCCTGCATTGTATCTTGCCTTCACTTGTCCAACCTTTAGCTGGAGCGGCTGGACCGGCTCTTTTGGCCCAGGATCAGGTTTAACATGTAAAATCAGCTCAGATTATCAGGACCCACAAAGTTCATGGCCAGCCATGATATTGTTAACAAGCAATGAAAGCTTCAGATTTAATCTTGAGTCATTTCTTGGCCCTGCTGTCTAGCTTCTCCTCTGTGCCGCCATTTGATGATGTCTGCCTTGCAGTTGCAGGTCGGACCTTGGAGGGCTCAGATGTGGCCTTATTATCAGATTGGGTTTTGGCAGTCTCTGGACGTGCTTTGGACTCTTTCTTTGGTGGTGTAGGCGTGGCCGGCTCCCAGACGAAGAACTCATGCAGGAGTGTGTTGACAGCCTCCGGACACTCCATCATGATCATGTGACTGCCATCCTCCAGGACCTTCAGGAAGGCCATTAGGAGGATCTAACAAAAATTTAAAAGCAAAAATAGAAGTTTTATTTTCAACATCATCATTATCGACAAAACACTGCCATTTTACATTTGGCCTGATTGCAGATTTTTACATAGAGAAACCGATTTACAGTGATTTAAATGGTACAATTAAATTAAACAAAAGGGCTAACCTTTAACCTTTTGGTGGCAGCAGAATCAAGCTATAAATAAAGCCATAGCTGTGACATTAGCATTTATCTGGAGTTGCATTTCTTGCCACCTGGCATCCAGTCACTCTCCCGGCTCCTTGGCTCAGTTTTGGTCTCCACCCACTCCTCAAGGAAATACCTGGTTCTTAAGCAGTTAAATGCTCCATTATGTTTAGCTGTTTGGTGGTGGCCAGTGTAGATTGAGTTTATCACAGCTTGTTTGCTTAAAACAGCTGCCTGCCGCATCTGGATATAACACTGATGAGAGCAGTGACATTGATCCAAACCAGACCATGAAACAAAAATGCTGATGTAATACATGTTAAATCAATCTGTAGACCTCAGGGGAACTGCAGAGTAAGGTGATAATTGTCTGTAAGTTTTCACTACAGGTGACCTGTTTCGCATCACATGCAGTTATGTGATTCATTATTAATATAAAAATATTAATTATAGCACCGTAAAGGTTGTTTAATTGGTTTCCTTCCTTCCACTGAGCCCTTTTCCATCCATTTAATTATGGTATGAAAACTATAAGAGCAGTGTATTTATCAGTGTCTGTCTGCTAGTTTGAATCCTGGGCTTCGGGGGTTGAATAGGCCTGCTCACCTCTGCCATACGCTGGTCCTCTTCGATGGGGACAAACTTGTCGTGCATGCCGTGGACCAGCAGGATGGGCACTGTGAGTTCAGCATGGTAGACCTCGTCCCCCTCAGGCCAGTACTGCCCGCTCATCATGGCGCGTAGCACAAAGGACGACACATTGAAGGCGTTGTTGTCTTTCAGCAGTTGCTTCTCCTTGGCACCCTGCCGAGCAAAGCCGGCCCTGTAGTGGTCAGAGCAGAGGGGATTTACCTGAATTACAAATGGCTTAAAAAATACAACCAGGACTCTGATTACATTAAAATGGTAGCAAAATGAACACACACACAGTGCCATATAAGGGTAGAACTAGCATAAATATCACACTTGACTTGACTAGTTTGGGTATCCTGATTGGAAAAGTTAAGAAGAACTTACTTGAGGAAGCTCCAGGCCAGCAGCGGGGAGAGGCAGTGTAGCACACAGGTGGGCAGGTTGAAGATGGAGCAGAGGCTGGGCTCCAGAGCCGTGGGACCTCCTCCGTTGATCATCACCATCTTGTGGATCTGTTCCGGATACTCATGGGCCAGGAAGGTACAGAATGACACACTAGGCAAGCACAGAACAGAAGGCTGCTTACAGGACAGACAAGAGGAATCAGGGAAACTATGCTGTTTGTTTTGTGGTAGTAGCAAAATAATGTTGCACTAAGTGGCAGTGATCTGTCAATAGTGATGTAGTGATCTGTCAATAACTTATCACATTAATAAACAGATTCTTCACACTGTATAAAAGTCTATTGTCTACAATTCCTTTAAAAATTAAAAATTCCTATCGCTATCTCGCAGAGTCTTAGGTAACTTCAAATTAATTGGTTAATCTAAGCAACGCTCCAAACTCTTAAGCGACATTATGCACTTTTTTGAAGATTAAATACTTATATATAGTAGAGATAGTGTGTCATCATCAGTTACACAGCAGTAAGTAAGTAAACATTAGTCCCAATAATAAGTACAGCTATAATCACTAAAACCTTAATTTTCTTATTTCTCCTTTTCAATCTTACATAGTCTAACTTTAAGACATTACATATATTTAACCATGTAAACTGAAAGTGCACTGCAGAAGTACTTAAGATGGAAGCAGCAAATGTTTGGTGTTTTAACTCATTAAATAAATGAAAGAATTTACAGCTGTACCTAACAATTATTTTTTAGTATCAATAAATCTGTTGATCGTTTTCTTGATGAGTCGATTAATTGTTGATGCATAAAAACGTCTGAAAATTGTAAAATATGTTGATTGCTGTTCCCAAAACCCAAAATGATGTCCTCAAACGTTTCGTTTTGTGTACAACCCAAAGATATTCACTTTACTGTCATAGAGGATTAAAGAAACCAGAAAACATTCACATTTTAGAAGCCAAAAATTAGAGAGTATGGACATGTTTATTAAAAAATTACTCAAAACGATGAATCAAACCAAATTGATTGAATAGTTGATAAATAATCAATTAACTGTCAAACTGTTGCAGCTCTAAAAAAAATTAAGCAATTGTCAAAACTGCTAAATGACTAATTGTCTCAGCACTGTATCAAACTATGACAGTGTTCAGTTTAGTGATATTCATTCAATATATAATAATATAATATATAATATTCAAAATATTTGTATATTGTATGTAAATGAGAAACTCTGACATATGCAGTTAAGTGTCTTTCTTACTCTAATTAATAATCTTTTGATTGCTATCATTCAATTCAACTGTACGTTGCATGAATGTTGTGATCTTAAATTTACCCATAAGAATGTCCTATGAGAATATTCCTCTTGCGTGCGTATCTCTTGAAGATAAGTCTCATATCCTCAGCGAGAGCATAGAAAGTGTATGCAGCAGCGATCTGTGGTGCTGAGCTGGCCCCGTGACCCGCCAGGTCCGGGGCAATCACCTCATAGCCCAACTTGGAAAAGAAGTCCAACTGGCTTCCCCAGATGTCCAGTGAGCCCCCCACTCCATGGATGAAGAACAGAGCCACGTCTTGATGTGTCCCTTTACATGCTGTTATCTTCCTCTCACAGTCGATCACCACTGTGCGTTTTGGCTTCCGCCTGCGCTTCCTGGGTTGCTGCATCTGGTCAGTCTGTTCGGCAGTAGGTGTTTCTCGTCCTGCTGCTGTTTCATCTTTTCCAACTGCGACAGGCTCAGACTTGGCCTCAGGGATGTTGACGGGCGGTGAGGAGTTGCCACAGTCTGTCAGTTCAACCTCCACGGTGCTGTTTGGTTCTGTCTCTCCATTCTGGCAGTTTTTCAGCTCTGCGCTCGCCCTGTCGCCCAAATTCTCAATGAACAGCTGTCCATTACGATATATTGTGATCTTTCGTTTGCAGCTGACACTCCCACCCTGCCCAGTGGGCTCCTCCACCACTGGCCGGTCAGGGATGACATGTCGAACCCGCAGGACGCGGCCTGGCTTCACCTCCACAAACTCGTAGCCATCAGCTGGTTCTGAGGTTTCTACAGGAACCACAACGTTTGCAGACTTAGATGTCAGGCAGCAGAGCAGACCTTCCATAAAGCTGGTCAGCATGGCTGCCAGTCTGTAGGGAACACACACATACAAACATGACTGAAATAAGGTGATCACAGACATTGTAAAGAAAAATATGTTTCCAAGCAGGTACACTGTTTAAAATAAAGCTATGTAGTCTAACTACAGTAACTATGGTAAAAACTAGGCTCTTGACTACATAGATCACCTATATTTCTGTTTATTATTAAGTTGAATCAGGTTTAAGTTCCTCAACCCCCTTAGCTCATCAATACCCTAACAATAAGAAACCAGCATATATGTATATGTATTTTAAAAGTAAGGGAAAGATAGATTGAAAGATAAATAATAAATACAAAATGCAACAAAGAACAGTAAAAATATTAAAACACACACTCTGTACCATAAATAAACTAGAGAAAGGCGGAGTTAAAAAAAAGACATGTCAGCAATATATATCAGAAGTAGTGCATGTTTAAAATAGCAGAATATGCAATCAGTCAATAATACTAATACTAATCACATTGTACAAACCTCGCAATTATTTGATAACACAGCTGATGAGATTTTTATCCTGGAACATTAGTAAGTACATTGTTTACATCAGGTTCTTTCTCCCAAATGTCAGTATAAGCTTCTGCTCCAGAATGTCTCTATATTATATCAAGCCATTTTTAATATAATACCAACATCAATCTCTTCATCAGCTGTACAATAATGAGCATCTGTGAACCCTAAGTGTACCAATCGAGAGGTAAAGAAGTTCTTGTGCCATTACGCTCTGGCGTCTAATTACGACTCAAACCCTTGTGATTTTCTATCAGACGTAACTGAGCAGCATCTTCCCTCAGTGCAGACTTTGGGGGTATTAATAGACGTGGACAGTTTTAGCTCCCGGGGTTAAAGCTGTCCACCATGTGATCACACTGCAATGGCACACACTGCCATACTGCCAGTCCAAACCACAAAACAACCAACAGTAATTATGTGTACTAAGTATTGCCCAGTTTGGATGTGTTAAGTCCTATTACAAAATAAAGAAAAGTTAAGCACTTTGTTGTAAACTAACCTCATGTAGCAAATGGCAGGCAGTCCTCATATGTCATGATTCTGTAGCAAACTGGTAAATGTGCACAACAACAGGATTATGTGAGTGCTCCATATTGCACCCATTTACGAAAAACAAATGGCTTCTTTGTGCGGTCATAACTGCTAATTTTGAAATAAGTGCAAGCCAACTACTAATAGAGGATTAAATACCCAAAGAATGGACGAGACTATGTGTAATGCATGTCTAATACACAGGACAGGTACAGTATACCGCATATGTTAGGTTGCTGGTTGATTATCAGCCATGGCAACAGCATAACAGCCAAGCAGGGTCTGCAAGTCTCTGCTGGTGGCATTAGCCTGCCTTCCTGTTGCTCCCCTACCTGCTAGAGGGGATTATACTCTCTGTCTAAGTCTGCACAACACAATCTGTCTAGCTACTCTCTGGATGAAAACAGTGATACTGTACAGAAACACTCTTACCCTCTGTGTGATTTTGCTGCATTTTTTACTACACTTGCAACCCATCCGCTACTGCCTTCATCTGAGGATTATCTGTACAATGTAATACAGCATTCCTGCTTTGCTGGCCATGCTCCTGCACTTTCTGCTTATACTTGCACATCCTTTATCCAAACAGCAGTGTCGTACAGTGTGTGTGTGTGTGTTGCTGTGCGTGACCGCAGGGAGCTGAGAGGGCCATTTTGATACAACTGAGGGCAGTACATTTGCCTGTAATATTATTCTCACATCAAAGGGCATCTGTCATCCAGTGCCGTTGTGTGACCTTGGATATAAACAATTCTTTTTTTATCATTTTGCAACCTCCCTTGGTGTATTTGTGTCTATTTACATTAAACACTGGGACTAGAATAGATGTCTGGTTTTACTTCCATGGATTAAATCAATCCAAAAAACAATTTCTACCCTTACAAACATAAAACCCTCCATTCATCCACCCTGCCCCCCTTTTAAATCTGCCTCAGATATTAAAATCAGTTGTAAAATAGACTTTGTGATGATACCCAAATACAGAGGTGGTGTTGGGTGGCAAAATAATATCCTTCCATGCATGCCCTTTGCGACTTTTTCCAAAGCAGTCTCCCCTCCTTTCTAATCTAGTCTATATATATAATTCAATTAGAATAGCACAGACGGTGTTTGTTTTTTCAGAAGGGAAAACTAGCACTATCCTAAGAAGTGCATCAGGGAAAACATCGGTGAGTGGCAAATAACTAAGCAAAAGACTCCTCCAATGTGATAATCAAATCTGTCCGATGTCTCTTAATTGCAGCTGTAAGAATAGCACATGTTGACTCAGTTCTCACTTGCCTTGCACATGATACTTCATTCAGTTTGATATGATACACAGATCTTTTTTACACAGATCTTTTTTATAGCTGTGACAGTAGTGATCAGGCCTCACCAGTGCACACTGCGCCATATTTGGTACGGCACTGGGATGCACCGGACAGAAGGACACTGCCTCTGTGGCCTTTTCGAGCAACACTCGAAAGTTTCTCAAAATCGCTGCTGGGAGTACCTGCTCTGTAACACCACTGTTTCTTCCGCTGGCCACTGGAGCGGTCAGGTGTTAGCTGTCCTGTTAAAGAGCAGTGAGGGCATGACTGCAGTGAGAGAAAGGCAAGGGCCACTATTTCACCATTACACCTAATTATCAAGCTGATCCAAGGATTGAGCTGACCACCAGTCACAATAGCAGTTCCCTAATCACGTCATGTTAGGAAATGTTAATGTCATGTGGGGAAGGCACTCCTCTCTTGAATAAAATCCTTGTGCTTTTTTCACTGCTGCTTGAGTTTTCCTCCCTGTGCTTGATGTCCTCCATTTGGACATTGTACTGTACGATGAAGCAAGATTTCTCTTGTAGTCACCAGTGTGTGTGACGTGTGTTGTCAGTGGCTGCAGGAGGCTGTTATATATCGATTCACTCAGGTCAGCCACAAACACAGTGGGGACTGATGCCCAGAACTCAACCGGAATTAAGAAACAATGACATGTTCACTGGTGATGGACCCTGCTTTGTTAAATTATGTGTTACCAAACACTGAATCCTCATCCTGTTGCACTTGCCTGCTGTTGTATGCCACAGGTTAATCAATGAATAGTGCTCTCTATTTCTCTTTATGTCTCTCTAAGGGACCTCTGCATGGAAAGAAGTGCATTGTAGTATTGTGTTCACCTTAAAACCACCACTGTTTGCATGCTGCTTTGTGTGAGGATAAAGAGCCAGTAGATGCATGAAAGAGCCAGATATACTTATACAGTCACACAACAGGTCATTTAGAAGCAATCTGAACGAAAAGAAACCCAGCTGTCTTCACATGAGACAGCATGGCGTTTTAAACGGTGTTGCAGGTGAGGCGGACGGTCTCTTTATGTACAATAAAGCGAGCTGAACAAGTCAAATGAGGCAAGTGCCAGAATGTTTTCCCTTGTAGTCTTCTCTGTTGCTGAATCAAATAAAATGTCACAGTTTTATCACCCAATAACCTGTTTGTCTTTGTCAACAGCAACTTGATGTGCGGTGACCTATTTCTGGTCTGTTGCCAATAATGCACAGGTTATAGTAAACAACAACAAAACAACAAACAAAGTCAAAGCAGAAACGAGCATGGATGCGAATGGATAACTCACCTTTATCTTTCCAAATCCTCCGCGTGAAAATATGATCAGACAAATGTGGTTTTCTTATGGAGCATGGAGGAAGGAGAGCTATAATCTGTTGCAGCCAATCCAATAATCTAATCTCTCTGGATCCTGTTGTGCTCAGGTAGCCTCCGCATGGCGGCCGCTACTGACAGCAGGTGTCTTTCCGCGGCTCAGAGGTGGATCCGCGTATCTGCGCGTCCCGGCGCCCCTCGTCCATGCTGGGTTGTCGGCGACCGAGAGGCTCCGCTGGATGTCCGCGCCTCTTCACTCATCCATCGCGCGGCTGACGCGCTGTCACCTCCTGCTTCAGTTTGTGAGGAGCTGCCCCCTGCTGCTGCGTGACGCGAGACACCCAGCGGGTATAACCTTAAAGAAACAACTTGTGTGTCCAGTGTACACAAGCAAATCAAGATGACGTGTGATTTCACTGATTTTTAAAATACGACAAACAAAATATGTATCTTATTATTGTTCAAATGATGACAAAAAAAACTTCTCAAATGATCATATCTGCAAACCTCTGGCCATCCCCACTGTTGCCTGAGCTGATGAATTAATGATGAAATGTTCTTCCAGTGATTTTATTGTGTAGTGTGTAGATGTGTGATAGCTTATGAGCCAATATGTGGCCAGACTGTGTGGGATATAACATTTACAGTGTTGGTGTATGCATGATCTGGCCTGACCTCAACCAGCCTGAGGAGATCAGGTAAGCAGGTTAGGTGAGGTAAGCTACATTTGTGTGCTTGGAAAAGTTCATTTGACAGTTCATTAAACGAGTTTGAGGCATTTTGCAGATGATTTTGACATTTAACATTCTGTCGTATCTGTTTGATACAAATCTCCTCAAATGACCATGTAGAAATATTCCAGAGCAGCACAAAGACTACTCCCTCCATCTTATCAGCATCTCATTCTCCAGCATCTTAAGGAGCTGGTGCTGTGGCGGTTGCCATGGCCGTTGTTGCTAGGTAACTATTTGTCAGGAGGCAAAGTGAGGTGAGAGAGGACCACAGAAATCAGGACCGAGCAAACCCACTGAGCCAGATATTATTTAGGTCTCCCTCGAGCTGTAACACATTAAGGTTAATTCAAAGTTTATCTTGAAATAGGGTGATGGTCATAAACCAGATATTCATAATATTGTAGTATTATGCTGTACTGTGAGATAGCTGGAAAGAGCACATATCTGGGTATAACAAAACACAGAGGATATTCATTAAAAAAAAGGAGTGGAGGGGAAGCAGTATTGTAGCTTTAAAACAATGTTAAAGTAAAACCAAAACCTGAAATGCGATTGTACTATTCCATGTTTTAAATATCAGGAGATCTGCTGGTTGAAAGAACAACAAGCGTTTCACTCTTCTTGATTCCTCAGTCATATGGATCTCAGTGACTGTCCCACACCCTCACAAGATGCCCTATTCACAGCAAAAACACAAAGAGAAAATGTGATCTCCTCACCAACTTTCCCGTGGATTTCATTGTGAATAGATAAAGATGAGCACATGTCGGAAATATACATACTCATACTATAAAGTATTGAGTCCTAAATGTTGTGATTTCTTTAATGAAGCTCATCATGTGGGAGAGAGATTTCAGTCAATGCGTCAGGGAGGGGCTAAAATGTGTTGTTCTTCACGATTGGCTGTCACGTCAAGCTACTACCACGTGGTAGCAAGGGTGGACCAATGAGCGCTCTCGGGCAGTGAGGGGGTGTGGCCACGGAAGCGTTGCTACCGTCATGCTAGTCGGAGGAGTCCCGTGTAACCAGCGCTAACCAGACAACTCGGGCTACTTCTGCTATTGTTCCGAGCGTGGTGTAGTTTTTTTTCAATGGACATTGGGAGGTAAGATGTCAAAACCAGCCCGTGTGTGAAGGCCGTCGTTTTTCTCCGTTTAGAGGAGCAGACAGGACAGCTGTGTCGGTTCAACTAGCCTGTGAGCTAGCGCGGCTAACGCAGTCACACTGCCTGCCATCACCAGCAGACACCGAGACACAGGTCGGCGTTTCGACGTTGGCAATTTACCACCACGACCATGGAGAAGGTATTTATTCCACACACACACATACACGCACACACACCGGACGTGTAATGTTATCTCGAGCTGCAGGTGTCAGAAGCTAACACTGAGCGAGCTAACTGTGGCTAACAGACAGCCACACCTGCCTCTCTTGTCGGTGCTCAGTCACTGAGGCTGAGCCGGCATCGTTTGCTGCTCCGAGCTGCTCATTTGAAGCCTCATATGTGCTGCTCGCTCTCTGATCGTCACCTCTGGCTGGGAGGTGACTGGCAGTGGGTGCAGGGGGGTGGAAGGCCCCTTACCGTGCTCGGGCTGCTGAGATGAGGTGACACCCTGCACGGTCTCCTCCATCTACATCCATCTGTGGTTAATTTGACACCTGTGTTAGAGAACTTCCAGTTACTGTGCCAGATGATTTGTTGTTGTTGCAACAGTCTTTGTTGTGGAGGGCAGGTGGACTTTTGGTGTGCAGTGTTTGGGGTCAGATTAAAAGCCAGATGGGAAACAAGACATGCATTGGAGCAGAGTTGTAATTATCGCATCACCCTCTGCCCACAGGCGGATTTCTTGAAGGGACTTCCTGTCTACAACAAGAGCAACTTCAGCAGGTTTCATGCAGACTCCGTTTGTAAAGCATCTGTAAGTATCCCGTGATCATGATTTACGTCCTCAGACTACCATTAATGATCCTTAAATGAGTATTTGCCATTGATAAGCTGCTTAACACTTGTCTCGTACAAAAAACAAATCACATTGATTGTGTTTAACATGCTGTAATCGGTCCTCAAGTTATGCACAAGAAGAACGTACAGCTGTAATTTCTAATCTCTTTCTGTCCCATTTTACAGAATCGAAGGCCCTCCGTGTATCTCCCAACACGTGAATACCCCTCTGAACAGAGTAAGTACCAAACTCACAGCTACGAGTTCAAGCTCAAAACTGTGAGAGAAAAGTCTTAAACTTAAAAACCATGAACTGACAGTAATGCTGCATTAACAGAAGTTGTCATCCTTGTAGTCCATTGCTGATGCATTATCACTAAATGCTTGTTAACCAAGCCTGAAACTGCCATCATTTCATGCAGACTGTGCTCTAGAGTGATCAGCAATTTGTCAGTAATGTGTTTGCTGTGTTTGCTCCACAGTTATTGTAACAGAGAAAACCAACATCCTCCTGCGTTACCTCCACCAGCAGTGGGACAAAAAGGTGAGCATGTGCATTTCTGAGAAGTTAAATCCCTTATTATCGCCTCACTCATTGACAGTTATTTTCTCCCTCGCTAGGTCTCAGTTAATCACCATCCTCATAAAAATTAATATTTGTGGCTGATCTTTGGCGGCTGGGACATTATTGAAAGGGGAATGTGTGATTTTATTGACTGCTGTATAATCCTTTGTGTCACACAGAATGCAGCAAAGAAAAGGGAACAGGAACAAGGTGAGGGTGACAGCCCAGCACCCCCGAGGAAGATCGCCAGGACAGATAGCCAAGAGATGAATGAGGACTCATAAGTGTGTGTGTGTGTGTGTGTGTGTGTGTTCTTGCTTATACAGGGTACAGCCAGTATAGACTAAGAAAAACAAAGTATAATCCCACCTGAATCACAACTTCTGGCCATTTTGCACTATGGCAGGATGCCTTTACTGGCATTAAATTAAGAGTCACCCGCAGAGAATTTGGGAAATTCCCGTTAACAAAGCAGCTATTTATGGTGTAAAGATTGTGTGCATGAAAAGTCTGGACCCAGAAAAGATCTCAAAGTTACTGTTGATCACTGAGACTGGCGGAACAGAGCTGCTTTCAGGGAGAGGACTTTATAGTAGTGGTGTTTGTTTAGTTTATGTTGGCTGTTATCTGTGTGGGTCAGAAAACATGTATATGTTTGTGGATGCTGAGCTGTGAGTGTGTATTGTGCATTGTACTTGTGTGTGTGTGTGTGAGAGAGAGAGTAGAGTGTTAATGAAAAGTTGAAAAGGTGAGCAGATTTAAGATCAGACATGGACTTGACAGATGAAGTCAGACACTACCCTTAAAAACAGTCTCATAACTGGTACATGACTTGTGTAGCCTTCTGTCACCTGGTGAGACTGTCCTGATTTGTGCAAAGACGATGTTTTTGTTACTGTTTTAATTTTATTATAACTATTATTGTTTATGTATGGCAATGAGCTTCCTGCCAGCCACAGTGCCCACCCTCAGTTTCACTGCCCACTCTGCAACCACATGGGGGCATTGTGACATTTCCCCACACTGTTTGAATCAACAGAACCAAGAATGCACTGTGAAGAACAGCACAAAGTAGAAGCAACTCTTCCAGACCCCCCCACGTAAATGTGTGTTTATGGTGAATATGCATATCCTCATTCTATTCTGGGACTTGTGCTCGTAGGATAAATGTTGTGTTGGTGTTTCTGAAAAAATATTTTCACATCTAGCACCACCTTCTGGCTAATTGAGACCAATAATACTGGCATTTTCTCTGAGTTTTAGCTGTTCTTTAATCAAAAGGGTGTAACAGAACAGGGTAACAGGGTGTAACCAAAAGAAAGAGAAGTTGGGCTTAAATATGGAGTTGTTAACTGTAACATCAGATTTTTTAGTTGCACAATGAGGTAACAGCACAGACAGTGAAGAAAAATATGTATAATTATGTCTGGGAGAGGGAAAAAGAATACATTATGATGTGTGTAAATAATTGCCAGTACCACAATTAGTTTATCCAATGGAGTATCTTTGTGTCTGCCTTTTTTGCAAAATAATACATGCCCATGGATACGATAGAAAATGACCTTTGTGAGAAATAAAGAGCCCCTAGTGCCCAGCTGATGTTACCTTGCCTTGCATGTTAACAGCTTGGTAAAACACTTACAGGGTTTTAGGGTTGTGGTGTTACCTTGTGTGACTGTGGAAGGTATTAGCCTATAGGCCTTACAACCTGTCATGGACCCCTTTGCCACAGCCCCCCCAGCTCAGGGCTGAGGATAGCTGAACAGTCCTCCCAGTCTTTGTAACAGCCTTGGATGGTTTTGTGTGTGAGAGCTGGCTAAGGTGAACACAGGGGGCTTTAAAGGGGTGTTATACTTTCAGCCATAGAATGCACAATAAGCATGCACAGCAAAGTGCAGTCGCCATCCTGCCTTGTTCCTGATATTCAGTTTGTATTGGTGTCATATACTGTGCAACACTGAATAAAGCTTTTTTTTGTTGTTTTTAAATGTTCTTATTACTGCCCAGAAGATTCACATCAAAGCTTCCTTTCCTCCATGTCCTTTGTTTTTTTCAGTTGATGCTGCGCTGTGGGTTGAGCGTGGTCAGTCATCTCACTACGTACAGTGTAAATACCGTCTGTTTCTGAAGCGTAAAACCATGTTATGCTTCTGCTCAGATAGACTGTTCTACAACACCCTAAGCCTTGCCCCATCTCATGTGTGTTAGGTCAGATATGTTCTTTTTAGCTTTGCCGAAATAAAATTGGATTGAAACTGGGTATTTGTCATGTGGTGCTTTGAATAGAAAATTTTAAATCCCTCAGTTGAGGAGATTCTGATTTAACAGTATTGAAATCAACATTTGAAAGTGAGAAAAAATGTGATTTTTTTTGCAGGAACAAGCTAGTCACAACACGCAAAATGCATTTGAAATAGTTTTATTAACTATTTTTCAGGTCTTACAAAAATATGACAAAATAAATTAAAAGAAATAAATAATCCCATTTCCCATTATTTCTCTTTAAAAGATCTTTTTTTGTACAGTGGTACATTGGAAGAGCATATGATGTTCAGTAAGTGAGGCTTCCATGAAGATGTTTTATCTTAAACTCTGAGGTTAGAGTCATTTTTAATGTAGCTGTGGTGAGAATCTCACCAGTTCAGATCCACTCTTAAAATCCAGAAGAAGACAGTACATTTACTAAAATTCAGTCCTGTCCTACTGCCATCAACTTAGACTGACGGAGCTTATAAAGTCTAGATAAGCCCACATCCTTAAAAGGACCGCTGTTGCTTTGATGGTGAATTACAGACAGCTGATGAGTCTCAGCTGTCTGAGCTGCCGTCCTTAGAGAGGGACGCCCATGCTTGGCCCGAGAAAACAGTGATGGTGCCGTCTCTCGGACGGGATGCTTCTTGATGAAGCTTTCAGTGATACCCAAAACTGTTCAAGACCTGTTCATTTACTCTGAAACAATGCTTATTTAAAGACCTCCATAAAAACCACATGCAGAATTTGTTACTGCTGCCACGAGTGCAAGGATGAAAGAAGTGATAAGTTGATTAATGCTATCCATTTCTATTATACAAAGTTGATCTGTAAGTTTTCCCTGAATAAGGAGGAACTACAAACATGGAGGCATGACCTAAACTCCACTGTGACGCGCCAGTATCAGCGAATGCCCTTATCGCTGCCTCCTCACTTTCGTCACCTCTGCTTTGAAACCGGCCACTCATTTTCTGCACAAAGTTTCACAAACTGTTTAAAGATGAAGTATGAACTCTATTGCATCATGGTGTCACTCATCCCTGAAATCCAAATGCTGCAAGAAGTTTTGATGACACTACGCTTGACTACGCTTACCATCCTGATCTCTATCATGCGTCCCTTGCCAGCCTGTGAGACTGATACACATATTAAATTTCTCTCAGCCTTGCACTTCTCATTTTACATTTACAATAAACAATGATTTGCAAATATAAAAAAGAACATATTGTGGTTTGGGTGAAATGACACTGTGACCACACAAATGTCCCATCTATTTCCTTATTGCATTTAATTTCAGTAAGATCTCTTTGTCCCTCTGCGGAAGTACATTTTTGTATTTTCTCCAGGCATGTGACTGAAAGGTGGACTAGACTTACTGTAAAGTTGTTACAGACACATGAGCGTGAGCAAAGCAGGCACAAAATAACTAAAAACAGTTTGACGTTCAATGTCATCATCATCTCTAGACTAGACAGACTCTGTAATGTAAAGATGGATGAGATTATTGTCATCATTTGAACTGTGAGTTAGCGGAAGATTCCTCACATTGGATATGAGACAGGAGGGGGCTGAGAGAGCTGAGAGTGAAAACCGAGGGGATACAAAGAAAAGATGCATAGAGCCTGACGGGGAGGATAATGCAGTAGGATGCGTGCAGCAGGAGGGGAATTGTAGACTTATAGTAAGTAATACAGTAAGTCTCCTACAGCTCAGTGTTATTGCCAAAATCCATGCCACAGGTGATGGTGTGGAAATGCATAGTTAATGTTTCTGTCTCTCAACCTACAGTGTGACGGCCTCCTGAAACTTTTCTCAGCGTGCACCGTTATCTACTGAGACCAAAACACATTTTTTTTCTCCTTAAACCGCAGCCTGACACTCTAATTTTGCTGCCCCGCTGCATACTGATGGCTAGACACTGATGTTACGGACGAATGGCCAACGGTGAATCACAACGGGTGGTCCAACAACACATTCTGCCATGACTGCCATGAAAATACACTCTGGCACCACCTTCTGGAGACCCAGCAGAAGTGAAATATTGTTTAATGGTAGATGATGGGCTTGTTTACTTGAGTTATAATAGCATATACCAGAAAACAGTGTTGATAGGAAATTCCTATCATTATCACTGCAATTAAGCAATGTAGCAAATGGTGTATATAAAAAAGAATATGGCGTTCAACATAAATAAGAGCAACTATCGTAAACAAAAAAGTTGTTGTTGAGAACAGGGGACTGATGAGCATGTATCATGTGAAAGGAGGAAATCAGAACAATCCAGCTTTTGCATAATGTTATGAGGCAGGCTGGTGTTGGTCCTCTCTCCTGCAGGGGGAGAGACGTTTCTATGCAGGGCGTAAAGGATTTAGTGCAAATGTTACTTCTTTAACTCTACGCACGTTTGCCAAGTCGGCTTCGAGTGAGAGGAACGGAGCACCATCTGTGTTTACGAGGCGCTCCACAGGCTTGGATGGACTACAGCTCGCAACAGGCTTCCGTGCTCCATTTTCTCAAAATCACCTTCATCTACTTCTGCCTCTTTTTTTCTATTTCTTCTTCTCTTTTTGCTTTTTCTTGTTTTTCTCTTCCACTTGCTCTCTTGGGAAAAATACTGGTATGTGACAGCCCTGACTTACTAAGCTCTTTACCTCCCTTCCAAACAAATCTGCCACTGTCACAGGATGGGGAGAAGTGTACAAAGCTCAGCCATCACCTCTGCTTTGAAAATAAAGCTGGTGATATATCAGGGATGCTTATTAAGGGGGGTCTGTGTGATGATTGATAAGAATAATTAGAACATTAATCAATATTGCTTTTCCATTTTTCCACTTCAGTATAAAAGTGAAGGGCCCAAGAATTCCTCACAGGTAAAAATGACACAATATCTAATGATCACTTGTGTTGTGACAGCTAAAAACACTCTCAGTAGTTATTTGATGTACAATCTGTGATCCTTTCATACCACTGTATATGTTTTAAAATATTTTTCCTCCACAACAGGCCACTGTGCCCCGAGTGGGAGGCCAATGAGATGCTTACAATTTATGACTAGAAGAAATCAAGAAACACAGCTCTCTGCTTTAAAGGCTTAAAAATATTAGAAACGCAGCTCATGCATTTCTTTATGTATTGCAGACAAGGAAGGATTTGTTTGTGTGTGTTTAAGGGAGGGTGTGTGCGTGTGTGTCTGTGTGTTAATTCGTCATGATAGGAGGGCTTACATCTTTCTTCTAAAGCCTGTATTTTTTGTCTCTCATCAAAAAAGCAAACCAAACCAAAAGTCATCTCTCATCAGTTTCATCTTTTCTTCTCTCTACTTCAAGTACCTCTACACATAGCCTGTGATAACACAGAGGGTAGGTCAGGCCGTTCCTCACAGTAAACACATTACTTCTTCAGTTGAGATGTAACCAACAAGCTACTTAGAGCCAGCCAGGTCCAAGTCTGTTGAATGTCCGTTCTCTGATCCTTCCCCTCCAGGCGAGGGGATCTCGTCGGGAACGCCGTTCAAGTCCGACCTGGATGGTTGTCTTTCTGATGCCTGTGATGATGACCCTTCCCCGGATCGGGGCAGCGGAGCCCCGTTCACACACGTCCCCCCCTCAGATTTCCCAAAGTTAAACAGTTTCCCAGGGTTGAAGGCTTTGCTGGGTGACTGAGAACGCTCCTGAGAGCTGCTACCTGATGATGAAGATGATGATGATGATGATCCGGTTGCTGTGGCGTTAGTGGATGTGGTGGCAGCTGCAGAGGCTGTGGCACCTTCTTTCTTGTTCTCAGGTGACTTGAGGAACTTGAAGCTCAGGAACCCAGGCAGCTTTGGCTCACTGCCAGTGGGTGACTGAGGGGAGCGGGCGCCACTCGAGGAGAACTTACTCTGCAGCGGGATGATCTGTTTCAACTTCATCACGTTATTGTTGGCCAACAGAGAGCTGGGCCTCTTGGGCTTGTCCGACCCACTGCCCCCTCCGCCTCCGGGGCGTGATTTGCTGCTATGACTTTTGTCGTGGTGGTGATCCCCGGAGGAGTCGCCCTTGCTGTCGTCCCGCTCTCTTTCCCGGCGGGCCATATGCTCCGCCTGCCTCTGCCTCTCCTCCTCCTCCCTCTTTCTCCTCTGCAGCTGCTGGTAATGCTGCTGCGCCTGCCGCTCATGCTTCTGCAAAGGAAGGGAAACATTCCCACATTGTATTTATTAGAATCAGCACTAACCCGGCTAACCGTTTAAATATTGCAATGCTAGCCACCTAACAAAACGCTTACTAGGAAACCTGTACTAGTGCTGCTGGGGCCACTTCAGCCTAATCTCTTCTCCATGTTCTGTAACTTGTGTTTCTCAGAAGGATCATTGCTAAAGTATCACAAGAAGTTATCTCCAGCAAAGTATGTCCATAAAGAAAGCTGCATTGCAGAAGTATGGCATCTTTGCAGCAGAAAATCTGGCTCCTCTGACAGTTACTGCTATACAGTAGATTTTATTATATTACAGTACAGTCTGCACACAATGAGGTAGTCTTTTGAGGCTTTGTTCAAACTGCCCGAATATTTCTTAAACATCAGCTTAATCTATTTCTTGAAACTTTTCTATGGCAAATAAAATGTTCTTGTTCTTATACTGTCTCATAATTTACCTTAAAGGCTTCCCTGCGCTGATAGTCCAGTTTAGCCATCTCCTCTCGGACCCAAGTAGGAATGTCAGGGATGGCCACATGGATGATGTACTTCAGGAGAATGGCAAAGTGCTGCAAAAAGACAGGCAGGTACAAGGGGGGGTTTGAGACCAAACAAAATAGAATTAAATTAAAGTATAACCCTAGTCAGGGTTGTAGGACACAGTACTTCAGAATACTCTTTGAAGATATAATGTAGGATTTGTCGGTTGCTGTTTTTGGGAAAATCCTACTCGTTACACCTTTAAGGGTGTGTTACTTAAAGTATTTCTTGGGTTAAGGTTGGGCCATGAAATTCTCCTCTAGATAAGCCTGACTGCTTTATCAGGCCAAGACAGAGCTGCAGGCTGTTTACCTTTTTCCAAATATAGTCAGCCATAGAGTGCAGAGCTAACAGAACCAGTATCTAAATATGTCACAAGTAAGAGGAGAGGCATGAAAAGAGCTTCAGTTAATCTGTTTATACAATACACCCTTTTTGTTTGGGTGCTTTCTGATCACCGCATCTTCTTATAAACTACTTTTTTACGTTACTTGAGGATTACAATGTATTCTATAATGACCAGTGAGACATGTTTCATGTGACATGTTTTCTTTTGAGGTAAACATCTGTAGAATTTGATAAAATTACATATTCCATCCAACAATCCAAAAAAAGTCTCTGCTGGTAGAAAAATAGACACAGTAATAAACTTTTCTGCAGCCTAAAATTCCTGGCACTTTTGCAGATTACCACACGTTTTGTGCTGGTTCACAAATCACAGGAGCACTGAGAAAAAGTTTGAAAAAATAAAGGACTGTGCTAAGCAGGAACAAGCCGTGGTACCTCGAGGATGACGATGGAGATGATGGCCATCTCAGGGCTGAGCCATGGGAAGAGACGCTGTAGCTGACCGCACTGACCAATCAAGTAACAATTCACTATAATGGCAATCAGGCCCATTGCCTCCATCGCAGTCTGTAAAGGAGCAAAAAGAAGAAGGCTGAACTTTGCTGTTTCTTAACACTGAGACTTTGCACTGTAAATTCAGTTTCAATTCAGCTCAGTTCAGTCCTGTTGACCTTCCTTTCAAAATGGAAATAAATGGAAGCCCGTGTTTGTTACATGTAACAGAATTATAGGTGTCCCCATGTTTGGGTGACAGAATTTTATCAATTCACAATCAAGACACAAAAAAACGTAATACCCTTCACAGAGTGTATTTCTGACCTGCCACTGGCCGATGCTCTCCACTCTAATGCCAAAGGGCCTCTGTAGGCCGGTGCAGAGCTTAAAGGCATCGCTGCGAATCTCAATGATGTTGTTGATAAGAGCGCACATGGCAGCCAGAGGGAAGGCCGAGGAGAAGAGCACCACATAGCCAAACTGGACAAACATCTCTTGGTAGTCCTGGAAGGTGTCCTGAGAGGGGCAGAGTCTTGGTAGTCCTGGAAGGTGTCCTGAGAGGGGCAGAGTGGACCATTAAAGCACAGCTCTGTACAGTCTAGATGCTCCCATTTGGCAGCTAGAAGACACAGCTGCATTTCTGCACACTAAATCAATGCACAATGGTAGTGAATGTTCACTTTGTTTAGGTGTCATATAGCCATTTATGACCCTTTGGAACATAACCCAGTGTTATTCACATCACACACGTGACACCTGTGGGGTGTCATGTCACTGCAAAGGCTAAGAGTGGATTTATGTTGCAGTGTTTCTCTACCACATGTATGAAACTTGACCTAAGTATGTCATGCGAATGACAGCCATGTTCCCAGCCGTGTTCCCAGCTGCCAACTAACATGGCAGGTTCTATGGAGAAACCCTTCCCAGTGTTAGTTTCATGGAACGTCTTAAAGAGGAATTTGTCAACCTGTGTGTTTTTGTCTATTATGATAAACAAGGATTCTTGCAACAACTATGTCAATCACGGCAAGGAGCATGAGTTGTATGTATCTTTCAGATTCATTTAATTCTAACAGAAGCTATGTCAAATACATTTTTTTTAATGAAGCATAATTAAATTCTGTTTCAGTGGATTTTTTCTGGAAAGCTGTAGGAGCCTTCTTTCCCCAATCAACGTCATTCTTTCCTGAGTTTGTGCTGTCCAAATCTCCACAACAGAGACGATGAGTTAACTGTTAGTACCCAGCTTAAAGAATTCTGGAACTTCCCTTCAATATGCACATTGCCATCCTTTGAAACCCTGTGCAGAGTTCACAGAATAAGGTTAGTATGCAGTCTTTCTTACAGCATAAGTCTGCATGCAGCTCTCCATCTCAGCCTGAGTGAGCGTGGTGCTCTCTCTGTCCTCAGGGGGGTCCATCCACGATTCCCTTTTTGTCTTCGGCTCGGGTCTCTCTGCGCTCCTGCCTCGTCTTCTGTGGCGCACCGATGAGCCGCTTTCAGACCCAGAAGGCAGCATGGCAGCGCTGGTGGCGCTGGCGGCAGCAGCACCAGCAGCAGCATTAATTCCTTCTGCCACACCTGTGCCTCCACCACCCGACTCTTTCACATCATGGATGCCATTATCATCGTCCTCATCACACATTTCAAACACTGAGGCAGGGTCCATTCCTTTTTCCACCATAGTGGGGCTCCCCTCCTCCAGGAAACTGTTGTCCATAGGGGGCCCACTGCAGGCCGGCCTTCTGTCCACCTTAACAACAACAACACAGATTAGAAAAAATACTGCTAATAAAAAACAGTTTTTATTGTTTTTGCATAACAGATTTTCTAAAATATGATCAAAGCATATTAACACCCCCTAAATCTATGTTATCTCAGAGCTTATACCTTCTCTATGAAGCTGACTTTCCTCAGCTTCAAACCGCAGTCAATCAGACTTTCCTCCTCCGTCTCTCCTTCACTGAACCTCCCGCTGTCAGCCTCGTCTCTCTCACCTCCCTCCTCCTCATCGGGCACCCCGCATCCCCCGTTCAAACACTTCTTTTCCCTGAGAGAAGTTAAATGGACAGACAGACGTCAGACAAAATGTGTGTGTTAACTGCTCACAGTGGTGTTCTGTCTATTTGCTGAGTCCAACTGGCATGAATCATAACAGCATGCAGCGTGCAGTCAAGAGCAAGTGCAGATAAAGTAGTTTTTAATTTGAACCCAAGCGGGTCTGTTTGTAGTGACTTAATACTTTGGTGTATTGGTGTGAATGACAACTGTAAACACATAAATGTCGCTGTTAATCACACTGATATTACAAGAAAGTGTCAGTTTCTCTTCAAGCATACCTAAAAGTGACTCATTTAAACTCTTTTTGACATCCCTATGTTACTTGCAAATCTGCATATTCATTTATGTTTACTGCATTTACTAATTGAAAGGGAGTCTGACCTTCTTTCTGACTGCCCCAACCCGGGTCTCGTGCCCCTCAGTCCAGGTCCTGGCATGGCCTGGTCGGTGGGAGAGGCCTGGGCTTTTCCAGCTGCCAGCCGAGCATATTTTAGCAGCACTGACAGCAGCAGGTCCCACACGGCTCGCAGTGTGAGCTCGCCCAGCTTGTGGCGCTCGTACAGGTAAGGCTGCAGCACCTCCTTCACATTTTGAAGGAATTGGCGTATGATGAGCAGAGTGGCCAGCATCTGACAAATACAGAGAGAAACAGTCACAAAAAGTTAGCTTCCACACTATGAGTGAGCATACCATGAATATACTGTCCAACTACTCAGTGCACTCAAAAGAGACGATTCCCTGGAAAAATGTAGGATGCAGCAGCTCAGGATGCAGGTTAGAAATAGGTGGGTGGAGCAAGAGAGAACCAGCAGGACAGAAGAGACGACATAGTCACAGGCTGAGAAAGCCGAAGGATACACCCTCATGGAACAAATGCAACACATCAAAACATTTTTATGTATGTGATTATGCACTTCATCCACGAGCAAATCACTTAAGTTAGAAAGCTGCTGCTGAACCATTCCTCATACATAAAAATGTAATCTCTCACTGACTAGGATGTGTCCAGAAGAGCCGTAACAAGGCAACTGCAGTTTTCTGAAAAAACATTTCAATCGGATATGATGCATCAAGGCCAATGACTGATGAACGTGGACACTCAAGGTATTTCAGTAATACTGGAAAAATACAAATAACAGGAAGTACAAATAAGCTTTACATCAAGGATAATCCAGTCTTATTAAAACTCAGTTCTATTTTGCAGATTGTGGCTCCATTATTTTTTGTATTAACAGTGTACGCTACAAGTTAATTGCATAGATAAGTTATCACAGCAAAGGCTGACAGGGCGAGTAAGATAAGCTGTCAGACCTTCATATGGGTTTTAAACAAACCCTCAAGATGGCAAAACTTAATGCATTTGAAAGTAAGAGGAAATTTTCTGTTACCCAAACTGTTAACTGCGACCTGGTTCACTGCTCATGTTTCTTGTCCCGTTGAGCTTTGTTTCAGTAATGTTGCTTTGTTTCCAGATCTCAGCAATCACCCTGGCAAATAAATATTACCAAAACTGAAGTGTTACCCAAAACTAACTGAATATAGAGTCCAAGTTGTGATTATCCATAATTATCCTTTAACACTCAAAACAGAGCAGTGAGTATGTCTTCGGCCCTTTAGCATACACTTTAAGGATATGCCTACTAACAACTGCAGCATCACAAAGGTTACTATCTGTTATTGGCTTTGTTTCCAAGACAAATAATACTGACACACAGTATACTACAGCTGCTAGCTACAGCGCAGACTGCAAGCACAAAACCGCAATAAAGTCCTGACAGAGAGACATGGACAGAATGTTATTTTCAGCCCATGATGGGAGACCTCGAAAATGGAGAAAAGGAGACACTGTTTCCCTCTGCTACCTACAGGAACGGTCAGCACAGATACGTCAGAGTCAGACACTGGCAGGATCAGGCTGAACAACACCAGATGGTTTTTATTTCAGATTTCAGAGAATGAAAGGACTACGCCAGAGATTTTTTCATGTTTTAGCCAGAATTTTCTTACCTTTGGGATAGCTATGAAATAATATTACATAAAAATGAACTGAGAAAAATCACATCTCTTACATTGTAATGCGGTTGTAAGTGGTAAATGATTGTTCGGCAAAAAAACGGGACAACTATGAATTCAGGTGGCGTTAACAGATCACGACGAGCTCAATGAGGTGGCACTCTGGCTGATAGCGAAACAGAAACCGACAGACAGAGTGAGAAATTGAGGTTCGAGTGGTGAGAGTTGTATTGGAAAAACAATTCCCACAAACTGCACGGAAAGAAAAGGCCAACAAAAGAATCCACATTGACGCCACAGTCCCATGTCAAAGAAACATCTAGTAACTGTAACTAGGAATGACGCCCGTATATGCAGCTGAGGTGGCCCAACGGAAGGAAGATCAGATTGATCAGTCAAAAGTAAAACACCAATCATTTAAGCCATCAGGCATTATCCTCTGACAGCCACATTTTAAATTCGCATTAAACCACCCATCTATCATTTCTGTCTGGTGAAACTCACAAAATAGACAGGATTATATTTTACATTTTAAAATTACAACTAGGGTTTTGAATCTTGAGGTTGTAGCGAGTAATGCTATCCTCAGATGTAAATGAAACAAAGAAAATGTAAAAATTTGAAGTTGCGAGGTTTTCACCAGACAAATACAATCAACACACAAACTATATTATTTTACAATCAGCAGGTTGGTAGATCAAGTTCATGTCGAGATCGGCACGCCACATGCAAGGTCAACAGCGAGGTGGTCAGAAATGGACCTTTGACCTCTTGCCCAGACAGTGGATGTACAGAGATCATACTTTGGACCTGAGTAAAGCCCTGAAGAACCAGGGAACAGTGACCAAAAGCATCTGGATCTTGAAGAAGACGGAAGGCAGCACATTGACCCGGACCTGCCGCTGCAGACTCCTTAACAGAGACAACACCAGCAGCATCTTCCACAGATGAACAAATGGATGGATAGTTATGGAAAATCAATGGGAGCAAAAATCAATGGGAGCAAAGCATTTTAGGATGGGAGTTTGCAACAACGACAGATGTTGGAGGCCGAATGAACCACTAAAGCTAATGCACAATGAGATGCTTCTTACCTCTTTCAGCCGCTCCATGTCTTTGAGGTAGAATCCAATGTAAAAAAGGCTGAGATAAGAATTTACAAACTGAAACTGCAAGAGAAAGAAACACCAGGAGTCATTCTGAGGAACACTGTGTTTATAAAAAAGGAGAAAAACTTTTGTAAATCACAGTCTAAATATTATGTAATAAAAAGAAACTCACAAGAACCATTTTGATGATGAGATTTTTCTCATAGGCACTCTGGAGTCTATAATTTTCTGTGGAAAAATAAGAGTATAAAAGTACTTTACTAATATTATCTCCTATAACAGATGCTTTGCCATGAATATCAATGCAGATTTGGATAAACCTGAAAATTCGACTCTCACCCATGTCATTGAGCCAGCAGGCAATTTTCCTGTACACCTCGTCACATGCGGTCACAGTGATAGCCAGCATAATTTTGGGGATGAAGCGAGCTAGCCGAGGCATCTCCTTGATCCCCATCACAAACTCCTGCAGAGACACAATCGCAGCTTTTTACTTATCAAAAAAAAAAAAAAAAACGTATTTTCTCTTGCTTTAATTTCTACCCATTCCCTGTACTGTCTGTGGTTTCTGGACACAGCCATCAAAGAACTAGGACTTCCAACAGACTTGCTACATACGTGTTTGATGAAACTTAAGAGGACATATGCAGGAGATGTTTATCATTGAAACTACATTTATACAAGCAGGACACATAGAAAAACGTATGCTGACAGCTGACTGACCTGCAGCTCAAAGCAGATGAGCATGACCAGGAAGACAAAGCAGAGACAGAGGATACAGATGGGCAGGCTGACCAGCCACCTGAATACACGCCTTCGCCACGGAGGATAGTAGAACTCCTCACATCCTGTTATGGGACTGCAGCGCTTGACTCCCTGCCGAGAGAGAGAGAGAGAAGAAGAAGAAGAAGTGTGAGAGGACCTGTAGGCGTGAAAGGACCTGAAAGAGAAGAGAGGTGGGTAGGAGGATTTTGAGTTTCTCTGACCCGGAACTGAGGCCGTGGTTCCTCCAGGGATTCAGCGGGTGTGTCCAGTGTTCCCCACTTGTACGCCAGCTCGGCCCCTCTCCTTTTCCACCGCTCCAGAAACAGAGTGGCCCACACCACGTTGAACAGCGCAAACACCACACAGCAGATGTCACGGCTCGTCTGGAACAACCCAAATGTAAGACTGCGATCAGGTGATGATTTTTTTTTTTTTGCGGCTATGGAAGATTCTCTCCTTACCTGATCTGACTCGGTGAGCATCCACAGCACGAAGCCAATCACAGCAGGATATAACATGGAAGTGGTGTAAAATCCAAGCCAGGCGAAATACATGGCAATCTTCACCCCAAAGTAGTCGCAGATATCATCTGTAAACAACAGTGGAAAATCAGAAGGATAACCTGACAGAGCTATTATGGCTGTTAAAGGAACCATGAACAGTGACACTGCGTAAATAGCACTTTCTTTTGCTTCTGCTAGAGTGTTATGCGTCTATATGGCTTGCCATTTTGCTCCACTAACCTAACGGCTGTTTCTCGCAAACAGCCTGGACCCAGGACTTCATCAGCTGACTGAGGATCCTTTGCTCATGGAGAGGAAACACCTGCTGGATCACACCTCGCGCACTCAGCTCCGGGACTGCACAGAGTAATAAAAGCAAAGAATAAAGCGAGTTGAAACTGACAGTACATGTAATTTGTCAGAGAGAGAAACATAGACAGAGGACAAGTAGATATATAAAGACAAAACTAAACCTGTCAATAACAGTAAACCATCAAATCTATTACAATTGGTCAAAAAAATAATTTTAAACCCACAACAACTCAGGGACTATTTTAAAAGCCTGCCTCTGAACTGCTTTCTCTTTTAATAAAGACACATATCGCAGAGTGCCGAGAAACACCGCACTGATAAAAGATGCAACTTACTGATTGGCTGGCCCTCCAGGAAGTTAATATTATGAAGCACCTCCCCATGTTTGGCACGTAGATTGTCCAGCCAGTATCTAATGATGCTCTGCCTCTCCTGCAGTGAACACGATGAGGAGGGAGTAAAATCAGGTGCTTCTATGCAGAGTATTTACTTGAATATGGCTGTTGTGTAGATGAGCGCGCGTCGACACCGACCTGTGAGGTGAAGAAGCACAGCTCGCTCTCAATGTTCTCGTAGATGTAGTCCTCCTCGCAGGAGAAGCTTCGCGTTCCTCCACCAAACTCAGGCTTGACGGCTTTCCTCAGTCCCATCTCCTCAGCGCCTCGCAGCAAACTGCAGCGCAACAGAGAGGGACCTTAAACAAACAATCTACCCTCTGGTAATGTTAAAGAGATTTTTATGTCTGAGTGGTGGTAAAAATAGAGTAAGTTATTCAGATTGTCATGTTGTTGCTGTCAGTAAAAAAGCTGGTATCTCTTCAGCTCTTCTCTTTAACAATGGATTTTTTTCCAGAATGACTGTTGGTCCATTTTTAATAACCTTTGAAACTATGAGACTTGAACCTTAACCTGACATTATTTGATTAGACAACTGCTTATTTATTAAGAAATAATATCAAATATTATTTAGTTCCCACTCCTCAAATACAGGGATCTTCTGCTTTTATCTGTTTTATACTATTATAATTTTTTTGGCCATCGAAACTGTTGGCTGGATGTATTTTTACTATTGTTTGACATTTTATAGAATTATCTGTTAATGCATTACTAAAAATAAATATTATAAATGTGTAATGAAAATTTTTCTATAAAACTTAACATTTCAGCTGCACAGAAAACATTTTACTGTAAATGACCAGTGTATTTGGCCAGTTTTCTACGGGACTAAGAAAACCAATGGAATTAGATGGATTGTCCTTCGTGGTGTTAAAGTCATAAGACCTCTCCTGTAATGTTTTAACCTCATCACTCTCTCTCTCATCATCCCATTTCCCATCAGCCCCTCCTCCTTGTATCGTCCTCCTCCTTTCTGTCTCCTCTCCCCTCCTCTCTCTTGCCTCCCATTTCACCCTTCATCCTTTTATCTCCCAGAGTCCCCTTCTTTGTCTCTTTCTCTCACCCCTCCTCCTTCATCCCCTGCCCTTCCCAGCGGCTTTGTGCTGAAATCACAGTAATAATGCAGCACCACGCCCTCTGTTGCCTCCAGGCTGACAGCTCACCTCTCTCTCTCACATGTACATGTATATAGAGTTTATACACACACACACACACACACACACACACACACACACACACACAGGAGCACAGCCTAGGTGGGCCTGTAACATCCATCCATCATGCAGCTCCAGGCACTTGGAGGAGCAGTACAGTGAAGTGCACTCAGCACCATGATGGATTACAGTAGGAATGTAAGGTGTAAGCTTCTGTATCACCGCTGAATACTGCTTAGTGCGCAGCACCATCACAGAAAAGGTCCTTGCCTGTGAAAAGAAAGGCTGCATCTGTTTATACCAACTTTTTAGTAATCTAAGCCAATAACTGCAAGGCCTTTCAGAGGTGTGCAGCTCCTGCTGCTGCCAGGAATCTTAATGAGATTCTCCCTTTCTTATTTAATCAAAAACTTTATTGCCTTTTACACTCTCTCTCCCCAAATACAAGGAGTCTTAATGTGGAGACACAGTCCAAGGGAATGTGTGGATAAAGCTAACTTTGTAACAGAGCAGAATACTGCTGAGGGAGAGCACTGCACGTAAGGTTTATGCTAATTTAGCAAATATATATCAGACATAATGTAGAAACTCAGCAGATCGGGATGGCATGACATAAATTGCAGAGTCAGAGCTGAGGAATGAGTAATAGGTGGTATGGCACCTAATGCAAGAGGAGGACATTTACTGTGTGCCACACTGAATACATTAACGCTTCAAACATGTTTTGTTAGTTATTTTCAATGCAATGAATAGCCTTTCTGAAAATAACACACACAGCCACATTGAACCTGTGACCCCAGCTGTTCAGATGCTCATCTCATTCCCAGGATATATACATTAGCAAACATTCACACAGGAGGAAGAACAATGTCACTCCAGGCGATGGGATAACATAAAACAGCCCTCAGCTGGTATTCTCACACAGCCAACGGAGGGATAGAGCTGGTTTAGTATGCAAAAGGAATGACTATTCAAGGTGAGTTTGAGAGGGTGGGACACTTTCTGGGTTATCTTTTCTATCACATGAAATGTAGGTCAACCTATCTAGCGGCAGGTGTGTGTGTGTGTGTGTGAGTGTGAGTGTGCGTGTGCGTGTTTGTGTGTGTAAAGTGAGAGCGAGGAGAGCGTGCTTCACTCTCTCCATCCTCAGTCCTCCCAGTTCTTTTCTCTTTGTCTTTCTGCTTCTCTTCTTTGCTTTCTCTAGTGTACTGTCTCTGCATCCTTCTCTATCAATCCTTCTGTCTTGCTTCCTTTTAGCCATCTGTCTATTCCTCTGCCATTCATGGGTAGAAAGGTTTGCTTGAGAATGCAATGTCAGCAGCGAGGGGGTGAAATGCAGTAGGGACAGCGGGTGCCACCACCGATCCTTTGGATTGTATTTCTCAGTATTTATACACCAAAGTCAATGCTGAGACCCTGACCCTGGGCTCATCCCCAATTCCCCTGGGGATTTTTTTTTTTTTTCCCAAAACAAGAGACACTGCCCGGGCCGTGTAATCAGAGCAAATGCAATCCATACTGTTTTGCCTGACTCTAACCTTCTGCAAAACTTTAAATAACCTGCAGCACAGCAGTGGTGCTGACACACCGGGCATCATGGCAGCTTCACTAACGATTCACTGTGGATGAGCTAAACTGTTTTTTTACTATAGCTGCAGCTAAATATAATGCTGTAATAACAGGAAGGTATAATTTTACCTCATCACAGAACAGAGTGGTTATTTTTGTCGTTATCATCCCAGTTCCAGTAGTAGCATTTAAAAATAACTAAACCTCAGTACCAGAGGAAGTCGTGATATATACACGGCATTATTCATTTGGCTGTTGGTTCATTTTCTGTGTTTGTTGAAATAAGTTACTGCTTTAGCTTGTACACTGTCCAGAGAGACAGGGTGGTTAACTAAAGTTATTACAGCAATAACAATGCCACTGTACCTGCAACAGGTCATGACAGCAAACAGCAGTTAGTTTAGCTTAGCATAAAGTAAGACAAGCAAGACAGAGATTAATCTTACTGCCCAAAACCTCCAACTGCTCTTTAAAGGATATTAAAACATTAAGAACAACTAACAGCTACCTAAAGGTGAAATTCTACATCACATCTTCACGAAACTCTTACTGTAATTGTTGTCCAGTATAAACTCAAGGTATCATACTTTATGGTTTTCCTGCTTCTTGTTTTTAACATTATTATTGCACAATATCAAATAGTTATCCTAAACTAATTTCAGTAAATAAGAATAAGCACATGTCATCCTTCCTTTGCTGACAGATAGAGATGAAACGATTTATCGATTGATCAGTCGACAGAAAATTAAAAAGATGTAGTCTGCAATTTTAATCTAACATACTTTTTGATAAATTCAGCAAATTTCCCATTCCGGAAAAAAAAAAATCTCCTGTTCATACACAGCACTGGCCACGTAAATGGGAAAGCAACAGAGTGGCTCGGACACACAACTCCTGCTCGTTCACAGGACAACAGTTCGGTCGATAGCAAGTTTGACTGTGGTATCATTTGTGTTTTTTGTGAATAGTCACCCCTCCATCTGTCTCCATTGGGTGGCAGTTTCATATTTGGTGTGACAAAATAAATATTCACTGTATCTGGCAAGTCGCACATTGGCTGAATTAATCTGGCTTATTACAGTGGTATAATGGGTAACTGGATTTTGCTGTGATTTAATCGCAATAAACGGATCAAAAGGATGCCAAAATAACTACATCATGATGCTGATTTGTAAATATTCACGCTTTGTCAGGTCCGTCCACAAGGTTTCGATTTTTTCTAGCTTCTCCAAAGTAAGGATTAGCTGCTTTCTGTGCTGTTGTCATCACTGGTTAAAAACTATATTTGGGTTTTGGACTGTTGATCAGACAGATATCATCTTGTGTTCTGGAGCACTGTGATGAACATTTTCACTCTTTTATACATAAAATTTTACATAAAATAACTGACAAAATAATCAGTACTATAACTGTTACTTGAAGCCATAGATTGATATTAATGACTAAATACACCTTTGCAAAAATGTGCTACTAACAATAGACAACCTTTGTGAGTCCTTACTTTTCATATGTAGCAGTGACGAAGAATGCGTAGACTCGTGTGGTCTTGTGATGTCGGATTTGGATGATGAGCTCTGGGATTCCCAGTCGGATGTGGTTCAGTAGCCATAGCAACGTGTGGTCATCTGTAGTGTCTGTGGCAGGAAATGAAAAACAAAAATACATACCCACGCATCATTGCACGCGAGAGCTGCCGAGTACTCCCACAGTCTTGTACTATTTATTCTTGAGCAGCAGCTGGAGGTTAAATGTCACACTAACGAACACTTGAGAATGACTTTTCTCTGCTTTAATAGCTGGTTCAGGGCAAAGACAAGAAAGTGAAGTGGGAGTGTATTATTAACATAATACTCATGATCCTCATCTTTGTAAATCAGCAGTGTAAAACTATATTGATTCCTACTGCTGCAGATAATAGTTACCAGCCTCAGTAGCAAGATGGGATCATCCTAAGAGGAATGTAACAGAGAAATTAAAGACTATTGTTTTCATCTTCACTTGGAGAGGGACGTAAATTTAAGATTATGTGGAGTGCAGCATTAAAATAAAATTTTATTTTAAATTATGCAAATGTGTCTGCATGTGTATGTACTTTTGTACTAATTGAACAAAGCAATCAGCAGTTTTAATAATTGTCAGATTATGTGCACCTGGGTTTAGCTGACCTTCAGCGTGTTGTTATGATGGTTAAAGCTAAGGTTAAGGGTACATTATATAGAGAAATGCAAACATAGGAGTGTGTGTGTGAGTGCCTGACCTGCAAATGTCATGAGGACATCACAGTTCTCTGTGGGCACCGTTTTCATCCAAGACTTATGAGACATGATGTGTCTCCCAGCCTGCAGCAGCCGCTTTCCAAACAACTTATCTGAGAGGGAGAGAGACAGGCAGAGAGATAGCAAGAGAGAGCGTTGGGGGAGGGGGGGGAGAGAGTCACCTTTTCAAAGTGAAACAGTGTAAGGAGCAATGACATTTCTAACATTTTCGGTAACCCCCCTTCAAAACTCTTACCCCTGCTGCCCCATCACACCCACGGACAGACACGCACAAAAATTGTCCTTCTCGATGGGACAGATTTAAATGTCACGCCGCTTTGCCTCACAACATGAGATTGACAGAACTAATCCTGCCCTGCCAAGACCAGAGGCCACACATTGTCCACACACTCTGAACGGTCACAGACACACACAGACACTGAGCTCAATCAAGTCAACACATGTAAGAGTCTCAGGAATAACCACACACAAGCCTTGAATAACAAAGACCCCTCTTCAAGGTTCATGGCATGATGGGTAAATATTTTGACTGCTGGATAAGCAGCCAGAACAGTGAATTCAGCTCCTGTGTAGAATTACCTTGTCTCTATTCTTGAAGTCAACAGCACACCAAAAATAGCTCTGCTAGCCAAAAAGTAATGTCACATTATAACACAGTCACTCACACTGTGAAGGAAAATAATGCACAGCATATACTTTTTCAAGCGTAGTTACGGTTACATCATGGAAAAACTGCAGCTTTTCTGTCAAGGTTCAAATGAACCTAATCTTTGCTCTGACATCTCATTCATCAGTCACTGATCCTCTGGAGTCTCGTATTCCCACCACTATGTACTTCAGAGGGCCAGCAGTGCCAATAGTTTAAACAGGGCTAAGTGATTCTCTGACCAGTATAACCCCAGACCCTCCTCAGCAGCCAGAGGACAGCTTGTGAAAACCATTTCCTGGGTCCTGAATAATAATGACAGCAGCCTGGAGAGAATGCCTGTCCCACAGCAGCCATGTGATCACTGAGGCATGGAGCATCAGAGGAGCCAGAAAGTGGGGCGTTTTCCAGAGATCACACACAGGAACATTTAGCATCCCAACATCTGTCAGGGAATATATGATTTGTTTATTTCTATGCATTCAAAACAAAATAATAGCAAATGAGAACCAAATATGAAAGCTAATTTTACACAGGAAGTTCATGTCAATCCTTTATGTCTTGCTTACATGGTTACAAAAGTGAGTGCACACACATGCACATACAGAAAAGGTCAAGGCCACGGCCAGACAGTAAATTTAGCCCTGATATCACCACTACTGGCATTGCACTGTAAATCACACAGTATCACTACATGTTCTGTGGATCCAATAAACACCTGTCACATAAAAATATCATTGTGCTGCTGCTGGATGTGTCCCTCTGCTTCCTGGAACAGAGTGGTGAAAGAGAGGGACACACAGTGGAGCTTGCCAGAAACAAGTCTGATGGCCAGAGGATATTTGTTTTACATGTTTACAGTGTGTATGCACATAAGCACTGCACTGACATGCAACATAAAACTGCTACACAAATCAAGTCACTTTGCCATTTTTTAACAGCTGTAAGTTCATTTTTGCACTTATTCTCAGCAGAATTAGATCTTAGTCCCTGTTTTTAAAGCTGCACTAATCAATATTTTTATATCCCCAGAAGAGCAAAATATTTGGTGTAAATGAAAGGGGTCACTAGTGGTATATAACCAGCACAGAAATACCACCCAACTCTGCAGTACCCTTCAGCCCCGCAGGACTCTTTAGTCTATTTTAGATCAATGTTTTGTTTTTCTGCTCTCAGCCTCATTTCCAGCCACAGCAGGCAGCTGTTCTCAGCTAACTAGAATTATTGCTCCATGGTTGTATGCTTCTGACAACCAGTGAAGGTGCAGTTTACATCTATGTCTGTCCGGACTCTTATAATACATGTATTGAAGACTTTGAAGGAATTTAATAAAAAAGCATTACATGTATTTTTGGCTAAATGGAAGTTATCATTATATTGACATACGTATTTCAGTGAAGAATTTCAAGTGAGACATATGCTGTCTTCAGTTACTGTTGAGACTATTTTACAGTTGAATAATAAAGAGCTTCTAATAGAGAGCTTCATCACAACAATCACCTGAAGCTCAGTATCAGCAAAATCAATGAGCGCGTGGTGGACTAGCAGAGGAACAGGAGGCCTGTCCTGGTTATCATCCAGGCAGAGGAAGTCAAGAGGGTGGATTCACACAACAACCTTGGGGTCCAAATCAATAAATAATAGCCAAAAAGAGTTTTTGTCATCACTTCATCAATTTGTATTATTGGTCACAGTATCATCTGACATTTGACCACCATTTTTTTTTACATATTCAAGGTGAAAAAATCTGCTGCCTCGGGAATTTGTGGAGACCAAAAAAGAGCAACGCTAAAAAGAGTACAAATAAATGTGAATGTTACTCTGCAGGATGTGTAATAAGACGATCATCAGACAATCAATATTTTGGCATCTTCTTCGTCTGTCTATTAGTCCGCTTTATTGCAATTATCCTGTTTTATCATGTAATTTATAATCTTACCATCCTGTATCTATGCTTTAGGTTCTCTTGTTCATCTTTCTGTTCCCCGTGTCCTCTCCCAGTGAAATAAAGGAAAAAAGAAATCAGAGCCATTAGAGAGGAGACATAGAGAGGATGCCAACAAAATAAACGCAACACCCAATACATCTAAGGACCCTTCTACTATTCCTTCTACTTTTTCAGCCTAACATTTTTGCTGAGGATGATATTTTCTGTCAAGATAAATCAAAACATGAGTAGAAACTTGACTTGAAGGTAGCATTACTATTTAAAGGATCCCTCTTCAGTACTTACAAAGAGGTTGTGACAACTTGATCTGGTTCCACACGGCTCTTCCCCTCTGAAGAACATTGTCAAACATCACACAGGCCGAAGAGGAAGCAGAGCAAGGTATTTTTGACTTTTTAATCTTGAGTGGTACTCCTGGTTTCTGAAATCTGACGAGCAGCTCCACTGTGCTTTAGATGAAATGCTGCAGGCAGCGCTGCGACATGACGGCAATTCTAATGAGTCCTGTATTCATCACTGAGGGCAACACAGCACACAGACACACACCCTTGGAACAGCCAGCAGATTGGTTTCAACGTTTTCACAGTGCTTCAGCCCCAATACCGAGCATGTGTTCAGCTGGCTTACATGAATTTGAGTTTGTTACTTGGTTGAACATGCAGAGAGATTCACACATCGCCCATCACAGCTTTACTGCACGGGCTAGGCCAGTCCGACTGGTGTGTTTTTGCACTACGCAAACAAACCACCTCTCAGCTTCCTTGGAAAATGTTGTTGTCATTTTCAGCGAAGCGGCACACCTGAGACGAGGGCCAGCTGAGAAGAGTATTAGACTGTTTGGCGGCCATGCGATCATCAGGGCTGTTCAGGGTCCACCCTTAACTAAAACATCAACAATCAGTAACACGGTCCTATCTAACAAGTGGGATCTTTCCCCTTATTTTACTATAAAACTATGTTTGAAATATTCAAATCATATTCAAATCTACAATAACAATTTGTTTGGCCATTTGGGGACAGCAGAAACAAACTGTAAAAAAATTTTATGTTGTCACATGTTATCACATTTTAAGTTGAGCAACTTTGTTCTAAAACATTTGTTTATTCAAAAATCCAGAAGATATGGAGCGTCATTACCATCTGGAGTCGTGTTTTTCACCACCTGTCTATCATAAGTCCAATAATCATTGTTCTTTTAGCTCTGTTTTTGGCCTCCACCAACTCCTAAGAGCAATATTTGGTTCTTCATCTGCTAAATGCTCCACTATGTTCACCAGCTAGTTGCTAAGTTTGGTCCACTCAGTTTAAAGAGCTTTTTTGCTTTATGCTGATGAGACAGATAAGATTAAAGGAGAACTACAGTTATGAGCCAAAACCGAAACAATGTCCGCAGTGCTGAGGGGATCAATGACACCTTACACAAAGTAGTCGTGTGATCTAAGGGTGATCAATTTGAGTTAACAGTCTTTACCCAGTTTTACCTCATCAGTGTTCTTCATCAATAGAGTGAGTGCCACAGATATTTTGTTTGATTTTTGTTTAACATGATAAACATATTAAATTGCATCTCAATGGTTGGGGTTAAAGTTGAGTTAAAAGTTAAATCAGTTTTCTGAGTATTTTAATTACAGGTCAGTGCCATTAATGTTGGCAAAATAAGAGGCTTTCTGAGTTCGAAAGACCCTTTTAGCACTGCAACAGAAACCAGGTCGCTGTTGAGCAGGTTGGCAAAGGACTAGCAGTGATACAGATAAAGCCTGTATTACTCACGGCCTTCACCGTGATGCGACTGTCCCAGGGCTAATGCTTATCAGACAGCAGCCAGGCAGGCGTAACAAGCAGGGTGTCTTTCTGTGATCTGAGTTGCTCTCTGAAGCATTTCTGTGGGGTGTTTGTGTGTGTGTTGTGTGTGTTGTGTATGTGAGCAAGTGTGTGTATGTGTGCGCGCGCAAATATTTGTCTGTGTGTGTGTGTGTGTGTGTGTGTGTGTGTGTGTGTGTGTGTGTGTGTCTGCGCAGGTATTTGTCTGTGTGTGTGTGTGTGTGTGTGTGTGTGTGTGTGTGTGTGTGTGTGTGTGTGAAATTGAGATATAAAATACAAGATAAATAGGGTGTAAGTCAGTTTTGAAACTGAAATGAAGGTCACAGACACTTTAGGAAAGACTCAATGGTGCATTCACTGTCCTCACTGGCTGTGGACAACAGTTTGGGTCAGTTCGAAAGAATGCATATTATAGTGGAGATCGCTGTTTAAACTTTGTATTTCCAGTTGAGGAGGGTAGATGGTCTAATTTAATATTAATAAAAACACACCAGGACTCAGTTGACCTGAGCCATAGACTGACAAAGATGATTTATTAAATTATTGCAGTAAACATATCCCCTTGTGTTAACTTTAAGGAAATTGTTTAGCTTTAACTGTGGGAATATGAAGGCATCTATATCCGAAACATGAGGTCATAACTTCAGTATTAAAATAAATATTCCTTATATGTATCTATTTATTTGCGAAATATTATACATGGGACAAACCCTATGATCATACAGTTTGTACTTAGACATAAAGTTCCCTTTTTTGCATAAGTAAGCATCCAATAATGAGACAGCAACCGCCAGTGGTCTATCATTACAGGTGTACAGGTGATCACTTTACCTGACAAAAGCCTTTCTTGTACACACAGCGTTGAGGTAAAACAATAAAAGATTCACACGTGAGAACAAAATAGTAGTATGTGGGTAGAACAGCAAAAGTGAAATTGATTTTCATTCCAGGTTGTGTTTGCATCAGGTAAAAATAAATTAAATATGAAAACATTTTGCTTTGCTTCCTGTCACGGACCAGCTGTTAACAGCAGCACCTCAATGCCTACACACAGTTGGCATCACTATGAGACAAAATGTTCCCCTTTATGACTTTCAGAGGCTGGAGGTGCAGATTTACCGCACCGTAATGCTGCTGAGGATTTGTACTTTCAAATGCACCTCTAGAAAAAGGTGCTTTTGCTAAATATTCCTGGTAACAGCGCGGATTTCCAAGGAGGCTGGATTTACCTATTTCTTCTCTGCAGCATGTCATTTCAAAGTTCAGCACTTATTTAGCCATTCTAACAGAGGCAGAGACAGACACAAACACACAGACAATGTAATGAAAGACAAGAGACTGACAGAAATCCCAACAGACACAGGGAGGATTGCTAATGATAAGACAGGCAGAAAACATTTCCATTGTCACATCTACTGAATGTGTGAATTAAACAAATGACCCTATTAGACCGATTACATCAGTAAGTGGGACAGACACCCGACAATTTCCTTAATTAGAATCATCTCTGACTCCTTCCTTGACTCCGCACGTCTCCATCCTGTACAGACCACCATGTCCACGCCCACCCACTCTGGACCACAAGGCAACACTTCTGACACACAGTGCCCTTTCAAACCTGTTCACAGTTCACAAAACACACGCAAAACACAGAGGTACAGGCTCCCACACCCACAGGAAAACACACACAGACGTGCATAGAGAGAAGAAACATCATTGCATATTATATAGAGGTGCAGCAACAACGTGCACACTGAGTCATCAAATCGTGCAGCAGAAACGTCTGAAATAAATACCGAATCAGACTACTCCACCCGTGAAGATAATATGAATCAAGCTGTGGATTCTGCAACTGCAGCCTACATGTCCTGAGGGGAAAAAGCAAGCCATAAGCCACCTCTCCTCTTATCTGTCCCTTTCTCCCTCCTGCTTTCTCTAACATCCAAACACTGACTTTATTGCTTCTCGCACCGGCCACCTCACTGCACCCTCCCAAATGCAAAGTACACAGTGTGCGCCCGTTTTGGCACAGAATCGACAAACACTCCCCATTCCACGCTGCATCTTTCTTTTCCACTGTCAGCTGTACACACAGATGTGGGTTAGATGATATGAAAGCCCTCTCTTCCCATTGCAGCAGAGCACTCCTCCTGTCTCTTTTCACTTTTTTTTCACCTCCAGTCTGCTCCTCTCTTCCACACCATGGACCTCTCAGTCTCTCTCACACTCTCTCTCTCTCTCTCTCTTTTTGTTGCTACCTCTTCCTCTCATCCAAATCCTCTCTCGTAGCCCCCTCTGGGCAGAATCTCTCAGTCCCCCCCTCTCTCCGCGCCCTCTTTTTTATCTCGTCCTTCTCTCTCAGCTCTCCTGCCTTCCCTCTCACTCAGGCTGTCTCAAGGTATTTGTCATCACCGTGTACACGGAGCTCCAATGGATGATGACTTCAGACTAGGCAGAGGGAAAGAGGAGGGTGGGTGGAGCGGGGTGCTTGATAGTGATACAAATAAACCTGAGTTTAGTGCAGACGCCTCAGTGGCCGCGCAGTAACGAAAGCTTCATTTGTGCCAGTAGCATCACCATCTCTCATCACTCGGTGAGGCATTGACACAACTGAAGGAACATAAAGAAAAAAACATGCTCTAAGTTTTCTTTCAAACAAGAGACAAGTGTCGGCCAGCTCGGCTCAATATCAGCTGTGTTGTGCATTTTTGAAGAGGCAGTTAATCAAAACTGGTTTCCTGTGGGTTTCAAAGCTTTATTGCCATCAGTCTGCAATCAGGCCTGCTGCTAATTAACAAACTTCTTTCTCCAGCCATTAATAAATCCTGCTGACATAGTCTTGGCATCGCATTTATCCCAACTATAACAGACACAGGACAGGTTCAGTGTGGCATTACAAACTAAAGTGTACTTTAAATTTCTAAAACTGACTAGCAGCCACGTTAGCGGCTCATTGAGCTTGTAGCTTGCTTTGAGCTAAATGCTAATATTAGCATGCTAATACCCTCACACTGACAATGTTAGTACGCTGATATTTAGTAGATGTAATATTAACCGTGTTTATACATTCAAACTAGGCAGACGTGTGTTTGCATCCTGACATTTGCTACTTCATTTATTTTACCAATATGTAATATATTAACCTCACTGCAAGCCTTGCAGTCATACTAGATGAATCAATTAGCTACGTTTCTAAAGTTCTTGATGCCAAGTTGGAAATAAAATATCTTCAACTTGGATTACAAGTCAGAGGCTGGCATGAATAGTTTTTTTCACACCGCATGACATGGAGTCAACGTAGCATAAACACAAAGTACAACTGGGGCTGATGAGAATTTCATTAGTTTTACATGTATTTGGTCAATAATCAGAATACTGGAGAAATTAACCAGGATATTCACCAGAATAATTACAACTGATTGCATGTATGTAAATTCCATGGTGATTGATTCAATAGTGCCTGAGGGATTTTACTAAAAAACAAAAATGTCAACCTCATAGCGGCAAAGAGACGAACATTCGGTGTTGAGATTATTTCAGTCTTGTTGCAGACTGAGCGACCGACGATGCCATGCGTAGAGCCGCGTGGATAAAAACATCACTGGAGACACATGATCTGACACAAAAGAACCTGTGTATGATGTAGTTGAGATTAGGACTGTCTTTCTTTGGGACGGAGATAGGAAATGTATGTTCCACCTTTGTGACAAATTGTGGATGTCAGAACTCCGGTTTCCTCATTAACAGGAGCAGGTAGGATAATAGGGAGTCGTCCTTGGCTTCAAAATAACAATGATTACACGTGACACTGGAGCCGCCCGTGGCTGCGGGCCAAGAGAAGGACGAGGCAAGACCATGGAGGAACAGTGGAGCCACGGTGAGCACACAGCAGAATACTTGACATATCAAGTTTCCCCCTCCCATCTTCTTCCTCTCCTTTACATCACTTTCTGTCTCTGACTTCATGTCGAATCTGCCTCCTTCATGCCCTACTGTCCGTCTCTTTCTGTCCGATGAAGTAATCAGTGGTTCATTACAGGTTAGCCGGTTGATATGGGTGAGGTGCCTCAATGAATAAGCAAAGAAGCACAGGTTGACTGGCCACATCTGTTATAAAGCTGAGGTTAAACGACAAAAATTATGCAGTCTATTATTCAGTCAGGTAACAATCATGAACCGAAGCCAGTGTTGAATCCTTTTCATGCCCGGTCGATGGAGACGACTCCTTCAGACAACCACAGGCTGACTGGCTGAACTGAGCATTGTGAAGGGGGAGATTACGAGTTATGAATAAGCGAGTGGTGATGATGAATGTAGTGGAGTGAATAGCAGCCTTTGTGGAGCAAACAGACCTCGTTGTTGAGTGGTGGGCAACTGCCAAAGTGGAGGAGGGCTTTTCTGATTAACACACAGAACAAAAGGGACACAGATTACACACAGCAACAATGCGAACACACGCAAGTGGTCACTTCTGTGTTATATGGAGCAAGAGGAAGGTCACTGCAGCACTGTGGCATTTGCAGAAAATACCAGGTTGGATATTTGGATACAGCAAGGTCAAATACCTTGACAACATTTAAATTAAGATGGAGCTTTTAATATAGTCTTGAAGACATATTTTTGCTCACTTTGTTCCTGAGAATTAGATGAGAAGATCAATACCACTCTTACATTGGTTGGTTAAAGTTATAATCTCAAAGATTCTCATTTCGTTGTCCTTTGCAGCACCAGTGGCAATAATCGATCATTTCAGGCTTGTTTTTCCACTTCGGTTTTAGTTTAATTATCTGTAGTCATCTATCTTTTCTTTGTTTGTTTAGCCATAGTAACCGTTTACTCACAATGCTAGCAGAGACTGGAAAAAACACACAGGTGTTGTGTACCTTGTTCAGCGATAGGTAGCAAGTCAACATTTATTTGAATAAATATCTCTGAGATCATTTGCTTAAATAGGAAACAGGAACCAGCAGCCGGTTAGATGAGTCTGACATAAAGACTGAAAAAACAGTGAAACTGCTAACCTTGCTCTCTGTTCGTAATAAAACAAACTGGAATAGCTTTGGCCGTTTGTTACCTTTAGTTAGAGACAGCTGTTATCCTCGTTTCCAGTCTTTATACTAATCTAAGCTAGTAGGCTGCAGCTTCATTGTGAACAACATGAGTGGTATCGAATTTCTCATTTAACTCTCGGACAGAAAGCAAACACACGATGTACTTCCCAAACTATTTGTTAAAATTGAAAGTTTAACACAAAGGCAAACAGGGGGTGGGCTGCTGCATTACAATGTAATTTAATCAGTATGACACAAACATTTTTCTTATTCAGAGGGTCATATAGAGGACCAAACAAACAGGCTCATACATTTTTAAGGAGCTTTAACAGAGGGCATTAGTGTCTAATGTAGGCCTGTTACTGTACATCTGACTGCCTGTACAAGACTCAAACCTAGCACGCTATTGTCTTGGAAGGTTGTAGTCACAACTATATCAGGGGTTAACTGAATTATAGGGCAAAAATATAGAAATTAGATTGCTTTCATCAAAATCGAGGAGAATCAGTTTGTGCCAGTGTCTCAGGAGGTCATTCGTAATTATAATCATTATAATCATTAGATAATCAGGCACTCTAGTTTAGCTGTACATCCAATAAACGTCAGGCAAACTGGGAATATCTAGTCACATCAGAAATTATTCTGGGCACTGAGGCAATAGAGGAAGAAAGGATAATAAAAGAGTGAATTTAGAGACAAGAGACCGTAAGAGTGAGTCAGTCAGTCTGATGGCTGTGGACTAGCTGATCTTTATGATGGTATGATATTCTATTCCTGGACAGGAAAGATGGGAGGGAGGCTCCGAGTCAGATCAATACCCAGAGGAACCAGAGATTATTGTACATTACTACACCATTCCTCCCATTTCCTCTCCTGCTCAATGACACGCCAAGGAAGACATCTGTAATGACTTAGACGTCTTTGATTTCTCGTGCCTTTCAGAAAGGAGGATGTGGAAAATCTATGATGCATTTCATTCTGATTTATCCAGCTCTGGTTTTTCTACAGAGGAATTTTAGGAACGGCACTAACAGTATTATACATGTAACAAAATGGAAGTAAGATCAGAAACTGAAACTAATGGCCAGGATTAAGCAAATTCAACCTAACTGGAGTGACTGATTTTACAGCTTTTGAAAGTCTCTTCTTTAAGTTTGTGACGTCTCCTCAGTTTAAAAAAAAAAAAAAAAAAAAAAAAAAGAGGCAAATTAATTACCATTCTCTCACTGAATGATGACAGTCAAACTCAAAGAGCTTCACACAAACAACAGGCTGTTGACTCTAATGCTTCAGCAAACACCGATCAGGAGGAAAGTGAAAAAGTGGAAATATTTCACTCCCAAATGCAAATACGGATGTTACAGCAGTGGCAATGCAGTTCATTTTCCTTGACAGCCAATTTCTTCAGCCATCATCAGAAACACTGCGCAATTGCATTCTTCTCACCGCACTTTGCAAAGAGAAATGACAGGAGTAAAAGCTGCAGCCAGCACAGCGCAGAGCACCACCATGAACCATGATTCTCTCTGACCGTATGACAAAAAGGTGTGTAGCCAACAAAACAGCCACGTTGCTGCAGCTGACACATAAGAGTTTAAATATGTGATGGTGTGGACTGAGCAATAGACAAAAAGCCAAGAAGCAAAAGAAAAATAGTGAGGTAAAGGAAGAGGAAATATATCACAAGGAAGCTCAGTAAAGTGCGGGCTGTACTTTACTGCTGTAGGTTTCCATCAGTCAACATTGACAATGTGCAAATACATGAGCTGGAACAGCGTGTTCCCCCTTAGCTGTGGAAAGACATTCACTGCATTCAAACTCTTATTAAAGAGATAGTAGCCAAATCTGACAGGGCTTTTCATACAAGGAACAAAGGATGCAAACCAACAAAAAGGAGAAGAGTGAAAAGTACCTTAGCACTAATTACACTCTCCTACTTCTTCAACCCCACTGACCCATCGGTGAGCAAAACTCATGCTGGGCAGCTAAGCTTTGTTTAAACCAACAGAGCTTTATTTTAAATTCCAAATACCCAAAGCTCCCAAAGACGCCAAAGATGTCAGGCTGAATTAAGGGGAACTGTGTATAAAATGATTCTCAAGACAACAAGAATATTTCCATATGATGGAATGGTGCAGCCATGAAAAGATGGAGTCTGGGGTTTAAATACTTAATTCAGTGTAAAGCAAGTGGCTTCAATCAAGAGCAGGAGCATGTCGATACAGAATACATTTGTAAATATAAAAGAAAAGCTTGAATTTAAGGTGCTATTCTACAGTGTAAGATAATTAATCTTTTAGTAACATCACTTACGTTACTTGTTAGAGTGAGGTCAGCGCATCATAATGATGACTTTATTTTGTATTTCAAAGAACCAGAAATCCATATTTTCATAATAGTATCAAATAAAAAACACAAAAACAATATGCCAGTGTGAAAGGGATCGCTTGTAGTGATGAAATTGAATAGAATTCTCACCTGAATCTATAGTTTCCTTTCACTTTACAGAGCTTTAGCGAGTTTCAGCTCACTGTTTCGCTGTCCAGCCGCTCTTATAGACACTGTAGTTTTTGTCTGCAGCGGGCAGCCATTTCTGCCAAATAAAAAGCTCTAAAAAGGCTGCTGTACACTATATGAGTGTTACATTTAGCAGCTAAACAACCAGCTATTTCCCTGAGTAAAGGAGCTACAAGAGAGTGATGATCGTTAATAAACTCATTTGAGGGACATTATAAGAAAGTAAGACAGCTCTTCAACACCAGATCTCAGAGAAGCCGCATATTTGATTACACTGCATGTATATATACATTTCTTATGTGTCCACACTGTGTTGCACAGTTTATTGAATTACTTTTTTTTTTTTTTTTTTTTTTTTAAACATTTTACACATTGTAGAAGTTATATGTGTCATTTATACATAACAGGTCACACTATAGGATGCTTGGTCCTTGGATGTTCCTGGGTTGGTCCTTGGATTTTGAAGGTTAATGGCACCGGCACCACAGTGTCCAACAAGGGCTTATAAAAAAAGAATGCAGTGCCTTTGTGACAGATGTTGCTTCTGGCAAGCATAACAATGAACACTGTATGAGAACTTCTACATCAACACATTGAAAAGAAAAGCCAGAATATTCTTGATTTTAACAAATTTATTGAGGTGAAATCTCAGGGGAGAATCCTCTGCCAAGCTCTTATCTGTCATCTACAGCTGTATGCTAATGTACAGGCGGAAAGTGTTGTTTTCCCCATTACTCTCTCTCTCTAAACACTTCAGTCAGAGATAAAGGGTAAAGGCTGATGAGCTCTGATTCTGTTCCTCATATGCGCTAAACAAGCTCCCTTCCTGCCCTACACCATTACCAAACAAGATAAAAAAAAGACAGAGCCATGCAGAAAAAAGGGCGAACATTAGCTAAAAGAGAAAAGTTACTGGAGAGTGACTCCTGAACTATGAAGTCATCATCAGAGGATGCCCGCGCACGCTGCAGCATTTCTGAATATACATTACTTTGAACAAAGAGATTGTGCTGCTTTCTACTAAGCTTCAACTTTGACAATCTGCCTGCTATAGAGGGTAATGAGGAGGAGATGATGAGGATGGATTACGCCTCTCTACCTACCAGACAAACATAAAAGTATTGCAGCTAAACAAAACAAGCCACAGGAGGGTATTATGAGAGAAACAAGAATGATCCGTAGACTGATTGTGCTTTAAAATTCCCTTGCTTCTCATTGAGTGGCTCTGTGCTGATGCTGACATGGATAATATATCAAGTCATTAGCTGAAGAAATAGCTTTTCTCACCCATGTGTTGTACATTACACTTCCATAGCCCTTTAGCCTTCTCTAGAGGCTGCAGAGCAGCTAATGTGGAGCAACTCCCCACGACTGAGGCTAAAAACAGCATTCTTCACCATGGTCATTGTACTTCTCCTGGGTTTGCTTAGCAACTACCCAAAAATAGAAAGAAAAAGAAAGAAATCAAATCCAGGCCTAGTCAGTGCAGTCACAGCGGATAATGGACAAGGTGACTGCATGCGCTCCAATCCTAGTTTTTCTTTGAGGAATGTAATATCAGTAATACACAGGAGGAGGCTCAAGGAGAATGAAGCCTAAACTGAGCGTTAAGGTCTCTGCGACATGTCACTGCTTCCACACAAAGCGGGAGAGAGGCAACACCAGCAGCACTCGCTCTGTGCTTGGAATGCATTAAGCTCTGGAGTGTGCATTATCATTCTGCTTACGGTTTGATAATCTTCATGGCTATAAATGGAAAAGTGTAAATTTCCAGAGAGAATGAATGGGGATTTAGAAGTTGGTTGGCTTGAAGCAAAGAGGCATTATGGGTGATATGATTAAGCCATTAAAAACTTTAGAATCTAGGGCAAATGCATCACCACTGGCAAGACAGATGGCTTATCACAATACAGGGACAGTGTTTGTAACTTCCTAAAACATAACCGCATCTAACAGCACTGGATAAAGGTATCTACACCGCAGTTACAGGAGGATGCTTTTCCCTAAATGTGTACAGGTGGGAAAGATCTTCTCTGTGTTTGGAAAACCAAGCCAACAAGAGTCAGGTAACAAAAAGGCACACTGAGCTGGAGGGCGCGGCCCGAGTGATCCGTCACTAAACGGATATAACTTCAGCAGAGCGTGCTGCTCTCGGTTTGTTTAAGAATTTGCTTGCAACAAGAAAGACTTCATCTCCGGCATCTCCGAAATGCATCTGTCACCTTCAAAAACATCCTTTCTCAAACTATACTATCAAAATAAGCAAACATCTGGCAAACGAGGTAGCATCATCAGCCCTGTGCAACAAACACACCTTCCTCATTGCAAAAGAAATTAAACCCTTTCAGTGCCAACCAATGTTGCGTAGCTTTTCAGCTTTTCATTCCTAATATCAATTCCTGATATTCCTGATATCGATTATGATGCCACAACTCAAGGTGCCTTCAGAAGCTGTCATTTTCATCAGAACTCATCAAATGAATTTCTATGTAAAGCCTATGTATGAGGCCAGGGACTGCTGTGACACTAAAAACTGAGTTAATGACCCACCGTGACTGAATCATCGTAACAAATTGCAGAAATATTGAATTTTGACAAAGGAACTGTATTTAATGTGGGTCAATGCATCATGGCCAACTCATGGTCGTCTTAATAAGGTCAGGATTAATGTTAATATGAAGTATGGGATTGGTGCATCCCTCATCCTCACAGGAACATGAGGTAATGAATGTGATTTTTCTTACAGCAGAAAGATGAGTTTGGATAGTTCACACAAGCAGACGGAGCCACTTTGCCTGGAAATAGACCGTGAAACCACGATTAACAGCCCCACAAACTAACATCATCCACAGAAAATCTAATAACTGCAGCGTTTACCATCATCTGACCAGTGCCGACTTCACTGTAATCTGTAATGATCTCAATTTCAAGGCAAGCTTAATTCCACCACGGAAAATGTCTCTCCCCGCCCCCTCTCCCCTCCCCGGGTCAAGGCCTGGTTTACAAAAGTGATCTGTCACTTGCGTTGTTTGACCACTCAGGTGAGGTTAAGAGAGCTCCAACGTTACTGACAGCAAGGTCACCCCAGACGGAGGCGATTCTCCTCGATCGCTAATGCAGCTAATGTGCAGCTCAGCACTCACTCCAGAAGGGGAGAGAGGGAAGGAGAACAGGAAATATATCTCTGTGGAGAATGAAATGAATAAGAGTGAGATGGGCAAAGAGACGCAGAGAGAGAGGCATTAAGTTCGGAGTCATTAGGCACAACACACTGCTGTCATTATATCATACTGCATTACGTTCATCAGCCCCTTCATTTATGGAGCTGTGGGAGGGCGCAAAACCGATAGCTCAGTCTGTCTGCTGTGAGAAAAACAGCTCTTTTTTGGGAAGTTCACTGTGATGGTTTTTCTTCTCTGTGCTGTCCTGCCTTACTCTGCTGTATTTAAAGCAACCTCTGTGACACTGAACCTGACTAAATCTGTCTAAAGCAAAGCTGAGGTATTCCACTTGCTTAAGAGGCAGTGGGAGCCAGAGAGTGGAGCCCTGGCCAAGATTCTGAGGATGAGTGCAGATCCCTGCTTAAGACGTTTTTTCTCATGTATTTTGCAGACTGTAAAGTGCATGTATTAATGCCAAACATCAAGGATGGAGTTAAATAAGTTTACATTGCCGAAAATGGACCCTTCAGATCTCTCCATTGGAACAGGAGTGAAAAAAGAGTTCTGAACAACCTGCCCACTTTTATATATCTTATATATTGAAAAGGATTTCATATAGAGCAGCAGTTTAAAAAAGAAAATAAAATGAGTTCATGATGCAGACTGCCCTTGCAAAAAATGCAAACTCTAACTCCAACTCCTAAATATTTCAAAATGGGGAATGAAGAGCCAGTGTCACAACAGTTGTGAAGACTATCCATGCCACAGTACATTAATTACTAGAGTATTTTTGACACTCTGTTTGAACCCTAACTTTCAGCGGCCCTTAAAGCCTACTCAGCTTCCTGAAGATAGAATACAGAATAAAATTGAAAAGGTCATCTTAAGTATGACAGAGAGAGTTCAAATCGCATAGATTTTCAGGAGTGTGTACAGAGACACAAACGTTAATATCCTCTTTGGCCAAAGTGAGAGCGTATCTCGCCGTATATCCTAACAAATGTCCTACATCCTAAACCACTGCGCCAGCTGATTGGGCAACCACAAATTACATGACCTGATTTCCATAACACAGAATCTTATCAACACTGGCCTCAGAGGGAACACAAACTAATTGGCAAGACTTTGGCGTTGCTGTTTCTAATGATGGGCGCTTAATTACTCTTTGAAACGCCGGCTCGTGAGTTTTCGGAGCTACAAAGGAAGATGGCTGAGAGGAACAAAGGCATTCCAGTCTACTGTGGAGGGATTAGGAAAATGTGGTGGAGGCACGGAGACAATCGAGCATCCAAGCCTCCAGTGAGGAAAATCCTTCCAGGCTGTGACTGAAATCTCAGCTGAAGAAATCAGCCCGATTTGCTGTTTTGCCGGCTGACTGACACTGACACGTGTGTGGGCCGTTATGTGATATCATGCTAATCCCACTGAAGTCTCCAAATCCAATCCCTCTCTCTCATGACCCCTGCAAGGAAATATACAGGCAAGCAGGGGCAGGAGGTTACAAGAGGGCAAGACCGACACTGCTCTTAAAATTTCGTATACACATCTTACATTTGACAGCAAACTGTGATGGTGTTTTTGTATTGTTGGGAAATGTGTGCTCTAGCAAGTAGTATAGCAAGTTTCAGTTTACCACTATTTTATTTTTATGATTTTTGTGTTATGAGTTTTATTTCTTTTTAGGTGAAGTATCTATTTTTTTCAGTTATGTTTTAATTACTGCTATTCTTTCTACATGTATAATGATGGAGTAATGTGGCTGTGAAAATTGTCCCGTGTGTGAAGTGTGTACTTACACCTTTAGCTTGTCTGTGTGTGAGACTGTTTGACCCTGCAGTCAATGTGCATTTGTCTTGTTTGTCATGTAGCCACTATGATAACGGCTCTTTGACAAGGCAGTGTGCTTTGATTTTTCAAGAGGAGTTCTTTCTCTCTCGTGTGAACATAATATTCCCCAAATTGGTGGTGGGCTGAAACCTGTTCATGTACAAGAAACACAGATAGAAATATTTATGCAGGGAGGGGAATCATTTCAAATTCGACAAGACCATAGCTAATACACTACCCCAGTTTTCAGTTCAATTATCAATATGAGAAATATGAGCATATTTTCTGTCTTTTTCTTCTATCAGGAGTTTTCTGGTGGTAAATGTCTAAACATTTGCAGCCATAAGAGATCAGTGTCTAAATAAAACTGGCAAACTTCTAATTGCAAATTAGGAACTATTTGGTAAAAGAATATGGAAACAAGATTTGACCAGACATTCAACGCCAGCTCTCAGACCCCATTTAGTAACCTGCCGACCTGCCTCTTCCCTCACAGGGTCACACTCCCAGCCCCTTTCCTTACACCCAGCACTGCTCCCAGCTAATGAAGTAGCCAGAAAAAATTAAACAAATCTTCACTTAGTTGACCCCATTTAAGGGCCCGGCAGTGCCACCCGCTCAGCAGGATGACATCAGGCCACTCTTCCAGCCGGCAGCAACCCGCTCAGGTTACCTCGACCAAGTGTGGAAAGGAGCGCTCATCCGCTGACAGCCCACTGCTCCACTGCATCACTCTGCAGCAGAGCTCGCAGGGAGCACAGAGGCTGTCTCTGCATCCACCACACAGGGAAAACAACCCTGGCTCGGCAGCTGAGCCTCTCCACCCAGGCTAATATTGTGGTCTGTTCCAAAAATAGCCTCACTTGAAATTCACGCAACGAGACAGCTATGATATGGCCTATTCAAATCCACGATCAGTGTCAGGGAGTGTAAACAACTGAGCATGTTTGTTCTGCTTACAGTCATAAAAAAAGGTGAATAATTTTACACAGCATCAAGGTATAAACCACACCACACATACAGATATCAAATGATGGGAATATTGTGGTGAGGGGGCAGCCTTTTTGGCTTAACCCTCATTAAAATGACAAAACATGCACCTGTCCCTTCCATTAGCATGCCAACTAATACTGGGGCAATAACGTGGAGACAGACAGTAGCAGTCTGTAGTTTACAAATCCCTGGATGACATCATGCAGTTAATAAACATGTGGTCACCTGGAGGAAATATGGGCAGATCTCATTCTGAACCCCTTTAACAGAAACAACTAGCAGCCACTCACAGCCTACCAGCAGCCAACTAGGATGCTGTGAAAAAAACAACTATAATAGCAATTACTACAGGCACCCATAGGAATACTGTGGAAAAAGGCTTGTCATGACTGGAGGTGGCTGATACACAAAAACTGACAATAAGGTCAACACCCCACACCAGGATGTGTCCAAATGTGGCCATTTTCCTAAAGACATATATAATGTCAGATGTCTCATGCTGCTAGTCATAGGCTACTAGTCAAAGGCATTATTCACAGGCCTGATCTCTGATCAGTGGGTAATTTTGGGACGCCCTCGTGGAAACAAAAGAAGGTGAGGTGCGCTGCGTCTCTCTTCCCCACATCACGTTCACCTGTCCTCTCTTCCCGCACACGCATCCCCAGCCGCATCGTGCAAAGCCAAAGAAGCGCTCTCGACTCACCCAGTACACCGGAGGAGGCTTGTGGCGGAGCAGCGCCCGGCTCCGGCCTCTCCGCGTCTCCCTGCTGCGCTCGGTGTCGGTGCCGGGAGCTCTCGCTGCCGTCGCCGGCGGCGGTCGCACCGCTGGCGGCCGCCGCGCCTGTCCCGGTGTCGGGCATGCTCTGTATCAGCGAGGAGCGACGGAAGATGAAGGTATTCTCCGGGAAACTGTGCAGTGGTATCGCATCTCAGGAGGAGGGCAAAGCATGGGTGTAGCACGGCGGCCGGCGGGGTCCGAGTGAAGGGTTAAATGAGAGTGAAAGTGAAGTGAAGGTTGTCGGTGTCGGTGTCGGTGCAGCGGAGGATCATCCTGCTGCTGCTCCGGAGCAGGATGCGCGGCTAGATGGAGAGCGCTCCTACGACGACTATAGAGGAGGGACAAAGAGAGGGGGAGGGGGAGGGGGGCTCGGTAACACACACACAAACACACCCCCACACACACTTTATTACACTTCATGATTCACGATTTTATGAGTATTGTCTCAGATTTTCTTTGTGTTGTGGGGTTAAAGGAGGAATTGCTCCGTGAGAAATTAAACTGTGAAGTCAAGTCAGGTTGCTTTTATTACAAACTCACTTAATGTTCAGCAAACTTGAGACGTTAAAACCCTTCAGAGGTATTTTAATAATGCAGTAAAGATTTTTCACACATGCATGTTCCTGCTGCTCTCCATCCTCCAGGAGAAATGTATATTTATCTTGTGACCTCTGCCAGCAGCCAGGCTTCAAACTGGTGCCAGAAATAGAATCTGCTTCGTTACTTTAACACAAAACCCAGACAGACAAAATGCATGGCTTACACAGATAACACACAACTTGTGCAATTAACAAAATGCTCTTTAAAAAAAATAATGTACGCACCTTTAATTTAAACACAATAATCCTTGCAACAGCAGGTCTCTGAGGCAGGTGTCTTCTGCAGACCAGCAGGTAGACTATTGCTCCTCTGTGAATGTGAATGTACTGTCCTGGCCTGGAAGACTGAATCGACTATAACTTATTTATTAATGCAAAAAATATCTTCATAGATTAAATTTTCAGTGACACTCAGGTCTAGGGACAAGTAGCAACTCCTCTCTTCAGTCCACCGGACACTATACAGTCTACATGCTATGTGTGATCAATTCATCACAACATCATCCATGTCAACTAACCATATGTATGAAAGTCCACACAAAAAAAACTGCGTTGTCATGTGTGTTCACGGCCATGGCAGGCCTACACCCAAGCACATCCCTTAAGACAAATAGGCTACTGGTAGTGCAGACTCTGCAGACACAACCAGTGGAGGAGTGAGGAGAATTTGTTCCCAACAAAGACAATTTCATTGTCTTTAATCAGGTCCAGGGTCTGATTAACAGCCATTTTAGTTAGAAGAAACAAAGGTGTTTGTGCACTGATGGTCCTCAACAGCTGTGAGGCAGCAGCTGTCATGCTTTGTGTGCACACTGAGAAGCCAATAAATTATTGAGATTGCTGGTTAAAGATTGCTCCCCGGGCCTCAGGCCATACCTCTTTGGCATGTACACGATCTACCACCTTGTCCAGCTCGCCTGGATGCCGTGTGTCACTGTACAGCCATGGAGGCAGATCCCCTCCCACCCGTATGACTCGCAGCTCAGAAGTAGCTTGTCTTCCAGCAGAAATTGTGCTTACTCACCACCCTCTGAGCTGACAGCTGCAAGGAGCTGTAATGGGGCACACACACACACACACACACACACACACACACACCAGTGCACATATAGCCTTTGCTCTGTGTTTGTACTTGGTAGTATACCTGAAGTTTGTAGGCCATGAAGACCTACAGACCACACCAACAATTTATGGCATAAGACAGAAAAAGTCATTCTAAGCTACACACAGCAAAATGATGAGCTGTCATTTATTTTAATTAAAATTATGGCAGAGTTGATCTACAGATAACAAAAAAGGACTATTATAAATCTTGCTTTCATAAAGGTTACAATGCTCAGTTTTTGTTGAAACTATTCTTTAAAAATATATGTGGGATGAACAAAGTGTCAGAAACACCTCTGAGTGTTTCAATAACAAAAAAAAGTTTTTAGAGAGATTATTTAGTCTTTGTGTTTTTCATATTCATTCATTTTTTATCCTAAAATACTCATTGTTTAACCTAAATGGATTTATATATTATTTGTCAGTTTTGCAAAAAGCATCACATTGTCTCTGTTTATGATGCTATGTTAAGGTGGAAACGGGCTGACAGTACTTTATTTTACAACCCAATTTATCTCCCATGGAATAGCCCTGAGCAAATGAGATGCTGTGATGGACGGACATACAAACAGACAGTCATACATTCTTCAGCAGTAAGGTACATGATGCATTCATGTGCATATCATTCACGTTTTGTAGGTTATTCAGTAGGCTAAATAGTAATAAATAAATAATGGTAATAATAAAACCTGAAATGCATATTCAACAATATTGTTAAACATTTTGGTCAAATAAAAGTTCATGAATGCATGCCTGTAGGCTGTTTATGTTAGGAGAAGTTGCTCTCTGTATTTGAAATTTACCCATTAATAGTATGAGATTTACAAAGACGCACAACGATGTAGCTTTCTAACAGATAGATAGATAGATAGATAGATAGATAGATAGATAGATAGATAGATAGATAGATAGATAGATAGATAGATAGATAGATAGATAGATAGATAGATAGCAGAAGGGCGGTCGTTACAGAGAACAATGGCAGCCACACGGACCGAATTTAAAGTCGCACAGTAGGCGGGGTTTTATTCAGATTGACAGGTCTCAAACCAATGGGAGTGTAGAAGCTGTCGCTGTTGTGGAAAGCGCAGGCCAATTACAATCAAGAGAGAGAGCGTCCGAGTCGTCGTGTTAAATGTGAACACAGGAGGAGAAACATGAGTTTGTGTCAGTGATGGAGGGTGAAGAGTATCTGTCCATCTGTCAGGAAGACATTCTCAGGTCGTTTAGGCAGTAACTCACTCTAAACATACTGTTTTTGTCAAGACAGAGCATGTCAGGAAATGTCACTCCCTAAAATCAGCCACGCGCAAAACAGCAAGTACATGAAGGGTTTGTTATTTAGTATCTTTGTAAATCAATCATGCTGCCGTCTGTTTATCACGGGATGAGAAGAGCTGCCGTCCACACACTGAGGACAAGGTTTGTTTTTTAAATGTCAACCTCCTTCACTCCGGTTTGGCACATTTTTCAGGACATGTATTCCTGTTTGTGTCTTTTCCTTGTTGTAGATTTGAAGGGAAATTTCATAAATGTTACAGGACACACTGTGGAGTGCGACAAATTTCAGTAAAGGATTATCAGATGAACATGTAACATAAGTAAATATTAACGTAAGTGTAAAAAGAAATATCAAGCTTTATTTGTGTCCTTTAACCCTCAATCAGTTGATAAAAAGCAAAAAAAGTTTTTATTCTTCCATTTCCACCCATTTCAGTTAATTGAATACTTTAAGGGTCCCTTATTTTTTCATTCCTTTATTTATACTTTACTAGCTCATTCTACCGTTCAACTTAAAAATATATTACAGACTTAGTTACAGTGTATCTAAGCATTTACTCATCTCCAGCAGAGGAGCTCCACCCTGCAGATCCCTGTGCTCCTGTGATGGACTCCCTGTTGGGCTGGCTGATGCTGAGAGCATCTTTGCGTTATCATCAGGTCATGGCAGGTGTGGGGTGGCTGTGGTACGAGCCAGCGGTCCAGCCTCAGCTACAGCTCTGAGTCATATGGCCGGGCTCACACACAGCCTGCTTCCTCCACGCACCGCCCTGTTACGCAGAATCACACACCCCCAAACCAAAGAAACGCTCGATCGCGGGCTTGTCCTCTGGTTCCCAGGTCAGTAACTATGGACCACACACACAGACACAGATTTCCTTTCATTTCGTCTTCACATTTTTTATCTACAAACAGATTTTTTTTTCATTTTAACACACCACTGCCGCCATTGACTGCTTCCCCAAGATTTTATCAACAAATGACAATATTATTCAGCACAATGTAAGATAATATTAAGGCAGAGGGTGTTCGTATTATTGTTAATCTATCAAGCAAATTTCAAGTATCAAGTTGATTTTTATTTCACTGATTTTAACAGCAATACAAAGCATGTTTAAAGACTGTGGTACTGTAAGAGAAAAGTAGCCTCTCGTCTAGTAAAATCTTTCATTCACCATTTTGGGGTCTTCTCTGTGTGTTGTTTGGTGTAAAGCATAGTTTCTCTGAATGCAACATGCTGGCCAATGGCAGCCCTTGGAAACAGTTTGTGTGCCCCACAAACTTGATATGAAATACATACATTATATTTTAATGATTCATGGATTGTTTCTAAATATATTAAGTCTACCCACAAGTTTAATAAAGGTATTCCTAAATATTTTACTCCTTGTGCATATTTGAATGACTTCATGTGTCACTCATGTGTTGATGTCATCAGCTCCTCACAGTTTCACAGGAGAGGACAGTGTGGAGTTCCACATCCACGGTGGCCCTGCTGTCATTACTGCTGTTTTGGATGCTCTAGGTAACACACAGATGTCATTATAAATATGATACAGTGCTATACAACTTGATGTGGTGGTGTATGATGCAGTGTCACTTTGCAGGGTGTCTTCATATCGCTTCTCTTCCCAAGCTGTAAGCCTGCATAAAAATTATAAACTGGCTGAGTCACATGGCTTTCCATCACTGTGACTTAAAAGGGAAAAAGTGACACATGCATTCCTGTTTCTGAGATACTTATAATATGTGCCTTGGCAAGCGTGGCAATCCTACTGTGACTGATAAGTGATATTGTGCAGCAGTTCTCCCACTGGCCTTCCAGAGGGCAGTATTGTATAAGTCATTAAATGGTGTTGAGCTTTCTGCAACATTTCTGTTATCAGGAAGAGTTAGATTGGAATACATTGCTGTGCTGCACATGACATTGCTAATAACTTATATTTTTTTAAACTAAGTGTAAGGTATTGACAGGTGAGATGATGATCACAATATAAATCATTGTATTTTGCTTATTATTTTTCCAGTTAATGGATCATGACCTCCATTCACCAAATGGTTCTGTGCTCACTATTGTCTCCTCCTGATGAGATTTGAAAAACGGTTGCGAAATTAATAATGAAAACGTCACCTCTTTAACCTTCACAGTTGTGCCTGTTTTTCATTCTAAGTGAACCCTGAGTGACACATTGACCCTGTGTTTTATGCTCCTCTGTTTGTGTGCGTGTGTGCATGATGCATGCACACCTTGTGCCTCATGCGCTTCTTGGTGTTTGTATGCTGTTTATGTCTGTGCACGTGTTTCTCAGGAAGCGTGCCTGGCATGAGGCCTGCTGAAGCTGGAGAGTTCACGCGGAGAGCCTTTCAAGCAGGGAAACTGGGTTTAACAGAGGTAGGTCAAGAAGAGAACGTAAAGACACTGAGACTGATCTGTGCATAACAAGAGCCTGTCAGAATGAATTTTACAGGATAAATGGGGAATATACAGGGTCAAAATTGAACGGAGACTTTAAGATCATGAAATGTCAACAGTGAAAATGTTCACTTTTACATTCTTGTTCACTTTTTACATATTGGTTTGTCAAATGTTTATGCATGAATAATGCTACTGAGCCTCTGTAGATGCTGAGGATTTTTATTTTGTTTTGTTTTGTTTTTTTTCCAAAAAGCAGCCAAGTATGCTGCTTTACACATTAATAAGGGGATGTATTTAACAGTATATTATGACTCAAAGTAATTTTAGTAGTGTATAGTAAACTGAATGTTTATTTTATTAATAGACATTGCAAATGTGTTTTTACAATTAAGCAAAATGTGTCTTTAAATGATCAACATGCTTCTTTCAGTCTTTCAGTCTCATTAAGGAAATTCTCAGTAATGGAAATTATTCTTTTAGTTAAAAAGAGATAAGATTTACTTTTTTCATCCTTGGACAGTTTGTCTTGGACGTCAGAGCTGCAGCGCTAAGATTAATAAATGTTGTCTTAACAGTAGGGGGAGGTGGCTGTATATTATACACAGCATCACATGCTCATAAAATTCTGTTATGGAAAAATGTTGTGTGAGTCATCCATTTAGTCAGAATGAAAACATAGGTGCAAAAGAATATATAGATATTTATATATATTAAATCAAATAAATGTAGGTATTCCAAATACCAATATATTCCAATTAAAAAATGCATGGCAATCATAACCATTCCTATGCTTTCTAAAGGTGGAGGGGCTCGGGGATCTGATCCATGCTGAGACAGAGGCTCAAAGGAGACAGGCTCTCAGACAGATGTCAGGAGAGCTTGGACGCCTTTATCAGGACTGGAGTCACAAACTAAAACGGGTGGGTTGACCGATGATACAGAAAGAGGTGGAGTAGACAGTGGTTTCATCCACAATGTAGCATAAACACATGTTTCCATCAGGAATGGGCTTAAAGAGAGAGCTGTAGTATGTGTGACAGGAACTGGTCTCCGATTCTACAAGGTGTGCAGTAGACTTTGTCCTGCCCACTATATATAATAAAATAAAAAACAATGTATACATTATTGATGTTTGGAGTGCCCTTTCCTCAGTGCTATAAATGTTTAGTTGAATTCACCTGTACTGTACAAACCTGTGTGTGTAATGATCCTCCAGTTTCTACACATTGATTGGTCATCTCCAACACAGTGAACAGTTTGTTTCAGACACTGTGCTTGCAGTGACTCAACTAAGCCTGGTCTCTGAAGTGACAGGTGAATCGGGAAATGTTGTATTTAAATTTGCTTTAGCTTGACAGCAGAAACGAGCTGCATTCTCCCTGGAAAGACTCAGTCCCTGTTCCTGTCCAACATTTCTCCGTGTTCTCAGTGTTTTGGAAAGAACCTGTCTGTACTGTGCTGTGGGTCAGGCCTCAGTAGTTTAACACCCAAGACAGTGCTTTCTTTTTTTCCCTCTTTTTGTTGGATCTGTACAGCTGCACTTTCAGCATACTGTTGATGGATTCATTTATGAGAATACGAGGCTTCCTGTTTTCATGCCGCTGTAGTACGTGTAGCACACATGACTCTATTCAATATTTGGAATCAAAATACTAATGTGTAAGGCACATGTAGATATTTATCTTACTTTGAAACTGGGATTGGAAAAAACTGAGTCAAACGGAATAATAATTAAGAGAGGAGAAACCTATCCTGGTAACATAAGATAAGATTAAGATAACACAAATTATTGTGTGTGTTATTGCCAAATTATTGTTACTTATTTCTCTTTAGTAAATAAGGCACTTGTAGAAATATTTTAAAAATAAAAATGTGATGAGACTAAAATATGATTTTGTGTGAGGTACATTACCCTTTTTATCCAACCTAACTATTTAAAATAAATGGGTTGTAATTGATTAATAATATAATATAATCATAGAGTTAAGGCTGATGTTGGTATTTGATACTTTTTCCAGCAGATGAGAGTAAGTTTTTTCACAACCATAGTATCCGATTCACAGAACCACTAATTTGTTAAGACAGTTCCTATGTTGTTGTTATCACCATTATGTGATGGTTGAAGTGGCTGAGGGGATCAGGTCAGTGACCACAACATTTCCTCTGGTCCACACTGTGACTCTGTGTAGAAAATCTTTGAGATTGTTTTGTGTAATCCTGCACTGTTTTGGCATCAGACCTGAGCCAGTTTCACTGAGAGGCATGGTTGAGCTGTTAATTTGGACTTTCCTGAGGAAAGTGGCTTGTAAGGAGTCAAGGACACATCTGTTTTTTTGATTTCTCACTTTTTAAGAACAAGAAGGTTTTGAAAAAGTACTTGATGTACTTGTGAAGTGATGACAACTGTTTAATGTTTTTCCCTCTCAGAACATCTCTGACTTTGTGTTGTTTTGAGTGGTTTCAAGATTAATTATTGCTAGTACAATCGGTGTATATATGCCAAGACAGGGACACAGTAAAGATATTGATATATTTTGTGCTGCCTTATTGTTTGTCTTATCTATCTAGTATCCTGTACTGTATACCATATGTATAAATAAGGGGAAGAAAGTTGAGTCTTGAAGTTCACATAAATCAGAGTGGGGGAAGAACAGAACATAAGTGCTGACATGTCAGATTTTTCTCGCCTCATTTTGTTAGTGGACAGTATAGAGGCAGACAGGAAATGAGGGGAAAAAATGCAGCAAAGGGTCCAGATTATGTGACATGTGCCTCATCCATTTTGTCTGTCAGGACGCCCTGTTTTGAATGAAATTACTTTGTCCATACAGCTGTCCGAAAAGTTGAGAAACTTCATACAATCAAACTTCTAGGGAAGAAAAGAGCAACTTGTCTTCTCTCTAAAGCCGAATCTCTATTCAATGTTAACTTTTTATATATAAGTCTGAGAAACACACCTGACGTGTTGTACGCTGTAGTTTTGTGTTCATTCATAAGACTCTTAGATAAGCTTGATCATTTTTTTCACCCTGATATGGCAGCATATATGTCCATGCGATTCTGTCTAATCCTGACAGAGGTTGAGTTTTCCTTTCTTATCGCGGTGGGGACGTCACAAAAAGCAGGTCACTGACTGTAGATGAACATTTCGACTTAATGGACGCAGGCCAAACCCTCCTCTACTACGAAATGTTTTGAAGAATATAGGCTGTTGATTTGTCAACACTTTGGCACCAGATCTTACCATCCGGTCCAGGTGATGTCCCTTGAGAAGCTCTGTTTTTGCTTGTCTGCAACTTTCATTGGTCGATTCCTAGAAGCAATTCAAACGTGCCTTTATTTTGGCCTCAGAATTCTGGGAATCCAATGAATCAGAGGTATACCATCTGTATGATGCGAGGGGTCAAACCCTCATTTTACATCCAAACAATGCAGTTTTTTTAACCGTTGGCTTCCCACTTCTGTGAATGGATTAAAGTATGGGAACCTGACGCTTCCTGTTTTTGTGCATCTATACTACTATTGTGTTTATGTTCTGCAGTGTCAATCAAGATACTGATCTGTGCTGTGGTGGAAAAACTGAGGCTGTTCCACCTCTGTTTCTATTTTCTGATATTGATCTAAAAAATGTGGCAGTGACATCAAGTATTAGTCCTGGAAAAAGACTAGAGGAAGCCATTTGAATTTGAAATTTTAGTGTCTAGAGTACATGTATACAAATGTTTGGGTGAACGCTGGGTGAAAAAAACAAAATAAAAGCCTGAAATGTAATTTAATTTCCCTATCTGTGGAGAAAATCAAAACAGAAAATAAAATATGAAACTATTCATCTACTAGCAGATCAGATGCATTTTATAGACTAAATATTTAAGCTGTTAACCTTACTAAGTAATAAACAAATTATTTAGCAATGAAAATGATCACATTCTGTATGCCATGAAGAAAGGACATGTTACTGAAACATATAAACATGAACTGTACTGTACATTAGCTGCCTGTTTAGGCTCACTTTTCAACATTTCAGCAACAAGCAAGCAAACTTTACTGCTTAAATAGAAAATAATTAGCCTAATTTTTGAGACCCCCCCAACTATAATTCAGATGTCTTCAGGTTTCAGTGTCTTAATTACGTGGTCTGAGGCCGCCTTTGTTTTTTTACATACTGATTTCAGCCTTGTCCATTCTCTCCTTTCTCTTTTGTATGTTGCACAGTGTCTGGCTCACGTTGAGGCCTTCATAGACTTCAGTGAGGATGAGCTCATTGAGGATGGGGTCTTAAACCAAGGTACGTATACACTTTGTCTTCAGTGCTGGAGAAAAATAACAGAGCAGTCATCCCTTGGGGGTTCAGGCGGGTGTGAGGGGGGTCCGGCTGCCTTTCCTGTTTGGATCGTCAACTGGCCATCGTGTGTGTGTGCTGCACTGTAGGGAGAAGCCATAGGCATCAAACTGCTCAAAAGACAATTTCCTTTAGGAAGTGTGGAGAGAAGGCCAGGGGAACAGTGCAGGCATTCGTCTTACCTTCAAAGCCAACCTGTCATTTTGCTCACGGGAATAGTGCTGTCAGCAGCACCGTACAGTCCAACTGTTTTCACTGTGTGCAGGTTTCCCATGCTCACTGTGTGTGTGTGTGTGTTTGTGTTTGTGTGCTGCGCACGTGTGCGCAAGGGATGTCCCCCCTGAGTCTGTCGCCTGCTGTCTGGTACTGGCAGAGCTCTTCAGAAGCCTCAGATGTTGTGAAGTTTTGACACAATAAAGCCTGGGAACCACTGTTTGTTTTGGTGGCACGGAATGTGGGCTCACGCCTCAGAGTGGCAAATAATAATAGACTTGTTAGCAAAATTAGAAAACCTGGCATATATACTTTTTTCCATTGCCACCTGCAGACAGCAAGTGACTTCATTTTTTTAAGTTCATTGTCAAGTTATCCTAAGTTGCCTAAATTGCATGTGCATGAGTCAGATACTTGAAAAGTTTATGTTTTCCTTCTCAGCTTTCAAATGACATATTTTTGATGCATTGTATTGTCAAAAGCATTTTTCCGCTTTAGTCACATGCGGAAAGAGACAGGTCCATGACCCATTTTTCATGCAGGCGAAGCATGTCAGACACCGGAGGACAGGCCTTTTTCCTTCAAAGGACAGAAATTCCTTTCACAAGGCCATGAAAGTGAAGTTGAACATGAAACTTTCATCACGTCCTGTTCCCTCCTCTGTCTTTATCCAGTGGGCAGATCAGTGTGTGATCTGCAGGCTGAGATTGAGCGACACCTCAGGGACGAGAGGAGGGGGGAGCGGCTACGCGGCGGAGTCCAGGTGGTCATCGCAGGATCCACCAATGCAGGGAAAAGTAGTCTCCTTAACAAACTCTGTAAGCAAAGCCAGTAAAGCAGCACACACACACACATATAGTGGAGGAATTAAGATTAAAATGTGACATGCTACCTTCTAAATGCATTTAAATACAGATGTTACTGTTGAATCATACCGCTATCAGCCATAGTTCGGGAGAAAACAGCATCTGTTATACTATAAGCAGCATGGACTTTTTTTAAACATGTATTATTCATTAAAATGCAAATCTGTGCTCCATGTGAAAGAGAGAGAAATATATTTTCTTGACAGGACAGGATTTTTTTTGGGGAGACTTGGAATTAAAAACAGACTTTGAAGTAACACAGCCGGAGAGAATATACAGTGACCTTTAACTTTAGTTTCAGTTTATGAATAAAATGTAAGAGGTGTTATTTTCATCAGACGTCATTCTTCTTCGTGTCAAAGTTGACCAAACGATTTCTCTGCAAGGTCCGTCAGTCAGTCCATCATCATCAAATTACAAAATCTTCCTCTGCAGATGGACTTTTTCCCAGTTCTCATGATGAAAGTTCCTCATTTCTTCGCACTGTGTTGATGCAAAATCCAGCTACTCAGTTACTAATCAATCTTGCAATGAGGTTGTTTTTTTTTTCACCTGTTTGTCGGGGGAGTCAACATTTTCACGTGAAAGACAGGAAAGTAAAAAAAAAAAAAACTTTTCATAGTGCAAGAATCACCACACCATCTGTGAACAGTAGCTTCTGGTCTTGGCAAACATGAAATACAATATAAGAATCCCATTTATATATACTATATATATGCATTAGCCACATTTGGTGTCAACCTAATGAAACCCTCATGCATGGTTTGTTTAGGATATTGTATCCTCTAATCGTTTAGAATCATCTTATATAAACTACCCCGAGAAGAGGCTTGGCAAGGTCTCCTCACTACTTCCTATCAGAATAACAGACGCATTTATCAAACTTGAAATTAGATCCTGTTGTCGTTTCCTCTTCTGATTAGTCTTCCCCGTGGTCTGGGCTCACACCCAGTCAGCACAAGTAATAATAAGCTTGCAGTGTTATTTGACGTGGGATACGAGGGGATGACGACACCACGAAGCTCCTGAATAAAGAATAAAGAAAGGATGACTGACAATGTCTTGTATTGTTTTTTGGACTGTGCAGAACTTTAGTTTTCTAAATGAGACAGATAAGTCCAGTGTTACTGATGTCAGAAATAGTTGATATGAAGGCTAGTATTTAATCATCACAGTCCTTCCCGGCATACATCAGTTAATGTGCACAAAAAACACAATATAATGTGAACTAACACATTGTTGGTTTTTGGTCTCTTCATGGGATTTGTTGACTGTAAGGAAAAATATAGAATACTGTCAACTTGATCTTTTTGTATCCAGGTCAGAGACCTGCAGCCATCGTGTCTCCCATCGCTGGCACCACCAGGGACGTCGTAGAGACGGCACTGGACATCGGTGGATTCCCTGTCCTCTTGAGCGACACAGCCGGCCTAAGAGACAGCCCGGACCTGGTGGAGAGAGAGGGGGTCCGCCGAGCCAGGGAGAGGTAGAGAGAAGAATCCCCTTTATTTTAAATACCTCAAGAAGTTCATTTTATTTTATATGCACACACAAATAAAGGGACAGAATAATAATGCCACCAGCTGAAAACAACACATTACAGAAGAGAAAGTAAAAAGAAAGAAAAATCAAAAAGGGATTATTTTTAAAAAGGCTTCCTGTACTTTAAAGAGTTCAATATAGGGCATATGGTAGATTGATATACAAATACATACAAACACAGCTATACATAGTCATATACACATCACATATGTTTATTCCGATGCCCACTTCTGTATATACTTTATAGAAATTTTCGTTCAATTATACATGCAAAAGAATGATGTATTTGCATCTCTTTTTTCAAAAACCCATGGATACTTTAATTGTATTTTGAGAGGCTCATTGTTTAATTGTTGTTTTCCCTAGTATAAGAAAAATGTCACTTGGCTCGGTTTTCCTGCCTATACAGACCAGAAGTCATGAGAAGTCGGTATTAGGAACGTTTGGCTTCGGTTACAGGATAGTGGAACATGTAGAGTACATGTGTTGTGTACATGTAGGCAGCTGCTTCAGTTGCTTCACATGTGTGTAATATAACACAGAACAAACTAGCCAGGGAATCAGTGGAATATGTCCTTGAAAACAAAGAAGGGAAGATATAAGTCATTACTTTTCCCCCTCCACATCATGTTATATATTTGTAATGTCCGTGTTAGCGCTGCAGTTTATATTATTGCTGAGCCAGTAGTTATAAATACATGGAACAAACACTCTCAGGAGGTTGCATAATGAAGAGCCTCCTTTCCTTGCAGTGGACTATTCATTATTAAGACATTCTTCATGTGTGGTGTTGAGAATGGATATATGTGGCCATTCACTGACAGCTGCTTCCACTGTTTATGCGAGGGAAGAATAGCAGTACTTGGAGCACTCGTCATCGCTGCTTTGTCATATACAAACGGGCAAACAGACGTATGCACATACTGTTAAATCAGCGTTTATACACAGATATGAACAGTGACACGTTGTCTCACATGAGTTTAGGTTTATAGATGAGGAGGGAAAAGGGTGGGCCTGACAACACAACCCCACATTTATTATTCATTCATTTATAGGTAAAAGTAAAGTATCCAATTTGTATGTTGTATGACATATCATAGTAGGAAAGGATGTACGCTAAATACAACAATCTAAAAGTAAAGTAATGTTTTCTATGTATTTAAGTGTTTAACCAATAAAGTGTGTTGCTGACACGCCTGACAGTTGACTGACTGACTTCAAATACAGAACTTTAGAACTTAAACTATTAAAGAGTGGGAAAAAACCCCACAAAATATTCAGTTTAAAATAGGTCCATTTTCATGCCAGAAAAACTAATTGTTTCCTCAAGTACTTATGCACTTGACAGGGGGATAAAGCAACTGACATTAGGTGTTAAATCACTACAAGTACATTGAGACCAATGGCAATAGAATTTGTGAAGTGGTAGAAGACGGAACACATCGCACCTTTTCAGTCTGGAAGAATACTATTTTACATGTGTTTCACTAAATACACACATTTACAAAATCATGACTGTTAGTTAGTATTGTTTGGTGACTCTCACCGCAAGAAAATCTGATGAAAAATATGCATGAAAATCCAGATGCAGATGTGACTACAAGAATACCATTTTCAGTGTAAACTTTCTGTTATTTACTTTCTGTAAGTTATTTGGGCGACCTGGTGGCTCTATAGGAAGGGTGGGCAGTTTGTGCTCAATAGGGAACTTTCTGTGCAGGGAGCAGGTCAGAGGCTCGTGACCTGGGTCACTACAGGAAGGACGTGGTAAGTACAAGCATCCGCTGTTGCTGCTACCACCTCACTGTGGGACCAAGGTGCCTGAAGTATTTCAAGTGAATACTATAAAGATGAATTGAGATAAAAAATTCTCTACAGTTTTTTCACAGTTTTTGTGAGGCACACTGTAATGCTTCTGCAGCAAAACAGCAGAGATCCAAGCCTCTGCTCTGTATCTTATCGGTGTATAACCTGTAGCTGCTGCAGACACTGGAAAATGTTGTGTACAGTATCACAGTATTTCTGTTTCTGTTATAATAGAGCACTAGCCATCAGAAAATCTTAATGCATTCTTTAACTACTCCCAGTGACATCTTTTCCATTTCTATGGCCTCGCTCTCTAATGCTGAGCTTGATGATTAGACAGTATAAAGTTAGTTTTTCATTGTAGCATGCTAACATTTGTTAATTACTATTAAACACAAAGTACAACTGAGGCTTATGGGATTGCAGTGCAATTATTTTGCCATAAATCAAAGTAGTAGATAAATCAGAATTTTGACCTGATGGTGGCACTAGATGGAAAGTCACATGATCACCAAAATAATGAGTAATGTGGTTACAAAATTTAATGGCAATCTGCCCATTATGTGTTATCATATATTGTTCTGTATTGATGTGTGTTTATTTACCCAGGACAATCAAATGAGTTTCACTCACTAAGTCACTGAACTATGTCACGTCAGACAGGAAAAGGGTGGGAGATATCTAGTCTAATAACATGATATCTTTACGCTCATCAATATACCAATCTACGGTGTCTTGATTGGTGCCATTTAATCCATAGAATGTGAATTTAAGATTGGGGGGAAAAAAGCACAAAATTCTTGAGCCTTGTGATCATGTGAATAATTCCAGGTCAAAAGTCGGTATCACACTCTTTTTTTTCAGGGTGGAGCAGGCAGATCTGACTCTGGTGGTCGTGGACTGTGCTCATCTCCCTTCTGATACTCAGGAAGCTGCAGCCTTCCTTCAGGGACACCTCAGGAGTGTCCTGCCCCCCCAGGAACAGCCTGAGACAGGTGTGATATCGAGACTTTATTTGCTCCTGCCCCTCAGTGACAACTGCAGCTGTATTTTGTTTTTTGCATTTCAAACACAATAGTAAAAGTCATTTTCCCCATTAAGCAGCTTGTTGAAGTAGCATTACATATGACTTGAAATTAAATATCTCAGTGTTTTGCTTTTTAGCTTGAGAATGCAGTTTATTGTGGCACCAAACTGCATTATTAAACAGCCACGGTGTAATTCAAGTACTTCTTACCCCTTAAGCAGTGATTCAGAGTGTGCAGGCTGGAAAGAGAGTCAAGTCATCAAGACTAATCAAATGGAAATCTCTGTGCTTGAGGGAGTAATAGCTGAGTAATTTGTATTGATCAATATTCTTTCTCTCTTCCTTTCTCCCCACAGTATTTCCTGAAGACAGGTTTCTGCTGGTGCTGAATAAAACTGACCTGTTGCCTCAGGAGAAGAGGCAGAAGCTGGACGAGGAGCTGAGGCGGATCTCTGGACTCCCTCCTGTTTGTCTGATCTCTTGCCTCTCAAATGAAGGAGTGCAGAACTTCCTCACAGTGCTGCACAGCAGTGTCAAGACTCTGTGAGTTGCTAATGTTTGTAAAGTTTTGTTGTGTAAGACCACGTGTGTAATTTGATTTCAAGGTATAGTGTGCAAATCCACTATACTCTTTCAGTAATTCAGTAAGTATTTACCCACAGTCCACTTGGTGTCCGTTCTGTGTGTGTGCTGGAAAAAAGACTGGCGTGTCTTCATAGACGACTGTGACTCTGTAATTGGGAGACAAACTGAGCCACCAGCCCATCCTCAGTCCCACGTCAACAAATACCAACGAGTTTGAACGAGCACTGAAGGGAGGGTGTATCTGTTTGGCTGCTGAGTTCAGATATCATCAAACTGTTTTAAAAGAAAGATTGATTTCTTCTGCGGGATCTATACAAACCAAGATTTATGTCAGTATGAATAAACATCAGTCTATTTATGATTATGATTATGCCTCCAGAATGTCTTTAAATAACCCAAAATTGCATCTGCCCTGTTGTCAAGAAATGTTCTAGGTAAATCCATCACTGCAACAAAATGGGTGGCATTAACACTGTAAAACATGAAATGATAAGTTTCTTAAAGTACATCAAACTTTTCTATCCAAAAAACATTATATTTCTATAATTAGCCTCACATATGTTTTTGCACTGTGGGCATGTTTTTAACTTAAACAAAATGTAAACACAAAATATACTACCTTAAGGAATCCCTAAAGTGACACATTTTCAAATCCTACCCTCAGGAGCTTTAAATAAAATAAAAACAAAAACAGAATCTTTTTTTGCGCCCTTATGTTTGTTTTTGTTTTTTTGGCCTGGTTTTGGTTGGTTTTGGCTGGTTTTGCCTCATTTTGTTCCCTAACTTCCCGTTTAGGTGTGGCGACCCTCTGTCTGGTGCCCCCACCCTGACCCAGGCGCGCCACAGGGCCCACCTGCAGCAGTGTTTCGCAGCGCTGGCTCAGTACCAGCGATACCGCGACATCGACCTCGCCTTGGCAGCAGAGGGCGTCCGGTTGGCTCTCACCAGCCTGGGCCGGATCACTGGACGGGTCGGGGCGGAGGAGATCCTGGATATCATCTTCAAAGACTTCTGCATTGGAAAATAGTCAGATGAGTAGCAGTGAAAACATGAAATACATGTAATATCAGCCTTGTCAGAGAGGAAGGCTGCATTCTTGTTAGGTCCCAGAGTGTCGGTAAAGAAAAAGGGCACAGCCTCGGCACTGCGCCAGGCTTCGAGGCACAGCAGGAGTAAAAAGAAAGAAATTTATGTTCTTGGCTGCGGGATCGCTCTGCTCCCAAGACACAGAAATACAGAAATGTTTGTTTTCTGTTGATGCGTTTTAACAGACTAAAATTGTTTTATTGTGATGACAGGTGCCTCAGAGGCCCCATATGCTGGACAAGTGTTTGGAAGGTCTTGAGTCGTAATTTAAAAATAGTTTCTAAAAGCCTTTGATAGGTGAATATTGGACTCTTGGGTCACACCATAACAGCCAAGATCATTTAGCCAGCTGCAGACCTCTGCAAGGTCAATGACTCAAAGTTTGGATGTTTACTTGTACTCTAGGACAATGAAGAATGATTTTTTTTCTTTTGCCTGGGGGGTATGGTTTCAGATGTAGTCTTTTGTGTGTGTGATTCCACATGTAGTTGATTTACACAGTGACACCTGAAAGTTTTTTGAGACAACTCAAAATACCCTTGTGTAGTTTGATGGGAGATTCTTTGACTTGAATGTCTATACGTTTAAATGTATTGTTTGTTGTAATTAACATGCCATCATGTGTCTCCTATGCATGACTGTATGTATTAGATACAGGCTCTTACATTTATTTCATTAACTGAAAAATGATCTGTGATCGTGAGTTGTCCACAAGACTATTTAAAATGTAGACCTTTATTTCATACATAATCAACACATGGGACCTTTGCTGTGGATTAAATGGAAATGTGTGTTTTTGTAAAAAAAAAAAATTGGATCTATCTCATCAATCAAACATTCACACACAGAGACAAATAGAAATAGATAGAATAAGAGGGCATTGGAACAGGAAATAAACACAAAAGAAGTATGATGGATGCTTTGGTTGTTAAGTTACCATCATCATCAACTTTTGTCTCCAAGAGATCCTGAAGGAAATTTCGGGCTCTTTAACTGCTAAATTTGCGACAATTGAATGTTCACAAGCTGGACGGGAATTTTATCTGTCTATGGTTGGTGCTGTGGAGGTAGCACCTCCAGAAAGAAAGAGGGATAGAGAAATCAAAAAGCATAGAGAGAAAACCAGAACAGTAAAGTTGTGGACCGTAGAGCCAAAATAATCAGCTGAAAGATGATAAAATGGTCAGTAGAGCTGCAGAGTCATGATAATTCTCACTACAAGTTACTCATCTTATCTTACACATCATGGTTTTATCCATTGATACATAAAGAGAATATTTGGTCAATAAAGGTACAATACATTTTTTACATTTAGCAACACATTTAAAGCTGCATATGTTTCCTGCTGTAATAAAGATTCTGTGAGGCTTCAGTAAAGGCACATAAAGTACTTGCCTGCATGTACGCTCATGGTGTCACATATAACCCTTTATATACTTCACATATTCATAACACCCTCATCATCAAAGTTAAGTTTTAAGCATAAAACATTACCTGTTCTTGTTCAGACTGATTCAGTAAGGTCTAATTTCTTGCTTTCTGTACATGCAGTACTTGGTTCTGATTTAGACACAGAACAGACACATAGTACGTAAAGAAGGTCAGAGTGACCCAGCACCCCTCTCAGCTCTGTGGGAAAGGGACATTTTTCTCGCCAATGCTTTCTGTGCCCTTTGTTCCCCTGTCAATCTGGCTTCAATCAAATATTTATGTTTCCTTGTTGAACTCCTCACCCTTCTTCCCCAGTTAGTTTCTTCTCTCCCAGTCTCTGACGACATTTGCCCAGCTGTACACCAGCATAACTGCGTGTGTCTCTCCACTCTGTCTCTGCTACCTGACCTTTCCTCTTTCCGTACTGCTCTGTCAGCCTTTTGTCCTCTTTCATGTTCTCCCTGATTAATTACAACATGAGGGAAGTTTAAGCTCAAAGTGGGACTTGCTGTCATACAATTAGAGGCGGTAAGTTTTGGACCCTGGTTAGTCTTTGAAGTAGTGCGTGTTTGAGTACCCTTTGGATCCTAATGTTTACCACAACTGTGAAAATGTATCACTCATTATTTGTATAACTATACCAAAACAATACATTTATACGTTTGAGAAAAATAACAATATTAAAACACTTTTTTAAAAGACAATTATGGTCCTCAGACTTTGGTGATACTCCGATATTTCTTCACACACACAAAACACAACCAGCAAGTTTGTATATGACTTTTTTGTAAAAAATGACTATATATGATCTAAAATGGCATTAAGACAAGGCACAAAAGAAACACACAAAGCAATATGAAAAGACATGTAGAGTCAAATAATAAAATAGTCAATCCTTTACAGCCAGGTTTTATGTAAATCCTTTTTTTTTTTACCTGCTGATGGCATTTCAGGAGAAATGAGGGAACGACCAAAGTCAGTGCTGTTCATCTCCTGGGCACCATGAATATCTGTACCAAAGTTAATGGCAATCCATTCAACAGCTGTTGAAACCTTTAACCAAAAACCACAAACATCAACCTCGTGGTGATGCCTGTGGAAAAGCCAGAGGATCATCAAAGTGAGGAGAATTCATCCTCTGGAGAAGATGAATGTCTGTGCAAGATTTCATGACAATCCATTCAATAGTTATTTAGATAGTTTAGTCTGGACTAAAGTGGTGAACAGAACAAGACTGGGGCAATTAAATAAGCTAAAACTTAATGACTTTCAATACAATATAATAAAAATATATGTGTGTGTGAGCAAGCGAGAGCATATGTGAGCCTGTGTGTGTATAAACAGGATCAAATTTAACTTCCTAAAAAATGATTTAAACAAGGTCATATGATATTAATGGTTTGATCATAGTAATCCTCAATAGGTGCCTTTTTTAAGCAAATAAAATAAATGGCCAAAACGTCAAAGATATGAAACAGATTCATTCTCATCACTCATTCCTGTCTTCGCTTTTTTTTTGGAACGAGACTCAGCTTACGTTTAATGATTTGGTTCATAGCGCACTAACAAGCTTTCTTTTAACTTTCTGTCAGTCGGTTTCCTGCGGTTTTGATTAATGACTGTCCTGAGATGCAAGGCTGACGTAGCAAGTTCCAGAACAGCCAGTTCCACCCTGTAAAGTCAGGGCGTGTGTGAGCGCATTGAGGTCTATACATGAGATCGAAATGTACTGTATACTTAAACTTTGTTAAACAAAGGATTTCCTGAGGACAGGAGGCAGACTCCCTCACCTGTAACAATCACATCCATCAGTGCAGTGAGCCTGGAAGTTTATCTTCATAGTTTCTCTTTTGCAACGCGGAAGGAATTTCAAAAGTTTAATATTTATTCTGTCCAAATGATGCTGTAATGTTTCCATATCTGATGGAAGCTGGACAAAAAGACCAAAGAAATTGTACTGAAGAAATAAGAAATATAAGTGCTTTCAATATATCCACTAAATCATCAGTAATTCATTTATGTCATGATAAAATAAAATTTGTTGAAACTGAACTTTGAAATTAAAATAATGAAATTCAACATATGAATCAGAGACACTTTATAAAAATACAAAACTGAAAAAAAACCCCTCCATTTTGATGCAGGGTTACACTTAACTTGCTAGAATAGATTTGTAGAAACTGAAAAGAGTAGAAATGAGTATGAGAAAGGCATTTGGTTTGAAATTTCAGGACACTTGCATACATAAATATGTTTTATACAGAAGACATGAGGAAAACATGATGATTTAAAACTAATTCCATTATTTAAATACTTCACCCTCAGATTTTTTAAAACAAAATTTAATAATATAACTTAACTCATAATTTATTTTTAAATGATACAGTTTACTGTATTTAGTAGTTGTAACAAGACAATCCTCAGCTAAAAGCATTTCAGGACATATGAACTGGCATCTGGAACATGTTACACAGACTTCTATTTATTTGTATTTATTTCTATAACAAAATGAATCCATGATAACCATAAAAGAAAATCAAAAACAACACCATCTTTTTCTGTATGTGCACATTGCCTTGCGTGCATGAAAGGAAAAGGAAGTTGTAAAGCCTGAGACCAGTTCATATAACAGCTATTGTACTTGTAAAATGCACCATAAAAACAGCAGTTAATAGACTTATAGTCTCACCTTTTAGCCATAAAAACGTTTCCACTTTTATGTCTGACATGCAGTGTTTAGGACTTCCAGTGACTCTGCACATGTGTTGATGTGTTTATTACTTGGATGTTGAATGTATTGACATCCGGGCATCGGTAGAAATACAAACGCTTGAATCACTAGGAAACATAAATGTAGCTATTTTAAGAGTGTGTTGTTTATAGTACATTAGTGAACAGCTGCTGCCCAATGTGCTGTTGGAGTGTTTGTTTTATTTTTAATGCCAGCGACACAAAAGAGGCTGAAGTCTATGAATAAATAGTGAGTCAGTTTTTGGTTAATTTAATTTTAATTCGAAGCTAAAAAAAAAAGAAGTTCCCAACAGCACAAACCATAGTGAGTGACACATATTAGAAAATATTTACACCAGTGTCAAAGAATTTTGTACATTTACCTGGGTAGATACCGAAGGCTTTTCACAGCAAATGTTCAAACACAAACACAAGTGAAACATAAATGAATCCTTTACTCCAAGTTCAGCTAAACTAAGCATGCACAGGCCAACAGTAGTTAGTATGTCATTAATGTAGACTATTTACAGGTTGTGGTGAGGAATATATACATGTTCTTAGGAAATTCTTTAAAGGGAAGATGCTGATCACCCCTGGTGGTTCACTTCATCTCACCTAAAAGACAAAACATTCATGATTATAATGAGCTATCAGTGACAGCACTGAGGTGATCATTGTCTAAAAACTGGAATACTGGAAAATGTTGATTCCATTTACAAAATGAAGTATTTGAAAAGACAAAGAGAACCAACTGGAGCTAAAGTTTGTCTGTTCTGTGATATTTGTAGCCATGCTAGCTGCACAGTGGCTCAAGGGATGGCAGTGTCAGTCTGTCTGTCCACCACTTTGGTCCAGAGACTGAAATATCTCATCCCAAATGTTATTCATCCTAAATGTAATTTGTCGCTCTGTACACTCAACAAAAACTAAATGTGTCACTTATTGTAATTGCACTGTATAAATAGTTATATGACTTATTCTAATATTTACCTTTGGAGTTTTTCTCAGGCCGGGTGCTCCAATCCAGTTAGCCACAGTCTGTCTGTCCTGCTGCGGGGCTGCCTGTAGGCTGGCCGGATTAGGAACGCCAGGCTGGAAAAAAAGATAAATATTATTTAACTTTACACACAGATACCACATTTGTGCATCTTCTCCTGACTGTCCACGTTTGTACACCTACACTGCTGTGGAAATGGGTTGTTTTGTGAACTGATGACTCCTAAATAATGTTTTTCCTTTGTTATCTTGCCTGCCCATCCTTCCTGCTGCTGCTTTTAGATTCCAACTTTTCTGCTGAGTTCACTTGCACCACCTTATGCATGCGCTGCCGTGTATATAAACAGGGGAGTAAATCTTATTTAACAGCACAGAGGTGGAAGCATACACTGAGACATCCAAATGCAAGACATCAGGTGGATGGTCTTTTGACAACAACAGTGACCTCTTGAACTATTAGTGGGCACAGCTTTGCCAAGTCTTCATTCATATGTCTGTACAAAGCTCATGGTATATCCTCTGTGTTTATCTTACCTTCAGATTGGGCTGAGCATTTGGGAGCATTCGCTGGAGGGTCTGAAGCGCTTTCTCTTTCAGGGCCAGAGTTTCTTCCTGCAGCTTCTTCTGCTCTCTCAGCCGGTTCTGCTCAATCAGTAATTTCTCCACCTGAACAAAATATGTGCGTGTTATTTTAAATGGAAAACAAAAACTTTCCTTTAACAACCTCATCTCTTTTGTGCGACGGTATGATTTAGGTACTTGTTAAAAGCAGATAAAACAAGAGTCGATTATCATAGACAGTTTGTCTTACAATGGCAGTCATAGTTTTATGGAAATGATCTTGTTCGATTTATCTCTCCCTTGGTTCCCACTCCCCACCCACACATACAGCTGCACAAATCTAATCCACCTGGTCGTCGTGAGTCTTTTGCTTGAGCTGAAGCTGCTTATTGGCATCGGCGATCGCCTCACTGCGACTGCGTTCACACTGCTGCAGATCGGAGTTCAGATGTGAGTTTTGCACCTCCAGACGACTGGACAGGGCTTGGATCTCGGCCACCTGGAAGAAGGAAAATAAACCATTTTTAAAAATGTACTTCTCATCTGATGCCATGTTTTAACCTTTAAATATATATTGCTTTTCTAGATGTGTGCATGATCGCAGAGAAATAAGGAGTTTCTCAGACATAATGGGCTGTACCAAATGTGTTTCCAGATACTGCTTTTTTTTACAATATGTCTATTTCTGTCTGTCACTGTAAGTGTTTGTTCATTTACATTTCCCTCAACGTCACAGCGGAGTACATGCTGTACAGCTGACCTAAGAATTAAACCTATACTGAATGTTTCCCTGAGGAAACAAGGACACAGGAAATATGGAGCTTAATAAGTGTAACATGATGGAAAAAAGGTCAGGTTAGAAACTGTTGATAATAAGTCCTTTAAGTCATTTGTTAAGAAAACATGCAAAATATTCTCTAGTATAAGACCTTTAAAGACATCACAGTACACTCTGGGTAAATGTGGCATTTTTCACCCTTTCTCAGCTCTTTTAAAGACCAATTCTTCAATGATAAACTGAGGAAAGAACTGGCAGGCTGATCGCTAATGAAAATAAACTTTAGTGGCAGCCCTACTCAAGGTGAGACTGAGAACAAAATGAGAACACATCATTATTTGTGTTCTCCACATGTTTGTTCTTGAGTTTTGTGTATTTTTATAAAACTGCTAAAAGGGTGGCATAAAAGTTCAGAAAAACCACCTCACGTCTGACAATGACAGAGAGTTTGGTTATTTTATAGAAACATTTTTCTTGGAATTTTGCCATATGAAAGTAACTACGCCCACAGTGAGGATACGTTCAAGCAGCAAATGTTGATAAGAGTAAGTGTTTTATCTGAATGAAATATTGCTTTAATTACTTGTTTAGGGTATGTTTTTGTTGATCTGCATAGTGCAGAGCAGAGCCACAAGCTTCACCTCTGCTCTGACCCTGAGTTCACCTCAGACAACGTCTGTCTTGTCGATTCATCATGAATGATGCAGAGGATGGACTTCCTCCCTTGAGAAACTGATTTCCCATCCAATTTGTTCTTAGTATTATCCCATTAGCTGTAAATTTAAAACTCTGAAAGCTAAAGACCCATTTAACAATAGTACACTGAGTACATTACTCAAGTACTGTACTGTACATGTACCCTTTCAAATGTACTTTTTTAACTGCACTACATTTATTTGACAGCTTGAGTCATTGGCCACTTTGCAGATGGATATTTTATGAAATAAGTTTTAAAAGGCAGTGTATTGTTAAAGATTAATCCAGTGTTTCTAAACCTTTGTGGCTTGTGAACCTTAACAAAAAGGCAGTCTCTCATCCCTTGTCTCACTTCAAATGTCTGTGAGCGGTTCCACCAAAGAGAGATTTTCCCACAAAACTGATCTGACAATTTAATTTAACGTTTTCACGTTTTGTGGCCTAAAAAAAAGTCAGAAAGTGACATATGCATTTGTACACCAAAACGTTTTTCTTCTCTCCTACCTGATTAGATTTAGTCTGTGATCCTTTTCAAAATACTAAATCTTTCTGTAGGACAAGATCTTTAGCCTTCAGTCAGATTCAATGTATGCTTTGCTGATAGTACTTATGTACTTTTACCTACGTAGGATGCTGAATACAGGACTTTTACATGTATTTCTTCCAACTCTGCGTTAAGATCCGTACCGTATATTTCTATTCTTCCTATTAATTAAAAAACTCTGCTTAATTCATCATCTTCAAGGCTGTCTATTCCAGCATCTGTCATTATAAATGATAACATCAAATCAAAGAACCACACGCACCTCCTAGAACCACAAAATTTGTTGTACATACCTTGTTGCCCACTTTGTCTAAATACAGCTGGAACTTATTCTCCACGTCTCTGGACAGGTTCGTGCAGCTGTTTCTTATCTTCTCCATTTGCTCCTGCTGGCTGTCACAGGTGAGGTGGAAGGTCAGCTGGTGGGGAAACAGGTTGTTGATCCTGTTCAGGAAATCCCTCGTCACCGTTTTGATCCCGTCCAGAGAATGAGCAAAGTCCTCTTTGCACTTCCTGATTCAAAAAGTCAAACAAAGACTTTAATGTATTTAATCTTGATATGTTCAGTCTCACTCACGGGGCAGACGGACAAACAGGCAGTACCTGGTGTAGGCGGTGAGCTGTTCCTGCAGCATGGCGTTCTCCCTGCGCAGGGTGATGGCGTCCTGGTGGTGAGTGTCCCGGTCTTTGAGGGCGCTGTCTCTCTCATGGGTCAGGTATTGGACTGTCTGTGTGAAGTTCGCCTCAATCAGATTTATCATAGCTCTCTGCTGGGCGTTGAGAGTCTGCAGAGTCTTCAGCTCACCTGGAGAGTTCAGTGAGAAAAGTTTAATCACAGGAAAACTTCAATACACAGTTATATTGTATTAATGTATCACTTTCTAATAAGTCGCCCTTTACAAAGTGTGTTGTTGGCGTGTAGTAAATGTTTTAGTAATGCTTGTGAATCAGTTATTAGACATTAATAAGAAGAACTTTTGGGTTGCCAGGTCGTAAGAAAGCCGATTAATTGGTGAGTCATGGTTTTCATGAGTTTCTTCATGTCTAATAATAAGTCACCAAGTCAACCAAGTTATCTTAACCACACAGACATTCATTTCACTGAACATATATTATTATTATTATTATTATTATTATTATTATTATTATTATTATTATTATTAGCAGTAGTAGTAGTAGTAGTAGTAGTAGTATTTTGCACATACATTAATTACATTTCTGGTGCACTGAATGTTTATAATTGTTTACCATGTTTAAACAGCATGACAGCATTATAAGTCTTACGAGAAGTGTGGTATTGGAGTACATACTGCTGGTCGTGACTGAAACAGGGGGCTGGATCGGAGGGGAGGGACGCCTCGTCATCAGGCTAAGTGTTCTCTCACAGCTAGCCTAAAAATGAAAAAAATGTAGAATTATTTACAGGATGACCATGGTGTTGAATAGTGGTGGAAAGTAACTAAGTACATGTATTCAGCTACTCTACTTACAAAACATCTGAAGAACTTAAAAAATATGACACTTTGCCATAGGTTAAAACAGTACAAATGATGCTGAAACATTACACTACAAAACAACAATCAATCAGTAGATACATTAAGAAAATAATCTGTATATATCTGCATTAATAATTAAAACAATTTGTAGTACAGTCTTATATAACATAGTACATAACAGTAAATTGCTGCTTACAAATTACACAAGAGTAACAATAATTAATAATAATTATATGAAATATAGTATAATAGTTTATATAGGAAACATAGTTTTGTACTGGGTACTTTTGATACTTTAAGCACATTTTTCTGACTGATTGTATTTACATATTTAAATAACAGTCTCGAAGCAGGACTTTTATTTCTTTTACAGTGTGGTATTAGTACTTTAATATATGATCAGGTTACTTCCCCCACCACTGGTGACCAATAGGAAAATTATAACAATCCCTAAGGAAATAATTGTGCTGTATCATTCACATATTGTTAAAACTTTCCCTCCTACTTTCATTTGCTCTTGTTGTACAGACAGTTCTCGGAGATGAAAAGAGGCATTGAAAATGATTTAACAGCTGCACAAAATGACCTGCTTCTTAGTACATCTTTGATAAATATCAATCAAGCCATCTACTCACCAGTTTTCCTTTAAGCACATGTTCTGTGTTGTTGGCTTCGGTCTTCACCTTTGCCAGCTCTGTCTCCAGAGCAGCTTTCTCAGCGGTGCGAGCCCCCAGCTGAGCTCCCAGATCACCTTTCTCCTTTCTCAGCTGGATGTTATTTTCACTCAGTCTGTTGAAGTTCAGCTCCAGCTCCTGCAGAATAACACAATAACTTAATAACAGATCACTCAGTTTTATCTTACAGCTCTGAACGTGTTAACATGATGCAGAGAAATGAAAGGATAATACGTCAATTAAAAAATCATGCCTCATCTTTGCCTGATTAAGTCCTCTTCTACTTGTTTTTTTTCTAACTCTAAATCTAATGATTGTTATTTAAATCATGTCTGGAGAGAATTCACTGACCGCGACCCTCTTTTCCTCTGCCGACTTCTCTGGCTGCCCATAGATGAGGAAGAGCACCAGGCTGACGATGATCAGAGACTGGATCAGAGAAGAAAAGAAGAAGACAATCCTCATGTAGTAGCCGCAGCTCTTCCCTTTGGGCTTGTGCAGGGGCTCCCTTGACTCCAGGCCAAACTTGGCCCGGGAGTAGCTGGAGCTGTACATGGCTGTTGGAGGTGAAATGGTGGCAGCTGGTTCTGGAAGATCTAAACAGGAATTATTTTGCAAGAAAAGGTCTCCCCGTCTGATGCGATCCTCTCCGCTGACCGGGCGCTGAGGCTTCAGGGTGAGCACTGTTGAGCAGGAATGGAAGAAAAAACAATGTTGAGATGTTTACTTCTCACACCGTCACTGCAGAAACATACAGCCAGATATTGCATGCATGGATGGATGTAAACAATGACCCTTAGGTGTGTAGAGGGGCCATGTTTATAAATGCTGCTGGAGGCTCACTTCCAGTCCATCCTGGCCCTCCCCTCTCCTCCCTCATTGACTTCTGTCACAGTTACAGCCTCCAGCTGCACCACTGCCCAGTTACTCACAAATCTTCCATTGAGCTGGAACAAAAGGAAATTTCTGTGACAGGAAGATTAAATAAAGTTAAAGGATACCCTCCAGACATGTTTTACGACATATAAAAATATTCTGCTTGGAACCATCATTTGTGTCTAAATAGTTTTTTTTCCCCACAAAGCCCAGTAAATAACCTAATGAAAGAGACACTTAATATAACATTAACTCCTCCGTGATTTAGGAATCCAGACTCTTTGATAAGCAGACATCTTTTCTTTCAAAAGTCTAAGATATAAGATGTCCATTTTCAGTGTACGTGCACTAAGTGTGGGTAGATCGTTCAAATATTACAGATAACGCCTTGTTTTGAGTGCTGATGCTCGGATTAATGGATCCATCTCATGTTGGATCATATTCGAGCTCACGGGTACACTAAACATCATAGTATTACAGAAAAAAATTGATGCAATAAACATTATCATTGGTAATAGTCTTTTGTTTCAACATGCATGTAAGTATTATTAGATGTAGATGTACTAGTATTTGTCCTCTTCTTATCTATATGTGGAGACTGAAAAAAGCTTTTCTTGCTGTACTCAGTCCTCCTGTTCATACATGCCTTTAAGAGATTCTGTTGTAATGTGTGTATTAATGGAACGCGTCACCATATATACACCATATATATATATATCACCTTTTATACTCTGTAACTTCATTATGAAACTGAACTCTCACTGAACCTTTGGTACTTTTCACTTCTGTATGTCATAATTGTGAAAACTTGTTAAAACCAGTTTCATGTCTACATCGGGAAGTAAACATGTACATATGATAGATGGCATGATCCAAAAGTGTTTCAGTCGTCCCCACCTTAGTGACCTTCATCTGGACTCCACAACGAGTAAATAACTAGTGCTCCATTCACTAAGGGGTCAGACCCTGTTGTCACATTTTGTTTTCGGTTAAAGCAGTTCATTTTACATCGGGAAATCAACAAATTTCCATGACAGTGTGCTTCCAATGTAAGTGACGGAGGACAAAATCCACTGTCCCGGTCCAGATGTCAAATTTGTGTTTCTTTCTACACACTCCGTCCATACTGAGCAGTTGTGGAGAGATGGTAACACAAAGTGTGAATATCAAATTATTTTTATTATTGCATAATCTTGTAAGCAGTTTCATGTTGCATTTGGTTCAAATCGAGCTCATTTTAATGACCTTATACTTTTGAGCAAGCATGCAAGAGGACCAGACCCCCCATGGCTCCAAGTGGTTGCGTGAAACTGGATTAATTGCAATTATTTTCTAAGATTTGGAACTCTTAAATGAAAATATCAGCTAAGGTGAGTTTTCAGATGTAATTTCAGTTTACACCTTCATGCTCACACTGGGGCCATGTAGTAATGTAATGTAGTAATGTAGTAACCCAGCAAAAGAGCAGTGGTTGGTCTCTGTGTTGGTTAATCCAGGCAGACAGATGAGCGTAGATGACTGTAGGATGTAGTGGAGTAGAAGTATAAAGAGGCCTCAAATAAACAACTCAACAACAAGTATCAGTATCTCAAAATTATACTTAAGTATAGTACAGTAAATAGAGTATTAAATGTACTTTATTTTCCACATTTAAATATAGCTGAGATTTGTCACAGCATTCCTGAGCATATTCCCTTGGTGCTAGGTGAACAATGTAAGCCATTTAAGGAGTAAAAGCAGAAAATACCAGGCAGAAAACAAACAACAAAAAAAAAAATCCACCATATCCTGTTCAAGCAGGCACGGAAAGGAGTCATGGCAGTGGAGGAGTGAAGAAATGAAAACAATAGGGACCTGTCATTCTTCAGGGATGAGGGAAACAAATTCTCCCTGCAGTACAGACACACTGGATCCCCCCCGTGCCATTATCTGCGGCGATGACGTGAGCACAGCAAACTCTTCCGGGGAAGTGTGTTTGAAAGGGCAAAGGTCCTCTGAGCCCGGGGTTTTCCTGCGCCCCATTGTCTCCCTGACAACCTGTCCTCAACGGAAAAAAACTAATTTATGAAGGTATGTTAGAGTGACAGAAAATGAGTGACTATCAGGAGCCAGGGCAGACATTGGATCAACTTCTTAACAAAAACAGGAAACAAAACTGTTGAAGACTGAGATAAAACCACCTTTTAAGGTGACCAGACATCGTTAGGGTTAAACATCACTTTGCCACTGAAGTAATATTCATGCCAAAAGTGGATAACAGATAAGGTTTTCAAAGGTAGCTGCAATAACTACTTAATCATACTTATATGGGCCTGTAGAGAAATGAGACCAAGACTGATTATGTAGCTTAAGAGTAAAAATGTCTGATAAGCAGAAAAATACTTAACAAGTAGCTTAACATTGATTAAAGCAGAAGAAATGAGCAAAATCAATGCTTTAGAAAGTAGGATGTACTATATATATATGAGCCATTACACTATGTTCTCATCCCTAATGGACCACAGCGGCTTCTGACAAGGTTTTTTACTTTAGTTTCCTCAAGAGGGGATTTGCTGCCATCTCAAGACAAAAATGTAGAAAGCACACATAAACATGAAAAACATGATTAAACGTGCGTTTTTTAATATCCACAAACAGCTTCAAAAAGCTCATCTGTACACTTTTAATTTAAGTGGTTTTAAGTGTTTTCAAGCTAGACTGGCAGTACGAGTGGCCTTTTTTCACAATCGGTCCATCAGTGCCATAGAGATCATTGCTGACAAAGAGGCCACATCTACATTACTGTACATTCTTTCATTGTCTGTATCTGTGGAGAGTGACAAATGAGCAAATCATTGAAAACAACCCCTTTTAAAATAGAAAACACATAAAAAAAAACAGATGACAAAAGGAGAAAATTACAATTAAAAGGAAAGGCAATGTTGCAGAAGTTGTGACCTCTGTGATACATCACGTGTCAGTTCATTACTTCAGAGTCTCAGATTGGCAGCGGTGGAAGCTGTGACAGGTTTACACTGATTTTACCCTTTAAAACTTACAAACAGATCAGTGTAGTCTAAGATTTGAAAGAAAAAATAAAATCCAAGGGAGTAAGTTCAACAACGTCCAATAATTATATTTTTATGCCTCCCTCTTTTATACTTCCGTTAACTTGTAACATGACTTCATCACCTCATCTGTCTGAAACTGTGAGTAGTTTTCAAAATCCTCTTATGGATTATTGTTCTACAGCAGTAAATGGGAAAAAAAGAGGAAAACGGGGATTCATGAGGGCATTTTTAGACTGTTGCCTCAATGTCCTGGGGGTCTTCCCCCTCCAGCAGACTGTAAGACGCATGGCTCTGGAAAGGTCTTTGTAAAGGGTGAGCCAGAAGTTTGGCCATGCAGTTGTGCAGCTCGATGGCGGGTCCGCTCAGGGAAACCTCAAAGCGATAGCACATGCCCTTTGAGTCCAGGTTGCAGAAAGATGTGTAGTTGTCCTGTAGACAAAAAAAACATATCAAATTGTTGAAATGCAGCTGATTATACGATCGTGTAAAGTTGGACAAAGAAGATGGACAGGAATTAGATATCAAGCCCACACACTGGTCTCTGGGACCAACACACTGCCAGCACAGGGGAACGCTCTGCAGATACTACAGAAAGGATAGATGATGTGACACTTTAGATTATGTACTTATTGCTCATTATTCCTTTCAAAAGGCAGAGCTCCAACAGTTCACAGTCACACTGAATTAAATAATGTGTGATAAGTATTCTCAGCAGCAGCCAAAGCCAAATCATCCCGTGACTACCACCATAATCACAGCTAGTTTGTCTCAATCAACTGAGGCAGAAGTCAGTGAAAGAGCTCAGTTAACGAGCTTCACAATTTGTCTATGTGGCTGAAGTGATACAGACATATTACAGACACAACCAGTAGCAGTCTAATACCTAATCTGTAATACGGTACCATAATATAGATCAGGATTTCTCTGTAGATCAGAGGGAATGCAAAATGTGTTGCAAAGTAACATAAAAATAACTTTAGAAACAAATCACCCACTGTGACATTTCAGAGGCACTGTAGGAGGGTCTCTCAAACAAGCAAAACACAAGTTAATACATACAAAGTACCAGATGTGGAACTGAAATGTTTCTGTTCTTCTGAAAAACACTAATGATACATCATACCAAACAAGCTTGGTTACATAATACCAACTGGATATTGTCCCTTCATCATCTTATTCACTCACCCTCCAGTTGGTCTCGTCCCCCTGCTCCTCCACCCCGTTGTGTAGGTAGACCACATCAAAGAAAAAATATGGAGACTGCAACATTTTCTGTGAGAAAACACAGGAACGAGCGAAACTTTCACATCAATCATAAATCAGTGCACTGCTCAAAGCAGCCAGCAACATACTATGAGGAATAAAATCAGGGGGGAAATCAAAATTCACAATAAGAAGTCTGGAGGAGGAATATCTCACAACAGTTTTCATACTGACACTAAAAGCCTCGGAGGGGTTGAACTGAAGCTGTCCTGCATGACGGCTGTAGATGAGCACAGTCCGCACCACATATGGAGGAGGGATGGTCTGGACATTCTCCATCAACGGCAGCTCGATCTTCTGATGACTATGGAGACAACAGAAGAGGTGACCTTCAGGAAACACTTTAGTAACCTTCAGTAACGTTATATTTATTTTAAGAAACCAATAGGATTTATAGTCAGACATCACTTACATTACATTAAGAAGATCTTCCAGGTCTATAGAGGACAGGTTAAGGCTTAAACTTTACAACTAGACTTTATTTTACGTTGTAGGCATCACTTGAAAGTGGGAAATGCATCCTAATTGTTTGAGAGATTTGAATGAAAGGATACTGAAGGACTCGCACACATTGGTCTCAAGGTCGTACAGACAGCTGCACAGCTCCCTGGGGTCAGAGGTGAAGCCTGACAACTGAGGTACACACACACATATACATTACAAGAGGACGAGGAACACAAGGAAGACAATGTACTGGTACAAAAATGGCAGACATGTTGCATGAGCACGGTACATAACATTTGGAGCAGATTAAATATTCCTGTCCTCACCCACAAGGCATCGTCATTGACCACGACCAAGGCAAACTCGTGGCGTTTGTCAATCTTGTGTTTAGTTCTGACAAACATCTCTATCATCTTCTGGCATATGTTCAGGGCATTCGTTTTAGTCCTAAATGGAAAAATTAAATTAGGCCGGGATGACAAATGCAAAACCAGTATTGGGGAGTATTTTATTGTAGCTCACCCATTGAAAGACTCCAACTTTGGCAAAGACATCTCTTCAGAAAGATCTAAGCAGATGATCTGCCACAAGGAAGACAACACCAGATAGTACAAGCCTTACAGTGAACACAAGTCTTAAATTTCATGTGCAACATGAATCTGTAACGTGGACCTACCACTTTCTCTGGACAGTTGACGCGGGGAACTCTGAGCTGATACTCTGCTGGTGGTGGGACGGAGGTCGTCAACGCGGGCTGCTGCTGCATGGGCTTCTGCCTCTCTTTGGCTGCAACAGCAGCGGTGGACAGCGGCGCTGCAGCACTGGCTGCAGCCGCTGCTGATACTGCTGCTGCAGGGGCCGCAGCCTGAGCTGCAGCTGCTGAAACGGTGGTGGTGGTGGAAGTCGGAGGACTGTCGCTGGTCGAGGCCTCCCCCTCCCCCTCAACACGACTTCCCACGGCGGGCTGAGATATGTTGGGGTTGCTGTTTCCTCCCAGGCTGCCCGTGCTGCTGCGACGGTCCTCAGCACCTTCAGGGTTGGAGCGTGTCCGAGGCCGCAGCTCCACCAGACGCTCCTCTCCATCTGCTAGGCCTGGCTCTGGCGTCTCCATGGATACACAGGTTGCTAGGGAAGAGAAGATGATGAGTTTGGCATGTAAGTTGAGCCATGAAAGAGGAACAAATCTTTAACCAGGATTTGGCCACATTTATTTTTGGTTAGTATCAACACATATTAAAATCTATATAAAAGTCAGACAGCTGTCTATAATACCTAAACAAGAGCTAAACACAGATCCTAAAGTGACCCCAAGGAATCTGCATGGATCTCAGAGTTACCCCCCTCGTTGTCTACACCAACTTTATAATCCTGTGCTTACCTTTAAAATAATCACAAGCGCACATAAAGCGGGTTTTGTCTGTATGAAGACAAGGTGCAGTGTGCAGATAGCTGAAATAACAAACACTGAGGTGTCTTAGCCTTACAGAAGTGATGGTTTCTTTATTAATGCAGCAATAAAAGCGTCCAGAGACAGACAGTGAGTCCATGTAGCTCCCACAGTGAAGATGAAGTGAGCTGTTAGCTTTAGCTTCAGGAGAAACCGGAGCAAAGAAGCCGGCTCGAGAAGAGTTTTATGTTAAAATGTGAAAACGGACTTACCTGATGAGTGAATACGAGACTTTTAAGATTTAAATGCAATGAAACTCATTGAAAGCAAAATATTTCAACGACGGACTAACATTTGTTTTGATCGGGCGACTTCCGTACCGGATATGATCAAATCCGGAACCGCGAAAGTGCCTAGGCATTGTGGGTAATGAAGTTTAACAGGAAGGTTACTTTTTTGTTTCTCCGTCGTTTTGTGGGGACTGTAGTAGTAAAGGCAGTAAGTAGTAGCAGTAACAGAATAAGTAGATATAAATATATATTGATTAAAACTAGTCCCCCATTACTGCTCTTCTAAATTGTGGTGGCAGAAATCATCATATCTTTTAAGTAAACGAATGAATCAAATTATACTGAAAGTACAAAAGGTAAAAGGCAGAATGGCCCACCTCAGACTAATGTATATTATATTGTTATCTTATCTTTATCTATTATAGGACATCATAGCTTTTGTTTTTTATTAAATTTTGTATCATGAATTTGACTCTACAAAGCAAATAAAGATATTGAATAAATGTAGTGGAGTAAAAAGTACAGTAGTTGCCCCTGAACTGAAGGGTTGTAGAAGTATAAAATTGCAGATAATGGAAATACAAGTATCTCAAAATTATACTTAAATCAATGTCCTTAGTTACTTTCCACAACTGTTCTCTTTTTCATCTTTCACGTACTGTCTGATGCACAAAGACTCACTAGACTTAAAACTCATCACTACAGTAAAAGAAAACTCAGCAGAGTGTGGATCACTGCACCACGTTAATACTTTCAGTGAAGCTTCGTTACAACAGCAGAAAGTGCCTTTGAAGTTAACAGAGAGACAGAAGAAAAAGTGTAACCAGTCAGACTCTTGGTCCAAACTGATTGTAAATTCATGCATTTTTCAAATTTCATACAGCAACATCATTGTACATACTTCTAAGTAAATACAGCATGAAGCAGTGGAAAGTAATTAATACATTTACTCAAACACTGTACTTATTCAAGGTTATTGTTTTTACTTGTCTTTTCTTTTTGTCCTACTTTCTGCATCTTCTGCTGAAAGAGCTTATACAGCTCTTTTTTAATAAACTAAACACCTCTGCTACAACAGTAAAATCCTTTAAAATGAATGCACGTGTAATAATAATCTAATGATACAGTTACAGTCTAACTAAATTTTCCTCATACTTTACATACTTTTACTTAAGTGACATTTTCAATGAGGGCTTTTGCTAGTAACAGAGTATTTTTACAGTACCATATAAGTATTTCTACTTAAGTAAAGTAAGCAAGTAAAGGATCTAAATACTCCCTCCACCAATGACAGTATGTATCCAGAGTTCACCCATAGCCTCCTAATAAAAAGACATGGGAGCTAAACTGGAAACAAAACAGGAAAGGACACAGAGTGACGGGGAATGGGTGGGGATGACTTTCTGTGTTTTCCACTTACTTCATTCATCACAGTAAACACTGTTCAGCAGACATGCAGAGAGGAGACTGCAGTGGCGACTGACCAACTGTTGGAAAATACGATGACAAGGAATAGAAGGAACTGAAGGACTGAAGAAAACATCCACTGATTTAGCCAAATATTTAACTGTATGCACTGAACAGACACAATAGGAATTAAATTACAGAAGTATGGAGGTAAGTCATGATGATTTGTTTCAGTGTCTTGAAAATATGTCACTTATCACAATGGTCGTTGCATGACTTGAAGTTTTACATGTTTACTGGTTATATTGACAAGTCTAAGACTGTAGTTTACTTAAAACCTTTCGCCTGTTAAATGGCTAACTAAGATTATATTCTAAAACTAGATCTACAAATTGCTTGATTACACAGAATGACAGCATCTGGCATTGGCATGAAACCTGATTTGATCATTGTGAAATAGGAGCAGTATTTTTAATGAATGGTACACATACATTATATGAGTGGTGTCCCTTCCATATTCAAACACTAGGGTGAATTTGAACCTCTAATTTGCCAGAAATTGTAAATGAAAGTGTTTGTTTTGGTCACCTATACAAGGGGTTTCTCTGCTTTTTGTCCAGAGCTTGATGGAAAACCTCTCTTTGATAGTAATAGGTCGCTATAGAGGATATGTTTCTGGCTGGATAAGGAATTTAAAGTATGTCAGCAACTATTGCTTACACAGTATGTAAGAATCCAAGATCAAAAGAAAGGCTTTGCAAATTGTATAGTATTGGGATGATTATAGGCATCATAAGGCAGAATAAAAGAGAGAGACACTTTGTTGTAATATCATGTTTTAGGCATTTAGCCGAAATTCTTTGTGGACAACAAAAGATGGTTTGGTCTACAGAATATTTGCTTGGCAGGAAGTTGGATCTCAGGATGTTTTAGTTTCCTCCTTTTCCGCCGCTTAAAACAATAGCCGCTAAATAGCACAGCAACAATGTCTGGTTCACGAGCATAACAGATTTTTTTAGGTGAATAAATACAGAGGGATTATTTTTGTTTAATTAAGAGACACTCTTCATACATATCATATATATCATATCGGTACACACACTGAGTAGAACCGGAGTACAAAAAAAACAAAACAAAAAACTGAAATAATAACTCAAACAAGACGCAGGTTATTTTCTTACAATCCAAATACAACTTCCTCTTTCTGCAGGATTCCTGCCTTGTCAGATGTGACAGCCTGGACACCGGGTCAGGGTATGACACAGATTCGATAACCCCAATCGACCACGTGACCTTTGACCACCATGGCCCTGATGACACAACAAACCCAGAGCCTTCATCAGCAGAACTGGCTCAGTGTGAGGCTGAAGTGGGCACACTGCTCAGCATCATTGCTGAACTGAACAAGAAGATGGGCTCACTGAAGGCACCGAGGTAACATGACTGAGAAGAGTAATGAGATGTGAATTTACACCGATATAAGACATAAAAGAGGTCTGAATTGATTTGGTTTCACTCCAAATGACTATTTTGATGGGGCCATATTTGTAATAAATAAATATAAATAAAACCCTGCCCTGCTTGTGGCTTGTCACAAATAAACACAGTGGTATTTACTGGCAAAAAGTTTATGGTGTTTGTATTCTGCAGTGAATCAGGAGACCTGAGACCACCAGGACCATCCAGGCCTTTGGTTCCAGACCTCCTGTCCCACAGGCTGTCCAGAAGCAGCCCAGAGAGGACCACTGCCCCTGCTTCCACATCTAAACCCTCACTGACCAGCCGAGGTTGAGCATAACTTTGTTTTTATTCAGCAGAATGCAGCTTTTGGATGCTGTTCTCCAGACTGGACAAAAGAACAACTAATGTACAATTTTAAATATTTATTCCTTAAAATACAGTGAGTTGTGCTGAGGAAAAGCAAGCAGTATTAATGTTGGGCTATGCTTGGGCTATGCTTGTAAAACATAAAACTGCCCTTCACTTCATTCAATATGACTAATTGCACTTGTGTATTTTATCCACTAGGGGGCGGTGGTGTAGTGTGGACTAAACTCCAGGAGGTTTTATCATCAGTTGAGGACTCCATCAGCTGCAAAAGGTCCTGGGCTGCCCCCATCACAGCTTCTGACGAGGAGAAACATGAAGAGCACCTGAGAGCAGCCCAGGAGAGCTGGGTTAAAGCCACACAGGTATTAAACTGTAACTCTTCATTATTAATGATGTATTTGAATTTGTGTCATTGTGGCTGCAAATGAAAACAAAAATTAATGTTAGGTCAAATTCACTGACAGATTATGACAAAAAGTATTTGATCTACACAATTGTTAGTTCTGGCATCTCTGATAAAAAAAAACAACTTAAAATTCAAAAATGTTATAGAGAGATCCAGCATTGCTGTGTCTCAGTTTGAATTAATCAATTTAGGACAAAAATATGTCATTGTTCAGGCTATCTTTAGACTCCCAGCAGCCCCCTAAGTCTGGCTCATTGGTTGCAGATTTTGGAGGACATGGAAAGAGAGTTCGGGATTTCATGCCCATCAAGCCCGCCAAAGGACCAGGGTGACACCCTAGATCTGGAGAGGCGGGACTCTGCTCCCAGAAGCATCTTGCAAAGTCACCAGGAGGAGCTGGAGAGAGCACAGAGCACCCTCAGCCAGATGGAAGAGGAGAAGAACAAGGTGGGAGATGCCATGCCATCAGTTGTGTTATTAAAACAATAGTCTAGATTTGTGCCTGTGATGTTAGCAACATGTACCAAAGTGGTTGATTGTGCATGTTATCAGACACAGCACATAAGCTCACAGCCTGAGAACAACACAGTGTATTCAGACAAGAATAAATGTGGCTCCCCTTGCCTCCCCTCTTACCTCTCAGCTGGTGGGTCTCCAAAAGGCCTGGAGGTCAGGCAGTCGCTCTCCTTCCTACCGGCCCAACGCTGGGGCTCTAAGTCCAGACTGGGCCTCTCCTCCTTTCCCTGGTTCACCTTTACTACACAGGAGAACAACCAGAGCTGTAACACCTCTGTCCGTGAGTGGGGACAGTTCTCCACTTGGCTCTGTTAGCTCTTGCAGTCCTTGTCCTAGTCCCATCGGCCTGGAGTCTGAGACTGAACGTCTGAACAGGTGAGTCCGAGGAGCAGCTCATGATGTTTTAAAAAACTGTGTTCATGTAATAGAAAAGTCAACACTGAACAACTATATAGGTATACTGACTGATTTTATTATTCATCCCAAGGCAAAGACAAAGGTCCACATAATACACTCACGAACAGAGTGAGTAGAGCATGTGGACACGACTTTGAGTTATGCAGATAGAACAGGTCTGAGTACAGCTTGTTTAAAAAGATGCTTTCCATTCCAGTGAATCCAGTGAATGAATGTGTGAGAAAATCATGTAGAAACTACATTTGTCTGAAAAAAAATCTAAGTACATAAAGTAAAAATCATACAAAATACAAAAATCACCTTTAGTTTTTGTGGGAGAGAGTTTAACTTTGCATCAAAAAAGACAAACTGGATATGAAGTAACAATGAGTTATTTAGGTTACTTAGACCGTTCAGGTGAGCTTCCATGATTCTTGTCATGATTAATGGTCTTTTAGATATTTTGTTACATTGAAACCAGAGATTATTTGCCCAAGGCTTAACTCTAACAATACAGTAAAGCAGTTTCGTCCCCAACAGGAGCTTTATTATTTACATAATTAAAACTCAAACAAAGATGTTCCCTCAGGTTTTTGCTCTTCATCTTCTCCCTCGTTACCTCAGGTGCATAGAGAGGCTGAAAGCCAGAAATGAACGGCTGTCTGCAGCTCTGGAGCGAAGGAAGGGAGAGTCTGAACAGATCAGTATTACACTGAGCAGACTTGAGGCTGACTGCTCTGCCCTGCAGATGGCTCTCAGATACTGGTACACACATAAAACACGCCTGACGCACAGGCACAAAGGCCTGTCTGCACACATGTGCATATTGTTTGTCAGTGACGTTCTTTGACGATGTCAAAATAATAAACATGCAAAGGTCAGCAATCTAACAGTTTTAATCTGGGCTCTTCTCATCTTTGTGGTCATGACTGACAGTGAGGAGTGTGAGGACGCCTACAGCGAGCTGCTGTCACTTTATGACGCCAAGAAGCAGCAAAGCATTCCTCTGCAAGCACACTCAGCAGGTGTTTGAATACTGTGTTTTTATACTGCTTACAACTCCGTGCATGCATTCACTTATATTTATGTGTGTGTGTGTGTGTATATATATATATATATATATATATATATATATATATATATATATATATATATATATATATATATATATATATATATATATATATGTACAGAAGGTATATGCATGTTGTGTCACACACATGCAGTCAGTCTCACAGTTTTTCCTCTCATCAGAGGCAGCCGGTGACAGGCAGCAGCCTGACAGTCCGTCTGCTCAGCTCAGGAAAATGGGAACTGAAGAGCTGTCCACCTCCTTCTCAACAGCAGGGGTCACAGAGGAGACGGAAACACAGTGTCACACAGGGCAGAGGTGACGTTTTAAAGTACTCTATATACTTTCAAACACATTGATGGGAATGGTTAGAAAGGAAAATATGTGTCAGTGATGGCTGTGGATAAGACTGACAGACTGAAAAGATAACAAATATAACTTATATTATTTTCTCCCACCACCAAATATCTAAATGTTTTTGAAACATGAACAAAGAACTTTTGATTTAAAACATGTCTATTTGACTGACCACATGTTACTCACCACCTGTAACCCCACAGGACACCTGAGCCAGCAGAGCGAGAGGCTTTTCTCCGTCAGCAAATTGAGCGCTTGAAGAGAGACCGAGCAGCCATTTGTCTACCTAAGCCAAGTCCAGGAGCTGAGATTAAAATGAGCCATGAAACTGGTCACCTGGCTGGATCAAGAGGGGGACATATGGCCAAAGATAATGCCAAAGCTCCTGATACCAAGAAAGAGAAAGCTTCCCTCTTCTATGAACTAATCTCTGTCAGGGTAGGAGTTGATGTAATATGTGTGTGAGACACTGCTGGCAGATACTGTATTCATCTTTCATATCTAGTGAGGTCAGTGAGCACTGAGAGAGATGAAACTGTTAAGGCTTTAATTAAAGGAATAATCCTGTTCAACATTTTGAACAGGATGAAGGGGGAACAGCTCTCTCTCTGGCTCTGTCTAAACGTTTTTGTCTGGTTCTGACTCTCTCTCTCACTTGTTTCTGTCCCATCCAATGAAAGTGAAAATGCCCCAAAAAATTTTTCTTTACATCTTAAAAAACAGATTTTTTTGAGTCTTATTGTCATTGTGAGGTTGCGAGAACTTCCCATAAAACCATAATTTGCTGCTTTTACACTTGATTTATGTTAATTAGTGAGCTTTAGAGGTGTCAGTAGGTGGAATTTGTTTTGACAGAGCAAGGCTAGCTGATTCCCCCTGTTTCCAGTCTTTATGCTAAGCTAAGCTAACCAGTCAGAATCCACATTTTTTAGATGTGAAAATAGCACTGTATGTGGCCGAAATTTCAATTTACTGCTCTACATTGATGAACCTACTTAGAGTCTATTAGAAAGAAGTAAATGTCAAACAACAACCAACAAGACAGAAATCCATGAATTACAAATTATTAAAAACAAAGAAGACCAATACAGGATTTTGTTTTTTTAATGACACTTAGTCACCACTGGGAGTCACCAAAATCAGAAATCTTGTGAAAATTCCACATAAAGGGGCTTTAACCTCCCCTCGATAGTTGAGGTGAAACCTGCCAGTTGTCGTAACATGTCATCTAAGTACTGCATCTGCGTTCAGCCCTTGATATTCTGTGATTTATGGTTTAAGTTTATATGTTCAGGAGGAGATGTCAGATCTGCGAGCTCTAATCCGTCTCAAGGAGAAAGAGCTCAGGTGTCTGGAATGGAGTTTAATGGCCCAGAAGGCCCAGGAAGCAGCTGGAGCTTTCATTCCAGAGAGCCTCAGAGAGGAGCTGGAGGATCGTAAGACTGAACAACAGGTAGGAAAGGCTCCTACGGCGGCAACAGGGATTTTTTTTTTTATTAATTTTCAAATAATACAAAGTCAAGGTGAAATGAGCAAGAGGGAACAGGACGTTGGTCTACTGTGGCAGACCCGATTCAAATCTGGGTGTCCCACATGGGAAATCACACATCTACCAAAGCAGAATCCCTCCAGGCCATGAAGGATATTTTGGTTCTACAAGGTCCTCTGCTGGGCTGTCCTGTCGCCGCAGCACAGATTCAAATGGCAGCACACACCTCTGTCATTGTCGAATGAAAACGAACTCAACAGCTACATTTGGTTATGATGGCTCTCTGTCGATTGTTATGGACCAAGGGTATCCAGAAACAATGGCTGCACTGACCTTTGTGCCTCAGGGGTTAAAATGTCCCTCTAAAACTGGTTTCTCTTCTTCTTCAATATTTCTTTTTAATGATTTAAAAGAACAGTGTACAGAGCCTGTATCTAAATGCACATGGCCAAACCAAGCATCCCCTGGTTTTCCTCAGAAACTGATCTTACAAACTTTATCCAGCTAACTATTTCATCCCAAACTGTGACATTTTTTAAATCGCAGCATAGTAAGTGTTACTTTGTTCTGCACTGTTCAACCTTTAGATCAGTGGTACCTAAACAAACTGTAAGGGTCGGGTTCCCACCAAGACAGATAAATCTGATGGGTCACAAGGTGATTATCAAGATGGAAAATAAGAAAACAGATTTCCACTAATCTTTTTCTTTGTTATTGATATATATTGGATACTTTCACCCCTTCGGGCCTCTAAAACCCATTAAAATAAAACAATCTGCAGGGAAAGATCACTCTTTGGTCAAACTGGTCATAATACTGCTTCGCCTTAGAGAGTAACAAGCTGAAAAAATTGAAAACTGCTGCTTTGGGCGGCTGTGAAAAGCATGTTCATTAACAGAGAACTGGACATTTAGTGTTTTGGGTTTTTTTTAGATTTAAAGATAATCCCAATTGAATCTTATGTTTCAGAGGCTCTGTGAAAATGCAGCTAAACTGCTTGGTGATGGGGACATCGCTGGTCTGCGAACAAGACAGATTCTAAAAGAACTCCAAGCGGTCTTGCAGAGGTGAGACAGCTTTTCTCTGTCATCCAATGTTTAAAAGCACCTCTCAAATAGCTAACATATGACATATTTTAATATTATTCTTATATATATAATATTATTATTCCAATTTAAAGTGCCTTAACAAGGACACCTGGCACATTAATAAATGTAATGTCATCTAGAGAAGTCTGGGTCTTTAGAGATATAAAAAAAATGGTACATGATGTATTCAATGTAGAAAATGAATCATTCAGACATCTGTTGCCTGGTTTTATCTGTTGCTTAGGAACACTATCTTTAAAAATGCAGACTTTGGACATAAAAAGCTTCTAGTTTGTTCCATCAGATGCTTTGTGGAGCATATTTTTTCTCCTCTGACCTCAAGTGGTGAATACTTCGACATAAAGCATCACTGTTTACATCTTTACATCACATTTTCTTTAAAACCAAGGACGCATTATGAACAGGGTTATGATTCTTTGGAGAGGTTTTATATTGTTTCTGAGAGGCAACATCTTCAGTGCCTTAAGCATAATGAACAGACTGACATGATGTTCTTGATTCTCTTATGTTTGTTTTCAGGGAACAAGCCCTGAAGAAGAGACTGGCTTTAGTCCAGGACTCACTAAACACAGCTCTGTCAGACAGCACCTCCCACAGGAGGGACAATGGGGAGCAGATTGCTCGGCTCACTCAAGCTCACAGGTAAGTATCAGAATGAAGCTGTTTAATAGACTGCTTGTTTTTGTTTTAGTTTGTCATCATCTTTCTGCATCTATGACCAAATCTAAAAAAAATGCAATTGTTCTGTTGTGTGAGCGTAGTTAAGTGTATTTCGTTGTGTTTCTTCGGTTCCAGTAAAGCCTTGAGTTCGTACCGGCAGATTCGCAGGAAGTATCGGGAGCAGGTGTGGAGGCTGGAGCAGAAAGTGGCAGCCATGACGGAGAGTAACCAGGAGCAGAGTGGAGCACTGAAAGCTGCAGGGGAGGCCTTGGAGTGGAGGCGGGAGGAGACTGTTCTGTGATCCTTCAGTTAGAGAATCAGCCTTACTAAGAGTCAGATTTATACATATCAACGTCAGTGTACAGTCCTGCTGAACTCAAGTGGCTCATATGTATTTGTATCATTTGTGAAGTTATTGCACATTACATATAGTTACTAGTTAGTTATTGCATATAGATGAAAACCTCATCACAGCAGAATTAGACTTTTAAGTCATGTTGGCAGCTTGGCTATATGGATGACAAAGTTGGCCACTTTACCACTTTGGTCCACACTGAAATAGCTCAACAACTGAATAGGATTGCCAAGAAATATAATGCAGATTTCCGTGGTGCCCTGGAGGATTCATCCTAATGACTAGTGATCCCCTGACTTTTCCTCTAGCACCACCAACAAGGTTGACATTGGTGGCTTTGAGTGAAAAATCCCATCAATTATTTGATGAATTGCCATGAAATTTGGAACAAACTCTCACATCCTGGTCAGGATGAACTGTAAGAACTTTGGTGATCCTGCTTTTCCTCAGATGCCATCATCAGGTCAAAATTCCTGCAAACCAGCTGCACTCCGTGTTTAAAGCTAATTGGCAATTTTTAAAATTACAATGGTGAACACTGTGGACTTAACCTGCTTCCTAACAGGATGTCAACATTATCATGGTGGGCATGTTAGCAGGCTGATGTTAGGATTTAGCTCAAAGGCGCTTAGTGTTATGAATAAGATATGTTAAAATATAATATTTTTATTCAGCTTTCTATCCTTGTGAAGAGATATTATGCATTTATCTATCTATCCATCAGTGACATCTCCCGCCGTCCGTTTAGGCATTCATTGGCTCTTGAGAGGTAAATATAGATTAGGTTGGGCGGTAGGACATGGAAACAGTTCTGCCTTTTCAACTCTTGTGAGAGCTTCCAATAAACCAAACAGGATTCCAAAGCTTAACTTGTCTAACAGGACTCACACATCACAAGACACATGCCACATTTCAGAGAAACAGCTGTCATGAAGTCATGAATGTGTGAGGCTGACCCAAGGACTGAACCCACTGAGGACCTTGGGACTGACCTCGAGAGCGCACATGTCTTTTTTCCCGTGCAAGCCATCTCTATAAAGACTCTCCCGTTCGGCCGTGCTGTCATGACAAAGCTCCGAGGAGGGGGATGGGGGCCAGGACAATAGCACACATGATGGGCGCACAAAATATACGGCCAACCCATTTGTCTTCCCAGCACTTTCATAGTTCTCTCCATCGTTCTCTCTCTGTCTTTCACTATTTCCACTTCTCTGATGCTCAAAAGGTGCTTATATTTGAGTCCTAGAAACAGCACTCATTAGGTTTAGGTTAAAAATTCAATTTGTTCAAATTGTTTGTAAAGATTTATGATTTCAGGGGAATGAATGTGGGCTGAAAAGCCACATACAGAGTAAGGAAGTTGGACTGCATCAAGATGGTAGTTAACCAGAAATAAAATGTTGAAGGCTCTTCTCCAACCTGCCATCAAAACAGCTATAACAATACATGAGTGTGAAGCTGAATATATAGGAAAAGAGCATACTTGATATCCATTTTTGTGTTCCTATATTATTGTCCAACTCATGATGGGCAGTTCAGTGAATCAATGCAGCTTTTTTATTCTACTAATTTTTCTTCCTTGACAAAACCCGGCATCTACATTACCCACAATGCAACATGAATGCAACAGTTTGATCTGAGATTCAGGTGTGTTATACTCATGGCAGCTAATGTAGCCTTGAGGCCAGCCCGCAGCAGAGATGAGAAGCAGGCTACACATCGGAGTTGTTTCATTTTGTCTCCAGCAATAACCAACACTGACTTAAGTAACATCACTTGAGGAAATGTATCAGACTGCTCGCAGCTCCCTCTGGAGACACAAAAGGCTTCATACAACTTCATACAACTTTCTTCAAACATACTCTTTAAGATGTGGAAATAGACTTTCTAATATGCAAAATCATTGCAGTCCCCCTTAATAGGGAGACGCTTCACAGATATTGAGAAAATGTGGATCATTTATACAAAAGAATATCAGCATTCAAAATATTTGTGTCACTGCCACATGTTGTGACTTTGAGATTTGAATAGCTTCTCTTCATACCCATCCTTTGCTCTTTACTTCTAGCTCACACCATTTTCCTGCCTTCACCCTCCATTATCTTCTCTCCTCACTCATCTCTCAATCATCTCCATCCCATCTCCCCCCTCCAGCCGACCCTGTGCCCTGACCTACCCGAGCCTGTCAGCTGCAGCTGTGACCGGCGGTCAGGAGGTTAAGGCAAAGGTTGAGTGTCACACCCACAGGGTCACAGTGATGCCTGGCTGTTGTGTTAGCCTGTGAATGGAGAGTTCAGAGTGCCAGACGAGGTGGCGAGCCCCTGACGCCCGGACTCTTGCCTGAGCTTGCCCTTTCCCGAGCAGAGGTCACGTCAGAGGGCCTGTCCTCGCCGCTCCCCCCGTACCTCCGGGTCACCATCGCTATTGTTGTAATGGCTGCCATTAGAGCAGATGATACAATTATCTTTCCATTTTGTGTTCGCTCTCTCTAAGGTCTATGTTAAGCTTCTGAGTTCATCAAAGGTTTTTTGGACGACATGATTGTTGTAACCTCAGGGTGACTCTTGCATCAAAGAGGCCGCATTGTGCCAAAATGCTCCATGGAAGAAAAGAAAAATCTAAACCTTTGTGTAAGAAATGTTCAGATGCTTTAATCAACAGTGTAAAAATACTACCACTATGAGTCCTGCTAAATAAGTATTACCAACTAAATGTACTGAATTTATCAAAGTAAAAGTACTCGTTCTGAACAGACATTAAGCTGATTAATGATGTATTATTATATGATACAATATACTGTTGTTGTATATAATTGATACCAGTGCATTGTATTTGAAAAGCTCACGTTATGATATCTTAATGTAAAATCTAAATATGCAAAGAAACTATTAACTTTACTGTAGTTGTCAAATAAATGTGGTAAAATGTAGAATATTTGCCTCTGAAATTATTGTATTATTATTGTACTCATGTACACCACTGCATCTATCTTAGTGTTACAGCCTAAATGTTGTCTGATTTTAAAACTTCCTCACTATTATCAAATTACACATTACAATTACAATTTATATACTGTTTGGTAGTTCATTCTATAACAGTGCATCATATTTTATAAGCTTATTATATGTTTTTTATGTACAATCTAAATGTGGAAAGTAACTTGTAAATATGATGGGATTACTGGAGTAAATAGTACAACATTTCAGGGTACAAGTATAACATCATATGGAATCACTCAAATAAAGTACCTAAAAATTGTACTTCAATACAGTATTTGAGTATTTATACTTTGGTAACATTGCCTCACTTGAACTATTCACTTTCAAAGAATAGCTGTTCCTTTTCTATTTCTCTGTGGTTTTAACCTTGATCCACCACAAATGCAGTCTAATCTAATCTTGCTCATGATAAAAGAATTGTGGCTTCTAGTGTGTGTGTGTGTGTGTGTGAAATACTCACTGAAATACAGTTTTGTGAAAAGTGCATTAATGAACAAGTGCGATTAGAAAGTCAAACAAAGCATGTGAGAATGGACTGATTTTGTTATTTGAACAGTCTCTTTTTTTGGACGGTATGGACGGTACTCTCATCTTGTAACATTTAAGCTCCACATTTCTGGACACATTTCTACCCCCACATGTAGCAGCCAGCATCCGAGCCTGTGGACAGGGGAGTTTTTCATTGCCTGGGAAAAATACTCACACCATTATTAGACAACGACAGCGGCTGTCAATCAGTGTGGGGGTGGACGCAATCACACACATACACATCTATGGGAAGGGGGGGCAGTGACCTAGGGGTTTTAGGTCAACTCATTTACTCTGCATCCGTTCCTCATTTTAATAAGTTGTCCTTCAGTAAGCTGTATAAAGAGATCACAGCTTGCGCCCTCATCCCCTTCTGCCCTTTCTTTCTCAAAGCCATTAGCTTACCTGTCACAACCACTCCATATCCCCTCTCATCATCTCCTCCTCCTCTCAACATCTCCCTCTGCTCTGGGATGTTGCCACACTGACCTGACACTCTCTCCTGAGCTTTTGGACACCGGCCAGCCCGTGGAGAGGTCAGGAGGATGGGGGTAATATTGGCATGGAGAAGTGCGAAAGAGATTTGACCTCACTCAAACGGCTGATCACATCCGCTTTGTGCTTTCACCCACTGAGATAATGACGGCAAACACCTCACACCAAGGATGCCTCATCATCACCGCTACTGGATAAAGGGAGAAACCTTGCTTGTTAAATCATGGAGATTTTCAGGCTCAGGCTCCTATCAAAAGATTGAATGCCTACACGTCTGTAGGTTGAAAAAGTTGTTTAATGTCTGATTCATTCATAATGAACATTTTGCATCTCCTGTAAATCATGATACAAGACAGAATCTATTCAGTAAAACTAAAGATGCAAAAATAAAGAAAAAATATTTAAAACTAGACAAGACTAGTGACAATTAGCCAGTCCACAAGCCAGAACTAATATAATAAAGAAAATAAAACAGCCTGAGCTGAAATAGATTTTGCAGGATGCTTCAGGGGTAGATTTCTCCAAAGGGCAATGCCACTCTATACAATTTTTCAAATAAACACCAATAATGGAACTGAGAAAAATTAAAGTAGGCATGATGTTCACTGTGATGGATCGACTATATCAAATATAGTAAGCCATCACAACTAATGCAGACTAATACAACAACTCTCCAATAAGTGCAACCCTGATGAAGGTTAATATGTGCTGTTTTACAGAGGTGTTGATTGATCTGTATAATTTTTGAGGGTGTATTTTGTGGTGCTGACAGGTGTTTCTGTTCTTTAGTCCACCCTCACTTATATAAATGGGGATGCAAAAAAAAAAAAATCCTATGGTAAAAAAAAAAAAGTATGGTATGAAAGACTCATATTAATTCCTCAATTGTATGTTTGAGTTGTAGTATATGAACTCAAATTTGCAAAAACTTGCACTCAGTGGCCTGAATTCACTCCTGAATGAGGCTTAACAGTTTGTTGTGTCCTAGACTGAGATAAAATTGCCAAGGATCAACGTCCAGACCAACAGCAGGGCAGCTAAAGAGGTCAGTTAGCTCGTCATCTTGTGAGCACTTGATTACAGAGATCAGGTGTTTAGTGGGAGGGGAAGATGGCAAGGGGTGTGGCCACGTACTAATCCCATTAAAGTATTTGAATCTTCTTCACTGAGCCGATTAGGGTTCATTTTCTGTCATCCTAAGCACCTTAGTTGACCTATAGGGGAAGTCTAGATGATAGCAGAGGTCACAGCCAGGGAGCAACAGATTGGACATGGATTTACAAGAGATTGAAGTTGGTAGCTGGGAACACGATCAAACATGTTGTGACTGCAGAGAGCGTTAGGGTAATGCCCCGTCTGACAATGTTTTTTTGGATGGTTAAAGAAAAAAGAAAGAAGTTGATCTTTCACATGGGATCTTTCATCACTGGTCAGACCATCTGAGCTAAAATCAAGTGGATTTTTCCAGAGACAACACGTCACCTCAGATGTACCGAAAACTGTGTAGTTCATGGGTGTAATTGTTTTTTAGCTTTTATTCATGACCACATGATTCATACCACACAACCATTGTGGCACTCCATACAAATTAAAGAAAATGTATAAAATTTGTACACCAGTGACCTTCAGTGTTGTGCTCAATTTACTCAAGGCGCAGGCTTGAAGAAAAGCTGCATTTGAATATTTAAAACATGATATGTGATGAGTTGGAACAAGAGTATCACAGTTGACAAAAGGTCAGTATTTGCAAACTGGAGTCTGCTTAGATTACAGTGACGTGCGACAGTAAACAAGGATGTGCTGCCTGGTGATGATTCATAACTTCTACTCACTGTGGGAGTCAAACGTTAAAGCTGACCCACTTTCATATTGATAATGTTAGACAAAGGTGTCATATTTGTAGTTTCCTTCAGCGCTCCGGGGTGTTTCAGCATCTTTCAGCTCAGTTCTTTAAACAAACAAGATGCAACATGTTCATTAGTGAACTTTAGAGGAGGTGGTAGACATATCTTTTTGAAGTTTGGACAAATCCAGGCTAGTTGTTTCTCCCTGCTTCCTGTCTTAATGCTAAGCTAAGCTAACTGCCCTTTGGCTCTAGCTCAGTACTATAATAGACAAATACGAGACAGTGGTGTCAGTGTTTTGATCTAACTCTTGTTAAGAAGATCTTATTTACCACAATATGCAACTGTTCCTAGAGAGAGATAAGTCTTCATCTGGACAAAAACAAGTAAAAAACGTGTACAAAATAAGTGATTTTTCTCATAAGTGAGGAAGTGTAACTTTGGAGCAACTGAAAAATCATTTTTTTAGAAAAAGAGATATAATTTAACATCAGAGTTCAAGTGGCTGAGCCAGAGCAAAGCCAAGGCTTATTTACTCAGTTTAGACTCAGTTTAACATCAGCTACATTCAATAGTGTATCTTATCTGTACAGCGGACACATGGGAAAAGCTCATCTGCCATTACAGTAAACAGATCTATTGACTCCTCCACAAACAATGGGTTGATACCTTGTTCACAGCGAACACAAGATAGCTGTTTTGAATGACAACAAAGCAACACCAAATGGGAAGTTTCCCACCATCTCCAGCAGGTCCTGGGCGGGGAGGAGGGCAAATATTGATTGGACACTGTGTGTTGCTCTGGAGTCACCCCAGCAGATGTTTTTCTTTCTTCTGTGTATTTTAAATTGCTCTGTCATTCGCTGGGGGTCAAAGGCCCGAGGATGGAGAGAGTGTTGTGAGAAGGAAGAGCACGAGGGGGAGAGAGGGAAAGATGATTTTTTCCTCTGGCCTCTGGGCCAAAGGGCAGCGGGGCTAATGAGGAAGGAGCAGGGAGTCATGTGCTCTTGCTGGTTCACCCTAGTTACTCCTCAGAGTTAAAGTTTAACCTCGGTTTTCAAATTCCTCTGCACTTTAACTAATGCAGTTAACACTCTTCCAGACCAGTGCTCATTTTCATTAAATTACCTGAACTGTTTCAAGCAAGGGTCACACTTTGTAAATATACAAAAAAAAACAATTGGCTTTTTGGTTGGTTGTATTTTTCTGTCATTTTCAGATAAGTTCTTGTGAGATCCTGTGAGGCAGTTTGATTTAGTTTGATCTGCTAATACACTGACACAAGCCTCCTCTGCTCTAAAAAGATGATCACAGCTCAGCTGCAGTCGCTGCCCCAAATCGAAATTTGTCTTTTCAGCGAGACGAAACATGAAAAACACACACACATTAAAATAAAATGTAAAAAAACAAACAAACAGAAAACATACGACAGAAATATGTTAAACAGTCGCTAAACTGCTCCCACACACAAGCTCACATGAAGCGGTCCTTCAGTGATAGCATAAAATAAAACCTGGAGCACATCCATCATCATATCCCACCCAGTAATCAATGCTTTAAACACCTGTCTAGCATTTTATGTGCTCATGTGTGGAGTATTCTAATACATTTAATAATCTTTCCTCGACACTTCCAGTACCAAAACTCTGATAGGCCCACAGCAGTTGATAGCAAATCTAAATATGCAGCCTTGTTTGAATGTTTAGTGTAAGACTGAAGCAATAAATACCAGAGCAAACACAAATAAAACAATAATTTTCTTTCATGTTGTCAAATAAAGGAGAAATGTATGAGGTGTGTTTTCATGTCTCTGTGCATGTCAGTGGAGACAGTGTGTGTGTGTGAGTGTGTGTGTGTGTGTGTGTGTGTGTGGGTATGTGTGTTCAGTGTTCAGGTGAGTGTACTGTAGGTTTGTCTGCTTCCCTCTGATGGCTCTGGACTCCTGACTGTGTCGAGAATGCACAGACTCCACCACAGTTGACTTCACGCTGAGAGCAACTGCATTCCTGACCTGCAGAGCAAAGAACACACACACACACACACACACACAAACAAAACTCCCAGGGCACGTACACACCTTGCCTCAAACATACAAAACACACATTTCAACACACACTATACCTGCTACAGGACATTAATGAATGCATGAATGTCTGTGTCAAAGACACACACAGTAGTTCAAACATCGACGCTCCTGTTTTAACCTCACACACGGAAGCTGCAGAGGATCCAGGCAACAAAAACATGTGAAGTCATGAAGGTCAGTGGTTCAGGCTTCTTCCTCTGCACTGCACTAATCATTATGTTTTCTTCTTTGTTATGACAAACTGATTATAGCGTCTTATTTTCCCAATAGACATGACAACAAGTAGTATTCGCAGTAAGTTGTCTTGCTTTTTGAACTATTGTTCTACACTTTCCCATGACCAAATTCTGTAAATTGCCATTTATTCCACTTGTCTCAAAGCTTCAGAAGAAACTGTTTATTTAATGTTTGAATTATCTTAAATGAACTTTGGATGCACATGCACATTTCATAAAATCTTTCTATAAAAAGCAGGGAGAAACATCTTTTCCAATAGACAATATATGAACTAACTTTACATTAATGTGATTATTTCTTGATCAGAATATGGACAACTATATATTATACAACTATATATATGGACAACTGCTCAGTAGGTTTGTTGAGTCAATCTGTCAGCATATTTTTACCCCTGAAGGATTTTCCTCTCCAACAGTTAACTGCAGTTTGATTGGTTACATGTGACAAATGCACCAAACTTTCCACACTTCGACATTCAGCGGAAAGTTGCAGTTTTTATTACATGATAATGCATTTTACAGTAAAGGAGCAGCATATACATCATTTAATTTTAGTCTGTTGCCATGCACAGTGATGTTGACTTAGGAGTGTGTCACACAAATAAATTCAACATGCCTCTTTGTTCAAGTGTCCCTGTCAAGTCAGTATCCTCACCGGCTTATATTCCTCTTCTCAAAAAGGGATCTATTGTTTCTTATTTTCTTCAACTTGACTTGAGAGCTTAAATGACAGATGACAGTTGCTGGTTAAGCATGCTTTACAAACAAATCTTCAAATACTCAAAGTCGCCATTTTGTGAAAAAATGTCAACGACTATCCCACATGGTCCCACCTCTGCTAATACGCTATACAGGGTCGTAAAGAAAAGCACTAATTCAACGTATAGCAGCTTAGCTTGGCCCCTGATAACCTCTTAACCAAACAAAAGGCCTATCCATGCACAATGAATGTGCTATGAAGGATGTGGGTTAACGTTACCTTATGCACACATTTAACAAGGCTGAATTAACCTCACAAAACAAAAATTGTGTAAGAGAAATCCTTCGTCTTCCTGCCAGCCATTTCATCAACTTTTACCTCTTTGTTCTTCTGACAACTATACGTCTTCTGAGAGACAAAATCATCTTTTGAAGATCACAGGGACAAAATGTTGTGTCATTCTTGGGAAATTCCTGTAAAACCATGTGATGAGCAAACACTTTTTAGTACATAGAGGTTCTTTTAACCAGGCTTGCAGCAGTGAATACCTCCTCTGTGGGTGTTTTTTTCCTGCGTTTGGAGGCTGTTATTGGAAACCTTGGTTGCAGGCTCTGATTGTTTATTTTGTCCTCCCTTTTTCGTGGAGACCTTCACATGACAATGCTGTTGGTATGACAGACAAAGCAGGCCAGAAATTCCACAGGAGCTCTGCCAACTGCCAAGACGATGGATGACTTAAACAGCAAATTATACCCAGGTTTGTAAAACAGAAGCATCTAACAGTGCTTTTGTTCATACCATGTATAATTTACAGTCTATCTTACAGGGGCAATCCAACAATTTTATATATGAAGATCACTTTACCTGTCAGTACTGCTCTGCAACAACAAATATGTTTTGTAGGAAATGTAATGCTGTGTGTTATTAACATAATGAGGAAATGTTATTTAACATATCCAGCTGGATGCAAAATATCAATGCTGAACGTATCTGTAAAATGTCAAATGCATTTCATTTGTTTTCCTACAAAATAGTAGTACTTTTTGTGGTTGTGGCTTGTGAAATCCTTTAAATACAGGGATAAGACTGACAATTTCACAGTCTTTCCTGGTAGACCTTCTTAGTGCTGCATTCAGTTGAATGACGAACGAAAAATTACAGAAATGAAAAAAAAGACGTCTGGAGACTTAAGTTCACACCCTGCTTATGGGCTTGGAAAACAGTTTGTGGCTCCGGAGGATCTTTCTTAAGTCTGAAGAAATAACCCAAATGATGTCATCAAAGTTATCTTTTCCAGGGTTTGAGATTTCACTTTTTTACCTAAAAGTCTGCAGTACGTTGACTGCATGCACACAGGGTTTACAAAAGGCAACTACGGTGAAGTTAAAGCTATGGAAAGGTTGTTTCGATGGTAAATAAAATATGTTCTTTTTAAGTCAATGATTACTAAAATACTAAAGTTAGGGAAAGATTGTGGCTACAGTTAATAAAAACGCAACTGCTGATTGCAAGTCTGTGGTGGGCGGTGAACTCTGCTCTCCTACATGAAGTTTGGGCGTTCTACAATGCCCACACACCCACACACCCCTGCACCCACGCACCTTGACCTCTGCAACCTTCCTTTCCACCTAGTTGCACACTATAGTCCCCGAGTGGGAACTGGATGTAAAATGTGAGATGCAGAATCGTCCAGTATGAACATAACTCCTGAGGGACACTGGGCTGGGTGAAAAAAACTGATCCCTCATTCTTTCTTAACACTTCTTTTTTTTTCATCTGTGTAACAAGTCCAACATGAGCATATAATAGCGCTCACCCCCTATGAAATATGCGCGCAAAAACACAACCAGGACACAGCAGTGCGGCAGGGTCTCTGGCATCCTTCACACTGACCTGTGAGTGTGCGCAGCAGGTGTGAAAAGGAGCCGGTGGCGTATCATATAACCTTTTGACAAGTTGCTCAACAACAACAGGCCCTCCCTGTTATTGTTGGGTCAACAAAAAGTCAGAGGAATTCTTTAGGGTTAGAGTGGAGTGGAGAACATGAGTGAGCGCCTGAGCGCCATACGCTCGCTGTGTGTCAACCCGAGGCCCCCCTCTTTGTCTTACGGCAGTGTCGGGGTTAACTCCCCCTTGCTCCCAGGCTGGCCCGGGGTCAGGGGGGAAACAGGCAGCCAGTCAGGCAGCCAGGCATTCTTTATGTGTGTGTGTGTTGTGTGTGTGTGTTGCTGCAGCCCACTCTGTGCTCTTTGACTCCGCTGGCCTTATAAGGCATCCAGTGCCATGGCAACGGCAGGGCTTGAATAGCAGTGTCAAATCCCTCAGCACACAGACACACGCTCACTCTCCCTAAAGGAGGGAGCGCAGCAGAGACACAGAGGGGATTGAGAGGAGCAGGAGAGGAGGCTATCTCTGGGCTGCTCTCCACTGCAGCGTCTGGCTTTCACTAAAAAGGTCTGTGACCGTGTTTTTCCTGCGCTTGTTTGCCTAATTTATTCCTGCCGGGGCCAGCTGAAAGAAAGGCGGAAAAGAGAAAAAAAGGACGGGCAGAACAGTAAAGAGTGCAACAGTACACCCTGACTTGCTGACAGGGAATGCAGAGAGGTTCTGGCCTCTGGTTGTTACTGCTGGATGGACAAGCACTGACAAAACAGGAGAGGGAAGAGAGACAGTTTTGTCAAGCTTTGAAAGAGGTGGCGCGCTAAGGAGATTTCTCAACTTTGCGTTTTGTTTTGGCTCGTTGTTTTTTTTCTCTGACACTTGAGCCTCTGACACCACAGACTCTGAGGAGTTGGACAAGCCACAAGAAAACATCATTTCACCACAGACACAGAGGAGCAGGACTCATTTGATGAACTTTTGTTGCCACAGAGACCACAGAGACATTATTTTAGGACTGAAAGGAGTGTATTGTCTTTCTCATCTCTACTTATTTTAATATCAAGTGTGGAATTCAATTGGATCTTTTTTTGTTATTTATAGGGCACAGAGGAGTTCCACAGTGAAATAAAAGCTGAAGAGGCAGTGTGGTCGGCTCCTCTCAGAATACTAAGGAAAGAAACTAAATCCAGTTTCCGAACTCCCCATAAGTATTTCTTTTTCCTTTTGGGACATGTGAGTGAGCATTTCAAGAGGATCCCATTTTCTTTCTTCTTCATCACTATCACCTCTGCCTCTATAACAGCCTCGACAAGTCAAGAGTGAGTCTGGACTAGAACAGCCTCAGATCAGCAGATAACACCTCTGCACGGCAGGAACTGGTTGGACTAGTTTATAAGTTGGAGGAGAGGGCAGGGCAGTTTAACCCTGCCTGAAGGAGAGCTGTGTTTTATTTTCCTCCCACTTGCCTGTCCTTCTGGGAGAAAGTCGTGTGCTGAGAGAGAGAGACCGAGCTTCTTTTTCATCCGGAGAGTGACTCTGTTTTGTCCCTCGTCACCATGCTTAGGCATAGGTGAGGTGTGGGTTTTTTTTTTTTTTTTACTTTTTCCTGAGGGAAAAGAAAGTGAGAGGGAGGGAGAAAGAGAGAAGGAGTCAAAGTGTAATTTATTGTTTCCTGTGAAAAGAGCAAGGCTGCACCCATTTCTCCTGCCTGAACTCTGAACCACTGAATGAGTGTCTGAAGTTTTCTCAGACCTTGGAAGCCATTGATCGGAGGTCAGCGCTGTGAACACAAGGGTGAAAGACAAGAACAGAGAGAGCAGAGGGATTACAGAAGAGAGAGAGAAAATAGCACTGGGAAGGATCTCCAGGTCATTACAACCAGACGGCAAAGGGGAGAAAGGTCAACACGGGCGAGTCCGGAATGACTTTTTTCCCCCACTTTTAGGTCTTCTGACTTTAACACATACTGGAACTGCTGTTTTGCTGTCTGGAATCACTTTTTAGACTTTGAGGGTAGCTGTAAGCTGGGGGACAGGGCGGGTCTGTGTATGATCCTTTCACAGGGCTGCGTGTCTCAGAGAATATGGCCATGGTGAGCGGGGGATGGGGCAACCCCAACGGGGACACTAATGGACTGGGGGAGAAGGCTTACCTGAGGAGGGAGGAAGAGGAGGGCTCGCCTCAGGCCGGGAGCAGCGATGTGGACGCTGGGGATGAGGACAAGGCCTGTGTGGTGGACTGTGTGGTGTGCGGGGACAAGTCCAGCGGGAAGCACTACGGCGTGTTCACCTGCGAGGGCTGCAAGAGCTTCTTTAAGAGGAGCATCAGACGAAACCTCAACTACTCCTGCAGGTAAGGGCTGCTGGGAGATCCAGACTGAGGTCTTATTTGACTTCTATTCTTTATGATTGATGTATAGATAAAAATTTATCATTTATTCTACTCACTCCTCTTGTTGGACTACACTTTCTTTTTTGGTCTTTTTGGTGACACTTTAACATTTCATTTATATTTAGTAAATGGTTTACACTGCATAATAAGGTAACTGTAAACTGATTTAACAGATTATTAATCTGTTTGTAAATAATTAGAAATCCCTTTGTGGGTAGGAGGCTGGTATATAAATGAGTGATAAATAAAAATATCATATGTATGTCTTTATAGGATAAGTTATTTTTGAAATGTTGTTTTAATGTTATACTATACTACATTTGGGGCGGATGAAGTAAAGTGTTACCATCTTTTCTTTTTTTTTTTTATAAGCCATTATATAGTCATTCACATTCATGACAGGGAGGGCATTCAGTCCATTCCTCACTCCAGAATGATATGTTCCAGTCTTGGATAGGTCTCACAAACAGCTCTAGGAGAAAAAAAAAAGAAAAGAAAAAAAAAAAAAAGAAATGAAAGCCCTGAAGGTCAGTCATGTGAGGATGGATTGCCTCAGAAGGTCAACATTCCCATTATTCTTTGCCACAGGAACACAGTGTTGCAACTCAATTCTCCGCTCTTGCTGAGACTCCTCTCAGCTTCTGAATATAGTTATTTCTTCCTTGTAATAATGCACTAACTCTGAGTGGAAGCTGTCAGTTTCACCATGCCCAGGTTGAGTGAAAAAGCGGGCTCTCTTTGAAGCTTTGGCAAACCTCGAACTGCTTTAAGAAGCAACACAAGGGCGTGTAGGGCCGATGATTTACAAAGGTCACGGCCTTGATAGCCTTTCAGCCACGCCAGCTCAGAGAGTTCACTCATCACAGGGGTCAGTAAATAAGATCAGGGTGGGGTGGGGGGGTGGGGGGTGGGTGACAAAGATGTAAATGCAAACTTCTCTTCCTGATTGGAAACTCACGTAATGTTTGACACTTTCTTGTTTACCATCAGGAAATTCCTTTGAATATCTGACAGATGTTCATTTAAATGTTTTATCTTTTGCTTCCTATGTGCAGATCAAATCGTGAATGCCAAATTGACCAGCATCACCGCAACCAGTGCCAGTACTGTCGCCTGAAGAAATGTTTCCGCGTTGGAATGCGCAAAGAAGGTACCAAAGCTCTGTCATCCAGGCACATAACAGGTTAAAGTTGTTGTTTCTTTAGGGTTAGTAGACACATGAATGAGATTTTCACTGCTAGAGGTGAGATATCAAAGACTGAACCTGATCTTAGTGTCTGTATATTTAGGTCTTTTACTTAAAGCTGCTCTAATTGCAGTTTTTATATCAACAATGATTAAATGTAAAATAAAAGTGGTCACTCGTGGTAACAAACCTACAAAGTATAATCACCTGACTTCGTAGTTCTCCTCAAATCTTTCAGCTTAATGTTTTGGTTTTGTGACCCACTACTTTACTGTTGGCCGTGGTCCAGTTAGCCACCAAAAAGCCAGATATTAACCTCAGGTGGTGGTGGAGACCAAAACAGAGCTATAAAAGAGAGAATATTGGACTTCCATTTATCAGGTGGCCAGAAATCAGATCTTAAATTTATACTAACATTGGTCTGTGACTGTCGGACGTGGAAATAAGCGACTGCCTGCTTAAAAAAAAAAAAAAATTAGCCATATCAACTGATAAGGTAGTTGTATTGTATGTCTATGTTATGTCTACAGCTTGTTGCGCTGCCCCCAAGTGGCCAAAAGAAATCAATGGATGCAGGTTTAAGTGAGAGCAGAAACAGCGTAAATAAACAAATAAATAAATAAAAATGAAAAGCTCTGCAATTTAACTTAAGAAAAGTATAGAAGAATGATCAGCAAATAGTACTAAAAGTATTGAAGGTAAAAGTATTTCGCAGAATGACATAGTTATAATTTTTGTGTAACTAGCATTTTAATGTTGCATTTGGTCGATATACACTGTACAATAGTTTTATCTTTAGAAATGTATCGTATTTTATACCTTGGGACTCTACACAGTAGTGTTCAAATCATTTGCTTATCAGATCAGTCTGCTTACAGTGTCCAATTTAGGCTTTTTCATATAGCAGCTTATTGCTACTGTGCCAGAAAAAGAAAAACTGATCTGTATCATTTTATGACGTAAAAAGCTCATATCATTGGTCGTTACCTTCAGAGGGTTAGACTCATTCTTCCCTCTGTACCTTCTGTACCCATGCATTTTAAAATTCTAGCTACTGTAAGCTACTGTTTGCTGAAGAGAGGAAAGTGATTCTCCGTTAAAGCCTAACTGTGAGTCGCTTGCGATTTTTCAGTAAAATTGACACCAACATCTTCATTATAATACTGCAAATGGAGTGCAAAATGACTGTCATCAGTCTGCCATAGGCTCAATCGTCACTGTGTAACCTCATTTGGAGGTACACAATAGACATTTATTTAAATTAAAATCTTTGAGATTATATCTCTCATCAAATCGTGTAAAATGAGCCATTTTCTTAATTTATCAGTTCTCTGTACACCATTTTCTCATTGAAATATGAGTTTCACATTATAACAATGTAAGGTATCACATTATAACATGAAACATTTTGTTTCAACAAGATAAACAGGATATTGTTATGATATATCTTCCTTATGGTAACTAATCTGTTTTCAGCTGGCTACCTAAGGCTGGTGAGGCGTGCGATCATGGCGAGAAAAATAAAGTCATTTTCTCCCAATGAAAAGCATAGTGTCCGTGAAGCTTAGGACAAACTGCCAAACAAGCAACGAAAAACAGTCACGGCTGCTTGTGATGGGGACAGAAAACGATTGCGCTCAGAGAAAGCTCTTTTAGTGATCAATTTCATTTGGACAGGTGTGATCTCTGTATGAGATTTCCACTGTATCTTCAAAGTAACAGCAGCTGTCAAATACAATAGTGCAAAAGAAAAATAACACATCTAACCCTGATATGTAGTAAAGTAGACATATAAAGTAGTACAAAATGGAAGTCAAAGTACATATGTTTTTTTATTCTTAGATACAGTACTTGAGTAAAAGCACTGTCACTTTCCAGCACTGAGGCTTAAAACAATCATATCCTCTCCTTTGCATACCAACAAATGTCCTGATTCATGTACAAACACCCTTAAGCAAAGCAAACCCACACTAGCACAGATACCCAGAAACACACATAAAGATACATAAATATCACAAATGGGTAATTCGCAGAGAAAGTCCTTACTTCGACATAAACCACCACTGACATTTACCAGTGATCCGTGCACAATATTTATACTGTCAACCATAGCGTGTTTTCACCCTGGTGCTCAACTCCCTGCAGCTGTTGAGCTTTGGGCAGGAGGGGGGGGGGGGCAACTAGAGGCAACCACATTTGATTTGCATGACAGAAAAACCAACAAGTTGACAAGTTCACTCTCCTTCATCTTCCGCTCTCTTATAAGCACAATGAGATGTCCACATCTCCATTGAAAACCATTTATATGAATTAAAATACAGTTATGATTTGCTTAATGTTATGCAAGGTTGATTGGTGGTAAGAAAAGATTAATCCCATTTCCTGTGGGATAATTATTTTCAGTCAATTTCCTTCCATCATTTGCACATTACACACTCTTTCAAACCCATTTGTGATTGTACTCTAGTTGCCTATAACCTAAAGCGTGCTTGTATTTCAGTCTCAGTGTCAGTGGATACCTCGAGCTGTCCCATACATAATGTGCTCTGAGATATGCAAGGGGTTATATTAGGCCTGGTTATTAATGAACCATGTTGACTGGTGGTGTGACGCAGGTTGCACTGTTTCCACATTACCTGGAAATGTCTTTTTCACCTTTAACCCAGTCAGGGAAGTACACGCTCACTGCTTACGTGAGATTGTGGCATTCATGACCTCGGTAGACTCACTACAATTTAAACGTGCTAAGAAGTGCGGGCAGGCCAGTTGTGCATTAACCTAGGACTGAGCGCTAACATTAGGACATTGGCATTGGATTATAATCTTTTTTGAGTATTACACTGATATCAGTAGCTCATGATTATATTGTTAAAAGGCTGGTGATGAAAGCAACTCCATTAAAAAAATATTTCTAGGTATTACTGAGCTTGACACTGTTAGTCCCTAAGTTCACTTAGGGATCTTTACAAATATCTAAAATCTGGATATAGGTTATTATATATGGTGATGTGAACCATTTTAAGCCCAATGTTTTGGTTTTACAACAGGCAGCTGTTTTCAACAAAATAGCTCAGATAAACCCACTGTACACAGTTACCGACTGCTACTGAAGCTACTGAAGAGAAGGACATTTTAATCGCTAAAAAGCCAGATATTTCCCTCAGTAAGCCAAAAGAGACTGCATATTGAAGCTGTCCAAAGAGAACCATGTATCTCCAAAAAAAAATTTCTACAGAAAAACTAAAGCCATAAATTCTTTAATGCCTTGAGAATATTTAAGTAATTTAAAACTAACTGGATTATCTAATAAAACTACATTGTCATAAATCTGAAAACAAGGGGGGGGGGTTGGAGACAAATAGATTTGCAGAGCAGCGACAATATGTACTTTAAGTAATGATCTTGAAGATTTTCATTTGAATAAATGTGTGTTAAGTCACTTCCTATTGCAGTATTATGACCCGAGCGACTTTCTTGAAAAACACACTTTGGCTTTTAACACGACTTTTAACTCAACAGACCCTCTCTTCAACTCAGCTGTGTGTGAAGCTGCATACTGTTGTTTCTGTCCGAGTTGTGAGTAAGCAGTGACCATGACCGTACAAACATAAAAAAGGTTGATAATGATTAAACTTGGGAAGTGAGCGCTGAGCTAAACTGATGTCCAAAAACATGCTTGTAATTCCCAAATATCTCCAGAGGTTCAGAGAAGGCAACAAAGTGAAAAGATTATGACCTTTTAGAGTTTGAATAATGATAGAAAAAAAATCTCTCAGTTGTTTAATTGTAGAAATGTAAATCCATTTTCCTCAACCTTCAACTCACCATTCAAACTAAAAAATGTAATTTCTTGAGTGCTTGAATCAAAACACTCAGAGGAGACGAGGACATACCTCTACCAAGGCTGCACAATCCACAAAATGTAATATTTATTTCAGTGGTTAGAGAAAGACAGTTAGACATCTGGATCTTCATCAAAATACAGTTAGTGGTAGGCAGTCTTGGGATACACGTATCATGTGTCATTTCCATAGTTGCAGAAGGTGGGGAGATAATTGTGAAAATGTGCAGAAAAATGTGAGAAAATACACAACGTCCTCGTGTAGTGTTTAGTGTTTGATTCCTGCTTCAGTCCTGAAAATGTTATTAGAGGGGGCGGGAGGTCAGAAGAGCAGGAAGGTTATGCTGAAGGGAGAACAGAGGAGAGTATCACTGGGTGGCAGTAAAAATCATTCAGCAGTTCTACATTTTAAAAAATGACGGTGTTTGCAATTAATACATTATTTTGAAATATGGGGGAAGGCCATCATAGCTCTTTTCTTCTGATGGTCATCCAACACCTGCTATACATGAAGAAACAGGTCATTTTTTTCAGTAGCTGTATCTGATTTTCATTCTGTCGTCCCTCTTGTCTCTGCAGCCGTCCAGCGGGGCCGAATCCCTCCGTCTCACTCAGGTATCAGCCCAAACTCCCTGGCAGGCGGGGTTGGAGCTGCAGTGCCAGGTCACATTGGGGCAGACTACTTCAATGGGCAGCCCGTGTCAGAGCTCATCTCCCAGCTCCTCCGGGCTGAGCCGTACCCCAACAGCCGTTACGGGGCCCCGTACAGTCAGGCTCAGATGCAGGCATCTGCGAGCGGAGCCTCCGTCATGGGCATCGACAGCATCTGTGAGCTGGCCGCCCGGCTCCTCTTCAGCACCATCGAGTGGGCCAGAAACATCCCATACTTCCCTGAACTACCAGTGTCAGAGCAGGTCAGTCAAGATGTACCTGGTGATGTTTTTTTAAACTAGTTTACAGTAAAAACACTGCATTTTGATTCAGGCGTAATTAATCCAACAAAGAGTGATTTTCCTTCTTGGATTGCCTTTTTGAAGGATTTTGAAAATGTTCGAGGTGAAAGCATTTAGTGTTTTCACAAAAAAAGACATGATTTTGTTTAAAATGACTTTTTTTACTCTTCATTTATCCCTTTAATCATCATAGATTTACTGTGACAGTTCTGAACTCCAGATAAGTCTTTTTCACAGATGACATTTGGCATGACAGAAAAAGCTCAGGTGTAAATAATAACATGAATGAATGAATGAATTCCATTTAGTTGCTTCAGTTTCAGGCTATTGTTCATGTAGGTCCAATGACTTGTATGAGCTCTTGAATTGGACAGAGCCATTAATGTTATCAATCAACATCTGTGCTTTTCCTACAATGTCAAGCTGTCTGCTGTGAGTAGGCTCTATTTAGACACTTCTACTTTAACTCACCTTTTCTTAATTTCCTCTCTTCTCTGCAGGTGGCGCTGCTGAGGCTGAGCTGGAGCGAGCTGTTCATCCTCAACGCGGCTCAGTCTGCTTTGCCTATTCATATGGCTCCTCTGCTGGCAGCTGCCGGCTTTCACTCGTCGCCCATGTCTGCTGAGCGCGTGGTGTCCTTCATGGACCAGGTCAGGGTTTTCCAGGACCAAGTGGACAAGCTGAACAGGCTGCAGGTGGACACAGCTGAGTACAGCTGCCTCAAAGCCATTGCGCTCTTTTCACCCGGTAAGTTTGGTAGATTTTTACCAGGTTATCTGAGTGGTGATAGCTGCTGTAATTGGATGTCTTTACTGTAAAGTGGTCCTGAGTGTCTTTATAGAAATCCAAAACAAAACAGTCTATCTGAGGTAATGTGCAGGGTTCAGGTTTCTGAGCCAGTAAGACTACTAACTCCAGGGACCCTTTGATTTGACTGAATGTGACCTCTGACCTCATTGAAGGGCAACAACCAAAGAGGAGAATTTATGTTTGCTAAGCTATGCCACCTAGCTATAGCCTGATACGTAACACACAGATACTCAAACTATTCCTTAAAGGGACGAAAACATTATGTAAAACACTCATTTACTATTTAAATTTGCATGGGAGCAAAGAAGCCACACAAAATAAGCAATATGCAAATCAAGTATGCAAAAAAAGAGCACCAAAACAATCAGATAGTGATAATCCTGTGTTTCTTTGCCTTACAGATGCATGTGGTCTAACTGACCCAGCTCATGTGGAGTCCCTGCAGGAGAAGGCCCAGGTCGCCCTAACGGAGTACGAGAGGTTGCAGTACCCAAACCAGCCTCAGCGCTTCGGTCGCTTGCTGCTGCGCCTCCCCGCCCTGCGCGCTGTGCCGGCCAACCTCATCTCCCAGCTCTTCTTCATGCGGCTAGTGGGCAAGACACCCATCGAGACGCTGATTCGAGACATGCAGCTATCAGGGAGCTCCATCAGCTGGCCCTACGCTCCGGGGCAGTGAACCCCGCTGACTCCAGAGTGAGGCGGGCCGAGATCAGAGTGGGAGAAATCAGAGCTCATTAAGATTACATACAAGTAATGTTATTAAGTGAGTGTTATTAATGCAAATTGTGATCTCAGACATTTAAGGTCCAGTTTGTGAGTCTAGGGGTCCACTTTTCCCACATTAACTCTTTAAAGTCTGGTGGAAGTCACACCAAAGCTGCTTTCAGGGAAACAAAAATGTCTGATTGTCCTTATAAATATATTTGCAGCACTTGTCGATTTTGCTCTGACCTCTGCCTGATTTCTCTCTGTCTCACTCTGGCCAAAAGAAAGGGCTTTAATTAAAATGCAGACTCTAACATGAGGCCATGTGCCTGTACTACCTCTTCCCACATCACCCCCGGTGTGATTCAGTTTGAACTCAGGCGCTGTGTGTTTTTCCCTCCGCTTCGTTGTCAAAATGCAGCCACTTTAACAGGCAGGGCCAGCCTACAGTGGCAGCATCAGGGCTTTAAATCGTCACAACTGGGACACGCAGTGCAGCTCACACCTAAGTTGTGTCATGTTTGATATGTGGGATGAATTATTACTTTGTTACCAAATGTATTTGTGAAGACTGCCTAGTATCACCTTGTATAGCATTAAAACAAAGAGAAGGCATGGGCATTGTATTGTATATTGTACTCTATGAGGTACTATGTATGCAGGACATGTTTGGTATTTTATATGTCAGAAATGCGTCACCATTTTGGGAAATACTCTTATTCGCTTTCTTGCAGGTTAGATGAGAAGATAGATTTCATGTTCATGTGTGCAAGCTAAATATGACGCCAGCATAAAGGCTCGAAACGGTTAGCTTGGCTTTGTAACAAAATCAGCCCTCCAACACCTCTAAAGCTCACCTGTAACACGTTGTATCTCCGTTATTTCATCTTTATGAAAACTGATTTTACAGGGTTACGTGCTGGGACCAGTAACTTCCTGGAGTTTCCACCGGTTACAACAACTCCCAGCCATATAAGCCCTGTACAGCAAATTATTGTTTTTCCATAATTTGTTGGACAGATTAAACAAATGTAATCTTTTTTTTTTAATCAGTGAGTTTAGAGGTGCCGCTAGGTGAATTTGTCACCTCTGGAAAGTCGGGCTAGCTGTTTCCCTGTGTATACAGTCTTTATGCTAAGCTAAGCTAACCAGTTGCTGATTCAGGCTTCATATTTGCTGTTCTCTCTTCAAGAAAGTAAGTGACCGAACGTCCTAAAATGCTGAGTTACTCCTCTAATGTAGTATATTATACAATTATATTCTTGCAGCAGTAATCGACAAGAAGTGGAGGTGAATGTACTCAAACACACCCTGGTTCCTCAGACAGTGACATCCCTGTTGAACATTATTACCTCATGTTTTATACATCAAAGACAAAGATTGTACATCAGTGTGCTAAAGATAAATATAAAGGGATCAAGGTATCTTTATTGCAGAAACCATAAACAGTAATAATCCCCTATAGACCTGTGTGTCCACCAGACTTTAGCCAAATTATGTTTGAGAACGTTTTGAAATATTGTTTGACATATCGTCTACAGAAAAGCCACACTGGGTCAAGTGACCTTTGCTTTTCTGGTGAATCTCAAACTGGAGACTGGTAGTTCATTTTGGATTTGTCTGTTTTTTTCCACATTTGAGGTCCCCCTTTCAAAAGCACTGTGTTAGAGCACAGTCTAATGGACAGAGGTCACTTTCAGATGATTATTAAGCTTATGCAAGGTACTCCAAATGTTGTAAGTGTTGTAAAGGTTATGGTGTTTGTTGGTACTGAGATAAAGGGTACTAAGGAGTCACATTCATGAGTGTTACTGCCATTAACTGCAGCTCAATGTGACAAATGTTTTTTTTCTTGCCAAATTAACTGACTGAAAGTAAAGAAGTGAGGGGATAAACGTGTTTTTGGTATGATTTTTTTATTATCTGGTGTTATTTGATATGACAAAGGCAACAACAGCCATGATCCTGGATGTTGTCAAACAAACAATTTCATCAACATGCTGTCCTTGAATCACTTTGTGTTATTTGTTGGAATATAAACTATAGAGGTTTGACTGTGTAGCCTTACTTTTAAAAGAAGCATGTCTTTGTGAACATGCCAAACAGAAGAAGTTCATGTGGCTGACTGGTTATTTTTTTTTGCATTACTAGAAATAAAAGTACGCACATTCCCTCGGTGGGTGACTCGAGTATCTGAGACATTAAGACGCTGCACACATCTGTGAACATATGAAACACTTTGCCAATACTTTTATTGTTGTTATAGTGTCTGATTGGATTTAACTATTCAACAGCAATTTTGGTCATCAGCCAATTGTTTAATTAGTTTAATCTGGCAAAATCAAGAGAAGGTTTGCTGTCTTCAGATTCAGAAACTAAGGATTTTCTGCTTTTCTGCGTTTTATATTCTGTGAAGTATGTTTGAGCTTTGGACTGTTGCTCAGACAAAACAAGACATGTGAAGCCTCTCAGTTTTGTGTTGGGCCTTCTCACATTTTAAAACCTAAAGACTAATCAGTTAATTGTGGACACTAATGACAGTTGAACTGACACCGAGGGTTAGCTGTCACTCTGTTCCTGATACATATGCATTAAACATAAAGTTTTACAGGCATTCATTACTTCTGGAGTCTTTCAGATCTCTTGCTGAATTGCCACAAACGCATCTGTCACGTCATATAAACTGCTTATTCTGAGTGTGTTCTCCAAATATTGACACTCTAACATCACATTATTCTTTGTTAAGCCTCAACAGTAACAGGGATTACTTTTAATACTCCATCAAGTTCCTGTTTCAGACTGAGGTGTCTCTGTTGATTGTGTTTATCTCATGTTCATCTCAGGTCTCATCAAATCAAGTAACAAACTCCGCACACACTAGTTCCTTAAGACTGTTCTGTTAGTGTACACTATTGTCCCGCAACGCAATACTCAAATGAAAAGCAAGGCACAGCTGGAAAAAAAATCAAAATAAACTGAATGATCTAGTAAGTATTACGTATGAATTAAGTATGAAATCCTTGATACTGCTTTCTCCTTGGGAAGTTTATTTGGTTTGGTGACAATTCAAAGTTGCACTGTGACTGATGTTTTGTATCACTTTAGTATAAAATTTGAGTATAAAATGATAGAAGTGTTCTTTTTTTATTCGTTTTACTAACTGCAAAAACAATGTAAAAGGACAATTAAAAGCACATACTGCACAGATTAAGTGTGTAGAATGTAATTGGGACACAACAAACACTAGTAAACAGCTCTAGTGAAAGGGATAGTTTACCAAAAGAGGGCAGCAGCAGCTAACGCTCAGCTAACTGTGAATGGTCCTCCTGCCCTCCCTGCTGGACACTCACTGCAGATGCACAAAGCTGAAGATTTCCCCAAACCCCCCCCAAAAAGAGAGGAGAGATCTTTAGAGAATTAGAAATGTTTATTACTATTTGAATTCAGTACTTTTTAGACATCATATCTTAATGGAAGTATACAGTTACAAAAATGGTCTTATAATAGCTTCAAAGAAAATAAATTCATACAAAAATAAATTCATACAAAAATAAATGGCTCGCAAATGGTTTGTAAAATGGTTTGTAAAATGACAATAATGTTCTTCATAAAAATACAAATGCTTAAATCAAAAGTGTGTCTAAACAATTTTAAGACATACACTAGATCGTAACACTTTTGCACATTAGGTGGATTAAGACGAAACACTACCGCGCACAAAATCAGCAGATGATCACTTTCATTGGCAAAGAATCAAATGAAATGATGAGTGTAGCTTAGAGACTGTGAGAAAGACAGTGTTTTCCAGTTTGTCGAAGAGTGTGCATGAAAAAAAATCATTTGGATTTGTTTTTTTTTAAATTATTTGCATAGCTTAAGCACATTTTGAACGCTACTGTGAAGTCTTAAGTGTGTACAAATAACAGATAAATGTCATCACAAATGCTAAGATATCTTCTGGACCTAACAGACACATGCATACTGTAAATTTGTTCTTGCTACGTAGTATGAACAGGATTCTTTAAAAGTATATACAATACTGGGTGCAAAGGTGGCTCAGTGGTAGAGTGTATGAGGCCTCGGGCTGCAGTGGACCCGGTTTGATTCCTGGCTGGGGGCCTTTGCTGCATGTCTCCCCCCCCCCCCTCTCTCCCACCTGTCACAAACTCTTCAGCTGTCCTATCTATAATAGAAAAAGCCCCCTCTCCCCAAAAAAAAAAAAGTATATACAATACAATGATGTCACACGTATCTCGTTGGCCAATTTTGCCCCTTTTTTGGTTTCATTTCATCTTTGATAATCAATATCAAAATCTTAGTGTAGACAAAAAGCCAGAACATGAGGGAAAAACACACATGAATAGTTAACTTCACTGACACTGAGGTTAGTTGACACATGACGCAGAAGGTGGTAAAGCACAACCAAGGTTCATTTGTGACCAAGATAAGATGCCAAGGGTTAAAAGAAACTGCACCCCTGCTCGCAAAAAAAAAAAACAATCCCGGCAAACTGTCTCACCCATTACTACGTCCTCTACAATACTGTTCCACCTCTTATCTGCAGGAGATAAAAAAACAGAGAAGTTGCCAATCAGGAGAGCAAACACGAGCCACAGAAAGCGAGCACGGTGTTATCACCGGTGACTGAAGGTCAGGTGACTTTCAAACAACCTCTCACCCACCACGCCCTCTGGTCCTCACAAGTGGCTAAACTCTGCAAACAATGAGCTGAACCTTTTAGAGGAAATGGCAGTGTGAGGCATAGAGGAGGCGGCAGCTCAGCGTCCTGCTGCCATTCCTGCCCCCCCACCCCCCTCCCCCGACCTCAAAAGTAGTCTATTTACACATAACCGATCAGAGTGAATGAAGGAAAACACAAGATCGTTGCAATTAACATAGAGTATGTTTCCAGTACAGTATCTGAGTGTGTATCCAGTGTGTGTGTGTGTGTGTGTGTGTGTGTGTGTGGGTCTGTACAGGTGTAACTTTGGTCTCAGGATGTCACAGAGTCTTTGCAGTGTTTTGGAGTGTGTTTTGGCCTGTGTCTGTGAGTGTTTGCTGTGCAGACCACAGAGCTGAGTGTTAGGACTCAGAGGGTTCATGAGTGGTTCTTGTCGTAGTTCTTCACCATGCGTTTGATGTGGAACAGTTTGTGTCTGAGCCTTCGACACTGTTTCTTCTTAGACTGGTAGTCTGAAGTCTACAGAGCAGAGAGAGAGGTCATTTAATGCCACAAAACAGAATAAATGTGTGTATCCACGGTCAAGATAGTGAATGAGTTATTCAGTGCTACTATGTTGGCGATTCTGCTTTAAAAAAGTTGCAAAAGAATACATTAAAACTGAACGAGGAGACATTCTGTAGCTAGATAATGGGAACCAAATCTGTAGTAGTGTACACAAATAACTGCAATATATTTTAAATAATATCTTTATAGGGTGTTTATCAATTGTATCATCATGTGTCCTCACCTGCTTCAAATCCTTCAAATGGTTATACTCCTCTGCTACAGCCTGTGACAGACGAGGAGAAAACATTTGTTAAAATGGCATGATTGTATCAATTTGAAGTGTCCATCAAATCCAAACTGAACGCTGAAGGAATCTCTTATTTTCCTGTTTTATGTCAGATTTTTTGCGCTTGCGACCTTGATGATCAGTGATTTTGTGTGAGTCTTTACAGTGTCTACTTGCATCAGTTCACTGGGATAAGAATTGAGTCAGGTAGCAGGTGACGCAGGACTGACATATACCAACAACTCAAGACACTCAGTTAACAAATCAAAGAGGGGGCGTTTTACTTGAAGCAAAGTCAAATATGTTGGATATGTGGTCAGACTGAACAGATTGAATCGTGCAAATATTAAAATTGCTGGGTGCATGTTAAACCTTTTTTTTAATTATATGTTTTGTTCCGATTTTAATGATTTTTTGGGAAATCTCTGCTGATGAGATGTCACTGTTGTTTAGAATAAAATCTTATAAGATCTTAATAAAATCCTATAATATGTCAGTCTGATTCATCACTTCTTGCTGACTGAGGCTCTTCAGTATTGATGCCAAACAAAATAACTTTTTCTTTATTCTAGTCTCTTTTATTTATCTCCATGCACTATTTGAGCTCCCTTTTGCATTCTTGATTTGTAGTTTAAGCCCAACTCGCCTCCATTACCAGGATATTTGTTGGGCTTTGTCTTCTCGTGAGTTTAGCTGGTGAGGTCTGTGTATATCTGACCTGGTATTTGGCAGAGTTTTCATCCAGTGTGTCCAGCTGCCGGCTGAGTTTGTTCAGCTGATCGTTGATGTCATCCATCTCGGCGCACAGGCGTTTGTATTCCCGTAGGTCGGCATCAAACTCTCTCTTGTAGTCGTGACGCTCAGCATCAGATGTGATCTCCGGGTACGCGCTGGTGGAGGATAAGAGGAGGGAAAAAATTGGCATCAAACGTGAAGAAAGTGAACTGGACTTACTTGAAGTTTGTAAAAAGTTCATGAGAGGTGAAATGTCTTCAAGAACTTTTTTTTTCAAGAGTTTTTTTCAAACTCTTAGGGATTATCATGACCTCGAGGACTGAGAATCTTCACAGACATCAGACTTAAAACTTTCAATGATCCTGATCAAAAATATCTACTAGTTTACCAATAGTATGGTTTACTACTGAACCACATGGACACAGCACACAGGCTGAAGAGCTATACTGTAAGTGCTGTGTGTTCTAATGAAAACATCTCCCTTGGACATCATGTTGAAGTCTGGGCAGATCGAACTGCAGCCAAATATAACTACCTTCTCATAAACTACATTGACTCCTGTATTTTGTACCTTTGGCCCAATTCTCTCATTATGCCTGAGTAGAGCTCATATGAAGTGGCATGCCTCAGAGGATTAACAACTCTCCTGGACAGAGTGAGGCATATACAGACTTTGGAGCCTTGTCCGCACTTTACTGTTTAAAGCATCTGTTTGTTTACTATTTCGGACTTGCATGTTTCTATTCAAAAGATATTCTGGCTGCATTTTACTGAAACTCATGTGACTCTGATGTGAGCTTGATTTTCTGAGCTTCCAGTTTAGTTATTTAAATCTGAGAATTTAGGTCTGGTCCTAAGGGAGCGACAGTATTTAACTGCAATCTGTATTCTGTGTTCTTAGATAATGACATTTCCATCTTTAATCCAGACAGTGCACGAGCCGCACTGAGATTTTACAGTACTCTCACCTCTCCCACTCCTCTCCGTCGAGTTCATTCCCTGTTTCTCCTCCTGTTGTGTACTCTGTCTCATACTGAGACTCGTCCAGCTCGGGGTTACGCCTGCGTCTCTTGCCCCGGTTGGCGGAGGGTTTGCGGCCCCCGCCGGTCTCCTCTGAGGGGCTGGAGCTGGTTCTTCCTCCATGGGAGAAGGCCTCCGATGGTCTGCTGGTGGTCCTCTCTGAGTACCTGCAGGACAGCAACAAAAACATGAAACATTTTTATACCACTTCCACTGGAATCACAAGCTGATAATCATGGGTGAAAAGCATTAGGACTGCAGTTTTATTGGAGAGATGTTAATCAAAACAAAACCTTAAAAAAGTTAGAGACACCTCAAAGGAGAATATGTATTTGTATTTTGTGTTGTTCATCAGCAGTGAGACTCAACACAGGAATCCAGAGATTCACAGTGTTGTTAAGTAAAGTAAAAATAAAAGTACAGTAAAGTTATAAAAGGTTAAAACATAATTAAAAGTGATAAAAATTAAGTTATTTTGAGAAAAGTGACATTGTATATATTATTTTTAGTTAGTTAAATCAAACAAATAACATATTAAGATGAAGAAGCGCTCTTTTCTGGTAATGGTTAATGGTACTACAGCAAAAAATATAGATTATATGTATTCAGACTGCAGTATTATTAATGCACTACCTCTCCTAATCCTCATATTTATGTCCCTTTATAGAGATATTTCCTAAAATACTGATGTATTTGAATCTTTACTACAAAGCTTCAAACCTTTTTTTCAACCCTGATCCTTGCCTTCAGTCTTCCTCTCAGGCTGCCCCAACGATAATAACATAAGCACAAAACCCAGGGCAATGAAAAGGCTTTTCCAATTCTCTGCTGCTTGTAAGACTTACAGCTGCGGGTGCACCATTAACCACACTGAGTAAATCAAGTTAAGACTCCAAACACCCCCATCCCCAGGGGAAATTACGCCCTTCACTGTACAAAACAAATGAACCATAAAAAACAAATTTACACACAAGAACATCATGACCCAAATAATAAACTTGATGGCACATTCACGTGAGACTGTATTTAAAGAAAACACATATTTACTGATATGGCAGATGCCATATGGAGGCAGGCGTGCACCTTGAACCACTAATGATTATTGCTCACACACGACAGTTTGACTCTGTGCCTTGTGGAGAGCCCTCTGTGACCAGGAAGCAGGTACAGCTCTTTAATAACAGGAAGGAGGAACCAGGGCTGCCTATTTAGTAGGTTTGTAGGGATTTGTAGAGGAATCCAAATCCAGCGGTGCAGATATTACAAGGTTGTGCATTATTAACAACAGAGCACACTGCAGGTCTTCAGGCTGACATTCTTCTGCTTATGAAAGCTCCAGCTCTGTTTACTTTGTGAGAGTAAATCATCAAAATAATAATATTCTGCACTTTGAACCAAATCAAAATCCTTGCAGTCAGCTACGTAAGATTTGATTGTTTTGTTCTCCTCTTTGTGAGCAGTCGGCTCTAATCGGGTCATTCAGAGCATATTTTTCCCCAGGATTGTTTTTCAGAGGTACTGAGATGTTGAGAAAACTACAAAGAGCAACATACTTATAGCCAGACACAAACACACTGCAGTCTTCAGCATGGTAATGCAAACAAAAAGAGGTGCTTGACAAATCATTTCTAGCTTTGAAGAAAAGCAAATACATTGGTTCACAAATATCCCACCTTCCACTGAGATTTCAATGAACATGAAGGAAAAAAACAAAACAAGGGAAAGTTAATCCGACAAGGGCTCAAAGGTCATGCACAGAGCTTGTTCAGTGGGTAGGGCAATGTGTTTTCATGGGCTTTAAAGCAGACCAGTGATTAGATATTGCTTGTGTGAATCACATGTTCTTTGTTTGGGTGACGTGTTTGTGTGATGCAGTTACTTGATATATATTATTATATAACATCTATATAGATAGATAGATTATAACACCTACTTCTGTTATTTAACTTTTACATGTGTGAAAGTGTTTCTTAAAGATACTAAAATGAAAAATCCATCCTTGCATCACTTGGTCAATTATGGGCTATATATATTTATTTTGATTTTATACTGCCTCTCTTTTCTTATCCTCAGGGTCTGTACATCTACACACTTGGACAAAATTGTTGGTACTCTTCTGTTAAAGAAAGAAAAGCACACAAAGGTCACTGAAATAACAAAATAATAATAACAAAATAATAAAACATAATAACAAAAGTAATAATAAACAAAAATTTACTGAAAATGAAGTAATGAAAATCAGACATTCGCTTTTGAATTGTGGTTCAACAAAATAATAAAAAAAAAACAAACTGGCCAACCAGGACAAAAATGATGGTGAGTTTTTCTTTCTTTAACTGGAGGGGTACCAACAATTTTGTCCACGTGTGTATTTATGGGTAAATATTTTAATACTTTACAGGACAATTCTGTAAAACATTAAAATGTTTTGACTACTATTATATACAGTCAAATGTGATTTGGGGAGACTGGCTAATATGGTTGGACAATATAGTAAAATTATGAACTGAACAACATCAGCATAACAACTAGCGATTGCACCATGTTCAGCAAATACTAGTTGCAAAAAAGAATACAAAATCCCCTGTTTGGGATTATTTCATTTTTAATCATGCAGAGCCAACGAGCCATGGCTGGTGTCTCAACTCCCAGCCGTTCCAGAGGTATTAAGCCAAAAAGTTAGATAATCCTTGGCTTCTTTCTTTCTCCCTTTCATTCTTTAATGAATTATTTTGAAATATTCCTGAGTGCCAAATCAAATTGAAATCATACCCACAATATGTACTTTTCCAGCCTTACCTGTACCTGGCTCCAGCAGGCCGATCCTGGCCAGCTGCTGGTGAACTAACCAGGTACAGCATGTGTCTCAAATCGCTGCCGTCCCTGAGGCCAAAGAAAGAGTAATGAATTTGTTTTTTTCTGTAAACATTTCTGTCCCTTTTCCTGGCTCCAGGAGAAATGACCCCTTAATCACCATAAAAAATAAATCAGCTGGTGATGGACTCAGTTTCTTTCTTCTTCTTTTCGTTCTTTACATTTTCAAAAGAGTGTTGATGAGGACTAATTTGTCCCTCGTCCTCCTGATCTAACAACGTGGGTGAGGGAGTTTGGGGTGAAGGCCAACAGTCCTGTATAGCTCCATATCACAGTGTGTTTGAGTGATCCAGTCAAAAGATCAGATTCAAATCGCTCCAATTGCTAAACAATGGTTTAACTTTTGTTTCACTGCAACTTCAGGAAAGTGTTTTTAAATCTGTTAAAACAAATAATCTGATTTGTGTGTAGACATTTAAAAGGGGGAACAGAACACAGGGTCACCCACTCGTTGTGGTCGTAGGTGTCCTCGTTGTAGGAGCTGCTGTCCACTTTAGCTGGCGGGTAGGAGATGACACTGTTCGCCGAGGCGTTGAGCAGCCCGGCTCCTTTCTCCGACACCAGCAGGGTGGGGGCGTCCTGAACGCTGTGGCTTTCCTCCACATTGTTCACCTACAGCAGGCAGGAACACAGAGGGAAGAGACTCAGCAAACACAAACAAACAGCTGAAAGGATCACAAAGACCAGGCTTGTTTTCTGACTGACATCCTGTTAAAGAAACCCTTATTTTTCTCCGCTTTTCTTGACTTGAGAAAAAGAATATCTCCATCCAAGAGGCAAAAGCATGATAATTAGCGCTGAGTGTGAGTTTGAAAGAGCAGTCAGGCATGTAATTGGACAGCACAGTCCGAGTGCTCTGAGGTGAAATGAAAAGGTCAACAGAACACAAACAAATGATGACTAAAGGCTAATTGTGAAATAAACGCAACAATAAACCATAAATAAACTGAAGTCTCCGAGGCTGTCATGTAATACTGTTGATGTTCTTTTGTTTGCTTCGTTCGATTAACTTTTCCCACATTTTAAGTCTGTTGCTGTAAACCTTCTGACCTAAAAAGATCAGTCATAAGGCCATAATACATACAAAGAAATATATCTGACAGCTTTGCTTTCGCTTCTTTGTATTGTCTTTCGGCTTGACCAACACCTGCAGCGGATGTGTCCCTCCTTTCTTTCCTTGAACAAAAGGAAACAGTCTCTGTCATATATAATATAATAATAAGTTCCCCTCAATCTGTATTTTCAAGCACTTCCTGTGAGTTCAGACAGGCTGTACGAGGGAATTCCTAACAATGAAGGGGCGGTCGCTGCGTCTTCCACTTCCGCTGGGCCCAGTAAATTCATCAATCATTAGATGCCTTTTACTCAACCTCTGCACAAAGCTGTAAAGTTTAAACTGTTACTTACTTACTGTTTCTCTGCTACCTGGAAGAACAACTGGTTTACTGTTAGCGGAGAAATAGCAACACAGAGGGGACGTGAGGCCGCTAAAGACACAACAAAAAAGAGACTAAATATAAAAGAACTAATTGCACAGAAAAAAAGTGGTTAGTGTAAAGTTACTTTTAAAAATGTATATTTCTGGAAAAACACCCAAACTTCTTAAAAAAGACATCTGACATTTACTGCACCTGCATAAGGCATTAATATTTGCTGTATTTTAACAACAGCCTTTGGCTTGTGAGTCAAACATTTATTTTGGTCGCTGGTTAGAGGTGAGAATTTACTATTTCCCAATGATCTAAAACCCTTACTAAACATCCACCCTCCTGCTTTCTTAGGTGGTACATGACTGAACAATCCTCTCTCTAAATTCCTCACAGAGCAGGAGCGTATCGTCAGCCTCGCCCCCAAAAAACAATAATCACGGTAGGTGGAGTGCCTGGGTGGGGGAGAGCTGCCCTTTTTGCAGCTGCAGGAGAATCCCATTTGAAGACTGCGCTTCATGTAAGAATCCCAACAATGCCCTCTCAGTGTGCAGCGCAGCAGCCGCTGGGCAGTGAGCAGAGTATGTAAGCACAGTGAGCATGTCTGAGAGGCCTGGACCTGCTGAAGCGAAGCACGGAGGCAAAGATGGAGCGAGACGGAGAGACAAAAGAAGTGGATGTCGATGAAGGAAGGAGGACGAGAGAGAGAGGCCAAAAAGGAGAAAAGCCAAAGGGAGGGAAAAGCACGTGTGCGTTAAAAAGAAGAAGGGCGATGGCAAGAAGAGTCATGATGGAAAAGAAATGTCAGGGAGTGGTGTGTGAAAGGAAGAACCTAAAAAAATGTAAAATGTCTGTTTGAGCACCCTTAAATGCAGCCGTGTGCCTCACCATCACCTTGTGTTGGCAAAACTAAAACACTTCAACAGTGAGCTTTATTGAGCGGCAGTGACTGACATGTAAAAGAGAAAATAGAGTGAATGCTGTTACTTTTAAGAACTACATGCCGACCATGAACTGCACCATCTGTAAAGACAGCTGCCAGATTAAGTCAGCTGTAACTCAGCAAAGTTTAGCCATAAGTTGTCTTTTTATTAAGTGATGAAAAAAAATACCTTTGTAGGTTGTTGTTAAAACAATTTTGTTTAGAAATTAATTAAAATAATAATTAATTTTGTGTAAAACCATGGAGGTATCTAATACATGTCATGAATTGATTTTGAAAAGGAAAAAAATACAATAACTGCAATAGATATTTTTCCCTATTATTTCCCAATATTTTATGCTTAGCAGCACTCTACACTATTCCTTATTGAAGAAATGTCAATAACACAAAACATGTTTAAATGATCAAACTATAAATCCAACCGATTAGGCCAAGGAAACCACTTTAGAGGAAAGAATTACAAAAACTTTGCCTCCCACTCAAATTTTGCTTTTTAAAACAATTATTATTCTTTCTTGTTTAATATCTAGACCGTATTATGCCACATGTATCTGTGTCATACTACTGCATCACTGTGTGTTTCAATCCACACATATGAAAGTTGCCCAGGATGCTTTCACTCTACATCTGTGCAGCACTTCAGTGTTTCCAGCACACAGACAGCCCTGCAGAAACCGACTGTGATGACCTCATGTAGCAGACACAATGCAGCCGGGCCGGCTGAATGAGGCCAGTGTGTGAGGTCATCAGAGTAGGCCAGGCCTCCCCGAGCTCAGCAACAGAGATGGGTCCGATCTCAAACCAACCACAGCCTCAGTCTGTCACTGGCATTGTGCTTAAAGGAGCCAAACAACCCCAATGACTCATTCTGTGGCACAGATACAGGACGCAGGTAGTGCAGCAACGAAGGAGATAAATAACTGCAGTGTGCAACATTGGAAACACGAGAGAAAATGAGGACAGAAGGGCAAGTCTAACACACTAAGAGCCCTTGTTTATTGAGGCTGTTGCAAAGATAAAATATGAAAAATGGCCACAGTGCATCCAGTGAGACTATATAATGATGGCACACTTTGTCTGACATGTTTTTGTAAGAATTTAGTTCAGGGAGCAAAGTCAAATATGTTCCACAACCTGAGACCAGCTTGAATCAATAATGATCCGACTGAAATGATAATCCATCAAATCTAAAAACTCTTTGCCCTCCAAAATAATATCTTTCACTCTCTTTTTACAGAAATATTTACATAAGAAATGTCAATATTGTGATATTTCTAAGTGCAGTGACAGCGTTCACTCCGTTACTGCACCTACAATAAGCCCGATGACATCAGTGAGCACGGCTCATTATCAGATACTAGTGCTGGTCATAGGATTCACTCTGGGATTGTCTTGTCTTGTCTGCTCTGCCTGTACACCTCCGTGTGCATGATGCCATATTCTAGGCAATGACAAACACTCTCAAAAACAAACAGCTCTATGTAATCCAACATAACACCACGTCTGTCTGCTGCTTCTTTGCTGTTTTCCAGTCATGAGTGCTGCGCTGCTATTTCTGAGTCCTTCAAATGTTCAGGTGTAGCTTTATTTAATAATTGTTTTCTTTTTTATTGATTTGTATTTCTTTCACTTGCGGTTCGCTTTTACATACTGTATGCCATGTGCCTGCATGTATCGATTCCTGTTGTTAACAGTCCCCTGCACAATCTTTGAGCAAACATTGGATTTGGACGTTAGGATTTTGGGAAGGATGTTGTATGTTCTTGTAGTGGACAGAAAGGAAATATTCTGCAGACCCACATTTAATTTAGTTTTAAGATCGAAAACGATAAAAAGACATAATGGTGGTTCAACATAACCTTGTTTATGTTCAACATAACCTAGTTTATGTTGAACTACCTTACATGTTGTTTATGACCATCAATAAAATTTTCAAACCTGAGTCACGGGTATCATTTGACGAGTGATGGGTCAGGTCAATAATCAACCCATTTCTCAGCTAACAGTCCTATATGACTAGCGTGATGTTGACATTTAAAAAACCGAATGCAGTCTCCTTAGAAACCACCCGCCTGCTTCCTATCTCCTCAGGTGGTTAATGATTACTTAGAGTGAAACCGGGTAGTAGACCATGAGCAAACAGCCGCTGGATGGTATCAGCCCTGACCCTGAACAAAGTGACTCAGTCAGAGGAAGCACTGTCACAGTAGTGTGACCATTTCCCCGCTGGATCCCATAAACTGATAAAGACCAATATATGACACTTCTTTTGGACTTCCAACTCATAAAGGCAATCGATGAAAACGCGTGAGACGTTTAAATTGGCGAACAACGTTGCCATCTGGTCATACTGTGCGGCTATGACAAAAATAACAAGTGACAAACAAGCCCTCAAGAATGTGCGAGTCTCAGCTTGCCTATTAACTGCTTCTGCATCACCACAATCGCCAAACCTATCCTTATAACTGATGACTACCTAAGCTGGATGACTACCTCACTGAAGACCTTCCTACTTACATACTTTGCATTGAAAAAATGGTTGGGAACATATCTCCCTCATTTTTGGTAGCTGAACTTTCCATGGCGAAAAACACAGTAGTTGATCGCTTCATCATCTAATTAAATCCGTCAGTGAACACCGGGTTCTGTCGACTCTCCTTAGGCTGGATTTAAACTCTCGTGACCCTGTTCATTTGACTGCAAGCTGCGATGCTCAAACTGGGGGTCAGTTAGGGTCGACAATGCGATTTCTCTTTGTAAATCCCATGTTAACCTGGTCTTATTACACTGTGACTACCATCCTGTTGTCTCTTACCCATTCCTCTACGTCTCTGCCCTCGGAGGCCTTCCCGCCAACAAGGGGCTGATCCCAGTAGATGTTTGGCTTCCCGTAGCGCCAGATCTTCCCTCTCGTTTTGTGCGCGAAGAAAGCCGCGACACCAAAAGCGATGACGACCAGGAATCCACACACCATGGCGACTCCCTGGAAAAGCAAGAACATGGGAGTAAAGTCTGGGAAGTTTTCAATGTGATAAGCTGGAAGATAAAGCTGGTTTATCCTGGTACAAGAAGTACACACATGTCATTAGGAGAAGTGCATATCACAATGTGTGACTCCTTGTACCCAAAAATGCAAAAACTGCTTTGTGATAACAGATTGCAATACAAAATAGCAAAGGACTGATAATATGGGAGGCTACAATATGCTTTGTAAGTCCAGATTTATCTCACTTTTTCCACATTTTCTACAGCTTTGTACACAAAACTTTGATATAAAGGGCAGTGCATGATACACAAGTAAACCCAAAGTATTTCAGTTACATTTATTATGTTCACAAACTTTACAACAATTAATTAATAAATTATTTAACACAAAAAAAACTGCATTCACTGCTTCCAGCTTCTAAAATCTTAGGACTTGTTTCTTCTCTGTTTCTTTGTTTTATATTATGTTACAATGAATATACTTGGTGTGCAGCTGTTGAAAATAAAAACATTTTAAAGCCATCACTTAAAGCTTAAACTCTAGAATATTCAGATTTTTTTTTTTACTTTTTTCTGGCAATTTACGGACAAAACAGTTGATGGATTCATTTTTAAAAAAAGCAGATAACTTGATGAATCAGCAACCCCAACATATTTATTCGTAGTCCTACACATCTTGAAATCTGAAATGAAAATACATTTTGGTGGTCCACCCTCAAACATTAGCCCATTCATTTTAAAATATTCAAGTGAGGCAATTGTTAGACTACCTGACAGGATGCCTGAGAGCCTGCTTTGTCACTTCAAACACTGGTTCAACAAAGGGCACCATGATTTGAAAACACAGCTGGAATCGTGAAATTTGATAATTAAAAATTTAATCAACTGCAAAAAGTAGAATATCGTAGAATTTGTAAAAACTTGGACACAATTTATACAAATCAGACTTTCCCCTACCATTATAAGTCTGTCTGATGACAAAATCAGCTTAAAAGTCTGGAGTCTGGATAAAGTTAAAATGGATTTCACGGGGCCCTAGGACCTTTGAAATATCTACCAACATATCTACATATCTACAAACCTCCTGTGGGTCCACAAAGCAGTAGTGGTAGAGGTACTGGTTATAGATGGGGAAGCCTCCCACTCCTCCCATCTGTGAGTAGCTGGTCTGGTACAAGTTCTGGCACATCATAAGCATCGGATTGTACATCATACTGGAGGAGCTCTGGGCCATTGGGTTCACCCCGACTATGTAGACAATGTTTATGATGCCCTGGAAAAAAATGTGGAGTTAGTACGCTGCCAGTCATTTTGATATTAACAAATACAGAACCTGCTAGTCTGCCAGTGAAATAGACATAAAGTAGTGCTCCTCACTCTGCAATTCAGATATGACTAAGACAACAGAGTCAAATCATGTGAGCAGAAATCACATCATCCCACCAATTTCCTGAACATCTTGTAAAGGCTACAGTAAAACAATGACTTTTATTTTAGACAAACAAACATTTTGTACTGTGTCCAAGTATGTCCGTAATAATGCTTTGTTGGAGCTTAGCCCACTGGAACCTGGATCTAAAAACAACCACTTTTTTTTGTTGGGGAGTTACACCCTTTAATGTTTTTTGTAGATAGGACAGTGAGAGAGAGAGGGGAGACACGCAGCAACGGGACCCCAGCCAGGAGTCAAACCGGGGTCCGCTGCAATGCCGACCGAGACATCGAGGCCCTCGGACATGTGTGCGCGCGCTCTACCACTGAGTTACCTGCGCCACACAACAACTGCTTTTTTATGGATGGTTTCATATGTAAGATCAATTTTCTGTATGCATCTGATAATATGCTGAGCACTGATGTGTATGTGCTGATCTTTAACACACCTACATGGGTAAGAAAATCATATAAAATCAGAACTTTGCTGACATTATTTAAGAACACCAGAAAATAATCTGAGATAAAATAAATAAATAAATAAATAAATGAATGAAAATAAAATAAAATGAAAAACCATTACTGGCTAAGGATTTTATTAATCCAACTGAACACTCTTAAGCCCCTGCAGGTTGGAAATAAATGAACAGACCGGATCTCAGAAAAACTTTTCACTTCTAGCGTCACAGTGTTGTTACATACTAAGCAAGCATAAACATCCTGATGTGATCCTGGACAAACATCTGTATGAACATGTGTTTTAACCGACTCAGCAGGTACAACTCTGGGATCTGAGCAGAGTTAAACTGTGTACACACTGTCCTGCTTCTGATAATACTTCTGGTATTCAGGAATTTTTGAAAACATGCACATTTAAATGCCGCTCATAACAGAGTTAGGCGTTTCCAACAACTTTCACTGCTGGTTGGGATGTGGGAACGTCCAAAAACTAATGAATGTGAGATGCTTTAACAGCAAAATGCCACTATAATGCTGCTAATGTCATTCACACGACATTTTAAAACAGCTGCTTCTGTCACTATGTGTGATTCAGGTATGAGTAAGTTTTATTTTCCATCACAGCAATTATTTTAGTATACATCTTAGTTTCTGTTAGCTGAATGATGTTAAGAGGCTCGACTTGTTGTAGATAGTGAGTGGGTTTTCTGGGATATTTGCCATAGCGCTTTTGGGAGGGGGCTAAATATTTTGTCCAGAATGAAAGGGTTGTGTGGTAGTCGACATTTTTTTTGTCCAGCATCAAATATTTGGTGTACTCTAGGCCTCTGTGGGTGGTGTACTCGGTGTGTGCGACATGGAAATAAACATAAACATACAGACCTCTTATAACAATATAATAAAATACAAAGAGCTGCAAAGTCTATCAGATATAAAGTCCTTATTCTGGAGAATAAACTATTTATACCTGTAGTCAATAGGGACGCGCATTGAACTCTGTGCTTTTAAGGGTAACAAGCAAATTATGTCGGTACTACTGAGTATCGAGTGGTGCTGAATTTTGTTACCTGAGAGCCCATCTGGGTAAGAGAGTAAAATATAGTTAGTTAGAAAGAAAGATAGCAAGACCATGTGACGTCACCTCTGCGGTTGTTGAAACCCAGCACAGTCAGGGCAATGGTGAGGCGAAACCTGATGCAGACAACGCCCCCTTTTTTTTTATCAGTCTCACTTTTTTTTTATCAATCTCACGAAACTATCCTCGCTGCTATGACTCCTCGATGTGCTTCCTCCGAGACACACATAACAGCAGACTCACACTACGCCCTGCTGATCGACTGTGACACGCTGGAGATCGTAGTGACGGTTTTGTGAGGGGAGAGGGACGTAGAGACGGCTTTATTTTGTGTGGTGTGTGTTCTAAATAAATAACAAAATGATGAAATTGAGAAGTTTGGACTTATTTTTTTACAACCGAAATGACATTTTTGAACCCTAGTAGTCAAGAGGCAAGAGACACATTTTGAAGAAATAAGTAAGATAGTTATCTGTGATTTCCACAATACTTTACTCTGTGGAGAAATCTTGTAATGAATTAATCATATAAGTCTTACCTGCAGGATAGCCATGATGATGCTGGCTATCATGATGGCCAGAAAGAACTTCCTACTGCGGACAGTGTTGGATTTAGAGAAGCTGGTGATGAAGAAGGACAGTGCTCCTATGAAGTTAATGGCCGCCATGGCAATCATGGTAGTTTTGGCTGAGTAAGGTGAGATGTAGGAGCCGTATCCGCTGCCGTAGCCTCCGTAGCCCCCATAACCTCCATAACTACCGAATCCTGAACCGTAGCTGCCGCTGTATCCGCTGCCGTAGCCCATTCCCATCCCCATTCCCATTCCATACCCGTACTGCATGTCCCACATGAGGGTGGAGGCCACGCAGGCAAATATGGCCACACACAGCACGATGACTGTGGCCATCATGGTCTTGATGATCCCCGGAGGTGACAGCCATTTGTAGAAGTGCTGCGGTTTGTCCTCGATGTAGTACGACCCCGGCGGAGGTGGGTATGCGTTGTAATCGCTCTGAGGGGCATGGAAGCTGCCTGGAGGGCCAAAGCCGTTGTTGGATGGCGAGGTGAAAGGCGGGCTGTAGACAGGCGGACTCTCGTAGCGCTGTTTGTCAAACATGGCTCAAAGATGTCGCGAGCTGCGAACAAAAAGAGCAAAACAAAAACAGTTTGCAGACAGTCGAGTGGGCAAAGTGTACTGCACAAAGCTGTGAAGACTGTTCTGGCTCTGTTTTCCAGCAGCACTGATAAGTAATTCTGCGTGGAGATATGGGAAAGTTAGGCGTGACTGTCTTTGGTAAAGAGGCTTAGTAACAGAACATGTAAATGTTTGACCATTTGCAAGGGAGTGTGATTTATGAGGGCACAAGTTGTTAGTGCAATTTTCTCTCTTTGTCAGGTCGAGTAAATTCACCTCTCAGATCATAATCTAGACATGTTCCCCTTCGTGAGCAGAAAATAGAAATATTAGAGGAGTGACCTTTGCTTTGAGGTCTCTGAAACCATCAAAGTCAGAATCAGTGTGGAGATGTCGGCACCAGGACGGGGAGCGCAGCCAAACAACAATACACTCCTTTCTGCCTCTTCACAGGCTGTAGGAGTCTCTAACCAGCCCCCACAATGTCCAGCCAGACTTTGAACATTTCACATCAAGCCCTCCAGCTAAAGATTTTGTTTTCCTTCTCTTGCAAATCTTACAGAGACACCAAGGTCAACAGTGTGTGCGACTTCAACAATGCCCATTCTTCTACATGAGCCCTGCAGGGAGTGGTCTGCCAAGATGTTTGAGTGACAAAGCATGTAAACATAGTTACTGTAAAGGACACACACAAAAAAAGAGAACTCTTTTTTTACGTCTCTCCAGCTCTAATCTCAGCCTGATACGAACACAATGCTGAGTGCAATGTGCGACATGTCATTCAACAATACACCACATAACAATAGGGAAAATAAATCATTAATCCAAAGGGGGCCACTAACGATTGCTTTTAGTATTGACTCTTCTAATTTCAATAACGGATTAACTGTTTAGTCAGTAAAATATAAAATGCCCCAAAACATGATCCTAAAGACCAAAGTGAAGTTATAACATTGCTCGTTTTTTCAGGTCAGTGGCTCCAAAACACAATTTAAGATATAAAACAGCACATTCGCACTTTAGAGAGGCCGAAACAGACAACGTTTGAGTTTTTTGCTTGACAAATGACCAATTTGTTTTCTGTCCAGGGACTAATCGATTAAACAATCAGTTCCAGCTTTTCAAATGTGGAGAGTGGATGCTTTCTTCTGTCATGTATGATTGTAAAATGAATAGATTTTAGTTTTGTTTAGTTTTTTTCACTGACAATGAAAATACTAATACTAAATACTAATGTACAGCCTCTGATTAATTCACGCAGCTCTCGTTCATGTATCATTCATTATCGCAGGGCGTTTGCAGTCTGACTGAACTGACTGAGCTTCAGTGGCACCGCAACACTGATTGTTACCAACAAGAGTAAAAAGCTCTCTACACATTTCTCTTGTTCAGACACCTTGGTCAGATCGTGAGGCAAGTCACGGCCAAGATTCAGGAGACAGACAGACAGACAGACAGACAGATAGACAGACCCTGGCACGGCCCACAGTCGTCAGTCCCGGGTAATAACTCTGCCTTCTTTATGGCACCCTGGCACGTACGACAGAAGACGTCTCGCCTCAGAGCCTCCGTCCCAGGCACCTTCCCATTACTCCCTCCCTCATTCCTCCACATCCTTCATCCCCCTCACAATCCTCCTGTCCCCCGACTCTCTCCAGCCCCCCCGTCCTCTCCCTGCCTCCATAACTTCTTGCCTTTGTTTTCCGAGCAGGAGGGGCAAAAGTCAAGGCTGCTCGTCACAGGAACAGTGTTGCCATGGAGTCAGGGAAAGAAAAAAAAGAAGGGAAAAAAAGAGGAAAATTGGGGCACTGTCCAGGGAGGATCAAACAAGGGCTCCTCTGTGCTGCTGAGTGGACCGAGGCAGGAGAAAGAGACAGAAAAGAGGGGAGTACAGGTGGATGGGTATGTTGAGTGTAGCAGTGTCGGGTGTCGTTTACTGTTGATCAACAGGCTGTGTCATAAGCCTGTGGGGCTTAGGTCATTTTCTACAGCAGGGTTTGATCATATTGATAACCGGCAGGAAACGAGGAGGAGGCTCAAGCTTTTCCGGGCAATTTCTGGGCAATTTTCTACATTATTACCTCAGGAAAGTGCAACATTTTGAGCCCAGGCTTTGCCGAGTCTTTGTAATAAAAAGAAAAAAAATTAAGCTTTTAAAATCTTCATCTGGATCTAAAACTCCTCTGAACCCGTCAAAGAGCCAATTTGGGCTCAAAACATTGTACTTTCTCTAAAGTTATAAAGTTGGGGTTTTCTACAAGGAGTGTTTAATAGTGACAAATGACAAATAAATTAATCAGTCAGTCAAACAAATATTCTGCACATTAATTGATAATGAAAATAATTCTTAGTTGCCGCAGTAGCCTACAGACAAAACTACATACTTGGGACATTCACTCGCGCCCTTCCAGATATTTAAATGTAAATTCACTGAATGCCGTGTGGTGCAGTTTTGCCAGAAGTATATGCTGTCGTAGCAGCGGCATGTATATGGCAGCAATAGTAGGAGTAAGTAGCAGTCGTAGTATTAGTAGTGTTAGTACGGTGGTGTTTGTCTAAAACCAGCTCACAAATCTCATTTTTGAGCCGGGCAGAGAGGGCAGCTCCACAGTCACAGGTCAGGTCTAACACCCACCAATCACAGGCCGCAGCCCCACAGAGCCCCACCGCCGCACCCGAGCCCCAGCACAACACAGAGACTCTATCATCTGCTGCTGATAAAGGAATTCCAGTCGTACAGTCACATGTCTCACATCTGTCAAAAACAATTAGGCCCCTGCCCGATGTAGGCCGGGACCCACAGGCTGGCGCAGGCACACACACACACACTCAGGAGTCAGCCAAGACGTCCTGCCAAAAAACCCCACTGCCCACCGAAAAATCTCCATAAAAAGTTGTGGGGAAAAAAGTGGTGAATTCAGTGGAAAATGATTTGGGTACACCTTCCTGCACAAAGTCAAATGTACAATCACCATTTTAGAGAGATGCTGATTCAACTTATTTGTCCTTTTGGAGTCTGTGGTGTCGCTGAAGTGTTTGACGTGTGTTATAATATCACATTTTGTCTTTATACTCCAGTAGTGTTCAGTTACCATATCTGTTATAGGGCTTTGATGTTCTTGAGTTGCTTTTATGTTTAAGCAAGGTTCTCCACCTTGGGAGAAAATGAAGTTGTATTCTCTTGTTTTCTAATCTTTCACAGTAGGAGTCATCACAGTACTGTATCCGAAAGTGGCACCTGAGAGTCATTAGCTGGTGCTTTATAACATGACATAAAAAAAAATAAATAAAAAAAAATTATTTTAAATATTTTTGCTATATTTTCCTGACTGTATAAATTACAATTGCATAAGTACATTTAGGGAATGAGGCACAATGAAGCATTTTATGCCTCTCAACTACTTTAGTACCAACACAGGTATTCCCATCCTCTACCAAAGTAAAAGGAGCAATACGAGAGTTTCAAAATACTCTGTTATAAGTAAAAAAAAAAAAAAAGCTGCATTCAAAATCTTACTCAAGTAAATGTTAAAAAGTGTAAATATGTAAATAAATGTAAATTAAAAGTACTGATTATACAGAGGACCGTTATATTGTATTAACTCACATCTATTACTGCATTATAATAAGTGATGCATTAAAAAGTACTTTAATGCTGTAGCAAATTGAGCTCATTTCAATTACTTTACATGCTGCTGGCTGGAGTCACACACTGTAACACATTTTAATTTATGAGCTGATTTAAGCTTGGTATGAGTAATCTGAAACAGCAAAGTAACTAAAGTAACTAAAGTTGAACTAAATGACTGTAGTGGAGAGTTATTTCTCTCTGACATGAAGAGGGGTGAAAGTATAAAGCTACTTCAGGGGAGTAACCTGCGGTGAGGTGGCTGTATTGTTTGTTATTGATTGGTTATTGATTGGCTGGTGAAGATTTCACGCACTTTATGGAGACACGCTGCGATTTGATTTGTTTTGTACCTGGCAACATTTCCATCGTCTTTTGTGATGAGCAGCAGCAGCCAGCAGCTGTCTGAACACATCCGTTTCTAATTATCGATGAAGTGATTGAAAACCAGATGAAGGCTCGCACCTGTTCGCCGCTATAATGCTCGGTATACTCACACCTCAGGCAGTAACTTTCAACAACTTACTCCACAAAAACACGCAAATGAAAATCTTCTTACCTGCAGGGCGCCGTAGGGGGAATAAAAACTCGCAGTCTGCCTCACAGCTGAGAGAGGAGGAAACAAAGTAACCAGAGTCCGCCAGAGGATTTTACAGCCAACCTGCGAGTGTTTGAGGACAACTTTGAGCTCCGAGCTGCCACACACACACACACACACACACACACACACACACACTCGGCCCCTCCTCCTCCGCATGGGTGATGAGGCCCGCCGCACCACAGCGCTGCACTGCACCGCTCACGTTCGTCCGCCAGAGGTCGCGCTTTCTGCTCAGAGACACCGTCAGTGAGAGGTTTTAATCACAAAGACCATCATCAGTGTGATTTTTTTTTTCTTTAAAAATCTGATGTATACAATCAAAATGTCGGAAAATACTAAAAAAAAATTAAAAAATAATAATAAATAGCAAAAATGATACAAATTAGAAGTCATATATGCAAATTGATATTTAATTTCCTTTTTTATTTGTCAGAAGGTTCAATAAACACTCAAGTTTAAAAAAAATCTGGCAATTATTTAATGTTTCAGGCTTTACAGGGTTAAGTACAAATACTTCTACATGGACCTGCTTAATATTCTAGATTATACTCTTATTTCAGCCCTATCTTAATCATTATTAACAATAATATCTTCTTAAAACTTTCTTTTTCCCAAAACTTTTAAATCCCATTTTATTGTTTTTGTTTTGTTGTATTTTATCTCTCTTTGAAGCACTTTGTATTGGTGTTAAGAAAAATGCTATGTGAATAAAGTCTGTTATTGTTATATTAAACTAGGTTCCATCACTTGATTACTTTATGTATCTTATGTATGTATGCATCTTGCTTTCATGCAGCTGCTGCTGCAACAACTGAACAACAACTTTCTGAAGAATGTGCTTCCTTTGTTTATCATTTTGTTATTTATAATTGGATGTTCTGTTTGTGCTCCATACCATGTGATTATATAGATGTTTATTGTCACGTTAAATAAATAAACTGAAATGAAATGAAAATGAATTTCCCTGCTGAAGATCAATAAAGGTTTACCTTAAGTCTAAGTACTATATTTCTGAGACGAGTTTTGTACTTTTTACTGCACATTTGTCTGAAGGCTTCAGTTACTTTCCAGCTAATAGTTTTCAGGCCCTTCCTGTCCAGTGAGAACAAAATGTCCTGAATCTAAATTTTTCTGAATAAACTGATGAGTCCTTTATGAAAGCTTCTTAAGTAAACGCTTGTTTAAAACACTTGGATTGTTCTCAGCACAGTATATAAGACCTGTCACTGACCTCACACATGTCCTCTGTCAATGTATGCCTGTATGTTCAACAAAGCTGAGCGTTAGGATGACCGTGTAGCGGCTGTACTTAAACAAGAGGCTTGAGGCAGAGGTTAGGTGAAGACCAACCAAGGTGTTCACTTCACCCACAAACAAGACATTACAGACACAGACCTTCTTTGTTCACACCAAAACAGACTGTGGACCATGGGCCACATGTGGTCCTGACAGTGGTGCCACTGGATTGTGTGCAGCCTTATATAGCCTGCCACTGGCCACACCCTCTCGAACCCTTACCACAGTAAGGGGAAGAAGCAGCCTCCCCTGACATTAACAATACAAGAAACACAACAAATACATCAAAATATATTGCCCCACATGAATGAAAAAGTTCTACATGATTGTAATGTGTACACCAATTCAGTACAGACATGTATCAGACCTCAACACCAGTTGACTGAACTTAAGCACCCCTACACCAATCATCAAATGGTGTCTCCCAGAACCTTTAAAATGGCACCCAGTACGAATGAAGCGAATGAAGCTTTGTGAAGCATTGAGGCTTTATTTCTTTCTTTTTGTACTGAAAATGATTAGAAGCTTTAGGGCTTCATTGTGAATAGGAACAATGACATCTGTTGGCAGACTGGAATTACAGCAGCTGTTTCATAATTTGAGTGAAGCACTCACACAAAAAATCATTGTTTCGGCCCCACATGTGTGCAGTAAAACTCATTTAAAGCTACATGTTCATAAACAGATTTGAAGTTATAAACAACATTTGGCGATATGACTTCTGTCTCTTTTTTTTTTGTATAACAACAAAAGAAAATACTAGACAAAAATATAAAGCCATGTGTTCATGGCTGGATTCGACCCTTGATCCTTCACCCAAAGTGAGAGAAAAAAAAAACCTAAATCCCAAGTGCAAACTGCTGTTACCTACAGTCTCCTACTGTGACCAGCTAATTTTCGTTTAACTATACGTTTCAGACTGCTGTATTTCATACATATCAAGTATATATTTTATGCCATATTAGTGAAGTATGATCTGATAGAAGTGTCAGTAGTTGTGCTTGTGAAAATGGGTATTGTAAAAAGTGGCAGTGTTTTGTGCAACGTTTATTTTCACAAAGTCTTCTCTTAAAACCCACATCTTGGAGTGTCACTGAGGCATCATAGTGTAGTAAAGCGCCAAAGCCTTCAAGCTGTAAACCCATGAAGCGCTTCTGTCAAACCAATGAACCCATGAAACGCTTTGTGAAGCGCCAGTGACGTCATCGGCCACGTGACAGTTATCGCTTGATACAAGCTCCGACACTTAGAGTCGACGTACGGCGGTTCATTAGACTGATACAAGCTTTAATGCTGTTTGCCCATCTCTACCAGTATCTTAGGGACTCTTTCAGCCCAAACATCCTGGAGAGGAGACAGCAGGGTGAGTGACCTTAACATTACTGCACAATAAGTTTTACCACAGCTAACATATGTTAAAATACTCAATGTAAGAACAAATGTTTGTCTTTTGCAGGGTCAGACTTCATTCACTCAAGCTGAGAGGCAGCTACATCATCTGCAAACCTGGCTACATGTTAACCACATGTTAAACTTAAATAAACATTCAATTATCCCAACCTGTGCCTCACTCCTTTTATTTGTGATTGATCCAATTATTACCACATATAATAGTAATGAAAAGGATCTTCATTACACTGAGTTTTATTCCAGAGGCCATGAGGCTTGTGAACAACCACAGTCCAAGAAATGCTCAGTTTACCTTGTGATAACTGCACAATGAGTACTTTTGATACCAAAGATACGTTTAGCTGATAATGCACACTTTGACTTAAACGGAGGTTTAAACACAGGAGTTCTGAGAGTGTGGTCTCATACCTTTTTTAAAGTAAAGAATTCAAGTACTTCCTTCACCGCTGACTTCTACTCCCCTACAGAAATATTGTGCTTTTTACTCCACAACATTTACTAGACAGTGTCAGTTACTTTACCAGTTAAATGTATTTTTAATCAACTGGCAACTACTTTGATAATAATTGTATGTAGTTTTTAGGTTTGGACTACTGGTCAGACAAATGAGCATTTATCATTGTTTTCAGTCTTTTTATAAACTGCAGATTAATCCATAATTGAAATTAAAAAAAGTAGTCAACTCCTTAATGCATGAGTAATAATAATAGGCATTTTTATGAATTGAGCACTTTTACTTTTAATACTTAGTATATACTTTGTATGTTTTCCTGATTATACTCACATCCTCTTATATAAGTGACATTTTTAATGCACGTCTTAATTGTAAGTAAGTATTTTTACAGTGTGGTATTAGTGCTTTTGCTTAAGTAAAGGGTCAGACTACGTCCTCCAAAACTGATAATAGTAATGATTGCCAAATAATAATAATAAAATCCATCATTGTCGTCAGTCTTCCACTAAATAGTATTGAACAGCAGTTAAGTCATTTCTAGCTACAAGACAAACATTAAGGGAGAAAAGGTGAAAGTGAACATGGGTTTTCTAAAAGTTTTGGGTTCATAATTCTCTGCTGGTATTGGAAAAATAATAATAAACAAACTGCAAATAAGACCCATCAATTTTAACAATAACAAATTAAGTTATTCTTCATATTAGCAATGGAGCTGATTTTAATGCCTCCCTAAAGTTCACTGATCTGTGACTCAAGCTGGACATAAATCTTATTTTCTTGAGAGCTGGCCAATAATGCATTTCTTTTTAAAATGATGAAAAAGAAGACTACCAGTGTGTTTTTATAAAGGTTTTTATAAAGGTTTCATTTGGGGTCAAAACATCATAACACTTTCCATTATTCCATTACCAATTAAATCAACCACATGGGCACAGATATCATTATTTAATGTTTTGCCCTCTTGTTAAAGGGAGAGATTAATATGTGATTTAAAGTTTGTTTTTCAGTCCTCATCTCTTATTTTCCATAAATCCTTGACCTCCATTTTCTTTTGTCATACTTTTTCTATCTTACAGTTTTCTGTTACCGTTTGTATTTATTTAATTTTCTCTGTTTTACATAAAATCTACGATGCCTTTTGTTTGTTTCAGTGTACAAATTCAGTTGCATTCCTCCATCAGAATAAACCTCCTTCTTCATTAGACAAACAACTGGGTTGCAGTCTGCTTTCCTCACTAGTTGCATTAGACAAGGACTGTACTGAAAAATACACCTGCTGTCTTTGTCTGAATTTTAAAAAATGGAGCAACAGAGGAAGAAAAACAAAACTGTATCAGTAAAACTGAGGTTCCTGACACAGAGATGGTGACAAATAAAATATAACAGCTCCCCTTAAAGAGAAAACAGGATATGATGATTGAACCTGCTGGAATTTATTTTTAAAAACAGATTGTTAAAACAATTTCTATGACAAGAAACAATTAAGATGAACTGACTCTTAAATTTTGATTTACAGTATGTTTACTGAGGAATTATAACACTGACAAACATGCATATTTCAGAAGATAGACTAAAATTAGCATACCATGGGAATTGACAGAATTAAGAATAAAAAAATAAGATGCAGAGTGTGTGAAGATTGTTAAATGATTGTAAGATGCCATATTAGAAATTAATACAATTATCAAACAAAATTCAGGTTTGTTCCTGTGTAAATCTTTGCAGTTTCTATGTTGTGCAGATACAGTCTCTCTCTCTCTCTCTCTTTCTCACACACACACACACACACACAGGAGTCAAGTTCACCCAGTTCAGTTTGTTGGAGCAGCGCCACATCTCTGCCAGAACAACAAAAACATTTGGCTTTGTTCACAGTCGAAAGCAAAAAGGCAGAGGTCAGATCACATTAGATTACAAATGTGCGACTCATTTATATCTATATGACATATAAAGATTCTCAGTCGCCCAGCTCATGGTGCATCTCAAAGTGCTGAAGGGCAACATCATTTGACCTCAGCATGTCTGTATGAAATATTATATTTTGCTTTTATGGGTTTCTGTGATTGTGATTTCTATGTTTTTTTTATTCTATCTCTATTTAAAATGTTTTTTTTCTCATCACAAACTTCACTTCACTGTGATGGGGGCTTTTAATATAACCATCTGTATTAAAAGCCCACAAAGCCCTGCAGGAACGCAGTGTGATTACAGATTCACACACTAGGTGGTAGCATGGCTTTGTCTGACAACACAGACTTTCCATCCAAGACTCAAAATGACAAAATATTTGGAAAGACTTTCAGTGTGAGTTGAAATAGTAACAGTAGATTTAAACAGAAAAAAACAAAATCTAAAGAGAAATACAAACACACCTGTCTCTGACACAAAACTCTTATTAAATCTCTGACATGAATGGTTGCTTTCTGTGTGCGTGTGCAGGTACGAGTCGATGGCTACCAATGAGTGTAGTATACATTTTGAAGGCTAACTTTTCCGTATCCTGATTGGCCTGATTAGAACTGTGACCAGGCAAAGTGCTGCAGCCACTGCCACGCCCCCAGTTACTATCGCCATGACATCACGATAAAACCAAACACAGTCTGGGCAGCAGGTCTCGGTGCTGTTGAAGAGAAAAGAAAGAAAGAAGAAAGAAGTTGCATCGTTAAACTGCTACCATAAAAAAATAGCAACGTTGCGGTCTTTGAGAGGTTAAAAGTCAATAGTGTTCAATAAAGCCACATGAATCTTCTAGCATCTTAAAGTAAGGAAATTTCTTGATTTAGTAAATTAGTTTTGGACGAGAAACCACACACATACCCATAAGTTAAAGGATGAAGCTGACAGCAAACTGCACACAAAGACTAAAACCATCATACCTCTCTGTACTCATACAGAGCTCCCTAATACATCTGTGGCATCATTTGTTTCTATTAAAGATGTAAATCTTTACAAATAAGTCACATACTTGTTGGGTCTTTTTTTTAAGTCTTAGCAATCTTCAAAAACAGCTGGGCAGTGTATTTTGTTTTTCAAACATTACTCAAGTAGGAGAAAATCAAACATTTTAAGGGACTATTTTCAGCCACTGATGAACTGAAATGTAATGCTCTGGTGAGTCGTGTCTGGTAGCCGGACATTGAATAAGAATTTGAAAATAATAGTATAGAGATCGCCAGTACTGTGATGTGGATCACTGATGTGCTTTGGACATAGGAGGTCTACCACACACAATGTTAGATTTAACAACACACGTGCTACTTGTTGGTTTTTTCATGATGATGACAACAAATACATAAATAGCTACTAATATTTGCCTCCTTTTTGGGTAATACTGTACAGTTTCACCTCTTCAATTATTCCTTCGACAAGGTATCACAGGCAAAGTCGTTTCTTATGGAACTACTTCCATAAGGGACTAGGAGACAAATGTACAAAAAGCAGCTGTCACCATTTAAATCGTTGAAGGTTCCTTTGTATTCTGGCTCAGACATCTGAAAACAGACAGTCTTTTGTGGTTGATCTGTCTGCGGGAAAAGACAGTCCTTTTGTGGTTGATCTGTCTGCGGGAAAAGGCCTCCGCCTTCCTGAAAAGTAAAAGTGGAAGTACTGTCAGTTACAGAGAGGCTCACCTGCATGGTCTTAAGGTCTGGATGAGGATGACCCCTATGCCATTAGCCACCTTGTCTGTGAAGCTCATCGATCCGTAAACAAAGGCTCCACTTTGCTGAAAGAAACCCCCCCAAAATATCAAAGATTATTACAGTCACTGTAGCAAAGCACAAAGGAATGAAATCTATATGAAACGCCCACACAGCTCTGCACACAATTGTTTTCTGTGAAAATAAGACACACAATAGACTCTCTATGAGCGTTTATCTAGTATTTCCATTCATCTCAATTCAGTCAGTGTGAGTGAAGACAGACAGTCATGAGAGGATGTGTGACAGCAGTCAAATGTGTGGTGATACAAACACATCACTAAAAACCCTCCCCTTTAATTTCATATCCTCTAACACCACCGTGATCCTGTGGCATGAGCACAAAGTGACTGGTTTGATAATTGTAGTATTACAACATGCATTAATACATTTATCATACTTCAATGTAAGAGCTTCAGTTGACTCTCCTGTGACTTGATGGCTGGTTCTGATATGACATTTAAAACAAAAAGGCAGCTGTTTGCCTCTGCCTTGTAATGAGTTTCTCCTGACCTCATTTGCCTTTAATGTTCACCACAAAGTGAAGTCATTTTGAAGTTGCATGTTTTTGTGTTTGTTCCCTGACACACTGTCATTTTGCTTTTTCAAAGAAGACTTGTGGCAGATTAGGAAACGTCTGACTCATCATCTATGACCAGAGGGGTCTAATTTGTTACGAGTGAAGTTGTGAATATTTAAAAACAGGTTGAAAGTAAACAGTTCCATTAAAAAAAAAAGGCTCCATAATTTCCCAAAACTGTAGTTTTGAGCTAATGTTAATCAAACAGAAGCAAACTGTACATTTGTTGTTATTTCTGGCCACAGATTAATACACATTAGTGTTCTAGTGTGAGTATTCACAGCAGTGGGACGGTGGATATGGGACTGACTCAAAACAAACTATAGTGCCCATGTTCATCATCATGAAGGAACGCATCACCCAGTGCAACAGTGTGGCTCTTATATATGTTTTTAATAGGATTAGACAACATTAGAGCCCCATGGCACAGGGCAATACGATATGTCGAGCTTCGGCTACACAGCCAACATGTGTTGACAGGATCAGTTCATTGTTGACACTGTTTTTCACAGGATTTATTGATAACATTTCATTTTCTCTATGCAACAACTCTCCTTTACAGCTTTAAACTTCCTGTGGGTTACTTCCCCTCCACCTACCGTCTGCTCCCCAATGAGTGTGGCCGTCATGGACAGAGACATGACCAGGATCGTAGCTGAACCACCTCCCAGCAGCACAGCTGCTCCATAGATGCTCTTAGCTCCCATGTTCTTGTCCACAAACACCCACGCAGCGAAGCCAAGCACCAACGACAGGCCAATCAAATAGGTAATCTGACAATGGACACATACGTTTTATTTTAATGCAGCTATTCTTTCTAATCACTCATTGCAACACACATGAATTCATAACAAAGGGATGAGTTATAGTTAGGTAGAAAGTCACACTGATTCCTATGAGCTTGCTGACTGGTTTCATGGCCAGAGAGCAAACAAGGCCGCTGACATACATCACCAGAGGGATGATGGCGATGAAGTTCTGAGGAGAGAGGAGGGAAATTATTTTTTAAATTACAACACACACAAAAGGCGCCATAATGAGTTATGCAAGTGACAGTATGAATACACACTGTGTGACCTTACCTTTGCTAACATCAGTGAGTTGGTGAGATAAACTGAGATGTAAGTCTGAGATAAGTTGACAATGAGTCTGGTACACATGTAGAGGAAAGCCATCTGATATAACATCAAACAAAGACACATTTTAATCGAGTAATTCAGTGTTTCTGCTAACAAATGTACAAACAACACAGTATATGCTTGATGATTTGTTGACCGTTTTGAATTTATGCGATACAGATCTTTGGAAATATTTCTTTCCTAGTGCTCTGGCTGGGCTCTTGGCCTGGAGCAGTGGCTTCCACTTTTTTCTATAAAATATAAAAACAATATTATATTGCTTGAGTTGTCGGTGCATCACTGTTACGGCTAGGTTCATTTGGGTTTTCTTGGTGCCAATAGCTAAATTTCAGTACTTTTAGTACTACTCGTATCAGGTTATATTATTATAATGGTTGTAATGCAGTTTAGATGTAAATTGGTTTTAAAAGCCCAACTTCCAATACCTCATAATGGTAATGTAACTTTGATTGAACTTATGGCAGACATCATGTTTACTGTTGATTATAGCCCAAACAGGTTTCCTCACTGTGCTAATGGATTTTCACACCATAGAGAAATAAATGGAAGCAAACAGTTTCCAGGTGCAACAGGAAAAATGTATTAAAATTTGCAAAAAGCAACAGGTTGGTTTTGGCACACTATGATCAGCAAAAGTACATGGGATTGAACTTTAGTAGCAAACCACATCCAGAGTTGCAATGCCATTCTCTGTGAGGAAACGACGAGAAACCTTTTGAAAATTTCCCAACACAGATTGAGGAGTCACCTGGTAGAAGGAGGGCTCCTTCAGCCAATGCTTCCACTGAAATACCAGACGAGGCAAAGCTTCCTGCGAGGGCGACGGTGTGATCAGCTGAGTGCCTCTCTCTGAGGCCAGCGTTTCCTCTTTTGTGCCGATGTGGAATATCAGGGAGAATAAAGCTCCAGTGCCCAACATAATGAGAGCCAGTGTCTGCGGACACAAAGAGCTCAGGTAAAAAACAAAAACAAAGAAATTGTTGGAGTTTATAAATCTCTCTCGGATCTCTCTTCCTACCCTGAACAGAGGGATGTCCACCTTGCCCAGGTTGCCTGAGATGGAAGGGTCCACATTGTGCTGATCCTGGAAGTGAAAGAGCAGCCAGGCCACAGTGTACACTGTGATGTTGGCCACCACAGTGAAGGCATACCTACACAAATAGGAATATAACTGAAACGATCACTCAGTAACTTGGTTTTTATAACTTTAAATGAACAATAATAGAGGACACAGAGGCATCTTGCTCTTGCTTCAGTATAGACAAATGTATAGTTTCCACATTTGAGCTGCTCTGGATAACATGATGAAATGACAGAATTACTTCTCTTTTCTTTTCAGTGGGAATTTGGCTGCTATTTCTATTACACTTCCACTGGCATCAGACATGAATCTGACGTTGCAACTGAGCACAGACAGTTTTGTCAGTTCTGCTCTAAAAGTTTAGGCAGTAGAAGAAGGAATTAGGGGAAGTCATGATAACTGGGTGGTGGGAATCAAGCTGGAGTTCAGTAGAGGAAAAAGGAGAGATTGCGAAGGAAGCTGGATGAATAAGGAGGAAATAAACAATGGAAGAACTGATTCACTTCAGCTTACGTAAAATATTCGTCTGAATATTCCGTCTGAAAGCCAAAATAAAATGAGATGGCTCTGACAAAGGGTCACTTTGCTGACATTTAACCATTTACTCCTGACACTGATGTTTGATTTTCAACCATTAAAACTGCAACTTTTACTCGTGTACAATTAACAGGAATTATTTTCCTGAGAATAAGTTAGCAAGTTAATTTTGTTCCACTGTGAGTCAACTGATCAGTTGAACTTGGATGTGTTTTTGGAAAACAATCAAGTCACACTAGCTTTGCTTCCTGAATGGAATTATGTGACTGTATGTTCCACAACACTGAAGTGCATAAGAAATTCCTCATAAAAGAGACAATGCAACTGTCACTAAGAGACATGTTGTCAAGATGCCAACTTCAGAACAGACATTTTTAACAATGTAAGATGTTTACACAAAAACAGCAAATACTGACTGACTTAGAGGAAGAGCTGGAGGTCTACATTCAAATATTAGAAATGTAACTGTTCATTAAATTGTGCATCTTAGTTAATAAATTACATACATTTCTATTTTGAATAAATAGTTCAGAGGACTCTGTCTGGAGACTAATTTTAAAGCTGTGATGGAAAACTGCTTGGGCACTGACGGCATCAAAGGTGATGAGAACTAAAATAACTGCTCCATTAATCGATCTGATCAACAGAAAATTAATCTACAGCTATTTTGATAATTCATGAATAGTTTAAGTCAAGAACAGTTTCAAGCAAATCTCTAATGCCTCTGTTGTGAGGGATTAATCAACTTTAGTTTCAGCAATAAATGTGACATACTGATCATTAGGCTATAATAATGTGAAAAATTATCCCATAGGGTCTGTCCTTCATTTATGAAAAGATATTATTAATTTCAAAATGACATTATAACATTAGGTTTTAATGTTTAATGTCCTTGTGTCTCTAGATACCAGTGTTGGGGAGCAGTGAACTGCATGTATTTAAATGAGCAACTTTACCTCATTTTGAAGTAGCTTGCTGGTACTTCACTGAAATATAGGACGAGGCAAAGCTCCATGTATGGGGGACAGTGTGATCAGATTATTCTCTCTCTCTGAAGTACTTTCATAGTTGCACAGTAGTTATTTGACATAGTTACTTGAATCACAAGATTTTGTTTGTTTGTTTGTTTGTTTGTTTGTTTGTACCATTTTACCAACTGAAACTACAAACAATTTTGGACCATAAAGAGAAAGGTATTTTTTATCATTACTGTACTAAAGTTGAATATAAGATGTAATTTTGTCAAAAGTATTGATTATTGTTATTTATTAACAAATGTCCTAAGAAGTTTTTGCATGCTGGCAAACTGAGTAATCCTGCCTGGTGTAATACCTCCATCTGGACTTTTGGGAGCACAGAGCAAAAGCAAAGCTGACGTTCCTGCACTTTCCCATAAATAGAGGGAGGGGTTTTATTTTTAGTCCATATATGTGACTTTTTCTGTGGAATATTTTGTTAGGAAGTAGTTTGTGGTGTCTGCAGCCAACAAAATTAGACTTTCTTGGGTAGTTTAGAACACTGATAGATAGTAACTTAATTATTAGAGTCCGTGGAACAGTAATAAATTCAAATTATTATATATTCCCTTTAAAATGTTGTAAAACCATTATTCTAAAGTTAAATGAATAGTTTCATCCCGGTAAATAAGGTTATTTGCTGGGTGGGGTGGAGAAACACCAATGTCAGATCATTAGCTTAGCTTAGCATGAAGACTGGAAACCGGTGGAAACTGCTAGCCAGGCTTCGTCTAAAAGGTAACAAAATCCACCTTCCACCAACTCTAAACTGTCACGTATCTCGTTTGTTAGACCTATACAAAAACCGGAGTGTAAAAACTACAATCTGCTGTTTATTGGTTGGTAAGCGATATTAGTTCATCACGTGGGACCTTCTGTTGGCCGGAGCGGTGACTTCCTGGAGTTTCCACTGGTTGCTTGGCAACTGAACATAGCGTATGTCTAAAACGTCATAACTTTTCCTCCAAAATCAAAATGAAATAATTGAAATAATAATTTTAATTTAAATTGCTACGTGATTTTTACTCGACCTAAGTAAATAGAAGGAAATAAAAAAAATAAATGCTGTAGACTTAGTTAAAGTTGTACATGTTTGAATAAGCGCTTTGTGAAGTTGCCAGGCAACCATGGGAGACTCCAGGAAGTCACTGCTCCCGGCCAAGAGTCCCGCATCCTGCAGACCAACGTGAGTTTATCCTTCCTCTGAAATAAAGCTGACTAAACAGCGCTGTCCGTTTTAACACGGGGCAAAGAGCCGCCTCACCTGTAGGCGGTGAGCTCCACCTTGTCGCTCTCGGAGGACGCCAGCTCCGGGATGAGGGACAGGTGTGAGATCTGAGTGGCCGCCCAGCCGAACTGGAAGACGATGATGAAGGGGGTGAAGTAAACCAGCTGGGCCCCACTGAGGAGCGCCGTCATTACAGGCCAGGCAGGGGTTGAAGATGAAGGGGAAGGACACCACAACACAAACATTACCTGGAGAGGACAGAGCAGATTACTGTACTCTCTCTGTAATGTTATTAAATGTTGTGTTTTGTACTAATCTATAGGCTACAGTATAAAGTTTCCATTCACTATCATTTATACTGATGTCACTAAAACATCCATGTAGGGACATAAACTCATTTTCTGTAATATCCCTTTAATAACAATGATTGAAAGTCACCCCATGTAAATACTTTTACTCAAGTAAAAGCACTTACTTATAGTTATTAGTACAATTTTGTGGTCTTAGATATTATCCCAGTGTCCATTATAGGCAACTTTACACTTTCTCTCAATTTCTGAGAGAGAAAATTAATTTTTAACTGCACTAGCCTACATTTATTTGATAGCCACTTATATTCCAAACAAATAAAACATGACTGTGTGTTATCATATTATCATAGACTAAAGTATCTTAACAGTGGATAAAGTAAAAATTTGTTCCTCTCTCACATTTTAAACGTTCACGCATCCCTAATAACAATGCTATAATACACATTACATATACATACAGTACTTTTACTTCAAATACTTACATTTATTAAATGCTGCAGTGTTATATTGAAGTAACGACACTGAACACCGCTGTTTAACATTTACCATGAGTGTGTCGATGTATTTCCAGGACACAGACTGAGCACATTGTCCGGTACTCACCCAGCAGGTGCCAGGTTTTCCTCCTGCCCCAGACGCCAGGTGTCCTGTCGGATTCATAGCCAATCAGAGGCGTGCACACTCCGTCCGCCACCTGACCAATCAGCAGCAGCGCACCTGCGTAGGCGCTGTGCAGGCCGAGCACGGTGTGCAGGTAGACCAGCAGGTAGGTGAACCACATGGAGGCGCACAGGTCGTTCAGGAAGTGTCCCGCCGCGTAACACACCCGCCTGCACACGGATAAAGAGCGACCCGCGGGCACAGACTGCTCCATGGTCGATTTGACCGCCGTGATAAAACTTCCTTTATTCACAATTAAAGATCTGTCGTTGTCATATTTACAAACACATAATGCAAATTAGTACACTAACAGACGTTCAGCAAAGAAAAAGTGAAAAACACGGTTCAACCTTGGTCTGAGCATCTCCCCCCAAAATAATCTCTCCAACTCTTAATCATACAATAAACTCAATGTGGGGGATTATGCCGAGCTGGGTCACCACGCTGGTCAGCTGAGCCGGTTTAGCTTTCAGAGGAATCGTTTAATACGTCAACAAAAGCTTTTCTGAGCAATCAGCGGAACTGGGGACACACCGAAAGACCTGACGCTGCTCCCTGTGCCATCCTCTGGAGATGTTTGAAGTGATACAGCTCTGCAGAGGCCTCCTGTGTGATCTGCAGATGAGTGACCGAGCAGATCATAGAGGCCCTGAGCAATTTTGAAAGTGAGTTACAATGTTGTTCCCAAATACACTTAGTTCCTCCTCCTGTTCTTCACATGCCGAGTGATTCAAGTGCTTCAGTCCCCTAAATCAGGCCAACACAAACTCACATTCAGCTCTCCATCAGCGCTTGAAATCAGTTAGTTTCATTGGCGCGCCAGGAGCTAAAATATCAGTTTCATAAAAAGCTGACCTGATTAAAAGCAAAATGTCAGATGTGTTAAGCTTTCAGATATATTTTTTTTGTGTCGTCAGTTGCATTTGTGTTATTTCAGCTGTTCTGGATGTCAACCCATTAGTCTGGATATGTACATCTGCATTATTCACTTATTATCAACATTAACAACTTAAACTTCCTTTTTACTGTTTCATGACACACGTGGTGGTCATGGTCAACACTCAAGTCAGAGCAAAGCAGTGACATACAGGTCAGTCAGTCTTGTGTAATATATAATCTAAAATTAAAACTTGAATGACAATAATGAGGTATGTGGGTTTTTAAAAAGGGACACTGATTTTTTTTTTTTTCTCAACATATGAAGTTCAGTTTCAACAATAACCCTGGTGATGTCATGGTGAGGTCATCAGGGGTATCCCTGCCTGGGCATTGTGGGAAATGTAGTATCCAGTCCTTTTGGAATTTGACCCACCACACAGTCAGGGCCTCTTGGTTCCTACTGCTTCGATATTGGTCTCTTGTGAGCCCCTAAACTTGGTGCTGCCTCCATATGAAAAACTGGGGGCCATAAAACTTCTGATGACGTAAACACTTGAAGGGTTTTTTAAATGATCCTGAACGCAGACAGAACCACGAGCCTGACACACAGCTCATTTTGGCCAGGGAGCAAAACACATACAGAAAAATATAATGGGTATTTTTCTGATATTTTAAAGTACAAACGATTAATCAATGAATATGAGAACATATTCATTGATTAATCAAAAGTGAAAATAGTCATTAGTTGCACCCCAGCATTAAACTACATGAAATTACAGTCATTAGCAGCAGCAAGGAATTTAGAAAGGGGGAGGAGGCAAAAGTTTTTTCCTTTTCCAGTAAACTTTGACTTTGTGAAGGCTTCTTTTTTTCTAGGCTCAGAAACAGCAGCTCATTAACTTCAGACACATGATGGGCCTTAAAAACAAGCAAACTGCATTGAGCTGCATGTCTGTCTGCAGCCTCCTGACTGTGTGAAACGATGGTTCAAAAAGATTTGGGTTGCTGTCTGTCGGATCCCTTTGTGCACACAGACACAGACACCTCAGATCTTACACCACACCAAACAACACCACTATACGGACGTGCTGATTGTCAGCAGAGGATGAAGGGAGGGGGATGTATACTGCCTTTAAGTGAGAGTGAGGAATGTGCACACAGTCATTAAACACATTCACTTACAAAAACCTCCACATTTGCAAGAACACAAAAGCAAAACGCTCACACACACACACACACACACACACACACACACTAATCCAGTGAGCATTTGGAACAGATTAGATAAAATGTCATTGCAGGACACTCAATTGAGCTTTAAACATTTTACTTAGAAAGGCACAAACTATGATTTCCTGGTAAATTATTTTGATGTAAGAAATAAAAATCGAAAGACATATCTTTTTTTTTCCATGTAAATCGACAACATTTTTCGGCCATAACTCAGATATAAGCGTTGTGAACAACTCTTCCTAGATCAGTCTTTATTAAGTTGTTTTCTTAATTGTTAATTTCAAACCTAAAGTTTTCCACTGTAATTGTTTTTTTTTCCCAAAAGTGCAATAATAATAAGAGAGCTTAATATCTGTTTCTCTCAATCTTCCACAGTACCTGAGGCCAGTGACTGTGCTACAAAGTCCACGTTGACAGACAAAAAAAAAATAAAGCCAGAGGAGGAAAAGAATTGAACTCCAGAACACTACAACATAAAAATAAGTTTTCAATGCAGGGATTCGAAAACAGAGGATTCAATTACAAAAAAAGAAGAAAGAAAAAAAACAAAACAAAACATAAAAATCCTCCAAATTCTGTTTTATAGATGAAATGCTTCCTGTGTCTCTCAGATTTAACATCAGCATAGTTCACCTTTATCCTCTTTACCTTGATCCCAAAACACACACCAAAGGAAGAAAAGAAAGAAAAAAACAATTTCCTATTGAGCAGATTTCTTTCACGATTCCCCCTGATCAACAGCTGACAATATGCGTTCTTTATGGAAAATAGAATACAACTACTGTTTCAAACAGTATCTTTTTTCACGCCACATATTCGAGTTTCATTGTTACAGCTTTTTTTTTCTTTTTTTTTAACTTATTCTCAAGCCCCCCGTAGTAATGCAGGTATGTTTATTTTTCGTCGGTAAAAGGAATCAAGAGTCTGTTGTGGAGTCAGTAGGACTGCAACATTCCTTAAACTCGCCAGTGGCCGGGGAGCACTGAGAACGAGAGAGTGTGAGAGAGAGAGCGGGGGGGAGGTACAGAGTGACAGGGGAAATAAGGTGAGAAGGATAAAGAGATGAGGGACAGGAGAGAGGAGGGGGGGGGGGTCTGTGTAGTTGCTTCCATTTAAAACTTGACAGTGACCACAATGTTTCAAGTTCTCTCCATTCTCTTCTTTCACTTGTGCCTCTGGAGGGCTTTCCTCTTTCTCCGTTTGAAGAAACAACAGCACCTTCAGGGAGAAACAAAAAAAAGTGCGTCTATATGAATGAAACAATGGTAATGAATTAAGCTCTGATCACGTTGCTTCTTAGGGCTTTCAAAAGCTGGTTCAGTTTTGGATCTGATTTCCAGTTGGTATGATCCGGATTTAAACTCTTTATTTACAAAGAGGGATGTGGAAAACAGTGCCTTGAGTGGCCAAATTACTTAAAAGTCATGTGAATAAGAAACCTGCTTTCTGTAATTGAGGTATTGAGGTGGCGGATTAGATGTGCCTTACAAAAGTCTACAAAGGAGAGATGTGCTTTCATATTTAAAAGAATTCTGTCCAGTCTACAATGGAAAGTCACAGTCTAAACAGTCTAGATTGGTTTCTAATCAGGAAGCAATGTTGTCAATCGTCATCAGTCACTACAACAGTTAAAAGAAGTATGTGATGCTTTCAATATAAGGCAAGGAGAGGGAATAAGTCTGCTGCATGTGTACGCATCTTTATAGTAACCAGCTCATGACTATGCATGTAAAGGTGTTGTTCAATTACCTGTGTAACCTGGTTTGTCTGTGTAGCCTGGTTACTTTAAAACACTTAAACATACTGGATGAAAACAAGTCTACTAGAAAATAACAAGTTAAACCATTCAGTAAGGAACTGAAAAGGATTCGGATTTGATTTTTAACTAACACTGGAACAAAATGCCTTTGAACCCTGACCCTACTGCTAGCAGCACCGTCTTTGATGCATTGTTTTCGTACTTGGTTTCGTCGGCCACTTCAACCTCGGTGGGAGCGGTGATGGGAGCGTTAGAGTGTCCAGCTGTGGGATCATCAGTGTTCAGCTCACCATTCGTTGAGCTCATCACCTGCACGAGTACAAGAAGACACCAGACATCTCACACACACACGTATGCTTCAAGCCGCTGACTGCAGGGTGGAGATGAACATTCACATAACAATATGCAACCTTGATAATTTTTATTTATCTGCCCCCCCAGATAAGGAGAGAAATAAGCATGTAACCTGGAAAGCCCCTAAGAAGGACAGCTTCACATCTTTTCACCTGTTTTAAACAGAAGTCAGAAGTGCTCATATGGACATACTGTTTTGAATTCCAGTGTTAAAAATGAGGGACAAAATCCAGAGTCCCCAGTCTGAGTAAATAAATGATCCAAAGATCAAAGAAAGCCACAATGATGGCTGAGCATTTCGTGTTAAAGTTACAGTGTTTCTAGGAAAAAAAAATCCCTTTTTGTGTCACAGAAACAGTGCCTGTGATTTGATTTAACTAACTCAAGTGGTCAAGCCTCACATTAACATTAACTTTGTTATACTCTTTTGCACAGATCGAGGACTGTAATTATTGTCTCCAAACAGCAGGAGGAATGACAAAACAAAACCTGATTCAATGTACATATAGGCATGTGAACACTATTTTAAGAGAAGACCAAAAAATGTGAACCCTATTCTTTAAAAGCTGTAATTTTATCAGCCAACACTAGATGGCATATTGGTGCCACATTTACTAAAGAGGCCTCTGATTTCTAATGTCACACAATTGGCCTTTTGACATAAATATTATAGAAAAAAAAAAAAAGTAAAAAAGATTTTAATTTACTTTTACTTTTGAGTGCTCTGCCATATTTTTACCAATCAGTACACATAAAAATCCTCTGTGCTGCTTTTGGCCTATTAAGTGTCTTTCTGATGCTGTAAGAATCTTTAGTTTGTGAGGTTTGCACAACAGCTGCTGCTAGATGTCATCTTTGCATGGCCCTTCCTGTGGGCAGCCTACAGCAGATGAGGCGAACGAAGCAGTGAGCGCAAACAGAGCAGGCAAAGGACAGACACACAGGGATTCAAACAGTCTGATGCAGACACTCAGAGTGAGTGGAGACTGAGCACCTGGCAGGCAGGCAGAGAGGAGTCAGTGAGAGAGGAAGGGGGGGGGGGGGGCGTCAGATACACACACAAAAACTATGTGGCCTCATGCATTAGCCATCGGAGCAGCAGTAGCAGCAGCAGCAGTACCTGAACAGAGCCCCCCAGCCGCTCAGCTGTGAGGTGCGACCCCAGAGTCTCCTTATTGGTCACCGGAGTGGGCTGAGACTCACTTCCTTTGGGCTCAGGCGACTTGATGCAAAGAGCAAAAAGGGTTGAGGCAGGTGGTCGTGATGCAGTGAGGAGGAGGGGGGAGAAGAAGGTTGTGGGGTGAGGGGTGAGGCAACATGGTTGGGAGAGGGTGAGGGGGGTGTGGAAGAGGGACAAGGAGGTGTGGGGGGGGTGGAAAAAAACACAACAAAAGAAACAAAAACAAAAAAATTATAGAAGACATCTCTCAAGCAGAAGCAGGCTTGTTAAGACAAACTATGTTAATAGAGAAGTAGAGGGAAGCAAAAATTTATGCGAAGCACAGATCAACACACTAACAAAGTCATGCAGGAGTAAAAGAAAACAGCCTTGATCACCTCAGCTAGCACTAAATATTCAATACAACAGAAGATAATCCAACTGTGCATTTGGATAACATAATGTTGTTGGGCTTTTTTTTTTTAAAAACTGCACTTTCATTTGTGGATCTAAAAATGTACTTTTTTCTCTTCCCACCAATAAATATAACCTCCCACTAAAGAGACAGGTCACAGGTATTTTCTTTTGTTAGCAGCTTACTGTTCAAACTAGGTCACTGGCATTGTGCGTGGTACTGGAACTGCTGCTCTTCTTTACCTTGGCGAGTTGTTATCAAGCCAATCACGTTAAATGCAGAGCAGTAAAAAGAGGCTAGAGTCCACTGTAATAGGTCTATCATAAAATCTAATGCACTCCCTCTGTATAGCTTTACTGGAAACAATGAGTCAGACTCATCAAGTACAATGAGTACCACGGTTTGTGTCTATCAGAGGGATTTTATGGTTGTTTTCTACTAAAACTCTTGAATTATTATCTCTCTACTAAATCAAAAACAAGGCTCGGATAGCATGCCAATAAAAAGGAATAAAAGAACTTTCAAAGTCCACACTTTGTCACAAACTAAGCATATAGCTCGTCATTACTGGTATGAACAATGCAATTTGCATTTTCAACTCATGCATGCAATGACTGGAGCTTAGAGTGGCAAGGTGTGAAGAATAAATTGAAGTGCTTTGTTTCACAGCTGGAGCAGGAGAGCCTGCCTCATGATGGTACATGTCGCTTCATTTACAGGTGAGGCATCACTTTAGTAAAAGTCTCATTTTCTGACAAAGACTTTGAGGAGAGATGACGTCACTGCCAAGCAGTCGGCCTGTATTCAGGAACAGGAAAGAGACTGATGTGGAGCTGAACTGCAGGAAATTGATTACAGTCGGACACAAGAGGAGCAGCCCGGCAGAGGAACTTGAGTCAGTTGGTTGGTTGGTTGGTGGGTGTGGCGTTTGTTGTGTTTTAATGCTCATAACCTCACCTGGTTTTTGGTCTGCTGTTGTGCTTTGTCTCTGCTGCTGGGCTGCAGTGGCGTGTCACTAGGGATGGGGCCTATCGGTGTGGGCTGTGGGAGACACGAGGAAACAAAGTGTCAAAAAGACAGAGTATTTTGTCTTCATGCCACTTTCCACTTCTACTAAACCACATTTTGACTGCTTTAGTTATTTTACCAACTGAGATTTTTGCAAATAAAACATGCAAAGACTAATAAGTTATGTTTTATTTCAAGTTACACTACGCAAAAGTATGCTGTATATTTATATATACACATATAAGAGCAACAGAAATTATTAGTTGATTTATGAATTTGACAGAATATTAATAGACTATTCTGACAGTCATAAGTCATGCAAAAATATTTTTGGGCTCCCGCTTCTTGAATATGAAGATTAGCTGCTTTACCTTAATTATTTTGATCATTTAAATTTTATATATATGTTTGGACTGTTGGCTGTACAAAACAAGCTTTGTGAAGCTGTCACTTTGGGCTTTAAGAACTTGTGATGGTGTTTCATATCTTTGTTAATATTTACAAAACAAAACAGTTAATTGATTTTTGGAGAAAAGAATCTGCAAATTAATCCAGAATTAAATCATTAGTAGCAAAATAATTAAAATTAGCTCCACCTCAATGACTCAAACAATAAAATCATGCTATAACATAAATACATGAGAAATATTATTCTAATATATATATTACTACAACAGCCACAGGGGACAATTTTCTGCATTAAATTTGTTTGTGGTGTTACAGTTAGCAAAATGTAAAAATAATTAGCTCTCACAATGAGAGTTATTTTTCATAAAAGGATCTGCAAAAAGAATCTGTCATGATCTAGTGACCAATTATCAACTGCAGCCGTGAGACTCGATGGTCCAATCAAAGGATTTCAGAGCAAAAGGAGGGGGAGGATGAGTGGATTCAGCAAGAGGCACTCACAAGTGATTTGCCGACCCAGTCATATTCATAGTCAAAGACATAGCCGTTCCTGTCGAACAGATCGGTGAAGAGCTTCCTCAAATAGTCATAATCAGGCTTCTCAAAGAAGTCCAGCCTTCTCACATAGCGCAGGTAGGTGGCCATCTCTTCTGTAGCAAAAAACACGTCATTAAATTAGAAATCTGGTTGAATGAGGAAGAAGATAAAAAAACAGATGGTTTAAAAGGATAAAAGGAAACTAATTGATTCTACTGACCAGGGAAGCTTTCACAAAGCACTTCAATGGGTGTCGCCCGTTTGGTGTCCCCAATTTTCTGATACCTCTCCTTTAAAGTGTCCGCCTTAAGGGAGACAAGAAAAACACATATATACAAATACATAGCTGTATGCAGAGTAGATGACTAGGTTTAATATTGAAATGTGTTATATATAGGGCACTTGAGTTGCAGGCATGCAAATCCTCTGGTTAGTCATTGTGAGTTCTTGTATCACTCCACAGATACGCGTACTGAGAGCTTGTCCCCAGACGAACGGAAACCCAATCGTAGACCACTTTTGCCACGAACTATGGCTGTGACTCATAAAGGGACTTGTAGCATTACTCTGTTTAAAGCTGACTGTGTAAACAAAAGTACCTGTCACAACAATGGCAACAATGTTTATATATCAGCGGACTGTGTGGTGACATCTTGTCCATCATGTCGCCTGAATGTTTCTCCAACCATCCCAGAGTGCACGATGCCTACGAATGGATAATTCTTGTCTAATACAATATAATGGTGAACTCTGACATCACAGTGTTCATCTATAGACATTAGCAGACCTCCTTTATAGCAGCTGAATGCATCCAAGACAGTACATTGTATATTTTCAAGGCATAAGCATGACATCTTATATTGCCTGCTGTTGTTCAGGCAACACGCTCACCTCCACCAGGATTCATTCAACAGTCTAGTGTTCATAATTCTCTACACCAACCAAGAATTGCCCCACAAGGATGTATGATGTTTTACTCCATAAAGACGCAAGTACAACCCCTCGCAAGTTCTTTATCTGGTCACGTGTATTGTATGTTGCTGCTGACTGTCCTGTTGTGTGCTGGTGGGAACTTGTTTTGGCCTGAGCTGCCTGACATCCCCCACATTCATACATCCCTCACATTCATCTACCACAAGCTTCCTCCCACATAGCAAATGTTCAAATGAGGCGTCTTGTCTTCTAGTCTATTCTATGCACACCTTTGATATTGGCGCAGCAGCTCTGTGCAGTCAGAAGCTGCCCTCCAGACACCTGCCTGTGTTTCTCAGTGCTTTAAGCTCTTTCTCAGTGTGGAGGGGGGATTTTTATTTTTTTGTTGCTTTTGCATATAACTGTTTATGTAGTAACACATACAACAGTGACCACAGAAAACAAAGAGGAAGATTTGGCGCTGGGAACACTGGTTTGCTTCACCTCCCCCCTGTCATTTATATGTGACCACCTCATCGCTGTGCATCATTTCCACATGTGAGATTAAATTAGCTTTATCTAAACTTTAAGATCTCAATAGTTTCAACACTGATACATCAGCAGGCAGCCTTTGAAAGGTCACCGGTGTGGGAGGATGCTGTTGTAAACACCAGGCTGTATGTCCCTAAGGTCATGTGGTTGGTATCTATCTCATCTATGGTAGGTATTAAGAGGATTACAGGGGTCTGTTGTAAATCGCTACAAGCCAACATTTAGATGATCAAACAATACGTTACAGTACCTTTAGGCCCTGCCAGGGGAGGCTACCTCGGAGGAAGTACATGAACATGTGACCAAGCGCCTCCAAATCATCCCTTCTGCTTTGCTCTGGAATAGACAGAACGACACTATTTATTAGATCCCTGTTAAAATGAAAGCAATTTCATAACCTGCTACCAAGGTCAGCAGGCGGCAGCACAACTGTACAATTATCCTATAAAAAATCCAATGTCATGGAAAGCCAAAAGTCTGCAGATTTTCATTCCACCCAACCCGTCCACTGATTAGCACTCCACCAAGAAGAGGCGAAGAACTAATCAGTGAAATCGCCTCCTGAGGTGATTGGTTGGATTTAAAATGTGCAGACGGTTGACTCTCTATGGCACATGGTTAGTCACTTCTGCCAGAGGAACAACAGCAGGATGCATAAAGTGATGATTCAAAATACTTAAGAAATGAAGGTGTACATCAGAGAAATCTCAACAGTTTAAGAAAGAGACGAAAATCAACAACAAGCCTACACTGACACAGTTAATCTAAAAAACAAAAACATATTGATTTCCAATGGTTAAACAAATGACTGTGTAAATTAGATATAAATGGTACTTGTTTGTGTTGTATTTGTACGCAGTACTAGTTAGAACATCTCCACAAAACTGAATATGCATTTAAAGTGTTAATCAGACCACCCCCTTCCCCCCGGATCCTGAGACAATCTTGCCTTTTCCCAAGTGTGTGTTAATGCTCATGTAGCGAGCCGTCCCAGTCAAACTCTTGTGCTCCCGGTAGGGGATGTGTTTTTTGGTCTCGGGGTCTATGTACTCTTTGGCCAGACCAAAGTCGATGATGTGGATGGTGTGCTGCCTCTTGCTTCCCGGCCGCCCAACCAGGAAGTTTTCTGGCTTCACATCTCTGTATATCAGACTCTTGGTGTGGACATACTCCATCCGTGTTATCTGGAAGCACAGTGAAAGGATGAAGATAAGTATTTGAAGTTTTAATCACTCAACCCTCCGGGCAGTATTCTGATGACAGGAATATTACATTTTGATTACATTACTACATTGCTTTAGCTCATCGCCAAGAACTTCACAAAAGGCTTAAGAGTTATGAGAGCATTTCTTTCTTTTTTAATTTCTTTTTTGTGTGTATTTAAAGCTACAATATATTTTATGTAGAGTTTGAAATTATAAAACGCAGCTCATCTAAGCATATGTCCACTGTTCCCCTCATCCAGGCCTTACCAGCTGTATGGCTATCATAAGGACGGTCTTGAGGGAGAAGGTGCGGTCGCAGAGGTCAAACAGGTCCTCTAGACTGGGTCCGAGCAGCTCCAGCACCATGGCATTGTATTTCCCGCAAGGACCAAAGTAGTACACCTGAGGGATTCCCTCTGCAAACACACAAATAGACAAAGTTAGTGGATTTTAGTAAAACATGGAAATGTATTATGGGAACCACTAAACTTGTCAACCACGAGGTTGTTCAGAGATGAAGGCAGCAGAGATTCATAAACTGCAAATGCATGACTATGTAATACGTCATTTTAACAACTACGATGAAAAACCATACAACACAAATAAATGTGTGGCTACAGTATCGATGTAGAAACATGAATATGCTGTGGAGATCGTCATACTTTTGTGACGCAGAGATGTGGTCAGTGCACCGTTTCTGTTTTTTGTTGCCTAAACTCCTGTTTCTTCATAGTCATCTCTGTGTCATATGAATTATTTCAATGGTAATTCTATTTTGTAATTGATGTGAAACCTCAAACTGCTGTGCAATACTACTGTAATAACAGAAGTGGACTGCATCGTCAACCTGGTTCGTTCATAAAAAAGTGTGGGAGGAGACTCTTCACAGACTGACTATGCTTCAGTTTACTTCCCTCAACAGGTTTGTCAGAAACAGGCGTGGCTTACAGTTTCTTCAGCTCCGAAGCAGGATTAAAAGGAAAGGTGTCTAAAAGAAACACCAGTGACAGAGAGCAGCACAATAACGACAACTGTAAATAGCCTTTGCTGCTAGAAGCCACCACACCCATTTTGTGGTAACGTGTCTGACTTCTGAAGAATGTGGACGGATCAAACCGGCTGTATCTACCATCTTCACGCATGTCAGTGTTTTGACAGTGGCAAAACAACACAATGTCCTTTGGATACAACAAGAAGACACATTTTAGGAGTAACGGTAAAGGATTTCTAAATTGCAATAAATCATACTAATAAATAATAATCCCAATTTCTTAATAATTTAGTAGCGCATTTGGTACTAAAAACCACAAAAAAAGCAGTCTCACAGTGACCTAAAGCTGCTGTTTCCTAATGTCTGCTGGCTACAGGCTTAAGAGCTTTGTCACGACAAAATGAACTGTTGAGGCCTGCGAGGAACCAGCCTCATATTTCACAAACACTCTTGAATAACATGCAACAGCTCACTGGGAAAAAAAAGATAAGTAGGACAAAAACAAACTAATTTCTGATATTTTTGTCTGAGCATTCACCAAGTTCTGATCCACTGTCACAAACACATCTCCCTCAATCGAAAAAAAAAAAAAAAAAAGCTTTAAATCCTCGCTATCAGGTTAGTCCGAGTCTGGTGGATTCAGTCACCAAGCGGCCACCGCAGGGACCCCTGAACACTCCTGCAGGCCCAGCATCTACAGGCCAGCCATTTCCCTGAAAGCTCACTAACTATGCTACAACAGCAGGCTTAGCAGCACTGATGTGTTGTTTGTGTGCTCGGAGAGAAAGACAGTGACACAGACAGATAAAGAGAGTCAGAGATTAAGATACAGATTTAAAAAAAAAAAAAGGGAACAGAGAGTGAGAGAATGGAAAAGTATAATTGTACTGTATTTGTCCATAATAAAAAAAATGAATGTGATGGAGATAGGAGAGTTGTAACTTCTAGATCTTGGTTGGATTCACCTAATCACCTCGTCAAAAACACACACACACCTGTCTGCCCTTTGGTCTCTAGTCTCTAGGATTTTCCTGGTAATGAGGCTCATGACAGATGAGGCAGTTTCAAGAGATCACCAGGAGGCTGACTCATCAAAGCTTGGCCCAAATCTAGAGGGCATTCAAAGCACAGTAATCACAAGAGGAGAGCACCCTGGGTATTATAATCTTCTGCTGCTGGTGGAAGTGAGTGAAGATCGGTGCTTTACAGCAGCTGTGCTGATGGAAAAATCCCGGCACACATTTTTAGGGGGAGAGACTGTGTGAAATGCATGTTATGGTTGATGCTAACTCGACCTTAAACAACAAAACAAACAGTGAAATTACTTTGCTACGCAGATTTAACTGCAGCAGGGAGAAGTGAGCATGACTGTCCATCAATATCTTGATCTGACAACTATTTTTTTCCCCCTCAAACAAACCACTTCGGTAGTTCAGCAACACACAAACGAGTAAACCATCATTTGCGATGATAAATGTCTGCAATTCAAACTATTACATAAAGTCACATCGCAAAATACATCCAAGTGTGTTTCACTCTGCTCTGGTTTTCACCAAGAGCCAACGTCAGTGATGCTCTGACCCCCGCTGTCTTGACAATTTGAGACAATGCAACCTATTGTTTCGGCAGGCGGGCCCTCTCAGGCGACACAGAGAGAGGGAAGGCTGCATCGCGGCAGCTGAAGACAATGTTGCCCTACAATGAAATGTCAGAGTTAAGGGCCAAAGAGGAGAGGGCTGGAGAGGAGACGGCCTGAGAGGAGACGGCCTGAGAGGAGGAGACTGGGAATGCGTATTAAAGATTGAGATTATGGAGTGGAAGTGCACTGAGAAAAGAGGAGGAGGAGCGGTGACCTCCATTAGGCGCAGCGCTCTGGAGATCTTCTCACACGGCTGAAATGTGATCAGCACTTGGGCTTGCACAAACTAAGCCTGGAGCTACAAATGCAAACTACATCGCAAGCACAACATCACACAGACACCAGTGGGCTGAACGCCAGTGGGGAGATAAAAAAAATACATCAGCAATACTTGTTTATAGTAAGTTAATAATTAATTCTACCAGATATTTGCAGCTCTTAGCCTAGGTAACTCAACAAGAGTTCAGTCAAGCAGTAATATGGCTGATTTAAGAAAAAACTGGGGCAGTCATTGCATTTACTCTTCATTCACTGTGTAGAAAAACAGTACCAACTTTGCTAAATGATTTTTTTCATCAGATAAATTACACTTGTCCTTAAGATGAGTCTTCAGAAAGTTACAATTGTTCACCGTGGTCATGGTTAATATAATATTCAGTAGTTGGCCTAATTTGATTTCTGACATACGTACATTTAAATGTAGATGCTGAAATCATTCAGCCCCACTAACACAGAATTTAGTCAAGCCATCATTTTATTGCAGCGAAACAATAATGTCACAGCAAAATTAAACAATTTTAAAAAAGGTGTCATCTTAACATTGCAAAAAGTGAATTTGCAGTGTAATAGCTACACACACATATATATATATATATATATATAGAGACACACACACACACACACACACAAATATTTAGTCTCTTATTTGTTCTCTCTCTCTGCTGTAGCTTCTGATGACACTTCAGTTAAGTTGTTAAAATAATCTTATCAGTCTTAAGATAATCCTACAATGACAGTAAGCACATAAAGTGAGTTCTTTCTGTATAATTATCTGCATGGATAAGCGACCATGACTTGCATGAAATGATACAATCAACACAGACCCTCTGTCACTGACACAGCATATCATGGATCAGAAGCCTTGACGAGCCTCATGAATATTCACAGGCATACCGACACCCATCACTGAATAATACACGAGAGGAAACTGCTTTATATGTGATATCCATGGAATAATGTATCTATGAGCCTATGAAATACAGTTATTATTGGAAATATTTTATTAATAAAATAAATAAATGTTTCTGAAGCCATTACCCTGACCACATTGGTATGGAGGTTTAAGTAGAAGAAACAAACTCTCTGGTTGACCAACACAAGACCGGTTTTATTATCACCAGCACACTTTAATAACTAAATGGTAATTAGTGATACTGCCATTACTACCAAGAGCAACTGAAACACCAGGTCTATTGTCAATTGCTGGGAGGCAGGATTCCCAACAGCTGGGATCTGTTCAGGACAGGAGAGAATTAACAGTGTGCAGATAAGCTCCTCCTGGGCGTTAAGCGCTGAGCAGTCCACTCAGTGACATATTTGAGGCTCTTGAGTTGTGCAGGCCTATCAGGGTCACATGTGCCCATTTAGCCAAGTTGACAACATAAGTAGATTTAATCTATCCTTGACTCCTCCCATGCTAGACGGTCAAGTGAGCCGCCGTGTCATGTCATCATGCAGCAGCCAGTCATCAGTTGGAGACAGAAGTGCTCCGTTCAGCTCTTTGGTAAAACTGAGGCTCCATTTTTAGATAATTGTTAAACTACTCAAAGTGCCTCTGTCACAGGCTCAGCCAGTAGACACGGTCTAACACTGGATAAATATACACTGCTCAAAAAAATAAAGGGAACACTTAAACAACACAATGTAACTCCAAGTCAATCACACTTCTGTGAAATCAAACTGTCCACTTAGGAAGCAACACTGATTGACAATCAATTTCACATGCTGTTGTGCAAATGGAATAGACAACAGGTGGAAATTATAGGCAATTAGCAAGACAAGACAACCCAGCATCAGGACCGCTACCTGTGCCTTTGTGCAAGGAGGAGCAGGAGGAGCACTGCCAGAGCCCTGCAAAATGACCTCCAGCAGGCCACAAATGTGCATGTGTCTGCTCAAACGGTCAGAAACAGAGTCCATGAGGGTGGTATGAGGGCCCGACATCCACAGGTGGGGGTTGTGCTTTACAGCCCAACACCGTGCAGGACGTTTGGCATTTGCCAGAGAACACCAAGATTGGCAAATTCACCACTGGCGCCCTGTGCTCTTCACAGATGAAAGCAGGTTCACACTGAGCACATGTGACAGACGTGACAGAGTCTGGAGACGCCGTGGAGAACGTTCTGCTGCCTGCAACATCCTCCAGCATGACCGGTTTGGCAGTGGGTCAGTATGAATTTCTTTGGGGGGCCGCACAGCCCTCCATGTGCTCGCCAGAGGTAGCCTGACTGCCATTAGGTACCGAGATGAGATCCTCAGACCCCTTGTGAGACCATATGCTGGTGCGGTTGGCCCTGGGTCTCCTCCTAATGCAAGACAATGCTAGACCTCATGTGGTTGGAGTGTGTCAGCAGTTCCTGCAAGAAGAAGGCATTGATGCTATGGACTGGCCCGCCCGTTCCCCAGACCTGAATCCAAATTGAGCACATCTGGGACATCATGTCTCGCTCCATCCACCAACGCCACGTTGCACCACAGACTGTCCAGGAGTTGGCGGATGCTTTAGTCCAGGTCTGGGAGGAGATCCCTCAGGAGACCATCTGCCACCTCATCAGGAGCATGCCCAGGCATTGTAGGGAGGTCATACAGGCACGTGGAGGCCACACACACTACTGAGCCTCATTTTGACTTGTTTTAAGGACATTACATCAAAGGTTGGAATCAGCCTGTAGTGTGTTTTTCCACTTTAATTTTGAGTGTGACTCCAAATCCAGACCTCCATGGGTTAATAAATTTGATTTCCATTGATAATTTTTGTGTGATTTTGTTGTCAGCACATTCAACTATGTAAAGAACATAATAATAAGAATATTTCATTCATTCAGATCTAGGATGTGTTATTTTGATGTTCCCTTTATTTTTTTGAGCAGTGTATTATGAATCCACATTGAGTCAAATGATCTTTGTTTTTGTGCTTTATTTTGGTGACTTCATATTCTGAGTCCTGTTCAAAGTATCATGAGTTGTGACTGGCTGAAACAAAATGGGGTGGGGGAATTTATTATTCACCATTAACTGTGTACCTGATTTCCACTTATTGTCTGCCAGTCACACTCTGACGACATTATGTGACTCATCATTCCACCTGTTGACTCAGAACATTTTTTGACTGTGTTAAAAAGCAGCGAGAGAGAGAGAGAGTCAAAGAGAAAGAGATTAAGAGAGAGAAAGAGACAAGCCTGGACTGGAGGAATACTCTGCTATAATGGGGGAAATGATACAGACGATGACAATTACATCCGCTGTTGAATTTATGTTTGTGTGGGCATGCATTGCATAAGATGCTCACAGATCAGAGCAACAGATTAAAAAAAAAAAAAAAAAAAAAGAACAGCCACAAGAAAAAATAGGCCACACCCTGTTTGCAACGCATGCTAGAGAGTTTCCCTGCAATCAGGGAGGCAAAGGATCCGGTGGCTCGGGAAGCTATCCAAGCAGACACACCATAAAGGCCCAACTGCCTGTAGAGGGCCATCTATAAATAGTCAAGGACTGCCCTAATGCCCCACCTCCTTATCAACAGTGGAGGGCTTTTGCTCTGCCACAAGGAGCCAGGAAGCTGGCACGTGTCACTAAATTAGACCTACACTCACACCACACACACACACACACACACACACACACACACACACACGGGTGGATCACTTTAACAGGAGTGCAACAGTCTTAGATTGACAAATATACAAGCAGTTCCACATAAATACGCAACATGTGAATTTTCTAATCTGTGTTGCTTTACAGAGATCACCAACTAGGTCACCACTGTCCCACCGATGGCCCAAAAACAAATCTGGCCTCGTATACAGATCTTGATGAGGAACTTCACCACAAAATCATTATAAATGATATCATAAATTATGAATGAAAACTCAGAGGTCTATGACGTATGCCTACCCGATCCCTGCGGCTTGTTAGCAGTTGCCGCACCAAATATAAAAAGCACAACACTGGCTAACTGTAGGCTGAGTTTTTGCGTCTCACACACAGCTGCTGGTTAACATTAGCAAGCCTGATAAGCAGTCTTAATTCCCCTGAGACTTCTTCCTCTGCAGCGGCAATAAACACAGCACATAGGCCAGACGATAACTGTGTTACATTCAGAGCTTAAAAAGATACTTAGGGCCGACTAACAGTCCCCCACAAGCACACACCACAGAGCCTCTCATGGTGCAGCCACACAGCCGTACAACGACAGGTACCCACTTTAAGACTCTTTTAAAAAGGGTCATAAACATGCTTCCAGTGACTGTGTGTGACAGTAACCCCTCATGGCTTGTGTTCTCAGACCCCCCACATCTAGTTTATGCTCCCTCGCTCCTATGTTACATTTTTTTTTTAAATATGCTGGGAGGGGCTTCTCTACTAGAATTTGAGGGTGTAGTTAGCCTTTAATAGTAAGCTTAAGCAAGTGAAGTAAGCCTGCTTTAAACTAAATTATGTAATAAAATGTCAACTGGGACTTGCATTCACGCAGTTATAAAAAGGACTTGGTCTAGGAGAAGGGACAAGAAAAAAAAGAACAGATGGGACATGCAGGTGTGGGTGGCTTCAGCGCAAAAAGTGGCAGGAGTGCGAGACTGCACAGACCCCTCATCCGTACCTTTTGCTCTCGCTAGTTTGACTTAGTGGGGGTGACTTACTTGCATATGGTTTTTGAATTAAAGACTGAGCGCAAGTGTTGTGGGCCACCCAAATCAAAACATGCTTCTACAAAAACACGACAGGTGAGCCTTTAGAGAAAAAAAAAAAAGCCAGCCAGGCGGTGGTGGGAAATAAATCAAGCCCTGGTCCCTCCCAACCATCTGACTTTGCCTTCGCTGTCTCGCTCCTCTATAACTAGCTAGCCAGCCAGACCAGATCAAAGAGCTGCTGCCCCGGAGCCACAGTTATGCGTCATAGCACATTAACATGTTCTGGGCAGTGCTGTGGGAGAGGAAAGACTCTGGGTTGTGTAGAGGTGGCATTAGAGAAGAGGAAGCAGGCGCTCGTAGTGCCCATTGGCTCACACAGGTGTGGAAAGATAAACAAATACACACTGTGAAATCTAGCCTCAAGTAGGATGTGTTGAAGCTGTGTTCATGTGTCTGATCCCCTGATGTTTCATGTCCACACCAATGCAGATACATTTGAAATTGCATAATTTTTCTCAATTTTTTTTTCTCCTCCCATGCACAATCTGTGCTAATTGGATGACTCCAGAGGAAGGTAAACCATGTTTGTACCAATACAATATAAAAACCTGATTGATCAACAGCTGCACAACAACTTAATTATAGACCTGACATATAAGTTCAATTAAACCATTCAGTTTTTTTTTTTTTTTACAATAGCAAGATATGACCAGGTTTGATATAATACAGTACATTGCACAAGCTAAATACCTGGGGCATGGCATAAAAAAAGGTTTAAAAACCAGCATATTTAGCCAACTCCACATCAGAGTGTTGACATTTTTAGGGATTAAATTTTTGCCCTCCTCTGTCTCTAAACCATTTGTTCTCATTAAAGGCAGCCATTATTCCTGATTACAAAGTCCAGCACTGAGCACTCCTGAGACCATATGAGACTTCTGCAAACAGCTCTGCCGTCTGTAAAGGCTGCATTAGATCTAAAATCAGTCAATTTAACTAAATGATTTCTCAAACAACAAAAGCAATCTGAAAACATGTGAGTGGAAGTCATTTTCATAAGTGAACAGTGTTACAGTTCATGTTTTTTCTCTCCTAGTGCAGCCCAATCTAGTGTAAAAAGGCCTTTTCACCTCATCAACCACCACCTTCTGAGACTGACAACCTACAGACTGTGTCTCTCTTACCTGAATTTCCCAACTGTTTGTAAAATCTATACTCCAAATGGAGCTGTGGTGCCCTGGACTTGATAGGTTCCTGAAAGAGAAGAGAAAACAAAAAGAAAGTTTAAATATTACATAGCTCACAAATCATTTAAAGCACAATGTCAATATTCAGTTAAGCCTGCAGGGTAAATGATTCTGAACGGAGAGAACAGGAAAAAAGCCTAATTTGAGGCTAATTTTGAAACACCAATACATGCATGATTTTCACATAATGAAGGGAAATTGTACGCTTTCTGCAATACCACAAAAAAAAAAAGAAACAATAACAAACGGCTGTGTTAAGATCTTTAAACCAGGGGGAAGAACGCAGCTCATGAGTAACAACCTTGCATACACATCGACATGATTTCCAGGGCCTATGCTACCAACTTAAATACCTACAGCACAGTGTTGTCCTTCTTTTAATGCCTAATAGAACTTAAATTAAGTCTCGGGTCAGACTTGTGGCATGTGAGGGGATAAAAAGCGGTTCCAACTGGTGAGCAGCAGGCTTTTGTGATGACATGGCCGATAATCAACCCACTGGGACATATTGTTCATTATATCGCTCCAGCACCAGCTTTACAAACTAAAATGTAATCTGATTAACCCCACTCTCATGATGACAAGGGCATTATAGACAAACGTGAAGAGGATAGAACAAACACACACCCAACTTAATTCCTTTCCTTAATCTTCAATAGCTGCACCACAGCCTGTGCCAAAGTCCTTGTCCACAATAGCAGCATGCAGCCCCCCTTTTTCACTCACTGCCTAGGGTCTACATATGTACATTATACCGTTTGTCAAATAGATCAAATGAGCTCTAGTGTGACAACATTATGAAACAGCCAACACAAAGATTTACATTAGATTTAGCTCAATCATAAGCTAGTAATATGTAAATGTTGGTGACAGGGTTGGAAATTTGCACCCTCCACCTGCCACATGTGGGTGAGTTTGTGTAGTTGCAGGTGAATTTGCTCAACCTAACAGCCATGATGGCAGGTGAAGACAAATAGCAAATTCAAACAAATAATGCAGATGTAACAGAGCAATTTGTGAGATTTCACAGAATAAAAAAAAATTCACAGACCGAACCGCGATTCTGCTTGTTTGACTCAGACACTTTAGCAAGAGACGGCTGGTCAAGCCTGTCATATTGACATTAAAGGTGTGTTGACTGTTTCACGACTCTCTCACTGAGTAACATAAAAGACATACAAAATATTCCACCTTAAATGATGCTGGTAGCTGTCTGTTGCCTTTGAGCAGGACATTAAACAAGAAGAGATTAAGAGAGAGGGGAAAAACTCTGGGTTTTATTTTTTGGAACAGCTAAAAAGGTAAAAGTATGTGATGATGTAGTTAAATAATGTAAACTCGCTGCACTGTCTGTTTCTATCTATTCCTGTGGCTCGTTTTGAGAGCGCTGCAACATGGATGAGGACTGACTGATTCATGAGGCTGAAATGATGAGTTACCTGTATGATAACTCCTCATTTAACTGCAAAAACTCAAATATGGTGGCAGTCAGTTGGAAGGAAATCTCCAGGGAGCTGGAGGTCCTATATTCATGCCATTTCCAGTAAAGAAACATGTAAATATTACAATAAAAAACCCTGTGTTTTCTGTTTAAAAAGGTATGAACATCAGAAGATAACAAGTGGGCTACTAAAACATCTTTGGTATAATCTCAAGGCATCCACTGATTAGGCACGCATCAGAAGACATTTTACAGATTCAGTGTAAACGGAGAGCATCCGATGTTAAGCAATAGTTGGAGTGCTTGCTTTGCAGACACAGTGCATGAACGCACATAGGTGTGCTCTGGTACTTAAAGAAACAGCACTACAGCCATAGACTGCATATAAATATCTTTATAGATCCAGACTATATACAATCTATGAGTACAGGGGAAAATCAGCCCCAGAGGCTACAGCTGCCATCAACACACTAACCTGCAGGCAGCCCAGTGCGTGCATGCGTGCGTGTGTGTAAGAGAAAGATATGTCAGTATTTTCCTGAGTTTAAATATTTACCTTAGAAATAAAATAAAAAAATCTATCTTCCTACATAATCATGCTTGTATATTGTATAGTACTGTAGCTTTTATTTTTCTTCTCATGCAGTTACACACTGCTGTTTAAAACAAGAAAGTGACTTTTATCTGACAGCCACAGTGCAGGTGGAGAAAAAGGTTCATTTAGAACCCTTGTTGGTGATGTTTGCATTTAGTGGGGCAATTAGTTTTGAAAGATAGAATGTATTTAGCCTAACAACTCCTCAAGAGGTGTTTGAAGTGAGATTTAATCTTAAAAGTTGTTTCCAATGCGCATCTAATTCCAAAGCACTTGTATTTTAAATTATATAAACTGAAAGCTGAAAGCTGTTAAGCTCCCACATTCACTCCATTAGGCCTTTATCAAATCAGGAGCATTTTCTCTTCTGGTGCCCTGCGAGCACGTAGGAGTGCACACACAAACTAGGAACCATGTTAAACACAATGAGGGACTTTCTATTCTTTTAGGATGACCATTTGCAGTCCTGCCTAATGTATTCTGTGGTTTCACGTCAAGATTTGATCAAAAGGTGATTTAGCATAGGTGTAAAAATGAACTTTGAAAATGAGCTTTACTTTGTGATAACCCCCCAGAGATATGGATTTATTCAAATGTCCTGCTCTTCAACTGGCTATGTTGACATATTCACATATATTGTGACAGCATGAGCCACCAAGTTAAAGCATCTCCAGTGTCCCAACACACTTTTTCCTGTTATTCTCACTATATTTTCTGTTCATCTACTGCTAATCCACTATCTGAACACTTCACAGTATTTATGTCTTAAAGTAAATGGTGGTTAGCCTTTACTGAGAAGCCACTTAGGGAATTGTTAACAGTGTCAGTGAGGTTCAGTTACATTGCCAAAAGTTAATTAAGTAAGTATTTTAAGCTCTTTTTGTCACGTAGTCACTTTGAACACTTGAAAGAAAAGTGAAACAATGACTGATAATAGAGAGAAAAAACAAAACAATTAAGTATGATGTTGAATCTTATCTTACAACAACAAACTTCTGGCAAACACTGCAGGAACTCTGGAGTTTAATGGCAGTCAAACGCAGGTTAATTAAGGATGTGCAAAAGCTGATATAAACTTGAAAAAATTATTGATGTGACTACATAGTCTATGTTTTCCTCCACTTGATTAGTTGCATTATCCTGCTCCAACATGATGCCATCAGGAGGAGGAGTGCCGGAGAGGTAAGAAGCCACCGTGCATAACAGGGGCTAGAAATTGAGAGTGGAAGATGGGAGGCAATACAAGGGAGTGGAGGACGGTGGGAGGACGACATGTGACTGGTCTGGGAGGCGGAGCGGGAAACTGTTGTAGCGTCATTGCCTCCCACACGAACACGGACAACGAGCACGTCTCGCGCAAGCTAGGCCGTGCCAGGGAGGAGAGGGAAAGAAAATATAAAATATATAAATAATGACTCAAAACAGATGGCACCGAACCACAGGACCCTTTAAAACAGCTTACAATAGGAAACGGAGGCTTATGGCAGCTTTACGTACTTAAGAGTCATCTCTATTCGCAGCAGATGGGCTGAGCTATGGCTGTGTAAACGTCCAGGGCCATGCAGCAAATATCTGATGTAACATGACTAGGGTCTTTAAAAACTCATGTCCATATCAAATCATTTTTACCTGCTCCCTGTCCTGATAGGCTTTCCTACGACAGAGCTGCGTCCACAGAAACAATTTTGTGAAAGGGAATGTGTAACTGGGGGTATATTTACGCATATACTCAAAAGCTCAGCTACACCTGTCACCACAGCCCCTTTGTCATTTGTATCGTACAAACATCTGCATCATTTGCAAAAGAAAAAGAAAGAAACAAACAAACAAAAAAAAAAAAAAGCAAAAAAAACCCCCACTTACTATTGACTTTTAACTACATCTTGTTGGTAATACTTGACTAGAGTGGCAGATTAGTTTACATCATATGGTGCCAGCAGCTTTTTGCCAAGTGTGCTGGCCTGTGTCCAGGGCAGCTGACCTTCAGGACAGAAGGGCTCCTTCTCTGTCTGACCTGCTGCTACAGTAACCTCTCCACCTCAGCTGTTCAATACATCTGAAACCAAACTGTGTTTTGCATGAGAACAGCAACAAAACGTTGTTTAGATTAGGAAATTTTGCGTTCAAGTTTCATGATAACCCAATAATGTGCTAAAAATATATCACATTTGCTGTATACTGGTGGAGAGAAACTATTTCTCTTATTTCTTATTTCGTTTATTATTGATAGTTAAAGATTTTAAAGAACATAAAATACATTTAGAAATCATTCTGAGGATCTGAAAATGTTCTTTGTCATGCACTGATATATGTGGCTGTGTGGCTGAGAGTTGAATATTTGTTATGTTATGTGCCTGCTTATTCGCCGTTTTGGTTGCCTTGTTGATCGGTATCTATCCATCTCATTTTTATTTTCTATGATTAAACTTTAACAATTAATTTCCTCTGATTACTACTAAAATCAACATTATGTTTAGAAAACCTACATATGTTACCAGAGCTATAATTTCTGGCATTTTTGTCCCATAATCACATGCTTGTGCCTGAAAACAGACAACCTCAAATGCAGCAATGCAGGACCAGCTTTTCCAGAACCACTACAGCTAATTAGAGACCATCATTTCTACAGCCATCATCACGAGCTGGTTTCTCAGTTAAATTATGGTGACGATTGCAGGGTCGATGGGCAAGATGGGCACATAAATGATGGTAACTGACTGCCTCCAGCTGCTGCTCACAGCTAAAAAGCTTACAGATTTGTCTATATTAGCGCTGCCAGCAAATACTGCCCTGGTAGGATCAAATCCTGTAGCTACAACAGCCTGGATGGGTGTGAGATGAAATGTTACATTCCAGTTCAAGGATCCCTCTTAGAGTAAAACACTCGAAGCGTGTACAAATACATGATTATGTCATCACGGATTAGGTGGTGAGTTCTGTATTTTAACCTGCGGTAGCCTCCATAGACTTGTGTGGATGTAGCGAGCCATCAACACCACACAAAGTCCTTTTCCTGGGATTACCCAACTCTGCATATGATGTTATCTGAGCTAAATCTGATCTCTGCTCCAACACAGCTGAGAAACATCAGACCTGACCTCAGTGACTGGATGGAGTAACGACCACCAAGTTAAGAGGAAATACGGAAGCTAAAAATGATAGATGCATGCAGAACATTAAAAGGGGAATGAATAACAGACATGAATCAACCGTAAACCACAGTTACGGCTTAAAGACTTGATGCTGCATATGTAGCACTTGGTTAAAACTTCATATGTGCATTCAAGACAAAAACCAAACACAGAAATGTCAATTAATCGGTGACATTATTGAACAATGAGAACAGAGCTCACACAAATAATTGTGTTTATAATTATTACTCAAGCCAAGAGATGCATTTTGCGACAGTTTTAAGTTGTGTGCTTGAAATGCTGACCATCATCAGCAATCGTCAACTATAGCCAAAACAATGAACTGATCACCAGAGAATAAATCGAGTACCATTTTAATCATAGGTGAATCGTTTTAGTTTTTATCTAATCACAAAGTAGTAGAAATTCACCAATTGCAGTTTTGAAAATGAGAAGTTTTCTTTCATATAATCTTCTATAGTAAACTGAATCTTTGTTTTGAACGATTGGTTGGACAAAACAAGCTATTTAAGTAAGTCAACTTCAACTTGTGATGGGTATTTGTCACTATTTATGAATTTATTTAGACCAAACAATTAGCCAAGAATCAAGAAAATAAAATTGGCAGATTAATACGCAATACAAATCCTTATTAGTTGCAGCCCTATAGTTAAAAGCCTAATAAACTCTCTTTTTAATATTACCATTGGCAATTTTACGCCAATAGTCTGACATTTTTTAATTTGACACACTTACAAGACACAGGATGCCGTGTTGTGGTAAAAAGAACAATATCCTACATTTTAAAAACAGCATGGTACAGTAAGACAAGACAGCTGGGAGGATGTAATGTAGCACATAAATAAACACCGGTGTTGTTTATCATGTGGAAAGCCAGTGTGACATTCAACGGCCGCATATGTATGCCTATGTGCGCCATGTTCAAGAGGGAAGAGACCCAACATTATGCATAAGGCCCAAAATAGACCTTGACCTTTGTCTGACTCCCAGTAAACCATTTCACAATATGCAACTGGCCGTGTGACTCATCTCATCTTGGACAAAGGAACTCAAATGTCAACACAGAGGATCTATACTCCTCCATCAGGGTATTAATGATACTGACTGCTTCCTTCAAGGCCAAAACAAATGGAGAAGACTTAAGTGTGTGTGAGTGTCTCCCAGCAGTCTTTATGATCAGACGTGTCTATGGTTGGGAGGTGGCGCTAAGGAGCGAGTGGTGTCAGAGTGCAACAGCTGGCCGGTGTCCAGCACTTCTCCTGTTTCAGCTCAGATTTTAAATACGCCCCAGATGGAGCCATCAGCTGCTTCCCAAAACCCAGAGTGATAATCCAGCGCCGCCTGAAATCAGCCAAAATCAGACATCAAATCAAGATTTCTATGTAGATGGCTAGAGTGGCATATCTGCAGCCTTTGGCCTTGGTTCACTTCATATGCCAATTCAGCACTACTGGCATGATTTGAGTGGGTTGAAATTTTACGAGTTGGGAGGTACTATGGGAGAGGCATGGTACAGCTAAATGAGTGGAGAGATAGTGCTGGGACAATTAATGATGTATAGTGTTATCCTATTGTCAACTCTAAAGCTGCATTCACTGCAGTTTGAAAACAATATCTGGAATCTGTATCAGGACTTCGGAGGAGCCACATGAACTTCTCAAAATTATTGTGAAAAAAATGTATTTCTTCAGGTGTATATTGACGTTGACTGACTTCTATAATGGAATTAGGTATTGACTCGGAAAGCTAGAAAGCCCATGTCAATGTCACATATCAGTTTTCAATACTAGCAAACTAAATAGAAGCTGACTTAAATTCAATGGAGCAATTAGCAGGTTTTACAAACTGTGTTATAACAGGGCTGGATCTTTAAAACATGCTGAACTCAGCTTCTACAGTCAGGACGGCAAACACAGCACACACTGTTGCCAGTGATACACAGTCATGGGAAGTTCCACTCATGACTTCACATGAACCCAAGAGGCAAGTCTCCTTTGTCATTTAATAGAGAGCGAGGCGTGGCACAAGTACAGTGTGTTTCATTGTGTACTCCCTCATTTGTTTCAAGAGCTTGTACCCAATATAAATTTTTAGTAATAACACAGTGCAGTCACTTAATAGTAGGACAGAGTTATTTTCGTTCTTTTGGATGTCCAGCAAACGTTATCCATTTTTTTCCTAAATTAAGCAGTGACTGTGGTTAATGTGACAGTTTTCAGGATGTATGCCTTTTTAATAAAAGTGGCGATGGTTCATAACTAAAACATCTGAAACAACCACGTCAGGGTTTTTTTGGCCAAATGGTGGAAAACCTGGGTTAATTTGGTCAGCAACAGAGTGAGTTTCACCTGGAGAAAAACAGATTGAAGACATGACTAGAGACAAAAAGCTCCTGAAACAACCACAATTTAAATAATAGTAAAGGCATGAGAGACGATCATCAAAGAGGTGTCTGCTGGTATCCCCTGATCACATGTTTCATTAACTGCAACTCACTTTATTACAAAACATGTTTCTCCCTATAGTCATGGTAAATGTGTTACAGCAGCTACAATTCCTACTGTTCATCTGATGTGGATGTAAGACCTTCAAATGAAAGCTGAATTTCAGTGTAGTCGAGTGGTTCTTTCAAAGCAGATGTTTTGACATGTCAGGAAAAACACAGGTGTAATTGATACCATTAATGATGGATTGGCTCCTTTTTAAGTGTCAGTACGCCATTTCAGAGAGCCAACATGCAAAATAATGTGGTCTTGGATAGCAACTCTTAACATTATTAATTACATCTTTGGTTTTTCCATATATGTCATGTCAAAATGTCTGCTATGAAAAAGCCTGATGTTTGATTTTAAATCTACTGTACTAAACTACAGAGTTGGCACAACAAAATAAATATGTCACTATCCTTTTCCTTATGGTCTACACAACAGATCCTGTCAAATCCATGTAATTTCTTAAATGGTATGAAGCTGCTTTAATTCCAACCCCAAACCTTGCCATTTTCTCTTGCAAAGCAAACTCTCAAAAATAGATCTGAGGTCAATTTGGCTTCAGCTCTTTTCAAATTACCATAATCTGAATCTGGTTTGGTTATTTTGGCTCTAGTTTACCACTTCAATTATGATGCTATAAAGAAAGTTAAGACAGAAGAGTGCAGTGACAATTCACAGCAGTCAGCATAATCACAATAGGGGAAATGTGAGAAACTAGTTAACTGTTGCTACAGCCTTGAACATTACATGTAATTTAGAAAATACAAGAATACAGTGTGAGTGTAACTCCTTTAAAAAAACTCTTTGATGGAAAATACGATGGTGCTTTGCCATTAACCATGATGTACAATCACACAGCACTCGCTGCTCTACATGCACACACCCTGCACCGTTTTCAGACCCTTTTTTTTTTTGTTCAGTCACAATTTTCACTTATGTCTTCCTACATAAAACACTGAAAATGAAGTCACCAACATTTAGACACTCCCGTACATGTTTTTATGACCGCTACTAAATCAACAATGTGTGTCTGTGTGAACGTACTGTGTTGCTGCTGGCTACTGATTCATTAGAAGATTAGCTAGTTGACTGAAGGTAGGCTTTTACATGCTGTTGACATCCAAGGATTTATTCATTTAGTCTACCCAGCATGCTCTCTTGGGGAGCCCAGGCAGAGTAGGGAAGAACTTAAATCGTCAAAATGTCACTGTAATTCCAGCCAAACTTGCTGATAGAGCTTTTGTGCGTTCACAGTTCTTCCGACGACTGCCTCATGAAGAGCTGGTGTAAGCTGCTGAGCTGGACTCCAACAAGAGCTGCTTATCATGCTTCAGTGGGAGGCAGACAGGAGAGTTCAATGCAACACCACAGATTCCTATCAGAAAATCACGACTGACCAGCACCGTGAGCGGCTTCACTCATATAAACCACCTTACTCTTATGCCTCTGCATCAGTGACTCAGCCAGAGCAAACAAAAACGCTGTCCGTCTACATACACACTTTACATGCTCTTTGGAAGCAATACATAATGTTTTATGAAATACTTAAAGCATCACTTATATTTTTTTTTTTTGGTCACTTGAGAGCATATCTCCACAACAAGCGGAGCATCGCAACCTAGACTGACCTATCACTGCCTCAAACAAAGATATGACTAACATGTTAGCAACCATGTTATTCGCCAATCTGAGCATCCAGCAGACACAGAGCAACATTAGTATTCATTTGGAGGTTGGCAACCTGAGCGACATACAGTGGTGTAAGTCCAATATTCACTCTCCTTGTAGCTCTGTTTTGGTCTTAAACTCCTGAGGAAGGCTGGTGCTGTGCAGGTAGCACACAGAGGAGTTTATCATGGCTGTAGCCCAAAACATCATCAGTGAGAGGCTGAACCAAACAGTACATCTGCAGTCTGGAAAACCAAAACAATGAAATGAAAGAGGCTAAAGCACTCAGTCGAGCTGAGAGGAACTGCAGAGTCGCGTGACAATTGTCTGTGGGTTCATCAATACGAAGGACACCACATCATTTGACCTGATCCTCATAAAAATGTTCATTATTACACAAACCATTCAACATATATTCCTTTGCAGCATCTGTATTAAATCTATAGAACACTTGACTTGCATTGTTTGTCGTCACTGTTGCCTTTTATATAAATTAACCTGTAACAGTTCTATGTTTAGTTCCACCTGTCTTGTTCGGCTTTGCGGTCTTTGCTTGTAGCTGTGTATCTATTTCTGTCTTCCTGTAAATTGTTCTGTGAAATTCCTTGCATCTGTACAAACAAAGTTGGCCAATAAAGCTGATTATGATTCTTTACATTAAAGTTTCATCATCAACAACAAACCTAGCTAGTTAATAGGTTGTTTCAAATTTACACAATGCATTCACCTAGATCATTTCCCTAGATAAGCGAAAAGACAGACCAGTATCCCTCTGAAAACCAGAATGACAGAGTGGGATTTCTTTAACTAGGTAAACATCTCTTCTCAAGTGTAAACGTTACAGATACCAACTGAGCACAATTACCAGTCAGATAACGGCCAAGGCTTAAATTTTGTGGTTTGGCCAACTCATGGAATTAAGCTTAACTAGCTTCAGCTGACAAAGTAAACCGTCGACACTCATTATTTCAGCTGGAGCAATCAAGGTCAAAGGCTAAAAATAAGGAGGCTGGATCACCGTCGTACGTTTTGGTGTCAAAGGGCAATTTTTATGTCTGAAATCCACCCATTGCCATCATACATAGGGTGAACACTGCTGCGTCTATGTATGCATACATGGCTGGCACACAATGCACAGTAGGCCTCTGTGTTCACTGCGTTCCGGAGATGATCACTCCAATATCAGCCCCGTCTCTCTGCGCTGTGCTGTACAATAAGTCCCAACACTATAACATTCACTTATTACTCTCCTCCCGTGTTGAGCTGATATTAAGACCACTTGTCACTGTCAAATGTGTTTGTCACCACAAAGAGGCCATCAATTGGTTCATTGCTTATTACTGATAAAACCAGCTATCTGTCAATGAATTACTACAACTAGATGAAAGGGGCCAAAAGCAAACACAATGCTGTCAAACTGTTTGCAGAGCGGACCGGTGGAAATGTCAGTGAAACCCGATCCAATTGGATTTCTGAGCATAAAGAATGGATTAGATGTGTCCTGCACCAAAGTCTAACACAATGACAGGGTTAAGAGGGGGTTGATGACCTTGATTAGACAGTACTCTGAAGATGGCAGCAGAAATAAAGAGAGAAAAAAAACTGCATGGGAGTGGTAAATACGAACAGTATAACACAGTACTGTGCAAAACATTTGGGGGGGAAAAAAAAAAGGATTAGATGGTCACTTCCTCAGCGGACAGTTACGTCACCATGCTAGGAGAGTGTATTGATGTGGATGTTGGCGTCCCCTTTACCCTTTAAACGAGCCTGATGCATGTTAGTTTCGACAGTAGGCCTTGACATGGGGCAGACATTACATGCTGCTGTTTCTTTAAGACGTTAGGATCTCCCCTTGGGAGTAAAGCCTGCAGTGCACTTACAGCAGTGGCTATATGGTCCTGCCTCCATCACACAGGCATTTGTTAGTGTGAGAAAGCACCCAGCTGAACCAAAGACTGAACCACTGTGTGTCGACAAGGCCTGCCAACAAAGACGACCTTTCAGCACTCAGCAGTTTCCCCCTTCTCCCTTGCTTTTCGCAGCAACATTCACAGCAGTTCAACTGACAGGAGGATCTTGTGCGCTGCCCTGCCGTACATCTATCTCTGCCATCACGTGGTGGAGCAGGGTGACACTGGCATTCACCTTTGTCCCAGGTGCAGTCAGGCACCACCCACATGCCCGACGCTGCAAGTTGGTACACAAGACACTCAGCAAATAAAAGGCTCCAGCTCAACACTGAGTAATCACTACCTACTGTCCTTCAGAGGAAGACATCAACAATTCATAATGTTCGAACAAAAGAACAGATATAAAACTAGTTTTAACCAGCCAAATAACAAATTAGCCTTTGCTATCTTAGCAAAGCTGCCTTATTGTTTTCCTGGTAGGTTAACAACACCTTATTCAACCAGCCACAGAGTAATAATTGACAACCTTCCTTAGAGTTTTACTGAGACCAACGGTTGATCAGTTAAGAAATCATACTGGCGCTACTTGATGTTGATGACAGGGGTAATATTCAGTTCAGTCCATATCAGTCTGTATTAGAGCTGAAATCATTAGTGCTCCAACAGAAAACCAATTTGTAACTTTTAAGATCTATCAATAATCTATTATCCATGTCAAGTCTAGAATCAAGCAAAAAAGTCAAACACTTTTTGGTTTCAGCCTCTCAACTGTATGCTTATTTTATATTATTATGATTGATTATGATCATTTTGTTTCTTTAGGTTTGGGCTGATCGGTCAGGCAAAACAAGCAACAAGAAAACATCTGCAACTCTGGGAAATTGTCATGGGCCTTTTCCACATAAATTAAACAACTGATCAATAAAATGAAATGAAAGAAAATCTAAATATAATCAATGAAAATAATGTTTTTAGTGTTTTTAGACTTCCTTTCACAGAAAAAAAAACTGTTAAATAAATTTACTGTTTAATATATTTTTATAAATTTTTCCATTGCTCATCCAGTTGAAATTGGATTTATCCAAACTGTACAACCTACTTCATAAACAAAAAATAAACTGTTTTTCTAGCCCTATACTTATTTCAGAGTTTATCTACAAGTGACCGGTACCACTGAAGCAACTGACAGAAAACAGAGGAGACCCTACTCATGTCCAGCATGTGTTAGCAGGTGGTCATAGATAACAGGGCTGTTTTTTGTGCTGCTCCATAAGGAAGAGCTCAGTGACAGCCTCTGACAAAACAGTAGCCTAACTGGACAGGCAGTGACATTCACTGAGTTACCCGAGGGAGCTGTGAGATCAGGGACAGACAGAAACATGTGGACAGACAACTGTTCCAGAGTCTGAGTTAGCCTGAGAATCGACAAGGGAGAAGCTCTCACCATGTCAGTCGTGGCAAGACCAGTGCACAGGCTGAAAATCTACTTTAAACAAGTCCTGTCTGTATATTCCATGTTGAAAATGTGAGCCCGAAAGAGATAATTATTGTGAATATTAGAGGAAGCAATTACAGTCATCACCAAAGCTCCAAAAATAAAATTAACAACAACAACAACAACAAAAAAAAAAACATGAATCACCATCAGAAATTAGTCCTCAAAATGAAATCCTAAATAAACCTGAATCCTCACAATCAGGCCGTGTCAAGCTTTGTTGACACCATTAGCACACTTCTTCCTCTCACCATTATACATTCAGCAAAATGCTGGGTCCAGTGGGACAAGAGATCCATGGAGCAGTGTCATGGCCCTAATGCCAGATCCAGATATAGCTGGACACCATGGGGATAAAAATACCCAAACAGATGGGAGGGTTCACAGGCAAAGGGGGGGGAGGCAGCAAGCACGACTGAAGATTTCAGAGGAGAGGAGAACTGCAATTACAGCTGTTTGCTAACCTCTGCCTTCTATGTGGTTAGCAAAGCCTTCGGTGGATGCCCGTTCAAAGATAATGACCTCGCTGGGAGATACAAATGTAGGGATAATCATACACAGACCAGTGCAGATGTGGTGGAGATGACGCCTAGCACACATCAGCTTCAGTATGACTACATAACTAGAGCTTGAGTTGGGACTTGCTTACATTAAGGCAATGGCAGAGGGAAAAAAAGACTATCTGCCAGTGATCAAAGTGCTACAAGTGGCAACACATTTATAGCAAAGAGAAGACATGCAGAGGAAATGGTTGAGCAGCCACTAGCTGGCCTAGAATCTAAGAAAACAAAGAGGCCTTGACATTTCATGTGGTTTTTCACAGCCTGTTTAAATGCTACTAAACCAGTGGCTCTGAAAAAAATTGTGCTCATGCTGACACAAAGCAAAAGGAACACAGTAAATTATTGATTGCTCATAAGGCCTGGTGTGAGCTTATTAGAGGGAGAGCTTCCACAACAATTGACATGAACCAAGCTCACTGAAAAATGCAAGATAGGTAAGTAGGAGGTTTGAAAATGTAGCTGTTGAAAAAGGATATTGTTTTAGACTGAGTGTCTTAATTTCACCTATAATCTTTAAGACACGATTTTCACTGCAGCAGATAGCAGGTAAGCTTCACTTTGATGGACTAAAAGTAGTTTTTGCTAAAAAATACAAAAAATACAGAATACATTTACTCTGGCTTTGAAAACTGTAGAAAAGCAAAAAAGGTCCCATCATGTGAAAAAAAAATCGTATTTACTTCCTGTGTCTTCCTCTCTTAGAGTCACCTGCATATTAAAATAAGTTTTCAAATAGTTCAAACTGCTTAAAAAAATCATAATAAAAATCAGGTGAGCACAGCTCTTACTGGAGCAGATTGATATTGAAGATGTATCAGTAAAGCTGATGTGGTGCAAAAGTGGACTTCACGGACCATGAGGACGCACTTACCAATTTGATGGCCACATATTCGTTAGTATAGAGATTTTTTCCCAACCGCAGCTCTCCAAAGTTCCCACAGCCGATTTTTTTACCCACACGGAAGTTTGGGCCAACCATAAGAACTCCAGAATTGGTCCCTGAACTCCGGCCCCCATGTCCAGTCCTGCTGCCTGCTGTCTTAGACATCTTTTTCCCTTCCTCTGTCTCTCCCTTGCCCCCTCTCTTGTCAAAATCCATAAGCTTGTGATACCCTGGCCTCTCCACGGTTATTCTCCAGCCATGCAAACCATAGAAACTCCAATAACAACGACAGAGGAGGCTTTAGGGAGGGAGAGGGGGGACAGATCTCACAGGACAGAGGAAAGGTGTTGCTGTTAAAATGTGCAATGGTTCAGAAGACACTCAGACAAGGTGAAACTACAGCTGAAGTGCCCCGTGTGTCTGTCAGACGGCTGGTTTGCTGAGTGCTTCCCTTCTTTTCTTCGTGTTTTCTTGTTTACTTGAGGGGCTCCTTCCTTGTGTGTTTCTCCAGCTCCAGCCTCAGAGTAGCATGCCCCTGCCTGAGGAATAGGCAGGTTGTGCTAGGATGTGCCCACAGACACACATACAATACTAGTCATAAAAAAGCACTCCGAAGCCCAGCTACTGCATCCACAAGGCCACTTGGGAACATCTCCTGGAGTGCCTCATTCCTTCTCGTCAGCCTTCAGTGATACAGTGGACTCTCTCCATGTTGCAGGGCCGCAACAGACAGTGCAACCCAGAGTTACAGAAAACAGCAACAAGGAAGATGGGTAACGGATGGGTTTGATGTCAGCAGGAGAACTGCAAAAGCAAAAACAGACAGAAATCAGTCAGTTTTCACAGATTATCTATCAAAAATAAACTCATAAACACATCGTATTCTTACAAGCTCCCCTGGCCTGTTTACATATTAAAAAATTTACAATGAAATGTAGTGACAAACACTGTATGATTACAATCTGTGACGCAATCAACAACAAAAAGATATTGGAAAACGTAACAAATCAATCATTATCTGTTCCCATAACACTTCATGGCCATAAAGAGATTAACATGCTCAGAAAAAAAACTTAAACCTTTTACTTGAAGATCAAATTATGTCTACTGTGGCTGTTCCTTACTACAGCTGAAATGAGATCTTGCTCAAGACCAGCACAAGGCAAATTCAATAAAGCAATCGATGTGAGCGGAAATATTCCACAGTGGACCTCAGACTTGTGAAAAAAATCTCTCTTTTACGATTAAACCTATTTTTTGAAAGCCCAAAACACAATGCGTTACAGATATTTTACAGAGATCGCAAAGTTTTATTCTCCTAAACAAGACTAACTATCTAATGTTCTGAAACACTGTTAGGAAGTGTGTCAGGCTAAAAAAAAGATCTTAATACTTCTGTTAATGTGTATAAACACTCTTTCAAGAAGCCAGGATTACAAACAAAAAGTAAAACCATAAACGACTGAGTCATACACTACTACAGAAGCAATACCAGACACAAACAACATCAGTCACAACCATAATTTCAGTTTTCATTGGCAGTGTAACTCGACCATCTCTGTGCAGCTAACAAACACGTGCAGATGTCTCCATTCAGGGCGGCTCGCCTAACTCCCATAAGTCCATGATCTAAGATGTTGGTGGTGCTGAAGAGAGAAGGTAATGCAGGCACTAGCGATGGGCAGCTACTCTTTCCTATGGAAAGGCACTTACACGGATCAATGACTGCTGTAATGCCTCGTCTCATCATAACATTTGCATCATTGGGAACTATATTATTGTAGAGATTTGGAAACAGTCGAGTCTTCAATTAGCTGAATCTGACAGCCCAAGAACTAATTTAGCAGGACTAAAAAACAGGATTATTAGATACTAAGGTCATGTTGCAGTGTTGTGTGAAATATTTATTTAAAAAATATCACACGTAATGTCACATCATATCATCACATATTTGTGACTTTCATCAAATCCACACACCGTTTATTCCACAAACAACTGGACAGATGACATTTACTTACGAGAGCAAAACTAGATTAAAAATACACCAGCTACTGATGCCTGAAAGGGTTTGAGGTGGACATGTGCTTACACAAACAACGAGACAACCTCATAAATATCCACTGACAACATTGTGTGTGTTCATCTATATCCTTTCACCTGAGACACAGAACACACTTATAAGCCAGGTATGCAGTCATTCATGACTCTGTAATTTCTTGTGGCATGACATATGGCAATACTTTGAGAGAAATGAAACTAGTCTACCTGGTCACAAGACTAAGCACTTTGTTTGGTGACCCAAAAGAACCTAGAAATACAACTGAATGTGTTTCAGGTGTGATAGATTATAAATAATGACAGAGACGACCCTGAAAAACAGCAAAGATTTAAATATCTTACAGTCTCTGGTGTCTCACTGACAGTCTCGGCCCATTTGTCTAGACTGACTCATTTCAGGAAGTTGTTTTTTGTTTTTCATGCCAGCTGTTTACTCTAGCCACATAGTCGCTTAAAACCACAGTAGGCGAGCAGTCCTAGTCCAGGTTTTGAGGTGGTGCTTAATAAATAAAATAACTATGAATTATATCTCGTCATAAAGCTGTCTTGTGGTGGACTATGGCTCAGCTAGTTACAATCAAAGCTGAAGGCAATACAGCTAGCTAGCTAGTAATAACACAAGACGATATCAATCGGCATAAATATGAAATCAGCCACCATTAGAGAGCCTTAAAATGAGAACAAACAGAAGCTATCAGACCTGACTGACAAGTTTTCTCACCGTGGTACAAAATATCTGCTTTTTTAAGAGCTTATGTTGAAGCTAGCTAACAGCTAACAGGCTTGGCAGCTGTCATTTAGCGTTAGTTTCTCTCTCTTTGACTACAAGTTTATATTGCCACACGACAGGAGAAAACAGAAGATATAAAATGAATCTCAGTGGATCAGTGTGTTTAGGAAACCCCTTGTATCTATGCGTGTGTGTGTGTTAATATAACAGACGAGCTAGGCGGACCAGGCCAGATACTCTCAGCCTCAGTTAGCAGGTTAGCTTCATATCGCAGACTATTCTGTCTGAGTATAACCGCTTTCTTGTGCTATATTCATATATTAAACCACGGTGTTAGGAGTAAATTAATGTCGGGCATATATTCGTGTGAACTGAAGTGTCAAACAACATCACCAGGCTAACATAGCTGGATATTAAAATAAAACACACACACAGACACACATCGCTCCTCCTTGGCCCATCGTCTGATAAAAAGCAGCTAACCATGAAGCTAATCTGTTAACAACACCACAACACGAGCCGGCTAACTGCTAGCAAGGAGGATTATTAAATATTAATTGATTGACATCCTCCCTCTCGCTCCCTCTCTGTGTTAACATTAACCTGGTTAGTTAGATTGCAAGTTAGTTAGTAGACGCTTAATAACAAAAAACAAGCGACGCTTTGGCTGGTTAATGTCACCGACTGGAGGTGGTAAAAAATAAAACAAAACAAGAAGAAGGAGCAGCGCTGTTTCACCTGAGAGTGGCTGAGTTCAGCTAAAGCCATTACCTCGACCGCTGCCGGGCAACTCCTTAATCCGCAAACAGGCGCCTGAACAGCGGCCACAGCCGGAGACTCTCGCCGCTTAGCTCCGCAGCTAGCCGCCGCGAAACGACGTTAACGTCTTCAAAAAACTACAGATATATTTCGCCAAACGAGAGCGGATTACCTTTGAATTCACGTTATCGAAACCGTGGCCGGAGTCACGGCTCTTCATCCGTGGGTGTCTTTCTCATTTCGTGTGTGTTGCCCTCGGGTTGCCGTGCCGCTCCGTGCTGGTGTCTCTTTAAGCCTCCCTCGGCCGCCGGAGCCCGGGCGCAGCGTCAGGCCGGCCTCACAGCGCTGCGCTGCGCCGGAAAACTGACGTAACTGCTTTGAGGAATAAAGCAAAGCAGCAGAGCGGGTGTGCGTAGCTGCTCCACACTGGCTCATTTGATTCATTAATTTTACAATTAAAGAGGTAAAACTTAGACATTCAAACATTTACAACGATGGAAACATCTGAAACACGATTCTGTTCTTTGGTTTTGGTGATCTGACACAAATTAAATTATTATTCTGCTAAATATGAGCCCCTTAAACATTAAATTATTATGCCACAGGTGTATATGACCACAGTCAACATTTTGAATCCATACTTCATTTTTATTGCCTGAATGAGTATTTTCATCTTAACCCAAAAGTTGAAAGTTCTCCTTGTATCATATTTGGACAGAATCAATTATTGTGTAAAGGTGCAAATATTGCATGCTGATTTGAACAGATTAATTCAACAACTATTGAAGTTTGGTCACTTCTTACAGAGCTTAAGTTGAGGCATTCAAACATCTACAGCTCAAACATCTGCAACACGATTCTATCGTTTGGTTCGGTGATTTAACACAAATTAGAGGATTACTGTACCAAATATGACATATGATGAAATTATTATGCCACAAGTGTATCCAAAGTATGACTGTCCTCAGTATGTATGATGTGACCGGATAAATTCAACAATAATTAAAGTCTGAGACATTCAGACATCTGTAACACAGTTCTGTACTTTGGTTTGGGAATTTAGCACAAGTTAGAGAATTATTCTGCTAAATATGAGTATATTAATCAAAGAAGAAATTATTATGCCACAGGTGTATCCAAAGTATGACCACAGTCATTATATTGAGTCCGTACGCCATTTCCATATCTGTACTAATATCTTCAACATAAGCCAGAAATCAACAGTTTCCACTTTGTCATCATGTGTGATTTAGACCAGATTCAACTTAAACTTTAACAATTTATAAAAGCAAATGAACCACTTGTTACTGTAGTTTAATTCTTAAATAACCTCACAGGTATTGCACTTGGTGGCTGGGCGTTATGGTTGAAATCAGCGGCACAGTAGTGATATTTTTCCAACATTGTGGTAAGGCAGATACATGCACAGCGCAATATAAAATTATTCAAACTGACTAAATGTGATCAAGTGTTAAGATTATATCATCCCACTGTCGATAAATGATCAAAAGGAATCATCCCGCAGCCTTAAACTGAATAGTTTGCATCCTTTTCTTGAAACAGATCTCTAAATTAGTATTATGATATATCTTATTCGTGCAGTCCTGTAAGCATGTCCCAAAATACCTTTTAAGTGAGTCAAATTCAACCACCTGGCAATATTACTAAACCTTACGAAAACCAAAAGAACAGAAAACAGAGCATTCAGTCACAAATAATTTTATTTCACGTCTCTATGTTGTAGTGCCTAGTTACAATGATGATTTCTCTCACATGCTTCATTATCACTGTGTGGCCACTTGGCAGTGCAGCCAGCTATATAATGCTGAAGGAGACAACAATATCTTTAAATGTGGTGTTTATGCTGCTTGTTGCTTGAAATCAGAATGAGATGTACTAAACAATAGCTTCCTGCACTTCACTTCACCGTACAGCTTCACATCGCTTTAGATAGAAAGGCATTTATTAAACTCACTAAAGATTCACATTCTGTGCACTGTCTGTGGTCAGGTTACAGGAACAAGGCCGTAAGTGCTTCTTGCTACCCCATCTTTTCCCACGCAGGGTTGCCTCAGGTGTAGAGATGGTGCAGAGATCTCGGGCTGCAGGCGCCTGTGTCTACAGTCTACAGTCTACAGTTGCAGCCCCAGGTGAGGGTGAGGCACAGCTTTACCGGAACAAGCAGTCGGAAGGGAAAGACTACAGTTTTTAGTGATTGATGATGGAGGAAGCCCCAGGGCGGAGCTGTGCTGCTGTATGATTGGCCAGATGACCGGTGGAAGGGCAAGCTCGGTGGACAGCACTCCTACAACCGACTGGTGAGGTAGGTGGCTGTAGTGCTCCCTTGTCACGAGGGGGAAAAGTGGAGGGGAGGGAAGTTGGAGGGGGCACCGTGAAACATCAGAGTCCGAAGGAGCGAGAGGTGGGCAAACACCCCTAGTTTTATCCACATGTGGAGGAGGACAGCAACTGGGAGGGATGTAGCTGTCGCTGTGTGAGGTGGCGATGTCCTGTTTGTCTTCGGTCCGGACCTCCTCTCGTCCTACCTTGCTGCGATGTGGTGCCTCCTCCAAACACTGGTCTTTGGAGAGTGGGGAGCACCTCTGACCTTTACGAAACTTTGCCCTCCTGTTCTTGAACCACACCTGGATGAGCAAACAGCAATGGTACAGTTATTTACACAGCACAGTTCACACATGAGGCAGGATCAAAGTCCTTTACAAAATACTTTTAGAGGATTGAATAAAAAAATAAATAAATAAAAATAAGACTTTGGGGAAATCCTGGTATGAAAATTAAAGTAAAATTCTAAAGTATCAGAAAATAAGTCATTTCTGCAGATGTCACAAAGAGGCCAAAATATAATACTGTGACAAAATATAAACAACTAAACTGAGCTAAAACTAAAAATGAGGACCATAATTTATAAATAACTTAACTACATACACACACATACACACACACACACACACACACACACACACACACATATATATATATATATATATATATATATATATATATAGATATATATATATAGATATATAATATATAAATCTGTATTTTTCATTAATATATATATATATATATATATACACACCACCATGTACCAGTATATATGGATTTGCTGGTCTGTATTTTTCATTAATATAAAAAATATTTGTGTTCCTGAGATTCATGTCATTTACTTCCTTTCTTTATTAAGCTAAATACAGCAGTGTTTTATTCATGCTTTCCAGCTAATACTCACCATGAATTAACAATTACAAACTTGCAGAGTTGGTCTCAGCAGAGCAGAGATGTTGGACTGAGTGTGCTCTCACCTGAATGCGAGCCTCGGGCAGGTTGATGCAAACGGCCAGCCTCTCTCTCATGCCGACGTCTGGGTACTGTGTCTGCTGGAAGGCCTTCTCTAGAGCCTGCAGCTGTGACACCGTGAACGCCGTGCGGCTGCGACGATGCTTCTGCTGGTTGCCGTACCGAGCCTCCAGAATCAGCTCTGGCAAGACGGAGAGAAACAAAAAGTCATCAGCAAAATATACCCAGAGTCAGCAGAAAAGTCCTCTCCAACTGACTGTGACAAGGAGCCTGTACACACAAATTTTGCTATCAAGGCTCCAGTTTGACCCAGCTATACTCAGTTTAGGCTCAATTTTTATCTGCTGAAAAGTTACCTCCTTTCTCAGGCTGACATGAATCTGTAAAGTATACACAGTAGCTTTCATGGAACCTGTATCAGGTGGAAGTCAGATATGAACCATAAAGAGTCTTCGCTTAAATGAAAGTCTTGTTTACAAGTCAAGTTAAGAATGCATAAGTATAATCAATAAAATAATGTAAAGACGCATTCATGTGTAAGTAGTATTGCAGTGCTGGGGCTGGCTGTGACAGAGCTCTTTTAAACTAATCTATACACTGCTGGGCAATGAAATCCTTTAAAAAGGCATACTTTTACACAAAAAAATCTGAACTTGCAAGGTAATTAGTGGTGGAAGAAGTTCTCAGATCTTTTACTCATAGTTAGTAAAAGCAGCAGTAAAAACAGTGTAGAAATACTCTGTTACAAGCAGAAGTCCTTGATTCAAATGTTTATCTAATTAAAAGCACAAAAGCATCATCCTCAAATGTAGTAAAAGTACTTGTGTCCTTTGAGAAACAATGTGAGTGCAGGACCCTGAGGACCCACCTGCCAGTCTCTCAGCCACAGACAGGGTGTGCACTGCGGGGCTGGCTGCAGGGTAAACGTGGTACTGCTCCGCCATCTGGTGGTGCAGGTCGAACAGCAGGGAGTTCACACCGTGGAGGGGAAACACACCGCTGCTGGGGGCCCCGCAGAAATTCAAGGAGTTCATGTTGGATCTGAGGACACAGAGGCATTCATTTCACTCACTGAAAAGTGTATTTTTTTTAATGGATTATGAAGAAATACTTGTTATATATACTTATTATGCTAGAAGAAATGTAGGATACTCCCACTCTCCAACCCTATAAGTCTCTAAAACTCTCAAAATACATTTGGTAGCTATATATTTACATTTAATTACTGTGGGATTAAAAAATAAATGTGTTATTATCTAAATACACGCTTCAGCGACAGAACATCAGTTATTATTAGACGGACCAACATTAAAAATCACTGTTGCTGTTTAATCATGTTTTCCCTGCCTTATCTTCTTCATATATATATATATATATATATATATATATATATATATATATATATAATGTGGACTCCCTATATTTTTTAAATTGATATGTGCGCATGAATTGGTAAAAATCTGCTTGGGGACTTAACTTATTAATTAAAAAGAGTACTCTCGTTATTATCATTCCGCTATTATTATATTTTTGCTCTTAAACTACAGAGTCAGCATGCATTAGTCAGAGTGCTCACAACAGTTTTACACCTTCAGGCAATAAAAGCAGCATTTTGAACAAGATCTCATAACCAAATAATCCCACATTTCGCTGATATCCATCGTACAATTGAGAGACTTGGGCATCTTCTTTCATTCAGAGATCTTTTCCCACGATTAAAACCTCGTTAAACCTTTTTCTGTTAGTTTTTTTTTTTTCTTGGGTGCTGTTTTTGCAGTGTACCTGAGATCCGGACCCCGCGCAGTAAGATCCAGGCGCGCCTTTACGCACAGAGCTCCGCCTTGGAGAGCTGTCCTCCTGCGCTGTCCCTGCTCCGGTTTGGGCCTTAAATCCTCGCACACCGGCGCTCTTTGTCGTGGCACGGATCTAATTCTCCGAAACCATTCTCACCCACCACTATTTAACAAGCATTTACCCAGGCTCCCCTCAGCCATTAGCCAATAGAAAGAAAGGTATTAGCCGGGATTAGGTGGGATGAGGGAAGAGAGGGGGGTTGCAAGGGGCTCAAGTTTTTTGAAACTATTGAACTTGAGAGATTTATGCCAAGGATCCCCCTATAAGCGAGCGTTTCATTCCCCCCGGTTAAAACAATTAAAACAATGTGGTCGGCTAATCTCCGAGGCAGGACAGATTAAAATAACAGCCTTTGATTGTGCTCTCCCTCTCAGCCCTCTTTCTCCCATACCGTGGGCTTTGACAGTCTCCCCAGCTCGGAGGGGGTTTTCTCTCAGGGTTTGTTTTGCAAACAGGCACCATATTTTGCCTATAAACTGTCACCATGTGAAGTTAATCTGAACTCTGCTCAGCGAGAACAATTTCTTTAAGATCCATCTCAGCTAAATGAGAAGTCTTCCCAGGAAAACCAGAAAAAAACACCACATCATCATTAAAATGAAGTCATGCAGTGTATGTGAATAAATTAGGTATATAATATAGTTCATAGGAGGTTTTTGGGTTGAGTATTTCCATTTTACGCCACGTTATTACTTCTTTTGGCTACAATTATTTGACAGATTCATTTAAATTAGTGGTGTATAACACACAGTAATATAGCTGTTTGCAGCTGTAAGGACATTTTAAAGTGTTTATTAATGTTCAGTATTTGTTAACCATTATAACTTCTCTTATGAAGACATATTGTTTATTATTACAACTGTGTTTTACCACATTGTCGACCATTATCTGTTTATACAGCAGCCTCCACTTATGGGTATCCACAGGAGGAGTTATGACTGTTTACAAATACATATATACGCACTTATATCGCTTACAACAGCATTTTAATGTGATATAAGTTACTGAGTCATTGTTCATGCAGCACTTATAAATGCTAAATAGGTGTTTAAACTTATGTGTTTCCGCATATTCAAGTACTTGAAGAACAGTAAGGGGATCAAATACACTTTTTAGGTTACGTATATTCATTTTATGTCCATTTGCACTTCTACTTCGCTCCAGTAAATACTTTTTAATACATATATCTAGTTGGCAGTTACTCTGCAGATTGAGATTTTACTTATACAATACCTACACTTAAAGAAATATGATTTATTGTTATAGATGACACGGCCCAGCAGGGTATGAAGTAGTTAAAAGCTGCCCATTAAAACACAAAAATGCTTGAGATTTACAGTTTATTCTTGAGCAGCAGCTGACAAAACAATGTCAGGTCCATTTGGTGATGTAGCTGATCAGGACCTTTTGGTAGCATCCACTGATCTTCCTCACCAGTTGGACAAAGCCCACTTGTCCAGACGAGATGAAGCAACACAGACATGGAGTCGGAAAAAAATGGAAATCTTCTATCCGTAGTACACTGCAGATTCAAATGAATGATATAGAATATAATCAACAAATTCTTATTATTATTACAAAGTATTATCATAGCTTAACATAAGACGTTATTGATCTCTGCAGGAAAATTAACAGTCCTGATATGGGACTTTCTATATTGTGATATTGGTACTCTTACTTAAGTAAAAGATTTGAGTACTTCTTTTGCTGCTAATTTCTCATTAGGTCAAGTTAAGTCAACCTGGATAAAAAAAAAACTTTAACAGGGAAGACTCTCATGGGCTGACATGCATTCGATGTGTTGGTTACAATTACAGAACAAACAACTGAATCTAAAGTGGAGGTGGCTTTAGTCTGTGTTTCCAGAGATGCACATTGAAGATGATGTATTATTTGAATACTGAAAAATCTGATTATACTTTAAAAGGCTCAAAATTATTAGTTTCATCATCGTTGATATCCTGTACAATTGTATTTGTATTTACTTCATTTAAAAAAAGAAGTTCTCTGAAATAAAGCTTTGCAGTGAGGACAACTTGTTGCACACCCTTTGTTTTTGCAGTATTTGCAGTATTGCAGAGTTGTTTTCTCTGTGTTCATTTTCACTTTCATATTTGGATGTGTGAGACCCCACAGGTACATTCCTCCACCTCAACCAGTGGCGCATAAAGAAATAGTTTAGTTTTCATTCATATTCACAGATAAACATGTGAGATGTCTTGACTGTTGTGTACTTTGATGGTGTGCACAGATAACCATGGGCCACTTCTCCCTCTCACACAATCAACAGCTCAGACTTCCAAAATATGTGAAAATGTTTGTGCTCTTTTCCCCCCTGTGCTTTTTTTTCTACTCCTTTCGCTGTTCTTGGCTGTCAAGCTATATTAGTGTCCGATAGAAATAAGTCATTTAGAAGAGGCTCTGTCGGCCAGCCCCTCAGCCCCACTAAAAGCTCCAGGATTAGGTCCCGGAGGCCTTTGTCTCCGCAGCCCGCAGGATTAGGGGAGATTTACTGTGAGGAGAGAAAAAAAGTAGTTATTTCATGGCACTTTCATGATGAAACCTGGCCAAAGCTGTGTTGGCTGGGGGGATTAGAGGCATACAAAGAGTGTGGTTGTGTGTGACCCTCCCCATCCCAGAGCCACCACCACTGACTCACTCACCGCCCCCTTTTGCGGGCCAGGCGGGACCCGGCTGGGTTCACCCCCTACCCATCAAGACGACCGGGGTTCAGCCTGAACGAGTAATGGCCTCTTCAATTAGCTCCTCAATTTCCTGTCACCTAAAAAACTGCTTCATCTTCACATCCCCACAACCACCAGCGAGCTCTAGACAGTAATAACCTTAAACTCCATCAGTCATTAAGTTTGTTTTGTGAATTGGCCCCGGTGCTGCAGGTCTAATCACCAGGGTGTGGGTGTTTTGCATTAAAGACTTTAGGTGCAGAGGTAAATGAGAAGCTACTGGATTTGAGTCCCTCCTGTAGTGTTTAAACCTGCTTAAAAGGAGTTATCCTGCTCTTAGAGGATCCACTTACACATGCATGGATTACAGTGAATAAAAGACAAAAGGCAGAGTCACATCGCTGACAACAGTCTCACCAGTGAGCAGGTGAATCCCTCGCGCAGGTTTAATAACGGTTGTCACGCAGCAGAGGGAATTACAGGGACCTCGCCGCTCTGCTGACAGCAAGAAAATGACATCGTGAATAGTCACTGTCAAAACATTCAGTCTTTATCTTGCTGGGTGTCAAATAACATGAAGTTATTAAAGTTCAGCTAATAAAAACCATATCACGTGTGTTTCTGTGCCAACAGGCCGAATTTACTGCAAAATATTTAACACCAGGAGTTTTATTTTAGAGGAAAAAAGCAGGATATTACTTTCTAATAAGGCACCCATTGTGAAGGCATCATAAGTTGTACCTGGTGCCTTAATTAATTATGTAATTAATAATAATAATAATAATTATTATTATTATTATTATTATTCATTTAGTAATAGGGCAATAACAAGAACAATTCTGGGTTGCCAGGTTGTGAAAATCCAGTCTTGTTGGACCACTAGGCCACTTGTTTCTAGAGAAGAGAAGAATAATTTACAGGTACAACTACAGACTTGATGATTAAATTTCTTTATTAATGACTTATTAACATTTTATAAGTGCAGACTGAATGGCTGAATGGATGTCAGAAAATGGTGAAAATGCCGGTCACCAATGTGTGAAACCAGAGTTGATGTGTTCAGATTGCTTCCTTTGTACAATCAACAGTCAGAAAAAACAAAAGATCTTTTATATCATTAGCGCTTTATTATCAGAGCAGACTGAGAACACCCACAGAAGATATCAATTTGGAGGCAAATTTTGGGCATTTTTGCTTTAAAGATTTCTTTCTAAACTGCTGAGTGATTAATCCACTGGTCGTTTAATTTCAACAACATCTCTGCTTTTGTGCAGTTGCATCTGTTCTAAATCTCACATCAGCAGTTCAGCTGTGGGTCCTCTGGAAACAGATTCACAGATGCAGAAAATCATTTGACTTCCCTGTTTTTAAATTAGGGTGAGGGTACGATAAGAAAGGAGCTACTGCTTGGAAGTACTGAGAGAATGCTCCCCAAAGAAAAGCAGCAAATCCTCACAGCTGAGAACCTGGAACTGGGAAATATTTTACACACTTGCTTGAAAAATGACCTGCACAATTAATAATAACAATAATAATAATAATTACTCTTTCTTAATAATCTACTACTAATTTCAGACTGGACACACCTGTTTTATGTTTATTCATTGATGAAACACTTAGAAAACTATTTGCACTGGTGGAAACTGGGAGGCAGCTGAAGTAAGTGAGGGAGGAGGGGTAGTTAATGTTCCTCTTTTTGTCCCTAAGAGGGTTTTTGTTGATGTCTCCTGTTTAACAGATGTTTCAGAAAGCACCCTCCCCTTATGTTCAGGCTTTCTTTAATTACTTATCAATAGTGGAAATTTGTATTGACAAGGGCCTGTCAGGAGGGGACCTTTGTAGTCGTCAGTTATCTCAAAGGAAGGCCCCCCCCCAGACACCGACCACATCGATCGGCATGCGCAACACAATTGAGAGGCCTTTAGGGGCCGCGATGATAGTCCGGGAGCATGTGGGCCGACGAGGGGAGAGCAGGCGGAGCAGCTAAAGACTTCTTCATCTGGGGGAATCGATAGGGCCCGCTGGCCTTTGACCTCAGGGAGACAGGGAGAGCGGGCAGCGGGTCAGTCGGCCTTCTTAAGCCCCTCTGAGTGCCAGGATCACGCTGTGAGGCCTGACACTGGCTATGACACACTCGGGGCTTAGAGTGACATTGACCCAGCTGCAAACACATCAAGTACACACAGACACACACAGAAAAAAATCTCAAACACACACACACACACACACACACACACACGGCTTTGGTTCAGGGGGAAGAATTAATATGTGAAGATGACTGTGTATCAGCGGAAAGCTTCTAAGTGAAAGGTTTGATTTTATTGATCTAAAATGAAGAGCTGCAACTAAGAAGTGCATCAGATTCTAATAATTCCTTCTTTATAAGACCTGATACTTATTAACTTCCAATTAGCTTGTTATGATCTCCTGTGCAGCCCCTGGGAACAGCTACAGCAGCAGATCAATAAGAGGGGGCTGAGTAAAGATCAGTCCCTTAATTGGGCAAGAGTGCTATAGATTAAAGACAGAGAGAGAAGGAGAGAGAGAAAGAGAAAGAGAAAGAGAGAGAGGGACGGGCAGCTGTGGGTGTCCAGAGGGTCAAGGGCACCCACAGAGGGCTAGACTGGGGTGCGAGAGGTGAACTAAAGACCAACAGAGAGAGCAAACAGACCCACAGCCTCTTTAAGCCATCATCTTTTCAGCACAGTCCGTCAAAGCCCAGTGACAAAACAAAGGAATGAAGAGGAATGAAGTTACACTGGAAAGAGGAGCCGCCAAGTGCAGAGAAAATGTAATGCTAAATATGCGCACAAATGCAGGTATTCAGCGGGATAAAGAACCGATGCTGCCCGAGGAAGAGCTTCAGAACATTAGCATATCAAATGTTCTCACTTTTCTCGATTTAATGGCTCTCCTTCCTCTTTCCTGTGTATCATATAACCTGTTTAGGAAGCTACTGTTCCACTGTTTCTCGTGCATCTGGACATACACATGTATAATGCTTTCTGAGCTCTCTGCTTGAAGTATTTTGATTCTTTAAACACACTTTTAACCATCCTCTGCAGTTTGTTCGGACTATTATGTGTAAAAAAAATATGTCACCCACACAGTTTCACCAATCTTTTCAGCACTGCCAATTAGTTATTCAAGGATGCAACACACCAAAAACCTTTTGCTAAATACCTTTAGAGCTGAACTGATTAGTCAATAGTAAACTAAAACAAAAAAACTCTAAAGACCCTAAAGGGCTGAAACTTGTTCTCTTTTTTATTTAAAGTCTAAAACTCAAAGATTACTTTATAATCATAGAAAACAAAGAAAACCAGCAGATATTCACATTTGGAAACAGAGCAGAAGCAGCAGCCAGTGAATTCTGGCCTTCTTTAACGATTATCAAAACACTAATCACTGAATCGACTAATCATTTCAGTCTACTCAGGACAAACACAGTGAAGTGTTTATTTGCTCTGGCTCTCATCGAGATAAAGCAGCTCTCCATCTCTCAGCATGGGGTCAGTTTTCGGGGCCCCGGCCGGCGGCTTCCCCCATGTGACCCCCTGCTAGTCAAAGGTGATCACGGGGGAGAGAGAAAAGGAGGCACTGATCGAATTTGATAATGAAGACGACCCCTCTAAGCTGCTTTGCTCCACATGTTCAAAATCTCTGCAACACTCAATAAACACTAGGAAGCCCCCCTCCCTGTCACTGGAACATTGTGTAGGTATTGATCCCAGCTAACTGGCTCTTTTAATACCTGGGGTCCGTGGCCCAGTCTGGGGAAATGCATACTGACATGTGACGGGAGGAGCTTAACAGGCAAACACACCGAAGAAAGGATGGGCCTCCCAGTTTAGCATTTCTCTCCCATTTTTTCCAATTTACACATCTGCTGAAGAAAGGAGAATTATGGCCGCTGCACCTGCTGTTAAAGGGACATATAGTCCGCAAGAGGCCCGGCACTGTACTGAGAAAGCTGTCACACTGTCAGAAACTATTTGTGCAGCAGAGGTGGAAGAAGTGTTCAGACCTTTCATGGGAGCAAAACACAGCAGTGAGGCTGTAAAAAACAAGTAAAGGTGTAGTTAAAGTAGTATCAAAAGTAAAAGTATGGTTATTCATTTAAAACCTAATTCAACTTTAACATTTAACCAGTTTATATTTTTAGACAGATGAGCTGAATGAATGTACTGCTTCACACCATGCATTGTTTGAGTGTCAAAACTTGACAAAAAATGTCAGAAATTTCAGTTTGTGTTGTGTTGAGATGTTGAGATAAATCATGGTTGTTTCTTTTCATAATAATGAAAACAAATACTGACCAAATGAAGGTTAGCATTGAATTGTGTCACTACATCCTCATACACTTACAACTTTACAAAGTACAAAGTGAGTCCAACAGGAGCCGCTGTGAGGTTTTCTATCAAATGAAGATCTGACTTTTCAATCGGAGAAAATACAAGTTTCTTTAATATTGGTCAGTGTGACTGAACAGGTTTTGATTCAGTTTAATATCTAAAGTAGCGCAAACTTAACTCAGTTCAGTCGTCTGAGGAGTTATCAAAATGTAGAACTAATTACTCAACCTAAGTTCAGTTTTTTAAGTTACTGAGCCAAACAACCATTAAGTACAGCTGTCAAATGTAGTGAAGCAAAAGTATAAATTAGCATAAAAATTAAAGTACAAATGTCTTTGAAGTTATACAGTACTTGAGTGACCACCACCGTTGTGCAGGTAGAGACTGATGGGAGGTAAAGACACAGCAACATCTTCTTTTAACTAATACCTTTTAATAGAAAAAGATAAACAACAAAAAAAAAAAGAACAAATACAAAAAGGAAACAGCTTACAGCATATTTACAGCACTTGACTATTTTTCAGTCATATTCAACATAAAACAGCAAGTGTTAGCTGGTACTCACTAAATGATATTTATATGTAATTAATAACCCAGGCCTAATTCAGCTATACCGAACCTAATTTAGTCTTGATGGAGGAATAACATGTCATACCTGCTATCACAATGATTCCTGTTTTATTTCATGCAGTGCACATGACACAGAGACAGTGGTGGATATAGTCAGTGTTTTGCCTGGACTATGAAATACAGTGATATATTCCATCAACTATACCGAATAAGTAGGGAGCAGAAACTTTTCTGCTGAGGGTCTTTTTTTATGATCAAGTATTATAGGATTAGTCAGGTTTCAGAGCCAACCAACAACTCGATAAGAACCCCGCACCATAAACAGAGCGTCGGTTAAGAGACACGAGGTGCGATTTGAAGAACACAAGTGCATTTACAGAGCACTGTTCGACAGATTAAGACATAGATGCACTTAAGTGTAACTAAGAACAAGTATCGCGTCATTCATTAGAAGTGAATGCTTTATAACACAGATGAGGTACTTAGACTTGGGCCCTATACAACAAGAGCGTTTCTATAGTGCAATTTAGGCTGAAGACCCAGCCTGGCATGAATATCATATTAATCATCATCGCTCAGCGGACAATTCCCCGGCACAATTCCCCGGCAAGTCGTTCTACTACAGAAAGGTTTTATTCATAACTTGTTTGAGGCCTTGAAAAGACACAGCTCAAATAAACAGAAATACGTGTTAACTAACATTGTTCAGAACTGAAACAGCAATAAGCAAATGAAAACACTGTTAATTTGGGCTCCTATTGCTTTTGAAGACAGTTCTCTTATTCAGTCCAGCAGTCAGCAACAACAGCAGGCGCCCCCCCTCGACACGTTGACCTTCACTCTCTGAGAGCTTCAAGGCCTCCTGAACTCTGTCTCCCTGCAGCCAACAGCACAGCAGGAAGTTAAACTGAGGAAAGCGGAGTACAGCGGTCGGAGGTCATCTTTTGACCTTCGCATCTTCCTTGATCTTCCAAAACATCAGCTCCATGCAGGCAGCTGCGTCCTCGCTCGAGTCGTGGCCCTCCACTGGAAACACATGAACAAATGTAAGAAATAATTTTCTTTTACCTGAAATTTGCGGTGCTACATTACAGCGCTAATATGTCTTCTAATCTAAAAACAGCAGGAGTCTACAGCCATGTTAACCACTCTGTGAGACTGCACTAATGCTAGCACTCTATTCAGTGTGTCAAATGTCCAGAGCCGCCTTGTGGCACTGTTTCAGTTGAAGGATACCGAGAGGAAGAGGTGAGAAATGAGCAGCAGCGCTGGAGCCCCAAAGAAAAACTTCTTTAGGAATCTTTTAACTCTGAAACTCTGCTTAACAGACATTAAGCGCTGACAAATGTTGTAAAAATGGGTTTAATGCTCAGACTTGACACAGTGTGCATGAGGGACCTCTGCTGGTGACGCGAATGTAGTGCAGTCAAACCGGAGCAACAGGTATAAGACACAAGTGACCGCACATACACATATGAATAAAGTTAATAAATGCCTGGATGTAAATGAACCTTTAAGTATCAATAATATAATATGATCATTCATTTATTTTGCAGAATTATATTTTTTTGGACAAACTAATATATCAACACAATAATTAATGTATAGTTACATGTGTTTACAACATGACACGACAACAACTCTTTACACTACTGCTTTGTAAAAAGCTTCTTCTCACCGTTGTCCTGGATGATGCGTTTGAGGTGGTCGGCCATCAGGTTCCTCAAGGCACGTTTGTAGGGCAGGCCGAGGCGGTGAGGGAACACGATGGCCGTGTCTACGATTGAACTGTGGATCAGCTGCAGGCAACAAAGGCAGAAACAGAGGGTAAGTGTTGTTTTGATAGTTTACTGCACTATAGTAAAATCATGTTCATCAAGAAGGTAAGTTCATAATATTCATTGTGATACTGTATTTTGAAAAATCAGCTCCTCTGGGAAATTTCTTTTGTTAAGAAGACAATAAAAACCTTCTCTGAATCACAGCTGCACCTTTTTATTTTCCTAAATACTTTTTTTCCTAATACACGTATGAGTCATACTTAATCCATTTAAACCATTCGTGATGAGTTGCTGTACCTTCAGGGCGAGCAGATCGCTCTCCAGACTGTGTCCTATGAGGATGGATTCAGCACTGAACATACTTAACAGCACGGCCTGAACATCTCTCAGACTGATTGTGGTGTTCTCCAAGTCCTCCTCCGTCACACCTGAAAATCTGCATATCACATGTAAAATATGTACAGCCTTTACAACAGCTGACAATCACCAGTTATTGCTTTAAACGTGATATCAGACATGACCCACACAGATTCAGTTAGTGGGAAACAAACTCACCGCGTGTTGTAATCAACCACTTTGCTTTCAGGTTTGACAAATGTATCGTAGATGACTTTCATTTCAGAGTCGATGACCGTCACCCTCGTCAGCTCCAGGCCCTGCTTCGTGTAACACTATTTCAGAGAAAAAAAACCCAATGACTTTGAATATAATATTAATAATAATAACAATAAAAAAATCGAAAATCGGAACAAACAGCTGTGAAAAACTCTAAAGTGAAAGTGACAAATTAGTCATTTTATCTCAATTTTACCCGTGTTGTATTAGTGGCATGAATTAATTTTAATCTGACATCCAAAACAAGTTGGCAGAACAGAATCTGACTCACCATCTCACAGTCCAAAGCAAACACCCCTCCATTGCCATCGGGTGGGAGAGCTTTACTGAACGTTGTGATGTAGCCATCTAATGACTCTTTACGCCCGTCCTGAACATGTTGCTGCCGGGACATTAAATGATTTAAGTCCGGTATGTTTATAAAAAAAAAAAAAAAGACTTTACTTTAAAACAAGTAGGAGTTTTTCTGGATTGTTTGTAGTGTTTCAAATTGAAGGCTCAGGAATCTTCAGTACAAAGACACAAATTAACTTTTGAAGTGAGAGAAAGAACTGAATTTTCATATTTAACATGTCATGAACAGATTCCAGAAAAATGATATATATATTCTTATAGGGGACAGTGGTTAATTACTGACTAATATGTGTGAAAATGCTCAAATTTCTTTGATCTGACTGATACAACTACAAATTACAGAGATGAATCAATATCTCTGAGCATTTAAAAAAGCACAAATGTTATTTTTTTTGTTTTTCTTTCAGAATACCTTTGCAACTTGGCAGCCTGGCGAGCCTACGGCCGCAGCACAGCAGCTGTAGTTGGTCTCCCAGCCTCCAGCGACTGACAGAAGACAGACCAGCACCAGTCGGACAGAGACACAGGTAGGTAGAAGTTGAGAATTTGGCAGTGTGATTTGCGAGGGAAAAAAATAAAGGCAAACAAATGTACCTTTATGCCTGCGCAATCGTCCCCAGTGAAAGCTACATTCCTCTTTCCGTATACAGCTGCCATTAACATTGATCTTATACTCTGCTCCACATCGACAGCATATCTTGGTGAACGCTAGAAACAGATTAGAGAGTGTCAGCTGAGAGTCAAATAACTGCATCACTAAAAATACATGAATGTTACATATAGTGCATGAATGTTGAGATAGGTGTGCAGGCATGAAGTTACTCACGGTCAGTGACAGCCTTTTTCTCTGGGAGGTTGTAAATGACGGCTTTGCCTGAAGCCTCGGGGTTTGTTCTCGGGTATCCGTGCTCCTGGAGCTGCTCCTCCGTCATCAGGTATGGCCTCAGCTTCCTGTACAGTGTGGCTCCTACAGGCAGACAGAGCAACAGGTAAAACAATCGTGTCTTTGGGCAATGATGCTATAAAACTTACAATGAACACGTCAAGACACAGGCACAGTGTGGAAGATTACTGCTTGATTTTCACTCTGACAAGTTGATCATAGACAGATTTGCCTGAGGTGACACATTTGAATGTTGTAAAGAAACTTTCAACATGACCTGCTAACTGGCTGGTTTCAAACACCATCAAGTCACTCCATTTTCAGCTGATCGACTAAATGATTTAGCTGTACATTTCTGTTGAAGCAGAAGTCTCCACCTGCTCCCATGAATCCATCACGCCTAAATGAAAATATTTAGAACAGGGTATCTGATGGAGCTTCAGTCGCTGCTCCTGCACAGGCTTCACTCTACCGTGGATGCGCCAACTTAGAGCGGACGTATAAACCACAAATAACCAAGCAATGAGAAAACAACACTTTATATGAAAGATATGTAAACAGAGGAAGAGCAATAAAGAAAAACAAGCTAAAAGAAAGAATTAGAATTGCAAAGTAAATTATTATATATTATAATATGAACTGCTCTTGAAAAATCAGAAAGATTTTAAAGTTTTTCTTACTTGATAAATACATTTTAAAAAGTTTTATCAATAATTTCCTGTTAATCACATTAACCACACTAACAGTTCTTTTAAAGCTACACTGGTGTGTGCCCTGACATCAGGTCACGGGGAGGGAGTTCACTCTAAACAGCACCTGGTGGTTGTCACATGGGTATTTTAACAGTTTCAGTATTACAGTAAACTGACTCAACTCATCCAAGTAAACAAAGGATCACAAGTCCCTGCTTGATACAAAGACTCTTTCATTTTCTTCTCTTTTTTTCCCCCTCTCTCGTCTTTAGGATTTTATCAGAGGTATAATCAGCGTTGTCAGAGCCACGATCAGGTGATCAGGTGAAAAAAGAATGAGAGGAAAAAGGGAATATGTTCAAGAAATCATGTGCATTACAATTCCAGAGAAAGAAGACTGAAACCAGTGGAAACAAGATACTCAGTCTGACTTGTCCCATACCAGTGAGTTTCTCCTCCTGCTGTTTACCCATCCTGTTGACAGTGAAGCTGGTTGTTGCAGCCAGACGACCTCCCAGAACTTCCTCGTGGGACTGGGCCCTCCTGTTCGCAACTAACCCCGGTTCCTCTGCAGGGAAACACACACAAACATGCAGAGGTTACCACCGAGATATAGTCTGACCACCGGATACAACCAGCACATCTCTGCTAAAATGCTTTAAACAAGTTTTCAAGCTCATATGTGCACATGTAAGGAGAGAAACTGACATGTTACTGTGTATTATAGATGCAATATACAGCATTTGGCACATCTGACACATCTGATGAAACTCTCCATTTTGCGTCAGTGTTTTTTTGTTCATGCATGTAAACAAAAGCATCATGAACATGCTAACTCAGAGTAAATACTGTATGTTACAATGCAGGGGACATACTGGTGACAGGCGATGGACAGGAGCTGCTCTTGCTGCGGAGCTTCTTCAGCGCATTGACAGCTACGTTGAGGTAGATGTTCTTACTGCTACTGCGCTCATACACCAGCTTCTCCTCGTCAAGGGCCTGAAACAGTAAAACCGTCATCAGGTTTCATCCCTTGTCAAAAACCGCAGCTTATTCATCTGAAGCGCTTGAGATATTTTCTTGGATCATGACTGGTTTATAAGTGAGGTTAGGTATATACCATCTGGAAGGCAACCTCCTCTGATGGGCAGAATTTCACACATTCGTCTATGAAAGTGTTGAGGTAGCGCTGGCGGATGTTGGTGGGAACTTTGGCCCCGAACTCAGTAGGGATGCTGGGGCGCTTCATTGAACTGCTCTGAAAATGAAAGAGAAAGAAAATATTGTGGGCTGAGCAAACATTTCTCTTTTGAGAGGCGGCCAACCTCTGCCATCGTCAAGTTTATGCAGGAAGGTGTGGATACAAGAACACAAGACAAATATTGAGAGAAAAACCAGCAGCATACGGTTTTGTGGATTTCGTGGCCCGTGGATACCTTCATGGTGGGTGTGTGTGCCACCCTCCTTTGCGTGACCGTGGACATGGTCTTGGACAAGATGCCAGCGGTGGTTTGGGCCTTGACGGCCTGGTGGGTTTGGCTGGGGGACAACACTCGACTGGCAGCTGGTTTAACATCTGCAGGACCGAGGCAGACACGTGCACACAAATAGTGCATGAGACTTTCTACGTAAACAGTAGAGATAGCTCAATTTCAACCAATCAGAGACGGGGGTTTGAGAGCATTACATGTACTTATATAACCATATTCAGAAATGATCATGGGAAAGCCGTAATAGTAGTGAAGGCACCAATACTTGTTTTAGAGGATGTTATCTGTGGGTTGGGACGGTGCGCTATTCTCTTCCTCTCTCCAGAGAAGCCGGGGCTGGAGCTCTGCGAGGCAGCTTTGACTGAAGCAGAGAGCTGGGCGGCTTGCTGCTGCGCCATCTGCATGCGCTGGTAGCAGACCTCCTGGGCTGAAAGGCGCTTGTACGGACGCACCACAGTCTTTGAAGGAGCGTCCGTCTGATAAAAACAGAGGCACATTTTATTAAAAAGTGGTCACTTTGTTTTTAAAAACTGAAAGTATGATGCTTAAAATACTAAATTTAAATCACATCTTTTTTGGCTACTTGCACTAGAAATAAAATTAGTGACTATAAGATGGTTTTTGTAGAAACTTATGAAATGTGCCTGTTAAGGACCAAACACATGTAATGCACATGTAATGGTACACACCGATAAAACTACCTCCCTGAATATCTGACTGAGACTCTGGTAATTATAACATGAATGCAAAAGTGCAAATAACTAGTGATACAAATCTGTATGTTTTATCTACTATTTATGTAGATACTGAATTTCTATGCCCAACTTTTTATGCTATTTCTAGTATGATTTGCTATATATAACATAATAATCGGAGTTAAGCAGGCCTACTTTTTTAATAACAGTTAGATTACAAACAGCTAAAACTACAGAATGGGCCAGAGGAAGCTGCAATACACTCTGCAGAACAGAAAGGCCATGTCTTCAAAAACATCCTTATACGGTGAGCTGATCAGACTGCCAAATGTCTCAGCTGACTGCTTAGAAAAAAACAGTCCACTGCTTACTGTCAGATCAGACTGTGAGTGGAATTCCCCAAATGGCACCACCACTGCCACCGAAAGTTCAATTTCTTCTTACAAAGTGTTTACTTCCTCATTTGTTCTTCTACCTGTGATGAACTATGACAATGCTCTCCTTTCCTCCCACGTAACATGCTAGCAAGGACATGAAGTGAGCCTCCAACACAGAGAAATACAGAGTCAAACACAGCTACGTTTTAACAGAATAGGGGAAACCACATGCCGTAAAATTGAAAAGTATAAAGAATAAAACAGGTAATATATAACAATAGTAATAACTTTGAATAATTAGTAAGTAAAAATATTCTTAGGCAGTGTCCTCGTTCAGAGGGTAGAATCTTTTCCTGAGCCTCTTAGTGCTTGTCTGGTGTATCCTGTAATAATAATAGTAAACATGATACTTTATTTGATGCAGGCCTGTATACTGTTACTTTACCACACTGTACTCATTTTGCATAGCTGCCCGTGACAGAGCTGCGTTGTCATAGTAACAAAATTTGATGCATCTTGTGATAGAGATGTGTGTTCACAGCATTGAGGGATGGAGGAAGACAGTGAAGTCAAAAGGTGACAAACTTACATTTCCTTTGGCAACCAAATGGGAGACTCTCTTCTTTTGGCCGGGAAAAAGAGTGGTTAAAGTGCTCTCTGTGCTTTTCTCCTCCTCTGAATCTCTGGAGGGCTGAGAGGACACAACATAGCATGTTTTATTCAATCCCACCAGCTGGCACTTGCATAATATGATTAATAAAAAAAACAACATGTGGGAAATGAAACTAAAGTGCAACAGTGTGGCTAGAAAGAAATACCTGTTTAGATTGCCTTCCCTTGTCTTCCGTCTTCACATCCCTGGATTCATTGAAAATCCGCAGACACTCCTCCATGGGATCGGAGTCAAAGTCCAGATCGTCCTGGAAACTAGAGTAGTCGAATCCAACGCCATCGACCTCGTCCTTACTTGCCCCGCTGCCCTCAACGCCGCGGTCATCCTCGTCGTCAGAGGAAGATGGAGTCAGCTCCGACGCTTTCCTCTTGTTCAGACGTCCCCTCTTCAACGCATCAGCAGATTTTCTCACCAGCACTTCTTCGGGTTCGTCGTCGTCATCGTCGTCCACCTCGATCGGTTCAGCCTCCTCTGGGCTCTCGTCTCCGAACAGATCGGCATGGCTGAGACTCAAACTTCGCCGTTTGTCCTCAAGTCTTTTCCCATTTGACGAGCTGGTGTTTGGCTTCACCTTATCTCTACTTTGTGCAGAACTGCTTTTACTGTTACTACTACTGCTCGCACTACCAGAACTACTGGTTTTACTAATTTTCTTTACATCCCTTTCCCTTTTACTGCTATCAAGTCTACCATTTTTGTGCTGGCGGTCCTTATGCTTGCTAAGTTCCTTTTCCTTGTCTGATATCTTGGGCTTCTTGCTTTCCCTTGCACCATTTTCTGTCTCTTTATCTTGTTTGCTTGAGTCCGTTTTTACTTTCTCCAAAGATTTGATCTTGCCATCACTTCTCTTTTCATCTCTGCCTTCCCTCTGGACTTTATCAGATGTCTTAACTTTAACTGTGTTTTTCCTCTCATCTCTTTTTCCATGACTTTTGTTCTCCTTCTTTGCGGAGTCCTGGTTTGAGTTCTTTACTAACCCTTTGTCTTTACTGCTGCTGCTACTACTCTTGATACTTAAGGCTGTTTTGATTTCTTCCTTTTCAAGTTTATGCATTTTCTCAGATTTGCCACTTTTCTCATGACTAATTCTATCAGCCACCTTCTTTTTCTCTTGGCTATCCTTTCTTTTAATGTCTCCTTGGACGTCTGAGTCCCCTGCCAAGTCCTCGCTATTCCTCTGTGTCAATGCATTTAGCATGCTTTCAGTCCTCTCTTTCCTCTCCTTTCCCATGGCATTCCAAAGCGTCCCACTGTTGCCTTTTCTCTGCTGGATATTACTAAGCGAGGTGGGTCGATACTCTGTTCCAGAGCTCTCCCCATCAGAATCAGAGAAAGTGTACTTTTTGGAGTCTACACTCTGCTGCCGTGGTTTTTTCGCTGCTACAACGCACTCCTCCTCTGACAAATCTGATCCTGCTACTTTGTTTGTCTTCCTCCCCTCCTTCTTAACAGCTTCTGCACTCTGCTTGTCCCGCTTGCTTTTTGCTGCAATTCCTGCCGAGTAGTTGGACAGCGGGTCATACTCCATATCTGTGGATGGTCTTGAATTATCCACAGTGTATTTACACTTAGAGGAGGATGTGCTGTTTGAGTACTTTGGACTGGGGGGTGGAGAGGGGAGTTGGTGCATGTGTGTCCGAGATGGAGGCTTTCTCACTGAAGTAGGAACATACTCCATGGAGTTACTATTGTTCCCATGGTTGTCTGAATCCAGGGTGTACTTGCTGCAGCCGGGGGTGGGATTATAACCTCCAGATGTCATCTGATAACTCCCAGGGTCATAGGCCATGTGTGCAGGTGGTGTTTTGCTCTTAACAGCATCAGACTGAGATGAAGTGGAGCTCTTGCTGGGGTCGTATGGTTCATCCCCGATCCGAGAGAGCTTCCTCTTCTCCCTCTCCACCTCGCTGCGGACCTCCTCAATGGCCTTGTTGACCAGCTCCAGGGCCCCAGTGAGGTCTCCTCCATTCTGCTGCTCCTGGGGCCTCACCACTTCTGGGTTGAAGGGATCATAACCTTGTTCTGCATGCAATAAAATGAGTCTTAATTAAACTGACCGATGAGAGATAATACAGTGAAAAAAAGGTTTACCTACCAGCTTTCCAGGAGCTTTTAGCTAGGGATGCCCCAATACTAACCTTCTCAAGCATCTGCTATGATGTTATTAATGCACATTACAACAGTTTCTTTGTCATTTGGATTATAAAACACCGTGTTTCCACTCTAAATTGCATCCATTCAGTGACAGAAGGACACTCACTTAATTTTAATGTTCCTGTATACTGTATTTATTTTTTTATCCAAACGGTCCCATACAGTGAAGCTGCTGTTAAATTATGGAAAATGAGAAGAACTGGTATCACACTCCTTTTGTTTAAGTACTAAGGACAGCAGCAGGAGAGAAATGGTTGAATCTGTGCCACTACATCTCAAGGTCTCTGTCATGAGGACGTAGAAAGAGAGAGTTTAAAATGAACACGACATAAGAAAGTGTAACAAAACCAAGATGGACCAGTTTTATGGGGAAGATTGACATGGGTTGTGATCATGATAAGAATTAAACAACTGAAAGGTCTAACAAAAAATAGTGTATAACAAATGGATAATTATTGTCTCAGCAGACTAGTGGACTATAATTCAGTCACACTAACGAACTGTTCACCTTCTACAGTACTGTATTTGTATAATAAGACGCATGATTACACACTCTTATTGCAACATGTGCATGTCTCCATCACATCAAGTGTAACATTTGTATTTATGTGTCAATTAAAACTTCTGTCTCATTCCTGTCTATGTGACTATTTGTAATAATTCTACTTTCCAGGATCTGCCATCTTATATTTATTTATATGCTTGATTTTGCAGAAGATGAAGATGTTCATGTTTTCTCTCTTCTGTTTATTTAAGACTTTAATGTCTCTCTCTGTGTGCTCAGCAGAGTTGATCTTCCTGTCTGTGTTTATCTTCCAATCTGAGGCTCGGTGTACAAGAACCGTGGAGGCACCGGATCGCTGCGGACCATCAGTCCGCAATTTGCGGTTCATCTAACGGGAACACAAACTCTCTTCACACAGTCAGACTCATTTTCAGCACCGCGCTGCAGACCACACATACACACGCAGCTTCAAAGTGTTAAAGTGTGGCTTTAGTAAGACTACTCGGCACCTTTCTGAGAGGAGGGAAGGAGGTCTCTCTGCTTTTTAACCTCTGCCGGAGCTCCGCAGGAGGATCGTCTGTGCCGGCTGTGTCTGAAGTGACAGTACGGTCTGTTGCATCCATTTCTGCCGCCTTTCACGTCGCTGTACTCCGCGTAAAACGGGCAGTCAATCCCTCGGAAGAAGCCGGTGGATCTTAACATGATCCCCAGAGGCTCCTCTCATGCCCGCCCGGTCGTTTTTCTGCTTAGTTTCCGTGTCGTAACGGCAGGAGCTGGCGTGAGCGACGGAACAATAACAACGTCCCTACGGCGCCATGTTGGATCGGTGAGGAGAGTCGTGAAGTCTCGCGTGAAGTCACGTGTCGCGCAGTTTGACGTCACGGGTACGTGGACGTTTCTTTAAAAGAATGTGGTGTTTTAAGTTTTGAGAGCTCCGTTTCCTAATAAGGTTTGATTTTAAAAAAACAACTTTATATTAATACTGGGGAAGCTCAAACGTGCTCTCAAAATGTGGTGGGTATTAGTTTATGTAATATAAGAATTCATAGAGATTTAGGTCCCCTGTATAAACTTTATTCGGTTATTTCAGGCCTTGTGCAAACTGTTAGTTATTTAGTAGCAACACCTGTGTGACCTCATAGTGAACTGCTGGTTCAAAGTCCGCTTTATTTAAAAAAATAAATAAATAAAAATAAAGAGACCACTGTTTCAACATTTTATTTCACAGGAATCCAGCAGTGGGTTCTTTCCAAGCTAGCAGGTCAAAACAGCCTGGAAGAGAAACCACAAGTTTTCTGAAGATGATCAGCACCACTCGTCCCCCCCACCCCACATTGGAGCTTAAGACCACTGCAAACAAATCACCCACAATGCACTACTGTGGCCTACAACTCTTGATTACTTTATTTATAAACCACATATCCCAGCAGCAATAGGCTACACAGACAAACTCCGCTAAACAAAGAAGGAGTATGAAAGAATATATAAAAAGTACAATAGTCAAGTCAAAAGCGTGTCATTTAAAACGTGCTTTCATATGGTGTGTGGCTGTAATGCATGTGTGCAAAAAAAGGATGTAAACACACATTTAAAGAGAACTCCAGAACTCCACTCTGCCGCAAGTTAAAGAACGTAATTGTAAATCAGTTCATTAGTGAACTGTTCGCCTGAGCTCGTGCTGAAACAAATATGCACATTTTGCACATGTATAAATTAAGAACACATGAACTGATATTTTGCACACGCTTTAACTTGGAAATATAATTGTATTATATTTATTATGATAATTGTACTTATTTACACCAACGTCTGACTTGCTGCCTTCATCCTTATTAATCACAGATATCCTGACAGGAAGTAAAAAACATTTAGGCCCTACAGCGGCTTCCTACAATGCTCCATCATACCTACCTGCAGCTCCACTCTCAAACGTCACACTGACGCGTGCTCAGGCTTTTTGTGCGCTCCAGGCTGTCACGTGATCCCATCAGCAATCGTCACGGTGCTCAGGTGCGCCGGGCAGGTAATCAATGACGTAATAATTCTCTATCTCTCTCTCTCTCTCTCTCAGCTTTTGTTTTGAAAGGTCAGGTGAAAACTTGTCACCAGACATGTTTTATTTTGAAACGGCCTCAGTCGTTTGGATAAATGTTGGTTAAATGTTTCTGGTTTAGACGTTATTTTAACGCAAAGGAGATCTGAGAGGTATGCAGAATATTATAATTATGCTTAAATTATGTTAAGTAGTTTAAACAACATTTCTAAAGTAGCTGCGCTCATAACTCTGGTGTATAAGTTTTATTATTTTATTATATTTTTGTATTTACTGTTTCCAATCTTTTTTCACTAACTTCACTAACGCACCGGACATGAAGGGAAAGAAAAACTGTGATCCGCAAAGTAACTGATGCTGTCAGAAAAATTTAGTGCAATAAAAAGTACAGTATCACACACTGAGATTTAGTGTAGAAGTATAAAGTGAGATGAAAAGGAAATACTCAAGCGAAAAGGGTTTTTGTACTTAAGTAGCCCAAAGTATCTGAGTTAATGTCTTCAGTTACATTCCACCACTAGATACTAAGTTCCTTTTTCAGTTTTATCTTGACAGTGTCAACAAGTTTCCACTAGAGGGAGTCCAGCACCTGCACAGTGATCGCTCATGTTTTCTGGAGCTTTACAGAAAACTCTCTGCTGTTGCATCATTTGATGTCCTGATGACGTCTGCTATGCTGAATTACAAGTTATGCAATTGATTTCGTTTTTTTTCCATTTCTGTAGCTTTTTGATTTGTTGAAAACATGTCTGTGTAAAGTGATGGTGAGGAATGGAGGAATCATAATCTAATAACACGTTAATGTGATTAATAAATACATTAATGCCGAGCTGAAAGAATTAATTGTTAATCTTTTGTTGATCAACAGAAAATTAACAATTATGGTAATTCATTTACTGTTTAACTCGTTAAGCAGAACGTGCGATGAACATTTTCTTGCTATTTTTCTGTCATTTCACTAACTAAATGATGAATTAATTAATGAAATGAACAGGGAACACTAATAAAAATAACGGGTAGTCACAGTCATACTTGATAGATCATCAAACCCACACTGGTGCTGATGGGATTTTTTTATTATTATGCTTTTCATTTCTCAACTTTTGACCAAAGCCAGCTTATGTTCATCTATGTGAAGTAACACCAGTAATACTTCATCATTTTAGTCTGTACAGCTGTTCTTAACCACAGGATGACACATCCTGACTCGCAGCGGCATTAAAATGATACACAACGTTTAGTGGATTCAGCAGGAGTCATTTTCAGGGAGATCATGAGGTGGCACACAGGAGCTGTTGCAGCAGGTTGCATCAGTCTCTTCAGATCAGGCCTGTCGAGCTGTGAAGAGCGCCGCCTCCCCCCAGCAGCTCTCAGCACGACTACAGAAAGGTGAAACCTCCCTCACAATTCTGTGTATGTGCGCAAGGAGACAGCCTGGCTCATATTTACCAACAGCCAAGGACATGTGTGACACAGTCAGCCCAGGTATCAGGGAGTGTTCTTGATAAAATGGATTTACAGCACTGAATCAGATGAAACGGCCTCAGCCTGGGCCAAAAGATAAGGCCGCTGGTTAATATGAAACTAGTGATACAGGAGAGAGCAGAAACCGGGGAAAGGACAGTTTTTGTATACTGTCAGAAACAACATTACAGTAATAATCACACGGACAAGTGTGTAGTTCAAAGCATTTTATTGCATTTTTTTTTTTTTTAAGAAAAACAATACAAAATTCTGTAGCAACGGTCATAAATGTTGTCATGAGTGAACTGCAATCATTCACATGGTACAGTAAAGTGCTTATTTTAAATCAATTTTTTTTTTGTACTTTAGAAAGGATGTATTTATTTCAAATTTCCTCCCATGAACACAATAGGACTAGGGCGATTCAGATGGTGTTAAAATCATGTCGAAAAAAAAAAAAAGACAAACATTTGAGGACTCCATCAATTGTAGACAGAATAACCCCACACAGTGTCCATGAAATGAAGGATTTATGAAATATTTGATCAATGCTGCTGGATTATAAATGCTTTTGCCTGTGGGCTACATTCAAATTTGTGGGGGGGGTTGATGAAGAACTGTCCACTTCAATGAATGACTGGATTTTTAACTTTCTTACTTCAAAATGACTTACAATCTAAAAATTGCAAGGATTAAGGATATCATTTTCTCCCCTCTCCTCCCCTCCCCTCCCCTCCCTCCAATAAAAGGCAGTCTGAAAAGCTACTGTTGTTCAAGAAAAGTAGAAATGGTCATGACCAAGAAAACTCTTATTATACCATTCAAGATATTAGAGTATGGCCAAAGTCTGTGCGTTTGAGTATCCAACCCTATCAAAAAGGTAGGGACTAATTTGTTTGATGCTCAAAAGGGAGAAAAAGGCAGAATACTGAACTGTATTGGTATTTTCAAAACCCCAAGATTGCCTTGATCATCAGCTTAATGCTTTGAGATTACTGATAGCAAAGTAGTTTCCCAAATGGAGAAGAAAAAACAGCTGCATACACAAATTCAAGTAAGTCTTATTATAAGACATAAAACCCCATAACTATGCATCTGGAGAAAGGTATTTTAGAACTATTACAGTGTCCTATTATCAGCATAATGGGTCCTTTGACACCAAGGGAGCCATTTCCAGAGTACCGTCTCGCTGCAGTGCGGGCAACAGGACATGGACAATCAGAAGTCCTCACTTCTCACTGCCAGGTGATGGATCACATGTCATGACTCGAACCCTCTTTGGTGAAATGGCTACAGTGTTGTGAGACCTCATCACCAGTCCATTACCGGTCAGTTTCAGAACGAGCTTAATGAACTTAATCTGAACAAAACAAAAGATTATTGCCAACTCTTACACATAAAAAATAAAACTTAAAAACTTGCCTTCACCAGGCATGTACGCTTCAGATCAACTCAACTTTCCATCTCACCTCATACACCATATACTCTGAACTTTTAAAAACACAAAACAAAAAACAAACAAAAAAAAATTTAAAAGGAAAACAACCGGTGTTTCACCTGAACTGAACAGCACCTGCATGGAAATCACCATATAGAAAATAAAAGCTTATCAACAGCCATACAAAAAGAAAAAGGAAAAAAAAAAAAAAAACAAAAACAGTGTGGCACATTGACATGGAGTTTTCAAACATGAAAAATAAAGTAAACTTAATACAGCTACACTTCCGTGGAAGACTTTGTTGTTTTTTTCCTTTTTGTGGAATGTTTCCTTTTTTTTTTTTTTTTATATATTTTTTTTAAAGTCTCATCTGCTTCTTATTTTGTAAATGAGAATTTGTAATATTTTGAAAGGGTTGTCTCAAAAAAAAAAAAAAAAAAAAAATAGATGGTCCAAATAAACATTCAAATCAACACATGACACTGTAGTCACATTGGCCAAAATGTGCTTTTAGAACCCCTGATAGGAGTTCTAACCTTTACTGCCAAAATATTCAATGCATAAATTCATTTGTTTAAAGTTAAAAAAAAAAAAAAAAGAAAAAGAAAAATTACAAGTTTGGTTGCGGCAAGGGGAAATGGATTCTTTACAATGAAAGCAACACTGACCCTGTTTTACTTGCCTAACTATTTAACATAATTAGCTTGTACCAACATACCAGACAGACTTCAGAGCTGGCTCAGAAGTCTTATTTTGGAGGTGGCCCTGCATCATAACCCAAGTGCAATAGTTTCATTCAATACCATTAGACTTGCCTGATGGTCTCAAACACTGAAAAGGTGTGGCCACTGATAATTTTGGCATATATATATGTTCATATAATAAGCTGTATGAAGTCATGGCTGGCTGGCTACAGACAAAAACATTCTTTGCTCTAGGAGCTTTAAGTGCACGGCCACCAAGCTAGATGAGTGTGTGTTTTTATCTCAGACATTTACAGGAGAGGCTCAGTGTTGAGGAATTTCTTAAATGGAGACCCAAAAAAAAAAAACAAAAAAAAAAAACAAAAAACAAAAAAAACAACTCTTTGAAGTTCCCAGCCATATAACAGACCGCACTTTAGGCACGGAAAGCATTGGCTTACAGCCCTTCCAAACCCCTTATACTGAATCCATTCGACACAGGAACAGCCTTCATCTCAGCATATTGCATAAGCTTGTACGTATCTGCAGATGGGCCATTCATGCATATACATACAGGCAAGAGAACATTCCAGATAACTTAATTCACAGTGGATCCAGTTGTAACGTGGGAGCAGCACAACAGGTTGTCCTTTGGTGTCTGAGCTTAGTTTAGAAGATAAGTGTTCTGATTTCTGAGTTTTATGGAGAGAAAAAAAAAAATATATATATAACTTAGAAAATATTTCTCCCTCTTTCTCTCTCTCCTTCTCCCAGATCATTAACTGGCCCTCCTCCCTAACCCTGACATGCACATATGTGTGTGTTTGCTATATGCAGGCCCTGGGCTGATGTGCTTCAGAAGTGCTGCAGAAGGGCAGAAGGCATTTAGAGAAAGGGCTGCAAGCAGCATCTCCCTTTACAGTGAGGCAAGAAAGCCTGAATGGCAGAGGAACCAAGGCCAGCTAGAGCTGGGGAGTGGGGCCAGTATAGGAAAGGGAGTCTCAGGACAGTCTTAGATCTGGACTTGAATCTTAACGGAAGGTCGGAGGTCAGGGTTGACAAAGTTCAGGCACAGTCTCCCACAATAACAAGAGGGGCCAAGAGCTGACGGAGCTCCGCAGCAGAGACAGGCCCTCCCTTGGGCTGGCTGCTTCGCTGCCTGCGCTTGGCCAGCTTGGAGTTGGAAGGAGGAGAGAGGCGCATAGAAGAGCCAGTAGCGGTAACAACAAACGGGACTTCCTGCTGCTGCTGGTCTTCCATGCCATCCTGTTCAGCCAGCTGCCGGTTCACAGCCATGGCCTTGCCAGAGAAGAATGTCAGATCCCTGGCATTGCTGGTTCTAATGGACGAGATCAGAGATAACACCAACAGTAAGTTAAACACATTTACTTCCAAGTATTTTGATATAAAGTGTCCAAAGTAACACTCTTCTGTGGCTATAATATTATCTCACCTTTGATGCAAAACTGATGTTGGCAAAGTGTCAGATGCCCCCTAAATAAGAAAAGCACAAGTTCATCCATTAGAAACCTTAAAAATAAAGAATGTCTGCAGAAGAGGCTTGATAATTTTAAGACTTACCCCTTGCACCCAGGGGTGCTGCAGCACCTGGCTGGCACTCAGGCGGTTTTTGGCGTCCCGTACAAGAAGTTTGGATATTAGGTCTTTGGCACTTGAGGAGATGTGAGCCCAGTCTTTTTCTGGAAACTCATACTTTCCTTCCTGGATACTCTCAAACAAAGTGTTCTAGAAATGGACAAAAAGATTTGACATCAGTTAACTTGACATTGATTGGGGAAGATGCATTGTTAAAATTTCACCAATGTCCTATAAGAAAGCTCAAGGGCCGAGCGAAGAAGTCAAACCTGGCATGTGTGGCAGGGTTCACCCAACTCCCAGCCACAGTCTCCGCCACAGCGGCCTACGAAGGGTGGGTAGCCACTCAGCATGATGTAGAGGATGACTCCAAGGCTCCACAGGTCACAGCGCTTGTCGTAAATTGTAGCCTCCTCGCTGAAGGCCTCAACCACCTCAGGTGCCATGTACTCTGCTGAGCCACACTGCGGGACAACAAGGACACAATCTAGTCTGTTAATCTTGCGGATGACACAGAAAAGAAGAAAGCAGTGATTATAAAAGCAACACAAGCCTCTCTTGGCTGCAGCCAACATTGCTTTGCTCAGCTGATACCTCGTGGTTGCAAGTGTTAAAGCTTGAGGCCCAATCTTTGTGGTGGGTAGGCGGGAGGTAGTGGGGAAGGAGCAGCCGATGTGACAGTCACATGGTTATAGGCAGCAATGTGTTCATTTAAGATGTACTGTATAGCTTTTCTCAGCGCGTTATAGACATCTACGTAGGAACATTGTTTACAGTTCCACATCAAGGGTAGAGGAAGGGAGGGCTGAGCTCTAACAGAGCAGGTTAGTGTGGGTAGGCAGCAGAAGTGACTCACTGCTTTAACCACCCAGCTGTACACAAGCCAGGCAGAACGGGCTCAGGGCAACGATGTGCTCAGCTCTGACGCCGCCTTGTTATGTAGCTAAGAGAGAAATTAGGCCAAACACTGAGCAGGGAAAAGAGGATTGGTTGTCCTGCAGAGCCAGAGACTGGGCCAAGCCCTTGCCGGTTACATAACTTGGAAACAAACACCAAATGCCGTTTTAATACTTTAGGAACAGAAAAGAGGAGCAGGTCGTGAGTTCAGCAGGACATGTAGGCTTTTGTGGAGACTGCAATTCACCACAGCCTTGTTCAATAAACTTTTGTAGCTGTGAATTTCAAAAGGATGCCTTTCATGTCAAGAGTTTAGATTCTATGAGTAAGTCCTAAATATACACAACTGGTATAAATACTGAGAACATACTCTGAAAATACCTGTTAATCTGTCCTTTGCCTGATCAGTTATTCTCAAAGCTGCAGCCCACAGCCCAAACACATTATATTCAACTATTTGTCTCCTGCATCTTGGAAAACCCCTCTGGCCTACAATCCCTTGTATCTGTGGGCAAGCATGTTTACATTGAGCAGGCATCTATTGTGTCCCTGCATCATGTCCCAGCTGTCTCCTGACTCCTCCTCCGCCCTGCTGCACCCTTATGTAATTAAATTTGCTGCACAGGAATCTTGTCTCAGACAAAGCTACTTCTGTCAGGGAGGGAAAAAACCCAACCCCCCCCCCCCCCACATTTCCACCAACATCATCATGTCTGGGGCAACTGGCAACTGCCTTCACAGACAAGGCCCCAGGATTCAGGCCAAATGCAGCTACAGCAGAATTAATATATTTGCCAAAGGTGTCCTAAAACTGCAATATTGCAAAAACATCTATCAGGACGGATGTTATTTCAAAGTCAGCATAAAGATAACCAGCGCTTATCACTGGCGGTCCTGGTCCACAGAGGGAAGGACGACGAAACTCCAGTAATCTGACATTGGTTGTTCCTGTGCCGCTGTTGCAAACATCTTCTGCACTTGCATCAGTCACATCCTCCCCAAACCTTCCTGTAAGCTGCAGATAGTTGGTAATCAGCTGCTGTCACCGCAGGCTTCGTTGGCAACACAACCTGGGGCTTTCCTGAAACCATGTGACTAGTCAGACCATAGCGACACTGCCGATGACACACACACCTTCTGTTTGTAAACTACTGGATTATCTGAAGAGGCTTACAGTAAGGAGACCTGTTCTTGTGGTCATGCAGGTGCACCCACATCCAAAAACAAACAGACGGCAGCTCCTTGAATTTTTTTAGCTGCTTGTGTCGTGTTGCAGTTCCTCTCAGTTCCCGGCTGCTGCACATGAGCACTGACATTTGCACGGACATATTTCTTTCATGTCAGACAGACACACAGCCACATGTGCAGATTTCTTAGCACACTAAATTTAGCTTTTCCTAGAAAGGTCCCCTCACTTATTCCATGTGTGTTCCAGTTTGTACTAGAGAGCACACAAAGTAAGCCACAGTCAACTAATTCATTTTTAGACAACACCAAGATAAAGTTAACATGTTCTGGGGGGTGGAATCAGGAACATGAATGAATGCAAAAGCATGTTATGTTGTGTAACATTAACTGCAGGAATGTGGGCAAAGTGGGGGGCTGGGTGAGTGCCAATAGTGAGATGAAAATCAGATAACATTGTTCCTGTGATCAAGGCCAGGAAAACAAGCCAGAGCGCATGAGCAGACTGGGTTGTCCCTCCCAGTTACCCTCCCCCTACCTCCAGTCTGGCCAATCACATCTCAGTTGCTAGGTATATAAGGGGGAGAGACAAAAATTTCTAGAACAAGCCTTATGTACAGCCTTTTGTATAAAGAACATAAAGAAAGCGCAGAGCAGCACAAGCGTGGTTGGGGCCACTGGGCGGAGACTAAGCAGAAACAGAGGGGGATGTTTTTCCTCTCATACCACAAAGAGAAAAGGGGAAATGAGAGAGAGCTTGTGTGTTTTGATTTAATTGTACAACTTCTTCAAACCATAAGGACACAGCCTTTTAAAAGTCACAATGTGTTCCCTCCAGATTGATCACACTGTCTTGTCCCCAGCCATCAACTTTTATTCCACTGAAACCGTGGCTTGTGGTTGTGCAAAAAATTCAGAGCACAACAAAAGTCAAGATGCAATGGTAAACAGGCAGATCATGTCAAATAATAAAACCACAGTAATAGGTGCACCAAATGTGCACGTGTAACTATTCAAGCCCAACATCAAAGTCTTTGTAGACTAAACACGAGAGGCCTCTTTGACACAAAACTATCTCCCCTTTAAATAGTCCAGGGATGGGCTCTCTATCCATTAGTTCTGTTAAAAGAGGATGAAGTTACTGATGAAGTTACTAGTGTAGTTCCCCCCCACTCTTACATTCCTGCAGGCTGCACTGCTATCCTTCACCTGCTTTGGTCCATCTATGCAGCCCCCCTCCCTCAGTCAACCAGCAGACAGAGTATGTGTTGACACAAGTGGAAAGCTTGCCAGTTCAGTTTTACCATTCCTCTTTGAGGTTTGCTGGGGTCTGACTTGCTTGGGCGCTGTTCAGAGGCCTTGCTTTGTGTTTTGACGACAGCAGGAGGGGTTAAACAATCACACCCCCCGCCCAAAAGCCTCAATATTTGCGACTGATAAGCAACAGGACGTTAAACTATCCGAGCGTTGCTGATACTTTATCATAAGTGGAGGTAAAAGCTGCCAGCTAGGGACAGTCAGGAAGCAATCCATGTAATTTCAGAGAAACTGCCCAACACTGAACTACCATAACCTCAAACACAACATTTATCTCACCCAATCAGGGAGCTGTTCTGCTGCCAACACCACAGATGATTGCCCAATAGCTAACCAGCAAGTTGGACTTGATAAAGACATTGTTTTACTGCCTGAAAACACCCTGCTTATCCACATAAGGACATAAAACACTGTACAGTTATCTTTCTTGCTCTCAATAGCTACAACCATACATTGCTAACATGCATTTCCCTTCAGTAGCACAGTCCTTTTCACATTTATAGCGTGGCCTCAAGGTTTTGGTAAATAAGAGGAGCACATTATGCAGGTGGACTTACAGGAGTGAGGAGCTCAGGGGTGGAGATGGGAGAGCTGTCGCTGTTCAGCTTGATCCCACTGCCCAAGTCAAAGTCACAGATCTTGACTGGGGAAATCTGAAAGAGATTGAAGTTCAAAATCAGTAAACTCTTCTCATTCATATTTTGTGTTAAGAATCTACTGATGGGCTCATATTTCCATCGTTTATCACAACCAGGGTTTTATATCAATCTTAAAGCAACCCATCATGCTTTCTCACCACATTAGTTGAACAAACTGGGCTCAAACGTGTTTGCTGTAAACTCACCTTGTCTGCACTCTCACAGAGAATGTTTTCAGGTTTCAGGTCTCTATGTGCCATTCCTAGAAGATTTAAAAAAAAAAAAAAAAAAAAAAAGTAATCAGTCAAAATTATTCTAGTTTTTTTACATATCAATTTAAAAACATCAGCCAACCATTTTTCTAGTTCCAACAAACTGCACTGAAACCCCAGTTTTATGGTCCACACAAACTTGGGGTTGTTGTGCTTTTATGATGATCATGAGGAGTAACAAAACTGCTGGTCTTACCCTTATTATGCAGGAAATCTAGAGCGCTGGCGATGTCCTGCACGACAACACTAGCTTCCTGCTCACTGAAGTGTCGTCTCTTGTGAATGTGAGCCAAGATTGACCCTATTGGGAGGTAGAAAATAAGAGTATATTATCTGCAACAGACTAGAGACTATGCACATGAATTACAGTGATGTTTTAGAAGAAATGAAGGCATGTGATGCATAATAATTTACTAACCTCCTCTAAGCTTTTCAAACACCAGGTAGAATTTGTCTTCCTCTTCAAAGAACTCCACCAACTCAAGGATGTTACTTCAGAAAGAAAAGGGAAAAAAAGCACAATAAGCCAGATGTAATTCAGAACATGCTGACTGATAATCTGATATGATTTCTGCACTGTGGAGTAAGAGCTGAGGGGCTTCAGCAGAATAAGATTCAGCACAAATTGAAGTCAGCCACTCTGCAGTACAGCCTCCATACGTTCATTCATCAAGTGGCATTACTTTAGTCAGTCATGACAGAAGGGCATTACCTGTGACCCTGGCACTGATAGAGCATCTCAACCTCACGGAAGACACGACTGCGGCTGTGACCTGGTCTTTTCTCAATGATCTGGAACAGAACAACATTAATGTTCAGTCGCGTCATCTAAAAATAACCCACTAGACAAATGACTGACTTTCATGTTTTCCCACAGCAGCAGGATGGAGGAGAATTCTGAAAGGGCACCGATGGCTTCAGAAAAACTGAGCATATCTATGAGTGTTAATATCTGGTTGAAGGCCGTCCACTCACACTGCATCACAAAATCCCACCCATGGCAGTTTCTTTCTAGACCAGCCCTACATTTTTCCCTGCTTTCCCACCTTTATACCCTGTGACACAGTCGCAAAGATAGTTTAACCTACTTTCAGTGCAGCCTGCCAAAGCAGAGACTGAACAGAATGAGAATGAAGCAAGTCACAGCAGCTCTATATATAACCTTCATGTGTGACCCACATTTAAATCTCAGGAACTCTTAAGGAGCCATACGTGTTCCTTAGAAACATCCAATGACCTAATCCCTAACAGTTTATGATAACAAAAAATGCTCTAAATATAACTTTCTGCTGCCTGGAACTAAACCGCCGAGGGGCCACCAGCTGCACAGTGCCCTGCCAAGAGAGACAGAAAGACAGAAAGACAGACTGCTGACACCAAAGCAAAAAAGCCTGAATTTTCCAGCCCTGGTTGGTTATTGTCTGCTTGGGAGGCTGTGCATGTTTCTCTTCCTGGTAGCTGGATTACAGCTACTATTCAAGCCCAGTGGGGCCAGAGTTGCAGTGTGTGTCTAGGATTAATGAACAGACAAGAGGCCTGTGAGCAGTCCAAAGCCTCTGCACTGTTCCAGTCTGAGTCAGCAGCACAAACAGACCTCCAATCGGTTCTCCTGATCGCTACACAAATCTCCCACATTCATGATATGGGCAGATAAAAACAGAAACTGCTTCACATGGCTAACAAATGCATTATTGACACAAGTAGGTTGATAGTCATTTATGGTAGTTTATCCAGATCAGAATCAAAACAGCCTGCTGCAAAACACAGCCCCACCAAGTCATGCTGCAGGTTTAATCATCAACCCAGGGTTGTGAAATGATACCTTCAAGAAGAGGGATTTGTTAGGGAGCCAGAGCTGCAGATAGACATGCACTGCACAGCCCTCTGCTCTGAGGCTTTTGTTGCAATTGCAAAACAAGGAGCCCACACAAATGACCAGAGTCTGGAGGGGGAGGGGAGAGACAGGACATCTGGCAGGAGCAGTCTGAGCCCCCTCAGACTTCTGAATGATCTCCAATAACTGCCGACCCTCCTGCCTCCTCCCCCCGAGCTGCAAAGTCCCAAGGGATCAACCAAACCATCCCAGGGTAAACAATACCAACAGCGCATGGTCAGATGATAGAATATGTACTCCAATTCTTCTGAAATATTAATTTGTATGATATGGACTCTTGCTCTATGGGGAACCAGCCTTCAGATGTTAACATTTGGTGTCAAATGTTAAGAGTTAAATTGTAAATAGGAATTTATTAGGGGAAAAATAATTAGTGTTTACATCCCATGTCCCAGTTGGATTGGTGGGTTAAAGACTTTGAAATGAAACAAGCCCCCGTCCTACTTTTCTGTACTTCAGTTAAGAAAAACATTTCACAATGTTTTTGTTCCTAAAAATGAGGAAATGAGTATTATACAAAAAAAGCCAAAAAGGGAAGTCCCCAGGAGTCAAGACATGTATTCACAATTCCACACCCCATCTGGAGAGGAAAAAGAGAAAAACAAAAAAAAAAAAAAAGTACTGTACTGAGTGAGAAAGAGAACAAAGCAGTGTAAACACCCTGGGTCATAACTCTCACCCAGCACCCCTCCTTCCTCTCTATGTGCCTTTCTTTTGGCACAGTTACCAGTACACAATGTTCTCACTATGAGCATCCTCTGTAGGCAATAAGAGTAAAGAAAGGGGGTGGGTATATCCCTCCCAGCTCTCTGATAGGCTGGTAAAGTATAAAAACAGTGGAGGGGACGGCTCTACTAACAGCAGTTAGTGTTGCACACTCAGTGAGAAGAAGAAAAAAAAAAAAAAAAAGCACAGCACCACAACACAGATGGGAGCCTGCAGAGACATCCGCTATAGAGAGAAAATGGGGAGAGGAGAAAAAAAAAAAAAAAAAAAAAGTATTCTTCCCTGGGGTTCAGAACTTTCTTAAATAAGATCTCTAAAGAATGACCAGTGAAAAGAAGGCAGCATGGACAACGAGGTACATCCTGTGGCCTAGCTTCTTCCACTTAGCTCTTTGACAATTACTAATGATACAGAGCTCTTATGTGTACAAACTGCACCTCTTATAGTTAATGATTAAGCAACCACACACATTCCTATACATTTAACATCTTCATATGGATCACTCACCGCTCTGCCCCACACAGGCGGCAAGCAAATGTTATGTGGCAACAACGACATTCACAGGCTCGTGAGAGAAGAGCCCCAATGTGTAGGAAATGGAGACTGCATTTGTCATGCTAATGATTTCAAATATCACAGTCACCTATTAAGTGTGAATATATCTGCTTGCTTACCTTGACAGCGTACTCTTTGTTGGTGATGAGATTGATGCATGTTTGCACTCTGGCATAAGCACCCTCTCCTAGCACCTCTTCCTGCAGTCTGTAGACATCTGTGGCAAAAAGTTTGACAGGTTGGGGAATTTCATGAGTTGCAACAGATTTATTTATTTTTTTTATAAAAGCAACATAATGGATATTGAATATAAAAGCCTTTACCTTCGAATCGCCCGGAGAAACTGTCAGTTGCCCGGCAACGCTTTTTCTTCTTGTTTCTCTTCTTGGCATCGGGGATGTCAATAGGCTGGCTGGAAGGCATGTCTGTCAAAACAGGAGCACCAACATTATTGCATGCTAGTTAGGAAATAACTAAAACAAAACCAAAAATTTCAAGGCCATCAAAATGTTTTTGCTCAGAGTAAATAGTTCATTTTAGCCAAAGTGGAGAAACCACTGTATTGAGAGAACTCGCGGATAAAGGAGGTTACAGTTTTCAAAACACTTGAGTTTAAAATACTCACCATGTCTTGGGGAGGAATCAAAATTGAATGACGAATCAAGAAGATGGGATCCATTTTTAGTGAAGTCATCAGATTCAAAGGGATTTTGGCCCTGGGGTGTGATAATAAAGAAACGTGCTTGTTAAGCTATCTTATCAATTGGGCATTTAGCTGAGCCATCAATTGTTAATCATCAATGATAGATCTCGCTTCCTGCAACCATAAACTTAAAGCAGACTCAAAACCGTGCAACAGCAACCTGAACAATACACATAAATACAACTAAATGGCATATTGTTCGGAGCTCCTAAACTCTTAACTGTGAGTTGTTTTCATTAGCTGAACACACACGTGACAGGCAGAAAATGTGTCAGCCATACGATGTGGCAGAGCAACAGATGTGTTTATATATAGCAGGATGAGATCCTCTCATATATGCTGACAAACGTGCTCTGATTATAGAGACTTCCCATAAGGCATGACAGGACATGATAGCAGCTCTGCATTAACCAGAACTCACCTTGAAGGAGCGGTGAAATCCAGTGACTTCGGTGATCTTATTTTGCACCATTTTACTTCGATTTGGGGTGATTGTACGGCGGCGGCAGTGGATTTAATTTTTTCTTTCGGGGTATCAATTTGCACTTCTCCGAAACAGAAAATCGTTTCAGAGAGAGTCGCAAGTGATCACACTGCGCTGGCTGGTGAGCTGGCTGCGGCGCTTTAAACGGGAGCCCTGTGGACGACAGCAGCGTTACTACACGCGTTAAATGAATAACAAAGAAAAAACACACAATTACGCGGATACAAATGTTCAATCAGCAACCAACCATCAAGCTTTAGTTAAACTGAAGGTTCAAGCAACATAAACCAAAGCAGGGCGCATTAACGTTAGCCTATATCCGTCAATAAAAACAACATAACTCCACCGTCACCCGCGTTTAGCTCGACTGTTAGCAACACCCATTTAACCGAGCCAGGCTGAGAGGACAAGACATGAAGCAGCTCAGCACGATACTACATGTTGGGAAAGATAAAGCAATACGCCGAGAGGGCACAGCGTGTCTGTATTTTAATACATTTTAATGCAAATGAAGCTGCAAACAGGCTAGCGGTCACCGAAGCTAACGGTCGCGTCTCGAGCGCTGGCTGCGAGTTGACCGCTGTGACTGATTTAACCGTAACGTCATTAGCGACCGTTCAATGCTGCAACGCCACTGAGGTGTTACGAGAAAAACGGTCGCTCTTTTCAACAAGGTACATTTAAAAAAAAAAAAAAAAGTACTCACCCCGTTATTTGTTTTTACAGCTCCAGTGTTAGCGTCGTTGTTTGACCCACTGCTTCCAGAGCCGCAGAGGACGGTCGAGGGGGGGAAACGCCTGATAGGAAGTGCGCGGAAGGTGGCTGGTTAGCGTCAGTGGAGGTGTTTTTATAACATCCCCGCTGACTCCTCCTCGTCTCCTCCCTCCTCGGAGCCGCATCCACAGACGGGGAGGTTCCCGTGACTTCTGGAAAAGGACATGGCGGCCGCGTTCCGTTTCGTCTCGCAGCGACACCTCACCCGCTTATTTAGGTTAAAAAGTGTAAGTGGCTTCCTCGGCGCGGCGTAAATCATATAAAATAAGAATTAACTCGGCTGAACGTGTAATTTATATCGATTAGTATAGTCTGTGGTGATATTTAACATACTTAATAGAGACAAAATGGTCAGACACGCGAAATGGTACGCGGCCGGTGTGGTGTGTTTCGTTTCGGAGGCCCCTCGGTGGGACGTGCGGAGGAGAGGGGCGGTGAGTACGTGCGCATCAGCACAATCAGCACCTGCAGCTTGTTCTGAATGAAAGAGACGCGGCTGGCGCAACGTGCAGACGCACCGGATCAACCAGTTTCCTCTGTGACGGAATTTAAATCACAATAACGTTAGGTGCTGCTGTTATCACTGGGTGTCATCACGAATAGGATCCAGTGCGTTCAAGACCAATTTGTCAGGCTTGTGCCGCGCTAGATATGTAAACAGAGACTGCGTGCATGACACACACCACCCCTCCTCCCTCTTTGTGTGTCCCAGAAACGGAAAAATGTACATCTATAATGCTTTATTGTCACACTCAGCGCAGCGATGAATGGCCAGGGCCCCGCGTGAGTCACCACAGGACAGTGGCACGACTTCAGCTGTGGCCGCATTTCAGGATGACAGACACAAACACAGCCAAACACACACACACACACACACCACTGCAATCAGTGCAGGGACAAGTACTTGTTGTTATTGTGCAGAAGTAAAAGTGGCAAGTACCACTGTGTAAAAATACTGTGTTACAAGTAAAAGTCCTGCATCCAAAATCTTACTGTGCATAGGTAGTGGTGTCAAATATGCTTCAATTAGGACTGTTCAACAATAAATACATTATTGGATTATAATTTTTGATGCATTAATATGTTAACATGTATGCATGACTGATAAAGATAGCAGCTGGTAAAGGTGGGGTTAATTTCTGGGTAAATTAATCCATCATAACACATAATAATGTATTTGTTGATTTTCATTTTGTCTAAAAGGATCAAATCAATGTCATTGATTAAAAACACTACAAAATGTGGTGGAGTTTAAATATGAAGTAGCATACGATGGAAATACACAAGTAAAGTACACATACCTCAAAACTAAAAAAAAAAAAAAAAAAAAGTACATTACTTGAGTAAGTATATTTAGTTACTCTCCACCACCTCATGCAATCTAGATGAAGTTTTGGTTGTTATATGTCACTGCAAGTAAAAAATCACATTTTATAAAATGACCATCTGTTTTGTATGTAAAGCTTTCAATTGTAGTGGAGTAAAAGTACAATGTTTACCTCTGAAATGTGCTGTAAAAGTATTTTGTAAGTGTACTTAACTACTGTGCTTGAGTAAAAGTAATGAGTTACTTAGTTACAGTCCACAACTAGATACAAAATAATCTCAAATATTTAGATTTTTCTTAGACTAATTTTGATCTTTGAATTTAAAGTCATGCTCTGGTGAAAGTAAGACATGTTGTTACTTTTTTAAAATAAACTTTTCAATATATTTCTGGACATTAATTACATAAATGGAAGGTGGATAGTGTGGGGAGGTTTCCACAACAGCCAGTGGCACCCCACACCTTCTGTGACGAGGCAAACACAGCACGTTTCAGAGCCTGATGTGGAGGCTGGTTGGACTCGGGTGGGGACGCTATCTCACGGTTGTGATAATGAAAGAAATCCAAGAACTCTGATGAAGGACAATTGCGTGCGCACTCAGCCCATCTGCTTATTGTGAGATGCCAAGGCAATACTTCCACAGACATGATAAGTAACAGTATTTTCCAAGATTAAAGGTGACAGTATTTTGACAGAGGCACAGTATTAATATTGTTCTTTCACATGCATCCCCTTAAATAAGTCCAGATACTAATGGCTGACTATTAAACATGATATCACGTGTTGCATTTTATGCCAAGATGTGCAAATACTTTATTGTAGCATGTGCTTTGTTGTCACTGTTATTTGTCGCTGTCTATAATCCCCAGTCCGCAGACCTGCTCTTTATAGCATTAATGTACTGTTTATCAAAGGTGTTTAACTTTAAACCATGTACGGTTTGTTTTCAGGAGTAGACTGTCTTGTGACTGGAGGCTTTCTGTTTCTCCTCCTCCTTTCACCTTCTGCCCCTCAAACATAAGCCTGATGGTAGCAAACATTACGCAAGCCTCTGGCTGCCTATCCCGGCCAGGAGCACATGGCGTAGTCGAGGGTTTAGTTGGAAAACAAGATTGCACGTCGAAGTGCAGCAGGCGGGTCTGTGTCACTGCAGGTCAAAAGGAAGAGGGATGGGCCATCATAAACAACTTCGGGTGTCAACAAACCCCATTTCCAATGTGGATGGCACTCAACCATAAGATACTCAGGAGGGGGCTCTCTTTAAAGGCAGAGGTTATTCCAGTGTGAAACATGATATAACAGAGGCGTGTCTCTGTTGTTGTTGTTGTTGTTGTTGCAGATCAAGGCCAGTCCTCTAATCAGATAGAGCAGTGCTTGGAGGTATTGTGTCTATCTGTGTCAGTGTGTGTGCATCTGCATTATTTCCAGTGTATTTCATAAACAACATTTTCTTATAGTTAGTGTAAGCTGCACTAAAACTGAAGGAAATTCAACACTTTTTCAATACGCAGACCTCACTTACCTAAAGGTGGGCCAGTCAGTTCTTTATTTCTTGGTACTTTATTCCTTTTCTTTTTTTTTTCTTTTCTTTTTTTTTCTTTTTTTGTCTCTTTGTGTGTTTTTTGTCTATTATTTAATCTCTCTTTTACTTGTTTTGAGCTGCTGTAACAGTGGAATTTCCCCACTGTGGGATCAATAAAAGATCTTATTTTATCTTATCAAATATTTAAGGAAATATGTTAAAATCATGCCTGTGGGCTTAGTTTCAACACTGAGGGTGATCCGTAATTAAGTGGGGGGTCAGGAGGCAAATTTTGACTTCATTTTATTTGCTGCATTCTAGTGCTCAACAAGCCAATACAGAATTTACATGTGGCTGTCAGAGAGTCCATAAGATGATTTTTACGAGGTATCTTCTTAACTCTGCTATGCTCATATGGTTAAAGCTGACATCTATATGACCATGTCATGGTAAAACAAACTCTAAGCTGCATTTAATGCCCTGTCAAAGGATAGAAGTCATTTTGATTGATGTGTAGAGACGACTTTAAGTCTGAACCAAAAGGACATGTTGGAAAAACATGCCTGCACTGTCTGCTATAAACAGGACCGTCCTACACACTGTATGCATCTGTACATCTAAGTACACACTGTATAGTCATACCTGTGAATGCATCCCTGAAACACACATCTGGCACGTTCAAATAAAACTGTCAACAAACTTAAGAGTGCTGGAAGCAGCCTGCCTTCTTACAGTTACAATAAGTTGCATACATTTCTCAAATGAGAAGGTCACAGTGCTCCAGAGTCCTGATAGTACCTTTTCTAAGAAACCTTCCCAGAACAAACTTCTTAGTAGGAAGCTGCCTCCAGCTAGGAAAAGACTCAGTTAAACCCTCCGGCAAAAATGTAAATGCTTTTGGTATTACAGTAAAAAAACAACCCACTGGTCCACTGAAATCAACAAAACTCCTTTAACCTAGAAGGGATTTAGCAATAGCCTTTGTTTTGTTCCAACTTTGTTCCAGTTGTGCATGGAAAAAAACTTTTGTATGCTTTCTTTTTTTTTTTTTGCACTTTGCTCTAGTTATATAACTCTGCATAACAAAGCATTTAGAAAATAATAATTTCTTTAAATTCTTAGAATCCCCTTTCAGATTGGGCAACACAGCAGCAACTGCAGTCTGTTACTGGTCAGCTCACATGTTTATAGCCCGGCACATGAAATGTTTTGTCTTCTGTGGATGTTTCCGTCTGGGCTGCAGTGTCTCTGTCACTATTTAACTCATGAATAACTTGCCATGACAGTTTTAGGGTTTACATGTAAATAAATTGCGAGAGAAGAGAGTGGGTGTAAGACGTGTATGGACAGACACAGTTTGCACTTTTTAATGACAATGTAAAAATCAGCCTTTGTGCTGCTATTGTGCAAACTTCAGGCAAAATTACAGAGGAACACTCGCATGGCCATAACAGAGAGGGAAATTACTGTTTGCTGTGGAGTACACTCGCTCAAATAATATATATTTTTATGTAGATTTCACATCAGGTGGTGTAAAGGTATCTTTAAATACAGAGTGAGATGGCCTACAGTGTTTTATAGTGACAATTAGGGCATCAACTAAAGATTCTTTTTGTTGTTTATTATCTGCAGATTATTTTCTCAATTAGTCATTTTGCCTGTTAAACCTTAGACAAAAGGTGATACATTTGTCTTGTTCATAATCCACAGATTTTTAATCATCATATAAGACAAAGAAAAACTGCTGGAAAAATGATCTTAACCATGAATCAGGGCACGGGCTTTGGCCTGACAGACTGAAATAACTTTCTTAACTTTGCCTTGAAGTTATTTCTCATCTTACTGGAAGTTTTGCGTGTTTTCTTCAGCTGCAGGGCCCTAAAAACACGACCGCTTTCCATCCCTACCAGCTCTGCGTGAGGCGGCTGAGTCACGTTCCACAAAACCGTTAAGGGTGTGTGCTCATTTGCTGAGTCACATTATCTCCACAAACCCTTTTCCCTCCGTGTAAATAATCACACTGTACCATCAGAACAACAGGCAGACACTGCTGTGTAAGCCCCTAGCAGAGTTGGACGAGGCTCGGCCTGATTGGACGCAGCCTGAGACTCTTCCCCTTGTTCTTGGCCTCTCTCCAGTGCTTTCCTTCACGTCTTGCAACCGTGGAGGCCTTCGGGGCTGCCTGGTACATTCCACAGGAGAAAAACACACCAGAGGGAGGGACGAACGAGAGGCGGACGCAGCTCCTCTCACACGCGGTGCACGCCGCCTCAGTGCAGTGGGGGTTTTTTAGAGGAAGTGACTCCACAGAGAGGAGGGACAATCCTGTAAGAGGATCAGGTTGCAGGAGGCAGTGAGGTCATTTCAATGGTCGATGTTATTAAGGCAGATAGTTACATCATGTTGGTTTATTAAGATTTATGTCAAACTATGGTGTTATTTTAGGCTTGAATGAAGAAAGGAGGCTGGAAACAGTACATTTCAGTTATGCTGTTAAACATTTTGATAGACATACAGCTGCATCCATTTGTCATGATGGTGGAAATTAATTAAATTACATTCACACAAGTACTTTACTTGAGTATTTCTATTTTGGGCACCTTATACATATCAGAGCAAATCTTGTCCTTTTACTCCACTACATTTACCGGACAGCTGTAGGTTAGACAGACTGAACCACACAGTATCACCTAAAGCAGTCATATGAACATGTTGGTATATAAATCAGTATATTAATGAGTGATTTAAATAATGACACACGTCACTATACAACAATTATATGCAAACTGACATATTAAATAATCAAATTCATGTTTAATGTGATGAAAATTCTCCACATTTGTAAATTTGTACAGAATCAGGAACCTAGCTCAGTGAAATTAAAATCTTTGTTTCACCGAAAGTTGTTGGTATGAAAATATATATATATATGGACACACACGCACATATATTTGTGTATTATGAAAGAGGTCCTTCTACATACTTTTAATACTTTAAATAAACATTGCTGATAATACTTCTGTTCTTTTACCTTTGAATGCAGGACTTGTTTTTGTAACAGACTGTTATTATTATCACATTTCAGATCTGAATACCTTCCTACACTACCACAGATAATGGCCCACAGCCCTTACAAAGTGTACTACTTTATGTTTTATGATTATCACAAGTTGTCAGCTCTTAAAATGATCTCATACTTGTGTTTACATAGGTGTGTTTCCTTCATAGGTGTGCATGAGTGCCGCTCATTATTTACATAATCCAAACTATTATGACTGATAACTGCCTCTAAATCCGGCCAACAATCTTGTTCTCAAGCCTTTCCTGACTGCCAGGCTCACTCAAAACAAAAACTCTCTCTGTGTTTATCCCAGTACAGTCTAGCCTGTTTCTTATATAACCAGCTTAGTCGAATCATTAACCCAAATCAGGTCTAGAAGAGCTCCACTTCCCCTCTTCATGACTGTTGGGCGGGACGTCAGGCGCATTGCATAAAGGCTGTAGGATTTCAGCGTTTCCTCCACACAGACGGGTTTTGGTGTCTGATGCCACCCAGTGGACGGTTTCACATAGCATCTCTTTCTGAACAGGTGCTACCACCAGTTTTGTCATGTGAGGTGCGAGTCTCGTGTGACCTTCAACTGCCAAGAGTATGTGCAACAAACACCTGCAGGTTTGTCATCTGAGAACCGGCCTGGTGGCCCGAGTCCCAAAGCGTGCAATGATACAGACTTGATAATGTCTGAGTCACCTGCAGGGCATTACTGTATCTAGTTCATTTCTAAATATGTTTGTAACTTCAGGAATGGTACTGAGTCCAAAAGTTAAAAAAGTTAAAAAAAAAAAAAAAAAAGTTAAAGTACTTTTCTCACTGTCATTAATAAATTTTTACATAATACTTTCTCTGCCTGAAAAGACGACTACATTACTTCACTGAAGGTTCAGACGTGAGCGCTAAAGCTGACTAAAAACAGACTGAACTGAACAAAAAAAAACAAACAAAAAAAAAAAATCAACAGATGAAGTTAGACCATAGCCCACAAACGAAAACAGTGTTGATTTAAGTATTGATTACAAATTCAATTTATAACAGAGTAGAGATTTTAATGTAACAACATAGTGACTTTTAAAGACATACAGTGAGAAATCGTACTAATTTTTAAGATCATTTTAGACAGATGGAAAGACAGAAGCATCCTGGAATGATTGAGATTCAAATAAAATAGAAAAACATCAACACAAACATACACCTCTTAATACTGAGCTCTGATAAAATGTTTTTAAAGGAGCAGAACGCCTCATAAGACAAGGTTCTTGGTTAAAACCCTACAGTATGTGGCTAAAATAGATTACAGTACTTAAATATAAAAATAGACTCTCTCTTTGAATTTGTCTGTTCTTTCAGTTCTCCGCTGCAGTCTTCTAGGTGGACGGATGCGTTTCGTCCGGCGTGTGTCGGCAGGTCAGCCCTGCTCCCTCAGTGACACATCCGAGAGGTCATCTCTTTCTGCAGACACACAGTTGATACGGCGAGTTAGAGCAAACATTTCCACACTTTAGGATGCAGAAAGCACGTTCTTTAAATATATTTGCAAGCTCATGTAGAAACAACAATCTTGGGAAGGGGGGGGCAACAGATAACATCTTCACAAATAGAAACTGAAGTGAGACAAATTTCCAAAGCTACCACACACACAAGTTTCTGGTTCCACAGGCCTTCATTACAGTAGGAGACAGATCAAACACAGGGTACATGTTGTCTCTCACAAAGCGTGCAGGGCTCATCAACAATCAATTAACAATCAGCACACAATCAATCAGTGTTACATCAACTGCAGTAACTCAGCATGACTGATTAATGCCTTTCCAGACAATCCTACTGTACAATTATAATTTTGAGAAATTCTGAAAACAATTCATTTGACCACATTAACGAGAAAAAGATGAACCTGATTTCATTTAAAGTAAGTTTGGGAAACAAACCTGAATACATCTTTGTGGAAAAAGCCACATAAACAATATATGCAACAAAATACCTAAGCCCGGGTCCCGTTTCACACTGGTGATTTTTGTGAGTGCTGTTTACATGGATACTGCAAATGGCAGTAGCATCCCGTTTCCCAAATGATTGTCTATCGCAAAATACTATTGTTAAATTTGAGTCCTCTGGGGCTCTTGCATTTTCACGTGTCATGAGAAAGCTTTTTTTTCTTTGTGAGTCACAGTTAGCACATTGAAGCCCTCAGCCACCATGGCGCCCCACGAATATATGTGTTATTAGCAATCACTAAATACAGGACCCAGCTTACCCATTACTTTCCTGCTGGGATAAATAAGTGTAGAAATATATGTTGGCCAATAAGTAGCAATATATTACAGTACTACAAAGTAGTAGTTTATCCACTAGGGGGTGGTGAGAAATTTATTTTTCAACAGTAAAATGTACTGTTAAGTACAGTGTCTTTTCTAAATTAATATACCTGAACCTTATTAAAAGGGTTTGTGTTATCAACATCGGCCTCGTGAATGTGTCAGGCTTCGCTTTTTATACTGTGTACCTCAGTCTGGTAGTTTCTTAGGTCACACTTATCATGAAATAAGCTGTCAATGTCTTTTTCTAGAAAAAAATATATTTCACCTTTTGTTGGCTTCAGAAAATTTCTCCTCCAAATAATTTTAATGAATAACTGAATTCTTCAACAAGTTTTAGGTGTGTTTGAAAACAACATATCAAAGCTTTTAAACATAAATCTCATTTATTCGTGTATTTGGGTGTATATCGGACCCTATCCCCTCTTGAACTCACCAGAGGCTCCAGCTCTTTGTGGTCCGTGAGGTTGAACTCAGTGACAAAGTAATAGAAATGCTTGTAGCAGGTGTTGACGTGAGCCTCGGCCCCCATCTGGCTCACGCGGTCAAAGTGGTGGATGTAGACGTGGACAAACACCCGGAACAGACGAGACAAAATCTTCTTAGCCACCTGCATGAAGGTCTTAGGGAAGGGAGTACCTGGGAGTCAAACAGATGGAGAGCACTGGGGTCAATCCAGGATGACCTTTTGCCATTAGCTCCACAGAGACAAACAGGTTTGAAATACTTGTGTATTTTATGAAATGGTTAAAGAATGTTTCAATGAACTTTTCGATGTCTTTCTTATCCTCTTTTTTGTCCTCTGGAGCCCCTCAGGTTTGATGCCAGCTCACATCACTTCATTCGCGAATGGAAAACCCGACCCAACTTTGTCTGGGGGATAAGCCTCCTCTCTAACCAAGTGATTAATTTAATATGTCGTTTTGCTTTGACTAATTCAATAACATTTCAGGAATCTGTTCCAGAGGACAGGCACGTCAGAGGTCGTTTCTATTCATAGCCCACTGTACATTGTGTGACCCATTTTTAAATCCACTGCTTGGATGTTTCTGCAGTTAGTCAGATGCCGAGCACACGTGCACGGAGCTGCAGGCCGAGATAATAAGGAAACTGGGAATGCCACAGCAGCATCAGATTATCTGAGGAGTGTTTGCAATGAGCAACGCTGTTGGTAATCTTATAAATGTGGCCTTGCAGGTTTAATCTAAAAAACTCTTCTGGTTATTTTTTTAAATAGATGCTTTCACTCTGCATAATGTAATCTAATTTTAACTTACCTTTGTAGCTATTCAATGTTGACCTTTTAGGTGGAATTTTTCTGGTCTTTTTGAAATGGATAGTCCATAGTAAAAAGACTATTAAGAGTATTGTTAAGTAAAAATGTAAAATATTTGTGTGTTTCAGCAGAGATTTCCAACTGTTTTGGCTTGTGTCTTCAGTGAATTCAGTGAATCATCAGGGGGCCTACGCCCACACCTTCAACTGGGAGAGTTTGCTGCTTCTGTTTCATTGTTAAATAATAATAATAATAATAATAACACCACAGGAGGCTGAGTGTTGAGAACGAATCACTTTGAGCTCTTGTGATTTGGGATGGGCACTGATCATTATTTTGTGACGTTTGATGGGACAGATAATGACTTGAACCAGCTTAATTGACGGTATTTTGTGACGTTAGGAGGTCACGGTCACTGTCTATGAATAGATGGGCGATGTTCATTCACTGACGAAGGAATCTGGACCAACCCCTGAGATCCTTTACCGCAGGATTTCTTGAATGTTGCCCAGCTAAGAGTCTGTTTCTAATACTCTTTCACACAAAACCAAAAACATCTCTGACACTAATCTCGGATATTTCATCACAGAGAGTTTAAAGATCTCCCTCTAATGTCAACACTTACCGACATTGGTGGGGAAGATGTTCTCGTTGTTGATCTGTACCTCAATCCAATCCATGAGCAGGCTCATGTATTTGGGGGCCGACAGCGCCGTCGGCCTCTTGTACTTGTGTTCGTCCTGCCAGCGGTATTCATACTTGGGCCCGCCGGACATGACGGGGCAGGTCTGGTCGGTGCAGGAGTCGCTGATGGTGCCGTAGATGAGGTTGATGCGGTTGAAGAAGTCGACCACGTGGACCGCCACCCAGTCGTTGAGGTCCTCGCCGTGGGGCAGCTGCACGGCCTGCTTCAGGTCCAGCCCCGCGTTCAGAGATGCCTGGGCCTTCTTGTGCAGCTCGAAGCGCTGCGTCCCGGGCTCAAACTTGCGCTTGGGCCGGAATGTCCTGTCTTTGTTGAAGACTTGTTTCAGGGCCATGGACATGGTTGCATGTGGTGGCGGCGGCAGCAGCAGCCTCTGGTGAATTATTTACTGTTGAAATGGAAGCAGTCAAAAGGTTGTGTCAACAACCAGCGCAGAGTTTTTGTTTTGGTATTTGTTTCGGCTGGCTGTGATCCTGCGTATGATGAAAGAGAAACAAAAGAAGGGACAAAGTTTGATTAATAAGAAACATTTTCATCAAAATGTAAACTTTCTGCTGACCCTAACTTTTGGGTACTACTTGTTCTTTATATTGTGCAAAATATTACCACAACTTTTTGCACTGTATCACGCTCCTGATCATTTAGCTGATTAGTTATTTCATGGTTTGGTCTTTCAGATGTGAGAAAACAGACCCAAATGTTCACTACCTGAATAGATTACATTTACTGTCACAAAAGCAACAAATCCTCACAGTTAAGAAACCTGAAGTAAGTTTAAGCTCTGATCTACTAATCAAATAATCAAGTCAATCTTCCAGCTCTCTGACGGACTCTCTCCGTTATTAAACATGTAATACACCAGAGTGGGAAATTACACAACAATAGCATCTGTGTTCCAGTTCTTGTTTTGTCTTGGGCCTGAAGGTGCATGAATGTAGGAAATTATAAGCCACCCACCCACCTTCTTTGAAAAATATATTCACAGTGTTAAGAAGTGGCATTAAAAAAAAGAAAATGGTGGCCATATCCAGATGAAGCCATTAATGTACAGTACAAGAGCATAAATACATTTCATTTACACCTGAAACATGTCATCAGTCACTTCTATCGTCTCATCTACCACTACAATGTGAGCACAGTGAGGCCCGAGTTCACATTTTTCGCCTCAACAGCTCAGGTAAACAAGTCCCAACAGTGACAGCAGAAAGGTCTAATCAAAGATGAAACATTGTCGAATAAGTCAGCGTGAGTCATTTCCTCTTTCGGGCACTAACTCCGCCGTGACACCAAGAATCCGCCGAATGACAATAAAAACCGAGTCAAATCCGTCTGCTACCGATAAAACTGGACATTTCTGCTTTTAATTTGCACCTCCATCTAAACACCACCCCCCTCCCCTTGACAACAATGCGGACTTTATGTGGTTTTCCAACATAAAAGCCAGAGATTAAAACAGCGGGACACATGACGGCTGTGCGAAGTTTATTCGTGACGTGCCGCTACACTCGGTCCGACTTGTTGCTTTTCAGCGAAAACCAAATAAAAAAAATTAATAAACCCACACAATATAACACGAATACGCTTTGTTCACACTTAATTCACAGCCCAGCTTGGATAAAACCGTGTAAAAGCCTCGGTTATCGGAGGCGGAAGATCAAACGGGGATGGAAATCGCGCAGTTCAGAGACACTTTCACGAACTTACTTGTTCCGCCTTCCTGCTCCGACACTTTCCTTCGATCTTTTATCGAAATTGATCAGCTCACGGGATCGATAGCTCTCCGTCACCGACGCGCGAAGACTACATTATGGATACGCGACGCCATACATATGGTTTCATTACTGTTAATTCAATAAACATTTCACTTTAATAGAGAAACTAACGCCTGACTCCTCCCTGCGAAACGAAAAGTACACCAGCGTCAAGATGGAGACGATCAGGGGCGACATCCGGTCAGCGCCTTCAAAATAAGGCACCTCTCTACACAGCGTAATGTAACTACAACTGAAAATAAGAATCATGATCAAGCACGTTTCATTTCATTTACTTATATATAAGGACGATAATCCGTATTCATGTACCAGTGTTTGGCAGCTGGCTAATTTTCAACTGCAGTCCTTTGGTGAGATGTTTTGAAACCAAGTGAAACCAATTAGATCAAATTCATTTTCATTGTCATTGCACAGAGAACAGGTACTGACACAGCAAAGTGCATTATAGCATATAACCAGAGGTGCAAAAAGCAGTTAATGCAAATGTAATGTAATGTAGATACTGTATGTATAGACATGAGGTAGGGATGAATTCACTAAGATTTACAATATGAACGTGTGCAGCAGTTTTAGCAGGCAGGTAAAAGTATAAAATATACAGTGCAGATGTCAGTACAGGTAATGCTAATAGTAGACATTTTTAATAAAATGAACATATGGGGGTGTGATATGAATATCCTGTATACACCACAGTATATATATGACATCTACTGTACAGACAGTGGTACAGATATCAATACACTTTTGGCTAGATATATCCTGGATAGTATGGACAATAAGGTGATGGTTAAAATGTTCAGACAGATGACACCTTAAAGGCCGCAACAGCAACAAAATAAGCATTCTCAAGCCACAAGGAGCTACAGCGACAAAATGCAGCCTGGCAATACTGATCATAACATTATGACACATGCAGACATGCAGAGCAGCTATAAACAACAAGTCACAAATAACAAACAGCCATCATGGCGATTCTGATAAAGTTTTAAAAGTTATAGTAAGATGTTAGTTAGACATGAACCATGCAGCACAGAGAGAAATATTGAAGGTCACATTACGCAGGGGACAAGTTGACAGCAGGTAAGCAAGTAATAACGACAATTATAGTAAAATTGGCAACTGGCCACTGTACTGCTTTCATCTACCAAAATCATTCCACAGTATATACATATTAACTGAGGTGAAAAGTTTGTAGGTAAACTCAGTTTTGAGGTACTGGTATGTATCGTTTGTAGTTCCATTTCAGGAGACTTTTACGTTTCCTTCAGCACATTTCCAGGGGAAATATTTTACACTTAGAATACACAACTATCTGATGGCTGTAGTAATGAATCCTATACAAACTGAGATTTCACACAGCCTGAGATAAGCTTGTAAAATGTCTGGCTGAAGATCGAAGTCTTGTCGCAGATTGATGACACAATCTAAAGAGACATATTGAATTTCCTCAAAATGTAGAGGTCAGTCTTTCATCTTTTCAGCTGATTTAAAAACAGTACTGAGGCTTTTTTAAAAACAGAATTTGATTAGGACTTTTAGTCCCTTTATTATTCAGTTTTGACTCATTTTGGGAGGCTTTCTGTCATAATTTAACACTTACTGCATCTGTATTTCCCACGTACTTTCACATTATTTACTTGTGTACATTTTACAGCTAATAATACTTAAATACAATGAACAATGAATCCAGGACCTGGATTTGCACTACACGTTTTCTAATTGGGGTATTAATAATATTAATGATAAAAAAATGGAGACCTTCTTCCAGCACTGCCCAAGAATGTCACGTGTGCGCCTGATTGTTTCTCTTGTGAAATCTTGACGCCATTATTTTGAAGACTAATTCACCAACGTCCGGTCTCGTGTGTCCTTCAGTGTTGCCTGGCAGCCCAGAGGTACTTCCTTTGAAACAGTCTGTGACTGGATGGCAGGGGGCAGCCTGACTAACCTCATTTATTTTATAGCACAGTCATAATAAACCACAGTGCATCATGTTTGAATTACTGAGAGGAAAACCAAAGGAAATATCTGCATTAAAGCGTCTAAATGATTCTAGATTTTAGACATTTAATCCATTCACAGGCCTTTCATATAAGAGGTAATGCAACACATATTCCCCTTTAAATGACTAATTATTTATGTTGGTTATTCAGCTACTCCACACTATAAAAAACACCCTAAATGACTGTATTTATCTATCAATCTTTACATTAACTGTAGAAAAACTGCTTGTCTTTTAATTTTTTTATTTAATACTGCATATAATCTGCCTACAGATGTCATGTTTTGGACTTCCTTCTAACACAAGCTTTTCCAGTGCAGATCATCCCGATCTACGACTCTGTACATGTATACAAGACGTGACAGGATGTTATGTCCCACATTTTTCTGCTTCATGCATAATAAGGTTTGTTATGTTGCTCTGGTTATATCTGCTCGTCTTTGGGTCTTTTGAACCATCCCTCTGTTCAAGTCTTCACATGGGTGAGTCAGCAATAAGAGTCATCAATGATTATATACAGTTTTTAATTTGTGGTATCTTAAAAAAAAACAAACCAAAATCTTACCTTAATCACTGACATTACAGGAATATTAAAAAGAATACCATTAAAGTGTACAACACTTTCTTTCTACTTTGGCATAAAAGAAATAATAAACTACACTTACATGGTGGCAGATAGAGTGAAATAACAACTTGTACATGCACTTCCATAATACTGCGCAATACCAGAATATGACATTAGTTGGTTCATTATGTAAAGACACTTAACATTCAAACCACCATAGATCGACAGACAGAGATCCTCCTTACAAGGCTGACACACTGAAGTCCAATTTACAAATGCACATTTATTGTCACTGAGGCCTGTTCAGCTGTATTGGTACTGTAGTCAAAGCTGGTCACCGATTATAAAAAGCTCTTTGTGTTGGTTGTTTAATGGCCAGTTGAAAGGATGCTTTGTGCAGTTCTGGGACAGAATGTGCCTTGTTTTCTGTCTAATTGACAGGCTCGGCAACGGCTGCAGCTTCCTCAGGCTTGGCCTTGTTCGATAAGGAGTAATGGTAAGCCCTCATGGACTCCTCAACCTTCTTGAAGTCAGGGCGCTCCTCAAGCCTGGTGAGAGAGGCGAGTCCGAAAACAGCCATTTGAAAAGTTGTCATAAATGGAGGTCAATGTCTAAAGATTTGAAGATATCACATATATGTCTTCATTTCTGGCAGCAATTAGAATCTGGACCTGGTTCTAGTAGAAAAACTAGAAAAACAGCAGTCATACAAAAACTCTGACTGTGGCTGGGGATGATGTTAGTCGGTGCTCATCCATATGTAATGCAAATTTTCAGAAAATTAGCAATGGAAAATGTGAATGTATTTGCGATACTACTGTCAGGCGAACATTAGAAATTGGTCTATTGAGATAAGCAGTAGGTGGCACTAATGCTTCAGTCAAGTGCAAGAAAAGGGTGCAATGATGGTGTCGGTAAAATTGAAAATGCACATAAAATCAGGTAGAAACCAACATATTTTAACTCCCTTCATAAAATGCAACATTGTGCTGCACTCTTTGTAGATCTGCTCAAGGCTTTTAATACTGTTGATAATAATATATTGTTAAACAAACTGCTTTCTGCTGGTTATGAAATTAGCTTTAAAAGTTCCTGAACTTTTTTCTACCTGAGATATTATATATTCTTATATGTATTCTCAGGCAGATCCTGTCTCTGTACTGTGTACAGATTTATATATATTTAGGTTTTTATGCAAAATATCTTATTTTCTTATTTTTTATCTTACCCTATGTCTTGCATTTCCTACTATTTATTTTCCACTGTGTGTCTCGTTGCTGTTACACTGTGAATTTCCCCAAAGCTGTGGGACTAATAAAGGAAATCTGAATCTGAATCTGAATCTGAATCTGAATCTGAACTGGGAAATGACTTTTTCCCAATTCAATGCACCTTACGATTTTGGTACTTTTAGTTTTACTTTGTAACATCTTTAATAATACTTGTGACTTCTTACTTGTACGTCCAGCATTCTTTCATCAATGTATACATTCGCTCTGGACATGCTGCTGGACACTCCATGCGGTTCCCAGTGTCAATGAAACGCATCACATCTGCTCCTTTCATTTTCTAGACAGAATCAGGACAAAGACAGCAGTAATTCAGTTTGATGCTCGTGATCAATCAATCATGCAGCCTAGATTTTGTGATCAAGTTGTACAAGTGATAAATGACTTGGTACCTTATAAGGTTTCCCTCCGTAGGAAAAGGCCTCCCACATGGTGACACCATAACTCCACACATCACTTTTATTGGAGAATTTGTAGAAGTGAATACATTCTGGAGCGTACCACTTCAGTGGCCATTTACCTGAAGTACGAGCCTATACAGCACAAAAGACAACAAGGAGCATGTCAATGATTCACCAGAGGCAGCTTATGTTAGTATTGATTAGATAGTACTGATTAGATCCAACATGCTGTATTTAAAGGAGGGAGAGAGGATTTAGGGTGGGCAAAAGTCACTTCAAAAATGTAAATTTTTAATGTACCTTTTTACCTCACTAAAAGGTGTGTGGTGTGAGGTGACATTTACTTAAGCTACAGTTTTACATTTAATTTTCAAACTTATCGAAACAGAAAAAATAAGCTATAAACATTGTAATAAATTCTAATAAAATATAATTAGGCTCATTTTAATTTGGAAAGGAAAACATAATTTAATTCATGAATTGTTTGTATAGATAGGTTCTGTATTTATCTGTAAATCCACACAGCAAGAGACTTGAAACAGCCTGAACAAGATATTATTTCACAGGGTGCTAAGGCTTAAAAATGTTTGGGAGCCACTGATTTAAAGGGCATGGAGTAAGGAAGCAAACGTTTATGAAACAACAGAAGTCTTGTACAATGTCCTGAAATCTCCAACTGTATAATATTTCATTGCAGTCAGGGATTCCTGTGGTTTTCTGATATCTATATTTCCTTCAGATGTACGTCAGTAAACCAGTAAAAAGGAAATCAATTGAGTGTTGAGTAGTACTTCAGTTTGCACAGAGCAGCTGACACCTTCGGCTCAGTATCTGTGAAAGGGGACGTCAGTTTTTTCTAGAAAAACAATCAATTTAAGATACACCATCTATTTGTGTTAGCTGCAATGCTGATAATCTCTACGCCGCTGCAACAAAATCTGGCAATGTGTGAACCTTGTAATAGTTGTCATCTGCTCCCAGGGCCTTGGAGAGCCCAAAGTCACTTATTTTGGCAAACTGTGCGTTGACCAGCAGGACGTTACGAGCTGCTAAGTCTCTGTGCACAAAGTTCTTCTCCTCCAAATACTTCATCCCCATCGACACCTGGTGCATCAGGTTGACAATGTTCTCCACAGTTACAGTATCCCTGTAGGGACAAAAATAAAGCAGATCATGGAAAATATGCCGTTTTGTCTTTAAGAAATGTAGTCTTTTGCTAATCCAGGTCCAGAGTCTGAGAACAAAGAACAACTTTCGGGCCTACATAAATAAATAAGATGATTAAAGCTAAGGCTGTAAAAACATAGTTTTGACAGTGTTTTTTAAAATTATTTTACTGGATACTTTCACAATTTGGATGATCCAAAAATCCTTTAAATCAAACAACCTTAAGAGGAAAAAAAAAACTTTTTGGTTCAGCTTCTCATAACATACAGTAATGTCCATACTATAGCCTTCACCTGTGAGCACTACACATACAACTTGACCTGTCCAGAAATATTGTGACTGTTAACGATCCTATAATATGTTAGAAAATCCTGATGGGGTCTGATGTCTGTAATTGTTCCTGATGCTGGCAGCATTTTGTTTTGTGTCTAACCCCTGCTCTGCTCAATATCTTGATCTTATTGAGATTAGCTGATTAAATCCATCCATCCATCTTCCAAACCTGCTTATCCTGAGCACACACAGGGTCACAGGGGTGCTGGAGCCTGTCCCAGCTAGCTGATTAAATAATAATAATACTAATAATAATAATAATAATAATATTAATAATAATAATAATAATAATATAGTGTTTGTTTGTCATGTTTAGTGTGTCAGATGTTTTCAAAAGTTAGATTAGATGTGAATGATGAAGTGCCTGTGTCAAAATGTTTTCATCATGTAACACTAACTAAACTAAATAGTGCTCATTGCTCCCATCACATCAACATTAAATTATCATCATATTTAGTTCCCTTTCACAAATAACATGTCTGTTTTAATATGAGTTGAACTCACTTATTGCTGGAGAGGAATTTGTTGAGAGGACCAGCAGCGGCCATCTCCATGACCAGCATCAGGTTCTCAGCGTTGCACAGGCCCAGCATGCGGACGATGAAGGGATTACTCAGCTGGTGCATAATCTCTGCCTCCCTCATCATCTCCTCCTTCACCATCTTCTCGTTGTCACTCTTCAGCACCTTGATGGCCACATCGATCTGGCCCCTGAGAGAAAAGAAACCTTTTGGATGAACGTCTCACCTTTAAAAAGAGGCATCTGGAGGCCACTGATGATAATGCACACACTGCAAATATACAGCTTTTATGCAGTTTTTGCTTGGTAATGTTTGCTCACGATTCAGCCTTGAGGACTCCTTTCTTCACGCAGCCAAAGTTCCCAGAGCCGAGTTCAACCTCGTCAATCAGCAGCTGATTCCTTTGGATGTTAAACCTCCTGATTTCATTTGGGTTGTGGTACGGGTTGAATCCATTGCAGTCCATCGGCAGAACGTCACGGTCTGCAGGCGTGGCCGTAGGTGGTTTCGAGGTTAAAGCTAAAAAGAGTAAAGGTGCAAACCACATGGAGTAAAAGATGTAATCCTCATATATTGTTATTATTCTGTTGAGAGGTTTTTACATGTGCTGTGCAGGCTGTTACACAGCTGGTTTCATCAGATCTTTGCAAAATATTCTAAGCTTCATTTAAAAATTCTTCATTTTAAGCATTTTTAATCATCTTACTGTGTTTTTTTTTACAGCAAAAGTCTTTGAAACACTGCTCAAAGTCTGGGTGTGATTGTGTGAGTCTGGAGTAACTGTCTTTATAGACAGTCTATTGTTCATACTTGTGCCTACAAAAATTTGGAGTTTGGAAAAGGTGCTGGAGTGATCTTTAATTAAGCTGGCTGTACTTCACTTGACTGACCTTGAGGTGGCGGTGTGTATCCATTTGTGCCGGGCCGCCTCTGCAAGAGTTACATTCAAATTAATCTCAGAGAGAGAAAAATATGCTGACTCCAACAGAGCAGGATGTAGCTGATACTCACTGTTGCAGGAACGGCGGGTGTCTCTGAAAGATTATAAAACAGATTTGAGTTTTATCAACAATTTCAGTAAAGGGTGTAAAGATTAACAAGGCTGAATGTTACAAATAACCCACAAGTATGAACTGGAAAATCAGCAATTTTTACATCAATTATAAAATGTTGACATGACTGAGAAAAATAAATAAGATGTTTAGTACTTCCAGCAGCTGTGCTGTTAACACACGACTCCCCGAGAACAGTCACCAGGCCATCAGATTTCATCTTCAGGTATTCAACCAGCTGGAGAGAGAGATTAAGGTGATAAAAGTTCAGAAAAGGGAATCAGCTGCGACATAATCACTAGATAAAGAAAGGAGAGAAGAGTGTGATGGGGGACGTACCTGCCAGATTGTGTCAAACTTTGTTCCCTCTGGCATGGAGTATTTCCCTGATTTGTCTTGGAGGATCTGATAGTGGTACACTGTTTTCCCGTACATCATGGAGAGAGCAAAAGTACCCGACTGATCTCTGTCTCTTACTCTGAGCAACAAGAAACAGCGTTGCTTAAAAACGACACCTTTGACTCTAAAAGACAGAGATGGAAAAAAAAAACAATCTCAAGCCACTTACAGAAACTTGCCGTCTGGTTGAACTCCGGAGTAAAGCCGCCTCTCGCCCTCCTGCCGGCTGACTTTACCGTGATACCAAGGCATCTTCTCGTGGGCCGTTGTGGCGATCAGTTTCTCCAGCTGTGGAGCTTGACTGATGATGGCCTGCTCCATGGCTTCTCCCTGAGCAAAAAATAAAAGCTTTGTCTTTGTCTTTGGAAACCTGATATCTTGTTCATTTTAAAACAGTGAACTTAAAGAAGCGCACGTCACATTTTGCAGGTAAAAGTAAGTACCAGCAAAATATACTTAAAGTAATTATATGCAGTATAGCGCATGACCTCTGTGACTCGTACAATGTGATAAATTACATTAGCAGATGGCTCACACTGATGCATCGATTCATAAATTGTGTTGCGTTGCAAATGGTCAAGGTGGAGCTGTTTAGTCCAGCAGTTCCCAACTGAGTGGGTCACCTAAGGGTCATGGGGTCCCAAGATTATAAATAAGGTTGCAAAGAAGAAAAAATAATTGTCTTTTTTTCCCCTAAATTTTCTTCAACCTTTGCAATAGTGGATACGTTCTTGGGCCTGTGGGTCACCAGCCAAAGTTGGTGTAATCTCAGTAGTATATTTTGTTTAATATGTTTTTCAAATGTATGTATAACATTTTACCCTGCAAAGTCACGTGTACCTACACATGTACTGTAAAAAGAATGTAGAAGAGTAAAAGATTAAAAAAACAGATAAAAATACTGATAAAAATACATTTCACCTTGAAGTGCGAAAGAGTATGTGTATATAGTAAAATTAAGGAAACGGCTAACAGAAATACTCAAGTAAAGCAAGTACTTCAAAACTATACTACAGTACAGTACTTGAGTAAATGTACTTAGTTACTTTCCACAGCTGCTGAGAGGCACTCTTGCAGAGAAAGAGTTTTTTCTGGCTCCCTTTGGTCCCTGCTGGGTCTACAAACAGCTGGAGCCAGTTGGCTGTTTAGCTGAAGCCCACCAGTGATAAAAGGCTACTGGTCTCAGTGTGTGACTGTCTGCAGAAGGAGACAAATCATAAAACTGCCACATTCTGGCTCTGCAGACAACCAGATCTCAAACTGAGTAAAAAGTCTGTTAGTCCTTTGGGTGACTAACACTACAGTAAGACGCGAAACAAATGAAAGATGAAATTTCACCCGGGGAGTCTGCACATTATTATATGTATTTCATTGTATGTTTTCCAGTCAGTACAGGTGAGACTGCAGGGGTCCTTGATTGTGTTCAGATCTCGGTTTAACTCAAAATTTGTGTCTTTTGTCCTTAAATAAGTGACACAGGTATTTGAGCTACTGTCATATGATCACATAAACACTTCTATGTCAACTTTTACTTGTTTCTTCAGTCAGAACCCAAATTAAATTACATATTGTTCCCTTGCCATTAAGTTTAAGGTTGTCTTTGGAACTATTTTCTACTAAAGAAACAGCTTCTGTGAAAACTATTGAAAGTGTATTCTTTGGATCATCCAGAGCAACAAGGGCATTTTTTCTGGAGAGAGATGTTGCTGACACATTTTTCAAGTATTATTTTTACCTCCATTGTAGCTGGAGAAATAATCTCAGTAATTAAAAATAAAACTGACTGGCAACATACCAGTTGAGGTCAGTGACAAAGCAGTACTCGGATCCTTTACTTAAGTAAAAGTGCTCATACAGCTGTGTAAAAATACTCCACTACAAGTAAAAGTCCTGCATTTCAAATCAAACTTATATTATCATATGTACAATTCTTTACATTTTTAGTACTGATGCAGCAATGTGTATGTTGTGTTTATTTGTTTTTAATGGGGAATATTAAATTATTTGAGCTCTTTGTGCCTCAAAGAGTCATTCATATAAAACCACGTCACAAGTGCAGAGAGGAAATCTCTTTGGTTGAACTGTTGACAATGCATCTTAAATGTGACAGCTGCTTTTTTGTTACAGATTGCAAGCCAAATTTTTTTTCTAACAACTCCTTAATACTCATGAATGTGTTGAATTTACAGTTCGAGTTTTTTACATGTGTGACATCTTCACCTGTATGGTAACTAATCACTATACCAGTCATATAAAAAGAACAGTATTTCCTTCTTAAATTGCAATATGATGTGGAAGTAACATAACTGTTCTCAAGTAAAGTACAAGTATTTTAAAACTTTTACTTCAGCACAGTTCTAAAGTAAATTTAATTTGTCACTTCTAAACACTGGAACAGACCCTTTGATTAGAAAATTAATTTAAATATTTGCATATAGTGCAACTTAGTGAAAAGTAGGAATGCATTTACATCAAGAGAAAAGGTTGAAGGTAATTGTTCATCAGGACCCAGCAGAGCCTCACCTCCAGGTTCCAGGTCTGTTTCACGTACTCCCTCAGCATGTTTTCTCTCAGGCTGTCGAACACGCCGGGCCGTATCGGTGTATCCGGGGAGCGCAGGCAGGGTTTCCTCAGGGTGCACACCAGCCCGTCAGCGTCCTTGCTGTAAAACTCACAGAGCTCTGCAGGCCCGCAGTGAGACTTCCCCCCTGAGATGCAGTAAGTCCCATTGAGCTGCTTCTCTATGGGGTAATGGTGAAACTCCAGGTTCCACACGATAGACAGGACGTAGCCTCCCAGACTGCGGAGACACTGTCGCAGTAAGAAGAGCCCGTCCGCCATCCCGGCCAGCTTCAGATGCTGCTCGGCATCAGAGCGGCTGATGCTGCCGTAGAAGAAAGGCAGCTCGACCGCCGGGTCAATGGACATGGTGAGAAATGGAAGAGATAAGATGGACCTTGGCTTGGAGTCCTGAGTGGAGAGAAACTGAGAGAAAGAAAGGGAAGAATTTAATCAACATCATGCATTTAAAAAAAAAGTCTGCGTTTTTAGGAATGCACTGGTTTAGTAGCCAAATGTGTGACTAGCACTCACAGATTTAAATCCAGTCTGTGACCTCTGACCTATCAGCCTTGTGGCTTTCAGCCAACACTCCTTCCCCGACAGCTGAATCAACCCTAATTCCTCATCTACGAAACAACAAAACTACCTTGAAAATGGACAACGCGACAATCACCACTCTTCCTGAGCACCTCACCTTTTCTTCTTCTTTTCTCTGTTACACCGAGAGAGTCTATAGTTTTTCTTTTCTTTTCAGTACTGTCAGCTCTATGCAGATGAGCTGTGAGGCTTCGTATGTCTGGATGAGATGTATAACAAGTAGCACCCACACTCTGAGACTGCATCAAGTTTGCAGATTAACTAACTGGTGACAAAAGCCACAACAGGAAGTGGCGGTCCGCCCTCACAGCCTCCTTTCTCCAACATCTCAGTCTTCCGTTGAGCAGGTGCTTTTTGGTTCTAGATCATTCCCTTTGCCTTAGAAACTCAAGTTTATAAGTTTTCCCTTCATGGGAAAAAAACTTGGGGAGAATTTACCCAAACACATTGTGAAAACAGTTACCGTATGCGCAGTGTGTTGGGTCTGTTAGGAATGTGCTATGAGACTTTTGTAGAGGTATCTAAGCTGAAGAGAGGACATAAAGTTGAGATTAAAATCGAGCCGTTTCGACTGCAGTGTGGGACGGTTATGTGATAGCAGGCGGAAGGTGCCAACATGCAGAAAAGAAAGGAAATCTGAAGATGCAGATGTGTTTGTAGAAAGGATTTGTAATAATCACATCTAACTACAAAAAAAGTGAAAATAAAGTTATTTTATCGGGTTTTAGATCATGAATAATTATGAATCAATAAAAAATGAAACCACTTCTACTACAGTGAGTTGGAAACTTTCACTCAGACATTAATCATGACTTTGCCTTCCTGTTACAATCTCCATCAGTTTTTCCGGTCTGAGTGTGGTTGGAAGAGCTCAGAAAAAACACACCAGGTTTATTTTATGGAGCCTGTACAGTTTAAATAGACACCTGAGATTGTGAAACAATGTAAAATCATAGAGAGAGAGTGAAAACCTCAGCATCCGGGGTACAAACAAACCTGTGTCGCTGCCCACATCCACAGTGGACAAGCGAGAAGAAATACATGGCTGCCACAAGAAGTAAGACTCCACTGTGGCCTGACCCCCCGCTCACCACAACAAAGGCCTCCAGATCCTGCAGTGTGGATCAATGCATACCCCACACTCCACAGTGCTTCATAAATTACACATAAACCTGAATCTGTATGTATGTTTCTTAATTGTATTTTAATCAGCTCAGTTTAAGCGAGTGTATGTTGTTTTAGTCAAACACTGTGCTTGATACAAAGAGTACTTAAAGCACCATTTTCTGCTACTTTACTTTTTCGACTCCACTGCAGTATAGAGGGAAATGTTATATTTTTGCCATATTTATTTGAACTAAGGAAGAGCTTATTAAATACAATGCACGGTTGCAGAAGAAACTATCCCACAGAGTGTAAAATAGATCAAATTAGCTCCAGTCCATCAACTAAAATTGATTAATCCTCACAAATCTACTGTAAATACCTTCTTCACCTATATAATATTATTCTTCTACATAACTTCCCAGTAAACAGTTAGCAACACTCAATAGATAACAGTGATATAATTTCCCCATCGATTCTAAATTCATCACCAACCAACTCAAACTGGAAGAGTGAGTAAATGTCATTTCAAACCAACAAACCCTCCGAACACACCAGGACAAGAATATTAGCCGCACTGCTGTAATTTACGACATGAGCAAACTAACCCAAATATTGACCCTTCTCCAACAGGACATAAAAACTTCCAGCAGCGATTGAAGCCAAGACTTTGCTCAGCTCATGTTCTTTTAAAAATAGGATTTGGCTGTTGTGCTCTTCTTGCATATGATGAGCCACAAAAGCAAAGAGCGAGTGAGACGAGGTGACACTTGAGACAGTTTGTAAGCCAGATTTGAACCCACATTTTTGCGTGGGTATCTCTCAGAGCCTGGCTGACCCGGTTTTCATCAAAAGATACTTTAAAAGACAGAAACTCGCCAAAAACGATGCACAAACCCTTAATTGGATATAAAAAACATTCTGTTGTAAATGAGGCGTTGCAAAAGAGCAGATAGTGACCCAGTGAGCAGTGGAAAAAGTCCTGTGAGTCACTGTTTTCAACAAGCGGAGGAGTACGTAAGTTGACACTTGCCAACATCTACAAGCCTGAGTGTTTGTTTTCCACTGAGAATGAAGGGTGAGTTTTTTTTCTGGCATGATTTAGGTTCCTCAGAGACCCCTCAGGTACAAAGAAAATGGAGTTAAATACAAAGCAAAAGCCTGATTGTGTTTGTCGTCTGGTCAAACTTTTCACTTTCAGAGAGAGGGGAGTGTTCCAGGTCGATTAATCTTGATGTCAATTGTGGAGACATTTAGTCAGCATGAAAAACTGAGTAAAATCAAACATGAGAGCTGATACCATCTTTCTCATTTCTCCTAACAATGTTAAAGAAAAGGAGACCAAAAGTCTACCGCCATGGTGACAGCTCTGTACTGTGCTAAGGTACAACATTTGCTAATCAGCACTAAAGAACAACTGAGGATCATGGGAATCATTAGTTTTAGAGCTATATAGTCATAAAAGTATGGAATAAAGTCAGATTTTTAGATGCTGGTAGATGCTAGAGGGAATTTTTGACAACTCATCCTTTCCTTTCATCTGTCCTGTACATTTATCTGGAAATCAACTGAAATCTCTGACCTGCTGGTGGCGCTAGAGGGAAATTGCAGAGGATCCCCAAAGTCAGTTAGGATTCATCCTCTGGGGACCATGAATATCTGGGAAAAATTTCACAGCAATCCATCATATAATTGTTGGGATATTTTAATCTGCATCAATGTGGCAGACTGACAAAAACAATTTACCTCAGTGTTTTGGTGCAACAGTCACAGTAAAAATACTAAGGGACAGCAAAAATAAATGTACTGCAAGTTAAGAGTCTTAAATATAAGAAAATATGTAAAATATGAAAGGAAATGTATAGTGTTTAAAACAAAGAGGATGGAAAGTGTAAAATACTGACTGCACTGCTGCTAGCATGCCTAAAATATGACAGAAACATCGTCTTTGCCTATTCACTACAGCATGACATTCAAACATCTGAAAATGACTTCAGCAGCTTGCTAACGTCGACGCAGGGATGACCGGGTCGAGCAGCGGTTGCGTAAATGGCCAAAACACAAGAAGCAAAGCTCCCCGACTGCGTTAAGACTCAGCAACTCATTCGTGCCGAGAGATTTAAGCTCTCTCTGAATCACACATGTGGTCAGTGATTTAATTTGCTTCTTTAACTAATAAAAGCTGTGTTTTCTGTAGATTAGAACATTCCAGAGATAACTGCTCAGCTATTAAAGTTATTTTAGGTCATGATTATTTTGGTTGCGCTATCAGGAAGTCAGCTCAGGGTTATGCAACTCAAACTCATTGCTCCATTATGTACATCAACATTCAAGACTGCGTCAACTTCCACCGACAGATCATTTGTCCTTTGACCTTCATATATATGACCTGAATTTCCTCAGACTGGTCTTTGTTTTAGTGATGATTTAAAGATGTAAGCTGACTTGGATAAGAGGTTGTTCTGCATATCAGATGAGGGGCTGTAATGCCGCAAACCGAAGCATAAGTTCCTGCATCGATGGAAACATTTGACATTTAGATAAACAGTTTGCATTTGTTCCTTTGTCACGATTCACAAATTGTTTCAAAGCAAAATCAAGCTGTTGAGATTTAAATCTATGCTAAAAAAGTGCCTTTTTCATTCACATTTTAAGATCTAAATACTGTGTCTCACGGATCAAAAGTATTGTTGGTTGATAGTGATGAAGGCCTGACGTGGGTAATAGCAGCTTATTAACCACAGCAGGTAGTGAGAACACTACCAACCCAGAACAGGGTTACAGGGTTACAAAAACACACGCAGCACAACCTCAGTCGTCATTTCTGTTAATAAAAACACCTGCAGCAAACCATTTGTGAAGTTATAATAAGGCCCTTTTTTGGCTTCATCTGAAACTAAATGTAATATTCAAATTCATACTGCGAATTCACAAGCAGGACTATATCGTCCGACTGCGGCTGGAACATTTCGCAGATATACTTCAATCCAGGACCAAAAACACATCCAGTAATTTCAAGAAAAGTTACAAGCGATAAAACACACGCACACACAGAGAGAGGCCTCTTCGGTGTGTTGAAACCTACCCATTCTTGGTTTTCTATTCCAAGGCACAATAAAAGCAGCTATTTATATTTTGCACATGTAATCTCTACTTTTGTAAGCCAACAATGCCTCAGACCGACTGCGGTGCTAACACTCTTTTTATTCTTTTTTTTCCCCCCAACTCAGACACAGCTGTGGAAATACAAAAAAAAAGGGAAAAAACATTTTAACTGGGGATTTTTTGCTTGAATTTAAATGATCAGTAAGAAGATAAACATTATTGTAGTTTGACAGACTCTTTTTGGATTTAATTTAAAATCTACAAAGTCACTTTAAAGCTCTCGAGGGCATACAGTTTTGCTCATGAGGCTGTGGCTTGCTGAAATAAAATGTTAAAATACACTTTGGACACGTAGATGGATGTCTAACATGTGTAATCTCCAGCATATGACATTTAAGAGAGAAACACAGAATTAATATGCTTGATTTCAAACCGTACTGTAGGTTTTATTGATAAATCCACTTACTTCAGTACAACTTTTTTTTGCCCAGCCTTAACCCCATCAAATCATCATCTACAGTGTGACTCTACATGGGAAACATGTATAATCCAGCAACACAGAGATGTCTGCTGTTCAATCAGATATAACAACAAAAGGTACTTACATTTCACTGCTTCACGGCTCAGCAGAGAGATGCTGTTGCGTCAGAGACAAAGATATATCTGTTCATCTAGGTGCTGTGAACAAGTGTGGGTTGGAGACAATGACACGCACACACACACACACACACACACTCACACTCACACTCACAAAGCTGCTTCCTGTTTAAAGGAATAGTTCAACATTCTGCACAATGTGTTTATTGGCCTTTTTTGTTGAGAGTTAGATGAGAAGATCGATACCACTATCATGTCCCTGTGTTAAATATAAAGTAACAGATGTAATAAATGGGGAGGGGATGGGGGTTGTTAGCTTAGCTTAGCATAAAGACTGGAAACGGGGGGGAAAAGGTAGCTTGGCTCTGTTCAGCAGTTAATTAAATCCATCTACTGACATCTACTAAAGCTCACTACTTAGCACAACAGGTTTTTATCATTGCTGTTTAACCAAAGAGTTTTTTGGGAATTACACTTAATCACTTTTTTTTTTTAAGCTAATTTATTAAGTTACACTTCTTATTAAATGAACTTGTGTTGTGCTTGTGATACACAGTGGAAGTACTTTGTCACATAACCATCATGTGACAGAATAACCATCATGACACATGCACACACAAACACTCTCTAACACCTGTGCAATAACCAGTAACCTCCACACACACACACACACACACACACACCCTCCTCTCCGGCTGCAGCTGCCTCTTTGGAGTCGCAGATCAGCAGCCAATCAGCAGGATGCCGCCGAATCAAGTCACACAAAGACAGATCAAACAAAACCGGAAAAGGGGACATGTGGCTTCAAAGTTAAAGCTCCGATATTAGCTTTCGTTTCAGTGGTCATTTTCTCTCAAAGGCTCAGGTCTCAGACTTCATGCATGCGAGAAACAAAGTGTATGTTTTGACAAAAAAGCAGAGTGAATTTCTTCTTCAATTGCATGTGTTTCCCCTTTACTTGAACTTTGAATAATCACACAACAAAAACAAAACCATTTGGAAACAAGAGCTGCAAACATTTTATTCATGTATTTGTTTATTTTTCATTATTTTCGCATGATTACCTATTTATTCCAGGGAAACATTTAAAAAATGGTTATCTGGAAAAAGTTTGGCAAACATCACTCTTTCAGATTTTCTGATACATGACCAACATTTGGTCCTCTACTCTCAAAAAAGGTTGAAATAATATCATTAACTGATGACAGACTGTTATGATAACTAATTCATTATTGTTTTTACATTTTTTCAGATTTTGTGTCATTATTAAAGGTGTTTTTCCCACTAGTTACCTTAGCCTCAGACTGCAGAAAAGTAATGTCACATGTGTAAGGATTTTATCAAGACACCGACACGTTGGTAACATCTCAGTACTGACCTTCTGTACAGCTCCAGTATTTTCGACTGTTGGAGCCACTCTCAGAGGGTTGAGACTCCGGGGTCCCAGCATGTGCAAAGAGATAATAAAAAACATTTAAATCAAATTGGGTGGTGCATTTTTGAGTTCTCTGCATCAGTGATACACACAAAAATAAAAAAATGTTGTGCTTGAAGCCTAATACAAGACGTGTGCAAAGTTGGGCAGTAAAACTCACACTAAGAATCGGGGTTATTACAGGTTGGAACTTATTTTAAGAATGAAACATCCATGAATACACTGTACAAATACTAAACTCTATAAAAACAAAAGTATAGAATATTCAAAGTAAGGTAAAAGTATAAGCATCAAAATGTCCTTAAATTAAAATGTAAGTACTTATTATGCAGCATGGTCAATTTTAGAATAATTTACCCAGTGAATCCAATAATATAATATGTATAAAGTGTCACTTTAATGCTGCAGCTCCTAAAAATGAGGGTAATTACTTTATATACTTCTGTGTAGCTTAATATATAAACATATAACACATACAGAGTTGTACAGTATTTCCAGTACAAATATGAAGAAGCATAATATATATATATATACTCAATATATATACTCAAATACATTTAATTACTTTTCACCACTGCATGGTGGTCTTAATCAAGTCAGACCACCATCCCTGAAAATACACCCACAACTCAGCTTACTTTAGTAAAAACCTTTGCAGACATTTATTTTGCCATTTGTGACAGGAAGTGTACTAATCTAAGTGTGGATGAGCTGACGGCAGGCTGCGGCTCTGGAAGTGGGAGAAGTTGAATCTCCTCAGTCATCCGCTGTGCCGCGGAGGACCGGGGACAGACCCACAGCGGGAACTTCTGCAGGGGGACGCGGGAAGGTAGGTGCTCGAGCCCGGCCACGCTCTGCGCGTCTTCATGCAGACCTGGTGCATGAAAGCGGTCATGACATGATGCTGGCAGGAGGCTGTGCGTAACGTGAAGCACGCTCATTTCCCCACAAAGATCCCTGCACACTGTGCATGTCGCCTTTATTCAGTCTGCTTGGTGTTTTCTGTGTGTTGTCACGGGCTCATGATGAGCACCTCTGTGGACTTGTGGTGTTTCTGTTGTATTCTTCCTAAAATCTATGTTTGGATTGGCTCCTTTCCTCAAGAGCTGTAAGTTATGGCTGGGATCTCCTCATTGGCTGATGATAAGGCAGTCGGTGCGTGTGTGTGTGTGTGTGCAAGGGATGATGTGGCTGACAGTAGATCCGCAACCTGCAGCTTCTCACTGATGGAAAAGAAGATGATAGATTATACCACCAACATGTTGAGGCTCACTTTCAGAGGCACAGATGGAGTAATCAAGGACATGTGTGCAGGTCTGTCTTCCCTCAGTGAACAGCAGAAACGATAGATGACTCATTTGATCAGCTGACTTTGCAGAAATCTGCAGGTTTATGACTGTATTGCACATCTGTTGTATTGCTGATCTTTTGGAGGCATTGTTCTGTTTATGGTAATGGTTCGGTCAAAGTTTAATCCCATATAAACGCATGTGTTTAACTTGTCCATGCTGCGCAGAGATAGTATGATATTATATCGAATATCTTTTTATATGTTACATTTTATATATGTATTTGGTTTCTCAGGTTTTTGGATGTTCATACATGCACATTAGTGACGCACAATCCAACATTTTCTCTGTTTCATTTGTCCATAACAAGCACTGATGTGATACCGTATGCGTTAAATGGTAAGTAATAAATAGACTTGCACTTACACAGCTCTTTTCTAGTCTGATGACCACTCACAGCACTTTACTTAGCATGCTACTCACACATTCATACAGTGATGGCAGAGGCCTTCATGCAAGGTGCAATTACGGGTTCAGTAGCTTTCGACATGGACTAGAACAACTAGAAGACCGGTATGTATGGCAACATGAATGCAGTGTTACTTGTAATGGTGGCGATACCACATATTGAATTGTTGCATCACTATACAGAATTTTTCCCCAGCAAACACACACTTTTACAGGACAATCACAGGACATATGCTAAATTTTGCATCCCTGTAAAGGGTTACGCACTGAAAGCTTGATGGGATTTTAAGAAGATCAGAGCTGAAACAAGCTTAATTGATTTTGACATGAATTTAAGCAAAAAACACGCCATTCATAGCTCCATTATCTCAAACATGAAGATTGGCCACTTTTCTTCTGACCGATATAAAGTGAGCATATTTTAGGTGTTTTGGACAGTTTTGGCAGCCCTAAAGAAGATTAGAAAACAGTGCAGAAATGGATATGATAAAAGACAGAAAACCTTCCACTGCCATCTGTGCTCTGTTCCCAGTGCTGCTGGCTGACTCACTTTCGTGTCGAGTCAGCTCTCTCTCTCACTAAATATTGTTTCAGACTCGAGAGGCACATTTTCAGAGTGAGGGGAGCATATCCGAGGTTCTCCGGCCTGTTTATGTTCCCACTTTTCATCTGCACACTGTTTATTTGGGGAAATTGAGAAAGGAATGCCTGCCTCTTTCTCTTTCTGTCTTTGCAGCAGACAGAGATAATTAAGAGTTTAGTCTGAGAAATATCCCCTGTTCTTTGTGGTATTTCTATCACCTGTTCAGGGTCTCACATTGGAGGTCTGTGTGGATCCAGACTCCTGTTTTTTTCCCCCAATGAGGGCGTAATTGCTGCTGAGGCTGTCTGAAAACGCTGCATCTGACTTGTGACATTATGGGCCATTTGATCCCGGAGCCTCCCGGTCTTATTAGAGAAGAGAAGCTGCACTGCCAGTTTAATGAAATAATAAACTGAACCTAAAGCTGATTCATGAGCTACTCCCTGATCAAAGTAGAAACTGTGTGTGTGTGTGTGAGAGAGAGAGAGAGGTGGGGGAGTGCTAGACTTGAAGCTAAGCTGAGGGACACTTAGCATCTGTTCGCTCCACACAGACTTTACTTTGAGCCGGTCATATGGCTTTGATTAGTGTGCTAGTTTTCGGATAGCTCCACTCTCCCTGGCAATAGTTGAAGACAAGGACAGCATAGTTAGCTCTAGTCTTCAGAGGAAAAAAAAAGCTCACTGTACATCCCTTACACCACATTAAAAAGCACTGCTCACTAGTAGATGACAAGATGAAAAAAAAAACATGACGTGTCAAAGCACTTCTGGGTCCACTGGCTTGATTGCATCGCAAATTTGGCCCACCCTTAAATTCCCACCTAATTATCCTGAGCGCTCCAACTTTTCTCTCTCTTGTTAACAACGACCCCTTTCTTCTCCCCTCCTTCTCTTCTCTTTTGCAAATTGCGATTGCGTTGGAAATTGTGTGGCCTGTCTGCAGCTCGGACCGCTTTCTCTCTTGGCCGTGATTGCGGCTATACGGTGGATACTCGGGGCCGATCCAAGCAAAACACGGAGAGTCAGCGTATGCGCTCGCTTTGGCCTGCTGACAAACATACGCTTTTTATTTCTCCAAAAGTGATACAGCCCAGAGGGAAAGTTTTGCACAACAGACCGCGGAAGATGTACGACACCATCACCTCTGCGAGACAGCTCACTCTTAAATTAGCTGCATTTCAGCGTGGTTTATAATAGAGTAATAATTTACCACGAAGGCAGTGCATGCATGTTGTTGTGGGGATCTTTCGAAGGCTGTCCACCAATCTTTTTAAGCAGCCTTACTTAAAAAGCACCAGGGGACAGCACTGGGGGGTCCGGTCTCTCCCTCTTTCTCTTGTTTAAATAAACAAGAAGAGAGTTAGCAGTAATGAAAAGCACTTGATATCAAGCTGCAAGTTTAATAACCCCACAATAAATTGAGAGTGGGAGCAGAAGAAGTAATGAAAATGGAGGAGAGTTTGGCTTGTGCAGGAAATGACTGGGAGAAAGCCTGAGGGAGGGGAAGAGAGAAAGACTTTCAGTTGTTCCACGTATGAGGGAAGCTGCAACAGTACAAAGACCCCTCAGTGCTTTTTAAGCAAGCTCTCCTTGTACTGTACCTTCCCGTGGCTGTTTGAAATGAAATGAGAGGCATATTAGGGCTCTTTTCAACTCATTCCTCCACACTCAGTTCAGGGTATTAACACTCAAGAATGGCTCTCCCAGCTGGCTCGAACAGCTTACACTCCGCTGTCTCTCTTTCATTCCCCTTGGGCTTTGCGCTCCTTTTTTCTTTTTTCCTCCTCTTTTCAGGAGGCAACTTGTTCCCCCTGCTCTCGTCACCAAAAGGTTTGCCATCTGCTTCCGATTACCTTTGGCTGCAGTTGGTTAGCCGCCAGCCATCTGGGCCAGTGTGATGTCTTCGCTCTTCACTCTCCCCAGACGGCACTGAGGGAGGGATGGAGGGGAGGGGAGGGAGGCTGAGACAGGAGTGAACTGGGTGGGCAGACTTTACTGGAGAATTGCAATGGGTTGGGTTTTTAGCTGACACTGCAGACTACAGCCAGGAAACTCAAGTCAAAGTGGAGGGCACCCATGAAAATGTGAGTCCTGATCCTGGCTCTAGTCTCTTTTTGGAATGGGTACTGTGGGTCTGAGGAAGTCATTTTCAATTGTTGTTATAAAGTAAACTCATTCTATGTTGGTCCATAAGTAAAAAATAAACTCAAACAGAATAGTGCTCAATTAAAAAGCTATTTTAGATTTATATTTAATTGAGGACAGTTAAATTAGTAGTGTTGAAAATGAACAAGGGACACAAGATTTTAATTAAGTTACCTCCAAATGATGACCACATGCTGTCTACAAACTTGTTTTTCTATGTAGAAGTTAAAAAAGAAGGAATAAACTTGTATCTGTTATTTCTGGCAATGGAGAACTGTACTTAGAGTGTGCTGATGGAGAATTTCAGTAGCATTATGAAGCCCCATGCAGATGACACGTGACTCTGTGTTAGGACTAAGTCCCACCGGTGTGTCCTGTATCATGTCTTTCCTTGCTCAAATTAAGAACCAGAAACAGACAATAACCATGTCCTGCAATTAAAAGACAGATCAGAAATCATTATAAGCACAAACAGTATTAACTCTCCAATCTAAAAGCATTATTTAATTCAAAACACTGCAACCAGATCACACTGATCCTTGCTGCCCTTTCTGTTAAATCTTTGGTCTGCTAACTCCCTATAAGCCTGATTAAGCCTCTGGCAGACAGAATCTTCTTTTAAATCTTCCCTTACCTGATGGTAATCCATTGTAATTGTTTTGATCTCATTTGATCTTTGACATTTTGGATTTTACTTATTTTTTCACTGCTTGTTTTACTGTAAAGAACAGTTGTGTTTTTGAAAGATGATGTGTAAATAAAGGCTTTATTATTGATTTTATTACTAGAGCTTTGGCCTAAAAAATCTTTCAAAGAAATAATTAGATATAACCTTTGCAGCTTTTTAAACATGGAAGTATAGTTAAAGTGTAGTTAAAGCTGAAATTAAGAAAACCAAACAAGTTGAGTTCATTTGTTCACCAGAGAGTAATGACAAGTTGATTGTCCAACTGTATAAATGTTCCACTCAATATGCATCATGGTCACATTGAAATAAAAACAAAAAAACAACAAATCTTAGGGATCTGTATCATAGTTGTTTATTTCATGTGTTGTTTATGTGAAACAACTATTGTCTTATATGTTGTCATGGTAATATTAATATTATTGGCTCAGAAACCCACTATTATTTGGCTATCATGGTAACTGTACTCTTCCCTTTGTCTCAGATGCAAACAAGCTTCATATAGGCGTTCATAGCAGCCAGGACACTGGCCAATTAGTAAGCTGTACAGGCAGCCAGCCAGCAAGTCACTCAGCCATACAACCAACCACTGCAGTCAGCCAGCGTAGCAGTGATGGCAACCTGCTGCTTCTCTCAAATTGGCTCATTTTACCCCCAGAGCCTCTGACATAATGCCCACTTCAGGCCCTGTTTGGGCATTAAGCACAGCTTTTTACAAGATCAATGGCTTCCTTTGTGTTTGAACTCTTTCCGGTGGGCAGGCAGCTTAAAGAGCTGGGCCTCAGGGGCCCCAGGTTGGGACCTGCTGTTGTCTATGGTCATCACGGTGAAAGACAGGGTGTTTGCCCTTTGCCAAAGCCAAGATTGATTAGCTGGAGGAACAATGTAGGACTGGGCGGTCCTTCACTGGACGCTGAATATGAACTGGGTAGATTTGTCTTGTTAGACTGGGAACTGCATGGGTCAATGGGATCTCATGCTCTTTCTCTCTCTCTCTCTCTCTTAGTCTGGCTTTCACTGTGTCTCCCTGGTTCCTCCCTCCTTTTTGAGACTAAATCTGTCTCTCCCCTCCCTTTTCACTCCCTTTCCTGGCCTTCCTCTTCCTCATTGAACAATTTCTCTTCCACAGGGCTACAGAGAGGAGTCTTACCCCACCTCTGCTGCTGCTGCTGCTGCTGCTGAGCCCCTTGAGAGATCAGTGCAGGCTTTTTGTACTTCTGTGAGGACTTCATCCATCACCACTCGCTAATCAACACACTGGAGAGGCTGCTATGTCCATCTGAATTTATGGATCTTCCTGCAGCCATGGCCCAACAGAGCGCTGAGCTGTCCCACTGCTAGGCGACGGGGCATCCGAGAGGGCAGAAGACATGTTGGGACAGAGGCCCGGGGACCACTGCACTGAATTCTGTTACTATAGCAACTACTGTAGTAACCATGGAAATGCTATGGAGGACTGGTCTGGTCTGCACTGTCATCGTTGTCATGGTTGCCACCGAGGTCGAAGGAGGTCACAGAGATGAGTTCGCTCAGTCACAAGGTGAGAGGAGGCGATTATTAGTTAAAGTGGAGATCGTAAAGCAGATCAGACTTGGACTACCGATTGTAACTACCGACATAAAAGTGGGAGGAAAATGTATTGAGAAACTTTAATGATAAAATAGATGGACAGACGTGTTTTGTTAATCCAGCATATTAGATACCTGACAAATCATTCAAATCTATCATAAAAATTTAATTGTAGCAATCAAGAAATCTTAATTAATTTGGAACATTGTCTCCAATGGTATAATACCATAGTTTAAATGGTATGCTAATTTTAATCAGGGACTCTTTCAGTGACTCTTTAATTTTTTTGTCTGTTTGTACAGTACCAACAAAAGTACTTAGTTTCCTGCAATAACTCAAACTTGAACATGTCCAAGTGTCTCTGTAGCTGAGAAAAGCTGGGTAAAAGTGCTGGAGGTCTATCTACTATAAAATAAATAAGTGTATAACAATTCTTTAACAGTCCTTTAGTTATTATGAAAATGTGTTTTGTTCATCTTTTCCCACCAAAAATGGCAGTGTCAGACTGGTGTCCCACCCTAGTCTGAGCAGGTCTAAAGCCAGGTTGCATAACACGGGATGACCTTTTCAAACCAATCAAAACAGTGTGAAAAGAGTTTTAGAGACCTGGGTTAGAATTAAACACACTGTTAACAGTACAGACTTTATTCTTTGAGGTCTTTACAAATAGTGGGAAAACATCATTGGTTTATTGTCTGTGATCCTGGCTTTATACTGTGGGTTGCTTTAATTATTTTCAGTCTTTGAGAGCAAGAGTACTTTAATGTATTTTATGGTTGAGGCACCCAGAGTGAAATCTGTTTTTCATTTCAGTAAAAAAAACCTTCTCAATGTTTCCCATGTTTAGAAATTCAGAATAAATACCCTCTTTAATTTGTATTTAATTTCGGTATCTGATTATAGTTTAATTGTAATTTAAGGATCAACATGTGTTCCATGGTTACTGTAATTGTTTTTATTTATTTATAATTCACATGCACAGTGCTCAGATCCAAACGTTGGGTGAAATGAGCCGTAGAAAGCGTTTCAGGTCTGGCCCGGCTCTCTGGCCTGCTGAGGCGCTCTCCAGGCCTGCAGGTCTGGGCTGCTGAACTTGAACTCTGCTTCCACAAATCATGCTGCTGTGGCACCGTCACAGCAGCATGACGGTGCCCCCTCATCCTCTCACAACACAGTCTCCCTGCCTCGCTCACATATACACTGAAGCTGGGGCGACTGAAATCCCCCGAAGGCAAAGACATAAAATCCCAGAACAAGGCTGTGATTGTGTATTTCCTAAACTTAACCTTTGATCCCTCACAACCATCTGTCTCCAATAGTCTGCCACGCTGCTTCCTTTAAATAACCCACCCCTTAAACGTGGCTCATTCCCGCAGAGACTTCATTTTCCACAGGTACAGACAGTGTGGTCTTTAAAGCTGCACTAATTAATATTTTTATATTACCAATAGATGGAATGAGTGTGTAATGTAAAATTAGTAGCTTTGATGAACCCACAGAAAATTATCCCAACTCTTCCTTTCAGCTTTGTTGAGCATTTTAACATTTTTTGACATTGTTGTTTTGATTTTCTGGCCTGCAACTCTGCTGTCATCTACCTTGTTTCCGGACACAGAAGGCAGCTGTTTTTCAAATAAAAAGCTGTGATAAACACTACCTGTGCAGCACCAAGCAGCAGACAGATAAAGTTAACAACTAGCTGGTGAACATAGTGGAGCACTTTAGTAGCTAAAGAGACAGATGTTTCTCTCAGGAGTTGGTGGAGACCAAAACAGAGCAAAACGACTAGTGAATATTTGACAAATATTTATCTGGTTGACAAAAAGGCAACATCAAATAAAAGCATATGTTGCTTTGTGCCTGCTGGATGTGAGATAAATTCACTATAACACCTGTACAAGGTGATAACGTGTACATGTGTTTCAGTTTGTTCTATTGTCCACCACACGTGGCCAAAAAAACAAAACAATTCATGCAGATTTAATGGGAAGTTGTCACTGTGAATTAGATCTTCCTCATTTTCACACAGCAATGACAAGGTCAAATGTATGCCATGACAGGTCCAAAATCAGATATTTTTTGTATCTTATCAAACACAGGACTCTTTCTGCATCATCACTTTGTCCAGTGTTGCAGTATATTGCCCATAGCAACCACAAAGATGCTGCGTTGGAGTCTTTGCTGTTCCCAACTAAGGGTTTTTAGTGATAGAGGCAGTAACAAAGAAGGCGAAAATGCACATTTGTAGCTGAAAATGTAATGTATGATGAAACTACATTTCTCCCTCCATGTCTTTTTCTATTTGTTTCTCCCTCCCCTCTTGACTTGACTCTTGTCCAGGCCTTGGCTGATACCTTAACACTGACGATAACCTCTTGGAGTCATTTTTTATTAAAACTCTTGCAACAGCAAATGAAATAATGGGAAAATTACTAGAAACATAAAGATGGCTCTCTTGTGTTCACTTGGTGTCCAGTTGTGTGTAGTACATCTTGTTACTGTCTGTGTGTTTGTTAAAAAAAGTGTGAGAGCTCAGATATGCAACTATTGGACTTTTTAGCCTTTTTGCACTTTTATGTCCCTTTCTGTTGATGGGTTTTGAAACATATCCACAAATCCACCAAATTTAGGATCCTGGCTGCAAGGATTTGCTCTCATTCAGCCACAAGAGCATCAGTGAGGTTGGTTTCGGATGTTAGGTGGTAAGTTCTGGCTTGCACTCGGCATTCCAGTTCATCCCAAAGGTGTTGGATGGGGTTGAGTTCGGGGATCTGTGCAGACTAATGAGGTTCTGGGAAAACCATTTCTTCGTGGCCTTGGCTTTGTGTACGGGGAAAAGGGTCTTCCCCAAACAGTTAGACGTACAGTACTGTTTAGATTGTTGCGTCTTCCATGGAAAAGCACAAGTAGTTGTAGATAGTTGTCTACTCATGTGCACGACAGTCTTTGAACTGCAAGAATTGTTAAAAAAGAGCTGAACAGATTGTATTGGAAATGTCTCAGTGGCAGCCCCTTGAAATGTGCATCTACCTGCACAATGAAAAACAACCCCAAAAGGACACAGGAGTGTTTAAATACTTTTGGCAATATAATGCATGTATCAGTTCCTTGTGTGTGCAACCCAGAGTACACACAGGAAAGGGAAAGACACTGTTTTTTAACAGCTATCCTGAAGAACTGTTAAAATGTGATGGCTTGACAAGATTTTTCTTCCACCGTTTTCTCACACGTGAATAATCAAAGGTTCTTCTCCTCTTGTAGTCACTGTCTTCAAAAGCAGAGCACTGTTTAGCCTGAGCTGCTACTAAGGTGTGTCTGGGATGGAGGGAGGGACAGTTTTCCATCGAGAGTATTTCCTTCCACTATTTTTATTTGATGATAACAGAAACCAGGGTGATGCCCTGCTCATGGGTGGATGGGTGTATTTATCTGCGCAGACGCTTCTGTATGAAACCCCTTTAGCCAGGGAGTGTCTCCTGTTAAATTTAGCAGGAGTGTTTCCACTCTCAGTTTGCTTTGATGTCTGCCCAACATTTTTAAATGCTAAATCAGTTTATGAACTTGTTTCACGGTGTCTGCAACTACAAGTTCACAATGGGCTCCATTTGCTACCTGTTAAAATATAAACTATGTGCACTAGTTTGTACTCTGAGAATCTCAGAGTTGACTGGAGAAGACTAGAGAGGAATAACTGTGAGGCAGGACGTGATGTAAGACGTGTGTTGTCATGTTTTGTCTGTTTTCTGTAGCAGTAGTTCGCCAGGTTTATCAGGTGGCTCCAGGCGGGGTCGGATAGTAACTGATTGCATATAGGTTTGGGTGATAGGACGAATATATTGGCGAGTCTGTTAGCCGGCTGATTTCTTTGGGTGATTATGAAGCTTATTTCTCCTGGAACCAGGAGAAGGAACAGAAATTGATATTCAGCTGTGGGAATGGTGAAAAGAGTGAAAGAAAATAAAAATTATTTCTCTTTTTATGGTCTCGGCGGTGATTTGAGACACTTGCTGTACCTTGCTAGTCCCATACCTCCCTAGCAGTTGGTCAGGATCGGCCTGCTAGAGCCAGGTACCACAGAGGCTGTGCGAGACCCCCATCGTGTTTTTTAAAGAATGAAAGCGAGAAAAGATAAAGTCAGGGATGTTCTTACTTTTTACTCAATATCTCTGGGACAGCTGAGAGCTGAGACACCAGTCTTGCCTCATCGGTTCTGCATGATTAAAACCAAAATAATTCCAAGCAAGGGCTTTTGTGCTGGTTTTTTGCAACTAACTTTCCATGATTTCTAGCTGACAGTGGTGTGCGGAGAGTAAGAGATTCCCCAGGCCTCTGCACATGCTGCACACACACCTAAGTGAATATATCAGCAATCAACCGGTTGTTATGCCTACAGTGTTGCCAGCTGGAAAACTTTAATTTATCTCCTATTCCCTGTACAGACAGAAACAGGAATACTTGGATACATAAATGGGAAAAAGAGGTATTTTGATCGAAAGCAGTTGTGAAAACTCTTCCTCCTCTTGCTTTGTATAAAAAAAGTCATCAAATTAGCTATTATACCTTTACTTACATCTAACTTTCTAGTGTCTGTTTCACTAGACTCCCAGATGTGAATTGTGGTTCTTCACGTTACATACTGTGTTAAGATGGTTGCGTTCCACAAACAACAATAACACTGCTGCTCTGAACTCTGCTGTTCTAACATCTGGTGGATATCTGTTGCCATGGGAAACAACATAAACTATAAGAGTAAGAGGGACATGATAATGATTTTATCTACTTCCAGTAGTTGAGTCACTGTTTGTAGATGAAAAATATCTATATTAAGGACTACATGTGTTTTCTTTCCCCTGTGGGATGGAACAGACAGGGCGGAGGATTGGTTGAAAATCCCATGGAGATGAAGTTTAATTGGAGCTTTTCCTGTGTTTCCTAAGTAATGGTTGTACCACCTGTGTGATTACTTGCTGTGGTTTGTAAGAGCAGGATGGATGTGTTGTGGGAAACAGCTCAGAGCACTTAGGAAGGGAATCCCTTTGAAGAAGTTTGTAGAATAGTGCTGATGCAGATTTGGTGTCTTCAGGTGTCCATTTTAATCCGTTTGAATGCTTCAGTTTGCAAGATGTGCATAGCCGAAAGACATTACTAAAAATATCAGCCAAATATTTTCAAATGTAATTATGTTTCTTGTTCTCTAATTCTTTAACCAACAGCTAATTTTTTTCTGTCATTTTATAGAGTAGTCAATGAATTTAATATAAGCTATTTATAATCTGTAATTCCATATTGTCAACTAATCAGATTAGAAAGAAGTACAACATTAGATGCAACCCCAGAAAACCATACCAAGGTTATTCGTCCAGCACTAAATGGCCAGCAATTAGCGATTAGCAGTGAGCTGATGACCTTTGGGCATTTAACAAGCTAAAGAATAAAGCTAAAGAAGCTTTTCAGGAGTTGGACAGCTAAAACAAGATTGAATATTGGACTTTTACATGTCATGTCATCAGAAGGCAAATGTTTCTCTGTATTTTCTTGGTGTTTAAAAAGTTGGCAACTGTTTGCTAACATTTTAGCATTGTCACATCACGGTTGTTGTTGTGTCAAGCCAAGTTCAGAAGAAGTTAGAGGTAAGATAAAAAAGTGACTATGATAATAACACTACCTTTTTGTTCGGAATTTTGTTTTTCTAATGTATAACCACTATCAGTGAATTGTCTGTGTTTTTTCCCATACACTGTTTTCACAGTTTCACAATTACGTCCAGTAAAAACTTCACACACCATCCCGCCTTCCTGAATGAACCCTTATGGGAAGCATGCTTCTTTTGCTGCAAAGCTGCGGACCAACATAGTGAGGGAGGAAAATTAAACATAAAATTATAATGCAAAAAACGCTGACTCATTCACCATTTTTGAAAAGGGAAATGAGGGACGGTCCATGTTGCTCTCATCACTAAAACCACTTGAACGCTGAGCATATTTTGTACTAAACTTCCCGTGTCGAAAAATACAGGACACCCTCACGAGTTCCATGCGAAGGCAGCATTCGTAATTGTGCTTGCTGTTTATTCAAGCCAGACCTATCCGCTGCTTATAGAGTGGTTTTTTTCCCGGTACAGAGCTCTCCAAGTCTGTACCAGGGAACTCTGATCTCTGGGAATTTACTCTGTGTGGGAAGGGGCTGCTTCTGCACCAACTGAGGCCAAAGGTTTGATGAAAACTGGGCTCATTTGCTGGTGACCTTTCCCCGTTAGTTAGCTGACGTTGGCTGTTTGGAGCCGTGTGTGTTTGGACAATAAATCTCCACCAGGCCCCGGCACAGACTGGGACAGACAGGAAGTATACAGTTTCAGTGTAACTATGGCAACATCCCTTTGGCCTCACGCAGGAGGGGGATCTTGGAGTGGAGGGACCTTGTCATTAATGGGCCAAAAAAGCCTGCAAGTTTCTCTTTGCCAACTAGGTTACTCTCTCAATAAAAATCCCCATAGCGTTATTCAAAATAAGCAACTCCCAAATCCTCAACTGTTTTTAATTAGAGTCAATTAGATTAAGCTGAATTTTGTCTTTATTAAGTTAAACTCTGATTTTTTTGCCTTCTATATTTCTCTCCCACTAGCTGCTTTCCTGTCCAGTCTAGGCCACTATGAGATTGCCATTCCAGTACGTGTGGGACCTAATGGTGAGATGCTCAACGCGGAAACGCCTCATCACCACCGAAGAAGAAGACGCAGCACTGAAGACAGATTGCCTGACTCTGTATTCATCTTTTTAAATAGTTTCCCTTATTTATGTCTCTCTTTGTCTTACATTAATATCAAACATCTGTATATAATTATTTTACTCTCTGAAGTGCCTCTGATCCAACATCATTTGTAAACTGATTTTTTTCTGTCTCTTAGCTCTTCTACCAGCTCTCCACGTCACATAACAACTTCCTGCTGAACCTAACGCTGCAGGGAGGCCTGCTGTCCCGGCAGTTCAGGGTGGAGTACTGGAAGAGAGGTCGATTAGCCTGGAGTCATCCTTACTCTCCCCACTGCCACTATGTAGGACACCTCCAAGACCAGCCTCATTCCAGCAAAGTGGCTCTGAGCAACTGTAATGGCCTGGTAAGACTGAAACCTGCAAGTCTAATCCACATCTAATACACTGAGTGAGGTCAGCAGCTGCTGCTGGCTCAGCAAATAAGGGATCAGTAATGCTTGATCTGGACATCAAAGCATGAAATTTTAACAAACCGTGGTCATTCAGGCCAGCTTTAATCTCTGCCCAAACCAACCAGTGTGGTCCCCAGAAGAAGAAATGACCTGAAATGAAATTTTAGGTACTATTAAGCCTCATCAGAATTCATCATAAAAAAGTGCCATATTTCTTTCTCTTATATTTATTCCTGCAGGTAATTAACCAAGTATAGAATTTATGATGATGTGCTGATAACAGACTTACAAATTTGCCCCAGTATTTAACAGTCAGGGGTACATGAACTGTAACAGACAAAGTGACGCTGATGTTCTCCACCAACATGAGCCTCAGTCGATTAAAATGCACTGCAGCTAAAAGCAATTAAACTGCAGATTAAATACTGTGACCATTACTCTGTTTAAGGGTTCAATCAGGCCATTTTTTCAAGTTGAAAACTGGTATGGGAGTTATTCCAGTAAAACACAAATGTGGCATTAACAAGATTGTATGGTTTGTTGTTTGACCACGACTAAAGGTTTTTGTACTTGTACCGAAGAGCCACATTCAAAGGTGACCATCTTATAGAGAAGCGAGATTCAATGAATTTTACACATAGGTACAGTTAGTACACTTCCTTTTTCATGTCCACTTATTCATGTTGTTACACTTGTTGAGTACAGTGAGTTTAAGGCCCTTAACCTCTACCTATAACCCAAAATGCATCAAGTTCTGGCACGCTCTCTTGGGGATGTTTAAAGGCAGAAAAATGAAAATTATTAACTGGTCAACGAGCCAGGTTATGGGGCGCAGTGCTTTGAGAAAAATATACCTTTAATCCTCTGTGAGTTTTAACAGCTTTTCAAGGTGCAAGTCTTAGTAAAGCATCCTTTTCATTTATTTCTCATTCTCATCATTTGTGTGTTAATGCACCAAACTAAGAGATCAAGGTTAGTCTCCACCCCTCTCTGCATTACTTGACTTGACCACCTGTTTGTGATGCATCATTTTGTTCAACCCCTTTCCTGCATTCACAGCACTGCATATCTGTGAGTCCTCTCACTACAAACAGCAGGCTCCACAGTAACAGTTGTATACACAGCTGAGGATTAGATGTGTTCACAAAGCGTTAATAAGCCTCACACGTAATTACTGTTGGTCAGACCAGCGTGAGCACATTCACCAGCGAGCGGGTGGTGTGTCCAAGGGAGCATCACTAACTTTATTATGAGATTAAAGGCACTTTGAAAGCCGCTGCGGTGAGTTGAGAGGAGACACATCTGAGCAGAATCAAAGGAAGTGTTAGTGTATCGCTCTCTGTCTCACTCGCTCATTTTTCTCACTCTCATTCACTCTTTCATGCTCTCATGTGTGTTTGTCTGCATGTGTGTGCTTGTTCTGTGGGGTCCTGATCCCCTTCCCAGATGGGTCCACAGTTCACCAGTTCCAGGACCCTGTGGGGAGGGGGTATTGTAACTGTAATTGTCAGCAAAATGTAACTTTAAAGTGAAATTACTGTGAAAATATATCTCTTTATATATTATATGTTATATATCTTAATGTAAACTAGTTTTATTGTTATTAATTTAACATTTTGCTGTATATTTTTTAAATTAATAATCACACATCAGTCATTGTATTGTCCTGTGTAAGGGCTTTTGTTTTTTCTTTCGGATCTTTTTTTGTTTGGTATTGTGAAGTCGGTGACTCTTCTGTGGAACAAAAGCTGTGCAGGAGTCTTGCTATGGAGTAGACTTTTTGCGTGTGGGCTGTTAAACTACTGTACATTGTCCACATATGACACTCTGATCAGAACTGACAAGTGTTGCCTTAAAGATAAATTAGGTAGACAGTGATCATAAATGGAGGGGGGGGGGACTGCAACAACATTAAACACTGAGCTCGAAATCTGCTGCACTGTAAGCTCAGAGGTTGTTAGGAAGTCTGCTCCTCTCCAGCTGTCAGTTTTCTGACCCATTAGCACCAGGATCCCTTAGAGGGCCTCTGACTTACTTCAAACTTACCTTAACTCACCCTGCATGCTCTATTGCTCTTTTCTTTGTCAGTATTAAGATTATAAGTGATTTTAGTCCTATTGTTTATTGAGCGTTTGGGCTGATCTGTATTAGCGTCATGTTATGTTTGTTTTGGTAAAGATTCAGACCATCCGTGTAATGTGCCGTTTGTAATATTTGTATTATGAAAGCAATGATTCCTGTTATCCTATTCTATTCTATTTTATTCTATTCTGCTCTATGTATCTGTCTCTCTGCAGCAGGGGGTGATTGTTGCAGGGGGAGAGGAGTACCTGATTGAACCCCTTGTCTCACCAGATAACCAGACCAGGACGGAGAAGGGGGAGAGAGCAGAGGGGCGCCCCCATGTGGTTTACAAGCGGTCATCACTCCGCCATCAGTACAAGGGCCAATCCTGTGGAGTCATTGGTGAGCGGAGAGATATTCTAGTCTTTTTAGTAGCAGCAGTTAAGTCCAGTCTGGAGGAATAAACTGCCACAGGCTGATTTGCATAGCAGCCAGGAGCAAGAGATTGTGGTTTCCAGTCGTGATTGGGTGTGACTGAGTCTGTGCTACAGGGCGTTGCTGAAAAGGCAAAAGTATGTTCAGAAAAACATCTTTTTAGTAATAAAAGTAAAAAAAAAAACATTCAGCTTTGTAATGTTCCTTCTCTATATTCATATTAGTGTGTTCAGGCATCATTCTCGTCAATAAAGTTTTTCAGATAATCATCACTGATCTCTTGGCCAGTCATGGCAAATGCTAAGTTTACAGTGAGTTCTTGATTTATTTAACTGCTGCTGTGCTTGTGTGGGCTCCTTCTCACTTTGTGCCTTCAAAACATTGAGTGTGTGTGCGATCTTCCTCAGACGAGAAGCCAATGAAAGGCGCGTCCTGGTGGCAGCGGACTCTCAAGACCCCTCCCCATCACGTCGGCCGCGGCCAGCTGCCTCTGAAGCGCTCGGTTAGCCGGGAGCGCTACGTGGAGACGCTGGTGGTCGCCGACAAGATGATGGTGGGTTACCACGGTCGCAGAGACATCGAGCAGTACATCCTGGCCGTCATGAATATTGTAAGTTTCACAACACAAAAGATGGAAATGAACAATCCATTAAAAAGCCACTCTACCGGTGTCATTGGAGTTACTCTTGATGAATAAAATCTTGGCATTGTACAAGACAGGAGACTAGCTCAACAAAGAAACATTTTACAGTGACAGAAATATGTTTCAGTGTCTCTTTAATGGCAAGGATTAGTTAGACATATGCTTTAGTCAACGAAAAACCATATTTTAAGTTTAGAAAAATCTGATCTAGGCTATTTTTAGTTGAATGAATAATGCTTAGAGACAGAAAGAAAAACACATGTCGACCTTTTTTGATTTCTCCTAGGGGAGGCCACATGTTTGAGTCAGACAGGCTTAAGCTGTATGTCATCATCTGCACTACTTCTGTCACTGGGGATCTCTTCACACACAGTTAATCACTTTAAACCTATGCACACACGTGTTAGGAATGCATTTAATGAAAGGCTGGTCTGCTGCTATTGTTACGAAACAGGTTGCATCCGGAGTGTCGCAGAATCACAGAAGCCAACAGCATCCCCTTAAGTGGTCTGGAGCAAAGTGGGCCAAATTATAGCAGACACCGCTAATGACAAGTGTCTGAGTGCAGCTTTATTGCTAGTAGTGGTTTCGACTCTGGTCTTTTTTATCATTGTTTGTGCCTTACCTCTTCAATAGTCAGTGGCACATGTGGTGTGCTGACTTTACAGCTCTCTTAAGACTCTCAGACTAGTCTTGTAGATTAAGTGTTTGGTTGTAGCTTAAAATCGATCTTGGTCCGAGCAGGAAACAGGGATGCCCTCTCAGCCCTCCTATGTTTGCTTTTGCCGTCGCCACACAAATTAATCCAGACTTTCCAGGGGTTGACACAAAATTTAGTCCATTTAGAAGTCTTAATTCATGGTGGATTACTCCTGTGTGTATTCCAGCTCTAAAGAAATGTGCTAAACTGGTGTATCAGCTGTTTTTAAGACTGGTCTTTTCTTGTTTCCCTGGAGGTCAGGTTGCCAAACTGTTCCAGGATTCTAGCCTGGGGAATGCAGTTAACATTGTGGTGACACGGCTCATCCTGCTCATGGAGGACCAGGTAAATAAACTTTGTCAACTGCGGTACTATGTCGTACAACCCTCCTCTCTTCTCTCCTCTGTATGTCTTTCTGTGCTTGTCCAGACTGCACAAAACCCTTCCCGGACTGGCATCTATGAGCTCCTTGTTTGTGTCAAATTATTGGCTTAAGTGTCTTTTCCTCCACCAATCCCCGCGGACCCTGAGTGTGTAAGTGAGTCTTGGCTGCAATGAAAGCGACGAGATGGGAGAGGGAGATGGGTGAGGAAAGGCGTAAAAGTCAGGATATGAGGTGGGGGGGGGTTATACCTGTCAGACAGAGCTGCTTTGTGACTGTCCTGCTGGTTACTGTGGTGAACAGTGACCTCTCTGACCAGCGCTGTGACGCACATCTAGGGCATGGAAAAGCTTGGCGTTAGAGTTAGACGCTGATGCAAAAACCATGCAGTATCTAAATTTGCTTTGCCAGAAAAGATGCACAAACACAAGCTCTAATGTGTTTTGTGGTGTTGGAGGCAAAAACCATCAGGATTCTAATTCACCATATTTCTCAAGATCTAGTCTGTCATTTTATCGATAATTTATGCACACACTCGGTTTTCATTTGGTCCCACATTCTGGTCCCGAACAAATATTGATGGATGGATGAATCCACCTGGCTGTCTGACTGACTGGTGATCCCCTAGGTTTTCCTCCTTGTTTTTCAGTGGAATAACTCAACAACTGTTGGATGGATTGCCATGAAATTTAGAGACAGATATACGGTACTCCAGGAATGAATCCTAACGAGTTTGTCAGTTCCCTTGATTTTACCTCCAGCACCAGCAGCAGGTCAAAACTTTCCCTTGTCCAGTGAAATATGTCAGCATCTATTATGTGGACTTGCACAAAATAAACTTGTGATATTTGTTTTTTTTTCCCAGACAATAAACATAAAGACTTCCATCAGCCCCAACTGTGCTTTACGTTTGGTACTAATTAGCAAAAGTCAGCATGCCAACAAGCTAAACTGAGAGGGTGAACATGAAAAACATTATACCTGCTAAACATCAACATATGAGTCTTGTCACTGTGTCAACTGTGTTGGTGCTGTTTAACTCAACACACTGCTGTGCACAGCCTCACAGAGCTGCTAGCGTGGCTGTCGATTGTTGTGTGATATAAGCGAGGGAATGGAGGTCATAAAGGGCGCAGAGTTAAAAGCCATACCTGACCACAAGCCAGCAGTTCAGCTCATAAAAAGTGCATGACCAGACCAGCACAGCACAGGAGATGACTGGCCCAGCTGACTACCTAGTAACTGACCTTATTAGCCTGCCATTAACAGCATGTGGTGAGACGATACGGCCGGCTCCGTCGCAGTCTTGACCTTCTAGCAATCTGACATATGAATCATGCTGAATTAAAGGGGCATTACAGTGTGGCTTTGAGGTTTCCTCTATAGCTGTCTTATTAGGGAACATTTATGATTCATACTGTTCATACTGCCTCAAAATTAGCTCCATAATTTACCACTCGGATGTGTTCGTCATCTGACAGAGTAAAGAAGTAAATGTTAGGATCATTAGCGGTGGGCACTGTTAGTGTTGTTATTCTTTCTCTGTGGACCGTTGAGGTTGAGGTCGGGACAGGATTGAGAGTAGTCTCGGCTCTGCTGCTGGTTTCCAGGTCTGAAAACGGCAAGCTGCCCCTGGAAAATAAAATCAGGCCAGCAGTGGGCCCAGAAATGAGGGACTGTGGGATGAGACAATTACTAGTTATGTCACCACATGCATTCCTGGGTTACGAGTTCTTGCCAGCTGTGGCCAGCAGTGCACTCCCTCCTCTCCGTCTCCACTCTGCACTCTCGTAATACTAGAAAGCACCTTCACTCTAATCCTGCCTCCACCTTAACTTCTTTGATAATGTGGCAGGAGGTTTCATAAGATTTCAAAGCCTGGAGTCCAAATTTTAGGACTGCTGACATGTGACGGTTAAATCAACAGGAGTCAGGTGGTTTTGAATTTTTAAGATAAACTGAATAATTGAGTGTCTTTTTATGTATTAAAAAAATCTCTTTTTTTTGCTAAATAAACTATTAGATCATCTGAAAATGTCACATCACAAAGCTGAAAACACATTTTTTCTTGACTTCTAAAGTTGACATTTTGGAAAAACTGTCACAGGACAGAAAGACAAACATACTTGGGTGGAAAACAAGCCTGAAACACAGCAATACAGGAAGACTGGGCCTGGGTTATCACTGCACTGTTGGCCAATCGTGATTGTTGAAATCTCCACTTTGCTGACACTGGAATAACCTTATATCATTAAATTAAGTCTCTTTGCAAAAAAAGAAAAAAAAAGGAAATTGCTGGAGTTGATGTCTCAATTTTTTAAACAGTAGACATTTAAAGTTTAAATATGCACATTTATTTTCCCAGTTAGCTTTTGACTCCTTATCTCCTCTTTCATCTTTCTTCCAGCCAACGCTAGAGATCAACCACCATGCAGGGAAGTCTTTGGACAGCTTCTGTAAGTGGCAGAAAACCATCCAGCACCGAAGCAGCTACGGTAACGCCATACCAGACAACGGGATCGCTCACCATGATACTGCTGTGCTCATCACCAGGTCAGAAATACAGTCAAACATACCTTTCTCATAATAGTACTCAATAAAAACCATAACTCCGTTCAGGAGCTTTATTCATATAAGACTTAAGGTAATTTTGAATAAAGACATTGATTGTGAAGTCAAAATAAAAGCACAGGTGTAAGGCAAGAAGCACGTTAACCCTCAGACTGCAGCTTCTTGTAAACAAATAGAAATTATAATATAAAACATAGACTTTTTGTGTTTCCCTGTTCACATAAGGGTTAAAACAGTGTTTCCTCTGAGCTGAATTCTTACATTCCCAGCCCCTATCCTCACAGGTTTTCATTAAGCCAAGTCCAAGAGCGTTGGGCTGTATCTTGTCCTGTCTGGGGTGACGAGAGCTCGGGCCGCTCTGCCCAGCTCAGCATCTGGAGAAAAAACGAAAAAGAGAGTTACGAGCAGCCGAGAGAAAACGATCAGTGGGAAAGAGCAGAAATAATTCCTCTAACTCTCTGTTTCTGTTAATGCTGGAGGAAACTAGAGACAACAGTGGTAGATGCATATTAAGCAGATAACATACTGATGCTATTGACTGAGGAATGTGCAACAGCAAACAACACCACTGTGGTTTGGTCAGAGTCATCTGAATGGGGCCGGGCAGAGCTGCCACAAATACTTTCCTATTCTCTCTAACAGAATGTGCTATAAGCTTATGTAAGAGGAGCACGGATAGATAAATGTCTGCTTTAAAGACGTGGTTTTCGGTGGTGGTTTTGTGAGAACGCTTCAGTTTGACGATTTATCAAGCAGAGGATGGAAGCTGTCCAGACAGATGACACCACTGTGACCGTCCATGATTTCCTGCTATTGTTCTTTTAAAACTATATCTGTCTGCTATCACTGCTGTCCACTGTCTGTCCATACTGTCTGTGTGAGCGTGTCCGTCACCATCTGCGAACGTACTGCATGTCACTGTCCAAGTGTGTATATATACATGTCTGTTTGCACACAGTGGATCTATTGACTGAACGGTGCTGCTTCTGTTTATGATTAAGTGAACGGCCTGCTTGATTTCCCTTCCTGTCTCCAGGTACGACATCTGCATTCAAAAAAACAAGCCCTGTGAAACCCTAGGTAACATCCACATGCACATGGATACATATTTGCACTTCTGTATTTATGAGAACCCTCATTGACATCAAGCATTACCTCACTCATAACCCTGATTTTAACCTAGAAAAACTAAACTGAACCTAAACTCCATTTTAAGTACAACCCTGAAACCAAGTCTTAAACTTCCAAAACTAGACGTCCTGTCCAAAGTGAGGATGCTTTGGCCAGTCCTTGACAGTCTGAAACACCAGTGTATACACACATATTCTCATTCACACAAAACAAATTGACTTGACTTGAGTGATTTATACTTATATATATTATATAGGAAGGTGCATTGTGTGTGTTTGTGGTGTATTTGAATAATTGCAGAGACAATCTTATTAAAATCCCAGCGGGGAAAGTGCTGAACTTTGACACTTATGATAATAATTTCTGGGAAATTAAATAATATTTTCGAGTAGGATTCAGCAAAGAATGGCAGCATGTTCCAGTCAAAACATTTTAAGTCTCTGTTAATCACCCAGAAAGCTTTGTAGGTCCGTCTGTATGCTTTCTATAGTACTGGTGGTTGTACAGTTAAATGAGATGCAGTATATTCATATCTTTTTGTGTGTGTGTGTGTGTGTGTGTGTGAGACAGGTCTGGCTCCTGTTGGAGGGATGTGTGAACCAGAGAGGAGCTGCAGCATCAATGAAGACATTGGCCTGGGAACAGCCTTCACTATTGCCCATGAAATAGGACACACGTGAGTGAAGCATCCAAACATACACACACACACACACACGCACACACACACACACAATTCAATCAGATTTATATGGGTTTCTTTTGTTTGCTCAACACAAATGCACTTAATGTCACATATAGGGTATATTTCAACATAGAGTTTAACCAGGCAGAGTTTTCAGAAGCAAATTTGTATTCACTGCAGGATTTCACCAAAAGGCAAGACTGATGGACCGACAGCAGAAAAGTTACTCACCCTCAGGCATTTTTTATTTCTTTGCTATGCTATCGGTGTGGCTCCAGGGATGTCAGCCAGCTGGTCGGTTTGTCAGTCGGATGGTTGGTTGGTCCAGAGTTAACTCTCTTGACAAATACTGAATAGATTACCACCTGAGTGAGTTTATTCATTGTGAACCAAGAACAGTATAGAGTTGGGATCACATGTTTTATCGGGACATTATTGATGACTCACTAAGATTATAGAGGAGAAGTTCATGAGCCCAGCTTGTCACATATCCGTCTTGCTCCTCAAGTGCCCCTTAGAAACGCCACTGAACCCCGACCGGATCCATGGCTGCTGTTCTTTAGCTGAAACACAAAATGTCCCTGAAGGAGTCCCTGAGGTGTCTCGTGTGTCTTTTTCTTGTGGTCTGGTCCAAGATGATCCCTCCCTTCCTCAGATTACATCTCCAGATCTCCAGAGAGAGTTTATGTAATCTCTAACACCATGAGTCATTTCCATCAGTGGAGAATGTGTTAATATTTGTGTATTTTCTTTCCGTCACACTATTTATATGTGGAATTTGTAACATGTGGGGCCAGTGCAGCACCTGGAGAGGCCTCTGTTTTTTATATCTAGATCCGCTGAATGTTTTACTCATTTGCCTGGTATAGTTGTATCACTTAGCAGCACGCAATTTTCTCTGTCTATATGCTTTACTTCTGTCATAAATACAGTAAATCATGAGAAGTGACAGATTTTTTCCCTCCTCTGTTGCTGAGAAAACCATCAAGTTGGTTTATTTTTAGGTAGTATCCTACTTGCTCAGAATAACTGAGGGTCCGTACACAGCTCTGAGAACTATTCGGGGTCCTGCCTCCCTCATGGGAAACACAGGTAGCCATCGACCACTCAGACCAAAAGGCTTATTAGCCAGCATAACTGGACACGTGTGCCGATTAGTGTGCGTCATATATACAGTCTGTTTCCTCAGCCTCCACACAATAGGCATTTGTTTTTAATTGTCATATAAATTGTTTTGACATCAGAGTGCAGCATTAGCTTAAATGCAGGCCTGTTTGCAGTTGGAGGGCACTCACATGAAAAGACAAGACGGACCAAGACAGAAATCAGAGTCAGACCCAGAGTCAGCTGGGGGATGAAAAACTCTCAGAACATTTATATTTCAGGCTCAAACACAGCTACTGTGAGTGTTATCGCTGTCCGTCATGAATGCTTGGCGGGAAAAAATACCAAGTGGACAATTAACACTGTGTAACTCAACTCAGTAACTCAGTTTCATAAATTATTAAAATATTATGTTATTTATATATCCTTCTACCATGTCAGGGCCAGCGTTTTATATAATTACAGATGCCAACCCAGTACCCCCCAGAAAAGTGCAGAAAAAGTGGATTTTCCACTGTGTTTGTAATGATTATCTAGTTGAATATTTTTTAATAGATGAAGGTGAACATTTGTTACAGCTGCAGATTATACTCTTTCACATTGTGGCGATCTGCCCACTTTAATGTCAGTGATCATATTTCCTGTGGGTTCTATGGTGTAGAGTTAAGGTTATATATCTTTTGTGTGGTCTAATGTTAATTATATTATATTTTGTCAGACTGGCACCAAACTTCTGATGTCTTTAGATCCTACTTGGTTATCCACAGTGATCTTTTACTCCCACCCCAGCTGCGGGGACTAATACTGGTCCACACGGCCTCAAAGTGTTGTCCCTGTATCATCATGGGCTTTAGGTTTGGGATGAACCATGACGGCATGGGGAACGCCTGTGGGCCTCGCAGCCAGGAGACCGCCAAGCTGATGGCTGACCACATCACCATGAAGACAAACCCATTCATCTGGTCCGCCTGCAGCCGGGATTACATCACCAGCTTCCTGGAGTGAGTCAGCCTATCAGATATCCGCAACACCACAAATAATTTGGTAATTAGAGGTTTGAGAAAGAAAAATTTACTTGGATGTCAGAGTAACATTTTTGATGGTCAGAGAATCACTCAAGTAACAGATGGATCTTGACAGTAGACAAATCCACCTCAATTTAATTATCTGTGGCATGTTCAGGAATTCAATGAAACTGACAGTGTTTTACTTTGGTTATTCTAAACTACTGAAACACATTGTTGTATATTTTAATTGTATTCCCTTTGCTTCTTCTGTTTGCTGTGCTGTAGCTCAGGTATGGGCTCCTGCCTGAACAACATCCCCCCCAAACAGGAGTTTGTGTACCCCACCACAGCACCGGGTCAGGCCTACGACGCAGATGAACAGTGCCGCTTCCAGTATGGCGTCAGATCTCGACAGTGTAAATACGCGGTGAGTGCTCCGTCCACGCTTTCCCACTTCAGTCATCTTTCAACTTGTTCCCACGTGTGAATCCCTGATATGAGCAACCCTACTTCTTGCAATCATATATCACAAGATTTTTATACATCTTGATACAGTAAATATTCTGGAAAACAACATGATACATTAGCAGACAGTAATGTCTGTTTTTGGCTAATCTAGTCCATCAAAACATGACAAACCATGGCACTGCATCACACCAAGGTAAGGTAAACGTCTTCAAGCTAACGACTGTTACCATGCTGATATTCAGCAGGTATAATCTTTACCATATCCACCGTCATAGTTTAGCATGCTAGCATTCTAACAGAACAGCTGTGACTGATGGGAATGGCATTAGGTTTGCAGGTATTTGGTCATAAGCCAAAGTGTTGGGCAGAGGTTTTGAGCTGATGATGAATGACTAGAGGAAAAGTCAGGAGTCAAAGTTGAGGGCAACATGGACGTTTGTGCTGCCGTTCATCGAAATCCACCCAGAAGTTGTTCGAACATTTCAGTCTGGACTAAAGTGGTCGACTAACCAAACAACATGGTGACATTGCCGAGAAATTCACCCAAGGACAACTTACACCTATAACTTGCCTCACACCCTTCTCTCTGGTTCCTTAAAACAAGGTCTGTTCAGGTGTGTCTTGGCAACTTGGTTTGAACCCCAGCAAGTACAGCTTTCTCGAGTTAAAATAAAAATAAAATTCATGGAGGTACCTCTGTATGGATCATATACTATAGAAATAATACGTTTTCAATCTTATGACGTCTAGGTCATAAAATATCTTACAGTCAAGCAACACTCACAGATTTAGTTTTCAGTACTTGTCCAAGATGTAGAGTCAGTTGTGCCATAAGCAGAGCTGATGAAGCCTCTTTGTCTTTGTTACTGGAGCACCTACGACGTCTGACAGAGAGTGTTTCTACTACTACGTTCTGTTGTGTCTAGCCTTACCCTGTTTTAGTGTTTTTCAGTTTTTTTGCTGTCCATTCTGACTGAACCGAGCTGATTTAATCTTTCTCTTTCAGCAAACTCAATCTCAGTTAAAGTTATTTATCTCCCCGTTCACTCTCAATGTGTGTTCCTCTGGCTTTCTCCTTCAACTTGGCCTCTCTGACGAAATGAAACATCTTGCTAACATCGCTGCATAGCATTCACTTTATTGCATGGTCAACTTTTATGGGGCCAGGTTCAGAGTGAATGGACATCTGGAACAGCATAGTGCTTTATAGACTCATTATTATCAATACTATGTGGTCAGAGCATATGCACACAATAAAACAGAACCCCCATGTATAATAGGCATCGCTGTAGAGAGAGCCGAGAGGAAGAATGTGTCTGCTCTTGTGTCTTCATCATGAACTACTATAGGAGCACTCTGACAGATCCTGTCACTCTTTTGCTTTGCTCCTCTCTTTTTCTTTCTCTCTCTCTCTCTCCAATGTTTTTATTATCCTTTCACTCACACACACAGGAAGTCTGCAGTGAACTTTGGTGCATGAGTAAGAGCAACCGTTGCATCACCAGCAGCATTCCCGCTGCAGAGGGAACCATCTGTCAGACCAACACCATAGAAAAAGGGGTAAATACTGAATCACTATCATTATCCTTTTTAAACTTGGGCCATAATGAACAAAAGAAAGGCTGAATGTGGCTGGTGTATGTGGGATGACTTTGTTTATTTGTTTACTTCTTCTGCCTCTTACCTCCTAAAAAAGCAGAACAGGTCCTCGCACTGACTCATCTTGGCTGTTGTTTAGTTTGGAAAACATGTTTTACAATGAAAATATTTGTAGGATAAATCATTTTAAAAGAACAAAATCACCCCGTAAAACACAAAGTTAATGAACTGTTCTGAGAGTTGTAGGATATCTTGTACTCTTTGTTTGTATTGTATTCTTCTCAAGATCATGACATTTTGCTTTCTTTCAGCCTAACAGCCAGTGTTATGATATTTTTACGAATCTTTACTTTACATAATTTTTCTTTTTCACTGTTGTTGCTTTGTTGAAACAGAACTGAAACATATTTTAAGTAATGCTGTCACTGTTTATGTGTGAATTCTGTGTTTCTGAAAATGCATGTTCATTCTGCAGTGGTGCTACAAGAGGATGTGTGTGGCATATGGGACTCGTCCAGAAGGCGTGGACGGAGGCTGGGGACTGTGGTCGCCCTGGGAGGAGTGCAGCCGGACCTGTGGAGGAGGAGTATCCTCTTCCATCAGACACTGTGACAGTCCCAGGTAAGAAATGCATCACAGGCAGCTAATTTATGTCAGGTCAGCTACTCAGAATACATTACATGCATTACAAAGTTCAGCTGGAGTTAAGATCAGCAGTTAGACTTAGACTAATTCAGTGATTATCTTTGTCCTGGTAGTCGTGTGTTGTTGTATTGCCAGTGTTTTGTCCCAGACACTAACCTGCCATCCATACAACTTAAAGGAAGTGTCCTCCATAAGAACGCAAAGAGGGGATTTTATTCAAAAAAGATTTTTTACTCACAGTGTAGTCACTGTATGATAATATAGCAACACAGACCTTTTTCAAACATTGTGTCAATTAACTGATTAAAAAAATATTCTCACAGTCATTTCTAGTGAGGCATTGATGAGATATGATGGATCAGTATCTATATCGATACTGACCTTATTGAATAGTTCAAATATTGGCCAGAAGTGACTGATCTACGTTAAATACAGTTTATCATCATTGTTGTCATTAAAGCCAATTATAAACCATTTTGAGACATGTATAATTACAAAGTACAGTCTGCACATACGTTCATAGTCATTTCCAAACTATGAGGTATGTATTATAAGGTAGAAAAAAGGCATCCAGTGTCTCAGCTTTGGTATCAGTTTGTACCAGTATAGTTAAAGTTTTAACTGTGGGAGGAAACTAGAGCAGTCAGATAAAACTCACATAAACGCAGGAAGAACATGCAAATTCAATGTAGAAAGCCGGGCTGAGATTTATTTCCAGGACCGTCTTGCAGGCAGCAGTGCCACCGTTTTTATCGCGTATGAAATAATTCAGATAGGAGTCTGAATCATCACCAAACCACTTGGAGACTTGGTTTTGAATCACAGTCACCAGGCCCCTCATCTTGAATTGATTAAACTGAGAATATATTGACCCAAATCTGAGGCCAACGGTGTTCTTTCGTATCGTTTCTGAGCATCGTTTGCATATTTGCTTTGGCTCCATTCTGCGTAAATTTGTTGAAAGGTTAGCAGAGGCAGCCATTTGACGGTTTTGTTTTGTTTTAGAAGGTTTTTTTGTATGTAGAAGTGTTGTCGTGATGGTCTGTGAGAGACAATAAAGCAATAAAAGAGACAGACAGTGAGATTGGAAACACACTGATGAAGGCAGACAAAGCAGCCATCAGGAGCCAGTGTAGGTTAGACCTTGTTAAATTGTACTCAGATGTGACTGACTGGCCTAATTCTCTTTGTGTTTGGTTGCAGGCCAACCATTGGTGGAAAGTATTGTCTGGGGGAGAGAAAGCGCTTCAGGTCCTGCAACATAGATGTGAGTATCACAGCTCTTCATCGCCATCACAGCTATCATCTGTGGGTCAGCATACAATAATCAAAACAATGAATGCATTTTGCTTGCATGTGTTAGTGGTGTATGTACCTATATGTATCTGTTTATGTAGTTATATAAGTATGCATTTATATGTGTATATGCGTGTGTTACAGGACTGCCCCCCAGGCTCTCGGGATTTCCGGGAGATTCAGTGCTCGGATTTTGACAGCATTCCTTTCCGGGGCAAATTTTACACCTGGAGGCCGTACAGAGGAGGTGAGTGAGTAACCGATCGGTTGTACGTGTGTTTGTGTGTGTGTGTGTGTGTGTGTGTGTGTATGACTATGTATCTGTGTATGTATTTGCATTATGGTGATCTTTACTACAGATTGCTTCTTTTTCCATACACCAACATCACTGATGAAATTAAGTACATAAACTCAAATACTGAACTCAAAGCTGCACGACAATCAATGTTTTTATATTACCAGTGGATCAAAAGGCCACAGGTTAGAGAAAACCCACAGAGAATTATCCCTCGGCTCTACACAACATTTTAGAGTCTTTTCGCTCTTTGTTTGGTTTCACATCCCGAAACTTAACTTTAAGCCCACTGCTCTTATCAACACTTTTTCTAGCAACGGGCAGCTGTATTCAGCAGAGAGTTAAACCCAACGCTCCCTGACGAGCAAAGTCGCAAACTTCCTCTTAAAAGTTGATGTAGACCAAACAGAAGAGTAAACGTCAGGTGGACACAGACAGATTTAAAACGAATGCTAATGTTGAGCCATATCTGCTCGGAGTGTCAATACTCAACATTTTTCCAACGTGTTCACAATACCATGTTTATGTAGTGATAATATGTTAATGATGTGTTCACAGTGTTCACAAAATTAATGACTGCAGGTTTAAATATGATTGTAAAGTTTTAATTTTTCAGTTAAGAACTTTTCATTAGATGCTGAAGTTTATTACTATTACTTCTTTACTACACTGCAGAGAAGGAAGGTAAATACTTCATAGAATCTATAGATTTTATTGGATCAGATTAAAAATATCCTTCCACCCATTACATTATACATATGTATATCAGCTCATCCTGTGCAGGGCTGTAGAGGTGTACGACATTTACTAAATGAAGTATTTTTACATAATGTTATAACCACTTATAGGTGAAGAGGTGACAGTAAATGAGGGGATGGAGAGGATGGATGACTTGAATATAAAAGTCCCTTGCCAAACTCGAACCAGCAACACTGTGATCAGATTGTCAGCATCTTAAAAACCCCTAGTCCAACAACACACCCTCGACTACCTCAACTTATCAGGGATAACTTCTTACATCCTTACCATGAGCACACCTGCAGATTCACACACAGATAAACTAACTCAGCAGGTTAGAGAAGTATCTGAAAACAAATTAAATTCTTGTTTGATGCTGTGATAATTTAACATATCACTATTCTACTCATTGGCCAGAATTTCCTCGAAAGAACAAACAAGACTAGAAGTTGATATAGATTATTGAAATTAAGAAGGAAGAAGAGAATATTAAAGGTGAATAGAAAGATGTGAGCTAAGAGTTGATGACAAGAGACGAACAGAAGTCAGGAGACAGGAGTCGCGTGTGTGTGTAGAAACAGGAGAAAGTGAATTGAAGCTGCAGACTCCCTCCTGTCTGGCCCACAGATGCTGGCCGCAGAGTGCCACGCATCCCACAATGCCTTGCGAGAATTCCTCGCTCCTGATGAGCACTATGCTGGACGTGAAAGATAAATAGTTTCAACAACATAACTGCCTTTAATCTAGCCCTCCAAAAACATAATGGCTTACAGAGATGGCCGGCCAGCCAACTCCAACTTCAGGCAACAAGTGCTCCTTTCATCAAGTCAGCTGATTTTACAATGGAAATCCCTTGCAGCTGTTAAAATAGGAACAGTGCCACAGACTCTGCCCCGCGTTAAGGCCAGATCACGCCGCCCAGCCCCTTCTCCGTCCTCTGCAGCCCTCTCGCTCTCCTCAGACTCTCATTTCAGCTTTCCTGCTTTCACTTTGACCCTCTAACTCGAGCAAGACAGCTTCACTTTCTTCTTCTTGCTCTTTTTCTTCTGTCTTCTCGGCTCTGGCCTCTGTAAACGTCTCCCCCACGTTATGCAATCTCTCTCTTTTTTTCTCTCACTCCCCCTTTCTCTCTTGTCTCTGTCGTGACTGAGAACAGAGGCGGCCTTTCTCTCTCAGTTCAGGCAGCCAAGGACAGTTCATTGAAAAAGGTCTGTCATTTAAGCTGCTTTTTTTTCTTCAAACAAGCTGCTCCGCATTGCTGTTCTCCATCCAACAGCTTTCAGATTCAACCTTCACACTCCATACAACACACCCTGCTGCAAACTGTGATTGCCCTGCCAAAGCTAGGCACCATGGGAATTGTAGTTTTCCGTGGTCTGACCACTTTATTGTCTGCAGGCCGTGCCAGTACATACTCTCTCTCTCTCTCTGTCTGTCTGTCTTTCTCTCTCTCTCTCCTTCCCAGTACATACTGTACCTGCTTCAGCACTGCCAGCACAAACAAACACAACTCAGACTGATGTCAACAGGCACTCAAATAGTGGAGCTGTTGGCGCGCTGCACAGATGAATGAAGGATATATACCACTTGGCTTGAGAAAACATCTCGCAACAGTGTGTGCATGTGTGTGTGTGTTTTGGCAGTGAAAGGCGTAGAGAATAAATAGAGTGAAAGGATGAAAAGGGAATAGTTAAGCAAGTGCACATCTCTGCGTGTGTGTTTGTGTGTTTACATGTGGGTCTGTGTGCGTGTATATTTGTTATTTTTCTTTGTTGCAGTGCATTTACAGATCACTTATGTCATTGCTTACATCACAGCGGTGGAGCTACTAAATACTAAGCACACATGCATGTGAAAAAGAAAAGAAGACTAGACCTCAAATTGATTGATTGATTAATTTATCGGCAATGCAATTTTTTCAGCTCAAATGCTCAATATTCCCTAGTTCCAGGTTCTCAAATATGAGAATTAACTGCTTGTCTTTATCTAATATCATCAAAGACATCTAATTGTTGGTTGGACAAAATGTTTCAATTGAATATGTTACTTTGGGTATCTGGGCTTTGATGGGCAATTTTACTATTCTCTATCATTTTGGACATTCCCTTGTTTAAGGTATTAATAATAATCAGTTTCTCAGAGTTTGTCACCTCAAAAATCATTTATGGAATAACAAAATAATAAATAAAATACATATACAAAACACTTATAGTTTACATTGCAATGATATGGTGTGATTTTTGCAAAAATTAGTGCTTATGCAAAACGTTGGTGTCGTGGGGATAAAGCCACTAACATTTGCGGTGTCAGCATCTCTATATCCCCATTCTCAGTGCTTTGCGTGTGAATATGCATATTTGTATGCATTCATTGAGGTAATATTCAGTAGTTTTGTCTGTGTGTGTGTATTTGAAGGAAGCAGGGACATAATCACATTCAGCTGCTTGTTCTCTGGTTTTCAGTACTGAAAAACATTTCCTACGCCCCTTTTCTCTCTGCACCCTCCATGAGGATGTGATATATTCTTCAGAACATGTGCGAAAGACACGTCAATATGACACGTACCACTATTTATCACATGTCTCATTGGATAGTTACAGAGTGTGTTGCAGTGTTCTCTTCCCAAAACATCCCAAAATAGATTTGACTGCATCATTATCCTTCACATCAGGTGACAATAAAGGCATACAAAACTAATTAAACTCCCAACATGACTCGCAGTGCTGCCAGTGAACCCGTGGCTTGGTGCAGGAATTCAGTTTTTGGGCAGCTGCCCTGCAGGAGGTTTAGGCTGCTGTCTCGGTGACTATTTCATTAGCCCACATTCAATATTTGCATTAGCCCAGACTGCAGCCACAAGCTAACAGGCTAATGAGATTTCATTTGTGGGAGAGATGTCTGGAAAGCATCTGGAGCCTTTTTCCATGACATTTAGTGGGCAAAGCTCGTTTTTGAGCTTGTACTGTATACTGATGTTGTATCGTCAACACAACAAAACAAAACAGTCTCACCTCAAGTGACTTCTGGACTTTTGGTCATTTCATATGATCTAAATGGAAGTTAGCAAGTTATTGGTTACATGTAGCTGTTAAAATTCTCCTCTGCGTTGACTCAAAACTTCAATCTTGACCTTGGGAAAAGGAGTCAACAAAACCTCAAGGTCCATTTAGTAGCTGCTGTCGACCTTTTGATCATATCACCAAATCCTTATCTTATCTCTAATGCTATTTATTGTACCTGTCATTGTTGTTTTTCCTACTTTCATATGCATACATACAGTAGTGCTACAAAGTGTGTTTTCTCTGGAGTCAGAAGCATCAGTTTGGGGCCCTTTTTCCCTCAGAATAGTGCGTGACACCTGACACCTGAAAATCTTAAACATTTTGAACATTTATCATCTGACTGCGTGTTTATGTGTGTGTATATAGTGTATTTGTGCAGACATATAGTACGTGTGTTTACTGCAGTTACTTTTGCACCTGTACATGCAGCAAAGCTTAAATGTGATTTTTTTTTTGTCCCCAATACTGTGGATAGATGTTGTTTATTGATACTGTATGCCCTGCTCCCTGTGCGAATCTGTGTGTAGGTGGGGTGAAGCCCTGTTCCCTCAACTGCCTGGCAGAAGGATACAACTTCTACACAGAGCGTGCTCCAGCTGTGGTGGATGGCACACCTTGCCGTGATGATTCCTTGGATGTGTGTGTAAACGGAGAGTGTAAGGTGAGAAAACAGTTGTGTGTGTGTGTTTGTGTGTTTGTGTGATACACTCAAAACTAAATCGGAATTTGTTTTTTTTTATTAATTATTATACGCGATCTGTAATAATACTAGAAGTTAATTAGGAAATTGGAGAGCAGAACCAATGAGTCTCGCGGCGTTGCCACCAGGTCCCTAGATCAGGGGCATTTGGGACCCGTAACATTTGAAAGCATCCATGCAAGCGACAGTTTAAGCTGAAGCAGCAGAGGAAGCACAAGACCATCTCAACTGAGATAATATTGTTTATATTCGCTCTCTAGACATTGGACAGCCGCCGCTGTCTAGTTTACAAGCTGACTGGTGACAATCATCACGATCAGCTGCTCAACTGAAAAATTGTCTTTTGGCAGCGACCTTGGATTCCCATTACCCACGCTCCCTCTTAATCCCAGCTGTTAATGAAAACAAAACATGTAACTGCTGCTCATTGTGATGAAGTGGAGACCACCTGGAGCTCCAACTGGTCCCTGGAACCCATTTTGACACCCATATGGCCCATTTGTTAAGGCATGTACACAAAAAAACCCTAATGATAATAGCACACAGCTTACATGGTTGCTGTTGATTCCCAATCTGTTGTTAGTTCCACTTCTTGTTTATTTTGGATGCAGCTCTTCTCCAAAAAGAAAGTAGAAGCTTTGAGTGGGGAGAAAAAAACCTCAAACTTCAGGATATCCAGCTTGTTGTTTTGTGGTTTCCTGCAGTTCTGTCGATTGCCAAAAGGATTTTATTTTTCAGCCCCCCCCCCATGATCTCGCTTTATTTTAAGGGCCTCAGAGGTTAGGTAGACTGAGCAGCTGAGGGAGGCTACAGTCCCTGCAGTCATCCAAAAAGAAGGATTTTGTTTATCAACATCCCTTCTCTGTTCTCTCCTCCTCCACCTCTCGTCTCTTTTTCCCCTGCACTCTGCTCTGTTCTGCTCCGAAGGAACTCAGTGACCCTCCAGCTCAGCTGTTAGTCTGTCTGCACTGCAGGCAGGCTTTCATTCACTGCGGTCTTATTATCCTGCTCTCTTTCTCTCTTTCCCTTTCTGATTTTCTACATCCATTCCACTCATTTTCTCCCTCCTTTTTTTCCTCTTCCCCCTCCTTTTTATTGTGACTTTCTGTCTGCCATCCAGCCAGAGCTTCTTCCTCCCTCTGCTCATCTTACCTCTCATATATTTTATGTACGCATAAAACTTCAAACACACTGTGGAGAAATCTATGTATCTTGTTTGCAGCCTCACGCTGGCTTCAGTACCAAAGTTTAGGTCTGACAATGAGGAGAGGAGAGAAACAGAAGGAGAGAAGAAGGAGTATGGAGATAGAAAAAGGACATAAGAACAGATGCAGAAAGACACATCTGCCAGAGCCTCCTTTTTCCCGGATCTGTTGTCCAAAATATAGAGGGCCAGATTTACTAACAAACTGGCATTGCGCAAATGTGCACTGCGGTTTTCATTGAGCACTGTGGCTGGAATCTGTGTGTGTTTAGGTCCTGATTTACTAAGGCAGCAGCTCAATACACAGTCAGCTCCTGGACTGAACCTACAAATGCATTCTGCCAGCGAGGGAGAGCTGATGAGTTCAAAGATGGGATTTCTAAGAGACCATCATGTTAATGTAACTATAATACAACACGTCCATTGGAAATAAAAGGGAGATAAGACAAATTAAGGACACAAAATAAATGCAGTACACGAATGGCACTGCAACTGGTAGTGTCCCACAAACTAAAACTTCATTATTAGTAGCCTAATTGCTAATTTTTGTTTTAAAAAAATCAGTTTTTAGTTTTACAAAAGTCTATATTTAATGCACGTTTCTTTTCCCACTTCAATATTTCTTATGATTCTTATACATCCCATCTGCACCATGGTTATGTTCCTTTTCAGAGATAAAATTGACAGTGGAAAATAGCATGACCTCAGGAAATCCCAAGAAATACATTATTATTTGCGTGATCCTCCCTTAAATACTTACTGTATGCAAACACTCAAACAAATGACAGGCAAACTGCAGCCTCAGCCTGCTGTGTCTCGATAAATACAGCACATGTGTTGGGGCAGAATGCGTCACATCTTCACCTGAAAAACATACACAAAAGTTTAGTAAATATGGTTTAAAGTGCACAAAACATTTGCAACACCTGTTCTTCCATGAAAAATAAGCAGCAAGCAGAAGATACTCAACTACTCAACGATTAATTGATTAATTAATTTTTAAAGCAGCAATGTGCCAACTCTCATTCTCCTGATATTTTAGCGCCAAAAACAGTTTTATATATATTCTGTATTCTACTGCTGGTCCAAATAAGCTCTGGGAAACACAGTCTGCATACAGACACAAAAGACCTTTATCATTTTAAACTAATAACTATCCAACTATGCTTTAATAAAGCTAACAAATAACCATGGGGTGAATCACAGTTTCAACTCCAAATTTAGTTTTGAACTGTAATCTAATCAGTATAGAAGTAATAATAAATTTAAGCCTCATTATCCCTCCCTACAATAAGCAAACTGTCACATGAATATATGAGAATGAGAGCAGTTGCCATTCATTCTCTACACTTTTGTTTAGGTCTGGTTCACTGTTAAAGTCTTTGAGTAAAACCACCTGCTTCGCTCATCATGAAACTTATTTATGTCAACAGCTATGAGTTTAGCAACCTAAGAGCATTATGTCTGGTCAGGATCAGAAAACACATCTGGACTTACCATCTGATATGTCTGTGTTCTGGAAAAGTGGTCTGGAAGACATTAGAGGTAATCCCTCAGCCAGGCCTCTGACACCTCCTCTCGACTTACTGACTGTGCCCCTTCACCCCTGACCCCGGGTGACCCTGCATCTCACTCATTTCTCCCTTCTCGCAGCACGTAGGCTGTGATCGTATCCTCGGCTCGGACGTACGAGAGGACCGCTGCAGGAACTGTGGGGGTGACGGGAGCAGCTGCGTGTCTGTGGAGGGGCTCTTCAACGACTCGCTGCCCGAAGGAGGTACACAGTTAAAACACTTAAGCACCAGTCGTCTCATCCATTTTCTTTTCAAAGCTGCTGTCACAGAGGTTTCTGCACATATAGGTAAAGATTTTCTCTGGGATGGAGGGGTTGTTTAAAGTGGACTTGGAACAGTCTGAATAGTCAGAATAGGTTAACGTGAGGCATTTACCTTGAGCAATGATGTAACATAATTGTTCTGTTGTCCCAAAAATGCACATATTCAATGTTTGGATTCTGATACTCTGGAATGTGAATGCATCTTGGAAAGCTGCCTGACATTTTAACTGTTCACAGCGCCATACCGTTACAGTTATTTGATATGCCAACGATCCACATTGCTGCAGGACAATTATTTATTTCAGCACCTGCTGCATTTGGGGTATTTCTGATGAATGCTTAAAGATAAATGATGTGCATGTACAACAGTTGAGATTTAAAGTTGGCATCACATAGAGAAACTTTTTATTTTTATATTATGTCAATGAATACCTGCTTAGTTCTATGAAATCTTATTGGAAGTCCTTATTACCTTCAGTCTTTCAAAATAGCTTTGCATTACCTTGACAGGAGGATATAATTGTTCATCATCTACATAGAAATGAAACAATATATTATGTCAGCTAATTATGTGACAAAGGGGAAGCAGACACAACACTGCAAGTAACTTTTTTGTTGAGGCTATGAAACTACCAGGTTTAATTGAAAAATGTCACATATATCACATTCAGGAGCACTTCGATTTCCGAGCCAACCCAAGATGTCTTAGAAGATAAAGAAAAATTCCTTGAAAAACTCTCAGTGCATGAGGAAGCACAAATAACACTCATACATACAGTACACAGTATATACATACATATATTTATCCACCAGTCTCTCAGGGACACGTGGCAGCCCGATTTAGTTGAGGTCCAACCAGTGTGGCTTGAGGTCCGTTTTTCAATCTATTCTGGGTTACATTTCTCCCCACAACACCAACTTCAGAGTTTCTCACCCAACTGTCAACACCGCTCACCCCCTTCCAGGATTCCTCAGTGGGGACGCACCCTGAGCAGGCAGCTGTGCTCGGGACCACAGTGACCAGGCCAGTCTGTCAACCCCAGCTGAGGTCTTGACTACCCTCAAAATATCTGACACTATAGTTGGACTAAAAGTAATGCGTTAGTAAGGCTAAGGTCGCAGTGGAGATTGTTAAGTCATGTGATCTGGGGATGGTATCCATAGTGTTAATCTTCCATAAAGTTCTAATTGCCAGAGAACAATTAAAAAATTGTCAAAAGTGATGTAGTAGAGATAGAGTGTTCCTGACTTTTATTCTCTAGTATGGGTCAAAGAATACTGGCTAGATAATGCCTGGTAAAGGCAGACATCTTTTTTACCACTGTAGGTTTTGGGTGTGCGTTAGAAATGTGAGGCATCCAAGCCTAAACCTAGACACCCTCATCAGGGTTACTTTTATCGGATTTTAGAAACTTCTCTCCAGAGCCACAGAAGACATTTTGCTAACAAGTATTCTTTCTGACAAACAGGGTGGTCTTGTAGTGCATCTTCAATGAGCTGCACTCCTGGCGTGCATTGTAGTGGTGGGTCAATCATATTTCAGGTTGCTTTTTTAAACAAAAACACACACTTACAAATGACATAGAGTTGTTTTGTTTTGTCACTCAAATGTGAACAAACACTGAACATCATACCAAAATGCAATTGTTGATCACCTCATTTTAAAAGCATGGGCTTTGATGTGCTGCTCCCATGAGATTTTGGACTCTTGCTGCAGGGATTTGCTTCCATTCAGCCGGAGGAGCATTAGTGAGCTCGAGCACCAATGGTGGGTGATAAGGCCTGTCTCTCAGTAAAATTTATCCCAAAGATGTTTGGTGGGTTGGAAGTCATGGCTCATGGTACATAGAAAGTAGTGTCAATATACTTTTTGGCCATGATGTAATGTACATTTCCCAAATGCTTTTTGACCAATAGAAACATGAGTAAACTGGGTTCATTCGAGTTTGCACTCCATCCTTAACCTGTCCAAAGTCCTTAAAGACTAAACTCAGTCCACTTCATCTCATCTCTAACCAAAGTCAAACCTCAGGACCAGGACTGGAGGCTTATTCTGGGCACAGAAAGATTCATGACTATCAGAATCATTCTGTCATGTCTACAAGAAGCGTTTGCTTTCTCTGAACGCTTCTCCTCTCTGCTCAGGTGATTTAAATATGTTCTGGGATTAAGCCAAACCACTGAATGTACACTGTAAAGCAGTAAAAAAAAAGACATGAATGACTAATGGAGTTCCTTACATCCCAGAAAAGTGAAAGTGGAGTTGCTCTGTGTAATAATGTCCCTTTAAGTCTCTTTCCATCTGTCCAGCCTGTGGCTCTGGTAGGCGGTGAGGGGTCACTGAAGTGTCAAGGGCTGGGGGTTTACAACGCTTTTGCTCTGTTTACCAGAAAGGTCCGCAATTGTTAACAGAAGAGCACACTTTTTATGCACTTTTGCTCTCTCTGTGTCAGTTTCTTGAGACCAAAAACCTCAAACTCTGTCCCTCTAATCTTGCACGCCTCCATCTAGAAACCCAGAGCCGGATCAGTCCCACCTCTAGGAGCTTCACGGAGGGGTCACGAGCCAAGCCTCTCCTTTCCTCTTGTGGTCAAAGCGCTGGAAGGAATTATTTCATTCCTTCTTTTTTTTTAATTCCTTCTTCCTGTAGTGAGGCTGAAGTTATTTACAGGGCTGCAGTGGCAGGCCTGCTGGCTAGACAGCAGAGCAGAGCCGAGAAAAGCAGAGCGGAGGTGAGACGAGCGTTTAAAAAAAGGAGGGAAGGGGGGCAAGAGACCAAAACAGATGGAGGGAATGGAGAGAAGAAGAGGAGAGGAGAAGCCGACTCTTGGCATAGTCCTCGCTCTCTAGAAAAGAGCTGAGCAGGGCAGCTGAGGCCGGCTGCCCAGGAATGCAGCTGGAATCTGAAGCCTCTGCTTAGTCCATTGGCGTCCCACCGAGCTAAACACTACTCAGGCATCGCTCACTCTGACCCCCAGTCAATAAACCTCCTTCACCTTGTTTTGATTTTTTTACTCTGTGTGTCTCAGGTTATGAAGAGGTGGTCAGAATTCCCAAAGGATCAGTGTCCATCCACATACAAGAACTCAACATCTCCCTCAACTACCTTGGTAAGATGCATTCGAGCTAATATTTAGTACAATTCCCCATCAAAGTAAATAGTTAAAGAAAGGAACCACAGTGCTTTTATAGCAGTGAGATGTGCCTGTTTGAATGTCTTAACCTCTTCTGGAAAATCAATATCACTGTAATATCTCTGCATTCAGCCGACACCAGACTTATTGACTTGTTATAGCAGCAAAAGCACAGCTGTTGTTAATAGCACAATGATGGCTGAATGCCGTTTAGGTGCTTCAGTTTCAGGGTCCTGCTATTGCTCATGCTGGCTCACTGTCACACCATCACAACTTACTTTCTACGTTAACTGTTTCCCGTGCTCTCAGTGTTAGTGCAAGCTGGAGGAGCCCAGATACTTCACAGAACTACATCTGAGACACAGCTAATGTTGATCTTCTTATCTAACTCTCTGCAAAGCAACAAATAAGTTTTGTATGTCCTGAAATGTCAGTGAACTCCTTAAAGAAGAAACACCAGCTACAACAACAACATGTGTGTCTGCTCCCAGGATACTGAGTTACATTAGTTGGTTTATATCTTCTTCTAACTTTGTTGTCTTCCTTCAACATCTGTGTCCTTCTCCTCTGTGTCCCAGTGCTGAAGAGTAAAGGGGACCAGTACTTTATCAATGGGAAGCTGACCATTGACACGCCACGCAGGTTTGATGTTGCCGGTACCACTTTCCACTACAGACGGCCCACTGACGGCCCAGAAACTCTTGAAGCTCTGGGACCAACAAACATAACCCTGATAGTCATGGTACGGATGGAAAGAGACCCCTCTCAAATCAGGTCTTCAAAGAGTTTCATTGTCATGTTAAATGTTTGGTTGTGTGTGTGCGTTCAGGTGTTGGTGAGGGAGGAGAACGCGGGGATCCACTATCGTTTCAACCCTCCACTGAACAGGGATCCTCTGATTGGCTTTGCCTGGCACTACACCTCCTGGTCACGCTGCTCAGCCCTGTGCGCTGGAGGTAGACACACACACACACACAGTATAAGTCACTGCTGTACTGCAGACTAACGCTGACCCGGGAGGCCAGGGGTGTGTTCACAGGCTCTGAGACTTTGGAGATATCACACACAATCAGTCTCCATTTTCCTTTGTGGCTTTTGTGAGTTAATGATCCGCACTGCTTTACCTGATAAGAGCTAATTTTCCTCTCTGAGGAAAGAATAGTGTGAATGTGGAGGGTCGAATATTATTGAGGTAGTGGCAGTTTTATAAATTGGAGATACTTTTGTTGTTTTATGACATCGGTTTTGTGAAATAATTTCAAGGCAACCCATTTTGACACTAAGTCATTATGTGAATGCCAGGCTGTGGCTCTGTGAGGACTATAAAATGTTGTCAACTTGTTATAAATGACACTACACTGAAGTTAGGGGTCATTGAAAATGTCATGGAAAATACTGTAATATTTTGTACATATTACTTATGCTGTGTGCTTGAATTTTATGAGATATGTCACTTTATTCTTTTTTTAACATCTGTCCATGAACATCAGATGTCTTTTTGGCCAAGCAGGCTCTTTTACAAAACTTTTTCTGTTGATCAATAAGCATTGTCCCTGCCAAATAAAATATAATTAAATAGATGAAAATGAAATAACTGAATGTCAGATACTGTATCTCCCTTTTGATGGTATCTCTGTGATGCTTATTACAGAACATTAGCAGGCCACTTGAGGGATACACATTTGTTTTGTTTCCAGGTAACTGCAAAACAATATTTAAACTCTGAATCAATTCTTTTTGTTGGATTTTTCAATAAATCAGGGGAATTGGTCACACGTGGGACCAGACCCAACACAAGCAGATAATAAATCCATGTGTGAAAGGGCTACAGGGTTCAAAACGAATAACATTATTATTGAAGGCCCCTCATAATGTATGTTTGTCTGTTGCCAGGTGTACAGATCCAGCAGGTGGTGTGTAAGAGGCAGACAGATCATTCAGTCGTCTACAACCACTTCTGTGACAGAAAGACCAAACCCAAAGAGAAGAGAAGATCCTGCAATACTGAGCCGTGCTCACCAAGGTGATTTTCTACCTTTCTTGTATATAAGTGTAACTACTTTTTTATGCTTGACTTTCCTTAGTGTGTGCATTAACTGTTCCTACTTGTGATTCCTGTGTGTATACAGTAATCTCCACAGTATGTTATTCAATGCAAATGAGGGATTTAAAAACAAACTAAAGCCTCCTCTGTGGCTCCAGCTGGTGGACAGGAGAGTGGTCGGAGTGCAGCCGCAGCTGTAACGGCGGCTTGCGGACTCGGGAGGTGTTATGTAAAAGGAGGCTCTCTGCGACGGAGGAAAAGGTCCTTGACGACTCGGCCTGTGCACCCGTACGCCCCTCTGTCACCGAGCCCTGCAGCAACCACAGCTGCCCCCCTGAATGGCTGGCCCTGGACTGGTCAGAGGTAGGCAGGCGTCTCGCATCCCGCATGTGGTCTGCATGCACTCCTGCAGTGTAGTAGTCATCTCATGGCTTGAATTCGAACCAGTATTTTGAGTTTCCTGCAGAATTCCTCTCACATTAAGTAATAGTTTATTTTCCATTTCAACCTAAGAAACCCAAACATATTCCAGGAGCAGGAGTACCTTAACCATGAAATACGCAACAGACAAATATATCACACTGAACATGTTGTGGAGTCTTTCACATCCTTCAGTGCGGGTGTGCAGACATCTCAACTACTCTTTTAACTGCAACAGGCCTGAAAAGTTCCCTCTGTCATCTCCCACCTTGTTCCTGGAGCTAAGCTTTGTTCTCACAGTTCAGGTTGAATTGAAACCAAATTAAATGGTGTCAGAAGTGCTGCTGTGTTCAACTTTTCTCTGACGTCTTGTGTAACTTAGCGATGGCACACATGGAAGAGGAATCATGTCCAGCTGACTTACAGGAACCAAGCAGCCTCTTGACTTTTGTTCTTGCACTGCTGCTGCCCTCTGCTGAGTGGATTAAGATCATTTCTTTTTGCAGGCTTATGACCGCAGTGACCCCCCGTCTCCCTGCCCTCCTGCCTGATGTTTTTCCTTTTATTTCCTCCCTCTCTCTTGCAGTGTACACCCAGCTGTGGTCCTGGCTACAGGCACCGTGTGGTCTTGTGTAAGAGCGGGGAGAGCGGGGACACGCTGCCAGAGTCCAAGTGCCCCAAACATGGCCGACCCACCTCCAGGGTGCGCTGTAACCTGCAGCGCTGCCCTCCCCCTCAGTGGGTGACGGGTCCCTGGGGAGAGGTGAGACAGTCTTTTGGTTTATTGTGGTAGTGGGACAGTTTTATACACCTCTGTGTATGACAGTTTTTTTGTGCACAACACAACACCCAGCTCAAATGTTTGTGTGCCCTGTGTGTTTATGTGTCTCAGTGTTCTGCCAAGTGTGGTCTAGGTCAGGAGATGCGTTCGGTGAAGTGTCTGACCCACACAGGCCAGCCGTCCAATGAGTGTCTGGAACATCAACGGCCAGCTGCCATGCAGCAGTGCAAGAGCAAATGTGACCTCAGTCTGCCCATCAGTACAGACAACCCCGAAGGTCAGAGGTCAAAGTTCACTCATTGCTCTTCCTTATGTTTCAGGGAAACAACAGTGGAGGATGATTACAGGTTGCATTTAAAGAAAACTTTTGTGCTGAAATGAAGAATTTGATTTCAAAATCAATTTTATTGAACATTTTTATATTAAGTTCATTTATGAGGTATTCAGTGATTTTCTTTGTGAATCTGTCATCTGTGTCATTACATATCAGTGACTCATTCTGTAGATAGTCTTTTTATACAGTTATAATATATAAATATTTTAATGTGTATATAAAAATGAATGGGTTTGAACATTTGTAACAAACCAAAGCATCAAGCAGTTAATTAATTAGTTATTTAATCCACAGGTCAAGTTAAGATTCATTTAATCCCATTTAAGCAGTAAAAGTCTGAGAACAATAAAGATGGATAAAAGTGACATTTGTGGGGCGCACAGGTGGCTCAGTGGCAGAGTGCGTGCAGCCGGGGGCCCCCTGCTGCATGCCTTCCCCCCTCTCTCTCCCTCCCTCCTTGTCAATCTTCAGCTGTCCTAACTATAATAGCAAAAAAAAAAAGTGGTATTTGACTGAAACCCTGCAGTGTCTTCTTAAAGAACTTCATTCTAATGCAGTAATTAGTCTGTTTCCTGTTCGTCTTCCCTGCAGAGTGTAAAGATGTGAACACTGTGGCCTACTGCCCCCTGGTGCTCAGGTTCAAGTTCTGCAGCCGGCCATATTTCAGGCAAATGTGCTGCAAAACCTGCCAGGGACACTGACCTGGACGCCATGAAACTCACAGCATCCATCTTATGGGTCCTGCACACACTCACAGTAACCTGAAAACCCTCCCACTGAGCCGTGTAACAGCAGCCCTCACACCACCTCTATCCGAGGAGTGTGAGGCCTAACTGGGACGCTGTCGGACTGACACCTGGTCCTGTAACACTCAAGAGGAACCTTTTTCTAGCCAGAATCCAGCACTAAACAGAAGCCTCTCCAGGCCGAGCTGAGTTATACATTCCACTGCTGGGGGCTGCTGAAACCTGGACCGACAGAGAGAGCAACCTTTAGGATGAACCATTTCTCTCTCTCAGTCTTTCCAAATAATCCCTCTGTTGTAATATTTTTGGTGCTACTATATTTCACTTTAGCCGCAGGGCTGGTCGCAGTACTCTCCTAAACCTGGATGTTAACAGGTGATATTTGTTTAGTTATGACTTTTTTAAAAAAAATCAACTTTGTAAAGAAAATGATTTTCCAGATATCTTTGCCCATGAAAAGGAATATCTTATGCTATAAAATGAAAGATTTGTTTTTACGTTATCTGATAGTTGTTACTTGACCATGTTGTGTTATGCCATTGCTTTGTTCCTGTATCAACATATTCATCAAGTCCTCGCTGTTATTCCGCTGAGGTATGAGCAGAGTTTGATTTGCACAAAGTGTCAGCAGTCAGAGGACTTGTGTATTTTATGTTTTGATGTGATTCGACTTGATGTCTCCGTGGAAGCTATACACGTGTCACTGCAGTGAACCCGCCATAGTCTTGCCATTTTGGTTAGTGTGCTTAAACGTTATCACCTCTACAGTAAAACAGGGCTTTATGCTGCGCAGATCAAATTAGACACTGACTTAGTAATGTGAGCAGAGCCAGCGCCGACTCTCAAAGACGTTTTCAGATTTCAGATTAGGACGCTATTTTGTGTCGTGGCTGCAGACTGTGGCAACTTGTGCATGAACCGTTCAAAAATGAACTTTTAACAGCTCAGCTCAGTGTCATATGAAAATCCCATAGCACAGGGCCTTGCTGTGCTTTTTTTTTTTTTTTCAATTCAGAGCACAGTGACACACAGTTAGTCAGCTCTGCCAGCAGGAACAGGCCCAGTAAGGAGGAGTGAAGACCTCTTTCAAATAGCTTTTTATAGGAGGATCAGGAGTGAGTGCTAATCTAGGGATGGATTTACACACCCATAAAATATCCAATGCCTTTGTGGCACAGATCTGATGTAGTCCTGGCTGTCTGAAAACATCAGTCAGGCTGCTGTGAAAAGTTTTCTGCCACAAATAATTTACAGTTTTGATTTGCTATTATCAAATTCAAGTGTGATATTGTTAATTGAGCTTCTTATTTACACATCCAGCAGTTACACAGCAACATCATCATTCATTTGGGTTGGTGTTTCTGTCCACCTGATGATTTTAAGTCCAATTTTCACTCTTTTTTAGCTCCATTTTTGGTCTCCACCACCTCCTGAGTAAAATACCTTTGCAGCCTTTAGTGTAGTCTCTTTAGCAGCTAAATGCTCCATTATACTCATAGCTAGTCTCTAGCTGGACAAAAATGAAGCTACTGGAGGGGTCAGAATGAACCAAAACTTTATAGTAGCCAAACAATCAGTTTAAACTCACTAAAAAAGTTCTGTGAAGCTGAGAAGAGCTTCAGATTCTGGTGATAATTCTCACTAACACTAGATGATTTAGTAATGATGCCAGCTGTTTTCCTTTTAAAGACAATGATGTGATTATGTGACCCAAAAGGAAAACGTATCACATGACCCAAATTCGTGATTTCACTGAGATTTTTTTCCTGACGTGGTTTTTGAAAACGCAGTTTCAGCTGTTTCTCCACTCAGTCATAATCGCAGTGACGTCCGCTGTGCTCTGAACTCTGCTGTGGTTCGACTCTTCACACATGTACACACTGATCATCTGTCTAACACTAAATGTCACATCATTTCAGTCTAAAGAGAGGAAGCTTCAGTTCGTCTTCATGGAGATTAGCTGCAATGTTGTTTTGTTTTGTTTTCTTGTGGTGCTTCGGTTTGGATTGGTGCTATTAGTTCACTGTTGTTGTCAATGTTATCATTTAACAATTGTGCTTTTGATTATTTAGAAATCTATTTGAGCCTTTTGTAATAATATCAATCTGCAGAGCTGGACTGAGGTGTAAGAGTGCAGCTGCTTCGGACCCCCCTCACCCACCCGGGGCTGTCTTTGGGTTCCTTTGTTCATTTTTATCATATTCTAAGCTATTAACTTACACTTCTTGGTTTAAATGGCCAATGGTGCTCGACAAATCCCCAAATGCAGGTCATTATGCAAATTTTAGCATTATGTCAAATACTGTAAGAGTTCCTGAAGGGGTCACTCTACAAAATATTGGCATTTTCAAGCTCATTTAATAAGTATGAGCAAAAAGTAACCTATTTTGGTGGCATTAAACAAGCATTGGATTTTGGGAACAAACTTTTGGGGCATGGGATCATGAAAAGGAGCATAGAAACATTAAGAATATTGATTAAAAAAACTGTTCATCAACAGCTAACTCATCCATGCAGTTTTTCAGTACTGAATAGGTGGAAGTACAATTTGTAACATTTTCAGTTGCACATACGAGTTCAGAATATGTTTCAAAGAATAATTATCCAAGGTGTTTCAGTGTCTGAAAGGCATTTTTTCTCTGCATCTACCTGTGCCTATAATAAAGGTTCACACTGAGTAGTGAGCCTGTTTTATCAGAGTAAATAAGAGGGACAGTACCGGTAATTGTTTTGTTTTTCACATGCTAATTATAACATGACATGTACTGTATGTTGTTCAATACTATAGAAGAAGAATCCATTTGTCCCCCATGTACATCTTTTTAAAAGGAAATATTAAATTGATTAAACGTGGTGCATTGTTGATTCTAAGAAATGGAATTTGGTTATTTGAGCTGCCTTCATCCATCTGGTGTACTCAATGTTTGTATCAGTACTACAAACATTTAGCTGTGCTGAAGTAACACACTTCAGCATCCAGACAGGGATTGAGATCATCAGTGATGGTCGTCTATTTCTGGATCTGATGGCCTTCATGGAAAAGATGAAGCAAGAACTTCTTCCTCTTGTCTGAATGAGTCGGAGACATCCCTCATGCCAGGACAAGAACTGTCACTTACTTGTGTGTGTACTGCATATGTACATATGAGTGTATCTGGAAGGATGTTTGTAAATATTTGTCCAATGAGCAGATGCTAGATGACCAAAAAGAGACACAAAATGGGACACAAAATTACACACAGGGATGCAATAGTGGATGTAAAACAGTTATAAACAAAACACAATGACTAAAAAGACACAAAGTGACCAAAACACAAATGACTACAAAGACATGTAAAATGACCACAATGAGGTGCAAAACAACCACAAAGAGACAAAGAGGTGCAAAACAATGAGGCACAGATCAACTACAAAGAGACACAAAACGACTTCAAAGAGATGCAAAACTACTGCCTCTGCTGCAGTAGTTTATTTAACACTAAATTAACAACATAATCATACAAATATATATTTTCATTTGCAGAACTCAAGGGCTTTAAATGTGAGTCTTAATAAACTTCCCCAAATCTTTCTGAACCCTCCCCCTGCATAGATGACAGCAGATCTGCATTGATTTGGTTTTGCTGTGCCGGTCCCTGAAAACATTCTCAGTCAAAAACACACACACACACACACACACACACTCCACCTCTGCGTGAACCTGATTCAGTTAGAGTATTATGGGCGTTGGAAGCGGCAGCCTGACGACACAAACACAGTGAAGTAACCACAATCTGGGTGGAGCCGGCAGCTCACAACTGAAACACCATCATTTGGAAACAGATTGTAGATAAATATCACTTTGAGGCCGTCGTCGCCATCAACAACCTCAAAGTGCTGCTGGCGAGATGGATTGGATAGACTAATTGTGCTGTTAAACTTCTGGATCAGCTGACACTGTCATCAGCCTATTAGGTCATTATTTCACCCTCGCTCCATTGACTTTGAACATGAAATACAGAAGTAGCTGCTTAACCTTGCGTGGTGAGCGTTTGTATCAGTGTGTGTGTGTGTTATCTTCGAGCAGTTCTTGTTTCACACACACTGCATCTGTGGGAGTATGAGGAAGTAGATTTTGAATGCTGCAGTGGATGTCTTATAGGTTGCTGGCTGCCGGTGGCTCTGACCGTCCTGCCGGGTGATGGCTGCAGTCTGAGGGGGTCAGCCGGTGGATTTTGACGACACATACACGCACACGCACACACCACACACACACAAAGAAACACACACACTTTCTGGACGGCGGACACCTAAGGAAGGGAGGCCTACTGGAACGATGGTACAGTACCACACCTTCATTTGCTATTTCACACCTTCAAACAGCTGTAACACGAAACTGCCGCTTATGTATATTTATTTGATATCTTCTCACTCACAGAGATTTAACAAGCTCTAATACAGTTTGGCTCTTGGTGTATCAAAAAAAGCAACATTTTAAAGAGTTTTGTGGGTTTTAAAGGTGTCAACAGCTCACGATTCGGTGTGTTTCATGTCAGTTCTCTTGAGAGAGTATTACAATGCTTCAAAGTCTGTTTCGATATGATGAGGGATGTGCTAGCGTGTATTAAAAACCCATCTCTTCAGGGAAATTCTCCTTCTTCACAGCAGCAGCAGCAACAGAGTTTCCTCTTTTTTAGAACAAGCTCTTTCAATGAGAATAGCCATGGGCAGTAAAATACATTGAAAACATTGTTGTGTACTTCAATTTATGACCACAATTAAGATAAAAATGTAGATCTGGACTAGTGAAGCTTAGACCTTAGGTGTGCACAGGACAATAAATCAACCTAGAATGTGTTGCTTGTGTTAAAAGAAGCCGAAAAACACATGATGTTGAATATACCATGAACTGATTGAGCTGTGATCTGTGGTTCATGGGATTTTTTTCTCACATCGTGTTGAAAACAGCCTTGGCAGCCCCCTGAGTGCTGCAGGCAGTTGCAGGAAAAGAACCGGCTGCATGTACAAAGTTTACAGAGTTTCACAAGATGAGGTGTGAGAGGGGGAAGTGGACTACAGGAGAGGCCTGTTGTTTCTGTCACAACACTTCCTCATCACACTCAGACTGGTCCTCACACACAGTTTTTATAACATGCAGACAGAAGTTCTCATAAATCTCTAAAATGCATCTTACAAGTAGCTTTGAGGGTGTTTTTTTCCACCATTCATCAATCATTTAGCTGTTATCCTTTCAAAATAAGAGTAACAAGTGAGATGCAGGCAAAACTTAAGTAAAAAAAAAAGACCATTATGAGTCTGCTCTTAGCCTGTTTAAATGTGACTGACTCAGACAGAAATAACTGCTGATGAGTGAGACGGATATTAAAGGGTCACAGCTCACAGTTTAGTTTTTTTTTTTTTTAAACCAACAACTGTGCACAGAGTTCCTGTTTGATGCCACAAGGTTTTGAGATTGTGACTTCTGGGAAAACCACAGTGTGAATGAAATGGTTGGCATTTTGTTTGTGGTTCCAGAATCATCAAATTTTGCATTTTTACCTCACCAGCAGAGTATTTCTAGTAAAAACTGGTCACAGAGGTGTCAGGGGATCTTCACATGTCAAATGTTAAAAGAACTAAATAATTCAGGCAGATTTTGTTGCATGTAAAATGTATTTTTGCTGTGCCACAAAAAAAATGGCTGCAGATATAAGGGCTTTTTCTAACATCTGTCACATTTCACGATAAGAAAGATCCCCCACACCTCTGGTAAAGTCCATCAAACTGATAATAATAATAATATTTATTTGTACAACACTTTTTTAAACAAAGTTACAGTGATAACACCCCCCCCCAAAAAAAATCTGAAATGTCCAAGACCATACCACAAAAAGCTTCAGTTCATAAAGTAATGATTTAAAAGAAAACAAACACAGAAAGACAACTGAAATGCAAGTGTGTATGAACTCGTTTTTAGTAGAGATTCAAGGGAAGTAACTGTGGTAAAGAGGGTTTGGGGACCCTGACAGTTTTAAGGCCAGACCAGGAAGTGAAGATATGACTGAGCACAAAAGCTCAACTGAGTTAAAAACAGATTTTCTTCCTGTGCATGTTAATGTCAAACTAACCCTTGTGTTCATGCCACTGACCCTTGAACAAAAAGGTAAGCGGTAGATAGCATCTGGTCCAGGAATCAGATCCAATGTCAGATCCAATATGTGTTCAGACAGAACATGAAGCATACAAAGTCAACTTAAAGACACATACGTGCAAGTTCAAAGCGGAGGGAGGGAAAAATGTGTTCTTTATGAATCTGCATCATAAATGTACAGAGACAAGAGGACAGAGGAGTGATATTAGGAAGAATTAAAAGAGATCTTTGATTTCATTCAGAACACACACACACACACACATACTGTCAGTGCTATCTAGCTATCTTACATAACATCTGTGCAGTTGTACATTGACTTTTTGACAAAAAGTCACCACTTAGAGGTGATGTCATCTGGGACATGCAGGAAAAGAAGGATGGACACGCTGAACAAGGCACAGCAACATATCCTGAAATTCACATTTTACACTCGTCTTATCTTTGGAGACAATCTTTAATCACTTTGAAGGGTGATTTTTTTGCTGTTTAGTGTTACACCTGAGAGGCAGTGATTTAAAACAACTGAGCCGCCTCAATAGACAGAAGGAGCTTTTTTTTTTTATCTTGGAGCAACCACCAATTGTAAAAATCTACTTTATGTGCTGTTGTTTAACTAGTTAAAGGATAAGTCTCTTTATCTTATTAACAGATTCCATGAAAAGACTAAAACCATGAATTGATGCTACTAACAAAACAGTTCGATACGTCTTATTCTTCTGCGCCACAGAGCTCCACTGTCATCCAAAAATGATTAAAACCAACTGATGATGCGCTCTGTTTCAGGGGGTGAACATGTTCCTTTACTACTGAACACTGTTGTTTACCACCACTGAAAACAGTCCCCAGAAAATACCCTGTATACTCCTAAAGTACAGAGCTGTTTTAAGAAACTGATTTTAGGAATTAAAAAAGAAACTGTAGCCTGTTTTTAGAGCCACAGACTGTGAGGGAAGTCAGAAAGAAGTCTGTAAGACACATTATAAGTTTGGACCAGAGAGAGAGCAAACTGTGATGATGATGAAAAGAACATTTATTTTTATAGTTTATTTATAGTTTTATATTTAACCAATTGCTTTGCTACTTTTGGTTCATGTGTTTGAATTAGATCAACACTCATGACACGTCTGAATTTCCTCTTCACGGTATTTAAATGCTAAAAAAAGCACACCCAGTGACACTGCATGTCACATAAAATACTTTGCTTAGTCCAAGACGTATCAAGCAGTGTAGGTCATGTCTATTATTGAAATATTAAGACGCCCATTGCATATTTTGTTTACATTTCGATATCGAATATATTTCTCATATTTCGAGAAAATGTCTAAGTTCTTTTTCTGGAGGTGGCTTTTCTGATACTAATGATGAACGCTGATGTTAGATGGCTCTGATGCCAACAAAAGAGCCATCTTTTTGGCAAACTCATCTTTAAAGGTTTGTTAAGATCTGGAGCTCTTTTCTTTTTAATGCTGTTCTTTTTTTCTGTATGGGTTCAGCATGTGGAGCACACCTGTGAGCTTCGACCTGTGAAACACTGGATGTAGGTCAGAGCCCCAGACGACAGCACAACCAACATGCCCAAAATAAAACATGCTTAGACTTCACACATCAAACAGACCAGCATCTTTCAGGGAAAACCAAAGTACAGGATCCTACAAGACGGTGTCAACAGAGGACTGGTCTGCGTGACGCCCTCTGGATTACAGAAACACAGGCGGCGTTTCACAACAATCATTAAGTTAAAGCTGCTGTCGTCGTTTCATCACTGCGTTGAGATCAGGTTCTGTACATTATGGGGAGAAGCACAAAGGCTGGTGATGCTTCTCTAAAATGTTGAAATTAGAAAATGATCTCACCTCATCTGTGACCTGTTGCCTGGCAACCAGGCCCAGCTTCCTGTAATGGCGACCACAATTGGTTATGTTTTTAAAATACCTCTGTGCGGGTGCCAAACTCGTTTTTGCCATTTATCAACCTCAATTAGAAATATGCAAGGACCCCGCAATTTGTTTTTACTGCTCCTTTATTTTTCCTTTCATTTGTTTGCGTGTGTCTTTAATTTTCTTTTCTTTTTGTTTACTTGTTTATTTGTTGTTTGTTGGTCATTTCCCGTCTTTCTTGTTTGTTAGTGACTGTGTCTTCATTTTTGGTTGTTTGTTTGCTTGTTTCTGTGTCTTTGTTTGCTTGCTATATTCTCTTTGGTTGTTTCTTTCTTCCAAGTTTGTTTGTTTCTCTGTCTTTCTCTCTCACTTCAGTTCAATCATCAGACTGTATCAGACTGTGCACTTGGACTTAAAGGCACATTCCACCTATTTAGTACTACACTGCCATGAAGTTTGGGGACTTTAAAATAGACTAAAGAAAAAAATAATCTAAATTGAACCAGTAGAGCCAGATACATAATATAATGACCTGCAAGCCCGAGCAGAAAGTTTTGTAATGTTTGTAATGTAATGTAATGTAATGTCCCTCCAGAGCCTCAGAAGATGAGGAGAACTAAAATGTTATAAAAAAAACTTATAATTATTTATCTGGATTATTTTTTACCTTTTATTTCATTTTATTTTATTTTATTTCATGTCTTACATTTTCTACTGACTATTTTGCACTGTGTGTCTTCGCTGCTGTTGCGCTGTAAATTTCCCCGCTGTGGGACTAATAAAGGAAATCTGAATCTGAATCTGAATCTGAACTCATCGTGCTGCCATATGCAGTCCATTGCGCAGTCCGTTATCTAACCACAAATCAACTGTCTTTCTTTCTCTCTCTGATCTAATTCAGGCGAAGTACCACTGGCAGAGTCAAAATGTTAAGCAAAGCGGAGTCGACGACATGGTCCTGCTGTCCAAGATCACTGAAGACGCCATTGTGGAAAACCTCAAGAAGAGATACATGGACGACTACATCTTTGTATCCTACAAATTCACATTTTTATTTAATTTTTGGTTTTATTATTGACTTGCTTTTTAAATTATTAATCCATCCAGTCTTGAAATTGTGGTAGTTGTTACAAAACTTTGGGATTTGATTTTTAACAATCTCTCTGCATGGACTGGGATGAGGAAGATTAGCACCTACAAAGGAAACTAATTGGCATGTGTACATAATTGTTAAGATCTGTGTGAGCAGGAAGTCATAATGACTGTGGGACAGGAAGTTTACCTGTTATGTTATCAGATCAGTGCCTCTATTTTTACCTTTTATCACTCAAAAGCATTAGAAGATGGAGAGATTAAAGAGCATTTCATCTTAATTTAGCTGGGATGTGGGGTATAAGTGTTATGAACGCTGCCCCCTCCATCCTCACCTTTAAACTTACATAAATATGCCAAACAAAGCACAAACATAAATAGTGCACAAATACAGTGAATTTGCTCTTCCTCTTCTGCATTCACTGTGACTCAACAGCTCACTTCCGTCTTCTCAGAGCTCAGCTGAACATTAAAGCCATATTTAGAGTCAGGAAAAGAAATTCACATATAATCTGCAGGCAACTGACATCACTTCAAGTGCAGCTACGCTGTAGCGACGAGCCACCATTACAAGGACTCATCAGGGGACAACATGAAACTTTACCAATCATTAACTATTAACTATTAGTCATTTTCCTTCATTGATAAAAAAAAAGCTTTTGAGTTGCCGGTTAGCAGATCAACATGAAGTGAAAGGGCTCTGTGGTTGTTTTTTCTTTTATCACAGTAATCAAGAATTACTGTTGAACCTTCATATAATGGTCAGAGCCATAGCACAGGAAATAACACCTGAAATAAAAAGATTCAAATTTGACGACATTTGACGACATATTAAGTAGCTGTTAGGTACACAGTATGAATTTCACCTTAGCAGACTCAAACGTCACTTTTATTTTTAGTCATAAAGAGGCTGTTAATAAAGCCATTATTTCCAACCTATAGATGCTTTCTTATTGCACTTTGTCATAAAGGTGTACTACAACACCAATTAGAAAAACCTGAAACACTGACTGAGATTGTGTCTGATTATTTATTTTTATTGTGTAAAGTCTGCTTCTTCAGCTGTGTTGTGATATTGATGAGATGTTTGTCAAAAGTCCTAAATCTTGGTCTCAGTTTAAAGCAATGACAGTAGAGAAATGTTTATGATAAACAGTGTCAACAGCTATTTATCTGTTTATATATATTTTATCATTTAAGTGTATTCAGATTTCTTTATTTAAAATTTAAAAGTGTTTTTAAATCACTTTAATCGACAAAGAAGTAAAATATCACTCAAAATTCTTCAATAGGTTTGTTAATGTCATGCATTTATGTTAACAAAAAACTTTATTGGCCTCAAAAAGGTAAGGTGGGTAAAGCTCTGTTGAAAATGTACAAAGGCTCCTTGACTCCACTGCTCAGACATACATCGGCCCTGTGTTGATATCAGTTAACCCGTTCAAACAGATGCCCTATTTCACTGAGAGAGAGGTCGAACTTTACCAAGGAGCTGTGAGTGAAGCTCTTTGTGCTTCAAACTGTTGCTCTATACTCTAACGCTAAACCAAACTGACCACAGATCTCTCTCTTCATATTTGTCTCTTTAGGCCCAGTATGAGAATCCACCTCACATCTACGCCCTGACTGATAACATGTACAGGAATATGATGATTGATGGAGAGAATCAGTGTGTCATCATCAGGTGATTACAACAGTCCTGTTTTTCCTCTCAGTGATTGGGGCTGCATTATTTTGTAATGCAGTGTGTTGTGCCATATTATGCAGTGGTTTGAGTAATATTATGTTGCTTTGTGGTGTGTTGTGCCCTATTTTTGTGTCACGTTGTGGCAGCGGTGAGAGCGGGGCTGGAAAGACAGTGGCTGCCAAGTACATCATGGGTTACATCTCAAAGGTGTCTGGAGGAGGATCCAAAGTTCAGGTAGAGACAGCGCACAGTGACTAAAGACACCCTTAAAGTTGCTGCAGTGTGGTGTGTAGGTATTTCACTGTGTGTGGGTTTTTTTTGTGTGTGTGTGTGTGTGTGTGTGTGTGTGTGCATGTTACAGCATGTAAAAGACATCATCCTACAGTCAAATCCTCTGCTGGAGGCTTTTGGTAACGCCAAGACAGTCCGCAACAACAACTCCAGTCGTTTTGTGAGTATGATCTTTACTTCTGCCACTGTAAGTGTGAGTCAAAGAGTTTAATTTTATCAAAAAAATGTACCTCTCAGCTGCTTTTATCAGTAAGAAGGATTTGACAAAGTCTCGGTACATGATCCATTCAGCTACTGCTCTGGAGCCTTCAACCTGACACATATCATAGGACTGAAGATTGTTTAATTTTTCTTTTTTTTAATTAAAGTTTGTATTGATTTTTAGCCGTGCTGGCAGTGTGGCATTATGGATGGTAGTGATGGTTGGTTGGTCAGTCGATCTCCTTGGTCCAGACTGAAATATCTCAACAACTGCAGGATGTCATTAGAGCCCCGAGGATGAATCCTAATGTGATGATCCTCTGACATTTCCTCAGCACCACCATGAGCTTGCAGCACTGGTAACATTGGCTGCAGACTCTTGGTTTTGTTTTTCAAAAACAAAAGCAGAGCCGACACTGACAGCAGAAACGGGGTCCATTGTATAAATAAAACATTTACTCAGAAGCCAGTTAGTTTTCAGCAATGTGTTACAGTGCACAGCAGAAGTGCTGTTTCCTCTCACAGTGTTGGTTTGATGCAAAACAGGACATTGCATTGAATCCCCTGTTGTTTCTCATCAGTGGGCTCCTGATGCTATAATTTCACACCTATAAACCACACCAAAATGTATGTGTGCAGCTATAGTGCAAGACATCAATTTGTACTAAGTAAAGCCAAACCCGCCTTTGATGTAAAGGTCGATGCAGTAAGATGCATGCATACTAGTTTCTAGCTCATCAAGATACACACAGATTGAAATAAAGGTTTGATGTTATCTTTAATTGCTTGTTGTTTAATAAGGCTTTGGTAGCGTGTGAACCAGGAGGATGGATGGTTCGGCTTACCCTGCAACCACTGAGTTAACCAGATTTATCAGATTTATCTGCTGACAATCTGTTTATCACATCCTATTGTTGACTCTAATTTTGCATCTACCAGGGGAAATACTTTGAGATTCAGTTCAGCAGAGGAGGAGAACCAGACGGTGGAAAAATCTCAAACTTCCTGCTGGAGAAGTCGAGGGTGGTGAGCCAGAATGAGAGCGAGAGGAACTTCCACATTTACTATCAGGTCAGAGGCTGATGAGATTGTCACAGCGCCTTTAAAAAAATTGTATTTTAATTGATTCAGTCACATTTGGATGAAATTGAACTGCTCCTCTTTCTTTCTTTCTTTTTTCTTTTTTGCTCTCCGCTGCCCCAGAAACTCATGTTTTAACTGCTCTCCTAACTACACTGTTGTCTTCCAGTTGATAGAGGGCGCCAACGCTCAGCAGAAAGAGGGCCTGGGCATCATGACCCCAGACTACTACTACTACCTCAACCAGTCCGGGACCTATAAGGTGGATGGGACCAACGACAGCAAAGACTTCCAAGAAACGATGGTACATATATGCTGGAGAAAAATCACAACAAATCCTCTGAGGGGGTCACACCGTGAACTGTGCTACCATGTAGTAATTAACTGATTACACTCTGCAACACAAACATATGCCATATCCTCATAAATTATTTGATAGTTTATCCTCTTTTGGCCTTCAACAGTTATTCAAATGAAACAATCTGACATCTCTGATAGATCTGTTCAGGCTCATAGGCTGTGATATGGGTTTGCGAAATAAAGAAAAGAGTGCTTCATTTAAAGGGACAAGAAAAAAAAGATGTCATACATGACCCACATATGATTAAACAAATCAGCTGAAATAATGAAATTTTAATGTCTGCTTTTGAACCTAGTTACTTAGAGCCCACCTTGAGGCCCTCTTCAAGTCTGTTCACACTGTGATTTAGTGGTGCAAATTTCCAATCAAAGATGATCATATTGCCATAAACCAATATCTACACATTGATCCTACTGTCCTACTATTGTTACTTGAAGGACAAATGTTTTTTTCCCACTGATTATTAATGTGTATTATTGTGTATATATTTTCTCATCTACCTGTAGCATCTAATAAGCTATAGTGACAGTTTTTGGTTATGTTTATCTCTTTTTTCAGATAAAAGTCTCCTAAATTTCTTCCGCCACTCAAGAACAATGCAGGTTATGATTTTGTCTGTGTTGCCAAAAGCAATAACAAATGACATTTAAATAATTCACTAGCAACATATCTTTCCTAAAATCAGTGCCTCTGTTACTCTGAATAACCCACAGACCTCACTATGAACCATTTTCATTGGAACTAGTTTTCTACTACGGCTGAATCAGTGAGCAAGCCATTGTGTTGACCTCCTGGTAGCCATGGCAACAGCGCCGGTCAGTGATCAAACAGAGTTAGCTAGTTAGCTTCAAAACTTTAGCCTCTAACTTTAAAACACTTTAAAATGAGCTTCTTCCCCCGGTGGCCGTGCTTACACTCAGATACCAGTTTTATGAGGTACACGGAGTTAAAACTAGTAAAGCCTAATATGACGTCCTTGAAATAAATCTTTGCTAGCCAACATTAGATAAGCTGAGGTTTGATTAAGCCACATGATCATTTGTGGAGCTGCTGAATTGTGCTCCTGCTTTTGTCTGCTTTTATATAACTGTTATAGACAAAAACCGGAACATTTTAACACTGGCAAAGGTAGGATTTATTGCAAGGTTACAGTATTAAACTGCATTAGTTTTATCTAGCTAGATGTGCTCAATAATAAGTGATAGTAGTTGATGTGTTCAGAATTATCTTCAAAAAAATAAAGAGAGGCTTTGTGGGGGATTGTATTTTATTATTGCCCAATCAGAAAGTAAAAAAAAAGTAAAATAAAAAAATACTCTTAATTTGGAGACAATCAACTGGACTTGCTTGAGGTTCTTGAAAACACCTCTCATCCAAAAGGCCTTTTCATTTCTACTCTTACTACTACTACTTGGTTTTGACGATCAGATATTTCCTCCCAATCTCACCCATGGTTGTTGCTGGAGCTGCTACAAACTGCTGCCCACATCGGCTGTCTTTTTCTGTTGTGGTCTCCAGGAAGCCATGCAGGTGATTGGGATCCCAGGCGACATCCAGGCTCAGGTGCTGCAGATCATCGCAGGCATCCTCCACCTGGGAAACATCAGCTTTGTAGAAGTAGGCAACTATGGGCAGGTGGAGAGCACAGACTGTGAGTGAGACACACACACCAGACCCACTCACTCATCCATGCATGTGCACGCACATTCCCACGAGGTGCATAAAATTGCCCATTTTCTCCCCGGGGGGATATGAGTAAATTAGAGCTCACCATGACGAACCAGTCCCATGACAGGCCCTGTGTTAATTGATAAGGTCTGTGCACATCAGTGCTACCTTGTTTATCATCTCCTTTGCTTGCTGCCTAGGGATTCCCTGCTCAACAGATAATTGGTGTTTACATCCAGGGTGGCAAATTTTACCATCCCACAATCACCAGCTAGGATTGTACAGTTTGAGCTGCTGCAGATTCATTCAATTCACTTCAGGAAGATAAAAATTCTCAGGCAGTCCTTACACTTTCTTGAAGCGGAACATATCTATCAAATACAATCTTTATTACAAGCCTCATTTGGACATAGTTGATACAATGGTGTTGATTTGAAGTACAACTTTTCTTTTCCAGTGCTTGCCTTCCCCGCCTATCTCCTGGGCATCGACCCCAACCGTCTGCAGGACAAGCTGACCAGCCGGAAGATGGACGTGAGGAAGTCTGAGTCCATTAATGTGACCCTGAACCAGGAGCAGGCCACGTACACTCGAGACGCCCTGGCCAAAGCCCTCTATGCGCGACTTTTTGACTACCTGGTGGAGGTAGTGAAGCTATTTAACACAGTAACAACAAAAGACAACAAAAGAGCTACAAGTTGTATTATACATTTCTCTTCCACCCTCACCCTGTCTGTTTTCTCTAGGCCATAAATAAAGCCATCCAAAAGCCATATGAAGAATTCAGCATTGGAGTACTTGACATTTACGGCTTTGAGATATTCCAGGTTAGTCCTCTTACAACTTAAGTTAATATTTACAGTCAGCCACTAAAATAACAGATGTTAGTTTTACAGATGGTACAGCACAGCAGGATTTGATTTACTCTGGTGATAATCCAACATTGACTGGATTGTGTTCTCCCCCGGCAGAAAAATGGATTTGAGCAGTTCTGCATCAACTTTGTCAACGAGAAACTGCAACAGATCTTTATCGAGCTGACTCTGAAGGCTGAGCAGGTAGCCACAGTGAAATTTATTGCTTTTGTACATTCTGCCACATCGCTTGATTTGTCTTTCTTGTCTCTTAACCTCTCCCCTCTGCTGACTGAATGGGCTTCTGTTTGATAGAGACAATTCATTGTTGTGAATATTTCAAATCCACTGTCGTAAAATGGATTTCAGTCCGTTTTCCTCTGAGCTCTTTTCTGTCTCTGTCTTCTTATTTCTTCTCAGGAAGAGTACGTTCAGGAGGGCATAAAGTGGACTCCCATCGAGTACTTCAACAACAAGATTGTGTGCGACCTCATTGAAAATAAAGTGGTAAGCTCAAAACTGTTGACATACTGAAACGTGTGCTTGTTATGCATTGAATGAGCTGGCGCTCTGTCTCAAACTCAGGAAAAAAGGCAGTTTTATAGTGGTTTAAAAACAGCACAGAATCACCTCATGTGAAATATTGGTGCTTAAGGTGATTTTGTTTTTTGGGAAACATAAACAGTTTAAAGTGTTCTTGCTTGGCTTTAATGGTTACAAATATTTTGAATAAGATATGTTGTACTTTATCTGCTTAACTAACAAATAATTGCTTTTTATACTGTATATTTGTATGGGGGATCTTTTCTTTTCTTCCCCGACACTTTCAAATGTGTAAAATCAGTTGCAGGTGGTGGTGATTGATCCTCTCGTTGCAGAACCCTCCTGGTATAATGAGTGTGCTGGATGATGTGTGTGCCACCATGCATGCCAAAGGGGAGGGTGCAGATGGCACTCTGCTGCAGAAACTGCAGGCCGCTGTGGGAACACACGAACATTTCAACAGCTGGAACTCTGGCTTTGTCATACATCACTACGCAGGCAAGGTAGGAATCTGAAATCAGTCAAACTGACTCGTCTGTAGCAGAAATATTGCAAATTTTATTCATTTTAAACAGGAGTGTTTGTTGCCTATTGTGCTTGTTGTGTTTTTGTCACACTCAAAGTAAGTAAATACAGCAAATAATCTGCCACATTATTGAAAATCTCTACTTGGTGAAAGCATGTTAACACGACAGCTATTATGTCTGGTGTCGTCTAAGGTGTCATATGATATCAATGGCTTCTGTGAGAGAAACCGGGACGTGCTTTTCCCCGACCTCATTGAGCTCATGCAAAGCAGCGAATAGTAGGTCCCTTATACCTATCTTATGTTTTCAACTATGGTTTGTTTGGTAAAGAAATGCAGTTAAAATAAAAACCCTTGAATTTGTCTCTACAGTGACTTCATCCGTAGCTTGTTCCCTGAAAACCTCAACACAGAAAAGAAAGGCAGGCCGACCACAGCCGGCTCAAAGATCAAGGTGAGAGTTTAAACAAAGAGGAACTTATAACTTTAGGACCTTACATCAATATACTCTTCATTCCTTAGTTTCAATGTGCATAAAATTGGGTTTGATAGATTGACGCACTGCTGTTTCCGACAGAGGCAAGCTAATGATCTGGTGAACACGCTGATGAAATGTACACCGCACTATATCCGCTGTATCAAACCCAATGAGACAAAAAGACCAAAAGACTGGGAGGAGAGCAGGTCGGCATCATCACTCTTACAAAAACATGCACTCAAACAGATGAAAACACTTCCTAACACATGGTGGTATTCCATCTATTTTTTAGGGTTAAGCATCAGGTTGAATACCTGGGACTGCGGGAAAACATTCGCGTAAGAAGGGCTGGATTTGCGTACCGCAGAGTCTTCAATAAGTTTCTGATGAGGTGAGTTTAATCCTTTTTGAAAAGGATGCGTCCATTCCTGTGTTTGTCCTTTAAAGAAGAGCACAGCTCGAACAGGCTCTCAAAGTGACTTTTGGTTGATGCATGTGTGCACTTGTTGTATCCAGATACGCCATTCTGACAGCTGAGACATGGCCATGTTGGAGGGGCCCAGAGCAGCAGGGGGTCCTTCACCTCCTGCGGTCTGTCAACATGGATAACGACCAGTACCAGATGGGACGCACCAAGGTCTTCGTCAAAAACCCTGAATCGGTAACAAACTTTCTATATATTTCAGTACATTTACCTAATTACCGTACTTAAACGCAAATGTGAGGTTCTTGCACTTTTCCATTTCTTCATACATCTCCACTCCGCTACAGTTCAGAGGGGAATATTGTACACCCACCGTTTATGTGACAACATGTTCTGTGGTTAAAATTATCTAATCTATCTATTTATCTATCTATATTTAACCTTAACATTAATACATCTGCAATAATAATCTATTATTAAACTACATAAAAGAATCAAACTCAAAGGAGCTGCTACTAAAATACATTTTGCAGATAATACTCTCGTACTTTTACTGGAGCAAAATTTCAATTGTGATGTTTAACTTCAACGTCAACTTACAACAAGTGGCTATAATTGTTATTTTTATAATATGTACTCAGATGACAAAGTCAAAGGAGTCGCTCATGGCAATGAGCCTACAGAGAATTACCAGCTAAACCAGCAGCTCTCCTCGGCTCTGCAGCAGCTTTATAGAGTTTCAGCTCATTGTTTGGCTGTCCATTCACAACTTTTCTGTTCTGGTTCTCTCTCACTGATCCCATCGCATTGTCTACACCTGCAGCCAACAGGTATTTTCAGGTAGCAGCTCCCACTGTGAACACTGCTAAGCACCAAACAGCAGACAGACACAGTTGGAGACTAGCTAAACGTAGTAGATGTGTGGTGTGAATTTTTCCACACCAGACAAAAGAGCTGAAACACAATTTGTCTTCTTGACCTAAGAATTTATATTTATATTAAGATGTGTTCCTTCCATTTTTCTCATTATTTGAGAGTCTGCATTGTAGTGGTTAACGATCATAATAGGGCTGTCCAAAATACCATATCTGGGGCTTCAAAGATTTGGTGAGAAGTCGCTGAATCAATCAAGACACACAGGAAAAAACAACAACATAATATTCGAACCATAAAATAAAATACCTACAAAGTAAACAAGTAGGCAAATATGTGAATATCCAGGATCAGCCCTAGAACGTAAGAGAACCAGATATTTATATTAAGAGTTGCGAGAGACCAAAAACAGAGCTAAAACAAAGAGAATATTGGACTAACATTTATCTGTTCGTGTTTCTCAACAGTCAACAGTTTGACAGTTTGACAGAAACACGAATCTAAATGAATGATAGTGTTGCTTCATAACTGCCGGACGTGTGAATAAGCAAGTGTTTGCTAACAAGTTCAACATAATAACTATAAAAAAGTGATGTTGTGCAGTGTTGCGTTCACAATTTATCTCCACTGCCCCCAAGTGGCCAAAAAGAAAAATCCGCTATTACAGTTTTAAAATACAAACCTCGTCCTTATACTGATCTGTTTGTATTTTCATGTTACAGTTTAAAGCACTTCAAATGATGAGATGATACATTTCTGTAGGCTCATTTAACAAAGAAGCATTTTGATTTATTGATTTATTTGATTGATTTTGAACAGACTGCAAATAGTTGCGCTGCAGTATGCAACATTCAGAAATAAACAAAAATGTAAACTCCTTCCTCATGCTGTATGTCCCATAGCTTTTCCTGCTTGAGGAGATGAGGGAGAGGAAGTTTGACACTTTTGCCAGGATCATCCAGAAATCCTGGAGAAGATTCATCGCCAGGAAAAAGTATGAACAGATGAGAGAAGAAGGTGAGTTACAAAGACAAAAACTTTGTTCCTACAAAAGTTTATATTTGACAGATGTAACTCTAAATGTTTGTCCATTCTTGCAACACAGCTTCAGACATCCTGTACAACTCCAAGGAGCGTAGGAGAAACAGCATCAATAGAAACTTTGTCGGAGACTACCTTGGTCTGGAGCAGAGGCCTGAGCTGCGACAGTTCCTGGCCAAGAGGGAGCGCATCGACTTTGCAGATTCTGTCACTAAGTTTGATCGCAGGTTCAAGGTGAAGCACTGTGCTATTGTCCTTCAAAGAAAAAGTAAAAGTGATACTTTGTTTTGTTCACTTTGACCCACAGGGATGTTTGAGATGTACAATGTATCACAAGTCCTTCCACTTAAAACAGTTAAAGTAAAAGATGGCTCTTTTCTGGATGTGGAAAAGTTCACACTATGCTTCTTCCCCAAAGTCACCCACTCTTCTTCTCCTTTCTGGCATTGCTCACAGTTCTCACTTCTTGTTTTTTTCTCACAACCCAGTCTATCAAGAGAGATTTGATCTTGACCCCCAAGGGCATCTATCTGATTGGACGAGAGAAGGTAAAGAAAGGACCCGAAAAAGGACAAATAAAGGAGGTGCTAAAACGAAAACTGGAGTTTGGAAGTATCAGCGGTGTCTCTCTAAGGTGGGTGTCTCATTTATAATAGACACACTAATATAAGTGGTGATGGTGACATTTGTGGTTTGGCGCTGTGGTGAAAAATACAAGAACTAGCACGCTGCAGTGTCAGTAATCGCTGTATGAGAAGCTACTGTTGCAGCAAGAATAAATATAGCAAATATTCTATTGAACTGAGAATTCACAGAATTTGATCTTTTTATTAAGAATGTGACATCCTCAGTTCCAGTGTCACATGAATAATAAGTGATTAAAGCAAACAGCGTTATACTCAATTTGCATTGGCGACATTTTCTTGACACTTCAGCTACAAGACAAGCAATTCAAACCCAGAGACAAGTTTGTATTCTTGAATCACAACGGGCCTGGTAATTTGTCAATAAATAGCTGTAAATGAGCACTGCAGTACGTACTGTACCTACATAAACAGGGATGAATGCATAATGACTACTGCTGCTGAATTGTTGTAATCTGTATGTCATATGCTGCACAGAAAGTTTAATTGATTGGAAGTACAAACTGTATGACATCTACTGCTACTAGAGTTGGAACATTCACGTAGTTAAGTACATTTACTCAAGTAAAGTACTTGTACTTAAGTACTTTACTTGAGTAAATGTACTTAACTACGTGAATGTAGCAGATGTAGATTTTGAAATACTTTTACTTTATTTGAATATTTCCATTTCATGCATTTCAACATTTCAGAATGTAATATTGTACTTTTTACTCCACTACACCTGCCTGACAGGAGTACTTAAAAGTTACTTCTCAGATTATAATTCTACATTAAAAGCTTATGAAATACAACACTTAACCTTTTTGGCTTGTGAAACTTTAAAAACAGTTCCTTGTCACATTTCAAATATCAATGAGTTCAGCCAAAGGGACAGTTCTCCTCTAAATTAAATTATCCAATATTTCACAAAAAAACACTTTTTAGCATTAAATGATACTTCAGAGGCTTTTAGCACTTACATTAAGACTGTCAGATTCTTCCAGATTTTAATTAGTATTAGAACTTTAATTTATGATACTTATAATATATGTACCAACACTACACTTACACAACACACAGTCATCTTTTCAATGCAGGACTTTTACTTGTTATGTTTTCACTCTGCAGTATTGGTCTGCTTTAACTTGACGTCTTCCACTATGGCTTAGGACTCAACCTCATTCAGCTCTTAAACTGAAACGTGAACCATTTTAACTTTAAGCACAGCCTGACTTGGCTTTAATATCTTTAACTTCAGCTGTTACCACAAAAAGCTCCACATGTGAAAACAGTGAAAGTGTTTCAATGTTTCAGCAGTGGCATATAATTTCTTCTGAATTTAAGGTTTTCCATCTTTCCTCAGAAGCTATTAACGGTCTACATTTCTCCATCAGTACGAGGCAGGATGATTTCTTCATCCTTCATGAAGCCCAGTATGACAGTCTGCTGGAGTCTAACTTTAAGACGGAGTTCCTCAGCCTGCTCTCGAAACGCTACGAGGACGTGAACAAGAGAAAACTGACCATCTCCTTCACTGACAGGTAGAGGAACCTTCAGTCAGACAGATGATATTTGCATAGAAACTCTCAAACCACTGACACACTTTCTTCCCGCTCAGGCTGGAGTTCAGAGTGAAGAAGGAGGGCTGGGGTGGAGGAGGCTCCAGGGTGGTGGTGTTTCAAAGGGGGCAAGGGGACCTGGCCCAGCTCAAACCGTCAGGAAAGACCCTTACCGTCACAATAGGGGACGGTCTTCCCAAGTCCTCTAGTAAGTTGCAAGAAATAACAGCACAGTACAGACACAAAAATGAAAAATGTTGCTCACATAGATTCTTGTTTAAATGAATACACGTAACTAAGCATGTTTTCCATCAGAGCCAACCAGGAAGGGTGTTCCACAGTCTCGAGGTGGAGGGAGAAATAATTTTGGCAGCAGAGGTAACTCTCTCATTTTGATTATGTTCAGTACATGATCTGTATTTACTTAAATCCATAATTTATGATCTTTTAGACTGAAACTACTTAAGTAATGTATTTAAGCACTGGTTTTAGGTACAAACTATTTGAATTTATGTTACTGTGGCAACCAGCGGGAGGGCAACATGTGGAGCCTTGATTTAGTTTAGATATAACCAATAATCAGTTAATTGCCAAACAACGCCACCCTGGGAATTTCACCCAGGGAATTATTCATCCTCGTACAACAGATTATTAAGCACACAGGTTCAATACCACTCAGGCCAGAGACTGTTCCAAATTTTAAGAAAACATCACTTTATTAGGAGTTAAAAAAAAAAAACAAACACCAATCCTACAAAAAGGGGAAAGTAAACCAGCGCTGGGGCCTGTCAGTGGGACAAGAGCTCGTGAAGAGGGAGAAGGATGCCCACCAAAAACAAAAACAAAAACGTAAAATCACCTAAACACGTGACCGGCACACCCAGTGAAGAAACAAACCACGCCCCCAGGAAACACTGCACACACCGTCACCCAGGTCACCAGCACCGCCACCACCGGCCCTCAGCGAACTGAAAGGAGAAATAAAGAAATTAGTGGGTAACACTGCCCCAAAGGAAGAAACAAACACAAGTGTAACATTAAAAGTAATACCTAAACAAATTATAAAACACAAAACCTGACAGAAGTTAACTCACGAAGAAGGGAGAGAGGGACCCAAGCTGCCATTGATTACCTGCGACCACACCAGGATTAGCTACAAAATAGCATGCGCTCAAACGCAGAGAGGAGAGGACACTTACCGGCACAATGACAGGGCCAAACACACAGGAGCCGCGGGCACCCAAACAGCTGATCTGCAGCACAAACCACATACCTCAAGAACCACAAAGAGACCAAATTACCAATTAATGAAGCAGCGGGCGGCCATACCTGCCGAGGGAAAACACCTCTGACCCGGAAGTAACGTCAGTCAGGAACGCAAGAGGGAGAGACAGGTGGAGAACCGAGACTTTTATACCCTGCCTCCCCTCACTGATTGGCTGACAATACTCCCAGCAGTACCACAACATAGAAAACATTTCTATGCTGCTACATCACTTTATGCTTCTTTTTACTCCTCTACATTTATTTGACAGTAGTTACTTGTTACTTTTATTTTATACAGAAAAGAGGCAATCATCTTGAAAAATGGCTTATTGTTACATTTGCTCTCCAACAGTAAAAAAGTAGTAGAAATTAGATTTAACCAGCTACAACACAATACTCAACAGATAGTTATGAATAAGCAGTAACAAACCAGTACTATTATATAACACTGACAGTGGTCATTTTGCATGCAGCGTGTGTGATATTTTAAGTACCTTTTTGACCTCATTCTTCGTACTAATAAATTTTTCAGGGCAGGACTTGTTTGTACCTCTACTGCTACTTATGTAAAATATCCAAATACTTCCACCACTACCTTCCAAAGCCTGCTATATAGTTAAAAACTTTATTATTAAGTAAATATTTTCTCTCCTCAGCACACCAGAATGGAGCAGCCAAGTTTTCCAGAGCTCCTCAAAACCAGCCAACAGAAATCACATATTCCGCCCCGCACAAACAGGCGCGGCCGCCCAACGCGGCCCTGCCCAAACTGGGCTCCCAAAAGGCCCCGCGAGTCCCAGCCCAGAACCAGTACAACCAGGGGAACATGGACTTCCTTAATGTGCCTGATCAGGGCATGTCAGGGTAAGACAGATGTGAAGAAAATGGGAAGGAAAGGGATGATCACAGCATGTGTGGGTGTAGCTGATTAGTCACTAAAAGTCAGTGCATACAAACTTATTGTGTTGTCAAGGCATGTCAAGGTGAGGCTCAAACACTCACTGAACCCAAACAAACATGGCTTTCCTAGTGAGAGAGATAAACCTGTTTTATAGAGAGCTGAAGTCCTGATGCCACTTCCAGACTGGCTTCAGTTCCACTAGTTTATGTAAATGTCATGGTATTGTTGCAACAAACTGGTTGTAGGAACCTGTCATCCATAACACACAAAGGAGCAAACACAAAGGGAAAAGTGTTAACTGTTAACTGAAGAGTCACTCTGTAAGGCAGAGCAAAAAGTCTGCCATCATCGAGAGGGGCAACACACAATTAACCGTTACATATGGAGACATTACAGCACACTGTCAGATAGTCTGCCCTGGAAAATTTACTCTGTGTTGAACTTGTTTTTTTTTTACTTGGAGTTTATTTTTACACCTACCAGCACTTGAACAGTCATTTCTACTTCTGAGTGTTGCTGAGACTTTGATCAGAGTTTTGTTAAATTACAAATATTAAATGAAAAACATTAGATCATTTTACCATCCTTATCTAAACAAATGCAGTGGCTCAATATAGTGTTGAGCAAGGTTTTGTTCCTCAGCTAGATATTTTGTAATGTGTGTTACTTAATGTACTTTTGGTTTGACTGGTAAACCTGAAAAGATTTCCTTAATGAAGCTGTACAAACCTAGAAGTGTCCTCTGTAGTTTAACTTGTGCCTATTTGCCCATTTAGACTTTACAAGTTGCTCTCATCAGCTGCTCCTTTCATCCCTTTGTCTTCTCTCTGTCTTCGTTACAGGAAGCAGAGGAAAAGGAGCATCAGTCAACGACCTCCTCCTGCTCCTAAACCACAGCCTCGACCACAGGGGCCGCGCTGCCGGGCGCTATATCAGTACGTTGGCCAGGACACAGACGAGATCAGCTTTGATGTCAATGATGTGTTTGACCTTGTCAAAGAAGGTGTGTGGACGTCAGGAAAGCAAGATGGAGAGAGATCAAGAGAAATAATAATTAATAATAATGATAGATTTGAAATGTCCTGCAGTGGTTGATGATATTTCTCTTTACTTATTTTCTCTGCAGACCCATCGGGCTGGTGGACAGGCAGGATTAGAGGAAGGGACGGTCTCTTCCCCGGTAACTATGTGGAAAAAATCTGAACAGGGCTTGATCTGTCCTGGTCCAAGTCTGTGCATTTCGTCGAAAGCTGCTCATTCTGTTCGCTAAAAGAAGCGCCTGGTATTTGTTCATGGTAGACCTTCATCCATAACGGAAACAGGGTTGTTAAAGGGTGGACATTCATTCTGACATTCAAGCCTCATTTAACCTGTCCTCCTCAGTGTCGTACGAGCAGACATTGCTGTTATGGTCATCATCGCTAAAACACAAATCCACTGCAAAGAGCTGCTCAGATTTCACCTCTGTTGTTGTTCCAGACTTAGCAACGAGATCTCTGACTTCAGCCACAACCCTTTTCTTTGATCAGTTACTTTACTGAAAATGACTCAAAGCTAAAGTTACAGCTTTTACAGAAAATGACCTGAAAAATCTGCAATGCATCCTGGTGTTTATATTTGCCTGAAGCTTTTCTCCAGACATCAATACTGCTCAGTATTTTTGATTAAGACGGCCGCATGAAATCAAGTTATAATAGAACAAATATGTCAAATATGAAATGAATGAACTTGACTGTTATATTTGCAGAAAAATCAAACTTCAGACTTAAAAACTTAAAAAGATTTTCTGTTTGTGGATTATTACAAGTATAATTGCTGGCATTTTCTCATATTTTTTCACCTCAATAAAAAAAAGAAATATATTTTCATATTTTTTACCTCAAGGATTTTGCACTGTTTATGTCATCAATAAGTTATAAATGATTTCTGAATAACAAAACAGAAAGAGGTGAGTATTAAGTGTTTCTGCCAATTTTGCATATTTTTTTATTTGTAGTTGATTTTGTAAAATAAAGGAATTCCCTCAATCAATGTATGTTTTGTATGTGAATAAGCAGAGAAAAATAAAGAGTTTTTACACTCTTAATTGTTTCTGTTGATCCTTTTTGTTCACATTGTAAACAAATTCAAGTATTTGACATACACGAAGGCTGAAAGTGCAGTTTGTATCTAATTAAAAATGCAAAGCGCAACACAAATAATTGTTACATCTTACATTCTTAAAAATCAGCATGAGTTATATGTATTTTGGGATGTATTTACTGCATGATCAGACTTTGCTTTCATTGATATGCACCATTTTCCTCAATTTACCTTTAGGTATACATTGATGTTACCTAGACAGAAGAAGGTGTTCTTCAAAAGATGGTTTGGCCACCTCAGTCTGCAGACCTCTCTCCGATTGAGCTTGTGTGGGATGAATTGAATTGATCAGTCAGAAAAGCACGTCCCACAAATCAACAGCAGTCTCTTATTGATGAACTTAAAAAAACTTGGAATGAAATTCCTGTCACATACCTTAAAAAACTTGTGGAACGAATGCCTCGTATATGCCATGCTGTTGTTAAAGCCAGAGGAGGTTACTTTGAAGAAAGCAAAGTCTAAGCAAGGAAAACTCAAATACCTGATAATTATAGTAAAAATGTCTTCTGATAAGTTACTCTTTATATAATAATCATGTTTATTTTGTTGCAAAGTATACCAATGAAACTATGATCTTTTTTTGTACAAATTTGATCTTGCTTCCAAACATTTGGCCTGTAGTGTATGTACCATAATGAAGAAAATATTCCTCTGTTGTTACTGAGCTTGTATGAAGCTCTGAAGAAACAGAGCAAGCAATAATATACTGAACATATTGAAAAAGTGACAGTGTGAATAAAGGTTGTGTAATTTTACTTTACTGTATATCCACTTAATACTTCATGTAATTCAAGAGGGAAATGTTTTATTATTTGAATCCACTAAATGTATTTCTTCTGTTTTACTTTCTTTGCTTTCTGATGAGCTTTCATATCTGACATCTGCATGGCTGAAGCTTAAAATGCATTTTACAAAAGTTTTCCTCTAGGCAAACCTGGATTCCTGAATTTCCTCTAGAGAAACACTGACTGCAACCTTCCAAATAAGCCTTTGTTTTCGAACAGCCCTGGTTATTCTGCAAAGGGAATGACTTTTAATGTGCAATAGATCCATGTGTGATGTTAATAAGCCACTCTGAGAGACACATAACAGGGGAAGGAGAGAAACACACATTTGGGCTTTAAGAGTTAATGTAATGAAACACATACACACCAGCAGCACCATGCCTGCTCTTTCACCCACTCAGTGCAGCCATGCTTTTATTTTGAAACGTGCCTGTGCGCCGTTGGCCTGAGCAGATGGACCGGTTGAGCCTCTCTTCTAGAGAAAAGCTGAGATTACACGGACCAATCCAGCAGCTACCTGGGACACCTGCTGCTGTTCTCTGATCTGGTCTGTGTGTGTGAGAATGAAAGAAATCACCCCTTATATGTAAACGGTGATATGGCACCGTCAAAAGAAGTGCTTTTCCCCTCCAAAGGCAAACACTTAAAGCAGAGAAGGGGTGAAAAAAAAAGAGTCCATTCCAGACACTTTCCAGACACACATCAGAGGTGTGAGACCGTTCGGCGTGATTATTGGTGACGTCACAGTCTCGTGCAACAGGCTCGGGCAGCAGATCGAAAATCACCTGTCGAAGCACCTGAGAGCTCAGAGGGGCCGGAGGCTGGGACAGCAGCAGCAGCATGGGAGGTAAGACAGCCATTTATACTGATGAATGATTGAACATTAGTTAACACCTGTATTTATTTATTTTATTATTTTCTTTACTAAGAATGAATTAGGATTTGATGGCCTTTTTTTCGACTACAACAGGTGTGAAAGTGTCAAAGCTTCAACAAGGAATCACCAGAATATTCCTGTTGTTATTCCCAGAGTCACTGACAGTGCATGCGTGGTGATCAATAGTGAGTTTTACTGTGCCCCTTGTGTCATCCATCAGCAAAGCAAACCTATAATAATGGATTTATTATGGCATAATCAAATTTCAATAATCAATAGTCATTGAAGCCATATCCAGTGTATTTATACTCTGTTGTCTACAGTTTATATTCAGTGGCCACTTTATTAAGTACACCTGTGCAGTTGCCCCTGTTTACATACATGAGGGGGCAGAATACTAGAAACAAGTCTCAGTATGATGTAGTCCAATACAACACAAATGACGTGTATTTGATCCATATCATTTGATTAACAACTTTATGGTATGGAAAAAAAATTAAAACCATATAGAGATAATAAAAGTAGACTTTATGTTTTTGTTCAGATTGCATTAGATGGTACAGATGTACATAATAAAGCTCTAATGTATATATATATTTTATGTTCCTTTATCTTTTTAAATTTATATCAAATGAGAGTTGTTGAAACACTTGTTGCTGTTATGATCACACAGTCACACCCTGTAATATTTCAAGTATTCCTAACCCACTTCATGAAAAGTGTGTATTTCCTGATTGGTGACTACATTTAGTATTATGTGCAGTAGTGTTAGGGCTGTGAAAGCTCCACCAACTTTACTCCTGAGGAGCGGTTGATAGTGAAAATGCACCATCACAAGTAGAAGTCCTAATTTATTTAATTTAATTTATTTTAGTGTTATGGTTTGTCTGTGTTGTGCCAGTTTTAGATACTGTGGATGGGTATATAGAAGGGTAGATTAGTAGTACAGTGCTGCATCATATCCTATGTTTTTTAAATAACTAATGCTGTCAAATAAATGTGAGATGTCCGAAGATAAAAGTAAAAGAAGCCTAAAATAGAAAAGTAAATTTTAAGTATATGAAAACTGTACTTAAGTACAGTACTTGTACTCACTAAATGTACTTGCATCCCACCATTGATGTATACTGGTAACTCTGAATGTCTAGGCTGCTGCTTGTATTTTTAATTTGTCTCTGAAAAGTCCCCAAACTTTATGAGAGCTTAATACTGACTCTCTGGAATATATCTTCAACCAAAGGATCACTTTATCTTGTTTAATTTACTGAGGTGGTTTGTTAATCATACACAATATTATAACATATTATCAATTATATATTAAAGTGTTGATCCCTTTCTCACAGTACACTAAAACAGCAGTTTTAGAGAGTGTGCAAAGCCGCATTTGAATACAAATAAACTGATTTCCATAAACCACCTAAACAAATACCCTACGAGTACTCCTGAACATGCACCTGTTTTATTTGCTAGAGGAACAAATAACACAAAAGTTGCAGATATGTTTTTCATCATTGGTTGATTAGAAATCATTTGGTACTGATTCCCCTCTCTCTGTTTGACAGGGATCTACTCCAGTGAAAAGATGGCAGAAGTTTTCTCCTATGAGAGTTCAGAAATTGACTGGTGTGAAGACAACTACAAACACTCTGAACATGTGGTGGAGTATTTCAACACTGTAAGTTCTGCACGCTGCAGCATTTACATCAATACTTCACTCGGGAAACAACAGAATAATATAATCAAGCTACTTCTAGTCACATATATCCTTTTTCAAAAAGAGAAAAAGAAGAAGAAATAAATGCCTAACTCAGTTTGGTACATTGATTAATTGTTTCTGATTGTTTACTGATTGATTTACTTACCTGCAGGTGAGCAGCTTTATCTTCTTCATTATATCTCCCATCATGCTTTACCTACTTCATCCTTACGCCAAAGAGAGGAACCTGGCGATTCACCTGGTCTGGACGATGATGATATTTGTTGGTCAGTCACTCTTTTTTTTCTTTATTTATACATTTCTGTCTCATCATGTTAGGTACATGGCTGGATATTGATCCGTTTTCATTAACAAAGCCATGTCTACTTCCAACTTGAGACGCAACGACTAGTTTCTGAAGTGATTTTTTGATTACCAGAAACTGACCTTTTGATAACTGATTACTTGTGTGAGAAAGTTTTCAAGCAAAAAATCAGTGCATCCAGTTTCTAAACTGTTTTATTAATCGTTTATTTAACCTAAAATTTGGGGTTTTGACAAAACAAGGGACTTGAATGTATATTTTTTACAATTTCAGATACCAAACCATTAACTGAGAAAAGATTTATCTTGCAACCCCTCGTGGGTCCCGACCACAGCTTTGGAACAACTGGCTTACAGTACCAGAGTATAGATCTAATAATAGAACCTTAATACTGTTCATTATGGCTCAACATCTTAATTTAGCCTTTCTTTCTTCTATAATATAATGAAAACATGATTCTCTCTTTTTGCAGGGCTCTTCTCAGCATACTTCCACATGACACTTAGTTTCGTTGGCCAGATGTTGGATGAGCTGTCCATCCTTTGGGTTCTGGCGGTGGGTTATGCTGTCTGGTTCCCCCGCAGGCTCTTTCCCTCCTTTATAAAAGACAGGTAGAGTAATCTTATAGCAGTTGACCCAACAACTAGTCCAAGGTTTTTCCTTCTGTCTTTATCAAGTGGTAAAAATGTGTCGCTAAGGACCGACACACAGCTCAATAATCCTTTAATAAGAAGAGAGAAAACAATGAATGAGTGTTTCGGAGGCATGCCGCTCTGAAACTTAACCCATGCTGGCCAAAGGAGCCTGTCTGACAGCCCCGACTGGAGTCATTGTCTCTAAAACACAATATGGTGTTGCTGTCTTCAACTGAATGTATCAAAAAGGCTCCACCCAAATGGTGTAAATATTTAACCACAAGGCTGGGAAAAAATTAATAAAATTTTGATGAACATCTGAGAAGAATCCCACAGCCCTGACTCAATAACCTCACACTGACTCTCCAGTAGTTCAGAGTAGTGGGTTGATCCTCATAAACATGGATGGATACTGAACAGGCCTGCCAGGCTCGGGGAACAGGGCCCCATGAGGTCAGGGGGTCCCTGTGTTAGAGCTTCTGTTCGAAGTGACTGGAAAGTAACAGAGCTCAGTTAAAAGTAGGAATGTCCAGGACACATTTTTTCATCCTGTTCAGACTTTTAATATTGAGTATGTGCTGGATCCAGTCCTATTTTGTGTTTATTATTTTATTAAATTATCATATTACAGCTATAACATACTTAGAAATATTTCATAAAAATGCAAACGATAAATTAGTAAAGCAGAACAACAGAATGACTCTGCTTTGAAGTAGCTATAATTGTTTTTGGCATGTATTGAATGACAGTGTGAAAGGGGTCGCTCAACGTGATGAACACATTAACAGTAGTATCAGCAAGTATCAGCTCATTGTTTATCTGCCGGCTGCAACTTTTGATTTCACTGACTTTTAATTTCACTCTCACCGCTCTCATAGTGTTGTCTTTTGGTTGCAGAAGGCCGCTGTTTTTAGTGAAAACAACATTCATCAGATGACCTGAAACATGACTCAAAATGACAATGTTGCTCAGTAAATGTTGTATGTGTAAACAAGTTCAACATATCAGCTTAAAAGGCGATGATATGTCCATGAACCCACACCTCAGGTTTTCTCTGAAGGTCTCCTTTGATATTTTGTATAGTGTGCTGTAGTAGATTGAATATCTATATATGTGTCTGCTGTGGCAGGAAGCTTTGGACAGCCTCTGTGAACTAAACATTGAAGTTCAGGTGCAGTTTTTGTGTGTCATAATCTGCCCATTCTCCTGAACCTTGGCCTCACAGCTTCTTCTTTTCTTTTTCTTTTGCTCATCCACAGGTCCATGTTTTCAAGCCTGGTCCTGGTGGTTACAATCATCACCACGGTGTCATCGTTCGTCAAACCCACAGCCAATGCCTACGCTTTAAACTGCTTCGGCCTCCACATGCTTTACGTTCTGGCCATCGAGATGAGATGGTATGACAACTCTGGGGTTTTTTGTTGCATCTGTATCTGTTCTTATGTGCTGTTTGGATTTATTATGATAACTGGTTCCCTCTCTTTCTCAGCTGCACTGACCAGAAGGTTCTGCGACTGGCCAAGCTGTCGGTGGCTTTGTGGGTGCTCGCCATCTCCTGCTGGATTAGTGACCGCTTTGGCTGCAGCTTCTGGCAGAGGTTGAACTTCTGTTACCTGCATGGTATCTGGTAAGTCCAGGCTTTCTTTCTTTGTAGTCTACCTCTGATTTCATTTTTGTTACCAGTCCTTTCCTTTCCTTTCCTTTCCTTTCCTTTCCTTTCCAACACATTTTCCAAAAAATTACATCTGTATACTACCATTCTGCAACGCCAAATATGTTTAGTAATTTCAATTTCTGATATTTTTATCAACTTAATGAGGACTTAACTTAAAGTGTTTTACATATTGAACATATCTTAATTACATTTCATGCAAATGAAATTAGAATATAAATGTGATTTATAGGAGATGAGGTTGTTTCTTTCAAGGACATGCTCATGTGTATTGATCTCCATTATCTGTATCCTCCAGGCACATTCTGATTGTGATAGCTGTGGCCTACGGCAGCACCCTGATCGCTTACCTGGATGCCAATTATGAGATACCGTACTCACTGCCTGGACTGCAGTACTGGCCGTGTGATAAATGGGCTGTTGGATTACCTCACATTGTTCTCAAGGGCACTACCAAAACTCAGAAACGATGCTAACAAAGTCAACTTTTTTTACATTTCTGTTAGCCATCAAAAGGATTTCATCTCATGACCTTTACTCATCATCACCACCTCGCCCCACCACTAAAATGACCTGCTATCATTCCCAAATTGATTGACATCTCTTTTAATACTTGAACTAACACTACACAGCTACGAAATCTAAGCAGAAGGATTGTTCACAAAGGACGGATGGCCAAATGGGTCTATTGGGTGCAGGCCAATGCTGGAAATCAAAAATATTTATATTTCTTCTGAATGGAAACACTGACAGGTGGGATGAAGGAATCCGTGCAAAAAGATTCTTAATAACGTATTGCTTTAAAAAAGGTACTTAAAATTCTCCTAAAATTCTTATATAATATTTGATTTTATGATTTTAAGTTTCTGCACTCACAATTTTATTATGTTATAGGCCCATTGCCTTATAATCTATCCATGTTTTACACCACTAATGACTGTAGATGCAGAGGGAATGCAAACCAATTATTTAACATATCTATATATATATATATATATATATATATATATATATATAAAAAATTGATTTTTTATATTATTTATAAGGTCACATTAGTGATTTTCATATTTTAATTGTAACAAATTCAAACAAAAAACTGTATATATATCCCTGAATGACTGAGAAAATGTGTTTTGAGGAGTTTGTCTCTGACATTTAAACAGGTATTTTTGTATATATATAAATGAACTGAAATATATAAATATATAAATCTAATGAATGCATTTTTGATTCTGTTTTAATGTACTGTATTTTTTTTGTGATGAAACTGTTAGTGTGATCTATTTCTCAGGAAAAAAAGTTTAGTCTCTTGAGGACTTCTGAAATATGACTGATGTGCATTTCTGTTTCTTTTTTTTTTTTTGCATGACTGATTCATCAGTGAAAAGGCCTTAAAAGGTCCTTTTTGTTCCTCTTGATTTTGATGATGTTTTGAGAATATTCAGGTGAATCTTACCTCCATTCACATGATCTTTCCTGAAGGCTACAATAGATACAACAAAGGTGCTTTTACAAAAGGAAATGCACACAGGCGTTCAATAGTGACCTCCTGTGGGTGATAAGATATTCAAAAGCAAACCAGTGGTTTTAGAAATGTGACAAAAAAATTATATACTGAGAGCAATAAAAAAAGAAAACAGTGTGTTGGCACTAATTTCTAACGTCAGAACCAATTATCTGTAAACTTTCCAGGATATACTGAAGTAATAGTTTTACAGAAACAGGTCTGTGTGTCTAAATCAGTGGTTCCCATCCTGGATAATTTGTCTTCATGTCTATTGACATGGCTATAGGAATGACAATATCAATCGGTTGTTCCACCACTTTCGTCCAGACTGAAATAACTATTAGACTAATCATCGTGACGTTTTAGACGTTCTTGGCCCTCAGATGATTAATCCAAATGACTTTGGTGATTCCCTGACTTTACTTTAAGGAGGTTGACATTTACGGTCTTGAGTGAAATATCTATCTCATCATCTAATCTTTTCATGTCCACTTTAGGATGGAATTTTAATCCCCTTCAGTGATCCTCTGATGCCATCATCAGGTCAAAAATGTCCATTTGTCCAATACTTTGGTTTCTGACTAAATACCTGACAAACTAGTAACATTCCCATCACACATTACTTCATTTTACAGGGTTACAAGCCAAAATGGTTGAGAACCAGTGCTAAGAAATATGTAATCATTAATAGCTATATCTTTTGTATACATTATTTATAAAAAAATTTGTTTGAGTTTAGTGAAGGCCTTTTTGGTTATTATAGAAGAATGGTAAGTATGATTATGAAATCTTTTTTTTATAATTTGGACTTGCTAACAAGTTTTGCAAAACATTCACTATTACTTACAATACAGACATTGATAACTCCAAAAATACTGTCAGCATTTGCTAATGAAACTATAACAAATTATCGGCCCTGCTTAAGTCATTTATCTGCTTTCTTGTAACGTTATAGTCTCAAAGACTCACTCTCATTCCTTTATTTCAAAGGAAATACACAAAAATGTATTAATGTCATGAAAGCCAACTGAGGCAAGGATGTGCAGATGTACTGTTCACCACCACTACTGTTCAGCACCAAGATCAAGATTATTTGAGTTAAAATGAATGAAATATAGAGTGGAAGGACAAAGTTTGCAGATGAATAAAAAAACAGTCTTGGTAGAGATGACAGTGGTAGGTGCTGTAGGGATCACCAGTTATAAAACTTTGGGCTGAGTAGTAGACAACATCCAGTAATTTCAATATAGAGAATAACATCTCCTTAATCCAAAACAGATAAATATATTGATTTGACAATTATTTTTATATAGTCACTGGGGAACCAAATGTTTTTCTCAGTTTAGCTGTCAATGTGTCAAAATGATGTTGAAGTTAAGATTACTGTCCAGCCAGACACCAAGGTATTTATACTGAGGCACTCTCCCTATGCAGGTAGTGTTTTTATGTTTATTATAACCAGGTGACTTGAGCTAAGATGTACTTCAATAAAATATGAACATTAACAGCAAACATGGATATTTTTGGTGTGAAGGAATGTTTGCTCCCCTCCCTCCGGTTAGGCTAAAGGTAACATGACACAGTGCTGTGCAATATCCTGATAGAAGAGGTTAATAATAACCGTATCTGGACACATAGGTGTGTCTGCATATGGTCAATGAGAGGTGTGCTCCTGTTTAAGTGCTGTTCTGTCACTGTGTGTATTTTTTAATTGTGACCCATCAATGGATTGCTGCTTCTGGAACAATATATCACATAGTAACATTTATGTTTAATATTGCTTCTAATGTGGGCTATGATTGGGAATCTAATTATTTTCAGACTTTGTTTTACTGGTTTCTTATTGTCCTGTAAGCTGTGGCTAGAGGAGAATGAAGTGGAAAGACTGGAAAATAGAAATAATGTAAATACAGGAATATGAGACTTATAATCTCTTAGTATAAGTAATTATATATATATTATAAACAGTACCTAAAATGCTTCTGTCCTGATGTGGATGAAAACTCCAGAACTACCTCAGTCAGTATACGGACCTTGAAGTGGGATTATTTTTATTTATCCATTTATATTTTGAATATCTAACCCAGAATTACATCTGATTAATCAATTAACAAGGTAAACTCCGAGCTGCAGCCCCTCTACCACTGCCCGGCCTTCCGAGCGCTCTGATTGGTTTATTTCAAGGGCGCTTAGATTTCCTGTCCTCTGATTGGCCAGGAGGCGGGGCTGCAGAACCTGCAGGATCTTCAGTGTGGACCAGAGGATGTGTGCAGTGGACTGGTGAGCATCTATCACTCTTTAAACTGTCAGCCCTGTGACTTGGATTACTGGGATGATTTAAAGAGACGGCAGGTCTGTACTGACAGGACTGTTCAGCTCAGTTTGGGTTATTTTGTCCAAAGTAATGCGGACAGCAGGGCAGCAGGTTCTGTGAATATTAAGTCACATAAAGAGAGAAATAGTGGAGAAATCTGTGTGTTTCTGCTTGCCTTTCAGTGGTCGACTTGTGTGGACTCGGTGTGGAGGGGGAGCCCAGTTGTGTGCCTGATGAGGAGAGGCAGGCCCAGAGGCTGGGGGACACATGGACCACCAGGGAACCTCCTCTGAAACTTGAACTTTACAGGTAAAAATTGCAGGTGTTTGTTCAGCTCTCGAAACTTCTTATCTATAAAAAGTAATCCTTTTAAGGAACAACTTATGGGTCACTGTGAGATTTTTTAAGGACTACTTTTGCTCTCCGTCCAAAGCCCCAGCATGGATCAGCTTATTGACTTGAACTTTGAACTGATAAAACGCTGCTGTTCCCATGGTTATGGGATTACAAGTAATCAAAGAACAAATTATGTCACTTTTATATTGCTATTATATTCTTATTATTATACACCATCATAAGTCAGATTCCTTGTGTTTGAAAAACTGCTTGCTGAGTGATGCACACAGTGGTGACTGAGCCCACTGATGAAAGCCTGCAGCAGTTATGACCTTTAGTTCTGACCTGTGTGTCAGTGGCAAAAGATCTCAGTTAGTGGTAATGCTAGTAATAAATGAATGATGATGTAATGTTATAGATCAAGGGAACACTTTATTGATTGCTGGGGGACAAATTCACAGGCTTCCTAGCAGATAAAGTAGTTGAATTTCAACCATTACTGACAGTAAAGTGGCGATCAAGTATCATCCAGTAATATAAAATACATTATTCTGGCTTAGGCTTAATGCAGATGAGTACTTCTACTTTGGTACTTTAGGTACATTTTGATGCTGACACTTTTGCACTTTTGCTTAAGGATTTTTATTTGTAACAGAGTATATTTACACAGTATTACTACTTTTACTTAAGTATAATATCTGAATACCTACACCACCACTTGGTAATTAATGATAGTAAACAAATTTTTAGTTTAAGAGTAGTACCATGATCTGCAGGATGCAGTCAGTTTCATTTGTGAACTGGAATGCAACATGTATTGTGAGATAACACAAACATTTTGCAGAACTTACTGTAAGGAAATGCAAAAAAACAAAAGAATTCTTGCTGTGACCCTTAGGGGGCTCGACACTACTCAACCATGAGTCAAGATTACTTCATCAGTTGTTGAGGAAGCTTAGTCTGTTTCTCAGTGAAATGCTGAGATCTCTGCAGCTTTTTGTAAGGCTGACAGGATGAGTTGTTCTGTAATGTTGTTTCTCAAGATCCCTACACACTCATACACACACTCTTTGCCCAATATTCACTAGTGGGATGTAGGCTGCAATGTATGGTGGCTGTGCTCTTGTCTCTATTCATGACATCTAGTTAAGGTTTTTTATGTGTTGGTGTGATGAAAGATTTGTCTGAAACCTACATTGTGGCTCTTCATAATAACACGACAGCTGTTATCTTTTTGTTTTAACTCAACATCCACTTATCTATTTTTTTCTTGGCTTGCAGTTGCATGTAAAAGTCTGAATCTGTGGATGGAGATTGTTCAGTTGTCAGGTAGTGATCATAACTCATCGCTCTGTTTAAAGATATTTTTTACTGTTGGTCTTTCTCTGGCCTACAGAAGTGCAGTATTTTACTGCCCCCTTCAGTGTAAAGTTAAGGTGAATCTGAAGTTGGGCCACAGAGCCCAGCAAAGAGAGACAGAAACAGCCCACACCCCCAAGGAAACTGGCCAGGGTTGTCGGCCCTGCACCTCCCCTCCCTTATAAATGTAAATAAAACACAAAAAAAACGCAGTGGCTTTAATTTCTGCCTTTGTCTCCTGCACACACAAAACTCAACCCTTTGTCAGCACTGAGAATAATATCAGTTTAATGTCACTGTGACAACTATGCATCTGTGTCCATCTGCAGTATGATAGGAGCCTCCGTACGAAGTGACAGGATCTGGGTGTGCGGGCTCCCTCGTGCATGTCGAGCTTCACGACATGACAAAGGTGAAATGGAAATCTGTCAAGAATATGTAACATAATACAGAAAAGACAAACAAACAAGATATTTTTGTTTAATGCTCCTCTTTACAGCTTCTCTCAGGAATGTTAGCTGGAGCCAGCACACTGAGATGAAACAACTTTGCCTGTTTGTTTTATTGACTTCCAGGGTGATAATTCATTCTCTTTCGCTTTCATCTTTTGTTTTGAAATGTGTATTTATTGAGACCGTACAGTATGTAAATTACTTTGAGTCACACATAAAGGTGAAAAGGACACAGGGCAGCTTAACGAAATACTCCTTCTGTTGTTTTCTTTCATGACCAGCTGAAAAAGGTTCCAAGTACAACCTAAACTTTTAACCCAGATGGAGCCCTCCTGCACTGAGATCCTCATCTTCAGCAACCCCACCAATGAATTTAGGAGAAAGCTGATGAAAGCTGGAGGAGAGAGATCACCTGACACACTGGCTAAATGACTGACTATGCTCAACAGTAGCAGCAGCAATGTAACATCAACTTATCAATATTTACTGGTTATATTTTTTTTCTTTGTTATGCACAGTGATTTGAAGGTTAAAATAGAAACACATTTTAGGTAATGGTGGTTCCTGACTGGTCTGAACCTGGTTCCATGCCCAGTCCAGACTTCCTGATGCCCCCAATGAAGAAGATGAAGACCTCTCACGGTCAGTGGTCGGTCAGCATGCCAACACAAATTGTGCAGGAAATATGACATACAAATCCAAAGTCGTCTCACTGGCTCTCCGTGCTCCATGTTTTTAGACTAGTTAACATGAAACAGTATCACAACTTTATTGATCATTCATCATTGACATTTTTTGAAAAAGGTATTGCATATTTGGCAATGTTTTTGTTAAAATCAATTCACCTGAGAACGTAAGAACTTAAACAATACAGCACTTTTCACTATTTCTGTAATAAAATGAAAGGAACAATGAATAAATATAGTACAACAGGTCGCAGTAGCGTAATCTCTGTATTGAACATTTCTTTTTATTATTCTCCTGTTTTTATTCTGCTGAGAAAAAAAAAATTTGCTGTTTTTCTTTTGTATTTAATTTATTTGTCAACCAATTAGTTTCCCACTGAGGATTTTTTTTCTTATGTTTGTTATTTTGGGTTAAGTTTGCCCTGAGGAAAGCAGTAAATTATTTAACCACAGCACACATTAAAGATTCCGGATTTTGGATTTGTGGAGGAGATGATTGTGTGTCTAGACGTGGCCGTGACGGACAATGAGTGAAGGAGGAAGTGGTCGCAGTTGCCCACCCACATGAGCTGACCAAAGAGCAACGTGAGAGCAAAGCTGCCTCGAATAGGGAGGAGAGAGGTGTACGTGGCAACAGTTCACAATAATCATGTGCAAATACAATACCAAGGCTCCGTGGTGTTCTGTCTGCTGAGGAGATTATTTAAAGCCGTTTTAGAGGAACTACAAATAATAAACAACAAAAGCCACATGATTGAGTGACATCTCTGAAAAGATGTCTTGTCCCTGCAGGCTGCCACCCACTGATCTGCGTGCACCCAAAGAAAGAACCGTTACTTGTTTTCAGCACCATTTGGCAGCCAGGGTCCATGAATTTATTGCAAATATCCACACAAATATCCACACACATTTGACTCACCTCAGACACACTTATGTGGGAGGGTGGAGATGAAGCGCTGCCAGATGTGTGCTCTGACTATCTGACTAGCCTGTCCCGGACAGACATAAACAAGTCATGTCTGCAGATGTGAATCAAAATCAGCTTCACTGACCAAGTGTGTGTACACATACAAAGAATCTGACTCTGTTTTAAGCCAATGAACCTCAAAGGCGTGACTTTAATGATATATTTAGGTGAAATCATGATAACTTCAAAAATGAGTTGGCATTACAAGGTTTCTCATTTCTGGTTGTCTTTTATTTTGTGATTTTTTGTGTAAACCTTTTATCAGATTGCTACTAAAAATCAAAGCACCTTTCCCAAAATGAACTACATGATTTTTTCATATGTGTAGTGCTGAAAAAGCTTCACCCATTCAGAAATAGTTTTGCTCACATTGTTATCATATAAAAATCATTTGTTTTTGCATCCTAACAAAACTCTGCTATGTGTGTGAAACCTGTGGGACATGGCTTCATTGTGTATTTCTCCGTCTCACTACATATTGAAAAGGAGGATTTAAAGGTTGACGTCTCAATACGAGCAGGACACCCTCCCGCCTGACAACAAGGTGGGACTTCTTTTTAACTCAGACCTGACTGAGAGGCAGACTGGATCAGTTTGGGCGGCAGGGGAAGAAGAGGAGGCACCGAGCCAGTGAGAGAGTGGTGACCTTATGTCCCATAGCTTAGGTCTGATAATCTCACATCAAAGTCTGAGCACCGCAGAGACTGCAATGGGCCCTCACTCCCTGACTCTGTATGAAAGAGAAGTCTTCAGTCAGAAGACTTTCCTTTCAGACAAAACATTTGAAATGGAGCCAGCACACTGGGCTGAGAAAGATCAGTGTAACAACCTGAAGTGTTAAGAGGTTATAATACTTTTATTCTGACATAGGTAAAAAAAAATCTTATCTCAGTGATGCAGAATATGCATGTTGCAATCACTAGCGTCTTTTGAATCATTCATTTAGATTTTCCTTTTGATTGATGTCTGCAAAAATTAACATCGGGGGTACAAAGGAATTAGCAATTCATGCAGGCTACCATGTGTTGAAAGACGAGGAAATCAGCTTTTTGCAGGCTTTTTATGAATTAAACTGACATGCATGTGTTCAATTTTCAATAGTGATGAAAGAAAATAATAGTAGTGATACCACACTGCATAAATACTTCATTCTAAAGAGTCCTGCATTCACAAAATGTTTTTTTACATAACCCATCAAAAGTGCAAGTACTCATTATGCATGCATGAATCTGGATCATTATTTTTGATGCATTAACATGTAAGAAGAAGATGAGATCTCATTTTAACTGCTTCAGTGTCTGGTAGTTGATTTGTCACATTTGTATGGCCTAATCATATGTTTTGAATGCAAAATATAAACCTGCAAAGCAATTATAGCCATTAAATAAATGTAGTGTATGACTGTAAAGTATAAATACTATATTTCTCTTGGAAATGTAGCTGAGTAGAAGTTTAAAGTAGCAAAGAGGGAATGAACTCCAGGAAGGCAAAGAAAAAGTAGTATACGAATATGCAGTACTTGAGTAAATGTACAGTTACTTTCCATCACTGCTTTTCTGTGGTTTTATAATGTTATGGCACAGAAGCATTGGCTGGAGGTCAAAAGATCACACAGATTATATTCTGTAGAGTGTCACACTATATTGATGACAAATGAGAATTCGAGAACCTCTCAGAAAATTCAACACATTGACACATTTGTAAATAAAAAAGGACCGGGAGACGTATTATGCAGTATAAGCACGACACCGGCCACATTGTTAGTGTTATCGATATTGCATTCATCAGACTAAGGGCGATGCAAAACCCCATGCAATCGAACCCCGATTAATCAATTAGCATCATGTGCATTTTACAATTGAAACAGAGCTGTGGCCATTGGGACGAGCTCGCTGTCACTCGAGGAAACCAGCAGAAAATGCTTTAATTGTATTTGCAGCCCGCCGCTCGCCCCGCCTCCCGAGCTCCCCGATTGGCTTGTTTCAAGAGTGCTTAAATTTCCAGGCCGCCGATTGGTCGAGGCAGCTTTCTGTTTTGGTTGCCTGCCAGCAGCCGTCTGCGAGGGGAGGGGAGCCGTCTGCCTTCCGCTTCTGGGCTGGATTGACACACAATGAGGAGCCGAGGCTGGGGAGACGCTCCGCAAACGCCGCTGTAAATAAATACAACAATCACAGAGGCCGGAGAAACATGGAGAACCAGGTACGGTGGCTTTTGTGTCTCTTTGCGGGGTCTGAACTTTTTTTTCTCCACCGGGGGAGAAACGCGAGCGGAGCTTCGCGCCGGCAGAGCAGGAATGAAATCCTCTGTTCAGCCAGGAGGAGGAGGAGGAGGAGGAGAAAATGCTCCTGCTGCTAATGAACTCGTAGTTGTTTGGCTCTGGAGCTATGCTAGCTGGGACACTCATACATCGGTATTTACCGCTAGCTAGCTGCAGTCTGCCACCCCGCTCAGCACCGCCGCGACCGGGCAGCACAAAGAGACCCACACCGGCGTCCAGGCTCTGCTCCGCCGTGTTTCAAAGCGCACATGGACGCCGCGGAAAGCCATTTTTTTAGTCGAGGTTTTTTGTGTCGCTCGGCTAAGCTAGTGTACCTATGAAGGAGAAGGTCGGCCGCTGGCTAAAGGCTAAGGAGCCGCTACAAGGCGCCGGGGGGAAGAGATGTGTCCTCCCCGGGTTTGGTGCCAGAGAGGCGGGGTGTCTCCCGCTGCCTGCGGCCTCAAAACCTCCACATGCGAGGCTAATAATAACCCCCCTCCCCTCCTTCTTCTTCTCCAGCAGCAACAAACTCCTTTGATATCTTTGCATTATTTGCCCAACAGTTGGTTAATGTTTAATGCTGCACACATTTCGTGATTGCGGGCTGAAAATGCGTGCAGCACGGTGGGAGAGCTGTGTGGCAAAGGCTGAACTTGGATCCGGTTGGTGATGACCACCCAGTGCATTGGCTGGTCATCATGGAGAGCCCAGACCGGAAAAATGTCATTTTAAGGACCCGAGCCTCGCCGTTTAATTCCTTTGCACAGTTGAGATTTATGTCAGCCCAAAAAGCTGCAGCAGAAAACAGAAAAGTGGGTAAACCAAATTACACATCTCCCAACTGCATGGGAGATATTGCTTCAAAGTGGGTGACTCTCTAAATGCCTGAGGTTATTCAGGACTATATTTCAGATGGTTAGGCCACACACACACACACACACACACATTACCCATGGAAAGTGGCTCAGCCATTCAGCGTTAAGTTGGCCCCTTTGAAGTTTTAACTAGATCTGCGAGTGTTCATTCAGAGGAAGTCTTCTGCCACAAGTTGAAAGAATAGTATGCTTCTGAGTGTTAACCATGATCTGCATTAGATATTTCTTTCTTATGAATGAAATGCACGCACAGTGGCCAGTTTATTGGTACACTTAGCTGAAAAGTCACACAGTCTAATAACACAGCAGCAACTAAACTTGACCTCTTGGAGGTTTTAATGTTAAATTCTTGTTAAAACTGCGTGAAAGATGTGTTGATTCAACTTCTTTTGGAGGCTGTAGTTTGTGTGGTCCACCTTTGCTCTAGAGGGTGTTTCTAGTAATTTTTCTACCCTTAGTTATTTAATAGACGGTATAACTTCGATGAGATGAAGATATCAAGAAGTTGCATCTTATAAATCTGCTGCTGACATCCAGGGAACACAATTTGCAGTGTAGTATTTACATGTACATATTGCACAGTACAGCGCAGTGACACAGCCGGACAACAACTTGGTTGCATGGACGGTGACGCAGAGCCGTGACTTTGTGTGAAAATATTGAGATCTTTCATGTATGAACTCTGCAGTTGGGATGACGGGTTGAGTGTTCATGCAGCTTTTCACAATCCCCACACGCTCATTCACACACCCTATTTCCAATACTCGCTTTGTTTTCCTTGGGTGCTGCAGAGAGGCTATTTGTGACTCCCCCGCGGCTCTCCGGGATTGACCATTTTCCAATACAAGTAACTGTTTCATCTCTCCTTGTCGTCCTTTTAGATACAAGGTAGGGTGTGATGAAAGATTTTGCAGGAACCTGCAGCCTCATCAAAACGCAGTTGCCGTCACAATTGTTTGTTTGCGTGCATGTGTGTCCCCTCCGGGGGAAACTTTCTGACTTTTCATTTTGATCGTTTATTAGCTGGAAGAGATTAACATGGTCATGAGGGGTGTTATTTACATGTCAGCTGGGAGTTCATTGTTTTCGTGGGAGCCAGTGTGTCTGCCAAAATTTGTATTTCCCCTTAATTGTAGCACTGCATGAGAGGGAGACAGCGAGCAGGCGTGCACCATCTTAATGTTAGTGGCTTTGTGTTGTCTGCTTTTGTATCCCATGTTGCCTTTTAATAATAGAGGACAGCTGAATAAATGTGTTGCCACAAGTCATTTTGTCCGTCTGATACTAGTAGAATTGAATGAATGGGAAACTTTACCGTTCTTCTGTAGATGTTTGTCCACGCTGTTTCATATATTCAGCCAGTTTGACACAATTCAATTAACGCCCATCCCCACCACTGTTGTTTTTATTTTATGTTTTATTTTCCCAGCCTAATTTTACCTCCTGGTCGCTTACTTTCCTGGTTATTGGTAGAAATTATATCATAGTCAGTTTGTCAGATGTATTTTCTTCCAAGTTATAATAGTTATAGTTTAACGCCACATAAATCACATAAAGGCAGAAAATTGTCACAGTAGAGAAGCTGGCATTGGTGAATGTTTTGGGGCCTTTGTATCAAAATAGTTCCCGATTAATTATCTGTAAATCAGCTAATCAATTTTTCAGCTAATTGTCTCAGCTCTAATTATCTCAGCCCCATTCCTCCTGCACGCAGAATTTTCTGGATATTTGGAGACATTTCACGTTTGTTTTTGAGCGCTTTGAGTTGATTGTTCCCTTTTTGATTTCTAACAGAGAGTCACCGTCTTCCTCTTTGGCTCATTATCATCCTGATTTTTATGTTGTCCTTATCACATTCCTGATTTCACAGAGTCGTCGTTGGGGGGGAGGGGGAGGGGAGGGGAGGGGGGGGCGCAGTTGTTGATGATTGGAGGGACTCCACGGCTGCTCGCTGTGGGTGTGGTGGAGTCTGGAGTTTAAGGGCATTACTGCCACAGAATGGCTGGGCAGAGTGCCAGGCAGGGGAGGTGCGTGTGTGTGAGTGTGTGAGAGAGTGCCAGACCAGCTCATCTCAATCCTGTCCCCTCTAATCCCCCCACTCAGTCCCAGCTCACGAGCTGCTCTCTGCCGGGGCCAAATCCCCACATTCTTCAGTCCTCCCCTGGACATAAAGTGCCTTTCTGTCCCCTCTCATCCCCCCCTCCACCCGCCCCTCGATCCCTTCTGCACTCCATCTCCATAGCCTCTTCACTTGCTATGCCAATCACCACCGGCACAGTGTCATTTGCTTGTCCCGCCGCTGTCATTGTTCTTGGCAGAGAGAGGTAGCCCAACAATGTGCCCCTCTTCTGGACAAACCTTTTGAGATCTTGTCGGCCTGGGCAGCTAATCACTCCCATTCCACGGGGAGCGTCCCGACATCAGCCCAGCTTTGTGTTTGTCCGGGCCAAGTGTTCAGCCTCTCCTCTCGAGTATAAAGTCCACACACTCGAAATAGAGATTCAGAGGTTTTGTTCAAAGTGGAATCAGAAAACAATGAATAAAGGCCCCTTGGTTTAATTTTCACCACCGCCTTTGCTTATGTTTATTTCTTCAGTGACCTCAATTTATGAAGTTTCTATCTCAGCCACTGTAATCTGTGGTGGACCAGGATTTAAAGTCTGCATCGGAAAGCTGCAACTAATGATTAATTTCATTTCTAGACATCTGCAGATTATTCTCCTGATTTATAAATAAAAAATCAGAATGGTGGAAGTGTCACGCACATCACAGTGTCCTAGAGGCCAAAGTCATGTCTGACCAACAAAGATGTTCAGTTTGTGATTTATTAACAGCATATTTAAGAGGCTAGAATCATCAGAAGTTTAAAAAATATTTAAATGATTAATCAATTATCAAAATGTTCTGTTGATCAGGTGAATCAAACAACTATCTGTTTTCCAGCTTGAATTTATATATTGTTGTCAACTTTCTATATCTATAACAATTCATAATTTTTTCGTGTTTTGTATGTTGGAGCAGTCAGTCTTATTATTTTCATTATTGACTAACCTGCAGATTATTTTCCCGATTGATCGTTTGGTCAAAACTGTGTCAACCGAAAATCAAGTCAACCACAATCTCCCAGAGGCCAAGGTGACGTCTTCAGCTGTCCGAAACCAAAGACCAAAGATATTCAGTTTGTCAGTGTCAGCAAGTGTAATGTCAGAAATTATTTCCAATTCAAACCAGAATGGAGGCTGTAGTTTTTGCTATTTTTGCTTTAAAAATCACATAACTCTTTGAAATGTACCTACTTACTAATAATGATGAATATGTAATAAAATGTTTATAATATACTAAATTATACATAGCAGTAACAGCAGGAATATTATTTTTATATCAGTGTTGTGTTACAGGAAGGGACGTTGTTTACAGGAACAACTATTTAAAACAACTTAAAAGAAAGGCAGTTAAATGTTAAATAAAAAAAGCAAGGAATCCAGGTAATATTTAATAGAGCTGATACGAACGATCGATTAAGCAGTTAATCTGCAACTACTTTAACTTGAAAGATTAATAATTTTACTAGTTTCAGCTTGTGAATTGTGAATTTTGCTGCTTATTTCTTTGTCTTACGTGATAGTAAACTGAACATCGTCTTGGGTTTAAGGAGACGGTGGTTGCGAAATACTTATATTTTTTATTTTTTCATGTGCAGATGAATGAATAATTGCAAATTATGTTAGAGGTTTTTGTGGAGTTTCCTTTTACTTTACCCAAATTGAGGCTCTACAGAGAGGTGGAGGTGGCATGAGTTGTACAGATTGTAAAGCCCCTTCAGCCAAATTTGTGAATTCTGCTTTAGCTGGACTTACAATAATTGCCACTTGCAACCTCAGTTGTTTTATCACTGACAAGGAAACTCTTAAATTCAGGTTAGCCATATTTTTGTCTCTTTGACTCATAAGTGCTTAGAATACATTGTAATAATGTGATTTCTCATGCAGGTTTTGCGAGCACAGACAAGTAAATCTGTCTACAAATCTACATGCACTTTAAAGTTGAAAAGACTCAATTGAAGAGGAAAAAAAATGTGAAAGGCATTTATTTGACCTTGCTCTGCTCACCACAATGTGTACAAAGTGTAGATAACGGCAGAGAAATGTTTCCATTCCACATCTTCATCAGTTTCTTTATCTGACTTTCTTTATTTGCGTCTAATTCTGCCCTTGTAGTTCACGTTTTACCCCCCTTTTTTTTTTTTTTGCTTGTGTATATCCTCCCACACCTACAGGCCTGGTGTACTCTCAGTAATTTACTGTGTTTGACTCTTTTCAGTGCACGGTGCAGGTGAAGCTGGAGTTGGGCCACAGAGCCCAGTTGAGGAAGAAAGTGACATCTGAAGGCTTCACCCACGACTGGATGGTGTTTGTCCGAGGGCCAGAGACCGGCGACATCCAGCACTTTGTAGAGAGGGTCGTCTTCCGCCTGCACGAGAGCTTCCCCAAACCCAAGAGAGGTACGACAGACAGATAATCGTATTTGAACACGTTCGCACTCTCTGTAACTCTAACCAAGTTTATTTTCATAGGATAAGTCATATACTAAAGTAATTTGGTGTTTTAGGTGTCGAATTAAATACCGAACTGACAGAAACAGCAAATCTCATAGGGATAAACCAGATTTCACGTAAATTAAGCTGAAGAAAACAGAAATGAATAGAATAGAGCACTGAGTTATTGAGAAACATGGAGGGGGGGTGATGGTCTAAGTGCTTAATGCTCACTTCTGATGAATTTTTATACAGAGATTACATTTCTTCATGGAGTTGGTGTGTCTCACCAGATATTAAAACAATTCTAGCCGGTGCAATAACAGTTTTATTTTTATATTAAGGCCTATTGAAGACCATTCACCACCATTCATGGTGGTCAAACTTAGGGTAGATAATACAGACAGTGTCTCCATGAACTAGTGAAACAATCCATATGTCATGTTTCTCTTTACACTTATAATCTGATGCTCTCACTGTCCGTCTTGTAAATGCCCTTTAAAATATTTTAACATTGGCAGATTTAGCTGGTTTCAGGGATAAGTGTATGGAAGACTGCTGATTAAATCACGTTTGCTGTTAATCACTTTAAAGTCATGGTAGTATGAAGTTTGTCAAGAGAGGTGTTCTCAAATACAAAATTTTGCTTTTATCTAATTTTGAGGGGTATTTGTTTCTGTAAATGCAGTCAGTTTACCCCAGTAAGCAGTCACTATATCAATGTATTTTCTTGTGATAAGAGTAATGTAAGTCTTTGTCCTTCTGCAGTATGCAAGGAGCCTCCATACAAAGTGGAGGAGTCCGGCTACGCAGGTTTCCTCATGCCTATTGAGGTTTACTTCAAGAACAAGGTGAGTTCAACATGACAGGTAGTAAACTGTGAGCTATTGACATGCTGTATTTACAAAAAAGAAATTTAGGCTGTAGGAAATCAAAGATTTAGAAAATAAATGTAATTATTTAGGCTTCAGTTTGAGTTTTGTAATTTGATTTAATGTGGGTGTTTACATATATTACTTGTGAAATGCACTGAAATGTTAACAGACGGAGCATAGGCTGGCTTTACCTGCACACAAAAATCTGGGTTACTGGGAGGAAATCAGGTTTTTCCAGCAGAAATCTACCCATGTTAACCAGGTTAAATCTGTAACTTGGCAAAAGAAACTGGGCGTTTCTTTCACAGGATGTATCAGGAACCAGGTTATTGCCCAAAGCCAAGAATAATCAAATTACTTAAATACATGTTTATTGTTTGAGTGATGATTTTAAAACCTCTGTTTGATCTTTTTGGAGAATGGATTACTTTGAACAGCCTTACAAACACACTCCCCAGTCATTCAGACAGGAGTTGGTTGTTATACATGTAGTCAGCCAATCAGAATGCATAGTTTTGTTTGCAAAACATAACTTTTAAAAGGGGACATTTCTCTCTTTAAGTGATATAAATAAAACAAGTACAGTCTATTACACTGGCACCTTTAAGTCTCCATCAGCCATTTAAATGAATGATTAAAGAAAGAACGAAGCACTTTATTCTCATTACAAGATAAGGATGATGCTTAAGAGGTATGTGCACATTAGTGTACCGTCGCCTCCTGGAGTTCTTTATGAAATTAAACCCCTGGACTGCACCCAAAAATGTTACTTCCTCCTCTTATGTGCAATTAACTTATACACAATGGACGCATCTGTCAAGAAAATACTAATAGGCAAGCAAGAGGAGTGTAAATATCAGCAGCCATTTATCCATTTGCATTTACAAGAAGACTGTGCTGTTTATAAAATCTCTCAAGAGTGTCTTAATGCTTCTTTCTCAGTTTTAATTGTCTACTTCTCCACAGCTTCTCTTAGGAATGTTTGTTGTTTCTTATCAGTGTGCCGGCTCCAGCTTTGTCTGTCCGTTTTATTGACTTCCAGGGTGATAGTTCGTTCATTCAGCTTTTATCTTTTGTTGTGAAATATGCAGGTATTAAGAGGTAAAAGTATGCAGGGCCAAAATGCAAACTCACAAATTAGTTTGTGTCACGCACGCTGGGGCTTAAAACAGTCTATATCCTGTCATCTTTTCTACAGGAGGAGCCAAAGAAGGTGTGTTTCAACTACGACCTATTCCTTAACTTGGAGGGCAACCCACCCGTCAACCACCTGCGCTGTGAGAAGCTCACCTTCAACAACCCCACCAAAGAGTTCAGGAGAAAGCTGATCAAAGCTGGAGGGGTGAGGCTGCCCGACACACTGGCTAGTTGGCTGGACTGATGGCTAACTATAGTTGCAACTACCACATAATGCATTTTACTATGAATTTGCAACTAGATTTGTTGTGGGATGAGCCATTTCCATTTCAAATCTTTAAACGGTCTCCTCAGTATGATGAATCTGCAGGTCTTAGTCTTACAAAGCATTTAATTCAGTGTCCTTTCAATCATCCTTTTAGATGTGATTGAAAGCTCTTGAAATTCATTTACAACTGTTAGTTATAAAACTTTGTGTATATCATTGCAGTACAACCTACAATCATATACACAAATGTTTTACACAAATGTCAGATGTTATACACCTGTAAGTAAAATGATAACTAAGGCTAACCTGCAGCCACAGCTCTAGCTGGGAAACTAATTGTGTCAATTTTAGAAAAAGCTAATTTCTCTTTTTTAATTGTTTAATCCATCCTTCCATTTTATTACTCTTATCTAAGGCCAAGTTGTGTTAATTAACTGAATTATACCACTAGACGTTTTTGTAATACATTGCTTTGAAATACTGGAAAAATGGGATATAATAATGAATAATAAACCGATTTTCCATCATACTTCGATATGTTGGCAGGTATGATTGTGAAACGGGAAATGTTTGTTATGTTACCTCGTTTATAGAAACACAGGACCCTCCTGCATAAGGTAATTATGTAATGGCCACCAATTTTAATTATTTCAACTTTGTTTCGGTTCAGTTTTGCCTGGCAAATATAAAATACTAAAGAAAAAACAAAAAAACCCCACAATCCCTTGCTTGCATTCACCATTAGCAGAGCATCTAACAGAATTTTAAGATTTGTGATAATTTCTCTCTGCCTAAATGCACCTTGGGAGTCAAAGTTACCTTCTCCTTCGAAGTGTTTGTGTACGCAGACTTTTGGCAAAACAGGTGTTCTCTAACAGTCGTTCGTGTTTTGCACTGATGATTCAACCGGGAGAGTTTCATGAACATTGAAGCCGCAGAAATGCTTCAGCCGTGAGTCACGTAATGTTGTCTTTGGGAAAAACAACTCTACAAAGGCTTAGCTCTGTCATCAGTCGAACAAAATAAAGGCCCTACACACTGTTTAAGAGTCCATAGTGTCCATTCAATGTACGGTGGCTTTAAAGTTGTACACAGAAACTCAATAATTTTTGTCTCTTTAATTTCAGGTATTGGTGGTTCCAGAGGGAGCTGAAGCTGTGTCGAGGCCCAGTCCGGACTACCCGATGCTACCCACCATTCCCCTCTCTGCCTTCTCAGACCCCAAGAAAACCAAGACGTCTCATGTGTCAAAGGTCGGTCAAATCGGCAACAAAAAATATCATCTCACTCATCTCACTAGCAGCTCATTAACGTGGAGAATTTATCTGGAAAGTGTCACAACTTGATTGGTTATTGTAGTCAATTTTTATTTGCCTATCTTTTGAAAAATAACAGGGTAAATGTCTAAACGAACATTATATGCCCCTAACAAAATCATTAAATCAGTCTTCAGAACAGGCTGACTCAGGCGTCTAATCACTGCCAGCTGTTTTTGAGCATCTGTATGCAGAGTTACTCAGCCAGCTTATCTGCCAGGAGAGGGCACATATCAGGAGAAAACAGGAAACTGATCCCTGCTCATTTTCCATTGCCGCCACTGTTTTGGTATCTACTTTTTCACAGACCAGTACAGTAATAAGGTCTTGCTTACTTAAATTAAGAGGCAGTGGTGTTTCTCTTGAAGGTTAGCTTTTGTGTTTACCACAACCTCTTAAGTGTGTTGGTTTTACAGATTCCTGATGATGCATTTTCAAGACACAATCTGATTTTGGGTCATTTACAAAACTCCAAGATCCACATTGTTGACTAACTTCAGTTTGTGCTGGTGGCAAATGCCTGTATATCTTACATATTATAATATTTCCCCTTCATTTCATGGCAGAAATATGTTGCTTCAATCCACATATCATTGCGACATGAGTGGGCGTGTGTTGAGCTCCAGCTTTAGGCAGATAAAAGACTTGGTTTCTTCCAGCTGTGTCCATCTGCTGATGGAGGGAAAAAAACACCTCTGAAACCAACACATGGCCACTCTCTGTAAACTTTCAGTCTGTACAAAGTCTGTTTTTCACAGCGACTGAAGATAATGAAGGCTCTCATGTACATATCAAGTTTATTGTTGTCAGTTTGAAAACCTGTTTGCTGATAAGTGGATAAACAGCAAGGAAATGTCATCTTCTACCTGTGTCACTGAGTCAGAGAGCTCTGTTAAAAGCCACTCCTGTGGTGTGGCTGCCGCGTACAACCTTCACTACATGCTGCACCCAAAGTTTTACGACAGATTTAAATACCTCATGCACTGCCCCTTCAGGAGTCTAATCTGATGTAATCCCAGCAATACAACCACTATAGTCCTTGGCCTGGTCGTCCATGTTTGTCATTCTGGATTGAGCAGTGTGTAAATATTGTTTATAGTTTACTACAGAGTAGTACTAGTTTTATTTGTGAAGTGGTATGAGGTGAACTGCCTGTTTCTTTGTATATATTTTTATACTGTTTTTGGCTATGCTAGCTCATGTCTTTGATCCAGGCTTAAACATATTTTTTGATGGATTTCTGTGAAAGTTTGTATAAACGTTCATTGTGCCCAGAGGAAGAACCACTAATGACTTTGGTGATCCTCTTATTTAGTTATTTATTTACCTCTAGTGCCACCATAAGGTTTACATCTATGTTTATGAGCGGAAAGCTTGGGTGAATTTTGGTACACACATCCATGTTCTCCTTAGGGTGAATTGTTGTTGACTGTGCTGACTACATCCTCACTGAGCCCCTAGTGTGGCTGTAGAGTTTTATTGCACAGGGAGGTGGGCTTAGTTTGCAGATTTTTCAGACTGATCGCTGAGAAAATAGTTATTTTGGCTTGCATTAACCAAAGTGCTTAATTTGACATCTTTTTGACAGTGAATAATGTGATTACAGACTAGACAAGATCTTGACGAGGTCTTTATCCTGTAATGGTTCTTTTGGCTGAGTGCTTTAAGAGTACATCATTGATGACAGTGCTGTCATTTTCTCTCTCCAGGAACCCAGCAAAGAAGGAAGTGGTGGCAGCAGTAAAGGACCCAAACCGCACAAACTGACCAAGGAGCACCGTGAACGGCCTCGAAAAGACTCTGAGAGCAAAGCTACGTCAAAAGGAGACAACGACAGAGACGGCAGCAGCAAGAGTGGCCGCGATCCTTCCTCTTCCTCGTCTTCAAAAAAGCCATCAGAGATCAAAGTGAAAGATGAAGTTAAGGTCCTACCCAAGGCTGCATTCAAGGAACCCAAACTCACCCTGAAAGAGTCAAAGATGGAGGGCATGTCCCCTAAAGGAGGGGGGGCTGGGAGCGGAGGGGGTGGTGGGGGAGGAGGAGGCGGGGGAGGGCCCGCAGAGTCCAAAGCCCCAGGGAAACGACCCTCCACTGTCGAGTCTCCCAAACCCAGCGCAAAGAAGCAGAAGAAGGGCAGCTCAGAGGGGCCAAAGGGGCCGACCGGCGGGGCCTTCACAGGAACTTCTCCTCGTGTCTCCTCCTCATCTGTGGTGAGCCAGCCCTACGCAGAGAAGAAACCTCCAAAGGAAAAAGGTCGCTGGGCCAAAAAAAATGACACCCAGGAGCCGAAGGAGCCCAAGAAACTTCCTGAGTCGGAGGAGTCGAATTCAGAAGATGAAGCATCTTCAAAGTCAGAGGTTTGTCGGCTTCACAGGAGCTTTCACTTAAATGTGAAAAGAGGAAAAAAAATTCAGACTTGTTGGAAGTGAAAAAGACCTTATAATGTCTGGCTATTCAAAAATTTGACATCCTCAAATTTCCTAATGTGTGTCTGACAAGACACAGATCTGTTTAAATTTAAATTCAAATTTGTCAAAATGTCAAAGTTTTTCCCAACTGGACATTATTTGTTTCCAAATCTTTAATCTTGATGTTTCACAAAAATATTGTCATCAACTTTCTAACCTGTTCTTTCCATTTCTTTTCCTCTTTTCCTTTTCCTCTCTCCTTCTCATCCTCCTCTTCCTCCTACAGCAGTCAGCTGCTTCAAGTCCCTCCAACTCCAGTTCGAGCTCCGACTCCAGTTCAGATTCAGACTTTGAGCCGGGACAGAAACAAGGCCAAGGTAGAAAGTCTATTCACCTTGTTTCATTTCAGAGACGAGCATTTGCACAGTTTTAGAGCAAAGAGTTTTCTGGAGATAAGAGTGGAGGTCAGTAGTATTACTGTTTGTGTGACTTTGTCCTCCTCTCCCAGGCCCCCTTCGATCTATGGTGGAGGAGATCCAGTCAGAGGAGTCAGATGATGACGACAGCAGCTCAGAGGAAGAGACGCCCATCAAGACCAACCCCCCCAACCGCGACTCTCGGTCAGTCTCCTTAAAGACCCTGTTACATCCTCAAACAGTGACCCAACATCGCACTGCGAGACAAGTTCACAGGTTCACACGTTCCTCCTTTGAGGTGTTTTTTGAAGTTAATTTCTGCTTTTGTTACATTGTGTCTCAAGCTGAGCTTCCATCCAAAATTTCTTGCAAATTTTAAACAAATTTCCAGGGAGTCTGAAAAATACAATGCAAATGAATGCATGTTTCCATCCACTGCTGTTAAGCAAATAATAAGAGTTGAGCACATCGAGACAAACAGCTGAAGCTCTCCAGTTGGTTGCCTGTATACCACTGCAGAAGAAGAGGGCACAACCAGATGATGCAATCAAGAGCACCTCAAACCTCAAATGGTGGAAAAACGTGCAGAAAACACAAAGTAAATATGGCATTTTTCATGTGTTAATTTGACGAACTTTCCAGTCTACTCATCAGCCCACACCAATCTAATGTTTTCATCTGCCACTATTTTAGTCTCTTCCTCTTTTCAGGCATCAGTGGACCTTTAAGTCACATGCTTCATGTACGTCACGATTTATTAAATAGATAAGCCCGTTTCCATTGAATTGTATTGCATTTTGCTTTAATCAATACGCAAACTTTTCCACTCCTACCAAGCATATTGAGTTTCCACTCAGGTTTTTACATATGCAAATTGAGAATTTACATTAAAAACAGGCGGGTGGAACTTTCCACTTGCATCTCTATTTTCCCATTTAAAATAAGTTGTAGCATCACAATTCAACGACTTCAATCACACAATCTGATGTGCCTCAAATATGATTTTTTTTTTCTTTTTTTTTTACCTTTTGTAAGATGGTTATGTGCCTTAACTTTCTGGCCTGCCGTACCACTTTTTTGTCTTTTTCAATATTGTACACTTCTTTTGTTTGTTAAATTCAACGGTCCCTCCCCAAATGCAAATGAAACCCAAAAAGAGCTGGTTTTTTTTTTTGTGACTGCTAACTTCATATTAGCAGCCAGTAATAATTAGACTCTCAGTAATAATCAGTATGACCGTGTTTTTCTGTCTGTCGGTCTGTCAGTCTGTGTGTGATTTGACCTCTGACCTCGCCCTGTTTCCCCCCCCACCCCTCCATTTCAGACTGAGCCTGGACAGCGAGAGTGACAGCAGTGACGGCTCGCACAGCCCCAGTCGAGACCCCGCCCCGCCCCCACAGAAACACAACTCCTCCAACAACAAAGTGAGTCACTCAGACCTCATTTTACTGCCTTCATTCGTGTATCAACAGGAACTGCACTATTTTGACTATAAAACAAACATTAAAATCACACATGGACATTTACAGTTAAAGACAAACTGTCTGATTCTGTTCTTATTTATCTTTTAATGTTATTATTGTGAGGTTTTTGTCCACATGTGCTTTCTTTAGGTGTTGAGCTGTAAACATAATCCTTGACTAACATGAACAGGAACATCCTAAAGATTATGTTGTGTGTCTTTGTGGTTTGTGAATGAAATTAACTAATGAAATATGTTTTGTGTGTTTGAGAAACTCATTTATGAGTAAAACCATCTAAATAATATTAAAAACGAGTCAAAGGCATTAGTTTAGACAAAGACGGCTCATTTTGAATTTCAGTACGTGCTGTATTTTTAATGTCTTGGTTCCTATCCAACAAAAAATAGCCTAAAGACATCCAGCAAACAGACATGGAAACCAGTGTTTCAGGACTGCACCAGGCCTCCACTTCCATTTCAGCTGTATTAACCATCAGCAGTGTCCCAGATAGTCTCACATCACTGCCTTTGTCTCACTTCGTTTTGTGCTCCCTCTCTATAATTTCTCTCCTCCTGTCGCTCTTTTTGCTCTCTCCCTGATGTGTTTTCTGCAGGTTTCAGGCAGAAAGAGTCCAGATTCCTCGTTTCGCACAGAGAAGGTGTTGAAGAAGGGATACGACAAGGTAGGAAGGGTAAATCAAACTTTTTATGCTCTAACGCTCACAGACACACAAATGCGGCAATGTTTTATCACTATTCAATGTGCGAATTAATTAATTCAAGATGGATTCAAATGGCCAGTGAATTGATCCAGATGTGCACACAGACACTGGCCCATGAACCCTTGAAAAGATGTTTCTTCTTTCTTCTTGGTGACAAGATGATAAAACTCACTTCTTCACATTAAAAGATAAACATATGCTCAGTTTCATGGATTCTGTTCATCAGGAAAATTTAAAGGAGGAGGTTTACTTTATTTTTTATTTATTTAAGTTTAAAGTCGAAAGTTAAATACTTGTCAATGGTTGGATGGATAATGCATTTTAGGAACAGCCCCCCAATAAAACACAAGGCCCGGCCTGTTGCAAGAGTCCACTGAGAAATTTCAGTGACAGAATTTCAGAATTTTTTTTTTCTTTCCATTTTTGTAAGGAAATTTGAATTTCGCCTGCTGAATCTGTGCTTTACTGTTCTGACCTTGCTCACTCTCCCCTCCGAAGGCCTACACAGAAGAACTAGTGGACCTCCATCGCAGACTGATGGCTTTAAGGGAGCGTAACGTGCTACAGCAGGTGTGTGTTTGTGCCTCTGTTTTTAATTGATTAAAAACATCATGTCATATCCCATTGATGTATTGGCATTATTCAATATTATATTATTACATAATATTATTATATTTTAATGTTAATGTGAAACACCTGGAATCATTTGATGCATACGTAGAAAAACTAATAACTCGCATTTTTGAGAAAAAAAAATTACATGAATTTCTACATTAAAAATCTTATCTGAAGGACAAGGTAAATATTGTATTAAAACATTATGTGTTGCCTGCAGTAGGTAGTAATGTTGGCAATATTAGGCTGTAATGTCCATTTGCATTGTCTGCACATGTCCTGCAAACTAAAAATGAAGTAGCTCAACTTGTTGCCCTCTAATTGGAAAGAGTTTAGCAAAAACTTCAGTTAATGAAATGGTATCATTAAGTATTATTGTTACATGCTGCTTGGAAGTGCTGATACAATGTGATATTAAAATAATGAATATTCAAGGCCATATTGACGCCCTGGTTTTCTGTCAGAGCTTCATACCTTGATTGTGAAACTGGTATTAAATTGGATTCTGTGGTGTTAGAATTTTTATTATTTTATTATTAATTGTTGAGCAGTAATGTGATCTTTTGGACCAGAAAAAAAGATAATTGATCACTCCTCTCTGCTCTCTTTCTCAGATTGTGAACCTGATTGAGGAGACGGGCCACTTCAACGTGACCAACACCACCTTTGACTTTGACCTCTTTTCACTGGACGAGTCCACTGTCCGCAAACTACAGAGCTACCTGGAGGCGACGGCCACGTGACAGGAAGTGGAAACCTGCGTGGGGAAACTGGCCTGTGGATGGCGGAAGCGATGGAGGTAGACTCCTCTTTAAGGAGTGGGACGGGGCAGCCACGTCTGTCGCAGCTGTTTTCACAGGCCTGACTGAACCATCGAACAACTACCACACAAACAGAAACACACGAACAAACACAAGCACACATGAAGACACACCACCTTCAGGTGATGCCGGGGAGGAAACTGGAGGAGGAGGAGGTGTGGAAAGGGAGAGCAGGAGGAGGAACAGAGGAGCTGAACTCCGTCTTCAGTCAGGATTTTCACTACACATCGTTTTTTTTTTTTTTTTCCTTTTCTTTTCTTTTCTTTTTTTTTTTTCAGGGTCTGTACAGAGCTGTGGAATGCACCCCACACCCCCTCCTCCACCCTCCTGCACTCATATTGCTCCCGCCTTTGCAAAGCCAATACCCCCCCCCCTTTCCTCCTTCTCTTCCTCCCCCTTCACACGCACACTCCTTACTCGGCAGAACACTCCAGTCCCCTTCCCCCTGCTGTCAGCTGGAGCTCATTTCTCTCCAGACATACTCTTGAGTCGTGTGTGTATGTGTGTGTTGAGTGTGAGTGTGCGCACGTGTGTGTTGAGTGTGCGTGCATGTGTGCGTTCAAGCACCGCTGAGGTTTAAGAAGAGATGTTGTCGTTGTGGTTACTGACTTCTCTTTGTTCTTGAAGCTCGAGCACAAACAGCAGCCGGTTTCCCTCTTTACCCTGCACACACAAACAAACACAGATTCAGGTACACCTTAACTTCAAACCCCCACGTTTAGTCAATTTATTCAGTATATAATCACTAAATAAATGGTTTGTAGTATACTATAGTGCACTATGCAGTTGTTGTACCCAACAACTATCATCCATCCATAAGTGGATGTTGGTGTATAAACAAATGCTTAAAATGTGTTTATATCTGCGTAGAACTGCACTACAATGTGTTATAAACCATTTATTAAATGCTGACGGTGCTTAAAAATAGGGGAGCGTTAAAGTAAAGTGGTATCCAGCTTCATGCACACCAGGTCCTTCCACTCAACACTGTACATGAAGACACTGAGACGTGTGCTGTATGAGTGTGTGTGACTGTTTTGGACGAGGTTTGAAAACATATGTTCTGTTGAGTTTCCCCCCTCTACTTCCTCGCACTGAAAGCTGAGCCTTGACCTCCTACCAACAGCACCCCCCTCCCCTCCTTCCCTGTTTCCCACTTGAAGCCCCACCCTCACTCCCACCCCACCCCCACCCCCCTCCACACACACACACACACACACACACCCACCTCCTCTCCTCTTATTCCCATATTGGCGTGCATGAAAGGGCTCGACTGCTCGCGGCCAGAGCAGTAGAGGATCACTCCTGAATTGCCTTCTAAGTGGTGGGTAGGGTGGGGTGGGGGTTACAAAAAAATGCCGTGAAAAAGTAGCCATACTTGTCTCCCAGAATCCAAAAATAATAATAAGTAAAAAAAAAAAAAAAAAAAAAAATAGGGGCCACGCTTTTTTACATTTTATTTTTCTACAAGTGCATTTTGTGTATTTATTCCCAGATTGCGGTTAAGATAACCTGTGAGCTATGAATGTATATCGCTTTTACTTTTCTACGGCTAGCAACAGCCCCACTCTAGTGCCTTTTTCTGCGACTTGCAGTGTGTGGGGGGGTTTGTGCTCTGTTAGCCATGGTCACACAGATTGAACCCCCCCCCAGGGGAACCAAGTGTTAATAGGGATGCCTGAATATCCAGTATTGTCTTAATGACTTCCATCCCTGCTACTCCTGTTCCAATGTCTTTGTAGGCTGTTGTCATTTTAACAGTGACATTTCTGTTAATCAAGCCCTCTAGAAATTTTCGAGACCGCTGTTTTTCACTGCCGGTGGTCGGGTTTTTACGTTCTTGCTTTCTGAGATTAAGTTCAGCGTTGCAAAGCGGAAGCATCAGGGGGCTGCGTGGTAGTTACTCACATTAATTAGCTCTAGTAGCAGTTGCTTCAGCCGTGTTGTGCGTTTTGTGAGACGGTTGTCGTTGAAAAGGGTCGGCCTTCCCTCTTCAAGTGGTTTTGAAGTATTTGAACTAGCATTGGAGCATTTGATACCAAGTTAACCAGGCGCTTGAAGAGCATCAGCGAAGGGCGTGTAGGCAGAAAAATAAGCTAAACAAAACGCTCCTCGTGCTTTCTTTCCCTCGATATTTGAAATGTGTTCCTGTGGGGCCTGCATCATGAAGTTGTTGGGTGGGTGGGTTGACCGATCTCACAAAGCCGGCTCACTTTAACAGACTTACACCTCCAGACCTCTGCTGCGGAGTTCGTGTGATTCACAGAAGTTTCAATTTAGCGGATTCGATCGAACCCTTTTGTAACACTGAGCACAAAGCTTCATGTTTACATGTCGGTAGATTCACTTCTAACTTCAGATGTTTAGGAAATATTTGTAGCGCAACCAGCTGCCCTCTTTCTTTGAAGTATTTTATGCCTTTACTAGTGATGATGGTAGAGAGGTGACAGGAAATGAAGGGCAGATAGGAAGGGGGAGGAGGTGACATGCAAGCAGCAATGTTTCGGTTTAGCGTACTGAATTGCCCCGTGGCTTTGTGGTTAATGGTACTTCTAGCGTGTAGCACAAAGCACGTCGGCTACATCTTATCGCTACCGAATTACATTTACTCTTTACTTGCACTGAAAATCTTAAATTTGAACTGTTTTAAATTGTCGTTCAATAATCAGAGAAACTCATGGTTAGGTAAGCTTTACCAGTGAAAACCTGAAGTAGTATTGACACTATGGTTACAAGCTCCTTTTAATATACCGATTTTGATCAATTTAACTGTTGTCCAGAGCGATGTTTGAGGTGTCCAGGTGAGCAATAAGTAAGATTTCTTTTTTATGAACACATTTTAAGCCTCTTTATTGCCCATAGTTATTCATTTGAATAGTTTGTTTACCAAGAAACAGAAGCACGCCAATAATGACAACAATTTCTTAGAACTAGAACGTGTCGATTATCGAGTCTAGGTACAACTTACTGAAGCCTATACAATTATTCCCACTATACACTATGGCCTGTGACTTTTAGTATTTGGTTGTTGCATTATTTGACTATTATTGTTTACCTTTTTATGTTTATATATGTAAATATTGTTATGTTTACTGATATTGCCTATTTGTCTTGATCTTTTTAAGTCCTTGAATATTTTACTGCACTGATGAAATTTCCTCAGTGAGATCTGAACAGTTTTTATCTTCAAATAATCAGGCGCCTCTTGGTGTGACTTGGCTGCTTGTCTGACTTGTTCAAGTCAAAACGAACTCCGACCCGCTTCGGTAGATTGAATCAGGAGCCAGCTTTGTGAGACCGGTTTCCAGGACTGCTGGTGGTTTTGGTTTTGTGAAGGCAGAAAAACCCAAAGAAAGCCGGACTGAGGTGAACTTGCTTCTTGATTCGGGCCCCTGGTGTGTTAGTTCCTGTGGCCCCTGCAGGCTCTTCACACACACACACACACACACACACACACACACACACACACACACACCAGCCCACTGTGGTACAAACCTTCAATGAGCGATTCCCTCCCTGCCTCCCCTCCTCCTCCTCCTCTGTTTTCTTCCTGCCGACAGTGTTTTTATTCAGACGCTTCAATAGCTTTAATACTTTGCTCTTTTCTTCTCTTGCCTGCCTGGCTCAGCAACATGTACACACTCCCTCTGCCCTTACTGTAAACTAATCCCACCGCGTGAGCACGGAAAATGTGTCTCTTAAAAAAAACAAAAAAAAACAAAAAGGGGAAAAAAAAAAAAAAAAAAACCAGGATCCCTGCCGCCTTATGTGCCCTGCAGTAACCCCCTCCTGCCCTCACTGCCCCACAGCCACCCCCCACACCCCCCACCTGTCCCACCCTCATTTTCTCTAGGTGTGCCTCTGTCAACAGAACTTCAGGCCATGATTACTGAGAATGAACTCTTGTGTGAGTGACGTTTGTGCAGCTGCGAGTGTGTTTGTCAGCATTAGGAGAGATTTCAAAAACAAAACAAAACCATCCTTCCTGTCCTCTTCTCCGTGCATCGATGTGGGAACTTTTAAGTCCTAGTTCATGAACTCTGACCTTTGACCAGGCACTCATTTAGTCCCTTGTTGTGGTGGTCGAGAGGGGAGGTAACGTGGGGACTCGAGAAGCCCCACTGTCTACCCACAGTCAATGTTTTATTTATGGACCTCTGCACTTTTGGCTGTGATGACTTCAGTACTTAAGTAGTTACCTAAACTGTATTTTTAAGGATTTTATACAATATTTACATGCAATACAATATGAATTAATTTTTTTTTTTTTCTTTGCCAACCATTTTTTTTGTTTGTTTCTTATTTAATTGTCTTTTTTCTGGCATGATTTGTCACTATTATTCACAAACAGACATGTCCATTGGATCTATTTTAGGCGTACAATGTTATGGGGGATGTTCCCTGTATGTGTTTTTTTTTTTTTTTGTCATGATTCTGATGACAGCTGAACACCAACAAGCAGGTGTTGGAAAATATTTGCTGGATGAGCTAAACCTTGATATCACCCACTGCTTCCAGTAGGAATAACTGGACCAGAACGGGTGGACAAGAAGAGTCCAACCTGTTGAGCTAAAATGTTTGATTTTCTGTGTCATGTCCAGTTATGATTTGAGTGTTTCTTTTCTACTCATTCATAGAAGTCTGTACCCAAATTGTACTGTGTTACGATGAACTTGAGCCTAAAGAAACACATCATAGGAAAACAGAACAGAGTTGTGAAGTGGGATGGAGACATTTTGGGCGCCCCTGCTACCGGATGTCAAAGTGCCATTCCTCTTCCCCATAAGCAGTGTCACATGACTCAAAGTTGGAGCACTTTTACGGCTTGAATCTTCATGAACCTCTCCTGATTCAAAGATCAATCCAAATTATGAACAACGGAGTTAGAAAATATTAAGTTCATTATGACTCCCAAGGAACATTGTGGCAAGAAACATCCAATTGAGTTCACTTTTAATGTTTGAGCGACTTTTTTTTTTTTAATTAATTCTACCATTATTTGTTAACAAATGCAACAATGAATCCTTTTGAGTCTGTGATTTGATTTGTGCATCTGAGTGGCTCCTACTCTGTGTGGCTCATGGGCCCTGTAGTATTCAGAGTCCTCCATCATGACATGTGAAATGACATGTAAAACATGATTTTTTTTAGAAAAACAGTTGAATTGAAAATGGTGGACCTAACATGAACATATGTAATCGTTACAATATCCCCGGGAGTCCTTTTGTTTTTATTTTGAGCAACGTTCAAGATATTAATAAAAGAAAAACATGAACATGGGAATACAGAATGGAGAACAACACTTCATGAGCCAGCATCCCCTCCCACTTTGCAACTCTTTGAGGAGGTCTGTGGGAGTGGAGCATTTCAGCTGAGACTATTATATATAATAAGTGTATAATACAGCAAAGGTAGAATATCTACTGTGTGGATCTTTAGAGGACAAGGAAGAAGCGAAAATATAGTGCAAATGGTTCCTTGCAAATACGTGGAGGGGGGGTGGGAGGGAGCATGTGCAGACGGGATGTTTCCTGTGTCAGTGGTCGTCATAATGTGTCTGTGACAAGGGGACAGGGTTGCCTGTATTTATAAAGGTTTGATTTTTTTAACTGGGGGTAAAAAAGGGGAAGGGTTGAGTCCCAAATGTGTTCCATATATGTGGTCCAAGCTACAAACAATGAGAACAAATGAACTGGATGGCAGAACAATTTGGTATTTTTGAAAATAAAAAACTTGGCATTACAATGCCACCATGTGGCCATATGATGCAAGTTGTTAACAAGGACAAAACATGTTATTTTAATGTTATTTTTTATTTTGAAATCATATTATTAATAAAGTCATTAAGTACTGTTGTCCCCCGCGTGTCTGATCATTGACCGCTGTGTGACCCGGTCATGGCTGCGAGTGGAGGGTTCATGGAGGGTTCATGTAAGGTTCATGTGATGGTCAGTGCAGTCTGTGGGGTCAAAAGGACAAGCAGCAGGTCGGGCAATAAGCCCCATGATGCATCAACCATCTATCGAGGAAATGTCACTATAGGGAGGGACGTTTATTGGCAAAGCCTGATCAGTAAATTGTACTCTGTGATGCAGCTCTGCACAAAGACCTGTGAGAATCATTAGACCTCTGCTGCAGTTTAACCTCCATTATTAACTTTTATCCCAATTATATTTATTATTACAAATACAGTAATAACATATAGTACATATATAGTTTTATCCTTAAATACCTCTGGATGTAATACACCATTGTGAGCAATGTTACGAAGTAATAATCAAGCATTACAATACTGACTTTTTGTGTTGTGATGAAGTACATTTGTCAGCTATTTAAATAGCAGAATAAATTTAAAAAAGACATTTTACAAACCGTTTTTCAGTTGACTTTCCCAAAAATGTACCATCTTGAAAAATGATATCAATATTGAAATTAAAGCCAAAATAATTATGTAATTAATATACATGCCAATCATCACAAAGTTAATTGAAAACAGTTCAATCAATTAATCATTTAGGTAATGTTTGAAATGACAAAATGCCAAAAAACCCAGTGGTTCCGGCTTCTCAATTCAATGCTTTATAATTGTTCTCAGTAGTCTATGAAATGTGATATGTTTTAAGGTATAGCCTGTATTTTTCAGTTTTCTTACATCACGACTTTTAACTCTAAAATAAATTAACATTCACTGTGATAATGGATTTTAACCATTACACCCAGTTTGCTTCCATGCATTTCTGAACACATCAATATTTTTTATCATTTTGGTAAATTTTGGTCTTGACCACTAGTGATTACGCTGAAATTCGAATAAATAATAGAGGTACAAATGAAGTGAAAATGTTTCTGAAATCTTACCGTGTTACTGTAGTCGGGCGTCTGCAGCAGATAGTTGTTGTGTCACTGGCTGAACACACCGGCTTCTAATGAAGCACTAATTAAGAGTCCTGCTCAGATCTTTGTAAAACATTTGGATTTATCACAGGAAAGGAAGGAGGTAAGAAAAGAGTTTAAAAAGAGTGATAGAGAGTCATAAATTGTGCAGCTGCAGTGGTCACAGACAGTTCAATTTTACTACATTTCATAGGGAAATATTGTACTTTTCACTTAACTACATTCATTTGATAACTTTAGTTTCCGGTTTCAGGTTAGTACAAAATATTATCAACAAATAATATATATATATGTATATAAAGTATTTCAAATCAGCCCTGCTTTTAGAGCGACAACATTTAAAGTGATGAACAATATTAATGCAGCAACTATCAGTAATAATATAACACAAATTATATTCTGCATAATTAGTTCTTTCATGTTTGGTACTTATAAGCATATTTGTTGGTAATACTTCTCCTTGAATGCAAGACTTTCATTTCAATGTAAAAAACAGGAGTACTTTACACTCAGTAGGAAACATGGGACTCAAAAAAAAGACCAAAGAACAACAGAGCTCCACACATCAGCTCAATAAGCTTTTATTACAGAACTGATCAAACACGCAAACATTCACAGGCCTGCCTCGCTTTCCTTCTACAGCGGCATGCATATTTCCATCTGTCAGCCCTGATGTTGTTAGAAAGAAACAACAACAACCGCTCTTTAGTGGTCAGGTGAGTTCAGTCGGGGGGAGGGGGGCTCATGTGAGATCTTGCTCAACTGTTTGTTTGAAGCTTTTGCAGAATAACATTTCAATACAAGAGTTCCTAATAATAAAAAAGTGGTGTTATTAAACTTAAATTGATCACCTTTATTGTACTTTTTAAAATACAAAACCTTCATATTAGAGGCTGTTAAGAGTTGTAACTTTATGTTATGAATGAAAATTGCTACAAATTCAAGACTGCAAGAAACTCTCCCACCCTGACACACTGAATCACCATCATTTCCTTATTTAACCTTATACACACACTTTATTTACCCTGAACTTTGAGCTAACCATAATTGCCAAAACCTTCACCGGTCAGAGTGATACGCTTATATACAATTACTTCATATACGAGATCAGCTCTTTGGCCTTTTTACTCCCTTAAAATGTTTTGAGTCTGAAGATGTGTGAAATGTCTTCAGGGAGGTTAAAACCTCGTGCAGCTGAACATTTATATGTGTGATGCATAAAGGATGGCAACAGCACTGACACTAATGCAGTCGATATATGTGCCATAAACCTACATATAATATAACTTCTGTACATTTTCCATTCCTGTTACACTTTATGTTTGAGTGCAAAAAAATGAGATTTCTGAATAAATGGTGGGAAATAATAATAACAATAATAGACTGAACAATAAAAATTAAATAAAGACAAGTCAAAGATGATGATGTCGGCAAAACATATTTACAATATTACATTAAATCACAATAGGTTTACACACAGGACTGCTGGAGAAAATATTTCAACAGGAGCAGGCAGGTATGTAGTGCTGCAACGAGTCAGCACACAGGACAGGTCTGAATTTACAAAAGGCAATAGATATGGCTTCAATGACGTGTTTTTACAGCATGGAAAAGAAAATTTGGCTACTCAATTTGGAGAAGGATTTCAAAACACCTCTGCGCCTGGGAGTACATTTGCAGAAAACCTTGAATGTGTACAAAATAAGCGGATATGTTCTTTGAAACCAGGCTGTGAAAGATGAGAGAGAGCTTATGAATACACGTTAAATAAGGCCAGTAAATATTGGATATTGATTGAATTTCACAAGACGCATTTTCTAAAAATGTCTCCTCACTTGAAGCTCATTTGGCCCACGTGAACTTTGGCAAAATTAAAATAAATAAAGAAGAACACAAACTACTCCTTTAGAACATCCTATACATTTTTTTGGATTCTCAATTTTCATATCAAGTAACAGTAAAATAAACAACTTCTCTATCATACAGCTGCAGCTACTTCATCTATCCGACATTACTGTTCATGACAGTAATCCAAATAAATAGTCAATTTCAGCTTATTGATGACGTCTTCATGATCGTAAAGCTATTTTTTACAATGGCTTCTTACTTTTGCTTTCCTTTTGTACAACACCCACAAATGTAAACCAAAGACAGAACGACCAAAACTTTAAGGCAACCAAAACATTTCTACAGGAAGGAAAATGGCAGCAGGGAGCGGTTGGATCAACAGGGTGGAGGCGGTCTGGATCTCCCTGCAGCGGGAGGAGCGGCTCTATTTGGGCGGCAGCGGGTTGTCAGGGGTCGTTGGGGTTGACAGCTCCTTGTAAAAGTTTTCAATCTGCTCCTTGTACATCTTCGCTACCACTGGCCGCTTCAGCTTCATGGTCGGGCCTGTGGGACAAGAACAGAATTCATGTAGTTAAACGCTTGTTTTTATATGAAGGTTTAAATCTTTTGTTTTGGTTTAAATCTTTGTTTAAACCTGTTGTTTTGATCACAGAAGCTGTAGTTTAAAGTTTTAAACCAGTTGCTTTGTCACCTAAACTCCACTAGAGGTCACTGTATCTCAGGTTTAACTCCCAACTTGGACTAGAAGCATAGTTCAATCACTGAAATAACTTTAGTTATTTCTAAAACTTAAAACATTTTTACCATGTTGTTATTATGATGAGGGAAACACTCTCATAAACTGCAAACTGATGTCATTAAAATGTTTCCCCGCTGCCTCAGCTCAGTTTAACTCCTGATTATCTGACAGAGGTCACTTCATAAGAGCCATGAACTATTATTATCTTAATTATTAAAGGTTGTTCTTATTTTTTATGTGATGTTGTTTTTAATGTGCTTGTTTTGTCTGAAACATCAAAAGAGATTCAGTCTTGGATTATATATGACAAAGAAAACCATCAAGTCTTTGAGAGGTTTGAATTAGTTTAAGTTTGGCATTTATGCATAAAAAAAAATACTGAAACAATTAGTCATGTATCAGAGGAGTTTATCTTCTGTCCATCAACTAATAGTTTCACCACTTAGGTATCTATGAAATGTGATATATGAAATTCCAGTGTTCCCTACTCATCACCCAAACGTTCCTGTCCAACTCACCCAACTCTCCTCCTGTAACGGAGAAATCCCGATCCAGAACGATCCACTTTTGGATGCGCTGAGCGTTGGAGGTTGCGTCCTTGTTGACTCGGTTGATTCCATCCTGAATGGCGGTTTGGACCGCCCGGTCTCGGCCGCCCGCGATCTCAGAGACTCGTGTGGCGTTGCTGCCCAGCTTCCTACAGATCTCAATAGATTCTGGTGTCAGCTCATCCTCCGGATCACCTGTCTCTGCATTTACCTGACTCTAAACAGAAAACATTGGAAAGGTTTTATTTTATCCTCCTAATATTTGGTATCATATCACAGCTTGAAGCACTGAGACAGTTTGGATTTCAGATCAGTTTGATCAGTTTTCCTTACAGCCGCTAGATGGCAGCAGCGGAACATAAACAGCTCCGTTTATCAGTTAACAGATATATATTTACTTTCTCAGATAAGATAAAAAGCCATAACGATGGGATGTTTACAAGATCAGTGTTTTAAAATGCTCAGATACAATCTCAGGTACAATGTTGCTGACAAGTCACATCTTCAGTCTCCATCTGATTCCCTCCACTCTGTCTAACGGCCTTTTCCATCCTGTGTTATCTGCAAAATACAACACCCTGTCCTCTACTTCTACTCATTATAAGTTAGTCAATCATTAAAGTGGAAAAACACAACGTTGGACCAGATGCATGAATGATATTTATAGACAAGAACAATGCAGACGCCATTTTGGAAAGATAAGATACTTCAGACCAGGCGTAGAGAGTTTTCTAGAAATAGCTGCATGTGAATTTAAAACATGAGAGATGTAACCTTACAGTAAAACACTCTTTGTTTAGGTTGTTATTATCTCTTTTCAGGTGGCACAGCATTCTGTAAAATGTTATTCATGTTGTAAAGTCTGTCTCAATATGAGCTCCATGAATTAAAATCACCATGTCAATATCAATCATCTTTCTCACATTTAATAATGACTGATTTGTTTACAGGCACATGCAATGAATTAGTGGTACGGGCACTATAAATAGCCACAGCCATGCTTAATGATAACCTGTAATGACAGCTGCGCTGTTGGCAAACAGAGCATTTATACATCCATTTATGGCAAACCGTGGGAGAGGAAACAAGGTTTTTGCGCGAGTGTCCACGAGCGTCATTTAAGATTTATTAAAACATACCAGGCGTCCCTGGCTTTATCAAGCTGACAAAATGAGTTTTACACATCTGAGTGCAGGTCTAAGTTTCTTTCTAAGACTTACCTTAATGGTGAGCAGCATCGACAGAAACTTCTTCTTGTCTCCGATCAGCATTGCGTTACTGATCAGTGGGACGGCCTCCTTCACCGCGTCCTCGATGGGAACAGGAGGGATGTTCTCTCCTCCTGCTGTGATGATCAGCTCTGGAATCAAACACAAAGACGTACACAGGTTAAGCAACAGTTTAACTGATCACTGCTTTTGGAGGCTGTGAAAAAATGAGGATAGACTAAGTACCTTTAATTCTTCCTGTGATGAAGAGGTATCCGTTCTGGTCATGTTTGCCCAGGTCACCCGAGTGCAGCCAGCCCTCTGCGTCGAGAGCCTCCTCCGTCTTGTCGGGCATGTTGAGGTAGCCCATGAAGACGTGACGGCCCCAGAAGCAGATCTCGCCGTTTCCCTCCTCGTCTGGGTTGTGCAGCTTCGTCTTGCACCCTGGGATCTCTTTACCACAACTGCAGGACAAAATGACATTTTTCCAATTTAACCACAGAGTTTGAGTATGTCAATGCAGGGTGTCAATGCGCACTGGAGTATGAGGAGAGACGTCACCTGGTGAGCTTGAAGGCGTCAGGGAGGGAGATGGTGTGAGGTCCGGTGCTCTCGCTCATGCCGTACAGCTCGTACAGAGGAATGTCTAGGCTGAGGAAGAACTCCAGGGTGTCTTTGGTGATGGGAGCAGCGCCCGTGTAGCACCTGCTGCAGCGGTCCAGGCCCAGGGCCTTACGCACCCTTTTGAACACAAGCTTTTTGGCGAGGTGATAGCTGAGCGGTGTGCGACCAGCTGCTTCGCTTCTGAGGAGAGACGAAAAACAGCAAGTGTGAATTCTTTGAGCAATGCTAGCAGCACGATGACATCAGCCAGTCTGTTGGTCGCTCTGGGTGCCTAGATACCCAAACATGTTTTAACAGTATATCTACAGTTGCAGTCTTCTCATGCAGGAGGGATGTACTAACAGAAGAAAGTAAAAAGACAGAATCAAAGCATGGAAACAGGAACAAGGAATGATTCAGCCACATCTAAATAAAGCAGTAATTTCACAAGATGTACGTACTGATTCATCTTGGTCAAGTTAGTCTGCAGGCCGACATCTTTGGCCCAGGCAGCCAACTTCCTGCGCACAGTCGAAGACTTGGCTCCGAGAGACTTCATCTTCTCCTGCATCTTCTCCCAAACACGCGGGACGCCCATGAAGGCTGTGGGACGCACCTCCTTCAACGTGTTTACCAGGGAGCCCTGATTTAAAAGAAAGTAGAGATTTAAACACAAATGTCACCTGTAGTCTACAAAACATGGAGAAAAAATTAGCACAAGTTTGAAACCGCAAAATGATGAGAACTACTAAAAAAAAAGAAGCTTTTTCATGTCCACGTAATGCGCTCATCTGTCCCCCCTCAGGATATCCCTCTAACCCTCACAGGGACTCCTTGTTATCTGCCTCTTCTAACTACATTACACACTTAATGTGTGTTAATGAACATGCAGGGGTGATGCTGAGATGTCATGATTAAAGACATCTTTTTAATCTGACTTTCCATTTGAAATAATCATTTGTAAGAACTTCTTAAAAATATTTCCCTCATTTTTTAAATTGTTTGCTATGTATTTATTACTTTTAGCCTTTTTGTTATCATTTTCTTTTGGGATTAACATTTGGTTATTGTAAACATTTCAGTCACTGTTCTCTACTAAACATTGTTTCTAATCCTGTTTCTGTGAAACTATCTGACCATGCATGAATAACAATAATTATCATTATTATCTGAACACATCAAAGATAAACTGCACTAATGAATGTTATTGTGGCAGCTGCTGTGCCAGTTTTCTTTTTGTTTGTTTTATGAAAACAATGTTCAATATTTGAATATTCATCTTAAATCATTTACTTGGAGTGCTCTTGTGTGTGTTGTGTGTGTGCGCTCTTCTCCACATGAACTCCGTTGACATATCTCACCTTCAGTGCATCTGGCTGAGCAAAGTGGGTCGCCCCTCCGACCTTCATGGTGACCCAGATGTCGACCATCTGGGCGGCGATGTGGCTGAGCGGCAGGTAGCTGACAACCTCCTCCTGTCTCTGAGTGGCGTCCGTCAGGCACACATGACGGCTGGTGGAGAGCGCCGTCCACGTCAGCTGAGGGGAGGCAGAGAGCAATACACTGAATGTGCTGCGTCTGAATTGTTTTATGTAAGGGAGGTTTAGAGATACAGATACAGATCGCTATGAGTGGACTTTGACAAACTATTTAAATTTGTTTTGATTCATGGATTTTATTCTTGTCAGATAGCCGGGTGCCAAGTTAATGAGTGTATAGTTTAACAGGACTACAGAACATAACCTCACCCCGCAGACTGTCTCTAACACAGTGCTGAAGGTGAAGTCTTATTTATTTATGATATTTTGCTGATCCGTATCTACAGTCTGTAGAAACCTGCCTGACGAGCAGTTCAGTGCTCTCAGCTTTCAGTCATGTATGTGCTGTACAAAATGTGTACAAAGTGTTTTACTCTCAGATGTAAAGATACGCTCGGTTCATGCAACTTACATTATCATGGCTGAGCATGACTCCCTTGGGCTGGCCTGTGGTTCCTGAGGTGTAGATGAGCGTGCAGCATTGGTTGGGCTTTTGGCTGGAGATAATCGCGTCCAGGGGCGCGTCAGGCTCGTCCCGCCCGAGCTCCATGAACTCAGCCCACTGCGGTGCACAAACAAATCACTTAGACAACGCTTTTTGAACCCAAATAAATCTTTAAACTGTTTCTCATAAGCAGATCATTTGCTTACTGAGTACAGATTTGGTCTCTTCTCTTTTAGTGCATCTTTGTACTGGATAATGGCTTTCAAGTGTGGCAGCTTGTCTTCAACCTGAGAACAAACAGAAAATCTAATGAGTACATAACTGCAGACAATAGTCAACGAAAGTGCTTGTGTCATTTCTACACTTCTGGCTATAAATGTTATTTTATGACAGAAAATAAGACAAATACTGTATTAATCGAGAAGACTTGGGATGCAAAACTTTCTGGTTGTGTCTCAATCCTTACTACATCAGAAGGTTTTAAGTATGTCGTGTGTTCATATTGAAAAGGTTACAAAGTGAAGAATTCTCATGACACGTGTCAGTACGCTGCCCAAACTCTTTGATTTTTAACTGTGCTGTGGATGTGTATAAATGTAGGGAAAAAAAGCTGGAAAAAAAATGCTGGATATTTGGAAAAACATTATGCTGTCTCTTGTAGCTTAATTGGCAGTGACACAGACAAGTACTGTATCAATTCCTGGTAACAGGAAATGGTTAAATGTGTTGAGGTCTCATATACTAACCAAAGCAACGATTAGTATATACTGTTAACAATTAGTGTTTAGCATGGATTTGGGACACAGCACCAGTTTCATCCAGAGAGGACAGACTTCCTACACGACATGTGGTCCGTAAATGTCATTTGTATTCGGATCTCGACTTCATGGCTGTCTGCAAGTATTTATATGCAGTGCTCATCTCACCTGAAGGATCTTCTCCAGCTGTTTGTGGTTTTCCACCACAATGATATTGGCCTTGCAGTTTTCTGCTACATACTGGCATGCCTCAGGAGAGTTGGTAGTGTAGATGCCCACAGCAAACCCACTGCAAACAGATACCTGACAAGTCAGACTTTGCAGTTTCTCTTTCACATTTAAAGGATGAAGGTTCACATGAAATTGTGCCGCTGTGCTTTTCTGGAAGATCTTGTATAGAGAAACCTGCTGTACAAGAATAATTAATTTAATCTGCAGGGCAGTGAGACCTGACATCCCTAAACCCTCCTTATTGTACGCGCTTTCAACTTTGATCAGTTGACTGACACTGGAGTTGTCCATACTGTTCTCATTGAGCCTGATCAGCAGGAGAAAGGGAGACTACACTTCACAAATCTAGGTGAAAATGTATCTTCATTAACTTTCTTTATTCTCTCCATTTTTTAACAGATTTGTTTGTTTTAACTCTGCATTGCTAGTAAAGCTAGTAATTGCTAGTAAAGATGGGGCAATAGAAGCAGCATTGTGGCAGTTTTGTAGCAAAATGATCTGCAAACAGCAGTTTACTACAACATTTACTAGAAGAGTTTGCCAAACTACACCTGTGTTCAGGACCGGTTTGACCAGCTGACAGCAGTTTCAGTACATTCTTATTGGCATCAGCCTACAGAAGGTTAGGCGTGGGAGACTGGGTAATCTGCATACAGTAATCAGCATGTGTGTTAAAGGTCACACACAAGAAAAACAACATGTACTGCTCTTCTGTGTGATCCTACAAATATTCCCTCAAGGCTCTCTTGTTATCAGCCTTCAAGGAACTGCAGTATGTAGAAACTGTCACTATAATCTCAGCTCAAACTGGGTATACAATGTGAAAAAAAAAACATTGGATAACAGATGTTATTGATTTTTTTGGTTCCTCAGATAGTGTCAATGTCTGGGTTCCTTTGTGTTTGCTGAATAAGGGTTTGATTTCTGTCGGGGCCATCTGAACTGAGTATTTATGAAAGTGCTGCAGAGGAGAGGCGTGTGATCACTGTTATGTGATCTGTGTACAATTCATCATTGATCGAAAAAAGACCTGAAAACTCAAATACACTGTCACACGTAAAAGCCCCGCATTTAATGCATGCATCAATGTTTAAGCAGCATTTTACTGTTGCAGTTGGTCATGGTGGAGCATATGTGAACCTTGGTGTACACTATCAGTTGGTTTAGTCCAGTGGCTTCAAATGTAGGGATCAGGCCTCATATTTTATTTCGTAAACAAATCTTTGTAAAACATAATCTTAATTTGAACAGTAACTAGTAACTAAAGCTGTTAGACAAACAGTGGAGTAAGAAGCACATTATTTCCCTCTGAAATGTAGTGTATAAATTAGTATAAAGTGGAAACACTCGAGTACATTTATGTATTATGTACTTTTGCACTTTATGAACTTGCTTAAGAGGCTTAAGAGGCTACGTGCTGAACTAGCCTGCTGACGTCTGTGCTCTGCTTTGCTCACATTTCATTTCTTTGATTGCAACACTCAGGTATGGTCGACATGCACACAGGCACCCACACATACACAGAGCTGCCACTGAAACTGAGGGAGGAAACACTGAGCTCATTACGTGACTGACAGTCACATAAACTCACTTCAGTTCAGAGATGAAGACAAAACTCACCCTGCCAAAATGGCTCCTATGTCAGAGATGAACCACTCAGCGGAGTTGAAGCCCAGGATGCCGACGCCGTGGTAGCGCTGCAAACCAAGCTGTAGAAAGACAAAACATACTCTTAAAGCATAAATAAAATAACAAATTGTTAAATAATCCTGACATAATACTGAGGTATCGTGCACATCAATTTTCTGAGTCCATTTCCAGTTTATAATGTTGCTGGGAAATCACAGGTTCAGTGTAATCTCTCTTCCCTCTAAGGTGTTTTCTTTTAGTTTTTAATACTTGGGTAGTTATAAAGATGAGAGACTGACAGAAAATGTGATGGGAGAGTAAGAGGCATAACATGCAACAAAAGTTCCTGATCACATTCAAACTAGGGGACACTGACGTTCAAGTAGTAAGCATCTCATCCCCAACCCTCTGTGATGGCCCCTTTTTAAATTAGATTTTTATCGCAGTTTGGAAAAATTAATTAAGTCAAGTGAAGCCTTTGTTCCAGTAAATATGCTTAAGTTCAGGTTTTAAGATGAAACTTTACATTGCCCCTCTGTGTGTTCAGAAACAACACACACATGCGCTGAGTTGACTGAATCACTGAGGTGCTGATCTGATGAGTGCTTGAAGCACATTGCCAAGGCAGCTGTGGTCATGGAAACAGGTACACAGCCAAATGTACAGGACACTGCCATGATGTAAACTTATACCCAAGTTCAACACTACAGTGAGATTTTTAAATAATGCATGAAGTGTTTAAGAACAGTAGCTGAGATATAATATGAGGCCTGAAATCTGCAGTTCGACTCCTGCTGATGGAAACTTGACCTCATTGCCGACTTGAGAGAGCTTTGTTAACTGAAGTTCATGTTGCACACGTTGGGGGCATCAAGTTCAGGTTAGTTTGTGTCTGTAAGAACAGAGAGACGTGTGTTGCACGTCTTGATGTGTGTGTTTGTACGTGAGCCCCGCTGAGTCTCCATGCTGACTAACTGTTGGGTTTCACAATAAACAAAAACGTGCTTTGTCCTGCACGAACAGCCGACGCCTGTCTCCAACTGCCTCACTGACATTTCAGCCCGACTCCTTCGAGCGGTGTCGTGTGTTGTCTAGACTGACTCGGCATGATAAACGCTAAACACAATTAACAATGACAACAGAAGTCGATTGTTTGAAACAAAAAATCTTAGACTGGCAGATGCTGAAGAACTGAATAGAAAAATGTGCTTTTTCTCTGTCACTTCACAGATAACGCTCCATTTTAAGGTGTTGTGAAATTAAGAAATTTTCTATATTTTGATATGAGACTATCCTGAGGGATTTTCTCAACTTGTGCAATACCGTGTCCTAAGATTTCATCACTGATTGTCAAGATATTGAATATAATATAATCCATCATACAAGATTCACATTAACCACCAGCCACAGTGTCTGTTTGGGATGAAACTAACAAACATTTTCATTACTGATTCATCTTTCATTTATGTCATTTTATCTATAAAATGTTGCAAATGTACATAATGATTTCCCAAAGACATATTCTCGTGTATTGTTTTGTCTTACCAACCATCCAAAAACCAAAAGATATTTAATCACTGCTGATATGAATCAGAGAAAAACAGCAAAATCCTGTGTTGTACTGACAATATTCACAGAATGAATGGATATCCATGATATTTTAAAGCAAGGGGTATTGGTGGTTTGAATACTTTAACAGTAAAGGCAATGCTTCCATACTTTAGTATATGACTGCTGTTTGTTCTCATTACTCAATCGTAAAGAAACTACCTTCAGGAAGCTCTTGGCAGCGGTGCGGCAGGTCTGATAGTACTCTCTGTAGTTCAGGCTCTTCTTCTGCTCGCCATCCTTCCAGCTCAGAGCTGTGTAGTCGCCAAAGCGCTCCACAGCTGAGGTAAACATCTGGTTGACGGTCAAAGGTGTCTCAGCGGCCAGACCAGAGTCCCCCATCCTCAGTTTCACAATTGCATCCCCCTGTGACGTCCACAGGCCGGGCTCTCCTGCTGCAGGCACCGACAGGGAGTTTGGGCGCAGGGCTTTCACTAGGAAAAGAAAGAAAAATAATTAAAAGTGTTGTCAAGAGAGATTTCTCTTTTCCAAGAAAGATGCACTAAACTTTTGAGTGGAATCTCCTTATTCAGCTGAGCTCCACCCTGAATTTGTCATGTTTGAGGGGAAGCCACTCACTGTATTAAAGCTAAAAACAAACATAGGCCACAGTGCAAATGAGCCATCCTGATGTTAACCCTTGGCAACAGTCACACAGGGATGTCCAAGCGAATAAGAAGTTACTTCAGGTTGTGAGATGTTTTCTTTCAACCAGTAAAGTCAACATTATCTCACCACTGTACGACCCTTACAGGCCAGTTAACTGTCATGGAGAAACAAATGTAGTCACATGAAACCGATCTAGCTATTAGCCAATTTTCCTCCAGTGAACAGTGACAATGATGCACAAAGCAAAACCTATGTATCATCTTAAAAATGAACTATAAATGCACCAACAACCTACTGATAATCACGCAGGCTTATGCACACTCAAACACACATTTCATAGGAATAAACACAAAACAGGATGCAGATATCAAAATATCATTTGGAAATCATGGGCAGGGTTTTGAATTGATGGGAAGCTTGTTCCATTCTTTAATGGCTTCAAAAGAAAAAGTAAACTGTGCAAAGGTGGAGCGTCATTCCAGGATTTGACACACTCCCCAAATAACACTGTATGAGTCATTATGAGTCAACACATGGGCAGTCAGGTCATCATGCAGGTTGTAAACAAAGACTTCAGCAAAAGAGTAAAATAGCAACCTAACTGTCCATCGTCCAAACATGCAGCACAGTTTACAGAACAACTTACTTGTGCAACTTTTAATTATCACACTAGTGACAGTTGTGTGCATGCACATGTGCAGCGAGGGATTATTAAACCTTTGGTTTAGATAATGTGACCTGGTCACAACCTGTCGTATCATCTTCCCATTATGTTTCTTGCCTCGTTAGAACTATTTTTAGAGATACTGCCATGTTCAGAAATCTCTCAGTTACTTTGGTATCTACAACAAATTATCTTAAGTGATAGAAACAATCGACAGGCCTCAAAAATAAAACACAGGTGTAAAAAGTTTTGATGGAAAAAAAAAAACAAAACATGTCTTGTATTATTACAGTCAAACAAACTAGAAAAGTGTGTCAGTGACCCGACAGATGGAGGAACTAAATAATGGAGGATTTATGACCAAACACAAACAGCTAGTTATGAGCACACAGAGGAGAGGGCAGGACGGTGAATAATTTCTTATCTACATGACAGTTTAGTTCAGGATGATTTAAGTGTATAATCCTACGCTATAAAAGATTAACTTCTCTTTTGTGCTAACAGTAATGGTGAAGGTTTCCGTAAAAAATCTAATTTCATGTAGATAATGTGTTTTTTTAGCTTAGTGACTAAAACAGGAAGGAATGTCGAAGTGAGACTGAAGGCAGGAAAAGGAAAGTCAAGTTTGTTCTGCCAAAGAATGTAGGCACTTCTGTTTGACCCTCTTCCTCAGGAAAAAAAAAAACACGTCACCACTGCTGACTTCAGCATCTAGAGCCGACGCAGTGACCAGACCCAGCTCAGAATAAAGCCCATGGTGTTTGAATGTTGCTTATCATAATTCTAGCCTGGCTGCATCGCCCTCATGGTTGTTAGATTTCAGGGAGGGACGAAGAAAGAGCAAACACGTTCGACCCGGTGGCCTCTCTTCAGCCCCCACCTGTTTGTGTGTTTGACGTCTGGTCAGCGGAGACCTTGGTAGTCTTGGTGCTGTTGACTTCATCCTGTGTGTTGCTCTCCTCTTCCCTTTCCCCTGGGGACTCCTCCTCTGAAGACTCACTAAAGAAAATGAAAGGGAAAAAAAACAACAAAAAAAAACACGTCACTCAACACAGGAGAGTGGATCCCCGAAGTGACTGCTGCATCCTCGGGGAGAAACACAGGCAGAACCCCGACAGAGCGCTGAGTCACGAATGGGGAAAAATCTCAGCTCCCAAAACACTGTTCATCATCCCAAAAGTACATTTTATACCTTCATCTCAACTGTAAACACTCACAGTGATAGTTTCAAAGTAAGGTTTACGTTATTGTTGCATTAAATTAAAGCTTCAAGACCAAACCACTGTGACTGAACCATTCCTACAATTATATGAACTACTACAGACCTCGAGCTCTACCCTGCGGTTTATTTGACTGCCATCTGCATCCTGTGATTTCCCTGTCGTATTCAAATCTTAGTGAAAGACAGTGATGCTACGTTCCAAAAAGCCCTTCCAACTATTGATCAACGTAGTGATATTGTAATCCTTGACAACATCTGACTCTAGACCAGTGGTTCCCAACCTTTTCTGCACGTCACCCTTTAAAAAAATACAAAAATACATATTTCTGTGATTTCAAGCAAAAAATCTTTATGTTCTGAAATAGCTTGATTTGAATTATTTTTAGAGGCCAGAAGAAGTAAAAACCCTTCAGTATTTTAAACAGGTAACAACCAAATATAAATTCATGGAGCTGAACAAGGTGTTTACTCTTCTTCTATAACTTATTGGTCATCCTGAGACCTTTCCCCCAGGTTGGGAACCAGAGCTCTTGAGACAGCGGTGCCAAAGTGTCCTGGACACGTTGGTGTGGACGTACTTTTCTGCGTCCACAATGACGTCATCGAGGGAGGCAGCGCTGTCTCCTACACCACAGGATGACTCCAGGAAGGCGCCTGCTCTGGGAGGCTCCATCACCGCGGCTTCGGACATGGCGGTGGGCTCACACGCGGTCACTAAAAGAGAGGAGAGACGTGGAGGGGGGGCTTTGTTAGCTACTGTGTGTTTGACAAGAACATCACATACAAGCATCTGCAACAAAGTAAAGTTATGGCTGATTCACATGAGGGAGAGGATAAATACACACAAGCAACAACGAATTTACCAATACTGTATCAGGGGCATCAGCTAAGAGGTACAAACAGTCTCACAAAAACTCTTTTTAAATAGTTCACATCTCATCTGTCTTCTTCTTTCTGAGCTTTTTGTGTTGGTCATTATCATTTAGTATAGGGCTGCAACTGATGATTATTTTCTCAACAAAGAGATTCATCATTTACTCTATTGAAAAAATCATGAGTAAATTGTGAAAAAGGCCTGTTAAACTGAACTAAAAGCCAAGGTGACGTAATTCATTTCATGTGTAGATGTATCCTTATTTTATGTTGCGGATGCCTTTTTCTTGATAATAAAAACTTGTCACAAACGCTCTTTTGGAGTAGGCATTTGGCCTCGTTTGAGAAGGAAGATACCCTCTGACTTTTACAAAAGGAAAATAAAGATTACTCCTCTGGTCTAATTGCGACACAGTAACACCAGCATGCGACAGCCGGCAGCTTCTAGTGCTCACAAGACTCACACCTGACTGTTGTTGGCACAGGGTCATAAACTTTTTCCAGCAGTCGTAGCTGGGGTTACGTTTACACATCCATACTTGTTTTTGGCTCTTGTGCAGTGTTTAATCAGTTATTTAGACATTTCACTAAGACATACGTGACTCTACATATTGATAACAAACCATGACTGAACTCTGCTGAAGGAATACAGAAAATGAAGAACTGAAATGTGTAACACACCAACAGGAAATCCCTCAAAGGACCACTACTCTGTCTAGCTTGTCTCTTATCAACCTTTACAGCTGCTTTATGAGCTGCTGAACAAACAGTCTTTGTCTATACTACGACTGCTCTGTTGACAAAATTTGGTTGTATGGCAACGGTGTGGTGAACATATGAAGCCTGCAGAGTGGAAATTCATGTTACAGAAAACATTGTCCTGTGGCGAATAATAGATTGCCTGTCATTGCCATGTCTGGTCAACAAAACACCTTTTTGATTGACATTTCCACTGCTCCACCCTGTCAAAATCCAAAGAAGGCCATGTGAACAAAACTAAATGTGATTATGAAACCGGATTCTGAGAAAAGACTGACAAAGATGACCTTTTTATCCTCCATCAATGATCCTGCGTTACTAACATGGTGTTAAGGTGTGAAAACAGCTCCATTTGAAAAGAGTTGGAGGTAGAGTCCTGTTCTGCCATTGTCATTACCTCATCACAGGAAACGCAGCAAATCCACCTAAACAATAAACCTTCACCGCTCAGCCACTGACAAACCCTCACCTCCGTGACGCCCCCACTCATTCAGGCCCCCCTCTTTGGTCAATGACAGGGCTGAGCTCCTGCCGGCCTGTTTATTTAAAAGAGCTGAAAACACATACCAGCGGCTTCGTCTGCCTATTGTGGTGACAGCCTATCATGACTCGCCTGCTGGGGACAACTGAGCTTGGGCTAAGTGGAAAGAAACAGACCCCGGGAGGTCAGAGAGCAGGGGCGAAAATATTTTCCAGCATTCTTTAGAGTTCGACACGTATTCACAAACCACACCTTCCAACATATGGCTAAGAAAACAGGTCAAATGCAGTCTTTCATGTGTGAAATGTATCTAAAATGGCAGGAAAGAAATTGACAGCTTCCCTGAAATTCTGAGGAAATTGAGAAAAGTCATTAACTTAAAAAAAAAAAAAATCAATACTGCTTCAGTTATGTGGCGAGCAGCCAGCTGACCCCGAGGAGACGTCGTTACTGAGGCCTAAAGGTCTCTCAGCCAAGGAGACAGGTGTCACAGGGTGATCTTACTGTTCATGTGGACATGCAAAGGTGCCATTTTATTCCTTCTTCCTCCATCAAATGCAGCTGCAGATTCCTCAAGGACACAGCTGTGGGTTTCCAGCAGTATTCATTTGAGGGTGGAGACAGGCAGATATAGAGTGGGTATTGGTATCGGTCTTGGTGGGAATTTAAACCCCACCCCCCCTCATTTCTTTAGTGTCATTGTTTTGGTCCCGGGGTGAGGGGTGTGACACTGATCTTGAGAAAAGGTTCAGTCATTTGTACCCTCCTGGACGAATATAGCCTTTAACATCAGACTGGAAAAAGCCCTGAGGCTATTTCTTGCTTGTCCCCATTTCATTTCCCCATTCAAACCATTTTGGTCTCATGAACTATCTTCACATGAGCACGTTCAGATTACGACTCAAGCCTCGAGATGCATGCTTCTGATTTAGCTCTGGTGTGACAACCCTCAGCTTCTGGCCAGGCAGTGACAAACACCTCACACCATCAGTTTGCTGAGTTATAAATAAAATCTCCTGCCTGCTGTGGTAAACTATCACTTTCAGGTTTATCATAATCTGTTTCCCCTAGTGCTGTGGTTTACTGATCCCACTCATGGGACATGTCTGTGGGCTTCCCCTTCACTTCAACTTCTCATCAACCGAATGCAAAAAAACCAGGGAGTCTTGCAAAGTAGGGCTGTAACTAATCATCATTTTCAGTATCAGTGAACCTGTCGACTAACTAATTCTTTTGTCATTAAAATAACCATAAATCGTAAACCTATGGAGACTTCCTCAAATGTTTTGCTTAGTTTACGGTTATATAAGACTGGGAAAAGCAGAAAACTTTCACATCAGAGAGGCAATTTTGCTTGAAAACAGCTCAAACGATGAATCGATCATCAGAATAGTTGTGGTGAATTTCGTCCAACAAATCAATTAACTGCCTAATCATTTCTACTTGATATTTCTGAAGGCCAGAAAGACAGGAAGCATTTTCCTTTCTTGTGTGGCTTCTGTCAAGTTTCCTTGCCAGTTGCCAGCGCGACTAACGCCAAGGATGAATTATCTGACGGATTTAGCACTGCACAAACTGACATCATTATTACAACCGCATTCATGCAATCAGGGGAGGATTATGAATGTGGGGCAGAGTCGAGCGTTGCACCAGCTGCTGGATTCAGAAAGGGAAAATGCAACAGTTGGAAAGATAACACATAAATCTTCAGTTTCATCGGTGGTTAATGTAGAAGAAGAGCCCCCTCTCACCCAAAAACATGAATGTTTAAAACCAAACAAGTGGCTCTACCTGACACAATACCACCATGCCTGCAAACTTCAATTAGGTTAATCCCTGTCAAACAGACCAGACAAAACCCCACCCCTCCCTTCACTTTTGTCTTACACATTGTTCCCCCTTGTCCAAGAAGACGACCATCTCCACTTGACTATCTGAACCTAATGTTGTGACTCAAAACACAAGTGAGACAAATTGCTTTTCCATCAACACGTCCCTGAAAGATCCGCATCAGCCAGCTGCTGCCTCTGAACAGCACCCAGCGGAGCAGTTTACGACAGGGCGTAATCCTCAGCATCCTCACTGTACAGTCACCACGTCGGGCTCAACGATTTTGATCCAGTTTTCAGCATTTGAAAGCTAATGCAGGGGTTTCAATAAAATGGTAAAATGCTTCCCTTTAATGTCACATTGCCATTTGGCAAATTCACATGGATCTGCCGGTTGGGTCACACCCTTTTGCAAGCGAGCAGCTGTCCACATGTTGTAGGGAGGGTGAGTGAGACACACGCTTCACATCTCTTTAAATGACCAGATTAAACCTTGTGAATCACAGCTGTGCTCAGATCAGGCTAAAAAAAAAAAAGAGCTCCATTTAATTACAACTGTAGATCTAATGATGGGGAAGGGTTGAGCCAAAGATGAGCAGGGAAGTCAAACCAAGGCATAAAACCTGAGGAATTTAAACAATCTTGCTTCGTATAAAACCTGGAGTACCAAACATGAAACACACATATAAGAAAGGTGTCTTCTCAGCGATCATCACTAACCCCCTTCTTATCAAACCCGAAGTATGTAAGTGAAAGCTGGAGGACAGGAGGACTACATCAGCTACATGAAATATGAACTGAGAAAATAAATTGAGATACTCACATTGCATTGCTGGAATCGGATTATTTTCCAAAGGTTTTCTCTAGAGTCGAACACGTTTCCTTTTTCCCTCCCTGTAAATGTTGTGGCTTCAATTTGCCGCTCAACACACACACACACACAAACAAATACGCCAACAGCTCACCGTTTCTACAACTTGAGCCACATATCATTCATTTTCAAACAGCAGCCGGCTCGGTTGGTTGGTTCCACCCCCTGAAAACCCCACCCAGCTTCCTCCAGACACGCTCCCCACCCCCCTTTATCACCCAAAAGCAGTCTGATAGGCTAAAACGGCTCACACCACAAGATCCATTTCCCATATAAGGCCACGCAAACCAAATGACTAAGGTGGGGGAAGTGGCTCTGAGGATACACGCACACACATACACACACTTGACAGATGATGCTGTGAAACTCAAACCCATCCCCCTACAGATATACTCCTCAACACACACACACACACACACACACACTTGAAACACACGCTGCAGCTAGAGGTTACTGTCGGACAAACTACATGCAAAACGTTTCCGAGGGCAGATTATAAGTGCAGCTGTGCTGGCTTGGTTATATGACTTTCCACTGACGGAGATCTTCATTCTTATGCACACTGCAAAGACGCTCACATCCTGTAACCTACATTGTTAAAAACAATACACATTGATCTCCCTCTTTCCAATCTTCATTACTTCATTTGCTGCTTTTATTTGTCTTAAATGGCATAAATAATAGTACAGTGTGGCATTGTTACCTAAATACTTGCTCCACCACTGCAAAATAGTATAATGCAATGGATGCTAAAGCCTCTAATCAAAATAAAAACACTGCTGAATGGATCCCAGCAGCATTAAATATATTTGAACAACTGAGTCTAGGTATTCAGGAAAACTGAAATTTGTGTTGAAGTTAACACTGCGACTTCATCGCTCGTAACACTGTTTGCAAACCTAATTTTACCTCTCACACTAAAAGTCAGAACCGTAAGCCAAATCACATAGATTGACCAGTCAGTCTTGTACTTCTCGTTCTTCTGAGCCCTGACCTGATATGCAGGGTAATTAAACAAAGTCAGCGGCTCTGAAGAGGAACCAACTGCAGGAAATGTTTGCCGGTAAACACTGTGCTTACAATACAATAAAAAGAATGAAAATAAGAGTGAAGAACAGGTCATGACCCCTTGTAAGAAAACCTGCCTGTCTCTGTGAGGGAAGCATGTGTGGGGATTTCCGGCTGTGAAGACTTTCCATTTTTAACCTGTCGTTAACTTCAAATTAGAGTATGTTGCAATTGATACACAGAAAAAAATCATCAATCAAATACTCAAACAGCACCAGAGGTTAAACAGAAAAAGAAACTATTAGACCAAAGGTATTTCCTTCATATAATTTCCTAAATTCTTGCTTTCACTGTTCAATAGGTCAAGAAGTGCAAGCAGGGGGAAGCAGAAAGGACACAAATTTCCAACTCATACTGATTAAAATACATGGCATAAAAAAACCCCCAAAATTCTGACCCTTAAATTCTGTAAGCTGACTCTTTACATTTAACCTCACAAGAAAATAAACCCCTCAGTAGATAAATTCATTCAAAAATCAACTGAAAAAACATCAACAAACAGTACATCATAGGAAAATGTGTCTGTATATGCGTACTATATTTATTTAAAAAAACAGCCATCATTATTTAGTGACTTATTTTCATGGGCCTTATTGTTTTTAAGATGAGTCTAAAAATATCTGACGCGTGCAGATGCTGTCATGAAGTCACACACACCATCAAACAGTTTGTCACACTCACATGCCATCACCACTCTATAGAAAGATCAGTCTCAGCCAATTGCCACAAGAGACGAAAACGTAGAGCCACCACACCACAGCATCACGTGACGCGCAGAGACCAGCTGATCCGGTGTACTCATGCGCGAACAAACTGAAATGCTGCAGGATGTGTTTAGTGCTGATGCATCCTGCACTGAGGTTACTGCCGGTCAGTGACATCCTGTCTCTCATCCCACGCTCTGCAGAGACAGAACTGTCAGCTGAGCAGCGGTAGAAAGTAAAGTATATATATGTACAAATTTAAAGGTTGTACTATGGTATAATGAGATGAGATACTTTCTGCTACTTTACACTTCTTCTGCACTGTGAATCAGATCAAATAGAAATCAGATTATTATTAGCAATAACACTTTAATGATCCACAGGAGGAAATTTGTAAGCTACCCAGCAATACATAAAGGCATGTAACCAGCTGAAACATTTAAGTGATGTACATTTTAATGCATCAATAATCATACTCTGAAATGGAACTCGTTCTATTAAATGGGTACTTGTACTTTTGGCATTTTGACACTAATACTTTCATACATTTACTCAAGTAAATTTCATTACGACAATAAAAGAACTGAGTACTTCTGCCACTTTTTTTATGGGAATCAAATATGTAGCTTACACTAATGGTCACTAAATTAAGCAATAAAAATGATCTATTGAGTGAACAGAGTCTATTTCTTATCTGTGTCATCCACAAAGAAAACTGTCCTGGTGTTATCTGTTCATATTTTACAAGCAGGAATCAGGCCTATAAATCATTGCGCTAACAGACATTAACACTAAAAAACATGCATGAGACGCAGTGGTGGAGGAAGTATTCAGACTTAGTAAAAGTACTTACTTCACTAGGGCGGCACAGTGGTTTAGTGGTTAGCACTGACTCCCTGCGCCTGCGTGGGTTCTCTCTGGGTACTCCAGCTTCCTCCCACAATCCAAAGACATGCAGGTTAGGTTAACTGGTAACTGGTAACTGAATGTGAGTGTGAGTGGTGTGCCTGTCTCTTTATATGTCAGCCCTGTGACTGACTGGCGTCCAGTCCAGTTTTGTACCCTGCCTCTTGCACCCAATGACAGCTGAGATAGGCTCCAGCACCCCCTGTGACCCTGTGACCTGTTGACCCTGTGTGTCAGGATAAGCAGGGCTTACTTCAATACTTCACTGTCAAAATACTACTAATAAAAATAAAATCTTTAAATACCTTTAAAATATACTTAAATTAAAACATCAAAGGTGCATGTTATGTTCAGTGTTTTTATTATTTTGTATTATTGTATAATTTTATTAACACCATAGCATGTTATGAGCATGTTAATGTTGTAATCGGTGGGAAGCTATCTTAAGTATTTCATAAACTGTTTGGTCATTTAATTCAAACCAAGTCATCTAACCATCTGATTTTAGAAGAAAACGTATTTAGACCTACTAGTTAATCATTCTTAATTAATCAGACCTGTAGACATGCATCTATGGGAGGGATGATGGAGTGACAGTAACCCCTCAGGCAGCTGGGGTTCAACAGAGCCCAGGAGGGGAACCGACAGCTTCCAGTCCAGTGACTTCAATAACTCCATACTGTGGCCCTTTTCCCAAGCCATGTCCCAAAGGACAGAGCCTCTGCCACCAATAAGGTGATCATATGTATGTTAGTTTATCAGTTATTAATTATAGTAGTGTGTAAAATCTTTATGTATAGAGATAAATAGCAATTATAAATGTCAAATAAATGCGGTGAAGTAAAAAGTACAATATTTCCCTCTGAAATGTAGTAGAGTATAAGTATACAGTAGCAGAAAATGAAAAGACTCCAGTAAAGTACAAGTACCACCCCTAAAAGAAAAATAAACGTATAGCTAAGTAAATAAAAACAATACCTCGTCCATACCTAAGACAGCAACGCTCAAAGGATTAGCAGCCAAAACTACAACTCCCAGAAGGCTTTGTGAGGAGAGAGACGTTGTTGAATGCTAACAAAATAATAATCTTTTACTTTGGTAAAATGAGGAGCTTTTCAAATTTAACTACCAAGTACAGTCCTAAAATCCAATGTATCTTCAGGTATGGAGAGAAACCTCTCAATAGGCGGTAATTAGTTTCAAATTTTAAGAAAGAAAGACCGAGTGTGAACCCAAGTGATGCTAACAAAGCAGAGGCTAACTAGCAGAGGGATCTAGCCTCCGTTGATGCGTCACTGTTGTTCCGTTCTTCTGCGGCTTAACTACCGGTGAGTCTGCTGAACACCAGAGTTAGAAAGAAAGTGCAATTTGTATTAAAGAGATTACATTAAAGCATCAATACACCGTGTCGCCGTTAAATTGCTGAGCCTTAAGTCCCTGTGTGATGATTAAAGTCACTTTCCATTCAGATAAACGGTGTATCATAACTTTAATTTAGCTTTGTTAAAAGATCACTGTTGAGCTTGGCTCTCACAACCACATGCAAACAACTCAATATATAAAGTCAGTAACATGTGGCTGGGTACACCGAGTGACAGATGAGGAGAGTACCTAAAAAAGCCGGTAATGGATCAGAGCTGGAGGGACTTACCGGAAGGAGAGTGTCTTGGGTCTGTCTGCGGGCTGTGTCTGCTCTCTCTCACCTGCAGAGGGTCTGAACTGATCTGTCACACCTGTTGGAGTCAGTGTGACACCTCCACTGTCACCTGACACTCAGCCTGCATCACATGGAGCACACTGCCTTTGAAATAAACAAAAAAAATAAAGGTTGGGGAATCACAAGGGACACTGTCAACTATGTACAACTCTTTATATATATATATATATATATATATATATATATATATATATAGATATAAAAAGAAATGTTCCATATATTTTATTGTAAATTTCTATTTTAATATCCATCTATCTGTCCATTTTCTATTCCCGCTTTATCCTGACACACAGGATCACAAGGGGGTGCTGGAGCCTATCTCAGCTGTCACTTGGGCGAGAAGGCAGGGTACATCCTGGACTGGACGCCAATCAGTCACAGGGCTGAAATAGAAAGACAGACAAACCACTCACACTCATATTCTATTTTAATATCGATTTTCTCTTAACATCTTGCACCGAAATATGAGGCAAATTCCCTGTATGTTAAAACCTGCTGGACAATAAATCTGATTCACACACACATACACACAAAAACATATATGCACAAGAAATTTGTATTTCTTCAAGGGCTAACTAAGTCATGAACAAACACCCATGACAGAGGAAAAAGTCTACCCAGTGCGACCATGCCTCCCCAAAAATGAGTCTAAAATTGTATTGTCCACACACACACACACACATATACACACACACAGTTTATATCGATTAAGATATGTTGAGCCTATGTTCAACATAAAAAGAAAAAGATAAGCGAGAGTCACACTAACTCTTGTTTTGCCATTTATCTGCAGTATCTCAGTTAAGCATTTTTCTTCAGTTTGTCCAGATGATGATGATAAAGTAATCTTCATCTGATGCACTGTGGGCAACTTGTTCCATGGACACATGCTGCCACCATGTGCTGAAGATATGTAATGCAAAATCAAGGCTAGTTGCACTCTTTTGCACAAGACTATTTACATGTATAAAAAACTTGTTTGTTTATTTCTTTTACTAATTTTAAATAGAAAACAAAGATAATAAAAACAGTAACATATATAGATTATAACAATAAGAGAATGAAATAATAAAACCTAATAAATGGAAGAATAAGGTAAGGAGTTAAAATAAATCAATATCTGGAAGAAAGCAGGTAAAGGTGTATATTCAAGTAGTTTCTCACAGTAATCTTAAGTTTTAAAAAATGTGAGTCTAACTTCACTGACACTTAATTTAAGTGTTGGAATATATCTGAATGCTATCAAGAAAGCACATCTTTTGAACTTTTATATCTGTACATGGCACTTTTTTTTTCTTTTGCATATTCCTGCGCAAAATGTACAGCTCTTTCATTTTAAAAACATCTTTTGCACACACTTTCTTATATTTATTAATCATATTATTGTAAATGTTTCTATTTTAGATAATTGTTATTACCGTTTGCAAAACTTGTTTCTTAACTTTGTTATTTTCTCTGTGTGTTAAGCCACCACATTCTGACAGGACAGCTTCAGTGCTCCTTGGCATTGATTCTCCAACAGGTGTTCAATTGGGTTGAGGTGTTCTCATGAAACCAGCGACCCCCCTGTGTCCTACGGACGGGGGCATTGGCATTCTGGAAGAGACCACTCTCATCAGAATAGAAATGTTTCATAATAAGATAAAGGTGATCGCTCAGAACAACTTTGTATTGATCTGCAGTGATAATTTCCTTTTAGGGGGAAAGTGACAAGCCAGACTATACAAGTAACATGATCCCCACAGCATACCAGAGCCACCAGATTTCTTTACTGGAGTCAAACATTCAGATTTTTTCCTTTGTCACCTGTCTGAAATAGTTTTTTTTTCTTCGTTTAGCTTTTTTGTTTTAGCTGCATGTTTCTTTTTTTCTAAATTTCTGTAAATTATTCTGTCTGTTTATTGAGATCAACTTAACATCTTTCAATTGTGTGTAGACACACTTGATCAATACGTGTGAATGATGTGTTTCAAACTTGAATTTCATATGGATCAAGCAGTTCCCTATCTAACATCGCCCCCTCGTGGCTCAATTCAAACGCATATCCGTATTTGAGTGGGCGGGTCTTGTATCGGGTTGGCCCCTCCCCTCACAGAGTGAGGGCCTCTGACGTCGACGTTCGAGGGTAGCAACAGTTGCCTCGAGACCCCGTCGCGCCATAGTGACTGTAGCCGTGGAGACAGTTACTTACCAACGGGCGCAACACTCAGCAACAGCAGCAGCAGCATCTGGAAGTCACGGAGCGAAGTGGGAGAGAGGGGAAAGAGAGCCAGGGCAGAACTTTTCTCAAGGCAAAGGTGACTATATTTCTTATAGAGTTTAGATTCTGTCTTGAGCTTAAAATGTGAGAAAGAAAATGCTGGGGACCGCGGCGCTGGGTTATTTTCCACAACATAACTTTCCCTTCTTTGTGGCATCCGCCCCAAGTTGAGAGCGGCTTTCATCAAACTGACTTCCACCTATTGCTGCTTTCTTTCACACTAAAGCCAGCTCGGGCAAAAACAGAGCGAGGGAGGGAGAGAGAGAGAGAGAGATAGATAAACACGTATTTCACACTCTTATTTTCGCTTACTCTATGCTTCCACGCAGCGTCAACGTTACTCCAGCTCCGAGTTGATTCAGCATCACTTTGCACTTGTTGCTACGATGTAAAGTGTGTGTCGAGACGCGAACGCACCTCGATCCCAACAGGATGGATAGATGGACAGATAGATGGATGGGATGGGGTGGTGGGGCTACCAGGGCTACCAGCGGAGCTAATAATGCTAACAAGCGGCGGCAGAGGCGTGTGTGCGGGCTCCTCCGTGAGCTCAGCGGTGTGCGGGGCGGTCAGCAGCGGCTCTGTGCTTGTTTCTGCTCAGGACAAACTTAGTTAGCTCTCGGCTTGTGTCCTCTCGCAACCGTGTCCAAGCAGGTGGAGGAGGGGGGCACAAACGAGGCTAGTTAGCGTTAGCACGTCGCCGGTCCGCTGCAGGCGAGCGTGAACTCAGCGGGGGGACAACTTTCATTTCAGCGTGACCATTTTGTGTTTTATTTTCCTAACTCACAAACCGCCTCTTTTTTAAAAAAATAACGAATTAAAGTCGAGCACGGACATGCGTGAACTTCTTAATACGACACACGTCGCTAACACGCTAACAAACCACGGTGCCTGCACTTGGTCTCCATCTCAGGGGTGAAACTGTCAAGAGGAGCTGACCTCTGTTTATCACTTTGTGCATCGTTTGCCGTCCAACTGGACCAAAGTTGACACTTCGCAAAGTGTTGTTTTTTTAACAATTCAGAAATAGCTTGAATAAATGGCTGTGTTTGCAGCTAGGTGGTGCTACGATGGTTCTGTCACCCTGCTCTTTCCTCTTGTTACAGTCTTGTCTGAGAGTATTAAAAGTTGGCATTTTATTTGTGTGCTTTAAAACCAGGCGTCACATGAGATACTTTATCCAGTTTACATAAATCTGAGTGGATCGGTGGATGTCTCACTCTTTTCATCAGACACTTATTCAGCACCGTCTACTTACCTGTCTGGTTTTACTCATAACATACCTGTTGAACAGACACAAAAGCACTTTGTTTGCTAATAACCTTGTTGTTAAAGTGGCACTGTGTCTTTGTTGAGGTGGCAGGTCTCATTATGTTTGCTGTTTGACCTCACATTAAGGCCTGAAACGCCCGGATCAATCTGTGCTGTAGCAATAAATAGAAACCAAGAGATATTAGACCCCCACCCCCACCCCCCAAAAAAAAAAAAAAAAATTCTTCTTTTAATGAGTTTACAGTGTGGTTGTGGCAGGTTTCCAACACTTTTGCATACCTTTTTTTCCCTCTCCTTTTGGGAGTCTTGTCTCTTTTTGTCCCCTGAGATACATTAATTCTAATGAACTATCTTTTCAGAGACAGCTGTCAGGTGCTCGGTCATTTGTAATATTGTTTGCCATTGAGGCATCAGGAGGAATCTCTGCAGCATGAAAATTTCTCTAATTAACGCCCTCTGTGCTTGCTGCTAATGAATTGAGTTATAAACTTTCAAATGTGTATTTACATAAAGTATTCATCTCATACAAGAACAGAGCTGAATGATTAATTAAAGGAGATGTATCTCCGATGTAGCCTGACATCTATTTCCTCTTTGGTCAAAACAGGTCTGAGTGTGCTTATATTAATCATAATAAATATCAAGGCTGTGTTATATATTAAAATGTAATGCTTCCCTCTCGCTGTGATTGTATTCCAATTTGGCCAGAACATGCGAGGGCGTTAACAGAGGACTCTGCAGCTCTGTTTGAAGTGTCAGAGCAAGAAACTTCGACTGGTCAGACAACTCACCGCAGCTACAAAGAAAATAAAAAGATGACTGCGCTAAAACTCTTGTGTGTGACCCCCCCGCCCCATCAGCCCCTCCACCCCCTCCAATTTGAGCGTGACACTGTTATGTTTACATGGCAACTTGATATACAAATACACCCAAGTCATGGAAAGAAAGGGAACGGAGGGGGCCAGGGGGCGAAATGTTATTCTTTTAAAAGTCAGTGTTTTTAATCAGGTTATTTTCATCTCCCTCTTTGTGGTAAGAGTGCATAGCTTTGGCTTGCAGAGGCAGGTCAGAGTGAAATAGTGCTCATAGAGGAGAATCAAACAAAGCGGAAAGCAGCTGGTGGCTGGAGGGTTTCTTAGAAATGTCTTATTGGCTTGTAAAGCAGATAAGATTATTAATGAGAATGTCAGTTTGAAAGGGGAGAAAATAGTTTTATTTATCTTTATCCCGGATTTCACTGACCAAGCTCTCCTTTAATGGCCCAGCCTGCGATCATAGTCCCTGCTTTGGTCCATTTCAGCAACGAGTGCCACTCTGGCCTGTGATTCACAAAAAAGACAAATATGCTCCTTCTTAAGGCCTCCCCTCTCCTAGTCTAGCCTTCTTTTGACCCATCTCTGGACTTGCCTGCATGATTGTGTCCACTGTTACCCATGTGCCATTTTGAGTGTTTAATGGACCCATGTGTGTAGTACAGTTCAGCTATCAATAGGACAGCTGCAGTGGTCTTGGGCGGCGGGTGACCTGACACAGCTTTTGGTCACATGTTGTGTGTGTGTGTGTGTGCGAGAGAGAGAGAGTGTGTGTGCACATACATGAGTGTGCTGTGTGTATGTGTGTTTGCTCATGCTGTATTTAGCTTATCTTGATGAGGCCTACTGTTGCCTCGGGGAGCAGCTCTCAATCCAGCAGCCAACTACAGATATAGACATGAACTTAGCTGCTGCCATCAGTTTTGTCGCTGCTGTTTACAGTTGATCGTATCCGTATAGAGCTGCGTTCACCTCCCTCCGTGCCAAGTGAACTGGCTGGCTTTTGCACATTTTGTCGTCTGATGTTAACACGGTTTTAATGGGTTATCCCATAACTCCAGTCAAAGGCATGTCAGGAAATCACAGAGCAGAGCAAAAGAACTGAGAGGAGAATGCCTTGTGGGGCTTGTTAAGTGGAAAATAATAGTGCCATTTGTACACATGAAATGTTTCAGTTAAATAATCCTCTTAATTCATTTATATGTGAAGGCTTTTCATTTAAAGTGATGTGCCGTTCCTGTTTTATAAGAATCTGTTAAAAAGGAAAATAGTGGTCCTCATGACTCTTACATCACGGCTTCCAGATAGATTTTGGATATCGTCGCAGGCTTACGCTGCTAGTATACAAAGAAACAAATTTTGTCATACGCCCAAAAAAAAAAAGTTGCTACTGATTGGCTCTTCGCGCGGTAACAAGTTGAAACTCGTGGCGAAATGAAATGTTTTTAAGTCTGCCTCTTCTCTGTGTGTGTGTGTGTGTGTCATCAGGAGCATTCTTAGCATTCCACCTGTTTGTATCACAGCTACACAACTGCTAATTAAATTTCCTGCCACAAACAGCAGACAAGGCAGTGACATTTGCATTACAATGACCGACCACCCCCCTCCCTCTCTCTTTCAGGCAGGGATAGTAGCAACCCCCCCACCCCACCGCACCACCATCCTCTCCTCACTTTTCCTTTCTTTTGCAGAGTTTCAGGCCAGTTTGTTAAGAGATGTTTATTTGGCTTAAAAAAGAACTTCTGTCAGTGTAAACCTTCTACAAAGTAATTACCAGAACCAAGACTAGGCCTTTATGGGGGAGAGATTTGACCAGATTTGGAGACCCAGACAGTATTTTTAGAGTGAAATAGCTGGGTCTTCAGTGCAGCTTTTCAGAAGCTCTTTAATTGGGAGATTTGGTGGGGAACAATGGCAGAGGACGCCATTGTCACAGGTGGAAACAGCCCTGTTTCAGCTCAATGGTGGGTGTCCTTATTTAGTGCAGCCCTCAGATGTTATTCCTAATCTTTAAGAACCCTCTTTTCCCACTCATTAGCTTCAAAGGAGGACAAAGGTTAATGTTGCAATGTTCAATATTGGGGGGGGGGGTCATTTAAAATATTTGTAATATATGTACTGTATATGTATAGAATTTTATTCTAATTATTTTTCATGTTAGAACTGACAACTTTTGTGTTGTCTGACAGAGTATTGAATATTGTAGGGAAGGTGGTAGGTCTGGTGATGAAGTGTTGCAACTGACAAAATCTGGATCCTCATCAAAACAAAATGGAAGACAAAGAAATAAATAACAACTAGACGAGGCACTGACATGTAGACCAGTGCACAGGATGTCGACCGTATCCTGTCACCACCTTTTGCTGTACTTGTTCTGTGATTGCTTTCTTGATGCAAATTGCCATGCAAGAACGCTTTTCAAATCCTTAAGCAATTTTAGTGGTTAATGATGTGGAAATGACACTGAGTAGGATTTGCTAAATTAGTGTGCGAATGCTGCTGATAGTGTGTAACTCAATTTTCTAATATCTAAAGCATATCACCGGATCTGGCTGCAGAGAAGATGATTCAAAATCCAGACCTTCAGTTCAGTTTCCATGCAACCTTTCAACCTTCCGTGTGAAAGGTTGCATGCTAGTTTAACTTAAGTTTTGACTGTCTGCAATCCAACATTTAACTTTGACTGCTATTCTGGTACGTACTGTCAAATGCAGAATGAATGTGAATGTTTACTATCCTGTGTCTTTTGCAGGTATTAAATACTTAAATCTGAGTCTGATGGCAAGTATTCAGCCTGGCATACTATTCACTGCATGAACAACAGACGCTTGGATCTGTCTCAAATTTCAAGCATTAACTGATGACTCACTGTTGTTGTCGTCAAGTAGTGCCCGTGCAAGTATACTGTACATACAGTATGATAATCCTCAGTGTCATATCTGTGCGGAGTGAACGCTTGCCAAGAAAGCAGACTCCTCCAGAGCGCTTATCTTGGGTTCATCGGTCAAGATCGAGGCAGCGCGCTGCCAGCAGCTGAGGTCATCTTTGCAGAATGTGGTTCCCTGGGAAATAAAACTCCAGAGGTTGGAAACATACCTGCTTTAAGAGAGCAAGTGAAAGCACTTTTTTTTTTTTTTTTAAACATCAGTGTGAACGTTTTTGCATCTGGAGCGAGTATCATTGTACTTCCACTAATGGGATGCAAGTCTGGACTCGATGTGAGCGTTAGGATACTTAACCACTCCAAGTTGTCAGTACTGGTGATTAGTTTTGATTTACTGCAATCGCTTTGTGAAGATTTTCAAAGAGACAACAACATTACCTGAGGCAAGGAGGTTTCGCTTGTCTGATAGTTAGATAGTCAATTAACTTGTTAACAGATTTCATTTAAAAAAAAAAAAAAAAACAACAAAGCCCACACTTGAGCAAATGATTAGTATTTAATGTAGATCTAGATCCAGGATCCTTCCTTTTTCTCATAAAAATACTGCTTTTATAATATTCTCTATTGTTAAACTAACAGATTTAGAGGATTGTGCAGCCCTGGCAGTTGTATGTGTGCTCTGGCTTCTTTCTGATTTTGTGAGTATGTTCAGTGATGTAAAAGCTTTAAGAGGGGCCCATGCTATGTGCTGTGATGATGTTCAAATTGGGATTCAGCTCTTCTTTACATGCAAAGTAGATATATGAATGCAGTGTCCTAAAACTGAAAGTGGGAAGATCAGAAAAGTTATTGCACGGTTGTAATGTGTTTATGGGTGTGTCGAGCATTAATAATGTTCTGAAAAAAAGGTAAATAAAACAGATCAGAAAGAATCCCAACTAATTGTTCCCAGTTTCTCTTGGTCTGCACCTTCTCATCGAGCTGGCCAAGTGACACAAGTGAAATTCCCTCCTTTGTGTCAACGCTATGGCAGCCTTTGAACACATCAGATAGATACCCATGAAAGAGAGACAGATGCCCACATGTATGAGCGTAGTCTGATTACATTCCCTGTTGCCACCATCTCCCCCATTTCTGAAAACGCTCAGTTTCAAATCCTTGTTCTTCATCTTAGGATATTGAATGTTGAGGATGAGGGCAGGGGGTGGGTGGAGGTGGGAGGGCAGTGGAAATCTGGATCGGGTTAGGAGAAGTAGGGCGTTGGGGGCGTTGGGGAGGAAGTTGCTAGTGTAGAGCATGGGCGAACACACAATCTCCATGGCAACCGGTTTGATCTTTCTCTCTGTGGCTGTCAGGCCCGCAGCACACACATGGTGACGGAGTGGACAGGTTGTGCTGATGACCAGAGGTGGGGAGGTGAGCTGGAGAGGGGAGGGGGGCGCTTGGATCAGAGACAGCGGTCAGTGTCTCCTGTATCTGCTCTCTCTCTCTCTCTCCCCTCCCCCTCAACTCTGCCATCTGCAGACCCCAAGAGCTGCTTTGATTGGATTAGCCATGAATTAATGAGACAGGCTTGAAGAACAGCCTCTGTTGTGGAAATCTCTTATCATATCTTAATTCGCCCTTTGTGTGAGCGCGTGTGCCTGTGTGATCGTAGTTTTTTTTTTTTTTTTAAATGAAATCAAAGAATAGCAATTCTAATGTCTTTTCAACCCCTCAAATGACAATGGATTTTTTTGCAATAAAAATATAACCCTGTTTCTGCTCTTGGTACATATCTGTGACAGAGGGACACATCTGCATAATGCTTAACAAATGCCCCTTTAAAGGCAACAAGTGTCTGCCTCTTCTCTATTTTGTTTGTCTGAGTTAGAAAAAGTATTGCTCTGCTCAAGCTCTTTTACGATCTCCTCTGCCCGAGGAACTTTGGAAAGAGTCGACTCTCTTTTGGAAGTGTTGTTTTTGGGTGGCATGACTGTAAAGCAACCTTGAAGAATAGACTGTTGTCTCCCTGATGACTTAAACATTCCTCTTTCCTCTGAGCAGCAAGTAGTTACAAAAACAGAGCTCTTCATTCCGTCCTCTTCAATCAAGTCCAAACCAGCATAAAGTCTGTACATTTTTAAATAACTGCAACGCCGGAATAACTCAGCCTCCATGTCCCCTGGTGTCTGAAATTAATAGCTTACATAGTATTTATTGTTGTAAGTTTCAACTTAGCGTGAGATAGAGGGATCAGGTGGGGGGATGGCATTGTTTGGTTTGGGAAGTATTCTGTTGGTTGCATAGCAACAGGCTCCTGGAAACGGGAGTGGACGGTGTTGCCACTAGCAACCGTTGTTGCTCTGCAAACAATGTGGGCCAGTGCAAACATGAGCCAAGACTGTGGGCTCCTGCTTTTAATTGAACATCTGTATGTGTTTTTCTCTGATTGAGCCCTGTTTAAGTTAGATCTGTCAGTGACAGATGTTTAAATCTTGTTAACATTGTAGACTAAAGCATTAATGGCAGTTTGCAAGACTTTGGGCTTCTTAAAATGTGCCTGTTCTTGTTTCCGTATAGCTGTTGAAAGTCAGGTAACTCTTGAAAGGAGGGGCTGTTGTTGCAATGTTGTTAAGTGCTCATCTGGGATTTGCCTGAATGAAACCAGGCTCGCAGGCCTGACATGAAAACAGACTTGTGTGTGTGTGTCTGTGTGAAGTTGTCTTTGGGTTTGGCCCTGAACAGCAGCCCTTCCAGAGTAGCAGTTTTGCAGCAGTCTGCTATGTCGCCTGCTGTGCTCTACCTTTGTGCTTTTCAGAGCTGCTTGTGGGGAATTTGTGTGGCTTTTAACCTTCCCTGAACACTAAGTAGAAAGACTCCTCTCTGCCTGTACTCTCTCCTTTCTCATCCCCCTGCCCCCCAACCCAATGATTTGGCACACTTCACCATACCTATTAAAGCCTGCGTTTTAATTGAGCTTTAATGGATGAAAACGTGCAGGTCAGTGCTCTCTTTCCTGATCCCCCACCATTTTGTCATACTACCAGCTCATTAATGTCATAAAGAGGCTTCTGGACTTGTGTCATTTCCTCTGGCCAAAATGACAAGTCTGCAGATAAATGATGGGATTGTTGCAAGTGTATTTATAACCCAAGTGACACTCCATAGACAAATTCCTTACTTTAGAACGATGCACAAGTGTTGCTCTTAAAATGTTCACTCCTTGTTAGCGTCATTCTGATAATAGTCTTTTGGTACTTAAATGACACAAGAAAGAAGTGCCAAGAAAAACTGTAATGGAATATGAGAGCCTTGACATGCATGTGCTAATTGTGCTAACAAATACATTGAAGATGGACTCAGATTGTTCCTCAGGGTAGACTGCACATGGTGCTTAGGACTGCGTGAGTGTCTGAAGATTGACACATATCAGGAATTTCAACATAGACCTCCTCCACTCTATTAGTCATGAAGACAGGGCAGTGTCTTAGCCTGTAGCAAGATCTCTACACATGGAAAATGCCAGTGGTGGCACACCCAATTCTGTTGTTTTTCTATCTTAAAGGTACACTCTGTTTTTATTTTATTTTATTATAGCATCCAGCAGTGCCCCCTAACCCTAAATATTCCCCCAATGTTACTGTAGATATCTAAAATGTAACACAGTTAAACATTTGAGTCAGTCAACTTTCCAGCAATGTGTCTCACAAACAAAGCTCACCGTGAAGACACTTTACCTGCTTGGCTGGGACGCGTACTTTGCCACACGTGTTGAGAATATTTTAAACAGTGGAGTCAGAGCATGCTCTATTAGAAAAACTGTGCCTGATGCTATAATTAACAATCAACACAAAAATAAAAAGTGAAAGTGCCACACTTGCTTCTCCTCTGAGCCAACGTGCAGTGTGAGGCAGCCTTGAAAAAAATCTTGAGCAACGTCAAAAATTACCATGCACATTTCTGGGTAAAATGAGAATCATAATTTTCGAGTCCAAAGTGGAGATTTAATGCCATTTTTAATAAAAATGTTGCTGAAATCTCCTTTAGCCTGTAGGAATTTTGATTATGGGTGGTAGGGATTTTGTGGTAGTGTCTGTGATGGCTTCATCATGTTGTATTTAGTGGCAACGTTTTAGGTGGTTGTATAAATGAGTGGTGTTACCCTGAACAGTACCATCTAAGTCTTTAACTCTGGAAATGTTCCACAAATGAGGATGTGACTTTTGTGTGCGTGCAACATTTTTGTTGGAACTATGGTTTGGTTATATTTATTTCCTCTTACATCGCTGGTGGGGTTTTGTCGTTTCTGACTCATTTTGCCCATTTTCCCCCCTCTGCTCTCTCAGTCACTTGGTAGATTTAGTTCAGTTTTATCACATCGTATGTGGCAGTCTTTTTCATTTATTGATGAGTATTTAAGACGCATTTAGACCAATTGGTTTAACAGATATTGGAAGGAAGATATTGAATCTGATCTAAGTACAACAGGTTTAATGATGCAGCTTCTCCAAAAAGTTTAGGCTGGGTCTTCAGAAAGCTAAAATACAAGTGTGGTTGCACCTGTTGCTTGTATCTAATGGCTCAGCCTCCAGATCACTGCAGCCTTAGAGTTCGTCAGATCTCCTCCACTAAATTAAAATAACATTTGTAGTGCAAGTCGTGTCGTATAAGTAATCACAGCATATCTAGAGCAGGTTATGTCTTGCGGGCCTTTACCGCAATGCTCCTGATGATGAATGCCATTCTCTTGTCCACTGACTGACTTTTCCTGGTGCTCCTGGATTTCTGCCTCAAACCAAAGACCGCTCATCAATTCAGCCCACCCCCCAGCTGTGCCGTATCTCCCTCTCCCTTATTCTAATCTGCCTCCCCCTCTTCTCTTTGCAGTCGCACTCGAAAGTTCCCGTGCAAGAGCTTTATAAAGGCGAGGAGGGAGAGGGGAGTGTAGAGGGGGTGGGGGAGTGAACATGGAGGGGAGGAGAGGGGTTGAGTTGGGGGTGGTCGTCATGGATTCCTCACCATAGCAACCAACAAACGTTTACAAAGCATTGAGGAATTTCCTCATATCAGCTGGATTATTGGAGCCCTCGGAGAACGGCTCCCGTTCGAAACAAACGCTGGATATCATCAGGACCCTGGCAGGGGCTGGAGCCCCACTGCCATTTTCATCTTTTTTTCCCCTTCATTTTTTCATTTTTTCTTTTCTTTTTTTTTTTTTGAGAGTGTGGAAGTTGTTTTTTCATCTTCTTACTCCCCCTTGCAGTTCCATTCTTCTCCTCTCCCTGCCTTACTCCCGTTCTTTCCCTTTCTGTCCTTTTTTGAAAAAGAGAGCCTTTGTGTCACTCCATTTTTAGCTCCCCTTTGCTATGCTGTGCACATTGTCACCTAGTGGAAAGCCGAGTGGGTTTGGTCCTCAGGAAGCATTTCAGTCCTCTTGGTAATCTGAACTCCCGTAATGTAACTTTTCCACCTGGGTCTGATCTGCCAGCAGGACTAGGAGTGTCTATGTAATACTGTCGGGCTGTGTATTTTGCCATTGATAAAGGCCAAAGGTGGACAGCCTCTGGGGCCCTGAGAGCTTCACTGACTCAGCTTGACTGGGCAAAGCCAGAAACCCCCTGGGGCATAAAGAATACCCCAAAAAGAGCTCCAAAAGAGAAGAGGAGGGGTGGAAGAGCATTTATTCAGTGTGCATGCCCAGGTGTACAGACTTGAAATGCTCTTACTCCTTTCTTTCACGCCTCAGTGTTACCCGTAAGAATATTTCTTCACTCTAGTATAAACACTCATGGGTTTTCTCCACTGTCCTTCTTTTCCTCTCCCCAGCATGCAGAGCTCAGAGGGAGGGTCAGACACCACGACCAGCGTGGCAGCGCTGCGGACGTCATCATCAGCTCAGGCCCCTGTGGTACAACCTGTCCCAGCCTCCCAGCAGGTAGGGCACCGCCTCCACCCTGCTGCTACTGTAATGACGGGACAAACGGGGAAAGTCTGTAATGACTTAACTGTTCCGTCCTGTTTCCTTCCAAATGTGAAGTATAAAAGAGTAGTTATTTGGGAAACCTAACCAGCTCCTAGCTGTATTAGTGCTTATGCCTGGGGTCTGAAAAGAAACAGCACAAGATCTTGACAACAGAATCTCTCATGTGTTTCATGCAGACCTGCAATAAATAAAAATGTTTTTTTTATTGTGGTTCCAATGTGTAACTTGACAGCTGCTGAAGCTGCCACTGGTCCACTCTGCCAGCAAATATGTCTTGTATCTGTTTACCAGCTTCTGCCTTAGTGGACTAGCACACCCATTTTATCCCCTCATGATCTGATGCTATAGAAAATTGTCAGTGCCGTAAATCTCCATTGCCTGTAACCTGACAAGTCTTTGGGAGGGCGGAGAGGGGGGGCATTTGTTGATATGTTTGCCGCTGTTGTGTTGACTGTTTACAATGATGTGTGTGTCTGTGTGTCTCATTGTTGTAGCATACCTATGTAATTGAGTTATGTCTTGTATCCACACAGAGGGTGCTGGTTCAAGCTACAGGCTCAGCTCAGAAAGGAGGACAAGTACAACAGCTTTCAGTACCCAGGGTTCAACAGGTCCCTCAGCAGGTACACAGTACTGTACATACTTGTACCGTGCTGTGAAAATATTTGTACACCGCTTGAGTTTTAAATTTTTTTTAAAATTTCACTTTTTTGACTGAGCCTGAGACCTTTACAGTGTTTTCTTTCAGTAACAAGAGGATTGAATTTGTTTCTGTGAATTCAGATAAATAGAATCCAGCCTTGGGAAAATAACCATATAATCTGGTTTACCGGGGCTTATTTGTGTCACTTATAAATATTTGGTCAACCATTCATGTCTCTTTGGGGTCTGAATTTACTTTTAGGTTAAATAGTAACAGTCAGACCGGGATGTCGTAGGTTTGGCCTTCAACTGACACGTCAGATAGTAAATAAGTCAAATAGTAACCAAGCTGTGTTTGCGTCAGACATTGAATGAAGATCCCAAACATGACAGCCCATTCAGCTGCTCGTCCAGGTCTAAATGTTTCTCTTGCTTCCTGTGCCCCTCGTAGGTGTGTGAAAGTGTCTTTCTCTGGCTGAGCCTGGCCCACTGCCTGCATACACGAATAACATGAATAACAGCTTAATACAACTCTTGGTAGCTTGTAGATAAATATTAGCCCTAATTGTTGGGAATTAAAAGAGTAATTATTAAATGTGTGTGATGAAGAGGATTTTTCTTAGTTTAACATGTGCTTCTTTTATGATGATGTGTATGGTAAAAACTTCCCTGTGGTCCTGAGGTATAATGTGAACTTGCTGCAAAGCCCAGTGATTCCTGGGGGCTTGAACCAAAACCCGGCACCAAATCTGTGTGGTGTTCAGTGACGAATGATGAAAACTAGGAGCTGACCTGGCTGTCTGCTATTAGTTCATCTTAGGTACCACTTTTATATGTCCTGGTTAAGTCACATGACACAAGATTAGCCAATAGCAGATGCACAGTTCCTGACCTGCTTTTTATGCTTCAGTATATCATTGCCTGCTGTGACGTTTGTCAAATCAAGCTTGTCTTTGTGTCTTCTTCAGTTCGTTTCAATTACAATTTCACCATTTTTGTTTTTTTTACAGTGAAAATGTGCATTTGAATCAACTCTTTTATTTTTTATCATTGTTCCAAATCACTTTTACTCGTCATACCCTTTCAAAATAATGTGCTTATTTAGCAGTTCAAATATTATTATGTTATATGTTAGAATATAGTAATGTTACTCTTCATAAAGAACTTTGGTATGTCTGAATACAGTAAGCTGTGTTTTTAATGTTTTAAATTATATTGTTGAGGTTTCTGTTTTTGACAAATAATTTTAAAAACCAAAAGGTGTACAGATGTTTTCACTGCACTTCATGTACACACTGTAATAGATGTTCACATGCCAGCGCCCGCAAACAAATACTTTCATTTTCAACATGACTTGTATGATTTTAAAAATAGTCAGTTTATGTTTCAATTTTACTTATGTATGTATAAACAGACACATGACAAAGACTTTCCTTTTCCCTGCTTTGATTTCCTGTTGTCTCTCTGTAGGTGCAACAGGTGCAACATGTCTATCCATCCCAGGTCCAGTATGTAGGAGAAAGTGGAGAGGCTGTTTACACCAATGGAACCATGTAAGCAGTTTTTACTTACTGTACAGTAATAACAAAACAATATGATGCATACCTTTTATTGTGTAGTTCTGGTAATAACTTAAAAGGATATTATAAGTATTTACATCCTTCAGTAAACACATGTAAGCCTTATATTACCTGTATTTGTGGGATTTAAATCATTTTTGCTTTTTAAGGGAAACAGTACTTTGAGCTTAATGTCAAATGACAGCTACTTTTCTTATCTTTTTAACATCCAGCTGCTTTTAAAGTGGCTCTAATCAAAACATCCATCACTACACGCTAACCGCAATGATCTCTTCCCAGCCGAGCGGCCTACTCCTACAACCCCGAGGCTCAGTTGTATGGGCAGAGCAGTGGGGGGCCCTACTTTGACTCACAGGCCGGTGGAACTCATGTCACCACAGTGGTCTCCTCTGCCAGTGGTGGGGTGCCCCCTCATGGCATGGTGGGCATCACCATGGACGTGGGCAGCAGCCACATCATCTCCAGTGGAAGCACCTACCTGATCCATGGAGGAAGCATGGAGGGAAGCCGCAACCACATATCACACTCCTCCCGCTCCTCCTCAGCTATGGTGAGCAACGCACATGCTGTTTCAGAAGGACTTTTTTCAGTAGAAAGGGATTTATGAGCCAGCACAGCAAAAGTCATAGGGGATTGTTTGTCTTTTCTCACCTGCTTTGTTGCCAAAGTATAGTTCTTATTCTCTAAAGAGCATAAGTAAGTTGTTACTACAAACTGTTAATACGACATGAGCGGAGATCCCCCCACTACCATATGGTATTGTGAGACACACACTGGTGACAACTGTCATCTCTGCCACCTGAGCCCGTGTCCAGACTGGCCAGGCTCCCGGACAAGGCTGAAAGGCAGCGAGAGATGCACAGCAGCCTGAGTTGGGGCCTCCTGGCTGTGCAGTAACACACAGAGAGCAGAGCAGTACAGGGCAGAGAGCCTGTAGAACCGGGACACTGGCTTAAATAATTCAGCACTGCCTTGTTTCAGAGGTTTTCACAGGCACTTGAGCGCCCTGTGAAACAAAGCAACCCCTGGGGCTCATTACCATTTGGCCATGAGCCCTCGGGAGCCTTCTTAAGGCCTGGAACGCTGCCTGCCTCTTTTTCCTTTTCTTCTGTGTCTCCAGTTTGGCTGCAGTGTGACATAGCTTTTCTTTTTTGACTTGATTTTCTTCTACAGCTCAACAAAATGTCCTTGGTTTTGTCACTCACTTTGCCCGCCAGTTGGACTCCATTATTTTTTGTTGTCCAAAGACAGAATAATATGCCAGTGTACTTTATACCATGACACTGTTGCTTATGTCATAGTCACAACTTACTCAATGTACTTTTTAGTTTAAGTATCATTTCTAAGTTAGAGAGTGTGATACAGGTCAGGGTTGGGTCGGGGGGTAGACTTTGTTGACCTAGTGTCCCCAAACTTGACGTGACCTGTATCCCTGTTTGTGGTTCCTATTTGCATACATTAAAGTGTCTGACCGCAAACCTTCACTGAGCAGCTTAACCCTATGAGTCCCTTGATTTGCATGCTTTTGTTGGCCAATAATGGATTTGGCTGCAACACTGACTGATTTTAATGGAAATGCAGAGATCTGGCTGCTTGCTAACAGTCTTATTTCCTTTATCTGTTATCTGTGTGTGTGTGTGTGTTTTTTTTTTTTTTTTTGTTTGTTTGTTTTTCCATATACCCCTGCTTATTCCTGTCCCCTTCTCTTTCTCTATCTCTCACTCTCCTGCCTTCTCCCTCTTGTGTCCACCTTTTTTTTTTGCATGCTTCTTCTTTCTTTAGCTTGAAATGGCGATTGAAAACCTCCAAAAGTCTGAAGGAATTGCAAGTCACAAAAGCAGCCTGCTCAACAGCCATGTAAGTCAACCAGGAACTTTCTTTGAAAAGGATATGAGAGAAAATGGGGAAAAAACAAACCAAAGGAAAAAAAAAAACTACAACAAAATCTGAACCTTTAGCGAGTGTGTTTAACTTGTGTATGTTCTGCAAAGTTGAACACACTACCACTGTGAGCTTTACTTACCCTCTGCACTGTCCCACTGACATGCATAAGCGCCTCAGTTATTTTCCATCCCTGATCTGAACTTGCATTTGCTGTCACTTTTTGCTTGAGAATGCATCTTGTACTTGTGTCTTAATACTCTGCATTGACTTCAGTTGATTGATTCTGTTCATTTCACTTATGAGCACAGCAAGACACGCACTCAGTGTCACAAAATCTGATTGCTGTATAACTTTCTCTCCTGTTGGGAGGCCGTCACTCAGTTCTGATGACATTTAAATAAGATTCATGAAATATTTCTCTCCAGACTATGTAGAATTTGGGGTTTAGATGGTTCCCCTACATTCCAGCTCTTAACCTCAGCTGTTATTTCACAATCTCTGCATCATTTGTATGAAAAGTGTTACTCAAGTATCTGCTTTAAATCTGATTTGCAAATTGGTAATTTTGAGCTTTTTATGCAAATTCTTTATGATTGCAGCATTACCAACAGAGCAATGACTGCGTCCTCTTCAATATTGACTGTCTTGGATTGTCTGATAGAATTAATAGCACTTCAGATGTTTGAGCGTTGACTCAATCAGCCATTCCTTACGCTGTCGTCACTTACTGCCTCAGTCAAGATTATAAAGGCCTGAGTGTAGCCACAAAAGGGAGTGCAGTGGTCTCTTTGGTGTTTTAACCTGGGTGATCGTGTGATGTGTGTGTGTGCGCGTGCATGTTATCTGTCTTTTGATGTGATAATACGATGCACGGCTCCTCTCCATTTCTGGCCAGGTGACTATCACAGAACTGAGTTTATCCACTGGGGCTCTCTGACTGTGCGACCGTGTCTTCCTCTGTGTGTTTTTCAGCTGCAGTGGCTACTGGACAACTATGAGACGGCGGAGGGGGTGAGCCTGCCCCGGTGCTCCCTGTATAACCACTGTATAACCACTACTTGCGGCACTGTCAGGAACAGAAACTGGATCCGGTCAACGCAGCCTCCTTCGGCAAGCTCATCCGCTCCGTCTTCATGGGCCTGAGGACCCGCCGCCTCGGCACCAGGTACAAACAGGAAGAGAGGTTGTTGCCGATGCTGAAGATGCTGATAATAGTAATCATGTAACCATTATGGATGTGACGAGTATGATGATGCTTATAGGCATTGGAGACTCGCTGATGGAAGAGGATAATGATAGTGATTACACTGATGGCAAGTCTTCTCCTCACTGGTTTCTGGCTTTTCTCTCACTGAATCAACTAGAGGCAACTCTAAGTATCATTACTATGGCATCCGGGTGAAGCCAGACTCGCCGCTCAACCGGCTGCAGGAGGACACCCAGTACATGGCCATGAGGCAGCAGCCTGTGCACCAGAAACAGAGGTCAGCACTCTCTCCTCGTCTGATGTCTTTACCGCTCTCTTGCCTGTCAATTTTTCTTTCTCTGTCACAACTTTCAGCCATTTTCTTTTTTCTTTTCTCCTTTTGGCACCAGTTTGTTTTAGGTTTTTTTTTTTTTAATGAAGATAATGTGTTAATGAAATTTTACTATTGATGACATTGTCGCCTGGGGCAGCTGCCTCACTGTCGTTGCCCATACTCTGCCACTGTCTCGTCTCCCATCCACTCTCCCTTTCTCTTTAAGTTCTTTGCCCCCTGACATTGTCTTTCATGGTTAACTATGTTTTTTCTCCTTCACCGGTCCTCTATTGCAAGACGTTTAATCAAACACTAAAGCAAGGCTGCTTTCAGTGCTGCCATAATGTACTCATGGTATTTTTATGGACTTGCTGTTTTGGCAAATAAGTTCAATTTTCTTCGATTTTCAAACATTCTTTATCGAATAATTTTCATAGAACACTGATAGTGAAGGTTTGAATGAAAGAGTAAATTTACTGCCTCCTGAAAATTGTAATTTTTGCTGACTTCTGATGTTTAATTTCTCACTTTCTGTGGTGATGTAGTATACTGTAGTATACTGTAGGGTGTGTCAGTACATCGTGACATCACTGTTGGGCATGGCTACAGTTAAAACAAAGCACACTTGTTTAAGGTTTTAGGAAAAATGCACAACAACGTTGTTTTTTTAAGGACCACTGTGTGTGTGTGTGTGTGTGTGTGTGTGTGTAGGTCTATAAGTCACTGTTCTGTTCTATTGCAGCTTTAATTTGTATGTATTGGTTTTCACCTCTGTCACACCCACCAAACTGGGGCAAACACATCTTGCAGGCAAACTATTTTGCACCGATGGGATCAGATTAGTAAACCAGAAAAATGTTTCAAACGGTTGTTTTCTTTTTAAACACGCTGCTGTTTTTTCACTAATCCCCCTTCGGTTGGAGGTGTGCTTACCTTGGAATGAAAGCCTGCATGGTCCCAGCCCTCACAGACACATTATCTCTTATTCCTGCTTTCCTTCCACACCCAGCCAACACTCACGTCCCATCCTCTCCTGTCCGTATAGGTTCAAACCTCTACAGAAGGTGGACGGCATGTCGGACAGCCTGTGTGGGAGCTCGCAGCACTGTAACAGCACTCCAGAGCAGTCGGTGGCTGCTCAGAGCCAACACCACCAGCAGTACATAGGTAAGCACAGGAGCTGGTCGGCTGCTGTGACAACTGTTTGACACATAAGATCAAGAAGTGTTTTAAATTCTCACCACTTCAGCTTTTTTCTTTTTTTTTGACCCCATCTCTCAAAACAGCACTAGATTTTTTTCCCCAGTTAAATAACATATTTGGCAGAGCTATTGCCACATGTTTAATTAATTGTCAGGCATCTTGTTTGTTGAGACATGTGTTGAATTATGCTCTGTGATCTGCCCATACAGTTTTCATATACTTTATGTCCTCATAGGCCTTGAGCCGTTGTGTGTCTGCCTGTGTCTGTGTGAGTGAACTGATTGACAGCTGTCTACATTTTTTTGCTTTATGTAGATACGTCCCACACCTTGCCTCCATTTCCCTCTCCTGATCTGGGCACCCAGCCTCTGCCTGAGCGCATCAACATGAATGATATCAAGAAGCTGCAGACGCTCTACAGAGACCACTGTGAGGTACGTTAGTTAGCACAATTCTTTTTTTTTTTTTTTTTTTATTCTTATCATTTTATCTTTCACTACCTTCCACTACCAATATTAAACATTTGAGCAGTAGCTTGCTCCACAGTTCTGCACATTCAGACATGCTACAGAGCTTGTTCCTGTTTAAAGTAAGAATCTGAGGATGCTATTTGCGGCGCTGTTTAAATTTTAAATTGTAATGTTACACGTGTTCTGCCATCATAACATTTAATTAACTCAAATTGAACAATTCCCATAAATATTCCCAAAAATATCGTCTTTGTATCTGTAGCCTGATAAATCTTATTTTTCTGTGCCATAAACCTCCATTTTTGTCCAAAAAGTATTTAAAATCACATCAGGGAGCCACACATTGTGCGGTGTGTGTGTGACATGTTCCTTTATTACTGTGATCACTGGCACTGTTGTTTATTTTGAGTCGATCCCACAAACATTGTTTTGCTGCTAAATACTCACTAAGGCACCAAATGTGAATTAATCTGCTCTTGAAAATAGTCCCCGATAGAAACACTATTTACTCATGTTTAGGTACCATCTGTTAAAAAAAAAAAACAGTGCCCAGCTGTTTTAGAAAATGAAACCAAAACTGTATGTATGTATGTATGTATGTATATGTATATGTATGTGTGTGTCTGTGTGTTTTTTAGATTTACTTGATTTATAAATGGGTTTGATGGAAAAAAAAAAACAGGAAAAAAAATACAATAATGCAAGCCTCATCATGTTGAATTGGTTTAATGAAAGCAGCAGTCAACACGTGTCTCTGAAGAACTAGATCTGAAAAATGTATGAGAAAGGTATGAGGAAAGAGCTATGAAGACATGTATTGCATAACAACATTTCAAAGATTGCGGGGCATATTTCATATACTCTTGATGGGACAATGAATTTGAGCAGGCAGAAGAATAACCGCTGCCCCCCTCCGGATGAGAAAAGTAGAAATAATATCAAACATTAAAATATGGGGGCTTTACAGGCAGGAGAGAGGCCGTGATTAAAGCAGCGAAGCTCTGGCTTTATCATATTATCCCTGCCCTCCCCTTGTCCAGTCTCACCACGCTCGCTTTGTTCCAGCCGTCTTTTCATCTCTGTGCAGCTTTCAAGACATGCCAATTAACCTTTCAGCGCGCTGGGTGGACATCTTGGTGTCTTTGTGGTGGCCTCCCCTTGGGCCTTTGTGTTGCCTTGTCTGTGGACAGGCACATGGGCTCCTGTCTTTGTCTGCCAGCGCATTTCTGTCACTCACACAGCTCTCATTGCCTCTGTGTGTTTAATGTTTATGCATTTCAGTATTTTTTATTTTTTTTTGCTTTTTGTAAGCCAGCAGTGACCTGTTAATGCATTTAGCCAAGATTTTTATTGACTCATTTTTAAGTTACAGCACAAATAAAGGTAACAAGTTGGCTTGTTATAAAAAACATCTTATTTCTTACTTTTATGCAGTTAAAAGAGTCTCCTTCTATTTGAGTTGGGCTGTTAACAGATTTGTACCCACTGTCGGGGCATGTATTTATTAATGTCATGGTAACAACAGCCAAATATTCAGGTATCAGCTGTCCCATTAAATTAATGTTTAAGGAGAAATGATTAGGTGTTTAATAAAACTTTAAGGGTAATAAATCACATAGTAAACCGCAGCATGTCGTGTGTGTGTGTGCACAGATGTGAGGAGTTAGGATTTGGGAGTCTCTGCCGCAGGCTGCTGGTCTGTCTGTGACCGTTCATGTGAACATGTGTTATTTCTCCTCCACACTTCTTCTTCTTTTTTTTTTTTAAGGCATTCTGTTTTTCCTGTGTGGTGAAAAAACTGTGGAGGCAAAATGCTCTTGTTTAGAGGGGATGGGGAATTCTCCTTTTTGTTTTGGAGTTCTGTGTTTGACCTGTTGCCCGGGGCAACCGTAAACAAGGTTGCCACGGCAACGGCTGAAGAGGACGCAAAAACATATCATGTGATTGAAGCCTACACTGCTGTGTAACAAGATCCAGCGGCAAGTGCACGTCCTGCCAGATAGAGAAAGAGGAGAATCTCTGGGCATGATGCGAATTATTAGCTCAGCATAGAGAGATACTGTATAAACTATAAAACCAAACTACACTGTGTTTGACCTCTGGTCCCCCGGTGAATGTCCTCAACAACTTGCAGTGCAAGTTGATGTTTTACTTCCATGTATGTGTCAGGTTTATCCCTTTTTTGGCTTTTTAAAATTGGGGTTTTTTTACATCTTTTTCTCTGACCAAGCCCTCAAACTGTAGTATATCATTTCACATCAATAGCTCGTCACTGCTTCCTTTGCACTCTCACAGTGTTCACTTGTGTGCCAAATACTCTGCTTTCTAAGAGCCTCATACATATGAACAGGAAAGAGGAAGTCACATGGGTTAGTTCAGGTCCGCGCCTTGCCACTTAAAGAAGGCAAATGCACGCACAAGTCTGAGAGTGATCTGCTTTATAATGGAAACCAAGATTTTTTTTTTTTTTAAGTGAAATCAACTTAAAAAAACCCTCAAGATGACGCCTAAATGAGGCCTTTAGGATCTTCCTGATGATTAATGTGCAGTGAGCTCTGTTTAAGCTGGCTCATTGTCTAACCAGGAGGGCCCGGAGTGAGCGAGAGGCTGCCTGCCTGCCTGTAGAAACTTTGTTGTGTGTCTGGTTGCCATGGCTCAGCTCTGTATGTTTTGTCTCCCCCCACTCCCCTCCTTCCTCCCTCTCTTTTCCCTCCTCTCTTCCCTCTCTCTCTCCTCCTCTCTTCCCTCCCTCCTCCCTCCCCCCTCCTCCCTCCTCCCCTCCCCTCTGTTGCTCTCCTGCAGGCTACTTTGGATGTGGTGATGAACCTCCAGTTCCACTACATTGAGAAACTCTGGCAGACCTTTTGGTATTCAACACCGCCATCTAGTGACGGAAGCACCACCATCCCCAACAGGTCTGATCACTTCAGCAGGAAGAGACTTTTAATTTTACTTTTTAAGAGTCATATCTGAACTGAAAGAATTTTCTATTTGAACACTATATCAGATTAACAATATTTTTACCTGACTGTACGCTGAGCTTTACTTGAAACAAGGTTGTATTTTAAATTTCTCTGTGTGTATCTTTTTTTCCCTCCTCTCTGTGTGTAGTGATGATGACCTGGAAGGCGTGATCCCCACAGAGAAGCTGGTGGCTCTGTGCAAATATGAACCAATCAGACTATGGATGAGGAGCTGTGACCACATCCTCTACCAGGCTCTAGTAGAGATCCTCATCCCTGACGTGCTGCGTCCTGTTCCCAGTCAGTACTACTGAGATTATTTGCTTAATATACTTCGGTTTTTATTTTGCTCTGGCACTACAGTTTGCTGTGTTTGCACAACTCTACTAATGATGCTTTGTGCATAGCTGAATGTAGGAAAGTCAGTTTGTAATCCAGGTTGCTCGATTTCTCTAGGTACTCTCACGCAGGCCATCCGCAACTTTGCCAAGAGTCTGGAGGGCTGGCTGACTAACGCCATGACCAACTTTCCTCAAGAGATCATCCGCACCAAGGTAACAAGAAAAGAGCAGCTATCATCTAGACTGGATATACACGCAAAATATGTGAATTATGATATTAAAATGTCTCTAATGTGCTTGCAGCCAGACTTTACAGTTACCTGAAGTATTTTTAGATTAATAAAACAAATGAACACAGAGTGACATGAAGTTTCAGGATGAGTGATGGTCTCTGGTTCTGTCTCCCTCCTGTAGGTGGCGGTGGTCAGTGCCTTTGCCCAGACACTGAGACGTTATACCAGTCTGAACCACCTTGCTCAGGCAGCCCGTGCAGTCCTCCAGAACACCTCCCAGATCAACCAGATGCTCTCAGACCTGAACCGAGTGGACTTTGCCAACGTCCAGGTAAACTTCTCTGGTGATTTAATGTCATAACATCACGTGAGAATGAGCGCAGTCTGTCAGTGTCGAGTTTTCCGTCCCTCGCTGTGGGGTGTGGTTTTCTTGCTGAATGTGGTCGGGTGTGTGTTTGTTGTATTTAACAGGAGCAGGCGTCATGGGTGTGTCAGTGTGATGAGAGCGTGGTCCAGCGTCTGGAGCAGGACTTTAAGGTCACCCTGCAGCAGCAGAGCTCTCTGGACCAGTGGGCGACGTGGCTCGACAACGTGGTGTCTCAGGTCCTGAAGCCTCACCAGGGCAGCCCTAGCTTCCCCAAGGCTGCACGCCAGTTCCTGCTCAAATGGTCCTTCTACAGGTACGCTCTCCTTAAAGTCACCGCAGATTGTAGACCTAATTTGCTAATTCTGCTCTCTGTGGTGGTTCACAACACCAAACAGCATTTTATGGTTTTATTTTTTATCTGTTATTTCTCTCTCCTACCTGTAGCTCCATGGTGATCAGAGACCTGACCCTGCGTAGCGCAGCAAGTTTTGGCTCTTTCCACCTGATCCGCCTACTGTATGATGAGTACATGTTTTATCTGGTTGAACACCGCGTGGCTCAGGCCACCGGAGAAACTCCTATAGCTGTCATGGGAGAGGTAAGAAAGAAGATATTTGAATCTCTAATATTGTATGTTGAAAATAATTGTTTTGTTGACTAATGTTCTCTCATCTCTTGAATCACAGTTCAGTGACCTGAGCTCCATGATGCCGTCACTTATGGAAAAAGGTCAGCCTTTATTATTTACAGATATGAGTCCTTGCTAGCAGACTCTTGACTTTTTCCCAAAAAATTTATTGGATCAGTCACAAAAACCATCCTTTCATCTTTCAATACTTTCTGACCACCCTACCCAGTCTATGGCCACAAGCACATTAATCGCTAATAAATCTGTCTAACAAATATCGTCTATAACACCAGCTTCTGATATATCTTATTCCTCTGTGCCACAGAGCTCCATTATAAAACTATAAAAAACACATCACTGAGCCACACCGTGCACTGACATGATCCTTCATTGTAATGAACATGAGTACTGGAGTTTATACAGGATCCTGCTGCTGGAAATACTCACTACACCTCTGGTTAAATTAATAATGAATAATTATTGCTGGTAAAGTATGAGCCTGATTTACTGGCTCATACTCATGTTGTGCTAAAGAATTCGCATGTCCAGTTGCCTTATTTTAACTTCTATATTTTTGATTTTTATTTGTACTGTAGCTGCGTTTGTCCTTTTTTCTCCTGTTGCCCTCGTTCTCTGCCCGCCCTTGTGGCTTTTAGGGTCACAGTTGACAGAAAACTAAACTATTTCGACTCTTTGTGCCACCAGATACGTCCTTCTCTGATGAGATGAGCGACCTGGGCAGCGACGCCGATGCGTCCCGAGGGCCGACTGAACCGGCCGTAAAGAGAGAGAGGATTGAAATGAGCCACCCTCTGCAGGAGATGTGAGCCAAGTCTGAATGATGACCGGACTGAAAGCCACAAGGACCAGCATCCCTCTCAGAAAACAAAAAAAAAAAAAACAAAAAAAAAAAAAGGTGACCCTAAAGTGGCTTTTGGGGCCCTTTTGGGACGCAGCGGCTTTTGAGCCGAGCACAATGCGTCCTCCTGCAGTCAGTGTACATAGAAGAACGTAGCAGTCAGCCCTCCCCTCACTAGCGTTCATGAGGACGGTGATGTTTCTCCCAGGAAGCTCACGTCTGTTTTTTTTTTTGTTGTTGTTGTTTTTTTTGTTTTTAAACTCACAGGGGTGTAACACAGGTCTGATTTTCTTTCAGTTTTTTTGTTGCAACTGTGAATGACTTTGTGCAGTACCTTTTTATTGGATGTGTAGCTTTGAGTGGTGGTGTGTGGTGTTTGTGACTCTTCTTCTCCTTTTTTTTTGTTTAAATCTTAACTAGCTGTGCCATAGTGTCATTTGAGTGCCTTAGATCGCTAACTTTAAAACCACCACTACAGATGTCTATCTGTCCCTCAGCTGTGCCTCTACCGCAGTATGAATGTATTGTCTCCAAACCTCAGACATTCAAAGCACCTTTAACATTGATTAGGTGTAGGTGTGTACACTCCTTGTTGCCTCTGCTGCAGCTCGCAGCAAAAACACACACAAGAAAAAAAAAACAACAATGAACATGCAACCTACTGACCCAAAGGACCTTTCCTCAGTCGTTCCCTCGAGCTCAGCCATAGTTGTGGCTCTGTAGGGCCTCATAGTCTCGCAGTAGTCAGGAAGGCAGGGAACTCAGTGTGTTAGCTGTGTAAGATGTTGGTTTGTTTACCTCAATAGATTTCTATGCTGTGCTCCGTTCAGCTCAGATGACATGAGGCAAGTATTAAAGAAAATGTAGCCACTATTGCGGTTTGTGTGTTGCCCGCTCCCTTTCATGTAAATAGTTCTCCACAGATGGTTTCAGATCCTGCGATGGCTCCTCCGTGTGCTGCGCGTGGTGCGTCACTCAGCTGCCACCGAATAAATCCAGAGTACTCGACTTAACGGAGATGGGACATTATGGCCGAAACTGGAATCTGGTCTGTCTCATTGAGCCTCGTTTCCTGATCTAAATATATATATATATTAAAAAAAAAAAGTGGTTGTACATTTCATCCAAGGAAGATAAATCAATACACATTAGAGCTGTTAGACCCGTGAAACCAAAACACACAAAAGGAGGATGTTGTTGGCGTCTGAGCCAGCACACACTCCCCACTTCAGATACTTTGACCTCATGCTGTTACTCAGATTAAAGTCTTATGTTTGAATTAGATAGAAAAGTACAGTGCATTATTTGGGGAATTTGTCCATAATAAATTATATATATATAAATATATATATATAAATCTTTGATGTAGAAAGTGTGTGCTCTGTGGCCTTCGGTCTTTGCCTAATCTCTCCTCTCCTCACACTGTACTTGGTTGGTCACATGCTTTGATGTGAAATTGATTATACTGGTGTGCGTGATAAATTTGTTTCCAATCTCAATTGTTAAATGTTTGAAATTCAATTATTACTGCGGTGCTACGGCCCCGAGTAAGCTATTAAACTGTCACAAGAGAAATTCCTATTTATATGAACCATTCTGATCTGATTGACATCCACTTTGTGTTGAAATTGGTTTGATTTATTATTTTTCCTCCTCTTCATTTCCCCCTCAGATGATTTGGTTGTAGCGATGAGAATCCTTGAGCTTGAGTTATTTAAGGCTTTTTGTAACTTGTGCCTGTCACAGTAATTTGCCTTCAAGTGCTTTGGGAAAAAAAAAGTAATTTCTGTGTGTACTTTGTAATGTTTTGTAAGGCTGTTTTAGAATTTTGGCGGAGGATTATTTTTTATTGAACTAGATTTGGTTCTTCTTACAAGTATACTGAACCCTTATTTTTGTGCATTTTTAAACCTGTTCTTGACTACACTTTAACTAGCCTAAGGACAGATGATGGTCTGTAATAAACTGCATAGTTCAGCTGTATTTTGTACTTGGTCACAATGTGTAATAAATTGGTGTAAACCAAAAAGTTTGAGCACATTTATTTTTATCAAATATCAACATCACAAAACCTCTATTTGGAACAAACAGCAGATTTACAAACATTTCTTTTTCTAAGCTTTCCTCACAAGTAACTCATTTGATCCTTCGAGATGCTCTTAGATATTTCTTCCATACAGTATTTACATAATTTAAAAATCCTAGTTTCCATGGCAACTCCAGACAGTAATATGCTTAACTTTATTCACACACATTTTCCTTTCTGCTGTAGTTCAAGAGGAGTTCTGACACCTCGCTCAGTCTGCAGCCCCAAAACATAAAGAACAGAAGACGTTCAATAGAAAAGGTTTCCCTCCTGCTAAAGGCAGGATGACCGAGTGTACAACACACAACTTAAAATAGAGGAGAAGAAGAAGAAGCTTGGTCCTAAAACAGCAGGACACTGTCAGAAGTAAGTGCACGTCCTTCGAGGTCGAGCCGTCGGTCTGAGTCGCAGGTGTCCTCAGTTTTAATGTTTTTCCATCAGTCATCTCGACTCGGACGAGTTTCTCTGAACCCGCAGCAGCATCACAGGGAGCAGCCTGCCATGTACTTTCCTGTCAGACACACGACAAAACATGAACACACAGGAAAGAAAAGCACCACCAATAAAACAGTTAAGACTTGTGTGCAAAATCCTCCAGCAACTTCAGCATATAGTGAAACTGAATAACCACCATTGATTATCACTATGTACACAAAATGAACAGACAGTAAATCTTTTTTTTCAGTAACAACAAACCATCGAATTATTCACATTACTCAATTTCACTTATCTTTCTGTCAGCTAATGTTAATTCAACAACTCTGAAAAGTGATTCCAACAAAAATGATCATATTACTCATAGTATTCATTTTATAATGATACATCCTCACTTCAGAAGCTGGAGGCAAGTATTTTCTTCATTCTTTCTAAATGATCAGCAATCAATTCTCTGTCAAGGGACTGATTAATAATTATCACATATAATAAGATGTACTAAATAAAGCTTTAGTACATATTATGAAAACAAATCCTACTGAGATGAGATGTGTTTCTAAGAAGGTGTGATCCGCAGTGACTCAGCAGCCTTCACGTGGACCATGCTCACAATAATAATATAATCAACAATAACATTGATATTAGGAGGTACATTTCTCTAAATACACATATACTGTAAGAATAAAAACAACGTCTGCACATGTTGACGATCCTCCACCAAAGAAAACCAGTGTAAGAAAACGAAGCGTCACCTGTGGCGAATCTCTTCTTGACCAGCGACATGCGGTAGCGGCTGCCCACCAGCTCCACGTCCATGCCCGACAGCGAGGCCCCAGAGCCCACAAACTGAACAGCCAGGCTGGGTGGAGGGCCGCGGGGGACCTCCAGGCACTGCCAGCTGGCACACAGAGTCCCTGAGCCTGGGAGAGACACGGATCCATGAGAAAACTTCACCGCAGCGATAAGAGATCGTAAAAACGTGTCTTCTTTAGCACCGGTCAACAGTGAGCGCTTTGGTTTGTGAGTGTGTTTATCATAGAGACACACTTTCTTCATGTAAGTACTGTTGAAACAGCAGTGATATGTAATGAAGACATCTAGAAAATATCTATCTGTCAACCAGCCTCTTATCGATCTCTGACCTGTTAAGTCACAGGCTTCTCTGTATGTAAATGTCACAAACACTCCCGTGTTCACAGATTTATTTATGCATCATAAAGACCTGCAGCCTGAAGAAAAATGAGGACAAATGCTAATAAATTTGATAAAATGAACGACAGTGTGGCTTCTTTTCAACCATTATCACACTGAGAAAATATTTCCTCATCTAACCTGGTTTACGAGGCGTCCAGTAAATACATGAATTACAGAATTCAGTCATGTAAAGCGGCACTTTTAACATTTTAGCGATAAAGAAATGTTGTGCAGGAAAACAGTATTCTTAGAAAGGACAGAGAGGAGTTATGGTGACCTTTCAGTGCTTTGTCATTGGCTCATAAACCAGAAAAGTCTTCTAACTATAAATGTTTTCCACCTTTAACATCCCATCCATCACTGGCTGCTATGAATAGCATTTTTTCCTCTGTCCTCCAGGTTTGTAGCCTCACACCGAGGTAATCATATATCATTAGACGGAGGAGGAAAAAAGAAGAAATACATAAAAAGAGGAAATGTGAGTGTCTGGTACAAAGAGGCACACAGGTGAAGGAAACCTCAAGCTCAAATCTGATTTAATTTTAGACTTCCCCATTTTCAATTGGAGCCACAAAAACCTCCATTACATGACGTCTCTTGAGGTCGTGAAATAAGAGCAACAATCAACTTGACGCAAAATAAAAGAGGAGCATTTTATTTCCTCATCTTCTCTGTCTGTGTTCGTTCATGTCGCTCGCCTCCACCAGGCTGACGAGAGCAGCTGCCGCGTTCAGATGCTAATGCAGCCGTTAAAAAGGTAACGATGCGCTTTCAGAAAACAGAGAAGGATGCGGAGCGCGGAGATTCACATTTCTACATTCGTCTGACACAATGTGGAGTCGAACATTCTGCCACTAATTTTAATGAGAAGGCGAATTAAGACTCGGGTGGCGGCTTATGACAGACACAAAACAGGCCGAGAGTTCGACAGACTTCAAGGCGTCGCTTTCCCTCTCTGCACTTCCCTGAGAACAACTTTCTCCAATCGAGCTTTGCTCTTTCAGCGAGGGCTAAAAGAATAAAAGCAGACTGGTCAAAAGAGAGCAGCAGCTGCAGAGCTCTGACCTTTGCTGTGGTTGGTCGGGGAGAGGTTGGGGAGTTTCCACAGCAGACGTCTTTCCTCAGCGTTCCTGCAGAAGAAAAACAGAGTCAGTGAGGCCGAACCCGCTTATAGTTTCTAACAAATTTCTCCAACGGTCATCCTCACATTCTCACATTCGATAAGCTGGAAACAATGAATGTTCCAGGTGTGATGATCAGTCGGTCCAAACTGAGACATCTCTACGATTGGATGGATATAAAAATAAAAAATCCCTTTCAGACATTCATGTTCCCCAGAGGATGAATCCGTCTGACTGTGGTTATTCATCAGTTTCCCCTCCAGCGCTGTCACAGAGTTGACACTTGTGGTTTTGGGTGAAATATGTTTGCACCTGTCGGTCACTGCTGTGACGTTTGGTGCAAACATTCATGTCCCCCTCAGGTGGAACCATCTTCACTTTGATGATCCTCTTACTTTCTCCTCTACTGGCGCCGCTGTCAGTCAATTAATTGATTAACGGACTAATATTTTAATTCGACTGGATTCTTTGAAGGCACATTGGGGCTGATTTGCACCAATTTTGCTTCCAACATTTACTAAAGTTACCAAAGTGCATATTATTAAAATACGGGCAGTACACAGCCTCTATGAGGATAACACAGTTATACTACGAGGATGTACATTTCTATATACTGTATATGGACAAAATAAATAGTCAGTGATGTCTGACCTGCATCTTGTGTAGTTTTTGATCATTAGTCTCCGCCCTCTGGCCTTTACTAATGCTGTATTATGATTACATGCTTCATGCATGATTCTATTTGTGTATTACACTAACCTTGTTGATTATAGATATCAAGTTAATAACAGGGCAGACCCCTGCTGAACAGGTTTCAGGCGACTGATGGTTAACAGTTGACAGAAAGTGCTCATTATCCCTCCATCACCACATCATCACTTACCAGGAGGCGGGCGGCTGGCACTGCAGGTCTGTGGCAGTGTGGTCCAACGGCAGAAGCACCTGGACAGCGGTGAGCTGGGTGGAGGGCGCAGTGGCGGGGCAGCAGTGGTAATCCAGGGACACCCGGGTCACCGTGCCACTGCGCTGACACTCTGCAGACAGCAGAAGGGGCGCCCGACCCGGGTCCTGAGACGACACCTGGAGAAACAACCGAGACTTTTAAATGAGTTTAAGACCAAATACAGAGTCCAGAACACGTTGGTGTCATCATAAGGTGATACTGAACTGTCTAGAGTCACCTGAAGGATTGGGATTGACAAAATCTGGTTTATTATGAATTAGGGTCCCAAATTCATGAATAATATCAACTATTGAGAGGGTAAGACTCCTCCAGAACATGCAGAATTGTGACATTTGTCTACAGGAACCATTATTTCAACAGATATTAATATTTATTTTGGCTTTTCTTTCACAGAAATTCCCATTTTCTTTCCAGTAAACCTCTCGCCCATCATAAGAACATTATTTGGAAATTAAGGAGCTAAACAATAAAGCATCACTATTGGATGTTTATCAACTTATTAATAATTAGGTTTTAATTAACACCATCCAAGATACCCAAGATACCCCTGTGGGAGGGATCAGGAGTGTCAGAAATTGTATTAAAATGGGAACAATAAGCAGAAGGAGGGTGAACTTAAATCCTCACCTGATACTTGAGCAGGCCAACGTTGTAGTACGAGGCCTGAGGGTTGAGTTCAGCTTCTCTCTGCAGGTAGAGCTGTAGTGCCTGCATGTTGAACCAGAAGTCTCTGGTGTCCGGATCACTCTGAGACGGATCACTGCAGACAAACAGAGGCAGGAAGGTTGAGACTGTATGCAGTAAAAAAAAAACAAACAAACAAAAAAACACAGCTGTGATTCAAATCAAAGAGAGAAGCTGACCTGTAGAGCAGCTTCTGATTGGGCAGGAAGTGATCGATCCTCGAGATATTGACCAGTCTGAAGCTGAGCACGGGAACGTTGGGGTTGGCCGTGAAAATTCGTGTGATGCCTGCAGGGAAGGACATCGTAAGGTCGCCCGTGATCTTCACCAGACATCTGGAGAAAGAAGGAAACATGAACAGAGTTTAAATGAATCCTGTTAACTCACTAAAAAAACATTAAAAAGGGGAACTCCTTTTCTCAAATTGGGTGTTTTTTTGTTTTTTTTCTATTTAAATGGATCAGAATCGATACAGAAGGGCCTCATCAAAACCCGTTACACACATTAACCACAATGCAACTGGAGATTCAGGTGTATTATATAACTAGTGCAGCCTCAGGTGTAGATGGGAGCAGGCTTCAGATCTGATAAGCTCACCTCTTTCAACCTGCAGACCTTTAGAGATTTGTTTTCATTTTCAAACTTTTACAATCCTCAGACCCAGCCGGTGATGCCTCCAATGACATCACTTGAGGCTGTTTATCAGAGTTCATGCAGCTCCCGCTAGAACGACAAAAGACCAAAACTCCCAAAGAGCCCGTAACGAGACTCAGAGGTGTAACATTTGGTGGAATTTTCTGTGATGATGTTTTAGAAAGTAGCATCATGCTGACCGGTTGTGCTGTCCACCTTTGAAGTAAGCGTTGATGTACTCCGTTATGGCCGCCGCCACCGGCCAGGCCTCCTGTGTGCTGAGGGAGATGGGACTGGGACCTCGCGACAGGTGCACTGAAAAATGTGATCACTCTGATTAATGCCGTTTGTACATGAATCTAGTTATAGTTAAAGAAATAGTTCAGCATTTTAGGAAATACGCTTATTAGAGTTAGATTTAAAAAACTCGATACTCATCATCTAACTTCTTGACTTTATGCTACGCTGAGCTAACCATCAGCTGACTGTAGCTTCATATTCACTGCACTGCATGAGAGTGGTATCGAGCTTTACATCTAACTCGTTATTATGGACATTTCCCAAACTCTGAAAAGATTCTTGGAGGGAGAGTATGTCTCTCTCTCTCTTTCTGCTCTCTACGTGATGAGGCTTACGTGGTCTCTGTTGGTGGTCCTGGTGCTGGTAGGGGAGCGGTGAGGCTTGTCCTGACCTGGTGGGACTGGGCTGGGCGCTCGGTTCTGACCCGCCCAGTCGTTGTCTCTGGCCTGAGGCCCCCACTCACTGGGGCTGGACGAGGAGGAGGAGGTGAGGGAGGGGCTGGGCTCTGGCAGCGGCGACGAGCACAGAGACCGGGACTGAAACACACAGAGACAAAGCTGGGTCAGTATTGGCACTATTTCCTTTAGCATGATGCCCCTAATTGATCAAACATTGACATCAGGTAGGAACTATTATCATTTATTTACTTTACATGAATTTGATTATATCATATTTACAATTTTTACATTTCCCAAATACTGTGACAGGTTATTTCTCTGATTCTGTTGCCTTAAAATTGTAATGAGACTAAAGTCATAATTAAATGAACTGATAACAATAAAAACACAGTGTTAAGAGAACATGGAGTCATTAAATTAGCAGAGCTGTTAACTCCTGAGCGACACTCACTCTCTCACAGCCGCTGAGTCGGCCTGAAGTCCTCTTGGCCCGGGTCGCTCTCTGAGGAGCGGCTGTGACCGCTTCTGTCGTGTCCTGCCTGAAGTTGTGCTTGGGTCCTAACAAAGACACAGACACACACACAAAGTGACTAAAAGCCCATCAGAATGACAAGGGGGATTATAAGAGACAGAAATCCTCTAAAATCGGGCAGAAGTCGTGTTCAGAACAGCCGGAGACGAGCTGGAGCAAACACGCTGCCAAAACAAGCTGGCAGAAAATCTAATGAACATTTTATTTGTATTGCTTTAATTAAGAGATTTAGCATCTCAAGAGATTTTCCTCAAATCATTTGTGTGAATTTTTCTGAGAATGAGATTAATTCTATCCAATGAAGCCTGTTAATAAAGTAAGTACAAAGGATGGACTGTGTGTGAGACACCTGTCAACAAACCTCTATGGTGTGTAAGTGACTGTTATCTCTCTACTGAGAAAAATAATCAGGAAATATACATAAAAATAAACTAACTAAACTATAATATGATGTTTTTAAGACATAAGCAACTTTGGTGAAACAAAAGTGAATAAAACCAGCTAATGTTTTCATTATCGATTAATCTGCCAGAATAATTAATCGATTTATTTTTTGATAAAGAAAATAGGAAAATTCAAAATTCAAACCACAGAAGGTTTTACATTTCTACTTGAAAACTGACTTAAATAAATGATGAAGATGCAGATTCTGTGATTTTCTGTTGATTGACTAATTACTTGTTTCAGCTCTAATCTCTAGTCCATCATCCTCACCCTGACAGCACATGATTAAACAGATCCTCAGCTGACTAATAACCATAAAACTATCCCAGTAAAACTGTCATCATCCAGGTAATACACTTTAATTCCAATAAAAAAAAATCCCTGCAGCTTATTTATTAAAAAAAGGTTTGGATGAACAAGTTTTTAATGAGCAACTAATCAAACAGGCTGCTGATGGAAAAATTAAGTACATGTTGACTAATTAAAAAGGCTGTCTTCGTAGAGAGGTGATCTTTTATTAGAAATCTGCTTCTCATAATTAACTGATGAAGTGCAAGATAGAAGTGGGAGCTTCCCTGAATTGTACATAAAGATGTATCTCAATTTAAACCTTTTGGGCCAAAATTCTAAAAAAGTCCTGGCCCTTTAGCTCCAGATTTATCTTTATTAATAGGGTAGATCTTAAATACTAAATATTATATCATGGAAATTTTCCGTTATTTGGGTTGGTATGATTACAGCCACTTTATCACATTACAAAGATGAGCTCTTATCTGACTCATTATGCCGCTCTGGTCATCTCTCGTTTCCACTGTAATGGCCTCCTGTCGGGCCTGCCAACACTCACAGTAAAAGCTCTGCAAATGGTGCAAAATGCTGCAGCTCCCTGCTGCTGCTTTCACCAAGTTCAGGTCGCTAATGTTCACATACAGAGTGCAGCATCAGCCACCCTCATTCAGGTTCATGAACCTTGCACCACTGTGGTTCTTCATGCACCTGCCACCTTGTGTCAGAGGAGTGTTGTCCTCTTTGTCTTGGACTGAACCTCATTTGTATGTCGCGTTGGACAAAAGAGTCAAAGGTCAAATGGATACATGTTAATGTGATGTTCGAGACAACATGACTCCATTTTAGATTAAAAGGTAGTTTGGAAGATGGGACTTCCCAATCGGACATCAATCATATGCAAAAAGCTCCTGTTCTAGGTTTTTTTTTTTATTTCATTATATTGTTGACCGATTATCTCATTTTTATATGTTCTGTTATGAAACTGTGTAAGCTTGCTGCCATGTACCAAACTCAATAACAACTTACATGTCAAAAAGAAAAAAGAGAGGAGTACCCTTTTGAGAGCCGACGCTGCATGGAGCGTTCACATCCAGGCAGTCTTGATCTTTGTCTGTGGAGAAACACAGATCCTCCTGTGGGCCTGAATGCCTTGTGAGTGGAGGGGCATTTCTGCGAGGTTCACTTTCTGATGATCGATGTTTCCTCCTCTCTCCCCCTCCTCCTCCCCCCTCTCCTTTTCCTCCTCCTTCCTGTGTTTTGGAGCTGCTCAGTGCCCCTGAGACACTTTCACTAAACGGGTTGTGGACTGAGTTCCAGTGCATCAGCTCCTTCTTGGGCTGAGCTGTGGGCAAAGACCCTGAATTAGCATCGAGTCCCAGTCTGCTGCTGCTGGTAGAGCCAACAGCACCACCGCTGCCACTGCTGCTGCTGTGTGGAGGGATTAAACCAGCCGCTGCCGCCAGCGACGACTGGTGCGTCGGGCTGCCAATCATCGTGATCGCAAATGGATCATCAGAGGAAACAGGAGGCGGGAGGCTCCGGTCTCGTTTCCTGTCTCTGTCTTTACGGTTAGAGGAGGATGAAGAGGAGGAGGAGGAGGAGGTTGGGAGTGTCTTTGTGTCAGCGAGGGTCAAGGAGAATGGGTCCCCCCTCACCTCCATCCCCCTGCCCTCCTGGGTCTGGCGAGGCGGTGGGCGCGACCAGGCGTCTGACAGGTTTAAAGTCTCCTGGGTGACAGTCCTCTCAAACGCAGCGAGGAAGGGGTCCTCAGGGGGGATGTGTTTGCAGTTCCATACGGACGACTCCATCTCAGGTGGAGGGAGGGACTGGGAGAAAGCGGGGAAACGCATGGATGAGGGGTCCACTTCTGGCGGGACACGAGAGGGACGTGAAGTGGCGACAGACCAGACGCTGGCGGGGTCGTCCTGCGGGTGAGGACTCCGACCAGGGGAGGGGTCACGGAAAGCAGTAAGGAAGGGGTCCACAGGTCGTCCCAGCGTCTGCGTCTGTTCTTTACTCTGAGACATGGGAGGCCAAGCTGCCCAGCCCACCGGCTCAGGGGAGGGCCCCAGGGGCTGATGGGAAGGCGAGTCCAGGCCAGAGTCTTCGACATTCTCCGGAGAGGAGGAGTCGGACGAGAAGGCAGCATCTGACAGAGGTTAAACACAACACAGGCCAGTAAATCAGAGGTGTCAAACTTTCAGCACAAAAAGTCAAATATACCAAACACAGCATCAACCTCAATTTACCACACTGGCCAAAATACAACACAATCTTTTTTATTGGGGGATTACAAATGTATATTTTTTAATGGAGTGAGCCCCCCCAAAAAAGCTCAGTTTATTTACAATCAAAAACCTCCTTCTTCTTCTTTATCAACAAGATATTTCCCTCTTTCGTCCAGCTAAAGCCTAAATATGGTCCCCCCCAAGGCACATTTCTTCGCTTTCCTGCAGGTAACCCCTTTCAACAGCCTCTGAGCATCCTAAATTCCCATCTGTCGATTGAGGGAGGAATGGAGGAAGGAAATTGGCTCCCAGTTATCTGATGAGCTTTGCTATGAAGGGATGTGGAGGATTAAAGACTTCTTCATTAATGTGAGACTTTAGGTGGTACAGTTTAAACTCGTACATCAGAGTCCTTTTTCAAGGACCAGACATCGTCTGTTTTAGCTATTTGCGCTTTCTTCTCTGGGTTTCATTTTTGTAGTATACTTATTGGGAAACAGATCGACCCAAACAGTGTAATTGATGTTTGGAGTTGCTCTGAAGGCTCACCATATGAGACAGAGCAGGCCTTTGTATGATGATAGCTAAAAAGGGTTATTTTGAGAGAATGGAAATCTATCTCCTTTCCCTGTTTTGAGAAGTAGCTCAACGATATGGTTTCCTGTCTTTATTTGGAGGAGAGTAAATAGTCCTCATCTGACACGTACTGAAAATGTATAACAAAGCACTGTAAGTTTATTCATGTACCCTTCCTGAGGTGTGGCTTAATGTGCAGTTTATCTGATCCACATACTCACTGTGTCCTGCAAGAACTGTGGAACTACATGGAAAATGATTTGCTATTCTGGCAATGTTTTTTTTTTACCTTTTATTTAGTTTTGTTTTAATCATAAGTTGTGGGTGGAAGGGAGAGCAATTTTGTTTATACTTGCTCTAAAATAAATTTAAATTAAAAAAGATAAAAAGGCTGTCTGCCAGTGAAAACCATTCATCAAAATCCAAATCATTGGGATTTATGTTTTTTCTGTAATTTGATTTCATTTTCATGAGAGATAAAAAATAATTACAGCTGTGGGAAAAGTTAATATGAACAGACAAAGAACACTTTCTTACATTCAGAGGCACTAAAAGCGCTCTGCTCTCTGAGTTGTTCACGGGCGTCAAAGCTTTTGGACTTGAAGGCCGATTCCAGCGGCGGTCCAAACAGACTATCTGAACCTGATGCCGTCGAACTCAACCTGGTGAGGGAAAGAAACAGAGAATCAGGGAGAGCGGGGTAGTGATAGAGGGAGCGAGGATACGTAATAAAGGGTATAAATGGAGGTGTGGGTGTAAGTGAGATGAGAGTAAACTGGGGGAATGCGAAGAATGTGGGAAGAAACACTGCAGAATGGGGATCAAATAGCAATCAAATCCTATCTTTTTATTCCTTCAAAGATTTTATGAGCTGAATGCTGAAGACTTCATGCATGAATATGTACCTTAACATTGAAATGAACATGGAGGGAAGAGGCTTGAATTCTCCGACCATTATCTTGTTTCATGAAGCCTCAAAGCCTTTTTGTCCGACCATTTCTGTAACTTTCTGCAACCAACAATCCGACATTCACACTCATTTCGCTCTGTGATTGGCCGGCTGTGCAGAGGTGAGAAAGGAGCCACGGTTTGAACGTCTCTCTCTAACTCTCTTTTTTTCTTTTTTCTCTCTTGACAGCTATTTCACTTTTCATGGAAACAACTGAGTGGAACACTATGACCAGGAGAGATGTGCGCCATTATGCCTGTATTTTAAAAATGATCACTTCTCCTGCCCTCTCTTTTACGGGCGACTTTTCTCCCCACCTTCAAGTAAGGTCATTCTGTTCATGACGCAGATATCAATTTCTCTGAAATCTGGGAAAATATCACCCAACAGCCAGTAAATTGATCCTGATGATGAGGATGTGGCTACAGACACTCCCCCCCCCCCCGGTTTGTGTCATTTAGCTCCAATTATAGAAACATCAAAGTGACTGCATAGAGTGATTTTTTTACACCACATAATCACAATGCACAAAGCAAGGTTCATTAATAAATGGTCTCATGTGGAAGACCTTGACTGGCCTGCACAAAGCTCTGATCTAAACCTATTAAACTAAACTATTAGCTTTAATATGAACTGGAAGGCTAAAGTGTCTAAATGATGACACTTTCCTTAAAGCCTGTGGAAAACCTTCCTGGTAGCTGTTACTGCAGTCTGTTTGTATAATGATTGATGATTTTTAATTTTCATAATTTTTGCTACATTCTCATTCTCGCTATATCACACTGATGATGTAGAGGTCTCAAACATCATGTATCAAATATGATACACTTGGTGTTGAAGGGTTGAAAAGAACTAAAATGAAGAAACTGTCTGAGCTACAGAGGAAAGAAAGAGAGGAAAGAACAGTCAGAAAAATGAGGTGACATAGGTAAGACTATCAGATGGGAAAAAAGAAAAACAAAGACGGTGACAGCGTGTGAGGAGAAAACCTGAAGAGCTTCAAACTGCTTCACAGGTCACTAAGGATGCAATTTAACCTCCAAACACATCTCTCTCTCTGCACCGCTCAGAGACAGACACGAGATATGAAGGGCAGAGCCATCGTACCTGCTGTGATCAGGACTGGAGGTGGACCTGCGTAGGCCCTCCTGCTCTCCATCTGTTAAGAGACAACACACACACAATGAGATACAGCGAGGATGCCCCTAATCAGGACTAATCAGCAGCACGGTGTTCTTTGTCAGGACGCTGAGGGCAGGCAGAGATCGACTGAGATTAGATTAGATTAGATTAGATTAGATTCAACTTTATTGTCATTACACATGTATAAATACAGAGTAACGAAATGCAGTTTAGCATCTAATCAGAAGTGCAAAGAAGCAGCAAGTGCATTATAAATAGTATGTAGAGTATGAACAGTATGTACAGGTAAGTAAGGTATCTAGTATACAGAAACTATATAGATATGATATGAACAATATATATATACAGGTGTGCTATACTAATATACAGAAGGGCTATATTAATATACAGATACAGTGAAAGGATGGATATGAATATGAACAAGTATGTACAAGAACAGAGATGGATGTGAACACTATATACAGGTATGTATACACAATTATGTGGTGGGACAACAGGGGCGCAAATGACAGTGGGCAATGTAGGGGTGTGGAGGAGTTTGGGGTGTGGGAGGGTGTGGGGGATCAGAGGGGGACAGAGTTCAATAGAGAAACAGCTGTAGGGAAAAAGCTGTTCCTAAACCTGCTGGTTTTAGTCTCGGAGGCTCCTGTAACGCTTCCTGGAGGGCAGTAGCTTGAAAAAGAGTATGTCCAGGATGAGAGGAGTCCTTAAGAATGCTACGTGCCCTTCGTAGACATCGCTTCTTCTGGACGTCCTCTATGGCAGGAAGTGGAGTCTTTGTGATGCGTTGGGCGGTTTTCACCACCCTCTGCAGTGCCTTGCGGTCCGCGACAGAGCAGTTCCCATACCAGACTGTGATGCAGTTGGTTAGGATACTCTCTATCGCACACCGGTAAAAGTTGCCCAGAATGGCAGTGGACAGGTGGTTCTTCTTCAGTGTCCTCAAGAAGAACAGGCGCTGATGGGCCTTCTTAATCAGGCTGGAGGTGTTTGCAGTCCATGAAAGGTTCTCTGAGATGTGGATCCCCAGGAACTTGAAACTGGAGACACGTTCAACAGCCATGCCGTTGATGTGGATGGGATCATGTGTCTCCCTTTTCACCTTCCTGAAGTCCACAATGAGCTCCTTAGTTTTGTTGGTGTTAAGGAGCAGGTTATTGTCAGCACACCATGTAGCTAAGTGCTCGACCTCTGCCCTGTAGTGTGACTCATCATTATCACTGATGAGTCCAATCACCGTGATGTCATCTGCAAACTTTGTGATGGAGTTGGATCCATACATAGGCCTGCAGTCATGGGTGAAGAGGGAGTAGAGGAACGGGCTCAGCACACAGCCCTGTGGTGTGCCAGTGTTGAGTGTGATGGTGGAGGAGCAGCTGTGGCCTGGCCTGACTTGACATGCTGAGGTCTGTTGGTCAGAAAGTCCATAATCCAGTAGCGGAGGGGGGTGCTGATTCCAAGATCCCCAAGTTTAGTGATTAGCTTGGAGGGAATAACTGTGTTGAATGCCGAGCTGAAATCAACAAACAGCATTCTTGCGTAAGTGTTCTTGTTCTCCAGGTGTGAGAGTACACAGTGCAGCGCTGTAGATACAGCATCCTCTGTGCTCCTATTGCTTCGGTAGGCAAAGAGATAGGACGACATGAGGAAAAATCCATCTGCCATTACCTTCTCTGTGATAAATACCAGCAATTAGCCGGGACTCACTCAGCTGCAGCCACCGCTGCTGTCACTGCAGACTAATCGCTTTAATCAGACGCTCATCGTTAATCCTGCCACCTCTGGATTTAAGAGAGGGAGACTCCTTGCCGCTGTGAAGCAGCAGGTGGGAGCCCCCCATTTCAGCCTAACCTTCTGGCAGCTAATGAAGCTGTCGGTGATAAAACATGCGGTGGAGCACGAGCAGAGGGTTCGGGTGTGACTAATGGAGGGTGGCTGTTCATGCAAGGTCAGCCAATGAGGAGATTTGCGTTCTGGGGGGGAAACAAGGGGGCTAAAACAGGCTGCAGGTAGACAGATGCTGCACAAAGAAATAATCACACTGTGAGCGTGTGAGAGATTTTCATCCTCTTCAAATTAAAACCACAAACAAATGAAAGGATAGTGACTTATAACCAAAACAAATAAATTTAGAAGATGAACTACTTTACCACTGGATGATTGATGATAATTTTATGTTGTTGCTGGTACAAAATTATAACTGCATATTTTTCCTCAAAAAATCAATGATCAATCAATAAAAGGCATGTCTGTTGATTAATGAATCTGTTAATCAGCTAATAGTTTCAGCTACATATAAAAATCCAGAAGTTCAAAAAAAAAAAGAAAAAAAGAAAGCAGATAGATGTAAAAAATGAGAAGCTAAAGTCAGACTCACCCCTGTGGGAGGCTCCCTCGCCCTCTTCTGAGCGACCTCCTGCAGTACTCGAGTTTCCTGCAGAGACACAACAGCCTTCAGAGGTCTGTACTATAAAGAGATTTCAAGATTTCAAGATGTATAAAGACACACAGACTGCAACATAGCCTCCTTCTGCTTTATAGCATAAGACAGACACATTTATATGAACTTACTGGAAAGATGCCGCTTGACTGAAACCTGAAAAAGTCACAAGAGGGGGACAGATTTGGTCAATACAGAAGACTCATGTAGAGGAAAAGGGTGGTGTTATTCTAAAGTTTTCTTACTGACAACAAATCCCATAAAAAGGCCAAAAACAGTGATGAATGAATCCTCTTCCCTGCCTGTGGCGCTCAGCTTCAGTCTCTCTGCTCTCTACTGATGAGGATAAAGAAGTAATTTTCTAAACCAGCCCGGACACTGCAGTTTTTAGTTAGTCAAACAGTGGTAAATAGTGTTTGTTTGGGACTATTTTCAGAGGCAAATTAACATGCGTCTGGGGCCCTGGTGATTATTTACAGCCACAGTACTCAAAATAATCTCCTGTTCATGTTCTCCATGTTCATCCCGATGGAACAGTGATGTGTTTTTTATAGTTTTTATACAGAAAACACTTGTTAGCAGGAGATATTTCTGTTTGTTTTTTCATGGGAATTTTTGACAATAATAGAAATATAATGTTTCCAGAATTATCCCTAAACCTGCAAAACGTGCAAAAGTATGTGGCATTCTGACTTTTTTCCCATTTTGTCTTATTTGGGATGGGTTTAGATTCGAGCATGGGGGTTCATTCTTGATCGTGGGGTAAATATTCTACATGACATGAAAGACCGAAAACAAGCACAACCTGTTGGCGTAGACCTCTGTTGGGCGGCAGAGTGAGCGCCCCGACGGACGGTGGCTTTCAGCTCTTTCTCGGTGGCAGCGGAGTTACTGCGATTGCTGCTGGCGACAGGTCTGATCTGGATGTGGAACTTTTTGGGCTCCTCGTCATCGAAGTCCGAGTCACTGGAATAAAAATTGTTCTCCTTCTCCTCGGAGCAGCGTGCACAGAGAGAGGACGGTCAAGGAGAACTAGCTCATACTGCAAACAGGGAACACTGATAATCCAGCTTTATGATGTTTAACTTCATTTGATGCAGACGGCTTCGTTTCGTGTGCTATGTGAGATTTTGAGGACAAAATTTTGAGCAGCTTTTCGAGAGCTTTGGAAACAGAAAATTTAAAAATATTGTGAATTAGGTTTCAGCTAACTTCATATCTCTACAATGAAATCACTCCTCAAAAAATAATAAAGCCAAAAAAAAAAAAAAAAAAGAAATCATATTACAAACCGAGCAAGTTTTATTACCCCTGCTCACCTGCGAATGTTATTACTATTTGGATAAGTACTGTGGCTTGCTTGAGCAGCTTTGATTCACTGTGAGGTTGATTTAATCAGGACATGAGAGAAAATAAATGCAGGCGAGCAGAGTGCACTGAAACACAGGCACGTGTGTTCAAACACAAACAGGGGAGGAAGCAGCGCAGATCGTGTTGGATATGAAGGCTGCAGAGCTTCAAACAGCACAAACTGTCACTTCCTGCCGCACCATCAACACCAAAAACAAGTCACCTCCTCCTTCCTCTTTCTTTTTCACTCTGCTGCACGTGAAAATGTGGTGTCATGTCAGGTAGGGTGTGTTTGCATCTTGTGGATGTAAAATTGAGAGAAAATGCTGGACGTGCAGGATGAGGCTCTTTCATGAATGTGAACCATCATCCAGTTATGGCGGGCGGGTGGCCTTGTGTTAATAAACAGTATAGAGATCGTTATCTTGCTCCCCTGTGAGTGAAGCAGTTTCTGTGAGGAAACTGGTAAAAGCTCACCCCTGACCATCTCATTACGCTTCATTGAAGAAACATCTACATTTGATTCGGGCCTTTTCAGAGTCGATTCAGCAGTCTCAGCAGGTCCGATGCGAGCTACGGCCGGTTTCCCCAAGTCTCATCTTCAATCTGAAATATGTGAAACGATGTGTTGAATTTGAGGGAGGCTCCAGTCGTTGTTTTTACAGTTGTGATTCCTACTCGGGTTGGTTTTCTTTCAACAGATGGAGCTTTTCATCAGTCAGTCAGCCAAGAGAAAATGAAACAGATTTAAATCAATCACTGAGTAAAAATATTTGCTGATCACAGCTTCTGAAATGGGAAAAGTTGCTTATTTTTCACTGCTTCATATGACAGAATACTTTTTTGACTGTTGGTCAGACTAAATTGTGATTTTTTTTAAACAAAGTATTTTTGGACAGCTTTAGTTTTTATGCTCTTACTGGAGAGTCAACAGAAAACAGATGACAGCAAATAAGGGGGAAAAGATGCTAAGTTGTTAAGTGACAAATATCAAAGATCCCTGGTCAGACTAACTGAGGATGTTGTGGTTCCTAATGAGTAATTTGAGGACATCACCTGTGAAGGGCAATGGTTGATATTCATTCATATTTTAGAGACTAAATGATACATAAAAATACAGTGCTTGTAAAAATTATTCTCCCCTGTTAGAAGTTTTCATGTTTTACTACAGAAAAGTCTTTTTGATGTTAAAAGCCCAACTATAAAATAGAAATAAACCATTTAAACTGGGTGAATCATTTCTATAGGGCACTGTAGTATATAAAAATAAATCAGCAGATTAATAAGTAATGCAAATAAGTAGCAGCCTTTTAGATGCAATATATGACGAGTGATTAACAAAAGGAAAAACATGAATAAATACAAGGCACGATGAATGGTTTGAGTATTAGAAGGATGTAAATCATACACTAAGATAATTGAACACCTATGGGAGTTTTTGGACAAATCTCTTCAGGAAGAATTAAGTTTATCCATCCAGCACAGCTCCAGAGACTAGAAGAAGACCCGTGTTTTTCCTTCAATTAGTCACTCGTTTGTAAATGTATTCACAGTGCAGCACAGAAAAAAAACACCTGTTGACGGTATCATCCAAAGCAAGGAATGATTATAAGCAATTATTAATTAAAGAATGTTGCATTTAAAGGAGTGACACGATATTAAGGTGAATGCGGGGCCTGAATCATATAGGCTGGACACGTGTGAGCAGAAAAAGGATATCATTCTGCGTGCTGTCAGCTCGGATGACAAATCCCTCGTCGTCTACTTCCAGGGGTGAATTCTATACGAAGGAGAACGCACATACACACACACACGAGAAAGAGAGGGAGTCGGACACAAGCTGGGTCAGCAACACAGAGACAAATGACACTTCAGCCACATATCTGACACGCAGAAGTGCTCTGTCATACTGTGTAGCTCAGCACTGCAGCCTACGTGTGCCACTGTGAGTCTTATGTCAGAGTGTGTGAGTGAATAAACACAGTCTGCAAACGCTACAGACGTGTGAGTCAGTGACATATTCGTGTTACTAGCAACAGGTCAAACAAAGCAATGTGCTGACGCTACGGGTGGGCTTTTCAGTTTGCATTACATCATTTCATCAAGCCAGGATGTGTGAATACGTGTCAGCTGTTTTTTTGTTTTTTTCTGCAGTCATATGATCTTCAAAACAAGAGACATGAGGAGGGACAGACGTATGATCCAGTCCACGTGGGGGCAGATATTTTTAGACTGAGCGTGGACATATTCAGATGGTATTTGATTAGATCTGATTTCAGTAAACCAATCTGAGCTAGTATACCTTTAGACGTAGATTTTCTAAGTGTTAGGAGAACTGGACTGGACTTGCTTGAGGTTCTTAAAGGTATTTCATCCCTCATCTGAGATGATTCTTCTTCTAACTCTTAGAAACTACCATGACCTTGATGGCTGGGAATAACAGACGCAGACATAGTTATTTTTCTTTTAATTAGATCGCAGTGAAATAATATGTGATTTTAGAACACTCCTAAATGCTGAGTATAACTGCAGGAGCATCTTAACTACAGGTTAGACTCACAAAGACTATTATCGATATTTTTATTGCAGCTTTTTAAAAGACAATGTGAGAAGAATTATCACCCTAATTAGCAGCTTCCCTTGGATTTACAGAGCTTCATAACCAGTTTGTTTGTGCTCATTGTTTGGTGTCATTTGCTGCAGCAGGCGGCTGTCATATAAATTGACTAGCTGCTGAACACAGTGGAGCATTTAGCAGCTCAAGAGTCGGATATTTCCCTCAGGAGCTGCTGGAGACCAGGACAAAGCGAAGAGAGAGAACAGTGTTACATCAGGGAACAGAAACACGTCTCCAAACGAATGATAAAGTTGCTCTGTAACTGCTGGATACGTGAACAAGTAAGTGCTCTTTAACACCTTCACCACTCGAAAGATTAACAATATGTCAATGTTGCGTTTTAGACTTGTTTCTGCTGTCCAAAGTGACAAAAAAGTCATTGCAGGTTTAAAGCTGCAGTAATCGACACTTATATCAACACTTTACATTACACTTTTACATTAATAGTCTTCAAATGACTCTGTGTTGTGTAAACGTGTCGCTCTTAGTGACAAGCCAACAGAAAGTGATCAGCTAACTCAGCAGTTCTTCTGTCTGACTCACTCTTACCGTTCGACACGCTTTTTTCAGCAGCAACAGGTGGCAGTTTTCAGCCAAAAAAAAAAAACCCACAGTGGAACATCAAGCAGTAAAAGAGCCAGATATTTCTCTCACTAATTGGTGAAGAGCAAAAACAAAGCTAAAAGAGTAAATACTGGACAAGTAAGGAGAAACACTACTCCAAAGGGATAATAATTTATCTGCTAGATGTCAAGATGTCAAATTACTTCTAATAAATATATAAGGTGATGATCAGTAGTGTTTGTTAGTTAGTTTGTGTTAGATTTGTTCTGCTACTAGTGGACAAATATCTACACCTGCAGCTTTAAGTAGTACAGGCTATCAGTTTGCTTAAAATCTAAAATTTCATCCAGCCTCTGATTCAGTTAAGTCAAATATCTTCTCACCACCCAACAATCAATTTTGAGACACTATTATGATCTAAAAATAGCAGACTTGCTCTCTTTCTGGTTTAACTTCACAATAATATCGTACAATTTGTAAATACAAATTGAATCAAGCAACATTCCCAGAATTAATTATCTTTTTCTTACAATAATAACTTTAAAGAAGACCTTTAGAAAGTGAATGGACCGTGCCACTGCACGTATGCTCTTATGCAACAAGTTTTAAAGTGACCACTGCAAACACTGCTGCTCACACTACAGTCCGAAACCTAATACCCTTCAAAGTGTAAAATAGCAGCAGCAGTATCTCTGTGATCTGCTGTTTACTCTCTTCTTCCACATCAGTCTGTCAGATGACTTTCTGGCAGTGCAAACACACACACACGCACGTACTCTCCATACACTACTTGCACACAGACAGGCATGCACACACAAACACACACTCTCTCACACTTACGCACTTCCCCTCTGGCTGCCAAAGCATCTCTGAAACCTTTTCTGAGAAGAACCAGAATAAACCTGGGAAACCCCACACCGTCAGTCATGTCGTTATCACACACTCACGGTTTTCCGATCACCTTCTTTCCACAACCGTACACACTCCTCTCACAGTGTTAAAAAAATGCTGTTATCTGGTGGGATAACTGCAGCTTTAGAGTGAGACAGGACTGATTTGGTTTTGGATCTGCAGTGTCTGGGTGTGAATTACATCTGATACTCACCAGTGCTTCCGTCACCGCTGAGTCTCTGCAAATACAAAAACACACAGACGCATTTTATTCTTCAACTTATACCGAAGCCAGTTGCAACGATAAAACTCAAGATTCAGTTTCAGAGCAGAGCGTGTTTGTGTGTGTGTTTGTTTGCACACTCACGTAGAGTCTGGCTCCTTGTCCCTCTTGCCCAGGCCCGGGATCCTGAAAGCTTTCGCTCGACTCTTCTTACCACCCTCAGGCGCCAAAGCCGTCATGTACTCCTCAAAACCAGCCAAAGCTGTGAAAACCAGGCAGGTTGATATAAATAACAAACATAAACACACACACACACACACATATATACATGAAACACTCACTCACTGATGGATTTAGTCGATATGAATGATTCCGCCTCCATGGTGCTGTTTTGAATGTGGGTGTTTTCATATTTTTATTGTTATGCAAGCTGCTCAAGTTGTGCACTCCTGCTGGAAAAGAGTCAAATATTCATCCCATTGAGCTGACTGTACCTGGCCTGTCTTTGCCCGTCCCCTTCTGCTCCGCAAACTTCTTGATGAGATTGTCGATGCCGATGTTTTCCACGTTCTGCTTGAATTCCTCGTGGACCTGCAGCAGAGCAAAACGATTGTCTGGCTAGTTATACCAGTGTTGTAACTGAGTCCGACAGGATGCAACAATGAACATAACTTTACATCTGATTTTTAAAAAGTGCCTTGTGATCTGAGATCTAACCGTCTGTGAACAACACTAACATCACACTCTGTAGTGCTGTTTACGAAGAGTTGAACTTGTGAATACAGTAGACACTAGAGCCCAGATGGATGGCAAAGTTTAGATAAAAATGCTGTTGATAATGTTGCAAATAAATAAGAGATGGTGAAAATATTTTTAAAATTCCCCCTTTAAAGCGTCAGCAGCAGTTGTTGTTTAACATCACCAATAATGCAACAGGAGGAACACAACAGTAACTGCAGATTCAGACAACCAGACCCTCTTGGGTCAAGTTATAACAGTGTGCTTTTATTAGACATCCAGAGATAGCTTGTATTAAAAAATATGACACACTGAGGTGGACTCTATGCCATATACTTTCATTTCTATATGAAACCAAGAAGCAAAAAAAAAAAAAGTTCTATAGAAATATATTGAATTAAGAACAAAGGACAAATTCTGCTCCGTCATCAGAGCGGTAAGTGAGTGTGAGTGTAAACTACAACATACCTGTCCCACTTGAACGTGGGTGTCTTCTATGGAGTGGGAGTAACCTTTGATCAGCTGTTTCATCTGCCGCAGGTGGTTCTTCTCGATTTCCTGAAACTTCTACTCGTGCAAACATACGCCCACACCGTGACAAAGAAAGAAGATTTTAAAAATCTGTTACCATGTGAAACCTCTAAACTCCACTGTGGGTTAATTCATCTTTGTCTGTGGGGTGATATGTTTTGCTGACCTTTTGTGGTAATCAAATCCTTTCAGATCCAACCAAATTACATCTACTTTGACACAACACAGCTATTTCTATAAGTTTCAGATTTTCTGGTTGTCATCAAAATAATGCCATATTTTTGCATATTTAAAATCTGTATCATTTCGTGTTTCCTTTTTATTTATTGTTCGCCTCTAATTACAAATATATTGCTAGGCCTAGTCACCCATACGTACAGGATATTTTCATTGATTAGAGGTAGTCTGCACATGTTTGTTTTCATTTTCATTGATTAGTTGTTGTGGGTGTTTGGTAGGTAGTCTGCACATGTTTGTTTTTGTCTTTTTGTCAGATTTAAGGGAAGCAAACAAAATGTTATTTTAGTTGTTGTGGGTGTTTGGTAAGTGGTTTGTTGATAGTTATTACTCTCTGCAGGAAAATCATGATATTTCCAGGACTGAGGATCATTCAGGGAAGCAAACAAAATACAATAAAACTGAGAAAAAAAAAAAAAGTGAGAGACTTTAAAATCAAATGCAATATTTCCAGTGCAGTATATCCAAGGCTATTTACACTTAATTACAGTCATGCAAAAAAAAAAAAAAAAAAGTGAGAACAGCCTAAAAAAAAAGGAAAGAACGTTAAATTAGCAGCATTCAGGAGCAGGAGCATTCAGTGTTTAGGCAGTCAGGTCAGTCAGCCAGCAGGGGAGGCTCCGGGTTGCCAGGTCTTTAAACCAGCGATAATTCAGGAGAATTTAGTGTTTAAGTTTGATCCTGGTCTTTCTACAGCCAGCTCATTTGTCGCTGTCTGGTTCAGGGGAATTGTCTTGACACTGGCTTGTGTCTGAGAAGTGAGTTCGTGAGCGGAGTTCTGCCAGTTTCCTTTCTTCCAATTAACTGAGCAAAATCTGGGCAAAGAGGGCAAACATAAAACACTCTCCGCTGACTCTTTGTAACTGCTGTCAGCCGTCAGCAGAGCACTTCATTCCCATCTGCCCTGTGCCACTCCTCCACGTTTCACTGAAAACTCTTACATGAGAAAGAAAGTCTGAACAGAAACATCTTTTCTCTTTCTTAAACTTCTTCTTACATCTGTTACTATAAAAATGGTATTTTAGGATGCTTTCACAACTACCCTGTTAGGGTTTTTTTTTTTTAAACTGAGGGGTGCGAAAGTTGTCAAAGAGCCAAGACCGCCTGAAAGAAAAGGAAGATCCCTTTGCGAAGTGGACTCTGGTGCGGTTCTTTTATAGTGCCAAGGGCAAACGGATCAACCAGAGGATTGTGTGATGGTAGATATTTAACTTCAGAATTAATAAGTTAGATTACTATTAAATCTACCTGCTGGTTGTGCACTGTAACATAAAGGATCTCTTAATCTAAAGAAGCAATAAACCATATTCATACGTTACTTGGTAACAATGGCAACATGTATGCACCAAGTAACTGTGATAATATACCTTATATATATATATATATTAAACCCGAGGTGTGTTTTGCTTGCATGTATTTAAGTACCCTCCCGTAAAAAGTGAGTAAAATTTGTAAAAGGTGGCACACAATAGGTATCCTCACTTAATATCATGTTTTGCCTGTTTGTCTGTTTTTTTTTCATGAGCCCTTTGACAGCACCAGAGAGGTTCAATACACAGTGACGTGCAGCATGATTTGGTTTCCATCACAGCCATTTGATTTCTCTACATGTGTCCATTTTGTCCAATCAATGAGTTAGCTGTCAGTCTGTGTAACTTCATGTTTACAGCTCCTCATTTGTAAAAAGCCAGTGTGCTGTCCACAGCTTACTAAAAGTTAAAGACGTGTGTGTCTTTTTACTTTTTCTGGTTCTGAGCTCAATAAACCAAACTACAGGTGTGAAAGTGCCTTTAGAGGATTTACCTCCTCTTGTTTTATGTGTGATAAAAAGCAGCTTGGTCTCTTTTCTACTGATCTGTTATTCATTTGGTCTGCCTCCATTTCTTCTTTGATGTTTTGACATGTTTTTTCTCCCAGGTACCATAATAATGACCAGATCTTCCCCCTCACAGCTATTAGAAGAGATAATTGGTCACAAGGATTTCAGTCATCATTTCAAATGTAAAACACAGACGCACTCATTGGGGTTTGTTGAAGATTTCCATGGAAACAGCAGCAGTAACCATGGAAGTGTGGAGGCAGTGATTAAAGGTAATGAGCGGAGGGGGGGCGGGATGCACATGTGTGTGTGCGCGAGTGGGTGGGTGTTTAGGAGTCGGGGGTTGAGGTTTCCATTTTTGGGGAAGGCATGATGTAGGACAATAAATGAAAGGATAAGATGGAGTTCTTGTGTGGTGGGAGGTTACAGAGAGGGTGAATCACGGAGATAAAGAGAGAGATAAAGCCCAAGAGTAGAAGAAATACATAAAAACACCACATCAGAGGGTGGGAGAGACAGAAAAAAAAAAAAAAAAGTGGCCATTGGCCTAGCTGCAGTCTGCGCTGACCTGGGCGGACTCGCTCATCTTCTGCTCAAATTCTCCTCCCACGCGGTTGTATTTCTCGATGCACAACGCAAATGACTCAGCCGCTTTCTTAGACTTCAGCTCCGCCTAGTGAGCAAGAAAAGGAAAAGGAAAATAATGGCCTTTAGCTAGGGACTCTCATTCACAAACCTGAAATAATACCTGCATAGTGCAGTGAGTGAATGAGAATTTCTGCCCCATAATTACACCTTCTCCATTCAGCATTCAGTTGGTGCCCGAAAAAACAAGAACAGCAATTTATTCCCAGAGTGGACGTCTGAGAGCAGTCGGAAAATGTTGTTTTCCGTAATTGTAAAGACGTTGAATCTAATTCATTTAACCTCAAAATACCAGACACTCTTGCCCCATGAATCGAACCCAAGAAACAAGCGTGTGATGGATTAGGGGGTCACAAGACAGACAATAATACCATCCCAGAGCTTACTGTGGGATACTGAAGCAGGATGTGGATCTGAAGTCTGTCAAGCTCCTGTTCACATCCAGCTGTCCACAAGATTTACTGAGAAACACACAGTAGCTCTACAGCTGAATATACCTTTAATAGTAATGTACTAATTCTGCACTTCCAGCTCTATTACACATTTATCCTTTATGATTTCTGAGGTTTTTATGAAATAATATATTATTATAAATATTTGCTTTAAAATTCTTGTCTCTGTATCAGTGCAAAACTCAGGATGTATCATGATGATCATAAGGAGAGGAGTCCGGGCAAATTAACTACTCAAAAATACTATTTATTATTAATATAAAAGATACTTTCATAACAGTATAAGTCTTTAATTTTAAGCCTGGTTCATTGACACTGGTACTAACACTATGTTGCACAAAAATTACACTGATTTATTAGTATGAATAAAGCCCATGAGTAGACTGTGTCAAATGGCTGCAGGCACCAGCAGTAATAGTAATTGGCTCTTCAGCAAGGAGTGTTTTGTTAAACTACTATTTTCTCAAATAACAGCTAAGTGGCCAGCATCAACAAACAATTTATGTCTGATAAAAAAAAACACTGAGAGGAGTAAAACTATTGCTCACGTTATACATTTACAACAGAGTAGACCCTCTGTGCCTCTGAGATTTTGTTTTAACAAATGTGTTTTCATATTCTGATTAATTCCACTTGCTCAGCTTCCTTGCCGTAATCTGGGTCAAAACTCAAACACCTTCTGATGGGACGGCTCAAGACTTAAAGTACAAATTCTGAAGGAAGCACTTACTTCCAAGTTCCACCCATGGTTCGGGGTAATTTGAGGATATTTAAGAATTTACAGTTTGTGCTCACACAGATGAGTCGTTCTTAACCTGGTAAGGATGAAACACAACAGCTACTAATTTGGCATGTCAAAAAATGAATCTCCATAACAACTGAGCTAGTCAGTGGACCTGAAAGTGGAATTGTTTTGTGAATAATAAATAATGTGTTAATGACCAATTATGACTCTTCTACAATAAGACATGTTTTTTGTTTAAAGGGTTGATTCGTCCAAACTACAAAACAACTCTGTCACAGGTTTCGTAGGGGCGACCGCCTCAATAATATCTAGCTGAAGGTAAACCGGTTAGCATTCATATATTAGCAAAAATGTTTGTGCCTCTATTCTCTTTGCTTAATTGAAGATTAAAGATACAGCAAAGTTAACTTTAAAAGACTATTATAGTACGGAGGGTGATGCAGTTGCCCAGCTAAATGATGTTTCGCTACTTTATTCTTAGATTATAAACCCTGTGAATTATTTCATTAAACTGCAAAAGGTTTTCTTAAAGAGATGATGCTGCTAGAATGTTTAAAAATGTCATATTTCAGTGCTGAAAACCTGAACAAATAAAACAACACTATCTGCATAACAAGAGCTTAAGTGAGAAATCTGGCTTCTCCTCAATTTGTGTGAACCAACCCATTTCAATTCAACCCCTTCAATTTTCTTCTAAAGGACACTTGATTTGCTTCTATTCAGTTTAAAATCTGAAATGTTTGTAAAGCAATCAAAAGATAAGAGAGAGTGGCAGCTAACTTTCTCCAGTTCTTTCTGTGGCGCCCCCTCCTTCCTGAGCCGGTCCAGCTCCAAACACTTGGCGTGGTAACCCTCCTTTGACTTCTGAAGGTGACCACTCTGAACCTGCAGCGCCTGCACCGCCTCCACTGTCCCCACCATCTCCTCCTTTGTCTGGGTGACACACACACACACGCAAAGGCAAAGACGACACATGGACGTACTGTACAGATCATTATTGAACTTGATACTTTAAGGGAAACTGCAGCAATTACCATGAAGGGAGAGGACAGTAATTGGATTTTATGTGAGTTAAATTAGATTAGGATGACAGAGGCTCGATGCAGGGCAAGTAATGAGAAAATATACAAGTCGCAGTTCCCAGAAACACACACAAGCACAAATATCAGCCAGTAAAGCCAGTGGTGAGGCATTTGACTTTCATCCGAGGCACGTACCTTGCGGTGAATTTTGACCTGCTCGTCTGCGTACTTGTTGATGTCCCGGATGAGATCGTTCATCTTTCTCATCAGCTCGAGGTGGCAGAGGGCCAGTTTGTCTGAGGACACCCTGAACACATCCCACATGGGCGCAAAGGTCCTGGGAAATACATACATAAGCATCAAGCACACACATGAGACTTTTTTCATTTAAGATTTATTCTCATACTCATTCACTCAAGTGTCGCAGTGTGGACGTCAAACAACTCCTCTAAAAATCTTGTGTAATTTTAATTAAATTAACGTGGAATGTGAAGATGTTCAGTGTGGACAGTATGGAGATTTAATTTGTGACACGGGGAGACTGAGAACATGCAATCTCAATCTATCCATGGTGTGGTGGAGGTGACCACACCCAGTAGTGATGTCACAGTGTACTGACCCATACAGGGATACACTTCTACGTCACTGCAACCAGTTAAAACACCAGAGGTCAGCAGGAATGAGATTTTCTGCTGCTGTTAAGTTGCCCTTTAATACATCTAAAAGCCCCCAAAAACTATTTTCTATTTATTTATTTAAGATTAAACAGAGATTAAATAAGTAAGTAACAATCAAAGTTAAAGGAGGAAAAAACATCCTTAGATTTTTTTTTATATTTGTATTTATCTTTTTTTGGGCTCTTCTCAAGTGCAATAACCAAAACATTCAGAAACTTGGACCCCATGAAGCGCAGCAGGAAACAAATTAAAAAAATATGTTTTCAGTGGCTTTAATGGTTAATCCTGCTCTTTGATAGTGCCATTTTTTTACGTTTACTATTTTAAAATCAGTCTATCATATAATAATCAAAATATGTATCAAACCATATAGGCTAAGTAGCAGACAGGGCATTAATCATAAATATGGACATTTGGTGATGCAGATGGTAGTCATTCATATCTCATGTGTAGCCATATGACCATTACATGTATAATTACAGTGACAGACACCTTCCAACAGTATATATCAGCTGTCAGGCAGTGAAAGGGACGAGGGAGGGTTGTTGCCGTGCTGCCCTGTGTTTACAAGGCAATACTCACCCCTGTGGACTTCCATTGCTGGCCATCTTGGCCAGTTTGCTCATTGACTTGGAGTAGGTCTCCTCAATAGCAGCACTACGAAAACAAACACACACACATACACACACACACATCAACATTAGCAGACTGACCAACACAATAACTAATAATTAGTGCCGCCAAAGAGAAACTTAAAAATCTTGGAGCTTGGATGATGCATGCCTCTTTTTTTTTTTTTTTGGCCCAAGTTGCCAGTGACATGACAGGAAGAGTAATGTCGTGTGCCTTCTTTACAATGTGAAGTTTCTAAATAAACTCTAGACTGGTGAATGTAATGCACTCCAATAGCACTTCCTCTCAGTGCTGCTGCCTCTGCTAATGGCCTCATACATTATGTTCTCTATCTCGCGCTTACTCTGGCCCAAACTCTGGGCATCCACCACCAGAGTCAGCGAGATAATGATTCATTTTCATCAGTGTTGGGTAATTGTTGCAATAAGCCACATTTAAATGATAAATTGACTTGTTTTGCAAGGCTGAGCATAAAACTTTAATAGCCATCTGTAGACCCTGAAGAGAGAGAAGGAAGGAGCATTGATCCAAATATCCTGAGGGTGAACAGAACAACTTCCTACTGAAAGTCATAAACAAACAGAAACACTCGCGCAGACACAATCAGTCTTGATCAGTGATGCTGAAATTGTGTTGGAACTTAAACTGGATCACAACACAGCCTAACAAATCTTTTCATTTTCAATTATATTCATTGTCTTTTTTCATTTTAACAGTTTTTTTTAACTTAATCAATGAGGCCCACAGTGATGTCTTAAAATTTCCTGTAAATCGCTACAATCCCCCAACTCTAAGTATTGCATGTTTAAGCTCATTGTTTAGCTGTTTGCTGTGCAACTTTACTACCTGCTCAGCAACAAACAACAGACAGACCCACTTAGTGACTAGCTGGTGAAATTAGTGAAACAATTAGCAGATAAAGAATCAGACATTTCCATCAGGAATTGGTGGAGACCAAAAGATTTCAGTAGGAGAGAATATTGAATTTATGTCAATCAGTTGGCCACAGACATCTCCAAATGAAAGGTAATGCTGCTCTGTAACTGCTGGATGTGTAAGTAAGCAACTGTTTTCGATTAACTTCACCTAATGTTAAATTCACACTGTCTTTCTGCTGTCGCCAAGTGGCCAAACAAAGTTTAGATTCAAATCAGATCTGCGTTTATCTTACAAAGATCTTACTGAGATCGAACAACAGTAAATGTGTGCAAACACATCACAGTACCACCACTAATTTATTTAGACAGACAATGTTTCGATCACATTCAGTTTTTTTGCCCACTGTTTGGAATCAGTGTCCAGCCGATACTCTTGCATTGATTTGATATTCCTAAACACCTCCTTAAGTACTTACAGGGTATGTTACGTTATCTCTGTATCCACAGGCTGCACAGTCTCTCATTTGAGAGAACAGTTTGAATTTTAACTTGATAAAAGTCTTGTAGTCTTTGAGTACCATACTGTTGACAGTTGTAACTAATAATTACCTTACAATTAATCAGCAAATATTTTTTTTCCATCAATCGATTAACTGTTTGGTCTATAAAATGTATTAAAGCCTAATATGATGTGTTCCAGTATCGTTAAATGACTGTTAACCATCCAAAGATATTACGTGTACCACCATATGAAGAAAGAAAAGCTAATTCTCACAATCAGTGCTTGAAAAATGACCAAAGTGATTCATCTTTTATTTGAATAGTTGCCAATTAATTAATTAACTGATTATTTCAGCCGTCATTCAGCACTACTGCATCCCTACATGCAGTAACTCAAAAAACTCAAGTATATGGTTGGAGTTGTCGTGATACTTTAACTGAGTGTTTCCCATCTTGTCTTATATCAAAACGACCTTTCAGGGAAGCAGAGGGAGCGAAACACGGAGGAAATTTATCAACACAATTGCCTTTCCTCCGTCCTGCGGGATCACACACTATTTTACCCATCGTCCACCTATTTAATTCCCTGACTGTTGATTTGTTGTGTGCTGCTGTCCAAGCAGATAAGTGAATTTCCCCCTGTGAGGAATGTGCAGAGGCACTCTGAATCAATGTCAGGATGATATCGCTGGTCTGACAGAGCGCTCTGTGTGAGAGCACAAACTCCTGTGGGAACTTCTCCCCTCAGTCTACTCACTACTGATCACTGATTAGAAGGCAGACTAGTTAATATAACAAACTACCCAATTAGGTAATAGACTGGTGTACTTAACTAGGTAATAGACTGCCCCCATTAGGCACTATTGGCAAGTCTGTCAAGCTTTCATTGTATTTTACAATAACAACAGTGGCAGACATCTCAAAATTCTTCGAAATTTTGGAAACAACAGATCCTTGACTTTAGACAGAGGTAAACAACAGCAGGCTCCTCATTTGTAGCTGGCTCACATCAATTTCACTGAAATGTCACAGAAATGACAATTGTCGCTAGCAGATTTTAATCAGCCGTAGCTGGCTACGTCATTAAACTTCAAGAGTTGTTAGAGAAATCCGTCTCCAGCTTATCAATTAAAAAAGTGGAAATCTTGTCAAAATAAATAATTAAATAAATAAAAAGCTCCTAGACATGCACTTGATGGCTACATATGATATCTGCAAGAGGACTGAGGCTAAAGATAAAGCTAAAATACAATCCACTGCAAAAAGCCAGGAAGAGAAAGCACTGTATTTCAGAGCAGAACTAGGTAATTATTAAGGTTCATTTTTTTCCTCAAAAAACATTTGCAAAGCCAATTTTTTGAGTATTCGTCTAGTTTTGTTTACATCAGTGTTTACGAGCTTGCAGTCCTCCTCTTGTCTGTTTTTGCTGCCACACTGCAGCACACAGCACGTTATCACAACCTGTGTATCACTGAACAGTGTGACACCATTCATCAAAATGTGTTTCGCGTTTCACATGTGTGTGCGAACATGCGCGTCCTCGCGCACTAGATAAACAAAATGGAGACCCACTCACAGAAAAACGGACCTGCAGAGCTACTAGAGGTCTAAAACTCCACAGAGAACCTTTAAGCTGCAGATTCTTCTTAGTTTCCTCTATTCCATCATCTTGAGAGTCCGCTGCATTGAGTTTTAAACTTGGTTATTGGGCTCTTGGGAGTTGGCGTTAACTTCTGCCTCAAAGTATTTATGTACACAGGCTAATACCTTTGACTTTTCAATCACAAAACCAGGTACTATGCAACACAGTTGTTAATATTTGGACTGATATTTTAGTCACCTGTGCAAAAGTGCTCAAACCACCACATAGTGTCTTTGGGAAAAATTGAATAGGATCTTTACTTCCACAATACAGAGCACCTCTATCGGGAGAACTGATTAAAAAGTTCAGATTATTTAAAGCCTGCAGTTTCAAACGGGCATCAGATATCTCTGTACTGCATTGATAATCCATCCACTCAGGTTGGTGTGTTTGAGAGACAGAGCGCTTCAGAAAGTAGCACAGTGGTGAGGACAGGGGTCAGAGATCAGAGCAGAGAGAGGGATGAACGGAGCCGTTTGAACAAAGAAAGACTTGTTAAAGTTTTCTCTCCATAATCTGAATTAACTTATTATTATTATTAGATTATTACTGATTAACTGAATTAATCATGAACATTTTGTTAGATACCGCAACAGGTGAACTCCAGTTCATCTGTAATCTCTGAGCATTTCAGAGTCAAGGATGTAGAACTTTCTTCACACGAGCCCCATCACTAACGTCACTTCCCACACAGACGCTCACAAATACACATGAAGCTTACCTCTCGCGGACAAACTCGGCTAGCTCCTTGGTTGCCAGCTGGCCGTGCTTCATGTTGTGGTATAGCACGTCAAAGCCGGCATTCTTCTCCCCCTGCCAAGGCACAAACAAAACACACACACACACACACACACATTCCCCCTGTCTGTTAGCACCTAAACGAACAGCAAAGCAACATTACAAAGTTAAAGAGAGTGATGTCGGCGATATCACATTAGTTGTGGGTTTAAGCCTTGTTACATTTTGCCACTGAAACTCAGTCAGACATGTCAGGTGCTCCCAGGAAACATTTTACTATCAGTCGCACACAAAACATTAAAAAAAATAAACCAAAAGAAACCAGCTTTGGGTTCAGTTTAGAGCTGGAAACAATTTGATAAAGATATAAGATAAGGGAAATGTATCGCTGAAGTTTTATCAATGCTGATATCAATGATACCTTATAGTTGTGTGTACAAGCCAGCGTTATGGGGCTATATATTTTATTAGTTCTGCTTGAAGAAGGAGGAAAATAGTAAAAAATAATCACCTCCAAAGGCCTTTCACTACTCAACAAACTGATGAACAAAATGATGATTAAGAAAAAAAAACCCTGCATAACAACTATTCAACTAAGTCTGTGGTATACTTTTCCTCATCGCTCACTGTCACACACCACACAACAATACTGACTGAGCTAAAGTACATCATCAGCACACGAGGTAACCAGTCCACATGGGAGCTTTTATTAATATAATAAGTGACCACTGTCAAACAGACTCCTGGGGCCTCATTTATAAACGTTGCATACGCACAAAAGAAGGCATACGCCAATTTCTACGCAAACTTTGGGATTTATAAAAAACAAACTTGGCGGAGAATGTGCGGTCCTCCACGCAAACTCTGACCCATGCGTATGCACATAATGTGGTGAAATGAGAAACTGCGACTCCCGTTGGCAGAAGGATGAAACACAGAAACAATGTGAGACTGATCCCATCATGTAAAGGAAATCGAAATATGACGGTTCACGTATCGTATATGAAGAGTTCAACGATGGTGGTCATGTTGGGCTCTGAGCCGACCCCTGTCCCATCTGAGCCAAACGCTGCAAGCAGCGTCTGGATGTGATGTGTCACTTAAAATAAAAATAACATGAGCTGTTGTTTCATTGTACAGCTCATGTCATGCAACACAATTTTTAATTTGCCTTAAATTCCGTGATAACTTTGTTGATGGAGTCGATTATGTCACCTTTGCATCAGTGAGGACGCTCAGCTGCAGCAGCAATAACCCCACTGAACACTCAGAGACTAAAACTGTTTTTATGAATGAAGTCCCCCCTTTTTTTTAACATACGTGTAAAGAACTTGAATGCATTTGATATCCTCATTTTAAACAAGGGGATACAAATCACATAAACTACCTGAGTCATCTGTGCGCTCTGTGTCCCCTCCATCTCTGTCACCACTCCATTTAAGAGAGACTCTAGTAATCCCTGATAGCTTTTTATAAAGAGGGGTGAGCTCCGGTGTCCTCTGACCCCTGCCCGTCCACTTTGATGCGGGACTACTTCTTTTTATTTCAGCCAATCTTATGAGGCAGCAGCATGAACAGCGTCCTCCACATGCTGCCATTTAAAATGTTACTTTGTGTCCGTCAACAGAGTTATTTTTCCGGTATCAACCTCCCAAATAAGATCTTCTATTTCACACTATGTGAATTTTCTTATTTTATCCTTTCTGTCAGTGTCGCCATGGTCACCATCATGCAGTCAGGTAGAATGAACATTAATTAGGGGCGTTTCATTGACTATTTATAGGAACTTATGGGCATGACATGACTCCCGCAAAAGGTGCGGCACATTTTGAGTTGGTTGTGATTTATAAAGGAAAACCAGCGTAGGACGTGCGTGCGCACAGTGTTATACATCAGAATATTTTTGTGCGTATGCACATTCTGTGTTTCGTCTGTATGCCACCTTTTGATGTGAACCCTATGCACAGTTTTATAAATGAGGCCCCAGATAAAGTTCAGTTTCGTTTTCTGTTTAGTTTGTATGCTGACCCGCTCTCTCTCTCTTATGAGCTTCCTCCTACTCTCTCTCTCTCTCTCTCTCTCTCTCTCTCACTCCATGTCATTTTGAAACTGCTTATTTGGGATTAACAGAGAGAGGTCATCAAAATTTCATGTAAATTAGCACCAATCCCAGCTAAAATGAAGAAAAAACCTGATTTGTTATCGTTCATTAAGGCTCAACAGTCATAATTTTAGATAATCCGCTTCATCAGCGCCATGTGGGTGTATTTTAATGAGATAAGATCATCTGATTGGCAGTGGTGGCTGACTCTGGCGGGGCTTTCATGGTTTGGGTTTTTCGTCTCGTGCTCGCGTATTTGTCTCCCTTTGGGTCCTGGTAGGCGGGGGATGTACCAGTGTGACTGGGTGCTCCTGGCCTTTCCTCTCTCACTGTAAAACTAGCTCTCCTCCTAGCACCACATCTTTCTTTTGTTTGGTTTTGTTCTGTTGTGATTTTTTTTAATTTCGTATATTTTACACCATACAACACTGAACATTCATCCATCTCCTCACAGACTGATCTACTGACCCACATTACACACAGTTAGTTTTGTTTTGCAAATATATTTATAAGCATTTAAATTTCACACTACAACCGTGTGGATTCCTCTTTCTTTGTCATGGCGAGAGTCAGGTTGTGACACAAGACACAAGAAGAGGCAATAAACACACATGGTTAACAATAAAACACTAGTGTTTCCTCATGAGTATATTAACAACAGTACCAGTTTTGTTAGATATTGCTGTTCATGTGGCGAGCACAAAAACCTCAAGGCGATCATGAGTCAGTAAAATGTGAGAAAACCACAGCGCTGAGCTGTGTTGTTGTTGAGAGGAGTTTCCTACCTTATAGCTAAGCAGATTTAACAAAGACTACAGCACTGCTTCACAGCCATCACTGTCCTGATTACACAACACCTACACCTGTCTTAACTTAAGTCTTCATAATCCAAAAAAAGACTCAGTCTGGGGCTGCACTATCAGGAATAAGCTGTCGTTTCTTGAGCCTGACCACATTTCTCACTCCGCAGAGACGGCCGGGCTGTGCAGACAGACAGCTGCTTCTCAGGACCTAAAAATACCCCGTCAGAGGACAACAGACCAGTTCACAGGTACCAGGGGAATGGCTGGAATGCCAAAGACGGGTGACCCACAAAACCACACACACACACACACACACACACACACACACACACACACACACAGTCGATGGCTCTGGACTCCCAGTGGTCATAAGAAGAAATGTCTCAGACAGGTTAAGGGCACAAGACCTGACGGAAAACATCAAACACATCACATGTGACATCGCTGCTGACATTGGCCTGAGACGGTCACTTTCCCTGAGGTTTCTTTCATAATATAAGAAAAAAAATGGAGAGCGGCCACTCACGCTGGTTTAAAGCTCCAAAACTTTATTGGACAGAGAAAAGGCAACATTACGACAACATTTTTAGAGTGAAAACATTGCTTTCAATTAATCCAATAAAGGTTTGATCAAGTGTGATGATTAAAAAAGAAAAAAAGTTGATTTATTGATCAGTTGATTAACAGAAAAGGTTTCAATAGTCAACTGATTGTTTAAGTAATTTTTGTAGCAATAAGGCCAAACTGGATCCAGCTTCTCATCTGTGAGGATTTATTTCTCATCTTTGTTCATGTGATAATAAACTGAGTACCTTTTTAGTTTTGGGTTGTTTGAAAATGTCGTCTTGGGTGTTAGGAATCTGTGATAGATTTATAAGGTTTTTACTGATCAGACAATTAACTGAAGGAAAATAATAATAAATAATAATAATAATAATAATTAAATGCAGCCTGGAGCAGATACTCTCCATTTCCTCTAAATCTTTTGCCCTTCACCTGTCTGAATGTAGGACAGGATGTGCACAGAACTGCCTCTCTTCTTTCATAATAAAGTGCAAAAAATAACAAGGTTGTATTTGCATCTCCTGAAACAAATGTCATATCCGCTCTGTTCAAAAGGTCAGTTCACTCAAAACACATTACAAATTATCTGGACAGTCTGCCTGCATCTGGGAGGATACCACTCATGATAAAACGAGAGAACATGTGTGTGTGTGTGATATGGATGGATGGACCATTTATTCCTCTATATACTATTATTCTAATTCATTCTAATCTTATTTGCAGACAGTGCTAGTGTTGCAGTCTTACCGAAACAAGTTACATCATCCTGAAAAAGAAAGATGGTTTGATTTTCAGCAGACTGAAACAGATGATCATTATTAGGCTCAGTCACTCTCAGCACAGCGTGAAAAACACTGTATTCTATCTTATCCATATTCAGTTCTATTTTCTCCCCTTCCTAACAAAGGGTTTTGTGTGATCAGACAATAGTTGAATGTTTTGACATTAGCTTTTTATAAACAATGGGCGTTCTGCAGGCGGTATAGTGCCGTTTATTGGCAGGGGCAGTTGGCAGACGTCTTTTGTTGGAACACTACCCTCGCCACAGAAAGGTGAGCTGCCAGTCTAAGCCTTCAACACACACACGCACACATACATACCTACCTCTCCACAGCACCTGTCCAGCACTGCTAGTCTTTTAGCTGTATGCAAATACATATTGCTCACAGACCATCAATTATTACAGTGCTCGACTGGTTTTCAGAGTTTTTGATAACGATGTCAGTCAGTGAGAAGCCTTGTTGAATATGTGGAAAAGCAAACAGGAGCACTCTGGCATTTTAGCTGTTTAGCATATTATATTTACTTTTGCAAACACTGTATTATTTACTCATGACCTTGTCAGGAAAGACTTCATTGCAACTTGACATAAAGTAGTTCCTCACTGCCAACATTAGCCCACTTTATTACACTGTCAACCTTTGTAGCATTGGTGCTATGAAGCCGCTGATATACTTTATGTACTGCTCCGGTTCTACTCACAACACACTTACAGCATCTGATTTGGGGTTGTAAGTATACTTTCTGAAATCTATGATCCAACACTCTCACCACTTCAGGGTTTGAACTTCTCTCTCAAGCCCTTTCTTTTCAATTTGTTACACAACTATCTGTGTCACTTTTCATGTGAACAACTGAGGGCAACACTATGAATGTCCGCCAGGAGAGAATGTCTGAAAATGTGCAATGTGTGAAAACGTGAATGCTTTTTGATTTGTGGTTGGACAACACTTCTTTCCTGGCATAACCCCAGTCCCTAGAAAGCTGCACATTTTCTTTTGACTCTCTTCCTGTCTTGTCTACACAACTGTCTACACAAGTGTAACTTTGATGTGTATATAAATATTCTATATTTTTCTTATCATCAGGGAAGCCCTTGAAACGACCAAAACCAATAATGAATTGATCCAAATAAGTATTTTCTGTGTATCCAGAGCCTGATAAAGCTTCTTCCTCTCTGCTACAGAGCTCCAGTCTTATCTAGAAACTCTTAGAAACTATTAAAAACACATTGGTTTTGCACTGGGTGACTTGTTCCTTCATTACCATGAACACAAGTACTGTAGTTTATTTTGAACCAGGCACATATGCAACATCCTACTTCTGTAAATGCTCACTGGCGCACTACGTGTGTATCAGTCCGCAGCTGTAAATAGTCTGTAACAAATATGCCATCTTGTCCAGTTGGCTCAGGCTTGGAGGTTAGTGACAAGGTAGGAAATTCATAAAGCATAAAGAGATCGACATTCTGGGATTTGTTGACAATAACAAAACTGTCAAATTCCAACAAACTTCTCTTATATTTCAATACAGTACAATGAATATTCTTCTTATTGATTTATGAATGGTTGAAATAAAAATATATGTACTACTTCCAGTCACGGACTTAAGAGAGACCTTCTTTATTACGGGTCATTGTATGGGAACACATGCCTCAGACTGGCAGGTGCAACAAAAATGAAATGTGCATTATTAGAGTGTGACGACGTCGACAGGCCCCTCTGACTCAAACAGAGCCACACTTGTGCATGTTGTAGTCTGCAGCTTCTTGATTGAGCAAGCAGCTGTGAGCTGTGCAGATGTTGAGTCATGCCAAGCCATCTAACAGCACGCAACGTGAGAGCTGCGAACCCACCGACCGCCTTCTCTGAGTGTCTTAAAGTGTCGTAATGTATTCCTTAAGCCGTCAGTGAATGAAAATCCTTCACGTCTGATATATGCAAACCCCCTCTTCTCTCCACTCTTGGTGATCTCTTTTTCATCAATTAAGTTGACCGTTTTGGTCACGCACGATGGAGTCCATTACCATGACAATGAGGAAGATGACGGGAGGGGAGAAGAGGGGAGGAGGGGGGTGTGCGGGGAGGTGTAAAATCTGTACAGGGACAACTTTCTCATGAAGACAGAGACTTCTGAAGACCGCTGAGAGCTGTGGGGGATCTGTGGAAATTTGTTAAGGGGGATGGTAAGCAGCAGGGAAATTATCATTTTATCTCAGTAAATCAAATGCCAGCTTTGCCGTGCTGAGAGGTTCGGAGCCGTGCTTCCCTCCCTCCACTCAAACTGTTCATCTTCATGGTGGTCGGCGCCATTAAACTTTATGAGCTTTAAAAAACAGGTGGGCTGATCTCCGCTCTCAAATCTCAAAGAAAAACCATTTCAGTACATAAAACATGCAGCAAAATGTGATGTCTATGCACTCTCCAAAACACTTAAAAATGCTAATTTAAGGCCAAGCAAAGTTCTTCAGGAAAAAACACATTATCATGGGTCAACAAGTAGGTTCAGCCAAGGGTCAGTCCATTCAGCACTGAGACACTGCAGGCTTACATGTGCTGCGGACACACAGACCCTTTTTATTCTATTATACCCTCAGTAACACATTGACTATTTGCATTAGTATTTTTCTGCTAAAAATGAAAATAAAAACAACAAAAATAAAAAGTTTGCGTTTTGTTGTCAATTCAGTGCAGCTTTCCCCTGTGCAGTAGTAGAATTTATTAGGTCACAGCCAAAGACAGCTCCTCCCTATGCTGACTAATGAACAGTTCGAAAGAAGAATAGAAAGAGAAGTAAACATTTATTTTATCCTGCATCCACTAATGCAAACATCCATGTTATAGTAAAGTAAATGCATACTCTTTGATTTCAGTGAAGTGAGTTTTTTTTTTTTTTATCTCTTTATTAGACCTCATTTTAGCAGCAGACGCTGTTCAGAGAATAATCCATTCAACAGCCTGGCACATTTCATCGGGATTTAAGTGGGATTTATATTTATATTGTTACATTTACAGTCAATTTCTAAAACAATCCTATGAGTTTAGATGTAGCTCATTGAGGAAAAGCTTCTGATTTTACTGACGTGCTACATGATTTGGATGGAGGAGCACATTTGGCCGACAAGCCATCATTTGTCGATCCCCACCATCAACCTGTCTTTATTGCTGCTCAGAGCAGGTCTCAGAGGTTCAGAGCTGCTGGTATAAAATGAAAGAAAGAATAATGTGCACCAGGTGAGGTGAGGATATTCTGAAAATAACACAAAGGTTTTCACAGCTTTACTGTGGGGACGTATAAAACAGAACAAGACATGCAAATCTTTTCATCGTCATCATCATCACTTTATGCTCAAAAATATTTGTTATTCTTCACAATCTGAGCCAGCTGAAACTTAGTCCTTGAAGAACTTGTGTTCTTTGTGTGTGTGTGTGTGTGTGTTTTGTGCATCTACAGAGTTTGGCCTATCTAACAGCTCTCACTTGATTCTAATTAGGTGCATCTTCAGACTTCCCCTCAGGCTTGTATGAAACTAATTACAGACAGTGAGGGAACCTGGGCTCAACTAAACTCTGTGCTGCAGGGTCTGCTACACAGCTGCTTCACCTCTGCAAATAGAAGATCTTCATATGCATGTTTGCCTGAAATGTCTGAATTGTGCATGAAAAAGAAAGAGTGAGAGACCATAGGGCGGCAAGACTCTGCTGAAGGCTCCTCATGAACAGAATCTTGTGCTTTTACAAACATTATCCATAAAGGTGGGTTCTAGGTGAGCAAAACTGGCCCTGTTATAGCTAAATTTCTATAACCAAGGATACTGTGATACTAACACCAGTCATTTTCTTTCAAATACAGATCATTAACAGCTGTCTCTTTCACCCAGACATCAGCATGAACCCCTCCTGCGCCCGACTGGAGGAACATGTTACTCATGGAGCTCAGTGGTCTGTACTTCAGATTTCCAACCTTGAAAAATGTGATCTATGTTTTAGAAACATCACATATCTCCTAAAATATCCACCAAAATCTGAGATTTTTTCCTGTTTGTGCAGAATAGATTTCAGGCATAAGTATCATGTGTATTTAGGACTGCTGCAGAGACTTGACATGAGGGATTCTGGATTAGGACAGCGTGTGCTTTCTAACACCGAGTACACACACAAAGCGACATGCAGACCAATGTGAAACAAGCACAAGCATATCGAAGTTAAATTAGTAAACAGGTTGCGCGTCTCTTCTCCAACATCCTGGGGGAATAAACGCAGGATGTTCAAGGAAACCGGTGCGACCTGTTTATCAATTTGATCTTAAAAGGACAGCGTGTGCACCAGTAAATGAGCTGAGTGCAGCGCAGAACTTTGCTCGTTAATTTAACCGACTGGTCTGTATTGCATCAGAAACTCATTCACCATTAGGATGATGAGTACTCTGATGGTGCAGACTACACTGTGATCTCAGCATTATCTACATATTCACCCATTCCCCTTTGTGGGTTTTTATTCTTCCTACTTCAACATATGTGTGACCAAGAAAGTGAAGTGTTGCTCAGCTTGGCTCAGACTTTATAATACAGTTCTTTATTCTCTGGCAGTGTCTGGAGCGGTGCCTTTAGTTCTGCCTTTTCAGCGCCGTCTGAGACTGGATCCAGTGTCTGAGGACATTCCTGCTGTGTAATACGGCCCTTCAGCCATATGAAGCTAAGGTACAGAGCAGAACGGACTGGAACAAAGGAGAAAATGCAGGGCGGCTACAGCAGGCTGCACGTAGGCGAGCACGTATGGGGATTGTTCTGACATGTCAGTGTTTCTATCATACTTCTTTTATGTACAACTTGTATGACTTGTATGTGTCTCCTCCTCTGCAAGCCTCTACAGTTACCCATGAAACCATCCTATGCATAGTGTAGTTTGGCAGAAACGTTCACATGGAGAAGACTAATTACCCCTCTCTGCATGTTTTCAGCAGACACAACACTCTCAGCAAGTCCAGCAGGGAGGGACTGTTTTTATTACCAACTGTGACACTATCATATACACGTAAAGGCACAATCAGTCTACAACTAATGTGATGTATGAAGGCCTCATTCGCAGCACAGGCCTAACACTCAGCTCTAGAGGGCTGCTCATACTGCATCTAATTTGTTTATGTGACTGTTTATATCTAACTGCACATCACACATTTGAATTTCTGCGTAAGATAAGAACGTTTTTGGGAACAAACGTTATGTTTTGCATTGAGCTTTACGGTCGCTCTCTTAAGTCTTTAACCTTTAATTCAGACATTGGGAATATAACATTTCATGTACAGTTCTATACATGACTTGAATTTTTGACTGTCTTCAGGCATCTCCCTACATATCATAAAAGGTAGCAATTTTGGTTTTTACTCAACTGTTTTTCCCTGGGTGAACAAGTTTCCACAGGGGCCAAAACTTGCCACAAGTGAATGGCGCTTATGACAAGCTGCAAATGGATCATTCAAATACAGACTGCATATCATCCAACTCTGTAAACCACATAACGTAGCTGCTTTATTTCAGGCAGCTGTTGAAAGTAAAGCTGAAAACACTGCGCCCCCGCATCGGACGGTATATCACCGAGCCACGAGGCCGTCTGACTGACCGGTCCTTCAGTGCTGCCGTTTCGCTGACTCACAGAAACTTTTCCTGCTGACTGGGCAGGTTGAGCAAAAACAACAGTCCCACAGCAGAGAGGTGTCAATAACATCAGGAGCAGGTAGCAGCAGCAGCCTGTCATCACTGATGGCTCTATACCAATTTAGTGGGTGGGAAGGCCTGAGAAATTCGCCTGTGCTGGTCTAAGATACTTTACAAGAGAACAAGGAGGGATATGGATAGTTCCTGGAATGATGCACCTGTCCACTGTCAGTTTAAAAACAGTCTATAAATCAAATAAAGACTGTCCATTTTTGGTTGATCCAGTTAGTTTAATACTTTACCTTGTTATACACTTTCCCTTTCGACACACAGGAACGTGAACACAAACATAGCAACTCTTATGTTGATCTTTCTCAGTTCTTAATCTATCTTGGCACAGAACAGATTCACGAGGTACGACTCAGGAAGAACGAAAGGGGTGGAAGAAGGGAGCACGGGAGGAAATATAAAGTCGGAGAGGAGACAGAGACAAGAGAGGGAAGGGACTTGGGGGAAAGAGAAAAAAGTTTCACACTGTGTGTTTATTGTTCTTCACCCCGAGAGAAAACACCATGACTCAAAGTGACGGGAGGGCAACAACGTTGGCATCATTAAAGTGAGAGGTAGGCATTAACAAAGGCCCACTGGGCGTTGTTTGTGTATGTTTTTGTGCACACACTCGCGTATCTGCAGGCAAAAAAGGAGCTGTTTTTAAGAGGAGCAGCTCGCTTATCTTTATCTAACATGCACACACATTAAGGTCTATCCACCACTAAAGAGAGAGAATCCACAATGTGTGCTGAGAGGAGAGATGAGAATATTATTCAGGACAGGATATACATATATATACACACACACATACATACATATACATATATACACATACAGACATACATATACAGCTCTGGAAAAAATTAAGAGACCACTGCATTATTTTCTGAAATCATCATCCCAACATGTATGACAGCCAATCCATTCCAGCATCTGTTGAATCCTAACACAAGCACACCTCATTCTGCTTAATGAGGTACTGATTAGGTGAACACCTGAACCAAATCTTATTTAAGGAGGAAATGTATAAAAAACAGTGCTGTGTTCATCACCATCCTGTTGCAATAGGACCAGCTGGATGTCAAAAACAGTGGTAGTAGTACCTAAAAAATAATTGGAATCAAATAATAACAACTGACCATGCCAAAAAGAGTTGAAAAGAAAAGTTTTGAGTGAGGAAAAGAAAGGTTCAATTCTGGCTTTACTGGCAGAGGGATACAGTGAGCGTCAGGTTGCTTCCATCCTTAAAATTTCTAAGACGGCGGTTCATAAGAACAAGGTCAAGCAGCAGACACTGGGGACAACAAAGCTACAGACCGGCAGGGGGCGGAAACGACTCTCAACTGACCAGGGATGACCGTCAACTCATTCGAATGTCACTCAGAAACCGTAGGATGACATCAAGTGACCTACAAAAAGAATGGCAAATGGCAACTGGGGTGAAGTGCACAGCAAGAACGGTTCAAAATAGGCTTCTAGGGGCAGGGCTCAAGTCATGTAAAGCTAGAAAAAAGCCCTTCATCAATGAGAAGCAAAGAAGAGCCAGGCTGAGGTTTGCAAGAGACCATAAGGATTGGACCGTCGAGGACTGGAGTAAGGTCATCTTCTCTGATGAGTCCAATTTTCAGCTTTGCCCAACACCTGGTCGTCTACTGGTTAGACGGAGACCTGGAGAGGCCTACAAGCCACAGTGTCTTGTACCTACTGTGAAATTTGGCGGAGGATCGGTGATGATCTGGGGATGCTTCAGCAAGGCTGGAATTGGGCAGATTTGTCTTTGCGAAGGACGCATGAATCAAGCCACATACAAAGTTATCTTGGAAGAAAACTTGCTTCCTTCTGCTCTGACAATGTTCCCCAGCTCTGACGATTGGTTTTTCCAGCAGGACAATGCTCCATGCCACACAGCTAGGTCAATCAAGGTGTGGATGAAGGACCACCAGATCAAGACCCTGTCATGGCCAGCCCAATCTCCAGACCTGAACCCCATTGAACACCTCTGGGATGTGATTAAGAGGAAGATGGATGGTCGCAAGCCATCAAACAAAGCTGAGCTACTTGAATTCTTGCGCCAGGAGTGGAATAAAGTCACTCCAAGAACAATATGAAAGACTGGTGGAGAGCATGCCAAGACGCATGAAAGCTGTGATTAAAAATCAGGGTTATTCCACCAAATATTGATTCCTCAACTCTTGCTAAGTTAAAACATGAGTATTGTGATGTTTTAAAATTAATGTGATCTTGTTTTCTTTGCATTATTTGAGGTCTGAAAACATTGCATCTTTTTTGTTATTTTGACCATTTGTCATTCTCTGCAAATTAATACTCTAAATAATAATATATTTATTTGGAATTTGGAAGAAATTTTGTCAGTAGATTATAAAATGAAACAAAAATGTTCATTTTACTTAAACACATACCTATAAATGGTAAAATCAGAAATACTGACAATTTTGTGTGAGTGGTCTCTTAATTTTTTCCAGAGCTGTATATATACATACAGATACATACATACATATATATACACACACACACATACACACACAATATATAGATCAGATTAGTGCGTTATACATATAGAATACAATTAGTATGTAGTATGAAACTGAACACAGTACTTGTCGTTATTCTTCTTACTCTTTATGTTGGTTTTTCTTTAATTTGTCACCCATCTGTGGGTAGGTAGTTATCTAGATAACAAGACTGCTTTTTTGATTGGTTATCCATTTTTGACGGGATTAAGAAGTGTTATAGAGCCAACTCAAAGAGTTTTCCCTTTATCATATATGAAAAAAAACACTTAAACTTTTAACTCTTTTATCACTCATGAGGAAATTCTACAGTGCTGCATAAAACCTTTCTGCAAATGAAAAATCTAAAATCCAACAACAACTGAGCGGCACCAATCCTTAAAGAAATTAAATTCTAAAGACTGAACGCTGCTTTAATTTACTAAGGATGTACTTAATTAGAGCTGATGGGCTTCCCCCTGTGGGCCATGAGCACAGCTCTTATATAGTTAATGGGAAAGGACAGCGTGCTATGAGGAGGCTTTGTGAGCGGCTGTGAATGTTCTTGAGCCAAACAAGACGAAGCTCTGTGTGCGACTTGTTCCCAAGGGGCCGTGCCGTCTAATTAACTGAAGGGTTGATTTGTATTACGCGGCTATTTGTGTCGGGAGAGCGGACTGGCTGGGAAACACGGTTCTGAATACACATTTGCAGCCGCACATATAACACATTGCTTAAGCGATCAAGAAAATGTGGCTGTATTTCAGAAGCTGGCAGAGCCTGAAAATGTACCTTTGCGATAAAGAGGCACAGCGCTTTGACCTTGTCTTCCTGCCTGGCTGAAATTCTGCTGCATGACTCCCCGTCTGCATTTTCTTGCTTTCCCCACTTTCCTCTCTGCCTGCCAGACCAGCTTATCTGCTACTCTGCCCACAGCACAAAAACTGTCAGATCTGACAGACAAAAAAAAAAGACCTGATGTTCAGATCTGATCACAACACAAAGACAGAGAAAGATCTACAGGCAACCACTCCTCCCCATCTTTACCTCAGGTACAAACACCTGGATACAGGATCAGTAATGGGGGAAAATACTCTACCAAATACCAATACCAAAACTCTCCAGGTTATATGTGCTCACTGTCCCACCTGAATCTCATTTCTGTGTCTGACTTTAAACGGAGGGCCTCATTTTAGTTCAACTGCTAAAATATTACTGAGGACTTTTCAAAGTCTGATGAGGCAAGACAGAGGAAGTAGGACACACCTGAAATAGATGTTCCAGGTGTGCAAAGACGGAGCGGAGGGGAGAAAGTGAGGATAGAGCAGAGAACGATGGAGGGAAAGAGACCAGCTGACAAAGTCACTGGAGGAAGAGGGAGGTGTCGGCGGATGAAAGAGATTTCCCTCCTCCGCATTAAACAACTGTGGAAAGTTGCTACTGAGGATATTAATTACTACACAAGTAAATAATGCTTTAATCAACATCTACCATACTGACTTACCAGTTTATTAGGTACACTGGTAAAATCTAAACAAAGTGGCTTATATTGAAATGCATTAAATATAAAATTAAATTATGCTTGTACACATTAAGAAATTGTTGAAAATACAAAACATCCATCCACTTTTTAACCTGCGTATCCTGACACACAGGGTCACAGAGGTGCTGGAGCCTGTCCCAGCTATCTTGGGTGACAAGAGGCAGGGGTACACCCTGGACTGGACGCCAGTCAGTCACAGGGCTGACATTGAGGGACAAACAACCACTCACACTCACATTCACACCTAGGGGCAATTTAGAGTCATCAGTTAACCTAACCTGTTAACCTAACCTTAACTTTGGATTGTGGGAGGAAGCTGGAGTACCTGGAGAGAACCCACACAGGCACAGGGAGAACATGCAAACTCCACACAGAAGGGCCTGCTGCTCAACTGGGGATTGAACCCAGGACCCCCCTCTAGCTATGAGGCTGAGGCGGCAGTGCTAGGCAGTGCCACTACCACTACACCACTTCTCACGAACAGACATCATAAAATCAGAGCTGGGAATAAGAAAAACTCAATACTTTCTGAGTACTGACTGAAATATGCATTGAGTATCGAGCAGTGCCGCGCAGTAAGTCAACACTGAATGAACGTTCAGGGTCACGCTGTGCATTCGGTATTTAACACGATGGCGTACAAACTCAAATTGGAAGGCGTGATTGGACGTTTCAACTTAAGCGTACAAATCTGAGCGTCTCGTGAGACTTTGTGCTTCACAAACGTACAGAGATGAAAGGAAAAGTGGGGAGAGACTGGAGGAGAATGACAAAGAGCGAGGATTTATGTTGAGTTCAGTCAGAGGCTGAAGTGAACACAAACACACGGAGGACGTTGGTGTGTGTGGCTTACAGCTAACGTCTGTGCGGTTGATCCAGAGGTCACAGTTGTGTGAATGACTAAAGGCACAAATTCACTTTTAGGGCTGTTTACTTCTTTAATCAGATAGCATTTTGATATATTTTGTTAATTAAAAATTGACAAAAAAATAAATATCTTTATGTCCACTTATTGGCTTTTTCCACAACAAACCTCACCAACTCCATCAGCATCAGGTAACAAATTCAAATTCCACAAACTAAGGTGGTGCGAAAAGAGTATTGTCATGGTGTTGGTACTGAAACTTAGGTATCACTCTGGCCCTTATGACAGAAAATAGTTAAACATACAAGGTACCATAGAGTTATATCAAACAACATAAAGACTTGATTCCAAGAATTTCCCTAAAATAAGTAATAAGTAATAAATAATCTAGTAATAGCAAATTAAAAGCATTTGAGGCTGCTTCAGGAATCTGATTTATGTGATATCCCATTTAGAAACATTACAGAAAGTGACTTTATTTCTGACTACAAGAATAGCCTGAATGAAATTTCTTTCCATGTGGCAGAAAATAAGCAGAGGGCTGAAAACAAAATCGATGTCTATTATTTGCAAGTGAGCGGAGGAGGGAGACAGAAAACGCTTCCTGTGCGTACCTGACGAGCAGCATGGAGCCAGAGGCTTGGCTGCTTTGCTGAGAATATAAATGAAAAAGCTCTGTGACTCATGGCTGTGATTCAGCTATAACAGGTTAATAAGTAATATGCTGCAGTTAAGGCTCAAAGTATAAAAACCTGATCAATGATCAATGTGCATCTGCATAATCTCCATCATTATATTGACTCATCTCCAGGTGTAATCGAGACACTTACCCAGAAGTTGTTCTGAAAGAAGGCCATCTTTACTCAAAGATTCACAGCAATCTGTAAAGGAGATGAAGAAAAAGAAGGAGAGCTGCATTAGAAAAGAAGGTGACATTAAGATGTTTTGTTCTTTTAATCTGCCTGGCCTCCATTTTCTCCACATCACAGTCTAAGTGCTTATGAAATGACCTGGAGGATGGCGTCGGTGTTCCTTGTAACAATCTGTGAAACATCCAGCCTTTTTTCCTCTGATAACAAACTGCAGCACTGAAATCTCTGCAAATTGCAGATAAACAAGTATCCAGAAAGTCCTGACTTCATTAGAACTCCTGAGACACCTTCGGTATAGGAAGGGAGCTCCTGGGGGAGGACAGAGCCGAGCTTAACAAATGACTTCAAAGGATAAACTCCGGGGATGGAGGGAGCTGAGGAAGGAGGCAGGGAGGAGGAGGAGTGACAGGAGAGACGGGGGAGGTGAGCAAGGGGATACAGGAGAGGGGAGATGAATCGATGGAGGGAACGAGGCAAAGGAGACGGAGGTAGCCATGAGATGATCACAGCGTGCGAACATGGTAGCTGCCGTGCTTGGCTCCGATTGGCTGAGGCTGCTGTTATTGAGCTCACATCCGAGACCACATTTTTCATATCTGCTGACTGAAAAACACTACAGTTTACTTTCTGTTCAGAAACCACAATGTATGGTGGGGAAAAAAAACAGTTATTTACCATTTTGAATTTTGAAGACATTATATTTAACACATATTTGATTTTTTGCTGAGCTGCACACAGACTGGAAACAAATAGCCTGACAGGTAACATAATCCCAAAATGTTGAGTATTATGTGTCAGGCTATGAGGTCCTCATTATTCCATTGATACTGAGCAATTACCGCTGTGGTGTTTTTGAAAAGCAATATATCGAGCATATCGATATATCAAGTTTTTTCTCTGCCTGAGGATGACCAGCTCTGTTTTTGTCATAAACACACATTTAAAACACATACATTTCTGTTTGTCTCAGTGAATATCTTCTTAAAATTATATTTCAGACATAAAATACAAGAAATGCCAACCATCTGAGCAGCTAAGAGTCTCTGTTAAGGTTGAGGATGTTTTTGTGGATTTAGTGATCTCATCTCACTTTTCAGCTCTCAAACTCTGATTGTTATCTACAAAGTCACAGAGGAACAAAACATTCCTCCTTAACGTTTGATGAAGCTGTCACGACTGCAGCGTTTTCATCAATAAGACACTTTTTAATTGGCTGATGGCAAGAGGGAATACACTATAGCTGCAGCTGACCATGTACCTTCTGACCCCCTACTCACACACATCAACACACACAAACACACGCTCGTGCAAAAACACTGGAATTTGGTCCTGCCCTTTTCAAGAGAAGCCATAATGCAAAAGTGTTTCCCCAGGGCTGCCCCTCATACAGGGTTCCTGTTATCTGTTATTCTGCTGACTCTCTCAGTGTGTTCTGTACGTGTGTGTGTGTGTGTGTGTAGGTATGTATGTATGTGTGCTGACAACAGCCATTTCCCTGTACAGCACTGGCACAGACTCAGCTCAGGCCTGGTGACCTGCCATCGGGCAGCAGCAACACACACAGCAAGACCTGCTGTACTCTCTCACTCACACACACAGACACACGCACAAACACAGACACACACCTCTCACACCTTGTTAATTAGCTCAGCAGTGGGACTGGAGGCCCTGCAGACAGCATTCTGTTTGGCAGGTTAGGACGGCACAGGAGGGAGAAAGATACACAAAGACAGAAATACAGTAGAGCAACATAACTGTTTATTGATTTTTAGTGGAATAGTAGAGTGACAATAAGATCATATCAGATGAAATTTTTTAAATGATGCACACTGTAATTACAAACTAACAATATTAGTTATTGAAGTTTTTGTTTACATGCGTGAAAGTGTCTGTTTGTGTTTGTCTGTGCAGCACAAGGTATTTTGCTGCAGACAACATTGTCAACAGGAGGTATTTTAAACAGAAAATATAGGAAATAAGTATCTTTTAAAATACCAGTGCATGATATTTCATTGCTTGTGCCGGCTCATTTCTGATTTGCATGTCCTGATTAACAGCATTACCTCTAGATTGCACTCTGGGCTGATTGACTGTTAAATATCACTTGTTTAATTTAGCTGTTCTCAGTTGTGAGATTTGGACAATTAATTCAGGAAAAAATGTGATGCAAGTAAACTTTGATCTGTATTTTATTTTCATAATCTGTAATATTTATAAAATATTTTAGTGAGAATTTGACAGTAACTATTTGTGATTTAAGAAGAAATTTTGAATAATTGAATTTCTCAGGTATAATTAAAGGAAAACAAACATTGACAGTGAATGGACAATAAGACAGTTCAATCACTGTACATTTTACTCAACAGTCTAATAAATTCAGAGAAGTGTCTCGCTTTAGCATTTTTGACCAAGAAAAACTTTAAAATACCTATATCTTGATATTAATAACACCTGTTTTCATATATAACATCTAACTTGACTAACCATGAAATAAATCCATACAGTGCTCAGCTCTACATGTAGAACTAAGAACTTAAACGCAGCCCGTCAGTGAAGTGAGATTTCTGAAGGTCACCAGCTCACAGTCATTAAATGCTGTCTGGGCACATATTCATGGCAAAATACCCATGCAGGGGGGGCAATGATCGCCACCAAAATCACCAGATGGTTTTCAGGGGAGCAGAGAGAAGGGAGGGCAGCAGATAAAAACAGACACTCCGTGACGGTGAGGGAGACAGAAGCCACTTGTTTTCGTCTTGTGACAGCCCGGTGAGCCACGCTGACAGACACTGTAGATCTGAGCTGATTAGCCATTTTGTTTTAATCCTCACAGTTTTGACGCAGCATGATGCAGAAACACAAAGGCAGAGAGAGAGAGAGAGAGAGAGAGAGAGAGAGAGAGAGAGAGAGAGAGAGAGAGAGAGAGAGAGAGAGAGAGGGACCCCGTGTGGATACCAGCCCCGGGTGGGATGTACAGAAGTAGCTGACATCCAGCATTCTCCATCTGGTTCCAGCTAAACGTTCAGCTGGAATCAGCTCTGAGGCAAACAAAGCGCAGAGAAGAAGTGGGACACTCTGTGACCTTGATTCCTCGTGCTCGAGATCATTGTTTATATTCAGGATTTAAATGCCCGCACAGATTTTGGTCTTGCTGCGTGTGTCCCCATGCACATATGGTTTAACCACAGCAGCAAATCTCAACCCACTGCAGAAACAAACGCTCAACTGGAAACGGAAAAACACAGTGGAGACAACCTGGGGAGCTGGGGACCTAAATATGAGATCATTTTTAGCTGACTTCGCTCTCAGTGTCTGTGTCAATGCTGCTATAAGAGGAATAAAGACAAAAGTAATATGTCAGAAAATACAGGGCATTTTCTTGCGTTAATGAAAACTTGTTATAAGTTGGAGAAAGACAGGAAACAAACTAGTAAAATAAATAATGAAAAAATGTAGTGCTTTATCATTTAACTATCATACAGTTACTTTCAAAATAAATAAATTACAGCTGATGGGATGTAGCCATGGTGTCTTTAGAAAAGTCATTTCAAGTTACTCTTAGACAATCAGTCTGGTTATTGATGTAGATCATCTAGACTTTCTTATAAACGTTTACTTTTTAAACACTGGAGGTGCAGGTTTTATGGCAACAGAAACTAGGGAATTGTTGCAAGATTTTGGCCAATTTTAAAACGAAGCGGGAAGCCAAGATGTGCTCAGTCAGTTTCTCATGCGGTAAATTGAGGAACTTTAAGCTGCTTTTGAAGATGGAAAAAAAAAAATGGTCACAGAAGCGAATAGTCTTCAGGCACTGTGCACGGAGAAGGTAAATTAAACGGTCTTTATTTAGTCTGGTATGCGTCATGTTCACAATGACACATAACATGTTGATGTTTATCAGGTACAATGCAAAGATGGATTGTACGAACTGGAAACTGGATCCAAGGATAAGGCCTATTCTAGCCAATTAGAGTTGCTCATCTGGCACATACGCAAAAATATTTCTAGCTTCCGGATTTGCTGCAGAGATGAGCGGCCCGCTGAATATGTACAGTAATCCCATCATGCCTCTGCCCAGCCAGGCTATGAGAGCATGAGGCATGCTCGTACACGGCAGTCACATCATTTAGAAAAGGGAGAAAGAAAAGGGGAAAAAAAAATTCTAGGATTTGGAAATGTTTTACAAGGTGGTGTCAGGGAAAGCCATAATCTCTAAATTCAGGAGGATTCATCATCTGAGGAACGTGAATGTTTGTACGAAATTAGGTGGTAATCCATCCAACAGTTGTTAAGATATTTGAGTCTGAACCAGAGCTAGCCGCTAGCGTGGCTAAAAAAAAATCACAAACATAATCTATTTTGTGGAAATCTTACTTTCAGTGGTTTAGGAACAGCTATTCTGACATCTGTTACCCATTAAATGCAGGCTTACTTTAAAATCATTTTGTAATCCCGTTTCCCTGCCAATCTGTTTACATTCGATCATGCTTGATCGATGCTGGCTGATTGTGCGACAGGTCGGGGCGTGACGAGACAGAGCTGCAGCGCGGTCACACAGAGAGGAAAGGGAATAAAGAAACGAAAGAGAAGATTAAGTGGGATCATATCATCAGCAGGCAGACTGTAGCTCAGTTGGAAGGATGAGCCAATCGGCCTTATCAATAGAAACGCACTCTGCCACCCTCACACTGCCTGACAACACACAGATGGCTGCCATGAAAAATTAGGACTCGAGAAAAGCAGATGGGCAAGGGTGAAAGAAAGTCTCACACACAGACAAAAACTATCCACAACCCATTAAATTCCTGCAGGAAATAAATGGGGCATCCTCTCGGCTCATACTAAGTTTCTGTTTTTTTTTTCCCTTTCTTTTGCCAGTGAGGGAACTACTAGCAGATGTCTCTCAGAAGGGAAGGGAGGGAGGGAGGGTCAACACAACCTCCCGCCTCCTCATCACCTCCACCTGAGGAGAGATGAGAGAGGTTGGACAGGAATCGCTCCACATGCCTCTGCGAACACAGTCGGTGAAAAAAGCCTCCTCCTCTGGATTGAAGAGCACAATAAAAATGGAACTGGGTTAAATGTAATGACACAGCCGAGTGTGGAATAAAGATGCTTCACTAACCTCTGAACAGGCACATTTGTCACAAGCTCAGGGAGCAAAGCAGCAGGGAGACAGAAAATGACACAAAGGACTAGAGAGAAAAAAGGAAGAAAAGGACAGGTGGAGGTGAAAAAACGCTGAGGAGTGAGGCGAGGTGGGTGGTGAGGTAGAACAAACACAGACATACTGCAGAATCAGACAGGTAAACATAAACAAACCTCCAAATGGGTGAAGGAGGGATGAAAAGAGGAGACGAGAACGCAATTGACACAGCAGCTAAAGTATAAGTAAGACAGATGGCAAGAGTTCTCTAAAAGATGCAGCGAAACATTCAAATGTTGAAGACACGTGCGTTCAAAATGATTTCACCTTACAAACTACAACTATAGTGTTGAAAAAACACATCATGTTTCTTAATAAATTACTTAATGATAAGGATTGTTGATGCATTGTCGAGTGACTTCCTGACAATGGAGTAATCAACTAAGGGTCTCCAACTGAGACTGATGAGGGTATCATTATTCTTTCATTTATTAAGTCATGAACAAAAAAAAGGTGAATGAAATGGTTATCTTTGTATTTCACTCAAAATAACAAATGTCAACCTAAAAGTGGCACTGCAGGAAAAGTCAGAGGATTACCAGCGTCGGGCATGATGCATGAATGTTCAGACGTTCATTGCAGTTCATCCAAAAGCTGTTGAGATTTTTCAGCCTGGACCAAAGTGGTGGACCAACAGAGGCAGACTGATGTGTTGATAGCATGGCCAAAAATATCAAACTTTTAATGGCTCCATCTTGTATTCTGAACATCTTTGGGTTGTGGGCTACTGGCTGAACAAAAGGAGTCATTTGAAGACATTACTCTTGTCCATGGAAAACTATGTTGGGCATTTTTCACTATTTAAATCAACTAATCACTGAAACAATCAACAATTTAATCGGTTAATGAAGAAAATGATTCATTGCACCAACAATTTTTAAAAAAAAACATCTTTAGTGTGCTTTCACGCCTGTGGTTTGGTGGAAGTTGTAACACTGGTTCAGTCAGCGTTCACACTGTACTTTGTCGTTTTGTATCTGTGTGAAACTCACCGACACTTCCTGATCTCAGAAGTAATAAAGCAACTCAAGATTTATGTGGCCTTGGTTTTTCTTGTTTGCTTTGGTGTTCCTGGCGATCAAATGCTTTTTTAAGGAGGCATGAAATGGCTGACAAGACAGCGAGGTGTTGAACATTTAGGATTTAGGATTAGGATTTATTATCCTCGTTACACAGACGACTAGTGAGGTATGGTCATAATACGGATTTGAAAGTTATCATCTGCAATGCACTGTTTTTTGGTTCACTTCCTATATTCGTTTCAGATAGCGTTCCCCACCAGGTTTATTTCTGAAGTGCAGCTGTGAGGCAATGAGAGAGGTTGGACAAGGACAAACAGACTGAATTTGGAGAGCAGCTGGAGCCTTAAAGAGAAGTCTACCGCACTGCAGATCCACTCATCTGTCCCTCAGTATTAGTTTTAAACCTGATTTGGCCAAGCGTGGAGGAGAGATCATTTTGTGTCAGGCCTAATTTCCCCCTCGCTGCCACCGACAGTCTTCTGCTTCCCTCCGCCACATCTACCGACGTGGGATGACTCACTGCACTGGCTGGTTATTTTAGAGGAAGACTTCACTGTGGATGTTTAGGAGTTTCTTTCATGAACATAAAAACCTTGTGTGGGTTGACATGATCAAGCTCCACTAAAAGCTTTCAGTTCATCTGTACCCATGACATTCGATTGAGTTTCTCCCTCCGTTAGTCTGAACATATTTCTGACACAAAAGGAGCACAACAAAAAAGCTTATTTTCATGATCCTTTTCAATTTTCTGTCTCCTTCAACAACTAAAATCTGCAATCGTCACCGCTGACTGTCATAACATCCAGACTCCAGGGGGGGATCCAGTGGTGGTGAAACGCTTGACCTTTAGGGACAACATATGGTTACGACAATCTAAGCTCAAAAGGTCAACTTACAAATGATTCAGAGCTTTCAATGAGTCCCAGCGTCTTCTTTCAGTGAATGGAGCTGGCTCAAGAGACCACAGGTTCACATTTAGGTCACGTGACAACAAGTGGTCATATATGAGGGGCGATCATAAACCCAACAACAACTCTGGGACTCTAACTAACAAAGATTTTGTTACCAACTGATTTGCAGATTATGTTCCTGATTAATAAATTGCTTGTTTCAGTCTATAAGTCTAAAAATAGAGAAAAATGCACATTGTAATATCCAAGAGTCCAAGAGTCTTAAACCCCAAAAATATTTAACTTACTATCATACATGCCCAAAAAATGTCTGGAAGGATGAATTGAACATCAAAATATTTATTTGACTAATCAATTTCTTATTCAAACCAATTATAAAGCATAGATGCCAAACATTTTTTAGCCTCTCAAATGTGAGGATTTGTTTCCTTGTACTGTTTTGTATCATTATAAATATCTTTTGGTTTTGGACTGCTGTGCTGCAATTTGAAGTTCGACAGGTCAGCCACTTTATGAAGCTAAAATACAGATCAGATCAACTGTCAGACCCTGATCTTACTCGATACACAGTATTGTGGCGGTGATTCATTGTGTGTCTATTATGAAGAGAAAGAGGATTTCTACAATTACAGACAACAATTTGAGCGCCCGCAACTTGTCAACATGGCCCACAAAAATGCCAAGTGCGTCAACAAAAGCGCTAAGACACTAAAAGCAGAGCCTGCACTTAACGGTGACACACTAAAAGCAACAATCACATCACGGCCAACTTGATGACAGAATTACACCCTGTGTTTAACGACTGAAGCGGCCTCAGAAACACTGCGCAGGGCTGTTCTCTCTTAAAGCGATAAACAGGCTGCTTGGGAGAACGTGTGCGCGAGCCTTCAGTGAGACAGCGAACGCCACAGACAGGAGGCAGCGAGGGAGCAGCGGAGTGATAAACACAAACCCGGGCTGTCAGCTCCCCATTGTCCCGGCCTGAATGTGCTTTTGTCACTGCAGCGCACGGCCCCAGTCCAGTCCAGTCTATGACAACGTGCCAGGCGGGCATCACTTCCAAGCCCTGGCATGACCGGCGGTGTGAGAGCAGGGAGTGCACGGCGTGAGGCCGAATGCTCCCACAATGCACTGCGAAGACCGCGCACAGCTACAGATGAGTGTGTTTGCAGAGGTGTGGCTGTGGATTAAGACAGAGTGGGTTGAACACTGCTGTTTATTGTACCGGAGGAGAGACTGAGGAGACCAATTTCCAGCTCTTAGTTGGGTTACAGTTGTATTTTATTCTATTCTTAGCAACCCATTAACTACGCCCCACTTTTTTTTTCCCCCACTTTTGTGCAGCCATGTACTTTGCCAGCTATATACAGTATGTCTGATATCTCTTAAATGACTGGGAAAACATAATGGTAGCATTGGCAAGGCACTTTAAAAGAAGCAAACATCATTATGTAGCCCCATTATAAAGACAATTGCCTGCTTTTTGTCTTTTGTCATAAAAATTATCTCACCATGAATCATTGCCAACAAGTCTCCATGCTGGTATTTAAGCGAACCAACGAAGCAATTAGTGCAGCGACTAACAATTAGTCACTTGTTTTGTCTGACCAACAGTCCAAAGGCTCTCAATGTTACATTCAAATGATGTAAAAGAGAGGAAAAGCAACAAATCCTCTCATTTGAGAAGCCCCAACAGACAGAATATGTATTTGGTGCTTTATCTTGATACATGACTTGACTGGTCAAGTGATTATCAAAATAGTTGCAGATTAATTTCATGTTATTGACTGATGGTTGATTGGTCAAGCTTTACCTGTGTGATATCAGTTATGTTACAACTTATAGATATGGAAAGAAGATCAGACAGCATTTTAAATACACAAATAAAAACAAGTGATTCAGGCCAGCCCTAATAATTGTTTTCCTTACTGATTACTCTACCAGTTGTTTTGTTGATTAATTGATTGATCATTTGGTCTATGAAATATCCCAAACTAGTGAAAAATACACATCCTAATTTTCATTTCATAAGTTAATGTATTCAAAATGCTTGTTTTGTCTGACAAAAAGCTCCTCGCACTTGAGAAACTGTAACCAGCCTGTGCTTGACCATTTATGATAAAAGACTTCATCAGTGTATTATTAAAATTGTAAAACTGTTCAGATTAATTTCCTGTTGATTGACAGGGACTAATTAGTTATCTGATATCTGTTCTATGAATAATGAAGAGGAAAAGAATGCTTTATGTGCTTTATGTTGTCCAACAGTAAATCAATATACAGCTTAGGCCTCATCATATTTGAGGTTTCCCTCTTCGCAGCTGATTCCTTTTTTACTCTGAGGTAATTAAAGTTATCTCAAATTGAAATCACCCTCCATGCTGCCATTAAAGAAATGAACAAGATCATTTTCTTTATCATTTACATCTCCTTATTGCTGTTGTCTTTCGAGCGCAGCACAGCGTATAATGAACCAGTAACCCAGAAAGAAATGCAGGATGAGAGCCGGGAGAAGGGCAGGAGTTTGGTGTTTGTGTGTGTGTGTGTGTGGGGGGGGGGGTGGCGTCCTGCTCCATCCTGCCCCAGGACCCTCCCATCTGCCAGGGGGAGACCTTGGCTGGGCTCACTCAGGACCTCAGGCACAGGTCTTGGTTTTACACGGCGGGAGGCGGGGGGGGGCTCGTACAAGATTTCACAACAGGATGTCACCAGTTGGACATGTGATCATCGCTCGACTTCCATTTGTGATGCCGGAAAAGTATCACGCTGTGCACCAAGAGCTCTGAACTGAAAGTACAAAGACTTTTGTTTGTGTTTTTGTTACGTAACAGGTTAGCTTCACCGTTTCCTGCCTCATATTTCCTGTCTCCGGGCCCTGCCCTGATTGGCAAAGACGAGGGAAGGCCTTGCAGCGCTCTAGCCCACATACGAGAGGCTACACATGCATAATTCATATTTGTCATTGGCACCATATAATGTGTTGTAGCAGAGCCAATAGGGAAGGAGGGAGGCAGGACCACGATAAGTAATAGTAAGAAGATCCTTATGTGTCAAAGAGAGAGAGAGAGAGAGAGAGAGAGAGAAAGGTGAGTCATCGGGGAAGCTGAAGAGTCCAGCTGATTAACTATGCATGGCCGCAATCGAGTGCACATGAGCGTTCTTGCTTGTTTGAATATTCAAGCAAAAGGACAGCTCAGCAGGTTGTTGTCAGATAAAGCGTCGGCTTTATCATTCACATATAAATGCATTCAAATATAAATGCAAATCAGGAAGCGCTTCTCATTCAACTGCTTCTTTCTTTTCTCCTCCCCTTCCCCCGTCTTTCTATCAACCTCCGCTGCTGATGTCTGCAGAGGTAAAACTCAGGCTCGAACAGCATCAGGCCTTACAGATGTGTCCCTGGTTTAATAGTCGATTGTGTGCCAAGCTGATGTGAGGAAGGAGCCAGTCAACAAAAGCTTGAATGATTTGGACACTTTTTTTTTTAAACCACCTCTTTATTCTCAGGTGGACAGTCTCCTCTCATTCTGACTGCCTAAATGACAACCTGTAACTTCATTTCTCAAAGTTATTCCCAAGTGCTCCTTCAGAACACAATTTTACAATCTAACTAAGACAAAGACAAAACAACAGCAGTGAATCATGAGCCAGTCTGAAACTTACTGTCACCACTGATCCTAAAATGACCTCAAGCAAAATCCTGGTAAGTTCAGACCTTCACTTTGAAACATTGCACAATGAAAATAAAAACACCATGTGAAAACAGTGGCACCATAATATATCTAGAGCTGCAAGGATAAGTTGATTAATTAACTAGTTATCAACCATTATTATTATACTATTATTAATTTCCAGCTATTTTGATAATTGATCATGTTGAGTCATTGTAAGAAAAAATGTCTTTTTTGGCTTCACAAATGTGAAAATCTACTGGCTTCTTTAGTCATCTATGACAGTAAACTGAAAGTATTTGGGTTGTGGACAAGATATTTGAGGACATCACCTTGGGCTTTGGGAAACAGTGAGCGACATTTTTCACCATTGAACAACAATCAGCAATTGATAATGAAAATAACCATTAGTTGTAGCCCTTAATATATCCAAGCCTTACATTTGAGCCTTTTACAGACTGTCCAAACCCCCTCAATACTGAAAAACTCACCACACTGTTATCACTAATGCCTTAGCTCTACTGCGAAATGCAATAAACCAGTGGCTCAGTGTGGGGTCATTGTTGATATCAGTAGAACTATGCAATATGTTACCATGCAATATTGATCATAATCTCTGGTATAGTGACAATGCTATCACTCACTCCAGCCAACATAACGCTTAAAGCTTTCTCTCTCCAACTGAGTGTCATAGCTATATTAGTTTTTTTTATATTTAATGTTCGTTCTTAAACGTTGGTGCTATTTATTTAGCAAATTGCTCACCAGCTTCAATAAAAGCTAAAAATCCTTTTCTGGCAATTTGGTGATACTTGTTTAGATATTTCAGTCTGGACCAAAGCGGTGAACCAAAAGACAAGTCGACATTTCACTTACAGAGCCACGCCACTATGGTGGGTACAACTAATTCTGTATCTCAGCGGCATTGACATTTGAGCAAAGTATCTTTATTTAAACCACTATACATGCCCATCTTGGCCGAGATCTAACCTGTGGTTCAAGTGTAAGCATACCTTTAAATATACAGCACTGTTGAACCTAAACAGAAGACACTAACAGCATTTGGTCGGTAAGCACTGATATCAAAGAGCTACCCAACGGCAAATATTACATGCCAAGATTGTGCCTGTAAGCTAAAGAGAGGTGAGAAAACACAACTGTTCCTTCCAACACTGTTGCACTTTTCTTTATTTAATGATAGTGGACCCCCGCTGCCACCCACCTCACCCTCACTCAGTCTCCTTTCTCTCTCCATCCCACTCATCCTGACTCACTTTCTGAGCGTTGAGCAGGGAAAAGGTTTATCTCCTGTTGAAGTCAAGGCACTAGGGAGTGTGCTGTTTACTTATTTGATATCAAAAGACAGAGCAGCGCTCAACTCCTCAGAGAAAGAGAAAAACTGTGCGAGCTGACAGTCCATTGAAGCACAAGGAGACAGCTGTGAGGCAGCGTGCAGATGCAAATACTGTGGCTTATGCTATAGCGGTTTAGAAATGAAACATCTATCAGGCAGTGAAAAGGGGAATTCCAGTCTGGTTGTACCAAAGCCACCAGACTGATGGTTGACTTGTACCTCCTGAAAGTGATGCAGTGAAGCGAAGTGCCTACCTGAAAACCCTGACCTCACTCAGAATCAGTCTTACTTCCGCTTATGAAGCCGTTTTAGCCTATAACATACAACACAACAAAGCTGAAAAATGATACGCAATCTATCGTCTTTTGATGTTATCATAAATGTTATTTTTACTGTATAATGTATCGATATCTTGCTGTAGAGTTACAGGAAATGCTAAGAGAGAAGGGAGGTTGTCATGCAACAGAGGTCCCCGGTCGGATTCAAATCAGGGATGTTGTGGTTCTAGACAAGTAGGGGACCGTGAAAACCCCAATATGTATTTTTTTTTATCATAAAACTTGTGATGTATTACAGAAACCAGAAAACATGAACTACTAAAGTTGTTAGTCGCTAGTCGTATTAAAAGACCTACCTGTCAGTTTGAGAGTGATGGCAAGCTCCACTTCTGTTTATTTTCAGGAGCATGTTTACCCTTTTGGATAACAGACTGTGTCTTTGTAAACAAAAAGGGCCTTTCTGGTAGAGGAGGATCCTTTCTTTAATGATACTGCATTACATAAATGCACCATTGTGGTGTTGTTGATTCAAAAATCGACAGGATACAATATTTCATTTCAAGGCAGTGTCACACTGGATTATCATGTTACAGCCCAAAGAGTTTTCTTATCAAAAGCTCTGTTCAATCTGATGATTCATAAGTGGAAGTTTGTTTATAAGAGCCGAGTCAGTCTCCAAGCCAGGTACCATTCTCCAAAGGAGGCAAACAAATACCTGCCATACCTCCAAGAATTCACACTGGATATCTAGGACAGGCCAGTAAATGTTTGCAGTAATGAACAGCCCTCTCTCCATCTAACCTAGATACCCCAGAACTGGTTTCCGATTCAGGCAGCGAGCTTGCTGAACGGTCAGTGTTATCACTTTTACCCCCCCGTGTATTACCCAAAGCAGCTGGTGGCACAAGTGAGCCTGAGCATCAAATGTGCAGCGCTGAGACTCCCAGCAGATTTCAGCTCATCACAGATATATCACAGATATCTGTATCTGTATCACATCATGTTGACCAATCAGCTACAAAACGCTGCAATACAGAAATGGTGAAGATATATTTGAGGTCAAACAGCCCACAGGAAAGCACTAAAAAGATTTCAATCAGCGCAGCACACGTCTTGGTCACAATTCTTTGAAATACTAATGTTCATGATCTGATGGCCAATTAGCCTAAACACTCTGCACTGATGAATCTCAAGTCATAGGTTCAAGTGACATCCATTTCAGCTCACACAGGCAGACCAAAAGTGACCCCCAAGTTAGCATCAGATGACAGAAATACCCCCTGAATGGGAGCCAGTGTGTCAGATGAATTTATGTCAGTAGGACTAATATCAAAATTCAATAAATATCCAATAAACCCTGCCCTGCCCCACCTTGGCAGATGATGCTAGTCCTGACCCTCTCCACAGACACGCAGATGCTGGACTGTCAGAGTCACCACTACAACCACTGAAGTTTAAATTGTGGATTTACATCATCCTGCTCAGCTCACACACGTCTCCTGTGAGTCTGTCCTCCTCTGTTGGCTCCCTCCGTCCATATGCCAAACAAACGTGTCTACTACTGCTGCCAGTTTCAATCAACAATGTCACAGCCGCGCACCGCCAACTCGATATTTATACACAGCTTAGCGTGGGCTCGCTCTTTCGGCCGATTTCTTAATTGAATTCACGTCGCAGAAGGTCTGAAAAGAGGCGGCGCCGTTCCTCACCTGTACAGACTTTCCCCCACAGCGTTTATAGTATATTTTCCATCCTCGGCCGCGGTCCGACACTTGTGAGCACCCTGAGCTCTTTGATAACAGTAGTAGAAATCCACCAGGCAGTTTTCACTGTGCGCGCAAACTCCCGCCCAGCCCCGCGCTGATTGGCTGCCGCGCCCGTCGATCGGAGAGAAACGCGTAGTAGGCATAGCAACCGTAAATGGGTGGATCTTAGAGAGCGTTCCGGCAGCCCATTGGTCGTTTGTTTCCAGGGTGACGCCCACAGACTTCAGACCGTCGAGACGAAGAGGAGGAAGCTGCAGGACGTGGTTTGTCTATTTTTGCATTTTTAGAGACCAAGCGGAGGGTGAAGTAAAGTTTAGTGGTTTAATAACTCATGTATCACACTTCACTGTAGCATTCAGCTCCCCGTGTTTAACCTGACACCGTCTGATAGTGTCACGTGTGTGTTATCAGCTTGTTCCAGCTCCCCTCTGGAGATAATTGATAAATACAAAGGTTTTAAATGGTACTCAGTGCTCAGATGTTTTACTAAACTAAAAGTAGCATTGCCAAGGGGAAAAAAAAGAGTGTTACAAATAAAAGTCCCACATTCAAAATCGTATTTAGGATTAGCATCAAAAATACTTTAAGTACAGAAAACAAAAGTACTCATCATGCAGAGTGATCCAGAATAATATGTATATATAGTGATATTGGATATTAATTATTGATTGATGTTGCAGATGGTAAAAGTGGAACATAATTTATTAGCTGATAGATCATTTATGTGAATAATCTGACTGTCTAATTTAGATTTTCAAATAAATATTGTGGAGTAAAAAAACACAATAATGACCTCCAAAATGTAGTGGTGTCAAAGTATAAAGTACCATAAAGTGGAAATACCCAAGTAAAGTACAAGCACCTTATATTATTTCATTAAATGTTTTGTCATACTGTTGTTTTGTTTTTTTTAAACGTCATTTTAATGTAAATCTAAAGCAAAGCAAGGTCAGGGCCTGAAAAGACGCTTTCACTGTATCTCTATCACCCCTGTTAATGAAATAAATAAAACACCTTTCTTATGCCTTTCTAACTCAAGACCTTTTATGACTGCGCTTGTCATCAGATTTAACTGTAATACAAGTCATTGTGCATCAGTGTGGGAAACTTTAGTCCAATTAGAACTAAAATTGAAGTTGTTGGCTGCACATCATGAGTTCATACTGACTGACCCACTTGTGCTTCAGTGAGGTTTTAGAGGTTATAAAGGCCGCCTCAGGAGAGGACAGTTATTGAAGATATGAGAAAACACACAAAGGGAACAGATTCCTTCTCAGTCAATGCTCATCGACCGTATTGACCTTTAATATTGAGCTCTCTGTGTCCATGCAGCCAAGCCTCTTGGGACACTTAATGTACCCTGTTATTTACTACCAGTACAGAAAGACGTGCATAAACACATATATATGAGATTTTGTGTACAGTCACAACAGGTGAGCTTTAAAACCACAACAGTCTCTTTGTTGAATTGTTTTGTGTCTTTGAGATAGACTTGTCCTTCGATCACTCGCACAGCTTCAGGGTCGCCACTGAACCGACGTGATGGCTAAGAAATATAGCTCACAACTTGGCCCTTAAATGTTATAAAACACAGCTGCAGCATTGATATCTCTTATAATGTCACTGTCAGTCTGAATAATCTTATATGATGCAGCTAATGATTTTCTGACCAAGAGATATGCCTCCTCCTTGTGCACGAGCAAAAAAAACAGTGAAGAAGCATCGTATTGGATATTACGACCTACATCAGGAAATATTGTCAGTTTGAAATACAGGTCGCTTTTGACCTGTAAATCATCAAATTTATGCAGGTGATAGAAGCAGCGTGAAGCATAACAAGACAGCATGTCCATCATTCTGGTACAGCATATATTTCAGGAAGTGAGTGATAGAAAAATATGTACCTGCGTGTCAACCTACATATCAAAATCAGATAAGATGGTTGAGCAGATGGCAGGTGCGGTTCTGGGGAGGGGGTTGCATGTTGACTGTCAGTGAAGAGGTAATGCAGTCCTCTCCATCAACTCTTAAATGAAGCCTGTGACATACATATGGGGCAGTTAATTTACCTCTCTGAAATGTAAAGTCCAATCAGGTAATCACTCCTGGTGAGTATGGGACACATTTCTATACAAATAAACAGGGTGTCATTGCCCTAGCATTAATAATTGAGTCTGTGTGAGGTTGTATGCATCCTAATAACCCTGCTGCAGATCCAATAGGGTGAATTTTAACAACTCCCTGCTTTACACATGGAGCTCCCACATGATGACTTTGTAAGAAGAGAAAAGCTGAAGATTAATGGTCCAAATAAGGAAAGTAGTCAAAAAAGTGAAATTTATTTTAACATCCGTATGTCAGCACTGAAAAGATAATAAAGCTGCATAAAGGCAAGCCTCTAAAACTGGTCAATGCTATTTTGTTGGTGAATGCTATTTTGTATAAATTTCAATATCATCTCAGTTAATTTCTAAGTTGTTTGGTCCATAAAATGTCAGAAAATTGTGAAAAATCTTGATCAGGCAATGGCAATGTCCTCAAATGTTTTGTTTTGTCCCCAATCCAAAGATATTCAGTTTACTATCACAGAGGACTAAAGAGACCAGAGGATATTCACATTTAAGAAGCCAAAATCAGAAAAAATTGACAATTATTCATATAAAATAAATTAATGTAACATAGTTAAGTTTGAAGAAAATCACATTGTGATGGTGGTATTTTTGACAGAAACAACTTGATTACATTTGACCAGTGATATAAGATGCATCTATATTAATCTGATCTTTTTTTGTGGAAATTATTTTAATAGTACTTTGAATGTAAAAATATGGACACTTTCTTTTAGCTGTACATGCAACTGGTGTTTTGATTGAAACTGAGAACCCCTGCCACAAACACAGCTGCTGTGACTCACTGCTCGGGCTTCACATGTCCTCTCAGGTGTTCTTACACATCAAAGACACGAACTGTGAGAGTCCTCTGCTGGAGGAGTCCATGCTTGATGTGCTGTTTAGTGTTGCAATATTAAAATCAAGGCAGCAGAACAAAATGTCAGAGACAGAGTGAAACAGCACAGGGTTAGAATTAGTGCTCACTTCCTCTGAAGTAACTGATTTGGATGGATTAGGTTATCATCACTTCCACCTTCAGACTTACAGTTAGCCACAGCCAGGAAGAGATATCTGTGAGGGTCAGAGTTATTGCAAGGCATAAACAAAACTGGATTTAGATTGTATAGAGTGCTTCTTATCCATATGCGGTGTGTGCGATGATTTACACGAGGGCGACATAAAAGCTGGTGTGGTTGTACACAAACCCTGTCTTTCTGTAAACAGTCTGATTGGCAGGGAGCCACGCCTCCATCTGCCTGCATGAGTGAAAATGGAGGATAATCTTTTGAGCCTTTAATCTGTGATAAAATCTTCCAAATAAAAATGAAATGAGCTGTCAACTTTAATTATGTATCACTGGGCCCTGCCACCTGTTGGCGTTCCTATTCTTATCCTGCCCGAGTTGCTTCAGAAACCGGCCGATACGCTCTCATTTGTCTCCCTCTAAAGGTCCTTTCTGATCATGTTTCATCCAATGTATCAATACGCTGTAAACAAATAGGCAGTGACAGTCACTTTCATTCTTTCATCTACATGCTAAATGAAGGGCTTTCATGGGTTGGGTCGCCGCATAGCTGTCTTCTTCTGACTGCTTAATTAAGTACAAATGTGTATAAAATTGAATGGGAATCAAACCAAAAGCCAAGATTGTACTGTTTCCTGTTTTGAACATCTGACACTCAGCCAGAGAGTTACACAGCTTCAATCTGGAAAATGGCAAGAATGAATGAGGCCCAGTGTGTGTACACCCACAAGCTCTGCATCACCTCTCCTCCCGTGTGTCTCCACTCTTTCTGCCTCTCATCAGCTTAACTCCTGCTCGAACAGGCTGGCTGATGAAAGCTGCCAAGACAGAAGATGGCCTCCGCTGCTCACAAAGGCACGGGCGCCGCTTTAGATCCAGGAAATAGAAGCCGGCTCTCCTCTCGGCGGTCCTCTCTTCTCCCCAGGAGATCCAGTGTGTGCGACGTCCATCTGTGATAATAAGTGCTTTGAGCCTCGTCGTGGTAATATTACTGCCTCTCGCTGGGTGTCCCTTTGTGTCAGGTGCCTGCCTCTCTGCGGGCTTGTTGGCCTGCAGGGGAAGCGAGCTGGGACTCTGCTGCTCACGTCTGCCAACCATCAGGACAAAATGATGGAGATGAAGCCACGGTGACTTGTTTAATATCCAAATCAAATCAGAACAGTGCCTCAACGAAATGAAATTGAAGGGGGTTGAATGGTATTTTCCTTATCTTTCTTATCAACTCAAATTAAATGGTCATTTTGCATATCGATAACAGCATAACATACAATAACAGGAAAGATCAAGAAGCTGTTAGCCATTAGACTTCTCCCTAAATGAACTAATATGAAAAAACATGATTTATCAAATGAAGGAATATATAAATAAACTGAGGCAAATGCAGAGACATGCAAAATAAACAGGGCAATGTAGCACTAGTCAGCCAATAATGATATATATAAAAAAAGGAACACTTATTTGCACGTTAGATTAATCATGAATTATATAAACAATAATGCAGAAAAAGATGGTCAGACTGTAATATTTTTAGAATGAATTTGAGGATTAAGCTTCAGGAAATTACTGAAATATGAGAGAGACGTACATACATTATATAGTAGTCCATATACTTATTATGTAGCACTTCATTTCACATATTAGAAAAAAAGCTACAATAAGAAGTTGCCCGACTACAGTTGAGCTTTATTTTTACACGCATTTGACCCAAGAGTTGAACCCTTGAAGCATTTGGGACGTTGTAAGTGGGAAACACAGTGTCAGTCGTTCACTCCGTCCCCATCCGGATGAACCACAAACTGGGTTCTCTAATCTTGCAGTTCAAAGTTTTGCAATGACTGCATGAGCAGGAACTCTTTTTTTTTTTTTTTTTCTTGAGCTGTTAGATGTCAAAGAAGTTATGAAACTCAGGCAACCTTGTAAACACAAGGGGGCGCACTGACTCTACTTTCTAAACTTCCACTTGACCCATTCAACCTCTCAGTGCTGCACGAGTAGAAACTGTCAGTCAGTGTTTTTCAAATTAAGATATCAGGCGGGTGGCACTTCCTCTTTTCACATTGCTACAGTAGGGGGGCATTGTTATGTGGACAGTTACCACCTCAGTGTCTTTGTTTACCTGACTGTTTGGTAGGCCGAGTCACTTCAACCAGATCCTGTTATCATTATTGCCTTGACACGACTGCACTAATGAGCGCTTTACCTCTAATTGGACCATGACAGGATGGGAAAATACCACAGCCATGATATGGTCCATCAGCACTTCCAACCACAAAATACCCACAGTGCAGACCAGCCCTAAATCATAAAAATACATCAGCACAGTAATCAGTCTGGGAGAATCAGAGGGATGCTGCCTGTTGTTCTTCTATAATGAAAAGACTACAATAAGTCTGTGAAACTTTGATCGAATCACAGTCAAATGTACTTAAACGATATGTGAAAATACCACAGACCACAAATAGATTAAGCTGGCGAGTAGCACACTAAAATTCACACAACAGTAACTGTAATTGCTGCTGTGGTGAATACGTTCAGGGACACGCAGGTCAGGTCAGTGTACTGAAGAGTTTGTGCAGAAAGCCAACAGTAACCAGGTTATGTAAGTGCATGTAAACTGATTGATGATATATACTATAACAGAAAATATTTGTTTATTACAGAAACCTGAAATATCGTTACAGTCAACAGCCCAGTGCCCCGTCCAACTGCATTTACTCAAGTGCTGTATTTACATACAGTCTTTAAGTACTTGTACTTTACTTCAGTACTTTTTTGTACTTCACTTGAATACTCTACTAGATTTAATTCACCATACATTTCAAATCAGGATTTTACATGCAGACCATTTGATCGGTTTATAAAATATAATGCATTGTTGTTGACATAGCTGACCAAAAGTATAAAAAGCAGCTGAAATGAGCTCCTTAAAAGTCAGCTATAACATAAAGATACTACTGTCATGTTAGTGCATCGATAACAATGATGTGATAATATAATACTGGCAGGGATAATTCTACCCAAAGAACTTTTAAGTCAATTTTCCTGATAATATGTACTTTTACTCAGATGCAATTTTGAGTAGCAAGACTTGGACTTGTAATTTAGTATTTATACTGTTTGGTATACAATAAAATCATCTGAAAATTCCTCCATCATTGGTTGTTTATATGTCATCATAACACACAATTATACATTTTGATAAACATCAGAGGAATAAATTGATTGTACTGTGGTTCTAATGGCAGGTAACTATCGAATTTGAGTTAAAACACCCCCTTTCTTTTAAAGACTGAACAATAAAACACACTGCTGTCAGCTGAAGTGAAAGAAATCACTATTTGACTGCCCGTATGGTATCATTTTGACAAACTAAGTCTGTGATGATGTGAAGGTGTCCAGCTCACCCGTTTGTGACCGAATAGGAAGCCACAACCACTTTTTTTTCCTTTTGCTCAGAAGTGTGTGAAGTCAGTCGTCTGTCTGGCACAGATGTGTGTTGATGTGCTTCCAGCTGTTTGTGGGGAATCATGGTGTCTAGACCTGTGGTCTGGCTGGACTGGAGGATCCTCCCTACAGCCTGTGAGATCATCACACTTTTAATTAGATCGGATTCGTCAATTAACGGGAAGTCAGCTGGACTCCCTCAGCCTTTTTAAAAGCGGCCGACTCAAACCCTCCGCAGGATTCTGACAGAGGCTCAAACAAGGTAGGTCACTTTTTGTTTCCTCTTTTATCACTCATGATTTTCAGTCATTAACGCAAATGCACTCCTGATATAAGAGAGGGCTATAGATGATTTATTTATTCTCTGTGTGTCTCATGCTTAGTTTCAGATTAACAGAAGGATGTCTTCCACTGCACTTTGCACAGTTATTTTGCTGATTTGTGGCTTCACTTTTAGTGCTGCTCAGAGTAAGTATAATTTTGTGACGTCTGTATTTCAGGAACATATTCTTCAGTATTCTGATTGTCAGAAATGTGTTGTCAAAGGGCTTTCCTGGAATGTATCATGTGTTTTCTGTGCTCTCACTCATTAATGTTTACTCTGTTAATAATTATTCATCTGAGGGGGGACCTTTGTCAGTGTCTTTGCCACTGCTTCAGAAATCAATATTTGGCACAGCTGTATTATTTACAGTCTGTGTCCTCAGGTAGACCATGTTACTGGAGTTAAATGTCAAAAATGTTTAAGGAACAAGTTTCATTTGATCATCTATATTATCCTTCTCCTGTGCCCCTTTTCTATTTCCATGTACTCTTTCTTATAAACAGCAAGCTGCAAAGGACGATGTGGTGCTGAGTACTACAGGGGCTCCTTTTGCCAGTGTGATTATAACTGCCTGGCTTACGGAGAGTGCTGCAAGGACTTTGAATCTCAATGCACCACAAGTGAGATTTTTCGCCTCTGATATACATATTACTACAAGTACTACTAGAAATTGTTATTCTGTTGATCTCAAATGACAGACACTATTTTGCAAACATTTTGTATTAATGGGCTTTTTTTTTTTTACACTTATCAAAATGTGATTTTCATGTCAATTTATAACAGATTTTCTCCATTCCCTGCAGAGAGTAGAGAATGGAGTGAGAGACTGATAATGACTGATAATGTTCTACCTGAAACGATTCTATTACTCTAATATACTCATAATAATAACATAGTCGTATTGCACAGGTCTGGTAGAGCTGAGGTCTGCTGTTCTGTGTTTTTGTGTGACAGAAAACTCATGTAAGGGGCGCTGTGGGGAAAGCTTCAAAAGAGGCCGGCTGTGTAGCTGCGACTCTGATTGTGTCAGTTACAAGCAATGTTGTCCTGATTACAAGAGCCACTGTGATGCAGATGGTAAGCCTTGTCCAACAGAGTCAGCATGATTGTGTGTGTGTCTTATTTTCTGCATGTTAACAGATTTTCTTCACAGTTCCAGACTCAGTAATATCACCATGTTTGTCATTTGATTCATGACCAGCAAATACAATGATGCTCATGAGACTGCATGGCAGCAAGTTAAAGTCAGCTCTCACCTGGGATAAGCACATGTGCATGAATGGTGGAGTGCAAAGAAACCAGGATTAATCTGACATGACAGACTTGCATGTGGAGTAGCATGCAATGCATGCAGTAATCTGCACCAATGCATTGGGTTAAATTTGACAATATTTTCTGTCTTGGTAATTACCACAGAAGAAATCAGTGGAGTGGCCAGTGCAGCAGCACCAGTGAAGACTAATTCATGCAATAATATAAATAATAACAAACCAAAAGGTATATTTGACTTTGACTTTAGCAAAAAGGTTGTTTTCTCTACATTTTCTGTTATTTAGGATTAAAGGCAAATTGTTTTTTATAGTGTTAATTGTCTAAACATTATTCTTGAATATTCCCACAGAACCAACTCTGTATGAGCCAACAGAGCAGACTTCTACATTCAGTGAGGGAAACAATGCAGGTGACTTTCTGTGCTTTTTGAAATGTACTCAAGGGACCAGCACAATGCTTAACTTCACATCTGCTACTTGATTCCAATGACAAAAACCAGTGCTCTCTGAGTTGTTCTCATGAAGTCATTTGTTACTGATTATTTAAATGATAATTATGAGCTGAACTCAGTGGATTTAATGAGGCATATGTCAGGAGGACGGCAGGAAGATGTTTACGGTTGAGTGCCACACTGTGGCTCTCTTGCTGTGGTTTGCTTCAGAGGCCAAGTCTCACCAGAACAAGCCAAGAGCACAAGTCTGCCTGGCCAAAAGAAACACAGGGAAGCAGTGTTGTTATGGGTGTGTAGGAGGGTTACGGGCACAGGCTCAGTCACAAGAGAGGAAAGCGTGAGATGAAGCCAAGAAAGGATGACAGAAAATTTTCTTGGAGGTTTTAATTCAGTGGTTGGCTGGGAAGTAGTTTTGTGGGTGGAGACACTCTTTTATCCTTGTAACTTCTCTCTCAGGAGCACATTTCCGTCAGTGATGTGCATGCATGAGAAAAAAAACACTGAAAAAATAAAGGCAGTACAAATTGAAAAATATGTTTACATTGCCAGTTATGAGCATTTATATAATGTGTAATTTGCCTTTCCCCACAGATGACCATTTAATTCCACTGGTTAGTCCAACTTCATACCCGCCAGTTGATCTCAGTGATGGTGAGTGACGATGTGCATTGATGATACATAAAGCTAAGCCTTTTTCCCCAGTAAAGTTTCACGAGAGTGAAAGGATCCAGGTGCGCACCTTTTTCTCACTTGTTCCACTCTGCTAGATATGTACGGCCAGATTTTCCCTAGTGATGGCATTTCCAGCAGCGCGGTGAAGGATCCGCAGGCAAGTCCAGTCCCAGAGAGCACCAGCGGCTATGGGCCGTCCACAGCTGACCTGCTGGATCAAATTTCTTCTGAGCCCACCCAGGACCCAGACACTCTGGAGGTCAGTACGGTGGGAGTGCAGACGCAGACGACTCTCTCAGACAATGAGCCGACACAGACCAACGACAGCCCCTCCACCACTGAAGAAACCCCCACTGAGAGCACAGGTGTGTGATATCTAGGGCTTAGCTGGTAATAACAAATTACAGGAAAAACAAGGTGAAGTGCCCAAGTAAGATGTTGTTGTACCACCAGCCACCAGAATAACTCCAAAGCTCCTCAGCATACATTCTTCTATTTACTTTACTGGAAGATGAGAGCCATTCTTCTTAAACTTATTCCCTGCTTTCTCACATGTTGATCAAATAATTCATTTTCAAGCCTTATTTTCAAGGATAATAAAAATTCTTTATTACAGTCATTGTTTTAAGACTTCTCTTTTCTCTTTAATCCCATCACTAAACCCTGTCACCCAAAAACTTCTTATTAATTAAAAAGCAATGCTAAAGAAGTGCATCAAAGTACATTTAAGAATATCACTAATTTCACTTGATTCTTTCAGTTTGTCACTTTTTGCCAATGCTTTCCCCTCATTTTGGTGAATGTCTTACAGTCTTTGCAGAAGCACAGTTAGAGGAAGATGTTTTCCCTGAAGCACAGAATGCAGATCTGACTGATGCCTCCTCTGATAACCCAGAGGTTGCAACTTCCTACCCTCCTGTGGCTTCAGAAGTACCCACAGAGGCCTCCTCCACAGTGCTGGAAAACTCTCAGGTCACCACCGTCCCCACCTCCTCGACACTGGACCCGGCACTCATCCCGGAGGCAACCACTTCAAAACAAGAACCAGAAGATACTCAGAACATTGCAGAGGACACTGCAATTCCATCTCCTCTAGCAGACCTTGAAGATCCTTCCATCAGTGTTTCTCCAGCGGAGTCCGGGAACTTGTCAGAGCTGGATGACCTGACCACCCACATTCCCACGTCCACAGATGATGTCACGCCAGGAGTGACCACTGCTAATCCAGTAAGTGCCACTCCAGACCCGACCAAACCTGCACCATCTGAAGCCACCTCAAAACCCCAGGACGCACCTGACCTGTACAAGCCATCGCCAGCTGAACCGACTCCGGCTAAACCCAGCTCCAAACCTGAGACTAAGCCTCTGGACACTGCAACTCTCAACATAGACGATACCAGAGACTACCAAGCAGGTAAAACAGGGTCTTACGATCGGTGCAGATTCAAAAAAAAAAAAGAAAAGAAACAGAACAAAAATTCTGCAAATTTTAGAGGGGAGGTTTCTGTTCAAGTGTCTTAATTTCTTTCCTGTCGTTTCTCTTAATCTCTAATTCATTTTACATGAGTGGAACACTTTTGAAAAAATGGAGGCCTCTAGTTCCTGGGACAAATTTATCACTGCTGCACTGCTTTATGAGCTCGGTTGTTTTTTCAGTATGCCTCTGGGTGAAGAGAGCCTCCTTCAAAGCCTAGCTACACTAAATTAAGTGACAGAGGTGGCTGTTTTTCCACACTGTAAATTAATCAAACAGTCCTTTAAAATTGGAAATAAAGGTAAAGGTACATTAAGAATATTAGAGAAAAAAAAGATCACAGCACAGTAAAAAGTCCTTACAGCTCCTGGAGCACAACATAACACAGTCCGTGACTGCATGTTTTCTTTATATTACTGCTTATTTATTGTTTATTCGGACTGACAGTTTCCTCACAAATGTGTTCTTCTTCCTAGATGACAGCAACGACACAAATCTGTGCAGTGGGCGGCCAGTCGGCGCAGTCACTACACTGAGGAACGGCACTGTGGTGGTTTTCAGAGGTTAGTTTTTTCTGCTACTTTATATTCAACTCGACTACATTTACCTCACACCACAACAACAGTTACCAGTTACCCATTAAACATAGACATAAAAAATAATTAGTTTTTATACATTTTTACATTTACATTCTGTCCAATTAATCATCTCTCAACACATTCCGTTCATCTTTTCACCTTTAAATTGGGGCTCTAGACATTATGTTGGAACAACAGTAAAATACACTTATACAGTGATGCGTTATTAACATAACATCTAATCACAGCTATTTAAGTGCATTTTGCTTATAATATTTATGTACTTTTACTCTTATGATTTTGCATGCAGGGCTTTTATTTGCAATGAAGTACTTTTTCATTGTTGTATTGGTCATTTTACTTCTTCCAGTCATGCAAGAGTACAAAAACTACAGACCTGAAGTATTTAAGCAGCAAAAAAAAAAAACAACAAAAAACATATGAAACTAACAATAAAATATGCAGTTCTTACAATTTAAAAACGACAATAGACTCCTAATCCTTTCAGTGCTGTTGTATGCAGGTGGACCATCCACACACAACATTGTTATTTCTTTCAGGGCACTACTTCTGGTTTCTGGACAGGAACAGGGTTCCTGGTCCGGCTCGTGGCATCACTCAAGTGTGGGGCGTCCCGTCCCCCATTGACACTGTGTTCACCCGCTGCAACTGCCAGGGAAAAACATACATTTTCAAGGTACATTTTACTGATCTCATCCGAACCAATGAGTGCACCAATAAGTAATTTTGTGGATGTGACACTTTTCACCATATCAGGATGTATTTTTGCTCTTTCATCTTACGTTTCCTCTAGAGCCACTTCTGCACATAGCTGTTTTAGTTGCCTAAGGTTTAATGTTTCGATGTGTGACCTTCGCAGGGAGCCCTGTACTGGAGATTTGAAAATGATGTTTTGGACCCCGGCTATCCAAAGGTCATTCAAACAGGCTTTGATGGTCTTCGAGGTCAAATCACAGCTGCTCTGTCTGTGCCTCAGTACCAGAGGAGGAGAGAGTCTGTTTACTTCTTCAAGAGAGGTTCATTGCTTCATTGCTTTTGTGTCACTGTAATTTTTTTCTTAGATATTTATTGATTAAAAACTGCATATGTGTTCATGTTCTGAATGAATACTCTTTCAACTTGACTCTTGACATTCTTTCAGGGGGATTGGTCCAGAAATATTCATACCAGTATGGCACCAGCCCAACATGTGGCAAGAAACCCCAGTACAGCATTTACACAGTTCACAACAGAGTCGTTCGACAAACAGGTATTAAATGTTCATATGGGACGAGAACTATTAAACCGTTTGTGACATGAATTCAACTTAAAAACAGAGTTTGTGTTCCTCTCCTCTTATCTGTGTGGTCCTGTATAAATGTGACCCTGATGAGTGCGCTGGGTGTTTGCTGAGCACTTCCACAGATTTACTTAAACGCACGTAAACACATTTTATTTAATTTACAACACATGTAGTTCTCTGAAAAAGTGAGTCATGTTTTTGTGGAGGTGAGAGGGGCAGCAAAGGTCCATCTTGTAAATAATTAGCAAGTGGAAATAAATTGTCTGTGCATCGTTTATGGGACTGCAACTGTTGGAAGAGCTGCGAGAGCATTTTCACTGAGGAAAACGTAAAATCAGTTTACTCATTTTACACCCAACTTTTCCATTTCCAGTGTCTCTTCTAGAGCCAGCTGTCAACATCCGGATGTCTTGGAGAGGTTTCCCCTCCACCGTCACGGCCGCCGTGTCCGTCCCGAGCAACACTGAACCAGATGGATACAAATACTACGTCTTCTCAAGATGTAAGTCATCCATGCATGTCAGCGCTCAAAGTTCTCCTTTGAGCAGATGTGAAGGGTGGATTTAGTTTAAAAATCATTCTACTGCAGAGGAAACTGGCGGGATGACAGAATATAGTTTAAAGCTGTGTTCTGTGACTCAAGGCCCAAAGATAAAAGGCATTGATTAGAGAAGAAAGGAACTTCTTGGCCTTATTTTGGATTAACTCCTCACGCAGTGTTTTACATTAGTACACAACACTTCTTGCAGTAGAATCTTCTAAATTTACAGAACTAAAATTAAAGCCTTCATTGTTGTATACTGGTTCAAATATCTCTTCCTTCACTTATGTTAATGATATCTTCAGAAGATCGAAAAATCCATCTTACTGCAGTAAGACGTTCACATCATGTCTGAAATGCCTAACGAGGACCATGTGTGTCTGGGTGGGGAATTGGGTTGGGTGGGGTGGGGTTGGGTTGGGTGGGGTGGGGGAATCAGGCAGATGTAAAGGTCATTGAGGGTGGGGTTCTTTCACCTACTACTGAAGTTTATTATGCAGTAACCACAGTAAAACTTTCCATTTTAATGATTCCCGTAGTTTAAAGAACACTGTAGATGTCTCACATCAGAAGTCTGTCTAGTCATTTGTCATTCAAGAAACACTACGGCTCTTAAAACAAAAGCTGTCCAAGTTAATGTTTAAGTCACGACTGTTTGAGGCTTCATAAAATTCTGTTTATGACAAATCCATGTTCACTAAAACAGAAACTTGTATGTGCATGGATGTACTTCCTAAACACTGTGCATTAATTAAAATGCTGAATGAACTCAACAAAACATCCCGTTTGTTTTTCAGCCAAGTCCTACAATGTGAGGATGGACAGCCAACGTCCCGTCATCGCTGCTCCTGCAGCAAACACGTCGCCTCAGAGCAGCAGCTTCATCCGATGCCCAAAGAAAGTCTGAAACAAAGTTGTGTTTTTCTGTAGTCTTAACGTTTATTATCTTCTTAATAAAACACACTGCTTCAGCATGGACTGATTACAAAAAGGAACTTTACAAGCATTAAAAACCAAAAGCAAAACAAAAAAAAAAAAAACAACAGGCTTCAGAACAAGTGAACATCAAAGCTGAAAACAGAATCTGAACACACTGATGGGAAATTTGTCTCTGACAGGAATGACTCCATTCATGGTTGTGGAGTTTTCTGATTAGTGCTTCATCTTGCAAATCGTCTCCCATGTACACCCCGAGATGGAAATCCCTGACCTGTTGAGACAAAGTGTTTTTTTTTTTTAACAAAGCCTGCTACACTGATGTAAAGATCCTGTACAGTGGCTGTATAAAATGTTTATGAAATGTAAAAGAAAGACAGTGTTTTATTCTTAGACATTAATATCAATAATTCACCAACATGTATTAAATACTGTGACTGGTAATTTAAATGAAACTAATTTACCAGGATTTGTATGGACATTTTAACTAAACATTTTAACTAAACACTTTAACATTTAAAAAAAAAAAGTTGTGAGCACATATACAGACACAGATGCCAAAAAACATCTTGTACTTAGTTATCGAATAAGTTTAAGGTGGTTTAGTACCAATTTTCAGTCATGTAACAACTTGCAAAAATCTGTTATTAAAGATTATGCTGTATTTTATTGTTGAAAGTTCTCTTCTTTTTTTTTACAAGTCTGAAACTTCAAACTTGAAACCTGATTTACAATAAATATGGCAGTGCTGTTTCAAAAGTATGTGTGGATGTCGTCTGTTTATTGGAATCACACATTGACAAAGGTATAGCTACTAACCAACCAACTAACCATTTTCTGTGTTGACAGAAAATGAGATGTGTGGAATGACTTGAACAATGAACGTTACAGTTTGAGGTCAGTACCTCAAACCTCTGGACCACCAGGGAACCCCACATGCATCTGATTTCGATGTGAAAATTGCAATATACAGGTTTGGGTAATGCTTGAGTTCTCCTGCTTCCATTCACATCATATCATGAGCAAATCTTTATAATCAAAGTTTGATACTTTTTTGGCAAAACAAAATTAGCCAGGTTTTAATGCTTTTTATAATTTTTTTTAAACCACCCTGTTGTGGTGGACCAACTGGAACCCCTGGAATAGTTTCTCACTGATGAGCAACATTAACTCCATTACCACCCAATTTGTGTGCGCGCTTTCATAAATTACCTCCTCTCTTCATGCGGCCACCGCGGTGTTCAGGCCAGCGCTGCAGCTGTCTGCTGGTTCCAGGTCTGGAGGGTTTAGGTGGAGCACTGCTTGTGTCTTTAAAAAAAACAAACAAAGACAGCAATCAGAACTGAACACTAGTTAAGATGCATAAAGTGAGAAATTAAATGATAAAAATAGCCAATCACGGGCGCACAAGTGGCTTAGTGGTAGAGTGCGTGTGCCCATGTATGAGGCCTTGGGCCATGCAGCGGGACCCTGGTTCGATTCCCGGCTGGAGGACCTTTGCTGCATGTCTTCCCCCTCTCTCTCACCACCTTTCCTGTCACTCTTCAGCTGTCCTATCTATAATAGAAAAAGCTTCCAAACAAACAAAAAAAAAAGCCAATCACAGCAGGGATCTGCACAGTCTTGTGGCTGCTCTTTACCTGCAGAGCTGGAGGAGGGCTCCTGGCTCGTGGAGGGGAGACTGGCCTTGTCAGATGGCTGGCTTGGCTCCTCGATATCTCCCTGTGAGACCACTGGGTCCAGTGACACCTCTGCACTGGGCCTGGAATAAACAGACCAACACACAACATGCATGTGAGATGATCAAATAATAAAGAACTGCAGTCTTTAAAAATCAACCAAATAAAAACATGAAGATGATGTTTTTATAAACCTGCTAACGTCTACAGTCAGTAGAGTCTTATATTTCATTCAGCCATGGGAATGAACTATATCTATATTAATGGAGAAAGCAACTGACCTACTGTGAATAAAGAAAGGGTGACGCTTTATATCAGGCTTCATGTTTGCAAGGTAATAAATAATGAAAGTTGCAGTTAAAGGGCAGGGAGAAGCTTGTTGACTGGAGAGCCAGAGGTCCAGCAGCAGAGAGGAGACAGCCTCACCTGTCAGTGTCTGGCTCCAGGAAGACATCATCTCTCTCCTCGCCCGTGCTGGCGGCTCCTGACACAACCAGGCCTGGTGTGGACGTGCTCACCATGGGAACCGACTGGGATGCGTGCTCAGTGGAGTCAGACTGAGCCACCTCGGAGAAGACTGTGACTGGAGGAGAAGAACATAAAAATGAGATACTCTCACTGATGACGCTATGCGAGTATGTTGATGAAAGGAGGGAGTCTGCTGATAAACAGAACAGATCCTTCATAGTCAGATACAAACAGATACCTGGTGCTGATACTTGTAACGGTGTAGTGGGAACGCTGCGCCCACCAGACTCCTCTTCATGAGTTGCGAGGAACAACGGGCTTTCGTACAACCCAAGACCTGAAGGACAAGAAAAGAAAGCATTCCTGTTTTCACTCATCTTTCTGTTACAGTTTACTGGTGGGGCGCTCAAGGATATTTTACATTAAATGTAGCTCTGCATGGCTTGTGGTGGTGGTGGAGTACCTCCTTGTGATGCGAGCTGTCCCAGGTCGGAGTGCGAAGAGGAGCTGGTCTGCGGCATGTCGTCTGAAGGACCGAACCTGAAGCGAGGCACACCAGCCACCTGTGGAGAACTGACAGACAAATAACAGTCATCCAGTGCCTGAAGACAGGAGAGTGATAGCACTTCTCGGTATTTTATGATCTAAATATAATTGTGATTAAATACACACTCAAGCCTCACTCTAAAATTCAAACATTTTATGTCCAAGATCATAATGCAGAAGTCTGTCTGAACGTTTTTAAGTAATCTATGGAAAGGGAATAATATCTGACCATGTTCTGTATTTTTTTAAATTTTTTATTTTTTTTTACTGATACACATGATATGTCCACTATATAAATGCAGCCATATATACAACTCAAATGTTTTCCAGGCATTCTGACTTCCTGGTGTGTGTTTTCATGTGTGTGAGAGACTTACTGGATGGCCTGGTCAAGACCGTCGGGGCGGTGTGGCACCACCAGAGTGGGAGTGCTGGGAACCATCCTGTCATCATCATCGAAGAAATGTTGCTGCACAGGGAGAAATGGAAGAAAATGTTGGATATAAACACACGCTCAGAGACACAAAAGGAGTAAAAGTTTCATACCAACATTTGTGAAAATAATGTAATGACGGTAAATTCTCTAATGTTCCAGAGGACTTACAGAGCTGGCCGGCAGCCCGGGAGTGAGCTGAGGGACTCGTCGCACAGGGATACGCTGTGAAGTTAGGTTTATAAATGTGATTAACAGTCACTTTAATCTTCACAGAAATTACACTAAAAGATTTATATTTTGAAAAGTACATTTGTTAAAAAATAAAAAATAAAATAATTACCTTAAAAACAACAACTATCAAAGAATGACCCCCAAAAATGTTCTATTTTATTGCAGAGAACACTTCATACCTGAACTTGAGCAGGCGGTCCCAGTTCTGATGTCACAGTGGCGTGGATGTTGAGGCGAGGGGGCAGCTGATGTGTTGGTCTCCGGGGCGACTGGGGCATCCTTGTGCCAGAACTTGTGATAGGCTGTTCTGTGGAAAAGGCCTCCATTGTGCTGCCCTCAACTACAAAAAAATAGCAGAAATGCTCAAAGAAACAGAGAGCCATTTTATAAAATAAAACAAAAAGTGTTGCCAAATATACTTGTCAAAAACTAACAACCTACTCTTCACTAAATATTTTAAAGACTTGGAAGATTTAAAAAAAAAAAAAAACCCCACAAAGTCTGTATTATAGGAAGGGAATATGCATGTTCAAGAAACAGTCAGGACTATGTGAGGAAAGAATAACTGTTTCTCTTAAAGAGTGAATTCAGTAACAGTTGTAGATAGAAATTGAAACAGTGTGTGGACACTTCATTTTTTAAATAATTTAATGGACAGATGGAAATGTGTATGAACAGAATAGCATGTTGGTATTAGTTTAGTCGGGAAAGTTTGCCCGCTCTTGGCCGGTTCCCTAATGGGCCCCGTACTAGTTTAATGTACTCAATTTGAGTTTGACGTTTGACAGTTCATAGCTACACAAAATAACTTTCCTTCCTTTGGTTAATTTTCAAAGCATAGCAACCTTTATGTTCCCTTTTTGGAAATGACCCTTATTTTGGCTGCCATTTGTACCGCTCTTCCCTTCAGACAGACAACAACATATTACATCTTTCTCAGTCATCGCAAAGTGTGAGATAACTACGTGCATGGCGGGACAGTTTGTGAGCACATGTGGAGAGTCTGAGGTTGATCTACGTATGTGTGCGTTTCCTGGATCTTACAGCTGGGTGTCTGGGAATCTGCTGGTCTCTGGGTGGAGTCAGACGCCCCCAAACTCTCCTCCGTCTCTGTGCCCGGATCCGTTACATCAGCTCCCTGAGAGAGGACAGAACAAAAGGAAATAATACAGAAAATGAGTGAGTGAGAGTGAAAAGGAAAACCACGAGCGGACGTTTAAAAAGTTCAACAGCGACAAATAAAAAAGTAAAATGACAGAAAAAGGGGAAAAAAAAAAAAAAAAATCAGTGGAAGCTGGTTATGGGATGATTCCAACACACTATAGATGCTAGGATATACTGGCAGAGCACCATATACAGATCATAAATCATTTTCTCCTTCTTCAGAAAAGGCCAAATCATTTGGGTTAAAACACAAATTTGTATAGTGGCATACATGTTTAAGGACCCAGAGAGACAGCAGCTAAATGTTATATACCCACATTTCCAATCATGAGTCATTAGTTTGTCTTTCTTAACAAACATGCTGCTGTCACACACGTTCTGATGGAGGCTTCATGTAACAAATCAGATTTGTCAGCCCCTTGACCATAAATAAACGTTTCTGAGAAAATCAGCACATTAGGTGATTCTGTTACTGCTCCCGAGTGCCGTCCCCCAGTTCCCTGTTTTGGGGAAAAACACTGCACAGATTTGTTAGATTTAAAACGTTATAATACTAACTCACATTTTGAGTATTATATACCAGAATAATTTAATGAGCCTAATTGCTTTTTCCATAGTTTTTAGGAATATGTTTCATTAAAAGAAAGACATCTGTGATAACCTCTGATTTGTATAACCTTATTTTTCCACCCAGGTAAACACTCCCCCCATGAAAACCATTCATCTGCATTGGACGGCTCCTTTGATGTATCTAAAATGTCACAGTTCTCTTGTAGGCAGAGGTGACACCCACTGTTTATATCAAATTGCTTGGTAATTAACTTTGGTCTCTATTGCAGCTGTTATGTCTCAGATTTCTTCTAATGACCGACTTCAAAAGTAAATCATTTAAAACTGGACTAGACTAAGACTGGACAATGATTTGCCACTTCAAACGAACTTCATGCATGCAGATTAGTGAATGAACGTTAACTGCCCCTTTTGCAGACACTGACTCATCCTGTTGAACATGTGCAACCACGAGTAGAGTAAAAAGGTAAACAACTAAAGTCAACACGCGCACAGCTTTAACACAGACTGAACGTTACGACACAGGGCTAAAACACAAGTGACAGTGAAATGAGACAGTGTGGAAAAACTGAGTGAGCAAGCTGGAAAGGGTAACTAAATCTGTGACTGAAAGCGTGGGAAGGGTTAACCTGCTGTCCTGGACATGACAGCTGTGTGGGCGAGGACGTAGGAAAGGTCAAAATAACTGAGTATTATGAGTCACAGGTAAACAAACCTCTGTGTCGTCTCCTTCGTAAGCCTCGTTGCCATCTCCGCTCCCCTCGTTGCTGTCCTCTCCTTCCTCCCCCATCTCTCCGTCGTCTTCCTCCTCGTCCTCCTCATCTTCCTCCTCCTCTTCTTCTCTTCCTCCTCCTCCTCCTCTTCGTATTCCTGCATTGAGTGGTGGTAAAATCATTAATTGCAGGAAATCCATATATTTTCTTTACATACTGCCTTTTGACAATGCTCAACAAAGACTCTCTACCTGCTCCTCTTCCTCTTCCTCCTCCTCATCTTGGTCATCCTCACTCTCTGTGTCCGTCACTATGACGATTACTTCCTGCTGCAGGTGCTCAGAGGTGTCGCTTTGGGTCAAGGTAACCTCCTGGTCCATACTGACGGACTGAGAGGCTGCACCCTCATCTCCTTCCTCCAGTGCTGGAAACTCCTCTGACTATAGAACAAAACAACTCCGATTAAAAAAACAATATCGTCTACAAAAAAGTGTGATACATGTCAATAAAAAAAACATGTAGCAGAACATGACTCTTTTTGCAGGTCAGGAGTAGATGTAAAAAAACATCTTTCAAAAAAAGCAAAAAACCAAACTGCTCATTGTCTTATTGCTGCTATGAGGACTTTTGAGTTTATCATTTATTCATATTAGGTGATGGCCAACCTGGCTTGCTTCTGCAGCGTCACTGTCTGTTGGCACCACGCCCTCAGCCTCGGCACTGTCCTCCGCCAGCACCTCCTCCTGAGGAAAACACACAACACCAACATGACCCCCACAACGTGACTGTGCCAGTTTTCAGATCCCTAAAAAGAAATGAAAACACCCATTAATGTTACTGTGTCGTTCCCCTGCTCACCTCTGGACCCACTCTCTGGATGATGCGCAGCTTCTTGGGTATAGGAGCCCTGGAGGTGTCCTCCTGGGTGGTCTCTGTCTCGGTGACCATGGTGGTGCTTTCCTCCTCCTCACGAGGCCTCTTGGACATGGAGGAGGTTCCTGGTGTTGCTGAAACTAGAGGAGGGGCACAGGTATTGTTTAGGCTCCCTGATACCAAGTGTAAAATAAGCAAGTAGCAAATAAAACGGAAATAACACCATTATAAATGTGTTTTGCTATTCAATAAAAACTTATGATCATCTTTAAAAAGTTTCTCACCTGTGCCAAACACAGAGGAGGTGGAGGAGGACGCTGAGGGCCACTCCACCTGCGAGCTAGGTGTCGCTTCAATGACCACGGATGGTGGCTCCTGATTGGCTGGCTCTGCGTGAGTCACGCTCTGTTGCTGAGTGGGTTGGACAAATGCTGTGGCCTGTGTCTGCGTCTGCTGCACGGTCAGCATGGGGCCAGCTAAAGTAGTCTGGACGTTGGGGCTGGCGGAGCGCACTGAGCCGCTGGCGCTGCCATACACAGTCACATGCTCCACTGGTGGGCCTTCAGTCGACTGCATGGCTGTAGAGGAGTTGGTGGAAAACAGATTCAGTATTTCACTGACTGGTGTCCTACACTGGAAGTATATGTCTGACGGTTTGCAGTTACTTACCTTCCTGGGTCTCCACCTGTGTGGTGGGCATGACAGTGGCTGTGGGTGTTGGGGTGGGTACAGTGGCTGGGGTGATCATAGGCCTGATGCTCGCTCTTGGAGTGGGTTTGTTCCCTGGATTGACGGGCTGTTTGCTTGCTGTAGCGACTACAGGCGTTGGCTTAATGTTGGCAGTTGGAGGCTCTGATGTGCTGGCACTGACAAAGATCAGGATCAGGATATCAATAATGACTCCGATGTATGTTTAATATATGGAAAGCTTTAACAAGTCAAAGCAAGTGTACAAAAGAGCTTCGCACAACTAGTAGTTTGATGCGTTTACTTCTACATATCCATGTTACGCTGCAGTGTAAACGTATATAAGTGAGAGTGGTGGTGTATCACACCTGCCCCTGTCTGCAGCCGGGGTCGTCTTCAGACTGATCTGTCTCTGTTCTGTGCTCCTCTGCTGCTCCTGAGTCTGAATCCAAGACAGACAGATAAAGTCATGATGAAGACTAACAAGGTGCTGAGAGTCACGATGCTGTAGTTTATTATTTTCTCGTTATCAGTTTGCTTTACATCTGTTTCAGCAACCTGCGTCAATGGCTGAGTGGGCGCTACATAATCCACTCAGTTATTTCTTTCACACTACAAATTACCAGTTGCAGTGAGTTGAAGTTCAGCTGACAGACTTTAATTTTTATTGGTGTTTAGAAAAGCACAATGTCTGGCTTGTGAAAACTTCAAAGCAGACTCTCACCTTGCTAGGACCCGCCTCAGGTTGCTCATCTCTCTGCTCTTGTCTCTCCTGTTGACCTCGAAGGTCTCTCAGCTCTCTCTCTTGTCGACTTAGGCGGCCCTCGTATTGAGACTTTAGAGCACTCACTCGCACTTCCAGCTCCTCGCGCTGTTGCTTTAGCTCCTCATTTTCCTTTTGCAGCTGATCTTTGGTGCCTGGATATAAATTATTTAGGTCTTAGATGAGCAACATTATCATAAGGAAAACTAAAAGAGAGGGATCTATAAAACAAGGAATTTATCGCAGGTCTATTGGTTTAAATTTGGAACACCCTCTCACCCATGAGCTGGCTGATCTTCTGCTTGGCATAAACGATGGCCTTCCTGGTCTTCTCCTCTTTCTCAGTCATCTGCTGTCTCAGTGTTTCCTCCTGAGAAGCTTTATCCTGCAGCTCCTGCCTCAGCCTGGTCAGCTCTGTCTGCAGCCTGGAGGACTGTTCCTGGGCATTACGCACTTCAGTCTCACGCTCTGTAACCACCTGTCACAGGCCAGAAAGACAAGATACTGATGAATATGTGCATGTATAGCCTCCCTCCCTATCAGACAGCTAAGAACACTTCTTTAAAGTACAAAGTGTAAAGTTCAGCCAAACAAAACAAGTGCGACTCGTGGCGTTTAACCTTGTTGATGTTCTCCAGCTGTCCTTCCAGCTCTTTGGTCTTGGCTTCAGCCTGGTTTAGAGAATCTTTGAGACTCTGCAGTTCCTGAACTGAAGCCTGACGAGCCTCCTCGTCTTGGGAAGGGCCAGCTGCGGCCTCAGCTACCATCTGGAGGAAAACGCAGTATAAAAAAAATTATTACGCTCGAACTGGAACAATAGGTGTGGCTTGAGGTGACAAAATGGATTGCAACGTCCAACGAAACTGTGTGCTTATTTCAAGCTTTTGATTAAGATGGAGGTGGTGAGCTTAACGCCTACTGAGCTCTCACCTTGTCGTGGTCCAACTTCAGTTCATCATACTGAGTCTTGTAGCGGCGTCCAATCTTCTTGACCTGGGTGATGGTTCGCACCTTCTCCTGGAGTTCCAGGTTCTTGGTCTCCACTTCCCTCTTCAATGAGTTCCTCTCATCAGTTATCTTACTCATATTGTCACGCATGTTCTGTATCTGGCTCTGCAGGGAGGTTGTTAGATTATTTGTCCTACAGAGAGAAAAGAGGAGAAAGAGATTTATGGTGAAGTGGCAGAAAGAGAACTAGCAGAAGAGAGCAGAGAAAGGATACTCACCTGGCGACCTCTGTTTTAAGTCTGGTGGTCTCCTCAGTGAGCTGCTGAATGCGTTTGAGATGCGCCTCCTTTTCAGAATGCAGACGCTTGTACTCTTCTGGATCTGAATCTTTTTGCTGACTGACCAAATGCTAAAAGAACCCAAGAAAAAGTTGTGCATTAGTGGTGTGAATAGAAACGTTAGGAATAAAATACTCATCACAGCACTGTTGGCTGTCTTTTCCCCGACCTGGGTTCGAGCTTTCCAGTGCTTGATCTCCTCCTCCAGTATCTTCTTCTCCGCCTGCAGCATGCCGCTCTTCTCGCTCAGCTCAGAGTTGGCCTGCTGCAGTGGCATGATGTCTGACTCCAGCTTTTGTACCTGAGACACACAGAGGATGAGCAGAAAACATCTGGATTCAGAGAGTGACTCAAGAACGTAACAGCTTGTGTGGTTAAAGTGTACAAAAAAATTTAACCTGATAAAATAAGAACAAAAACACAACCACTAGATTAAAAAAAAAAAAACACAACTGATACCTTAGCTTGTGTTTGCTGCAGCTCTTGCTCCATCTTGTCCTTCTCTTCTCTCAACATCTTGTTGGTCTCCATCAGGATGCTCATCGTTTCTGTCTTCTTCATCAACTCATCATGCTGAGCAAGGGTCTTTGCTGTCACCTGAGTAAGATGAGCATTGGGATTTTAGTCACATAAAATCCATAGGTTTGTCCTAGTGGCCAGATTAGACTTGTGGAAAGAAATCAAATAGGGGATTTCTTTACACAGATTATATATTATTGTAAATCCTCATATTAATGATGAACTTGATTGAGTGGTAAAGAAAATCCACATAAGACTTTTTAGTGGACAGGAGTCAAAATATACACATCACATCGAATCTGCCAGCATTTACGTTTCTGCAAAGCTGCAATGCAATTGCAGGAAAAAGTGTTTGTTGTAAATAACATTATTGGTAACTGTAGACTCTGGGAGTATAAAAACACACCTGCATTCTCTCCTTTGCAGCACTTAAGCTGTCCTGCACCTCCTTCAGCTCTTGTTCCAGGTGTTCCACCCTTAGACGGTAACGCAAACTCTCCCCTTGGGCAACCTCAAAACGAGACTCAGCAATCTCCTTTTCCCGACGTACAAACCTGTGATGGAGAACATATAAGGACATCGAAATAAGGACAGGAACAATTTCATTTGCCATCTTAAAGTACAAAAAACAAAACATAGGTAGGTAAATATGCATTACCTGAGAATCTCAAGGACTTGGTCTTGAGATTTACCCTCTTCAGTCAGGGAGATGTTCATGGGATTCTCACTGGCAGCACGTTGCAGATTGTCAGCCATCTTGCTGCTCATTGTCTGGATCTGTTCATGCAGGAGGGAATTCTGCCTCTGCAACTCCTCATGGCGGCTCTCCAACTTGGACATCTCCTCCTATATTATGATTAAAGAAATTGAAAGTTAAAGTGTTATTTCAAAATAACATTGTACAAAATAACAAAATATTAGTGCTAGGCAACGATTACAATTTTTAATCGTGATTAACTGCATGATTTTCTGCGATTATGATGCGATGATGCGTGACCTATGGTTTGTCTGTACGTGTATTCAGAGCCAGTGCACAACAGACTTTCAAAATAATAATAATAATAATAATAATAATTTAAAAAAATGTGTTAATGCATGATAAACTAATTGTTGGCATTAATTAATGCGTTACGTGATAATGCATTAACTTGCCCTGTTCTACAAAATGTAATTTGTGAACTCTGCGTTACTATATGTAATCCTGTCTCGCCATCACCTATATATCTATCAAATCCCGTCAATAACCAACCTTGAGGATCTTTTCTTGCTCCTCCCAGGAGACCCTTGCCTCCAGCAGCTCAGCGCTGAGCCTCTGGGCTCTCTCCTCCAGCTGGTGTTTGTGCCCAGCGGCCTGCAGAGCCTGAGCCTTAGCAGCCTGCAGCGCCTCCACATCTGCTGCATGCAGAATCATCTCCCGCTCATACTTATCTTGTGCTTCAGCTGAAATCTTAGCCTTGGAAATAGGAAAGAAGATTTAAATAATCTCTGCATGTTAAAGTAATACCATCTTAGGTGGCATTTTTACTGCTACACAATATTTAACAATGCTTGATGTTTCAAATTGCTTTATGATCACTCAGAGGTATGCAGACATGGAAGACCTGTGCAGATTTTTAAAAGTTATCCTCTTTTGAAATATATAATTAGTTGTGCAGAAGGATATTTTATGAAATCTGTATTATGTAAAACATAATGAGTAAAACAAGGACATATGGATATGTGATGGCTTTTGCAAGACTTGTTCTGTGAGGTATTTGAGTTAGGTAACAGTAACTTATTGGTAATCAGTATCAGCGTGTGTGGAACATTACTAATAAATAAGAAATGAGGAGTCATATTCCTCTAGAATACAGTTTATAATAGCTGCATACCTGCTCCTGGCTGTCTTGTAGCGCCTGTTGCTGCTGGGCTTCAGCTACGGCCACTCGCTCTAGCACCGCCTGGTGATCTGCCTGGGAACTGCTGAGACTTCTCCTTAGATTGTCCATCTAAAAGACACCAAAAAAAAAACAAAATGATCCTTACTTGTAAAATATACAACTGAGAATTACACCAGTGCTGTGGGTTAAGTGTGGAGGAAATTACAGTGACTTGCTATTTTTTAAGGAAAACCTACAGCTCGTCGATCATCCAATCAGCGTTAAACTTGTTTAATAATGTAGGATTTAGTGTACCTGTTCCTCAAGAGAGGCAACAGCTCTTCTCTTCTGCTCCTCCAAGTCTTGTTTCCCCTTTTCTGCTTCTAGAAGCTTCTCCTCCAGCTTATGGTACTGCTTCTCAGCCTCCTTCATACGAGCTTCGATGGATGAGTGTGCCTGCTCTGTTACCTGGTCATTGGGCAATTGCAAACAATAAAATAAATAAAAACAATAATCCTCACCAACATTTCCCAGTGCACAATCCTACCCCAAATGATTTCATAGCTGCATGCATACATACATACATGACCAATTCCTTCTGAACAAAATTCTAATTTATAGTTTTAACAAAAGATCATAAACTATTCAGAAGAAATGAAAAATGTTGGCTTGTTTTCTAAATCAAGTCAAGTGTGTACATTTAGGAAAGCAGGTCTAGGTTTAACAAATAGCCATGTTATTTGGTTGATTAGCAAGAATCATGCAGACAACTTTTGTAAAAGTCATGGTATAATGCACACCTGACAGACAGGTACATAGGAAACTGAAGGAATTTCCATATATCAGGACAGGAAATCGTTACTGGCAGATCAATGCCTGATGTGTATTAATTTAATAAAGGTTCATCTGCTCACCTTATAATTGCTCACACAAGTACAAATTTCTCTCTTTGCTGACAGGCAGTTTGGGTTTGTTTTGTACCTGTTTCTCTTTGTCCAGGGACTCCTCCAGGCTCTGAGCCATGGCTCTGTATTGCTCCATGCTGGAGGTGGCTGCCCTGAGGCTCTCTGCCAGCTCTTCTGCCCGGGTTTCAGCCAGCCTCAGGCGGCCCTGTAGGTCCTCTCTGTCTTGATCTGAACCCTGCAGGCCTGAAAGCACAAGAATCAGTGGCAGAAGTGAATGATGCCATTTGACAATAGTACAATTAGTGTGTCCTTTTAGCAGGAGGCAATAGATTGTGGCAAACACCATGACATTGTTTGTGTGTAAACCCACAAACATCTTAAAGGGTGTGGCTTAGACATTTCATTGGCTTTTTTTTTTTTTAATTGGATCCCATCTCATATAAACTGTTTAAACAACATGAACTTGTAAGACCACAGTATCCTAGCAATTATAAAAAAAGAAAGAACAAAAAAAAACAAACAAACAAACAAGCGTTTCCAGCTGCCTCTTTGCTTCCAAAAAAGTATAAAAGTGGGTCAGTAGACTCGAAGAATGGACAGAACTAGTCAAATCTGAGCAATTACCTTCCCTAAAACTTGAACTAGCATGTAAATGGTCAGCATAGAGCAAAATCATCACAGACTGACTTTACAAGAAGCTACTGGCATTGTTACGTACTTGTATGTGCCCGTATGTGTGCGTGTTTGTGCTAACCTCTGATGATGGGTGTGGAGGGGGAGCTCAGTGGGTGACGTGCTTCGCCGCTGCCTTGCTGCAGCCTGAGGGTGTTGAGCTCCAACTCGGCAGTGCTCAGGAGCTCCTTGGTCTTCTGGTGTAAAGCCACCTGCGTTTCCAGCTGCCTCTTTGCTTCCATCAACTGGATCTGTACATGAGAAACGAGTGAGATTGAGAAGAAGTGTGAGCAAACTATTGAATTCTCTGAATTCTCTTTCTGACATCTGTTTTCATGAGCTAAGGTAAGGTCTTATACCACAAAGTCTTTGAACTTAACTATAGTAAACACAATCTGGTATACCAGAAGAAAACAGGTTGATAACCATTTCATTTAATGCTTACTTCCTGGTTTCTGCTGAGCAGGTGGCGCTGCTCCACCTCGTTCTCCAGCCTCTTCTGCAGCTGGGAGATCTCTCGCTCCTGCTTCTCCAGCTGGCTGTTTAGACGCTGACGTGTATCAGTCTCAGAACGCTCGAGAGTGGCCTAAAGGAGCACAGCAGTTTCAAATGAGAACTGTGTTTATGTGTATGACAGACAATTAGTGCAAAAGTAAAGACTTCTATTGCACCTGAATGGTCTGGAGGTTGGTCAGCAGCAGGTTTTGGGACTGCTGTTGGCCGAGGATCGTCTCTTTCTCTTGATTCAGCCTGGACTCCACTAGCTTCAGCATGTCCCTCTCCTTACGCAGGCTCTCAGCACGGCCCTAAGAAACAAGAGGAGATAAGTCTGAATGGTTCTACAAATCCTCAAGCAGCCAAAAACCCAAAACGTACACAACTGTAACTCCCCCCGTGACAATAAACGCAAATAAAACAAATTCAGTCAAGGGACAAAGAAGGAAAAGGTTGCTGGAACAAATACAAACCTCCGCCATGGCGAGTTTCTCTTTGGCAGCTCTCAGATCCTCATTCAACGTGTGGATGGTCTGCTCATGCTTCTGTGTAGCGGCGGCCATCTTCTGCCCTTTCTCTCTGAGGGAGGCGATCTCTTTCCTGTAGCCCTCAACATTGTCCTGCAGCATCTCATACCTGATGTTGTTGACACAAAACTCTTATTGGTCTATACACGTGCCAATGTATTCTTAAAAAACGTGACATGTTTAATTAAACAGTTACATCAGAACAGTAAATGTTCTTTAAGCAAGCTGTTCCTGCTCATGTTGTCCAAACTTACCTCTTGGAGGCAAACTCAAGCTGGGTGGATATCTTGACATTCTGGGAGTGGAGGTCAGAGAGCTGCTCCTGGAGCTTCTCGTTCTGCTCTACCTGTGCCTTGTCACTCTCCAAGCGCTCTTTCTTATAGGTGGAGAAGACCTCCTGCAACTGCAGATAAAACAGACATTTTTATTATTTTAGCTCAGTTATAGTTCATCATAAAGCTCATTTGCCCACTGGGCACTGTGGGCACTTCACTCCAATTCATTATTTGACAGCATTAGCAAAAAATGGAAATGATCTTTGAGGTACAAAATTAAAATAAATTTCTTTCTAAATAATTACACACTGCCATCTAGTGGCAGACATGGGAAACAAATGGGAAAAAATGTGACCATATCACAGTTTAAACGTTGTCGCACTCACCTGTCGCAAAGCTGCTTTGGCCTCCAATGCTTCAGCAGACTCTGTTGCCATGGAGACGAGTGCAGTGGGCGTTCCTGCAGAGGGAATGGCCGCAGGTGAGCGCCGAGGGGTGGAGGTCAGGGAGAACTCCTCGGGTGGTGTACCTTCAAAAGGAAAAGTTTGGTCAAAATAGCAAAAATCAACATTTAAGAAGAAGCGCTGTCACATCTGAAACCGAATTACTTTAAATTGCTTGATATCATATTCAAAGTAAGTAACTGTGCATGCACAGGGTAGCTGGTTTTGTGTTGACAGTATATAGTTTCTCATCTGTTACCTTGCTGAGGGAAGCTGACTCCAGTAGCCTGAGCCAGCAGGACACGATACATGTCCCTCTGCCTTACGATGGACTCAGTCATCTTAACCTGTTGGTTGCGTTGCTCCTTCAGGGACTCCAGCTCAGCCTGAGCTTTCTCCAAAGTTTGCTCCAGTTCACCACGCCTGTAACAGTTCATCTTTTTTAGCCTGACAGTTTGACATCTTTAGTTACTTATAATAACAGATTTATGAATATAAAATTTTGTTTGTGTGTCTTTAAATCCTCAGCAACCACTGAATTTGAATAGCAAAACACTGCACAAAAAGTTATGACTTACATTTGTTTTTTTTTTTATTGCAAGACACAAAAAGAATAAATAAACAAGAAAAAGAAATATGCACACATACTTATTGCCAGTGGCTTCAAACTCTTCTTTCTCCTGTGCATCACTGAGCTCTCTGAGGGCCACCAGAAGTCGCTGGTTCTGCTTCTGCAGCTCCTCTACGCTGCGGAAGGTCACCAGGTGCTGGCTGATCACCTCTGATGTGCTGCTGATGTCGGTGGAGCTCACCTCCTCTTCATGAACCACATGGTTTCCACGAGCCTCTTCCAGCTCGATCAGTAGCACACGGACCTGGCAGGACAGACCATGGATGGCGCAGAAAATAAGAACTTGGGGAAATCTGACAATAATTACATCCTGAAAATAAGCAGGATTATCCTTAAACTGGAAGGAAAGCGTGAGAACCCACCTGCTGTGCCATGTCTCCCAACTGCAGTTCAAACCTCTGGTTGTCCCTTTCCAGCACAGAGGAGTGCTTGTTAGCTTCATCTGCCTCCTTCTGCAGACGGTGCACCTCCTGAAGTAAACACACATGTACATGAAAAAACATAATTGCTGAGTTTAAGTGCAGAAGCAATCATGTCAAGCAGAATGTATTCTTTACTAACCTGTTTCAAAATAAGCTAATTGTCAATAGTATTTGACCTGTTTTCTTCCACTGGGAAATGTAATTATCTATTATACAAACCATAACATTTGCTCTTTCATGTGTAAAGCCAATAACCAATAACTGAACAGAAGTGAACACACACTGCAATACTCACCTTAACAGCCTGCTCCAGCTTGGCAGAAAGACTGGCCACTGACTTCTGCATGCGCTCATGTTCGTCCCTTTGGCGTTTGAGGATGGGGGCTTTTGCTTCCACTTCCTGCACAATGTCGTCCAGGTACTTGTTGACTCGCTTGTTCTCCAATCGCTCCAACTGCAACTGCTCCTGACTCTCCACGTATGCTGTGTACAACTGGAAATACAAATGACATCACATGTCAAATGACAGATGACATCACGGCTCACTGTTAGTCCAATACTGTTTACTGAGCAATTAGCACAAGCAAGGCAATGACAACCAGTGTGGAAAAACAGTCCCAAAAATCTTGGGTGTTGAAATTCAATTCCATATACCTCTGTCAGCTTCATGTCAGGCTTTATCTTAGATACAGCAGCTGCTGTTGGAGACATTGTTGTCATTTGCATCTCGGTGAGTGCAGATGTTGTACCGACAGGGCCTGGACATTTAAAAAGTAGAGGAAGGACCACAGGTTAGTCTTGTTAATTCAAAGACAATTTGCACAAGACTTGGCTCATCATAAATTCAAGAGAGTTCTTGCATGGATTTACTTTTGAAAACCAAAAAGTGCAATGAAGACAAATCGAATCAACCCAACAGACCTCTGAGCTTAGAACTTGACAGCAGCTCGTTGGCATTATCCAGCTCTTTCTCGAGACTGTGGATCCTCTCCTTTAGCTCAGCAACGCTCTGGTCTGTGGCAGCATTCATCTCCTGCAGCTTCTCCTCAAGGGCCTTGTTCGCTGTGGTGGAATGCATAAGCGGAGCAAATGGTGAATATCAACAAGTGGAAACTCAATAAGCAGTCAAACCACTACGCTGGACAAGTACTAAAGAATGGGAGTTGTGGTCAATGTGTTATGGCCTCGCACCTTCTCCTGCATCCTTCAGTAGCTTATGTAGCTCCTCCACTGCCCGACTCAGCTCTTCACTTTTTGCCTCAGAATCTGCTGCTGCTCCCTGCCACCAGCATCACAACAACAACAGGGTTAGTGTTTACAAAATAATGGCAAAGGAACTTAACTATAGACTCACAGTGAACCACCTGATTTTAGAAAACAGAATATCACTTATTATCCATCATAATTTTACCATTAAAAATCTCATCTAAACAGATGGGCCAAAAGACATGAGGTGTGTTTGTATTCTAAATAAGTAGAACTCTGATGCTGTATGGGTCAAAATGAATCACTGGGAAGAGCCTAAATGCTTTGGTGGTACAAAACACTGCAGACATACCTTGTATAGATTGGAAAGCTTAATGTTGGCATTCAGCTCGTTTCTGAACTTTTCCTCCATTGTGGCTTGTTGTTCCTTGGCCTAGGATAAGTGAAAATCCAGTCATATACTTCAGTAATTAAACTTCACACCAAGTACTGCAATAATGATGAGTTTGTTTAAAAATGACAAAAGCCATGTACTGTATATACTGAGTTCTTCTTTCAGTGTACAACAAGACAGGATGAAGACTTGGAATGGGCTGTGAGATAAAATGCAACACGTACTTCTTTTAGCTTACTGATCATGTCCTCGTTCTGTTTCTGAAGCTGTTCATTTGAAGTCTTCAAACTGCCAACTTGATCTTGGAGCCTGGTCAGCTGAAAGTCACAAGCAAAAAATCTTAAGTAATGACCACAGAAGAAGATGGTAAATCTTAAATTATAGGAAGTGCTTACATTAACTGAATACATAGAGAACCTGACAACCTAGGTATAAGATAAGTATCCACAATGCACCTTGTCTATTTAGCTGCACAACTACTGGTCTATGGATGATGCATCAAACCAAACTGTACATATGTGATGCAACTGGGGAATATTAATTACTGTCACACTACTGTTACCACTATATTTGTTGCTGCTGCCATCGCATAATTTTCATTCATCATTCAACCATCTAAAAATCTTTATGCAAAGAAAGAGACTTGCCTCATCTTCCTTGTTCTCCAGTTGGCACTTCAGCTCAAGGATCTGGTTTCCCTTCTGTCTGGACAGTGACAGCAGCTCCTCACTCTTAGCCTTCAATTCCTCATTCAGCCAAGATGTTTGGCCATGCAGCAGCTCCTTCTCTTGTTCCATACGCTTCTCCTTGTACTGTCACAGCAAACCACCACAATTTAACTCAGTTACTTGTATGTAAATGAAATATTTAGTGTCATCAAAGGTAACAGCTATTTACAAAGTAACTTCCTCTACAGACAAATTTGATGTAAAAATATTATTAAAGATAATATGCGTGGCTCACTTTAATGTTGACTTCTGCCGCTTCAAGTTCATCTAACTTCATCTGCAGGGCCATCTTAGAGGTGTTGACTTCCACCAGCTTATCGTTGAGTTGCCTGAGGTCATCTGGCGGAGCAATAGAAATAACATTAGGGTCATGCACAAGCAGTATGTATGAAAAGCTTCAACAGAGTAATTTATCTCCACATACCATTTAAATGTTCCACTTCCAAAGATCTCCTCTCCAGTGTTCGTACAAGCTCACGCTTTTCTGCCTCCAGTTCCTCTTTGGCTTTTGACAGCAAAGTCTAAAAAAAATTATTATTTTAAAAATTAAGGAAGTATAGATTATATCTAAAATTCTGGTGACAACTAACTATTAATTCAAACATTTGGTTCATTTCTCAACTCATGACCTGAATGTGCTACCAAACTTTTAATGCCTCCTTCTTTGTTATTACTCTTTTTTACATGTACCCTGATAAGCAATTCAAAGAATAACACATTAACCAGACATAACTCCTGGAAAAACAACTGACATGAATATGATATATGGTTTATAGATAAAGTAGGTGAAGCACTGTGCTGAGAAAAGCTTGTTAAATCTATTGTGTGGACGATTGTTTGTGTTTACAGACACTTATTGAAATCAGAAAATATGGTACGCAAATTTAGGCAAAGCTGCATTAAATTGGGAGATTAGTTGACTGAGAAGTGCAGACGTCAACCTTTATTATGTCGGCTACATCAGCACTACTTCTGATAAATAAGCCATTATTACAGTTTACATCATGGAAGTTAACTCATACACTCAGTCAAATGTAGCAGCACAACTGTAAAACGATTGAAACAAGTAATTTGGTTATCAACAGGCCGGTTTATTTTCCTGACCTGTTCTGATGACAGCCTCTCTTGGGCGGCTTCATATTCCCGGTTCTTCTCACGCACATTTTTAAGATCCTCATCTGAAAGGGCAGATTTGCAGAAAGTCAACATCATGTGTACAGTGTTAACACGTCCCAGACAAGCAGTATATATATACTATATAAGTATATATAGTATAAAAATAAGTTTACCCTTACCTTGCCTGGTAAACGCCTCTTTGAGTTTGAGATGTTCTTGAGTCTGGGACAAAAACTCCTCCTGACACCGAGCAAGTTGTTTCACTTTCTCAAAGAAATGTTGCTCTGAAAGAAGAAGGTCAGCAAAATCACAAATACTGAAAGTTATAATGATGAACTGATTGTTATTTTACGTCATTATTAAGCGTTCGCTGCAATCAAATCTTTATACAAAGGCATTATCATACATATTTTGTTGTTTATTAATTATTTTAGGTATTTTATTGTATCTTTTCTCATTTGCGGCTCCTTTTGCTTCAAGTTGTGACTGTTTTGTAGACTGTTTACCTACCAACTTTATTGTCTTGTAAAGAACATTGTGACTTTGTTTCGAAAGGTGCTACCTAAATTAAGTTTATTGTTTTACAAACTGACAGAGATGGGAGTTGGATCACACCTGGTGGCATGGATCACAGACTACCTGACTGGCAGACCTCAGTATGTCAGGCTGGGAGACTGTACTGGTCCGACACTGTGGCCAGCAGCACAGGAGCACCGCAGGGAACTTGCTCTCTCCGGTCCCGTTCAGCAGGTTGTTCACCTCACACGTCAGAGTCTGTCAGTACAGAAGTTTGCAGTCATGTACAGACACAGTTTGCTCGTCAACTTTCAGCATTGGACAGGTAGGATGAGTACAGAGAACTGATCATAGGACTTGCACATGTACACCACCTACCACTGGTTAGTCTACTTGAGGTGACCTGCTTTAACCTCAACCCACCAAGACCAGGGAGCCTGGTGGTGGACTTTAGGAGACCCAGGCCGCACCCAGAGCCGGTCATCATCAAAGGGGACTGTGTGGAGGTGGTACACACCTACACAAATACCTGGGAGTGCAGCTGGATGATAAACTGGACTGGACTGCCAACACAGACGCTGCAGGAAAGGACAGCCACGACGCTCTGTGAGTGCTGGCGCCCTTCAAATCTGGACAGAAGCTGGCCTGATACTTTCAGAAGGCTCTTCAACATAAGGCTGAAGCTGCTCAGATCTTCTACCAGTCTGTGGTACAGGTAGCGCAGTAGTCTGTGGTAGTGTGCTGGAGTAGTAGTGGGGGGCAGCCTCAAGAAGAAGGACGCAGCGCGCCTGGACAAACTGGTGAGGAAGGCAGGCTCTGTCGTTGGCACAGAGCTGGCACAGCCTGACATCTGACAGCCTGCGATTCAGAGCGACGGATGCTCCACTGAACAGGCTCCTGTCATCATGAAACAGCATCCATGCAGGCATCTCCAGAGACAGGCTCCAAGTTGTCCAGGCAGAGGACCAGCTTGTCAGTGACAGACTGTCCTGCTCCACAGACTGAGACTGAGGAGATCGTCCTCCTCCCCCAGACTCCCCCATGCCATACGGCTCTACAACCCCACGCCACTCGGGGGGACGATAACTCAAACAAACTCCGGACTCACTACACACTCTCATCCACACACCTTGGACACACGCACTTTATCACACACACACATACATCTATTTATGTACTCAAGTGTGTACAAACTAACTGACTGTTGCACAACTGTATGTCACACACTGCCATTTTGCACAGCTGCACCTTTGTAGGACTACTAGATACACTTCTTGATATTTACTTATTTTACTATTTTTTTTTTTTTTTTTAGCTTTTGTGGGACGTATTTTAATTTAATTTCATAGTTTTAATTTTCTACAGGTTATTGTTATTTCACATTGTACTTTTACCTTGTATTTTATTTTATTTTATTATAATTTCTTTTTGCATCTTACTTTACTTACTGTACTGCCCTACTAAGTTTTCTATGCCCTTAATGTTTTCTACCTTTCAATGCTGCTGGAAATGTGAATTTCTCTTGGAGATCAATAAAGTCATATCTATCTATCTATCTATCTATCTTATTATAATTAGCTTGTTTATGTATGGCTTAGCAGGTTAGCTAACTTTAGCATTGGGGTAATGTCGGGGTTGATGATACCCTTGCAGTTTTAGCTATCTTTAGTCTAAATTCCCAATGCCTTTGACAGACATATAAGACAACAAACAAAGTGAGGTTAATGTTTCGTTGAGTGAAATGCAGCATTATTAACTTTAACTTTGTTCCGCTGACCAACACGCGTTCACAGTATGTAAAGCAAAACACTTAATAACAGGCAATATCTTACCGCTGTCGACCCGGAACTGTTCCTGTTGTGCTTTCAAAGAATCGATTTCATACTGCTGAGATCAGACAGAATCCGCTCAAGTTTGTTTTGAAGTTTTTTGGGACCTTGGAGAGCTGTTTTTGGGACTTCTTGGAGAGCTCCTGGAGGCTTCCAGCAATGCCGCCATGCAGCAGCAATGCCGCCATTTTTCCGACGACAAAGCCTCTGAGCATGCGCAGTTCACAATTTGACTTCGACAACGCCACCGGTGCATCATGGGAGTTGTATTTCTAATTTAATTTTCAGTGACACACACACACACACACACACAGCGACACAGTGACACGTTTTGCCTGGCGAAGGGGAGAGACTCCTGTAATGACATCAATATATGTGTCAAATGTGCCTTGAAATATCCAAATAAGTCCTATAAATGAAAGAAAAAACGAATCGCCTCTCAGTAAAGAGGACACAAATGAGGATGCTCAAGTTCTCCAGCTAACTAGGCACTGTGGTATATATTTTGTCTCAATAATGATGTTACTTGCGTGACTTATTTTAAAAACATATAATAAATAGTATTTTACATAATGTGTTAGGTGATAAAAGGGGAACATCAGTTCAATCAGTCAATTGTCCTGCAAAATACCCACCTCACTCCTGCAGCACTTCTTAAAAAGTGACATATTCCTGAGAGACTTCAATGCATCTAACCTAACAGTTCTTTAATAAGATGTTATCACACCGAAGTTAATTTCAAGCCAGAATTTTTACTAGCTTTTTCCTGGTGATTTCAACTGTATATGGTGTTTCTCCGTCATCAGATGGAGATGGTTTGTTGTCAGCACCGCACCTAAATATGGAGTTTCACTTTGGTTTTTTTTTGTTGCTTTTTTAAGAAAGCCTGTGAGTGTAAGTGGACCCTGAATTTTGTTGTTTGTTATTGTTGTTGTTTATTTTTTATTTTTACTACAGTTCCCAAGATCAAGAATAAACTTTCATGCTCGGTCTATGTACTTTAAAAAAGTATATTATGGGATGGAATCACTTGTAGGTGGAGAGTTTTGTTTTTTTCTCATTCATTTATCGGTAAATTAAGGATTGAAACCACTGATTTATCAATATTTTATTGCGTCCTCGCTATCTTTCAAAAATGGTCAGAAGATGGAGCCAACACCCGCTTAAAACACCTTGTTGCATCTTTATAGTAACAACAAACGTGTTTGTGAGTGTGTGTGTCACTTCAAGGGAGGATGTCATGCAGAAAAGGAGGTATTTCAGAGAAACTTCAGTTGTGCACTCCTGGGAAGTCCAGAGATGATTAAGCTGACCAACCCTTGACAGATTCCAGTTATATTACAGTTAAGTGTAGAATAATATTACACACAGTATCATAGCACAATCCACAATAGGAGACCTCTGGCCAGCCATAACAAATGATACTGAGTGATTCAGCCTGTTCTCACCAACAAATGAATGGATGAAGGTTTCATGATAAAATACTTTGTTTGAAAGTTATGTTTTAAGCACAGGTTGGGGGATTTTCTTTTTTTACCAGGATGTGTCTGTGATCTGTTTGTGTAGATACTTGTCTTTATGAGCTACAAAAAATGTATTCAGCATTCCCAACAACGATAAATAGAAAGATAGATTATAATTGTATTTCTGGGAATCTGTGGGGTTCAATGACATGATGAAGATTTTACATTCTACAATTATTCACTTACTCCACAAAGGGTCATCTTAAAAGTTATTTCTGAAATGTTTAGAGATTTTAGAAGATGTAGATATAGATATAGATATACACATCTTTATAGGGAAAGCTTTGTTACGCTTTTAAGATTTTTAGGACTTATCCATCCATCCATCCATTTTCAACCACTTGATCCGGGACCAGGGTCGCGGAGGCAGCAGTCTGAGCAGAGATGCCCAGACGTCCCTCACCCCAGACACTTCCTCCAGCTCTTCTGAGGGGGACTCCGAGGCGTTTCCCAGGGCAGCCAAGACACAGTCTCTCCAGCGTGTCCTGGGTCTTCCCCGGGGCCTCCTCCCAGGTGGGACATGCCTGGGACCTACCTGGAACACCTCCCTAGGGAGGCGTCCAGGGGACATCCGAAACAGATGCCCAAGCCACCTCAGCTGACTCCTCTCGATGCGAAGGAGCAGCGGCTCTACTCCGAGCTCCTCCCGAGTGACTGAGCTTCTCACCCTATCTCTAAGGGAGCGCCCAGCCACCCTGCAGGAGGAAACTCATTTCGGCCGCTTGTATCCGCGAATCTTGTCCTTTCGGTCATTACCCAAAGTTCATGACCATAGGTGAGGGTGGGAGCGTAGATTGACCGGTAAATCGAGAGCTTCGCCTTTCGACTCAGCTCCTTCTTCACCACGACGGTCCGGTACACCGACCGCATAACTGCAGGAGGCTGCACCAATCCGCCTGTCAATCTCACGCTCCATCTTTCCCTCACTCGTGAACAAGACCCCGAGATACTTGAACTCCTCCACTTGAGGCAGGACCTCTCCAGGAGAGGTCTCTCTTAGGACTTATCTTTTTGATATAATATTGCAATGTATTCTCACTGCCAAAATGCTTGTTGTCGTTAAAAGCTTTTGAAGTAATAGGTCTTGTCTTGTCCCCTTTCATGTTCAGAGTTTCAAGTTTCATGCTCAGAGTTATACACTTTTATAGTAAATAATAGGATTATGTATGCCACATAATAGGTGGTAAAAATTGAATGAAGGTCTAAAATGAATCAAACATGCTCGCTTTTCACACGTACAACAACAGTTTTATAGTTTTATTTCAGTCACTACTCTGTCTTTAATTACTTCAGTTTCAGTTTCAGTCATGTATTAACTGCATCCTTAGTGACATATGCCCGGTAGGTATTCAGACCCTGTCTGGACCAGTTTTGACAAATACCTCAGTGGTTTATTGGTTCATAACCACGGTGATACTTCTCTCAGACAAAAGCCTGGTGGCACGAACACAAGAAGTGTTAAGGCAGAGGTTTGCTCCAGGCAGCAGAACTATTTTCTTACTCTCGGCTGTCACGCCTGGATACCAAAATGTACAGTAACCTATAGCAACACTGCTGTGCAAACCTCTCTCTCTGAATCAGCCATGTGCCATGCTGGCACTCGCCATGTCAGTGAAATACAGATGCGCGACACTACAGTCGATGGTGTTTGGGGAAGCTGATTTGGCATTCATGCAGACAGAGTTCCCATTTTAAGTTTCAATATGATAGTGAATATACGCAGTAGTGTCACCTACACTGTGACAGAAGTTCAAAAACAACTTTGAATGTGTAATGATTTGGACACTTTCATCAATCCATCCCTTCCTCCATCCCCTGAGGAGTCTATCCCTCTGTCCATTCATTCAGACCATTAGTGAAGGGAGGCTAGCGTGAGAAACACCAGGAAGACCAACCCAAGGGTGAACTGTGATGTGGGGGTGAAATGTGCATTGTAATTTATTTTCTGCACCAGTTACAGCTTTGTTACTGTACTGTGTAACCTTGTCAGGAGTTAATGATTCAAACAGCAGCATTTACATCATCACTTCATTACTGAAAATAATGACTCACGAGGAACTTACACATATCTAAACAGAGTGAATTAAAAAAAGGTGTTTGTGATGACAGTCACCAAGCTCCATTCATACTTATGTCATCTCGCCCACATCCACTGTCCATATTTGGTCACGGGGGCCACGGGTGCCTCAAACTGGGTCTCAGTTGCCGTGTCATGACATCACCTCAGTGCAATTGTTTTTTATGTGGGTGAACTAGAGCATGGCAGCTGGGCTTTCCAAGAGTCCAAACACAAAAATCACAATCCAATTAGTGAAGCAGCATAAACGAAGTTTGGGGGGTAGGTAAAAACGTCAGAAATGGGGGTGAGATCAGGTGGTCATTGCAGGGGTAAACATTGAGGTAAACATTGGTTTGAGGGGAGTGATGAGTCAAATCACGCTCTGGGCCCGTTCCAAGAAGCAAGTTCAAAGTGGAATCTTTTATCTTTTCTGGGTAAAACCGCAAACACTCCCAAAACTCAAGCAAACAAAGCTGTTTTTTATTTTGCCGAGCAAAGTTATCCAAATGACTTAAAGGAGTCCCACGCACTGGTGATGTGTATGTTTTCCAGAATATTGAGGCAAAATACGCCTTCTCGTTTGTTAATGGTTTATTGTTTATTCTGAGCTTACAGATGAGTCATCTTGTATTGAGGTGAATCTTCTCTCAACTCCTGCTTGGATTCCCCTACTGTACAAGGTTAGGAAGTTTGACTGAGGCTCCAAGGCATATACCTGGATGACCTTTAGAGGCTTTGTTGGTGTGAATGCGCGCTATAATGTTTTGGGTAGTTGGCTGCCATTCATGCATGCTGTAGTCAAGGTCAGCAGCAACCAGTCTTTTGGTTGACATGTTTGGGCATCTCAGGGAAAACCTCTCACTCTTTAGAAAACAGCTGTGGGAGGTATCCAAAAAGTTTTGATAAATCTTAGACACGCTACTGTGTGAAAGTGAGGTGTTACCACCTAGAGGCTACGCAAGCCGTGCCAGGTGCGGTACTGTGGAAACACGGATGCATGCATATCCTCATAGAAATATGTGTTAGCGTGTCACCGTTCACTAGCTCTTGCATTTGAGTAAAAGTAATTAAAGATCAGGAGCTTCTTTGCAGGCAATGTGTCAGATTACTGGAATGTACTTATCTGAAACCACACAAAAGTAGACACCTTTTAATGTGTGTGGAAGTGCCTTTGCAAAGGTATAGAGAAAGAATACTGTGTATAATCACATATTATTCAATTTAACAGTGAGTTTAAGAGTACCACAGTACTTTTTTGTCTTCGAGCCTAAACAAGCCTGAAAGCACTCAGTTAGCCACTACCACTAAAGCTACAACCTTAATCCTGTAAGAGGATTGACCCGAAGACAGATCTCTTCACTATACATCATCAATAACACTCTGATCAAGTATCACATGGTGCTATGTGATACTATGTTAGGTTGAGCAAGATAAAGGTGCAGCTACTTCACTGTGGTGATTGTTAATTTATCTTAAGAGAAAACGGAGCAGAAAACCAACAATTAAACAATTGTTGTTGATATTAGGTTTGCAAGTCAAGTCAAGAGATGTGATTCATCAACTTTTAGTAAGACAAAGTTGAGCTGGTTCTATATTGATAATATAGGACCTTACACAAAACTTCTATAAGGACTTATTAGAGCCAGTGACGTGACTGTGTTAAAAGCCTCTGTTTCCTGCAGCAAAAGTGGATGTGTTTGTGTGGTCATGGGTTTGGCAGTTTCTGCAGATATGAGACAACTTAATTTAATTCACAACACATCAAATTGTGGGTTGGTATTGCAAGTCTTTACTTAAAAATCCTAATCAGCTTTTATGTTGTGGTTTTGGTATGCCTGCAGCTCACTGGGGTCACAGGGGAGTCAAGTCTAAGTTACAAGACTAACAGATCAGGTTATTCAACATGTGCCAGCGTGCTTCAACAGGAGAGAAGAGAGAGGTCTTCTGCAAAAGTATGAAGCATTGCATGTGTGCATTTTCAAGTTTCTTTCCTTCTTGCCTCAGTTTTGAATAGACTATAAAGTAAACTATAAACACTGAGGTCAGGTTTTTTTGAAGAAAATTCTTGCGAAATGTTTAAAAAAAAAAGACAGAGAGAGAGATTTAATTGAAGTTTTGTGCTGCACGGCCCTTTATATAACAAAGTGTTCCCAAAAAGGCGTCTTGACAATGGTGGGGAAAAGATGGCAGTTGGATGGTAGAGCCTCTAAGCTAAATCTTCAGACAATGGTTGTGGCAGAGGGAGAGGTGAGTTTTGTAATGTTGAGTCTGTAGGAAAGAATAATATATAAGAGTAAGGCTAAATATGAAGCTACAGCCAGCAGCTGGTGAGCTTAACTTTGCACAAAGAGTGGAAACATGGGGAAAGAAAAACATTTACTGACCAGCAGAACCTTTTAAAGCTCCCTTATTAACATTAAATTGTTTAATCAGTAGAAAAGCAAAAGTGTTAAAATTATTATTACTGTCTTGACTTAACGCTGTTAACTCTGATATCATAAATCAATAAAATGCAATGCGAAAACACTTTTTATGTCGTTTTATTCTTATTTCTTTCCTTTATACAACATGTATAATATGCTATGTTTCATCATATTCTGGTACACAGTTTCACATAGCAACCAAATCCTCAGCTAAATCAAATATGATGATGATGATATTGACTATCATGCTGAGTTGAGGACTTGTTGGCGGATTCATTTCGCACAGAGAAAATCCAAGACCCACAGTTTCCTTTTAGTTAAAATTCCATGACATAATTCCAATATTGATGTTTCACTGACGATGGTAACATACCAGAGGCTCATGAATGGTTTTTCCAGACACAGTATGCACCTCCCACTGTATTGGCAAGGGCATGTGCTGGACTGAGCTGTTGGAAGATGTGTTTACACAAAAATGTTTCCAGATCCGGAGTGCTTTGGCCTCTTAAGTATCGAGAGTGCCTGTTCTATTTAGTTGTTTAAAGGTTTCCTCAGATTTGGCAAAGAAACCACAGAGAGTAAGTATACTTGTTTAAAGATTGTATCACAAACCCGAATAACTTGTGTACGGATCAACCTAATCAAATGCTACAGAAAAGTCTCTGAATGAATATATTTGTACAAGTACATACAACATATAATGTTTCCTATCTTTACAAAATAAAACATTGCAATTATTTAACTTTACAGATAGATGGTTTTGGCTTTTGTTTGGGTGGTGGTGAAGGGTTTGTGATATATTTTTTTATAACTTGGTAAGAGCTGTATCTCCTCACCTTGGTGTAACCCACACCGATATTTGAGAGCATGTCTGGAACATCGAGGTGTCTTCACCAAGTGGATGTAAAGCTTGTCCCTTAGAGAACAACCCTCAAATTCTAGTGAGCTGGTGGAGATATTTTGGTTTTTCTATTTGCCGTAGCCCAAAAGAATACCTTGTCTTATGTCATAAATTGTCTTTTATAGCTCTCTATCCAGTCCGCCGAGATGACATCCTTTCTTCCTCAGCAGCCAAACTCTTTGCTTACTCTACATCGTTTTCCTCTTCATCTTCCAAACCAGGCATCTCTTTCTCCGGCAGCAGCCCATAGCTGTTGAGGAAGGCCTCCACATCGGTGGCGAAGAATTCCTCGTTTAGGTGCTGCGTGCAGGCCAAGAAGTTCCCTAGTAGTTCTCCAGCCTTGTACACCAGCAGCGTGGGCAAAACCTCATCTGAGAACCGCTCGGCGGCACCGGATTCAACAGCATCGATCCTGCAGAACTTTACGGTGGGGTACTCAGTGGCCAGGCAGTCGAGGCAGTTGTTGAGCTCCTCGCAGCCCTTGACCCCAACCTTGTAGATGTGGACAACCACCACTGTGCTGTAATGCTCCTTCTCTATGACTTCAAGGAAGGCCTCTCCGCTGTTCAGGTCGTGTACACCTTCAAACTTGGGCCCGAAGCTGAGTTTATCATGCATCTCCTGCATGCACCGCTTTCTGTATTTCTTTAGACAGCCCTCATCCTCCTCTTTCAGCAGTTCATACTCTTGGACACTCATCTGAAAAAAAGATATTTAAATTAGAAGAACAGTTTATATTGGCTTATGTAAATAAGTAGAAGTCTGCCATCCTCCCTGTGGTCTGTTTTGTTGTACCTTGCGGTTGAGATTCGCCCTGGAATCATCTTTTGGCCTGCTCGGAGACGACATTTGTCTCAGCAGTTCCTTTTTTGCAGCTGGTAAGCTGTCCTGGTCCATACTTTCCAACTTAAACCTCCTCCAGTCATTGATGACTCCTTTTGGACCTAATGAGTGGACAAAATCATTTTGTATTCAGTTATAAAAGTGTTGTGACTAACATATCTCAGACGAGTCAATTATGAAGTGTATTTTAAATCCTTTTAAACTCACTTTTCTTAAATTGTAACCATACTTCGACTATAGTTTAAACTTTTTCTACTTATACTGTCCTGTTTTAGTTTTACTTTCGGGTGCCTATACTTCTTTATTCTGTCTTATTCTTTTAAATTGCTCTTGTAATATCAATATATTAATATCCTCTTGTAATATAATAATTTCAGCAACTGTACTGTGTACTCAGTTTTACCATTAAGCACTATTTAGAAAAGTGCTACACAAAAAATGTTGTTATTATTTGTGTATATCTCTGACTAAAAAAAAAGAAAAAACAATCAATCTTAGTGCAGCAGGAGTAACTCTGTTGTGGTTTTATAAAGCAGCATTCTTAAACTTTACTGTTAAGGCACATATAATTAATGAGATGTGAGATTTCAAGCTGAATGACTTATTCAGCTTAGTTAATGATTTATGTCTAAAATGACAATGTACATCTATGAATCATTGGTGGGTATTGTGTCCTGTTTTAATGTGGGGATTAAAGCTTCATCCCAGCCCTCTAAGAAGTAAACTAATTGCACCTTGGTTGCATAAGAGAATGAAGATTAGCGTGTCAGTTTAACTGCCAAAGCTGCACAGATCTGTACTCTGCCTCACTTTGGACTTCCTGTTGTCTGTTTAGAGCCAACTGCTATTAAATGCACAAATCATTTCTTAATGACTGATAATTGAAATGTATGTTTTCACAGATAGATCATGCCAGACCCACTGCCAAAGACACAAGCACCAACAGGGGGTTGTGGCCACCAGGGGGTAAAATTGCACGGTTACCGTGTTGTGTTTGAAAACACTGCTCCAACTCACCTGTGTGGGTTGCAGTCTCCTCCAAATCAATCATTTTGTCAGACATTTTTTCTGGTTAGCTACCTGTGACACCAAAAAGAAATAGAAAATCAGAGTTAAAAGAAGTTTGGTTATATAATGTTATTGTATGCATGATCAGGGCTTTCATTTGTGTGTTCTCATTGCTCTCAATTAGATAATGGTGAGGCTGTGGACTTTAAATCTTTGCACTGCAACAGAGCTACAGCTAGTTAGGCCCATGATATTTAATTAAATTAATGCAGTCTAATAGGATTACTGAACAGATCTCTCTCTAGCTTGCTAGGATACTGTTTTAAGACACAATAGATGGAATTGGCGACTAAAAGCTGAAATCACAGAACAGCAATAATTATTTTAGTGGTAATGACACACACACACACACACACACATATGTGTTTTTTATTTGTATATTGTGCAAAAAAATGTACAATGCATTTGCATCAGATGTGAATTTACAGTCACTCTGAGTCTCACACTGCTTTGTAATGTGTGTGGTGTCAGAGCTTGGACCAGTGGATATGTGTGACGTATGCAGAGCTGGCCTATCCCCAGTGTTTCAATTAGTGTAGCCCTCCGTCTTGCGCGCAGTCACAGTGCTGATCTTGGCGGATGATCTTTGTAGCCACCTCTCTAACCCCCAAATCCACGAATGGAGATTTGCCTTGATTAGTTCTAGCATGAGCAAATGAAGTCCTATACAAAGGTTTCAATTCTGTGTGTGTGTGTGTGTGTGTGAGAGAGAGAGAGAGACAGACAATAAACGCTTGTAAACAGCTGACGTTCAATTAGACACAGACCCATGACTAAATTCAGTACCAAAAGAAAGAATCCTTTGTTCTCTTTCTGTGCAGATGCATTTACTTTAAAGTTGAGAAAAATAAACTAAACCACAATTTGGTAAAACACCTCTCTATCTGATACCTGTAACATGGTCTAAATGCCAAACTATATACATGGGAAATCAAGATGGTCCCCATCTCAAATGTATATAAAATGATATAGACGATACCCAACCAAATGACATATCTCCTATTACATCCATTCAAAACTAAACTTCCCATTTCTACACATTTATAAAGAGGTTTATCAAATTGCACTCATTATCTAATAAAAACACGGGTTCAAAAGAGTTTTTCTTACCTCCCACAGTCACAGTGAAGTCCTCCCTTTGTGTCAGTAGCTAACCTTGCACTGGTCAACACTCGATCACTTCACTAAGCTATCTGTTGCTGGATGGTGTGTGTTTTTCTGTGCATGCGTGTGTCTTTTCCAACCAATGAGCTCGGTCTAATGGAGATTTCAAAAAAAGACCCTATAGACCAAACAGAAATAGAGCATAGATCCTAAGAGGATTTCACTTCAGGAATTAGAAGCCTCTGCTTGATAAAGGCCTGACTACACACAATAAAGAGGGGGAGAGGGAGAGAGAGAAGGAGAAAGAGGAGAGAGATTCAGGAACAGGACACAAGAGCTACTGTCTTGTATTTCACTATTTTAAACAGCACATTAAGAGTTAATTAGTTAACAAGGGCACCATATCCCCGAGATGAACTCTCAAATAAAGTGATCTTGTCTGGAATTCAAAGTTCTTTAAGGCATAGAGCTTCACACGAAGATGAGCACATGATGGGAATCTTTCAAAACACAAAACACCGCTAGGTACGGGTGGGGAATGTCTTTATCACGCGGTTCTTGATTATTTTGAACACAAAAATCATGCTGTAGTCTCTTCCCCCTTCGTAAACTTAAACTTTCCTTTTATGTTTCCCCACAAATAGCTTAAAGGGCAGGGAAACACATTTCTTTTTTACATTCACAAAGATGTAAACGTGTTAAAGGTTTATTTTGAAGACCGATAAAGGGGCATTTGTGCATCCTGTCATGGTTTAGTGAGATTTATTATGTTGCTGTGAATTTTTTCTGGGTGTTGTTGTGGAGTTAGAGACACTATAAATATCTGGAGAGAACATAATATAGTCAGTGTTTTGTCCTTAAGATCCTCAAGTTGTGATGAATAAAGGGTCAAAAAGTTGAAACCTAGCTTATATTAAAAATGTGTAATTCTTCCTATAGTTTCACAAGAGGATACCGCTTTGTATTTAAGTTGCAGTTTACGAATATTATCACTCAGTGCATCAAAGTTAAAAGTACTCATAATACAAAACGACTCCTTTAAGAGTGCAATCCATCCATTTTCTAAACCAGCTTATCCTGACACACAGGGTCACAGAGGTGCTGGAGCCTGTCCCAGCTATCTTGGGTGAGAGGCAGGGTACATCCTGGACTGGACACCAGTCAGTCACAGGGCTGACATTGAAGGACAGACAACCATTCACACTCACATTCACACCTAGGGGCAATTTAGAGTTACCAATCAACCTAACCTGTATGTCTTTGGATTGTGGGAGAAAGCTGGAGTACCCAGAGAGAACCCACGCAGGCACAGAGAGAACATGCAAACTAAGAGTGCAATATTATTCTAAATATTTCATTTGAGTATTATTGCCAATTCATTTACATGTAAGCACAATTTTAATGTTGTAAAGTTGGTCAGTTTAATCTATAACAATGTCATTTGTCATTTGTTGATGATCTTCTTTTATCTGCAAAATAACAAAAACTTCAAATAGACATAGTGCAATATAAATGACAGTATTTCTTCTGAAATGTAGGAAAGTAGAAGTAAAATGTTTCATAAAATGGAAATAAATGCTAAATGGTGTGAAGTGAAGTGAAGTGAAGTGAAGTACATTAAAATTGTAAAGTACTTAAATAAATACACTGCCTTTGTTGTGGAAAGAAAATCACCACAACAACACAACACCCAAATAGGCCTGCAGTGAAATGAAATGCATCACTCATCAGTCAATCCTAATTCATCACCTACATGCTTCATTTTGAGCTTTCTTTGAGATGAATGCTGATTCACTGCAGTGCAAATAGGAAGGGCAAATGCTCTCCACACCCACATGATATTTTCTGCCACAGCTCATGCAAGCGTGTTTGACTCCTGTTCTCTGTGTCTGCGTCCAGTATTTATTGGCTTAAAGGATTACTCTTTTTTTTTTATTCAGGCACACACAGTATGCATGTCAGATGGGGTTTCATTATTCTCACTCTCTCCACAAACATAGGTTGCTTAAAATGGAATGCAGCAAGTTATTTTGCGCCCTTTGATCTAAAAACGTCTGTCAGCGACAGCTGCTCAGAGTCCAATATTAGCTGCTCTATCTATCTATCTATCTATCTATCTATCTATCTATCTATCTATCTATCTATCTATCTATCTATCTATCTATCTATCTATCTATCTATCTATCTATCTATCTATCTGTCTATCTATCTATCTATCTCATGTCTGTCTGAATGTCTGTCTGTCTGTCTGTCATTTAAAATCCCTAATTCTGATTTGTCACGACAAAAGAAATGTGTTTCCTACAAAGAGCAAAGAACTGATTGTGGCTAAAAGCAAGAGGAAACTTTCCGTAAAGGCGAATGGGAGAAACATTTTAAGTGTCTCTGTAGGTACGGAGGATCTGAGCCTCTCTTACATCATCATGGATCATTGAATCACTTCTCTTGGCTGGAGAACAGGGTGAGACGAGGTCAGCTCTCTGACACCTTTTCCAAAAGCTAGAGGTCAGCCTTCTGCCTTCATGAGTTAGACCTAGAATAATTCTGCTGTTCTGCAAAGACTTTCATAAAACAATTTAAGTACCCTGGTAACCAGTGTAAACAGCACACAGTATTTATACATTAAAAAAACGATGGGCATTCGGAACAGTAAGAGAAAAGATATATAGCACCCAACTTACAGTAATAATGTGTTAGTGAATAAGTGTCTGTGCATGTGCGCGTCAGATTTCTTCTGCCTTTTAAGTAATTATAAGCACATTTTCTTATATGAACCATATGCTCTATGATGGGTATGGGTATAGGGTTACCCTGAAAAAAACGTACAATTGCAGTTAGTCATATGCTGCTCCATATATCCACAATGTATGTGTTGCATTTATGAGAAACTATGTGTTTTACTTTAACATGCCTTTAGTGTGTCTCTCCCACATATTGTATTGTAGGTCCTTTTTTTTAACAAATTGTCTTGAGTTGACTCATGTCATGTGTGCATACCATAGGTAAGCCGATACTGTTGGGAGCAGCTACATTAGGCAATTGCTTTCCCCGAGGCTATTAATCATTGACTTAGTAATGCTCACAGGCGGAAATCACAGGTAAGGTCGATCATGCGTACCACTCTTATCAGACAAGGGCACAATGTCACTTTTGACAGAGCTGTTTCATTCCAGTCTCAATTTAAAACATAAGATGACAAGTATAGGTGTATTTAAAACAGTTTTTTAAAACCTCTCACTAATTGATTGTAACTGTCAAAATGAAAGATATAAATACCAAAAGAGGAAACCTGTCATTTCCTATAATAACAAACTTCTTGGCTGACAAATGTGTTCACCATAATTAAGACATAATCCCTTTACAAAGCAAATACATAAACATCTCCTTGTAGATGCCTGTTTGCTTGCTCTGTAAAAAGGAAAACTGTTATGATTTTGTAATTTTCCTTTGTCCTTGCTGTAGTTTTCCGTCTGACATTTTAATCACCCTCATGAGCAGGAATCGAGTCCTCCAGTGTTATGACAGCAGTAGGCCACAGTGTTATGAGAGGCTGTGTGAAAGTCCAGCGTTGCTTTATTTGAGGCTCACAGCCAACACATTTTTGTGGCTCTGATTCAAGAGTTTTCAGTCAGCTCCAGAGAAACGGTTTTCTGAATTAACACTGAGTACACCTTGGGACAACGTGCATTATGCCGAATGTTGCCGAACCACACCCACTTTCTGCAACCAAGTACACACAGGTGTGAAAGCCCCAAGTTATCCACCTCTGCAAATTCTTTTCTCCACATTCCTCACTTTATTACTTCGGTGGACTCTTGGTCAAATACATTTAATCAGTTAAACCCTGCTTTTCCCCTCCTAGCAGGTTCTGGCAAGTGATTGGAGACACCATACTTGGCAGCTTCTTTGAACCGATAAATCTATTAATGCCAAACTTATTAAAGGTTCAGTTCACCCAAATGAAGAATAAAAAAACTTAGATTTTTATATTCAAATATTTGGCCAGATTTGGAGATTTGGGCTTCGGCCCTGAAAATGGAGGTGAATTTGGTTTATATTTAAATTAAAGTTAATTTAAAAAAATCACATCACATCTCTTTATTTCTGATATATATATTTTTAACTTATCTTTTTGTAGTTTGGTGGCGGCACTAAAACAAGTCTCATCAAAATAGAGCTAGGATGTACCAATATACCTACCTACACACACACACACACACACACACAGACACACATACACACATAAATCTATATATATAAATATATATACACACACACACACACACACACACACACACACAGACACACACATACACACATAAATCTATATATATAATATATACACACACACACACACACACACACACACACACACAGACTCAATCCTAGTGCTTGTATTACCCAACAACACCTTATGCCCTTTACTCATGGCCCATAAGAAAGGTGCATAAGAAAGAACAAATAAAAAACACTTAACATATATAGGAATAAACAATGACACTGAGAATATTTTGCACAACCGAATTGCATTGTACATCATTGTACTTCCAGTGAAAACTGTTTACGTGGTGTGGGGTGTGGTGTGCTCTGACAGAGGTGTCGAAAAACTGGACAAGTTAAACCAAAACTTTGTTCATGGATAGTTACCACAAGAAATTACTAGCACACACCCTTCACAGCTCTTGTGAACTGGATGACCCCGAGCTTATATACTATACTTTCTAATACCGTCACTAACAGTAGAAGTCCACTGAATGCCTGAAGTACCTTGTGCATGTTAACTCTGAAGCGAGCAGATGGAAATTACGATAAAGTGTGAATCAGTTGAGGGATGCGTAAATTGAAACAGACAATGGAGATGAAGATGAATCAACAGCATGATAGTCCCATATGGTTTCACACAGAAAAGGATGGTTGTTTTTGCATCTATATGCGTGTGTGTCTCCCCCAGTGTCTGCATGTGAGCACGGGGAATGCACGGACACTCGTCTGATCTTACGGAGAGAATTAAAAAATAACCTTTATTTCGTCTGTGATTCATTGTGGGCAAATGTTTTCCTTTCCTAAAAACTGTCCCTGCGTGTAAAATGGCACGGATGTCCTGCAAACAAAAGTCTAGGAAAAAGGACGAGAGACCAAAACAACAGATGAAAGAAATGAGCTCAGTTTCTTTTGTGCATTTTTTTTGCTTGAAGGGAAAACCTTCAATAATGTTTAACTCTATAGATATTTATGCATATTATTTATGCATGCATATTTTTATTCATATTGAAACTCAGTAATCAAAATTGAATACAAGATCTATTTCTAAAGGAAACAGCCAGCACTGTTGGTCAGTACTTTTCCTTTGTCCTTGTGATCATCAGTGTCATAATCATTTATGACATCGAGAAATAATAGAAAGTCAAATTTCACAGAGATATATGAAATGTAATTATTGAAAAAAATGTGGTTTAGTGGTTAAATAAACACACAGAGAGTCCTGATTCACCCTATGATTGTATGTGTGTTCGTGTCTGACTAAACCTGGTCCAGTGAGTAGTGTGTAAGAGAGGGAGGAAGGGAGTGATGAGGCAGCAGTCACCCACCTCCCCTACCCGACCACTGTTGCTACTATCTCGACCCATTCATAAATATTAGTCATCGCGAAGCAATGTTAGTGTTTCTGTTTTCAACAGGGAGGCCCCTCTCAACCGTTCCAAGATCAGAGGAAAAAGTGACGCACACTTTAAAACATTGTGCTGTGTTATAAATGTCTTCCTTGCTGCCACTGGGAGGAGCTGTAGGAGCATGGTCAGACTCTTTTATAGTCTATTGTGATACAGAACAACTAAGCAGAGCTGCTGAAATAAAGTTTTCTGAAACAACTCTGAAGTGAGCTACAGTCAGCCCTGAAAGTCTAGCTATTCTCTTGATCAAGTGATTAATTTATATGTCAATGAATAGTATCAAAAATAGGAGGATGGAAATGATTGATTGAAATGATTATCAGTTCTCAAAAAAGTTGCTGATTTTTAAAAAAAAAAAAATTAAAAGTCTATGCTTTCGTTAATCATGTGTAGTCAAGCTTTTGTTCCTGTAAGCAGTTGACTACCAGTCCACTGTTGCCACTGTTGTTGATTTTATTATGTTTCATATTTGAGAATATCACTTAGAGAAGAACTTAACAAAAAGAAAAAAAACAATAGACAAATAGAAAATACTAGAGTGTACTGTGTATTGAATCAGTAGTCAAGTAGTTTAGATGCTAAGTTCTAATAAATAAAATAGAATATGGCTCCATGTAATTAGATCATTTGACATTAGTACTTCCGACCTTTTAAAATACAGTGATTATAAAAATTATTACGAATGACAAAGGATGTGCCTGAGCTATAAACACTTTCTGAGAAACTCATTGATCCTTATAGTTGCAGCAAAAAGCACCTCACCTAGACCAGCTCAAACCAGCCTCGAGTTCCCTAACAGGAACTTGGTCAGTCTTGTGGTTTGCAAAGATCCACAGCAAGCTGTGACAGTGGTCCACACGTCACTGCAAATCTGAGACAAGTCTGGGAGCCTGGATACCAGACGAAACATCAATACTGGTGACTACTGACATCATGTTTTTTGATTGGTGAAATCTCATAGACCTTATGCTTTAGGCTCCACACCTGACTACTGTAAAAGTAAGGGACTTATGTCTTAAATCTTACATCTAAGACACATTCCTTTAATGATGGAAACATTTCCTCGAATACTAGGTGTGTAATGTAACATACTAATTATAAAAGTTCACTGTATCTTCAACAGAAACTGGTTGTCATTTCTCAGGTAAACCCCCCCTCTAGCTCCTACCGCTCTTACGCGCCCACCTTCACCTCCTCTACCAGCTGACGCCCTTTTCAGTCTAAATGCATTTACATGCAGCTTCTAGCCCACAATGACTCATCCACTCTTGCTATATGATTTTTCAAGAATTATTGTGTGTCATCCACTCAAGCAATACAAAATCCTTTTGAAATTACTGTTGTCCACGTAGACCTTAGAGACCACTATTCAGAAACTGCCCCACATGTCAGAAGACCTAAAGGGGATTATAGACTGTTAGTTATTTTTTATGTATGTGGCCAAATTTGCAGGAATAAAAAATATTTAAATCTAAAGTTACATTCAAATGCCTGTTTGACAACCGGGAATGCATCTTTCTGTTACACGCAAAGGCAACACAAGGAAGTGGAGCTTTTTGCATTAGTGACATGCTTTGAGAAGAGAGTTCATTGTCACTTGACACCAGACATGTGACAACACACGCCAAATATTTCACATGTAATGGAAACTTTTGCAGCAGTTTCTTTTTAGGAGGGTCCCGGTGACAGCCAATATTAAGATTTCTGGAGTAAGACGCTTGCTAAGTAGTTCCCTTTCAAGGCACAAATGTGGCTGCCCTCCTACGTGTCCATTTGGACAATCTGATTGGGTCTGTTCCACTTTCTTTGTCTCTTTGAATCTGTTTTCAGTGGAAAAGGTGCACAAAAAGAATACTTTTTTTTCCAGGAAAAGAGAGTTAACCTCAACCAGGTGTCTTGTAATTGCATGTTGGTCATAACCAACCAGCATTTCTGCGGAGTTCATCATCCAAATTTCACAAGCAGCATACAATCCTTTCAGATGTATAATATTTAGTGTTTAGTTTCTCTTTTATATGCAAAGTAGTTGCCAACAGCAGAGAGCTTTTATTTCTTAGCTAGTTTATATTGTTTACACCTGGAATTAGACAAAACAAACCATAAAAAAAACAACATAATAAGATAGTCATAGTGATTGTGAAGTGATAGTCAGTGGTGTGATGTTCTCATTTTAAATTTCCATCAAAACACCAGGAACTTTTCTGTAAAAACCCAATTCCACCTGTTACTGGAGAGCTGGGAACTCTGATTTAAGTGTAGCACTAATAAAGAAAGAAGAAGTGGAAATGGAAATCAAAACATGTTTCATTCACAGATGGAAGTGACCAAACAGCTAGACAGTATTTCTTTTACTTCTAAGTAAGAATGACTGCTTTCCATAATTAGATACATCTGTAGCCTCCCAACAACTGTGGAAAATAACCAAGAAGGTTTAGTGCACTTATCCACAAATTTGAAGTATTTGTACCTTAGGTACCAGAGTAATTCCACTTTCTGCTCCACCATATTTCACAGGGAAATATTGTATTTTTCATTACCTTTGATACTTTGAGCTCATTTGGATGAAAATACTTACTTTTACTTTTACGTAACATTTTGAATGCAGGACTTTTGTGTGTTTAACTTTGTATAAACTGTTATCAGCAGTGTTTAAAAAGGCCACATGAGTCAGGATGTAAAACATTATCATAGTTTATGAAACTTTTAAATGTCAAGTGTTTTGCCCACAGAGCTCATGTGTCAGTGAGTATAATAAATAAGGAAAGCAAGGAAAGATGGAAAAACCAAAGAGATGAATGCACTTGTATCTGCTTGTAGATTCACAAAAAAATCCAAGGTCACAGAGAATCAAATCTAAATATAAGTTTAGCTTTTGTACTGTGAACTACACGACTGTTGGTTGACTGTTTGTATTTTTAAGACAGAGTGGTAGCAGTGCCAGCCGGGGATGTCCTTCAAACTGGCAGCTTACAGCAAAGGGATCATTAAAATGAAAAAAAAAAAAAGAAAGAAAAAGACAGTTACTTAAAGTTTTACTCACTTGGCTTGCTTGAAGATAATGCAGACAAGGCATGGAGAGAAGCAGGTGAACATTGGGACTCTGGGGGTTGTCCTAAATGAACTACATGATTTGACACTTCGAAACTAGAGAGACGACATAATTTCACTAACATCAGTGGTTCAGATGGTTCAAATCAAACCTGACTCATCATATCGATATACCACTAAATTGTTTTACTTAATTAAGTTAATCTTACTTTACATTAACATTTAATAAATGTTATTTCTAGGAGACATAGCAGCAGCAAATACATACTACTTGTTGTTGAACATCACAAACACATCATTTTGGGGTACTTCATGAAAGGACTGATGGTGCTGCAGGCTACCTCAGCTTTCGGTAAAATATTGCCTTGTATTGCCTCAGGGATAACAGTTTCTGTGCCATCTTATACCTGAATAGTATTCTAAGATGTCATCCTTTTGATTGCTTCATGATTTTCATAATGACATGCCACTGGCTTGGTATCTGCTCTCAGAAACACAATCATGCCTAAACAAATCATTATCATTCTATCAGGATTTGCTCATCAGTAGCTGAAAGCTTTTCTCAGTACCACTTTCCTTCCCCCACCCCATTATCTCTTGCAACAACGTGAAAGACCCGATGATATGCACTGAGCTAATCCTCATTCCTGATAATTTTGTGTGAGTGAACAAACAATACTACGGCAACTGAAACCTATGTTTGTGGCTCAACATTTAATGAGGTTGTCTCTTAGTGATGTCTGAAAGGATGACACACCTGCACACACACACACACACATTACACACACACACACACACACACACACACACACACACACCTAAATACTCCAAATATATTAACGTATTTTATGACCACTAGCATTCATACTTCCACTTCAGAACTTCTCTAAGAGAGCCTCAAGAATGTTCTGAATGAGAAGGAACAAGAGCTGCTGGCTGTCCTCATATCCAACACACACATGCACGCACATCCATCAGTTTTGTATTGATTCTGGACACCAATTAAGCATCGCTTTATTGAATGTCCTCAGTGTCCTGCTGCGGTCCTGCCAAATCCAGAGTCTGATTCATGGAGGTTTCCAACAAACACAAACTGGTTTTTTAATTTAGACACGAGAAGCATGTGTTTTACTCTGAGGGGAAACGTATTGAGATTTCCTGGGCAGGAGTACTGCTGCTAAATTGTTTGCTAAATGTGAATCACAGGGCTGTGGTTGTAAGTCGGTAATGTTAAGCAGTCATTGCGCAAATTTTGATCACTTTCAATATTTTTATTTTTAATGCTGTTGCTCTTGCACCTGTATATCTGATTGTGTTAGCCACCAAGGAAACAGCTGGGATGTTCATGTCATTCATACCAATTCGGAAAACCACAACTCATTACTTTAATACTTGTTTATTTGTCATTTGATTTCCAAAGTAACATATGATGTGAGGACTGGTGAAAGGGCTGAGCAAATAGATATGACAGATATGCAAGGTGTGTCAAAGTATGTGAGGTCGAGACACCCTATTACTAACATGGGAAAGCTTTCAACACACGAGATCAAATAACTGTCATTTTACAAAACAAATGTAACATGCTGTTAGTCACTAGAGTGATGTGTGAGACAGGGACTGAGCAACACCGATACCAAAGTCTGTGTGTGACCAGAGGTATGGTATGAGTGATGCTGGTGTGTTTGCGTGTGTGTGGTAGACTTATTTTTCAGCTCTTGACAAGACGCTGGGATGAACCCTTCTCAAAATGTTGAAATATTCCTTTAAAACAATGACACAGAATAATACACAGAATTTATGACAGAAAATGCTATAGGGCGGGCAATTCTTAAAACTCCGGTGTCTTAGGTTTCTCAGATTGATTCTTATCAGGTTGATCTGAAAGTTGAGGATGATCTCCAAAATCTTTGGTGTGTGACATCATCCCTTTCCTTCTTCGGGCTTTCAAATGACTTTGTATGATGTATAACAGTGATGTGTCTGATAGATGAGTGAGTGTGTGCTATGACTGAGCATGTGTGGATGATATGACTGCATGTTTGTGTGATCCCTAAGAGTTAAACAGCTGTTTTGTGTTTTTAATTTGTTGTTTTGTCATCCCATGACATGGTGTTGGAGATGCAGAAAGCATCTTCACCCCTCTGTGACCTTAAAAGGTCCTATCAGAGATACTGCATCTAGTTTCTGTCCAAAGGACGCTCCTGAAATGTATATGTCAGACTGAACATGCGGGTTGACAGATGAGCAGTAAAAAGGATTAACTTTGACTGCCCTTAATAATATTAATAATGGTAGTATTTTTAAGTTAGTGTAAGTGGTAAATTTCCACAAATTTTGGTTGGTTGATTAGATTTCAGTATATCAGAAATTTCACCTGACATTACCAGGATGTCATCTTGTGCAAGCCAAAAAGCAACCAAAGGCAAATGGGTGTAAACACATATTGGAAAGATGACAATGAATCATCAGGTCCTCTCTTCCTGTTACTTGCACAATGTTTCGTTGTGTGTGTGTGGATTTGTTTATTACCTCTTGCCCTTCCCTGCCTTCCTTCTAGATTTATATCCGATAAAATCACCTGAATTGCACATTTACTGTTTAGTCCTGGTTTTCTGACTAACCCTCCTGCCCATTACAGGAGCTGTGTAATGACCAGGTCCACAGTTAAAGCAGTGACTGTCCACAGAACAACCCACCAATTCACATAAAAACACTTAGAAACTGTTAGCGCTGTGTGTTTTGATCAGAATCAACATCTTGTATGCCCCAGGCTTTTCCTGATGACAGACACTATGATTTAAACAGTTGCATGCTCATGGAAGTATTATTATTGTGAGTGTGTCAAGAGTCAAATGAAATCACCATTGTCAGACAGTGACAAACGTGGCAGTTCAGTTGCCCCAACAGCAGCAAAACACCTCACGTCACCACAGTAGAGACTCAGTGTTTGATGTCACGTTATAAACTTAAATAAACCTTTCATCCACAAATAGGTGGATACTGGCGAGGCAAAACTAAAGCAACCATTACTGTAGTTAAGCTGTAATTGTCTGTTTTTCTAATTGCTTAAGCACGTTTTCTGAAACGCTGTTGCAGTTGCAGAGAAACAACAGCGTATTCTCAGACATCTACATTCATAATTATGTAATTTGAATCTATGTAGGTAAGTGGCCTTCAGTGGGTCAGTGCCAGTGCTTCTCGTGCGGAGGTGGGTGGCGCCGGCTCCCATTTCCTGCCACCTGCAAGGCGTCACGTAACTCCTGTCTCGGATCAGGGCATCCACACTGGGTCTGGTTCCAGAGAGGTCCAGAAGCGGTCAGAGGGAAAACACACACTGAAGTCGGCCTGCTCATGCTCATTACACCCGCACAAAGCGAGATGGGCTGCCCGGCTCAATCTCATAGACCTGAGCATGCCACACACTGATGCACAGTGGAATAATAATTCTCACCCTGAGGCAACTGACAGTCAGGAAACAAAAAATGTGCACACACAATTAGGTCATTTTTATGCCTTGATGGACCAAGTCCCTCTGACGGGGGAATCCTACTCCTGGTCTTTTGAAGTGCGGGGACACATGAACTGTCCATCAGGTTCAGCTGAGAGGACAACTGATGCACATGACTTAATTAACGTAATTTCCCCGCTTCTGTGTGTGGGGAGAAAGTAAATGTGCTCTCTGTGTCTGATTTGAGAAATGTGTGAATGGATGGGAAAATTGTCATTGTCATTGTCTGTGTTTAGAAGGGATGATGCCCAGCAGCCTGACTCAACGCTGTGTGCTGCCAGTCACGTCGACATTCCTTCCATGTTTGTTTTGAAATGGGCGCCCAGAAAAAAAAAAATTGCTTTGTTGCACGGCCTGCTTATACTGCTGACACAAGCTTTCCTATAGGCTACGCTTCTGGACTGGGTGCTAATCTTCACACGTCATATACAGTAAGAAGGTCCCGCTGCATCTTTTCCTGGCAAAGCCAACCAACTAATGGAACAATGGTTTTCAGGGATGTGCTTAATACCACAGCCACCGTCTTTTCCTCTTGGCTCCATGTTATCTAAAATCTAAAATCAACAAAACACAGGCAGTTCACATAATATTTTTTTGTACCGTTCATAGACATTTACATTAGGTTATATGTTCCCCCACTTCCAGCCGCTAGGAGACTACTTCGCCAGGAGAAGAACAGGAGGTGGCTCTGCGTATGGACATCAGTTAAAAAAAAATGCAGTGTGGATTTTACACTTAGACTTAGACTTTATTGTCATTCAGATATACAGTGTATACAGAACGAAATGTCATTGCATTTGCTTGCTACAGTATAAAAAATATAGAACACAGACAGTGAAAATATGGAATATAGACAGGAAAAATATAGATATAGAATATAGACAGTAATAAAATATAGAATATAGACGGTGAATAGACAGTGCAAAATGCTAAATGCAATACGGTATGGTTTAAAAGGTGTCAGTAGTGCAGTAGAAAAGTACAGTCTATGGATTTAAGAGTCTGAGGCCTGGGGGAAAAAACTGTTCCAGAACCTGGTGGTTCTGCACCAGGATGCTGCAGAATCTTCTTCCGGAGGGCAGAAGTGGTCGGGGTGTGAGGCGTCCTTGATAATGTTTCTGGCCCGGGACACACAGCGCTGAAGGGCAATGTCCTGCCCAGAAGGAAGGTGGCTCCCGATGATTTTCTCAGCTGTCCTCACAACTCTCCTCACATTCCTCCAGTCAGCAGCAGTGCATCCTCCACACCACACAGAGATGCAGTTGGTGAGGATGCTCTCTACAGTACTCCTGTAGAACGTAGTGAGGATGGATGGGGACAGGTGGGCTCTCTTCATCCGTCTCAGGAAGTGCAGGCGCTGCTGTGCCCTCTTAACCACAGACGCAGTGTTCACCGACCAGGTGAGGTCGTCTGTGATGTGCAATGCCCCCAAAAACTTGCTGATGACCACCTCCATGGCCGAGTTGTTGATGAGGAGAGGAGCGTGTGGCTGGGCTGGATCTTCCTGAAGTCCACGATGATCTCTTTGGTCTTGTCAACGTTCAGGATCAGGTTGTTGCCTTCATACCATCACACCATCATTTTATCTACCTGGGTGCCTTAGCATAGACTATATGGAAAACACTGTAAAATCACAACTCACAATGTATTTAATAACGGAAATAGACGTATGTGTAGGAGGAAGAGGTCCAATCCAGGATTGGCTTTGAATCCTTTCAAATCCCACAATTCGCTCCTTGACTTGTGTTTTTTCCCACGCTCTATCACTGTGCCCTTGTTCAGTTTTTGCTGTTTTTTGTTCTTTGGTCAATTCTTTTCTTTTTCTCCTCGCTGATCCTTCCACAGTGTCAGTCACAACCACAAAATATAACACCAAAAATAAAATCCTGCTTCCTTTTAACTGCCTAATGTACTACTCATTGACAAACTTCTCCTGGGTAAACATTGACATTGGCACTTCCTGGCTGTGTGCTGTAAATCCTTTTGTCTGATTTTGCGGGGAATCTGACCTGGTGGCAGGCTTTAAGAATACCTATTAGAAACTAATATAAATGACCAATCTTCTCTCTGTTGGTCTCATTTGCTGAGGTAGGCCATGTAGAGGCTTCTGTATTACGTATTGAGAAAGTTTAAAAAACAGTTAAATAGTGCACTTTTAATAAAAGTCTTACTTTGCTTACTCAATATGAACAGATACAATCCTTTCATCTATTTATTACTAATCTGCTCCCCTTCATTTGAAATGGCTGATTTGTGAACCAGGAGATCATGCCATGTTGTCTGTCTGTCTCTCTCTCTACCATCTGGATAATTCAACTTATCTTACACAATAGAAACGGATGCAGTATGTCTGCAAATATATTACACCATACTTTCCCAACTTAAGAAGTCTCTTACAGTACATATTGAGGCTGACGTGTGCAACCAGAATAATTATAGGCAGTGGCTTGCATTCACCGGAAATTTAGCAATAACAATTAGTGCCAAAGTATTAAAACAATTACTGTCTATCTACATGAATAAGTACATTGATTTATATTTGTAATTACCAAATGATTTTGAAAAGGCTTTTATATTTTTACTTTTTGGTACTCAGTCTATTTATATAGAATATATCAATGTATCAATTTTTTTACATACACTGATCATTGAAAAGGCATGATACAGCTCTGATGACACACTTCAGCTTCCATACTTACCATTCTCAAATTCAAAATCATCAAATCAAATTTATTTATTTAAAGCCCAAAATCACAAACATTGTTTGCCTCTGAGGGCTTTACAATCTGTACAGTTGTGACACCCTCTGTCCTTAGACCCTCAAACCGGGTCAGGAAAAACTTCAAAAAACCCTTTATGGGAAAAAGAAGAAAAACCTGAGGAAGAGCCACAGGTGAGGGATCCCTCACCTGTGTAGCTCTTCCTCAGGTTTCTTCTCAGGAAATTTAGGAGCAGATACTTCCTTAAGCAGCATAGTTGGGATGGGGTCTAGGAGACAAGTTGTTGCTTTCTGAATGATGAAACTAATGAGGATAATTCAGGAATGCCAATTGGAATAAAACTGTCTAAGCAATTGTCAGGTTTTAATGTATCTGCTCCTAAATTTCCTGAGTCTGAAAGGCACGTTAGTTAGATAGATCAGAGTCTAACGAGGGCAGATCCTGACAAATTTTGTTTCCCTAATATTCAAAATTCTTGTTATTAAAGAAGCTCATGAAATCATTACTACTTAAACTTGAGGGGATGCGGGGTTCAATAGTATAGTATATAATAGTATAGTATATAATAGTGTCAGCCTGGCTACAGTGCTGAAAAGAAACCTAGGGCAGTTCTTATGTTTCCTCTATTAATTCTGAATAGTAGGCTGCTCTGGCATTACACAGGGCTTTCCTATATGTTTTGAGACTCTCTTTCCAGGCTAGGCGAGAGTCCTCCTCTTTGGTGGAGCGCCATATCCTTTCCAATTTAATAATAAAATTATAAATGCAAATGAATTCTTCTGTATTATTTTTAAATGTGTTTCAAAACAGAGAAATATGTGGCTGATTTCTCTCTGGCAATCCTAAGATCAGTCCAAAATACAAATAGAAAATAGAAATGTTGTGGCGCAGGTGGCTCAGTGGTAGAGCGTGGGCACACATGTCTGAGGGCCTTAATGTCTCAGTGCAGCAGACCCTGGTTCGATTCCAGGCCGGCTGCATGTCTTTCCCCTCTCGCTCCCATCTTTCCTGTCTCTCTCTCACTGTCCTATCTATAAAAAACATCAAAGGGTGTAACCCCCCAAAAAATCATTTAAAAAATGGAACTCTCATGTGATACAGATTTTAGACAACTTCTCCTTTATGAGATGAGATGTAGAATATTTTCATTGTAATAGCCTGCATTCGTGGTTTGTATCATTAATTTTGGATTTGATTCTTGCCATGGCCCCAATATAAGAAACATGGTTTTTATAAAGAAAATCAACAACTAATTGTCCTTTTCAAAATTGCATCAATTCTGATAGGACGACCACTGGTACCATCTGAACTGCTACATGTTTTACACTCACCCTCACAAAGTGAAAATGACAACAAAGTCAGCTGATTTTTGAGAAATGTGCTCCATTTCCTGGAAGCATTTATTAGTGTCAACCTTACAAGTCAGTAGGCATTGAGAACAAAACTAAGAAACAGCATCGCTTTTATTAATTACTATGGGACAACAGTTCAGTTTTAAACAGTGCAGCTCAAATTATCCAAACCAATACACAGGAAGAAAAAAAAAAAAAATCAGCAGAACAATAATGAAATAAGAATGCACTTTCCTGTGTGTAGAGTTAAGAGATCAGTCATTATGTTCAACACGAACATTACTACTGTACTGTGCTACTGTATTGCTGTCTGCAAAAAAATAATCACTGTGGTGCATTGGGATAGCCGTGGAATGGAATGAGCATCATTTTACATTAGAAGAATTTTACATTAATGTGAGCCACTAGTAGTTGAAACTGTAAACTAATCTTCAAGTATCAAGTTGCAGTGACTGAGGTCATTACTGTAACAATAACTTATTCAACTTATCAACAATTCATCTTTCAATAAATAAACACAACCACAGATCTGATAAACATACAAAATGTACAAAAATACAAAAAGACTCATACACTTTCTCTTTTTTTTTTGTTATAAATATAGGACAATAAATACAAAATAAATAAATAAATAAATACATAGACACATATATTAAAAAAGAACACACAGAAGTAAAACAAACATTAAAGCTCAGTAGTCCTTTCTTTCAAAATGACTGTGGGGTTGATATCACTGCTGCGCGAGTGGGATGTGCTGGAGTTGATGATCATGGAGCCCGTCTCTTTAACGTCGGGCACGTGAAAGGATGCCACGGGACAGGGGCCCTGGACGTTGTCGCAGACGAGCTTCTGCAGGGAGGCGGTGTTGACGATGTCGAAGCCCACGCTGCCCCCAAATGTGCTGGGCTTCCAGTACTCGGGGGAGCAGATGGGATTTCCCATTAAACCCTTGAGGGAGAAAGGGGCCCCCATCTCCACCATGGTCTCCCCAAAGATGGCGTTGGGCCTGGGCTTCTCCACCAGCAGACCAGGGTAGAGCTCCACAGCATCGATGTGTCCGTACATTTCCTCAAGCACTGCGGCCATTTCTTTCTCTCCTGAGTAACACAAGGGAAGAAAGAAAGTTTCAGTCAGCGCATCAGTTTGACTTCTTTAACTGGCTCAGCCTGCTGCTAGTCTAAATATGACCTCTGTGTTTTGACTGATTCAAATACAGAATTTTGTGGATAAAAAATGATCTCTCTCTTTTTCTTAACTTCTTTCATCTTAATGTCTCTATAACAAGCATACACACGCTCTCCCCTCATATATTACGGTGAGTTTTTGATATCAAGTCTTTATATCTAAGAGACTTAAATCGTCTCCTCTAAAGCAGGAGGCCTCCCCTGTCTGTTTATGTCTTGCTCTCTGTGATGACAATCTGCTTACACTACCTCAAGACGAAACGAACATCTGGTCCTTGAGAGTTACAGAAATAAATTCCTAACCTCCAAAGCTGCTGGGGGACTGACTCTGAGTCCAAACCATTTCCTTAAGTCATCTATGGCACTTTGATCTACAGTGGCTGGGTGTGTTGTTTTAAATGCATGAAATCAGCTCATGACAATGCTGTTAATAATGCAGCAATAATTTGGCCCGAGGCAACATTTTCCTTTCACTTCACGTCGGTAATAACATCACTAATCACCTGACGTCATCCTTTCCACCTGCAAGCGCTAGGCTCTGTGAGTGACCTTGAGTCCGTCTCACCTGTCATGTCTTCAAAAGAGCTGTAGGGCTTCATGGAGAATCGCTTCCTGTAGGCATTCAGAGACTGGTAGCGCATCTGTCTGCTGTTTTCAATGGACTTGATGGCCACATACATGATGGGTCCCGGGACATTTCGCCCGCCTGCAACCTGAAAAGAAAAGAGAAGAGCAAAGAGTCAGTAAATCAGCCTTGAAGCAGCAGTGGCGTTACAGTCTAAACCTCAACGTGGCGGCAACAGATCAAACGGCTCTTACCCGTCCGGCGATCTGTTTGGTGAACGACTCCACAAGGTTGTTGATGCCATGCTCGGTCACAACGGAGGTGTTGAAGACAAACTGTTTGTAGCTGTATTCCTGCTCCTCAATGTGGAAAGTGTCAGGCATGAGCGGGTGCCAGTGGTACAGGGTGTTGAACTCCGACGCGATGCGGTTCTGGTACTGGAAGCGCTGATTGAAGAGCAGCTCGGGGTCAAACTTGAGCTTGAAGTGATATCCGCTCAGGTGCTGCACGTAGTCCTCGATCACGATCTTGATGGTCTCTCCTGTAGGACAGACGATTAAATTTTTTTTATACAATGCAGATATTATAAATGTTTAAAGTTTACATGCACTAAGAATAAACTGTTCAGTAGTTCAGCAGCAGCAGTTAAACTTAGAGGTGAGATGAAGCAACTTTTTTTCTGTATTTTAAGGATTTTTAACCAGGTTCTTTGTTTCTTTTTGTGGAAAATCAATATAGGATGCAAACCATTATTCGAGCAGTGTATTTCATATGCCTTAAAATATGTTTGGAGGGGATCTTTAAACCATTGTAGTAGTTTGTAAACTTTCAGTGAACATTTCCTCTTTCTAAAATCAAATGGTCTGCGGTGAGTGTCAGGATTACAAGCAGGTGGTTTCTGAAATGAAAAGTACAACTTCCTCTTTTCATTACTGTTTTTTTCTCAAGCAAACATGATACAGCAAATGCTTTCAACAGTTTTGTGCAGCCATCAAAAATCTTACAAACTCACCAATCAGAATGAGCCGTGTGGTCTGGAAAAGCCTTTCGTCATCCCAGTCAGGGTGAACCTCTTTCAACACATCACACACACGGTTGTGCTCCCGCAGCCAGATAGTGGCATACATCATCAGACCGGGGACTAGGCCAAACGCCTGCCTCGTGGCCCACGGCGAAGCGGTGAGAGTCGGGGACATGAGGAGGGTAGTGCATTTCAACGCCCACTTCCTTTACCGTTGGGGGGTACAATTTTCCTCTCCCTCCAGGATCTGCAGAGTTGCGCAAAAAGGGAAAGCAACTGTCAGACACTTGTGTGGTCTGAGGCTTTTGGCTGTTTAAACTACTGAACATCTGCCTCTTGTCATACCTGATACTTAAGCTTGCCGTCCTTGAAGAGCCGGAGCTTGCGCTGCCTCTCCAGGTTGTCTCCATAAATGTGGCTGAGGTCCACCTGAAAGCAAAAACCACACCATGAACACATGTGGCATTTTTCACAGAGACAGTCTCTTTGTCTCTCTTTCCCAACCAGCTTCTGACCAGGCTTGAAATCCGCCATGCTTACCCCGTGACCTTTAGCTACAGTGAAAGCGGGTCCTTTCTTCATGTCAGATTTGAAGAACTGGTGGGTGAAATGCTGTGCGAAGAATGCAAACATCAGGCTGGTTCCCTGAGGATCGGGGATGAACTGTCTTCTCATCAGAAGCTTCTCGGCCAACACCTTAGCGTCAGGCAGCTCCTTTTTACCTGAGGAAACGATGAAAAGCAGCACAGTGAGCACGCAAGATAAATAATACAGAACAAAGCAAACTTTGATTTGGACACAAAACATTAACACATTAAAGTGTTAATGTGTAACTGAGATTAAGTTTCACTGTAAATTCCCCAGACAGAGATTGGAAAAAAGAAAAAAAAAATTCATGTTTAGTTTTGGCTTGCTGGGACAGGTTTTGCTGTGCTCCTTCAAGACACTCCTCCTCAATGAGGGGATAATTTCAATGTGTGCACGTCCCATGATGTAATGAGGCCAAGGCATGGTTGCTCAGTATTCAAGAATCTGAGAAAACTGGTTCTCCAAAGAGAGCGAGAAAGAGTACTCACCTACAACTCCCATAGGGGTTGGGCAATCCTGTGGCACAGGGGGGAGGGTGCGCGTATAGTAGGACAGGTTGGAATACGCTTCCCAGCTTTTGTAACCATAATCCGCATTGAAAGTTGGGGGACTGTCAATCAAGTGGGATCGAGCTGGAGGGGAAAAACAAAAGACATTTCATTATTAGCACAAATGGAGACAGCCACCGACCCATCTCCTCACTTTGCCCTCAGCCAGGGACACTCACATGTCAGCACATATCTCATGATGGCATCCCTGAGGAAGGACACGTTGTTGATGATGTTCCAGAAGCCCTTGAAGTGGGTGAGAAGGTAGTGGACCGTGTTGGGCGAGGGCTTCAGGGTGAGTCTGACCCAGGTGAAGAATTCAGCTGTGAAGTCCAAGAGATGAGTTATTATTGGGCGAATCCCCACAACAGACACAGTCCTGAATGGTTTTTTTTTTCTCACATGCGCCATTCACACTTACGCGTCGTGCAGTTTTGCCCATGAAATCCCGTCCGTGTGCAGTCGCACTCATAACCATCTGTCCCAAGCGCTGTGCAGACGCCCTTGTTCTGGCATGGCTCCGAGCAACATGGGTTACCTGGTTGGTTACAGAGGAGTCACTTAACTTTAGGTACCAACACAAATCTCTCAGAAAAGCCTCAGAATATCCTTGAAAAACATAATCTCACAATACCAGAATATTCCTTATAATATAATAGGCATCTAAAATCTAAAAAAAATGAACATAGTCTACGACAATCATGAAAACAGACGCATTAGACACCCAGGAACCAAACTTGTGAGACTACTTCTGGTGAAGCTGTTAGAAATAATAAGGTGTTTTCTCCACTCACCACCTTCGCAGACAAGAAAACCCAGCGCCAAGAGGAAAACCGCAGCTGTGAATCTGTTCATACTCCAAAGACTCTGTCGGATCTGATCGTTTCTCTTCTCTCTCTCTCTCTCTGTGTATCTCAACAGTGTGTCTCTGAAGCTCTGTGTGTCCTGACCTGCTCGCGCAGGAGTCTCTTTATACCGGAGGATGACGTCACTCGGTCTCCTCACGGATGAGAGTGCGTGATTAAATCCGAGCAGAGTGGTCCACGATGAGGAAAATTTCTTCTTTCACAACACGCTATTATGTGTTTTTATTTGGCACCAGGCAGATATTACTGGAGATCTGAATGATTTCCTGATGGACGTCCTCTTCCTTTTATTTATGTGTTCATTTTCACAGCAGAATTGAAAGCCAGTGGGAAACATTTAAATATGTTTCTACCAAAAACTCTGAAAAGTTCTGATTCTAATGAAAAGCTGTATTTCTCCATTTTGAATACATCCTTCAGATTTTATTATGTCAGAGTTCTTCTGATTTCTGATCAATCCATTTTTTTTTCACACGTGGCCCTTATCCTCTTCTGCAGTAAAGTATGTGGCTTTGTAAAATGGGTTTCATCATCTTTTTACATTTGAATTTATGTCTTTCAAGTAGCCACTATAGAACTCTTTTACGATCAGCTTTAAAGCTTTAAAGAATGTCCCATAAATTGTTCCCATAATTATAGACTGGAGTCCGGAGGAGGACGGTTATAATTCAATATAACGCTGTGATTTCATTCAACAGGATAAGATAAAGAGATCTATATAACTTGCACGGGATCAAACATAAATGAATAAAATAAAAACATGTAATGTATCTGTACTATTTGATTCATTAGATATTCCCTGCTAATGTAGTGTCTATGAATGTAAATTGATATCATACATTAACTTTGCTGGCTGGGTGCGATCTGTATCTTTGTTTATTAAGTCCACACAGAGCTTTCTCTCTTTTTTTTTTTTTTTACTATCTGAGTGGATTATGAGTTGAAGATCTGGTGGAGAAGTACCGCATGGAGAAAGACACGTTTTATTGAGATTTACTTGTACCAAAGTGTGATTTGGCCTAAAAACGCAGACTGAAATGAACAACTGACTGACTCAAAGTGGACGTAATTGACTAACATCCTTAATCTTAGCGTCACCGCTGTGTCATTTTCAAAGTAATTTACAAAAAAGCCTCTTTTTTATCGATAATCTTTGCGTCGTTGCGCCTCCCCGCGGAAGTTTTTACGCACTTTACGCACGGAGAGCCGCTGTAACCAGCTGCAGCCCCGCTGACTCAAAATCGCACTCTTATGTGGACTTTTCCGTAACCTTTTCCTTACAGTCAGACCAGAGCTGGTGGTTTTTGCCGTAACTGCGTGAAAAAAAAAACTTTCCCACAACCTGACACCTCCGGCTCGGTCCTCCTGCCTGTCGGGGTGTGCGCACTTTTTCTACACGGCGGAGAAGAAGCGCCTCCTCCTCCAGCTCCGGTCCTGCAGCGGCGGAGAGAGATCGGCGACCAGCAATGACACTTTTTTCGGAATTTGTGAGTTGATAGCGCGCTCCCATGAAGGTATGTTTCCATTTTCTCTTCCTCTTTTGTTTTTTTTTTTAAGAGAGGAAGGTCAGTGCCAGTCATCGTTGGTAGAGGTTGGTGTGAGGTTTGTGTGATCGTTTTCGCGATCATTTGACTTTACGCAACTCAGAGGAGAAGGAAACTGAGAGCACACTATTGCCAACTTTCATAGAACGAAACTACTTTATTTATCCATTTATCCGTCCGTCTGTCTGTCTGTAATGGGGTAGATATGACAGATCAGAGCGCACAGATGCAGATAAGTGAAGTCTTTCCATTCTTAAATGTGTATTTTATGTCCTATCTCGAGTTCCTATAAATGCTTTTTCACGCTATCACCTGTATTGACTGATTGTACTGACTGTATTACATTATCACAGTCTATAATATCACCTATCACTGCATGTTGCAAACTCATACTATCAGGCTTTGTCACATCTGACCTTATTCTGGTGAGCCAATAAGAATCAGGCAAAACCTGTTTACAATGGGTTTGTAACAAGTCTTGAATGAAATCTGTAATCCAGATAAGAGCTGCACTGTAATGAATTTTCCCTGTAACATTTCTTCTGGGAAACACTTGGTGATTCATGGCTGTAGTCTTGGGAGATTTCCTTATCCCCCTCAACCTTTATCTCTTAGGCCTCAGGCAGGACTGCGCTTGTGCAGCAGCACACTCACTCTGTGCCTCTGACACCTATAATTACTGCAGCTGCTTTGCATCATGGCTGGCTGCTGTGTGCCTCTCTTCACATTTTGTCCTAATATGAAAATGCAGTACTGCGAAGTCTCCGGGTCGGGTTGGCACACACACAGGTCTCAGCAGCCTCCATGCTGTCATTGTGCGCTGCAGGACAGAGCGAACTGGCACTTTCAGAAAAGTTGGACCACTGATGCACACTACGTGACCAAGGCTGTGAACACACAGACTCTCTACGTGCCCCCAGTCCCCACACCAATGATACGCTTTGGTGCACAGCTGAGAAAAAGACTCGCTGACCTCGATATGCTATCACTGGCTTTTACACACACACACACACACACACATTCTGTAGGCAAATTTTGAATCAACATGTGCTCAACCATCATAAAGAGGAGAGAGCTTTCTTGTTGCTAAAAATAACACATCAGACAGCACAGTACGTTGTAGACACACCACCTTTGTTCGGTAATCTGTCAAATTTCCACCTTCTCCCACCAAGTTCATGTTTCATCTCTTTTTACTGGCATCTATGTCTCTCACTCCCTTTACATATGCATGTGGCGTGCTCGCCCTCAGCTCAGTCCTCCTATCGTGGGTTTTGCGGCTCAGCACACTTCCTCTTGCCCCTGTCAAGTAGCAAAGGGCTTCACTGATGTATTTCTAAAACAGTGCTGGCATTTATAAGTAGGTGTCCTCCCTCATAAAGTTATGGTAATGTGCCTGGTTGTTGAAGGTGTTGCTGCTGGCTGACAGTTACCCTCCTCAACGTTACCAGTGGAAACCCTAGGAAAAATGCCACATTGGCATATTTATTTCATAGCAGCACACATTTAATAGTGCCTTTTTTTCGTATAAAAGCTGTACTCCTGCATTTGCAGTGTTTGTGTTCTGTCTTCCAGGCTCCAAATGCACCAGTTCTTCCCTGAGATGTTCTCCTGAGTTAATATTCACATCTTGACAAAGGCTTTTTCTGAGATAATTACCCACCCGACAATACACAATGGCTTCGAATATAATTGTGAGTATTGACATCGATATTATTTCCTGCAGTAGGGCAGAGGCAGGTTGAAACCTAAATACAGAGGTTCCTATGGACGTGTTGACAACAGCTTATTGGGTTTTCATTTAGAATAGAATAGAATCTTTATTGTCATTGTACAAGTTCAGTGAAATTGAAATTAATACAGTAGAATAAATTTCATTCCTTTTTTTTCTCCAAAGCAAAAACCTTGTGTGCACGTATTGCAACAAACAACACATCAAAGCCTTTTGCACTTTTACTGTGGCAGGTGGCAAGGGTTAATGTGAGCTGTTTTCAGCAACAATGATCAGCGTGAGATAATCTCTGTGCTAGCTGCATTCACAGCCCCAGTGGAATGATTTGCATCTGTTAAGAGTCTCTGAGCACTTTCAGTTTTAAAGATAAATTGAAACCCAATTCTCTTGCCTGAAAAGCTGAGTGGAATAAAGAGGGACTTGAACGCAGCAATGTCCTAATGAGCAATGCAGCCTGCCGGTTTATGTTCTTTGCATTGACTGCAGTGTGGGTGCTATTCCTTACACTAATGGATGAAGTACAATAAAATCATATGGTATACTTTTGCGATTTTCTCATGGCAGTTTCTGTGACATGAAATCTGGTGTTCATCCGATAAAAACTACTGTTATAAACTGTTGTCCAGGTAGGAAACAGTAAGAATTTTATCAGTACTGCCTGAGCCATGCAAAATAATTACACTCACTATGTTCTTTTAAAAAACAAGCATTGTGCTGTGCCAGTGCAAAGACAAAGTAATTATTGATCAGCATGAGCACAGCTGGGAAATAAACCCAGAGCAGATGTGACAGTCAGTGTGAACCTGCCCAAAACCCTAGATGTTCTCACTGATCGACTCATTAAGCTGCAGGGACGCTGCTTAAATTCTTATGCAGTATGGGTAACGCGCCAGTGAGATTTGTATCTTAATCTTTGTTATCACTGAGGTTGGAGTAAATTTCCCGCACAAGGAAATGAAGCCAAACTGAGCTGAATGATTGCCATTTTGCAGGTTGAACAGCAGTTTTCTCACAAGTTTACAGTGACGGTGGTTCGAGCCGAGAGTGTCACCAAGGGAGCGCTGGGCGACCTGTGTAAGTGTTGATGATACAAATTATAATAATGAATAGTTTTTTTCACATTCAAACATCTTATTACGAACATGTTGCATGTACGCAGCAGCCACATGTTTGTGTTTGTTATCTTCACTGGCATTTTTATGTGGGGAAAATGCTCGCCAAATTCATTTTTGGACAGCCTTTCTCAAAAAAACAAGACTTCTACTTCTGTCGAGTAGGGGTATGCTCAGTAACATAGTTGAATTTGCGTTTGTTGTGTGCAGTGGACACCCCAGATCCATATGTGGAACTGTTCATCCCAACGGCCCCAGAGAGCAGAAAGAGGACCAAGCACATAGACAACAACATCAACCCCAAATGGAACGAGACCTTTCACTTCATATTAGACCCCAACCAGCAGAACGTCCTGGAGGTTAGACCTGCACTTTATTGTCGAAACCAGCGCAGGATGTCATGCAGGGATGTAGTGGATCGCAAACCCACATAAACCCATCATGCCATTTTTAGCTCCATATGAGATGAGTCGTTGCATTTTGAAAAGTGGGATGAGAATCAGACTGAATGAGAAAAAAACAAACAAGTATTTTGAAAGTTGTGTTTACACTGATCTCTGTTTAACGTCTTGGGTAGAAGATGGGTTGTTCAGGTGAAATTAAACACAAACCAGAATATGGCCAGTACCACAATGTGTAGCTGTCAAAATGTATTTAACTATTTTGTTTATTCCGCCCAGTTAACGTTAATGGACGCCAATTACGTGATGGATGAGACACTTGGGACTGCATCCTATGACATCACCAAGCTCAGCGTAGGCCAGACAAAGATGGAGACTTTCCTCATTGGCAAAGTAAGGCAGAGGTTCCTTTAAATTATGGTTTAGATCCCATAAAGAAATATGTGAAGGTGTAAAATGTGCACGTGATGTGTTACATTTTCCACTGATATATTATTACATACAGTGTTGCATGTTGCTGACAGTAGATACGCTGCATGTGTACAGAGACTTTGTCAACTGAATAACTTGACATTTGTGGTGATAAATGATTACAGATTAATTAATAGATAAGATTGAAAGAAATAGTGTAAAGTGATTAATTACATTTCAATTAAAATAAGTGCAAATGATGAAAAAAAAACTCATAGATTTTATTTGTGACATGCCTGTTGACTGGTCCTTTACTGGACAATAAACACATATTTAATTGTTTTGACAGGCAACCAAAGTATACTTGGAGATGTCGCTAGAGATCTGGTATGTATTCCTTTCAAAATAAAAAAATCTCTCTCATTTTCTTTTAGATCAACTGCAATAGTTGTTTTACACAGTTCGTCCTGTGATCAAGCCTGTGGGCCCTCATGTGAAAAGGAAATACCGGTTATGACAGCTTGTGTTCAAACCTGTCAAAGGTTTAAGAATACACAGGAATTCACCCAGAGCAGTGCAGAAACTAAAATTGGAACGTACACAGCATGACTCAGTAATAACAGGATACGTGTGTAAGCTAATATTGGGTTAAAGTACATCATACATTCAGTAGCATCACTGCATAGGGGTTTGTGGGAGTGTTTGGAAATGCCATAAATGTTTGAAGTGTTGGTAATCAGGAGGAGAGAAGTAAAGGGTGAAAGGCTATGACTGTTTGTCTGGGGATGTGGGCTTTACAATAGGCCACCTGCAGGCAGATCTTATCTAAAGATCCGTCATCAGTAGTGTTACATACATACACAGAGAGATCATAGTCCTCTGTCTGCCTCACAGCAGAAATTGCCAACCCTGAGTTATTGTTTGTCTACTCACTTGTAGATTTTAGCAAACCTTATTTCTGTCATTTGAATTTGCAGTACTAACCTGGACCTGCGGTTCAGCCTGGCCCTGTGTGACAAAGAGAAACAGTTCAGACAGACCCGCAGAGAGAGAGTGATGCTGGGCATCAAGAAGCTGCTAGACATGGAGAAGCCCCGTTTCCTCCCAAGCTCTCCAGAGGAGGTGAGGAGAGAGCAACAGAGTCATATTTGAACATCTAAAAAGATTTAACATGGCAACTGCTAGTATTCAGTTAACTGACTGGTATCGAAAGAAGTAACTAAACGTTTAGGAAAATATGCTTCATGCGAAGAGGTGAATGGGAAGATCGATACCACTCTCATATCTGTCCATGAAATATAAAGCAGTTTAACACTAAACACTGACTAAAAACTAAATGCTAAACAAAGAATGAAAACTGGGTGTCTGGTTTTGTAGAAAGTTGACAAAAACACTTCTAGATGTCACTGGTTAACACATCATTTCATTTGGTTTGAATCTGTTAACACTGGTTTTTATATGGATTAAACAAAGGAGATATAACGTAATTTCATATTCAGTGTGCAGACGGCATACTCTTCTAATGTAACTGAGCAAAAGAAGCAAGTGAGTATTCCTTTATGAAGTCTGTGAGGTTGTGCCTGCAGTCAATCCTTAGCAAACCTAGCCTTACTCACATGTCTCTCACTGCAGCATATTTTATATTTTACACGTTTGTGTGTGGCAGTGAACTTAAGCGGAAGCCCCGCCTCCATCCCAGCATGCATCCTGTAGCCTCTGAGTCTACATTCCCAAGCTAATATCATTACTCCCCACTCCCTGCTGCACCAAGCCTAGTAGGGAGTGATTAGGTCAGAGCCTATATGCCAAATATCTATGTTGTACATATGTCACATTCACATAATAATGCTTCCCCCATGAGTTAGCTGACTCAGCTATGGCTGCTGCGGCCTCTTAACACTGCACATGTATCGAGAAAGGATGGATGTGATATGTATGCTCACTGCGGCATTTCTCATTCTAGTACAGATTCATCATTCTCCTATCGTTCTTGTGATATGTCGCATTTACAGATGAAGGTAAAAGAAAATGAAAAAATCATGCAAATCTTTGAGGTTTGTAATGAAACCAGACTCGCTAAATTCAAAAATGTTCACACTGTATTTTCTCAGCTCAGAGTAGCACTTAAGCGTTTCTCACACAGGGAAGTGGCCCATAGATTAAGCCTCGCAAAGCTCCAACTTCTGCTCTCCTGTTACGAGTTTCATTTTCCTTCCTGTTCTGGTTTTGGCTAGATGCCCCAGGGGCTGGCTGTAAACTCCAGCCAAGCCTGGTCATGCCCTCGAAATGTGGCGAAAAACTGCAGAGGAATGAGATAACAAGCTGCATCCTTCCATTACGCTACAACATCCCAGTCCAGGATAAGGACTCTCGTGGAAACATGCCCGTCAGAATTATCAGAACCGTGAGATAAACATGGCTGCAGAAAGGAAGCGGTGTTGCACAATGACAATTATGAAATAGCTGAAAATCCAGCGAAGTTAAAAAAAAAAAAAAGGTTTCGAAGGTACCCTCACTGTATAGATGCAGAGGAGGGAAGTTACTCAACCTCAAAGAATGAGATGGAAGGATTGTATAGTATGTAACTATGTGATTAATCACGCCTTCTTGTTCTCATTGTGAGTCTCTCCTTGTGTGTGTTACAGGTGCCAGTGATTGCCATAGCGGGCTCGGGGGGAGGTTTCCGTGCCATGGTCGGCTTCTCGGGTGTGATGAAAGCCCTGTTTGAGTCTGGAGTCCTGGACTGTGCCACATACATCGCAGGCCTCTCTGGCTCCACGTGGTCTGTTTTTATCTCTCTGATCTCTCTTTACACCATCTCCTCCCCCTGACACCTTTTTTCTTTCTCTTTTTATCTTTGCTATTACTGCTGTGTGTTTTTTGTGCTTTCTCTCTCTCCGACTCTCTGGTGTTGCCTCCCCCCGTCTCTGGCAAACTTTCCTGCCTTCCTCTGCTGGTATGAAGCTGTCATCAAGCGAGCACCTCTGGCTTATTTCAGTCTGCATCTTAATGTTTGTTGAATGAGTTATTGGATTTAACTTCCTTACAAGTACAGTACCTCCTGCATGATCTTTGTGAGGGACAAAGTGATATTTTTTAGCATGTACCAATTGATTTGACAAGATATTGAATTGAAATGTCTGCAGTACCTCCTTCTAACTTCTTTCCCTTTACCCCTGTAGGTACATGTCCACCCTCTACTCCCACCCAGACTTTCCAAATAAGGGCCCAAAGGACATCAACAAGGAGCTGATGAACAGAGTTAGCAGTAACCCACTGAGACTGTTGTTGCCCCAACACATCACCAACTACATCCAGGCTTTATGGACCAAAAAGGCCACGGGGCAGCCTGTTACCTTTACTGACATCTTCGGTATGCTCATAGGAGAGACGCTTATACCCGCGGTAAGAGCTGCCTTATTTCTATATCTTTATTGCTCAGCAGTACGTCAATCTCCCTTTTCCCGCTAAGTTCATGTTTCATTTCCTCTCAGTTCTTTTGAAAGGTCATCCTACACAAGCCTCATTTAAGCTTGTTAATTTCCTTTTGCGCTCTGTTTCTTCCCCCCTCTATTTTTATCTGTACCTTTTTTTCACTTCCACATAACGATGACTGTCTGAATGAGATGCAAGCCGTGCTAATGTAAATGATTCAAAGACTGTGTTCCCTCCCAACAGAGGATGGACATCAAGCTAAGCAGCATCCAGGAGAAAATAAACCAGGCCCAGAGTCCACTTCCTCTTTTCACATGTCTGCATGTCAAGCCAGATGTCTCTGAGCTCATGTTTGCAGGTACATATCTGTCTCTTTGTATATTACATTGTGTGTTGCACATACCCCATGTCCCTCAGAAAACTATTTTGCATATGTAATGAGTAACTAGAGGAGATCAGATGAGTTAGGCCACATGCAAAATAACCAAGCGGTACTCATTTCCTTATAATACTGTTGAGCCACCACAGAGAGGATGTGACATGACATGGAGGGCTGCCATCTAATGATGTCTGCGAGGTGGCAGAGAGCAACTGTTCGCTATCAAGGAACTGAGTAGCAAGCACAAGGCCACGATAGACTCTGGGTTAGTCCCATGTTGTACAGAACTTCCTCTTTGCTGACGCAGGGCGCACAGCAACTGCGCACTACGCCTTAGTGGAGCAGTCATGTCAGTGAATACACATTGAATTCAAAACAATACTTTGCATATTTGCTAATTTGAATTTAGAGTTCAAAATCCATTTGATGGTGTACCTTAAGTTCAACGACAAAAAATATATAGTATATATAGTATATAATGTAGTATACTATATATTAACCTAACTCTGACCCATACTGTATAATATAGTATGGAAGATGTTTAATTTCATGTTCAAAGACAGACTAAACAATGTGCTTTAAACACACTAAGACCAGAGAAAACAAGAGATAACAATACTGCACTTAGAGCTCCTTATTGACAGTATCTCACTGAGGGTGTTGGAGAGTTAGTGTGAAGCATGTCACACCTGTTTTTGTTATTTCTGGCTGATAAAATTCCCATATTGTGTAGTGTCCCTTTAATATGAATCAGGGTGAGGCCATGCTCTGTCCTGATGTGGAATTTCATGTTGTTTTTTTGTTAGTCCTCACCATCACAGTAAACTAAGTCGTTAAAAATAACTAAGTGACTAGACTGAATTAGACTTTTTTCCCTTAGCTAAACCCCCAGTTTCTTTATGACCCAGCTGAATGGAAACACTGTATTTTTAAAGGCAGCTAAAGTAAAGTGTCTGTGAAATTATCAACACACTTGAGAGTCACTCAGTGTATCAAAGGTTACAGAAGTATTTATACTGCATGTGTCAGTGTGTGTGTTTGTGCTTTCATTCCTGAGTGTTTGTGTGTGAGTACTTGTTGCTATAAACGCTGCTGCAATGTGTCATAATGAATAGGATGTATAGAGAGAAGTGTAGCCATGGGCAGAATAACCTGACAAAATTGGCAAAACTGTCCTTTGGCCCCTTATTAACCACCGTGGTTCCTCCCGCTCTCTCTGCATGGTGTATGAATCCTGTTGCACTTTAATACGCATTTAAGGGCTTTTGACCAGTGTAGCTACTCTGGCTATTGTTCAACTATAATGCCAAATTAGTTTTCACTCAGTCAAACTCAAATGTTGTTCTTCTCTTTTCAACGTAGTTGCTTTGGGCACGAGTGACTGTCTCGAATGCTTGAATTCAGTGCCTCAGTGATTTTTCAATAATTAATTAATTACAATGCAGTAAGAACAGACATATTAATCAGGGGCAGGAGCTTGATGGGTATGGTGATTGGCTCCTAAAATGTGTTACATCTTTCATTACATTAACACTGAGGTTTCAACTCGCAGACTGGGTGGAGTTCAGCCCATATGAAATCGGAATGGCAAAGTACGGCACATTTATGACCCCCGACATGTTTGGAAGCAAGTTCTTCATGGGGACTGTTGTCAAGAAATACGAGGAAAACCCTCTACATTTTCTGATGGGTGAGACAGATGTTTTAATCCACTGCACTAAACAACATTTTGCATGAAAGAACTACTACTAACTTAAATATTTTCACTGTGGCAGGCGTGTGGGGCAGCGCCTTCTCCATTCTGTTCAACAGAGTGCTGGGAGTCAAAGACACAGTCGGCGGCAGCACCATGGAGGAGGAGTTAGGTAATCTTTCTCTGCTTCTCTGTTTTTTCTCTTGAGCAACACTGTGCTGATTTAAAGAGATCAAGCTCTAAAAAAGCTTCTGATATTGAGCATCACTCCATTAAATAAATGTTTGATTGACTGGAACAGCACAGTAAGTGAGAAATCAGTCGCACTATGGAGGTTGATCGAATAGCAGTTCAGAGGCTTTTGATCATATCACATGATCTTCATCAGCAGGTGGACTTGCTCCATTTTTCATGGATGTGTAGATATTCAAATTTCCACCATGTTGCCTTCAAATTTGAGATTGAAAGTTTGTTCTTGACCAGCTGAAAAAGATTGTGTGACATGATGGAAAGCTGTTTGATAAGACTGATTTGTTCAGTACTGTTACCCAGGTAATATACACTCAGTTCAGTTCAGCTTAATAACATTTTTTCACCAGTGCAATTTTGTACTTTCAGTAGTAATAATAAAATAAAAGAAGTACTGATTAATCAAAAACATATTTTATATGCATGGATTAACTTACTAATAAATTAATCATTACATAGAGGTAAATATATGTTTATGGTCCAACAGATAATTCAAATGGATTTCATATTAGCAGTAAATGTAACAATATAGATCTTGAATCATGTCTTGAACGTAATCATAAATACGTTTTTTTAGTCATGGGTTCTTTGTGTAAGTGGGTATTGTTGTCTGTTTCCAGATAATACCATTGTCACCATACCATACCATTTCATATTGATCTCCTGATTAAATAACTTCCACACTGCACCCTACTATTGAAACTGACATTCACTCGTGTCAGTGATGCCATTGTTCTCTCTCTTTTCTTACACTGGCCTCTTTGTCTCATGCCACTATTATTTTCACGCTCTTTGATACCAGTAGGCATCCTTGCATATCTAAAAATAGCCAGCCTAAAATTATCTCACCAGATTTAAATTGTGTAGCATGAATGTGTGTGTGTGTGTGTGTGTGTGTATGCGTGATGTTACCACAACAGTGGGAAGGTATTAGCTTCCTGTGAATATTCTGACAGCTCATCGGATGTTTGTTTTGGTTGAACACATTTGTTTGAGGTGACCTTTAAGCATTCAGACACACTCAGACAATACACTGGCTGTACAAAGGTGCTAAGAACATCTCCACCCAGTTTAAGAACGCAATGGTTTATCAGGCGTATTACATTTCTGAGAGGACTTATTTTGATAGAGATAAACAATAGACAGTGAATTTGATAATGTCACGTAACTGAACAAGCACATTGTCAGGCACAGTGGTGATATGTGGTGGAAATGAGGTTAAGCAGCTTCGTTTGATGCTGTAACCTGACGACTGAAGCTGTCTTGCGTCTTACAGAGCAGATCAAACCGCAGCACATCGTCGGAGAAGACAGTCTGGACAATGACGACGAGCCACGCAAAGGTGAGCGAAGACATGCATGATTCACCCGAGGAGCTTACAAACAGACACCTTATCGCATAGTGTAATTCAATTTGTTATGCCGCAGTAGAGATGTGATGACAGTACATATTTTGACACATTGTTGGATTTATGGTAAAGTTGACACCTTAACAAATTTTTTTAATATTTTGTTGTAATGTTTCAATTTGCATCTGTTTGCGTGACACAGCTACATCACAACAGCTGCTGTTAAAAAGACATGCTGAGCTTTCACTCTGCAGACTCCATACAGTGTGTGGGTACTTTTGCATATTGCTCTTGACGAGCCTATTACTAATGATGCACATGCTCAAGTTCAGGAGGTAAATGCTTTTTCTTAGTGAGTGAGAAATGTAGTTGTGAGTGAAATAGTAGTGATCTAGTGGAAGAAAAAAAGGGAAGGGCTAGGGTGAGATATGTGACCGACAGTTTCAAGTCAATAAACCTTGAAGATGGAATCAAGTTATTTATTTAAACAAAGGACACAAAAGATATGAACACAATATTGACTCACTCTATGTTATATAATAATCTATTTCTTTGGAGGGAAGTGAATCATTTGTTTTCTAAGAAAACAGCTGTCTGCTGTGGCAAAAACAACACTATGAGAGCAGTGAGACTTAACCAAAACAGCAAAAAGTCAGGCCAGACAGCTAAATGATGAGCTGAAGCTCATGATAAAGCTCCATAAAGTGAGAGGGAATCTGTACGTTCAGATGATAATCCTGTAGATTCATCTCTATGAGTGACCACTTTGGTATTGCTTTTACATCATCATTTTATACAGTGTATTCATAAAAATATCAATTAAAGGCACTATGCGTATACTATACTGACTTTTAGTACTTGTTTTGTGGTGCTGTCAGGTTTGTTAAAGAGTTTGTGTAGAAATGCGTAGAGACCCCAAAATAAAAGTGCTCTAGCTTAATGATAACTTTGTTTTGTATAAATCGATGAGGCCAGGGTTGGTGGAGAAACAAGACAAACAGACATTAGCTTGATAAAAAAAGAGATGTCTTCAGATTTTCCACTGATTTGCACTGATCCTGCAAATACATTTTTGTAAAAATGAAAACATGATCTATAATGATAGGCGATCTATCCACTGGTGTAAAACATGCAAACATAAAATGATACTATCTAAGTGAAGAATTAAAACTCATAAAAACTGTGCTATATGTATGTGCTTTTATAACAATGCTCTGAAAATGAAATAGTCTGTTCTGAATATCTGACCTTGGCACATTTGTGCTACAGTGTTGAATTAACAGTTCAAGTCCAACTTCACTGAGTAAAAAAAATGCCTAAAGGCACCTTTTACTAGGGAACTGATGATTTGTCACTTGACACAGACTTTTTATTAGTTAGAAACAGGTTTGGAAAAGTTTCAATTCTTATTGAGCAAACTATGAAAAGGCAATTCACTTGAAGGTAAATTCAATTAGATTTTAGTGTAGTTTGTCTTGAGTTGTTGTGTGAGTCTTCTATCTTTATGTAGTTTGTTCTTAATGTTTTTGTATTTTGTTTGGTTTAGTTGTTTGGTTTGGTTCAGTTTTATTAAAGAAAAGGGCTCATTTTCTGAGCCACAGTTAAATTTTTAATCTCAATATCTTTTCGGTCATTATTTTTGTGTCCAGGTGGGACCGAGAACCAGGATGCAGAAGATGAGTACCATCGCACCGCTCAGGCTAGCTGGGTTCAACGAATGTTCACGTCACTCTTTAGTGACTCTGCCTTGTTCAACACAAGAGAGGGCCGAGCCGGGAAGGTAACTGAATATGTTCATTCACACAAAACACTGCATGTGCTCGATAGCTGCATTCCTGTTTTACTTTTCCCATGCTGAAAATGACGACCCATCTCACCCTGTTACCAGGTGCATAATTTCATGCTGGGCCTGAACCTGAACACCAACATGCCATTCTCCCCCGTCAGCGAGGTCACGTACCATGCCCCAACACCTGAGGAGGAGGTGGACGCCGTCACAGGTAAGAAGGAGAAATGATTGTCTCAATTTACCGTTGTTAGATTTTTGCTGGTAGACATTTTTGCAGCAGTTAAAGACGAGACAAACAGGACAGGACACGTTCCTTTTACATATTGCAGTTCTCTGGTTCACTGATCTAATCTTGCTTGGCAGTGTTTAGGGACTCTGTCCAGACACAATAGGAAAGATATTGAAATATTTGGAAATGGATAAGAATAACTGACTATTACCCTATTGAATAGGGTAGTATTAAATTATTATTTTTTTCAATTTGCATGTAAGCAAGTGAATCTAGTTAGGGCTTGTTTAAAGTCAGAACATTTCACTATCGACATAATTGCCCAAATCTGAACCATAATTTAGTTGCTTCTATACTTTATATTGGTGAAGTCCATAAATCACTGCTTCACAATTTTACTTTATTTTCTGAAGGCAGCATTCATTGATTTTCTTGGCCATTTGGGGGGCATTTTTCAGTCAGAGAAAGGTAGCTTTACTTGGACTGAAACACAGGTGTGGTCTGAAAAAAGTTCAAATTACCCAGCCCTGTTTCTATTCAGCATTATGAGGGTGAGTCATTACAGAGTGAAATTGGTTGGGTCAGTCATGTGGAACAAAATTTGGCTGCATACAAAGGAAATTTCCCAGTCCTGCTCCTGCATCATTTATTTCATTTTTTTTCAATTTTCAATTCTCTCAGACCCAGATGAGTTTGATCGTATTTACGAGCCTCTGGATGTGAAGAGTAAGAAGATCCACATAGTGGACAGCGGCCTGACCTACAACCTTCCCTACCCTCTCATCCTGCGGCAGCAGCGCGGCGTCGACCTCATCATCTCCTTCGACTTCTCCGCACGACCCAGCGACTCCAGCCCACCATTCAAGGTCAGAGTCTGACTCTTTTTACAGTCGTGAATTGCTAAACAAATAGATTCGTGCAAGTAGGGGATCAAGAACATTGTTTTGTGATTTGTAAATGTGTACCACAGGAGCTCCTGTTGGCAGAGAAGTGGGCTAGAATGAACAAGCTCCCGTTCCCCAAGATCGACCCCAAAGTCTTCGACCGCGAGGGCCTGAAGGAATGCTACGTCTTCAAACCAAAAAAAGGAGAGAAAAACTGCCCGACTGTCATCCACTTTGTCCTGGTCAACATTAACTTCAGAACATTTAAGGCACCTGGTAAGTGTGTGCATGTGTGGAAGTTTCCACAGCGCGAGTGAGAAGGAAAATATGCCTACGCTCTTTGTGTTATTATAATAATACTATTTTCCCATAATGGCACATGAGGCATCTCTTCCTTGAAATTGCACTCTGGAATTTAACCATATTCATTTAGGGTAAAAGCTGGGCCCCTCATCTGTCTGACCAAAAAAAAAAAAACTGCTCAGGGTCACAGTGGTTTCATGCTGGAAACGGTGCGTCTTTCTTTTAGCATACGTGGAGCTCACTGAGTGGATGTGAACCAGAGTGTTTTTTGAGCTGCTTGGGTAAATTATGGTGCCTTAAGGAGCCAGGTGCCGGTCGGGAATCTCTTGTTCCAGTGGGAGAGCGCTGTGTGTAAACACGCTATATATCATGAGCCATGCAAAGAAAAACTAACACCACATCTCCACCTCATCTCCACTGCAGCCTCTTTACATTCACTAGGTCATCAGCCCACATACTTCCGCAGTCTGTTTATGCACGTTACGTAAGCTTTTTACTCTCAAACCCAAAAGGCATCTAACGGAAATTCATACCGTAAATGGACTTCCGAGTTCCGTCTGTGTACTATTGCATGCTTGCATTTTCCAAACCATTACTTCATCCTGCATGTGTTCTTTCAAGCTCACCACGAGGTCCAGTGTTTTAGCCTGCTTTCGATTATGTCAACCTTTTCGTCATCAGCAGACGGACACAGTTTTCCGCCTAAGGGACATTTTATTCATTTTGGCAGAAAAATTAAGTTTCCCTGTTCATCGGCAAACTTATAGAGAAAGAACCTTCTCAGTCAGTCAAAACCTATTAATTTAGTTATTTTCAAGGTCAAGAATGAACTTTGAAACCAAACCTTTAAATCCACATGGGCAAGAGGTGTAAAGAGTGAAATCTGAACATCTAAAGTTCCAGATAAAATGAATGTGTCATGAAAAGCTCATATATATTTAATTTACTTACTCTCTTACTCATCCATTTGTTTAAAGGTGTTCCCAGAGAGACTGAGAAGGAGAAGGAGCTGGCTGATTTTGACATCTTCGACGACCCAGAGTCACCGTTCTCCACTTTTAACTTCCAGTACTCCAATGTGGCCTTCACCAGACTCCATGACCTGATGGAGTTCAACACGCTCAACAACCTGGAGGTCAGCTCTGCCTCTGCCTGGGTTCATTACAAGACACAAAGTTGGTGCTGTTGATGAGGTTGCAACAGGAAACAACAGTGATCTATGACTCAGTGTCATTAGAGTTAAAAATGTGATTCAGGACTTTGTTACATAGGCTGATTTCCGTCCATTCTTTCAGTCATTGTTAATCTACCTTTATCCAGTGTTGTGTGGAAGTTTTACATTTCTGTGGCATCACTGCACAAAAATCAGTTTGTTGCACAACATCAAACATTTTAAATCCTAAATGCCCATGTAAGGCTGGGTAGGACAAGTCTAATCTGGTTTGAAAAAGGTGTGTCACCATGAGAGGTCAGACTGACTTTCACTCGTCTGAGTCACTTCCCTGCTGAGTAAGGATTCAAATGTGATGCAATTATTTGATCACTGGAAAGTCAGCTCAGTCAGGCTTACGCTTTTCCCAAATACCATATTGATTCACACATTATGGCATTTCATATTTAATCCCTGTATTCTGTGCCCTGTAGGTGATCAAAGAAGCCATCAAGGATTGTATCGTGGCTCGCAAGGAAAATCCCTCGAGCCGCTCCTTTCCTTTCTCCCTCAGTGAGATCCCGAAAAAGAAGTTTGTCAAAAGAGATTCTCTGGTAAAGCCCTGGAATCTCCTCGGAAAAGACGGCCAGTAGCCTGATCTAAAACTCTGGATAAAGTGGACTTTAGGGATTTTTGTAGATTCTGTCTGTAAGTGAAGCATTTTCTTTTTGGAAAATACAGTCGTGTTGATCTCTTTTCTGTATACTTTTAATCAAACTTTCACGTTTACTGGTAAGAGCCTTATGATTCCATTCATGTACGACACCGTGAGAATTTTCATCCGGCTTCATTTGCACAAATGCGACTGCTGGCAAAACTGTTGCTGTCATCTTCCCTTGCTGTCTGTGAGAAAGACTGGACGTTAAAAATGAAAATTGACTAAACACTGCAGCGCGACTGGATTGTGACGGCTAACATCTGGCTCCATCACAAACAGCGGGAGATTGTTTGTGAGTTTGAGACATTTACTGAGAATCCCAAACTATGCTGTTGCTATGATGCTGCTGCATATTTTGCAAGACGTGTCCACTTCAAGCCCGTTCACTTCCATTCATGATCGAGTGAATTTTCTTCTCCAGCTGCAACATTTCCACTCCACATGGATAACTCTTGGCCTCACTTTATGCTGCAAAGCATCATTTGCATCTTTCCAATGACTTTTTCTGCATCCATCTCTAAATTATGCTGCGTGAATGCACTGTAAGAAGCCTCACCTATACTCTGCTTGTTGTCAGCTGAAGTCCTTCCTTTTTCAGGTGCGTCTACAGAACATGCAAATCGCCATGTCTCTGTTTTTTCCACCGGATGACTCGTCTAAACATGTAATCCTGTTTGAAAACATGGAAGAGGAGCTCGTAACCATTGGTTTTGTTTGATGGCAACTCAAACACGCCAAGTGCACCCCCTCTGGATACCTCAAACATCTCAATGATGCTTACCCACCTACAGGGAGGGAGCACCTCTGTAGGGAGTGTCTCATATTAAAGCCACCATTTTGGAAAAACAAAACTTGAAACCATAGCAACAGTCCTGCTTCCTCTCTCTCTCTCTCTCTCTCTCTCCTCTCCCTCTATTTTCATTGGGATAAAGGTGTGTTTGTTTTCCTGACCATGTTGTTTCAGGGTGCCATTTAGACACAAGTTTGTTTTTCTCAGGGCCATTTCCTCCCACAGCAAACAAAAAGCTCCCTGCAGGACTCCTCGAGACGAAGCGGAGCTTAGGTGAGACAGGGAGGGCCGGGTGGAGCGGCGAGTGCGATCACGAGACTCGCTCGCAGCTGAAAACGGTGGAATTTAACACACTACACCTACACCTGCAGCAGTGGAGGCCTGGAATCTGACACACTACACGTATACCTGCAGGGCCCTGAAGGCTGCACACGGAGCAGTGGAATTTTACACTGAATTTTACATTTGTATACCCCCTATACGCTCAAGTTTCAGACCTGCTGGTTTGGAGAAAACTGAGAAAACAAAAAAAAAAGTATTCTGGAGTCTTGCTGCAAGGATTTGTGACCAATAAAACTTTGCAACTTGCTTTTAATTAGATTTTTTTTTTTTTTTTAGTGTTCGTTTTTGCATGTTTAAAGTTCTGTAACGTTCTCTCATATTTTCTTTAATGAATAGTTTTCGGAAATGTGTTTGTTTGTTGCCACTCTTATATCTGCCTGTTGCATACAGTGTACAGAGTTAAAAGTCATGGCGTCACGTCCAGGCTAGCCTCCGCTCTGCAAGCCTCTGTAACACAATTGCTCATTCCGCATTCCTTTCAGCGGCCTTTCCAAAAAAAATGAAGCCTGTTCTAAATTGACATCCACAACAGTGCTCAAAACGTTTGGGATTTTAAATAAGTTAACCCAGCTTCATCCACATCCATAAACTTCACCAAGGCTCTCTTTTGAAGTTATTGTTTCAAATTATTTTTCAGGTCTAATCTCTGTTCTGCAGCATTCGGCCCTCATTTGCCATTAATAAAGACATGTCTCAAAGGTTTAAAGCTTATTGGAATCGTTAGGTGTCAAAAGCCACTAAAAAGCAAATATTAATTAAGCAACGATGCCTTGTTTTTCAAAAATCAGCCCCCCTTATATAAACATATGAAGTGAGCCACATGAGGCTGAATTTTTAGTTAAGTTAAAATTTCACTTCCTGCAAGCCAGCAGCACATTAGCTCGGCTTAGCATTAAGATCAGAAACAAGGCTACACATTTATTTTGGCTTTTGTCCAAATGTAAAAAACTAAAATGAACTTAAAAAACAAGGTAGTATACTGAATAACATGTAATGAGTTAACTTTGGAGTCTGTTTTCAGTCTTTGAGCTTATCTAACCCACTACTGGATGTTTCGTTATGTGTAATAGAAAGACATGAGAGGGGTATCGGTCTTTGCATTTAGGTTGATTCACAAAAATAAACATTTCCCAAAATGTTGAATTCCATTTAGACAAAGTTTATTCTCAAGGCTGTGCAACAAAACAAGCATTGATCATTTTGTGAAGACATCTCGTCAAACTCTGTGAGCTATCATGTTATACTTTTATTCTTCTTTGTAGAGTAAGGTTAACTATTTTAGAGAGAATATATAACTAATATTATAACTTTGTGTTATAATATTTTACTGTCATATTACATTTTTACAATCTTTGATATTGTTTACAAATGTGTACAAGATGCTAAACGGTCAGTTCGAGGGAATAAAGACCTGTACATAAATACTCCTGTGATGAATAACTGTTTGTATTATAACTGGCAAGGCATGACAAATGCTTGACAAATTTTATGTGCACCATAAAAGGGTGATAATAAAAGCAAGAATTTATCTTTTATGCAGTGTTTTCTCTTAAAATATTATATCTCTTATAACACCCTTCCTTCAGCCGTGAGATCCCTCCTGAAACAACACAGCCACCGAGGGAAAAGTGCAGGGCTGCAGCTCCAGCATGTTTTGTTTCCTTTTGTTTGGCTTACATTTCTAAAAAATGTTGAGGCACAGGGTCAGTGTGTGCAGATATTCCAGCCGGGCTTCAGCTACGTGGATCTTTTAACCACATGAAATGTAGCTTTTAATGTGTGTTGGACTGTTGCTCAAAGCAGAATCCACAGCAGCTTGTCCTCCTGGCCGTCTGACTAACATATCACTATGTCATTTTCATGGGATTTAATTTGCCCTCTGTGACTTTAACTCATAACATCCACGAACAGAGATACCTGAAAACACACCTAGTAAATGGTTGGTGCAATGGAATTGTAAGAAAAACACATTTTCTCACTTATCTCTATGTAACGTCATCCTGCCTTAGAGTTACAAATACCTGTTTAGAGCATGTTGAGATGATTTTATTTTTAATGCACGTAAAAATTTCAGATTAAGTAACTTTCAAATTGCCGTTATAAAAGAATTAAAAGGTGCACAAGCAATAAACAGACACCTAAAGGCCACAAAATCCAATTATAAACAATGTCAAAAATATAAACAACATTAGCTGCATATAGCTGTGCATTTACAATTGTATGTCAAATGTCAAGAGTAGGTAGGTGTGTGTATAATTATTTAATGGTTATTTGATGGTTATTTAATTAAATAAAAAATTATGATTACTGTGTTCATGATACTGCATGTACTGTAATTACTGAGAGTTCAATGAACAGAGCAGAAATGGTTTTACAGAGACCAGCTCTGATAATAATTGACTTACTGTCCCACATGTGATACTGAGACACCTTCTCACAACTACTGGCAATTACAAGTTTGATTAACTGTGCAGACAAACTTTAAATTACAATAAAAAATGTATGCAAAGTAATAGGCCTGTAATGATTTTCAAGTTGCTTAAAACAATATTTTGCCTGTTTCAAGTGAAACTGCTGACTTGGAACTGGGATGGAGCAACACTATAAGACAGTATTTCAGGAGGAACTGCTTCATCAGAACTTTTTCATGAGAAACTGAAACACATCACAGAAAGATCTCGCTGTTGTTAAAAATACAGTATGCTAGTGCATTCTTGAAGATTTTGCAGAAACAACTATACTACTGAGCATTATGTGAGAGAATCATGAATAAAATATGTTGGAACCTGCGCAAGTGAACTTGAAATCCAGACAGTGGCTGATCTCTTTGGCATGTCTATATTTACCTTCACTTGAAACAATTTGCTGACGTATTCACCTACCAACATGGCATTAAATGACTGGACAGTTTATTTGAACAATCTGAATGAATGTCACTGTCAAAATAAGAGGGTATGAGAATTATGTTGGCATTTTCAGAAACACACCAATTTCACAATTTGGACACTTTAAAAAACAACAACAAAAAAAACAGTAGCCTACCAAGAAAATAAACAATTTAGACAAAAGAAACTTCAAAGTGTAGTAATGTGGTACAGAGAAGTTTTAGCGTACAGAGAAAATTTCAAAAGTAGGACATTGCTGGAATGATGACCTGCATGGACAGAAACTCAGTAAAGTAAGACATGCCACAGATAATGATAATAGGATGGAGAAAAAGTTGGTCAGCAAAGTTGAGCATACCACAGATGAGGATTTCCAGATTGAAGTGAAAAGGGCATCCAGAATATTTGCAAGAGCACAATGATGGAACTTGAAAGCTCTACAACCATGAATGTCTGCTGATGACGAGTGCCCAGAGACATTAACAGATGACGGCCTAGGTGAACCTCTCTATGACAGACAACAGCATGGCATGTTGATGGACCTGTTTGCAACCACTCAAAGAAAGGAACTGTTCTGTTGCAATGAAGCAAAGTGTTTCCTGATTCTGCTTATCATGAAAAAAGGGGCAGAGAAGGTGACACGTTAAATGAAACATGTCAGTTGATTCTCTGAGGAACAGAAGGAACAGGAATAGAAGTTTCTCAAACCAAGCTAAGGTTCACTAACTTTTTGGCAAAGTGTTCAGAAAGATCTGTTTGCTACAGCCAGACACATTGGAATTCGAACATGGTTTTGTTCCTTCTGTTGATCTGAGATGGAAAGAAGTGATTCAGAGTCTCCTCAAGTAAGAAGGACGGGAATTTTGATGATTTGGAGTTCTGCCAAGAGATGTGGTCTGTTGAGGAGAAATCCTGTAACAGCTACTCGAATGTTTGATCATCGCTTCACGTTTTTCAAGTCTTTATATCACCAGCTGAACTTATTGTCAAATTAACTGATTAGTTTTGCATAATGAAATTTCAAGCCTGTGGTCCACCTCCTACACACACGCACACTCTCCTGGGTGGAAAACTGTGCTGAAGTTGACAAAAGTGATAATGATGTGGTCGCTGAGGTTTGTGGACTGAAATGTGACTGTGATGAGGAGATGCATGACATTGTTTTCATTGGGCGGCAGCATAGTCGAGAGGATTGAAGACGTACAGCGATAAGGGAACAATCTGTCTTTCTAAAGAACAATGTAGTTTATCAGGCCTTCTCTTCTTCAGAAAAAACAGTGATGGTGCGTTGATGGGTGCAGGAAAAGACTCTGCTGATACAAGCTTGTTGAACTATTACACTGAGCTTCAGACAAGGTGGACCCAAAAGCAAGGACGCCAGACAGTGAAAATAGTTAAAGGTTACATGAACATAACATGAACAAAGAGAACTTTATTTGAAGCAAGCCAGTATCAGAAATCAGACATCGTGAATGTCTGAGAGACATTCAGCCAATGATGAAACTCTGCCTTTATCCACCCAGATCACACATTATAAAGCCTACATGACACCCTCATTTCATATTCAACGTATAGCTAATTTCTATTAGTATAATGAAGAGAAAAGCCAACCCTTTAACCAAAGTTGGTCATCTATCGCTTTCTTTCCCATATAGGATGAGCTGAAGCTCATCCCCTGGCTTCTGACCTAACCATCCCATCCCAGATTTAATGTTAACAGAACTGAGAGGAACATACATCAACTTTAGGTGTCTTTAAATCTGTGTCTCTACTACTCTAATACAGACATAGGAACATCTGGTCCCTGTGCAGTTACTTAGAACCTATAAAGAAAATATTCATTGCAGTATACACTCCAACTAAGCTTCACCGTCACACATTCTATGCAGCTTACAGCTACCATATATGTACATGTATGTGTCCTGTAGGCAATCTCTTTTGTGTAGAACATAACACCAGATAGTTAAATGCATACACAATCAGGGTAACAAGTTGATGCTTTCATTCCAAAGCAAAAAGTATCTTCATGGTCCGGGTGGACTAAACCTCAGCCAACATTACATTCAGTCAGCATTATGAAAACTATCAGCTTTATCATACATCTAACAGGCGGATACCTCAACAGTTAACGTTTAATGTTGAACCATCGAAGTGGTGCTGTCAACCAAAATGATGTCACTGATGACACAAACTAAAAAAAAATTCCAATGAATAAAAAGGGAGGTCGCTCAGAAATTCATGGAAGGAGTATAAAAAAAAATGATAAGATCTTTAACGACACCGGCGGGAAACACACAATGGAAGGACGTTAAGGGACCTGAAACGAGAGGAGAGTTAGGGATTTCAAAATAAAAGACAAGCCAGAACAGGAAACAGAAACATGACAGACAAAACTGAACAGACAGATTCAACGAGACATAACAAAAAGTCTTTATTGATACATTGAACACGTTTGATGCAGTAGGTATTTGAGTTGTTCGAAGAAGCCTACAAAAGTATTTCAAAGAAAATGAGTGTTGAAGAGGAGACCTTTGTGATATCTGGGTAAATCAGTACAACCGAGATCTCTTACGATGGTTCAGTTCCAACATGGACATACAGTTTGTTGGTGCTACTTGCTGGTGTATCATACACAAGCAAATAACGCCATTGTTACTCGAAGCACGTCTTCTCAAGTGGTTGGCAATACGATGCACAACCTGCCTACTTCACGTGATGAATCTCCTATGCTAATGAATTCATTTTGAACCGGTAATGATAATGTGCTTTTATGTCATGCAGCTTGATCTAGCAAGATAGTGTCACTGTAGCTTCCCAATTAGTTAACATAAGCTAGCTAGCAAACCTTAGCTTTAGCTTCCTCCGCCTCTGCGTGTTTTTTCAGCCACTGCCGATGAACAAAGGCTGGAACCAATGTTCACCCTGGTCTTGCTCCTCATTTTGTCACATAGCACTTGGAATTGGCCGTTCTGGAGTGAAACCAGGCATGTACCGTCAAACTTTTTCAGTTTTTTTCCACACTAACTAAGACTCTTCATTGGTGACAACATAGAGATACTATGTGATACAGATGTCGTTACACTATTTGCTCACAAGCCTTGAACTAAACGTCAGATATCTTACACAGAAATACACAAAACATTCATTTTGGACAATTTTTAAGGGGTTAATTCACAATCATTATATTCTTTTTTAGGAAAAGCCATACCTTCCTAAAAGATTTGTGGATGTGTTTTTCAAAAACGTATGTCTATATAAAGATGTTATCACTAACACCCTTAAATATGAGGAAAGGGAATTAAATAGCCACAATATATCCGCTAGAAAATGTTACTAAATTTTTTACATTTGGCACCACATGATTTTTTACTGCTGTTTTGTAATTGTCTTGTAATCTTTTACAGATTCCAAGAATGAAAACTTGGAAGAAATCAGAGGCAGTCCTGTGGGACAGTTGCTACCTCTGTTCAAAAGGGACAGCTTGTCAGTGATTATGCAGTTGATTCACACTGCAATGTGAAGCGCAGTAAGACAGCTCAAAGCTCTTTAAAAACATGTCAAAACTGATCCGTTGAAGCAAACCGATCAAAGCACTTGTTTGCTCCTGCAGCATCAGCTCTGCAAGGATCCCTCAATCAGACAATTACAGACAATTTGGAGATAATGCTGGTAAATAATGTGGTACACAAGATCCGTCTGCAACTGTTCAGAGTACAATCTCAAATGTGCTAAAGACTGAATCTGGAATTTCCAAAAATAAAAGTGGCTAAGTTGCAGTAAGTGAGTTGCCCAGAAATGTCAGCCATGGGATACAAAATTTTTAACTGACTGATCTGATCCACTGACGTGTTGAAAAGTGTTGAAATTTATGATCCTCAGTTAGAGGGTTTTGGACTGTTGATGAATCTGTCTAGTAATTAACGAGAATACAATTTACGCAGTTGTTGTGGGACATGGTATGCTGTTATTGACTTGCATGCACGAAACACTGATGGCTGTGTTGATACATATTGATTCATTCATGATGTTCTGATGTATCATAGCAGTTTACAGTTAATGACTAAATTAGTGTGCAGGATTACTGAATACATTTGATACACCAATTTAACCTTGAAGATGATTCCAGTAAAAAAAGCAAAAAAGAGAGTCACTGTCTGAGTTTTGGTCAAAATGATGGAGAACACTTTCACATTTCCTGCCTTTACAGTGCAGCAGAAGAAGTCTTTTCTTAAAATATCCTGACTTGAAAAAGGGAATTGAGATAGAGCAACTCGATCAGACAAAGTATTTCAGGAGATGACAACTGTTCCATTAGAGCTTTATTATGTGGTAAGTGGAACTGAAACAAATCACAGACAAATCAAGATGTGCTGTTGTGAAACATACAGTATGCTAACACATTCTTACAAATTGTAGTCCATTCGTGGACACAGCTATATTTCCTCTGAGCATAATGTGAGAGAATCATGAATTAAATTGTTGGAACCTGGGTAAGTGAACTTGAAATACAAACAGTGGCTGATCTCTTTAGCACACTTACATTTACTGTCACTCAAATCAGTCGATGACCTTATCACGACGTCTCCTCCTGAGCCCTCCACGGGACTGGTAGTGGCCAGGTGAGTACCCTCACAAGGAGGCTGCAGGCTCAGCATCCCAAGGTTAATTAACTGCATGGCAGGCTGGTGGACTCTTATCTTAGTTACAAAGACACTGAGTGCCAGTGTATAATCTTATGGTTCACTGGCAGGTGCAAGACACATGAGGAAGTTCAGGTATGGATTCATCAAAGACGGAATGACGTCCAAAAAAGACTGCAAGAAAAGTGACAATGATGATCTGGCAGAGGACCAATGTGTCTGGGATAGGAGTGGCTGATGAGCTCATGTGAGGGGAATGAGGTAATTGTGGTGCAGATAGGAGTGGCAGGAACAGGACTGAAGAGTCTGAGGGTATCCATCCATCCATCCATTTTCCTGCTGGAACCTGTTGGACAAGCAGGGCTAACAAGTGGAATGGCAAAAAGGCATGGGGGTCAGAAATATGGCTGGAAGGGAGAGACAGGGAGAGGCAACTATGATTGATCCTCCCTGAGGTCTGGAAACAGGGAGGCAACTATGATTGATCACAGCAGAGAAACTGAAAAAAACTGAAAGCTCAAGCCATGTTTCAGTCGCCGTGGACATTACCCATAATCGAAAGATGAGGGGGTTCCTTGGTGTCACTGTGCACTGTATAGAAAAAGACTGGCCCGTGTTTGCTTCAAAGGCTCATTCGTAGCCAAAAGAATTTGTGGGCAACTTGAGGCCATATGTGATGAGTACAACATTAAAGATAAAATGGACCATATTATCTGTGGCAAGTTCGCCAGTGAACAAGAAGGTGGAAGTACATGATGAGGATCATCTTGACATCTTGAAGATCCAGAGCCCTGGCATGACCTTGAACCTTGAAAGATCAGCTAACAGTAGCTGGTGCACTGGTAAAAAAACAGCGTCGGCAGTGTTTTGCACACACTGACCAGCTGGTGGTGAGGGACAGTTTGAAACAAAGTGAAAACTCCACACTCCAAGACGTGTTCGACGCTGGATTTGTTGAACAAAGAACAAAGAGGCATCCATCCATCCATCCATCCATCCATCCATCCATTTTCATCCGCTTGGTCCGGGACCGGGTCGCGGAGGCAGCAGTCTGAGCAGAGATGCCCAGACTTCCCTCACCCCAGACACTTCCTCCAGCTCTTCCGGGGGATCCCAAAGGCGTTCCCAGGCCAGCCGAGAGACATAGTCTCTCCAGCGTGTCCTGGGTCTTCCCCGAGGCCTCCTCCCGGTGGGACATGCCTGGAACACCTCCCTAGGGAGGCGTCCAGGGGGCATCCGAAACAGATGCCCAAGCCACCTCAGCTGACTCCTCTCGATGCGAAGGAGCAGCGGCTCTACTCCGAAGCTCCTCCCGAGTGACCGAGCTTCTCACCCTATCTCTAAGGGAGGGCCCAGCCACCCTGCGGAGGAAACTCATTTCGGCCGCTTGTATCCGCGATCTTGTCCTTTCGGTCATTACCCAAAGTTCATGACCATAGGTGAGGTGGGAATGTGAACATAGGATTGACCGGTAAATCGAGAGCTTCGCCTTTCGACTCAGCTCCTTCTTCACCACGACGGTCCGGTACACCGACCGCGCATAACTGCGGACGCTGCACCAATCCGCCTGTCAATCTCACGCTCCATCTTTCCCTCACTCATGAGAACAAGACCCCGAGATACTTGAACTCCTCCACTTGAGGCAGGACCTCTCCACTCACCTGGACCTGGAGAGGGCACGCCACCCTTTTCCGGTCGAGAACCATGGCCTCGGATTTGGAGGTGCTGATTCTCATCCCAGCCGCTTCACACTCGGCTGCAAACCGCTCCAGCACATGCTGAAGGTCCTGGCCTGATGAAGCCAACAGGACAACATCATCCGCAAAAAGCAGAGATGAAATCCTGTGGTTCCCAAACCTGGACTCCCTCCGGCCCCTGGCTATACCTAGAAATCCTGTCCATAAAGATTATGAACAGGACCGGTGACAAAGGGCAGCCCTGCCGGAGTCCAACATGTACTGGGAACAGGTCTGACTTACTGCCGGCAATGCGAACCAAGCTCCTGCTCCGGTCGTACAGAGACCGAACAGCCCTTAGCAAAGGCCCCCGGACCCCATACTCGCGGAGCACTCCCCACAGAATACCACGAGGGACACGGTCGAATGCCTTCTCCAGATCCACAAAGCACATGTGGACTGGTTGGGCAAACTCCCATAAACCCTCAAGCATCCTGTGGAGGGTATAGAGCTGGTCCAGCTGTTCCACGACCAGGGACGAAAACCGCATTGTTCCTCCTGAATCCGAGGGTCGACTATCGGCCGAATTCTCCTCTCCAGTACCCTGGCATAGACCTTCCCGGGGAGGCTGAGAAGTGTGATCCCTCTGTAGTTGGAACACACTCTCCGGTTCCCCCTTTTTAAAAAGAGGGACCACCACCCCAGTTTGCCACTCCAGAGGCACTGTCCCCAACCTCCATGCAATGTTGCAGAGGCGTGTCAGCCAAGACAGCCCCACAACATCCAGAGACTTGAGGTACTCAGGGCGGATCTCATCCACCCCCGGCACCTTGCCTTGCCACTGCGAGGAGCTTCTGCGAACTACCTCAGTGACTTCGGCTTGGGTGATGGACGAGTCCACCTCAGAGTCCCCAGCCTCTGCTTCCTCACTGGAAGGCAAGTCGGTGGGATTGAGGAGATCCTCGAAGTATTCCTTCCACCGTCCGACAATGTCCCCAGTCGAGGTCAACAGCTCCCCACCCGCACTGTAAACAGTGTTGGCAGAGTACTGCTTCCCCCTTCTGAGGCGCCGGACGGTTTGCCAGAATCTCTTCGAGGCCGACCGATAGTCCTCCTCCATGGCCTCACCGAACTCCTCCCAGACCCGAGTTTTTGCCTCCAGGACCGTCCGGGCTGCAACGGCTTGCTTGGCCTGCCGGTACCTGTCAACTGCATCAGGAGTCCCACAGGCCAACATGGTCCGATAGGACTCCTTCTTCAGCCTGACATGGCATCCCTTACTTCCGGTGTCCACCACCGGGTTCGGGGATTGCCACCACGACAGGCACCAGAGACCTTGCGTCCACAACTTCGAACTGCCGCGTCGACAATGGAGGCAGAGAACATGGTCCACTCGGACTCAATGTCCCCAGCCTCCCTCGGAATCTGTGAGAAGCTCTTCCGGAGGTGGGAGTTGAAGACCTCCCTGACAGAGGGCTCGGCCAGACGTTCCCAACAGACCCTCACAATACGTTTGGGTCCTGCCAGGTCTATCCAACTTCCTCCTCTGCCAGCGGATCCAACTCACCACCAGGTGGTGATCGGTTGACAGCTCAGCCCCTCTCTTTACCCGAGTGTCCAAGACATACGGCCGGAGATCAGATGAAACGACAACAAAGTCGATCATCGACCTCCGGCCTAGGGTGTCCTGGTGCCACGTGCACTGATGGACACCTTATGCTTATGCTTGAACATGGTGTTCGTTATGGACAAACTGTGACTAGCACAGAAGTCCAATAACAGAACACCGCTCGGGTTCAGATCGGGAGGCCGTTCCTCCCGATCACGCCCCTCCAGGTATCACTGTCGCTTGCCCACGTGAGCGTTGAAGTCCCCCAGTAGAACAATGGAGTCCCCAGTCGGAGAGCACTATCAAGTACCCCTCCCTCCAGGGACTCCAAGAAGGCCGGGTACTCTGTACTGCTGTTCGGCCCGTAGGCACAAACAACAGCAAGAGACCTATCCCCAACCCGAAGGCGCAGGGAAGCGACCCTCTCGTTCACCGGGGTGAACTCCAACACATGGCGGCTGAGCTGGGAGCTATAAGCAAGCCCACACCAGCTCGCCGCCGCTCACCCTGGGCAACTCCAGAGTAGTGGAGGGTCCAGCCCCTCTCAAGGAGCTGGGTTCCAGAGCCCAAGCTATGCGTGGAGGTGAGCCCGACTATCTCTAGCCGGTACCTCTCAACCTCCCGCACGAGCTCAGGCTCCTTCCCCCCCAGCGAGGTGACATTCCATGTCCCTATGGCCAGAGTTTTGTTCCAGGGATTGGGTCGTCCGAGGCCCCCTGCCACGACTGCTACCCAAACCACATTGCACCGGCCCCTCATGGACCTTCCTGCGGGTGGTGAGAGCCTACTGGAAGGCGGGCCCACGTCGCCATTTCGGGCTGAGCCCGGCCGGGTCCCAGTGGGCAAAGACCCGGCCACCAGGCGCTCGCCTGCTTGAGCCCCAACCCCAGGCCTGGCTCCAGGGTGTGGGCCCCGGTAACGCCCAATCCGGGCGACGTAACGGTCCTTGATATTCTTCTTTTCATGATGGGCTTGTGAACCGCTCTTAGTCTGGCCCGTCACCTAGGACCTGTTTGCCATGGGAGACCCTACCAGGGGCGTAATGCCCCAGACAACATAGCTCCTAGGATCATTCAGGGCACACAAACCCCTCCACCACAGTAAGGTGGCGGTTCAAGGAGGGGCAAAGAGGCATCCCTGCTGCTGTAAACACAAGATGGAATTCGATGTTGAGGTAAGTAAAGGTGGTCCTTCGATGTGATCATCAAAAGCTCTGTCACGTTCTGGTTCACAGCATGGGAGTGGAATTCATTGAGGTTGATGAGTTGATGAGTTCGGGGTGGTGATTCTCCCTGAATCACCGCCTTGATAAACTAAGCTTCCTGAGCAGCCTGGTCAGAAGTCTCCAGGCAGTGTTTCTTCCTCCAGAAACTGCAGCTCTGCCCTCGGCTCTCTTCCCCAAAGCTCACCGGTGCTCAGAAGCTGTCTGTCAACGAGGAGCAGCTTTGTCTTTCCACTGGTCTTCTCTCCATTCCTTCCCAGACAACAGCCTGCAAAGCACTGCAATCTGCAAATATTTTTACTCAAGTTGAATATTTACCATTACTCACCATTTTTTTATACTATTTATAGATAGATTTTGATGAGTTTTATTTTGATTCTGTCGAGTTTGTTTGTTGAGTGTTACGATGATCTGCAGGGTAAAAGTAGTCTTTTTTTCTACAGAGGCCAGTTAGCATTGAGGAGAGTGATATGTTTCTCGTTAGGGATGGTTGAAGTTCACCCTCATTTCCATGGCATCAAATACTGTAGTACAGAGAAGCTCAGATCAAAACACACAGTATATCCACTATATCTTTACATAGCAAATAGCTGTTTGTTGCTGTATTAATGTTTTGAATGTATTAAGAACCTTTAAATGCACATTAAATGGTCTTTTGTGCTATAAAGAATTATTTAACTTTTGCATCTTGTGCATATAAAACCAAAATTGTCTGCATCTAGTTTGTATTTTTGCAATATGATAGAAAGAATATTTCCTATTTTTTGGCAGTGATTGTACCAAAAATCATTTCCAGCCTCCCTCATATTCAATCAGGAGTCTTATGGTGATTGATGGAATGTTAGTTGATAATTATCAAAACCAAACAATAATCCCAGCATGCTCTAAATATCTAACTTCAAGCTCAACGTGATGTTACAAAACAGGACACCAGAAACACTTTTACCTCCAGAAAGGAGGAAGCCACCCACAGTCTCTCCCAGCCTGAAGACCTGCTCCAACGCAGCACCCGTTAACTCATTACATTCCCCAATTAAATCATCATCCAAGAGCAATATTTCCCTCATGTGAAAGTACTAATTATGTGCTTAGGATACTTTGCTACGGTGTCAGTCCTTTTTCTCTGGCACGGAAGCACCTGGCCCAGAGCCCTGCTGAAAGCTGGAGCGCACAGACAGCTTTCCAGAAGCTATTATTTTTTTAAGTTTTAGCTCCTCTGCAGTGGGTACCTGTCTTGGTGTGTAGCACAGGTACAGTAGGAGGTGAAATTGCCTCCATATTGAAATTTTCCAGGGCTCATTTTTCCAGGGCTTGTTAATTTGCGTATTCACGTGAAGGTCATGTATGTGCCTGTATCCTTGCCTTTTGATGTGAGTCAGTCATTCACATAGCGCAGACGGGTTGGGGCGCTCCACAAAGCCCGCAATGAGGACACTCATGACCAATGCACGCAATGCTTCGTGTGTGTTTGTGTTTCACAATCATGCAGTCCTACTATTTTGGCTGTGTTATTCAGCTTCACTCTTACAGAAACATGTCCAGTGCAGTGAGCAACACCTTCTCACCCTTCTGAAACACACCAGTTGCCTTCCCGGGTCAGATATCATAGGTACAGTATGATGTGTGGGTGTGTGTCAGAGGGGATATGGGAGGTCCACAGAGGGAAATACATTATGTTGCCCCGAGGTTAAGGGGGCCAGCAGTCTAGACAGGCCAGATAAGGAAATTAAAAATTCCACTTCCAACAAAACTAAAGACATCAATGAAATATAGGTGTGTCCCACTTTCTTGACTTCCCAGAAGAGGCCTGTGAGTTATGAGCTTGTTTCTATTGGTCAGGATCTACACTATTACATTGTGTGCCTGTTGCCTATGGCAACATCACAGGACTCCCCAGCCAGATTTTAATATGAGCTCATATGAGGATGAAAAGAGTGGCAGTCACCAAAACTTTCACCCATTCATTTTGCAGCTCGACAAACGGATGTGTCTGTTTGTGTTTATTCCAACTTTGTCTCACTGCTTCGAATAAATGATGAGTGTGTGAATGAGCGACATGGAAAGTGTGTCTGACTTTGAAATACACGTTCATGTGACGCAGGAAAGCTGACGTGGTGGTGTGGGATCCCCGGCCAGTAAAATAAATACTTGGACTGCAGCAGTGAAGTAGTCAGTGGACACAGTGACTCAACACACACACACGCAGACATGGTTTGATAACGTGTTTAGATTCCAGCTGATAAAACAGATTTAATTACTGGAGCAGTTGCATCTGGATCCCATCAGGCTAAATGTCTATGTAGTCGTAATGGTGAATTATGCATTTTATCACAAATTTAGATCACCCCTTTGTGTGTGTGTTTGTGCATGTGTATATATATGTGTAGGTGTGTGTGTGCACACATACGCATTGTTTAGTCTGTCATTCCTTATTACATATCATACTCAGGCTGAATGCCACCATGTGGAACTTACTTTTCTAGTGAGTATGTAAACTGTGTATGTGAACTGTGTTTGTTTATGCCTTCGTATTGTGTCATGGTTTTTTTTTATAGAAAGGTTCTTTTTGAAACATAAATCTTGATCTCAGTGACTATCCATGTTTAAATGAAGGATCTCTTTAGGCTCTCAAACCAGCAATATAAGTGGCTGGTTGTAGCATTTGATGCCAAAAATGGGATATTCTGTCCATGGAGGAATAGTGTCTCTCTGGTCAAAGATAAGAATTACTGTATAACTTGATAGAGACATTCATGTTGCCTCTCTGGATTCTTATATTGGTTTATGATCAAAGGCTTTAGCTGAAGGCAGAGGAATTTTTTTATACATATATATTTTTTTCCTATTCTTTTTTTAATAAAATCGCTTTCCTAATGATGCAGACAACCTGTGCTTTTATGCTTTTTTTTTTATTATAGCACAATTACACTATTCAATGCAGAAAACTGACAGTAAAGTCAAACTGAAATAAAATATTTTGATTCATGTTTGTATGTTTATGTAAAATCATTTTTATTGCATTGTTTATTTATTTAGTTGTAGTTTAGTTCTATTTGTTTGTTTGTCCATAGGACAGTTTGGGTCACTTGCTATGTTTACTGCTTGTTTCGGGTTTGCGTATGAATTTTTTTTGTTTTAAAAAGTAAATAACTTTGTTGAACAGACACAACGAGCAGTTCTCAGACAGAAATATAGAATCACAATGGATCGGAATAATAAATACAAATATTAAATAAAGTACACAAATGTTGTCATTTACTGGATTGTTTTGTTCTTTTTGTTGTTTTTTATGTCCTGTTTGGAATAGTTTTCAAAGCCAGAGGACAAAAAAGGTGATTTGATTTGAATTTGATTTATGAAATTAGCAAGCAGTCACATCATATTAATAACACAGCAATTTACACTAACACAGGTGATAATTACAAACAAATAAAGGCAATTAAAATAAACTTAATAAAAGATGGGCTGCAGCAACACCAAGATAATTTTTATTGTAATTCATCTTAGATGATGAATGACAGGAGGAGATGTTTACACCAACTACAATCACACACATATGGTATTTTTAAGGCTAACTAATACTTTTTGACTAATCACATTACATTTCCACAATTTTTATGTGACGACTATAAACACTGAAATAAAAAAAGGATTCTTTTAACTTTGTTGTCATACCTGGCAGTGTAAAGGGGGTATTTAGACATTCAGAGTATAACGGATGGAGACACAGTTAAGAGAAAATATAATTCAACAGATAAATAAAAACATAAAAACATTTTTGTTCTTTCCTTAAATGAACATATTCATGTATTTGGGGTGAAACGTCACTGAGTCAAATCTGATTGGTTGTCACTGCGGTTTCGTTTCTTATGTTTGGTCGCCCCCCAGCGGCCACCGGCGGGAATGACACACATTTTCTCCACCGGGCGGCGGTGTCGTTCACGGACACGGAAGTGAAAAAAACAACAAAAAAAACGCACAGAGGAAACGGGGAGGAAGCCAGGAAGCTGCCTGTCTGTGACAGTCGTGTCAAATAGGAGCAAGGAAAGAGAGAGAGAGAAAAAATACACTCTTATCTCGTCTTTTTGGTGAAGAGCAGGACGACCGAACAGCCCCGACATGTCGAAAAACACCGTGTCCGCCCGCTTCAGGCGAGTGGACGTGGACGAGTACGACGAGAACAAATTTGTGGACGAAGAGGACGGAGGAGAAAACCAGCTGGGTCCCGACGAGGCAGAGGTGGACTCCCTCATCAGACAATATCCTTAAAACATGACCGGCTAGCTAGCCTGTGTGTTAGCATGCACGAAAACAGCCGACGAGTGTATTTAGTGCTTCATCTGCATTATGTATGTATGTGTATGTATGTATGTATGTAACATGTGTGTGTGTGTGTGTGTGTGTGTGTGTGTGTGTGTGTGCGCATGTTCTGCCTGAATTTTGCAAGTAGGCCACTGACTGTCCAGACTTGCCTGCCAGTCACATTCCAGGGATTTCTGCCCCACCACTGAATCTGTGCGTGTTCACTGCGGGCTGCTGTGCATTTATGTAACTACACACTCCTCTTCACAGAGACTCAGCCTCACTGTGTTTCTGCAGCCCGGCTCAGGAAGATGAGTGCTGCATGTGCTGAAAGTGTGTTTTGTCCTCGATGCAGCAGAGTTGCATGCTGGGTGTTGATGGAGAGGCTCCTGTTGTGTGTGTGTTGGGAGAGCTGCTTCTGTGAAGTCTAAAGCCGGCTGAGTCTGTATAGGCCTTATAAGGCGTGCTAGAGCTGCACTTCCTCATTGAGCAAGTCACCTTACCTCCCACCTTGTGTTACAGTGCAGGAGATTCTTAGGAGAAGTCTTATATTAACGATACTCAGTATGATTGCTCTTATGTGATGTTCAATCACGCATCCTGCCTGTGAGGAATATAAAATTCACTCTAAATTTCACTGTAAAGAGAGAAATTTGTCCTTAAACGACCTGCTGCTGAACTTTTAGCATCCTTTTATTTTTATGCCAGATTGAAGACTCTGGATTTTTGCCCCCCTCCCTCCACAGCCAGTATGGATGGAGTGGTTGTAGCTGTAGATTAGAAGTGCATGTACAAACACCTACCTACAACCCCCTGCGGGCATAAATCACACAGACATGCGTAGAAACTCACCTACTGAAACGTGTTTGAAAGTGGAGACAGTTGTGACAGATGTGGGGTCTGTATGTATTCTTTGACAGACAAGGGGACCGACATAACAAAAAGTCCCGTCACTAGATCTAGATCTTACTCCAAGTACAGGTAGAAACCCACCAGGTGACCCGGGGGTCTGTGAGAAGCGAATTAGTCACTCAGAATTACAGAATTGCGATGGCTCGATGTTTTGTTGAATTTGTCACATTTGGGCTGGTAGTCATTATTGTGAGTAGGAGCTGGTGTTGCATTCTTAACCCTCCCTGCACAGGAAATCTCATGGAGGCTTTACATGCGGTTCTGAAGAACCCACCAATCAACACGAAGAACCAGAACGTCAAGGTGGGTTTGGTTTTTCTTAGTCGAGCATTTGCCACATTTTAGTTTTTGTAGTAAATCACTTTCTAGGCTTCTACACTCTTTAATGAAAAAATTCCTTTGACATATACAGCGGAGTCATTGATCAGTCTTTTAGCAGATCTTGTGTAGTTGTAGATCTATGACCTGTTTCTGGTAGCTTTAGGTAGGGAAGAACTTTTGCATGAACTTTGAGCAGTGAGTTTGTTTTATATTATTATAAATACGTCTAACATATCATCCATCCATCCATTCTGATGGCCTAACAAACAGTCATTCAGAGGTTTGTAAACAGGCTAGTTACTAATTAAACTTCGTAGCAGCTCTCGTCTTCACACGTCCTCCCTTTCCTTCTCAGGACCGTGCAGAGGGTTTGGTGCTGAAGGTGCTCAGTGCCTTTAAGAGCAGTGACATCGAGAAAGGGGTGCAGTCCCTCGACAAGAACGGCGTAGACCTGCTGATGAAATACATCTACAAAGGCTTCGAGAGGCCATCAGAAAACAGCAGCGCCGTCCTGCTGCAGTGGCATGAAAAGGTAAATATTTACATTTTACTGTCTGACGGAATTATAATGGGACAGGAGAGAGGCGGAAAATGTTTCCTAAAAACGCTCCAGACAAACTATTGATTGTACAGCCGCTTACTGATTCAACCTTTTCTCTGCAGAGTACTGTTTTATTCAGAAAGTTAAAGACTGTAAATCTAACTGTGTGGCACTAATTGTGATCATTTTCATATACAGCAACATTACACATAACTTCACTACACTTCTTAACTGCAAATGGGGCTCTTTGCTTGACATTTTCACTTCAGGGTTGTGAGAACTTTAATTACATTGTTCTAAACATTTTTTGAAATTGTGTCGTTATAATGCGCTTCACAGTGAAATTGACAAATGATGCATTTAACATGGATCCTTGACTGATCTGCTTAATAAGGTCAGGTTTGGCTTTGATACCAATCAGATCGGTGCATCCCTCATTGGTTTGGGGCACATAAAAGTGGCTCGACTCGAGGCAGAGGCTGACATTTGAGTTGATGCTGGGCAAGATTTAAATTAAAACACTTCGAGCCTAACGTCTGAAGACATGGAGCCTTTTAGATATAGATGTTAGACTGGAACAAAGCGTCATCTAACATGTTAAAGAATAGAAATGGTGATAGATTGATGATGATCATCAATCACTGAAATAATGTTTATTAATAATATTAATAATATAATAATATTTCTGGCAAAGCATAATATGTAGAAGGTAGATAGTTTGAGGCCACAGTGGGGCTTTGAGAGATGAGCTACTACAGTTTCACAGAGGCTTCCTTTCAGCACTGACCGTATTATTTTTTTCTTTCTGTCTCTCCAGGCTCTGGCAGCTGGAGGAGTGGGCAGCATCGTCAGAGTATTAACAGCGAGGAAAACGGTCTAGAAGAGGAGCACATCACTGGCAGATACAGGGGGGACTGCATCTGTACTGTACTGTTCATGTAATCTAACAGACGGCATAGGGACTGAAAGGAAAAACTGTTTTATTTTTAACCTGATGTAACACCCTGCTGTGCTGGCTAGACAAAAAAAAACACACAAAATCAAATCTGGGTCACATCAGGTTAAAAAGTAGGTTTTCTTTCTTTCTTCCCATGCATCATCACCGCCTACTTAATAATATTCCCCACAGGGTGCCACAGATAACTTCACTTCATGTGTCTGTCTGTTCCCTGATTTATTTACGGTACCCCACTACACCCCCCCGCTGCCACCTCTCTTCATGTCATTCCTGTTCATTATGCGCTCATTCTGCGCATCACTGGTTCCCAGCCAAGGGGAAATAAATCTTAAAGAAGTGCAGGTGAACAAAGAAAACACACGTTCCTGCCACTGAAAATTCTGATTTATTTTGAGACTTTCCTCTAATCTTTACTGGATTACTATTTTTTTTAACCACTTCAGGCCTCTAAAGATTATTCAGCTGAAACAACAAAACAAGTCACTCCATGTTCGAAAAAGCCAGTAGACCTATGCACATGTGAGCCACTGCTACACACAGTACCTACACACCCGTATGATCAAACACAGACATGACTCTACGCATCCTCCACTGACTTCCACGCAGACGCTCGGAAGATTTTCAGCTTTGTTTCTCTCAGGAAAACTCTCGCAGTGTTTGTTTTTTTTTTTCCTGCTGTTTCTCTCTGCTGTAGAGACCTCCTGATGGAATAAAAGCCGGATTCTCTGTCAGTAAATGCTCTCGTTGCCTCCCCCTGTAACACTTTAGCCGTGGGACTCTCCTGAAAAGCACAGTCACAGATGGAGGGTGGTGGATTTGCTGACGGGGGGGTCGCCATGCGCCCTGAGGAGGGGGGAGGGATGAGGGAGGAGGAGGGGAGGAGGAGGATGGTGTCATCCATCCATCCATCCATCCATCCATCCATCCATCAATCCATCCTTTTCACACTGCCTGCTGCTCCAGTTAAGGATTATTACCCACGATGCATCTCCACCACCACTCTTATTAATCCCAGTTTACTGCGTATGTCTGAGTTTCTCATGGCGTCATGCAGCTCTGCTGGTTTTCTCGGATCATTTTGTCTGTTCTTTCAGGAAAATGACGCAGAGAATCCCTGTTTTTAATTTTATTTTGGTATTTAACAGAAAATAATCTAGGATTAAACCTTGTCCTCTTGGTTTTTGTTTTGGTCATTGTATTATTGTTATGATCTTGCCTCAAGGCCAAATTCCCACTTGATCGAAATTAAAAACTCCTATGGTTAAACTAAAAGGTTTGACAGTACCAGCATGCACAATTTTCAGGAGAGATGGAGATAATATGATAAATATTTTTTCTCTCTAAAAATGGGAAATTAATATGATTTAAAAGAAAAAGAAAAGAATAAGAAAGATATTGTTTGCATGATCCCACTTTTGTGCTTTTGAGTATTTTCTTGAGCATTTCATACCTGTCTTTTATACATGTTACGTGTCTCTTCTGAAAATAATTATAACAGTTTTTTTTTTTTTTTTATTAAATCTAAGTTTAAATTTGTGCTCATTCATTCAAACAAATCCTCCACTCATGGTGTCACCCCGCAGCCAGAAGTCATGCTGTTACGACCACATACACTTTTAATTTCCATGCATTTTTTAAAATGAGGAGGATAACTGGAAATGTAAAAGTTTTATCTGCCTCATCAGGTAGATCAAGTCTGTTGCCAAACAATTTCTTTTGCTGTCATGAAAATAATGTAGCTTACATTGATGATTCAGTTGCCATTGTGTGTTAGACATGAATTTTAAAGACAAAGTGGTGGAGTTAGAACTATAAACAGTATAAATGAACAGAAAAGCAAAGTGTTCATGAGGTTGCCGTTTGTGTTGACTTAGTGATGAGGAGAATTCAGTTGCGGCATAATGTTTTGTTCCTGCTCATTTCCAGTCAAACACTGAGTGGAATTTCTCAGCGGATGTTGCTTTTTTAAAAAACACAAAAATATCATCATGGTTGTGTTTTACTCACGAGTTAAATCACAGTTGATATTTAGACATGGCTTTTCATGTTTAAATACTGTCATCAGTGATGATGCATCCAGACATTAGAGTCCTTTTCTAATGCAGTAACATCTAGTCGTACATGAAAACAGGGAGAACGGTCTGCTCTTTCTTCCTGCTTCATGTATTTCTAGTCAGAGATGCTCTTCTGGCCCAAGGCAAGAAGACAAGGGAACATACCAAACTGATGTACAAACTGCCTTACTCGATATTCCTTTTTTATGTTTGTGCTTTTTTGACAGAAAAAAAATAAAAGGTATGAATGCTGATCATAATCTTGTTGTGACTTTTGATGTTGTTTTACATGCACACATGGCGACTACAAGTCATTGTGAAAAATGTTAAAAGTCCTTCATGTTCACTGCAAACTTAAGAACAAGTACGTCTTAAATGGTCATATAGACGTGAGCACCTTCTGAGACATGTTTTGGAGTGACTGTGGAAAATACAATTTCTCATGGTAATTGATATTTATTATATAATTCAGAGGGTAGTTTTTAATAGGACGTTACATCACTTTTTTGACTTTGAAACTTACAGCTGCAAACAGCAAGAATGAAGTTTATATTCATTTTGTTTTCAGTCACTTTCAATGGACCTTCAGAATCTGAATTTTGGCACTAAATTCTCCTGAATGTTTATTTATTTCAATATACTTTACTTTAGAATTTCTTTCTTTTTTTTTTGTTTCAGTCAATTTCCAATTGTCATACATTATAAATATATATCCGATTGTTGTTAATTTACCGTGTCAATTGCTACTGGAGAAAAACACATCACTGAGTAGGAATTAAGACAGTAATTTAAATATATATCAATGGCAGACACAGGCTAAATTTTTGCCTCTTTGATTGGTTGTTCCAGACCGTACGTGATTAATCGTGATCACGTGAGTGTTACACTTTGTTGTAAGTAGCTTGGTGAAGCTGTCATATTCCTCACACTCAAATTACAGAAGTGTAATTCTTTGACGTTTGACAAACATGTAACCAGCTTAATATGCAGGAGTGCTGCACACATACATTATACAAAATTTCAGTGTATATTCATTTATTACATTTTTATTACAAAATGGATACAATAAGTACAATATGGCAATACATTATGAGAAAAAAAAACATATGTACAAGTCATAAAAAATAAAATACATCTTGGTATCAACTACTGGATGGAGCAGTATGGCATATTGATGATGTGGTCAGTGTAATGAAAGGGTTTCTAACTGATGTACTTGTGTGACAGGCCACTACCTGAGGACGTACAACATGTGACAGTCAAGTTTTCTATCGGCAAATTGAGCACCATATCTGAACAGCCACAACTCCACTCTGGTGACTGATGACACAAGGGCCAGACAATGGTGGGAACTGCCCATTTTCGTTTTTCTCGTTCAAGCACTTCCCAATAAGTTAATAATAGTTAGATGTAAATAAAAGGCTAGCTAAGGTTTCTTGAGCAGGCACTTTCTGAGCCAGTGGTGGACGCTTTGGCTTTAAGGAGCAAAATCTTGTTGATCTTATAAATAAATCTGAAGGGTCAGGGGAAATAACAAGACAAAATATCAAACGTTTCACTGAAAACGTCCTGACAGACTGAGGTGAGGAGTCCAGGTATTGGAGCCAGTAAATAGCCAGTATCGTCCAAGCCTCCCGTTAACCTCCAGTGGCCTGTATTGTATCCACCTTAAATCTACTTCCTTATCTCCTCAGGGTTGCAGGACCTCTCTGGTCTCTCTCATACTGTCTTTTTTTCCCCCTCAGTTCATTTACTGAGGTGGCAGCTTTTCATTTATCTCAGTGGTGCTGCATGTGGCGGACGCAATTCACCGCACCTTTGTCCCGCCTCGTTTAAAGTGCTCTCAGTAGGGGTAGGCAGAGACGGCGATGTAGACGATGAAGGTCGTCTGGTACTCGATGCCTCCGTCCTTGCTGTAGGAGAGGGCTCGGACCTTCATGCGGTACGTGTGGGGCTCTCGTAGCGCCTGCGTGGTGAACAGCACTCCCTTCAGGTTCTCGTCTCGCAGGGCGAAAGGTAACGTGACGTCCTCGTCCACCACCAGGAAGGTGGTTCTGGGGTGCATCACTCCGTCCTGGGTGTAGGCCACAAGTCTGATGAGGTCCTGGTTGGCAGCGATGCCGAAGGGGAGGGACAGCAGCTTGTACTCCAGGGCGTAAGGGCTCAGTGCGCACTCCAGGTCGTTTGGGGGGCAGTTCTTCAGGCAAAACCTACAACACAGACAGCACATATCACTTGAGTATAGTGTGGGAAGACAGACATACAAACCAAAAGTGGAATCCACAAGCTTGTGTCTAACCATACCACATAATGGTGATTTAGTGAACCTTGTAATTTATTGGGTCAGTTTAACACCCTGTAAACAAAAATTCATACTAAGTTCAAGTAGTACAACTTTAAACATGGATTTTATTTTTATCAAGGCTTAAAAATAATAGCTGCTGCTTTGAAAAAATGAAAAATTCAGCAACAATATGTCTTTCCAGAAATGATGGCCCGGTTACTCCAGGTAAACACAGACCTGGTTGTGAACTGTTTTCATTGGAACTATTTTCTTAGTGAGAGAACAGTCCCAGTGAGCACCATTTAAACTGGTACAATGTAAAACTATCCAAAAATACAAACTGCTCCATTATTGTGAAACCCCTTGATTATTTGTGTTCATGTTTTCTCTCTTTAATGAATGTATTTCTGTGAAGCTTTACCCTGTGGCTGGATCCCTTTGGTAGTTTGGTGGACAGGGTGTGTCAATACATTGGTAACTTCCTCTCATGTTAAAGCACATCCGGTTCGCTCCACACTGGATGTTCTGCTCCAGGCACTCGTCTACATCTGTACGTACATCAAACAGCTTATCACAATTACAGGGCACGCTATAACGAAGAAATGATGGTGGTAGGAAAGTGGCCAGTGGCTCTCACCTTGGCACGTCTTGCCGTTGGTCATGAGGCGGTAACCAGCGGGACACAGACACCTGTGGCTCCCTGGGGTGTTCATACACTCGTGCTGACAGGCATCCCTCACCTCACACTCATTGATATCTGTCACACACAACCACAGAGAAAATCAGAGCACATAAATGATGTATTAACACACATATAAAGCTCACAGTCCCATATTTAAACCCACAAACTGCAGTGAAGCAGAAACAGTTTCTGTATTTTCTTCATCCTCTTCCTCATCTCAACTCTGCCTGTCCTCCATAGTTACCTAAGCAGGAGCCAACCCTGGGCTCAAACCCCGGTGGACAGCCCTGCTGTGAGGAATGTGTGTGAGTCTCTCTGCGACTCTGGCTCCTGTAGCGCCCCCTTGTGTTGGCCGTGTAGGAGTGGAAGCTCTGAGAGGCCAAGTTGTGGTACAGGCGCTGGTAGGAGCTGCGCTCAGGAGAGGATTGTGACGTTCGGTAGCCGTATGAGTAACTCTCATAGCTGGGCAGACGCTCCAGACCAGCACAGGATTTGCCATCACCCAGCAGTTGGCGCCCCAATGGCGGGCAGGTGCACTTGAAGCTGCCGGGCGTGTTGATGCATTGGTGGGCGCAGGGCTGTGGCTGCCGCTCACACTCATTTATGTCTGCCCTCAGCACAAAGAAAGACCAGCACCAGGAACAGACAAGAGGCCAGAGGGATAGAAAAGAAGGATTGAAGGAGAAAAAAGATGCAAAAATAATGCAGAAGAGGCGGAAAAAAGGTGGTATGAAGAGATGAAAAGAATAAATGAGGTGGTGCGGGCCATGAAGATAGAGGAGGGACATGAGGATGAAGGGGGGGAAAAGGGTATATGTCAATCACCCCACAGTTCAACAATACATGTTCATGTCTAAGACAGAAATGTATTGAGACCAAAAATACATTATTTGAATGAGACTGAGATTATCTCCTCTCACATCAAATAAAAATAATGCTTTGGATTCTAGTTAACATCTTATTCGATGCAATGATATCAAATTTAACTCCCATTTGATATCAGGTACAAAAATCAATTCATGCCAGATGAAAATGTCACAAAGACAGACATCGACTTACACTGTTAATGATGTCATGAGGGGTTCAGTGAATGTATGCCAATACAAAGCAACTCTGGGAAATAGCCAGATCCAAACATAGAGAAGACGTTTGAAAAGTCAGAATTGGAAGATAGTGAAAGGAAACGAGAGAGACAGACAGAGCTGTGAGGTCACGGTGCTGGTCTAATATAATGTACCAACTTCATTGCAGAGTTATTTTAGACTTTCGACAGGAGTGAGCCACTGACACAAAGAGAGAAGTATGCTGGCAGAAGCAAGCAAGCCGATGGCAAGAGTAAAGGAAGAGCAGTGCAAATGTGTTTTTAACTGCTTCACATACTGTGTTCTTAGGCTAAACAGAATTACATACTAGTGGGTGTGGAAGTATAACCTGCCTGATCGCTGCGAGTGGAGCTCTCTGAATGTCATAAAATGTTGGATTGTGTTTCTTTGTGTTTTGCCTGATGAGAGGGAGGCGTACATACCGATGCAGGGCCGTCCCACTCCCTGAGATCTGTAGCCACGTGGACAGGTGCAGTGGTAGCTGCCTCTGGTGTTCTCACAGATCTGATTGTATCTGCACTGATGAGTCCCATCTCGGCATTCATTGATGTCTACAGCGGGCCACAGGGGACACAGAGGTAAACGATGGTGCAAAACTGAACACTTTCTCTTTCTCTCTGGCTTATAAATAAATGCTGTGTGAGTGGTGAGTACTCACCTACACATGTCCCATTTGCACCTTTGGTCATACCACTGGGGCACAGGTCAATGCAGGTGTAACCACCCCGAGTGTTTTTACACAGCTGATCTGATCGACACACCCTCTGCCTGCACTCGTTTATGTCTGCGGTGATGAGACGGAGAAGAGGTAAACATCCACAGCAAGAGTCCTTTGAGGAAATGTGTTAGGGTGAGGGCATGCGACTATATTGTTTAAAGCTGTTAAACTATATTAAAAAAATATATAAATAAAGAACTTTTTTATGTGTAAAACAGATAAAGCATTATATGGAGAAGTGTAGCTGTCTCACCTATACAGCGTCGGTTCCTGAGTTGAAAGCCCGGCTCGCAGGCACACCGGTAGCTACCAATTGTGTTCAGACAGTGCTGATTGCACGGATTGGACTCCTGGCACTCATTCACATCTGAGCAACAAAGACGACAAAAGTCTCATATTGGCAACACTCACAACAGAAGCTAAGTGGATGGATAAAGCCTGCTGATGTACCTGTGCAGCTGAGGCCATCAGCTGTTCTCCTGAAGCCACGCCCACAGCGCATGACACATCGGTAAGAGCCAATAGTGTTCTCACAGTCCTGACCATCGTGGCACACGTTCCCGCCCAGCGAACATTCATCGATGTCTACAAGAACAAAGAGCAGTGAATTATTCAAACGATCACCTGTTTGGGTAATAGCATTGGGCCGGGTTTGTGTTTGTGAGCTGTATACCCTGACATGTCCTGCCGTCAGCTGAGATGGTGAGGCCTCGCGGACAAGAGCAATAGTAGGTGCCCATGGCATTGTGGCAGGCATGAGAACACGGGTTACCGACCGCACACTCATTCTCATCTGCAGCACAGAAATGAGACGCAGATTTAAGCAGTGTTTGGATAAACTGTTTAGGTTAGTGCAGTATGTGTCTTTAAAATCTACTTTTCAATAGATTTTTAATTTATATAATTAGATCTTTAACTACGCATTGCTAACATCAACAAGCCAAAGACTACAATGTTGTTCCACTGATTCTTTCTTGAGCTAGGCATCGTAAGTTGTGAAATCATTACCTGCACAGTAAGGCCCGGCAGAGACCAAAGTGAATCCATGAGGACACTGGTTACTGCGGTCTCCTGGAATCATGTAAACATTTCATCTTTAAAATTTTGATTACATTCAGACACGAAACATAAGGGTAAAACAAATGTTGACTTGATGACTAAGCAACAACAGCAACAACAAAAATACAGATCCTAATATTAAGTAAGTAGACTTTTACAGACCAGTATTCTCACCCTTGGCGATACTAGCTTGGATGCTAAACTCCAGCATCTCCTCCAGAGGGTGGTAGTGAGCGCTGATGGCCGTGGCGTGCAGCATCTCTACGAGGTAGGGCATCTTTCCCTTGGACAGGTCGTAGGAGATGGTGTGGTTCCAGGAGTAGGGCACGCTCTCCCTGTCGATGCTGAACATGCGGGTGGACAGTGCGTACAGCTGGCCGGGGCCTGTCTGGATGTAATCCTCTGTGTAGTCCTGAGTCCAACAAAGTGTACACGTGAGGCAGCTCAAACATTTTGACACGATTTGGCAAATTTTACGACTGTATTGACATGTGATTTGTGGTTAAGTGGTTAGAGCGGAGCTGAAAATCACTGGTAACACGCTGAAACAGGAAACATGCAGCATTTGTTAGGCTCATAATATATGTACATGTTTATAATTTTTTAAACCAAAGAAATCGTGTTTAAACTTAGTACTAAGTACACCTAAAACAGACCACACAGTCTGATCATCTGCATAAGTTGTTCAGTCACCTTGATGTTGATGTCAGCATGTGAGGGCAGCTGTAGGATGTGACCGTTCACTACAATGTCCAGTAACAGCGCTCCATCTGAGTCCAGGCCTCTGGCGATGTGGGTCATCCTCAGGATCTCACCTACCAAGATCAAATCACACCACGGACGTCTACTGACTTTGTTCTTATTAATAGCACAAGCAGCAGGTTGACCCCACTACGTGTATTTATATAAATTGCTCACATTATGGTAATAATACAGACACGGTAAGGCCTGTCCATTCTTACCTGTAGCAAACTCCACCTGTGTCTCTCGCCTGAAAATGCCTCCTGTGAGCGTGTAGCCATTGACAGCCTCTCCTACTTCCTGTGCAGTGGTCCAGTAGATAGGGTTCAGGATGGAGATAAGCTTTCTCATTGCAGGACCTTGAAATTAAACAAGGAAGAAGAGTGCATTTCATTTATTATAAGAGTTATTGAGAAAGTTCACGAGAACAACTCAGGAGAACCAGTTGGATGGAGGCAGGTATTATTTGGTGTACAGAACATTAAGTTTTAAACATATGAAAATGTTGGAATGCTGACCTAATGTCCTTGGTACATTAGTAATAGTGGCTTTGATGATTCTGCCTCCAGACTTGCCGTCCGTGATGGTGGCATTAAGGATGGCAATGCCAAACTCAATGTCATTGATGTTCCCTATGATGCTTCCTCGTGCCTTCTGGGGCCCACCTGGCAAAAAGAGACTGTGTTTAGGAAGGCTTCGAGTGATGAACTCAGCTGCATGCATTGACTTATAAAATAGCCTTACCTGGGCAGGCCTGAGTGTTACACCTGGACAGCTGAGAGGAGTCTCCTGGACATGACCGGCCACTGTTGCTGGGAGACGGACTATTACAAAGACGGACCCGTGTCCTCTCTCCTCCCCCGCAGGAAGCAGAGCATTCTCCCCACGGCTGCCATAAACCCCAGTTACCATCGACTGCAAAGATATACCCCAAAGCAGACAGGCAGAGTCAGGAGAAATTGAGTCTTTTTAGGATGCTTTAAAAATTATGAAATACATAGTTTGTACCAAAGAGGTTTCTTTTTAACTAAAAATTAAAACACACATTCAGACATGTTTGTTTTGTGCATTTTTTTCTCAGGTCCCATGTTACTCAGCTTAAAGACTTAATAAATTTGATGGTAAATGCAGAAACGGCTTAGCTCTGTTCATTTGGTTCATTTACAGCTGCTTCCTTTTTTATCTCAAGAGCATGTTATACACATGAAGGAGCTTCTCTACCTTGTTAACCCACTCTTAGAGATGTCTTAGACATGTGGACTCACCCGGACAGTTAACTGTGTTGCATCTCTGTATCTGTGTATCTGCGCCTGCACACGCCCTCCCACCATTGGCAGGTCTGGGGTTATCACATGTCCTGTAGCGCCTCATCTGACCGCCGTTACATGTCTTACTGCAGCTGCCCCAGCTACTCCATGGACCCCAGTTACCGCTGACTGAGAGGAAGAAAGTTCAACTATCAAACACTTTCACAGACTGATATGCTGAAATAGATAATGATACATGCTCTTTATTGTAAAGTATGCTGCATTTGTAAAATCTAATAGATAAAATATGACTCACTGGGGCAGGGGTCACTGTTACAGAAGTCAATGTGCACGTCGTTGCCTTCACACTGCCTGCCTCCATGCTGAGGGGCGGGGCTGGCACAGAGGCGTGTCCTCTGCCTGGTCCCGCCTCCGCATGAAACACTGCAGGCTCCCCAGCTCACCCAGGATGACCACTTCCCATCCACTGTGAGGCACAAGAGAAGAAGAAGCAGGAACATTAGTCACTTTATTTAAAACCTTTAGTAATGACAAACATCTGCATAGGGACAAAAATCACTTTCAATCTGATGTCATCATAAAGTAAGTAAAGAGTCCCTGAGCCTCACCAGGACACGGTCTCTCCTTGCACACTTGTGTCTGGGTGTCCGAGCCCTCACACTGCTGCCCATCAAATGCTGGAGGAGGGTTGTTGCACAGGCGGATTCTGGACTGCATACCCTTACCACACGTCTCACTGCACGGGCTCCATGGTAGCCAAGACCCCCAGTTACCAGCAACTGCAGTGTAAACAGAGATTCACTTGTACATATACTCAAGTACTAAACTTAATTACAATTTTGAGATGCTTGAGTTTTTCCATTTGATGCCACCTTATATTTATACTTCACTGTATTTCTGAGAAAGATTATGTACTTTTTATACTACATCCTTTTTATTTGACAGCTGCAGTTAAAAGTTACTTTCCTAATAATGATTTTAAATTTAATGTCTACTCATCTTACAAAATGATTAGTTGTTATACATTAACTATATGAAGAAATTTAAATTGGTCTCAACTTAACTTTTAAACAACAATAAATACTAAACTGCCACATACACATTGAAGCATTAGTAATAATAATCCAGCCATATAATATAGAATAATATAACACTAACAGGGCCAAGTACTTTCACACACTGTAAGAATAGGGAGTCTCCAGCTGGATTTAAAGGAAACGTATTTGGTTACTCACCTGGACAAGGTCTGACACTGCACATGATGACCTCCACTGCCTTCCCCTCACAAGGCCAGCCCCCATGCTGAGCTGGAGGGTTGCTGCAGGACCGGACCCTGGTTCTGTTGCCCTGACCGCAGGTACGAGAACACTCCTCCCAAAGAGACCACTCCGACCAGTTACCATCCACTAGAGGGGGACAAAGGTACAGATTTTTTTTTTTTACCACATGTGCCATTTACAGTCTCATTGAGAGGGCAGGTTGAGTCCTCTCCCTCTGATTTCTTAAAGCACTCTCACCCGGACAGGGCTTTCCCTGACAACTCCGAGTGTCTGTGTCTGACCCTGCGCAGTGACGCCCTCCATTGGCCGGCAGAGGATTGTTACACTGTCTCAGCCTCTTCTGGGACCCGACACCACAGGACACACTGCATGAACCCCAGTCTGCCCACTCTGAGTAGCCCCCGTGAACTGAAAAACAAATGAATGCACATTAATACAACATGTTTTTAGCCATTTTGTTCAATTTAGGTAACTGCTTGTTTTAAAGGAGGAAAAGGATGAATTCATGTTCACCCGGCTCACCTCGCACAGTGAGAGTGACCCTGACCAGCACTGATCCGAGCAAGTTTCTGGCCACACATTCGTATTCAGCCGTGTCCTCCTTCTGGGCACTGCTGATCCTGAGGGAACCGTTGGACAAGGTGGAGAAGCGGTCGTTGCCCAGAAGGGGGCGCCCCTGTCTGGACCACTCGATCATGGGGATGGGCTCGCCCTCCGCCTGACAGTTGAGCACGACTGTGGTACCCGCATCCACCACTGTCTCCACTGGCTCCACTATGATGGAGGGTGCACCTGGAAGAAGGGCACATCCATGTGATCTTTAAAGGGGTGTGATGTCACTGGTTAAGGTGCAGTACCAAATCACTGGTGTACTCTTTCAGGCTATAATGCCTTTCATTTTAACATTTTGACCACGCAGCAAAAGTCAGATTTGATGCTTACTCTGCAAGGTGAGCGTGACACTCCTTTCCACCACCCCAGCATCATTTGTTGCCACACATATGTAGTTGCCTGCATCTTCACCCTATGTAAAATGTCATGAGAACACAGGTCATTATCATAATCACAAATATGTTTAAAAATGACCGTAGATTATAAAAATGACTTCAGACATAAAATATATTCTTTACAGGCGAGGAAATTTAAAAAATAAATTGTGTTACGTGACATCCATCTTGACCACTGAACCACTCGGAGCACTCAGACTTGAACTTTCTATCAACATTATGTACAAAACCTTACAAATAAGAGGTCTCGTGTGTTTTCCTACCACTGTGCCATAGATGGCCAGAGAGCCGTTGTCCAGCTGTCGGATGCGGTTGCTGATCTGTATGTTTATGCCACTCTTGCTCCACTGGATGGTGGGCAGGGGGTCTCCCCGGACCTCACAGTTCAGGATGGCATTACCGCCCAGAGGTTCAATACGGTTGGAGTGAAGGTCCCCGTCAATGATAGGAGGCTCTGGAGACAGACAGAAGAACTTGCTTTAACATTAAAGACACATTACTTGATTACAGTTGAGTTGTAAGCTACGTGGCAACGCTTAAATTCTAAATCCCCTTCTTAATATTTATAAGCAGCATACAAACATTTAATAAATGGCTTATAACACATTGTGATATAGTTGAATGTAGATATGAGGACATTTTAAAAATGTTTATTAGTGTACAATACTGTACACAAACTGACTATATTGTCATCGATAATCTGTGCCCATAGAATGACTTTTAGCTATTTAATAAACAATTACATTAATAAACATTTATATCTGACAACAACTAAATTATAATGTGTTATCAACCATTTATTGAATGTTTATATATTGCTTACATATGCTGCTGAAAGTGTTACCAGTTACATAAGTATGAAGTATGAAGTTGAATCAAATAGTTTCATGTGGTTTTACCTTTGACATAGACAAAGCCCAGTGATTTGATGGTTCCTACGCTGTTTTCTGCCACGCAGGTGTAAGTGCCAGAGTCGCCTTTGTTCACTCTTTCTATCACCAGCTCACTGTGGCCGTTCATGTGATCATAATGGACTAAAAAAACAGTCAAAGACAATAAGAGAAAAAAACAGTTAAGAGTCTTTATGATACAAAGCTGCATAAATAAACAATGCTCTGATAAATATTTGATTTTTCAAAATTCTTTGATGTAATGCATTTTCCTAACAATCAGAGATCTTGCTATATGTACCTGGGATAACGTTGTTATTGAAGGCCCACGATATTCTGGGTGGGGGGATGCCACTGACTCCACAGGTCAGCAGGAGGCGCTCTCCCTTGTTGAGGGCCACGTCTCCGAGCAGCTTGGTGAAGACGGGGTGAGTGTGGACAGACAAGGTCACTGTCCGACTGTCCTGTCCCACTTCGTTTGTGGCAACACAGGTGTAACTGCCTGCATCATGCGGCTGGTAGAGATGGAGTCGGGATGAGGGGAATTAGAGCGGGCAGAAAAAGTCCTTAAACGCATCTTTTTGACAGCTAGACAAGAATAGCTCATACAACATGCATTACTGGTAGCTGAGCTCTAAACAGTCTCAAACAACTGGATGAAACCATGTCTACCTAAGCTAAATTTAAATCTTCACACTCTACGTGTCTTTCTTGCCCTTACCTGAGCGATGTCTATTATCAGCTCTCCAGAGGGCAGGATTGTGTACTCCCCTGTGCTTTCAATGAGAAGATTACCGTCTTTCTCCCAGGACAGGCTGGGCTGAGGGACTCCCTCTGCTGCACACACCAGCTGAGCCTGACTGTTCTCCACCACTGCTACCTCCTGCTCTCCACCACGAATGGAAGGTGGGACTGCAAAGGTAGTGTTTCAGTGTTTCATTTATACATTCATTTTAAAACGTTCATTAGTCTTGTTATAGTTCTGGAAAAGATAAATTCACAGAAGGGATTGGCAGCCCATAATACCCAATACACTACATTCTTTTGGCCAATTAGCTGGATCACTTTGTAGCACAAAAGCGAAAATGCTGCATGTAAAAAAATGGAAAAGGCATTGTTCTTCCTGCGTGTTCATGGAAAAACTTAGATGCACTCAAAGCAGAGGGACACAGGTTGTGCCAAGTCTTTGAAAATGACATATGGTTCTTTAGGTTTTATGTGAAATGTGGCTTTAAAACATTTAAAATAGCAGAATACAAAATAACGTGTCATACTTATCTTATGCATTATTACATCATTACAAAATAAACATTTTACACCACAAACATGTTGTGTAGCGTTCACAGATGAGGTTTAAAGTACTGAATTGATGGAAACTTACTCTGTACCGTGAGGCTCATCTCGAGGCTCACTGTGCCCGCCACATTGGCAGCAGTGCAAGTGTATCGTCCAGTATCACTTGGCTGGATGAAGGAGATCTGCAGGGATCCTGAACTGAGCACCCGCTGGCGTACAGATTCACTCAGTGGCTGCCCGTCTTTATGCCACGTGACAGAGGGCGGAGGGGAGCCCTCAGCTTGGCACTGTAGCGTCACAGAGGAGTCCACGGGTGCCAGGTACATTTGAGTCTCTGAGCTGATCACTGGAGGGACTGCAGCACACAGAAAATAGAAATACCACACCCATTTAAAATAATTATGTGTCTGTTAAACCTGGATTTAGATTACTAAGGGGGGAGGGCGAAACTTTGAAGACACACAACTGTTACCTATTAAATAGAAGATATAAAGAGAAGATAATTAAAACAGACAGCTCTGCCAGAGACATCTGTAATTTTGATGCTGCAAAAAACATTCACAATACTAGCATTTAATGCATATCAGAACACACAAGATTATTAAGTGTTCATCTTAATGCCTGTTCGCAACTGCTGAAAATCATACAGTACATCTGTTAATGAAGTTGCCATGAGTGTGTGCCCTACCTTGTACTCTGAGTTTAGTCTTTCCCAGTGCAGTGCCTGCAGGGTTTTGAGCCACACATATGTATGTTCCAGAGTCCTGCACAGAAGCCTTAGAGATCTGCAGACTCCCAATAGGCAGCACCGTGAAACCTCCACCTGGCATGAAGCGAGAGACGTGCTGTTATGATCTATTACTTAAGAGTACCGACACACATGCCCACATAGACAGGATTAATTACCTGTGGTGGGTATGTTGATGCCCTCCTTCTGCCAGGTGATGGTGGGTCTGGGCGAGCCTGTGGCCCTGCAGGGCAGAGTGATGGGGTTATTCAGGATCACATCCAGGGTGGACGGGTGAGACTGGATCACTGGGAGCTCTGTGGAGTGGGGAAAAGGGTGACGTTCATAAACATCTCAAGGTGACGTAAAAGCACGTCAGAGTCATCCAGCAATTACAGCTTAATGTAAAAATTCATACATTGAATGATTTTATCACTGAGCATGTCTCGCTAATGTATGTGGTCAACAAACAAGAACTGCTTTATTTTGACATCATAAATCTTTTGAAATGTATGAAATGAAATAATGAAATAATTGGCAATTTGACTGGTAAGCACCAGCATCAATTTGAATTCAATCTGAAACCACAACTATGATATGAAAAGCAATTCAGTTGTGAACAGTACATATTTTTGTCTGCTCCAAACAGCAGCATGTGTGTTGATATATTGTTCCTCAGGATGTCCTTACCCTGCACTGTGAGCTGCACGTGGCGGTGGGTGGAGCCTGCAGCATTCTTGGCCGTGCATGAGTAGCGTCCTGCATGGCTGAGCTCCGCTGAGGTGATTTCTATTGGACCTGGGCACAGATCATCACACACCAAATCAACACGATAAATAATGCTTAACAGTAATGATAATTAACAAGGACAATAAGTTCTACACACGCTTTCTACATATAAAGTAACCCGCCAAATCTATCACTTGGAGTATTACATGACTCATAGGTGGCTTTTCTTTAAATTTAGCAAGACCAGTTAAAGAATTAATTGTATATGATAATATAGACTGCGACCCTGTGTGTTCTCAGGATAAGCGGGTTTGGAAAATGGATGGATGGATGGATGATAATATAGAGACATAAAATTGACTGTGTGACAGCATATTTAAGTATTTTTAGAGGCAGTTTTGACAGTTGTACCAAATAAAAGCTGTGTACTTTTTGATTGTATTTGCATTAATATTATTCTGACCTGTGGGCAGGATGCTGTAGCCCTGCCCCTCTTTAGGAAGCTTCATGCCATCTTTGCTCCAGTGGATTGTGGGCTCTGGGATGCCAGATGCAGTACAGGCAATGACCACTGGGGACAGTCTGGTAACAACTAACTCTGTGGGTTCATCGGCTATAGATGGGGGAACTGGGTGGGGGGACATAAGGGAAAACACGTGATCTTTAGTTTATAACTCAAAGATGAATTAAATCACATCATGATACAATGTCAATGACGATAGCGTAACAAGAAGCATTGATTTGACAAGACATTCTCAGTGACTCACCATGGACAGTGAGGTTGATGGATCTGGAGTCTTCCCCTGCCTCATTAGAGACCACACATTCATAGATTGCTGTGTCCTCCACCGTAGGTGCTATAACTACCAGGGAGCCTGATGAAAGTAATCTGGAGGTAACAAAAAATTATTTGTGAGAGTAGTTTCACTTTGAGGTCCACCCTATAGGGCAAAATGAAATTAAAGATATATATATTTAAAAAAAGTTAACCTCACAATGAAAGAAGCTTTTAATTTGGTCTACATTGAGTAATAATAAAATGTCTCTTAAGCTCCAGTTTTGTCTTTGTGAGTTTCCCATCTTGGATTAGAACACAGAGAGGGAAGAAACCTGGATCAACCTGTACATATTCTGGTTCTGGTCAGTGGTGATGGCCCGGCCACTTTTCATCCATCTGACGGTGGGTTTGGGTATACCGGTGGCCTCGCAGGACAAGGTGGTCTGAACGTTGACTGTAACCGTCACATTGGAGCGGCTGTCAGCGATGGAAGGAGGGACTGAAAAAAGAGCACAGAGGATCATAAAATAACTTGATGAGTGAGTTTGTAGGTGACTTTCAGTAGGTGACTGAAAGTGATTGAAATTCATGTGTTTTGTATGCTGCTCACCATATACTTGCAGATCCACTCTCTTGCTTTGTGTTCCAGCTTGATTCGTTGCCATGCACAGGTAGCGACCAGTGTCGGTCACCTGAGCAGAGTGGATGTGTAATGACCCGTCCTCTGCAAATGTGTACCTGCACATATGTACAAACTGGGTAAGGTACAGCATCAAGAAAATGCCAATAAATCAGTCATCTGATTCAGTCATCAGTCATTAATCAGTCTCTCTATTACTCAAGTATGCAGAGTTAAAATCCAGGAAAACACTAATACACAATACCTATCAAAGAGAACTGTATAATTGTTGTATATGAAAGTATTTGACATAGGAACAACTACTTTGACTTGAACGTACCTGGGGCTGTTTCCTGCCAAAATGGCACCATGTTTCCTCCAGGTTACACGAGGTGGTGGCACTCCACTTACAATACACTCAAGCACCGCTGGCTTGTTGATGTTCACCGACACCGTCTGGGAGCCTTCCTTGATAGTTGGGGCCACTGAGGTGAAATAGGTGACAGTTAACATGGTGTTATGCTCCATGTAATGAATTCAGCTCTGTATCTCATGACACAGGGAATGGAGTAGGAGGAAGATAAATCCTCCTCCTATTCTGCCCAATAAGAAGGGATATACAGGATCTCTACATATGCATTGCTTATAGACAGAAGATGAAACTGTACCATTGACAGCCAGGTTAAACTGTCGTGTAGTCTTGCCAGCGATGTTGCTGGCCACGCAGGTATACTGAGCTTTGTCGCCGAGGTCAGCCATATTGATCTGTAAGTAGCGGCCACCGGACAGGACGCGCACACGAGCAGAGGCCTGCACAGAGAGGAAAGGAATTTGCGAATATATTTTTGGAGAGGTCTTGGCACTGTGTGGATAGTTGTCAGTTTGTTTGTTTGATTTCTGACCTGTAATGGTTGGCCATCTTTGAGCCAGGTCAGAGTTGGAGGTGGGACAGCATCAGACTTGCACTCTAGAGTCACCTGTCTGTTCTGCAGCACTGACACATCCTGAGGTGTACTCTCTCCCGCGATGTTAGGGGGAACTGTTACAGGCAAAGCAGAGTGAGGCCAGCACTGACATGGATTTTATACCACAAACTCACCTCACCTTATTTGTCTGGACAAACATTATGTTTTTTTATTAATATTTCTCCTGAGGACAGACTGATTATTAAATCATCATCAAATCATTTTTTACATATTAAGTTAATTAACTTCAAGCGCCATATTGTTTCCAGAATGTTACATACAGCACACACTGCCATGCATTATACATCTGCGTTACCCACCATGCACTCGAACCAGGAACTCCTTGTCATCATCTCCTGCTGGACTGTTGGCTAAGCAGCTGTATCTGCCTGTGTCCTCCAACTGAGTACAAGTGAAACAAAAATGTGACAAAGTATGAAAACAAAGGAAAAAGGTCCCAAATGTCTGCACTGCACACATTTTATCATAGACTGTATGTTTTTAAAGAAAATGGAACTTGATTAAATGCAGTAAATGAGACACCGTATCAATGCACTGACCTGTGCTGAGGCTACACGCAGCACCTCTCCTCCGCTCAGGATGCGCAGGCTGTCTGTCTGCGGGAGCGGGCGTCCGTCCTTCAGCCAGGTCAGAGAAGGTGCAGGAATGCCTGAGGCCTCGCACTGAAGCTCTAGAACATTATTAACTACCACAGATACCTCTGCTGGTACGCTAGAGCCTTTGATGTGTGGAGGGTCTGATAAAGAAAACGTAAACCAAACAAATTGTAATTTCTCATCCATAAATCAAAAGCGGAAGCCGAAGAGCTAAGAGCTATAATCTGCTTTTACTCACCCAGCACCTTCAGGTTGAAGTGGCGGCTGGCTTGTCCCGCGGTGTTGTTAGCCACGCAGGTGTAGCGTCCTGTATCGTTGACCTGAGCCTGGGTGATCTGCACAGTGGTATTCAGGTTGAGGAATCTGAGGTGGCGGTCAGGAATTAGCGTCACCCCTTCTTTGAGCCAAGACATGGTGGGTGTCGGGGTCCCATCAGCAACACACAGCAGAGAAGCCAAGTTTCCTCTGACTACAGTCACATCTTCTGTGCTCCCTGCTCCATCCAGACCAGGCGGGACTGAGGAGAGTCATAAAATATACGGCGCACTTACGAAGATGTTTGGTGATTTATCCTTCAGATTTTACAAGCGAGGAATGTTTTCACACTCACCATGCACCTGCAGGTTAAAGTGTCTGTTGTCCACTCCTGCTCTGTTTGATGCCACGCAGGTGTAGGTGCCACTGTCAGACACCTGGGTCCGTATAATCCTGAAAGAAGCAAAAGGTACAAGTTACATTCTAACTTTAACTAAAGGTCTAAAATAACCATGATTTAAGGTAGGGTGACTTTCCATGCTGGTCAGCAGTTTTTAAATATATCTAAGTATATTTACATTTAAATAGAAAATTAATTAATTTTTGCATTAACAAATTGAGTACCAAGGCTTGAGTGTGTTCTTTACAGAAATACACCAATATCTTAGTTTTGCCAAAATAAAACACAGTGCTTTGCAATAATTTCATCTTATGTGTGGATGACAAGAATTTTCCCTCAAATAAGGTGCACAAGAAGTTGTCCCTAATGCAGCAACATGTGTTACAGTCTTCTTGAGCCCTGACCACTGACCTACCGGAGCACCTGCCCGGCAGAAAGAAGCCGTATGTGGGAGGACACCGGCAGAGGCAGGCCGTTTCTCAGCCAGTTAAGCTGCGGTGGAGGAGAGCCAGTAGCGACACACTCAATGCTGACCGAACTGTCCAGCACTGTGGTGAGCTGCTCAACTGTCTCACTGTTGCCATCAATCACAGGAGGCACTGAAAAAAGTACATGGAAAAGTCATAGTCAGTGAGATGAAAACACTCCTCATGCATTCATCAATGAGTAAGTGGAAAAAAAAACATTAAACCCACCATACACATTTAAATTGAATATCCTGTCCTCTTCTCCTGCAGTGTTGGTGGCCACACAGGTGTACTTGCCACTATCAGTGGTGTGAGCTCGAGTCACAGTGAGCGTACTCTGATCTGGACTGATCCTGAACACCAACACAGCGTCATCATTATCAACATCACGACATCTCTCATCACTGGACTGGCCTGCTGTGAAACACTCAATTTTCATTACTTTTTTGTAGCAAGCATTACCTGAGCCCCACGCCCCTTGTATTGTTGATGACTTCCCCATCCTTCAGCCACTGGATGCTTGGAGTCGGGGTTCCCTGGGCTCGACAGACCAGCTGGATGCTCTCATTTAGCAAAACTCCCATTTCACTGGGCAGGTCTGATCCAGAGATACTGGGAGGGACTGAGAGAGAATTACAAGTCTATAAATAACATGAGAAACCATGACTTGTAAATACCTGTGTGAGGACATGGGCTTGATAAGCTTGACTGCAGGGCTTGTCTGGAAACAAATAAGTTTTTGCATTTCCTTATTTTGGTTTCTAGAAAAGTGACTGGGATTATACATATACCTTGTATGGTGAGGTGGTAGCTCTTGCGTGCCTTGCCCTCCACATTAGAGGCCACACACGTGTAAGTGCCACTGTCAGAAAGCTGTGACCGTGCAATCTGCAGCTTGCTTCCCCCCGAGAAGATGTGCATCTCTAGAGACTCTGAGTTCTCTGAAGAAAGATAAAGTTCATAGGTTTGGTATAAAAGTATAATGTATTTTTGAAAGATACAGATGATATACAGGTGTATGATGACACAATATCCCTTCCTAGGAGGGCATTAATTTATTAAATTAAATTAATTGACAAAATTGGTTCATTTGTGTTTTCAGCTCAGTTCACCCTAAGCTCAGGCGTACCTATGGGTCGTCCATTCTTCAGCCAAGCGAGGCTGGGAGGAGGGATTCCAGTGCCATCACAGGCAAAGGTGACGGGGTTACTGATGGTTTCCACAACACTCTCCTCTGCTGGCCCATCGATACTGGGAGGTACTGAAGAGAGACATACACTGCAGGTGTTAAGCATTTTAAATACAATAGGTGTTTTATGATTTTTGAATAAATTCAAATAATAATGTGCTACCATAGATATTCAGGTGGAAGTTCTTGTCAACTTGTCCAGCAACATTGGTGGCCTTGCAAACATATTGTCCAGTATGAGATACCTGAAAATTAGAGGAGACATATAAGGGACAAAAACTGAAAAAACAAAAACATTAAAAAACAAAGTCAGTTATCAGTACACAGTAAAATGTGCCAAAAGATGGATGAATTTTCCAATGAAAGCCCAGAATTAATTTTAAATGTGTTGAGTGAGGAGCCTTAGATCTCTCTTGTATCTGCTCAGGTTAAACTACAGCAGCAAGCCCCTCTGGCTTGATATGCCACGGCCCACTTGGTTGTCCAACCACTGAGCACTGTATGAGACACTTTTCTTGAATAAACCCACTTAATGTCAGCGTTTCCCTACATTTACTTCACATTTTAAAAAATCCATCCAAATCCTCTCAGGGACACATGATGCATTTACTTTATTTTAGTTAAAAAGTGGTAGCTTCCATGGCCGAGGCTACAAAGTCATGAGTGGTTCCTACAAAAACTTTAACATGCAACTGCTGAAAGATGTTGCTGAGAAAATAAAAATGAGAGAGATCACACAACAAGGCATCCATTCATCTCTTACCTCTGAGCCTTTGATCTCAAGCATCTGTCCCTCTGCGAGGATGCGCAGGTTGGCCGATTCTGTCACCATCCTGCCGTTCTTGTACCAGGTGATGGTTGGAGGAGGCACCGCATTGGACTCACACTCCAGAGTTACCGATCTCCCGACGAGCACATTCACCACCACAGGAGAGTCCCCGCTACTGTCCCGGATACTTGGAGGAACTGAAAGGCAAACATTTTACCATCAGGACAAAGTGAGGAGCTCAGTGTGCAGTACACGCAGCGTAGACATGGACTCACCGAAAACAGTGAGGTAGACGCGTTTGTAAGCCTCTCCTGCTGCGTTCATGGCCACACAGCTGTACTTTCCACCATCAGATACTTTAACTTTCAGAATCTGTAGTGTACGGCCACCTGGAGGAACAAATGGACACACAGACACATTCAGGATCTACTGTAATTATGCAACTTGTTGTTGGTCTTCATGATTTTTATGGCATCCTCATGTCCAGATATTCTGATTATTTTATATATTATTCCATAAATACAAAATGTTTCAGCTGTTCTCAACTGCTCAGGGTTAATTCTATCTAATGTGACTGTGGATAACCACAAGTACCTGGCATGATGAGTGCATTGGTGTTGGCCTGAATGGGGCCCCTGTCATTTAGCCAGCTCAAGGTGGGAGGGGGGAAACCGGTAGCTTCACAAGAGAGAGACACAAAGTTGTTCACCACCACAGTGACAGTCTCAGGATTCAGGCCGATGATAGTGGGAGGCACTGAAAGGAAAAAAAGATAAGAAATATTCAGCATAGCAAACAGAATCTTCACACTTATATGAGCGTGCTGGAAAAATAGCTTTAACACTTCATTAGTTAGTCTTTAACAGTCTTTAAGTCAAAACAGCAGACTTTTCTATGTGATGTGTATTGTCATGTAAAAAGCACGTCGCAGAAAAGTGTACATTTAACACTTCACATGTAACTCACCGTGAACATTAAGGTTGAAGGATTTTTCTGCACTTCCAGCCACATTGTCAGCCACACACACATATCGTCCCGTGTCAGATACCTGAGCAGTCAACACCTGTGGACGTGGATGTGAAACATGGAGAAACACAAAATATACAGGTAGAGCATAGATCTTCTGAACACTGACATAATATAATATTTCAAAGAGCATTGGAGTGGGCTCCAATCATGGATGAATTATAAGAACTAGATAACAGATCCAAAGATGGTGCCTATTCAGTCTGATAACAGTCACTCACCTGGAAAGTATACAAAAGAAGCTGCTGTTGTTAGTTGAAGTTGTTATTCAGAAAAAAAAAGACTTTCTCACCTTTGGAAAATATTTACAAAGATTAAACCTTCATGGTTTAAACAACATTTTGTTTACAGCTGTGGATATCCTGTCAACAGTTCACGGATGTCTCTTTTACAGTGGTGGTCTATGGGGAAAAGCTACTAAAGCTACTAAGTGGCCTTTTGAAAAAAACTAAAATCAAAGCTGAGCAGCTGTGCATTATCCAGGTCTTATAATACATCCATGGTTTGAATAGGAAAATGTTTGTCTGTCTGTCCGCCCTGGTTGTTACCTGAAGTGTTCGTCCATTGGACAGGATTTTATGTGGCCCATCAGAGCTGAGCGGCTGGCTGTCCTTAAACCAGGTGATCTTGGGGGCGGGGTTTCCATCCACGTGACACTCCAGCTGGGTAGTTTTGTTGACTAAGACTGTAACCTCATCAGGCAAATCGCTGTCTGTTCCCCGTATGATCGGGGGCACTGTTGCAGGACAAAAATACACAACAAGTAAGAATGTAACTGTTCTATGTAAAAAGACCAGCTCTGTTATACTGACTGATACTTGTTCCACAAAGGGAGGTGTTTTTTTTACTCACGTAACACTCTAACATCGTACTGGATGGAGTCCTCTCCTGCTTCGTTGACAGCCACACATGTGTACCTGCCTGAGTCTTCAGCCTGGGCTCTGGGAATCTGTAACACTCGCCCGCCTGAAAATAAAACTCATTAGTAGGAACTCATTATGTGCCTTGTTCCGTCTCTTTCTTTCTGTTTCAATAGGCTTTATCTCACCTGGCAAGATCAGAACTTTGTCATTGGAGGTCAGCAGTTGTCCATCTTTGTACCAGGTGAGTGTCGGAGGGGGGACAGCGTTGGTCTCACAGTACAGCGAGACAGGATTGTTGAGTATCACGTCTCGAACATCCCCTCCATAGCCTGGGAAAGTCGAGGCATCACCAACTCCACCAGGCTTGTTGAAGTTAGGTGGAACTGAAGAGGGGATAAGAAAAAGAGCAAAAATATTTAAGTCTTTTGTGGAGCAGTTTTTGAAACTTTATTCTGAACTTAGCTGGAAACAGTGCAGGCTATGGCTCTACTTTTATGTCAAAGGATATCGCATTGAAAATGAATGGCATTATATCAAAGCACAACAATTTTCGTAATGCAAGCTCTTATACAACAATAAAAACACACAACAACAGCGCGGGAAAACACTTTGAGCCCATGATATACACAAATATTCTCAGTTAACACATTAGCGTCAGTCAACCCAGTTCACCTTGTATATTTACATCAAAGTCCTTCTCATCCTCTCCAGCTATGTTAGTGGCTACGCAGGTGTAGCGGCCGGTGTCTGACACCTGAGCATGCTTGATCTGAACGATTCGACCGTTCGCCATTATGGACACGTGGTCGTCTGACTGCAGGATCTGTGGAGGAGAAAAAAAACCACAAGAGGGGGGGAACAGAGCGGTACGGTTATTTTCAAACCTATTTATACGTTTCTTCTTTCTGCCAGTGTCCCATGTCAGATTTCTACCTGTCCGTCTTTGTACCACTGCAGTGCTGGGGTAGGAAAGGCCTGAGCTGCACACTCCAGGGTCAGTGTGCTGTTGACCTTAATCTTGACCTCTTTGGGGGCCAGTCCTTCCCCTGGGATATCATTCTTATTGATCTGAGGGGGAACTGGAGTCAGGAGACATGTTTAAATTACACTGTGATCATTTTTCACAGATTTACAGATTTATTGTGAAGTTAAATTCTTGTTAAAAATGAGATCGCTGATAATTATATCAGTGATTTTTGTTAGATTTACATGATGTTTTTGTAATTATTTTATGTGCAATAGGATATACAAGAGCTGAGATGTGAAAAGCTTTATACTCTACTGTCTTTTTCTCTTCTCATAAAGCAAGATGCAGGTCGTTTTTAAGAGACGCGGGGATCTCACCATAAACCTTGACCTCATAGTGCTTCAGTGTCTCTCCGGCCTCATTGGTGGCCACGCACGTGTATCTCCCAGCATCCTCCACTTTAGCATTGAGAATCTGCAGGGTCCGCCCTCCTGTGAAAGCATGTTTGATGAATGACAAAAGATGCACCAAGCTGCTGTATACTCTCACAGTTCCACTCTATTATTACGTTCATGTGATCTCGAACCTGGAAGGACTCGGACGTTGCGACTGGACTCAAACGGAGTGCCGTCCTTCAGCCAGGTGATGAGAGCCGGAGGGTAAGATTGGACTTCACACACCAGAGAGGTGGGGCTGCTCAGAGTTACTGTCACCTCCTCCGCAGAGCCATCGGGACCTGACCCAGCAATAGTGGGAAAAACTGGCAAAAGAAGAGGAAGCGATCAAACATACAACACGGCTTTAAATGCATCTCAAATAGTTTGAATGATTCTAGAAATGATCCTCAGTGGATTAAAAAGAGATGTGCTTGTACCCAGGACGTTGAGGTTAAAGTGCCGGGTGCGATCCCCTGCACTGTTAGATGCCAGGCAGCTGTATCTGCCAGTGTCTGCAACTTGGGCGCCAGAGATTTGCAGGAAACGGCCGTGAGACAAAATCTGGTGGCGCCTGTCAGGCACCAAAAACTGCCCATCCTTCAGCCATTTAATCTCTGGTACGGGGTTACCTGGGAAATGATTAGGTGAGGTTAAAAAAAGTTGTAATATGCAGAGCGTGTTGCATCTTTAATGTCATCTACATTAAGGATCGATAAAGAGAAGTTTCATTAGCAGAACATGAGTTAAAACATGAGATAGATCAGTGAATATGTCATCTACCTGACGCCTCACAAGTGAGGGTAATGTTGTGTTTCTCCTTGACTTTAGTATCCAACACTGTTCCCTCGTCCACAATGCTTGGTGGAACTGTTGAATTAGACTGAAAATCAGTTACATGGTTCCCATGGTTACCCCATTCATTTAAAAGCTTTAGCAAAATACACATTTATCACATCTCTTCAGACTGATGTTAAATGAATGCAAAAGCAAACACATTTTCACTACTGACATTTTTAATCTGCACAGAGAAGTTGATTTAGATATTTTCATTCAACATGACACCATCTTACAAAATATTTGAGTGTCTGTTACCGAGGATGTCGAGGTCAAAGTTCTTCCTTTCCTCTCCAGCGCTGTTGGACACGATGCAGGTGTACCGCCCAGCATCCTCTACCGCAGCATGCATTAAACGCAGGCTCCGGCCCCCTAGAGATTAATCAGGCCAATTATCATCATTTATCTGTTGTCATCGTGGAATGTTTTAAAGGCTGTGTCAGCATAAACCTGCCCCTTTCTTCAATAAAAGGAAAACATCCCAAGGGTGTATAAACAGTATTTGAAAATCACCCCTCTTCGAAAACTGGGATCAATTAACGGAAAGAATTTCAACTCTGAGGCTCCCAGCTGTTAAAACATTCACAAACCACAATATTCATGAGATGATTCATGACCAATGGCATCTGTCTTTTGAAACAACTTAAGAGGGTTTATGGGAATCTCCACAGAGAACAAGTGACAAAACATTGACACAATGTGAATTTTGCAGTGCGCTGAATTAACCTGCTATACTACACCTTACACATAACGGACACACCTCTCTGATACAGCTCAACATGAGCCTACCTCTCTGACACACGAGTGCCATCAAGCACTTTGTTTTGTATTGAGAATTTAAAATAAAAAAAAAGCCATTCCAAGTAATTCCCATTATTCTCATGTGCAAAACGTTAATGGTACTTTTAGCTCTGCACAAGCCATTAAGGCAGTATGCCCAAGTTGAGGGGCCACAGTTTAATTCGGAAGCCCCAAATACATCTTGTTAAATGTTTAAAAATACAGTTCAAAGCAGTTGCTCCTGTTTGTCTTTTTTCACAGATCTCCCTCCATCTGTTGAGATTGGCCCCTGTTGCAATGATCCTGTTACATCTTATTACTGGTGATGTATTGCAACCGCTTGGCCTCTGAAACCCAGCTAGGAAGCAAAATAGCTCAAGTTACTTTGAATACTATCATCATTCATATTCTTTGTGTCCTGCTTCCCTTGAGTCTGTTCCCTCACCGGTGGGACACTAAACTAAGAAAGATTTTTATAGATTGTTAAAGATATCTGACAAAACAGGAAGGTCAGGCTCGAAATCTGAATTTGATATACTGCAGATTTTGTGAGTTTTGTGACATCCTCCCAACAATATCAGAAACTCAATCAGGAACTCACCAGAGAGGACGCGCACCGAGCTGGAAGCTTTGATTGGCTGACCGTCCTTCAGCCAGATGATGGCGGGAAGAGGGATGCCAGATGCCTCGCAGCTCAGGGCAACCGGGTTCTTCACAACGACACTCACATTTTCTGGTGATTTTACCTGGCCGATTATACTCGGAGGGACTGAACAAGAGGAGGGGGTGTGAGAGACAGGTAGCACATTTAAGACCTTAAGATGGGCTGTAAATTTCCAAACAACAGAATGGTGATTTCAACAAAAAAGATTCAAGTGAAAAACCTTTAAAAAACACTTTATAGCTCATACCATGTACACTGATGTCATGCTTGCTGTCAGCCTGTCCAGCCACATTTACAGCGATACAGGTGTAACGCCCCGTGTCTGACACCTGCGCATCTTTAAGCTGCAAGAGCCTCCCCTCGTTCAGGACTTTGGCACCATGCTGGCCTGTGATGGGCCGCCCGTCTTTCAGCCATGTGATGGCTGGCCGTGGTATGCCCTCTGCAGCGCACTGTATGGTCACATTGCCTCCCTTTGTCACAGCAATGTCATCGCTGTCACCCTCGCTGCGTCTGATAGAAGGGCGGACTGAAGTGAGAGAAGCAAGTGAGTCGGTGCACATGCTGTTAAGTACATATTGTCAATGGTACAACATTATGTAATATTTAATGGCTTTTAAGTATATACTGCACACACACACACACACACACACACACACACACACTCTAAGCCCTGGTCCAATGAAATACACAGCTTTTTTCTATTTCAAGCAGAAAAAACTAAAATGACTTTGATCACACAGATATGGTGGCACACACGTACTATAAACTTGCAGGCTGTACTCTTTGGAAGTGGTGCCAGCTGTGCTGGAGGCTGTGCAGGTGTAGGACGCTGTGTCTGTTCTCTCAGCGCTGGAGATCTGCAGCTGGCGACCTCCTGACAAAACCCTGATCTTTTGGTCTGACATGAGCTCAGAACCTGGGACAAACAAAACCACAGTTATGTTTGGTGTCGACCACACAGACATTAGTGCACCATACATTGTCATTTTAACATATTCCTGTTGCTCTTGTTGTCACTTTGTGCCTCTCTGTCTCTTACAAACATACATACACTTACCGTCCTTCCTCCAGGTAAGACTGGGGGGCGGTATGCCACTGGACTCACACACCAGAGTGATGAGACTTCCTTCAATCACAGTCAGAGGAGAGACCTCCTCTGAGCCACGGATACTGGGAGAAACTGTAATAATGACAGGACACCAAAAGGAGGCGCTCACATCTCATTTAAGCTGCATGTTCGTGCATTTCACAGTGTTTAAGTCAAGCGGAACCTAACACAGCAAAACCACTGTGGTGGCATCGCTGCAAAACATAGAGGAAAATAAAATACAAGTAAGCCCCACAGAGAGAAAATGATTAAACATAAAAAAAAAACTCTGATCAGTGTTCACTCTTGTCAAATCAACATCAGAATCATCTTCTTAGTAAGAACTTACCCCAGACATTGAGGTTATAGTTCTTCTCTGTTTTGCCGGCAACGTTGGTGGCTTCACAGGAGTACCTGCCTGAATCCTGCACCTGGGCACTATCGATCTAACAATCAGATTCATAGGCAAATCATTAGACATGGTAAAATACACTGAAACTTTAAACTCTAAAGCTAAGAAGCAGAAAAAAAGAGGTAAAAACATAGATTTTGATGAGAAGGAACCACAGGAACTAATAACACCTAAAACAAAGTCCAAATTTAAATAACTCCAAACACCGTCGCCTCTGAGAAAGATTTGCAGAACTGTTTTATAATCTGTACCTTGAGTACACTCCCGTCCACTGAGACGGTCAGACCGGGCTTCCTGAAGAGTGGGCGGCCATCTTTGCGCCAGGAGAGTGTTGGCGGGGGGATTGCATCGCTCTGGCAGTGCAGCTCCACTGGACGACCAAGCATCACCGTGGCATTCACCTCCTCGCCCTTGATGTTAGGGGGCACTGTGGTGGACAAGAAGCCTAAATGAGGTACGCATACGCTGCTATTCACATGCTCTTTTATATTTACTGGCCTTGAAAGTACGCCTGCTGAGCCTTTCTAAACGCTGTAAACTCGTCATATTACCTCATAAGAAAACAGAATAATTGCTTCCTGAGATGCACAGGCCCTGTTTGGTTGGGCATCTGGTACTCTTTAAATTCTATCTTGGGCTATGACAGCACCATTAAACCAGTTCAACATTTGTTTGTGTCATTAACAATCAGAGCACCTTCATTTCCAAAAAATTCATGAAACCTAAAATCTCCATGGAAATTGCCAACACGTGCTAAGATGCATAATGACTCAGGAGCAGAGGAATTCTCATAAGGATGTTTTTGTTCCCCTGTGAACATCTAAGACTCATAGCTGAAGATTTGTGTTGCTGTTATTTTGCTGATTATTTCCCAACATTTGAATGAGTACTGGACATGACACTAAACACCAAAGCACACATTTCTGAGCCAAAGAGAGACAAACTGTGGTTTATTGACAACTTTGGCACAACAACTCAGGAAACATCTGGAGGTCTCCATCCATCCATGTATGATAATGCCTCTGTTCTATCAACAGACTGAGCTCCTTTAACACAAAATCTTCTACTAAGTGGAAATTTTGCTCATCTAAGCTTCTATTTATCAGTCCTTCATGAGACAGGCCCGCTTTTTGGTGAATCTGGCCTAGTCTAGAAAATGACTGCAGACCAATTTCCCCTGCATTATGGTTATTGGACAGACAGAGCACAAGTCACCGGGGAAGGACAGAAACAGGCCCTCAGCTCAGTATTTGGCCAGACACAGGAAGCTGCCGAAGAATGGTAGCAATTACAACAACAAATCTGACTTTATTTCTCTCGACAAGCTCTTTTTGATCTCTCCGAGGAAATGTACGTCATGTGGATGTTCAAACAGACACACGCAAGCGCAGACTTTAAAATCCCAGATATGTAAACTACTTGCCTCCTGTTACCTCAGCGGCATTAGCTTTGATTAGACTTGTATAACAACCGAATTGCCATCAGGCTCAGCTCAGTGTAGCAAACTGACAAGGTTTTTGAAATGCTAAACTTAGCCGAGGCATACTTCCTCTACAGGCACATGTTTCACTCAAGGCCTTTTTCAAATATTGTTTCAGTGCTTTTATTCATGTTTCGAGCTGGACCTGGTGCTCTGTTGAAAGACGCACTACAGTCGGCTATAACCATTACCCGGCAAAACAAGAAGGGGGGAAGAAGGAAAAGACATTAAAGTCATGAACAGGAAGATTGTACTAAGAAGACGAACTGAACATGAGTGCTGTTATTTTAACAGCTCCTGTCAACAAATTACCTATTTTAGATCAACTTTAATACTAAAATGCATCTGTGCTCCTTTGTTAAATGGAGCCCTCGTTAAAAGGTCTGACTTTTTTTGGAGATTTGTTTAAGTCATGATGATGAAAGTTGCTGGCTGATGTAGTCTAAAAGTGAGCAAAACAAGGATTAAAAGGGCTACAGCCTGTGTTCATTGTTGATTTATCTGCCAGTTGTTTTCTCAATCAATTAATTGTGTTGTTAATGAAATGCCAGATATAAGTGAATAATCCAAAAGGTGCAATATTTAAATAGTTATCAACACAACAAAAAGACTTTCAGTTTATGAACAAGACAAAGGCGAGCTGATAAGTGTCACATTTGAAGGACTGGAACCAGTAAGATTTTTGACATTTTTTCTTGATTTTTTTTTTATTGATTTAAAACAAGAATAAACTGATAGTTAAAGAATAGTTAAAAATCACTTTTTTGTACTATTTCATTAATTTATTCATCTCTTGAACACATTTCTTAATAATCAGGCTCATATTATCTCATATTTCTATGGTAAAGCACACCCTGATTGTGCCTTTAGTGCAACCAAATATCTGCAAATATAGAAACACTAACAATAAGACTGTGGGTATCTGTTGTCCAACTGCTGATAAATGGTGATTTACTCACCGTAAACCCTCAGGTCATACTCTCTTTGTTGTTCTCCTCCGGCATTGACAGCCACACAGGTGTACCTGCCTGTATCACTAACCAGTGCACTGTTCAGAGACAGCACTCTGCCACCAGACAACACCTGAGAGGGAAGCAGAAACATGTCATAGCACACAGCACACACAAACACAACTGTAAAAAACCTGCATCACATTTTGACTTTTAACAAGCCATTATAATCATAAAGATGCAAGTTTGGAATAATGTGTATAAATCTTGTTTTGGGGTGAAGCACATTAAAGGTGCATGACACAGAAATAAGTCATTACTTCACTGAAACATTCATTCATTTGACAGATTTATGCGTACCTGTATGCCATGTGATACACTTGCCACAGGGCTGCCATCTTTGAGCCATGTGAGGCTAGGCAGAGGAACTCCAGTGGCCTCACACTGGAGCCTGGCAGCTTCATTCACCACAACTGTTACTGTGCCACCTCGGCTGGAGATGACCGGAGGCACTGCAAGAAAAAAAGAGAAGGAAGCGGTCACGAATAAATGCACTGCTGCTGTGGTTTTAAGAAGTTGGATAAGGTGGATAACTGAAGTGTATCTAAATTCTGTGTCACTTAAACACCTCCTTATTAAAGAGAAACATTTTTTATGATGTTGATTATCTGATTTCATAAAGGATCAGCATATCTCTGTTTAACGTACGAAATATAAAAAGCCACTCACCGTACACCTGCAGGCTGTGGGATATCTCTGCAACTCCAGCCAGGTTGACCGCTACACATCTGTATATTCCAGCATCAGACAGCTGAGCCCGCTCAATTTCCAGCACCTGGCCTCGCTTCAGCATCGTCACCCCAGCTGCACTTGTCAGCGGTCGGCCATCTTTGTACCAAGTGATGGCTGAAGAACAAAGGTAATTCAAAATGCTTTACATAAAGCAAAAAAAACACATTGAAATTACCTCAAAAGACATCAGAAAAAAAGAGTTGTTGAATTGTGCAAAGACAGACAAACACAATATACATGTTTTTACTCATGGAGCTTAAAAACTATTTCTAATACAATATTTTCACATGACATGGTTTCACAGATATCAGATTGTTGGATTGAAACACCTGCAGTGAAAAGCAGAAAGATCCCAAGAAAAGAGTGTTCAATTACACAGGAATGCGCCTGCTTATCTGCACTGAACTTGTACACTGGAAAGAAAGGCAGCAGGGAGAGAGTGAAGCCGCCAGTAGGGAGTCATCTGAAATCAATTTTCCGCTGTTCCATTAATGGTGAAAGATAAGGAAAGCAGCAGTGCGGCCGATTGCAGCGCAGCAGTCAGAGGAAACTACGCCCCAGAGCCTGTGAGTGAGCGCAGCAGGACGGAGGGGGAAGTTTGTGAGGCGTCTTACCGGGCAATGGGCTGCCTGTGGCCTTGCACTCAAGCTCAGTGGGAAAGCCCGACAGGACGGTCTGGTTGATGATCTCTCCAGAGGAGGGAATACTGGGAGGCTCTGAGGGACACAGGGGAGCATTACACACAAGCACAACAATTTATCAGATGATATTCTCCCGTCTCCGCCTAGTCCCTCGATAACAGAAAGCCAAAGAGAAGAATATATGACAAAAACCAGAGGATGAGTGAGACACGGGGCAGAAACAAATCGACGGATTACCGTGGACACTGAGCCGTATGTGCTGTTGGGCTTCGCCGGCCGCATTGGTGGCCAGGCAGGTGTGCTATCTCCCAGAGTCCTCCAGTCTCGCCACCGTGACCTTCAGCATCCTGCCTGACGACTCCAGCTGTGGCAGAGACAAGCGGAAACACACAAAATGTGAACATAAAAGTATATTGTACATGTGGGTTGTTTGTTGATGAGAAAGCTAACCCTCCTTAATAAATATAAACATTACAGCTTCCATTAAGTCAACAATACAAGAGGTTTGGGTGCTGAAGAGAGCTTCGGCAGCAACAGTGTTGGCATGAGCATAATCATCAGAGTGTCTGTGATATGAATAATGCTCGCGCAGTAGACCTGTTTGAATACGACTGCATGTTACTAGCGCACGGGTTTGAATGAGCCAATCATTGTGAAGCATACTGCAAACAGCTGAGAAACTTCAGCGCTCTGCTTGAGTTAACGCTTAATTTCCGTGTCTCTAAGTATGACCCGACATGCATGTGCTGTTAAAAACACATCACAGTCCAAAAACCAAAGAGTCAACCATAACCATAAATAAAAAACAGAACACGCTCGGAACAAAACTTCGCCTTGCAATGCTCATCGACTTAAACTGATGTGGCTGATCATAGCTGAAACAAAACAGTGTTTCTTTTTAATTCATGTGAAATCCATTGACCGTTTTGGACTTGACATGAATGACTTGATATTTGCTTGCTTGCGGAGCCGACCTTAAGGTGCCCCTGTGTTGTGTCAACAGGTCGGCCATCTTTAAGCCAGGTAATGCTGGGAGGAGGGATGCCGCTGGAGATGCACTCCAAACTGATGGACTTATGGAGAACCACTGAGCGTTCAGCAGGCCCGGTGGTAATGCGAATGGATGGAGGAACTGGAGAGATGGAGAGGATGAAGTTATTTTCTTAAAAACTCTTCACCACCGCAAATTTCGGATAAAAGGAAATTACAAAAAGGGAGAGAGTAGTATTTACCCAAAGTGGGAGCATCCCTGTGGCTTGCATTCAAAGCATAAATGATTTTTATTACAGTTATAGTGCTGCAGAACTATTCAGCATATTCATTTGTTGTCAGAAAACAACTCATTACACCGCAAATCACATGACAAAGCTTTCTGATATTTTACCGTGGACAACCACATTGAAGTCCCTCTCCTGGTCTCCGGCTTCGTTTGTGGCCACACACTGAAAACGAGCTGTGTCAGACACCTGAGCGCGCGAAACAACCAGGCGTCGACCGCTGGCTGCCACCCGCAACCCCTCACCCTGTCTGACTGGCTTCCCATCTTTGTACCACCTGGAGAAGAAGCGTTTGTACAGTGAACATATGTGTGCGTATGCTTATGTATTTATGTCTGTGTATCTGTGCGCGTGAGGCGGAGCTCTTACGTGATGACGGGCGCAGGCGTTCCCGTGGCCTGGCACTCCAGCTCCAAAGGGCTGTTGATTGTCACGGTGGCGTCTGTCACGTCATCAGCTCCGTCGACGAAAGGAGGGACTAGGGTTGAAAAAAATGAATCTCTGTGAATATGTGCAGTGGTAATTCAATGTATTCGACTCTGTCCAACCACATGAATTATAGACTGCTTTTAAGTTGCTGAATGAATCATTATATCACAACTTTGAAACTGTTATTCTATTACTTTTATTAGTTTGTGTTATTCTTCTTCCGCTTCTGCTATGTACAGTAACAATATCAGGAAAGATGAGCAAAAATGTAACAGGGAATATTAATATAAAATCTGTCTTCTGAAATGTATTGAAATGGATTTTCTTGTGTTTGTGAGAAGCTCTATCAGTCAGACATGCGAAGCCACAGTGAAGTGGCAGGTGTCTGTTTCCCAGGAATGCACACATGGTGTAGATAGCAGCAGCCTCAGCAGAAACATGCAGCGTCAGCTCCAATTACACATGGGTTGTTGTGGCCGAGTGGTTAAGGCGATGGACTAGAAATCCATTGGGGTCTCCCCGCGCAGGTTCGAATCCTGCCGACAACGGTGCATTGTTTTCCCAGCTGTCGCAAACTGTTAAAGAAAAACTAAACACGACAGGCTGTAGCTGTTGGAGCGACGGAGTTTGCTCATAGAGGTTAAAACACCAGCAGAGGTAAGTCCTACGGTGTGGTTGGAGCAGTGCCGTCAAAGGAAAACTTACTTCACCTGTTTTCGACCCAGAGAAAAGCACTGTTTTTTCCCCCAGCATTTACTGATAAGCATTGTGAATGAGTTAAAGATAAAAGTACATAAAAGCAAATCAAGGTTTTACTAACATGAGTTATCTGAGTGATACTGAGAGTGCTTCTCTGGACAGTTTCTGATTTATGAGGACATTTTAAACCACATCACTGTATACACCACGGTATGGCTTCGGTAAGCTGGACCAAGATGAGTCCTCAACAAATCTCCTGTCTCTTAGCAGCTATAAAACAATTGTAACTGGGTGGTCTCTTTGGGTAACAGCCTTCTTGAAGTCTTTCTTTCTGATGTGTTTAACCTGGCGTGGGCTGAATGTAATGTCTGGCTTCTATTTCTTTTGAACTTGCTGTCTTGTCTGCGAGCAGTGGTGGCCTAAATGCTGACCTGCTGTTCATATACTGTGCAGGGAGACAAATCAATCTTGATTTTCATTAATCAGAAGTTCCTCCAGCTCCATCAGCTGAGTCCACCGGTGATATCGATGTGGAAAGAACAGTGAGTTCAGGCCAAAGCTTTAGAGAGATTATATTACCACGATATGCATGCACACAAGCAAGCCAAACTCTTAGAAAAGTTATATTTCACAACATCTAAAACGGGACAGCATGCAAAACAATAACGCATGAATGTGTGTGTGAACTGCGCTTCTGTACCTAAAACTCTGACGTCGTATTTGACCTCCTTCTCCCCAGCGATGCTCGTGGCCACGCAGACGTAACGTCCCGAGTCTGACACAGTGGCTGAGAGGATTTCTATTTTACTCCCCTGCTCAAGAACACGGACACTTTCGCCATCATGGACAGGAACACCATCCTTTAGCCAGGTGAGGGAGGGGGGAGGGTGTCCCCCCGCCTGGCACTCCAGGACCAGCGGCTTGCTGAGGACTACTTTCCTCTCAGTTGGCCCGTCATCACCGCCTGCAATGGTAGGAGGCACTGGGAGGGGGGAAGATGCATAAAAAAAGGGAGGAAAACAAAAGGAAGTTTAAAAATCAAAGGCCTTCTGCTTGAATGATATCTTATTAACATTTCACACTCAAGACTTTCATCAGCCAACAACAACACAACATGCTTTATGCGTCAAGTCCTACACTCTGAATTCATTTTTGCGCTCTTCCGGGATCAAGATTTTTTTTTTTACCGTTGCTGACTATCCACAGCTGTATGAAATTATTCTTGACTGCTACAAATGTCTTTATGCATTGTGAGTGAAACCAAATGAAGCTCTGATTAATGCAATACTAACCTTCAGAGCTCAGCACATATGAGAAGCAAATGGAACAATGGAAGCTTAAGTTCAAAGATTTCCTCAGCTCCTACAACCTGATTTAGTGTCAAAATGTGCTCTAGATTTTGAGAGGAGTTTCTAAAAGCTTTTGTTTGGAGCTGACATACAGCACAATGAAAAAGTTACAGGTTCTTACGGTAGACGTCCAGCTCGTAGCTCTTCTCGGCGCGCCCAGCCACACTGGTCACCTTGCAGGTGTACTGGCCTGCATCTGATGCCTGCGCCCGAGGGACCTTCAGGTAGTGGCCCCGATCGACGTACTGAGCCTGACGGTTTGACAGGATGGCCTCTCCGTTTCGGTACCAGGTGATGGTGGGAAGTGGCACTCCACGCGCCTCACACTCGAGCGTTACCACTGTGTCCAGCAAGGCCGTGACCCCTGTGGTTACGTTACCACCTTTGATAGATGGAGGCACTGGAGAAATGGCACAAAAATGAGATGTATTTGGTCATGTTAGGCGCATTTACATACTTACATATATTTACTGTATAAAGAGTAATCTTTGCATGTAATACCTAACTGTGTAGAATCTATCAGAATCCACACTCACCATAGACATTGAGGTTGAAATCCTTGGACTGTTTCCCAGCTGTATTCATGACACTACACTGGTAGCGGGCCTTGTCTCCAAGTCGGGCACTTTTTATCCTCAAAACCTGACCCCTGTCGGTGACCTCTAGGTTGGGATCACCAAGAAACACCAGCCTAGAAATAAAAGTTTAACCCATTTTTTGTTCAATTTTGTTCAAACCTTCTTACTAAATAGTGGACATCAATATGTTCCAATATCAGGAGGCACTTACTTCCTGTCCTTGTACCACTGGATTGTGGGAAAGGGCACTCCTTGTACTTTGCACTCCAGACTGATCTCCTCTTTGACAATAGCTGAAACATCTCGAGGAGAGCTGGACCCTTCAATGGTCGGTGGGACTGGGAACAGAGCAAGTATCATTACATAGCCCACATCAAGCCTGCTTTAAGAGATACATATTTGGCTGCTTTTACACATTAAAGGTTCTGCATGCCCTCAAGTCAGTACATTGCTCTTTCCCTGTACCTCTCCGAGTTTCCATACACAACAGCTCACTGGCCTTACTCACCCAGTATATCCAGGAAGAAGTCTTTTTCAGTGCTGCCAGCGATGTTGATGGCCTTACAGCTGTAGATGCCAGCGTCTCCTGTGGCTGCATTAATTAGTTTCAGGGTTTTTCCCATATCAAGAATCTGGATGCTGTTACCAGCTACCACCTGTCGATCAACATAAATAAATGGAATCAAACACAAAAGCAAAAAATCACCGCATAAGTTACAGTTTAGGAAACAATGTCTGACAGTAATTGTGGGGTGACTTGTGAGACTTCATGTTAAAAGAATCCAAACTAAAGAAACTGCAGCTGACACTTCTGGCAGAACTGAAAAACAAGCCGCTGTCTGAGAGCCAACGATCCATTCAGATGAGGAATTTCATTTAAAAAGTGTACAAAACATGAAAAGTTTTTAATTGTTGCTTAGAGCTAAAACATCCAGAGAGCAGAGCATCTTTATTGAGACTGCTCATAATTAGCAGACTGAAGCAGGCGCTCTGATTTTCCCATCTGTGCTTTTTTGTTAGCCAGCCAAGGGAACAAAAGGCAGCCAGCTAACTGGGATGTTACAGCAAAGCGTGTGCTAACTCTCTGTTCTCGCATCCATTTATCATAATTATTCTGTCATTAAAGCTTTGACCATGCTGCCATCATGGCTGGCCTGGCTGGTGTTTGTTACACACACACATGCATTCACACAGGATCCACAGTGGTTTAAGGCCCGTTCTCTTGGACAGTGTACCCTGTGATCAGAGCTCATTCCGCCTTTACGAGCACTTTCATTAACAAATGAAAGGAAAGGTCATTATAATTTCTCATTACTTTTATTCATGTATCATTTTGTGATCCAATCCTTGTAGAGGGCTTTCTAGACCGCAGTTTAAGTATGGGTTATGCAAAGGCAGCATGTTACTTAATCTCCTGTGTCTGCGATGTGTGTATAAACCTTCAAGGAAGTAACAGAAAAAACATCTTGCTGTAAACATGAACGCATGAAATATATGTTAACAGTTTATTCACTAGAATTTCACCTACAGGAGTCCCATCCTTGTACCAGGTGATGACAGGGGTTGGACTTCCTATGACATCACACACCAAGCTGGTGGACTGGCTCAGGACCAGAGACACATTGCCTGGCGTTTCACTGTTACGGAACTCTGGGGGCACTGTGGGGGTGTCAAAGGTGATTGTTGAGCTTTACATGTTCATTTCAACAGAATCAATTGTCATCACGTGATTTTTAGTTGGTAAACATATTCCAAGGTCACGTCTGAACCACAGAGTGCAGGTAAATCACCGTTGACTTTGAGCTGGTACTTCCTCTCAGTGGATCCGGCATCATTAACAGCAGCACAGACATACTCTCCGTTGTCCAGTGGTGACACAGAGGCCAGAATCAGCAGTGTGCCATCCTCCAGGATGGACACGCCCGGCTCATTACCCGTCAGCTCTTGGCCATTACGCATCCACCGAATCACAGGCTTAGGCAGACCTGAAAGAGAGAAGAAGATAGGAAAAGGATAAAAATGAAACACAAATTACTGGCAAAGAAACACTGACATAATCTTTTTTATTTGCAAAGGTGTAGTGTATATTTTTAGCCGAAAGTTTGAAATTATTTAACTAACTTTGTCTCACTAAACATCGCTTTTGATCCTCCACCGAGAAACTGTATAGTTTCTATAAATATATATATTTCTGTATTCGTGATAGCACTTATAATGTCACAGGGTGGGAGGAGATGTTCCTCTACCTTTGGCAGGGCAGGGGAATGCAATACGCTGGTTTGCAACTCTCTCCTGCAGCGGACTATTGAAGGGGGGCTCCAATACCTCGACCACGGGGGGCACTGACAACACACACACACACATAAAATGATAAATAGACACTTCTGACACACACTGCAAAGCATCTTTAGCAACTTTAGTGAGCATCTTTAAAAGATTATGCTCTATTGAATGTTTTTGGACTAAACACCTGATCCATACAGCTTAATAAACACTGCCATGACAAATACTCAAAAGTACTATATATATATTATTTAAAAAATAAAAGTAAAAACATAGACAGGGATATTAATTTCATGTCATTTGCCTTAATCTATCTGTCTGTGATAGCAGCTGAGACCGACCTTGCACCAAGAGCTGAACTTGCGCCTCGTCTCTGCCTGCGGTGTTGGTGGCTGTGCAGGTGTAGGTTCCTTCGTCATGCAGCCCCACATTTCTCAACACCAGGCTGCCATCAGGTGACACTGGGTACCTCTTAACATCCTTTGTCCAGGTGAGGGAGGGCTCAGGGACCCCCGTCACTACGCAGGGTAGCTCTACAGGGTGACCTACCTGTACCTTCATCACCCTGGGGCCAGCCTGGATACTGGGGGGTACTGCAGGACAGAGGATTCAGTGAGCTTCAGTGCCTCGCCTGGATGTGCCACTGTCATTCACTATGTCCTAAATGACAGTAAGTCTAGACTGCCATTCTCATTTGGATAATCGTACAGTGCTGAACGAGTGGTTGTTACTGTCTGAATTTAAAATGCTGTTCAGCTATATAAGACACAGTCAATTACATGACATCTGAGGGAAGGAAACGACACAACTTTCATGCTCCTCAATCAGCAACTTTGATCCAAATTATTGCAGGTTTTATTAAGTCATTTGACAGTGCCTCAAAATGTATTTGGATATATTAGACTTAATATTATACTGCTGATCTGTGGCCCATTTTAATATCGTTATTACATCCCTGTTGGTAGTTATGATCTTTGAACTTACCCAGAACACTCAGCTCAATGGATTGTGTCAGGTTTCCAGCAATATTGGAGGCAACGCACACATAAAGTCCACTGTCTGACACTCTGGTCTCCAAAATCTTCATGGAGCCTGAGGGAAGCTGAGTGTGCCTGGGAGAAACACATACGCACAGCAATCATCAGCAATCACAGCAATAAACTAAACTGCAGAGTGAAAGTCTAAGTGACAGTCTTTCTCGCAAAGCCCCACTCACTGATTTATTTTCCACTCAGTCATTTTTGTAAACAGATACTCCAGTAATTCTTACTAATCCACCATCAACCACAATTACGGCTGCTGTGGCAGGCGCACGGTAGGTAGAACAGATCACAGAGAAGACGATTACTCAGTCATCCTATAAAACCACAAACTGTACCCTGAGGTGATGAATGGTCCAGAGATACAGCACGGCAGTTCTCGTAGTCTTTAATAACTACAACTCTCACTCTTACTTTGGGGTTACAGAAAGAACAATATGATTTTAACAATGTTTATTTATATTCAAGGGGCAATATAATCCATGGAGGTGTATTTTGAGGCAGCAAGGTGGAAAAAATGGGGGTGATGTTAGCAGAGTACAAAGAGTTGTTGGATTCATCAATGAACAACATCCGTATTGTGTTTGGTTCTCTATGTGTTTTACCTGGGAGAGAAAGGGGAGATGAGCTGTCTCTCCTTGGCCCAGCTGATGGTGGGAGGTGGGACGCTGCGGACCTCACAAGGCAAAATGGCGTCCTTGCCCTCAATCACTGACATTTTCACTGGCTCTGCTGTGCCTCCAGCACCACCACCACTGGATCTAGGACGGACTGGACAAACATACATGCAATTTAAAATAAAAAAAGGTGCAAATAAGGAGTTAAATAATACAACTAGAGATTTTAATAAAATTACTCTCTGCTGCACTGACTGTGTTGGTCTTGCTCCTTTCTCCCTTACAGTATCTGCCATTGCTTATTGTGCATTTATGTGCTAAAATATGTTCAAAAGGAGACTTACAGCATATTTTCCAACACGTCCAAAATGCCAGTTTTTCTATATTATACAGAGTGACAACTTTTAGAGGCACTCATCATATTACGGGTTGTGAGGATTATCGAGCAAAAGTATATATTGGTAAAAGTGATGGTACAAGTAAAACTATGAGGACTATCTTTGTGCTGTGAAGTTACTTTCTTGCAGTGTCACAATAGCTTCGTTCACATTGTAGACTGGCAGCCGATAGAGACTTCTTAACAACAAGCTCAGTCATTATACTAACGTCTCAGAATTAATTCAGTAATCAATAGTTGACGTTACACGCTACATATTGCTCTTTTTTCTTGCTCCGGATTTTTTCCAGCCTTTAGCCGCTGATGAGGTTTACCGTAGACAGTGAGCTGGACCTTCCTGGAGGCGTAGCCGGCAGCATTGGTAGCTGTGCAGATGAACTCTCCGGTCTCATTTCCAGAGGGGGAGGAGATGAGGAGGCTGCCGTCAGAATCCAAGGAGAAGGCTGGACCACCCAAGTACAGCAGCTCCCCACCCTACAGAACAAACCACAGCAGGGAAAGGGCAGAGTTTGTTTCATTAACTCAGCTTTATTAACACTTGACATGGACTCCAAGAAAGAGGTGGGATGTGTGGTTTGACCTAGTAAGTGTCCTTCCATGCCGCTGAATGAGATGGCTTTGAATAAAAATATTAATAGTTGTATAATCAAGTGAAACAACACAAACAAAACGAATCAGGATTGTGTCTTCTCTGGACTGTCCTTTTGATTCTGACATGACCAATCTGACTTGACTTGACTGAGAACAGCGAAGGGAATCAGAGGCGATCACATGTTAACAGCTGGTGCAAAACTTAGCAGGGTCTAGTTTCATATGTCCCTGCAGCCCTGTTCGCTTTAACAGCATCGCTTTTACAACTCCGAGAAACTAGTGTAAAAGATGGAAAAGAGGGAGGACTGTCCACACGCACACACACATTGGCGTACAGTACACGCTAACACACAAAAGTGCACATGTATAGACTTAGCACACTGTGCAGGCCACTGTTCACAGGTAGAGCTGATTTCGTGGAACAGCATATGAGGCACACACATGTACGCTCACACAGAAACACAAGCATTTTCCTATGGTGTGCTACTGTCTCGCCAGGGCCCATCAACAGAGTTGTACTAAAACTAATAGCAACCATGACCTTTGACACAAGCCAACACAAAGACCTGTTCCCTTGTAGTTGAAAACAGCACATTCACATCCGGACCCCTTCAAGTTCAGCAAATCTGCCCAAAACTGCATGTTTATGGAAAGAAAATGAAGGTGTTCTGGGGCAGGAGAACAGCACGCCACTGCAGGACGAGTGATGGATCTTACTTTGGCTTACTTTACTTTATAGAGAGGTAATGCCAACACATACCTTGGCCCAGGTAATGTCAGGGGTGGGCACTCCACTGGCACGGCAAGGCAGAGTAATGGGTGTGCCCTCAATTGTGCTGAACACCTGAGGGCCGTACTGAATGGTAGGAATCACTGCAAACATCAGAAAAAAAATTAAGACTCAGTTAGTCCTATATGTTTTTTTGTCAAATGCATTCACAAAGCATTTAGGAACTCTAGTGTTTGTGGTCTGTATATACTGCGTGTTTAGCGATCCCATTACAGTGCCACTACTTTTGTGGTGTGTGTCTCAAAGGCATCCGGAGAAAGCCCTTACCTAACTCAACATACAGTATTCACTTTGGATATTCCACTTATTTTATTTTTCCCTTTCTTGTCCTTTCCCTCCCTCCCTCACTCTCTGTCTTGTTTTTGTTGTTTGTCACAAACCTGGGAATCTGCAGAAAAGATCAGCCTCGGAGGCTTGGAGCATTTTCTTGGAAATGAAAAATGTGATTTAGCTAAACAACAAAAATCACACACAGCGTGCACGATATGAGCCAGTACTGGATCGTGGTCCTCTGACGGCATTCTTTGCATGTACATTATAATACGTTGCATTATGTAGGTTCACTGGAAAGTATTTCTCATAAATTATGGCAAATGAATAAAACGCTGACCTACATAGTGTAAATGTCCAGAGCTTTGTGCATGTACATCTGAAAAGGACTGACCTCATTTCAAGCGCTGTGGGAGCCAGTGCTTTTACGTACGTGCTGCAGACAATTCCTGTTTAAGTTGGTAGAGTCTGGCAACGACTGACTTTAGTATAAATGGAGAACACATTTTCCCCTCTCACTGTGCTCCAAACTCTGCCATTGCCCTCAGCTGCTCCTGGTTTTAATGCAACCTCAAAGATAATCCTATTCATGAGGTTAAGAGCCCTCCGCAGTGTAAAGGAGACACTTAAGAGGGGCAGTGAGACACAGAGGAGGTAACGGAATTAAACCAAGAGAAGAGACAGAGGGGGCATTTCATATCTCATAAAACATTAACAACAGGCCTTTCCTCACAGAGGATGATTTGACTGACTCATAACAGAAAAGGCAGAGGCGATAAATAACATTAACCGCAGCTCATTTCCATCAAGTGTCCCAGTATGCTCGATATCATGGAGTGGAATGAAGCCTTCAATGTATTAATTACACCCGTGCTCTTTAACTATGACGGCTTTAAAACTAGGATTGTTACAACAGACAAACTTAAATTTAAGTACCCCTTTTAGCATTTATAAGCAGCACAAAAACATTTAATAAATGCTTGAGAGCACAGCTGTATGAAGGTGCTATATAATGTCCAGCGTTCGTCAACAATTAAACCGTCTCATATGAAGACATATTTTATATCATTACAACAGTGTTTTACTGCTCATTATAGCTAATGACAAACACTTAGATCTGCTTGCAACTAAAATATAGTGTGTTATGTACCATTTATTACATGTTTATCCCCTGCTTATCAATGCTAAGTACTTAATTACTTATAGTAATCGCACTTGATGTGTTTACATGTTTGTGTTGGTGAGTGTGCTGACAGACGATGCACAATATGGGTCCAGCTAGTTCTCAAAAGCTACTCAAGGTATCTCAAAGAGTAATATAGTTGGTTTGTGTGAATGTTTTTGTGCACTACCATAGACGTTGACAGTCGTGGTATGGTTGGTGGCTCCAACAACGCTTTCAGCCAAACAGGTGTAGTCACCAGCATCCTCCAGCCGGACTCTCTCAATGTGCAGACTGCCGTCCCTCCTTACTGTCACATACTGGTCTGAGGTCACCTGAAAGATTTGTAGGTGAAATAGGTTAAAAAATAATCATGGTAATTAAACTCGGATGCAAAATAAAAACTGTGAATTTCCTCTGTGTCCTCACCAAGCCGTAGTTGTGCAGCCACTGCCTCTCAGGCAGCGGATTCCCAGCCAGCAGGACACAGGGCAAAGTCACCTGCTGGTCCTCGAACCACATTGAGCACAGTCGGACTCATCGCAATGACAGGCGAGACTGCAGATACCATGCAAACAATAACAATTACACAAGAGTTTAAAAATCCCCTGGCTGGGTGGGTGACAGGAAAGTATTCAAGAAAATGACTGAGTAGTTTTATATCAGCATGGAGATCCTGCAGAGCTTTTTAATAATGTTCAGGTAATAAGTGCTTAGAAGCTTCTTCTGTGCATATAGACCCAAAACACACACAGGTCAAGCACCAGAAAAAAACAATCAATTACTGCAATCCAATTCATCCTTAAAAATACACTCCCAAATGAATGTTCATAATAGTCACAAAATTAAGAACATATGACAAATTTAAATCTGATGTGTCAACAGAATGGATGAAAATGTGTGATTGTATTTATTTTCTTAAATATTTTCCAACAAAAGTAATAAACTAACAATCAAATGTGTTTCACACCGGCAAAACTCGAAGGAGGCACATGTGTAGGCGTTTGTGTGTGCAGCATGATGAAGAGGAGATGTTTGGTTGCTATAAACACATTAACAGTACAGCACGTACAGTATACATTTTCCACAGCTGCTAAACGTATAACCACATCCCTTTCTCTCCTCACATATGCATATCTACACACAACACACACATAAACACACACACTTAATGACATGTGACATCACATCTGTCTGAATGGTTTGGCTGCGATCACATGGACAATGCTGATGTCATCCGTGGGGGCTGTGATAAAATTCCCCTTGACGACCACCCTGACTGGCCTGAGAACACAACCTCACGCCCACACACACACCCACACAAACACACACACACACACACAGACGCCACGAACATGCCAACTCAATTGCTCTCCACCTTCCTACATTGTCCAAAGGAGCTACTTTACACGTGCTCCTGCAATGGGTGTGTGTGTGCCTCATGAGACAAACATTGTCAGAAGGGAAATGGGGCAGTGGGGCAGTAATACATGTCATCTGGGCGGGTCTGCGGTTTCTGACCTTTGGCCCACATATAAGAGTGTCTCCACTGTAGAGAAAACGGTGAAAGAGAAACAGTGGTTAACAAGGCACATGTGTTTAAACACACCCACTGAAATGTGCTAACAAACTCATGCTCACGGGTAAAGACTGAAACAGAAACACACACACACACAAGGCATGTGGACACCCCTCTGAAATGTGGACAGAGGTAGATACACAAAGGTACTGGCTGTTTGGAAAATGCGCAACATGGACAGTAGACATAGTCTTTGATTAGACATTTATAGAAGTACATATTTAGCACAAAGGAATGTAAGTGTGTGTGTGTGTGTGTGAGAGAGTGAGTGTGTGTGATTGCCTTTTGTGCCTCACAGGTACATGTCTTTGAAGTGCACGAGCATTTCAAGGCAGACACAGCTATCTGAGTGCTTTTTCACTTCAGCTGCACTTCTGTATTTGAGGAAGAGGCAGAAAGAAAAACACAGAGGATCAAACAGGCAAAACTGTTGGCTTACCCAGCCCAGTCACAGTGATTCTGGCCTGCGCCTGGATCTTCCCAAAGTGGTTTTGAGCCACACAGACATAAACTCCCTCATCCTCCACCCACAGGCCTGAGAAAAAGAAAGTGCATTTAGGCATAAACCTGGAGTATGTATATCTATAATGTGTGCACAAATAACAAAAAACAACAAAAAAAACTCACCAGTGATGTGTAGACCTCCCCTGCTCTGTGTGATAGTGCCATGTGTGCGCGGACTGTTGGAGAGGGGGAGTCCATCCTCTCTCCTCCAGGTGACCTGTGGTTCGGGGTGACCTTCAGCGAGGCATTGCACGGTCACATTGGAGCCAATGTCCACCGCCACGTCAGAGGGCTCTCTGGTAAACTTGGGCGCGGCTGGAGCGGTCAAGGTTGAAAATGGCAAAGGTCAAAATGTTCAGAGGGTACCTGTCCATCGGCATTACATTTTAAACAATTAGAAATAGGTCTAGGTCTATAAATCACGACAGATTTATAGACCTCTGAGTATGCGTTGTTCTGAGTTATTCATGTCAGTTATTTTTAAATGCTGAACATGTGCACAAGTCTATCTTGACCAGTTAACCGTACATGGATAGTGACACACCCATGTGTGACTTGTTTAAGTGTAAACCAGACATGTTCTGTACTCAGCCTGGCAAAAACAGGACCAAAGCAGCCTTTGTGTCATTATACAGAAACTTCACACACCAGAACATTTTGGGAGACACAACAGCCAATTCATTGATGGTTTAGGGTCTAAGTTTCCAAATAAAAAAAAAAAGCTCTTTCCTCACATTTTTCTCCTCACCACAAAGACACATCGGACTCAGTATAGTTTGCTAAGGTGTACGCACAGTGTTAGGTAAGTGTCAAGTTACAATTATTTTGATAGAGGCTCCTTTTCCAACAGAACTAAACATGGTGCTGCTCCTACCTCCTACATCGAGGGAGATCTTTCCTGACGAGGTGCCAGCAGCATTGATGGCCACACAGGTGTAATCTCCAGCATCAACGTCCTGGGTCTCCTTGATTGTCAGCGTGCCTCCTAGCGCATCCACCTCCAAGACGGATGATGTACGCAGTTGGACATCACCTAGCAATCAGAACAAATGCAACAGTGGTGTGTGGTCAGCTTGGTTCAGACTCTGCAAATGTTTTTTTGTGTTTTTATCGCTGTACTTCCTTCTGCTTCTTAGGCATTACCTTTGTACCACCAGATCTCAGGCTGTGGGGTTCCAGACGCAGAGCAGGCCATCACTGTGGTTTCTCCAACACCAATGAGAATATTGCTCAAAGCCACCGTCACCGCAGGAGATTCTAGGGATGGAGAATCGTTGGCCAAAAGACAGAAAATCAGTAGGATAGAGGGAGCACAAAGAAACGCAGTACATAATGAATAGATGTGAATATTGCAGCAAAAGTAAATGTTTCATTTATTTCCATTTGACTGCATGTGCCCTGGTGGCTCTGGGTTCGACTGAGCCAGCTGGGTGGGGGCTTTCTGTGAGGAGTCTGCATGTCCTCCCTCTGTCCAAAGAGCAGGTTATGTTATTTGGCTAAAGTAATGTGAACGTGAGCTTGAATGGTTTTCTGTCTCTTTATGTCAGGCCTGTGATTAGCTGGCGACCTGTCCAGGGTGTTCACTGCCTCCAGTCCACTGCCAGCTGGGCTCCAGCCCCGTGCGACCCTCTGAAAGGTAAGCAGGTGTAGCTAATGGATGGATGGATGGATGGATGTGTTCTATGGCACTCACCGATGTAAGTGAGGATGGAGGTCATTGTGTCCGTCCCAGCCTGGTTGCTGGCCAGGCAGCCGTATACTCCACCATCCTTTCTCTCCATATTTCTGATGATCAGTGTGCCCTCAGGAGTCATCCTGTGTCTGAATGCACAAGATGCATGATCTACAATTTCAGCATGATCACAAAGTGCACATCTCCCATGTGACTGAGAGAAACAGTGGTTCTGATACATTGATAGCATAAAACATAAACATCAGCACATTTACAGGAGTTTTCAGCAAAATCTCTGAGGTTTATAGCAATACATATTCAATAATAAACATATCACTTATCACCTCCAGCTTAGGGAACAATTCTTCCCATCTATTAAAACTTTTCAAAATGTCAAATGTCCAAATAAAGGTCAAGGTCAAGATCAGGTCTATAAATCTATTCATGTGAAAGAGATGAAGTCACCTGCTGGATGCCATGATGAACATGTCATTATGAGTCCAGACCAGACGGGGCTGGGGGTAGCCGCTGGCTGAGCATCTGATCCTCACTTCATCTCCGGTTGTAAAGGTTTGATTACGAGGCTCAACTGAAACCCTGGGCACCTCTGGAGGAAAAGGGAAGCGATTACAAATTTGCGAAGTCAATCAATCAATTGAAGTTCAAGTTTAAAGTTTGTATAAAATTGATTTGGGTCTATGTGAAAATGTTTATAGACACATTATTTTTAGCTTTTTGGACATAAGCATATTTGGCGTTGAGAAACGTCTTGGACCTTTAACATGCAGGTCAGGAGCTTCTTCCATAACCCCGAATGAGTTCAGGCTCAGCCACAAGATGTAACGGAGCATAAACTTTTACTGTCACTGCAGCAGGAAGAGTGATGGCTGTTACTACAACTAATAATGTTTCACAGCATATCTTTCACCATCATTTCCTCTTTATTGGTAAAACAGGGAGGAATATTGAATCCAGACCCGGAGACGCTGTGGAATCTGAAGAGATTTTCCAATTGATTCATGATGTGTAACTCAACCCTTCAAGGGCGTGTTTTCTCTATTCTATTCCCACTGGTAGAGTCATCTCCAGAGTCTCTGACCTTTGCGCTGCATAGAAAATACAGTGTGAGAACTAGCTGTCACAGTGGAGAGAGAGCACTTCCAGAGCAACAAAATTCAAGTTTGTGTCCACCTAAGATGCCAGAGAGAGACTTATTTTGTGGTAATTATTTTTTCCTGTGACGAGAAGAAAGACTTTGCACGCCATCTACAAACTATGACAGCGTCTTTGGGTTGGCTGAGGGTAAGTGGGGTGATTGAGGGCCAGCACGCACAAGTTCAAAAGGCTGAATACTGACACTCGTGAATACAGAAGGTGTGAAGGAATGTACAGAGTTTCGTATTGATGCTTTAACTTGAATCATCGGTGGTGCCACCTTTTGAAAGAAATACAGCGCTTTTACCAGATGCTGACAGTAAATTAATACTTTTGAAATAATACTTTTGATATATTACAACCTTCACTTGAAACAAACTGAAATACCTCAACTTGTCAGCCATATTGATGTTAATCTTACAGGCGCCTCAGGCTGCGCTGACTGTGTGACCCAGATAAGGTCAACAGCAGGAGCGTCAGAACAACTGTCTTCCAACTTGCGAGGTCACCCTGCCCTGAAGGGGGCAGGGACACCTCTGAGTTCAGGAACAAGAAGGTTCCTGAGTGGGTAGGTGCATTCCTCTACCCTGACGCAGCAGCAGCAGCCTCAGTGTGTCAGGAAAAGGCCCGTCTTTAGCACTCCCTCCATCGCCTACTCCATCTTTCCTCTTTCTTCCTCCCTCCCTTGCTCATCTGCATTCACTCCCACTCCTAATGCATCCTCCACCTATCTCAGCTTCATCCCTGTATCAGGCTACTTCCACATTAAGGGGGCTAATTTTGATCCATCCACAGTAGTGTTTTCAGGATGTTTTCCTAAAAATGTTCTGTCACTGAAACAGCAGGAATACAGCTACACATCGTCCTCCTCTCCCGCTTTCAAACAAAAAATCTTTCGACGTTCTTATTTACATATTTCTCTATTTCTGTTCTCTGACGACTGTACAAGCAGAAAATAGTGATTTCATTGCTGTTATAAATTCTTTACTGCGCACATGAGCACTGATTGTGATTATGATTGTGGAGCCGTCTGCCAAAACACACATGAACTACAGCTTAATTGCAACACTGGTATTGCACAATATATTTATATTTTAAATTAGTGATTAGTGTGGATTCAAGTCCACAATGCAAAAAAATTCTCTGTCTAATTCAAATAGCCTAAGAGTGGACATGCACTCAGTTATACTGCGCTCTCTGTCCAAGTGCTGTGAGATGTCAGCAGACTTGACTCACTTCAAAGTGAGACTAATAACTAGGATGGGACTGACCAGGGGGTAATTAAGAAACTCCCAGGGCTTGCTGACAGCTGTTTTAGAGAGAGAAAGAGATGAGGCAAAACGAAAAAGAAGGAAGAAATTGGTTAAAGAAAAGAATAAGAAAGTTGTGACACGATGACATGAAAAAAGGAGAGGAAAAATATTCAGTTAGACCAGGAAAAATGTATTAGGGTCAACTGTGCAACTTATCACTCAGTGAGACGAACCAAATGACAGAGTTCCACTCCAAAGCTGTCTGCGGCACTGGTATTAAACCTGCAACTTTTCAATCTGTGTCACTGAGGTTTAACTTGTGGAGACATCTGTTAGTTGCAAGTTAAAATCACAGTGAACTTTTCAATTGTTGAGATTTAGGTCAGGAAAAAAGTCAGCTTCAGGTGAAGTGGAGCAATTCCTTTTTTATTTTAGAAGACCTGGCGGGGCACAAACAAGGAGGAATTTCGGCTACAGTAAGCAGCATATGGCCTTTGAATCAACTTCTTCTGGGACTGGTTGTGTAACAAAGTAAATACTGGATGTTCATTCGGACATATTGGATCATGTAAAACAAAAATCTGCGCTGCTCTCACTTGCTTTCTCTCAACTCCCTATACCTCCTGGATTCTCTTCAGCAGGTTCTGGCTGAAATAATCTGCTAATGACGAGTCTGAGTGGCTCTATTACATGACCATTTCCTGGCCAAGAGGGGGCCAACGCTCCGCGACGGGGCCAGATAGCCAGCGGTATTCTCTTCCATCTGTACAACAAAGTGTTCCAGTGTCGGCAAAGTGTTAGGAACAGGACTATGAGGAGCTGTCTGAAGATGGAAAGCTCTACTTTAGTGCTGCCTGAGAGTCAGGCATAAATAATCTTCACACGTCCCATAAAGCACTTGGGTGAATTATAGGGAGCAGGAGAGCGAAGCAGGGCGGGGGCACTTGGGAGACGATCATGTATTTGGGGAGGAGGTTGTATTTGCCAAGAGTCCCTGTTCCCCCAACAGTGTAAATCACACAGAAGAAACTTCAACACTTGCCAAAGACAAAGACAAACACATGCAAGCAAACACAATCACACCACCAACAAAATTACAGTTCAACTGTAGCCGATTAGTTTCAGCTTTGGGAAGTCGACGTGCGCTCCCACGTGTTTGAACACGGGCAAACAACTTGTTTCCAGCTGCTCTCACACCACGAAGTCCCATTAAACACTTGCAAATACAAACACACACTCCTCACCTTGCACGGTGAGGTAGATCCGCTTTGCCATCACCCCTCCCTCATTTATGGCGATGCACTCGTACCAGCCCGAGTGATCTGGGGTCACGGAGGTCAGCTGCAGCGAAAGGTTGGCCAACACGTGCGCCCGCGGGTCCAGGCTGGCGTCGTACCCTCCTTCTCAGCCAGGTGAGGTTGAAGTTGACCGTGCTGACGACGTGACAGGTGAGGACGGCGCGGGAGCCAGGAGACGCCGTGACGTTACCCTCGAACCGTGATGGCTGGAGGCGGCTCTGCAGGATGAGGGCATAATGTTGTTGGCGGCTGCAGGGAACTTTACATCATAAAAAAAACTAAACAGGGATTTAGAGCAAGTGGTTATTTTCTTGCTGACACTATCTTCCTGTCATGTGGAACAATGTTACAGACCTTCCTGATTATTAGAAGTCTATAGTCAATTTTTTACCCTAAATAACTTACTAAATGACTTCATGCCAAGGTGGAAAAGCCTCTAGCTTCTCATTTGGACCAGTTTAGAATAGTTTCAGGGTACATTTGAGTGGTTGGGAGACGATTCAGGAAAAAATACATTTCTGCCACACAATTTATTTCCATTTTTTTCTACAATTGTTTCTTACATTTTCTCTTCTCAGCCTAAAATTATTCAAATAAAGCTCTTTGAGAGATCAGAAATCTGCTGCGTACATTTTGACAGAATCTGTCTCTCATAAGTTGACCAGTTTTATGAAGGTGCAGTAGTGAATTGCTAAGCTAAAAAAGCAATGACACGGAATTTTATTGTCCAGTCATTTAATAAAAATCTTCTTCATCACCAAAATCAGCATATTACTAATACTGTCTAACCCTTTGTACAAAGGTACTCCATGTAGCCTATTTTAGCTGTTTCCAAGAGAAATGTAATATTTTAAAGTACTTTTTATGTACTTTTTATTTGAATGATCATTTGCCCTTTTCCCTTTTTATTTCTCTCTCTCTTCCACCATCTTTGCCTTTTCTCTCGTCACCATGTCGGACACACTCATCCCTCGATCGTCAGTGTATCGTCAATCCTTATTTTTAAGGGTGAGCCAGAGCTAAAGAAGGGAAAGCTGAACCGAGGGAGAAACAGGGAGAGAAAGAGAAAATGTGGGCGAGGAGAGGTAGCGAAGGCTTTGGCTCTGGTGGAGGGAGGATGCTGGAGATTTCAGCACAGATCCTTGGGATTAAGATGACATAAATTTGGCAGCAGCGTGGGTATTATGTGTGTTTGTTTCTGTGTATACAAGTGTAAAATGCTGCAAAGCTTGTAGTTGTGGGTGAGGTTGTTTAATTTCACCTAATTTTAGAGACTGCATGAGAAGTAAAAGTTGGAAAAACTAAGTCCCCCCTGCACCTTTGGAAGTCTTTGAGCTTGGTTGGTGAGTTACAGTAATGAGTTATGCGCGTACATTACACAGATCCCCGCCTGGATCCCTTTCTGCTTCTTCTGTTTCACAAAGCGTCTTTCAACTACTCCTTTTCTCTGCACTCCACCTTCTTCTTTTCTGCTTGCCATTCATCATGTTGATGAGGCTCCAGTGAATTTCACGAAGCAGGAAGTGTTTTGGTAAGCCGAGTTTGGACAAGGAGACCTTTCCTGACTGCGCTGAGACTCACGTGGTGTCGGCTCTGGTGTCTCATAATGGAAAGGGTTCAGTTTGAAAAATAAATAAAGCACTATAGAGAATTTTGGAAAAATTTATTTTTATTTAGGCCAGTGGTGAAACTCAAGGTATAAATCATTATATGATCTCACAAGTTTTATCTCTGGTCAAAGCTTTGATAATCATGATAATCACAAAGGCATCTCAGTAATTTATTACTTACATTTCTCTGTGAAATAAATTGTTATCCATTTATTATTATGGTCACCAGTGAACAATATAGCCACCTAAACTACCACCAAATAGTTTTTTTTTATTGTGCACAGTCTGGAACTTATTTTCAACTTTATGTGTTTTAATCATACATCATATTTACAGTCCATTGCTTTAGAAATCATGCACAGAAACTATACCATAAACCCCATGACATGATTGCTGTGAGGCGTAGACTACAACACCATGTTGGGGTCAAATTTTCCATAAAGCTACATGAACTCTGCCAACATGCAGGTACTCTGCATGGGATCCACAGCGAGAGAAACCCTATGAAATCTAACCCACATTCACTGCCACTTGGATTCCAACCTTATGTCTTTATGTAATTTTAAGTGTGTGTGTGTGTGTGTGTGTGTGTGTGTGTGTGTGTAAACCTACTGAGCATGACATAAACTTCGTCTTCCTGCACTATTTCACCCAAGGTATTTGGTGTCTTTGTACACTATGTGGGTGTCCTTTAATTGTTATTTTCTAAACACGATACAGGACGTTAAAGACAATAATACAATAATGTCCTATTGAAATCACATTTACTTTTGTAGTCTAACATGATATCAGTGTGTTAAATGTATTCTTACTTGCCTTTTACGATTAACAACAAGAAAAAAGGTTTACTTTAAATTGCTCACTCCCCTGCAAGTAGATCCATCACACATCAATTAGACATGTTGACAGTCTAATGCTTGCCAGCCTTTGAGCATTCCTGTCTGACAGTCCTGGGTCATTACACGTAGAGATGGAGGGTAGCTCCACATACACTGTTAATTAACATAAATTATGGTGTTACACTCCACTGACAAAAGTCACTGATAGTATATAGTATAAAGTCAACACTACTACATACATAGTGAGTCTTTCTGACATGTTGTTAAAGTGTCTATATGATATGATAAGTTGTCTTATATTCTGCTATTTTTTTCCTTCAGTTCATTTTAGTTAATTATATGGTTACTGTTGTCATTGCAGTACATGACAGAGATGATTTGCACTGACAAAGAGTCTTTGAAGACCTTTGCATTTTGTGTACCTGCTTGTAATCATGATGTTAATGTAATTACTACATTACAAGTGCATCACCAAATAAGTGTGTGCTTACCTGATACATCCAGGAAGGTGCGAGCTCTTCCTGTCCCAGCACTGCTGACAGCAATACACTCGTAGTAGCCCTCATCCTTCAGAGTTACCTGGGGTATTTCCCATGATGCATTGCAGGAGTCACTAGAATGAAAAGGAAAAACATTTAATACCTTCATCTTCACTGTTCACTGAGAATAATGCTGAATCCATTCGATCTGCTACTAACTCATCCCTTCATCAGATTTAGTCACAGTGTAGAGATGGAAACACAATGTGGGAGTGTTCTCTACTGCACTATGCTGGAGAAATATCTCTCAGAAGGCTTAAATAGATTTGCTTGAAATGTAGGGCCATTAGTCATTGGCTTGCTTCTCAACAAGGTAGTGACTGAACAGATTAGCGTGTCATCAAACTTTGTCTATCAGCTGAGAGAAAAGGGAGGCAAACGACACGGTAGTGGAAAGGCAGCCCACAAAGCCAGTCAACAAATTCGGTTAACCAGATGTTGCTGTGATAATATTATGAAAAGCTTGAAAGGTGGCTGGAATTTTAATAGATGTATCCCATGTCCAGGTTCAGCTTCATTACACTCATAAAAATGTGCTAATCTCCTGAAAATAAACAGATAATGGACATGGATAAAATGATGTTATGGTGAAAGTACATCATACGAAACTGGCAAACTATACTGACATTTATCAAGGAAGAACAGAACAGAGGAAAGATCCCTCGTCTGCCCTGGAAAAGTTTTCATTTATCTGATTCAAGGGTCTAAGGCAAGAGTGCGTTTGTTTTATTTGTGATTTGTGATACTTAACGGCAGAAATGAAAACTGACTTGTCTTGACTTTAATCTAAAAGTCTCTGAACTGACGCACACTGTCCACACCGGCCCTGCTCACCTGAAGAGTTGGTCCACCCCAAGTCGCCTCCCATCCCTGCTGAAGCGTAGAGTGAAGGGGATCAGGCTCTCTACCTGGCAGCTGACAGCCCCTCTCTGGAGGTAGTAGCCATGAGTCGTGGCTGGCATCAGCACTTTAGGGGCGTCTACAATTAACATAAAAGAAAAGTTAATCGATCACATTATCCAGCAATCCCTGACATCTTCATCTAAGTGTTGGTAACAACTTGCGTCACTAACCAGGGATGATGCTGGAGAAGGAAACGCTGGAGACTCTCTGGAACAGGAAGCTGTCCAGGTCATACCCAGTCACTCGCAGGAAGAAGGCCTCGTTGGGTGGAACGAACTCTGAGATGTTCCACAGGCCGTATGGCCGGCGCTCGGGGTAGTAGCCGATCGGCAGAGTTTTGATCACTTCGCCCATGATCGTCAGGAGCTCTAGCCTGTCAGCCCGCGCAGGAGGCGAAAGCCCGGTGGTGTTCAGAAGGATGTGGGTGGGAATTCCTGGAAAGTAAATGTAACATACATTGTACACTTTGCTGTCCCAGAACATGTAAGTGAACACAACAGGTGAGAGTGAACAGACAGCAGCTGTGGTTTCTTTTTTCTTTTTTAACAATTTGGTAAGGTTGACCTTACTGACCTTGAACTGGCCTACTGGAGGTTTTTTTGAAGTCCAGGGTGGGCTGTCTGGAAAATCCGGCTCGGAAGTCAATGGTGCTGAGACCTGAGATACGGACTGAGTGTCTTCCTTCACTGGACGTCTGTAACAAAGAAAAGAGACATGTAGCTTTATCGCAATGATAATGTTTACATAAGTATCTATATAAAATAAGGGCTGGCTGAAAATTGGTGATGAGTTTTATATGGCTCAAGAAAACAAAAGAAAGAAGAGCTGTTGCATCAAAGGCAATCCTAATTGGTCTAAATGACAGACACAGCAATGGGACTGTTGTATGCCAACCATCCCTGCATGTACAGACAAGCCACTCTAAGTAAGTCAAGGCTGACTGTCGAATATCTTACACCCAAGCTTATAAAACATCCACAATTCAGAGATGACCCATTCAGTCATTCACACTTTAATTACACAAACACGACCACTATAATCAAAGCGTGGCTAATGGCTCATGCGGTCTTCATCATGTGGGGGTCTTTTGAAGTTTTAAGAGAGACAGAGACGGAGTAATTACAATGAAATATAGGTTGGTGAGGTGGAAACTCCTCACCTAAGGTAAAACACCTCGGATGTGTCACAGACACTAACTCATCACACAGAGCAAGGCATGCAAACCTAAACTCTCATTTGCAATTCCCCGAAATGAAAGAGAATGTGTGGCTTTACTGTGTTTTACAATTACTGACTTCTACGTGACACAAACTCAAATTCCCCGTGAAAAGAAAACTACCAAACAGGATAGCATGTGGGCAGACGGATGACAAAGCTAAAAGTGAAATTGCTCAAACGATGAGGTAACACCAGGACAAAACGGGTCCAGCGAAGTCTTAAATGCTAATTCCTGCCGTCATGAAAAACAATACATGCTGTGGTCATCAAACCTGCCCTAATGGCCACCATGGAATTATCCAGGGTCTTTAGTTGGTTGTAAATGAGGCCCTAATTAGGGGAGAGGTCCTTTAAAGGTCACGCTCTTACCACAGACAAGAATAGTCCCTGATTAAACTGATTTGAAATGCTGTACAAAGGTAAATGACATTATTTAATCTTCAATAAACTTTCCAGTAGCTTCAAGTCCTTTAAAACTTCTGTCCTCCTTCTTCTCCCCATCATTTAAATTATTTGATGTGTTTTGTGTTCAACAGGATACCTGACCGCTGAATCAGGGCAGAAGAGTACTAGAAGATAGAGACACAAAAAAGAAAAAGACTGGGGTAGCTCATCGGCACAGCTCGTCCTTTGAGTTTTTTGCATGCTTTTCAAATTACGGTATTCATGTTATCATGGGCTATAAAATTCAGCATGAAGCTGAAACACTGGGTGACCTCAGCACTGATGAGTGACCTCAGCATCCTCAAAGAAGTTTCATCTGGATAACTCTCAGTATAAACATGTACACACACACACACACACACACAGGCACACACATCTGTTGTTGATAGACACAACAGTCCCACAAAACACAAATGCTGTTAACTACTATAAATGTTTTTTAAATGTTTTTTTATTCTGATACATGTACAATGGCACCAGTGAAACATTGAAATGACATTATTTCCTCTGTACTAATTTCCCATACACTATTTATGAACAGTAGAGTATAACAGTAGAGTATACTATGAATTTAGCACAAAGTTTATGTAAGGCAGAAAAAACTGAAGGATCAGGGGGAGATAGAGGCCACATCTACACTACACCACAACATCCAATTAAAGGCAGATTAAAAAGGATAAAATTCCTTTTCACACATGATCTATAGCCTGGGTCTTACACTGGGATGTCAAGGGCCATTAGCCTTACTGAAACCCAGCATGGCAGAACAGTGAAATCCCCCTAAAGTATTTAACCGCATATCTTTCAATGTCCTGGGAAACACGGCTATAGATGAGAGAGGGAGATATGTTTAGTCCGCAAGCCAGCTAAGGTGGCGTGGGGGACCGAGGCTGGAAGGGGCTGTGTCCAAGAGGAGACAGGAAAAGAACAAGATTTATCAGGAGTAAAGAGAGAACAGGAGATCCTCGTGTGATCCTCTGCAGGAGAGAATTAGAGGACTAAGTGATATGCTATGAGGACTGTCCATGGACCAGGCCCCCATGTTATTTGGCTGAAGTCTGAAAGCAAAGACCTCAATCAGGGCTTTCTGATATGGTATTTAAGTTGATATTAAACAGAACACACGGTGATGCACAAGTATTCACATTTGAGCATCCTCTAATCCTAAAGTACGCCCAATGGACAAAACTAACCGTTACGGAGCAAAAGAAATCTGAAGTAAACAATCAATCAAAAGCTGAAAAAGGTCTGCCAGAGGTAACTTAAATTATTGGGGAGTGTGTTTCGGATCCGCCAGCGATGCAACAGTTAGAAATGTTCAGCTCCTGCCAGCTTGAAAAGGGAGAGGGCTCTTTACTCCGGTATAGTGACAGATCACAACACGTGATTAACATGTGGATTAAGTCAAGACACAGCTGGAAGGACTTTGTTTCATGTTATATACTAAATCAACCAAAAACAAAGACGTGCATGACTGCTCAAATGTATGTTCCACAACCATGTTACATTTTTAGAGTAACTTTACATCTAGAAGAATAACTGCATGCAATTCATACTCTGAGTACACTGATTGTCACATAATGGCCCATAATGCCGGGGGATTAAAGAGGCATTAAAAGACATGACAAGAAAAAGAGAATGAATCAAAGAAAGAAAGCAACACTATTGTGATATTCAGAGAAGTTTCATGGATTTTCAATTACTGGAAACCAAATGCTGTTTGTTGTACAAGAATAAAAAGAGTGTAGACGTGCCAGAGCAAATCATGGAAAATCCAATCTTTAAGAGAACCTACTATAAATCGGCTCAAATCTAGCATACATGCATCCTCAGCATCCTCACAATTTCTCTTTGAGAGGAAACACAGAGATGACACAGTCTTTCATCTAATCTCTTCCCTTGTAAATCAAACCGTCGCTGACACATAACACAGCTATGCAGAGATGAGGGAAAGTGTCCCAGTAAGAGTCTGCAGAGAATACAGGGGCCACCGAGGCCCCTCCAACAAATCACTCAGGTAAAAATGCTTGTCATTTCCCAACATCTGGCACTGACAGTGCGGGCAGTCAAATGTGTAACCTTTTTTTTGCATTACCTCAACAGCAGGGTTCCAACAGTTTCATCTCTGCAAGGGGAACAAAACAGCAACGGTGCCCCAAACAAAGATCTAGCAGGTTGTGTTGACAGCAGCGGCCTTGAACATGCTTTATCTTAATCTACTGGGACTGCCTTAATCACCTCAGTGCACAAATGTGTGTTTCTGATCATGTTTTTGTTTGCTTGGACATGCTTTCACCAGACATCATGCATGCTTGTTAAATTGTTTATATATCACTGTATCTCAACAGGCTGATAAATTACGGCAGTAATTCAACTTAAGAACCCTCCTAAGGGGCACGGCTCCCTCTTGGGTGTGAGTTGTGACCTCATTCCAAGGTTACACTACTGAAGCATTTGCAGTAAGTCTTTTTAAAAGACAGCCCACCTATGGGAATTGTTAAGAGAGGCCTGTAATTTCACACACATTCCCAGGTAAGGAATGAATTGTTTACCTTGATAGACCACATCCCAGGCTGTGGGTCCTTGATGTTGAAAACTTTGGCAGAGTTGGGAATGTGCAGGAGCTCAGTCAGGCCATCACTCTTCCCCACGAGCTTCCCTGGGGGCCAAGCACGAACACAGAGACAATTATTCACGCTTTTTGCAGCTTTGACTGATAGAAATGTATTCTTAACACCACAAGCAGCTCCATGCTCCTTCTCTTTCAGTCTGAACTCTACTGGCACAATGAAAGATTGCATTTCCAAAAGATATTTATTCTCCTTATTTGGTGTTTTGATGATGTGGTGGAGAGAGTTGTATTACAGGTTAGTTCAAAACCTCCAATAGATGTGTAAATTAGTTGAGATCTGGTGATTGTGAAGACTGTAACATGTGACTCAAATAATTTTTCTACTCATTAAACCATTCAGTGAACCTTCATACCCCGTTCATAAGCGTCTGTACATTTGTTCTGTTTGTTCTCCACTGATTTCTTTTATCCCCTTTGTCACTCATCTGTGCTAATAAATAGATCAATTTAAGTTCATGAATGGTAACACATATCATACCCTGGGGATTTTTAATCTCAATATCAGGTGCTGGGCCGCTGAGGGCCACAGTGACTTCCTTGAGGCTGGGGTCAAAGGGCATCTGCCAAGTGTTGCTGATCCCGCTGAAGTGATCAGTGGACAGCAGGTGGACCTTGGATGACTGTACCGCCTCCTCCACCCATTTCAGAACCTACAGCGATGCGAAGAAAAGATTAAGAATACAGGAATTACAAATGATTTATATTGTGGGAAAGTAATCTGTCCCTTTAATGGTATAGATGTCAGATAAGGTTCTGTATTTCAAGACCTCAGTGTTTAAAAACATAACACTGTTGAAGGAAGTCAATTTATTCTTTCTTAAACGTGGGCAATTTATCAACGCACACACGCACGCACACATGCACACACGTCTACCAGCTGCGTGCAAGGTCATCCCCACAACATGTGCAAAGTTTTCATCGGGAAGTTTCTCACCTTCCCCTGTGTCTTGCCCCCCCCGTTTTCCCCTGTGTCCCTGTGGAGAACTCAGCAGCTACTGTGTGAGACGCAGACCCAGACACTATTTAACTCACAACGTGTAAAGCATCAGGCCCTGTGGCATGAGAATAATATGATGCAGCACATTCATTTAAAAAAGTCTTGAGGTAAATCGAAAAGAAGAAGAATTGATTGATGTACTGGAATGCGGCAAAAAAAGTGCAAATACTTTTTTTGTTAAGCATTTTTCCATAAAGGTATGTGCATTTTTGTACAGTGTGTCATTGTCAAAGTAAATAAGATTCTTTAGAACAAATACTGCAAACAAACCAAACAATAGTCAAGATATTTGATACTTGTGTATCACAAAACTGGCTACCATACTACATTTCCAATTTACTTTGCTTCCTTGCTTTCTTTGAAATCTGCAGGAAAGAAAGTGTTGTATGTGACCCTACAAATGTTTTTAGTGAAAATGCTGCTGAGCAAATGTAACAGAAGGTATCACTGTAAAATAGTAGTAGTCAAACCGAGTATTATTAAAAAAGAGGGACTAAGAGTGAAGCACTCTCATGCAGTCTTCAAAGAAAATTGTTCGAAATTGAGAATTCTTTCCTCCCTTTGCAAGGACTCTTATCTTACAGTAATAAAACAGCGATATTATTCAAACTTCAGACTTTGACTCACTGCCCAGTTCAAGACTGCTGATTTACATTTCTTGGAAAGGTTAAAAAGAGCTACGGTATGCATCAATCAATGAAATGTTTCCTGCACATTTGATCTGGAGTCCAGACTTGAACGTGGGCACAGCAACACGAGAGAGGCTGTAAAACTTTCTACTGCCATTTAATTTACACATCTTAGGGGTAGAACCCAGGTCAAGCTCAGATGATTTGAATACTATGACCAAAGCACATCTTTTTAAACCATAAAGTCTTTTATTCTGACTCTTACTTACTTGCAAAGAAACAAAGAGAACAGAGGAGCGACAACAAATTACCACTCAGTGACGCTCTTACCTCATTGACCTGTTTCTTGTCAAGATGGAAGACCTGCCCAGAGCTGGTGGAGGCGATCTCCTCGTAAGCCTTGTAGCCGATGTGAGTCCTATCATCACAGTCCCCTGTCAGCACAAACACCACCTGCACACACACATACAGATGTAAAATATGCAATATGATTACCTCTTAACCTGCATTAAACATAGTGTAAATTGCAGCAATATCCAGACCTGTGACTGTTTCTGCTGAATGAGCTGCAGGACTTCGTGGGTCAGCTTGTAATCTTTGGAACGGGCATCTGTGAAGACATAAATAAAGGATCCCGGCAAGGAGATCTCCAAGGCGATCTTAATGGCACCAATGCTCATCTCCGGACAGTCCCCACCTCCCTGAGAAAAAGAGGAGGATATCATCAGCAAATGGTGAGCACGTACATATGTGTTTGTATGTTTGTGAGCCACTGGCACAGTCCTCTGATTTGTTGAGCACATGTGTTAGTTACCCATTTACATACATGAGAAGGACAGAATATTTCAAATACATCGCAATATAATGTAGTCCAGCAAAACACTACCACTAGCTATGACCTCTATCCTGAAGCATAATTGACATGTCTATGACAAAAAACAAACATTACAGGCATCACACAACTAGATTTTTATGACAGAGCAGTTGGATTGCTTTGGGTTGCACAGATTAACATAATAAAGTGGCTGCTGAGTGTGTGTTATTCTTATGTGTTGCAGTTCTGTTACAATCTTGCAAAGTCTTTGATCTATTTTGAATCTCTGTAATGATTTATTCACATTTCTCCTACAGTTTCAATTGTATTAAATAAAATTGAATTTGACTGAATGCCTGGTATTTTAGCAGCAACTGTAAAAAAGTAATTGAAGTCAAACTTCCCTATTAGTGAACATATATGCCGCTAACATTGAGTATTTAAAAAAGATTAAACGTCTAGCGGTAGACAGCTCACACCCAAGGAGACTGTAAAGATAAACAGCTACAAAATAGACAAAGGGAGGCAAAATCAGCCTCAACTTTTCTTTTTGTATCTCTGTCTTGTGGGGGCAAGGGGTCTAAGACAGATGTCCTCTGCAGCATTTCAACAGAAACATTTCTGTCTGTCTGCGGGGTTCAGTAGATAGCTACGATGCATCAACCCCAAGAGTAACATCTGGAATGGAGTGACCCATGATTTTAGGCCAGGGGGGCAGAAGGTGAAGAGACAGAAATCATCTCCCCTCTGTCTCAAAATTCACTCCCCCATACCCCGAATGCCCCCAGTGCTAAGCCTGATAACCCCTCTGTGTACTTTTGTTCTTGTGGTTTAAAAATATGAAGTGTTGCCAAACATCTTCTCCCTTAAACACAATGGCGTTAGTGTCAGAAGAATTTCAAATGCAAGATTAATGTCCAATCCCAAAAAGTATCTTTTCCATGCACTTGGGCCAAAACCCCTTCAGGGGTTGTGCAGGTGAAGAGGTGAGGGGAGGAAAAAACAGACTCAGGAATGAAGCAGCAAGTGAGAGGAAACTGGATCTCCTCCATGCTACACACAACACGCTTGCACACCAGATTAACAGTCGCACATGCCAACGATGCACAGACACTTGCCAAAATCTTTTTTTCAAAGGACAGACCTCTGAGTGCTGCCTATCTCTGCCTGCGTCTCTTTGTCATCCTTAAACATGAGGAGCACCGGTTTAGCAGTTTTTCTGCTTTGCTCAAGTAGTAAACAACAGGGTCTCTGCACAGCTTCCTTTCTCTCTCCGAGTGATTACACAAAAATTTGAACTTGGCAGAACTCTGTTTAGCTTTCGAGCCATTGTATGTTTTTGTTTAGGCATTTGTTTGTAATGGTGCAGGAAAGCAAATAAACCTGGGATGAAGAAGAGCATTTTCATTTGCAACAGTAAGGTCAACATGTGAGCTATGCCTTGATTGCAACCATGGCTGCATTACACAAAGGATGAAAATCCATTTAAAGTTGGAACGGTGATTGCAGTTCTCTTGCAAAAGCAAAGAAACTTCTGTCATCCTCCAATGTAGACTGACCAGACTTGGACTTAATCAGCTAACAAACGTTCCTACCCAGACGTCTGGTATGACCGCAGTCTGCTGCTTTTATCAAGGCCAGATGACCTTATGCTACTGCTATAGCATGAGACAGCAGGCTGCTGCTTCCTTGATTTGATGAATGTGACCTCTGAACCCACCTGAACATACAGCTCTCTCAACTCATACTGGAACGTCTTGGGGTCTGTTGTGATTGTTACTGGTCCAATCTCTGCAAACAAAAAGAAAAACAACAGAAAGAGGCTTTATGATTAATAGGGCAAAAGGCTGAAGTCTGCATCAGATGAATAACTGAAAGCATTTTTGTTTCCTAGCTCCTCTCTTAAACCAAATATTAGTTTTGGCAGATGTGCACGGACGTCCAGATTAAAATGTCACAATATAAACTGCTTTGAGGGAAAAGGAGATATATTTAAGTAACAGAGAAAGGGAAAGAAGGAAATGTGAGAGAGATACTTATAGACTGGCAGATGATAGAGGCAAAACATAAAAGGAATGACAAGGAAGAAAGGAATTACAGTGTTAAAGTGTTTTTTAAGTCAGAGCAGATATAATAATGATGAATATTTAAAGGGTCTGTACTGTGGAGACATGTGAGCTCTGAAAAGACTTCCAATTTGTTCCGTCAGTGATATGCCAAAGCTGGTATCATGGACATGTCATGAGCAAGAAGACTGGATATAATGGAGGACAGAACGAACAATGAAGCTCACATTGTCAAGGGATGAAGACTTAAGAGTTATGAGTCCCAAAAGCTGCAGTCAATAAAACAGGATAAAGACAACACCAGGAATGATCTTTGATTGGAATAAAATTCGAGGTGGAACTCTGTTCCTGGATGGAAAGGTACCATAAGCAAAAGATGTTGTATAGGGCAGCAACTTGTTTCTTGACCAAATGATTAATTGTTTGTTGCTCTTTGTAAGACAAGGAAACACATTAAATGATCACATTTTAGAAGCTGGAACCAGAGAACATCAAATATAAAACAAAGTAGTTGCCAATTTATTTTTTGTCAGTTGTCATTGTCGCAGCTCTTCTTGTACACAGATACAAAAGTGAAGTTCTCCCTGCCATTCCTTGTGTTGCTGGCTCCTCTGTGGTTGCAGACTATTATAATAGTGAGGCCATCTTTCACTGTATCAAAAAAGTAGAGCACCACCGCCACATAGTGACAACATGGTCTGTGCTCTGTAGGTCTGCCAGCGTTGGTAGTCACTGCTGTTCCTCAGCTTACTTTGTTCTATCTGTTAATGAGCTGCTAAGCCCCTTCTTGAGACAAACTGTGTGACTTCAGCCACTGCAGCTGTGCTGTGGAATGAGCCTGATGAGGGGCTGCAAAAAGCACACACGTAGGCACACACACACACACACACACACACAAACAAACACACACACACACACACTGCAGTTCTGCACATGCAAGCAGATTGGAAACAAGGTTTCCCTTGTTGAAGAGAGGGCTATTTCAAAGGATCCCTGACTTTTGAAAAAGGATACAGTTTGAACTGTTTTACAACAGTCTTCAACTTTGTCTAGAGGCCAGGGTCCAAATTGGGAAATTTTGCTGCTTAGTGTGCTGAGACTTTCTGTCTTTTTCGAGTGAAGACTGCTGAATTTGACACAGCTTTACACCACATGCAATGAGGAATCAGAGGCATGTACTTTTCTTTGCTTTGCAACCAGTATCACCTTATACTTCTCTTTGAAAATAACCCCACAAGCACTTTCAATTTATATAATAACATACATAAAAAAGCAAGAAGTCTTTTTCCAAATGACCCAGATTTTGGCATCCCTGTAAATCCTCAAGGTGGAGCGAAGGAACATTTGCGGCGTTCAGAGACGCTTTTTAAAACTAACATGGAAATGTGTCTGGCTGCTCTGAACGGAACATGGATCTCGAGCCAAACTTTTCAGAGATGGAAAAACTGACATCCCTTTCCTTATGGGAGAAGTTCTCATGGCTGTTGTTAGTATTCTTTAAGACTATTTTGGCTACGGTGCCCCTAACCACAGCAACCATCTTTGCACCAGCACTATGGAAAACCAATGCTAATACTCATGACCTCTAAACAGTATGAGATGACATAAAGCTCACTCTACTTGTGTAATGGTCTTTGACTTTGACATATTGAGATAAAGACGGCTCTGCTGCTCATTGTTATTTTCCTTTTACATGTGCACCTCTCCACATTTAGAAACCAGAGCTCAAGTGCTTCTTTTTAGTGCCAGTGCTAAAGTCTAACAGTTACAAATGTTCATGCCTGTGACCTTCAAAGCTCCAGCAGTCCACTAGAGCTGTTGGAGGTTAAGTGCCTTGCCCAAGAGCAGCACATGAATTGTGGTTATACGAAGGGAAATCATTACTGCTTCATTTTCAAAAACACATTTTCACCTACAGTCTAGAGAGTCAAAACAGTAGTTCTTTTGCACAAAACATCATCACATTTTAGGGTGAATGGACAAATTCATTTTGGATAACTTGGTGCGCTTTAAAGAACAAAGCTATGTTCGTCATTTACTGCCTGAATGTCATAAATACCACATGTTTAAGGACACGGGTCACAGACTCACCTTTCATGACTAAATATATAAGGGAAATCTTCTTGCTGCCACACAGGAAATAGTTTTGATGCTTTCTCTGTGATGACAGGGAACACATAAGTGGCATGAACGCGGCCAATTAAATGAACTCAGGATGAAAGAATGTTCTGAAATCTGACAAGGAGGCACAACAAAAGAGAGAAAACGACCAAAAAAAAACAAATGAAAATGATGATCTGCATCTCATCCTGTTTTTTGTTTTTTTTTAATCTGTTGTGCAAGTTGTTGACACAAGTGGACTTGTTTCCATTTTGACAATAAACGGTCAAAACAAATGACTCCAGCCTCCACCTTGATACTCTTACAGCATTCATCCGTAATGTCGGCTGTAAAAAGGCGTGCATCTGCGAATCACGTGCAGAGCTTAAACACTCGCAGAAAGTCTAATGGGATGGAACAAACTGGGCAACTGTCCAATAGCAAACTTAGTTCCACCTCCGCCGACTTTCGGGCTTCAAGTAATTTGCTGGGAATCGCTCACGCGTTCGCTGTGAAGTGAGTTTCTCTTTCCTTACAACATCAGCAGCAAGGAATTCCAAGGCTAACGCACTGAAAGGTCACAGCCGCCGATGCCTTCCAACCAAATAAATTCTCAACTTTGGCAGCAATACATAAGACATGAGAGCTTCACAAGCTGCTAAATGAAAGACAATTGAAAGAGACACTTAACTATGTACTACTGACAAGTTGTGATCATAATATAATGTGGCGGTTTGGGAAAGTCGTGCTCTTTATGCAGTCTTTATACAGCAGTGGTAGCAATCACTTTTGCCATAAACAACATTTGTTTTCAGTTTTTCATCCCTGGAGGAGAGCAAGATAATACTACCTCACAATTTCTCTGGTTTATAAAAGCACACAGACCAACAGCGACCTGAGGAACCCTTAAACTAAACCTTCTGTTCGTCAGTACCAGCAGCAGCACAGTTACAAAGGCCTACATTCGCTTTCCTATTTACAGGCTCTGGTTCATTCATGGTTCAAGACTTTTATGGACAAAATGTGCCCGATTTTTCAGACTCATTTAACGAGCCACTGTGCCTTACCGGTTTAAGTTATTCACTGAAATATTGGTCAAGGTAAAGGAGGTCCTACGGCTGTCCCCCCGTCCAACAAAACCCAACAGGTTACACAACGTGGAGCTGTTACAGCACTTAGCAGCAACAGAGGCTGTAAACACACTGTGCTCTCTGTCATTCTGCTGACTCAGGCTAAAACTCTGCCAGAACGAGTGTGGCTGTCATCTTGACCGTCAGCTATGGGGCATAATTCACTTAATCAGCTCCACTGAGAAAACACATGTGAAACAGCACACGGTGCAATTAGTGCGCCGCCAGTGAGGAAAGAGTCCGGCTCTGTGCGCACTGCACACAAAGGAGCAAATGTGCACGCAGACATGTATGTGAGCTGAGGCCCATTTTGACATGTAAATGCACATAAACACAAACAAATATAGAGTGGTTAGACAACAGCAACAACAACAACAGCACAATGCAGCCATCACTCTTAATAGAGTGTACACACGTGCTGTGTCTCTCTTGGGAAAAGGCAACGAAACTAAACAGGCATGAGTACACTGCATCCAAAGAAACTATGTGCAGTACTTAATGGTTGACATTCTTTCTTTGTCTCCTTATTGCTAACTCTCCTTTTCTTCCATTGCGATGTAACTTTATTTCCTTTCTTATTTGCTGTTGACTTTTTATTCCTTTATGCTCTTTTTAATACTTCTTCCTCCCTTATTTGCCCTTTTGACAAAGATCTAAATCCCTAATTAAATTTGCTCAAATTGTCCCACTTTACTCAGACACCGGTGGTGAAATCAGCCTGAAAAGATTTTCCCAAACAGGAAATTGCAGCCTTGTGAACGATTAATTCCTGCTTTTTACTAAGTTCATATGTGTTGCCTATTTAAAATGGGAGAGCGCGGTGGAGGGGAAGTGGTTAGACACTCTCACGGGATAATAATCTCCATTTACTTCAAATAAAGTCCAATTAACTGTCAGCATTAAAAGATCATATTTTGGCTTTTACTTTTTTTCCTCTGGATTGAATTCAGAGTTTATCAGCGAGCAGTTGGCAAAATCCGTGTTCACTCTTGCCTGTGCTTTTCTCTCATCCTGTCCTTCATCACTACATTTTTCCTTACCAAAATGCCTCCCTCATACAGTTTTTCTCTCTCTCTTTTCCTCCTCCTCCTCCCTCTTTAAAACTGCATCTTTCACCCTGTCTGACTTCACCAGCTGCCATCTAATGACTGAGGTTTAGCCCGGAGCGTCAGAGCTGACAGACTTGATTTCAAACCACCTAAAACTGAACTTGTGATGGAAACATCTCCCCACAACCAACAAAGAGAAGAGAGAGAGAGAGAGAGCAGGACCACCAGGCAGCCAAACTCTGAGAGCTGCGGCGTTGCGTCTCATGTTTAACTTCACTCGACACAACTGGATGTGCCTTGGGACGCCTGGCCGTGGAACCGCAAATCTCCATTAATGGCACTCACGAGTTCAAATGTTCGCACGCAGACCGTTCGCGCACACGAACATATAGCGAGACCCAAGCGACGCACACACCACACGCAGGCCTGTAATCCCTCCCAGATGCAGGGCCTGATGGGGAGCCTGTTCCAGAGACAGATGACAGCTCCGAAACCTCCGCCAGTCACCCGTCTGACTTGATAACTGGTGCCGGAGACAGAAGGCAGGAGAGGATGCAACCCGAGGGTAAGTCTTAATCAAGTGTGTGCCACGTGTATGCGTGTGTTTAAATGTATGACTGTCATTTATGGGGATGTGTGGTTCTGCGGTGTGGCAAATTCATGCAACCAAAGAAAGATGGCGACTGCTTGCAGCAAATGGAAATCCATTCAAGTGTATGTGTACGCAGAAGCGTCTATATACTTATGAATCTGTGGGCGTGTTAAAGGTAATAAGATGCTGAAATGCTGCAGAAAGAAATGGTGCTGTAGGTGACCACAATAGAAAATGTAGCCTAATGTTCTATCTTCTACCTTTCCCATCACTAACAAGAAATAGCATTAAAATATTTGTGCAAAAACATCAGAGTTAATGGTTTTTAAAGTAAATTCAACGTGATGCAATTCATTTTATAGGCTGAAGAGCATATAATGACATGATTAGTGGTACATCTGATGTTAAATGCAGGACATTGTTCAATATTACTTCATAAAATCATCTTCTGCTCTAACCGAACAGTTTTGGCCTGTGCGTTTCTAATGCCCTTGACAGCGGTAATTCACTAAAATGATCTGAGGAAATAACTGCTGTGGTCAACCAAAGATTTAAAGAGATGCAGAATATCTGTCAACATGGGCCATCTGTGCGCTATTAGCGCTCATGGTCTTCATAAACATTATCTAGCAGTCATAAAAGCACAATGGGCAGTAAAATTAAGGAACTGAATCATGATTGCAACTTGCTTCTGCGTACTTTCTGTGGCCACATTTACATCTGCACTGGGAAAGGGGGAGGTCGGACCCAACGAGGAGTTTCTCAACGATCCATATTAAACATTATCACATGTTGGCAGACAAAGCCTTCAGCCTAATTCTCACCACAAGCTCTATATGACGGAATATGACGCGTGCATCTGCAGAGTTTCTACAAAGGAAAACATAAAAGAGAGAGTTGAATGTAAACTCCCCATGGTTGGGCAACCGTGTAGACTTTGTGTCTGAATTCCAGCCACAAGAGAAGAGCGCGGACAAATGAGGAAGGAAGAAGAGAGGAATTCGTTTGAATGAATAACTCACTGCTCAAAACAAGATAGACAACAATTTGACTGTCACTGGGTACTCGAGGACGTTCCTTCAACTTAACACCATTATGTCTCCACACAACAAGAGAGATGTCGAGAAAGATGTTTGCATGTTTGGAGATAATATTCATGAATTATTTGTCCAGTGTGGATGTACGGAGTTTGTAATGTGTAAGAAGACATGGTGTGTCTTTAACACAAATGTCTTTAGTACAGAGTGTAAAGCCCTTCCATGCAAACTCATTCCAAAACTGAAGAAGCCTCTTGGATGAGAAGTGAAACATTGAAGCAAATTCAAGCAAATCTAGTTGATTTTCTTCAGACTCTCAGTAATTACCATGACCTGGATGACTGAGAAGCTTCACAGATAAAAACTGACTTGATGACTCTTGAAAGGGATTCAAAGAAAAGCGCCACAAGGAGGAATGAGTTATTGTTTTCTGAGACCCTGTCTGACCCGGGCTTCAGCGTCAACTTTTGACCTTATCAACTGTGCTCTTGAATTCTATGATTTGCACATGGTCCGCACCAGGTAAACGCTACGTAACTTCATCTGGAGCATATTAGTTTACCTTTCTATACCATTTCAGAATGTCATTTTAGTTTTCCAAACTAAGCGGTTGCTCTTTCATTATTCCAAACTTCTTTTTCTTCATCTTCGAGTGCTGTTTAAGTTTAGTTTTACTGTGCTGCACAAAAACATAGAGCACAGCGGGGACTACACGTCTTGAAAGCAGATGTTTCACATAACATCCACAATTCCACAAATAAGTGCTGCCTCTCTGTACTCTGACTTTTCTGACCATAGAAACTTTGTCTAAGCGCAGCACTCCAGTCTTTTGTGTTTACAGTGTTTTAAAACATGTAAGCTCAGGGAGTGTTACTTATCGTTCATCTTTCTTTGAATACAACTGTATGGAGGAAATCGAGATGTATTTTCAGATTATTTACATTTTTCTTATGTGATTTTTCCCCTTTTAGTTAATGGCGAGAAACAAAATACCTAAATTTAGTCTAGGCCAAGGCAACTAAAAGCAAACAGTGTACGCACAAATAATCTTAAAATAAAAATAAAATTCAAAGGAATGTGACGGAGTGAAAGAGTTGTGCTCTGATTTATGTTTAGTGTTGTGAGAGCTGTGTTATCAATTCTCTGCTCAGCACCTCCCCATCTTTTACAGGTGCTCATTAATCTCAACCCCTTGACTTAAACATTTTTTGTTTTCTGTCAATACTGATTGATGGTGGGGGTTTCTGGGTCAAACTGTGATTAATCTTCCAAATGTCTTCATCAGCTCCGTAAAAAAATCATGATCATAAGTCCTGGTGGCACCTTTGCAGGATTATAACAACCACTTACAAAACTGACCCTGATGTCGTGTTGAGCAATACCTCTTTTACCCATAATGCATCACAACAAAGAGGTAAGACGTACGCCCATTTTATCGCCTTGACGAGATATTAAGGATAAGAGGGAGGGCTAGAGAGGAGGATGAAGAAGACAAAGCTGTGGCTTAGACAGGGATCAGGGAGTGTTGTCTCTGTTAAGTCCCTAAATGCCTCTCACTGAAAGGGCAGAAACTGGCACAGGCAGCACACACAGAGAGAAATCTGCTGTCTGTGACGTTTCCACATATGGTTCCCATTGTAAAAACATCAGTTTTTGCATCAGCCCTGAGACTTGGCTGATGCTGATTCTATGATTCACTCTCAGAAAAAAAAAATTAACTTCGCAATTAAATGTGGCCTTTTAATCGCATTAATTTGCCTTAAAAATTAAGAAGAGGGCTTGAACGTAAATGGCAACGACCTCAATATTACAACCACAAAATTGCAAAGCTCATGACCAAGCATTTTATGAGTGACGGTGTAATCCCCGAACGCTAGCAAGTGACTGGGTGGTGTTTTCTGTTTAGTGTGCCTCTTTTGTTTTACTGAGGAAATTCTAATTGTGCGTGCTGAAGCAGATGGAGAAACCTCAGATACAGCACATCAACACCGCCGACCACACACAGATGCACACTCAGATGTCTGATATCCAACCGGTGCGCCACACGAGACTGTAGTCAGATCTGCCCAGGTGTGTTGCGTGAGTCAAAATTCAACTTTTGAGTGCTCACATGGAAAGGTCGGTTGTGTGAATGTTTTAGCCTTTTGAGATTCCCAAGACAGTTGACCATGAGCTCAGCATATGCTTGTAATCTGTTTGACACAAAAGACCAGGTTCATCAGAACAAGCTCAGGTTTCACATTGAATGACACTTTATTTGCAGGCAATAAACATTTTAGCATGTCTGTATTGTTTTATAATGTTTAAATGCTTAACTATGGTGTGACCGGGGACTTTTGGAGCGTCCATAGTGTGCTGTGACAGAAGATTCTGGTAAACACCGGACTACAGTGGTCTTCTTCGATAAATGACTTCCCCCAACACATACCCATCAGAGGCGAGGGGCAGAGGGCGCTGACCTCCTGACTTTTAGCCTTGCAGCCTGTAATTCAGATTCCCTAAACACTTTTAAAAAAACACACAGGCCTCCGTGTCAGTCAAAATTCTTCGATGCCATGTTGTCTCATCTCTGCTTCTATCTTTGCACCCTTTCCTCTAGTGCACACACACGGACAGCAGTCTTTCAGTAAATGCACATCAAGTGTTTGGAAGAGGAGGAATGAGAGGACAGGAAGACCTAGCAAAGGAAGCATATACCTCCAAAAGGCAATAGTGAGGAGGCCGAATGTATTAAACACAACACAATGCAGATACAATGTCATCTTTCACACCCTGAGAGCATCATGATGAAAGCCTTTTGGGTATTTGGCTCCCTGCCAATAAGTTGAATGCCGGGCATTAAATAAAATATACACCTGACAAATCTGTTTAAATCGTTAAAAAAAAAAAACCCTGAGAAATCTTCTTCCACAGCTCCCATGAGCTCATCTTTGTTTATACATATATATATTGTGCGTACTGTCACTGAAAACTTCCTGTACAGCTGTAAACCTGTGGTCCTGCCATAATAAGATCATTAAACTTTTACAAGGATGTAATTCCCTGCTCTGTCTTTTCCAGTATAGTAAAGCTGGCCCAGCAGACAGCATTTAATGAACGCAGCAATAATTGACTTTTTGGCGCTGACAATGACATATTATCACCTTATAAAGTTGTAGGTGTTACCAAACACTCTCCTATTGACATATCAAGCAGGTACAGAACAACACTCTTTCTTGCCTTTGGCCGACTGACATGTTCGCTCTCTTACTGTTCCTCTGTTTTGGTCTTGACTAACTCCTGAGGGAGATATCTGGCCCTTTAGCAGCTAAACGCTTCACTGTGTTCACCGGTTAGTCGCTAACTTTATTTGTTTTCCGTTTAGAGCTAGGACAGTGGCGTGCAGTGGGTTTATCAGCTGTTTTTGTGAAAAACAGCTGCTGAGGTTGGAAACAAGGTTAATGAGATAGTGAGCCAAAACAGCACCAATGCAGTGAACGCTGAGGTGGAGTGCAGAGTCAGGAGATAACTTTCTGTGGGTTTGTCACAATGAGCGTCTGAATGCAGCGATTTGATTCACTGTTAATATAAAGATATAGATTAGTGCAGCTTTAAGGATTCAAATCTCTACCAAGACATCCCCGCTATACTGCTGCCCCGCACATTCACCTCTGTCCATGACTCGTGCTGGAGGATCATCAGCTCAAATAAATGCCTGCATGTGGTGAGGGCAGGATAACTCAATGTCTTCAGTGTATTTCTACAGGAAGGAGCACATCATTCTAGTCGTAGTGGTTTGAGAGAAATGTCATTCTGGCACACCAGCCAGACTGCCGAGGCCTAACATGTGTTTCAGCTGAAATGTACATAAACAGCTTACACAGTAAAGAAAATGAGGTCACGCCATACCAAAGCACAGGAATGTTCAATTCTGGCATCAGATCTATATGGACGTAATGTGTTCCAAATGAGTCCCCCAGACCCTGAAAGTACAATGTAAAACAAGAAAATCTAATGAATCTTTAAGAGAAAATGTTTCCATAATAATAATGTCTAGACATCAATCTGTAGAGTCTAAACTGACTATAAAAAATTTTGATTTGGGGAAAGCCCTCATTGAAGCAGCAACAGTAAAAGTGCTGAGGTTGCTGCTTATTATTATGAGTAATAAAGCACGAAAATTGCTGACTGGCAAATACTAACATACAACAAAGTGTACATATGTCTGTTGCTGGTATGGCTAACAATGAGCAGCTGGAAACAATTGGGTTCCAGGGTGATTTTGAAAAGAGCGGTTTGGAAGCCAAACTTTCGTTGTAGAAGAGGCATAAAAATGGGTCAGTATGTTATTCACAGCTACATTTGAAATATCTGAATCTTCCACTAGACTGTTAGAGCAATCGATGAAACAAACTGCAAGGACAGACAGCTGTGGCAGCTGTTATCAAAATCACCTGACTTGCTTCAGGCGCTCAGCCCTCCACGATAAATGGACTCGGAGTGACTGGCTGCTTATGCTGAGGACACATGGTAAGAGTTAGGGATAGGTCAGGTAAACATGTCTGCCCCAGCACAGGGAAAACACATCTTAGACATGCAGCAAACACGCTGCAAGTTCTATAAACATACAGAGAGTAACAATCAGATGTCGGCTGCTTTCAAAAGATTTGTTTTTGACTTGTCTTATTCAAAAGACCACTGATTTACCTCCTTTGACATTCCCAAAGCTTCCATCATTGCATATGTTTGTTTTATTGCACAATCTCTTCCTGTTCCTCCTTGTTTTTTTCCTTTAAGCCTCAATTCACTTCCAGCCATGAATCATGATGCCTCTACCTCTACAACCACAGCTACATCTCATCTACAGTTCCTAGTCTGTTTCTTCACTTTTTCACTACTGCAAGTCTGTCCAGCGTTCATGGCACCACCCTCAGACGGCTACCTGTAAGGGACAGGAGCACAAACAAAAAAACAAGCCACAAAGGGCCAAGAGGATACTCATGAGTGGCCAGACAGTTATGTCAAAGAGCTCTGAAGGTCACAACCGGGGCACAGGCACCCTCAGGAACTCAGGACAAGGAATTTAGCAGAGGTTGGAAAACAAATGCAAAGCCTAGGGGGAAGCCAGGTCAACACAGTGGCGAGTACAAAGTGTCAGAAACGTTTGACAAATGTGTCATTTCGAATGGGTGCATCCAAAGATGAACTACCTGTGGTTTTTCTAAACACTAGCAACATCCTTTAGTCCTCATAGCCTCTGAATCTCTAAAGCTGTCATACATACATAAGTAAGCAGAGTGGACACCATTGAAAATGTGCCTTTAGCGGACCTCGAGTATTGCCGCTGTCTGAGATGAAAGGAGGATAATCCCTGAGCACCCATTACAAAGCTAAACGGAGCTGAAACCACTGCGCTGAGAGGCACTTCAGAGGGTGCATTGTACAGTCCTAAAAATTACAGGCTGTTTTAATATTCAAGTGCAGGTCTATCAGAACATGAAACACGCAGACACACACTGCCGTCTGCCACACTCCTCTCTCCTCCTCTAATTCCCCAGAAACCTCCACCTCTCTCTTTTGGCATTCCTGCCTAATAGCATCATTATTGACTCCGGCCAGCTAAACGCAAGGCTCCTTGTAATCTCGCACGGGCGGGGTGGTTCAGAAAAAAACTGCCTCTCTGGAAAGAAGGAAACAAAGGGAGAAGGGGACGGCGGAAAAGGGCGCTGAACACCAACAAAGAGAGCCATGAGATGAGTGCCTTTGATCACAAAGGCGGTGGAAGCCATACCGTCATCTCCTCTCATCACTCAGCTCCCAGGGCTCTGGTCCATCTCCTTCTAACTAAAGCTAACCGGCTGGGAAAGGGTGGCAAGGCAGGCCATCATCTCTGCGTGACCAATCTACAGAGCATCTAGCTAAGCAAACAGTGTATGTGAATTAAGCAGAGGCAAAAGTCCAAGATAACCAAGACCGATTTCATTTTGAAAAGTCTAAATTCTCGATGCGAGCTCATGTGTTTTTGTTTGACTCAGTCTATCTCTGTTTGGCTTGCACCGTTAGTTGAAGCTTTCGTTGAATACTTCCAGTGCAGTCAGACGGCATGAAGACGGAAACATGTTCTGTCCTCCAGCGCACTGGAACAATAGCTTGTGCTAACTTTTAACTGATCAGTACACTTGAAATGAAATGCTTGTCAAACAGCGTCTGATGCATCTGATGCATCAGATTTTCTGAAACTGACAACCCTGCAGGCACATCCATTTTATGCACTGATTGCCTAGTGTTTGGAGGTGATACAGTAGATGGATCTGAACTTCTGTTTTAAGCCCTCTTTTCCTCAAATTCTTCACAACTTGCACAACTACCTCTGTCACTTTTGTCATGAATGTCTTCTAGGAGAGAGCCTCCAAATGCGTTATCCCCATTTGAAGAACTATGGTATCTTGCCCCTATCTTATGATGGAAGCTAATGTCACTTTTGCCTCCAGACATTGTTTTAGGGACAACTCCTAAACCTAAAGACAAAACAATCATGCAAGACTGCATTATGGACAGGCTGAGAAACCTTGCTGACTGTAAAGGCTTTGCAACCAAATACTGAACATTATTACTTTGCTTTTCATACTGTTGGACTGCACTGCTAGGCACAATAAAAACAAGGATAAAAACTCAAATTACATCACTGAAAACATAACATCTACAGTCATTGCTTCATTTTAGACCCACTGTGTCAGAGCGCAGAGCTAACGAACGAACAAAAAAGTGTCACCCGTCTTAATGCTTTCTGACTGCACTGAATGTGTATGACTACCAGAGGTGGATCCCCCACTGACCTTAGGCACTGGGCTCTGACCCATCTCAACTTCAGCTAATGAAACACTCACATAAGCATGCACAAGACACACACAAAAACACACCCTCTCACAGCAAGGTGGCGTTTACAAGGGCGAGCATGTGTGCGCTTGGACGTCAGTGGAGCCACAACGAGCGCTGAATCTCAGAGGGCACTGGCGGCCGATGCGTGCACACACACGTTCATGTCAACTCCTCGGAGCACGTTGTAGGGTTTCTTTCTATGCGGTTAATTGGGAAACAATCTGACATTAAGTCTGGGGTGAACGCCTCATTTCCTGGCTGGAGGATGGCAGGAGTGCTGTGAAATAAAGTTTATTTGGCTGTAAACTCTCAAATAAATGTTCCTTGAGTCCAGAGAGTCTGCTTGCAGTATACCTTTGACTTCTCAGCCTAAGACTGGATTCCTTAATGACAGATTAGTCATCGCTCTCCAGACTGTGGCTGCAAAAAAGAGATGTTCATGCTTGCAGCTGTTATTTGACCGGTCCAGGCTGGTATATTCTCTCGTCAAGCGAACGCCACTTTCAAAAGTAACCAGGGTATGACATGATAGCACAACGGGGCAGCGTAAAAATTCAACCCTACTACTGTTTCACTGGAGTGTTCCCAGACTGTAGCGCTAAATACACAACCCCTGTGCCTCAGTAAAAATGACTAGTGAAGTATCCTCTTGCTTTCTTTCTTTCTCTCCCTGCAGGATGGAGGAAAGGGGGGGGTGGGCTTCCTGACTGATCTTCCCACACAAGCCTGACCCCAATATCCAGGCATCCTCCTGACACTCTCGCTTCACACACAAACACACACAGGCCGAGAGAAACACAGATACACAAACACACACACTCTGATGTTTACCGTGTCAGATTGCAGTGTAAATAAAGGGGAAGCTCCGGGCCTCTGATTTAAAAAGAGCCAAGTCAAGCAAGAGGGACTGCGTTATCGCACCAGGCTGGATGGAAAGCAGAGAAAATGGATCTGTGTCTTAATGAAGCAAACCCTAAATAAAGATTCTTATGAAAGCGAAACTGATGAAACTGAACCTCTCTCCAAGGGTCTGGGATATTGCCGGGGAAGGACAAAAAAAGACAGGGGCAGGACAGCATTTGGGGAAATGTTCAGCTACCCCTGCCTGCAGCATGCTGTGCTAATCATTCCTCTATTCCCCTGGGGAGGGGGGGGTTTAGGGGAACACATTCTGACATCCTTGTAAACATTTAAAGAAGCAAACGAACATCACTTGGTGGCGGGGAGGACAAACAGAAAGACGCAGAGTTTGTCGAGAGAAGAATTTTCTGAATCAAGCCGCTGCAGCTTTAGTTTACTGTGAGAGAAGAATCCTATAATTACTTCCTAGTGAGAGGGTACATTTGTTATGAATCCAGCCTTGAAGTCAGATACAGGTTGTAATCACTGTATTCTTTCACCAGCGTGGCTTTGTCCAAAACACAAAGCACCACAGCTCTTTCATCATTGGCTAATGATCCAGGATTTACTCTCCCCCCCCCCGCCGAAGATGACAATAATGAACTCATCATTTGTTACACTTGTGTATACTGAGCATATTTCTCCCTCGAACATAATTATTATTCTAGGCACAGAGCTGCAGCCTGAATCTGTGATTTAGGAACTGAGCTTCATGAGAATCCGCGACACGCCGAAGGAGGAGGACAAACATCTGGAATAGGAATCTGTCTCTCCGCCACACAGATCACCTCTGTCCATTCGTCTCGCTCAACATCTCCTGGATCAGTCTGTCTCTGCTGACTGTATTCAAGTCAGACTGAGCTGAGTACGTTTTAAACATATGTATCAAGAAGTGGGGAGGGGGGAGCACACACACACACACACACACCTATAGAAATATAGGTCTATCTACAGTGGTGTCTCTGGAAAGCCTGTAACAAACATTTTAAACACCTCTCCACCATGTCCCCCTCGCTCATACTGTTGATGGAGTATTTTTTTCTGCAGGTGGACATCTGACACGTCTCGCTCAAACCCCTGTGAGATGGCATGACGGATGTCTTTGATGGTGTTTTTGCAAGCAGGTAAGTGACCGCTCCTCTCTCTCAGAAAATAGTAATTACAGGGACTTAAAGATCCTCTAAAAAAAAAGTCTTTCCATCACCAAAACCTCAACTCCAAGAAAGCTGTGGTGGTGATGAAACATGAACTTTACTTGGAAAGTGATATAACTAATGGAAGTTCCTGGACTCACTAAATGTCTGCTCTCTCACAGATTTGTTTGGACTGCCACACTCCCATACCACTGCCTAGTGTTATTCAACACTTTTTTTTATTTTTAAATGACTCTGTGTCTGCACCTCTGACCTACAAGCCAGGGTTACTGTTAAATAGCCCGATGATATATTGTCTAGGCATTAGCCCTCCAGAATGAGAGAGCACCAACGGGTGATGATAATCATCAAGCTCGCATCGCAAACCTGAAGCCACACAGTAACCGTGGCGGAATGCTAATGATAGTGACCGCCAGGCTGAACATCTGTGCGCAGAGACAGGATCCCCAGAGTCCCTCCTCTGGAGGTGTGAGGAACATTAGGCATTCAAAGGGCGGACTGTGAGCAAACTATCACATTTCTCACTGATCTGCGTGCTTTTGTTGTCACAGCAGAGGGCCATCTCCAAATAATCCGAAAAGTGTGCAGAAGAAGACATTGTGCAAAAGAAAAAAAAAAGAGTCAAAGTTTCACAGCACATATTTTCAGCACGTTACCTGGATCGTGGAAGGGGACCAGGGCAAAGTTATACAGGGGTCTCTTCGGCCTGCTCAGGGATGTTTCCAAGATCTTGGAGGCGCCCTCGATGACCTGGACCAGGTCGTCGTACATGGAGCCGGTCACGTCAAAGACGAACGCCAGGGTGGACGCGCCCTCCGGGATCTCCTCCCGGCTGGCCCCGGGCCCCGGGTCCTGCCCGGCGGAGAGCGCGGCTGACAGCGCGAGGCACAGCCACAGCAGCGTGCAGCCCATCTCAGAGCCGAGGCGTTTTTCTTCTTCAAAGTGTGAACCTCAGGGCGAGTCTCAGGTTAAAGGTAGAGACATCGGGGTCTTAAAAAAAGAGAACCATGTACAAAGTGCGCAGCAGCATCAGCCTCATACAACCGAGCAGATGAATCCAACTGTGTCCTCTCCTGCAGCGCGCCTGAGTGTGTGTGTGTGTGTGTGTGTGTGTCAGCCTCTCACCTCTCTGCTAACCAAACCTGTGCGTCCCAGCAGCTGCAGTGTGTGCTGTGTGCAGCCCAGATCAGCTCTGTCACACAGAGACCACCTCTCAGCTGGGCAGACTGAGTCTCCGAGGCGCAAACTGCCCCGTGCAGAGCAGCCGTGCTCTGATTGGACGAGAGGTTTTTTTTGGGGTCCGTGCGCGCGACTGACCTCCCTTCAGTCACGTTACGACGTCACACAAAGAGCCGCGGGTCGTAAAGGAGCGATGATGATGGATTAGGAGACAGTAACGCACTTTGTGCATCTCTCCTTGAGTTTTTTTTTTGTTTGTTTGTTTTTATTTCTTTGTTTTGAGAAACAACGAGGAATCTGAACAAATAACTAGAAGGGCAGCCCATGATAATGTGTCGTGAAGCATAAAAAACAGACAACAAAAGTAAAGAGTGAAGAGTTTGAAATGCTGAACTGAAGTGTGAGACATGCTGCTGTGACACAATGAGCATCAGAGAGCAGCTCTTCAGTGATTTTGGGCTCTGTGTCGCCATCTAGCGTTTGTAGCCTGACCTCACACTGAATTGCCTGCAACATAAATGCAACCGCACAGTGCAAATAGTTTTGTTTTGTACGTTTATTTAAAAAAGATAAAAAACAAAGACAAACAATATCATATCATCATAGCCTATTTTATTGTAGTTTAGTGATTTTTTAATTGTATTTTCATGTACCTGCTTCTATGACACCCGCATTTAGTCATGCTGAGATCTTCTGTAGATGTTCACCTTAAAGGTTTGGTCAGTGCACCATTGTTTTTTTAATAGTGTGGTCTGTCTGTGTTCTTTACCTCTGATCTTCTAGGTGACAGTGAATATGACTAACAACAGAAATCATCAGTCATCACTACACTTAACTAGCTGACTTATTATATTATTATTATTATATATTAATTATTTTGTTTGATGTTTGCTATGTAGTTTTACTTCTAATAGAGTATTCTGTCTTTGTCAAGTAAGCAAACAGACAGACAGACAGGCAGACAGCAGTACTTTTGAAAGCCAGTCTTTGTATGATGAAACCAACTGATCACAGTTTCGTTTTCACTGATGACTTCAGCCCTCAGTTACCTAAACTATCCAGCCTGTCACATCTGTTTGAAGAATCAAATGTAATTTCCTGTTGTCTTTTCAGTGCTCTCTGGTGGGGAATGCTTCAACCTCCTGACCATATTTAGGCCCATTATTAAGTGGGCTTATAAGTCAGGCTTTTTGGAAGGATAAACCGTAGGCCTTCTCCACAGATGACATTTTGACTTGTGATAGTAGGAAAATCACAGGTGTTATTAACAAGATTAAAAATAGCTCCACTCCACTTATATGTTCTAGGTCCAGCATCACGCTATATCGCTCGCATATGAGCTCACTGGCTTGAGTTACTGGGGCTCTTAAATATATTACAGCCATAATTATTGTTGCTGGCAACACCTGTGCTTTTCATTTTGCGGCATGTCAAAATGTCCAAATAAAAAAAGGCCTCTTTGGCTGAGAGATTGCGTTCTTGTAATTGAACATCTTACTCCAATCTGTATCTGTCTGAGCGAAAGCAAAAACAACCGGGAGCAACTGCTGAGGTTTGACTGATGTTAATTCAATGTTCAGCTGTATTCAAGTTGCAAATTATTTCTGTGTATGAGAAATTACACAGGAGAGATCAGAAAGACTGTTTCTACACATCTGTAAGCACAAAATCTTTTTCTTGTTTTTATTACATGTATCCTGACGGTTGCAGCCCAATCTCAAATAGTTTTGATCATCAAGGGATAAAATCTTTAATCTACATCTCATAAGTCATGCAGGCCAAAACTCTGAGTAGATAGTGACTGAATGAATAGGGAGAAAAATAATAAAGGACACTTAGGGAGGGCAGGGCTCTGAAGATATAAGGAATGATTTATTCGTCAGTAAGATAAATCTTTGTTTGGGACTGTCAGATTATGAGTAATAGGTGAGGCATCAATATGTTCATTCATATTCTTTAGTTTTAGTTTCCATTTTGTATGTGCTATGTGCCATTAGAATATTGTATGGTCGGTGAGTTGTTAAACTTTGATTAATTTTATTAATCCAACAGAACTGTGTGTGTATGTATATTTTGTGTGTGTGTGCATTCCCTTCAGGCGATCATTGTAAATTCCAAACAATTAGCATATTATGGCACTAGGGGGTGCTCATACATTGCTTATGATGTCCTTTGCTGCAGTTGAATAAGCTCAGGTCAATTTAGAATGTATTCAAAAAATAAAAACCATGTTAGAAATATGCATGTTAACAATAACAGACAAGTAAAGGTAAAGAGACAGAGTATTCTGTTTTATTTTGCACTACCTCATTTTTGCTTTTCTATCTTGTTTATTTTATTTTGTAATATTATACTTTTTTTATATATCTTTTATACTTATTCTATTTGGGCTTGCACCGGGACCAGGGTAGCTAATCTCGTTCCATCCCATGTTTGACTTGTGTTGGAATGACAATAAAGAATCCTTGAATCCTTGAATACGTGACAGTCATGGTCTATTTCAAAATACATGGCTTTGTAAAGGTATTGTCTCTAAGGTAATTTCACAGGGTCTTTACTGGAGGATGTGAATGTAAAGTTTCACGGAAATATTCAAATAACAATCCAAACCTCACTAACCAAGATATACTCAAATGATCTGGAAGGAGATAATCTCCTGATGGGAACTTTGCATGGCAAACAAATAGCGAGGCAAAAGCTTTCTCACAAATGCACCATGGCAAGTCTAGCATGCAGGCAGTGATTGCACAACATGTTTCTTAACATAAATAAGTCATTTTTTTCCCAAGCTGAAATAACAGCTTGGAGGTACATCCCGTTTCAAACAAGTTCATACAGGGAAGAAAATAATAAAGGGATAGTTACTGCACAAACACTAATTTCACATCGTTTTATTTACATGTGTCATTCCTTTATTCTTTTATGGCGAGCCAGCAATATGATTCACTCATCCAAAAGCAATCTGCGGAAGTACACATGTTGAAACTCTGCAAATCTACTCTTCTCTGGAAATAAATGGGATACTGTAGATGTAATGTGAAACAGAGGACAGGAGGTTTACAAGGAACTGTATCTACTATCAGTAAGCTGAATTTTTCCCTCGAATACGGATGCACACACTCACACATGCCATGGCTTGTTTTAAAGGTAAACACCAGAATAAATTCTGCCTAAGTGAGGAGGCGAATTATCATGTGTGGGCAAACAAAGTTGAACATTGTTTGAGTTCAGCTGAAAGTGGTTCGCTTGTCTCCACAGCACCAGCCAGTTCAGGGTAAACATGTAAATAAACCTTTATGACCCTTTGACCATAAAAGCATAAATGATTAGAAAGAGATAGCATAATCAGTCATCACTGCAGTAAGCACCATAACCAATCAGAGTGGAAAATTAAGTTGTCATTCTTTTCCCTCAGTAAGCTGATAGATTTACTTTACTACTGTGGAACTCGGACAATTTGTACAGACAGGATGTTTGTTCACTGGCACGTGGTTGGCTTGGCTCAGTGTCCCAAGTCAACCATCATGGCTAATCTCAACTCTGTCCAAAGACAATGAATCAATCATTTACTGAGGTGACGAGAGGGCTTGGATCTTACGTTGTCAATGCACCAGCCGCGTGCCTTGCCTGACAGTCACGTCACAGATCCCGGTCTAGGTTGACTGGTTCTTTGAAATCATATTCTGGAAACTGTGCCTGTAGGACATTCCTCACATATTACCAATCGTACATATCTCTCTTTAGGTTTTCAAGAACTCAGAATTTCTGCTTAAAATATCAGCTCGTGTCCTCCTGTGGCTGTTATCGCATGTGTTGGTGGGGTAGAAAGCAGGCAAGGCTCTGGGAAGGTTCGGTAGCTTGGCACACGTACACTCGCCTGAACCAGTTTCTCCAAAGATTTAGCAGACCTGACAAAACTAAATAATCCAGTGGACTTGACATTAGGGTTGCACAACCTCCTTTCCCATTGCACAACAGATGTTGGTGCAGCTTACACTAACTGACATTAGACTAAGTTTCTCCTTGATCTTCCAGCAGCTTTTGGACACAAACAGTGGAAGGCGGAGGAAAAAATGTAGTCTAAATTATAAGCCCACTGACTTTACGACCCCACTGCACTCATTCTGTGCTGTTACACCAATGTGAAAGTGAAATGTTTTGGAAATCCTGCGGTGCAGGTTTTATAAAGATGGTGGGAAGAGATGTTCTCAGTGAATAACAATGAGCTATGACACAGATTTGAACATGCACAGATAAATGGACAGCAGTCTCTGCACTGACAAAAAAAAATAAGGCAACAGAGGGGAGAGGAAAGAAGCTTCTTTCCTCTAAAGAACAGCAGGCAATTCACCTTGCCTGATGATTTCATTATTTTTTCAGGCAAGGAAGGAAAAAGTATCGGAGATCTGACGGCAGCCAGCTACAGGCACCTGAAATAATGTATTGGCTGCAAAATATAGGTGACGTTTTGACGTGAAAGAGTAAGTCATCTTGAAAAGCATTCTGTCAGATAAATACAGTGTTATATTTTCTGAGTAATAAACGGAGCCCTTTGTCACTGTGAACAAGGGAGGTACAAAAAGGAAGAGAGCTGAGGTAATGGCAGGAAGGAAAGATCGAGAAACGCAGACCACAACAGTTTCACTCAAAGAACTTTCTCCTGCCTGCAGGAGGAGAAGTCACACATTCATCTTTCAATCTCTCTCTCTCTCTCTCTCTCTCTCAGTTGTTCCCAAAAATATCCGGGAAGAGAAACTAGAAAGTGCTAGAAAAAGTGAGCGCTATAAATTGTTGCTGCTTTGCATTTGTTTGTGATCGTTTTGTGAGATCATTCCTCCGCATGTGCCATTTTTACAAGCCAAGTGAACCACATTAAGCTGTTTCTCCCTCTCTCGCTCTCTCTCTGCTTCTTCCGATGTTGTTGTTGTTTTCTACAGCCAAGTGCGGGCTCACAGGGGCAGGCATGTCCGTAGCACACAAACACCAGTCTCCCAAACGAGAGCCACATGACACATGGGCTCCATCCTTCCAGTAAGCCAACCAGAAAGCCCGCCCTCAGGGGCCTGGTGCTCTGTTGCCCCAGACCTAATCCCTGGGCTTACTGCCTCTCATCTCGCTGAAGTCCCTCTTTTGTAGTCAACACAACTCATCTGGCCAACGAGGCTCGCTGGTTGTGCACACACCCCCACACCGACATACCCTTTGTAATCTCTCCATTCTCTCAGTCTCTTTCCCCCACTCTGGGTCTCTCTCGCTTTCATAAACACACACTGTACTTTACGGGCAGGGGTAACTACGCGAAAACCAGCATTTGTGTGCGCAAACAATTGGACCCCATCCTCTTTTCTCTCTCACCCACTTAGACATCAGTCACACATGAAGAGCGATGGACACATTTCTTTGTTCCTTGGCTATTTTTACCAGGAGTTTGTTTGTAAAGAATGAATAAAAAGGGAAATAAAAAGGACGGAGGAGAGAACAACGGACAAGCCCATCAAGGAAGAAATGATAAAAAAAAGTGACATTTAATGAGGTGGACATGTTTCACTCCTAAAATGTCCTAAAACTCTTGTAATGTGTGGCTGAAACTTTACAGCACAAACAACTGCAGACCTTCCACAAGGTGAATTTAGGACAGCTGACTTATAAAAAGATAAGGACAGACTGCAGTCACTCTTCAGTCTGCGTCCTTGGGTGATAATGGAAATCACAGATGAGGAGAGAAGAAGCTTCTCTCTGTTTGTCAAACTCGGATCTGACTGGATCTGGCCGGCCTGCCGCTCGACTGTGTCCTGTCATTGTCCCTCGCACCTCTCTCTCCATCACTCCCTTCACTCTGGCCTCTGCTGCCATTTGCTCTGCACATTCCTCCCTTCAAAGCTACTGTGAATGCTGATCACATAATTAAGCGCTCATTCAGGCTCTCTTTTTCAACAGGCCAGGATCACAGACTCTGCGAGAACCGTGTGTGTGTGTGTGTGTGTGTGTAGATAGGCGAATCACAAAGTGAAAGAGAGCTACAGACAATGAAGGTGAGAGACGAGTGAGGAGAGTGAGAGAATAAACCGCAGCATAGCAAGGATGTGACTTGCGACTCATGGTAACCTCTGAGGGCTAATTTGCATTTGAGAAAGCACGTTTGTCCCGATTCACTGCAGCTGTCACTGCCTTGGTTGCCATGGTCACAATTATGGGACTATTGCAAACGGGCTAAGTAAGATAATGGCGTGATTAAGCCATTTACTGTACACAGTTAGTGTGAATGATAATGCGACATGTAGGGCTTTTGAGCAGAGCAATGTGACCTCCAATGAGAACTACAGCGCTTCAGTGCTTGTACAGGTTGTGGTGTGTTTATTAAAGCAACTGTGATTCATATATTTCTCACTGTTAGTCATTCAAGTTATTACTAAAATTATAACAATGTCACACATGGGGGTTTTACGTGGCTTATCCCTTACTCACATGACTCTAGCTGAAGTAGTTCATTAACTGATTTGATAACTGACAAGAAATGAAACTATTTTGATCACCAACTAATTTAACATTGCTTAGTTTTCTTAAGCACAAAAGCCAAACATTTCCTCGTTCCACTTTCTTAATTGAGGGAATTTGCAGGTCTTCTTCTCTGAAAAACCTTTAGAAAAATTACAAAAATGAAATTATATTTTTCTCTTAAAACCAATGCATTTTTGACATGATTTAAGATGTTTTACACAGGCCGAGTGCATTTGCCATATAATTTGATATTTAAATGTTTATGTAACCCATCAGTTTGTTCAAAAACATTAAATTGGGCATTTCATCGAAGCAACAGGTATGTACAGATGCAAGGGTGATTTGCATAGAGATGCTCAGTCACTGCTGTCATTTGTCAGAAAAATCACACACAAATCCACCGCATTTAATCCCACAGCAGAAACGGATACATAGTAATGCCTAAACTGTTAGGAGGATATGATACTGGTTGTGCTTCACACTACTGGCACATTTAGGTCTGTGTAGGGGAAGCTGGGTCAGTCATATGACTTCTTCTATCTGGGTAATTACAGCTTCCCCTCTTTACTACTCTGCTAAATGGACCAATCGAACTGTGACAATTGTCCATCTGCCAATCCCTCCCTAGCACACAATGGACGAGAAGAAGAGAGAAAACCGTCTGATATTTTCTCTTACCCAACACAGTTCATCTCTCTATCCTTCATCTGTTCCCATTCCCTTCCTTGTGCCCTTGCTGATGTCACTGCATTTTTTTTTCCTCTCTGTCACGAACATCTCCTTTCCATGTCTTCCTTCCGTCCTTTTATTTTTTTTTCATCCTGGCATGTGTGATGTGGAAATCAAGGAACAGAAGAACAGTGAGGCTGGCAAACAGTGACAGCGACGAAGGGATGTGCCATAAATTATAAAATTAGAGGGGGGATGGAGGGATCAACGGAGGGATGCTGGAAGGAATAAAGTAATAGCTTAGTGCAAAAGGAGGAGGATGGGATGACACGCACTAAAAATGTCTGTATTATGCAATGATGGTTAACAATCACTTTGTGTCTGTCCCTCCTTGATCTGTAAACTTGTGCGTCTGCATGTAAGCAGCTCCCACTCGTTCACACGTACACACACACACACACAACACAAAAGAAGAAGTAGACACACAAATGTGGACTCGAGTGTTATGGGAAAGCAGCCTTGATCTAGTCCCATACAGCGCTTTTCTCAAAACATGCTCCTGACCTCATCCCACTGAAAGGAACTTCTACCATAATCAAATGATCAAAGTCTCTCACAGCCCACGAATGTCTTCTCCTGATGGAAAGCTCACTGTGCTGTACACATTTTGTATGTAGAGGAACATGATGTCTTCAATCTGCAACCCCCCGCCTCCCTGAAAAAGGAGGCATTAGTCAACAGACCAGTTTCAGTCTCACTTCCCATGGCCTTGAGGAAGCTGACTTGTTGGATGTTTATCTTACATAAGAGTACAGGAGCAAATGCTAAGTTTGCAATTTGAAAATATACTTGGAAATGAAACATAATAAACAAGCGAGCCAGCATGGAAGACCTGCTCCGTCAAGTCAAACCAACAGTTCTATTTTATGCAGAAAATCATGAAATCAGTTTATCACTTCAGCGTTTCAAGACATTTTAACATTTCTTTGAATGTTGGCTTAGCTTGTCTTGAGCACGGTCAGGAGTGCTCTCGCTCTCGCTTCATCTCGCTGGTTAGCATGTGACTTCCCAACGCACATTTTCCAACAGCCTCTCTGCAGACCTGTCGCTTTGTGCAATGCAAAAGTATTAGGTTCTCCTTTCAAGTGTGTCTGCCATTTTGTTAGGCTTTATTTGTTATTACTTACCACACACACACATTCACAAAGAAAAAAAAGACAATTGTTTACATTAAAGCAGCCAAAGCAACCATTTAATTGCAATACTAACAGGGACAGAAAAAAAAAAACAGTAAGTCACTTCACACACACACACACACAGCTGAGTTGAAGAGCGAGTCTGTTGAGTTAAAAGCATTATTAAAAGTATGACCGTGTGTGCTGCTTGTGATTTTTCCATGAAAGACGTCACAGACACCAGGTCACAATACTGAAAATGCTGCAGGCTTTCATCAGTGAACCATGACTCTATGACTTAACAGACATTTATTTAAATGTAAATATTCAAAAATTATATTTTTAAAGTTGGGATATTATTGACAAATTAGAAGAGTTGATGACCAAATTATCCCAAAGTCAAAATTATTGTGGAGTCTTTTACAGCCAAATATGTTATCCGTATGTGCTAGCTTGTCATAAGATTGGATGGCAAAATTCCTCCTGTTGAAACTAATTATTGCCAATTACAAGTAGTATCCTGATTTCAGTTGATTTGGACGTAAATAAAATGTGGTCATGTTCTCATTGTGTTATCTGTTAGCTTACCTGCTTGTAATGTTTGTTGTACTGGAACCTATGTAAGCTAGCTGACTAGCTAATGATGATATATTTTTTATGTGTTAAACATTTGTAATGTTGACATGACAAATTATTTACAGTCAATGTATGGCTGAGGAAATGAGAAGATATGAATAAATTATCCACAAAGGTAAAAGTCATTAAATCTACTTAGCTTTGCATAGCTTATCTGTAGCTAATCAGCCAACTATGCTAATTGCTGCAACTTGTCACTTCAAATATATAAACTAATATGTATTTTATTTATTTTATCAACATTGTTATTAACAATGTTACTAAATGGTATGTGAACTGTTGTCTTTAATTGTAATGTCACTCTTTTACAGCCAGCAAGCTGCACTTACTTATGCTAGTTGTGGCTTGTTGTCAGCGACAGCTTGAACACTGATGCCATTACTAGGACAGAAATAAAATGGGACAAAGGTGGTCAAGTTTTATTTGTGTTTTTTAAATTAGCTGGTAGTTTTCCTTGAAGAAACCATTAACTCCTGTGTTAGTTAAAGATTACTTCTGCGACCTGTTTTCTTCAGTTCAGAAAAATCCATAAAGTTAATAGGAAACTAGAGTGGGACCTTAATAAATGTTAAAAAAAAAAAAGCCCAAAACAGTTTAATATTAACATTTCTGTTGCTATCATGTCACCTTGTAAAACCTATATCTGATGGAGTAGTCTGGATTTTAAAGACACATACATTTTCATCCAATAAACTTAATTTCTATCTTTCTTCTTTTCAAAAATGTTTCTCGGACACTTGTGGATATCCCAGTAGTCTTTCCTTCCTTTTCACAGAATAATACTTAAACACATAAATAAAACAATCTTGACAAAACAAACAATTTTGTAAAACAATCAACAGCTGACTTTACATGCTTTATTTGTAAGACAAATATATATTCCAACCCCGTCTACCTCAGAAATACCACAGAAACTCACATGAGCAGGTTTCAGGTTACTAATATACTTCACCATGGCAACACTGAGACACAGACTAGTGAGCAGATTTATATGTGGGAGAGGAGTATCGACAAGGTTTTCCTAATCAGACAGGGTGCTGCTGCTGTGTGTGTGACAGATTGAATGCCTCACATATTCAGCTTTCCCTTCCACGTAGAGGTGGTGTACTGTACGTCAGCTCAGTGACCTTGGTCATCAATGAAAGGTTCTGAACTGGCTGAGCGTGTGTGTTGTAGCGTGCATCCTAAGCTGCGAGGCACGTGAAGGGACGAGCACTGAAAAGTAAAGAGGGGGATATCTACCCATCATGCATGTTTGCATTAGTGTTTCCCGTCAACACACACACCACCAGAAAAGCATTTTGTTTTGCTAAAACAACATTACATGCTAAACGTTGACCTGCCTTCGGACTAACTGTTATGTATTCTTCTCCTGTGTACTTCCTATGGGGACTTAATGTAATGTTTATCCTTCACTGTTTACTGTGCTAATTCCTTTTCACAACACCTTAGGCTTTACTCTGGTTTGTATAATCTCATCATTGTTGTCCACTACTGTTCTCAGAGCAGCCAAATAACTTAGGGGTAATCAGTTGTCTCCGACATTTATTTGAAGTGTGTTTAGCTCATTTGGATGCACAAAGCAGAGGACTACCCAAATATCCAGTGACTGAGGAAATTGAGAGCAGAGGTTTCTCAGACTGAATGTACCTTTGTATACTTTGGATCAAACCCAGCCAAAACAGTATTTAATCTATACAATTTGAATCCATCCGCGTTGAGTTGACGTGAACATGATCGCCCCCCTTAAAGGGAACACACATTAGACCTGACAGAGCCATTTACTCTGTGGCCTGCAGCCATCAATGCTGCATCTGTTGTGGAGTCAGAGGTTAAAAATTTCCATTTTAGCTCAACCAATGCAAAAGGTTTCTTTTTCTCTAAGCACCTAAATGTTTTAAACTGGCTGAATGTATGAGAACAACAAAGTACTTTTTTATTAATCCCCTTTTACCAAACTGTAGGGAGGAAGTGATGACATACGTGACCTGAAAAAATCTGATTGTTCCAGATGACCTCAACTCAACCACTGTGATCTCTCCTCAGCTTCAGAGTGGGGAATGTTTGTCTGTCACCTTTCTATTTAACATGAATACCGCTCTGTGAAACCTTCAGGAAGGCCAAAGACAGGATAGTAAACAATGAGTGATTGTTTTTGGCCAAAATACGGGCTCCTGGTCAAAATATCAACACTGCTCTTCGCTCCTGGAATGTGACATTGAGAAAAATACACAATATACTTGAAACTGAGCCACAATATGGGATCACTTTTAAAGAAGCTGCTCCATCTGAAGCAGCTGCATCATTAATGCAATAATGATGCAGCTGCAAAAAAGCCTGTAAATTCATCTTAAGAAGCACCTCACGTTGCTATCTTGCCATATCTATTGGCTGTCCTCATCTTTTTGATTACTTTGAACAAAAAATGCATAACTTTGCTCTCTTTAGCTCCTATTATATTAACTTGTTTGGACCCCAGTTTAATCAGAAAATGCTGTTATGTTAACTGCCAGCTGTGTCTTTAAGTTTTTCAAATTTATGAAGTCCAAGAACTGAACACTAAGGCCTTTTATCAGTGAAATCTTTCACTGGGGATTCTTCAACACAATAAAAGCATAAAAATGGTAGACACTTCACCTAAGTTTTGCAAGTTTTTGTAATTTTTGCAGGTAAAAATGCTAAATAATATGATTACAATACATTACGTAATCTATGAAATCAAATAAATGTATTATATAATATTGTGCGGATTGTTATGTAAGTATTCATAAATATGTTATTTTCCTAAATGCAATGTGCCATGTTTGATTATGTGTGTTCATGCGCGATGCTATATAGAGCGAGACAGCCATGGATTTGTTATGATCCAATTTCTAAAGTAAATATTATGGTCTGCCACGGCGGAATATGCCTGCTGACATTTGCTGTTGGTGCCATAACAAAACACATCACGGGCAACAGTGATAATACAGAAGCTCCAGGAATGGCACAACAGCACGGAGGATGATCTGCAAATTCTCCACAAGATAAGCACATGGTCTCATCATTATTGAGCAAGCACAGAGCACGGCCACTGTCTCTAATTCTGTTTGGGCTGCTGAATTTAAACAGGAAATGCCAATGCCAGTTTTTACCACCGCAGTTTAGTGGATATGGGTCTCAGAATGGTGACCATCTGTCCACTCAGACTGGCTAGATCTGCAAAGAGCTCTAAAAACATACTGTGTGTGTGTTTTTGTAATGCAGACAGTATGGGAAACATAGACAGAGAACTGCCACATATCCATCGATGTGCATCAGCACTGCAGCTTCTCCCCAACCCCACAGTGAATTCGTGCTCTCGGCCCTGTAAATGTCACGGCCTCTCCTGTTACAACACAGCTCAGTTTGGGATATAATCCCATCATCGGCCCGCTCAGTTCACCATCCATTGTATTATTCTTTAACAAACACAGACACTGACATTGAGAAAGAAGTCGATTAGAACCACTTAACTATAAAAGTTTATTAGACATTTACGAGACAACCTGTCCCAGAAACAAAGCTGAATATGATTACACATTCTGTCTGTGAGGCATTTGAACCGAGAGTATATGCATGATGGATGTTCTGGTATCCAGAATTATTTCTCCATTGCAAAATCCACAAATTCACTTTACAGAGACAAGTGCATATTGAAATCAGGTCAATGTCCTGACCTACTTATTTTGCCTCTCAATCCTGAAACTCTCACCGTTTAACTACTTTGACTCCGTGTCCAGTCTTTCAGATTTTCAGGTCTGACTCAGTTGCCAATGAGCCACTACAGCTCTTTGACCTGACTCCTACCAGTGTGTTGAAACTGTAAGGTGTCCTGCATGTCTTCTAAAGTTAGTCTGTGTAAAAAAAAATGCTTGAGTTTATACTGTGTCACTGGTGATGGTTTCTGTTTATTATAATTGCCTTCCTGGGATGTATAAAGCACTGCTGCTACTGTGACAGTGGTGGTGTGAGTTGCCAGTAACTCCGGCTATAACTGGATAAGGCAGACCGGGGTCAAAGTGATGTAAGATTTCCTCCCTGGAAGCACACTGGTTAAAAGTTAAACCGCTTAAAGAGAATATTACTGATAGCCAATAGCCACCGCGCATGTGCAGATGCGTGTAATTGTGTTTGTGTGCACACACATTTCAGTTACACCTGTTTTAGGGGTAGTGTTCCTCAGCAGGTCAAACACAGAAAAATCCTATTGCAACATCAGCAGCTCTGTTTTAAGCCCCAGTTGTTGGCACACCAGGGAAACACACACACTTAAACAGTGGAAAATTCCCTTTGAACAACTCCAAGTGTGAACAGAATACTGATTAACTGTGTATGCAGTGATAATACAGATTCTCTCACTGCACGTTTTCAGATCATTATTCTAGCTCTGGAAGTGGCTTATGTCTGTGTCTTACTGTGAAGGCAGTTAATATTGCATGTACTATATAATACTGCAAGTTTTTAAGGGTATTCAAATAAGACTGGTGAAGACAGGATACAACCTCATAAAAAGGTACTGACCACAAATGGTTATAAGACGGTCAGATGCAAAAATGTGATAAAACCGATACTGATCATGCTGTCCATTCACCATGGCCTTAAAAAAGTCAGGTTTCTAGCTATCGTTGTCAGCAGTGCACAACACTAATTTCTGTCATCATACTATTCCTCAAAGGGGACATGCAGCTAACTTGCTCATTATGGAAAGCATGGTGTGGTGAGCTGTTGGTACACAACTAATTAGGTACTGCTGGCAGCTTCTCTCAGCACCCCACTGTCACCATGGGTGCATGGGTGAGGTGTGTTAACAGGGAAAGCTGTGAGATATTAAAACCTCATTAAGAAATACACAGAGGAATTAAACACTACAGTACTTCGTACAAAGGCTATGCTGCATAGAGTTTAATTTGATGTATCAGAGTGAGATCCACAGCACTTTTAATGTGAATTAAAAACCATCACAAAAGGTGCTAAACCCTGATTAATTACTAAAACTGTATTTTGTTCCTCAATTTGGATGTTAGAGAAAGAGAATATATGGATATATATGTATATCAAAGCAATGATTTTATTCTTCACACAGCAGATTAATATTACTTTAAAAGTAATCTAAACAAAGAGAGAAGAGATCAAGGGATGACGAGAGCCTGAAGGCTGGAATGGAGCTACAGTTTCCATTTTAAGAAGCAGAGAGGAGCTGTCGTGCTCGCCACTGTATTTTGTTTTTTATGTCCTCCCTCCATCCAGCTACTTGTCCTGGAGTAAACACGAAACCCCATATGAATCAACTGTTCATCTGGGAATACAGAAAACTGTTGTCCTGTGATGTAGATTCTATTATAAATAATTCATGCACACAGATTAATTTCTAGTTGTGAACATGTGTTTTTTGATGATACACTGCGTTTGCTCCAACAGTATCAACCTCACAGGCCTCCATGTGATGCCTGATATTGAGCTTTTTAAATTGAATGTAATTCCTCATGAATTTCCCTGGGATCCCAGCAAACACTTGGCTCCTGGCTCTTTGTGACATGTACGAGGTTTTATGAGTTCATCTGAGATAATCCTGTCTTAACAGTCGTGAGGAAAAAAGGGAAGAGAGGCTCAACGAGACACAGCATCAGATTAATATACTGGCTGTATACGGAGTAAAAACTGATGACTGAGACTGATGTTATTTGGGTGTTTCAAAGAAATGAGCATCCAACACTTCAGGCAGCAGCCTTATTCACACAAAGAGAGAGGGAAGGGGAGAATCATAGGCTAAAGAAGGCAGATGAAAAGAGAGAGACGAGAGCGACAAACAGACAGCAAGGAACAGATAGGAGCAGCCAGTGATTGGAATTATCTGGGACCAAACATCACTGTCACATGAAAGTCTACAGATTTGCATGTATTTGCAAACGGGTGCCATCTAAGATTACCAGCATGGGCAGTGTGAGAGGTCATGTGTTGCCTTAATCATTTATGTAACACCCAGTCATTTGCACACACACATGCACGTACACGCTCACATCTGTGCACACGATCCTGCCTCAACAGCTCACAAACAATCATTAGATGTTGATATGATATGCTTTCACTGATTGTTTGAAGTGACCTGCTTATTGATCCTCCTGATTTCATGTTGCTTTTCAATAGCATTCCCGTGTCCTGGAGCCTGCTCGTTGATTGACTCATTGACATTTTCAGAAAAAACTAAAATCCCCTTGGAGGGAGAATAACAGATTCAAGAAGCATTTGACAACTTAAATGTGACTTTTTTGTGCTTCTTCCCAACACATTGGTCATCCTGTCTCGTTATCAACACTGTTGGGCCTTAAGCGCAATGCTTAAATTGAGAAATGTCATAAGGCCGGTGCTGTTACATTACTGTTTCAACACAGAGGTCAGAAGATAACATGTGATTCAAGTGAGGTTCAAGGAGCATGACCTCTGACCCCGCCTGCCCCACACAGGACTAACATACCATGGCCACATGTGGCTGTCGTAAGCCTGTGCAAGCAAATAGGACTTGTAAAAATGGCAAAAGATACAAGAGTGGACTCTTTATCCATTTACAACTTTCCTCACATTTATTAATTACATTTAATGGTTACATTTATTAACACTAATTCATATATTATGTACTGGGTAGAAATGGTGGAAATACTTGTATTACTGAATCTAACAGTTGTTTTTTGGCCAACTCGAGAAAGCAATAGTGGAGCATGGCAGTATTTCCAAAACACACCGTCTGTTGTTTCTGAGTTAATTAGAGCACCTAGCACATTTACAGGAGAGCAGGGTTCCCTCCGGGGAGATCAATGCAACACTAGGTCAAGAAAGCAGCACAGTGTGCTACTAACACAAGTCTTTTATGCCAGCCAGCAACATGTAGCCTGTGTGTGTGTGTGTGTGTGTGTGTGCATGTGTTCTATTCCCACTGAAGTGACCCACTTCCTAACAGAGGGGTGGTGGGGGGTTTGAAAAGAGAGAGCCTGAGAGGGATTTTGTGTACTTACATGGGACAGAAAGTAGACTCTTGTGACACCCTTGTGACGCTTCCTCCTGTGGGCACTAGAGGAGAGCCTGGCATAGTTCTGTGGAAATGACGAGGGAGGGTGTTTGACTACACTGGGCCTTTGTGGGTCTGCATGGTCACAATTATCACTTACAGCAGAAGGTGTTAGCTGTTAACTTATCGCCTGTAAATGATAGCTCACATTGTCGCCTAGTTATGCAGAGGCATTTTCATGGGATGCAGATTGTAAAGTGGTGCAGGTGCAAACTATCAGATCAGATTTTCCATATTTACCTCTGTATGTACCTTTAAAAAAGCAGTCTGCATTTTAAAATGATGAACCTGAGCATGCGCCAGATCCAGATCAGAGATTCATTCACACGTGACATGTCCACACTTGACTGGCTGGAATGAAAATCTTCCTCTTCATTCCAGTCAAGGCTGTAGTTAATCACATATGCACACTGGTGTAGCTCTACATGCACACTTTTGTGATTGCTTTATGACATAATGATTATGTGTGATAAGATTGCATGATGACTTTACTGGGGATGCAATGGATTTGAAACGCATGTGTCCGACAGGTACAGGGAATTCAAACCTTGGTTGCAAGAGAGCAAAGCCTCATTGTGTCTCATTCATTGTCTGTGGACCAATATGTGCAGAAAAGAGCACCCCATGTTTATAAGTGCTGACTGAACATGAGGCACACTCAATAAAAAAGGACATTTCCACACTGGGTGCCATTCTCCTTTAAGAGACGGGATGATAAAAGAGGAACAGAGATCATGCTAGTGTTAACAAAACATTACAGGCTGGATTCTTGGGAAATAATTAAGATTTGCAGAGGTCTGGTGCCCCCAACGCATTAAGTAGTGTCTCAGACCTCATAGACCATGAAGTAGGACACAAATTAGATGAACTATAAAGATATTCTCCTCACCTTTAACTGGCCACACTAAAAACCCACTGCCTCTGTTTCGTAAGTGTCACTGGTCTGTCAGAAGGTTAACTTAAAGAGTTTCACCATTTATCAGTATCTTATCAGAGGACTGTGTAACTGCACACTCACGTGGAACTGTTCTCATTTTTCAGTGCCCTAGGGGTCAGGGGTAGGAAGGCACGTACAGTTTTGATGCTCTGGCTTCTTTATTAGTGCACTAATGCGCTAAGATATCAATCTTGGAAGATATCAGCAAATTAATTCAATACCCTGCAAAATGAAATCCTTTGCAAAACACTAAATTGATATGGACTGAAATAAAAAGACAAGCTTTATGGTGTTTTGCTACATCAGAAAGAAATCAGTAAATAGCTGGTTAGGCCATCACAGGCATGAATGTAAATAAGAGGCCGCAGTGTCGCTCTGAATTCTTCACAAGACTTAAACATCCTGCTTGCATCGACTCCGTCCACACAGCAGCCCCAGCCATGTGTTACTGCTGGGCCCAGATACCTAAAAAATTCATAGTGTCCTTGTCAGAACACATTTATGCAGCCTCAGTGAACAAATCTCTGTAGAACGAAAGAATGAATTGGGGGCGGTAGAGTTTACAAGATGACTCAGCAGAATGAAGGCTGTGTCCTTTGTGTTGGAATTAGACGAAGGCAGCGCACACACCCATGCTGTTTTTGTGGCCGATTCAGTATTCAAGAATAATAAGTCGGTGGCAAAAGAGCAAGGCAAAGATTTTTTCATTAAAGATGTTCACCATAAACGTGACAACCCGTTTTAATTCACGTGTGTAGGGCAAAACACAGCCATACTTTGGAACAGAAATACTGTCCATAAGGCACCGCTGTGCGAACCATGTGCACTGCTGCAGAAGAGAGGCTGGGACTGACAGCTGGAGATGAGGGGATGACAAGCTACAGATGCAGATGTTGCTCTATCCATTTCAGAGTATCCTTTCTGAATTCAGAAATGTATATTTCATATATATATGTCACGGTTCTGGAAAGTAGTAGTGGAACCTGATGTGAAATGAAAACGGTCAGATCTGCTCTGCTCCTGTTAGTTTGTGCTTTCAACAGTGCTGGTGTAGCAATTGTGTATGTACCTTTTAAGACAGATGCTGAATTTTAATGCAGTCAGGTCAGGGGTTTAAGGTGAATGCCTACTGTTTTTTTGCCACACTACTTGTGTAGTAATTAGGAGTGCCATTTAGATACAGTAAAGTGTTGCTTTGCCAACTTCTCCTCTGACGGTAACTTCAGGATGACCTTTCTCAGCTGATTTTGCAGTGAGTTTTTTTAATGCAATGTTTAGGACATAGTACCTCCATGGGTTGACACTATAAAATGAAGACCAGTTGAAGGAAATCTGATTCAACAGCTGTGCCATAAAAGAAAGTTGTGACATTTTTAATGATTACATGCATTTTGAAACTACTACTGAAACTACAGATGTGTTAATTATTTTTTTTGTTGGTGTTGTAGTTGTGGTGTTCATACAACACACAAAGTACACTTAGAATATAGCAGTTCAATAATGCAAACTGGAAATGACCATAGGGTTGTATCCACACCTCTCCACATCAACTTTCACAAAGGTAGTATTTATCCCAGGGTTATATTATGTCTGCCATCTTTATCTGCCGGTAGAATTAATCCGTCTGAAGTTATATTGCAATATCACTCCAGATACCAATTTTTCATTAGTCAGTTTCCTCAGTTTCTTTCCCACTTTTTGGCCCCAAACCAATTCTTAAAAACACCTCTGTAAGAAACTAATAAGTTAGCCTGGATCAGCTGGCTGCACTCCATCAGCTGTAATCACCACTTCTCTGTCTGAGGCTCCAGACACCATGCTGAGGAGGTGGACTGACTGCTTGCCAGGGATCTTCATTCACCTTTGCAGACAGCCGAGATAAAGCTGAAGTCAGACATCAAAAAGGAACTTTTGCTTTTCTGACAAAACTTACAATGATGAATCAGTGAAAGACACTTTTCTAATTTAGGAATTCATGCCATAGGATCATACCAACTGCAGATATTTATATTTAAATTTTCACAAGTATATGTTTGGCAATCATGTGGACACTGCATATCGATGCATGAGTGATGGCACGCTCTATCTTATTTAAACGTGTTTTATCAAAAACAACCTTGGTGATTTGACCTTAAAGTTGGTCGGTTTCCTGGCCCGTCTGTACTCTACAGTCCAGGCACACGTAGACACAGCCACAAAAAAAAAAAAAAAAAAAAAGACACAGAGGTGAAATATGATGCAGGTGACCATCCTTGGAAAGCAGCCATTCATTTTCTTGCCTGTGAGCCAGCAATAACTTCTTTCACCTTGTCAGGAATGTCAGCCCCACATGGGTGGAAGCACAGCGTGTCGCGGTAATAATACCAGCACAAGAGCTGTTATGAGGAGATTACTTTGTGTTGATAAACCTAATCTGTGTTGACTGGACCCCTGGCTTTGCCTGTTATCTCTGTGGTTTTCAACACAATGGTCAGTGTGCTTTTGAGGCTGTGACTAAAAGCTCTTGTGCTGCTGTCACCCAGTTACATTTTGTGGCAGGCTTTCACAAACAACTTCACATGCAGACAAATACAGACATGCCATACACACACACACACACACCACACACCGCATGCAGAAAGAAAGGCTGGCTGACACACTGGTATTGAAGCGATTCTTATCTTTCTAATCTAATTACTGACGTAGTACTAAGCTCCATTCAGTCAAGGCAGGTGAATGGGTTCTTCTTCCTCTAGATGACGTCTGTGTAGTGGTGGAGAGGACTGAGCCCGGATGTTCCTTCTTAACGGACATCAAACGACTTATGGAATGGTGCTCGTCCCGGTGCACTGCCATGACTCACAGGGCGCATACAGAGGTTTTTCTTCCCCACTATTTGTGCAGTAGCTTAACCATTTTAACTAACTTAACCAGGTATTTCTACTGATTTGTGCATGTGTTGTCACTGTGAGCTTTGTGTAACTATGTGCCTTTAGTCATATTATTATCATCATTATTATTATATAAGTTATTTATCATTGCTCTCATTTTTCTTCTCTTCCATTGTGTTTTTTCCTTATTGGTTCCCCCTTTGTGTGCAGTAAATAATTTTGGATGAAGTGTGTTGTGTGTTGAGCATTATATATGAATTAAATTAATCTGAATGACCGCTTCACTGTATTTTTTTAAACTTGATTTAAAGTTGCAAACATACAGGCATTTTTCGTGTGTCATAAGGGTCAATGTATCCATGAATAAATTAAAATCAACCAGCAAAATTAAATTAAAAGTCCTTCCCAAATTAAAGTTTGGGAAGGACTTTCAAGGAGAATCATACCATTAGTATGTGAAATTTACCAGTTGCAAGTTTAAGATTGTAATGTACCTCAAAGGTCTGATATTACATTAGAAATTATTGATAATATCTAAATTAATGCCAAGGGGTAGTGACAGTAAAGATGTAAAACTGTTTCTGGCTCAGCTGCACAGAAGGTGCATTTTACATTTGGAAATGACTGTGTTGCATGGGTAAATGTTATGCAAATGCTATGTGTACAGTTTTAAAGGGAATTTCTGTTTGAAACAGAGAACTGGAAGGGACCAGTTTATATCATCTGACGGTGAATTCCAGAAATTTACCATCCTCTGACACACTTTATCGTAACAACAGATCGTACATAAATCCAGTCTCTGATCACAGGCTGGATTTCATCACCCTCGGACTGGGAGTAGGCGTTGAGGGACGGCCTACTTTCTGCTGACGTCAGTCGTGTCGTGGCGGGCGCGCAGGGTTTTTTTTTCCTCCCCCGCCTTGTTAGCCGTCAGCACAGCGGCCGCGCAGTCAGAGCAGCTCCGGATCACTCCGACAGAGCACCGTCCTCCCTCAGCGCACTCACACCGTCAGCCCGGAGAAGCACCGCCTGTGGCCGCGTCGAGTCTGTGCTCCAACCCGAACCAACAGCAGCTTTGAAATTCGCATTAAATATGTCTAATATCGTTTGTTGTCAAACGCCTCAGGTAAGACTTCTCTCTCTCTTGTCTTTCTTGAAAAAAAATGAAGTGAGGACGTTTGTGGGGGAGCGCTGAAATGTGGAGAGACCGTTAAATCCGCGCTGGGTTACAGCGGTTGCTAACGTGACCTCCACGTATCTTTATATACTCAGCTCTTTGAGTGGATGTTGGCTGTTTTTGTTTTCATTTATTTTCTTTTTTTGGTGCTCGAGTTGGGTGAAAACTGCCAGAAAGGGCTTCTGTCTTTATTTTAACACGGTTGGGCGCGGACAATGTCACACGCTTCCCGCACACACACACACGGCTAACTAACGACGCGGATATTTAGCGCGCATCGCCTGAAGACCCCAGAAAAAGGATGGTGGAGGTGCTCCGAGGCACGGACACGGGCATAGCACTTATTTAAATGTATTTAACACGGTCTGCTTTGATTTAAAGCGGCGTGGTGTGGCCCGACTCGTGGCTCCCATTCTTAGCCATAGCAGGTTGTGCGGCGGCTAACACGCACTAGCTCCTCCATCTCCGGCCGGCTGCTCGCAGGATGAAGCATGTGTACCGTCTGCGTATGTAATCCGTGTAAAAGTCGAGTTAATCACATTCCTACAGAGGGGCTGAGGGGGATAGAGGGGAGGAAGGGGGGGTTCCCGTCGTCCTGACCCAGTTTCTGGTGGCGGGCTGCTCGCACAGACCGGGCTATATGACTTCTGGCACCCCGCCAGACATCATGGCCCCGGTACATTAGAGAGGGGGTAGTGGTGGGGGGCAGGTTGATGACATTGCTTTGCAGCAAAGTAGGAAGCAAACAGGAGACACTGGGGTGGTGGGCAAATGTAAGGGTTGCCCATTGAAGGGTGGGTACATCCTGTCCTCCCCCCCCCCCCCTTCCTTTACGTTTAGTCGCCGTATTGTGTCAGGTTTTACGGGCTGTGACTAGTCTCGACCTAAAATTGATGCACCGCTGTTGATGTCCGTGTTGAGTAGTATTGATTGTGTGGTTTAAAAAAAAAAAAAAGCTAATTTTTCAACCGGTCCTTCACATGTCCGACTTCCCTAAAGGGCTCCGGCATGTAGTGTCTCCTGGCTGCAAGTTGGCCATGGGTGTGTGTGACCTACTGTGCTTTTTACGTTCAGTGCTGGCAACCACATGGAAAATTCCCAAAGAACATACTGCGGATGAATAATTTTATCGAAAGAGCCGGAATGAATATATCCAATAGATGATAAATAAAACATCCTCTCTGTCTGCAGGTGCTCAGACATATTCCTGGTTTCAGGTTGCCCTTTTTATGTAAAGGGGTTTCTGACACACAACCCATACAATGTTGTACTGCCTCCTTCTTTTAGATCGTCACACCCTTATTCGGTCCCCTCATTCAGATGTGTTAAATATAAGCGGTACATTTCCACACAGTGAAGCTGGGAGAAGCGTCCAGCAGTGCCTATTTTCACCACTGGAGGGGTGTCAAGCATTGATTGTTCAGTGTCAGTCCTGCACATTTGTGCCTGACTAATCGGATGGAAAATGGAGAAAGTCCATTCAGAGCTACCCTCTGTGACAGAGTTGTGAACAGTCTCTCTTTCTCTTGTTCCTTTTTTTTTTTTTTTGTTCTCTCTCCTTTGTTCCCTGGTTGTCAAGTGTATGTCCATATATCCACATTTATGGCTCACCAAGTTGGCCTGTTCTTTTTTGTTTGTTTGTTTTTTTTGTGTTGTGGTCTGTACATTCCTAAATGCATAGTCACTGACTTGATACCGTCAGTGTTATTTCCCAGTTCTCACTCTTGTTTTTTGTCACGAGTGTTGGATCTACATAAATGACCAAATGAGCATTGCCCTCAAAGACAACCAAAAAAAACAGTCTGTCCATAGCAGCTTATGTTTCCAGACATTATTCCTGAAATGTCATTTGCTGGTTCCCAGAGTAACACTGGTAATGACACAAGATTGTCTTTTCAGCTTAGAGAAGATTAGTCACCGTTTAAGACAACAACTCAGTGTTAAAGAATCCTCTAGAGTCGAGGGCGTGGCTCTACTGGTGCCATGTCTGTAAGTGTTACGTGGAGAAATGAGACAGGAACAAGGCGAGTGTGGTGGACCTCACCATGTGGAGGAGTTGAGCCTTCACGAGCCGTCCTCTGCCAGATGTTGCATAACAAGTCAAAACTGGGTCAGCATTTCCTCCGTCTATACACATAGACAGGGTGAATTATAGCTTTTCATGCCGGCTTTGCTGTAAATGCAGCTCAGCGCGACACACAGACTGTATTCCAGCATGTGCCATCGAGCTTGTGCATTTATCCATTTAAAAAAAATCTCTGGCACACTTCCCAGCAACCGGTAGTTTTACACATCTGCCTTTCACCCGTCTTTGCCAAACCAGAAACAGTAGTTCAGCACTGCACGTACATATGTTCAGGTTGTGTTTACTTTAATGCTGAACATTATTATCGTCTCTGAAGTCGACAACAAAATTCCTGACTGTGACTGTGTCAAATGGTGCAAGGTGCTTTTCCAGGGCAAAGCGTTTCATTTTCTGTTCTTTTTATTCCCTCTCCTTCAGACTGACGTTGCCATTATTCTTTCTTCCTTTTTTTTTTTATTTTTATTTTTTATTTTTGAAGTTTTCTTTCCATTGTGCTGTATTTGTGTTGTTAAAAGGGGTCGTTGGGGGGGGGGGCAAATAAGTCACCTGATTTCAACACAATTCCCCCTTTTCTTCCGTCTGATATGTGACATATTAATTCAGCTGGTTTTGAGTTTAGTAGGTCACTGGATTTGAGTGTTTTTTTTTTGTTGAACTGGCTAAGTATTTTATAGGCTTTGTGGGAGGTATTAAGTTGGATAGATGACAGTTTTACAGGACTGGCGTACAAGTGAATACATTGCGTAATTAGTTAAAGCAGGAAGAGTAAGGTTAGCTCTTAGCACCTGAACGGCATTGTGATTTTTACTTGCTCAACCAGCTGCTTGGCACATTTTACAAGCATGTTGCTGTTATTATAAGGATTATTTACTGAAAAGGTATTGCTCAGGGCAGTTTTATCTCAACAGAAAATTACTGTTGCTGAAGTGTGCTGACGTCTGACACTGCAAGAATTTTTTTTTTTTTTTTTTTTTTTTGCAGCTGCAGACAAATGTCAGGAAAAAAAACATTATTTCAGTACAAAAGTGCATTTCACACATGGCCTTGGGCTTATGCAAGAATGTGTTTGTATACCTTCTCTCCAGACCATCTGACTGTGGAGAAGACTGTTATTATTTCAGCATACAAAGGGCATACTATCTGCTCTTGTGACAGACTGGCTGTGTTTACATTGTCTGTACCATGTTCACACATAACTCTTCCACCTGAAATCTGCCCATCAAAACTGTTCTAGATTAAACTGTTACAAGGCTGAAGAACGATTTTGACATTAAATGTTTTTATGTTTCCATTGTGTGCCTAACAAAGTAGCCTCTGAGTAACATGTTTTTCTGGGGAGAAAATGCCTTTATCTGTTACAAGGCTTTATCGTCAACTTGTAATAATATTGACAGTTCTGCACACAAGGATTTAAAAAAAAAAAAAAAAAAATTCACATGTGCAGTGATTCACTTTGCTGCCACTGAAATGTGCCGCTGAAAGCAGCCGGAGTCACAAGTACATTACATGCACAGCAGTTGAGTAAATCGCAGCTTTTCTAATGAGTTAGAATCTCGTGAGCTGGACCACGGCACAAAGTCGGGCTGCCCAGGAAAGTCTCGTCACATGGAACATGGATACAGTTTCAGGCTACGGGGCAGCTGCTGTGGTCTGTCTTGTCCTCTCTCCCCATATGGGACGGTGATAAAACTGTTGAAAAAGCAGTGTAATTTATTTACTGCGCTTCATACTGCAGATGGCAGAGTAGTGAGGTGGTTAGGTATTACGTCAGCTGTATTCATTATTATTGTGAATGTCTCGCTTGTCCAAGTTTTTTTTTTTTTTTTTTTTTTCTCAGATTGAGCTATCTGTAACTTCTCTATCTGTAACTCCTTTTGTAATAGCTGAATATTGTTAAGATGTATGCAGTGATCTCTACTGAATGTGACATGCAAGTGTGGATGGGTGGGGCTGAGGAGTATCTAATGTTGGCCAATGTTGGCCAGTGCAGTCATGCATTAAAAAAAAAAACATCACTGTATGTCGCCTGTTGACTAGGTGGTCACAAGTTGTTCCCTCCTGCGGTGTCCTTATAGGTCAGTGCTCGAATGAAAGGGTTCCTATAGGGAGGAGCCAGCTTGGAGAGGGGTGGGTGGGGGCTCGTCACATAAGATAAGCTGGAGTGGCCTTGCTTCAGAGAGAATGGAGACAGAGCTGAAGGCATGAGATGGATTAAATGGTGTTGCTTGGCCCGGTGGAACACGGCAGCAGGTGTGGAGATTATTGCAGATATTGTTGGAGATAAAATGCCAAATGGAGGGTTTTTGTAAGGGAGGAGTATCAAAGGCAAGGACTTAGCTACCAGTGCTGTACGGCTTTAGAGTTTAGGGATAAAATGGTGAATTCCAGTTTTCTTTTCAAATTCGATTAGGTTAATGTGTTCAAATGTTTCCGAATCAGATTGTCTGTCTTAAATTTTGTGTGGATGTGGAGAATATGGAAACAGTGTGACCTCTGCTTTGTGTTTGGGGGGGGGAATGGCTTGTGAAAAAGGACGCTGAAAGAAGAGGAGGGAGGGAGGGAAGGTGGGCGGTGCTCTCAACTGCCACAGTTTGCCTCGTTTACCACGTGTAACCAACTCATGAGTGCCAAGAACAGTTTCAGTTTCTAAGTGAACCATTTGCCCTGTCTTCACTTCCAAACTCATGTCCCTTATTTCCCTTTTTCTCTTTCTTTCAGGTTATAATGTATGACCAACACAGAATAAGTACAACTCTATAGCCAACGGGATCTCGAGGACTTGATTACAGTCGCTTCAAGCCTGATAGTTTGTCCGTGCGGCTGCTCCCCCTCTCCCTTCTGCTCACGCCCGTTTAGTCGACTGGCATTTCTTCTAACATCTTCCCATCCCTCTCCTTGGGTGAAGAAGACTTGGGTTCCACTGTGATCTCAGTCTACTTTGCCTGTTGCCTCCCTTCAATTCAGTGGGACTTCTCTGGATTTGAATTATTCTCTAATAGGTAAGACCATAACTAATGCATGGGAGAGATTAGAATACACAATGCACATTTCAGGCACCTAATCCTAATCTTCTCTTTGGTCATCAATTAATAACGCCATTCATTACAGTGTTGCACAGCTGAAACCATGTTTCACAGAGTGCAGAAGACAAGCATGCTGGGTATTTTTGCTTTATTGGGCAAAATGTATATATATATTTTATATATTCTCCTCTGCAGGCATACCAACAAAATTTTCCAAAATGATTCCAAATGGTTATTTGATCTTTGAGGATGAGAGTTTCCTGGACTCCACCGTGGCCAAAATGAATGCTCTAAGAAAGAGTGGTCAGTTCTGCGATGTTAGACTGCAGGTATGTTTAGTGCAAATGCACACACACACACACACACACACACAAACAAGTTCTCACACACGGGCCATTGCACTTTTTCAGAGAAGCCATGGAGTCATTCTGTGAAACCTTAGAACTCGGTGCACTGCAGGGGGTAAAAAGACAAACTGGTTTGTGGAGAATACAAAGTACTGAGATGTACACGATGTCGGTTCAGACTGTGGGGCTGAATGCATTTATGTATGTATTGTATATATGTATTTTGTTCAGGCCTGGAAACTAGATAAGATTTGAGTATTTACTTCAAGGTTTCCTGTTATGTTTCCGTTGCTCTCCTGTTCCCACCGTTGGTGCAGCCATTCAGGAAATGATGTGTACATATGGCCATTGAGGCTCTGGCTTTATTTTCCAACTACTGATCATGTTGTCCGTTTACAACAAACATTCTCAATCAGTGTCTAGAGTTTATTTCTTTTGTTTTCTTTGTAAATGTTGAAACATTAAAGAATTATGTTTTGTAGTAGTTGTTTCCCATTTTAACAAATGCAACACACCCACCCCTTTTTTCCCTCTTCATTTGTTTAGGTCTGTGGTCATGAGTTGATGGCTCACCGCGCTGTCCTGGCTTGCTGCAGTCCCTACCTGTTTGAGATCTTTAATAGTGACAACGAGCCTCATGGAGTCTCGCATGTCACTTTTGAGGACTTGGACCCAGAGGCTGTAGAGATCTTGCTCAACTATGCCTACACTGCCCAGTTAGTGACAACTTTGACCTTTTGTCTTTAATCCCATCACAGAAAGAAATCTCTTGAAAATTTGATAACTTCCTTTTTCTTCTGTGTATCACAGGCTTAAGGCAGACAAGGAACTGGTCAAGGAAGTTTACTCTGCAGCCAAGAGGTTCAAGATGGAGCGAGTCAAACAGGTATGTTTTCATACTTACTTCCCCAATGGTCACACATGACTTTTACAGATTACAGAACTGTAATTATTGTTGACTTTAACATTTTCCCCCCTCTTCTTAGATTTGTGGCGACTACCTGCTGTCTAAAATGGATTGCCAGAATGCCATCTCTTTTCGTAACTTTGCCAGCTCAATGGGAGATGCCAGAGTTTTAGCCAAGGTGGATGCGTTTATCCAGGACCATCTATTGGAAGTGTCTGAACAGGAGGACTTCCTCAAACTACCCCGCCTCAAGGTACTATCGTAAAGTGGTCTATTCTAGTCCCCTTTTTGCTCCTGCGTTAAAATAACATACTAGATTAAGCTTTGTATTTTTACCTTTCTGACTCTGCCGTGACATTAACAATACTTACAGTATGAAGGTGTGCCTCTTATCGATTTCCCTACTGCTAAGTCCTGCTGAGAATGTATTTAGGGCAAGGGACTTACAACATATGCAAAGTAAGGCTGAGTGTAAGCAGGTCAATGTATAGATCTTTGCTCAGCATGAGGACTGCGTTATGTACTTTGACGTAACTCTTTTTTAAGTTGTACAAGACAATGAAATATTTACTCTATTATGCACCAAATTTTTGTCCCTTAAATCTTCTCAAATGTGACTTTTTTTTTTTTTTTTTTCCAGTTTTTTTCCAGATCCATTGTAAATGTAAACCCTTGGGGCTTTCTCGAGCTATATTGCTATATTAGCTAATTGACTAAAGATGAGACAAGAATTTAAAAAAGCAACATGAACCAACACTATCACTTTGGCTACTTTTATCCTGGAATAAATTCTAAAAATGAAATTTTGCCCTAAGGGCTTACTGTTAAAATGAGTGGTTGGTTCCCAACCAACATAATGTGATACTAAGGTCAATCCTGTCACTGTGGCAAAACAATTACAGGTAATGAATCACATGAACTTAAATATCAGGTAAATTAATAATCTGCCATTAAGCTCAAGTTTTCCAGTGAGCAGTACAGGATATGATATTAATTTCTTCAGTTAACCGGTCACTTATTTTCCTGTGTGTAAATCTAACTCTTGTTTCATCCCCCTTGTGTGTTTACAGTTAGAAGTAATGCTAGAAGACAACCTGACCCTGCCCAGCAACGGCAAGCTCTACTCAAAGGTGCTCAACTGGGTGCAGCGCAGCCTTTGGGAGAACGGAGACCAACTGGAACGACTGATGGAGGAGGTCAGTACAAGGGCGCACACTTTCAACTCTGACTGATTTTTCATTTCTACCCTGCCCCTTCCCCTTTCTCTGACTCCTCCTGTGTTTGACATTAAGAAGTCATTAAGGGGGCTGAAATAGAAATGGCATGCCACTCTCATGCTGCTATGTCAGGATTGTTGTCCCCCCTCCCCCCCCTCCACTCTGATTTGTTGAGGTTTTTGCAGTAAGAAACTCTGTACCCCTGAACCATACTACAAATTAGAGGTGAGCTAAAAAGAGCCGTTGTTTGCTCTTGTTTTTCTTTTTTTGTTTCCACTGTTCTCTTTTGGGTCTGTGGTTGCTTTGCATAAACCCCATCTGAGTATTACAGCGTTCTTCTCTTTTGAAACACAAAACACAGGTTGTCAAAGGTCTGACCCTTGATTCTACTGTCTCACTGCCACTTTACTATCTGAACAGGTGCGAGTTTGTTGCTCCAGCACTAACAGGCATTCCTCCCCGTTGATTTATCTCTCCTGTAGGTTTATTAGCAGCAGCAGGAGACCAGACTGAGGAGCCAGGACTGAGCCACCAGGGTAATGAGTCAGAGAAAAAGAGAGGGAGGAGAGGAGCACTACTGCCTCTCAACAAGCCTCTCTTTGCAGCCAAGCAACACTGTGCTCCCATCTGTCCATGCCACATATACAGATGCATCCACATTTCTGCATTTTCCACAACACATTGAAATAACTACATCTATTTGAATGCTCCTTCACGGCACATAACATGTAAATTAACCACCGGCACATTTAAGAACCACTCAAATTTGGCATTGGACAGAAGACAGCACTGCACATAAGCACAGGGATTTACTCAGCACAAATATTTCACTGGACTACAAAACAGCTATTCACCTTCCAGGTGAAATTATAATTTCCCAGCAGCCCCTCACATTTTGTTAAATTGGAACCTTTTGTTTTTTACCCTCTTTTTCTAACAAAGGGCAAATGAGTGACCCCAACTCTGGTATTATATTGTCCTGGCCTCAACCGAACACATGTGGCTTTGCTTTTACGTCTTGTTGGATTTCATCAACTTTTGGGTAATGATTTAAGGTTAAGCGTGATAGCTCTACAACAGCACCACTGTCTTTAGTCATCTGGATTTGACTACCTATTGTGGCTGCCATCACAATGACAGACTCCTCCTGCTAGAGGACTGGTTTCCAAGCAGCGGAGGTGGACAGAGGGCCACGTGCAGCCCCTCCTCCTCTTCATTCTTCATAGAAGATCTTTCCAGATGCAGCCTCTCACTCTTCACCAGCTCCTCTTTTTTTTTTTTTTTTTTTTTTTTTTTTTTTTTAGATGCAAATTTAAGGAGAGCCACCATCCTGACGCCTTCTTGAGCTCAAACACTCTTAACCCACTCTGTGCAGTGGCAGCAGTAGCGTGTGTGTCTTTTTAAAGGAAGCTTTCTGTACGAGCGACTGAAGATCGAGGCCTTCGTCTCTTCCCCCTCTTCCTCTTCACAGCACTGCCCCCCGCACCCCTTCCTCTTCCTCCCTCCCTCCCTCCCTCCTTTCCCCCTAATGCCGGGGCTCTCAGTGTGTTGCCATGGAGACAGCCACATGGGTGTGTTGTTCCTGTTTGTCTTTCAGGTGCAAACGCTGTACTACTCACCTGACCATAAGCTGGTGGATGGAGGGCTGGTGATTGAGGGGCACAGTGAGGTGTTTGGTGGCGAGGAGGACCACCTTCAGTTTGTGCAGGTACTCAACAGCTTGTGCCTGACTTCACTGTAATGGGGTCTCTACCACATTTTTGCTTGGCAGCGTGTAGCATTGTTGTGCAGCTCATGCCTGGCCATGCATAAAAACACCAAGCAGCCTGTGCCTGGCTAGAAGTAGATATGGCTCATTTAATACAATTTAGCCACAATGCTAAGACTAATGTCAGCAGATTAGCAAGAAATGACCTATGATGCCTGCCTGGCTTTGCTGATGAGCATATTAAAACCTTATTCAGATTTTCAAGCTAATCTCAACCAGTTGAGACAGGTAGTGATGTCTCATCCTTCTCAACTGTTCATCCTCCAGTTTTGAATTGCGACTGAACTGTGTGCTGTTAGATGTGACTCTAGTGTGGTCTGAGATTGCAGTTTGCAGTGCTGTGTCGTTGGCTTAAGATGGTGTGAGATTTCAATCCATGCTCAAGTCAAGATTAATGCAGGTCCATTATGTCACATGTACATTAGAGCAACCGGATCAAAGTGTAGTTTTGGGGGTGTGATTAGCTGGTGTTGGCCACTGGTGGGCCCGTGGTGCAAGCTTGGCTTCTGTAGCTGCACTGTGCTCTTGCAGAAGAGACCCGTACGGGAGAGCACCCAGAGACAGATGAGCTGCAGCTCCTCAGGAAGCCTGTCGCCCTCCAACCAAGCAGCAAATACCCCGAAACAGACTGCCAGAAGAGAGTGGAAGTACATTGCCTCTGAGAAGACCACAAGTAAGTGTGTGTGTGAACTGTGTGTGATTTGATCCAATACAATCAGAAATACTTCCCTTTTTTTTTTTTTTTTTTTTTTTTATAAATAAGTCTCAGACTTAGGGCACAAGAGTTGGTAAGATAACTTAACTTGCAAGGGCATAAAAGCACAAATCCTTTCAAGCTCTAACAGTCTAACCCAAATCTTGCCCCCAGACAACACCTATCTGTGTCTGGCTGTGCTGGATGGTGTGTTGTGTGTGATCTTCTTGCACGGTCGCAGCAGCCCTCAGACCTCCCCCTCTGCTACCCCCTGCCTGATGAAGAGCCTCAGCTTCGAGGCCCAGCCCGAGGAGCTGGAAGACCAGCCGCTCTCACCCATGCATTACGCTCGCTCTGGCCTGGGCACCGCAGCTCTGAACGGAAAACTCATCGCTGCAGGTGAGCACTGAACTGAGTCAGACGATTAGAATTAGAAATCAGTTTACCTTAAGATGCTCAGTAGGGCCACAGAGCTCCAGTATAACCTTGATGCATCTCAATGTTCCTGCAGGAGGCTACAACAGAGAGGAGTGTCTGAGGACTGTGGAGTGTTATGACCCCAAAGAGGACCGCTGGAGCTTTATTGCTCCCATGCGGACTCCAAGGGCTCGATTCCAGATGGCTGTGCTTATGGTACAGTTTACTGTTCACATTTATCTCTTGTTTATTGACTCTACAGTCAAAGTGACATTTTGAATATTGACCCAGTAGTGCCCTGATCCAGTTTTTACCAGGCTTCAGTTGTCTTGTGCAAATATTTACATACTCTGTCCAAATTGTTGTTTTTTTCAATTGTGTGAACTTAACGTCAGTAGGTCCCTCTAGTTTCAAGTAGATAATCCAACTAGAATTTAAAAGTGATTTTTATGTGTCAGGTTGATGTTTCATCATGTAATCATTTATTTATTTTTCTTTGGAACTTTCTTTCCACCTCGCAGGGTCAACTGTATGTGATTGGAGGTTCAAATGGACATTCTGATGAGCTGAGCTGCGGGGAGAGGTACGATCCGCATACTGATGAATGGACTCAAGTGCCGGAGCTGAGGACAAACCGCTGTAATGCCGGTCAGTCCCGCCTGCAAGAATGAATTCACTTTGCCAGATTTAATAATGTCTGTCCAGGAAAATGTTTGAATAAAGTAGGATCTGTGTTACTGACTTTAGTTTGTCTTTTCATCCCTGTCCTCTCTTGTTTAAAGGTGTCAGCTCCCTGAACAACAAACTCTACGTTGTGGGAGGATCAGACCCCTGTGGGCAGAAGGGCCTGAAGAACTGTGACGCTTTTGACCCTGTGACAAAAACCTGGTCCAACTGTGCCTCCCTTAACATCAGTACGTGTCCACACAGTTCATACATATTACATGATCTAACCTCAAACACAGCTGAGTAACTTTTTTTTTTTTTGTCTTTTTTCTTCAGAGGGCTGACAAATGTCTTTAATGTAAAGCTTTAATTATTCCCTTTGGGAGTAATGTTTCAAGAATGAGACTCAAAGTAGAGTAACAGTTCAACGAACATCAGAAACAACTTGAGGTCTTTTACATATTTACAGCCTGAGAGGAAAACAGAAAATTGTATTCATTAAGCTAATTTGTTTTCAGGGAGGCACCAGGCAGCAGTGTGTGAGTTGGATGGCTTCATGTACGTGATTGGAGGAGCGGAGTCGTGGAACTGCCTGAACAGTGTGGAACGCTACAACCCCGAGAACAACACCTGGACCATGATCGCTCCCATGAACGTGGCTCGCAGGGGGGCTGGCGTTGCTGTCCACGCAGGTGAGCCCACAACCACAGGGACGGTTAGATGTTTGTTCAGTGGCAGCTTCTTTAGTGTCTGTGTCATGTTGACAAGAAGCAAACAAGGTAAATCAACGTTTGCTGACACGAACATCTCTCTCCCTTTGCACAGGAAAACTGTTTGTTGTTGGAGGCTTCGATGGCTCCCATGCGCTCCGCTGTGTGGAAGTGTACGATCCTGCCCGCAACGAATGGAGGATGCTGGGTAGCATGACAACTTCACGCAGCAACGCGGGCGTGGCCATGCTTGGCGAAACCATCTACGCCGTGGGCGGCTTTGACGGAAACGAGTTCCTCAACACGGTGGAGGTGTACAACGCTGAGACGGACGAGTGGAATGACTGCGCCAAGGCCCTGACTCCCCTCTCTGACTAAAGAGGGGGGAGACAGGGGAAGGACGCAGGTCGAGGGGGAGGGAGTTTCACAGTGCTTCACCTTTTTCCAAACTAACAGGCTTAGTGACGTAATCGTGTTTCGATGATTCTGTGTGTATGAGCGGGATATGGGTGGGGGGGTGGGGGAGGGGGGTCGTCGGGATGAGGGGTCTTCAGTGAAGACTGGCTTATATTTGGCGTGTGGGAAGGGGGGATGGAGATGTTGTTGTCCAAAGCAACATGACGCCTTTGCATATTGCATACAATGTTTTTTTTCGTGCTGTACATATTTTGTTTCTTCCTCATTTTTTGTCATATGCCAACATTTAATACACATTTAGTGCTTTTCTTCTTTTCTCTTAGAGTTAAAAGGTTTGTCACTTTCATGGAGGGTTTTCAGACGAGCTAGCAATTATTGGTCACTTGGAAGGTGGCAGTATGGAGTGGTGACAATTGACTTTTGAAAGTTTTATTTAAGAATATTTCTGTTGTGGAAATGTAATTTTGCTCACATATTTAAAGGTCAGTGGTTTGAAGCCTTACTCTGAGTGTGAGTTGATAAAACACCTGTCATGGCTTTTTTTTGTGTCATTTTAAACAAGCTGGATTGCTTTTTGAATCTTAAATGATGGCCTTTTTTATATTTTTTATACACTGCTGATTTACCGATAAAATAAAGTAGTAGCAGACAGCTTAAGTCAATGAATCTAACCAGTGCCAGTTTTAGTTTTTTCTTTTTTTTGTGCACACACCACACATGCACAACCATGCTTCTGCTAACCAAACTTTTGTTATTGTGATTTAACTACTTGATGTATGTAGAGATGCAGTTTACTGAAGATCCTTATTCTTTTCTTGTGTTTTAAAGTGTCAGGCATTGGCAGATTCTTCTGGAAGGAATGATAGAGCGAGAAAATGATCACATTTGTAACATTTCTTAATTAATAAATCATTTAAACCTGAATTGTATCTTCTGTCTGCTTTCTAAATATAAATCAAAGTAATACTGAGCAATAAGTAACTGAGCACTTATATTGAGGTGTCTGGTCATGACTGCGTTATAAACTTTAGTATTTGAAGTCAGAGGTCAGCAGCTGAACCAGGTGCTGCCTTAAAGCCTTTAAATAAAATTCCCATCAGCTGATCTGCTGACTCTAAATTTAGACTTTACTGCCGCCTTGTCCTGCCCTTACCGTGGAGTAATTACTGTGCCCTGGTCACTGCTGTCTAAGCTTTCATTGCCGCCATTTTCCTCAGGGACTACCACACTAAGCCAGGTTTTTTTCTGCTCCTCTAAGTGTCTTTTAGGGGAGATTATACTAAGCTGGCTAACGGTCCTCAGCAGGAAGGGACGACGACAGTCACTCTGGGACTGTGAAAAGAGGGCTGGCTGAGCTGGCTGCATCTGCATGACCTCAGGCATCACCGACTGCCAGTCAGTTTGTTAAATCCCCCGCGCTGCACTCATTCACAAATTCACCTCCGATAATCTCTGCCAACGCACCTGACGGTCACAGTGAGGAAAGGCAGTGTATGGACCATGTGCTATGGAAGCAGGGCAAATACTTGGACCAATGAATCTGTCTTGTCTCATCTATGTACACTGATCTCTTACACAGTGTAGTTTTGATTTGGATTCATTCAACTAAATATTCAAATTTACTTTTGGATCTTGTTTACGTATTATTTCAAAATTTAGAACCATGACATACCAAATCACACTGAAAACAAATCTAAGTGGATTTAAATCTGATGGTTGCTTCTGTGTGGAAATGAAGGGAATTTTTCATCACATCAGCACTCTGATAAAAGCAGGGTGCTTGATGATACAGTATCTGAAGAGAGAAAATGTCTCTTTGGGTCAAGGTGAGCTTTTAAATGATGAGTTGGAGCTGCATGAAAATGGTTTAAATGTAGAGCTGAAGTGTCCATTCAACATTCACTGCTTTTGTAAATGATTTGTTTTTGCTTTTTTTTTCTTGTTTTTTTTTTTAAGCTATCACAGTTAAAATATGACGCGAGAAGAGTTGCACCTGGAACAAAAAGTCAATGTCAGACAGGAAGCTCGGTGAACATCATTGGCCCTTGTCATCTGCCCCACCCTCCTTCACCCGCTCCTGCGTGACGTCTGATGCTTTAGCTTCCCTGTGTGTGTGTGTGTGTGTGTGTCACAGCAGCAGCAGGTGTAATCTCTGTCCTGTCTGCTGGCGTCACCTGCGCTCTAATCCCCTTAGTCACCACACACACTCACACACTCACAAGCGCTTCGCACTCAGGCCGACCGATCGCAGCTTTCGTACTGTACCACACAAGCGGGCCTCTCCTAAAAACTGCAGGACACACACGAAGAGAGCAGTTGTATGAGATTCCTCAGGTGATGTCGGTTTGGAAATGACTTCTTCTCAAAGACTGATGGAAGTGAATGATGCAGAAAAGGAAAAGTCTCTTAACACAATGCTTGAAAACATTTAATTTGTGGTTTTAAATATTTCACATAAAATATATTTTGCTTTCAAATTATTTACATTTGTGCTTAAAATAATCGACCAAAATAAGCTCAAAAACTGCTGCTCCGCCAATCTTCAGTCCAGACTATTAAAGTGTTGTTTCCTTTTATTCACGATCGACACAACCTCGCCAGCAGCTTTTGTTTTTTTGTCAAAGCTTCTCACTGGGACACTCGGACAGTCAGAGAAGACAACCCGTTTCATGATTTTGAAAGCGCGAGGCTCAAAGGGCAGTCAGGCACGTTCACGTGTTCCTCTGATAAAAAACAAAATTGTTTTATCTGCTTATCTACATTTGCAGTTAGCTGTAGAGAGTTTAAAGCAACGGTTTGTGGCAATTTCATTCGGTAAAATAGGAAGAACACAAGTTTTTTCTCATTTTTGAAAACACACCTTAGCAGATAAGTGAACATATGAAGACAGTCAGCTTAGTTCAGCACAAAGACTGGAAACAGGGGGAAGCTGCAAGCCTGCCTCTGTCCAAAGATGACAAAATCTGCCTACCAGCACCTCTAAAGCTCAATAATCAACATGTTAAATCTCGTCTTCTTAATCTGTGCAAAGACCAAAGGGTGAAAAGTGTTTTGACCTTAAAGGGGGTTAGGTGCTGGTTGTGTGGAGCCCCGTGTGACCTCGGTGCTCCATTCATTATCCTGTAATTCAATCACATAGCATTCCCTATGCAAATCGCAAATCTTAGGCGATAAATCAAAACTTCCTTTTAGCCCAGTGAGATGCTTTTTTCATAAATAATGGGAAACAACTATTTAATAGGATCTGTCTTGAAACATTGTGAACGGACATTAAATTATAGTTTAAGAATAGTTATTTAAAAAAAAAAAGCTGTCTGTCAGCAGTCACAGTGGGTCGGACATCATTGTAATAAGGTCCAAAAGATATCACAAAATATATATCTCAAATTCTATGTCTTCACACTGTGTATCAAACTGTGTTTCAAAAACAAATAAAATTTAAAATAATTATGAAAAACAGTGCTGTGATTCGACTAATCACCTTCAACAAAGAAATACAATATTTTATGTGCACATATTTTTATGGACTTGCTGAAGGGAAATATAAAATGTCCTGTGAAAGATGATAAACCAATGCTCAATAGTGATTCGGCAGGAGATATGAGAGAACCAGATGTAAAAAAAAGCTGAAAACATTTAAATACCCCGATGTATCTGAACTCTGTAAACTTCAGGATGATGGAGAACCTCCATAGACACCCATTCATCCACGAAAACAGACCAACAGCGGGTCTGTCACAATAAACATTTCTATAAACGGTAATGAAAAGGTAAACAGCTCCAGAGACGCAGACTGGTCAGACGTCTCTTTAACTTACAGTTTTTACTTTGTGTATTAAGTTTTATTTAAGGCGTCAGTTTGGCTGATGTGCAGAGCAGTCTGACTGTGATCCAGTCGAAGCTACGTGGTAAAGGCGATGTGTTGACCTGTGGTCCCGACACAATGGTCCAGAGCTCTTTTTAGCTCCATTAACTGGTTCACTCCAACTCTCAGCTTCTCTCTGGGAAAACAAGGAAAGACCCAAATTATACAAACAGACTTTTGGCGGCGGGGTCCTACGTGAACATGGATATTTATGCAACAGTTCTTTCTATAGATTTGAAATGGGTGGGGTTCGGGAGGATATTAAGTAATATTTGAGTCTATATCTGGGACTGTTGTGGGGTTGTTTGCACTTTACCCATAGAGATAAGCTAAGTGTTTAAGTGTTAATGATTCAGGATTTCACCAGAAAAACTTTAACTTTGGCTGTTGCTTATCTAGTCATGAATATTTATTAGTCATCTAATAAATGACTAAGTCCTCTCTGTCTGAGATTTTAGTCCTAAAAACTGTGTTTCTACTGCTGAATCCTGACTTTCTGTATTTGCTCTTCTGTGTTTCCATTTAAGGCGCTGTAGTTTGGTTTCATTAATGTAAACATCTGTACATTTCTCGCTACACGTCACAGGAGTCAGTACTCCTTCCCTACAGTTTACCACAGATTCTCCAGTACAGAGATACGGTTTCATATTATGCACATTTCAGCTTTTTTGATGAAGTGATTTCTGCTGTCCCATTTTGGGGGTTTGACAAAGGCCAAAGCCTGTTGGTTGACTTTAAATAACCTGTTTTTAGCTCAGTGCTCTTTATTCCAGAATTCATTCCAATACGCAGCAAAAATATTTTAAACTTGACGAGAAATGATCCTGTGGAGAATTTATAACTTCACATCGCGCTCTCTGGATGAACCCGTGTGACTGATCATGTTCAGCACAGAGTGTCCATGACGGACAAAAGAGCCTCTGTGTTCACTGCAGCTTCCAGAAGCCACGGGTCTCAATGGCAGCTATTTACGTGCCCTTTTCTCCTGCTGAGCTACAGTCTTCTGGTTGCAGCACCGCATACGTCCACGCCGTTACAAATGCGAAACACATGACAAACACATGAAGCCTTCACCGTGAGCGCACACACAGGCACAAGTCGGCCACTACGGTCTTAGCAATGGCTGTTTGGCAGCGGAGACACTGAGGGAGCTTGTTGCTTGTTTGTTTCCTCCTCTGCTTTGTTTCCATTGGAACGTTACATAACTGCAGGCGGAGAGAAGCAGGAAAGAAAGAGCAGAATTTGCCGGCTCTTGACGCCCCCTGCTTTCGCCCTACATCCAACCATCCACTTCCCTTTCTTCGTCCAATAGTGCAGCTGTGTGTTTTCATAACCTGTGGAAATCGCAGGCTGCGTTACTCGCTCTTGCCAAGTTAAAGTTACTCCCAGAGTGGGCTGGTCTGTCACAACCGATCTGGTGTTTTCAGTCCAGTGCGCTCCTCAGACAGAGGGGCCGCGTGAAGGGCTTCCTGTTAATGTGTTTACGTCGACATCTCTGAAGAAACTCTGAACGCGGCCAACTGTGAAGAGTCACTGACCCAGATCCACAACGTATACACAGAGGAGATCCGTCCTGCCTCTGTGTTACATAACAGCCTATATGTGTTTGACACATATGGATGGCCCCCAGAGACCCTTTGCTCTGAATCAAACATGCAGACCTCGTGATGCACTGAGCTGACATAACTGATTGCTGTTCTCCTGGAGACGATCGCGTTATTTTCACAGAGAGCTGCCTAACTAACGGTGCTGCAATGGATCATCTCCATGGCGACCGATTCTTGGTCTCCACAATCTAATGTTCAATATCAGAAGGAAAAATTGTGCAGGAGGGTGGCCTTGTATGAAAGATTATTAACAGGAAATTATCTGGAAATATGAATTGTATTTTTCCTTTTTTTTTTTTTTTTTTTGTTAATCAAACTCATGCACACGCTTTCAGATTTCCTGAATTCCGATCTGCCCATTTAATTATACTTTAATGATACGATTTACAAAAAACTCAGGCTGAGTCAGCTTCTCCATCTGAAAGCAAAATGTTGTCCTAAGAGGTGTGACTCAGTATTACAGAACACCTTGTGAAGGAAATGAATGATGACAAGGTGGCACTGGGGTTAGAAAAATGTTTGATGTAAAAAGACTTACAGAGGCTTTTGGTGCAGTCCAATCAGTGAATGATAAAATAGTATTATACCTCAATATCATTATGGAATACAGGGTGAGAGAAAAGTTTCTGTATGTCTGCCCCTCATATTTCTAATCTATTTTAACTTTCATTGTTGAAAGACAAAAAGACTGACTTGAGAGTGAATGATCTCTCCTCATTGTAGCTTTTGAATAAAAAGAACAAAAATGAACTACTGTAAGGCTTTAGGATGATTCAGCTTTGTGCTAGTCCCTGTGGGCTGGCTGGCTTCATGAAACAGCAGCGCGGTGTTTCCCCCTGGTCATTCTGTTTGAGCGACTTACATAAACTAATGTGCAAACATTATGATGTAAGATAAGGCTGAAAGGGGTGACCTCTAGGGGATAAGACGCTGGTGTTAAAGGTTGTGTGTCTGTGTCACTGAATTATGTAAGAAATGATATGCGAGTTAAACACAGGTGCTAACACGTGAGCTTGAATTTACACAGGCGCGGTCTAAGAGAGAGCAGCGACATCACCTGCCGGCCGTGTTCACCGATGGCTGCGCTACGTCATGTTCAGGCATCGACCCTGCTGACACGTCCACAGGTGAAAAGGCCCCAGGTGTGGCGACGTCTATGGCCTCACACGAATGACTCCACGTTAATTTACACAAACTCAGTCGGATGTTTCCAAACAACGGGAAAATCAGGGGCAATCGGAGCACCACACACACAAAATATCAACATGTACAAGGCCATGAGCCTCACTGCAGCGGCCCGGGGTTCGATTCCCGCCTCTGGGCCCATTTGCTGCGTGTCGTCCTCTCTCTCTCTCTCTCTCCCACCTTTCCTGTCACTCTTCAGCTGTCTTATGAATAATAAAGGGTAAAAAAGCCCCCAAAAATAATTAAAAAAAAAAAATAAATCAACCAGCGGGTAGAAAGAGATGCAAGGTTGCATATAATCAGATATTTCTTGGAGCAGGATGTATCAGAACTGAGCTGAGAAACAGAAACTGCTTCCATCCCCTCCCACTCTCTTAAAAAAAAAAAAAAAAGAGCTGTCAGTTTGAGATGGCATTCAGGAAAGGGCTTATGTAAACACGCAAGTGCACGCACGTCTTTCCTGACTAGAACTGAGATACGAGCTACAGAGTCCTTCAGACAAACAAAACAAACACGTTACTCCCTCTACATGCAGCGGTTAAAAAACTGCAAGAGTCACACACATAAATGACAAAAGAGTGTAAAGACAGACAGCTTAGTCATGAACGATTAAGAGTGTAAGATTTTGCTACAAGTTGTGTCTACACTGGACTTTTAAAATGAGAGGTCTCACACAGGAAATTTAACAGTTGTTATTTTTTAGTTTGGTTACTACGAGGCCAACAGAGGTGTTTTTCTATCGAGAATGATGAGCAACGCACAGCAAATCTAATTTTAATGTTTCTGAAAACTCGAAGCTCGCCTGGAAGCTGATCTGCTGTTGAGGCCTGCTTGTACTGAAAGCTCCCCATCAATGACCATCATGCTCCTGGAAAAGGCCTCCCTCTGGCCTTATATAACTCGTGACATCATGCCATCACACCGAGCACAGAAATCAAATATTTAACACCACGTGTAATGTGCTCACTAAGTAAAGGCCCGCATCGCTTCACTGTGAATGTAACAAATGAAATATTTACAATCGCAACACAGTTAGCTTAACTTTATCTTTCAGCGGAGACCTGCTGTAACAACAGCCGAGATGACGTGACTGGTAAGTGCCCGCAAAGCTCTTCCACGAAGTGACACGGCAGATGTTGCCTTTAATGATGACATAAACCTTTGGTTTCATCAGGGTTTCACATCATTAAAAAGAGAAAGAGAGCAACTTTTTACCAACAAATTTGTTGGTATAATGATATCATAAGAACCACAGAAGTAATTCTGAATTATTTATTTCAAGTGATCTTTAAAAGAATAATTGACTAAAGTACAATCAGTTATATCATAAGTGAAAGTCAGTATCTTGAATGAGGTTATGAAATCATTTGAAACAGCTCCTGACAGTCAGGCCGCTGCATTAAGACAGAATCCATAATGACCAGAAAATGAATAATCTGTTGAATACATAGAACTGCGGCCTGTTTCCATGGCAGCTGCTGGGTTCAACCAGCAGTCATAAAGTCAGCAGCAATTTAGCTTCAGAACTTTATCATGACGTGTGTGCATTATGCGGCCAATCCTTTAGGGTATAAAAATAAACCCAGCTGTTTATGTACACAGATATGCAGTGTGAACAAATTAGAGCTGAAAGTAATCATTATTTTTACTACCAGTTAATTTGTCTATTTATTTTGATTAATCAATTATATAAGTATATAAAATGTTCAATCAAGAGTCCAAAACCCAAAAGTATTCATTCTTTTTCAAACAACAAATCCCTACATTTAAGAAGGTGGAATCAGCAATAATAAGCAACAATCATTTCAGTAGTACAAATGTTACCCAGTTTATTTGCATTTCACGTTCACGATCTATTTAAATAAAAACACATGTAGTATATTAGCACACCGTGTCAGTCGGTGACAGGGACACAGCTGATAACAAATCAAGAAAAGAACAGCTGCAGCTTAAGAAAACGCAGTGTACAGTTTATGTTAATCCAGGTCATATTATGAGTGATAAGCAGAAGAAAGCAGCCCAGAATAAGAAGGATAAGAAGGATGAGTGTGTACTTGTATGTGTTAATATTTAGTCTCAAGACGGGCGACATAATCTGAGAGAATGAGGTGTGAATGTAAAGCCTGTTATGTGAGCGGGTGAGAGAAGTGTTACTTTCTCTTAAATTCAACTCGTATGCAGCGTCTTTTTCTCGAGCATACAAATTCAGCCTCCTCCCAAAACATACTTAGAATTCACAGCTTCAAAATAATGAAATATAAGCCACCAGTTAAAATAAGCTGTTAGATAACATAGACAGTGGCATGGTGTGGTGAAACATAACTCACTCACTAACTGGCTGTCATCCTGGCTAAGCCTTGTAAGTCAATACTTCCTTTACTTTATGAGAGTTTATGGGAGTCCACGTAGAAGCACTCTGTGTGCTGTTTAATCTCAAATAAAGTCGACGGCTTCGCTAAACGTTTACCGCTGCTTTACAGTCCCACTTGAAAAAGACGTCCTAAATCCTGACCCTACCAGACAATGTGTGTGTGAGGTAATGTTTCATCAGCTTACAAAACCACAGATTTGTGACCCGGGTGACTGCTCACATGGCAGTCCCATTATATGTCGGCCATGCTGTGCGTCGCAGATCACAAAAGGACAAAGATCTATTCAAAAGGAATATGTTAATAACGAGTGTCACGACTGTTTGGAGTCGTTGACACGGCCGCCGCTATTGTGAGAGCTCTGCTGGGGATATCTATGAGGAGGGCTGCTGTGACAGAGTAACGGCTGCAGAGCTGGGAAAACAACACGCGTACCTGCCCGGGCATGCTGCGACAAAGAGCTGAAGAATTTGATTGCGATATCTGGTCAGAAGAAAGCCAGATGCATTAATCTTGATGGGTATGTGTCAAATCAAGGCGGAGGTGGAGCTATTTCACTTGTTTGAATGCGCTCAATCTCGAGAGGAAAGTGGCTAAAATTCATTGTAGGTATGTCCTGGACGTTAAAATGAACTTAATTCCTGTGTTACATATTTATCAAGATTCCAGCTGTGAAGTGAGTCAAGAAACATAAGTAACCACTGAAATGCATGCTTTGTATGAACAATATATGTGCAAATATCATTATTGTGAGTGTGTTTGTGTGTGCGTGTGTGTGTGTGTGTGTATATGTGCCCTACCTGTATTCTTGCCGAGAGAAACAATCAAGAAGGTCTTTGGCTGTCAGTCTGGAATCTACATTAGCAATCTGAAACACAGAGCGTATGGGCTGAGCTGAAAAACAAGTCAAGGTGAGCACCAACATGACAAAGACCACTGTGGAGACTTTAATTAATGGCACCAATCTCATTTTTACACAGAATAAAGGATGTGAAATAGCACCAACCTCATTAGAGTGGATGATGGTGAGCAGTGTTTGGACTTCCTCTAAACCAGGAGTGGAGGACAAGACGCTAGGATGAACAAAAACACATTTCTTAGGGAATAATCTCCTCCGGCTGAAGCTTGAAAAATGATTTTCCCCACAGTGAGAAGATTTAAAGACTAAAAAAGGTGCAATAAGAATTTTTTTCTTTTGCTTTAAGAATATCATAAACCACACAGACTTAAGTCTCTTAGATGATTTTACTTTATATGCACACCTTTAGTCTAGACACAGTGAGAACTGCAAACAAAATGAGCAGAGAGCACTTGAATTCTTTCTCTCTCTACTCATCCATCCATCACCTTGCACCCAGACCAAATGCACACACACACACACCACTGTCAATAACTTCCTTATAGCCTGGAGTGGCAATGTGACAGACATAAAGAGAGAGAATACTGACAGTGAAGGAGTGAAGAATGAGAAAGAGAAAATGGTCATTTGAGGAGAGTACTAAATTATCCATATCAGAATGATAAATAAAAAAAACTGCAGGAGGGAGAGAGAGAGGCTGCAGAGAGAGAGAGAGAGAGAGAGAGAGAGAGAGAGAGAGACCTGTGTGGAATGAGTCATAGCTCTGCTCAAACACGTGAAACTGAGTCTGGTTGTCTCCTAGGCAACTGTGCCCGAGCAGCCCAATAATACACACATGCATGTGCATAGACAAGTACAAAGATGCACACACGTATAGTATACACAGTATATACACAATCAAACAAGACTCCTGCAGACAGAGACAAATGTAGCAAACATTAGTTAGTTAATGCAAAAGGTATCTAATACGACTTCCATGTTTTTATCGTGTGCATGTGTAAGTGTAAACAACACCTGTATGAATTTTTAAAACTGGATTTCAATGAAGTCAGATTTATTTGCGTAGCGCATATTATGACACAAATGAACTGAATGTGCTTCCCGCCAAAAAGGAAATCAATCCACACATGCCGTCAATGTTCATATATGTCTGCAAAGGCCACACACTGGCACACAGCAACTGCAGACTGGAGAGATAAAACAACATACTCTTCTTTTGAAAGAGGATGCAGATGTGAAGGTGCAGCATAAACATCTGCACCTTCTCCATATTCAGGTCTTAGTTGTGCTCGGTCTGCACGCTTAAAGCTTAAAGCTCCACATGCACAAAAAAAAAAAGGCAATCATTACAAGCAACTGAGTGACGTGCTCTTTCCTCAGTGATGGTTAACATCACACGCTGACATACTTCAGCAGCTACAGTGCAGGTGCACCGTCTTTAAGATGACATCGTCGACAGGATATGATAGATAAACACACGTCTGACACCCTAAAACACATAGTAAGTACGTGCTGTCAAATCAAAACACACATCTTCCAGATAAAAGGAAACATCTGGTGATAAAGTAATACCTTGCTAGCCATAAACTGCCTGGAAAAAAATATAAACAGGGGGAGCAATAGAGGCCTAAAGGGTGGATGTGGTAATAAAGTGCACTTGGGACACATACCGGTACTTAAGAGTTTAGTGCATCATGATCTGAGAGGCCTGTTTCATCTGCTTTAAAGCCACTGAGCTGAGAAAACAGCACGCTTTGACGTAAAGAACTTAAAACAATCTCTTCTTCTGGTTAAAACATTAGCATTCACATTACTGTAAATTATTTTAACGAACTGCACAGGTTCTGCACCAGAAGACGTTTCCTGTATAACGTGACGTGTTACAGATTCAGAGGGGAGCGCAGCCGACTGAGAGATAATAAAAACCGAGCACAGTGGACACATAACAGGAAATAAAACACGGCTGCAAACAGCGACAAGTATCAAGTGTTACAATCAATTACAAACCACAATCTGAAACTAGATTTACCGTCCCACAACTGTATGCCTCTGCCAACCAGTCAGGCTGCAGTTCATATCCATGTGTGTCCACACTGGTATAATATAAGTACTGATCACTTTGAATGAATTGAATAAAAAGTGTATTTTTAATCGAAATGGAAGTTATCATGATTCCACTAACCCATTTCCAGTGAGAAACACACTGTGTTCACTTACAAACCATTTTTACAGAGGAGTACAGAGGACTGATGGAGCACTTCGTCACATGGTGCAATGACAGTCACATGAAGCTTAATATCAGCAAAACCAACAAGCATGTGGTGGACTACCAAAGGAACAGAAGGCCTGCCCTGGTTATCATTCATCCAGTTCCATCCTTGGTCCCCTTTTGTTCTCCATCTACATGCTACCACTCGGCCATATCATGCATAAACACAAAATTCAATACCCGTTATGCAGATGACACACAAATTTATGTTCCTATAAAAAAAAAAAAACAGTGAAGAAAGCAAAGTTAATCAGTTATTACTCTGTCTGTCAGAAATAAAGTGCTGGATGTCCCAAAACTTTCTACAGTTAAATGACAGTAAATCTGAAATCATTCTCTTTGGTCCTCCTAAGTCCATCCTCTTTGCCCAAAAACATCCTGGCCACGTATATCAAACCTGCCAGAAACCTGGGTGTAATATTTGACAGTGACCTTGCATTTGAGAAACACATTACAAATGTTGCTTATTTGTGTTTTTACCAGCTGAGGAGTATCTCAAAAATCAGGTCTTTTCTCTATCAGCCTGAGCCTGATCTGGAAAGGATCATGCACGCTTTTATTTCTTCTTCGTTAGACTACTGTAACTCATTGTCTTCAGGGCTTAATCTAAAAAAACATTTCACGCCTTCAGTTCACAGGTCACAGGTACAAAAAGCAGCTGCTTTTAAGAAAGTCTTGAAGACAAGATCACATCAGCCCTGTTTTAGCGCTCTCTTCACTGGTTACCAGTAAGTTTCAGAACTTAAGATTTTACTGATTACCTTTAAAGCACTTTATGGTTTAGCTCCTAGCTATATTGCAAGTACTGCTTCTCTCAGATCCTCAAGAGCGCAGGCTCAAATCCTCAGGTAGGGCTCTGCTGGCTGTTCCTGAGTCCCAGCTCAAGACTAGAGGTGACCGAGTTGTGCTCTTATCTTTTATTGTTGAATATTTTATTCCTTTTATTTTTGTGTGTGTGATTTTATTTTCCTCAATCTTGTGATCTTTTTAATCCTGTATGAACTATGTAAAGTACTTTGTAACTTAATTTTGAAAGGTGCTATACAAATAAAGCTTATTATTATTAATATTATCCAGGGAGAGGAGGTGAAGAGGATGGACTCAAGAACAAGAACCGTGGGGTCCAAAAAATAAAATAATAAAAAAAATCCAGGGCTTTAGGGTGTCACAGTGAAGTAGACCTTTAAAAAATATGATCACTTCATCATTTTATTTTTTGTCATAATTAATGTATGAATTATTCAGTTATGGACAAAAATGTGTTTTGTGAGGTCAAAGTGACCTTTGATGGACAAATTCATCCTGGAGTCTAAGTCGACATTTATGGCAAGATATTCCTTCAAGGCCCATGGCTGAGTGCTGAGCTAACGTCAGAGCTATCTTGGTTGATGTAATGAATGTGTCCTTAAACCTACTACGTGAAACTTCATTAAAAGTGTAAATTAGATTGTTTCATTTCGTGGTCACACAACGTAAAGGTTATTTTCAGGAGAATACTCAAAGGAAATCTCTTCTGCACTTGTTTTGTAGAGCTAAAGAGTGGGAGTTCAGAGTGACACCTGGATGAAACAGAGCCATCCGCAGAGTCTGCCCTTTGGCTGTCAGAAGTTTATTGTTGCCTGCCCTCAAAGAGGCCCAAATGTCACAGTGAATCACATCCAGCCTATGAATAATGTACCCAAGTCTGATCAACCCTTATATTTTATGTGATGCTTGTGTAAGAGAGTGAAAAACAATAAATCTGACAGAATTTTTTAATCTATTCTATACAAACAACATCTACTGCATGTCCTTCCGTCCTGAAAGAGGAAGCCTTCCCCTTCCATTTTTTCCTTGTTAAATTGTTTTTTTGGGGGGGTTGGAGGGTGTTGTATGCTGCACAGACTGTAAAGCCCCTTCAGACATATTGAGATTGTGATATTGAAGCTGTATAAACAAAACTGAGCTGACATGAAGGCAATGTGAATCATCAGCAACTTTAAGGGAAAGAAGTTAAAGGACTTGATAGTTTGCAGGTGACATTGAGCACCATGGTGATATCATCAATGACAAAAAAAGAGCACAAAACTCATCTGGAGCTCCACTGACCGGTCATGTCGAAATGGAATAATTTCTTTATGGCGAATATTTCTCAAGACACTTGACCAAAGATCAACTCAGCTTCCCCTCCCTTTGTGCTCACCACTGTGACTGCCGGATGATATGCAAAGTGTGTAAAAAGTATACAAAGTAACATACTATACAAAGTATACAACTGTAAAGGCTACAAGAGGCAAAGATGTCACAGTGATCTCTCTTAGCATTTTTCTTTTCTACAGCATGGTGAGAGTCTACGTGGTGCAACAGTGTAGGGCTGTCTGTTGCGTCATGGGAAAGGTGATAAGGCAAAGCTACAAGGTCAAGCAGATTACAGCCGGACCAACACTACATGCCAAAACAGGGCCTGAGAGCTATGAGAGTATAGAGCACACAAAGAAAACCAGGCCACAGGAAGGAGGCGGCTTTTTAAGGACAGGTAGAGGACAGTTCAAATGAGCTTCTTAGTGGGACCGACTGTCCAGACAAAGGGTAAGAAGGCATGAGGAAGGTTATGACAGAGGGTACAGTGGGGGACGATGGATAGACACAATAGTTGTGGAGGGTGGTGCGGGACAAACATTCAGAGGTGCTACATGAACGCCTTTAATAATGTAGAATTTATTCTCATGGTTAATGGCCTAAGCTCTTTAAACACCTTAAGACTGCTCTGCACGGCCTATCAAGGATTAAGTTTTTAACATATATTGTATACGGATACAGTTTTCACAAAGGCGGTTTTATATGTATGAGGCCTAGCTGCAAATGAAAACAGTATCAGGAGATTGTGCCATTTGCAAGCTTTTGACCAATATAGCAAACTTGTTAGAAAACAGTTCATTTTGTACTTCTGGCCACCTGGTGAAGTCAAGCGTTCACTGTCTTTAAGCTCTGTTTTTGGTCTCCACCATCTCCTGGGGGATATTTCTGGATCTTTAACTGCTAATTGATCCACTATATTCACCAGCTGCCAACAGCTGCCTCCAGGCTTGAAGACTAATACAATGGGCCGAGGGGGAACGGCAGACTCGGGTGATGATTCTTTACCACAAGCGACCCCCCTTCACATGCAAGCTGTCGTGTGTCTCATTGTTACTATCAACAAAAAAAGCCTCTTTCACACAAATGGCCAAATTGAGTATGAATATAAAACACACACACACAGAAAGCAAAGTGGCTCACAGGCAGAGAGGCAGAGTGTCTGGTCGTGTGTTTAGACCGACAGCGGTGATACGAGCGGGATGAGTTACCTGCTGAAGGCTTGGAGCAGCTGTGAGACGATGGAGAACAGTCTGTGCAAACAGACCAAGGCATCCTGCGGTGGTGGAGGACTTCCTGCTGGTTGAGCGCTCTGCATAGTGTGAGGGTCAAAGCACAGAGCTTTGAACACTTCCAAACTGAAACATGACAGAAAATAATGACCTTAGGGGCCAGTACAATGGAAAAAAAACACAATGCATATCAAAATACTCAACCTCCGAAGTGTTGATTTTGTCCCTGCAAATTCCCTTTCTATTACTGACTATTAGCAGAGGCATCCGCTGGACTGTCCTCATCGCAAGACTAACTGTTCAGAAAGGCGCTGCATCGGGAAGCAACAACTTTTGAATGTGAGGTAACATTTCTGCATCAATCAAATCTCTGTTAAACCCACCTTATTTGACACACATTTGACCAGATGTTCTCGAACAGGGCCCACACTTCCTGATGAGAGACCTGAGCAGAGGTGGCTTGTTTGTCTTCATCATCGTCGTTCATGACAACATCACAGGCAGGAGGTTTCCCCTACACACACATACACACAGATTTAACTATTAAATAAAGTGAAAAATGTTATAGTGAATTGGTGCTTATTAACAGCTCTTTCAAATCAAAAAGACACTTCAACTGAGTATTATCTGGGTGTAGACATGATATACATAACATAAACAGTGTATAAAAATATCTTTGTGTTTTTCTCTGCTTTCAAACCACCAAAAACATACACCACAATTCAGATTACAGAAATCTGATAAGATCAGAAATGGAAAAAAATGTGAACTGTGCCTGCATGTTAGAAGGCCAAGTGTATTTCACTTGGCCTTCTAACATGTTCCCAGCTGACCTGCAGTTTCAGCTTATTGTCAATGTTGTCCATTGCAGAGAGGGCACTGGGAACGCGGCTTGAACTTCTCCCAAATGCTCTCACAAGCTCCTTTGCTTTTTGGAGGGCTGCTAAGGTGTCACAACAGTCCACTGTTTTACCTGAGTACACACGTGAGAGACACATATGACACATATCACTCGGTTGCCAGTTAGTTTGTTTTTTGGTACAACTACTGTAGGCACAGGGGTAGAGGTTCTGCTTTTTCCACAAGAGAGGATTTTTTGTGTGTAACCATGTGAGAGGGACCGTTATGAATACAAAGATGGAAAACAAAACAGCCAGGCGGTGAGATACTGTGGCCAAAAACAAGTCAGCTCAGACTGACTGTGAGCTGTGAGCTGTATGTGTGTGTGTTTGTTACGTCCAACTTGCAAAAACCTGCACACATGCATGCAGGAGTCCGGCACTTCAACACGTGACGTGATGCGCAATGTTACTTTTGCTGTGCTGAATACTTGACAGAACGTTGTCGAGGCTCACATGAATGCCCTGGTACCTGACAGCTGCCTTAACCATAACAGACACACACCTATCCATAACCCTTACCCTCTCTGTAACCAAAGATGTGCCAAACGCCAGGTAAGCATTGCTGTGGAAGCCTAGTATTCATGCTAAATGATCTTCTGACCTATTACCTGCAAACCTGCTGGGCCCCATGATGGGTGACACCATTCTCTGGCTCTGACCTAATTATCTAATTTACCTTGAAGCAAATCTAACTCAAGCCTTAAAATAAGGGGGGGGGAGGTTGTCCCTTTTCAGGAGGTTGTAAAAAAGGTCTGTCATCACAAGTGTAGCCACACACTCGCAGATTGCTCGAGGGAGAGGAGAAAATCGCATGCAGTACTTTTCCACTCCTAGATTTGTTCTTCGCCTCACATACAGTTTATCCCTCCTTCCCTTCCCTTCCCTTTCCTTCCTCCTCCTCCTCCTCCTCCTCCTCTCACAGTTTTGGCACAGAGCCAGGCTGCGTGGTACCAGAAAAATCCAGAATCATGCTAGTGTACCAAGGAAACACTGATCAAGGGCAAAACTCTCTCATTGTTTTAGCTATTAACATTCTTGGATGGATTAAAAAGTATTGTGCCACTGTTGTAGCAGCCACCCCCACACAGGTGGACAGAGAGACTGAATGAGAGGCTGAGACACACACACAGCATTGTAAGCATAACGTAATTAGATCCAGCAATGAGATCCAGAGAAGGAAGTGCTGCAGTGGCCGACTCAGCATCTTTCTGACACACATTCGAGCGTCCCAATTCAGCAGATGACCCGATTCTTTATGTAGTTCTGTAGGGTTCTAGCGCAGTGCAGGGCAGACAACGTCACAGCCCAGTGGAGTAAGGGTTTTTATCTGGGGGATGACTCAGTACTTCCACACCACTGTCCGCAGAACAAAGAATATCTTCGCATTCAGACGCCTCAGGGGGCTGGGCTCGGCCATTTCCACAAATTTGAATATGCATGCTCTCATATCTCACATAGTATATCCAGTTTATTATTGATTTTTTAAAATCTAGTCGGCTGTTCAGTTAACCCCGAGTATGGCACCGATCATAGCTGAAAAAACATTCCTTACAAATAAAATCCAAACTGTACAGGAAATCTTAAACTGGGGTAAAATATAATTAAACAAAACCTTTTTTTGTTCATGGTTTAAAAGACATTTTGACACTAAGTGCTTATAAATAACAGCATTTCTCCCTGTTCCACCTACTTACCTGAGTCGAAGAAGTCGATAAGATTTAAAACAGTCTGAAGCTTCTTCCGTGGGACAACCTGACCAAAAACAGCAATCCAGTGCTTTTTCAAACACTGCAGGACATCTTGAAGAGTCCAGGGTGGTTTTAGATAAACTATCTGTTAACAGAAAAAAAACAGAATAAACAGCCAACATGAAAAATGAATAATATTGCAGTGTTCAAAATGACATCGATCAGGCCCATCTATATGATAACTAGACTTCTGTATGGCATACAAGTGAAGATTTCATCCAGAAGTTTCCACCCAAAACACATAAATCCGATCAAAGATGACCAACAAGATGCTTTAAACTCATGCAAACATTAAACCAAATACACACCTTTATTCATGAATTAATGAACACCAGAAATTAAGTTCAGAGGTTCAAATGCATTTAGAAACATTTATATTAAAATAATAAAAGAGATCCAGTGAAAAACACAAAACACAATTTTACCTCTAACTAGAGGTCATCGTAAGCGGCCCTCATCTCCACCTCTAAAACCTCAGACAGCACCTCTCGCAGGCAGTCCTCTAGTTCACAAACACATCTGCTAACGTCACCTTTTGTCTTCTCGTCATCTTCTCTTTTGCTCAGTTGTTTGTCATCTGTAAGCAGTTACATACACACATACTGTATGTGAGCAGAGATACAAAATAAAAACTTTGATTTATGCATGAGTATGTGCAGCAGGAGACAGAGATGATCGTATGACAGCACAATGTACACACAAGGTAATATGCACCTCCTAGCACGTGTAATAGTAACTGTCTACTGAAGGTTCGAGTGTGCAGGTTTGAATCTGATTTCATATTTTTATTTTGCTGTCATTTTTACTTGTGTCCAAATTTCACTTGTGGTGAATATTAATACTGATTCATATTACAGATGGAGTGAGGCAAGGAAAACAGGAAAACTGGAAGGTGTGTGCAGACGTGGCAAGTGCATGGACGGTACGTGCTGTGAACTAATAGACCATGCTGGAATATGCCAAGTACTTTCCTGTTTTGCAAGACGAACACATTAATCCCTGGCTCACCTTTTTCTATTAGTCCTGTTCTCTCCTGACTGTGTGGCTGGACTGGTGTGAAGCTGCTGCTAAGCACTGACGTTGAGACCTGAGGGTTGATGGGAGGCTGCACGGAAGTCTCAGTGTTTTGCGGAACGTGAAAGCTGTGTCTGGATCTCCCCAGCTCTGCCTCCAGATCATTCTTGCTGAGGGCCTTCACCCCACTCAGGAGGGCTTTACTGCAGAGGTTCTTATCATTACTAGAGAGGGGAGATTGGATGACACTTTCCAGTCAGACGAGTTTATATTGCCGTGATAAAAAAAGCAACATAAGTCAATCACATCTATTTTACAGTAGCCTATGGTGTGGGGGGTTTAGTGGCCACTAATTCCTCTCTTAATATAGCAGAATATTCAATAATCACTTCAGGAAATAGGGTCAGTCAAAGAAAATAGAGGTGAAACAATATAACAATCACTCCATTATAACCACTATGCTATTTAAGCCAAAAAAAAAAATCCCTGAACTCAACCCAGAATTCCCTGCTCAGCACATCTATTCTTGCCCAATTACTCTGTCCCGCCCTCTCTTTCTCTCACCCTAACTGGAACTATCTGGCTGGACCTGCTCACAGTCACATGCATGTGCATTATTTGCAGAGGACACACACTCTGCAGCAGCAGCAGTATATCGCAGGGGGAGGGGGGGTGGGGACTCACGTGCACAAGATGAGAGCACACTCTGGGTACAGAGTCTGGTACTGCAGGCAGCACTGCAGCACTCTGTCATCATTATTCTCAGCATTCAGACCATCTGGGGACAAGCAGGCACAGAGACAGAGAGGAAGGGGAAGACAAGATTGACAATGAGAAACATTTCGGTCAATATGACGACAAAGAGATGTGTTGAATTCATAACACTGATATGGCTCATGGTAAGCGTGTTAACACACTGTGCCACACAGACAAAGAAAAGGAAGAGTCAGAGATGAAAAGTACTAGATGGAGAGCCCATTTTGAAACATAGACTAAGTGCTGATGTGCTCCCAAATACTAAGATATAGTGAACAATATCTTCTCTAAATCACCGTTATCACGTCTTTTTGGACAGATCCTCATACCACTGTTGAAAGATTAATGTCTGGTCTATATTATATGCAGCTTAGAAGTAGGTTACCTCATGCATGGGTGAAACCTACCCTTGAGATGCACATAATGTATGATGATGATGAATTCTGGAGGAACCAGCTAAGTGTTAGTGCCACCTAGTGTTCATTATAGTGTTGGGTTTGTGTGTGTGTGTGAGTGAGTAATAGGCTATACAAATGCAGACCATTTATGCAGTAAAGAGCATTTACTAATTCATGGAGTGACAGGCTGTAATCTCCCACACCTCAGACACTATATTATAAATTAGAGAAAGGCCATGCATATGAATAATATACTGCTAAAATAACTGCTAATAACTAAAATACTGACTTTAATAGCAAAAACATAAATAATGCAGCTTCATCTGAATGTAATAGTTAAGAAGTCGATGACCAGGCTCGAGCACTACTCACACATTTTTACAGTCAAAAACCCACAAGGACTGTTGTGTGGATATGAGAGATGAGTTATTCTGTTGAGGTGCTTTTACACATAGGAAAATCAGGAAACAAAAACATTTCCAGGAGGTGATTACTGTTTTTAAGTACCTTCTTCAATGTTTATGAGTGCTCTTTTATAAGTCTGATGTAGGCTCATGGACAGCTTATGGAGACAATAAAAACTCATAGTGTTTAGGCTCAATCCTTAGCTGTATTAAATTAGTACTACATGCACTTAATGTTCCCATTTTTTTCCTTAAATCAGCACTCACTGCTGCTCTCGGCGGCCTGCTGCATAGACTGGCCCCATAGACGAGGTTCGCGGCTCTTTAAAGAGTTGTAAATGTACGAGATGGCAGGCGTGGCCAGGTGGGCCACAGAACCGGTCAGGCCTTTCCCCCTCTTCAGGTAGTCCAGCTCCTGGAGCACCACCCAAGGGATCAGGACTACAGGGAGGCCCAGGGCTGAGAGAACATGAAGTGGGGAGAAAGCAAGTAGTGACAATTTCATAATTCATAGTGCATTCAAGTGCAATTCATCATGGCAAGAAGTAAACCCCAAAAATGTGGAGATGGGGTTTCATAGTTTCTTGGGATTACTTTTTAAAAGTTATAATGATAATTTCCCTCAGCAACTTCTTCAGCAGGTGCTTGTTAACATGCTCTTTCTCTCTTTCTGGATACTTGGATTGCTGTATCTTCTTAGACTGAAGTTTTAGTTGCTATTCCTGTTGTCTTAAAAGTCCCAAAATAATACTCTAGAATTCCAAATGGCAGGGAAAATGTAAGGAATACAAGAAAATACAAAATTAAACAAAGAGGGCTAAGGATGGCTAAAAATATATTGCACTTTGATCGACATTTCTACTGGAGATGCAGTTTAAAAGAGTGAGAACATCTCTTTATAATGTGTAATAGTAGTTCAGCCGCTGCCACCTTCTTTATCTTACAACTGGACAAACTTGGGAATGAAAACTGTGCATACCTTTTATCTTGGCAAAAGGCTTCATTGCATAACTTATGAATCAGCCATAAAACATTCTACAGAAACATCAAGTATTAAAAAAATCATTTTAAACACCTGCAAGGCCGTAAGATCTGATCTTTTTCACATAATCCAGATGACTGAGGAGAACGTTGGTGTCCAAAACAAGGATCAGGTCTTGCTGATGGGCTTGTTTGCCTGTAAAAAGAGAAGTTCAGGTTTAGTGAATTGTTTGTAGTTGGTGATAAAAACTGAATAAAATCTATTGAAATCATACACGGCCACCGTTATCTATATTTGTTATGCCATTTATAATTTTCTTCTGTGGGATCAACTTTTTAACCTTTAAAAGACTTTTTAGGATGAGGAGTTGGAGCTGATCTTTTTTTAATCTTAATTTTATGGGTGATTTATTATTTTTAAACTTACATCTGACTTTCATCCACATGAATCAAATGTTAATTTTGCTGCAGTACAAAACCACAGATTAAACTATTATACTGAGACTAAAAAGTTTATCCAGACATTAAGTAAACATGCTCTTTTATCATGTATTAAGTTTCAGGTAAATCACACTAAATGTGAGGCCATTCAAAGGCACGTAGCACCTCCATGTGGTCATCTGGGACTACCATTCACAAAACGTTTATTTTTAACACTTAACACTTTCACTGTTTCCCAGGAAAACAATAAAACTCACAGTGTGTGTCTGAGGTTCCCTCTTCTGGAGGGTCGATGTCCATACAGGTCAGTTCCCCATAGCTCTGCAGTACATTCACTTCTAGTCTCTTCTCAGAGCGAGCATGCTGAAGCTCTTCAACCACATGCATCTATAGAAAAACACACTATAAAACAAACAAAATACAAACATCCTCTCTGCCCTTTTAAACCACAAGGACAACAAATGTATTGTCTGATGCAATTCTAATAGCTGACAAATGCTCTTCTTAGTAATATGTCATGATACAAAGGTGTAAATAAAAGCACTAAATGTAAAACAAAACACTGACTTGCTCCATTGCTCTAATTACCTGGTCATACCACGGCTCAGTAACTGTTTCAAATGTTGCTGGGAGCTGCCCTGACAAAGATGACCTGTTATCTGGTCCTTGAGATGAAAAACTCGGCGGAACATCCACACAGCTGTGAGCTGGTTGGACATTTTTCTGCTTGGAGTTGCTCACTGAGGCCTTAGACTCTGAACGCTCAGTCCGATTTTTCAATTTTTCATCAGTATTCTCACCAGAGCTATTAAGTGGCCTCGCTGGAGCCTTCTTTGGTATCCTAAAAGGAGGATGCAGAGATGAAGATAGAGAGCCTGTTTGTTGCTGAGAAGATGAGGACTTTGTTGTTTTATGTGACCCTGATGTGACGTTCCGTGGGACTGAAAAGACGCTCTTGAATACATTTGAGCTACTAACTGAGGTAGAGTGCTTGGCTGAAGTGGAGGACTGCTTTGCGGTAGAGGCAGAGGGAGTTTTTGCGTCTGTGCACAGGCTCCTTTTGGCCTCAGACTTCACTTCTTCATGTTTTCGGCGCAACTCTTTGACCAGCTCTTTTCTCTTCTGCTGCAGATAGTCCTTGGAGACGGAGGAGCTGTTGCTCAGTTCTCTGGTCTTGCTTGTGCTGCTGTCGTTTCCAGTCCGTGGTAGATTCTCACCTCTGTACTTCCTCTTCAGCACATTGTTCACTTGTTCTTTCTCTTCACCATAAACCAGACAGGGACTCATTAGCTGCTTTTTTAATTTGGACGTGCTCCTATGGGAAGACTTATCTAAGCTGCTTTTAGACGTCTCTGCTCTCTGAGGAACTGTACCCGCAGTGTTGCTATTCAAGGGTTTCGAGGTTCTGTTGTCCACAGTCTTACTCCCACTGACAGTGACATCTTTCCCTGAAACATAATTTTTTGCTTTACTAGAGCAATTTCCCCCATGGTATACTGCAGAGAAACTTTTTGTTTTTGTACGTTCCCCTTCCTTATTAACAGGTTTCAGGTCTGTTGCTTGGGTTTTTGCCAATCTGTAGACAGGTTTTTTAATCTGACGGGTGCTTTGGGAGTCATCTTTAACGGTAGGAAAATGTTCATGTTTTGCTGCACAGCTACATGTAGAAGAACAGAAGAAAGATTACAATCAGAGATCATATAAAAAAAACAACAACAAAAAAACATATCGATTGAATAACTGTTCAGCTGAACAATATCAACCATAATTTGTTGTTTAAGGTAAATCAAAGGTCTATCAAACCTTTCTTGACTGTTTACATCCATCTTTGTCTTGGCACTTTTATAATTGCTGGTAACATCTTGTCTCTTGGATTCCTGAAAACATAAAAAAAAAACATTAAATCTCTTGTGAACAGCATGTAGTGAGTACAAAGTAAACCCTTGGATGAAAGTTAGCTGTGGCTGATATGACAATGATGAATTATCATTATTATCATCAAAGAAAATACACCTGGCTGGACAAAACAAGCAATATGTATATTCCACTTTCAGCTTTGGAAAATGGGTCATGGGTATTTTTTTGTTTTACTATTTTCTTAGTGGGTATTAGTGGGAAGTTTTAAATTTCATCTTCACTGTAAAAAAATATAAAAATGATAAAGATGAGAATTTTGCTTGGGTCTCTATGAAACAAGCATGTTCTCTTACATCTGGAGAATTTGATGTGTAGGTTGTGGCATCTCTGTAACACTATAATAGTTAATGTATTTGTTGTGACACATTTTGCCTTTATCAGAAACATTGCAGCTCCTATGATTTGGATAATGCTTTTGCTTTATTGCAATTTCAATAATATGTCAATGTATTGTTCAGCCCAACTATCTATTTAATATCTCCGGTTGTAGAAAAACTGCAAATCAATTCAAACCTTCTAGACAAACATAACAGACACATATATGCTACATAATATCAGAATATGCACTGACATTGAGATATAAAATTACATATACCAAGGATTTACTCCATATCACATCAACAACCTCCGTACCTTCTCATCTTCTTCACTCGAGGAGGACGATGACAACTTCTTGCTCTTACTCTTTCTGGCCTTTTTACCCATTTTTCTGTGAATGCGATTTTGAAGAGCAGATCAATAAATTTGTTCTGATTTTTTTCAATAAGGCTCCTCCTGTAAACAGTAAAGTGTGCTTAATTTGTGAACAAAACAAAACATCTGAGGACTTCACCTTGGTGCTTTGGGAAGCAGTGCTCAACATGAGCAGACAACTAATCGGGCAAATGATCAATAGATGAATCAATAATGAAAACAATCGATAGTTTCAGCCCTGACCCGCTGAATGGATCAATTCAAAAAGAACAAATCATTTGGTGACTAGTTCATGTTGTTTTGTGGTTTGCAGGTCAGTCCAGAGGCTTTAGTCCATTACTCACTGTTGTTTACTCTTATTTGTGTACATGAGACGCAAACTAAGGCTGACACAGCGGAGCTTTAAGCTCATTTCTAATTTCTCATTGAAATACTTCAGAGCACCAAGTGTTGAGCTGGTAGTTAAACACACAACCAAAGGGCTAAAGTTAGAAACCAAGCTAGCTGATGAAAAACTATAACAAAAACAATAACATACAGGCGAATGCTCTTCTTTGTTGTCCAAAACGTACGCGCACATTAATCCAAGAGAATAAAACACTTCTTATAGGATTAAATATGTCATTTTCAGCCAGGTAAATTGCTCTGACTGTCGGCTGCTTTCCAAAACATCCGCTGCTCTTCCGCCTCTTCTTCTTCTGCATTCGCCTTTTCTTCTTCTACGCTCTCTATTAGCGCCACACGCTGGACTGGAGCGGAGGTCCGTGGAGGTCCATTTTTCTGGATGAAAAAAAGCCCTTCGTCGTCCTGTGTGAGAGAAGGTGCACTCAAATGTGTGAGTCTCCTGAAGAGATGAAGAGAAAAGACGAGTGCAGACATTCATGAAGGAGGAGGAGGAGGCCGAGACAAGGTCAGCCGAGGGAGGGAGGGAGTATCATTCTGGGGGGGGGGGGTGTTATCTCGACCCCTTTGCACAAACACCCAGCTCTCCACATCTTCCCATACATGCGCCAAGGCTGCACCATATCTGAAGGCTGCAGAGGAGAGAGGTCAGTAGTTTTCCACTCACACCTTGTACATGAATCACACCCAGACAGATGTACAGAAATGAGATTAGACTGACTTTGAACTCAGCGGAAATGTGTCTGGCTTCTCTCAAAGTCATGTAAAGATACTTTTCACATACAATGAATTTGTCTGTGGTATTTAACAATAAACACAACAGTAAGAGAAAACAATGGAAAGTACACAGAGTACAAAGAAGTCAAGAATTATTTATGTGAAAAGAAAGAAATAGGGAAAATATCACTTATTAAAATGAAAAGAGCTGTACAGTGTTTGAAAGGAAGAGGACAGACTGTGTGAATGTTCGCAGTATAAAGAATATGTGCAAAGTGCAGAGATGATTTCTGTGGGGGAAAATTTAATTACATTTGCAGGGCGAGTACAGAAGCACATGTTTTGTTGGTGTGCATTAAGTGCATTAAGCATGAAATGTACAGTTCAAATGCATCATTATGGAGGTAGTGAAACTGTGACTGTGGACAAAACACTATTACAAACAACCGCCATCATTTACCTAACACTTACACCATTTTTCAAAAGATAACCATCAAAATAAGATTGTCAGTCATTTTTAGGTGGGTGGGTGTCAAGCTTAAGTGAACGATCTGATTTATGGTCCTGTAATTGCTGTTATACGCCACATAGTGACACTGGAGCTCCATTCAGAAACACCCTGCCTCCCTTTGCTCCTGACATACACTGACTGTACCAGGCGCTCACAGTGAGCCACCGTCGGGTCCCTGGACCACGGCTTGAGAAACAGCTCTGTTGAAGACTTTGAAGGTGAAAGAAATCAGACGACTAACAGATGAGCTGTGAGTAGTACCAGCTGCGGAGGGATAATCTCTGACCACCTCAATGATCTCGGACAGGAAAGATAGCAACATGTACGAATTTTGACAGAGGCGGTTAAATGCGTCGGGATTCAGTAGATGACACAGTGTGGATTAGATCAGTGACATGTTAAATACATAAAGATTATGTTTGAAAATTGGAAACAGCTCCTCTGTTTTGTAGTTCACAGAGGCGCTTAATTCTGCCGGTGTTGGTTGTGATGAAGTGTGTTTATGTGGTACGTTGTGATGAGGGAGTCAGATGTCATAATATTTGATCACCAGAGGGCTGCGTGTAGCATCCCTTATTAACGGCAATCGCAAAACTCAGTCTTCTCTGTGAACATTGAAGAAGCAACAAATGTGACACCAATGGAAATCTGTCCTTGTGTCATTCTTAGTTAATCAGATCAACCCCATCACTCCCCACACCAAACTGATCCACACGTACTTGACAAAATAAGCTTGCTGTAGCCAGGATGTTAGAAATGCTTCAGTTAAGACCCAAGGTGAAAAGATAGTTCTTGAGGTTTGTTATAGCAGCTTTGATCAAGATCAGATTTAAAGTTTTAAGAATAAAAGATGTGGTGTTGGGTGTTCAGTCGCCTTCTGGATGATTTCTACTGAGTAATTAAGTGCTACGATTCTAAACATTTTTTCAGCCAAACATCTGTCTTTTTCTGTCTATTTGCCCCTCTTTCTTTCTTTCTTTCTCATTCTGTTTCTCTGTATTTTTATCCCTCCTCATCTCTCTTGCTCTCTTTCCATGCAATTCACAAACATTTGGCTTCAATCAACGAGCAGATTTGGACAGACGGTGAATGCGTCTGTTACGTGTGTGTGTGTGTGTGTGTGTGTGTGTGCGTGTGTGTGAAACTGTGTGATGTTTGAGTATGTGTTGGGGAGGGTATTTGCTCCACTAATGGTTTATTCAGAAACCCGAGCAGGGTGTTTTAAGAAAATATGAAAATATTCTTTCGGTCATTTAGATGATGGGCAACTACTGAACTACTGTGTGTGCATCTGTATGTGTGTGTGTGTGTGAGAGAGAGAGAGAGAGAGAGTGAGTGTGTGTGTGTGTGTGCTCAGGGGAAAAAAGAGTGTGTGTGTGTGTGTTAAGAATTGATTTTACGCTCTCTTATTTAAGGACTGGTTGTAGGTCGTCTGAGGTCAATCGTGCTCGTGCATGCACACACACCTTTGAACACAATGGCCAATACACATTGTATGTCTTCACAGCACATTACTCCTTCACATTCTGTCTGTTGCTCTAACTTCAGTGTCTCAGTGGAAGATAAATCTGAGGGGGTCACAGGGTAAGTACGGAGATAAGAAGGAATAAAAACAAACATATCAGTTAAACAAAATTGTGCTTATTTGTTCTCACTTTTTAAAGTTACGTTTTTTCTTGTGAGATACGGAATATCATTCTCCCTTTAGGCCCGTGAAAATGAAGAATCAGGAAAATATCCGTCTTTAGTTGAACTGCTCAAACTAAAGCCATGGCCCATGATGAGACATCACAAGTACATATTAGTACATATTAGTAGCTAATATCTTTAAATAAGCAAGAACAGTCATTTAGAAATGAGTACATTAACAGAAAATGAATCAGCAACCTTTTTAATAATCGGTTAGTTGTTGTAGTTTTCAAGCAAAAATGCCAAACATTTTCTAGTTCAGGTTTCTCAAATGTCAGGATGTGATACTTTTTTTGTTGTATAATGACAATAAGCTTCATATCTTTAGGTTTGGGACTCTTGGTTGAATAAAACACACTATCTAAATGCATTAACTTTAATGCTATTTACAGATATTTCAAAGACAGGGGGAAAAAAAAGACGATACTGAAAATGATCGTTATTTAGAGCACTAGATATCTCAGTTTTCAGGATAAAAAGCCAAAAAAGGTTGGAAACCTCTGGCCCAGATTATTATACTAACCTACAGTGTGCAGTCCTTTCTATAAGAGGACAAAATGAAAAGTCTGGTTTCCACTGCTCGGCCAAGAACAGCCCTGCCAGTACTTACTAAATATTTATACGTCTCCATTTCCCCTAAATCAAAACGTAGGTGATTCTTTCTACATCTCATTGCCAACAGAGATGACTCCTCTGTTGGGTTACGCTTTCATATAAACAAATAAGGCTTTCAACCATGTGTCCTAAACATCTTGCCTTGGCCCTGGATCTAATAAGCCCCCACTCGGCTCTCGTTGCTGTCGAGAAGTTGTGACTAACTCGCCGACTGGCTCTGTGACAGACACCTACCTCAACACATTCTTCAGGTCTCTTTCCCCATTAATAAATGCTCTTTTATTAGTCTGCTCCAATAATTACCCTTGGAGAATTCCCAGACTATAAAGGGAAGTTTGTTTTTCAGAATAGTAATAGTAAAGTGTTAATAGGCCCGAAACAATAGCCTGCCGTGCAAACCATTAGGCCATAAATGCCTGTTCCTGCTTCACTGCACTGTGTGTGTTTAATCCAGTTTGATCTTTGACTAATTGTTCCTTATTTTTCAGAACGCATCGAGTTGTTAGTTGCTCTTTGGATGTGTTTATTTGTGACGGCGATGGATCTAAAGATGGCAATCATGATTATCACTTGGATGATGTTAAAAAAGAGAGGAAGTTTAAGATTATAAAGGTGAGGCAAGAAAGGATATGTATATATATCTTTGATGAGTGGTGAAGATTATCTTTGGCTGCAGCATTATGATGATGATGGAGGCGATGATAATGAAGATTAACATGATGATGATGTTGCATAACTGCGTGAGGATGAAGATGATAATGAGGATGATGATGGTGTTGGAGGCGAGTGTGTCGGTGACAATGGCGATGATGACACTGATGATGACGGATACAAATAAAAGCAAAAAAAAAAAAAACTTTTTTCAAAGCAGCCATTTTGACCTCTCAGAAGGAGAAGCACATGAGTTACTAATAACATTATCAATGGCTCAGTTCAATCCAAGAGTCCCAGTGAGTCACGACAGTGTGACAGCATGAACAACACGAGGACCCCGAAACCGAAGCAACTAAATGGTATTTCTGCCTTCATTCATTTATCATTTAAACCTGAACTTTTCCCAATGACACATGTTGGAAATAAAGGTCTCCTCGCTCCAGCTGCTGATCCGTAGCTGACCAGAGTGATATTGGCTAAATAAAACATCGCACTATTTTTACCTGAATATGTCAGTCTTAATATTTGGAGATTGTTTTTGGGGACTTGATCAGGACTCGAATGCGGATGATCTCAGGGAAAAGGAGCTCCTACAAGACCCAACATGTTGGCAGCAGAACCTGTGATGAAGGTGATGATGATGAAGGTGATGATGATGATGATGACAGTGATCGTTGCGGTGATGAAGATGACGCTCGCGCTGAGGCTGTCGGTTTGAGGTGACTGAGTAAGTGGTGAAGGTAGAGCACGGTGTCGGAGTTAATGATGATGATGCGTGACCACCTGATGCGACAGAAAACAGCGATCAGGAAGATGATGAAGATGACGACAGGCGCACGCGCACAGGTGACGGTACCCGTCCTTTGAGGCTGACGGTAGACTAACTGAGCGAAGAAGTGACGGAAAGTGATGACAGACGACAGTAAGGATGAAGACCACCACACCTCCGCGTGGCCGCACGTGCCTGAGGTGGGAGTGTCCGCGAGGAGGGCAGAGCCGCTCCGCTCTGTGCTCGCGCGCAGACGGGGCTCGCGCTCGGATGTTTTCCCTCTCAACTTAAAGGGTCGCGAGAGCGGGACGCGGACGGCACGAGGAGGAAAAGTCACGCCGTTTCATTTTCAGCGTCTGTTTATTCCGTTTGTTTGTTTGTTTGTTTTTTATATTAAGTTCCCCTCCTCCCCGGGTGATGTCGGTGCGTCGGGCCGGGCTGCTGCTCCTCTGCGCGGCGGTGTTGGCGGCGGTGAGTCGCGCCCGCAGGAGTTCACCGGAGCAGGAGGATGTGGAGGAGAAAGTCCTCAGCGCCAGATGCACGTCCAGGTGCCTCACTCTGCACATGATTCAGCTGACCGCCGTCTTCAGACGCATCCAGGTACACCCCTCACTGAGCCCGAGGGTCCACAGGACCGCACAGGAAAGAAATGACGAGCTAATATAATAATAAAAAAAGACGGACTGCTCTGAGTGAGGATTTTAAAGCTAGTTGCCTCTTTAAAGCCAGTCTAATTACATTAGTTTGATACTCAGAACATTTATGTGAAAGATGAGTAAACTGTCACTTAAATGTAATGCACATTATTTATGTTATAGTCAGAATTCTTCCTTTAAAAGGTGCATTGCGAGTATTTTCTGTAGTTGCGTTCACTGCTTGTGTTGTTACATGTTGACATCTTGTCTCCTGCTTGATCCATTTAGTTCAGTGGGATCAGTGCAGATTGAGTCTGTGGTAACTAACAGTGGCTTTACAGCAGCCTAATCTTGCTTAATGCTGTTTTATTATTTTAACTAGTGTATTTACTTTAGCGTTCATAGCAGCCCAACCCCCTGAAACATTTCACAGCAGGAGTGTGAAGTGTACTGAGCTGAACGTGGGGTTGGGAGAGACATCTTGACTCAATAAGAGGCAGTCAATAATCAAATTGGTAAAAACAAACAAACAAACAAACAAACAACAAAAACTGAAGGTTCTAAGTAAAAAAATTGCATTTTCATGATTGACTGACGATCTCTCAGTGAATTTTCAGATTGAGCAAATGTGCACAAATGGCTGATTGCAGTGATTAACTTGATGTTAATTTAAATAGCACTATTAAACTTTTTCACACAAAACAGTAAAACGCTGAAACATCACAAAATATAAAATGTTCTCTGGTCTGATTGGTGAAAAAGCCACAGATACACCTACACCTGTGTCTCTCCTGTCAAGAGCGGCGTACGTTGCCTGCTGGAGAAACACAGCGTGTAGTCATTACAGCTGTGCAGTTATCATCGTAGGGTCTCGACAGAAACAATGGCCATTCAAGGCTGTGCGGTGATTTTTCAGATCAGCTAAGAGATGTTGTTGTGCACAACGGAAAAGCACAGTGGAGCACTTACTGCCTAAATAATTCATCAAAGGGAGCCGTGTGATCTCGCCTGAAACGGTGAGGTTGTTCCCAGCATGCTTTTCATCAGGGGGACGTTTTGGACAAACGTTCTGGTGCTGCCCGGACCGAGGGCCAAAGGTAACCCTGAAAGAAGTTACAGGGTTTATAATAGCTGACAAAATTACTCATCTGAATGAAACGGCTGGCCCATGTTCTGCGGCCTTTGTAGTGAGGAATGTGAGATTAACGGGGACATTAGGACGTTACCAAGTTCGAAAAAGCCACTTATCGTTAACGGCTTCAACATGTGCATGCTGTGTAGTGGGTGGGAAAGTCATTAACCACAGAGTTTAGCCCCAGTGGCTCTGAGGTGTGTAGAAGAAAGTGTGTGTGCGAAAGCGTGTGTGTGTGTGTGTGTGTGTCTCAGGGTTTGCATATGTTCACGTATAAAGTGAAAGGTTTGGTCTGGTCCTCGTCCATCCAGAATAGACTCCCGGCACCTGTGCACTGGGTAATGAGGGTGGCCCCTGGATGACTCTCTGCGTGTGTGTGGTGGGGTTTCTGGAGTGGAGGTGTGAGAAAGGGAACATTTGGTTTAAACTTTATGAAGTGCAGCGCAGTAGTCAGATGTTGAGCATCACACAGCAGCGATGGAAACAAAACTAACTGACTGGCAACGAAGCCAGACATTTTTCGACTTGGGTTTCAGTTTTAAAAGTGAACAAAATGTTGCATTCCTTTCTGACACAACTTTTTAATTTCTTGTGTGAGTTTGTTTTTGTTTTGGCATTGGTTGACATCCACAGAGTCATTTTCTTGCTCTCTCCAGCCAAAATTTAGCAATATTCCCTCTAAGAACTTACTTTTATTAAAACAAATGAATGTATTCAAATATTTATTTTCAAACAGACTATTTCACCTCCTTTTTGTGAAGGTGATTTGTTTGATGACATTCTTAAGACTGTCAACGTCTTGGACCAAAGCAGCAGGAAGACAGTGATTGATTCACGATACCTCTTAAGACAAGCAGTTTTTCTATGCAAACAACTGGAAGTAACTCACTCCATTTTATTCACTTTAAGAAAATGGGCTCTCAAGACTCAATGCTACGTGGAAGAAATGTCCTAAAGGTAACTTTTTTTTTCATTTTTATCATCAGTCGATTGATAAAAAGTTAATCAGCAACTATTTTGATAATCAGTTAATCATTTGAGGATTTTGCAGTGAAAAAATGTCAAAATTATCTTCTCCAGTGAGAGGATTTTATCTTTTACTGTTTTGTCCTTTATATCATTGTAGAATTAATATATTTGGGTTTTGGGCCGTTGGTCAAACAAAACAAGAAATTAAAGGACATCTCTGTTGGCTCTGACAAGTTGTGATGGGATATTTTCATAGATGAAAGAATGAATCGAGAAATCAATAGTCAGATTAATCAATATTGATCATGAATCGCAGCCATAATAAGAAAAGACAACTCAGCACTGACATCATTATTGACTAGCAGGACAGCGACAGACAGGAAGGGACAGCGTTAAAGTGTGACTCAGAAAAGCATCTCAGGATATGAAGGGCCACTGAAAACTTTGTGTGTGTTATACCAAATTGAAAAGAGCCTCTAAACTTTGAGCAAACAAGGAAACAAGTTTCCTCTCAGCCACATCCTGGGGAACAGCATCACTGCCCTAACCTATTATAGGACAGTGTAGCACAGAGTGATTAATGGCTGGGAGAGACTATGCGTTAGAGCATCCATTCATTTAAAGAACGCGACGTTTAAAACAGCAAAACCTTTTGATAACGTCTCCAGTAACTATAACATCAGTGGAGGCAAATGGAGCGTTACTCATCCTTCTCTGTCACCACACTCAGACACAAACACACACATTGCTTCCTCTGGCTTCATGTGGGTGAACCCTGTGTTTTTGGCTCTTTCTCTCTCAGTGTGTGTGTGTGTGGCTAGTGTGTAGCCACTAGAATGTGAGTCACCAGTTTTCTATTTACACCTCTCTTTCGGCTGCTTCTCTGGGTTTTCCACTACTTTCCCTTGTATGGTGTAATAGTGTAATTATAGCCCATACTGTGTGTGTGTATGTGCACATGTGCAGTGTGTGTGTGTGTGTGTGTGTGTGTGTGTATATATATATATATATATATATATATATATATATATATATATACACACACACACACACACACACTGTTGTCATATTCTCCCAAATCAAATTGTTCCTTGATGTAAACTAAACTAAACTAAAAAATAAACTAAAACTAAAAATAAGGAAAAAACCTGCAGCCTAGATCTTTTTGTGCATACTTAGTAGATCAGATTAGACCGCGTGTCTTAAACACTCACAGGTTTGTGGTGCTGATGAGCGAATGGCGAGCAGTTTGAGCCGGGGCTGAGGGCCAGAGCGAGGCTGAATGAGCTGCCTGTGCATTCATGTTTACGTGTGTGTGTGCGCGTGCATGAGTGTGTGTGTGTATCCCAGCTGCTCTGCGGTAGGTAACTCTAATCAGCCCAGAGGTCGGTCAGCCAACCAGTCACGCTCTGAAAAAGACCAGAGACAACGGTCAGGTCAGGTTGCGCAGAGACAGACGGGGAGATAAAGGCAGGTAGACGGGACGCGGTCAAGCACTAAGACAGCCAGGGGAGGTGGAAAGACGGGTGAGCGGGTGGGTCAATGTGCACAGACAGGTGTGACAAACGCGCACGAGGACAGACAACCTGACAAACTGCTACACCGGCTGAAAACAGTGGACGGGTGTGCAGGCAGACAGGTTAGCAGAGAGACAGGCAGAGGGCTGGGTGACGGCGGGAGACAAAGGCCTGTGTGATTCACCTCGGAGATAAAGCCTCTGCCTCTCTCTGCGGCTTTGTGACTGCCCTGTCATTTGATCAGTAGAAGCGGGGTTGGATTCTGATAAAATTGTAAAATTGGCGTTGTAGGAGTGACTCTCACCTGAAACCGGGACAAGAAATTCCAAAACAGTAAATCACACAGCTGGAACGGCGAAGCACTGAGTGGCACCACGGCTTTGTTCTGTCTCAGATAAAGAGGGACAGACAAAAAGACTCTTTGACCACATCAACAACACTTTAAATGTGATACTCGGGCAGTTAGACGCTCATATCTTAACCCTGAATACAAAGCAGCAGCTGGCTAATTTATCTTCAGACGCAGGGAGAAAAAATGGAGCCTGTCTCTGTCTGAAAGTAACAAAATCTTTGTTACTTTCAGACAGAGAAATGTGTTTTATTCATAAAAAAATGTTTGTTTGCCGGCTTAGTGGGTAGGCCCTCATTTTTGAAAAAACTCTTGGGAGCCCCTGTGGCAGATAAAACACGATAAAGTACCCTCCAGGATGCCCCTCCAGTGGAGAAAACACAGTCCAGTGCCATAGACCGCACATACAGGTGGAGTCCTTTTTTTTTGTTTATTGCCCCTGCCCCTCAGATAGCCTGAATCCGCCATTTGCTAGTGCAAGCTCCATATTTATTGTACAGATATGTGAGTGGTACCAATGTTCTCATCTACCTCTCAGGAAGAATGTGAACATTTACCGAAATGTTGAACTTTTCCTTTAAACGTGTGGAGTGTTTTCTTCAGTGATGGAATTTCTTTATTGCTGCTGTTGGACGTGAACCGAAACAGAAAGACAGATGCCGACGTAATGGTCGGATGAGGCAAGGTTCAGGACCGTATAACAACCACTTTGTTGTGACGCTTGTTGTTTACAGGATGTGGGGCACCACAAACACTAACGTTGACACACATGCACGGGAACACACAAGCGTGCACACGCGGCCTTAATTAGGGGCTTCTGTCGGGAATACTCAGACCTCAACATGGGCTTTTTTGGAAGAACTTTACATTCTGTTGAGTGGAAGTTAGTCATGATGCGTTCACCACACACACTCACGCAAACAGTACACACACAGACACTCACACACACATCGTAGCTGTGTTTGCTTCTGGTCATCTGGGTGTGATTAGCAGAGTTAATGCTTCGTGTTAAATAGACTTTCTACTTTGCCTCACCACAAACACTGACCACAACACACACACACAATATGTACACACACTCTCTCTCCCTCTGTCTCTCTCACACACACTCACTTTTTATCGCTGCATCTGGCAGAAGTGTGATTTATATCTCCCTCTCTTTCAAACACTGAAGGGTGTGTGCAGCTGTGCGCGTGCGTGTTGACTGTGCACAAGTAGTGTGTGTGTGTGAGTGTGTGTGTCCCTGCCTCTTTCCTACTGTTGCATCCAGTAATATCAGGTTGTTATTCTTCAGCAATGATCACCGTGGACTCAGCAGTCATCAGAGCCATGTGGAAGTCCTTTAGTGCGAGTGTTTTCTCACTCCGTGGGTCAGTTCTGTTTCTGACGGGTCTCTGGTGTCTCGGGCTCGTACAGATTTTCTCTTGTGGATCCCAGGATAACGAAAAGTTTAAGACCCTGCGTTTTTAGGGTTGGTATGAAATCCAGCCGTGTGGAAATCCATTAAAACGAAATGGGATTTTTGCACGTTTTTGTTCCCATACTCATAGATCATAAGTGAAATTCTCTTCATCTTTTTTCACGCGAGGTGTTTTGTGAGCATGTTGTGTTAAGATGTTTTTTTGGGTGCATGAACCCTAAAAGGCTCAAAAGCCTTCGGCCCAGAAAGTTTTGTGGGGCTTTACATGGGTTTGAAAAGAGTTTTGTAATTAAATAAACACGTCACATACAACCTCACCCAGAAACTAAAAGTATGGTGCCACAATAAATGAAATTAGTCCATTTTAAAATGCTCTTCCACTGTGGATGGAAATACACACTATTAAAAGTTGGCTTCCCATTAATAAAATAGCTAAACTCCATCCAGACGTACAGCAGTCACCAAAATTTATTGCGTCCTGTTTCACAACTAGTATTCACCGCTACTTGCCAGTCCCTCCCTGCTCCTATTAACTAATATTTATTTCCATCTTTCACCTTCTTTTGTCTGTCTCCCTCTGCTCTTTTCAACTTCCTCCCTCTCTCCCATTTCCTCTCCCACATCCAACTTCTTTTCTCCTCTTCCAGCCACCTTCTTCCAATCCTCCCTTTCTTTTCCCGGACTTTTTTCGACATGTGCAGCTGTTTTGCTGCACAGCAGACACACACACACACACACACACACACACACACACACACACACACACACACACACACACACACACACACACACACTTGAGACCCCACGAAACCCCACTTTGACCACCGTTTAATAGCCATATAGGCGCGCAGGCCCGTCTAAACTGCCTTGATTGGCTCTGACAGCAAATATGTCCCATGAAATTGACTTGGGATGAGTGTGTATGTCCACGTGTGTAAAAGCGCATTAATGTGTGCGTTCTGTGGGGGTGGGGTGGGGGGGGTTGAGGCAAAGTGACAGTAAGAAGAGGGGGTGTTACGGAAAGAAAGCGTGAAAAAGATTAAGAGAGGAGATGAAGATGTGAGGCCAGCAGGGGTGGGGGGGGTGGGGGGGAGCAGCTTTATATCTCCTGAGCGAAAATCTGGAGACGTTTAAATGGGCCTTGACACTGTCCTCAGTTCTTTGAGTGGAGCATCTACGGTAAATCATCGCCATCATTTTCAAGACCTCTCCAGCCATTTTTACAGGAGTTGGCAGCAGCGCGGAGAGTCTGAGGGGAAGAGTTTGAGGGTACAAATGAAAGACAGAAAGAATGACAGAGTGGCCAGAGGAGGCTAATTTGGATGAGCAGCAGCAGGAGGAGGAAGAGGAATGGGACAGGTTGCGTGTGTGCCTGTGAATTGTACTTAGGTCCTCTTCCTGCTCCTCTGTGTCTGTTTTTTCTCCTTAAACAAAAGACTGGGTGAGGGACCTATGAGCATCTAGGAGCAGGACAGAGCGGAGCAATTGTTGGCAAAATCAAAAACCCATAATATTTTTGACTGGATACCTTGGATACTGGATACTGGAAATCGGCAATGTAATGGTATTTTGGGGAGTTTGAGTAATAATTAAGGCTGTGATGTAGATTTGATTATGATTAATGTGGATATGATGAAGATTCAAAACCATTTGGTGTCATATCAATCAGCCAAAGCAGTTTAATGATGTCGGAAAAATGACCTCACATAACCGTAATGCATTCTTTAAAAACCAGGAAATGACAATATTTAAGCTAGTTTGAATATTTTAATAACCAGACCCACTGGACCAAACTTAAACACATATTCATGTTCTATTTTTGATACATTTTTCTCATCATACATGGACATGGTCTATCTGTTTATTATATATTAAGAGGCAGAGACGTTTCTTGTTACCATTCACTCTCTCACCAGTGCGTGTGTCATTAGTGGTCTCTCACCCTACATATAAAATCCAGCCAGTCGAGGAACGCTCATTTGGCAACTTTCAAAAGACGTTCTGGTAAAAGCAGGGAATTTGTAAAACAAGCCAAAGTAGTAAAAGCAGAAGAAGAAACTTTGTTTACAAGAAAGCTCAACGGGGCACCTTAATTGCGTGATGGCAGATTTTGCTTTTGAAATGTCCAACGAAGCATGTGACACTTAAACCTGTAAACATTTTGGGTTTTTTTTAAGCCTGATTCTGTCCTGTTCACGCGGCGCCATTTGACAAAAAAATACATGTTTCATATTTTTGAAATCATCAGCAAAAATCAAATTTGGATAAACTGCCAGTGAATCCAGAATATAGAAATGATCGTGATGAACATGCGGAGGGTGACTCAGAGTTTAATGGAGGCGCAGATTAGTAAAGATTTCAGTGTGTTTTCCAGCAGAAAGAAATCATCAAGGTGCATAGAGGAAGGTGTTTATCTGTCTCTGTAGTGATACCATGACACCTGGTCCTCTTTCCATCCCTCCCTCCCTACAGACTTGTTTAATCTATTCATCAGAGATTTCACCATTACTTTTATGCTCCACTGCTTTCTTCTTCTTCTGTCTCCCATCTATTTCTACATGAGGCTGGTTAGGCAATACCCCCAGCATTATCCCTTTTAACAACTAGCACAGATTACTAGTAAGCCAAGTGTGTCCACCCCATCAGTACTCATTTACTCTTAAAGGCATACTAACACGGGCAAGAAATACACTTGTACTTCTCCCAACATTGTGTCCAACGATCAGTTCACAGGCAGAATTTCTGTTTCAGCAGAATTTGTTGTGGCCTTCGTTCAGAACCCGATCCTGATTTTGGTTGCAGTCCTCGTACTTCCTGCCCAGCAGCTGGACAACTGAGGCAATATTAAGCAGCTGTAGCAGCGGATGGTGCCGAGAGTATGAAAGGAATGAGGCGAGCAAAATTTGCGGAGAACTTGGAGCGCTGACCAGTTTCACACATACGCTCAATGGCTGATCTCTGCAGAAAGATGGCGTGACTGATGGTTGGTCAGTTTTGGAAATGTACAAAAATCACGTCACAGTCTGAAAAGGAGCTTTTTAACTGCGCTATTCCACCAGCTCTTCTTTAAAAGTATGTCACGGCCTTAATCTTGCCCTCGCGCCAGTAAAAATCCTTGGCCGTTCTAGTGACAGCAAATTCTTTTAGCTGCCGCATGCTGCATCTCTGCGGGGCTTATAAAGGATTCCTCATCTCCGTACTTCAAAGTCCAATTTAGCCTCTATAGCAGCTATTTCACCAAAGCAGTCAATGTGCATCTGTTTTGGGTGTTGAGAGCGAATGAGTCAATTCAGCATCCTCCATACCGTGAAAGCCCTTAACCCCTAATCTCTAACCTTTGACCTCTGCACTGTTACCCCAACTCTCACACCCTTAACCTTCATTATACCAGAAGCACAAAAGGCTACTTAAAAGAGGAGAAGCCCTGAAAAGTGTGTGTGTGTGTGTGTGTGCAGTGTGTGTGTGTGTGTGTGCCAGTGTGTGTGTGTGTGTGTGCGTGTGTGTGGAAAGAGATGAGCTTGGTTCAGGCTAGGCTAAATACAGCGCACTGAGGAAAGGGTTTAGAGAAAGGGTCGTTAAGGAGGCTCGTTATCCACACACACACACACACACACACACACAAAGAGAGGTACACACACACACACACACAAGGCTACTCCGTGGAGGTGCACACACACACACACACACACAGAGGCAACAGACTCAGATTGCACTGATACGCAGATGCACACACACACACACACGGCAGTATTTTAATAGTTGTTTTGATGTGGGATGATGGGATCGTGATTGTGCTGATGATGACAGAGCATTTCAGAGGGAAGAACAGCAGTTTTGCCACACTGACTGGCTGTCTTAGCAGCGCAAGTTAAAAAGCAAAAAGCTGACAGCGTTTTCAGTCTGCATTTAAGCCACTAAAATGAGCCCAGATGAAAAATACAATAAAAGACTAAAATAAAAAAGCAACAAGCAGTTACATCCACACTGCAGGTTTAATGGAAGAAGTGCTGAAATGATTAGTCGATTAATCAGTCAATTTACCGATAATAGATTTTGATAGTAATTGTTTGAGTCATTTATCTGAAACACTTGACATCGTTTACTTCCAGCTTCTCAAATGTGAAGATTTATTGCTTTAACCTGTTTTTGTCATTATAGATTGAATAAGTTTGGGTTTTTGAACTTTCAGCATGTCGCCTTGCATTGCCTGGAGCATTTTCACTTTGTTGACATTTTATAGAATAAGAATATAGTTTTTGGCTTAAGGTGTCTAATTTGGATTGAAAACAAAGAATGAAAAGTTCAATGGTTTGGTAAATCTGTATTTCTGTTCCTGTGGTCATGAAATGACGTCTTCCTCTGTCACAGTGGTTATAGCAACCATGTTTACCGGTGGCCTTGACTTGACACTTAGCAGTAACTGTACACACATACAAATGTGCACGCACATACACACACGTACACACACACAAAAACATACATCTCATCAAGTGACGTTGTCTCTGTCTGGAATAGTGACCACAGACACAGTGTGTTAGGTCATTTTGCACCCTGAGGATAATTATGTAAATAGGAGAAAGGTTGAGTGTGTGTCTGTCAGGTTTACTCTGGGTATGCAATTTGGTCAGTGACCTTTTATTAACAATATTTTTCTTTCTGTCTCCTTGTATGTTAGACAGCAGGCTGACATGAACGCGGGCAGAATGCGTCAAAGAAAGGATTTGTCTGTGACAGATTTGTTTCTCTCTCTCTGTGCTTGTGTTAATCCTCATCCTCTCTGTCTCTTCCAGAATGACCAAGTTCTGGTTTGGTGCGAAGACCACAGACGCTGTGCACAGGTAAATACACACATACACACGCAAGCTTTTACTGCCACACCTCTAAAAACCTTCTATTCAGTTCCCCGAAGGCTTACCTAAACATTAATCACTTTGTGCCTAACCCCAGCTCTAACCCTATTCTTAAGCCAGTCGTAACTCTAATGTTAACCCTAAAACTGGTAAAAAAAAAAAAAAAAACAGGGGTTCAGCTTCTGTTAAATAATTCTTACTTGGTGGTGCAGTCCGTCAAACACAATTGGCTGTGTTTGTGGGTGTGCCTTTGAAGCTCACTACGTGAAGTGGATGCAGCACTGCCCAAAACAACAATAGAGATTATCAGTGACAGGAGCTGCAGTGCAGTGATTGGGTGATTTCAAATCCCCCCCAAAACACAGTGCAAAGTCTTACTTTAAATGTAACATAAATAGTTGATCTCCAGATTTTTGGCCTCAGATATGAAGAAACAGATCCCATGAAGAACAGGATGAGTACTTCTACCTGAGTCAGTGATTTATAACAAAACCCTCCAAAAGTACAACACACTAGCAGAACACAAGAAGGTGCTGCCAAATTTATCATCTGTGGTTGGCTGAAGGCCTCGATAATACACTTGGTGCAAAGGAGATAAGAATGCACATTTTAATCTTTTTTGATTAGCTCAGTAATTTAAATTTAGGCGCATTAAACAGAGCACAGGTATGGCTTTTTTGGAAGCATCATATAATGTATAAGTTTCCATGGAAAATATATACTTCTGATTGGATGGCAGATGAAATGCCTCAAACAAATTTCTATTGTAACAGTTTATATCAATGTACAAGGGATATTACAACACAGTTAATCATAGTTTATGCTTATATATTAATAATAGTTTGAGTCATTAATCTCAATGAAACACTTAACATAATTTACTTCCAGCTTCTCAAACGTGAAGATTTTTAGCTTTACCCTGTTTTACATCATTGTCAGATTTGGGTTTTATACTTTCAAGATGTTGTCTTGCATTGCCTGGAGCATTTTCACAAAACTGTCATCAGTGTAATGGTCCACTAGGGTTAAAGTAAATTAAAATGTGGTTAATGATTCTAACCCATCTTGTCTTTTTGGCTGCGGTAAGTGGCGACAGTGTATTAAGTCTATAACACACAACAAGGCATCTTTTTCCTAGAATATAATGAACCTAATACAACAACGATACAATGCAGAGTGTCAGTCTTTGTTTCTGCCTCGAGAGGCAAAGAGACAGACTCCTTCTCCTCTGTATGGAATCTTTACACCACCGCACGGCTCCTGTAATAGCAAAGGTTGTGTTTTTAGTTAGAATAACGTCCTCCCTTATATCCCCATTATCCATCCAGCCTGGAGCAAAAATTATCCGCTGTTTATTCACTTAACACTGCGTGCCAGGAGGCCTCACTCTGCGTGCATGTGTGTGTGCTAATTCATTGTTTGATTCAAGAGGAGTTTCCATGTGGTGTATTTTTAGTTGCCAGTCTGTCCACTCTGCAGCAGTTCCAGCTTGTTGCAGCTACTGTGGGTGTTTTTAGACTGCCGGTCCCATCTCAGACAGTGGGTGGATAAAACAGGAACTGGGTCTCCGTATTTCGATGGAAATGATCGTGTTTTAGGGAATTTCAAGAGAATATCTTGAGCATTGAAAAAAAGGATTTTTCTCTTTAAATGGAGCATATTTTAAGTATCTGAGAGCAGAACTTCTTTTATGGGATAAATAATGATTCTGTGTTATCTGCTGCCAAAAAACCTCTACCTGTAAAATATCTGTCCACCGTGACCTTTTCCTTACTGACCGTCACTTGCTCGATATTAATGACTTCTTGAAAGATTCTGTCTGCTTTTCTTATTGATGTGTTTTCTGAACTCTCCGTTCAGGTTCAGACCTATTTAAAAGCTTCATCCCAGCTGAAAGCACACCTGAATCGTATTTTACATCTTGCAATGTTTCCAAGTTTCGCTGCAAATACACATGACAACGGAAAGCAAGAAAGTGGCGTGAGTGGGAGCTTTTTTTGTTTGTTTGTTTTTTGTATAGCGTGTAGTATATCAGGAGTGTGTGTATGTTGAGGTCAGTCAGGGTTAATGTCAACAACAGCTAAGAGCGTCCCCCCCCCCCCCCCACCAGCAGACCTTTGCAGGGGATACGGCAGTGACCGAAACATCTGACATCAACTTTCAGCTTTACCTAACCCCCATCACCTCCTTGATCAAAAACACAAACAGCTCCTTTGACCTTCCCCAAACCTATCTATATCCTCTCTCTCCTCGCTTCTCTCCCTTCCTTTGTTTCTATTTCTGGTGTTTAGACTTCAACAGAGAAACAGAGAGAATGAGGAGGGAAAATATTTTCGGGGTTTAATACCACGCCAAACTTTATTACCCTGGCTTTGTGTCTTGCTGTTGTACATGTGAGTACCAGTGTGGCACAATGATGTGGTAACCGACGTCCAACAACAGTCTCCCAAACTGGCCAGTGGGGGCTGACGCTGTGCAAACCACAGCCTTCTCCTCAGATAGCCTGATACTGTGCAGACATGCACTGTGTCTCTTCTTGCTTGTTTGAATTGCAAAGTTATTAATTCTTACCGTTTTACAGTCTGTTGAAAGTGGCTACAGCCCAATTTGTAAAAGTCACTGCGGCGGGCCAACAAAAATAAATTAGAACAGAAAAGCACATATCCCAGTCCTCGGCTATAATGGCCAAGATTAATCAAAATAATGAATTATACGGCGGAGGAAGTCCAACATTGTTTAATGCTCCCAAGGTGTGTATATTTGTTAACAGGATATGTGGGAGATGTTTAGGGCTTGCTATTATTTTTATTGATTATGCACCTCGGGAGCATTATACAATGAACACAGTCCATTTTATTATTGTTTCATTATGACAGCAAATATGTCCAAGTTTCTTTTTTACGCTATTATATTTAATCAACATTTTTTTTGGTAACATACTTGATATAATATGTACAGATTCCTGCAGCAGATTATGATGAACAACAGAGATTTTAGTAATGCAAGCAGATCTAAGTATAAAAATATCAGTTGGCGGCCTGTGGTTTTGTGTGAAAGGTCTCAACACCTGCTGGATGGATCGCCAAGACATTTTCTACACATATTCATGCCCCCTCAGGATGGACTCTAGTGACTTTGGTGATCTCCTGACCTTTCAACAAGTGCCATCGTCGGGTCAAAATACCAGTTTGTCCAATTCATTGTTTTTTTTTTTTTTTACATCAGCCTCAGCTGTACTGTGTATTTGCTACATTTTAAACATTATACCTGCTAAACATTAGTCATGTTAGCATCCTCACTGTGACCATGTTGGCATAATGGTGCTGCCATTTACCTCGAAACACTGCTACGAAGAGCCTGATAGAGCTCGTCCTTTTCTGATACATTACTTTTAGAAATATAAAAAGAAGCCAAAGCTCTCACTTATTGAATATTGTCTAAGCAGCCAGAAAAGAACCGTCTAAAACTGGCAAATGTTTTTGTTCGGCGGTGATGCAGACACCGTTAGTTGGGACCAAAACATCGTTAAGGTGCAAAACTTCGCCCTCGTCTGGACCATTTTTCTCTGCAGAGAGAAACAGAGTCAGAGGGGAAGTAGAGAGTCCACTGGTCCATAGCTGTTGATCTGTTGGAGGAAAAACACTCCTCTGCACAGTTTTTCTCTAGAGAGCTACATTTTTCTTATGTTTATAAACCCAATTTTAGAGCTATTAGTAAGGCAACTCTAACAAAATGCGACTTGGTCTCAACCTACATTCCACTGCAGGATCTCATAAAGGCCTTTGGCAGTGTAACACACTCAATAACTTCTGACAGAGATTTTTACAGAATAATTTGGGGACTGGTATTACTTTCCCCTCAACTCCTTATTGGGTTAGGGACTTGGAGCCTTGCTGAACTAGGTTGTTCTCACTGAGTTTTAACATGTGTAACACATAGTCGGCCTGTCCGCTCACAGTCACACGCCCACACACGCAAAATGGTGCGTTGTGAAACTAAACGATTTATTTAATTTCCCATGTCATCTATTTCACTTAAGAAGCTGAAAGCTTGCAGTGATCCGTTATTTCACAAGGAAATGGCACACAACGCAAGTATGTTTAAAAAAAAACAAAAAAAACACGGTATTTGAATATTGTTTTAGAAGTTTGTGCCATTTTCTTTAATTATCTTCAATGTCAGAGACCCAGGAGTTTATAAAAACAAAGCAGGACCCTTAAAAATTGTCTGCAGTGATATATTATTGTCGTCTAAACAGTTTATACTGAATAAGATCTTTGATTACAGGACTTTCTGACAGATAGCAGACAGGTATTTAAATATGAGGAATGGTAAATGTTAAAATACTTTTTACTGCTGCAGTTATTGAACTGCCTTTGACGACAGATAAAGGTAAGCATTGCCTTTTCTGTTCCTTTGTTACATTAGGGCCCGGGGTCCCTTTATTGAACACACACACACACACACACACACACACACACACACACCAGGCAGATGTTGCCCCAACACATATGGTTTGTGTCACATCGTCAGTGCACTCTCGCTCTCATGGAAACACACATGGGAGTTCACTAAAACTGAACTACAGCCCTCACTCGGTTCCTCCATCTGTCCGTCTCCTCCTTCTTTTATCTCTTTCCGTCTCTCACACACTCACATGCGGAGTCGACGGCGTAATGTGTACCAGGTGCGCGAGGCAGCGGGATGTCCACCGACAAACAGCTCGGATGCAGAACAAAGGAGCAGAGCTATCAAGTCCCCGTTACCCTTCCTCTTATCATCCCTTCTTCCTCACTCCTTCTTCGTAACTTGCTCTTAAGAGGTTCAAATTACTCGTAATACCCGTTGGAATCGTTCTGTGCGCTCGGGCCGTGGCTCAGGAGGTAGAGTGGGCCGTCCCCTAATTGCAGGGTTGGTGGTTCCATCGCTCCTCCTGTCGAAATGTCCTTGAGCAAGTCCCGATGCTCCCCCCTCGGCTCCTCCACCATTGTGTGTGTGTGAATAAGAGGCAGGCTGTTAAGTGTCCCTTAAGGTAGAAAAACACTTCTATAAGCAGTGTCCATTTACCATTTTAGTAAGAACTCTTTTTTTTTTTAGTCAACCTCCCCTAAACTGATCCACAACACAAGAATCTGCCATATCTGAAGGTGTGCTACTGTCTTATGCACACTGCTTATCAGATACTGTTCCCACATGAAGAGAGTGGGAATAATTTTTGTTCTGCCTCAATCCCCCCGAGTCCTCTCTATAAATATATGTCAAAAAATAGTTCAATATTTCTTTGAGAAAATTCTTCCCCATCAATTTTCCATCAGGTATACAGGTTCTGGTGACACAAGGCTGAACACGTTGTCGCAGTCCCATGCTAGGTGGCGTATGCAGCCCTTCCATCGTCTTCTTGGTTTCCCTCCCTTGGGCTTTCCCAGCATGCTTACATACATCCACAGGAAGATGTCCAGGTGGTGTCTTTAAGCGTGAGGCCAGACAAGCTCTAAAGAAAGCTTCCTTCAGCTGCTCGCGTCCACGGTTTCATCCTTTTGATCTCTCCACAAAGTTCATGAATGTAGGTGAGGGCTGGAACATAAATTGATGCGTAAATTTAGAGCTTCATCTTCGGGCTCGCTTCCACCTTCACCACAACAGTCAGGTGCAACGCCGACACGACCGCAGTACGCACAAATTCACATTTCGAACGCACACTCCCTCATACACGTTTCCTGGCAGAGCGCCGCGGCCTCAGGCTGCTGACTCTCCGTTTCTTCTCACTCAGCTGCAAATCAAGTGCTGGTTTAAAATGAAGGTGTTGTAATCAAAAGGCAGCAGGAAATGATAGAAGAGGAACACGCTGGAAAGAGTTCTAACTGTGTGCCCTGTGTGCGCGTCTGAACCTGCTCCTCTCTCTCCTCAGATTTGAAAGTGTCTCGAGTTATTATTGCTCCCTTTGGACAACCCAGAACAACAGCTGCAAACAACAGCTTGCTCGCTCGGATAAGCTCGCATATCAGTTTTAATTCCTTTTTCTTTCTTCTCCTTGTCCCACAGTCATTTCCAGTCCCGCTGCCGTTCATACTTGCCCAGTAGTCTAATGTGATGTCTGGTGGACATATCGTCCAATACTATTACTAAGTGCCAATTCTGTCAAATGCCAGCTCATGCTCCAAAGGCCGTTTGAAGGATTATACCCAGTTTGCAAATCTGTACCGGAGTGATTCTGGGTTTTTATTTTGTACACCTAGAAAGATAACAAACCAGATAATCTTAAAAGTTCAAATACAATCTCATTTTAACAACAAACCTAATTTAGGTGAAGTAATTTGACCTCCACCTGCCACCAACACGTCCGTATCTTTTTTTGTCCAAACTTCCTTCCTGTAGCAGTCAGTCCGGCTTCGTTGTAGCACTTTTGTTTTAGACAAAGGGGAATCACAGGAAGTCAATGATTCGGAGAAACACAACATTTTGGGGCCATGGTGGGTACATTTTGAGAGGTGAGGAAGTTGACCACTGAACCGTCGCGAAGCATCTGTCTTTTTCACCGAACGTCCCGATCTCTTTTTCGTTCCCTCTGCTCTCCTTCCTCCAGCCTGTCCTCTCCTCCCACAAGCTGCCGACTCAAGTTAGCTCCAGTTGTTGTACATGTTTTTTCCGAAGGTCTGGCTAATGTCGAACATGCTTTTCAAAAGGATTTTTGAAATTTGTTCCGCCACTTTTCACTCAGGCACCACAAAGCCTAAAGTGTGTGTATCTGCATATGTGTGCATATTCAAAATTTACTGTAAAACAAGCATGTTTGTGCCCTCTGTAAAATTGAATTTATTATGTAGTATAGACTATAAATTGACTTAGACTAGAATATGTTTTTAATGTTATTGAACAAAAATCAAGTTTTTATAATCCTGTAAGTTTAGATTTGATTTATTCGATTTTTTCAGAGTCAATTACAGTCATTTTCAGTGCTCTTTTTCTTCTATTGTACTGTTTGTACTGTGTTGTACAATATGGGCCAACAGGTCAGATTTCCCAGGAAATCTGCTGGATTGCTTTGCGAGAGAAAACACGAAGAGGATGCTGTTCTTCACTTCAAACAGAGCTTTCAGCTTCTCAAAATAGCCGATGGTGGAAGATGAGAAAAGCTGATGGAAAGTCACATTCAGGTTTTTTTTGTGTCTGTGTGTGTGTTTGAGAAGGTGAATATGAGAACACACAAAACGAGGTTTATTTGAACAACTTAAAGAGATTCTTGCTAACCAGTACCCTGACACTGAGGCAGTCATAGCTACAATTTTTCCGCTCTCATCTTTCATCATTATACAAAGATTTATTAAAATTTATTCTCACGGATAAAAAATGCTACTGGCGCTGGGCATTGTGCCATATTACTTTCTTGGTACTAACCAAGAAAGTAATATGTGTGCATATCTGAAATTTTCAAGTACAGAAAGTCGGTATAGATTGTTTGGTATCTAGCCTCTGTACATGTATTTATTTTATTTTATTTTATTTATTTATTTTTATTGATAATAGTGTTATTACGGCAATCTGTGTATAGCCAGCAACTGAATAACTGAACTAAGGCTGCCCTCCTTTAGTAGATACAGAGAAAAAAAAAGGACTAATATAACATTTTTTATTTGTCTAACATTGCTAAACACAAGTAAATGAGTATAACAAAGTATTGTTTTGATATTGGCATTGGTACAGGAGCTGACTTTGGCACCGAATCTAAAGGACGAGTACTGAAACATTTAAAACAATATCCAATTTTAAATGATACACATATGTAGGTTAGAAAATATCAAATAAACTTTGAACAAGCGATGACAAGCTGAACACATAAATTAACATAAATAGTCTTTTTGCGTTGCACCCACTGAACTGGTGGAGCGTGTATGGAGAGCGAGCACATCTGGTCTGTGGCGTGGCTGTCTTTCTTTGTCTCTCTCTCTCTTTTTCTTTGTGTCCCTTTTCTCTGGACCTGTTTCGCTGTTTGTCTTTCATCTCTTCTCTCCTTTTCAACTGACACTCAACCCCCCCCACCCCTGTATCCACTCTGAAACCACATCTCTCCTCCCCTTCCTCTCCCATTTCCTCTCCTCCCTCTCGCTGAGTGTGGCTGTCATCCCTCTATCGTGGCAGGTGAGGCCATAAAACAGCAGGAGAGGCCAGAGGAAGGCCGAGACACAAGGTGTGTGTGTGTGTACGCGTGTGTGTGTGATTAATTATTATACAGATATCTGAGGAGCTCCCACGCAAACTGTGCACACATACAGACACATGCGTGGCCATTAATCTAGGTTCTGTTGTTACAGCGTGTTGGTGTGTTAAACAGTAACATCTCTGACCTCTGACCTCTGCTGTGCCGCTCGCTCGCTCACACACACATAACTCATCATGTCGCCTTCAAGGCCAAAAGTGTCCGTTCGTCTCTCAGCTCCTCTTGCACAAACACAGAGCATGTACTTCTCAGTGATTTACAACATCCAAGTGATATTTGAGAGTGTAAGGTGTGCACCGCATACATACCACAAGTATTTTCAGCTTAAATCCATTTGCCTCGACCCCCTTCCTTCTTTCCACCCTCTCACACCTTTTTCTACTGTACTAGTGACTATATAAATACACTCTGTTACCAGCGAGCAAAAGTTAAAGTGTAGATTATTAGACTATTTGACTGTTAATTGCTAAATATATGTGAATTATGAAACGTAAGAAGGTATAACCCTAACCCTTATACAGAATGGCCCTCATCAGTGTTATATTAATACATTATTGGATGATTATTACCGGTGCATTGGCATGTAGCAGTGTTTAAATGGTGTAACTCTTCAATGCCAAGTTAATTTTAACTACTAAATGTAATGGTTAATCAATTAATAATGCATCTTCCTTTTAAAGTGACCTTGTGTTTTGTATGTAAAATGATGCAAAACTATAAAAGTCAAATTTGTGGAGTGCAAAGTACAGAAACCAGCTGTGACCCAGTACAAAACTGAGCCCTGTTACACAACCAACCAATAACATAAAGGTTTTTATTTATTGCTTGCATGATGGAGACAACATCAAAGTGTAAAAAAGGGTGACATTTAAGACTGGATGTAAAAAATAAAACATCAACCTCATCAAAGCATAAATAACATCTGTGAACACTACATAGGTATACTACTACTATGTAGTGTAATACTATAGAGGTATACTGCAATCTACTTTTTCCACTGAAAAAAGGCTTGATGTTCCAATTGCAGTGTGGGGTTGTGTCTTTCTAAATAACCTAAACAGAGCAATAAATATTCCTGGTTGGTATGTAAAATATGATGGATGGATGTATTAAGTTACCTACCTAAACCCCTGTTTCAAATGGATGCCCCATGTGCACTCTGTTGAAATACCTTAACGTCTACACACCTGATCGATGTTTTAATTAAAACACATCTTTTGGACTTTATCTTTGCACATTACAAATGTTCCTGACTCTTCAACTTAAAATACTGTCAACTTTTTAACCATTCGTGGGCAAAATTTTCCACATTCCTGCATAAATCTGTACAGGTATTTCGTTAACATAACAGCCGTTTGTACATATTGTCTGCATCTTTATTTTGTAATATGTCTTGACATTTTATTGTGTTTTTTTATATTTAATTGAATCTTCCGACTCACATCACTTGCTTTCACATTTTCCTCTTTATTTTTGTCTTTCTCGATGACATGCATCTACACAGAGTCACAGTTCTTCTATGTGAAAACTTCCTTGGTAATAAACAGATACACAGATATTATTTTTATGGATGCTACATTCATATTTTAGTTTTCCCACCACCCACCAATAAACTTCAGGGGGGATTTAGCTTTAGAAAGGAGACCAGAATTAGTCAGGGAGAGCAGAAGAAGAAGAGAGGAGCGGTACTGAGGTGAGGCAAGGCGGGAGGTAGAGGACGGCTGCAGAGAGATGAGAGGTCAAGGAGAAGAGGAGGAGTGATAATGTGAGGACAGGAGACATAAAGAACAGAGGATTATGGAAAGAGAGCTGGAGGGGGAGGGAGGAATAGGGCAAGAGTAAGACCGAGAGGAGAGGAATGAAAGATTAAACATGTCTGTAACTAATCAAAGTGGCAGCAAAGGAGGGAGGCGGGGTACAAAGTGGGCTGGGTTTGGATGCAAGATGGAGTGGTGCGCACGTGAAAAAAGACAATGTGTGTGTGTGTGTTTGTCTGCGTGTGTGTTTGAGGTGTTTTTGCTGAGATTTTGACAACCTGAACAGCATGTGGTTGAGTGAGGAGACCCACGAGAGCTCCTTGAAGAAACAAATCTGGTTACAATACTCTGTGTGTGTATGTGTGTGTGTGCGTGTGTGTGTGTTGTATCTTCTCCCTGTGTCCTCATACCCAGACTCCTAGAGGAATGCGTAATTAACTCAGAGAGGAGAAAAAGGGAAAATAATTTAAAGAGAGAGTTCGCTCAAAATGTGTCCTTTGTGAGCAAAAGTTTCAAAGGTGGCCATTAAAGGTTTCTTATTTGCTTCTTGACGGCGAACAAATGTGGAGGGTAGGATTCGAACATGACAAGTCAGGGTAAACTTTGCAACACACACGTGTCATTTCTGTCCATCTGTATGCTAAAACTTTTACAAACAGTCAAAATACAAACATACGTAGAGTGGCTGTTTCACCAGACTGTAACGCCAAGACTTGCACTGGTTGTGATGCCTAAAGAAACACACTTTATATTTGTTTGTGAAAGGAGCACACACTGGCAAACCTAACAAAATGATGTGGAAAAGCAGCAATTTTATCACATTTACCCGTCAAACTGGTCAAACATTCTGCTCCCTGAGTACTACTTCTGTCTGTGTGACCTGTGCGGTATGCTACTCATGCAAAATGATATGCTGTGTGTAGGCTGCAACCTGATTGTTGTCATTACTAATTATTTTGGTCTAGGTTTGGTGTATAAAATGTCAGAAAATGGTGGTAAATGCCCATCACAGTTTCCCAAAGCCCACTGTGACATCCTATAATGTGTCGTTCTATCTGACAAATGGTCCAAAAGCCATACTAATAATCAATTAAGTATCATAAAAGACAAAAAGTCTGCAGATTTAAGTGCCCGATCACAAACCTGATGGCAGAGGCAGTAAACTGTAATAACAAGCAAAGAATGTTTGTTCATATACTTTTGTTTAGCAGCGTATCAGTAGGCATTATAAAAGACTGAATATTTGTAAGACACACGGAGCGAAAATCGAGAAAAAGCCACAGTAAAAAGTTTTAAAGATGTCCACTCCTTTCAGTGAAAATCTGATGATTTTGAACACAGTGAGCTGACAACGGAGAATGGGTTTGACTTGTTTCGCTCAATTTTTAGATTTTTACACTGTCACCATCGGAATCCATCGTAACCTACATCAATCTGAGCTGACCACAGCCTTCGTTTCCTGTGGAGAAGCAAATCTTTTTACGGCCACATTTCAGGCTTACACAGCAAGCGTTTCATACTCAGAAGAGAGCTTTCGGGGTGGAGTATCACTTTGAGCAAACCCAAACGTTTTCTTCCGTGACTTAAATGAAATGAAGCGACAGCACAACATTAAACAGCTCTCGTGCTTCACGCTGAGACTCCATTTTATGTCCAAGAGGTTAAGATACCAGCATACAGTGGTGTTTGTCCTTTGTTTTTTATACATTAAAATAAAAGTTTACATGGTTTTAAATACAGTGTTTAAAAGCGATGGAAATCCTCAGAGCAAACACAGTTGTCATTTTATCATTCATTCATTCATCAGTCTGTAAATGAGCCCGTTTGAAAGACTTTTTTATCCAACAGTAGCCATTTATTTGCGCATAGATGAAGATTTTATGGCTCTTTTTTGATTCCATTTGTTCCCTGGAATCAGTGAGATGGAATAAATTGGAGAAATGATTGAAGCCAGGCACAGCGGGGAGCTGATGGAGACACAGACAGGGGGTGAGTGAGGAGGGGGGAGCAGGTTGGGGGTGAAACCGCAGTTTTTATATGTTGTCTGGTTTTAATTTGGTTAGAGTCACCATTCACCAGTTCACCGAGGTGGCAAACCAGATGAGTGTGTGCATGCGTGCTTTAGGAGTGTGTGTTTCTTTAGTGTTCCCTACCTGCTTAAACACTGCGAGCTCTGCGAAATGTTAAAATCCTCTCACACTTTGTCACTGATCCCTGTTCTTATAAAATGTCTTTTTCCTCAAACCTCAGCTATTTTAGGGAATAGTTTGGGGCATTTTGGGAAATAGGCTTATTTTCTTTCTCTGGCGTGGAGATGGTTCACAAGATCGATATCACTCTCCTAAGTGTCTGCAGAATATAAAGCTACAGTCAGTGACAGGTTGGCTTAGCGTAGGCCTATGCTGTCAGAAGATCACAACACCTGTCTACCAGCACCTCTATAACTGACCAATGTTGATGTTTTTTTATCTCATGAGTTTAATTAGCACAAAAACCAACATGGTGTTTGGTGTTTGTACAAATGAAGCAAACAATGACTAACCAAAAGTTGTCACATTTCTGTATTTATTACATTAGACAACTGTCTGTCTTATAATGGGATATCTTGCTGCTGTGGATTGCACATTACCTGAGTGATCGGCGACACAGAGTCACGCATTGCAAGACATTTCACCAGGAGGGATCCTCGACAAGTCCGTGTGGTCTCCAGACAACATGTAGTCAACACACACAAAAAGTGATACGGGAAAAAAAGACTCATTTTCACTCATTCTTCTTTCTCTGGTTGTGGCGTAGCTCGGAGGGAACATCGAGTAGGCTCCTGCCAACTTTCCACTAATTTTTCCTCCATTTCTTTGGCCCAAACACGTCGAGGAGCCTCTCTCAGCCATGCCTGCTGATGTTCTGTTGCAGGTGTTTTGACTCCTCCCCCTGATATTTCCTTTCAGGTTGTTGCCGCTGTTATGACCAGAAAAGAAATTTCACTCCACAGGATTTCGCAGACGTGTCCAGATACTAGATGCTAGGTATTTCTCAGGCACCCACGAGTCATCGCAAAACTCACATATAGCGGTTGTCGTTCGATCTGTCTCTGATCTGGGGCTTTGGCCCACAATCTCTAAAAACTGTTAGTGAATGCGAAATCTATTATGGATGCAAGTTGCTACCATTGTTAAACATTGTTACCTTTAGCCAGAGTTAGGCTAGCTGTTTCATCCTTTTTCCAGTTTTTGTGTTTGTTGTAGCCTCATGGTGAAGAAGCATGATAGTGGTTTCCATTCTCCCATCAACTTACCACCAAATGCAAATGAACATATGTCACAAAAATTTTGAACTGTTGCTTTGAGAAGGTGTATATGCACATAATATGTTGTTTCTTACTCATTATATCATGTGTGATGAAAGTGTGAATTGTAAAAATATCCTCATTTACTGTGCCTTAAGATTCATATTTAGTTTATTTCTGTTTGTTTATGTGTAGTGTCTTAAGCCATGCAAACGTCTGTGGGCAACCAGGAAGGTTCCTTCTCCAAAATTCTGTGAGGTAAGACAGAAAAAGACTGCGTCGTGTGTGTGTGTGTGTGTGTGTGTGTAGGTCACAACACCCTTGGTGGCAGTGTCACTCCTGCTCCAGAAACGTGCTTTTGTTGGCTCCATGAAGCTGTTTTTCTGGACCGTGTATGCTGTGAATGAGCATTCCTGTGTGTGTGTGTGTGTGTGTGTGTGTGTTTATGTAGGCTTGTGTGTGTTATGAATAACATGTTTTTGAATGTATACACATGAGAGTGTGCGTCCATCACATGTGTATTTTGTGTGTGTGGCCCTAAACGATTATTTGTAAAGCCTGTCGCTGCGCTTTTAGGATAGATTCGTTTTTCGTCACAATAGCTGGAGCATGTTACTGGCTGGATGGCTGTGTGGTTAGGAACACAGGGTAATTCAGAGCTATTAGCTAAAGCTTGTGTTTACATTTTGCTGATCTGCAGCCATGTGCACAGACAGACACGCACACAGAAACACACACATAGTCACAAACCTTTCAGACCAGATCTCGCGGGCTGCCTTCAAAATCAGTAGGAGTTTACCAAAGGAAACACTTTCACCTCTACTGTGTGTTTTTCTGCCCTCATATGTGTTTTTATATGTTACGTATTATTTCCGCAGTGTGTCAGCTGTAATAATAATACTCCCACCCGCCCCCCCTGTTCATTCTCTCAGGAGCAGACGGAGTGTGTGACGAGCAGGGAGTTTCTGGTCTTCCTGAGGTCATCTCGTCAGGGCGACTGCCCTCCACCTCAGCGAGCCACTGGGTTTGCTGCAGCCTGCGTGGAGAGCTGCTCGTCAGACCAGCATTGTCCCTCCCAGAGGAAATGCTGCTCTAATGGCTGTGGACACACTTGCCAAGCCCCAGCCAATCTATATAAAGGTAAAGGCAGCTTCTGGGGACTAACATGTAATTATATAAGACTGCTGATGGAAAAAGAGGGAACCTTTTTAAAGAATAAACGCTTTTGATTGTTTCAATAAGCTTGACACTGCGGTGGACTGAAAGTCCGATGCTGATGTTGATTTTAAAAGATCTTTGTTGGCTGATACGCTGTTATTGTGTTAATCGTAACACTGAACTCGCTTTTTGCTGTTTTTACTGGGAGGGATACAATTCCAATATTGACATCTAGCTCTTGTTCTTGTGATGTTTAAATGTTCTTATTCTGAGTCACCTGGGTTAGAAGTGTTTGCCAAATGAATGAAATGTAATTTAATGTAATAAAGATCCTTAAATACTGGCTGCTTGACTGCATCTGAAGTCCCAGACAACCCCGCCGTGGTTAAGAGCTCCAGCTCAAGTCTGTGTGGAGTACAAACTGCCTCAGACGCCTATGTGGTGAAGACTGAGCAACCATGATAATTAAACACAAAGAAAATATTGTTTTTAGTGATGCTTATATTGTCACTTTACCAATATTATGAAATATCTTTCTAGTGAATGTAGGGCAATAGCAGCCACTGCCTGATGAATGGGAGCATCCTCAGTCTTGATTGGTTATTAATTGATTTAGCAAGTATAAAAGCACTGAATATATACTCTGTGTTCTATAACAATTAGTTATGATAGTGCTTGAGACATCCTGTCAGTGTGCCATTTGTGCCACTTATGCATAGTGTCACTGTGTTGAAAGTCCTGGCCAGTCGATTTTGTTTCAGTCCCAAAATCTCCAAATTCCCATTAGCTGTTCTACTACATGTTCTTTGATGTTGATTAAAGGTCTTTTAAAATAACACTCACCTTTCTCGTTTTGCTCTTCAAAACAGTCGTTTGATGATAACTTAATTAATCTCTTCTTTCTCTCCCTCCAGGTGTCCCTCTGAAGCCTCGCAGAGAGATGAGCTTCGTGGAGGACTCGGAGGGTCGTGTGAAGTTGTTGTGGGTGTCAAAGTTCAACGTCAGCATGGAGCCGGTCGTTTACATACTGCAGTCCCGCTGGAACGCCGGGATTCATCCCAGTGAAGACCACGCCTCCCCGTGGACTACGGTTGCCATGGTAGGACAATAACCATCAGCCTCATCGTCTTCACTTTGTGGTCTTGATTTGAGGATAAGGAGGTTTGAGCTATGTAACTCATAAAGATTTAGAAAGAAACTCCACATTGACATAGGAGGTGATGTGAGGCACTGTTTTAATTTTTTGGTTTTCTGAGTCATCTTTTTGCATATGAAGCGATGCAGTATCATCTTGTTAATCCTGTCTCACCGTTATTTGGGGATTTTAGCTGTTTATGTGGATTAGAGGTTGACGTACAGTAGTGAAACTGATCCAAGAACTAGAAATAGACCCAAATTAACGACATGTCACATAGTCGATGCTGTCTAACTAGCAACCATGACAGTAGCAGAGTCACTGAAGCTGTGAAAATGGTTCCCTGCGCCTTTAACGGTGGAAGAATGCCACAAAGTTTGTAACATATCTTTACCTCATAACTCTCAATTTGCCTCGAATGATGAAACTTCTCAACTATGGAGATGGATGTTAGACTCTGTTTCCACCTCATCCGTCTGCTGCCTTGCTGTCTAAACCTCTCCACCCCAGCCAGTCTCCCATTCTGCCAGGGTAAACCGTGTGTGTGCTTGTGTGTGCGTGTGAGTGTGCACTGTACGTCCATGTGTGTGTGCCTGTGTGAGGTTAGGTAAATAAGCAGAGCTTAAAAAGGAACCACAGGCAGCCACAGTCGTTCCACCGGCTGCCTCTGAATGACTGAACGCTCATTATAGACTTAAATAGATGGCAGCTCGTGTCTGTGAGTGTGTGAGTGTGTGTGTGTGTGTGTGTGTCTCTGTGTGTGTGTGGATGAGTAGCTCTTAAGCAGTGATTACATTTGCACTGTCAGGGAGACAAAACATGTGAATCTTTAGCAATTTTAACCATCATTTTGGCAAATCGTTTAATTTCACTATTATGAGATGGAATTCCAACCCGCCTGTGTTCATCTGACTTTCCAGCTCATTTACTTCTGAAACTTATATGTCTAAAAGAACACATGGCTCTGTCATGTTTTTGAAACAAGATATAGTATGGATTTGTGAGAGATGAGAGAATATTTGTGAGGTGAGATGAGGAGACATTCTCATATTTGCATGCTAAATATTAAGCTACGACCTGCAGCCGGTTACCTGAGCTGACTGGAAAAACTGGGACACAGGTAGCATGGCTCTGTCCAAAGGTTAAAAAATCCACCTCCCAGCACCTCTAAAGCTCTACTTAACACATTACATCTAATTTGTTTAATCTGTACTTGTGTAAAAATGACAGATTGTGGTTTTATAGGGGGTTATACGCCATACTGTGTCTCCACTGGACGCAGTCACTTCCAAGAAATACTCCAGCACGCTTCTGTTTTTCTGCAGCCTGAACAAACAAGATTAGAATGTGTTTATTGGTGAGCTTTAGAGATGTTGGTAGGTGGACTTTATTTCTGTTGGACAGAGTCAGGCTAGCTGTTTCCCCATGTTTCTAGTCTTTATGCTAGACCAGTCACCTGCTGGCTGACATGAGAGGGTGTCAGGGTGTTGTGCTTGTGACCACACCTTCGATGGATGTGGTTGGGTGTGGTCATTGTGCACTGTTGCACCTGTATCCACAAACAACACATATGTCAACACTGATCAAGGGTACACCTGTACAGCCTGTGGTGCGGTAAGACGTTAAACCTCTGGAGGTCAGCAAAAACAAGATTTTTTATATACAGTGGAATTCCCATATACTGATCACATTTACAGTGATCAGCCACGTCTGTGAATCAAAAAGCTTTGGAGAGAATAATTCATATATAATTTCTGTTGAAGTAATTCACTTCCAGTAATCAAATCCACTTACAGTTTTCACTTTGGGTATTTTCATACATGATGACACGTGGAAAACATTTTTCAAACTATGGTAACTCTGTTTTTTTACTGAACTCCCATGATACTTTGCCTCGCAGTAATCCGTCTGCCTCCACCTGGCTACCTGAGGCTGAGGCTACGTGCATGCTGAAATCATGACAGAATAACAGAAAGTCATTTTCTCTCATTGAAAAATGTAGTCCCTTCAAAGCTCATGACAAACTGACAAAAATGCACCAACTAGATGCAACAGTGAAACTTTGTATTCCTCAGGCGACCTTGTTTAAGTGACTCAAACGATGAGAGACAGTCAGCTGCTGGTGATGGAGACAGAAAACAAATGTGCATGGGGAAACCACCTGTAGTTAAAGCTGTCCTCATCAAGTGATTGATAATACCCGGTCACACAATTCCCTCTAAATAACAAAGCTGTCTGTTTCATCACTTTATATTCATTTAATAAATATACAAATATTTAATCTGCAACGTCAATAAAGAAAAAGAAAGAAATGATCCCTTATAATAATCATTTGCTTATTGTGACCAGTATGCTTTGGACTGTAAGAGGTTACCACTGTGTATAAATCATATGTACTTTAAGCTGTCAGGTGAAGGAAATTAATGAAATAAAACAGTTTTTCTGTTATGCACCTAGCAGTTGTTATATGTGTGTTTGTGTTTTTAGACCCTGTCTGAAGACGTGGTTCTGTCAGATTTGAGACCTCAGCGCTGGTACCAGTTCAGGGTAGCAGCCATCAACGGCCACGGCAGCAGAGGCTTCACCACACCCAGCAAACACTACATCTCCAGTGAAGGTAACACAGACACAGTCTAAAACACATGCTCTCGTATACTTCAGAGAGCTGCTTGGAGCGTCCCACAGAGAGTGACGATTCATCCTGTGTGTTCCCGTAACATATCTGTGAATTTTGATATTCTGTCATGAGACACTGAGCAAAACACAGGTTCTTGAGTTCCATTTGTGTCATTTTACGAGAGATATTACTCCCCTCCGAGGAAAAGTCCGAAAACTCGGGAACATTTCCCCTCCCATCCTTCCCTGTTCTTTGTCTCCCTTTCACTCAGAGTTGATGGATAAGGTACACACAGCAGGAAAAATATCACACAGGCCATAAAACACAGACAGGAAACAGAAAATACATGTGCAACTGTGCACAGATTCACACATACTGTACAGACGCACATATACCAATACTGTACGCATATTCATTCAGCTGGTTTAGTGCCAGAGTGAAATCCCCGGTGTGAGTCGGTGAGACAGGGTGAAAGTGAGAGTAAGACAGTCTTACACACACACACGCTGTAGGAGGTCCTCGCTCTAATGCTTAGCAGACTTAGGTCATATTGGTGTTGCGCCAGGATTGGCTAGCGATATGAAGACCCTGCCAGGATTGGCTAGAGCGTGCTTGTATGTGAATAATGACTTCAGGTTGGATCGAGCTCTGGAAAAAGGTTCTTTATCAGTTGAGCACTTATGGGAGATTATGAAGAGGTGTCTGAAATAGCATTTTCCACCGGCTTCAACAAAACACCAAACAGTAGAATTCCTCATGCCTCCAACAGAGTTTAGAGAATATTCACCCTGTGCCATGGTATACTAAAACTCCTCTGGCAGCTCCTGGTAGCCTCCTGGTATTTGGACATTTGGGAAACACTCCTATTTGCTTTCTTGCTGGAAGTTAGATGAGAAGATCAATACCACTCTCATGGCCAGGTTCAGGTCCGTTCCTTATATTGGAATTATCTATCTCATATGTAAGAAAATAAACGTCATTTGAAAAGAATAAAGTGTCATTTGGACCACAATGCAAAGAAAACCTAAAGGATATCAGGAAAAGGACATCAGTTCAAACCCAATGACAGTCTATACATCCTTGAAACAACAAATTGGATTTATCAACCTTAAACAATGGGACAATTACAAGTGCCTGGGATTTTATATATTAAACTGCACTCTCTTAGAAGATCATATTATCGTCCTGACATTTAAACCCAAACTCTGAAAGGAAAATAAAGAAAACTTCCACTGCCAATCAGCTAGCTTGACATTTTTCATATTTGTGCAGTGTGCACGTTGGAGATATAATATTAAAGATAATCGGTATATCTGCAGAAGCATAATTCCAAATTATGGCTTACAGCCGTCACCTGTTTTTCTTATCTTAACATAAAAATACATAGTGTAAAAAAAACACAATCTGTGCTTTTACAGGGGATTATGTGAATTCAAAGTTGCTTGGTTTTGTATTGATTGAAATTTAGAGGCGCTGGTAGGTGGATTTTGTCACCTTAAGATAGAGCCAGTCCAGCTGTTTTTCCATATTTCCTGTGTTTATGCTAAACTAAGACAATCTGCTGGTTGTAGCTTTATATAAACAGACAGCAATGAGAGTGGTGTCGATCCTTTCATCTAGCTCCCTGCAAGAAAGCAAATGAGTTTATGTCACAAAATGTTGAATTATATCTTTTAAAACTCACTGTGTGTGAGTGTGTGCGCGCGTGCCTTTCGTTATGCATATGTATTTTGAGGGCCAGGGTTAAAGGTTAAAGACACACACTTAAACATGTTAAAAACCATCTGATCGGAGTCAGAGTCTTGTGTTTCCAGTTCATTAGTCTGATTAGTCAGCCAAGCACAGCCTGGGGCACGTGGGAGGCCTGCCATGGGGGATGTAGTTCTAATCAGATATATTTTGTAGTTTTAATCAAATACAGAATTTGTGGGGGGTGGGGTTGAGGCTCTAATGAGATACAGAGGCTGTGTTGAAAGAGCGGTGACCTCAGGATTTCATCTCGGAGGCAAACAGTGACTTAGCGGTGGTCGTGTTTGGTCTGTGTTGTGGCAGCTACTGAAAATGGAGGCTTCCAGCTTCTCCAGTATTGCTCACCTTTGATGCTGTAAATCTAATTGACTTTGTAGACTTAGAATGAGACCGAGAGGAAATTAGCTCGTTCCCCTGGAATGCGTTCTGTGTTTTTCTCCGCTGCAGCACATTAAACATCAAATTATTAGACTGTTCAGTCAAGTTGGTGAACCACCTCTGCTCCGTGGGAGTCGTGATCTTAACCCCAATTACTCATCGCTTCATATAGTCTTCATATAGTTTTAAAGCTTCCTTGCCACTGGGGCAGTAGATGACCAATAGTAAATAAGTTTACATTTTTAGTCATCAGAGAAGGATGAAACCAACTAATTTCCCTTTTAAGGATGTCATTTAAACTGTCCTTTCCTCTTTCACAGTTTCATTTTGATTCATTAACTACAAACTCTCTGAAGAGTGCCCTCTGACTCTCCACCTGCCAACATCCCTGCAAAAAAAAAAGCTCTCAGTTAATAGAAACGTTGATAGACTCATCTGAGTCACCTTCAGTTAAAATGTTCACAGCAGAAAGTGTAACAAGCAGCAGCCAGTAATTAGTTTCGTCCCTGGATTTTACCTCCATACAAGCTGTCCTACCTTCTTGGTGAAGGTTATTGTCTGAGAAGAAGACATGCAGGCACCAATGAGGGATGAAAAAAAATATTATAATGATAATTTCTGCCATTTTTCTCTTGACAACATTTTTCTCTGACCATCTCTCTCTGCAGACCCATCGCCCCCAGAGCCTCCAGTAAATGTCAGAGTGAGCAACCAGACTGTAGACTGGATGGGTTCACAGCCAGGGGCCCAGTTCACAGAAAGGTATCTCAGTAGATGACAGATGATTAAATTGATGCATTTATCTGCTATTTTCCTCGCTGGGTTTGTTGCACTGCATCCTTTCAGGACTGCAGGCTGCCGATTGCGGGCAATCAGTCACAACATGTGGTCGAGTGGATAGTCACTGCCTCTCTGATGCAAATTACTGTTCAGTCATATATTGCAGCGTCTTTTCTATTTTTGTGCAACAGAAGGTCATATAGAGTTCAGACCATGTCTTGGATCAGCAGCAATATTCCAATAAAACATTTAATAACAGAGGTGAGGGCTTAAATAGTAGCTTAAATAGTAGACCATGCTGTACATACATAGAATAAATGAAAGATAGGAAACCCAACAGGACAAACAAATCTCTTTCACTGCCACTAAGTGCAACTTGTTTTAAAACATTTACCTTTCATCTTCCTTTTTACTTTGTTACCGCAAATTTGTTTACATGCATTTTGGGATGTTGTTTGACTTTCTGCTCTCTCTCTGCCTACAGGTCAAGGGGAAGTGGGGTCACAGTGGCGGTCTTATTAAGCTGGGAGCCCCCCAGAGAGGGAGACCTGCCTGTCCAAAACTACAGAGTCACCTGGATGCCGCGACATGCACTCACACCGCACAGACACACGCTGCACGCACAGGCAGTGCACAGTAACATGCACACGCGCCCTACACACTCTCGCACACCAGAGCAGGTCAGAGCAAAGGAGAGCAACAGCAGAGTGACTCAGGGGGTAAGGACATATTTTTCTTAACTTCATTCTACCAAATGAAAGAAATTAGTGATTGGCTTGGAAACACACAATCATCCAGACGCTGACCTCAATGTACCTAACTGTTTAAAATAACAGGTGGTTTTATGAGGGGTTCAATTAGGAGTGTATACATACCAACACAGAGACTAAATGATATACATAATGCCCCTTTCATATTTAAATCGCAGTGTGGTCTTTATACACTGCCTTAAGGCTTATACACTCACATATTTGTACCTCTATACTTTAGAGGACCTGCAAACCCGCTTACCCCCGCCCATAAACCAGACTTTAACCTTAAAGGAACACTTCAACATACATGTATTCACTTTCTGGCTGAGAGTTCGATGACAACATTGATACCACTCACATGTCTGTATGATAAATATGAAGCTACAGCCAGGAGACAGTTAGCTTATCTTAAAGACTGGAAGCAGGTGGAAACTTGCCTGGCTCTGTCCAAAGGTAAATAAAATCTGCCTACCAGCACCTCTAAAGGTTACTAATTAACAGGCTATATATCTCATTTGTAAATCTGTACAAAAATCGTCATGACATGTTGTGATTTTCCGGGAGGTTATGAGCTGGACTGTTTCTTGGCTGGGAGCAGTGACTCTGTGGAGTCTCCGCCGGTTTCCCGGCAACATCACGGTGACAACAAGACTTCAGGCCAAGAAAAGAGATCTTCTCATCAAATTTTTGGCAAGAAAGAGAATAAGCGAACAATATTTAACAAAATGCTGAAGTGTTTCTTTAACCCTAAGACCAAGTTTTAACCCTTTGAAGAGACTAGTGGGCAAAATATCTCTACTTTGTGAAACTCATTTTCTTCACGGTAGTCCCTAATAAGACACACACCACTTGCGCAAGATCCATTGCTGCACCTGAGAGATTTTACTAGGCCTGTAAACCTATGCACCACACACACATCTGCATAAATTCCTTGTTGTAACCTGGTTGTGATTAGCGTAGTGACTTTATAGGCCTCTGAAGTGCACAAAGAGAACAGGTTTCTGTAAACAGCTACTGTATGCAAGTGGCTGTGCAGACCGGAGTAACTCATTTACTACGACCATAGCAACTTGTATGCTGAGGTACAGGAAGCTACAAACATTCACATTTAACACTTTTTTATGTTCATTAAATGATGAAATGTCTTGCTGAACCAGCTGTGGAAAGTAAAAAAAAAGTCCTACTGATGACAATTATTATATACATTTATGTGTATATATTTATATAATGAGCAAAAATTAGGTGATGAAAAGACATGATCTCACTTTGCTGCATAATGGTTGAAAATACATACTTAAGCCTTGTAATTTACATGCCACTAAAGCTGATGAAACCCTTTAAATCTAATTCAGGTTTGCAAGATGTGGTTTCACAGGCTAATTTTTTTACCAAAAAAAAATTTAATAAGATTTAATTTAAATATGGTTTGGCGTATTCACTCTCAAAGCCCTGTTTGGCGCGCTTCCATTACCTTCGCAGACATTTTGCGCATATGTTCCTCATGGTCCTCAGACAGACACACCATTATCTTCATGGGATATAACTTTGTTAGAGTGTTATGACAACATGCAGCCTTTTACAGCGGTGAAACGACATGACAACTTAGCCATGTAGACTGACTGACAGCTTCCCCGCATTTGGGTAACGTGTTTAACTCAAGTCAGATCATCTGGGAATGCACTGACAGCAAGCGAGTCACTACAGCACGAGAGCATTAGTGAGCGAGTGTATGAGTTATCACACAAGGAAAGCACAAGAGCTGCACTTATATGACTGATGTTTAGGTGATTATTCGTGACTGTGGCAGCCAGCACAATGTGTAAATTTGATAACAAGCATTAGACCGTGAGGATGATGGGATGTGAAGTTATTTTTCAGAGTAATAAAGTTCAACTTTTGTTGTCTTGTTGTTGCTCAATTCCAAGAGTGACTTTGAACTTCTAAAGAATTACAACAGGTTCCTTGCTATACTTTAGAAATTATATTTAATGCAGCAATAACAGTCAAGAGGGTGGATTTTAGTATTATGATTATAGGTGGGATGGAGATGTAATACGTTCACACTGCAACTAAGTCCAGTCAGCAGCGCCAAAATACCCATAATCACAGTAAACAACACAGATATTACAGCTTTGATGCAGCAGTTATGATTGCCTGTGCCGCGGCAGAACGTTTCTTCTACAGATTAGGAAGCAGCACTCTTGGAGGAAGGATCCCTCAGCTTTAGCCCCACTTTAAAATGTTCGGCTGTAACGTGAGCATTCGCCTCAAGAAAAGAAACAAAAGAATTTAAAAAACATAAACATAGGAGTTGACATGAATGCACCCATATGGACCTCGCTATCCTAAGTAGTGATGGTGATCCCAGACTGAGTCTGGTGGAGCCATTTATCTGTAGTCTGGTCCTCTGTTCTGCTTGGTTGGGAGGCCTGGAATTTAAATGAGGCCCCCTAACTAGTGTTTCCTACTTGCAGCTGCATCTGTACACACACATACACACAGACAGCAGCATCACAACAGGTAGGTAGGAACCAGGTTAACATTCCCACATAGTGTCAAATAGCTTTCATATCACTGAGAGCATTGATATTTTATTGCTCTCCATTAGCACATGATAATACGTTCCCTAGATGTGTATAAAACATATATCCCGTCAATCAAGAATGTGTGCAGCACCAGAGGGATTTAGCTTTAAACCTGAAGTAAATGGAGAAATTGGAGGACGTATTCAAACATGGAAAAAACCTCTGCTGAGTCAGTGCTTTTAAATATACATCAACTTCTTACATATAATGTCCACTGACATTATGCACCAAAATAGAAACCCAGGCTTCTCGTCCTGTCTGTCACAAATACACACGTTTACACACACACACACACACACACACAAAATGTACAGCTGTACAGGCCACATGTTTTGTCTATCTTCAGCGAAATGGAAATATGGAAATACTTCAACCCCATTTTGTCTGCAGGTCACCAAGAAACTGCTTTTAACTCGCTTTTGTCTCATTCTGTCTAAGTGTACGCGCACATACAGAACCACACACACACACACACACACAAGCACACAGGGCTGTTATCATCCAAGCATCTCTTTGTTGTGACTAGCTCAGATCCACACAGGCGGACAGACCTGATTGACTGAGAGCCTGTTAATGAGCTGTCAGTCAAACGGTGGGCTAATGCAGAACAGGTCCTGACTGTCAGTCACAGAGCGGGCCGCACTCAGCACCCAGGATGGTGGTGGGGAGGATTATGATGACAGTAAGGATGATGAAGGTGGCGACCGTTATTGCGACTGACTGACGTTAATACACAATTTCATCTCAGGTTATCCTGTTTCTCATTTCAAGAAGTTCCGGGTCAAATTCTAACAAGTGAAAGCGAGTTAGGACAGACTGAGAAGTGAGAAGAGCCACTGATCTGAAAAGCTAAGAAAACGTCTCTTTCCATGTTCATATTCTTTAATGTGTTACAGGCCCAGTGTCAGCTGTGGCTGCAGGGTCTGCTGCCTGCTACGTCCTACTTCCTGTCCGTCCAGACGGTGGCCTATTGGGGTCAGAAGAGGCTGAAAAGTCCCAGAGTCCAAATTGTCTTTACCACAATAGCTCGAACAGGTAAACAAACAAACAAAACGTCTTCCTAAAGGGCCGGGTGATTTTACGTCATGGTACACTTTGTATATTGTACAGTAACACTGTTTACCTCTATATCAAATGTTCATGAATAGAACATAGTAGAATGTGGCTTAAAGGCATTAAATGACTTAGGGTGATAATTAGTTCTCTATCTAACTAACTATTTACTATTAATATACTTTTGTGCGTTATGCAGGCAGTTGAGTGTGTATGGCTCCACTTTGCTCCACTTTCTCACAACAGAGATTGTTTTTGGTTAATATTACATACCATGAGTCCAGAACAATTGGCTGTCTCAACAGTTTGGATGAGCATTGTGTCTTTAGAAAGATTAGATAGAGAGCATAAATAGAGCCAGGTGCAATGTCGCATAGAAATATCTAAACTTAAGGAAAAGACCAAAACTCCAGCTGCTCGTACAGTTTTGTCTGCAGTAAGGGCCTATAAATAAGAGTTGCTGAGTAGACTGAGGTTTCTTGCCAAAGTAGTGTAAACTGTAGCCGCACTGTTTGTGTTGCTGTGATTCAACAATACAGCCACCGAGGGACTCCCTTAGCAACCCTACCCCAAACAGAGACCCACTCAAGTACACATTTTCATACATTTTTGAACATTACATTAATTTGACATTAGTAAATACTGTATGAACAATCCGCAGCAGCCATCTGTTAACACAGCCATACATTATTGAGTTAATGATTTTAGTATGTAATCCAGAGCTGCTGCAATTGCTGACTGTCAGCATGTTTAGTCTCCGTACAGCTGCACTGTTTAAACACACACATACATTGGAAAGTGACGATGTTAATGGTCGTTCAGGCAACAGAGGTATTTATAAGTGACCTGTCGGTCAGCCCAGCAGAGGATTATAGCCAGCTGCAGCTCAATTATCAAACCACATACCAACAATTTTATATGGAACATATTGCCATTTATAATTCAGCAGGATTAATATTTGACAGAGTCCACGTATTTGCAGGTTTCTCTTAATGCTAATGAGGGTCAGTTGGGCCAGATAAAGCCAATTAGTGCTTCTGAGTGAATTAACGGGAAAGCTAGCTACCAGCTGCAGTCTCGTTACCAGTTTATGATATTCCCGGCACAATATAATACATTTATAAATTCCATGTGCTATATGGCAGGTTTTATACATCCAGTCGTTCTTATGATGTGTATTTTTGACAGCTTTTTTAACACACAGAAACAGTGAACATCACTCCAACCTCTGAATTTTGATTTTATTGTGAAAATGTAGAAGAAACGTGGCGTTTTAATTATGAGCTTGATGCTTAAATTCATTTTTCCCCATTTACTTTCTTTGTTTTCATTCCAAATCAGCCAAACTTTGAAATTGTAGCATTCATTGTTTTTTCTCCTCCTCTCCTCCATCAAAGGCGAAGACTTCTCCAATGAGCTCCCCTCTTCCTCCTCTTCTTCATCTCTTCCCTCCTCCCCCTCTTCCTCTGACCTCCCCGTCTCCTCCTCTCTGCCCGAGTCCCCCCTTAACCCTGTCACGCCTGGCAACCTGCGCCTGGAGGTCGCTGCCCCCCATTATCACAACGACCAGCTGCAGGTCAAGGTGTTCTGGAAGTGGCCCAACCATGGTGAGCCGAATTTGATTCCTTGAGCACTCATGTAAAGGATAATACCCGACGAGTTGTACTTACAAATGGAGGATATTATCAAAGGAGTTCACAATGCTGCTTGGACTTTTATGACCCCGGGAATAAATTTTTAACTTATTGCTGCATAATATCATTGAAAATTTTTTCTAGACTATTCTGGTTTTGTGATGAGGACATTCAGTAGATAAATAATAACTCATCATCTGCTGGCAAGATAAAACATGCAAGTTAAATGAAGGAAAGAATGCAAAGAAATGGTGAGAAATGTAGAAGTTTTTTTGCTTAGGTTTCAACCAGTATGATTAATGCTGACATGAATAAACACCCTCACATGTCCACTTCTGTGTCTGTCTCTCTTTTGGTTTACAGGCAGACAGAGACACCCTGGTCCATACATTTTGCGGTGGCGTCCACATACCTGCAGTGCTAATGTTTCAAACACAGAGAGAACCACAACTGTGCAGGTATAGCTTCACTAGCCAGGTTTTATGTGTCTCTACGTGTGTGAAAATTGTGTAAAGACATTTTGTTGCTGTGCCTTTTTGTGTGTATGCGAGTATCAGAGATCAGATTTCATCACCATAACTCAGATCAGTCTGGAATGCTCTCATCCTCTGTCTCTCTTCCCGCCATCTTCCCGCTCCGTCTCTGCCTAACATCACTTTTCCCATAACTCTGTCAAATCCCTGGCAGAAATACCCTGTATTATAAATATAGCATATTTTGACTGAGATTATCTGTGAGAAAGTGATCTGTAAAAACGGCTTTAAATCCACATTTAAAACATCTTCTTCTTAAAAGTGCACCTATTGTGAACCCAACCCCAGCTGGTGCTGAATGTTACAGTATAGACCTTCAGCCGCCTTTGTCCCTGTGGTAACCTCTTGTCTAAAATAATCACAGAACTATTGGGCTGATAAATATCAAAGAGCTGTGTGCAATTTGCTGAGATCACAGAGTATGATTCCTGTTGATTGAAGTTTTTTAAACAGTTATTCCATTTATCGACATTCAAAGCTGCCAATCTGCCACTTCAAATTGTGGTGTTTATTTTAACATGGAGCTTACAAGCTGCATATATAAGACAAGTTTCCAAACCAAAATAGAGGTATTATGTATATTTAAAGAACGGTGTAACATATTACACTGTCTGTACACAAGTTATTTAAATTCTCTTTTTAATTTCTTTATCCCTTACTTTACTTCATTTTCTCTCTACAGGGCACCCATCACACCATCACAGGCCTGCTTTTTTCTTGTAAGTACCGCGTCGCTGTGGCACTGACGGCTAACTCGGGGTCAGAGGCTGTTGCCTGGGTTACGACCCCGACTTGCTCCTCCGTCAGGGTCAGAGGAGGCAAAGCTTTGCCCTGCAACACTGAAAGTAAGAGTAACTAAATACACACACATATATACATTCCTGTTTTTTAAAAAGCAGCTCTGGAAAGTGGTTCTTTTGAATACACCCTTGCATATACAGTGAAGCACACCATCATAAACACAAAATTCCAGTAGTCCTGCAAACAGCCAACCTTTTTTATATGTACAAATAGCCAGTTGAATACTCCCCAAATATTGCCATTATAATAAAACATCAGTAATTGAGACCTGACCTCAGTGAGGGAAATGTTTTGTGCTCTTGTTTGTGTTAGAGCGCCTCCTGTCAGGCAGAAAGGTGGTACTGCGGCCAGAACGACTCAGTGCACACTTCCAACAAGTCAATGGCACCCTGCTCACCACGCTTCGCTGGAGGATGTCCCAGCATGCACCGGACCTGGCAGCCGTGGAGGGGTTCCAGTTCACCTGGACGCTGCAGTCAGGGGTTACCACGGCAATGGAAGGGCAGGAAGACAAACTGATCTCCCAGACGCAGACAATCGCACCGGTGAGACATCATGAAAAGAGACCTACAGTGACAGCACTGTGTTGTGTGTGTGTGTTTGTTGAGGGTGGGGATTGCAGACGCTGTCTTTTTTAAATACAGTGAGTCAAATATTTTCACAACATGTTCCTGTTTGTGTGTGTGTTTTTTTTTTTTTTTTCTGTGAACTCTCCACAGTCCCAGCACTCTCTGTCAGTTTACGGTCTTCAGCCTGACAGCGTTTACAAGCTGCAGCTCCAGGTGCTAACAGCAGGGGGCAGCAACGGTGCCACAGTCTCCAAGACCATTCACACTCCTGCTACTAACGGCACACTTTGATAGGTAACAGTGCTTTCTCAATGACACTTTGTATTTTTATGATGATGTGTTACAAAAATAAATTGTCACTCTTTTATTTTTTCACGTGAAAAATTTGCATAAATCCTTGGTGATGCTTTGAGAATGTGTATCTATGAGAGGATAATACTTCTTATACATCTTTTGTCTGCTTAATCCAATCAATTATCTCTTCCAGGCTCAAAAACCCCACAGCTGTCACCGTCTGCTGCACCACGGTCATCTTTCCCAACGTCCATCTCTCCGCCCTCTTCCAAAGTGCAACATGGTTTCGTTGCAGTTCAAGTGCAGAGCACAATCCAAAGCTGTAAAATAAAGTTCCTCTGTATAAAGTAGACCACTCTCTCACATGAACGGTACTCCCTTCTCTGACTGCGTTGTTTCTTTCTCACTTAAATTTTTCTTTTCCAGCACCAGGAAGATTGTGATCTAGCTGTAATGGAAAAAACTGTCATGAATCATTCACCTAATAAATCATTATTCTTGTCAGCTGATCCAAAGGTTAAGGTTTAAGTCACTATTATTTTGTAAAAACTGTAAAAAGAAATAACTGTACCTGCTCATGGTGCCAGTTTAAAACTCACTTAGTACTTGCAGTTAGTCTTGGCAGTGAAATGTGTATCCTTAAACACATATATTTTCTATTTTTTTATTAAAACGGCGGCATTTTCCAAATGATTCCTCTCGGCATTAGTGACACAGAGCCGCAGCATTGCGAGACATGTATGTGAAAAGTGAGACTCCTTGCACGGCTGCATCTGTACATGTTTGGTGTTTAGATGGGAACCTAGAGGGTCGTCTCTAACCACCTGACATCACTGGAGCCAAATGACACATGTAAAGAGACATATTACACTATAAGTAGAGAATAATATAGCACTGACCTTATGTACAAATGCAAATGTATAGCAACAGACTGACTGTTTATGTCAATACGTAATCTGCTGCATTATTCCTTCTGAGTTGGTGCGCTGAAGCCTGGAAGTAAGCTCAAATATATTTTAATATTTTGTTCATATGTTCAAAAATAAAAAAGCTAATTTTCACTCAAATTTGACTGAATTAGCTTGTTTGTTAGGTTTTGGAGTATTAATTAGCATTATGGTACACCCATTTCACTAATCAATGATATGTGATGTGTTTAAACAGTTAATATGCCTGTGGTAGATTTCTTTGTTTTAAAAAGGTCATGGCATTTCTTTTAAAAGGTCGGAAACTACTGGTGTTAAGCAACCAGTAATTATCATGTTAATATTCTCCCTATGTAACCTTTTTTTTTTTTTTTACTGTTGACAATTTTGTACTTAATTCTTTTACTTTTTGACTGTTAGTTTTATTTATTGTTTCCCTGTCTTAGTTTTTTGTAATTAAAGAATAACAAGATACAGTGTGTGTTGTCTCAATCAGCCGGTAGTTAGAAATTATATTAGTAACAGGGGATCGTAATACAACTTTTTATTATTTTCCGTCAAACTAAGAGGAGGTTGCATTTTAAAGTGAGGGTAATTTATAGTGCAGACGGTATTTCAAACTAAGAGTCTTTTATAATAAAGATGGGAGGAGGTATTTCAAAGTAAGAGTATCTTGTATTAAAGACAGAGGGACCTTTGGACAAATGTAAATGAAGTATTTGATAGTAAAAACAGCAGAAGGGACTGATATAAATGGCGCTCTTTGATAATAAAAACGGGAGGCGCGCTTTCACTTCGGGAGACTTTCCGGACGCACCCGAAGCGCGGCGTTGCCGTGACGTAATCGTTGTGCGACGGCAAGTCGGATTGTTGTTTCTTCAAATCGTGGTTAGACCAAAGTGAGTTTGTTAATTCATACCGGAGGAGGTGTACTCAGCTGCTGCTCCTCACTCGTCGACGTGCTGTCTGTCTCGCGCTCCACGTCGCCTCAGGTGCTTCCTCGCGGCTCCTCTCCTCGCCTCGTGCCTCCCTCAGAAAATGGAGGAAATGTTTGTGGAGTCGCTGCTTTGTGTTTTGGCTGCAGCTAGCTGCCTCTGCTAGCTCCAGGGGGATGAGTAACTTGTGAAAAACTTGAAATGTGATTATTTGATTCGTTTAAGTCACCTGACGGCACTTTAGATGATCTCTGAGAAGGGTGTGTGTTTGTGTTTGTGTTTGTGTGTGTGTGCTGCTGTAGCTCGGTGCTTGGTGAGAAACTACCTCAGCTAACGCAGGCTTTGTTCAAGTCCACAACTTAACTGACTGTGTGAGCTCCAGCAAACCTTTGAAAACACGCTAATGTCTCATTTGTGTGCACACACTGAATTTGTCGGCCTGAATAAACGTTTAGTGTCTGTGTGGTGAACGTCAGCTGACTGTGAATAACACCTGTGTGAATGTGAGCAGCAGGCAGTCTGTACCTGTCGCTGTGTGGTGCTGATTTATTTGTGTGGAAAGTGAGTTAGTATCTGGTTGAGACAAATGTATCATCTTGTATCTGGACACCTGTTAACTGAGGCTCTATTAACTTCTGGCTACTGCACTTCTGTCTTACACAGTCAGTGAGAATTACAACAGAATAAGGAATAGGACATTTCCTTTATAGAGTCATACTTATATGTTTTATACTATTTTATAGAAGTCAGTTTTGTTTTTTTGACTTCAAACAGGCCTGGGCGGACTAGTGACAGTGTCATCTAAGGACAAACCCTTGACCTTTTGTGGAGTTTATCTGGAAAAGGGGACATTTGATAAGAGAGCGATTCACAGTCAGACTAAACTTATTTGGACATGTTAAGCTGGCCTCGAAGTAAATAGTGACAAACTATCACGTTTATCAATTGATTCAGTAATTCAGTGATGTTGGACAGCATAGAGTCAGAATCAGGATGACGTCAGATGTTAGGTGTTAGTTTTGTTTCGTCCACCACAGTTAAGATCTCACAGGCAGTAAAAATAATAAATTTGCATATTTCTGACCTGATCATCTGAAAATAGTGCAGTCGTATGGTTGACATGCAACACGGGGGCCTGGTTTGCTGTGTTTATTTTTACATTACTAATGTGAAAGTGAATGTTTTGGGTGAGGCTTGAGTCATGCCTTGCACATTTAAACTGCAAAGATTTGATTACGCAGATGACTGCCCAGAGCTTGCTAACATGTCTTTGCTCTCTTCCTGTTTCTTCCTTTATCTCCTTGCCACATTTCCCCTCTTGCTTAGGAGACCATGGTAGCGTTACTGTTTGATATATTGTCTACCCATCACTGAGGAGCACTCAGTACCAATGGTGGGAAAGGCCTGAGGACGACTGATTTTCAACGCAGCAAGAGAGCACTTTAAAGAAGAACACCTGGAGGGAGGTATCAGGATAAAGCTCAAACCACAAAATCTAACATTCAGAGGACCACAGGGAACAAGAGGACAGGAGTGTGGGCAGGGGGTGTTGGGGATGGGGTTAAAGAGCCAAAAGAGGGCGTCATGGTTCACAGCGGCTCTGCATCCCCAATGAAAACATCACCGTCAGCATCGCCTCATTTAACGGTTTCTGCTACAGCGCCAGCTCTGCAAGCAGCTCCTCTCGTGCCCCCTCCTGGAGATACCACAGACCAGGACCTGACCCAGACCCCTGCCAAGCTCCTTGCCGTAGACCTTACCTCAGGCTCAGGCTCAACCCAGCCATCTACTTTAACTCCTGCTGATGCAGAGCCCCCTGTTTTAACTCCAGCGAAAGCACTTTCTACTAACTCAAGCCCAGCATCAGCCTGGCCCTCTACACAGACTCCAGCCTCTGCTCAGGGCCCGGTAAATGGCCGTACGTCAGGCAGGAAGAGGACTCCTAAGGCCTGTGACTGCTGCGGGCCCAACAGTACAGGACACAATGTCAGAACCTCGGGCAGAGGGAGGGGGAGGGCGAGGGGAAGAGGTAAGGGGACCGGTGGTGACCTCTGGGAAACCCCAAAAAGGGGAGTGGGTGGCCAGCTGACACATATCAAGTGTTTTGATTTGACCAAGGAGACGGTAAAGGAAGCAGAGAATGAAGACGACAGACATGAGAAAGTGCAGACGAATATAGTAGTGGCTGATGCTCTGCCACAAACATCCATTACCCTCCCTGTTGCAGTCTCCCCACAGGATGGACCAGTAAGGAATAATGCTGCTCCAGAGACAGGAAACACGCAGAAAAATGAGGACTTTATAAAAAGGCCAGGGGTCGCTGGTACAGGAGGCAAAGGAGGTGGTGATAGCCGGGACGTGGAGATGAGGTTGTCTGGAACGGCAGGCAGAGGAGTACCTGTACTGAGAGGGAGAGGGAGAGGAGGGAGGGCAATGGTGGGAGCTACATCTGCATCAAAAATGGAGGCAGAAGGTGGAATCAAGAGGGGAGGTTCAGGTGGTTTCGTCAGTTATAGAACATATGCCCTACCTCGATCGATGCTTGTGCAGAAGCAGGGGCAAAACAAAGATGCAGAGATGGACCACGGAGAGCAGACTGATCTCAGCTCAGTTAAGCCCCCATTTGGAAATGGAGACACGGTAAACCTGTCTGACACTGATGAGGAGGCGAAGGAGGACAGCGTGATCATGAGTGGAATGGAAAATGGACCACTGACCGTCTCATGCCAGTCAAGTCCCACTTCAAGGTCAGGATCTCCCCAGGACTTGGACTCTGAGATGCAGGTGGACCAGACTCCTCACAGAACAGACTCAGTGTCTGTGTCAGTAACTCTGTCCAACGGGAGCGTCGCCACACCGACAAGTGAGGACCACTGCTCCTCTCCTATGGAGGTGGAAACTCCTCATCCAGTCCCCCCTCCGTGCCACGGCCCCATTACAGTCTCCAGTGTGCAGCACCACTGGGCATTAAGAGACCACCGGCTGTACTGTCAACCCGGAACCTGGGAGAAGGCGGAGACGGAGGAAGTGTCGGACAAAGATGGACAAGAGATGGATGAAAAGACGCAGAATGAAGAAAGCCTGGAGCAGCTTACTGATATGGTCCACGGTAAGATGTGATTTTGAGCACATGATACTAGTGTACTCTTCAAGTATGTAGTCACCACCACAAGTTTCAGCAGTTTCAGTTTCATCCAGCATAATCCAAAGTATAATCCATATGCTTCAGCCTTTAGACGTTTATTTTAACATCAGGCCTGATTTTCAGAATTTTTACATGGTATGAACAAATTGGTAATTTACCTGAGTTTCATGAGTCAGAAAAAGTGATTAATAAAAATTATCTTACAATTTTGAGAGACAATATTAATAAATGAGGCCTCTTACTGATACTGATACAGTTATGTTTTTGTGTTTTTGCTCTTAGACAGCCTCTTGTTGGTGATTGGTGAATAAACAAGACTTCAGCTTTGACACAAATGAGCAAAAACCTTTTTGAAGTGGTAAAGGATGTACAGATGTTCAGCAGAGTGTATATTACCTTGAAATAAATTCACAAAAATGGAACATGACTTGAATTTATTAGCTTGCAGGCCTGAATATGATCACATTACAATAAGATTGTCGGCAGTGGACTCAGAGTCAGTACTGTGAATACAGTCCTCAACATCAGAGAAACAAAACTGCTCATCCTCTGAACAGCAGTTTGTTTGTGTTATTTAGGTAATAGGTCATATGAGTCAGTGGCACTGACTTCCTGACTTCTGTCTTTCAGAGTTTCTTGAGAGCTTCTACCTGAAGTATGGCGGTTTCATTCCTCTCAGTGAGACTGATGTCCTTGAATACCTGAAGAAGGAAGGCAACTCTGACCTCAGCAACAGGTTAGTATACACACATGATTGACTTGACGTTTGTAAATATAAAAACTTTCATTATCTATGTATTGGTTATTTAATCAGTATTGTGCTCACTCATCAGTAGAAAGTAGAAACAAAGATTATCATTTGGAAGCAGCAGCTCACACTCATTTCTGCAACAGACTTCCTGTTTTTGTTGTTATTTTTAATCTTTGACCTTGCGGCACCTCACCGCTTATCTGAGCCAGACATATTCTTCTAAATGTCCTTGACAATATGACACTTCAGAGGTTTGTATAAATGTACGGCTGCATTTCTCCCCCTGGTGTTTTTGTGTCAGAGGACTGGACATAAAAGCGGAGATGACACGGTACAGGGCGGGGCTGGCCTCCGCTCCTATTGCCGGCTTTATGGTGACGTACAACAAACACACCCTGAGCCTGGAGGACCTTGGCACGCTGGAGGAACAGAATTGGCTTAATGATCAGGTAAAGACGGACGAGGGGTTTATACAGCCACAGAAAAGGCATTCTCGCCACCATCGCACCTCTTCACCTGAACAAGAGAGTCACATTAAATGTTCAGTCCACTTGGAATGAAAAGAAATATCACGTGTTGTTTTAGTGATGTTGTATTGAAACTTCTTTGTTGGTCAGATTATCAACATGTATGGAGAACTCATCATGGAGGCGACACAACACAAGGTACGTGAGGATGTGTTTGTCATATTGTCCAAAATCATATCAAAAAGAATAGAAAGTCTCTCTGTCGGATTGTAAAAAGGGTATTACATTTTTTTGAGACTCTAAAGATATTATTTTGATGCTTAGACATGTGTTTTATTTAATAGATAAATAAATAAGTTGAAATGAATTAAATTTTGTGTGTTAATGTGTGCTATTATTTCGTTCTCTCAGGTCCATTTTTTCAACAGCTTTTTCCACAAGCAGCTGGTTGCCAAGGGTTATGACGGTGTGAAGAGATGGACGAAAAAAGTAAGGAGGAAGCTGGAGATGTTTGAAATTCTGCCATCTTTCAGTTGTTTCGACAGTATCACCAACACCCAAACTTTAATGTCATGATTACATTTTTATTTCTGACTTTTAATTGGCATCTCGTCAGGGCTTTACATCAGCAGTTTCTTCAGGAAACCAAATTTCACTGTCAGTCATGTTGTTGTGGCTGGGTTGCTACTTTTGGCTGCCACAGTTTAAACCGAGTTAGCTAACGACATGAGGTAAATGTATGTCACGTGAAATTCCTGAAATCAACGTTTCCGACTGCCTCGCTGTTTTGCCATGCAAGTGAAAGCGGTCAAAAAGTCATCTAGTGTCAAACTGAAATGCTGATAAACCAGTTTGTTTTGTAGTTTGTGGCTTTTGTCACATATAAAACAACTATTGCCCAATAATCCGACTGTTTTTCGACCATCCCAATAAAATGTTATTGTGGTTAACTTGTAGCAGAAATCTGCAACTTTTTTTTTTCTTGGATATATAATTTTTTCGTATGTTTATTCATGGGGTTTTTTTCAGGTTGACCTGTTCTCCAAGTGGCTCTTGCTAATCCCCATCCACTTAGAAATCCACTGGTCTCTCGTCACGGTCACCATGGCAACCAAAACCATCAGTTACTACGACAGCCAAGGCATCGTCTTCAGACACACCACAGATGTAAGTGCATGCTGATGTCTTTGAGTTGTAGTTCACCATTGAAGATTTTGGATGATGCTGAATCTCTGAAGAACAAACGGGATCATCTCCACAAATTAGGACTGGACAATGTAACAATCTCCACATGGAGATTTATGTTGACATAACGATGAACTTCGGACATTCTTACTCGATATGGATAAATCAAACAGCCTATCACATGACATGTGAAACAACAGCCAGTCAGTCTGCATTGATCAATATAGAAAAAAATATTGCGATAATATTTTTTTGCCATGTCTTCCAGCTTTAGGGCCGTTGTTTATAGCCAGAATGTGCCAGTGGCTTCTCTAGAAATTCAGAGTTTTGTCTCAGTCCTAGTACTTCTGCTGTGCTAAAAATTCCCCACTACCAGAGTCAAATTAAAGCTTTAAAGCTGCAGGCAGCAAAGTCTTGAGGTTAAATTCTACTCCCTCAGATTAATTGCCAGAATACTTGCATATGTAGCATTTTGGACAGCTTTCCAAAAATAAGCAGGTTCCTGTTAACAAAGGGAAACATTTTTGTACAAAATGGTGCCACAGTTGTTTTCTAACCTTTGGTAACCAAAGGCTTTGATATTTCAGTTGCTGAGTGTGGGTTAACATGCAGCTCAAGACGTGGTGGACTGCAGTGTTTCACTCAGGTTGAGAAATTACTTGGTGGTGGTGGGTGGCACAACGTGTGACGGACATTGCAAAAATAGTTAGCACAAGTGCTTCCAGTGCATATTGTTATAATAATTGGCAGATTAGATACAACAATAAAGGCAAATAACTATACGTTTTCTGGTTACATGATGTTGAGCATACAACAGCAGTGTATTCCTCTTTCATCAAATTCTTAATTGGTAGAAGTATTTTTTTCTGCATTTTCCTTATATTTAGAAAAAACAATTGTCTACCAAACTAACAGCTGTCATGCATGTCTGATATGTGCGTTGTTGAGGGGCAGCAGCTATAAATCGGAAACACTGGACATTTGACACCAAACCACACACTTTCTTTTTTTTTTCCCCACATTGGAGCATAACTCTGTTCTCTGTGTGTGCTTTGTTATCAGAACATTATGAAGTACCTTCTGTCTGAAGCCAGAGAGAAGAAACAAACTGCCTTCCAGAAAGGCTGGAAAATTACCATCATCAAGGTAACCCTGACTGTAACACTCACGCTGTGCTCACTTTGTGTCCTGAAAACATTCATACCGCCAGCCACACTGGATGTTTGTCAAATGCAAAAAAAGGAAACCTGCTTCCTTATTGTCAAGTTGATATGGATATTTTATAAACACATTTCTGTAGGGCTAATTTCTGTTTGTGGAATCAGGAACAGTACATCATACAAGTTACTGTCACATTATCTAGTAACATTTTAAATTAGTGTCTACGAGTAGAAATGTATAATATAGTTGCATGTATTTTGAGAAATACGTACACACAGAAACCTAAACTGTTTGGTCCAGAAGCTTTTAGCTGCGGCTCCCAGCTTGACTGTGACTTGTTGACTCCTCAGGGTATTCCTCAGCAGAAAAACGACAGCGACTGTGGAGTTTTTGTCCTTGAGGTAAGACATTATTCTTTCCTACCCTTACAGCTGTCCTTTGTTCATCACCCATTCTTTTTTATTTCTTTTCCTCCACTCCTGTCCCTGTTTGACCCCCCTCTTTGATTCATCTGTCATCTGCCTGGCAGGAAAGGAAATAATGTAGAGCTCTGGCCCAGGTTGTTACACAAATTTGATCATTGCCCAGTCTCCAAAAGGACAAAAGACACTTGCACACATTTAATATGTCAGCCTAGCTGTGGTTGTGGGTCATCTTCCCCTCACTGCCTGTCTTTCTGTCTCACTCTGTCAGTACTGCCGTTGCCTCTCTGTGAAGCAGCCTCTGCTCTTCAGTCAGGAGGACATGCCTCGCATCCGCAAGAGAATCTACAAGGAGCTCTGTGACTGCCGCCTCAACGATTGAACGACTGAACGACTTAATTATGGTCGCCCTCACTCACTGATTTCCTGGTTACATGAGACGGTCCGTCCAAGTCTGTCAGACGGCCTTATTTCACTGACGGCCTGTTACATAAGCTAACACAACCTGGCCATCTGGAGCCCTATCTGCCAGTTGCCTGTTTTGACTGACAGCAGAGTGGATGGTCACTTGGACTCCTGGTGACTTTTGGAGTTCAATAACAGTCTGTAGCTAGGCAGATTTTCTTTTTTTTACCGGCAAAGAACTACTGATGTGGCCCCCTACTGACCCACAAAAAAATGCTGGACCCTCACCCATCAGGTAGTTTTTCCGTTCTACACTTACTATCCCCAGTGGATTTCAACCAAATGGCCAAACAGCCACCTTTCAAAGGATGCAAGGGACTTGACTGACTTGGACTGAGGACACAGGCGTTGGACCAGCCTGGACCAATGGGACGGAGATTCCTTCCCAAATGGAGTGGCCTTACCTCCCGCATGGCCATTTTAACCCGAAATGACCTGAACTATTTTTAACTGTTTATTTCATTCTGGACGTTACAGCGGCATCATCCTCACAGTAATATGCGTGTTCTGACTTGTTAATAAAGCTAGGGTGTGCGATTCAGTGGACCAACTGTTCACTTAAAACTTGAAGGTTTAAGTTGGTTTTTGTTTTCTAGGACTGAAGAATATTTGCACGGTTAGAGGCCTATCCACTGAAGAGTCTAGAGTATCAACTGAATGTACTGATCACATATTCTTCCTGGCTGCCTCGCAAGGTGGAGATTGAGCACCGTACAGGCTAATGGCACATTTTTGCTGTGGCTTGAAACAGGGATATAATTTTTCAAGATAGTTTTTCTTAAAGGTATCAGGTTTTTGACACCTTACTCCAAATAATTTCCTTCTAAAATTCCAGTTTTTACACCACATTATTTCCTGCTTTCTTGTTTTGCTGTGATCACATCCTTATGATGGTTTTGCACAAGCATTGTCTGGTCTTTTCAGCTGAAAGCCATTTTTGAGAATATTTCACGTTCCATCATTTTAAGTTGAAAACACTTTGCCATGCTGGTTGGTAAAGTTCATGTTAAGCCGTATAGCTAACTGCTGATATTAGGACCACCGTTCTTTGATTTTACTCAAGCAGTTTCTCCGTGTTGACTTTATCCTGTTGGGCTGACTGCTTCACATGGATGCACTGACACAGGTGCAGAAAGTCGTGGGTACAGAGTGGCCTCTTAAATGAGAAACAAGTGGACCTCAGCTATTTTGATTACATCTTCTGTCCATCCTGGATTTTGTTGTTATGTTCACTTATGTATTTACAGATTGTATTGTACTTTTACTGGCCTACTACTGTACATGCTTGCTTTGGCTAAAAACCACAATGGTTTCTGGACTGTTTTTATTGTTGTTATTAAAGGCCGATACTGCTGGGAATTCTGCTGCAGCGTTTCTGTTATCTTTGAATGAGGAGTTGCATTGGTGTAATTAACAAAACCACAGAAACAGCCATGCACAGATAGCCCAATTTACCATATACTCAGGGGAATATATGGTAAATTCTCACTTTATATCCCTTTTTTGTTTTAGTGAGTGGGTGGCAGCAGGGACCTTCAGTTGAAATCTGTCCACCACTTATAGTGTGAGAGAAAGATACTCTTCTCATTGATCTCATCTCCTTATCAAAGACTTATCACTAGTTTAGATTCTTTTTTTTTTCTTGAGGAAAAAATATTTTATCATGATCATATTTCTGCATTAGTGGGTTATGAAAAATTTAAAGCATCTCCTGGATAAACAGAATTTGAGACAGATAAATGTGCCGTAGTTGGACCATAATAAACTGGCATTATTACATAATTACCAGAAGAGGGTGTCATGTTATCAGCGATCGTCATCAAGCAATAGTCATCCTTTTTAAGTAATTTTCTTGGCATCCATCCAGAGCACAAGGTCACCAAAATGTCTCTGGCCCCGGAGCTGGGTCGAGGTTCAGTGTGTTGTTCAAGGCTCTTGAGCGTGGACACGAGTGACATGGGTGCATGACTCACGCCCACAGAGTGAGGGGCGGTCCTCTAACCAACATGTGTGTCGGAATACCTTAGAGCTACATACGTAAATGTCATCATTAGCATTACACAGTCCTGTGAATTATCTGACCTTTTAGTCCAGCTTTATGCTAATCATGTGCAGGCAGATGTTTGAGATTACTGCTCGGGCTTTATCATCTCAGCCTGTGGGGAGAGCACAGATATGTGCAGCTAAACTATACTGGAGATGGCCTGGTAGTCTTGATTAATTGAAAACGTGATTACTGAAGTTTACACTGTCAACCTTTTCCATTATAGTACACAAACTCACAAAATGGTGGATGTGACGATTTCAGTTCAACTGGAACTCGCAGCGGTTACTCCTAGCAACGCAATGTTCAGTTGATGTCTTCATCAACTGAAGAGATTCATCTAAATAAACTTGATTAACATTCATCAGTACGCCAACATCCTCACTGTGACAGTACTAACATGCTGATGTTTACCATGTACCATTTTTGATTAATGCATGGTAACATTTGCTAAACTCAAAGTATAGCAAGCGGAGGCTGATCGGAATGTATTACAATTCATCCCAAGGGGAACAAGAACGTCTGGACTGTATTTCATGGCAATCTCTCGAACATTTGTTGGGACATTTCAGTAGAAACTACAAATGGCATAGGAAATGTCATGGGGTTGACCAAAGTTATTTGGATTCATCCTTTAGATAGCGGTTCAAGGCAATGTTTTAAAAAGCTCTTGAGTTATTTCAATCTGGACCAGTGTGATGGAAGGACCAACCAGATGACTGATGGAGTGACATTTTGCCATCCATAGAGCTTTAATTGATGCCTCCTTTGGTTTAAGCATCATCATGGAGACATGGCTGTAACTGGTGTGAAGGCAGTTTCAGTCGTGCAGTAGTAGGGTGCCTCTCCCACCAAATCGAATTCAGCTGTACACAGGCAGGTTAAGTGCTGCTAAGCGCTGCTTTAGCTCTCTAATGTGGGGAAACTATAATGGGATGAGCTGATAAGAGGCAGGACAAAACTGCTCTCCCTGTGTGTGAGAGCTATGTAAATGTTGGCCGGGATAAGTCTGATTTCATCTGCCAGCTGGAGTTGTCCTCCTCTTTCCTTCCATTCATGTGATGCCTATCTGTCTGGAGGCCCCAACTTCAACTTCAGCTTTATTTTCCAAGGGGAGATTTAGTTTGTAGCCAGGGCTAAAAATACTCATAAAAGCACATAAAACAAAAAAATATAATTAAAAAGCATCCCGCAAATAGGACACTGAAGCCAAAATATAACTCAAATAGATAACAAGATCAAGGAAAAAATAAAGTCACCACCACTGATAAATAAACTCTGATACTAACAGATAAGTCAGAGCTGCTCCTCTCTCCCTGAAGTTTTAAAAGCACAGCAGCAACAACCAGTCCAAGTAAAGTGCTGCGATGTAATGTGCCAACTGCTCTCGTTACATTAAAACATTCAGCCTGATGGAAGAGTCTCTGCCATGCCATGCCGCTTGTTTTAGGCACCACGAATCTGCAGACAGTCAGGAGCGTCAGCAGGCTTGTAGTTCCTTCGACAACCGTTTGTGCTAAAGGCCACTCAGAGGCTTTAATGAGGAGCTGAGACGGGTCGAGGCGCTTCAGCTCGTGGCCTTCATTAGAGTGCTGAACGGGAAATGATTTACCATTAACTGTGATTTATGTCACAGAGAGTCTTGAGTGCGGCAAACTGAAGTCAACGAACATCTGCAATTAAAAAAGGATCATCACACACACGCACACTGAAAAGGAAAGTCACACCAGGCTGTCAAACTATCAACAAGTATTATTAATATACCCATATTATTAAGGTGTGAAGTAAGTGAAGTTGCTTGGTGACTGGTAGAATCACTGATCATGTGTTTAGTCCAGGAGACATGTATTATATTAAAGCCACAATGATAAATTGGAAAAATATCTGACTGTGAAGCACCGCATATTACTTGACCATATTAGTTTCATGACCAGGGAAGTCAGAGCCATTGGTTTGAGACAAAAAGTCTTTGAAAGTATCAGGACTAAATGCAGGAAAGCTCAGGCTCTAAAATCCTGCCACCGATCCAGTCTACTGCTGTACTTTTCATGGTCTGTCTGTAAAGCTCAATGGCACTTTACATTTACCTCAGTTATAGGAGCAGACAAAAATTACAATCTCAGAGGGGGGAAAAGAGTATAATAGAGGTATTAACTCTCAGACAAAAACTATTCAGGTCATCTGGCAGCTGCCTCAAAGTAAAACCATCCAGTGAGATTATGTTATTACCCCTATCATGGGTCTATCACACATTTCATGCCATTTGAGATTATTACTGAATTTATACTGCATCTTCTTCCTGCACCGAGGGGGCTGCCTCACCGCGTCCTTTCAGATTTCGGCGACAGAAGCTTTGTTCTCTGTGCCCAAAAACAGCCGTATGTTTCATTAGCCTGTTTTGGCTTTTTATTTCAATAAGGGACTACCTGCTTAGCGGGTTTTGCACAGTCACTGATGCGGCCATACGATTCATCTGGCTGTTCATTAGATGAGTCTTCAAAGACGGAGCGGTCTGTACAGTCGACGCAGCCCTGCAGGACATCTTGACTTCTCTGTGTGTTTTTTCCACTCTCAAATGGTCTAATTATAAAAGAAGCAGATCAGAATTGTCTTGAGAACTGAAGGAACCTACATAGAGTAACGTAACCTAGTCCCTCTACCAATGACTATTTTATTAATTTCATCGACTGATGAACAATCTCTTAGTTTCATTGGCTTTGGTGCAACCTTTCTACAGTGAAAGAATGGGAAAGGGAAAGAGTGTGATAGAGTGAAGTGAAGTAGGTATAAAAAAAGGGATTTGTTTTGGTGAGATTTAGGGGAAGGTCAAAAAGGGAGGATAAAGCTCAGAGTAAGGGGGAGAAGAAGTTTTAAGAGATCTTAAAAGGACACTGAGATGGATATGGAAGGCACCGGAGGAGGCGGATTAAAGGATGAGAGAGGGAGACGGACGGTTTGGAAGATCTGAGGAGGTCAGCGCTAGAGGAAGTATGCAGTAATCACAGATATTAGCCAGAAAGCTAAATGTGGATAAGAGACTTTGAAAGTAGTAATGTGAAACACGGATGAGGCTTTAGTAAAAAAAGAAAGTCTGATAGAGGCGGGTGAATATTCAAATAGTTCATTTTTTCTCTGTGGACTGTCTCAATCCCTTTTCAAAACCCATTTCCTTCCACGTAGTCCCCCATAACGCACAATAAATGATTCTCTCTTTCTTAAATGTGCCTTTTTGTATGCTGCCTGTTTGGTTCCGGGACATAACATACAACAAATTTATGTCAAATACTTTTATCAGGTTAATTATTGAATAACCAGTCAAGTCAGGTTATCAACAAAATAGGTCTCTTAATGTAACTGTTTCAGTACTTAACTAACAATCACATACTACAGATTAGTGTCTAGATTTGATTGATTATGGTCAAACTTTGAGAATCAGGCTTTTCTTATGAACTGGCTAGATCACTATTCTCTGTTTATGGGTCTTCCAAAGAAAACAATCCACAGATTCAAATTTATCCAGGATGCAGCTGCTCTAACCTGGACAAGAAGATCAGAACATATTTCTCCAGTACTCTGAAACCTTCACAGGTTACCTGTCATCTTCGCAATACAATTCAAAATCCTTCTTTTAGTTAATGAAGCACTTCCTGTTCTGGCTCATCGAACATCTCAGACATGCTGTCAGTTTATAACGCCAGGTGGAAATCTCCTCCACGTGCCAAGAGCACTGTCACATATTTTCAGTGTTTATGCACCCAAACAATGGCCCAGTTTGCCTGCTGATCTTAGACTTGTTCTAATAAAAAACTGTATTTGAACAAAGTGTTGGTTTGTATATGTGTATGTATATATGTCTTTTTATGTGCATGTATGTATGGGAGTGTTTGCAGATTTTTGCTAATTTATTTAGTTTTCATGTAAAGCACTTTGAACTGCCACTGCATGTTATGATGCTGTACAAATAAATCTGAATATTGAATACAGACCTTGAAGAGCTCAAATCCCAGGACAAATATGAGGCTGAGATGGTCAAATCAGATGAATCTCTTCACTGGTTACAGGGGTTTTTGTATGAAATTCCCCAGCTCACTAGAGAAGACTATCTGGGAAATACAAAACGGGATTTCTATTGTAGTAGGCTGTGATATATGAATTAAGATATTCACTTGATCTTACTAACAGACTGCTGAAGACTCATTTTAGTTTCAGATTTTGGAATATATTTTTGTACAGATGGAGGACTGTTTTTTTTTTGTCCTCCATCTTTTACACTGCTACCAAATATTTAAGAACCAATCTCTTAATGGCCTAATACTTTTCTTAATAGTTATATCAAGTGAAGTACCAAAAAAAAAAGAAACAAGATAAACCTATAGAAAAGGTTCAGTGTCAAAGTCCCCAAGCCAATAGTTTTCTATTCCAAATATACAAGAAACTTTTTAAATGTTTTCACTGTAGTCAAAGTAAAGAGAATCATTGTTTTTCTAAAGGTCCTTTTTTTAGATGCAGTGCACCTCATGGGTCCAAAGGTTAACTCGCTTTGTCAGTGCTTCATTCAGTCAGTCAGAGTCAGTCGGTCTGTAAACACCACACTGACCCAGCAGTATTTACTCGCTGTCTCCCTGCTGAACGCTCTGCTAGCTGATTCACACCTATCACACTGTACGCTGGCATTTAAACAGAGGTGGACGTCTGCTAATCAGCTGTCCTTTTTTTTTTCCCATTTAGGGCACACGTATCTACCATTTTGTAGTCATTTCAGCATAACCATCATACTAATCAGCGGCTCCACATGCCGACTGCTCTGCAACAGATGGACATCTTAATGTTTGTCATCATTCCCCTCCTCCAACAACACTTCTGTCATAGTATAATGGTGCCGGTGCTGTTTGCCAGACGCAGCAGATTGACGCAGACATCCATTTCTGAGAACAACATAAACACTGTAAATCAGCAAATTTTTGCAGCAGATAGATTAAACATCTTGATTAAACACTTGAACATATGTGTACTATAGATAATATCACATTTCATTTTACTCATAATGTATAAAATAAGTTTTACTGTGAAACTGTAGTACTAGTCCATCAGTGCCACAGAACAGGAGAGATAATAATAATAATAATACCTCACTCATTGAGTATTAGGGACAATAGGAAGAAAGTACTTTTAAAATTTACTGGTGATGCTGCATAATACTGACACTGTAGTGCATTACTCTGTTCCTCTTTCCCTCCAGAATGGTATATTTGTAATGTAATTACCTGAATTGAACTTACATCCAATTAAAAAGTGAAGGACCAACTGCCGTCTGAATTTCAAGGCCTTGCAATCTCTCAAGCACTCTATAAAAGATCACTGTTTGGTATGATGTCCTCGTAAGGTCTCTTTGAAAGTTTCAAAAGTACTACAGTGCTACTTCAAACACTTCTTCGCCATGGTTACAGGTGTAGGAACTCATGTCTGTGCATGTCCCCTTGCTTTAGCATATACAGCTGAAATACAGAAACAACAGCATGATTTCCACAGAATACCTTTTAAATATGTGCATATTTCTTCTCAGTATGTCATTTTATTATATTTTTATATAACAAAATGCCTCCAAAATCCCTCCAAAAAGTATCAACATATTACGTCTAATGCAAAAACATATAACAATGCAAGAATGTACAATACACGCGTTATTTACTCGCCAATTATATTATAGCTTTTTATTATGAATGCCATTACACACTTATTACTTTATGAAACAGTTTTCTGTCCTTTGTGACTGACTGCAGGAGAGAAAGAGACCCTGAGCAGGTAAAATGCCCTGTTATTAACCCCATGTGTTGCAATCGTTGAGTATTGGCATTTTTCTCAAAACACACACACACACAAACATCTCACTGTAAAGCTCTTCTTCCTGTCCCCAGAGAGCTCAATATAACCTTCCACTTTCTTCCTGATCGCCATGACGATGACCTTTAGGTAAATCAAAACAAAGCTAAATGTCTCTGTCATCGCAGCCATTTAGGGTTCACTCTACAGGTAGCTCTTTTGTCTTCACCAAAGCAGGCAGAAATGACAAACTGACTAAGTGAGTCAGCTGCGGCATACCCATCATTATTACTTTGCGGTGAATGGATTCTTCTTCTGTTTCATGCGGTGTTTCATGCGGTGTAGCTCAGCATCCACCGAGCTCATTCAGCTGAGCTCGGTGGATGCTGAGGTGGACTCAGGTGCCAATGAACCCAAACTCTGACGACATAACAGTTTCTGACTTTAACTTTGATGAAGGAAGAGTACGACATTGTGGGAAACGCGCTTATTTGCTGTCTCGCTGCAAGATAAGTGAGAAGATCGATGCCACGTTCATATTTGTGCTGTGAATGTGCAGCTGGAGCCAGCAGCCGGTTAGCTTAGCTTAGCATAAAGACTGAACACGGGGGAAACTGCTAGCTTTGCTCTGGTCAAAGGTAACAAAATCTTTTTTTTTTTTTTTTTTAAATCAGCACCTCTAAGGGTCACTAATCAGCTCATCATATCCATTTAGTTAAAGCTCTGCAAAAATCAAAGTTTAGTTTTCACACTTGATGATGATGAAACAAATAAGATGTGTGATAAGTTGTCCCAGTCTTTATGCTAACCTTCTCCTGGCTGTTGATTTAAATATATCGAAAAAACATGTAGGTAACATCGATCTTCTCATCTAACCCTCTAAAAGCAAGCAAGCAAACACACTTCCTCAAAATGTCAAATTATTCCTTTGAACTCAGTCAAACCAACCCAACAAACACCCCTTTGAAGACCTGAAGTCTGCTGACTGGTCCTCTTAAATAGAAATGTACAACAGAGCACACACACTTCTGGCTTCCTTATTGACATGAAAAAAAAAAAACTTTTCTCCTTTCATCGCCAAGGTGCTCCATCCCTCAGCAGACAATACAGCTGTTAACAGCCCTGTCACAAACTGCGCAGTAAATCTCTCCAAACAATCACTACAAAGAAGATTCAACACAGCTTTTTCACTCCACTGAAATTATTTTTTTTTTACATGCAAACCCTGTCTGCTTTGCAGAGGAGACCACGGATCTTTTTTATCGCAAGATTTATTTGCATTGAAAATGTATTTTTTACAAAGTGAAAGCTGAGTGCTTTTTCCTGAGAAAACCGTCATCTTTATATGAGTGGTGCAGGATGGGCTTGCCATCAGATTTAAAAAAATTCCTTTGTTTCCACTGTGCCCCAAAATGAACCGCACCAAATGCATACCTGGAGTCAGTGTGGATGGTTACAGTCTTACCAGCAGCGAATTTACAAGCCTCCCGTGAGTGCGACCAGCTCTGCTGCCTGTGCTCGAGAGGTGATGAGGAAGAGAACCAGACACTAAAGTGGCATTATCAGAAACCACAGCAAAACCCACATGATTAACCCCCGTGAGTGGGTCCCGAGTTGCAGAACCATCAACATACAGAATGAGATCAGGGTTGGTTAAAGGAGTGCCAGGAAGGTCAGGTCTGGAAGAACACAATACTTGGAGCACTGCCAAGCGATTGTGAGTGCAATCTTCACTAAATTCGATCTCCGCAATGCATACCACCTGGTGCGCATCCGCGAGGGGGGCGAGTGGAAGACGGCGTTCAATACCCCGCTCGGCCACTTCGAATATCTTGTGATGCCGTTTGGCCTTACTAACGCTCCTACCGTGTTTTTCAGGCTCTCATCAACGATGTGTTAAGGGATTTTTTGAACCGTTTTGTGTTTGTTTATCTCGATGACATCCTTATTTTTTCTCAGTCTTTAAAGGAACACCAGTCCCACGTCCTCCATGTCCTACAGTGGCTCTTGGAGAATCGTCTGTACATTAAGAAGGAGAAGTGCGAAAACCCTTCCAGCATCCAGCATCCAGCATCGTCGTGTCTCTGACCTGGGGCATCGAGGAGTCCGTGCGCTGTGCCCAGGAGCAACAACCAGACCCTGGAGGAGGTCCGCCTAACTGCCTGTTTGTCCCAGATTCCATCCGCGCGGAGGTCCTCCACTGGTGCCACTCATCTAAACTGGCCTGCCACCCGGGGGTTAACCGGACTCTGTCTTTAGTTAAGCGTGTATTCTGGTGGCCCACTTTGGAGAAAGATGTCCGGGACTATGTGCTGGCCTGCTCCATCTGCGCCCGAGGTAAAAGCACCCACACGCCTCCTGCAGGGCTCCTCCGACCCCTCCTGGTTCCGAGTCGGCCGTGGTCACACATCACCCTCGACTTCGTCACCGGCCTGCCCTCCTCAGCCAACAACACCACCATTCTTACCATAGTGGATCGTTTCTCCAAGGTGGCCCATTTTGTGGCATCCCCAAACTCCCCTCAGCACATGAGACGGCAGACCTCCTCACTATTCATGTTGTGCGTCTGCATGGCATCCCTCTAGACATTGTATCAGATCGTGGGCCTCAATTCATCTCCCAAGTCTGGAGGGAGTTCTGGAGAGGGTTGGGCGCTACGGTGAGCTTGTCTTCCGGTTTACATCCTCAAACTAACGGCCAAACTGAGCATACAAATCAGGACCTTGAGTCAGCCCTGCGCCGTGTGGCGGCAGCTAACCCCAGTTCCTGGAGCACCTATCTCCCATGGGTTGAGTATTCGCATAACTCCCTCACTAGTTTGGCCACTGGAGTTTCCCCCTTTGAAGCCTCCCTAGGCTACCAGCCCCCTCTTTTCCCCAGCCAAGAGGAAGAGCTCGCCGTCCCCCCAGTTCAACACCATCTCCAATGCTGTCGGGCTGTGTGGCAGCGGACCCAGGTGCCTTTGGAGGAGACAAATAATAGAAATCAGCGGACGGCGGATAAGAAACGATCTCCGGCCCCTCTATATTCCATCGGCCAGGCTGTCTAGTTATCATCAAGAAATATACCCCTTTGGACTGAATCCCATAAACTTTTCCCCGCTACCTAGGTCCTTTCACCGTTCAGAAGATCATCAACCCATCTGCTGTCCGCCTCAAACTCCCAGTTTCCATGCGCTTCCAAGTGTCTCGGCTTAAACCAGTTATCAGGAGCCCTCTCGGCCCTGCCAGCCCAGCGCTCCGCCGCCAGCTTAACCTCAGAGACTCTCTGTAGCCTGAGTAACTTCCCTGGCTCAGCCTGATTAAGAGTTCTTATTAAAGATCCTTGTTTGTGGCTTAACCTGCCTCTATTGTCCGGTCCTTTCTCCCCTGATCTGTTTTTTTCTGGGTCCGCCAAATTCACTAGTGTGAGCCCTGACACAGAGAGCTAAGGGTAGCCTCCAAAGGAGCATAGTTAGGAAGGAAAGAGTGGCAATAAGAACACACCCCTAAAAAGGACATGAGCTGTTTCTTTGTTAGCGGTTTAGGCAGGTTTATGATGGCTGAGACACGCTTTGGAGACAAAGTCTTCCCCAGGCCTGAAATGTTGTGACCTTTACTTTTTCTTGCACAAACTGCAGCTTGGAAAGGCTCGCTTTATGGCCTTTGTCAGCTAGATGTTTGAGTAGGATGACAGTATCACGTTCACACTGCTCCCGGGTGGGAGAAGCAATTAGCAAATCATCAACATACTGCAAGAGCGCTGTACCCGGAAAGAGCATGAGGGGCGCCAGGCTATCCCTCAAGGCCTCATTGTACAGCGTGGGTGACTCACAATAGCCTTGGCAAAGTAAACGTGTATGGTCTGCTGTTAAAGTTGAAGGCAAACCAGAATTGGCTGTCAGGGTCAACAGGGACACTGAAAAAAGCATTCGAAAGGTCAACAACTGAATACTACAACAGCAACTTGAGACAAAATGGTGTATGGGTTAGGCACATTAGGTGCCCTGGGCTGAACCGCCGCATTTACTGCATGTAAATCCTGAACAAACCTTCACTCTGTAGGGGCACCTTCATCTCTGACTTTTTTCACTGGGAAGATCGGAGTGCAGAAAGGTGAGTCATTACAGGGGACTATTACGCCAGCCTGTAAGAGAGAATTGAAGACAGGTGTGATTCCATCAATAGCTTCCTGCTTCAGGAGATACTGTTGCTTACATGGCGTGATCACCACAGGTTGAGCATTTTTTATCAAACCAACATACTTTCCCCTAGCCCACAGAGAGGGCGGCACCTCCTGCAAAGCTGGAGGGAGGAGAGAAGAGTCAGAGACCATTGCTTCAGTGTGTGGAGAGAATTTGTCATATTCATCAACCAGGTGTACAGATCTGAATGCATGAACGTCAAGAGAAAGAGGTTGTTTATAAATACCTGTTGATGGCGAATACAAGATTTTGGTATCACCTGTAGGCTCCCAGTCAGAGATGGAGTCTTATTTCAGCGTGAAGAGTCCCAAGTCTTTCCATTCTTCAGAAGGAGACTTAGACAGGGCAATGTGGGGGTGGGAGTTTTCCACCAGGAACACACGCTGCTGAGCAGAGCTCAGCGTCACTGAGATAACACTCCTGCTTACAGACCAAAACAAAGCAGAGCAATGAAGGGAATCCTCCACTTCGGGAGAGAATTCGTTATCATACTCTGAGTCAGGACCTTGAGACACATAAGCAGTACAACGCAGCTGCTCTGGGGACACAAATTGTGCACATGCAGGCACAATACCACGGCCCATATTCACCATGTCTGTAGCAAAAGAAAGAGGAAATTTTCATTCATACACATGCAAAGGCTGTACTGCACAAGCGACATGTAAGCAGGCATATTTCTGACAACCTGGAGGCCATTTGGTGTAGATATTAAACTAATGCCCAGGGACATTATGAGGTCTCTGCCCAAGAGATTAACAGGGCAGCAGTCTGAAGACAGGAAAGCATGCTTAGTAGTAAGAGGAGAAGCAGTATCATCGTGGTGGATACATGTCATCGGAACTGTGAATCTCTCTTTAATAACTGCTCCAGAGAATGCATGTATCTACCGCTAAGTTTAGGGGCTGGAAGATCTTTTGTTCTAATTACTGAATGTGTTGCTCCGGAGTCAACAAGAAAAGTAATGTTTTTACCCCCCACTGTGAGCACGGTTTCTGGCAATATCTGAAATGGTTCTGTGGCATATTTAGCATACGTTTCAGTGAAAGGTACAGCTTCTGTTTTTGTCTCTAAATGCTGTATCGCTGCTTCCACAAGTGCATTTGTGTGTGTTCGGTTAGTAGAGCAAGCCGATCTTCATTGTGTGTGCCGTGTGTTTGTGCTGTTTTTTTTACTTCTTTTATTTCTAAATGTCCTATTGCTGTTTCCCCTAGTGTTTGTGTGTGTGTGGTTAGTAAAACATGCTGTTCTTCATTGCTGCTGGAGGATGGCTCCTTCTCTCTCCACATGCCCCCTCCTCCCACTCGGTTCAGTCAGACTTCTGATGGGTGTTGTCATCCCGGGGACCGCTGTCATCTTCTCTCTGGGGACAGTCAGCAGCCCAGTGACCTCTCTGATGGCAAATGTAGCCTCCTTTGCCATGATCTCTTCCTCATCTGTTGAAGCCAAAACCCTCTGTTCTGTGGTTCTGTGGCTATTGTTGTTGTTGGTTCTCAGCCAGGTTGGTGACAGTTTTGACCATGATGAGGTATGCAGAGTGTGTCTGCTTTTCTCTGTTGTCTGTCTTCTTTGCCTTCTCGGCAGCAGCCTGAGAAGTTTCAATATTCTTATCTAGGCCCTTCTGAGTGTTGTCACGTTCTTTAGATAATCCACTCTGTTTTCCTTTCCTCTCCCTTTTCTCAGCCTCATCCTTCCACATCTTTAGACATCTTCTGTGACTTGCCAAAACATACAAATCTTCCACTTGTATAGTCTTGTTCTTCAGTAATTCTGCCTCTTTCTTATTTATTTCTGCTTCTAGATGAGCTATTTGGCTCAGACTGAGTGATTCCTCAGGGAATCCACACAAAGCAGTCCACTCAGCCAAGTGTTTCTAACTTTCTTCACCGTGTTTGTTTTTCATGACTGTCACTATGGGTCCCTCAGGTGGAGGAACCTGAGTCTTTCCCTGCTTTGCATCCATTCTGACACAAAGGTAGTGTATACTATCACTCTAAACACAGTCGTCACTGTGAGTCTCCGATTCGTTTTGGTACAACTGGAGACCGTTTCACACTTAGATCTGCTGTTTACTGTCTCTTCACTGCTGTGAACGGTACGCCAATTGTCAACAGACAGATCTCTTAGGTCAAAGGATTCTAAGATTTTTGACGTCTACCTGCTTTATCTGAAATAACAGGTATTAAAAATGACTATCAAACATCCACCCTTGTTTCCCCGTTATTACTTACTTTTCACTCAGACCCGTCGTCTACTGCGTCTTCTCTACTATGACCGGTATGTTAATCATCAACAGACGGATCTCTTAGGTCAAAGGACTCCAAGATTTTTGACGAGCAGGCAAAACATCCACCCTTTTTTTTCCCTTCCTGCTTTAGTCAGTATTTACTCAAAATACCACTCTCTCTCTCTGGACTCACAAAGCAGTCACAAAAAGAAATACCAAAGAGAGAAAATAATTCAACTAATTTATTTCACCAGTCAAATACATGGGTATATGTTATGTCAACTCACTTATATTATCTGGATCAATTATCAAAATTTCAGTATCTCACCGAATGAATAGAAGATCGGCCCCAAGCGGCTTCTTTGGGATCCCAGTGGAGACGACCAGGAGCTGCTGGGGATCGGTCCTCTTGTCTCCCAAGGTTTTTCGTGGAGGTAGAGGTAGTTGTTTTTTCTCCTGGATGATCAGTCACCGTCCTCTGTTGGCTCCAGACGATCTCTTAAGGGATCTTCTGACACCAAGATCTGACCAGAGTGTCTTTTATATTTTAATGTATTCTTGCAAGAAGGTGAGCCGTCAGACAACCGAGTGCATTCTTAGCTGGATGAGAACTCACAAGTGATAACGGAAAAAGCACAAATACTTATAGTGGGATACAAACAAAGGAAAGGTGGGTAGAGGAGGGAGTGTGAGGTCTTGTCAACCCTTCTAGTAGATAGTTTCAGGGTTACATCGTCTTCGTGCGTAAAAGGAGTCTGGCAGGAAGATAGTTAATCAGGTCATTGTAGTCAAGATTTAAAACCAAGTGGAGCCAACCCTGCGATAGCGCGTCTTCCGTGGTGTGATGACCGCTATCAGTCAGAGGTCTCTCTTTTACATTAGGTGAGAAGTGTACTGTCGGACAGAGGTTTGTCTTTTAAAGGAATTAAGGTCTTGGTTAGTCTAACATACTGAGGCAGAGGATGCTCTCTATTGTGGCCCTGTAGAAGTTTGTCAGGAGCTGAGGGGAGAGTCCAGCACGTTTCAGCTTCCTGAGGAAGAAGAGTCTTTGTTGAGCCTTCTTTACCAGGTGAGCTGTGTTCATGGACCAGGTCAGGTCAGATGTGATGTGGATGCCCAGGAACTTGATATTGTTGACACGCTCAACTGCTTCCCCGTGGATGAGGAGAGGAGCGTGCTCTGTCCTCCTGGACCTCCTGTAGTCCACTATGACCTCCTTGGTGTCCAGTCCAATGTGAGCGTGCATCTGTCTGAAAGGAGACGGAGAAAGTCTCATAATCAGCAATAAAATGATCAGGCAGCGTTTCAGGATGGGGAAACACCTGTTGTGTTGGTGTTGCAAAGCGGACTCTGATTGATTATGAGATTTTCTGCCAAGCGGGTAAGCCAGTCAAACTAGCAGAGTGAATAAGCAACCTGAGCATGGCTTGTGAAGCTGTGCTTGTGAATAGTTGCTCCAGAGATGGAAAATACAATCTCAGAGCTGTCCAGAGTAAAGTGCACCGGCCATGTCCACTGTAATGAATACACGCACTCCATGAACACCGACAATAGTTGCTGGATGGATAAAGTCATTGTTGTTTTGTTTTTAAGAGGATTCAGTCATAAAAAGAAGAAGATAAAACAACCCAGCCTTATCTGAGAACCAGCACCAGACATAACCAGACCAACATAGTGAGAGTGAAATGACTTGACAGGATTTCCAAACCATAAGTTTTAAAATCAATAAAAGTAGTTGCAACGAACTCAGACTATGCAGCCTTTCTCCACTGGGCCTCCACTGCCTTCTTATCCAGCACATAAAAACAAAGACAGCAGTGAACTCTCCCTCTGTGGTGGCTGCCATTAAAAGCACATCCCACAGAGGATGCTCTGCAGGACAGAGACAGTCATGGAGCTAAACTTATATGGACATACATACAGGAACACTCAGCTGTAAATATTTCATCAGTTTGTTTCCCTGGGTTGGTGGCCTAATGGACTTACACACAGTCTGGAACTTCAGTATGACATTGTGAGTGTCTGTTGTGTGTTTATGTGTGCTAGTTTTCAGAAAAAGCAGGCTCTTCCTATAGAAACGGTAGAAACTGTACCAGTGAGTGTTTTTAGTTGAATGTAGTTTTGTGTGTTTGTTAAGAATTGGTCTTTGCAGACTCTCACAAAAAAATGAAAATTGGTTGGCGGGAGAAACATCCTTAAAGGCATCATTTTAAACATGGAGTCTGGTTGTTTGCCTGTTCCACTGAACTGTTTTTGTGTCATTGTGTGCACCCTGACCTGTCAACCAGTTGTTCACTGATTGAAATAATAACCCACTCTCCCTCCAGGATACCCTCCCTCTCTCTCTCGCTATGATTGCAGTTCTGTGAAACAAGAATGACACACACACACACACACAAAAAAACACTGCAGGTCAAATCTTGATTGTATGTCTGTGAACCTGTGTTTATTTGAATTTACCAGTTTTTTGTGCTTTCACATGAGTCTCTCTGATTTTATGCATAAATATATTTGTGTATTTTAGCATTTGCATGTGTTCCTACATGTGCACAGCATGTGCCTGGATGGGTGTATGTGTGTGCGTGTGTGTGTGCTGGGCAGGCCTGCAGAACTATATGCAAAGGTTGTATTCCTATATTTAGACTGAGCGCCAGGAGACAAAGAGATGTGGAGGAAAAGCACTTCAAGCAAAGACTGGCCCTGAAATACAACTTACATATCTTTCTCTGAGCAGATGCATACTCTAAAGCCTTTAATATGAAAATTAGACCGTCCAAAGTACATGTTTCATATTATAAATGTCTTTGTATTACGCTTCATCTTATAGATTTTTTCCTGGTGCCTCAGAAACTGGTGAAATTCTACTGCACTGTAGAAAAATTAAGTATGTGCCGTATAAGGACTGGACACATTACTAACCTGACCAATCCATTATGATCCTGCTGCCTCAAACCCTACCTTTGTGAAGTTAGTTAGCTGTAAACCTCTCACACTGGCAGAATTTGTTATAATATTAGATTAATTTGATTGTGCAGATGTTTACTTTTGCTCTTCTGCATCAGAAGCAAATCCTATTACTGTCATGCGGTGTGTAGATGTATTTATTTGCATGCATGTCAGATTTCAGACAGCACACTTTCATTTGTGCTTTCCTCATGTCTTGTATGTAAGTATGTATGTGTGTGTCTTCAGCAGTGATTCCAAAGCAGGGGTACTTATACCTCAGCAGTTACTTCTGTGGAATTGCGTAACTAATTTGAAAAAACAACTAACATTTTAGTCAGCTGTAACATTTAAACACTGTGTCGCAACTGAAAGCACGTGAAGACGTTTGCAAGGGAAGGGAAGGAAGAAGAACAATTATTGTAAAGTTATGGGTAAATGTGAATTTCCCCACTGTGAGACTAATAAGGGTTGTCTTGTAAATGACTGAAACATCCAGCTTCAGCCACAAGTATTAGTGCAAATTCAAACTTGACTTAATCAACAACTTAATCAGTAGTGGTCTGTAACATCCAGTTTATAATCAATTCAGCTCAACACTTTTGGAACATGACAGGTGTGTGGATGAGGTCATACTCAAGCTCATACAGGGTGCCCAAGACAGGGAACCTCTACAGCATGTGGGTGAAAGTTATGTGTTTGTTTTTTTCCCTGTGGTTCCCGAGTCATCTGATCCTTAATGGAATATCAAGTGTAAATGGAAGTGAATCAGCTGTGTACAAAATTGTGCCTCCAGATTATCTTGTGTAACTTGTGTGTACGCGTGTGTGTACAGACCCAGCGTTATGCCGGTGAGTCATGTCTGGAGATCATGCTGTGAGGATGGTCGGGTTAAACTCTCAAAGAGGGGAGAGAGGTACAACAGCGTGTAGGCAAGGCCACTCAGCACGCCTCGCTCGCTGCACACAAGATGAGCAAAGTGAACGGCTGAGGCTTTCAAAACCATCTGTGTGTGTGTGTGTGTGTTGTGAGAGAGGTCAGGAGAGCAGAGAGACGCACATGAGTATGAGGGTCCAATGTGTGACACATGTCCACAGAGGACAGAGGAGGGGTCTGTAAATTGTAAATTGTAAATTGTCTTCAGAATCATTTAAAGCTACAAATACAGTTTATTTTACTTGAAAAGCCTGACTACATGACGCAGGTGGCTCAGTGGTAGAGTGCGCGCACACATGTCCAAGGGCCTTGATGTCTCAGTGCAGTGGACTCCAGTTCGACTCCTGGCTGGGGTCCCTTTGCTGCGTGTCTTCCCCCTCCCTCTCTGTCTCTCTCTCTCACTGTGCTATCTACAAAAAACATTAAAGGTAAGTGTAACTCCCCAAAAAATCCCCCCCAAAAAAAAAAAAAACAGCCTGACTACATCTCGCTTTCCTCAGCTGCTGTTACAAGTCACTGAGTAGGAGAATTATTTAATTTGTGTGCAGCAATAACAATAACATTGATTAGTTATGAATAAAGTTGAGCTCACCAATAGTGGAATGTCTAAAAAACAAATTTAACATGCATTTACTGACTGAATTGATTTTCTTTATGTGTTAAGTAAGTAAGTTCTTTAAGTGTTAAGGTCAGCTGAAAGCTGATAGTTGTATTGCTTATTTGAAGGAAGAAATACTTGAAATACTTGTGAATAGCACAAGATCAATGCAAGACATTTGCCAGACAAGGTCGTGATTGTTACCTCTGTTTTACTACCAACATGATATGCAGTTTCTTAAAATTCTCAACTTTTAGCTGATCTGTTCAGATACTGCACAGAGGGCCTTATGGTTATAATCCCCGACAAACGCAACACTCACCTATGGTGGCTTGTAAGTGTGCTGTGAAGCGGCCGCTTGGATCAGTAGCTCTCAGGGTCAAACTAATCTAAACTGCTGTGCACAAGAACAATGGGATCAAGTTGTTTTCATGCGTCTATGGGTGAGCCACAGTGAAGAAAACAGAGGATGTTTGTCTTTACATTGGTGGTGTAAAATGGTATTGAATTCAGAACAGGTTGCCTAGAAACATTACATTTTCCCCTCACAGACGTGAGGTTTTATTCACACCTGAGTCGACAGATGGTGATTTTTTTCTCCCCCTCTCGAGAGAAAATGAAAGCAGCATCTAGTGGAAGTGTGAGGAACTTTGAAAGTGAATCTGCCACGTCTGATAAGAATAAGAGAGGGCGCTGTATGATATTCATGGGAGAGTCAGACCTGAGCTTCTCTGAAGAGAAACACACATAATCACAGATGTAGTGTGAGATGGTGGCAGTGCATTTATGTATACGTCATGTGTGTGTTTGTGATTGCCTGATACAGACGGGTTGACAATGGGAGACGTTTCTGTCTTTCTCCTGTGTATTTGAATTATTTATTACATGCTGATATTTCTGTGTGTGTGTTTGTGTACCTGTTTGCTTGTGTGTGTTCCCTGTGTGTTTGTGTGTGTGCACACGCTTCATGTGCACGTGTCTCAGCACCCCTCTCAAACTACCAGATGGCAATGTTTCCTAATCACAGTTGTGTTACTTAAGTAGTAAATCCCCCTGTCGAAAAAAACACATGTACACTGACACGCGCACACACACACAGGGGCACGCGTTTGGCAGTCTTCACGCATGCTCACCTTCCACACAACCCCAATACTCACTCACACACACACACACCTGGTACTGAGCTCATGTCACACACATCATTAGTTAAACACAAAACAAACAGACCTCTCGGGATTAGTGGGTTGCAGGAAACGGGTCGAGTGGGAATCAACAAAATGCACTGAGTCCCTGCGTCCAATTAGGAATACAAAATGTGCCGTGTTGTATCTCAAACAAATGCGATTGGTCACCCACAGTGGCATCATGTCTCATCAATATGGAGTCCAATTCTCATCTGTCTTGGTGCCCAGTGACAGCATTTCACACAGTGAGGAGTGGAATTATGTTAGTGAAATGAGATTAGTGTGGAGGCGCAATGAGAAAATACTGGCTGTACTATAGAAGCAGTAGTATTTTAATCTCTGTAGCGGAGTCTAAATAGCCTGGAGATCTGCTTTGCATATTATGATTTAGAGACGTTTTGGTTTAACTCGATGCAGGGATGTCTAAATGTGAGACTGAGTAAATCCAGCCGAGATGCAGGGGGAAGGGACTGAACTGGTTTGCATTCAGAAACATCTCTTCTGTTTTGTTCCCTTTTCAATTCAGCATAATCCTTTTCTTCCCCCACTGTTTGGAAATAAAATGCAGCTCGGCTTTGGAAAATGAATAGGCCTAAACACAGTCATTTCATCTCAATCTGCTGTCACGTAGAGGGGATGTTTACATCCCAGCAGATCAGTGTTTACCTCCACTAAACATATCTGTTCAGCCTGTGACTTTATTCATAGCAGCGCGACAGATGAGTATCTTCACAGTGGAGATGGTGCTGCACGTCTCATCAATGTGTGTGTATGGGTGTGTGTGTTTTCGGTCCTTGACAGCACAAAGGGAAGGGTCATCACGTGTTCGGATATGGGCGCCTCTCCCTGTTCCTCACCTCTATTACCGTGAACTGTGACAGGACAGGACTCAGGCCTGGCTGTACAGTGTCTGTAAAGCCTGAGCCAGCAGGAAGCAAGTATTTTAAATGGCTTTGTGCATGCAGCTGTGTGTGGAGACGCGGAAAAGGAATGTGTGTATGCGTATTGTGTTTTCTCACAAGAGTACCCAGAGCTCAGATAGAAAAGAAGAAAGATTATAATTCCTCCGGGTTGCTGCTTTCTAGAAAGGGAGACCAAACACACCTCGGGCTTATTGGATTCAAACAGTTATTTCACTTTGGTACACTTCTTTTTTCCAATACAGCGTTCTGTGTGAGGCTGTCACCACTGCTGTCAGCGTAACTTCATTTCACTTGTAAACATAGAAAACACAGACTCTAACAGCTGATTTCCAGTTTGTTTCAAGGGTTTGATGTTCAGAGGGATAGTCTGACATTTTGGGAAATGCTCTCATTTGCTTTCTTGCCAAGAGTTAGATGTAATGGCTAATAAGGCTCTTGTATCTGTACACTGAATTTGAAATTATAGCCAGCAGATGATTAGCTTAGCATAGCAGAAGGACTAAGCAAGGAGAAAGGCAGAAAGGAAGTTGCAGACTAATTCTTGGCTGGGCACAGTGAGGCTTTGCAGAGTACAGGTTTTTTTTTTATTTTGGACAAAGCTAGGACATCTTCTTTCACTTTATTCCAGTCTTTATCCAAAGCTAAGCCAGTTATGTGCTGTATTTTGCTTCATATTTAAGACACACTCATGAGATGGGTATTGATCTTCTCACCCAACAAGTATACAAAAGGTTCAGACTATTCCTTTGATGAAATAACTCTGAAAATAACAGTAATGACAAGCAACAGTGCACCAGATGCACCATTATACACACACATGCACACAGAAAATGGTCCTGTAATTGGCAGCACAATAGAGAAAGGATTTAAAATGGGTCTCTCCTGCTTGTAATATCTTACCACCTCATTTCTCACAATGCTAAGCCTTAAATACTTTATTTGCATAACCCGGCCGCTATGTGAAGCACTCCTACGTGTGTGATCCTTTTCTGTCCCACATTAAAAGACTTTATGCTTGGTACAAGAGGTTGAAAAGGTCAACGGTGGGACTCCCGGAAATGAGTAAATAACATTTATAGTCAATAGGAAACTGCATTGTTTCCAAATCCTCATTTCTGCAGAAAACCTGCTCTTGTGGCCGCTCGAGGAGATTAGGCATGCTTTGTGGTGGCAGAGAGACAAGGGATTTACAAAAATAAAGGAAAAACACAAATCTCTCCGTGAGGGAGGAAAAAGAAGCATAATGAGCACTAATATATTAGTAAAACGTGTCATTATAGTCAGTCACAGTCTCTCTAAATTCAAGTCAAGACTGAAAAATGAGGTAAAAATTGTACAAAGTAAGCAAACGTTTTGTCATCTCTCTCTTTTAGATACGCTGCGTGTGGCTGAAATCTGTCTGTTCTGTTTGAGTCCGTTCTGTGCTTAAAGTAAACATTTATTGCATGACTAAAGTTCTTTACTCAGAAAAAGAACTCAAGAATAATTGAGACTGTTCTCCCAAGAGAAATGACAGCATGAGTCATTTAATAAATCATCCAAAGCGACACATTTACATTCAAGGGACAAAGTGGCTGTAGGAATAGTGACTTGCTCATTGGGAGCAAAAAAAGAGATACCACACCATCTACAAAATGTCGTAATTAAACAGAGGAAGCCACAACAGAATTGTCACATCATAAAACAGAAGTTATATTCCAACATTGGTCTGCAGAGGTTTTGCAAGGCACAGACAAACACGTTCATAGTAGTATCAGATTATGTCATTTTTGAGGACATGGACAAACAACATATTTTGTCATTTAATTTGGAGGAGTTGGGGATATTGGCTGTCAATATCTCATTTATTTTTGCTCAGAGGTTTTTACGCAGATTCAGATTGTAACTTTTGTAAAGTTTGGGGTTCAAAAATTCAAAGACGTTTATAAAGATACCTAAATTGCACACTTTAATTCCATTTTGATTATTTGAGTATCTCCAGTTGCATTTTGACAGTATGCAGATTATGCAAAAGCTTCCCTGCAACTGCCAGTGGATTACATGAGACGAAAGTCACAAACTATACGTATCTGACAGAGAAAAGAAATCATCCTTTTTTAAGCTGTATAAAAATGATGGCCTGTGTCACTAAATCCGTTTCTCAGAAATCAGTGCAGAGCAGCAGAGTCTCACGTGGCTTAATGAACAGGGACAGACTGGAGACAGCATATGTGGCGTAATCACATACAACATGACATGGTGACACAGAAACACATGCACATCGTGTTTGCGTCACTTCACAGGACACTACATTGACTTACATTCATTTTATGAAGACTTACTCTATCCGTAACCCTGAAGTGTAATGTTTTACGTGGTACAGGGACTTGCGTTTTGTCCCCACAAGGAAGCCGAGTCCTCATGCCGTGACTGTGTAAATATATTTATGTCCCCACAATGTGAGTTATACATGTACACACACACATGCACACACAGGTTATGCAGACACACACTTAAGTAACAAATTTATTATAGAGAACTTCCAGAACATGGGATCGAATGTTGACAGAGCATAATATACGGACCCACAAGAGAGTAATATTGCCTTTTCTTTTCCACATTATTCTTCCTCTTATTGACTGGAACAGCACAGTCCTAAAGCACGTTATTTACTGCTGCATGGGAATCTCATCAGAGGCATCTGTAGTTGTAAAAGGAGGCAGAGTAAAATGTAGGTTATGGGAATTCTGTGAACTCATGTTATCAAGTTAATAATAATGATACTAATCACGTTGTGAATCAACAGACAGAGACGACCATGTTCACCTTACACTCTCTCAGTCACTCACAAACATTTGCATTCACAGAAAATTTCAAACAGTAGAATCAAATCTTTCTTGCCCCTGATTCCAGTGACAGTAGAATTGATCATTTCACAAGAGCTTGAGGTAACTTAAACTCTCATATAAAGTCCTCGCTTTTAATATTAGCCCTATTTTTCACCACAACAAGGCGGACTGTGTGGGTGGCTGCAGCTCAGGCTCAGGATGGTGATTCAAGCCTCAGCTCCTCCTTTATGTGTCAAAGACACTCAAAGTAAAATTGCTCCCAACGTATGTGTCCGTGAAAAAGTCCCACGAGTTGGATGTAACACCCAGATGTGATGCAGTGTTGCAGAGGTTAAAGAGCATGTCAGCACTTGGTGGCAGTAGTTACTCTTTCAGTGCATCAATCAAGGTTGTAATGTAACATGTTTTTTTTTTCTGTTTTTACTTTAGTCTTTATGGGTAACATGCTCTGGAACTTGTAGACATTTAAATTAATCTTATGAACAACAGAAATCAAATAAAATGTTGTAAGACTGCAAAAGTATAAGAACCCAAATATATAAAGTACCAAAAGTAAAAGTACTATTGGATTATCACTGGTGCATTAATTTGAACATAACTTTAAGTTTATTTTATTTTGTGTTACTTATCAGAATCCGCAAAATAATTTAGTAACCAAAGCTGTCAAATAGATGTAGTAAAAATATAAAGTAACAGAAAAATGAAATACTCAAGTAACGCACCTCAAAAATATACAAGTACAGTACTGGAGTGAAAGTACTTCCTTTTCACCACAGCCTTTATATAATGGCAAGGCTTAATGCATTTATTTATTTGTTTATTCAGCTGAAAACCATCCTTGTTGTCCACTACTGAGTTCAGAAAGTGTTGATATTTAAAATATGAATATTGTAATTAATTAATTATACTATTCTATTTTACAGTTATTAAAATGATCGTGGTCATTTAGATGAACTGAACTAATGTCTGCCCACACCACATTATTTTTTCATTACTTTAATGATAAAATGTTTGTCCTGCCACTGACAGCTCTCTGGTCCCACACACACTCTGATGCTCTGATCATCTCTCTCTCTCTCCTCCTGCCTCTCAATTGGTCCACACTCCCCCCTCTCCTCCTCCTCCTCCTCTCTTGTCTGCTGAGAGGGAGGGATGATCGGAGGGGAACACCGATCCACGAAAACCTTCAGCCCCCCCTCCAAACAGTCGCACCTCGCTCCTCTGGCGGAGGCTTGCGAGAGACAAAGACGGAAAGAGGAAGAAAGCGGGACAGACGCGAACCCTCTTCATCGAGGCGCCAGCTTTGTTCCAGTCTTTGTTTTAATCTGTCAAAGTGGACAAGAAAGAAAGCTTTAGATCATGTGAAAGGCACAGAAACCCGACACAAGAGTCCGGATTACCCCTCCTGTGTCCTCCTCGTGGAGTAAACGCATCCCGTCAGGATGGAGAAGACCCCGGCTGACTCGGAGTAAAAGGACTCTTGTTTCATTTGGTCTCGGACGCGTCCGAAAACAGCGCGTCGGGATTCCCTTTGTCCCCCACGTGTGGATGAGCCGCGGGGCACACACAAGGTAACCAGAGCTGCTGTGTCGTTTCCTTTTGATAGGCGAGCTCGTGTTTTGGCCTTAAGGTCAACACTGAGCAAAGGGGGTTGAATGAAAATGGGATTTTTTTGGACACTGTGCTTGGTATTGTTTGGCCCCTGTCATCGTCCATACACAAGTTCAGCCTAACCAAAGCCTTTAACCTCAGGTGTCCCCCCCCCCCCATTTCTCTATTGCAAAGCTGCATCTTACCAGATGAGTCCACTAAACCCTGCAAAGCTCACTGTTCCTGTCATGTTCTTATAATATATAACAATTTGACTTTAAGATGTCTTTGTGCTGGAGCCCGTTGATTTACATTTGACATGTCGGGGTCACATTTTCCTCAGCGGTGATCTTATTATTAAGGGTTGTCCACTGCTGCCTCCGTACCACTCAGCTAAGTGCTCATTACTCCCAGCAGGAGACACACCGGCCATGTGGATGCTGCCTGCTATTTGAACGGTGACCTTACCTGCTTTAAATAATTATTCCTTACATGCGTCCATCACAACCAGTTTCTTCCTGTCCAGTTTTAACCCTTGAACCCTGCAGTGTTTGAATTCAGTGGTCCATTTTGTCCAAGCTTTCCTGTTATGTTTTTAAAATGTTTTTCTTTGGTCCTGACTGACAGCCGTGTCAAGTACAGTGATGTTGCCGGTCTTATGAAAGATTTTGCTTTGATGATTTTGGTCCTGGCCTCTGTCTCGTGTCATCACGTGATTTGAATTTTCAAATCTGCAATTAAGAGCTCGATGGGCTGAGCATGCATTCGGATCACGAGCTGAAATGGAGACTTGGTACAGTGGGAATTCCTTGCGGGTCGGAAAGGCGGCGCGGGGGACTCCCAGTGGTGACGGATCCAAACCAGCAGGGTATCCTGCTTCATGAAGGAAACTGAACAAACACATAAATCTGCCTGCTGATGGACTGGCTGGCAGGGGTATTTCCTTTCTCCCGGCAGCTCCCTCTGTTTCTGTCACTCCTCTCTATCTCCCTCTCTCTCTCTCTCTCTCTCTCTCAAGTCAGTCTTTCTAGCATGCCTCTGATTCTGCACCTCACACATGCCCCGATACGCTCTCCATGCTTGCCTTCTTTCATGCTTTTGCCTCCTCCACCTAAAAATCCTCCAGCTCAGCTCTGCTCACGTGCATTCAACATCTTCGGTCTCTGGGCCTCTTGTCTTTGTCATTCCCTCACTGGATGGGGGAACTATGTGACATTACTCCCTCCATACTGGTGGTTCCAAAACTCAGAGTCTATCGATCTGTTGGCTCACACTCCATGTGTAAATGTGGAAACCCATTGATCCGTGAGCGGAGCTCTTAGTGGAGAGGCACCAGTCCTGCAGCACGTGAGCAGTTACAAATACTGAATGCCAAGACTGACTGGTGCTATTTACAAATATTTAATCAGCATCATTATGGGGCAGAAATTAGTTACATTGTCCCACTTTGAGATTGCAATTGAGCACCCCATTATGTGGGCACTTTGACTGCATTAAGAAGTCTGTGTGGTGTCAATGTGGGCTACACAGAGGGCCACGCTCATGCACATTAAACCTTTTGGATATTCATTACAGTAATCGTACATTCAGTAATTTAACACTCGGCATTCGTGGCTGCCAATTAGCCTGCCTAGAATCAACGTTCTGCAGGTTCGTGCAGTAAGTGGGAACGCTGTATGATTACCATACCTGAAACAAAAAAGCCTCGCAGACGCCGACGAGAACCCCGCGGCGCCTGCTTTCAGCTGCCGCCACTCTGAGATGTTTTATTTATTTATTGATTATTTTAAAGAGAGTGGGCCCCTCTGCTCACCTCTTTGTATTTTTATTGTGTAGATGGTGAGAGAGACAGGGTGCGTGTGTTTGTGTGTTGGTGGGGGCAGGATTTCAAGTCAGTGCACATACAGTAGCTCCTGAGGTTGCTGTCTGATAAGGTCTGGGCACGACAATCCAGTTCCTTCTGGAACAGGCTGGCCCATCCCCAGTGTCACAAATCACCTTTTAATGGACAGCAAGAGCAGTCAGTTTACAGCCTAAAAAAGTCAGATTGCACCTTTTGAGCTCCCTTTTTCCTGTTAGATTTAAGTCTGAAGAACATCCGCTGACTGATCCATGTCAGAACAGTTGTTGAGTGCTTATGTGACTCAAGGGATCTTGAAGCTCCTGAACCTTGTGAACTACTATTTCGACAACTGTAGGTGTTGCTTTTGCAACTGCATGGCCTATTTCTCCTTTTATTTATTTATTTATTTTTAGGAGGGCACTTTAAGCTGTTATTGGAGAGCCGACAGAAGAGAGATGACAGGAAATAAGGGAAATAAGGGTATGGCCTATTTATAAGCCGCAATGTATTCATCAATAAAATTCAGCTGTTTGAAGCTTGTTGTTTCTAAACACCTGCTTTGTGTTCAAGGTTGAAAATCACAAGACTGTTGACGGCTCAGTGAGAAGTTCGCTCTTCCATCCAGGCATAGGAGGGGTTTGTGGTAGTGTCAGGGGTAACGGAGAAGACTGTCAATCATTTATCGCACATCCCACTCAAAATGCTTATCAGACTACAGACTACAGAGGAGGTGAATTTGGGCTTACTGCAGCCTGCGAGGTTAAGAAGGTTAGGAAGAAGTAAGAGACACGATAACTTATCCAGGGAAGATTTGCATGGTACGTCCTTTTTGGCGACGCCTTACCTCACATCCTCTCAGCTGCACACATTCACACCTGTGAGCTGCACAGTGTTATGACATTGTGCCCAATGAAGATTTGCTGACTGCATCTGGTCTTTTTTCAACACCCTGCTTCACAGCTGTGTATTTTCACACTTCAAAGGTGTATATTAATGCTGCTGGCCACAGAGAAGCTGCAGTCTGTAGGCGCAATGACTGTACCTCATCAGTTGCTGCTGAACATGTGTTTTATTCTTTTCACATTTTGAGCCAACCATGTCTTAATTTAAAACCTTTTTATGCTGGTATTTTTTTTTGAGTGACACTACCACTATATTTGTCCTGGCTTTTTTTGGAAGTTGGTTAAATGCTCTTGGCAGATCCCCCAGACAGAAGATGCATCTGCTAAATATCCCTGATTCAAAGAGCTTGCTGAAAATTCACATAAGAACGGGCGAACGTGGAGCGTGCCAACAGCCAATTATCCCCCTTTTTGGGTTTTCGTAGGGTGAAGATATTAAGAGTTGTTTACATGTACACAAATCTGCAAGGGCTTGTGTTTTCTAACCATAATATGTCTGCTGATGGTGTGCATCTGTGGTTTCTTTGTTGAGGGTGTAGTGAAAAAACTATGCTAAGCTTCATACATGAGTGTTTCGTCTGATGAGCTCTGCATGATGTTAATATGCTCTGCATACACTGTGTCTAATGTTTGAGCTGTTGATACACACTCATGATGTGAAGTATGTCACGAAAAAGCCCTGTGGTGCTCCTAGTTCACCAATAGCAGGGCCAAGAATGAGACTTACTGAGATTCATCAATAAGCCTTTTTTCCTCCTTCTCAAGTTTGTAGTTTTACTTAGCAGAGTATTGTCAGGTCTGTTTGTGCAGACTGAAGTCATTAAAAACTGAGAGAGGTATGCGCAAAGTACATCATGAAATTGGCATAAAACAAATAGTAGAGGTGGTTATAAGTGCAAATAATGTGAATGATAATGAGTTTGATCAAGTCAATAAAATGAAAAGAAATGATGTCACTGGCAGTTAAATCTCTCAAGCTTTCCCGAGGATGTCATGTTTCACTCATTAGGTTGTCAATTTGGCTGCCAGCAGGATGCCTAAAACACATCCAAGTGCATTTCCCATAAAATATAATGGAAAATTTAAAAGAACAGCTCATTACTTTGAATGCATTAAGACTTTTGGGTGGTCCAAACTGGTGCTGTCTGCTGCCTTTTGCATGTTTTTTGGCATTTTATGGCAGCGGCTCTGCTCAAAGACTGTGAATACGACTGTGGGAGGCGACGTGCTTTCCCTCTTTGGCCTGAGAGGATGTCAACCCTACGCGTTTCCTGTCATTCCAGATATCACATTGTCGTTTAGTAACAACGCATGTTCATTCCTCCTCTTCCTGCATCATCCATCTCCAGATCTGTCTAGACGCCATTATATCATCTTTACTGGGCATTTGTAAGTGGGCTCTCACTCGCGTGGTCGATAGAGACATGGCAGGAAAATGCCCACGGCTCCATAGGCCAAATGGATTTGATTTATAATGGCGGATAAGTGGGAGGAGCAGAGACAGCCCTGTGTGCACATGCATTAGATTGAGGCAAAATTTGAGAAACAAATGGAGAGTAAGAGGTTGTCATGCAACTATAATTACAACAGCGTCAGTCGGAGCACATTTCAGGATAATTGGGGTTTTGTCGTCAAGTGTGGAGGAGACAGACGTATTCCCATCTACCATTAACTTGTCAATACCCTACCATCTGCGCACTTTTAATCATTATGCTTTTTCTAGTATTTTATTGCAATCTAAGTATACAGGAAGATATGGGGAGATATTCTTTTCATAATCCATGATTATAGGTGAACTGCTGGTGTTTGAGCACAACATGTGAATTGGTCCTAACCTTGCCTCAGCGCCAAAGCACTTACCACAAGGTCCAATAGCAGCTCTTAAGCTTTCAATCACACGTCTTTATCGTCATCAGCAAATGCAGTTTGCTCGGTCGTAGATATTTTTAGACTCCTTGTCCAAGTTAGCTTAAAAGCTGAGGTTCCAAGTTTGTTCTTGACCTTGAAAACTGTAGTTGAGAGCTTTGGATCAAATCATACGTCCTCTGTGAGCAGATGAAGACCTGCCCAGCTGTCATTCATACTGTGGCTCTCTAATGCTAGATTTAGGATGTGCGTCATGTCCAAGAAAGTGAAGAAAATATGGAAAGATATACGAGTTCTGTGAAAGTGTCGTACTTTGACCCATTTAAAGGGCTGCAGCTCTTAGATGCCTGCTTTATGGTATTATCCAAATGCTGCTTACTACCCCTTATGATGGTATTTTAGTGTAGGTCACACACAGTGGGTGATCAATTTTTTAGCATCCAGCACACTCCAATTCAATCCAACCTTTTTTTTTTTTGCTTCACTTCCTGCGTCACTCTCTCTGCTCATCTTTGTCTGTCAACCCTGACTTTCGACCGTTTTCTTATGACTATCATAAACCGATACATGCATGTGCATGCCCGATACTGAACAATCTCGGTCTTCAGTTTAATCAGTGAATAAACAGGAGGATGCCCTCTCCCTCCTCTCACCCTGTGACTCTGAATGGAGTATTACCCTTACAGAGCTGGAGCTGACAGAGATGAATAGAAAGAAGAGATGAGCTAGATAATTGAGAGTAATTAACTTGCCAAGCAGTCGGCTCATGTCTTCATGTTCGAGAGACACGGCATGTAAAATTGAGTGAGGTAAAGCTAGATAGGAGAGGATTGGGACTGTTTTTTTTCCCTGTAACACACACGGACGGGTGACATAACACAGATACAGTTTTGTTGAAAGCAGATTGTTCACATCAAATACTAAGTATGGCCTTTTAAAAATGTACTGTAGTGCAACACGTTTGCCTAGCAAGTGTTTTAGACAGAAACAGGTGCACACAAATCTAGACTTAAAAACCACAGAGCAAACAAGACCCAAAGGAGTTTTTTCTGAAACCTTTCCCAATTTTATTTTTTGATTGACCCCTACTTTTATCTCTAGGATTTTCTAAGTGTACTGGGTGTACCTGTTTACTCTCTCCAAACAAAGTATAATTTAAGGTGAGGCAAATAAATATTAAGGTGCTTAATGTTTCACCTTATTCTGGCTCATGTCTTTTTTATTAAAATTTTAACTTTTTGAAATAGTAGCATTTTAAATGATTGTATGTTGGATCCAAAGACTACTACTAGTAGTATTAATGTCTGCTACAATGGATTAGTGCTGATTCCACCATGATAATCTTACCAATAGACCTCTCTCTCATAGCAGATTTTTTAACTTGTCAAATAATCAGAAGTCTATAGCAATGTTCTGTGAGGCAAATTTGCATAAAGCACAGGTGCGGTTGGCAGAAATGTCATTATTTTAGCAGATATTTTCTCTTAAAGCAAATCATAAACCTTAAATTCTGACCTGGCAAAGGCACTAGAGTAAAAGACAGGTGATCATCAAAGTCAGTGGGCTGCCTCCTCTAGGGATCAGGAATGGTCATGCATAGCATCTCATGGTGATACAGACAATACTTGCTGAGATATTTCACTTTGCACCAAAGTGTTGGACAACAGATGGACTAACTGCAATCTCATTCAGGTGTGTTAATGCTAAGGCCACAGCATGGTGTGCACTGGCTCACTTGCTTGGCTCGCTACCACATCAAAATGGAAAAGAACCTTCCTTAATGTTTTTAAACACATCTAATGTTTTTCCTGCCACGTCTGTCACGTTTGTGTCGAAACAAAGGTCCCCAATGCATCTCGTCTGGCGGAGTCTAATTGATCTGGCAGCCAGTCAGTATTCTCCTCTTGCTTGATACCTTGACAATCAATACCCTGGTAAATTGGAATGGTGATGTCGGAGAAACAAAGTGTTTTCTGTTTATCTGGGTGAACATGCTGAAGTTACAGTAACATTTTAACATCACATTTCCAGGTTGCTGCATGTTTTGTATGGATCTGTTCTGTGGAATAAAGTAAACTGTTTGATTAGCTCTTATGATAGGTCAATGTGGCATCATGCTGAAAGTGAACAACAACGTATCCTCTGTGTGTGTGTACAGTATATTTACCCCGCTGTATTTCTGTGCGTGAGCAGTACTGTGTGTGGAATTACAGCTGTGGATTTCTGTGAATGGCGACAACGTGGGGATTAACCTGTGACAGCGGTCTGGTTATGATTGGGTCAAACGTGGGATGATCCATGTGCATAATCCTGTGTCAAATGGATTGGGTGTGTGAAAACGCTATATTGTAGTACTTAAGAGTTGAAAGTGTGTGTGTAGAGAGAAATGGGGCAGTGCAAGTACAAACGCAATGCTTTGGTGTGGTCATTTGTTGTTTGTTTGTTGTGTGCTTTTCATTTGGAGTTCTGGCACATCATTTCAATCCTGCAATTAAAGTGTATTTGTACTATATATACTATACATATTAGTAAAGTTCAAGGTCAAGTAATTTTTTTATGTAGCTCAATCTGTGAAGTATACAGATTGTACATGTGCTTTACAGGTGACTGTCAAACATGAAATAATGGGAGATTAATGTACACAAAAAATAAAAAACAAAGCTTATAGCTAAAACTTTGAAGCTCAAAATGTGAATAAGAGAATGTAATGCAAGCAGTAAATATATGAATGAAGTGAAAACAATCAAAAGATGAAAAACAATAAAAGGAAATACTGGTAAAGCATTCTACACAAAAGAAAAAATGGATATTTAAAATTATGCTATTAAGTTTTTCATACTGTGAATAACTTCTGTGTCATGATGAGGCATCATTGCGCCTTCTCCCATCACATGCACACACACATTACTGTCTATCTGCTTCTGTGTTTGTAACAGTGTATATACACTTTCCCTCTCCTTGTGCCTCCATTGTTTCTCTTGTGTTCCTTATAATGAACACACTTGGTGTGAAGTCCCTACTCAGAGTGTTTATGCTCTCCAGTGCATGCTCAACAGGAGAGAAGCCTTCACCTTGATTACCCCCCCTCTTCATTAAAGTGACACTGCCTGAGGGAGAAAATAAAAGAGGAACGCTAATCAAGTTTTTTTTTAATTGTCTCAACGAGAACTTAGGAGAAAGCACTTTTTCAGAGGCTGAGAGGCTGCTTTCCCCAAAACTTTGTCGAGTAGGGGTTGCTAGGCAGACTTGTGAAAGATGGCTCTGTGTGTGTGTGTGTGTGTGTGTGTGTGTGTGTGTGTGTGTGTGTATGAAATGACAGCATTCACATCAGGATGTGAAAAGGGAGAGAAAAGCAACTGAAAGGGGGGAAAAAAGGAGACTTTGCTCATTAGGAGCTCCCTGAGCTCCAGTTTTCTGTCTCACATTGATGATCTCTGTGAGGAGGAAAATCCCCAGACAGAGTGGACTCCACACATAAACTAGTGATCATAGTGGTCTAGATGTGAAGTTTCTCATCAGCCTGCTGGCTCAGGACTGAGCATTTGCATGAGGGAAGTTTATAAATGTGTCTTAGAGAAAAGAAGAGGTGATTTAAAGTCACATTTTATGTGGCTGGACCCCTGACACATTTAAAAAATGTGAAAAACCAGAGTTGTAGAAAACGTGGGAGAAATGAATCTATTTCCACCACTCTGACCTCTCGCGCTGTGATTTTTCTCCTCTACACTATTCTCATGTGGGAGGCTTTCAGAGCCTGTAGGCTGCAGAATGATGGGATAACATTGTTTCACGCGCATCCTTCCACCATAAAGTATCTCAAGTGTGACATGAATACATGCAAGAGAAACAAAAATCTTATTTTTAGGTGAGCTTAATTTGGAATAAAACATTTGAAGAACGTATTTTATACCCTTCTTTGTTCTAGCACATGTGGTGGAGTTCCTAACGTGTGTGTGTGTGTGTGTGTGTGTTAGCTAAAAGGGAATGATGTTTTACTCGACTACATGCAAACAGTGTTATATTTTCTGCAGCTATCTGAAATGAAAAGAGTGCACATTCCTGCTAGATTACCTTGTAATGTGAGTGCCATATTTGTTCTGTTTACTGGGTGATTGTTGCCTTGGAGGATAAAGTGATTGCCACCGTGATAACAGAGAAGTGTAATTCTTCCTCATAATATTATAAACTGCTGTGCAGTGTGGTGGCATCTGATAAGCCTTAACTCACATCATCATTGATCTTACTGAAACACACGCAGATGCACAAACACACTTATCTATGGGTTTCCAACACAAACATAGAAGAGTTTTCTAATTTAACGCTACTTTCGTCAAGACAACATCATTTGTCAGTGCCTACCTAGACTGTTGCATAACGTTGAAAAGTGAACTTGTTTTATGATATGACATCTCTACGGCTAAGGTTTGGTAAGGTTTAAGAACCAACCAAGCAAACGTTGGTTGACAAGGTATTAAAAACACAGCATGACCTCAGCCACAGTGCTAATTTTGTTAGCCATGAATCGCAACATCTCAATATTTCATCTCAAAACAGTGTTTTTGCAACATACTCGGTAGCGGCATCTGCATTTGTTATTGTACATTTCTTTGAAGTGACTTTGAAGAGTTTTTCATTGATGTTTCAGTGGTTAACAGTGATTGGTTAAAAAGGTCAAATTTAAACTTTCAGCGTACACCCGCTCTGCTCAGTGGGGAAATATGCGCAGACCTGACACAACACACACTTGTGTTGTTGTGTTTCATTGACCAATCCATCCACCCAGACATCTTCCAACACCAACTTTGTTGCTCTACAATAACATGTCACTTGAACACAAACCTTATTGCTGTTTTTGGGAGGATAGCCTCCTTGGGAAAGAAATGAATTAGAGAAACTGAGCCTTGCTGATTGGTAGAATTTTTCCTTTTTAATGAATGAATTCAGAGTAAACACAAGTCCTCATGTAGTAGCAGATGTGCCACTGTTATCGCAGCCCAGAGGACAGGATCAGTAGTGGCACTGCAGCAGCAGCTTGGAGCCATAAACTCACCAACTCAGCTTTACAGACATGCCTAGATATGCCCTTACAAGACAAGCAAATCAATCAACAAAGTCATCTTTTGCTAATTTAATGCCAATTATTATAGCCAGCAAGTCTGAAGTATCTTGTGTGAGGGTGGAAAATGTTCACAGTTTACATGTAGGTGCTAACCAAAATGTCCAACTGGGGACTGTTGCAATAGGTGTGAGCTTGTTCATGTGGATGAGGTTTTTTTTTTTTAAGTGATCTGTAAAGTCTGAGACTGTCACATACATACTGCACACACAGACACTAAGATACCTAGTAATGATTTTTGCTCCTATGGCTGTACATTAATGAATGAACACTAAGCTTGAAGCTTTTTGAACTTGAAAAGATGCTTTGCCTGAGATGATTCTCGTCTTCCTGTGTCTGTATACATCAAAGGTAGGCAGCACATTGTTTGTCTTCATTTTAAAAAAAGCCCTTAAAGTCTCCCTCGGGCAGTGCTGCCCCAATATCCTGATGGACCAAAGTGGGCTGTGTTAGCAGTATTAAAAAGCAGAGCACCTGCCTCAATTCCCTGTTCACACAATACACCAGAAAACATGCAAAAGATAATAGATGGATGGAAAATACATCATATTTGTCCCCTCCACCATAGCAAAGACTAAGATGTCAAATGTGTATGTGTATTATGGAAGTAGCCTACAGAAAACTTTTGCCTGGACATCTGTGTGCTTTAAACTGGGTGTGTAGCAGTGGATAAAGATGATTAAAATCAGAAAACAAATTCATTTATTGATGTTTTCCTTATGATTCTGAAGGAATAAAAATAAAACCTTTTATTCGTTCAGTAAACGGTCATTATCATTTTTTTCATCCCCACATCAAAAAGGAGTATTTGGTGCTGTTGTGGGACTGCAACTGTCTCACAGAATTAGGAGTTAAATGGCTAAAAAATATGAATTGGATAGTTTTAGCTTTTTTGATATATTAGATATATGATGGACGAGGAGATGGAGTTGAGTTACAGATTTTGTGGATGGAGATTTTCTAGCACACTGACCTCTCAAACAGAAATGAACAAGGGCTTGTGGAGTTGGTAGACAAAATATTTTCAATCACAGCCAATACTGCACATAAATGTATATGAATATTTTTATGTATGTAATGGATATAAAGAGCAAAGATAGGATTTTTAAAAGCAGCAGTATTTAAGGGTGAAACGAACAGCTTGTCTGTCACACAATTTAAATAATGATTCTTCCAACAGGCATTTAATATATATGAAGTTTTTCACTGATGTGGATTGACGGCTCATAAGCTTCCCTCGTTTCCACCCCCTCTCCTTGTGTTTAATAGAATTAAATGACTCTTTGCATTTGTGTTAAGGATCTGGTTTTATGAATTCGAAGCTTGCGTGTAAAGTGTGAGTTTGCACGGCTGGATGTTTCCGCGGGATTTGACAGGATTCAGAATTTGTAGTGGATTAACTTGTGTATTTAGGGTTTTCTGAGTATTTATTATTATCAAAGTATTCATTAATATAAGACCAACAATTCAGAATACTTAAACAGTTCTTAGAATTTGGTTAAGCTGCTTTGTATTTGCACCGTGTTATCAGTGCTCTCACGCACACGCACACACACACACACGCACGCACACACACACACACACACACACACGCACATACACACGCACACAGTATGTCATGCACCCATTCACATAAAACTCACAGTTTGATGATCAAAAGCGAGTTAAAAAAATTCAAGATGTGAAGCAGTCTGGATATTTTCATCAGTTACCAGAAATCAGAAGTACTTTTTGGCTTTGACTGATAGAAGGCAGCTCTGCAGCTGTATTATGTAGGGAAACAATCACAAACATATAATGAAAAAATAAATATTGGACTGGATTCGGTAATGGCAAATATAAAATCGTACAGGACTCTTGAATTGATTGAAATGGGGCAGAAAATGTGGTTAAGATATTTTTTTATACTGCAGCTGGATTTGTCCACACAACACTTTGTTGCTGTATGCCTTTCCACTACTGGCATGATGCAAGAGCATGACAGATCATAGTGAATTAATAAAGGAATGCAGACAGGCTGGATGCTTCTGCTGTGTTGCTGTAGCATTTGATTTGCCTTCATTTCTACCTTGGATTTTCAATGGGACATTAATTCTCTTTCAAGACTGGCTGTCCTCCACAGATTTGTACCCTGGATCACTGCATTATACAGTCCCTCTGTCAAGCATTTAACCCCTTCTAGCTTAGCTTACAAAGGGCAAAGGGTAGAACAGCTGATGAGCAGACGGTTTCAGGCTCTAAGTTGAATTAACAGAAATGTGGACCAGTGGATGGGGAGGCGGAGAAGTAGACAGCCAGCTGCTCAGATCCTGTGTCTTTTCCTCTGTCAGACGTCCCACCGCGGCAGTCAGTCAACAGGACAGGCAGGCAGAGCGTTTCTTATCTCTGCTCTATTAGGCTGATACACGACATGCTCCGCTGAAGCCACCTTCCAATGACGTTGTTGCGTGTTATCTCGAGTGTGCGCGAAAGGTACAAGATGAGACGTGACAGGACGCCTCGTCACATTTCGCCACGACACCCTCCTGAAAGTGTTTCCCTGTGCAGCATTTGAAATGAAATACCTGTGAAGCGCAGTCTGGGGAGTGGGCTGAGCTTTTCAGGTATCACTGCAACACGATCCATTGACTGACTGATGGCTTGGAGAGGAAATGTTTCTTATAGTCAAGCACCACTTAAGCGGAAATGAAGAAAGCTGCTCCCCAGTTTGGACACTAAGAGACTGCACTCAGTAGCCAATGAATTAGCTACACCTGCCAGCAAACAGTCTGTTTTTTCAGACAGTAAATGATGTAGGCTGCAACACATACAGTGGGCTGCTGACAGGGTCAACAGTTTCAACCACGGCTCAAATTAAGATAAGATGAGATAAAACAAACATCCTTCCAAAGAGTAAATTCAGGTGTTTAAGGACAGAAATAAGCTCAGATCAACAGAGAAAAATAAATAATAAGGTACATAAAACTGAGGTATATAATACTGAGATAAGAACAGAGGTAAAAATAGAAACTACACAAGAACACTTGATGACAGTATTACAAGTGATGTGATGTGATTAACAGCAGCAGAGTCTGTAACTATAATAAGTATACTAGTAGTGTAGCTAATTTAATTTGTCTGTATTAATTCGTAAATATAATACAAAACAGTATATAGTATACTGCAGTTAGAGTAAAACAGTATGGGCTACAATATATTGTATAAGAAAAAATTTAGTAATCTCTTGAGTCTCCTGAGAGACTGCTATGACTTATATATTCTGCCCTTTGAAATTGTAAAAAATAAGTTAAAGTTTCTTTAACACTGGAAAAATGCAGATAAAAAGGTTTATGTAAAAAAAAGCTTAACCTGCTAAATTTCTTCATTTTTCTACCTTTATGTACTTTTGACAAAGTATTAACACATTGCACATGTAGTACATGCAAAAACATTCAAATCTAACTGTAACAGTGATTATCACAGAGACAAACGAAATAAACACCTGCAGTAGTATAACTTACTTTTAAGTTTCTGTGTTATACTCCTGTTATAACAGTTTTCCTTCAAACCCTTTGATGTGTGGGTTTATCGCCAAGCAAAAGACTCCCGTCATGTCTGTTCAGAAAAGATGTACCTTTTTAAAAAGTTTCTCCTGGATTCATAGTGAGAGGAGAGTCTCCACTGCACTGCACAAAGTCACTTTGAAAAGTTTGTGATGTGGCGCTCGGTGTCAGCACCTCCGCCTTATCCTCCGTTTGACTGCGAGCCAGATGGAAAGCCATGTCACTGAGAGCTTTGTCATGCTGGAAACGCAGAGGACACTTTTACTCAACCCTGACCATTTGGACCACCGGTGGGCATGGGATGAAGCGGCTATTGCCGAACCATTAAGAGTGCGGCATTGAGCCAGCAGCCCATACACACGTAACACAGGCTGAAGAGATTATTCTTGTATTGTTTTCATGAGGAGAACATGAATGTGTTTTGTCTGTGCTCGTCTTCCGTCCTCGCACCTGTCTGAACTAATGCTGTTAATTAGGCAGAAGTAACGCTAATTAGAATACCCCAAAACACACACACACACACACACACACACACCACAGTCCTCGTTAGTACCATTGTGCTTCATCCCCTGAGGTTCCGGCGCTAATCTGTGTTCATAAACTGCTTTCTACATCTGCACTGCCGAACACAATTTTCAGAACTGCTCAGAAACACAAATGTCTTCTGTAACCACTAATTATCTGCTAATGTTGATAACCCATCGTCATCCCCAAAGAGCAGCCTCGCCACTGATAATTTCTTCTGTGAGATATATATATATATATATATATATATATATATATATATATATATATATATATATATATATTTATATATATGTATGTCTTCAAGGCATTTTTTAATGAATTACCTAATTTTATGTCATTCAGCTTAATGAGCTCGACAATCAATTAAGCAAAATATTATGAGAAGTCTTCCACCAGTGTATCTCTCTTTTTCCGTTTGTGTACAGGCCTTTCAGAGGAATATGTTCTGTCTCCCGCTTCATTTAGGTGGTGTGGCGGTGCTGTTTTTATGTAATAGTGCTGTCCCCTCTTGGCTTCAAGGTTGTCCTGCCTGTTCAAGCTGAAATATGTCCATCTGCTTCAAGGCCACGAACTGTCCTTTGCCAATTTGATTTCTCATCATGTAACAGGACACATATGTCATCTCCAGACAGCAACATTACCCCGTTTGCATGCGGCTTAAAGAAAGAGGTCTGCACTTTCTGAAAATGTGCTTATTCCTGTCTCGGGGAGAGTCAGATGAGCATTTTGCTAAATTCGAAGCCAGCCTCTGCTTGGTTTGTCTTAAAGAGAGAAAAAGAAAGACAGTCAGCCTGGCTCTGTCCGAAGGTAACTAAATCCATCTACCAGCGCCTTTAAATCTCTCTCATAAACATGTTATATCTCATTTGTTCAATCTGTATTTAAGCTGAAGTGTAACAGTTCATCAACCATGGGGTTAAATGATCAAGATATAATGTGCTGATTGAGCTTCAAAGGTGCTCGTAGATGTGTCTCTGATAACCTCTGGAAAGGTCCAGGCTACCTGTTCCCCCTGTTTCTAGTTTTTGTGCTAAGCTAAGCTAACCGACTGATGGCTCCAGCCTAATATTGAATGAACAGATGTATGGAGAACGGTAATTATCTTTTCACCTGACTCCTGGGCAAGAAGGTGAATATGAAGCATATTTTGCAAAATGCTGAACTATTCTTTAACCACTCTGACGCGCCCCCCCCACCATCTCTTCCCCTGCTTCCTAATTTCACACCTCATTCTTCAAGCCTTCTTCCTTTAACCTCGGGCCTTTTCTCTTTATTTGATTAAATCCTGTTTGACCTGCTTGCTTGTAGCACTCTTTTCCATTCTCCATCTCTTCATATCATTCTGAACCCTTCCTCATCTAATTTCTTCCCCAAAACAGCCTCTTTCATCTTCTTTTACTGTCATGCCCTCCCTCCATATTTCTTTTTTTGCCACTGCTGATGCTCACCTATCCCTCCCTCCCCCTCCCTCCTTACGCTGAAGAGAAAAGAGACAATCTAGGGTCACAGGAGGAACATGTGACTTCTTAGGGGCTTTTAACGACTGCCTGAATTGGCTCATTAGAGAGAGGCTTGATGGCCGTGGAGTCAATCTGGTCTGCTGCTTTTGAGTGATTAGCATGGGAGGGAATTAAAGTGTGCCAAACCACTGAGGCTGCTTCGGGTTTCATTTGCTCGCTTCTTTCGTTAGCACGTGTCATTGAGAGCAAAAATTAAGAAAATGAAAAAGCCCAATTTGCCAAGGCAAGAGAGAAAAACACTCAAAGATTAGCGAGATCTGAACGATTATTTGACAACATTGGATGAAGAGCCGAGGGGACACGTGATGGGTGCTAATGAGTGTGTGTTGGGGGGGACAGTGGTTCATGTGTGCTCACTTGTGAAATGTCTTGTGTTCATTTGTCTGTTAAGATCCACCCCTCGTTCAACGTACCGTATACGCATATGCACAAACACACATGATCATTTATCATTTGTATAATACTTCCTTATGACATAACACATAACATAACACAAGAGTATTCCTGCAGTGGGTTAAAAGCAAAGGTATTGTGAATCGGGGCTGGTAGCAACGAAATGAGATGAATGACCCTGCTGTTGTTCTTAATATAAAGGATTTATAATGTGCTGCAGTTCAGGCAGACAACTTTAGTACTTCTTTAACTTTCACATATGACATACTCCCTTATTCTTTAAGCTGTCATCCTCTGCCGGCTGTCTCCTCAGCTCTGCCTAAGCTGCCGATGCTCCACCAGGGAGGAATCATTTGTATTACAGACTTTACTTTTGTAAGAATCTTTGTGATGTGCAGTTTCTTGAAGCGAAAAAAAAAGTTACCAGAAACTTACATTACCGTATGTTCAAATCGCTCACCTACTTGTCAGAGAAAATGCATGATATGCACCTGCAATAGATTTTTAGTGCACAAGCTAATAGATTTAGCACCCTCCATTCTTTATGTAATTATTGTATCTACTCAGATTTCCAAGTTGCTGTTACTAAAAGTGCAGAGTCCAGGGCTGCAACTGATTTCAACTCATTATTTTCATCTGCCGGGTTTATTCTTCATCAGTTGTTTGCTCTGCAATGTAAGAAGATGGAAATTTTCATATCATGTTAAATGCCTTAAAATGTCTCACCAACAGTCCTATATTGACAAATGATGTCACACAAGTGTTATTTTGGTTAAAGAGTTGACTTTTTTTAAGGGCTTCTGTTGGTTTTCTTTTTTTCTTTTCTATACATCTCTATTCCCTCTATTCTGTAGTTTTCCAGCTAAATCTGTTATTTAAAGTCTGTTTTAAGTTATCTTCAGTGCTGTATGTGTGATCTGCCATCTTTGTTGTATCGCGATGCCACGGCACATCTCCTGTTGTCACATCACTTATTTGTCTGGATGAAAAATTACAAATGACGGACTGTTAGGCAACTGTTGATGATTTTAATGTCCTAATATTTCACTTCCTTTTGCAGTTCAAAACAATGAATCAGCCCAATAGTGATAAACAACAAAGACAAAGAAATAACAAGGAAGTATTTCATTAAAGTTGTTCTTTAAACATCTCAGTCATCAGTGTTTAATGAACATGTGGCTGCAACAATTAGTAGATTAATAAATGTGTGGGTCTTTAAAAATTTAATTGGTACTTATTTTGATAATCAGTTGATTATTTAAACAGTTTGTTTAAAACAAACATCTCCTGGGTTGTGGCTTCTCAGTTGTGAGAATTTACTTTTTTTCTGTTTGTATATCATTGTAATTTGAATAATCTTGGTTTAGCAAAGCAGAACATTTGATGACCTCAGCATAGATTCTGAGAGAATGTGAGGGGTGTTTTTCCCCTGTTTTCTGACATCTTGTACTCAAATCTTTGACAAACAAAATAAATAAATGGTCTGCAGATTAATTGATAATGATGATACGATAATCATTAGTCGCAGCCCTTTATTTATGGTATATTTGTAGTATATACACTCAGCTGCCAGGTGCAGAACTAAGATTCATGACCACATCACAGTTATTTCAGAGTCCTTAGGCTGGCTCCCAGTATGTTTTAGCACTGATTTTAAGATCTTATTAATTATTTTTAAAGGTCTTCATGGCCTTGATGGCTCTTCAATGACTCCTTGTCATTGTTTGACCTTTTAATCCCAAATAAGCCCTGTACACATCTGAAGATCCTCTGAGGTCTTTTTGTCTGTTCCACAGTCTCAGTTTAAAACTACAGAGAACAGAGCCTTTATTTTCAGAACAACTTGGGAATGAGGCTGGAGCTTAGTCAACATTTTAAATCTATGCATGTTATACCCTAATTTTTGAGGAGTTCATTTTTTTTATATGTATGTTTTCGCTTGAACTGTGTCTTTATTTCTTTTGATTCTTTTTTTCTGTTTTTTTTTCCTGTAACCTGGGTTTTATAAGGAGTGTGCAAATTGTGATTATTTAGTGTTGTTATTAATATTGATTTTGTGTTCGGTCTCAACCATATGCTGTTGAAAATCAAATTACTCATTATCAACGTTGGCTCTAATCAAGTAATACTTTTTTTTTCTCCATGTGAATCATCTTTTGTCAACACCGGGGAGTCACAGGAAAGGGAAGCATAACAAAAATGAGTTCAACAAAGGAACGATCAAATTGATAGCTAGCTGGCCTCTGTCTGTTGTTCTTCTGGGACCTTTAAGGTGATCTTGCACATTATCACAAAGCGGTGCATTGTGGGGGATTTCAGCGTGCAATACAGCAGTATTATCCTGTTGATGTATCATTCATCAAATGCCCCTCAGTGGAGCAATATTAAGGGCTGGGCTGCTTTGTTTTGAATGCTTTGCTCTAAACCAAAATGACTAGAAAAAGCACTTTCAGACATTCAGAACTGATGCTCTGTATGTATTGTATTATTTTGTATCCCAGTCCATGTTTCTGCAACCATTCCCACCAATCATTTTTTGATAAATAAATAAATACTTACAGGTAAGGTTTATGTCAGTAAAATAAAGGTTAATATTTATTTTTTGTGTTTTCCAGGTGTGAGTGTGAAGCTGCCGTTTGTTGGACAGCGAGGGAGATACTCAAGGAAACATGAGGAAGAGCAGGAGTGTTCTCACGGTGTCTCCCAACAATGTAAGTCATCATGTCACCCCCATCAGCTACACAACGGGATGTGTATACCAAAGATCAGTCAGACACATCTGTAAAGAAAGAGCCCTCATTAGAGCTTAGGATGGAGAGCCTGCCAGACACATTATCACAAATCCATCACAAAATGTTCTTCAGTATGAGAGACAGAAAAAGAGACAGACAGTCCGTAGCAGACGGGGCTGCGCTGACTGAAAGAGACAGATTTATTTTGGAACAGTGTGGCTCATGAACAATTAGGAGGAATTCAAAAGTTTTCAACTGACAAAAGCAATGCATGTCACGTTGTTTCTAGTTCAGGCTGTGACTGTGTGGCAGGACAGAGGAAATTGCGGAGATGTCCACACACACGGAGGATACTCTCCTCTTGATGCTCTCAATATTCCCTCTCTGTTAGTCTCCCTGTGTTTTGACAGCTCTCTTCTGTGTTTTGGCTGTCTCTCTCCTCCTGCGCAAAGTTTCTCTTTTGTTCGCTCGATAGCTCCCATCTTGTGCTCCGCTCTCCTCTCGTTTCTGTCTCTGATCTCTTTTCCCTTCATTCTGACTCACAGGTCTTGTGGTGGTGATGTGATGTTTGGTGCTGGTGTTTGCTCACAGTGTGTGTTTGCACCTTAGCAAAGAGCATGCTCCCGTGTCTTGATTTTGTATATTGCTGGTCCCTGCAGCCAACTTAAACGTACGCTTGTGGGCAGCTAGCAGTTATGTGTGTTTAATTTGCATAGCTAAATATGCTTCAGTTTACATAGCCACCACGTGATGATTGAGGTTAGGAGAAAATGTGGACCTCTGCAATGACAGTGAGTTTATGTTAAGGCGAAACCTGAATTGATGTAGAAGAATAATCCACAAGGACTCAAGGCTCCGGTATCAAAGTGGAGTGCTTTTAACAGCCTAACTCCACAACATTACCAACACACTGTGCGCACACACCACACTCCATCTCCATCGGAACTGAATGTAAATTGCTTTTGCAAATCAATTTGCATTAGTTTGTACAGTAGGAGACATGGTTGGGACAGCTAATGTGTACGGCACCTGTACGTTTACACTGCATGGATGGAAACATGCAAACAGCTCTTCACCGTGACTGTGGGTGTTTGGTACCGTTGCTCAAATAGTCCATAGCTGAAGGTGTGGGTGTGCATTAATCAGTCTCTCTAAGTTGCTCTTTCCCTCTCTGTGTAAGTTTGAACATTGTGTACTCTTTTCTTTATTTGATGAAGTTCTTCCTTTCATCTAAGTGCGATAGCTCCATTTCTACTCCATGTCTTTTTAAAATTTTCTTCTTACTCTCTCAACTCTCCAACCTTGACTTTTAGCTCCTTCTTGGGAGTGTGCTTTCAGCGGCGTGACTTGTTGTTTCTCAACCATTGGTATAGAAAGAAAAAAAATGAAGGCCAGGCTGTTCCCAAAGCAGCTCCCAGACCCTTAAGGAGTTTAGTCAATCTCAGCGGACCACACCTTGGCCAGTCGACACCATCACTGTAGTTGTTATCAGCTACACAGTGTGGGGAGGAGGGCAGTAGGTTTATGTAACCCTCTGTGTGTGTGTGTGTGTGTGTGTGTGTGTGTAGTGGGTGAGGGATGTCATAAAAATCAGTGCTGTGTTGTAATTAAATTACTTTACTGATTACCTCAACCAAAAATTCATGTGTCATTGTGATAAGTATGTTTTTAGTTATTTTTAAAATGTCTACTTTGAAATCTGCTGTTGGTAATGTGCCTATAGCTTTTATGTCAGTACTTGTCATTGCTATAATGCTGATAATGTGAACATCACTGATCAACTTGACAGACAGTTTTCATTTGTGGTCATATTCACATATCTGAACTCTACAAAGCAATGTAGGCTATAAAAACACAAAATGTATTTCTTAATTGTTTATTGAAGCTTCCACAGACATTAAGTTGAATTGAATTAGGTTATCTGGTTTCATTAAAAAACACCTAACAAGCTTTCCAGTGATGGTATTTTGATTTCTTAATTAAAAAACAATGCAATTCACTGAAAATGATACTTAAAGATAATGGTGGTAATGGTGTTTTATCAAATGGAGGAGAAAAACTAAAGTACCAGCTCTCTGCTCCGGCCACATGCAGATTTTGGAGTTTAAGTTTAGTGCAGGGGTGATGTGCAGTTTTACCTGTCAGATGGTTCAGTACGTTTATGATTGCACACCTGATAGGACACCTGGTATTGGCTTTCTGTAGTCATAGGGGAGACCTTTCACAGCAAGCACTGGCACAGGAATCCGTGCAAGCTGTTGTGTGCTTGACATTGATTTCTGTCCAGCTCCAGGAGGCACTCTTCTGTTGTCTTGCTGTATTTACACCTTCCACTGGAGAAGGGTAAAAGCAAAGGGAAATTCTACCTCAGGGACCAGTTGGATGGTATTTAAGTTTCTACATTTAATGTCACAGAGCAACACTGGCACATGTACAAGCAAATAACTTCTCCCAAAAGCACAAATAGTCTCTTCTTCCCATTTCTGTTTCATGTAATATGTTACATGACCAACTTTAGAGGAGCAATTGGTTTCTACCTGCTTCCAGCCTTAATGTTAAACTAAGCTAATTGCCTCCTATCTATAGCTCCATTGTCTGATCTTGTACTTTAAATGTCGCTGCTTTAAATGCCATGGCTTGAAAGTGAAACCATATAAAGTCATCTTACCGTGATGGTGTGGTTGGTCCTTCAGCAAATGGTTAATAACTTTTTAGGACGTGCTATTTACTTGTATAAAGGCTCTTACAGTGTTTGTCTGGATGTTACAGCAGGTGAGCAAACCAAGAGCCCATGCCTTCTTTGTGATGGGCTTGTGTGCGTTTGTGTGTGTACAATAAACCTTGTGTATTTACAGTACATGTTTCCGGAATCAATGAGGTTAAGCGTGCCGAGGTCGTTATTGTGGTCCAGCTTTAACAGAAGGGATTTGTTACAGCTGGTGATGCTTTGCTGGGATTAGATTGGATTGCAGAAGTGTCAGTGAGTATTTGCGGTAATGATTTGGCCCATCATGAAGATGATGTTTGGATTGGATTAGTTGGGTGTGTCAGCGCCCAGGTGATTAGCCCTCAGTATGCACAAGGATCGGGTCTCCGTACATCCATGTGAGTGTGTCTGACTTCTGTCTGTCTGGTGGTGTGTGTGCGTGTGTGTGTGGGGGGGGGCTATTGGACTGGGATGTGCTGAGGGGTAGACAGATTAGATAATGTCTCCACGCCCCACAGACCTAATGACCTCATTCCCATGCAGATCACAGCTCTGATCTGAGCAGTTCTCACTCTCCATCTCTGCATATGTGTGTGTGTGTGTGGATGTGCTCCAGTGCTTGTCTGTTCAAGAGCTTGAATGCGTGCCACTATTGGTATGTGACACTATATATTTATTAAGAGTGTTACTGTGCTTATCTCCACAGGCGCATGCACAATTACAGGTGCTTTGAGCATTTGGCCAAGCTTTCACTGATTCAATTAAAATCTGTTTCCAAGGGATCGCAGGGACGTGTGTCTGTGCAAGCATCACTTTCATCAAGTCTTTCCACAATCTGTAAAATATCCATCTAAGGTTATAGCTTTAATGTGACGTTTAAACCTCAGTGTCCTCATCACGCCGTGTCACTAATTCAGGTAATATTTTTACATTAGAATTCAAAGAGCTTTGCTAAAGTAAAATTTGTACAGTCATTTAGATGTAATATTTTACCTTACGCTATATATTATTTCAATGTATTAACCTTGAAAAGCATGAACATCTTTCAATTACTGTAATTACGCCAACCAAATACACTTGTTAGAGGTGTTATCACTATTATCTAGTAATTCATTTAGCAAATTATTGCAAATAACAGACTTATATAGCAATTACTATAATGCTAAATATGAAATCATATAAAAATGAATAGCTGACCGTTCCTGTTATATAGTACTGTGTTATCATTAACTGTGTATGTTTACCTTTAATTGTGCAAATTATGGCTGGTGCGTGTCAGAATCAATGGGAGCTATGGCCTGATGGAGTTGTCACACATTTTGATTTAAATCACAATCCGCCCCAAATCCCTTCCGAGCATTTGTTTTGTCCAAATACATAAATGAATCTTTTTTGGAAATCGTGTCATTCGCTCTCTTTCCAAGAGTTAGACAGGAAGATCCATACCTCTGTCATATCTGTGAGTTTGACACAGAGCTGAAATCGAGAGGCGATTAGCCTAGCTTAGCATAAAGACCGGAGGCAGATAACCTGACTCAGTCTTCAGTTCAATAATATACTCTGTAAATCTGCAGCTCAATAATTACCAAGTTGTATAGTAGTAGAGAAAAAATAAAAAAATGTGTGGTTTAAGGAGGACATATGTGCTGTTTAGTTTATTTTGACAAACAACCATTTATCCGTCCACCAGTTCTTCTGGCCATGAGCTGGTTTCAGAGTTAACCAAGCTAACTCCTTCCCTTTGCTTCAAGTGTCTGTGCTAAGCTATGCTAACTAAAAGCTTCACTTTCATATGTTAGGTACAGACATGAGTGTTATCGCTTTAAAAATCTAACTTCAGGAGCAAATAAATCTATTTCCATTTCATCAAACAGTTTCTTTCCTAGTAGCCAGCGAGAGCAACAGTTAAATACTTCCCTCCCTCCCTTCTTCCCATCCTCTCCGCACCGTCCTGTTCTCTTTAAATCTGTCTCACCTCCATCCACGGTTTCTGTTTCGGTTTTTGCAAACACTGTAATCTTCTGTCGCCTTCTCCGTCTCTCCTTTGTGTCTGGTCAGGAGGAGTGACGCCGGTTACCACAGCAACAATAACTCTTCCCTCCCGTGGTACCTCGGGACTGCAGGAACCGTGACCTCTTGCACTTCTTCCATCAGTCTATCGCATGGCGTTGTTCTGTGTTCACGCCTTGTCATTCTCAGAGTGTCCCCCTGATGTGTAATGGTGCTGTAGGCTCCCCGCACCCAAAAAACAGGAGATTAATTCATGTAGTTTGGATCATGCTTTTAAGTAACAATCTCAAAGAGCTCTTTTTTTTTGTTCTCTTTGGCGGCATCAATGGCGATAAGTGGGATTTGCAGGTGTGTTTTTTGGACCTCACGAGACAAAGCCTGTTTGTTCTTTTTAAACCTAATGACTAACAAACAGGCAATCTGCAGTTCTACCTGGAGAATACAGCAGAACGACAGTCCACAATTAACAGACCTTTATTTAAAAGAAAATCTTTGAAATGCTGCCCTTTATTTCCTTCCCTTCCCTCTGAAATTCTGTACGTAACCTGGTTGTGAAAGTGGGAGGGACACTCCTGCATTAAAAAAAGCATCTCATTAGTAACAATCAGTAACAATTTTCAAAGTTCATACAAAGGCTCATGAAAAAGAATATTTCTTAAAATCTGATTTTATCCATATGACCCTTAAATCGGTTGTTGGGCTTCATGTCTAAAATGCAGCACGTGTTTCCAGCACAGGTGACCAAATTGCGGTAGATGCAATTTGAGCTTTCAGAAACAATTTCTCATTTACCTGAAAAATTTAAAGGCTTGTTTTAATCCCAAATCCTTTATTAAGCCATACTATGACGAATTTTGGAGATGTTGATATTTTGTTAAATTGTTGCATATATGAGTGTTGTATCATTTTGTAAATGACAGTAGGCCTGCAACTAATTATATCTTTCATTATCCCAGATAATTAATTCATTTTCTTAATGAATATTCTTTTTATTTTAATTTCATATAATCATTATGATCGCTTAAATCTGAAAAGTTTGTTTTGCCTGGTATTTCTTTTACTGTCCTAGAAAATGCAGTCATTTTTTACTTTACTTAAATTACCAATACAAATGATGACTCATCATCATCACATGATAACTAATTGATTAATTGATGGATTGTCTGAGCTCAACTCCAATTTATATGTAGATTTCTACATCGAAGATATGCAGGATTTGCAATGGATGTCTGCTGACACATGAAACACTGATGGATTAAAAATAGGGAAGATGCCACATGTGAGAGGAGGAATGATTCTAAGAAAACAAAAAAACATGAACAGCATGGATTCGGCCTTGATCTCAATCTGCTTCTCATCCTCTGCTAACTGTCAGCTGTTCCCCTTGTCTCTCCAATAAACTGTTGGTGTGTGCACACTAAACAAATGAAGCTGAAATCTCTCGAAAATAGCCTTCAGCAAATTACACCGAACGCGTTTTTGTGCTCAACCCTGCGACAAGCTAAATTTATTACACGCCACACGTTGCTGTAGAGAGAGAAAGTAGGCAATTTATTTTATCTCTTGTCGGAGACGCGAGGATCGGGCTATTTCACAGCGATAAAGGAAAGATGATGATAAAAGAAAGAAAGGAGAGATAATAATTCACCAAACAGTTTTATTAATATCCTGTTCCTCTGTCAACCTCAGGGGACTATTTCATCACTTTTAGCAGCCTATAAATCGAGCCGAATGGAGTTATTAGTCCTGAAATGGCCTTTTATTCAAAGGCAACAACCTCATCTCTGTTGTTGCGTGAAAACCTTGTAAAGCGTTTCTCGAATCCAAAGTTTCATCACAATGTTTAATTATTTCTCTTTATAAATGTGCTGATTCATTTTGAAAAACACACACCGACACTGAGAGCACAAATACGTGTCAACCAAGCAGCATTTGCTGTTTTATTCATATAGCCTAACATCCTGCTGTGCCTGTGTGCTTGGTGTGCCTGCACACCATTCATGTGTGTGTGTGGAGAGTGCCGCAGCATGTACTGTATATGATGCATGTTTGCATGTTCACACCGCTGGAAGCTGCAGGCGAATATGTCTCATTTCATACAATACTAATCAGTCTCCTTCAGCTGCTCTGCCAGCGCTCCCCCGCCCCCCTCCCACCACCACCACCACCATCACTTTCCTCACTTTCTCTCTGCTTTACTCACCCTTCTTTTCAAGTCCTCCCTCTCACTGCCCTGCCCCAGCTATTCTCTCCTCTCTCGCTGTTATCCTTTCACTTGCCTTCCTCCCCGTCAGACCTTTTCCCCTCCCGCTCCTTACCAACGGCGCTCTCTGTCTTCCCTCTCCCACTCTCTAGACCTCCCCCTCTATAACTGATGGGAAGCAGGTGTTGTTTTCTCAGCTCATCTCTTCATTTCCTCCCTGTTGTTTTGTTGCCTTGGTGTTGAAATGGCGAGATTGCAGAGGGACTTCGGTGTCTGTTGTGGGCGGGCGAGAGATGGGAATAATGCCCTGAGAGGCATTATGCCAATACAGAAGAATTACAAATAATAACAATAGGTGTGTTAACAAAGCAGTTATTTGCTGTTATTATTGATTATGTACAGTCTATTTCAACTATTTCAGCAAGTGAGAAATAATTTTCTCCTAGCTGAATGCCTCTTTCAATAACAGTTAATTGTATTTCAGGCTTTTACTCTAAAGAGGCTTTTGAAAAAGTCTCTCGACCTAAAATAAATCAGTAAATAAACTTAGACTGAGTAGTGTAACTTAATTTAGATAATTAACTTTGTCTTTCACGTACTACATCTGCATTTACTTTCATCAGTTTTTTTTCAAATGCACAAATATTATTTGTACCAACTGACAGACATGACAAGTGAGTTCAGACAACAGTCACGCTCGTTAGTTTAGCTAATCACAATTCAGTTCTTAAACTGGCATTTGCTTTTAAACAGACTGCTTACAACGAAAAGAAAGAGAATTTATTTATAACTATTAAAAATCTATAATGCAGCTCCTGAATTTCAAATTCATATTTTATTAGATTGAAGGATCAGGAATCCACACTTTTTCTCAGTAGACTTTTAAAGTTCCTGTGAAACATCAGAAGGAATTTGTGATGAAGTATTTGGAGCTCAAGGTTAGCTTACTAATTTTTTTTTTCACCCAGGTCTTTTGACTGTATCCCTCTGGAACAAGGCCTTCTGTAAAACAAACTAGAGTGAGGTTGATCAATAGGTTAGGCTGATATATCAGCCAATATTAGCTTTGAACAGATATGTTGGTATATCAGTGTCATATATATGGTTACAGATAAGTAACAAGAAATGACAAATTAGGTTTGAGATCATTCAGAGAGTATCTTTGCTGACTTAGTGTCTCATTTTTAGAGCTTTTTGTTAAGTTAATGCATATGAAATGATTGAATTATGGTAGGAGAAAAATCATCTTCATGGTAAAGGGAAACTGTTTGTAGGAGACGGGACACAAATCCTAGTCACCCGTGTCCTTCCAATGACCTCTCTGCTACCTCACATAGACATCATGCTCCTTCCTGTTTTACTTCTTCTTGTAAACACTGGCGACTTTAACCTGTGCTGTTTGTTTTCCTGCAGAGGACAGTCATAAATCACGTGAGGTTACCTTAGGTCGCTGTTTGAGCGCATGAGCAATGTTGTTGTTTTCGTGGCGAGGACAGTTTCAGAGGGCTGTGACAGATGCACGGCATGGTCTGCGCATAAAAAATGTAGTGTTGACACGGCTACAAAGGTACATTATTGTCTGTATATTAATCTTACTGAGCAGCTGAGGTCTTTTGACCAGGCTGCTGTGTGTTTTGGTGTGTGTGTATGCGCACATGAAGTGCTTAGGGAGGTGACCAGACATTATGACATTTGACATATGTATTGATGTGATGTGTGTGTGTGTGTGTGTGTGAGCTTAGAGAGAGAGAGAGTGAGAGACTAATGAGCAGCATGTCACAATCTCAGTATTTAGTGGCCCCAGGAAGACAAAAAGGCCATGGGGCTAGTGTTGCTAATGGGCCAATGGACTTCTGCACCTGACCCATACTGCTCCTGCCCCACCAACACACACACGCAGATACACACCCGTCACTTGCGCACACATCACAGCAGCTGAAGGTCATCTAAGGATAGCAGGTAGCGTACGTGGGAGGAATGAGCGAAGGCTTGGCTGCAGTCCCGCCTCAGTTTTTACTGTGCAGAACCGCTGGTCTTCTCCTGTGTCTCAACAATTTTTGTTTTGAAGCAGAAGAAGAACGAGGATTATGGTTTAGCCTCAAGTGTCCACTGGAAACACCATTTGACCTGACACATGATCAAAATGTTGCTTTATAGCAATGTAATCTAGAAGATTTAAATGTTCCTCAAATTATTAAATGCGCTAATAACTTTACACTGAATGACAAAATTAGATCTTAGGTTGTGTCTTTGATATTTTCCCCTCACTCGAAAACTGGAACAAGGCCTTCTGTAAAACAAACTAGAGTGAGGTTGATCAATAGGTTAGCTCATTGTGCTACAGGTACTTCCTGTTTACAGACTTAATTGTGAGTGCATGACCCCACAGATATTTCATTGCAACCAAATTATGCATTGTTGAATTTCGGAAGGATTTCACACACAAACATAGTGGTATAAGACAAAAAGTATACGTAAGTAAAGTATACTTATAAAGGACTCAGGTTTCATTAACAGGCAAATGACTACAGGTGTAGTCACATCTCTGCATTTACCAACTGTACTGTGACCTTTTTCGTCTTTGAAAATATGAAGTGATTTAATAAACCTGGTCACAGCTTTGTGTCTGATGAGTCAGATCAGTTGAGTTCTGACTTTCCATTCACACAATGTTCCCTCTCCTTTCTTCTCTCAGTCGATCAAATGTTCCGGCGCCTTACAATTTTGTGAAAGGAAGAGAGAAAAGTGAGTCTACTTTATGTAACGAAAAAGGGAAATGGCTCATACTTTAAAAAGTTGCCCTTGTTAAACTTTTGTGCTGTCATGTTGTTTTTCAGGTCAGTGTCCTCATGTCGATGTTACAGAGCTGTGAAGAGCGGTGGCTTCTGCAATGGCCATACATGACTTATAATATGTGTCCAGAGCGACTCGCACTATCATGCGATGATGTTTTTGCAAATATTCAAGAAGATGATTCATTAAAACCATCAAAAAGTGTAAGAATCGATGACACTAACCTCGAAATGATGGACACCGTTATCACTTTTGAAGACTTATAATGGCTCAGGTATTGACAGGTATCCAGCACAGTGCTGCCTGTAAAGTACTGGAAAGGCAGTATCTAATCTGAGATATGATTGCCGCCGTGTATTGAGCTCCATCTGTGCCTTTTATATATGTGTCCTTCACGCTGCTCTGGTATTTCTGCTGTGTTGTAGGCACATTTATTTCTTTCTCTCTCCACTTGCCTTCTCTCATCCACCTTCTTCTTCCCTCCCAGTTCTCCTCTCTGCTCCACAGTGTAGATCTTATCACTCCCGTATCTCTCTTTGTCCTTGCCTTTCCACCACGCTATCTCCCCTCTGAACTGTCATGGTAAAATATTGTTGTCGCTTCCTCCTCACTCATGACTCTCAGTCTCCCAAGACAAATATCTGTTAACAGCAGATATCTCTTCACAGCATTGGAAAGCAGTATTTTACTTTCTTGGTTTCTTGTTCTTTTTTTATACTTACAGAGGGCACTGCAGCAAAGCCTATTTTAACTTCATAAATCACTTTTTTACTGCTTTGTATTTCATTACATAACACCTCTTCCTTTTGATGGTTGCCATGTGTTTATGTTCCTCAAAACAGCAGTTTCCAAGCTGACTTGTCTCTGAGCTATTTTCTCAAAATAAGAACTTCCTCACCTTTGAGGCAAGACGTTAGTCAGAGTGATGGATTGTTTTAATTCCATTGCTACATTTATTATTGAATTTTAAATTAGTCTTTTAAATACAAAGCAAGGAATGAAAATTATTTACAGATCCTCCATGTTTAAAGCATTTCAGTAAGATTGTAGAAAATCAAGCTTAAAGTTTAAAGCAAAGTAAATTAAAGTTATAAAAAGGGTCAAGTAGAGGTGGGAAAATTCAAATCTATGCAAATCTGCGCATGCACAGAGTCGGTAGTTCAGTCACATTCTGGAGTTTAGGGTTTGTCGAGTCTTTAATGAAGTGTTTTCCAGGTTCAGGCCACTAGAGGGCAGGACAAGATTAAAGTTTTTACCTTACATTTATTTAGCTGATGCCTTTCCCCAGAACAATAATTGTATTCAACCATGTTGATGTAACACAAAGAAATTCCAAGAATTATGCAAACACATCTACTACATCAATAAGCAGAGCTGCTTCATGTTGGAAAGTGCCACAATAAAAGACTGTAAAGTCTTGATTTGATTTATTTATTTATTTATTTATTAATTATTGTTGCTTAAGTTCATTTACGTTTGCGCAGGTACTGTATTGAGGAGGTGCTGAGGGCAGTTTAGTGTAGGGTTAGTTTTCATTTCCCATCATTAGTTGCACAGTAGATGGTAACTTCTGAATTGTGTCATTTTTGTGTAAATTGAAAAAAAATGTTTTTAAATGAATGTTTAAAATTAAAGCCTTGACATGATAAACATAAATCCACACACACTGTCTTTTCTGTATAATGAGATAAGGAAAAATGAAAAATGTATCAAGATGATTAAAGCATTTACAGCAATATGCAAAACAAGGCATCTGTTTAACACCAAAGACACAAAAAGCTGCATTTCCAAATCTTGCATTGGCACTATGTATAGGCAGCCATGATTGATTGATTGACTGATTAATGTTATTATCAGAGATGGAAACTGTGTATGTTTAATTTTTGTGCCCACACTGCAGGCCAATGAAAACCTGCAGAGTAAAAATGGTAAAACACAGTCCACACAATTCCAGTGTTTTAGGCAGAAACAAACTAATACAGGAAGAGACAATCCTACACAGCACATCTGCAGAGCTTGCACAAAGACAAGAACTAAACTGATGAGATGAGGAAAGAGCGTAATGATTTCTGGTACCTGATCGAATTGGTGAACAGCAGCACTCACTGAAAAACAACCTCTTAACCCAAAAACACAGAGGAGCTGTCACACTGTGATATACAATTAGTTAAATCTTTATTCAGCATAAGTGAAAACATATCTGCATTAACGTTCTTCAGGCATAAATCGGCGTAAAATGGCCAGAGGCAAACACTGAGTATGCTGAATCCCCAAATGCATCAGCTACGTCTGGTGCTATCAACGTGTTCGGCGTCCTCCTCGGCCATTAGCGCCGATTGAACAGTCGGAATCAGATGTGTTCTTGGAAAACTCCGTGGGGGTAAATAAGTCACCGCCCATGCCACTAAAAGCAAGCTCCACTTTGTCACAGTACCTCACACCGACATATAAAGTAAGAATGAATCGTGGTCGTAATGCTTCCATCACGATCGCCGGCATTGTATAGTTCGTTTGGGAATGCACAGAAGCTGCGAGTAGGTGGGGGGAAGGCGGATGGCCAAGGAGAGCTGCTGTGGGACCGAGTGTGGGAGGCTGTGTTTACTGGAAGGAGAACGTACTACTCGAGACCCAGTGGGTATCGAGCTCAGAAAAAAAATCAGTACATATGATTGAGTTGATTTATTTATTTATTTATACATTTTCTCAGCCCTCCAGCCAACAGAATTGGACATGAGGATTATTTACATGTATGAAGCTTCTTACACTGCCAACAAGGAGTGGAGCTTCTTCTTTGAGGGAGGGATGACCTCACTGTAGGCAGGCAACTGGTGTCTCTGTCTGTGTCTGGTTTGCACGGTGGGGTGGGGGTGGGGGTGGGTTCCAGCTTTGACCCACAGTCCAAAGACATGCAAGTTAGGTCAGTTGGAGACCCCTGATGGCCCGTAGGTGTGAATGGTCGTCTGTCTGTTGGTGTGACAGATGTGTCATTACCTGGCAACTTACTTAGTGTGTACCTTTAATCAGTGTTACAGGTGCAGGTGAATTCTGTGCCTCTTTTTGTTGCTGAGCACATGACGAGGTGCTGCCAGGCGCCTTTTGGAGTTAGAGGCTATTTTAGCTGCCAACTCAACCTATATCAAACAAAATAAATAACAGACACAGCCTATATTTGAGGGGGGAGTTATGAATGGTATGGAGAAGAAGGAATTTCCCAGACTGGTTAACTGAGAGTAAAAAGCTACAGAGAGAACTCTTCACTTCTTTATACACTCTTTGCTGAGAGTGTATAAAGGTGTAATTCTTAGTCCTTGTCGGACTGAGAATGATTCCTTGAAATGTCTCTGAAATGCTCACAGCCTAGGCTATCAGACCTGTGAACGGCTGATGGGACCAGAGAGACTTCCAAGATTTATCACGCCCTTCAGACCTACATGTAAATTAGACTGCGCAACTGAGGAATAAACGTGGTTATTTATGCCCTGCAATCAGTTTGTTACAGACAGCACATGCTAACAAGACAAATTAAGCCACTAAATGAGGCGGAAGGAAAGAGCGGAGGCTTCAAAGGAGGAGTGAAGAGGTGATGGGGAAAAAAAAGCTAGAACATGAGGGATTCATGCTGAAACAGCCTGGTGAGTTTTCTCACCTTTTTAACCTGTATTTAAGTTTATTGAAACTCTGGTGTCATTCATCTCTGTCGTGGTCAAAAGTTTATTTAGTGAAGCTTTCTTGTCATTTTTAAGCAAGTCAGCTTTGAGTTAGAGCTACACTTGCATTCCTGTGTGTGGTGATCTGACACAATGGGTTATTGATAAATAAGACTTTTGTAATAGATCAGCAGTTAGGTGAAGCATGTTGCTGTCTTTAGTCAGACACGAGCCTGTGGCGCCCCTTAGTGGGCAACCAACTGATAAGCTGAAGAAAAAAGGCTTAGGTAATTAAACACAGGCATTACTTTATCTCTGTACTTTCTTTCTCTCTGTGACTCTAAATGAATGATTAAAGTGTGTTCTTGAATTTCATGCACTTCCTCCTTCCTTTCTCTCTCCTCTCAGGACAGCAAAGAGCCTCCTGATTTCTGCCTCAGTGAGTCCTTCACGTCCCCTTCCTGCACGCTGGGCGTCGACTTGCGCCGCGGCAGACGTCGTTTCTCGGGCAACCTGCAGCTCCCCCCGTTGTCATGGCGTCAGGGGGAGAGGTCACGGACACCTGACGAAGAAATCATGGCCAGGCCAACGTCCTTGCCCTTTGGAGCCCCCCCCAGGATAGACATCACGCCGGTCGACCCTGAATGGTGAGTGGAAACAGAAAGAAAGCAAGGAGGCAACAGAATATGAACTTTTATCGATGGACGTAGAACAATCCCATTGTTAATGACACCATGTAAAAGCACCTGGATACAGCAAACACCTGTAGTAACCAAACTAAACACTAAACTACTTTTCTTAGTTACTGAGAAGTTGACACTGTGGAGATGAGTTTTTTTAACTGACAGTAACTAACAGTGATGCATTATTCAGTGCTGAAACATTAAGTGCATATACAGGTCACATGCACAGGGACCAGCAGAGTGGGAGCAGACCTGCTTGCCGATAGTGTAGATAGTATCAGTGTAACTGGATGTGGACATGCTTTAGCTAATGTGGATATTGTGTTTCTCGCGTACAGCAGATGAATACAGCGGATCGAAGGTCAGTTTTTGTCTCAGAGCTTCCTGCAGTGTTTTGTAGTGGGAGATGGGCCACATCACCTAAAACATAGACCACCTCAGCTATTAATATGCGTTTATGAATTAAATAAGTAATTTGGGGGGAAAAGAAGCATGATTGCTTTATATAGCCCAATAGATACTTTGTACACTTTATACAGATATCTTTGGTTTGTTTGTTTTTAAGAATTGCGACCAAGATACATAAAAAAAGGAGTTTGAAAAATTGAAAAATCACCTTGTTACTGCTCTCTGGTGGAGAAACTCTGTATGATGACACTGTTTAGAAATTGCCTCCAACCTACTTTGCCATTTCTGTCCACTTCTTTGTAGTTACATATCGGCTGCACTGATGTATCTGCAAGAAGTTCCAAACTATGAAATAGCTTGATTCATAAATCACACAGCAGACTCCACACAGTGTTTAACAAATGTGGTTATTTAGAAAGGCTGTCATATACCAAGTAAATTTATCATGAGACAACAAAGCCTGTCCCCTAAAGCATTTTTGATAATATCACTAAAGCACTAATACTAATAACTCTTGGTACCTGGGGGACATGAGGTCAAAGATGGGCTGTTTTTTTAAATAGACCACAAAACAAACAAAGCTCAGAAAGGAGGCTTTTGGGCTGAATCAGCAGACAGGTGATAGCAAGTAAGAAGGGATGCTCCCGCTGTGGTCATGGATGCACCAATTCAGGCGTGAGAGGAATTCAGGGAACCTCAAAGTGGTCCTGACAGACTTGTCAGACAGGATGGAGCAGCGGGCCGATGCACATGTGATCTCAGCAGGGGAGGAGAAGTGCTGACTTTGACTGGGGATAGAATTGGTTGGTGAAAGGAGGTTACACCTGAAGATTGAGGAAGTCAAAAATCTCCACAGTGACAAAACATCAGGGTTGGGATAAATTCACACCCTGAGATGCTGCCGGCGCTCGATATTGTGGCGTTGTATTGGTAGACACACTTTTTAAAACTTTGCAAAGAGGTCAGCGGCATTATAAGCCTTAAAGTAAAGTGGTGTGTCTGACATCCAAGTTCTTTTCATGGCCTTAAAAGTAGCTGCGGGGGGTGGGGTCCCAAAGGTTAATTGAATGGAGTCTGAACAGCTAATCACTGGAGACAAAGTTATGTTATAGCAAACTGTGGGTTTTCCAAGTCACGCTGAGCAAAGACTGGACTTCAGAGGTCTCATTAGAATACCTCTCTGCATCAGTGACTGATCTGTCTTGTTGCATTGAGCCTGATGAAGATGACACTGCCTTGTTTCATTATTTATGCACCATGCCTTCAGACACAGCTGCACACACACACACAGAGAGAGAGAGAGAGAGAGAGAGAGAGAGAGGAACAGGTACAGTGTGAGGTTTCAGATAACACACACACAAACAGCAAGTGGCCAGTTCTTGGCAGGCAGCCAGTTGTCCAGTCGTGTCAAATTCAGATACGCTTTTACTTAACTAGCTAATCAGTCCTGATTGGCCCTTTGCTCAGGTATGGTGTGTGTGTGTGTGTGTGTGTGTGGCGTGTGGGGCATTGGCAAAGATGGAGTGAGTTGATGAACACTTTAATTGAAGTTGCCGAGTGTTTTCCTTTCCTTTTAGGCAGATGAAGAAGGGCTGCTGGAAGGGTTAGAGCTAATCAGTCCTGATTGGAACAGTATGTGTGCTCATGTGCTCCGTATATACAGTATGTGTGAGTGCCTGTGACTGCCAACAATATTGTAGGTCACTATAATGCTGAAAAGATGAGTTGCAGTTTTTACATTAGCATGTTTGCTATTGGTGGACATACAATGAGTGCATCACTCAAATATCCTCTTTTTGCTCATAACCTTTTTAATGCCCACTTATGACCTGCTGTGAGAGATTCCATATGTCTAAGAGAAGATTAAAGATAATTTATGCTCTTCAAGTTGTGAAAGGAACTGTGCAGGAAAGGAAGTTTCCTGCACAGGAAATTTGAAACTCATGTCATAGTCAAACTCATGCAGTAATTTTGTAAATTACTTCATGACCCCTCAAATTTATTTTGTGACCCCCAAGTTGGAAAACAAATCTCAAGGTCATTAGTGTTTGTACTGTGCTTGGGTCAAAGCTACAGTACCTAGAAAAAGTAGTGACCATTTTTCTTGGGGAATTATAGTATATGATTGTAAAATTGCAGACAAAGATGAGGCAAAAGAGTCAAAGAAGTTTTTTTTTTTGAATAAGACTTTATTATTTTATTACTCACATGCCCATCTCCCTGTCTTGAAAAAGCTTATACTTGTCATCATCCATTGTTTTTCACATTGGAGATTGATTGTTTTGTCTAAAAATTCTAACATTTGCGAAGCTGGGACCAGTTAAAATTTTATGTTGATCACCTAATTGATTGATTGATCATTGCAGCCGCGAGGAAGTTGACACTGAGGAAAAAAATGTATCTTCTTCAGTGTTGTTTGACAAATCAAATTGAAAACCCTGAAAGTCCTGCTTATTTAGAAGTCATTCAGTTAATGCTTGAAGAGTTGCAATTTCTGTTTCGACCAGAGGAGTGCAGTGTGAACATGGTTGACTGGATGGGCTCACACACACATATTCACACATACAGATTGATGAAAAAATCTGAATAAGCGAGCAGAGTCACATAAATTCCAACACTTCCACGCAGGGAGACACTGAATGGTTTAATTATTTTGAAACTGTTGTGAGCAATACGTGACAGTCTTTTATACTCACCAGATCTCATTCCAATAGACCACTTGTGGGAGATTTTGGGGCAGACGTGTTAGACAGCGCTCTCCACCACCACTGTCATCAAAACACCAGATCTTTTGGATTAAGGGTGTTCCAGCAGTGTTCCAGAGACTTGGAAGATTTATGCCAAAATGTACTGAATCTTTTCTGGAAGCTTGTAGTGGTCCAAGACCTATTTTTTTTTCCTCCTTCAATTTGCAACCCACCTGTACAGATATCTTTTATTTTCGTAGACTCTGACAGTGGTTTCCATTTGTTTCTGTTAACAGCGAGTTTATTGGTGGCGGCACAGTCCAGACTTTATAGCAGGTGAGGTGTGTGTCAGCCGTCAGTAACCCTGGTGATAGAGGCGGACATGTTTCACCCTCCGTGTGCTTCTCCCTCCTGGCCCTCCTCTCTTTTAAAAAGCTATCACACTATATCTCCTTCAGGCATCACTTCCTGAAGGTCCTCAAGTCTGAATTCTCCCCTCCCCAGTGAAGCCTCCAGCTGGTAGATGTGTGTGTGTGTGTGTGTGTGTGTGTGTGTGTGTGTGTGTGTGTGTGTATTGTATGTGTGTCCATATCTAACTGTAACAACATAACATTTAAGCGCTAGTCATCAGCGCCTCCCCTTGTCTCCTCTCAATCCCCTCTTTTTCTGCTTGTACTTATTTAAGTGCCTCCATTATTGCTTGGAAGAAGGAGGAGGAGGGAGCGAGAAGTTATTTTGGGATTCAATTACTTTTCTGCTGATGTATACAACTGTTTCCGAGCTCAGGGTGCCTCATGGATTGATTGTTGCAGTTGTGTGTGGCTGGATGCGCCGGCGTTGGTGCAGACTGTAAATGAGCATCGATGACTGAAAGTTAGCAAAAGTACTGTACGTGTGTGTGCTCATCAAAGCATATGTTATACATGTATAGGACATTAAAAGTGAGAACAGAGCAAAATCAAAGCCAGTGGATGTATAGTACATGCACTAGTAATCAGACCTCAACCTGATGTAGTTTATGACAATAGTTATTAATAGTTCAGGAACAATGCTGATTGGCTGCAGAAACTGACAGTTCTTTGTTAAGAAGCTGTATCATTTACAAGTTCACAGACTGCTGTTGTTTGTCTGTAACCATGATAGCTCCCACAGTTTATGTCTACAATCCTTCCCATGCTATTTCCTGACACCCCCCCTCTTTGCTTTTGGCCACAATACATGAGTAAATATTGCCAGGCAAAGTTTGAACTACAGCTTTTACCTTAATGCATTTTGTCCCCCCCCCCCAGTCTTCACAAATGCCAAAAAAATCAGAACAGATGATCGAGAGCCAGTGTCAGTGTTTACACATGAGAAAAGGGCAATGCTCAATATGATTTCTCCTGCCCGTACCCAGCACAACCAATATTGTGTTGTGTAAGGCTATTAACAGAGTTCATAAGATGTTCAAGCATTTTGTAATGCAACTATGACATGACAGTAGCTTGTATGTTCAGTACATTTAATACCAAGTATTTGTATTTATTTCTTCCGTGAATGCCTGTGCTTGTAAACGTTTATCTATTTAAAGACCAAACCAGGCTGTGACGTGTAACGATATAATTTCGCCCCGTGAACTAGATTAGCCATTTTTGACGCCCTCTCCAATCTTGATTAGAAATAGTATTTGGATGTGTTCTTCACCCTGGGTCAGGGCGACACCGGCCAGATTACGGCTCGTCTGCACTCTGTGTACTTTCTTTCTTTGTGTGGCGTGTTGTTGAGCACTGCCCTCTCTGCTGGTGTTCCAGACGGCTTTCGTGTGGGTGTGAGTAATCCACACAGCCAGGGAGCAGAAATGGGATCTTTTCATTTTAGCACGCACAGAGACTGAGGCAGACAAATTATACCCGAAGATTATATTTGTCTTACTAATGTGAAGTTCCGGCTTTACAGTTCCAAGCACACAATGGTTATAAAGAGCATTAACACCCCTTGGACTTTTTCATATTTTCTTGTTTTGCATATTCGAATATCAGCAGATTAATTAAATGTTTTGGACACTGGTCATCATAAAATGAAGGGAGCAACAAATGATGTCAGTAAATATGTGGAAGTGTTATGTAGCTTTTTATTAACTTTGTCTGAGTACTTTTTAAATGATCCAACCATCCATGAATCGGCGGCCTCTTGATGCAACATCACTCTCGGCCTTAGGGGAGGGGAAATGTCGCTCACCTGAACTCAAACAAATCACCAGCAGTCAACATGCTTCTAATATTTCCACATCATTTTGCACGATTATACAGCTTAGCTATGGGAACATTGGGTGGTCAAATCATGATCCTGTTTTATGCTAAATCCCTGGAACGAGCAGTCGTGTTGTCCACAGTTTCATCGGCTTTGGGAGAGTTTTGGTTCAAAAAAATAATCTGTCGTATTTACCTCGGCTCCTCTCCTGGTTGTCAATTTGTGTTGCATGGCAATCCTCTCATGTGTGAGAGTGAATTAAACCCGAGAGTACTTTAGTCTGTTAGCCTCTGAGTTTACAGGGATGTTTTTTTTTTTTTTTTAATGGGATAACTGTCATAATGCCACGTACAGTCAAAACATCCCAGGGATAAATCTGTTGCAGACATCACTCCTCACTGTCTGTTCTTTGGGATTTGGCACAGAAGAAATATTAACAAGGTCACCTTCAAAAGATAATACCCTTTGTTTTTTCTCCAGCTGTTTCAGATTTCTCCATAAACCACCTGTATCCCATTTGTTATTATTCTCTGCTTTGTTTTTATGTCTTTGTCACAGTTTATTTTCCATTTCCATAAGATTTTATTCTTTGTTTATATTTGCATTGATTGCGTGGATATAATTCGTAGGGATCAATCATTCGCAGCCTCATTTCAACCCCTTTCTCCTGTCATCGGTAACACAGCAGCTGCAGGTGATAAAACCAGCACTTCAGTGTTTATTATCTGCTTCCTCTTTGTGTTTGAGTGTCTCTTTCTCTGTTTTTCCATGAACATTTGTGAATCAGTAGAGGCCCGGTAATCTGGGCCACGATGCAGTGTTGTTTTCCAGTTATCTGAGAGTGTGAAAGAGGGAATAAGGAAGAAAGGGTTTCACGTAACCAGAGACGCAACGTTAAGGCCTCTCCTCTCTAAGACCTCAGCCCATCAAACTCCCTGTCACCTCCATCTGATCCACACAGTCAGGAGAAACACAGAGCCGTACAAGATCCCTTTCACTTCCAGCACACACACACGCCCCAGCTCAGGGTTTCACTGTGGGAGGCCAAAGACTAAGGTGACATGAGGCAGGCTGAAGCATCTTTCTTGCATGTTGTGACATTATGGAAAGTGACAGGTGGGGCTTGGAGGGGCAGGGACGCTCCTAAAATGTTTTAACTCTATGCGTGTTCAGCAAGGAAGGAAAATCAAGTCAGAAAATTGGCTGGACATCGGTGGATCAATTGTATCATCTGCTTCCTCTCACAAGTACATTGATTCAAATTAGCACGTGTTGGAATAATCCTATGAGTGAGAGACATAGTTAGCACCAGAACCTCACATGAACCTGTTCAAAGCATCACTGTCAGTAAATGTGAGATGAATGCTCATCACAGTATTCCAGAACTCCATGAGACATATTCCAATTGCTTGACTAATGTTAAAAAGGGACCAAAGGGATTTACAATAATATAAAGATATAGTCTGTCTACCACACAGTGAAACAACTGTATAATGTACTGCCATGAAATTTAGGACAGACATTCAAGGTACTGCTTTCCCCTTTCCTGTAGCTCCACTATGACGCTGACATTTGCAAAGTGAAATGTAAATTTATTGGCTTGCCATTAAATTTAGTATAAACATTCATGTCCCTTTCAGGATGAAATGTAGATACTTCGATGATCTCTTAACTTGTCAAGTGGAGCAACCATTTGGTTTTAAAAATTCAAAATGATCAGTCTATTCCATACATTGGTTTTTAACTAAATAAAAACCAATGCCATTCCCATCATCTCTAGCTGTACTTTGTGTTAAATAGCAAATGTTAGCATGCTTGAACATGCACAAGTTTAGCTCAAAGCACTGCTGTGCCTCACTGTGCCACTGTCTTGTTTATAATAAATCACTTCAATGATTAATCCATAAGTCAATCCGTTATTGTTACTTTTCTGTCTATCACATAATTGATTAATTGACTAATTATTTCAGTACTGAAGACATTCATTTTTATAAATGGCTCACAATGCAACATTTTCTTCAGACTGCACTCCCACAGCTACCAACATTGAGGTCCACAGGAACACGACACACCAGCGAGGAGCTGCCGGAGCTCCTTTACTGTTGGCTAGAGGGCCTATTGTATGTCTCAGTTGTTCTTGTGCTGTGACAGTGTGCTTTCATTCAGGCCCTCAAGGATATAAAAACTAGAGTTTAATGTGGAATGAAAGGGCCCAGTCACTCTCTAATTCAATCTCTTTCAATCGTCCATCTCTTTTAAATGACTTGCTGACTTTCTGCCCTTTTCATTTGTGTTTTGTCATTCATATTTTGTCATCTCCCGTTTCAGTGCAAAAAATCTCAATTATGTGAAAGAGCTGGCAATGATATTTTAAGATTTTGCAGCACTGGTTTTAAGAACAAATATCAGGCAGATGGAGAAACTTTCGTCTTTCGTTTTCAGTTCTATGAAAGGCTTTTTATGGTATGCTAACGGCACAGCTCTATAGCAATGTCAGTCAGTCCACCATTGTGGCTGAAATATGTCAACAACCATTGGTCTCCAGCACTATATGGTCCCCAGACGATGAATCTAGAGTTAAAATGTCTTGACAGCTCTTTGATGGATTGCCATGAAACAGGTGCAGATGTGAATGGTGCCCAGAGGATGAATCCTAATGATGCTGATGGTCTCCTGACTTTTCCACTTGTGCCAGCAGCAAGTCAACATTTTTTTCTTGTCACCATCACCATCCATCTCGTTTGACACCAAATGCACACACAATAATTATGCATAGTCACACAGTGCAGTATTAAAGCAGCCAACTGCCATATTACAAAAAGCACATCTAGCAACACCTCAGTAATGTTATACTGTAAGCATTAACAAACATGATAAAGTCAGAACAGAGCCACCCACACACATTCAAAACCTAACCATATAACCACTAAGCGATAGCAAAGGAAATGAGTCTTTATCACATGCATTAAAACACAGAAAGAAAAGGAGCAAACAGCAGATAGATTAGGCTGCAGTGGTTTATTTACAGGTGTTTTGAGGATGCCACTCTGGTACCCAGGAGGAGGATGACTGATGGTCTTCTTTAATCCATCCTCTAACAAATGGCAGAGTGTCCTGTTTGTCCAGAAGAGGTCCACTGAGGTCCACAAAAACCAAAGCAGAGGTACTTTTCGGCTCAAATCGGACTCCTGTCTGTCCGCGTTGTTGCGTGCTGAGAATCCTCTTTCACATTCAGCAGAGGTGTGGAGAATCGTGTCTCTCACAATCAGGTCTTGTGTATGTCTGTGGCTGTGTCCTTGTAGCTTCTACATCTCTCTGATTGCTTCCCTGGATGACTGTCCCATTCGTTTTGCTAGATACCATATTTCCATCTCTTCAAAGAGAATGAGGCTGTCTCTGTTTTGGCCAGTAACGGTTGTCCAGAGGTTTCAAAGGAGCCGCCGACTCACTGTCAGGTAATTGTTTAGTCAGACTACCAATGACAGCCTGAGCTGCAACCTGTTTACCTTTCCTTCTTTTAACCGCCCTGTGGCTTAACCTTGTCTGCCGCTCTCTCTCTTTCATCACTCTCACAACATCAGTCGTCTGCTCGATGCGTCACGTTTTCTGTACTTAAGGGAAAGATTGCAAAGTTCACCTAACACATCCATTATGCATACCAAGTCACTGAGGAATCCTGATGTTTTAGGAGGCCTCCTTTTTTTAGCCCTCTCCACATCTGAGTGTGATGATACATGAAAAGGCCGCTGATACGATGAATGTAATTTAGAGAGGAAAAATTCTCCATGATTACATCCTCCCTCTTCTTTCAAAGAATCATCCACTGACAGTCCCAAGTGATGAGCCAGGCTGTGCACTGAGTGGACTTGAGGAAACTACCGTAGGTCCATTTTCTTTCCCAGTTAGGACAGCTGCTCCATCCACGGCAACGCTGATGAGATTTTTATGCAGAAAATCATCACTCATCCAAACGACCCCAAAGGCTCTCTTTTAGAGAGTTACATATTGACTGACGCGTCGGTAACTCCTGACGCAGTTGACGGGTACCGACCGCAGCTGGCAAGCAAGCAAGCTTACATGCAGCCCGGACGGTCCTAGGGGCAAAAACTTCGGGTCTGGGAGGAGTTCGGTGAGGCCATGGAGGAGGACTGTCATCGGTCGGCCTCAAGAAGAGATTCTTCTGGCAAACCGTCCAAATCGGCGCCTCAGAAAGGGGGAAGCAGTACTCTGCCAACACTGTTTACAGTGTTGTGGGGCTGTCTTGGCTGACACGCCTCTGCAACATTGCATGGAGTTTGGGGACAGTGCCTCTGGAGGGCAAACCGGGGTGGTGGTCCCTCTTTTTAAAAAGGGGGGACCGGAGAGTGTGTTCCAACTACACAGGGGGATCACACTTCTCAGCCTCCCCGGGAAGGTCTACGCCAGGGTACTGGAGAGGAGAATTCAGGGTACCCTGGATAGGAGAATCGGCCGATAGTGGAATCTCAGGATCCCTCGGTTTCGGAGGAGGAACAATTCAGGAGGAATTTTCGTCCTGGTTTTCCCGGCCGGAACACTGGACCAGCTCTATACTCTCCGCAGGGTGCTTGAGGGTTTATGGGAGTTTGCCCAACCAGTCCACATGTGCTTTGTGGATCTGGAGAAGGCATTCGACCGTGTCCCTCGTGGTATTCTGTGGGGAGTGCTCCGCGATGTATGTATGGGTCCGGGGCCTTTGCTAAGGGCTGTTCGTCTCTGGTCTCTGTACGACCGGACCATACAGAGCAGGAGCTTGGTTCGCATTGCCAGTAGTAAGTCAGATCTGTTCCCAGTACATGTTGGACTCCGGCAGGGCTGCCCTTTGTCACCGGGTCCTGTTCACCCATAATCTTTATGGACAGGATTTCTAGGTGATTCAGTAGCCAGGGGCCGGAGGGAGTCCGGTTTGGGAACCACAGGATTTCATCTCTGCTTTTTGCATGGATGATGTTGTCCTGTTGGCTTCATCAAGCCAGGACCTTCAGCGTGTGCTGGAGCAGGTTTGCAGCCGAGTGTGAAGCGGCTGGGATGAGAATCAGCACCTCCAAATCCGAGGCCATGGTTCTCGACCGGAAAAGGGTGGTGGCGTGCCCTCTCCAGGTGAGTGGAGAGGTCCTGCCTCAAGTGGAGGAGTTCAAGCAAGTATCTCGGGGTCTTGTTCACGAGTGAGGGAAAGATGGAGCGTGAGATTGACAGGCGGATTGGTGTAGCAGCGTCCGCAGTTATGTGGGTCGGAAATGTGGACCGGACCGTGGTGAAGAAGGAGCTGAGCCGAAAGGGCATGGAGCTCTCGATTTACCGGTCAATCTATGTTCCCACCCTCACCTATGGTCATGAACTTTGGGTAATGACCGAAAGGACAAGATCGCTGGATACAAGCGGCCAAAATGAGTTTCCTCCGCAGGGTGGCTGGGTGGGCACTCCCTTTAGAGATAGGGTGAGAAGCTCAGTCACTTCGGGAGGAGCTCGGAGTAGAGCCGCTGCTCCTTCACATCGAGAGGAGTCAGCTGAGGTGGCTTGGGCATCTGTTTCGGATGCCCCCTGGACGCCTCCCTAGGGAGGTGTTCCAGGCATGTCCCACCGGGAGGAGGCCCAGGGGAAGACCCAGGACACGCTGGAGAGACTATGTCTCTCAGCTGGCTGGCTGGCCTGAACGCCTCGGGGTCCCCCTGGAAGAGCTGGAGGAAGTGTCTGGGGTGAGGGAAGTCTGGGCATCTCTGCTCAGACTTGCTGCCTCCGCGACCCGGTCCCGGATCAAGCGGTTGAAGATGGATGGATGGATGGATATTGACTCAGCATCTCTGTTTCCCTGTGCAGTTCAGCTGTGTCAAGAAACACATTGTCATTACCTCCATAGCTGCTGGATGCTCATTCCACATAAGCAATGATGTATGTACGTCCATGTTTGGTACTTTCATCCAAAGTAAAAAATCATAACTGTCACTGCTAGCTTGTAAAGAAATTTGGTCTGAAATACTGCAGTGCTGCAGGCTTTTATCAGTGGGCTAAAGGCATTTACTTACATTTACTAACCTTAAACTGGTGGCTCCGCTGTGCAGTGTAGGACAGAAAAAAGACTGAAGAGTTCAGAAGTGTAACTTGTTTGAGGCATTGTAACTTGTCTTTGCTTTCATTTTTAATTCTTAGGTTACGATTGGAAATGATCAGGTCTGTTTTCACAAACGAACATTGATCTACTGCACATGACCGAACAACCAGCTCACCTAGCAGTTGGAGGATGCTACTGGGATGTGAAAAACACAGGCCACTTATTTAACTTGCCTGTTGTTGAATGATTTGCACTGTGATATAACATGTGACAGGAAAAAGAGCCAGGGAATGCCGTGCATCAATAGCTGACTCTAAGCCACTATGATTTCCACTCTGGCAGGCTGTGCTCTTATGACACCTCATATTACTACAAGTGTTTTCTTCTTTTTTATATATAAGTCTGGAAAGGCTATTTTCAAAGGGCTTATTGGCAAGAATTTTGTGAGAAAGCGCTCCTTGCTTCGATGGCTCAGAATCATCAGTGACTCACAACCAAAACAAATCAGTCCACAGAGCAGACGAGCAGGAGCTCACATTTCCAACACTCGTCACGCTGCCATTCCGCCTCCTCTGATGTTCCTTTTGGATTTTTCTCCCTCATTTTCTCTGTCTCGCTACCTTTAGGGCATTCCCCCTCTTTTTCTCTCTTTTCTTCATCAGTCTGAGTAGTCCTTTGTGTGTGTGTGGAGATGTATCTAGAATGACTGTATCTATCAGTGCTTTCTTTCTTTCTTTCTTTCTTTCTTTCTTTCTTTCTTTCTCTGTACACACTGTGGCAATCCCATGGTTGGATTGCTTCCATTCAGACAGAATTATGGATGGGTAAAAGTGTGTGTGTTTTTGAGTGCCAGTGAGGAGAGAGAGAGAGAGAGAGAGAGAGAGAGAGAGAAATGTTAAATAGATTGTGATGGAATATACTTTGTGTAGTAAGTTAATATGTGGTATGTGGTTATTTGAATCAGTTGACCTTTGAGCTGTGTGTATGTTTCTCTCCACTGGTGCCCATTAAGCTGTTTGTTTTCATTCCCCTTCCAAATTGCCATTTTTTTTCTTGGCCTACACTCACCAGTCGCCTGCCTCACTAAAGGTCACAACATCATCAGCAACATTACCACAAATCCTGGCTAAACAAAAAAATAAATAATAAATCTGACAACCTGTTACTGTGCCTGCCTGCTTGTCGTCACAACGGCCACCAGCCAATCCTTAACAGGGGAGGCGTGGCTTGCACTCGCTGCGTGCCTGCTCTCAGCTCCTTGTGTATATTCTGAATGAAACAGCAAGTGAGGCATTCGCCTGCGTGCTGTGCTGTGCTGTGCTGTGCTCCGCTCGCTCAGCGCGCTGACTGTGTGAGTGAAGGGAATTCTGACTGGTGCCGTGCCACACCAGGAGTGCCTTTGGGAGGGGTGGGGGTTGTGCGCAGAGAGAGGAGGTCAGTCAAGCAGTGGTTGATGGAGGGGAGAGCAAGACAGGAGGAGAGCAGTTTTCAGCCCTTCTGAATCTTTCATAAGGGAGATCCTCCAACATCAAGCTGCCTGGATGGACTGAGAGAGAGAGTTGGCACTGAGGTGTGCATTTAGCAGGCACCAGCAGTGAAAGAGGGACAGAGAAAAAGGAAGGAGAGTGGCAGAGTCCTGGGGTGTGCACTTCACAGACAGCAAGACCAGGAGATGGGAGAGGAGCAGTGTTGAGAGGAGGAATTCTTCTGTCCTGGAAGTAGCTGTATGTGACCCAGCTGTGGGTAAAGCTGCTCTAAAGCACGGTGCATGAGCCAAAGGAAAGAGAGAGAGAGGGCACGACTGCTGGCTGGCTAATCCCTAAACCCGTGAATAACGGGGAAAAGGGGGGAAGGATAGAAAGCAGACAACACAAACAACAAAAAGGTATGTGTGAGCTGGCCTTTGCATGGGTGAATGTTTGTGCGTGAGGCAGCTTCAATCTCGCCGCCAACAACGTCTCAGCCTGGCGTAAACTTTGCCGTGTCTGGATAAGGCGAGAGGAGGACGGGATCAGCTGTACATGACCAGCTGACGTGACTGAATTTGGACAGAAAGGGGCAGAATCTCAGAGGGGGGAAGGACAATCTGCCAGACAGGACTCAACCCAGCCTGCGGAGATGTCATCCAACGAGCTGAGCGTTGAGATGGACTCCTGCATCCGGACATTCAAGGAGCACATGCACCTGGAGCTGGAGCCTCCCAAAATCCCAGGTGTGGTGGGAGGGAAACGGGGCGCCACGTCCCCAAAACTGTCCCCCAGAAGCTCTCCACGCCTCTTCCGCAAGCTGATGGTCAACAAGAGCATCCGGCAGAGGCGGCGCTTCACTGTGGCCCATACCTGGTAAGAAAGGGGGGAAACAGGGGAAAAACAGGGACATATACAGAAAAGGGTGGAGGAAGAGTGGGGGGGGGGTCGAGGGATGTGACAGAGGATTAGAGTAAGGAGAGATAAGATGGAGAGGGGGAGGATGTGGATGGAAAAAAGAAGCCAAAGAGATAAATGGGAGTTGGATTGGTGGGGAACTGGGAGAGAGGGGGAGATTAAGTGAGATAGCAAGTGCAAGTGGTTTAATGAGGAGGGGCCAAGGAAAGGAAGGAAAAAGGCATGAGAGCTGAGAGATGGAGAGAGGAATCATGGAAGAAGAACAGTGGAGGGGGTAAACAAACAGCCAACAGGGGGGAGAAAGGGGAGAAAAAAATGTCTTGAAGAAAGTGAGAAAATTAGAGAGATGGTAAAAATAAATAAATAAATAAATAAATAACAGCTTGATCCCTCCTAAAAAGAAGAGTTTTGACTAAACAAGTGGGGTCAAAAATGTATGATGGAGCTGCTGTCTATTGATTTGTCACTGGGTTAGAGGATTATATAATGTAATAAAATCACATTCAGCAGACTCCCCTGTCCTCCATTTTGATGTGGTGTATCTCTGCCCTGTACCTAGATGAGATCTCTGTGTGTGTGTGTGTGTGTGCGTATAAGGCAAGTGCAGCAGAGCCGTCCTTGTTTTGGATGGCTGCAGTGAGGTGGAGGGAGTGTTCCTGTAGGTGCATTATGCAACCTGGTGATTTTTAACCTTTTTGGCTCGCAACCCCAATGAACAAATGGATGTCTCTGAAGCACAGCGCAAGCTCAAGACAGAAAGATAAACACATTACAACATCACACCACAAGCCTTGTGGTTCCATTCACATTTTGTTGTGTCATCTATGTTGAAGTTATTTCTCTTTTTCCTAGAATGCCCAGAAGCTGTGAGTCTGACTGTCTACATTTCACAAGATCACAGAGTCAGAAAAATGACACATTCACATATTTAACTTTATATAAACCTTAGACTCTTTTATCTTTTTATTTGCATCATTTTGCGTCCCATCCCCCACCCACTGCTGGAGTCTACCTCCTCGTTTTGCAGCAGTTAGGCACTATAGTAGATGTGAAGGGGGGTGCTTGCTATGTTATGCAATGTATGGATTAGAGGCGAGAAAAAGAGCTGCTGTGATTTGACTACAAAGGCTCAAGGTGACTCTTGTCCCTCAGAAAAACAGCAGTTACAGTACATTTTCTCAAATTGGGCAGCGGCAGACAGGGGCGCTTTGTTTTATTTATTTCACGAGGCTTGTCAAGGTGAAAAACATCGTCTTCAGAGGGAGGAATTAGCATTCATCCATAAACAGATCCCACACACACTCTGAGATGGGTTACATCTGTATGAATCTGTGATGTGATGGGGTGGGTTGTGGGTTGTGGAATAGGGAGGGAAAGGAAATGCGTTCAGATATGAATCTGCTCCTGTATGTTGTGTCCATATGGTGTGCAGAAACAGATTCTATGTGTGTGTTTGTGTGTTTTTTGTTGTGTCACCATAGTGCCGTCATGATTGTGTATTTGAGAGTATGCATACATGTCTTGACGCCATGTCACCATCAGTGATTTTGGATGAACACATATAAATTTAATGGATGTTTATTCCCTCTTCTCTCCTTGTATGTCTGGCTCCCTCCTCCCTCCACAGCAGCAGTCAGAACGGGGACTCATGTCTGTATATCTCTTCTCTCTCTCATTGTATATCCTATTTCCTATTAGAGAGAGAGAGAGATTTGTGGGGGTTGGGTGGGTACTGGGGGGAAATACAAGAAATAATAAAACCCAAGAAAAATGGCTTCATTTAGACATCATGAAAGATGTCAGTAGTGTCCTTTGCTGTGTTTGTTCTAATAAGTCCACAGTATATGGGCTTGATCCAGGGGCATGTCAACACCCATTACAGCCATTAACTGCCAGTTCAGCCCATTAACAGCTTTATTCATGATAAAGTGTCCTTGAGCGAGACACTGAGGTCTATCTGCTCACTCATTGTAATGCTCTGAGAGTGACAGGTAAAAAGCTAAAAATGGAAATTGGGAGGGGGGGAAGAGTAGAATAGACGCAGCGAAAGGAGCTCAAAGGGAGGCAGTCGTCTCCAGAGGGGGAGCCGTGGCAATCAGGACAGTGAGGGGGAAATAAAGGAGATAATAGCACTTGCCAACCAGTGCCGGGTGATTTTAAACTTGTTTTTTTCAGGCTTTTTTTTTTTTATCAGGCGCACTGTACAGGTTAGGTTACAGCTAAGTAATCGACAGGATTACAAGATTTATCACTACACTCTTTGCTTTTAATCTGTTTGATTAAAAACACTGCATACTGCCCCAAAATACCATAATCCCTTTTGACTAAAATAAAAAAAAAAAAAGACCTTTCCTGGGAATCCTACAGGGTATTACTGTCCACGCTCTCTGTCTGGCCTAATTGTCTCTCCACCTGTGCCAGACCTTGGGGAAGTTATAAAAAAGGATGATGAATTACTAATATGTGTTGGCCAGGCTCTTTCTACTGTTGGACACCTGCAAAAAGAAATTATTACTTAATTATGTAATCATGTTTTTATATGTTCTCCAAAATGTAGCACTGCATTAATTATCACTGACTCTCATCAGATTTATTTGAACAAATGGAGACAAAGAAAAAACTGTTTTAAATCAATGCAAGTATAAAATATAATCAGTTTATTTATGGTTGTTATACCAGCTGTTAGTTGCTTTTCTAAATGCATTACAGTGTGTAGCTCTGTGACTTTTGCCTAATACTAATGAACTAGAAGAATATTTCAGTTGTATTTTAAGAGTGTAAACCTCTTTAATGCCATTTCATATTGGTATTGTCATAGTACTTATAGTTTTTGTTCTATAATTGATATATTTGTGTGTACGGTGTATCAAGTGACTGTTTAACGTGACAGGGGTCACTAAAAAATGACTAATCTGCAGAGAATTATCACCTGAATCTGCAGCTCTTCTCAGTTTTATGGAGCTTTACACAGAATTTTAGCCCATTAGTTCACTCTCTCTGCCGTAATTTCTTTGGCCCAATTATGCAGCAAAACAAAAAATCTCTAAAAACCCTCTGTAAACAGCCTGCTCAGCACCAAATGGTAGACAGACATAGTGAGAGACAAGCTGGTGAACACAGTGGATCATTTAGAATCTAAAGATCTCTCTTAGGAGTTGGTAGAAACCAAACAACAAAGCTAAATAAAAAAGTGAATGTTGGACTTACATTCATCAAGTGGCTACAAACAGACACCAACTGAGACATTTTCTTAAGTTGTGTTGGCAACTTGTTCCTGCTACCATCAGGACGTCAGGGCTTTTGACAAAATACTTGTTTGAACTAAATCATGATATTTCCCAAAATCTAACCATTCTGAACACTAATTCCGCCTAATTTTGAAAGAACGATCAGTGCTTAAATACCTTTTAGAGGCCTGAAGAGGTAAAACGATCAGATTTCACCAGAGAAAGTCAACAATAAAAGAAAAGTCAGGAAAAGGTCAGAAAGCAGCTTGTAGCAGATCTTTGTTTTTGTCGTGTCCTGTAGACTGTTATTCATGTCACAACACCTTAGAATTTATCTTTGTAACCCCTCCTAAGTTCAAGTTTGGAACGGCCAACTTAGAGGGACTATTTTTTGTTATCATGTGTTTATTTAAGCCTGGGTTGCAGATAAATGTTTTTAATATACTAACTGATTTTGACATCGGCTTTAATCACAGACAAACAGAGAAATGTCACAGATGTTTAATCTGATTGACTGTCTGCTCTCAAATCTCAAACATCCTCACTTCACAGGATGAGTGCGTCACACAGACGTTGCTCAATATTATTAAGATAATCTATCCAGACACTGTTCTCTCTCTTCTTTTTCTTTCTTTCTGGTCAAGTCCTGGACATTGTTGTCATGTAGCGCTGTCTGGATTGATAAATGAATGTTGCCAGTCTGAAATCCAAAACATGCAACAAGTTTTCCTAACTCTTGTGTGATCAATGATAAAACTCATCCTTTTTAGCATTATTTGGCCCTGCGGTGGACTAATGGCTGGTGAACTCTTGACCTACTGGCACTCAGACAATGACTCTTCTGTTTGAGCCGTTCAGCTGTTGCCTTGTCTCTTTGTCTGTCTGTGTGTGTCTTTCCTGAATTTCACTCTCTCTGTCTGCTTCTTTCTTTGTGGGACTTCCTCACAGTCTGTCTTCTGTTTTCCTCTCTCCCTTTCTCTGTTCTCTGTTCTTCCATGTCTGTCTTTGTTTCTTTTGTAGGCATCCCTCTCCCTTCCTTTCTGTTTCTTTCTCCTCTGTCTTTCTCCCTTTTGCACTCCAAGGCACCACATGATGTAAATGTTTGATGGCCAGCCGAGGCGTATGACCGCTCTGTTTTCCACTCACACAAAAAGCACATTAAAAAGAGAGAGAGAGAGCAGGAGGGGAGCAAGAAACGTCCATGGGAGTAAGGAAGAAGGGAGAGGAGGGAAAAATGGGAGGGAACGAAGGAAAAACAAAAACAAAAGCAGAGAAAGTTCAATAAATTCAATCGAATATATGTTGCGCAAGTGCTAAAAAAAAAAAAAAGTGCTAAACGTGACCTAATGCCTCACTAAAGATCATCACACCTACACATCTGTGAATGTAAAACACTTTTTTTTATCTACAGCTACAATAGAAAAGAGCGCTCTGTAAGATTACGCTGAACTTGGCCTCCTCCTGCGTGTTGATATCCATCAGATGCTGTGCGGCTGGACGAGGAGATACCAGAGAAGGCTAGGGGAACAGATAAGACGGCGGAAAGGAAGGAAATGCACGAGTTGTATATAGTGAGAGACGGGGAGAGATAAACAGAGAAATAGACCTCATTTACCACGGTGGAGTCGGCCCCGGCAAAAACAAACAGAGGTTGCTCTACACAGCGGGTTATTTACCTTAGCTTAAAAGTCAACCTAAATATCCATCTCACCGCACTATTCTGTCCAGGACTCCGTCTGCTGTTGATTTGTTCCTCTCCACGCTCGCCTCTGTGACTCAACCAAAATCATCTTTCTGTGGACGTCAGGGAAGGCTTGACGTGATCATTGTTACTGCTGCAGCCAGTGTGTTTACGCCAACTACTCACTTGAGGAGGAGACGGGGAGACAGACGGAGAGACAAAAGGGAGATTATTTCATCACAGGGCAAATGGCTGCAACAATCTGTCATAACATTTTAAATATACGGCAGTAGTTTAATGTTCTGCGACTCAAAATCTGTGGTTGAAAAATAAAAATTTGAAAAAGTGACCTTTCGACGGCTGTTTTTGGTGGTGGCAGAAAGCAGAAAAATGACAACACAGAGTCTTTCATCTGTTTAGGGTGCAGTGATAGGGAAACACAGGAGATGACTATGTGATGATGATGATGCCTGTTTGATGTAGCCACAAACTAATGTCTGAACCTCTCAGCACACAGAGAGTAACGGGCCGGCTGACTCAGGTTTGCAAGATCGCTTAGCTAACTACTTATTAGTTCATGTTAGCCTTGCTTTTTTTTTGAGAAGTAATCACCAATCAATCAATTGTCTGAAGTGCATAAAAAACAGGTGGGCTACGGCCATAGACTGTATGTAAAGATAGACGACATGTCATCTCCCCAAAAGTGAAGATAAAACATCTGGATCGCCTCCCGGTGTCTGGCCCTGGTACAGTTCATAAATCCCAGGTCATCTTCCTGAAGCTGGTCTATGCCTTTTTATATAGTTTTCATCATGCTGTTTTTTTCTGGGTCCAAAGCTCAAGGTGGCACAGCCCACATCAGGCATATTTTGACTTGACTTTTGTACAATGGGGAAAAAGTGAAGATGCATCGTCCATCTGTATACACAGTCTATGGTTAGGATCAGGACCACACGTGTTAGTATCAAGTTTTAAAAGACATAGCTGGCATAGACTTAGACTTTAGATTTAGACTTATAAAACTGTCAGGAATACCAAAAATGCATCCTGGGCAAAAAATAAAATGACTAATCTGTTTGATGATTTACTTGGCCCATGCTTAAGCCCTATTTGAAGACGTCGTAGTGCCCACTCTTTCTGAATCTGTCACAGCTTTGTAATGTCACGTAACGCCACATTTGTCTCTCCCTCGAAGGCTCTGATTGGCTCGGCTGTTCCTCCAACCATGAAGCGGCCATTCACAAGAGCACCTTTTTGAGCCACTGATCTGCTTGGTGATGTGGGCAGTGATTCAGAGGTCTGCAAGCAGGCTACCTCCTCCTCTTTCCTCCTCCTCCTCCTCCTCCTCATCTTCTTCCTCTTCTTTTTCTTCATTCTCTCACACCGCATGACTCGGTTCAGCACCCCCCATCTCTCTCCCCTGTCTCCCTGTACTGAACCAGCCAAGCAGAAAGTTAACTATTACAGATGGGTAAAGAAGTGTGATGGCTCAGGGTTGTGTATGTGTGTGCATCCCTCAGTGCATGTTAACATGTCTGTATGTGGTTATCTCAGCCAAGGACTGGGATTCGGGGGATGAAAACTTATGGGTGACTGGGATGTGGGAAAACTTATGGGTGACATGTTTCGCCCTTTTACATGTTGACGCTGCGTAACACACATGGCCTTATTAAATTCTCAGACCGCTCATGTTAATTTCACAGCTTCTCAGTTATTACATTATTTGCAGGTTCACATCTTCGTCCACTTGTGGTAAAACAACACGGGGGATTCGCGAATTCTAGTGAGATGTTCGCGAGAAATTGCTCCACGATGTTGACGCGATGCTTAATTAGCCCAAGCAGTCTTTAAGGTTTAATGCAGTGCAGTGGTAAAGGGCTGATGGGAAGGTAAGCGCTTGTTCCCCTGGGATGTCCTAGTGGTTGCTTTAAGCTACTGTGAAGAACATACTGTACCATGTACTTACACTGCTGTCAGTTTGAATTTAACTGATGAGGTGTATTGCTTATCACCCCACCATTGCCCCTTTTGTGCTTTGCTGTATGTAGTCCACCAGAGCGACAATGCAATCCCTTTTACCCTAGAGTGTATTGGTCATGATGAAGAAGAAATGTACTGAAATTTTCCCTTAGTTCACTGGTAAAGGTTAAAGAATACATAGGATGAATAAATAGGATATCGGATGGTTAACTGTCATCTTGCAGCTACTGGAGGAAAAATGAAAATGTCAGTATTTCAGACCAGCGTCGTGTTCAAATTGATGCCTCTGACCTCTAAAAGCAGTGCTTTGCATTTTGTTTATTTGTTTCACTTATTTTACATATTCATTACGAAGGCTTGAGCCAGCTGTGGTGAAGACACAAATCAGTAGACATCAGAGTCATGTGGTTAAGCTATATTTGAGTAAAAAAAAAAAAATTAAATGCAATTACAAGCACATTACATTACATTACTGACCTATTTGATTTGAAAGAGAACTGTGACCACTGTGATGGATCGGCTGGGCTTGGCTTGAGTGTGGACTGGTTATTGTTTCACATGAAATGGGTGTGTTTGTGTTTGTTGGTACCGCATGGAACAAGTGGGGCAGGGACCACATTCTGCTTTGGCCTTATACAATCAGCCAAGAATCTCAACTGCATTGAGTGGTACTATCTGCAGTGGGAAACAAAATTGAGAAAAGTATCTGGTACAAAAATTGAGTCGAGTTGAGCCATACCGGTCAGTGAAAATGCAGCATTGGAGGTTACACACTGTAACTCCTCGGGTATTGGTGCAGCCCTTGATGAGCCTTGAAGATGTGGGCATGCTGGCAAAGCTGATTGGGAGCCGATTCTCTGATCTCACTTCAAGTTATCCACAATAAGGTGAGGCCCTCGACTGAAAGTCTTCAGTGCTCCATGAGGAGGAAGCCTCTAGCAGTAGCTTCAGAGGGCTGCGTCTGTACTCACAGAATCTGGTGTTACAGTAACAAATGTTCCCACCTATTCACTTTGAAAGAGCAATGACCAAACTCAACGGACCAATGTTGTAACTTAAGTCATTCACTCGGTGACAGTGAGTTTTGTGTTTGTATGGCTTGCCTGCTACAATCCCAGTTTGGTGTTGATTTTCAGCGGGATCAACAGCAGCAACCTTTTTGCATTATAGGGAGTGGATATAGATATATTTTGATACTTTAAAGATATTGATTATATCGGCTTTGAGTAAACAACGGACTAAAACAGTGTAATGACACTGTGCGGCAGAGTTTAGGGTTAATTTTCAGTGGGATTGACAGCACTGTAGCAAGTTATTCTAACTTCAGAAAGTCATCTGATTTGTTGTTAATCATAATATCAAATATGGAGCTTAAACAGCAACATACACAGATAAAGGTCTGTTTCTGTTGTCTCATGCCAAATATTACTTGTGTCATGTTTGTACAGCTCCAAACCAATTTCAACTCAGTATCAGGATCATTTAGGCTCATTTCAGTTGTTAAATATTCACATATTATAAACATGTATGAAACAGCAATTAGTGTATATGCATTGGAATTACATGGCTCTGTGAATCAGCATTTGTTGCCACTGTGGTGCTGCAGGCACTTGTCTTTGGGTCTCTGGAAAACATGTGGCCTTTAGTGCTAGCATTCAGGAAACATCGGAAAATCCATTTGTCCTCATTATATTCCATGCTCATCCCCTTTCCTCGTCGCTATCCTCCTCGTCCTCCACCTTGTCTTTCTACAACCCCCATCCCCCATCTCTCTAGCCTCAATGATAATGTGACATTTGTAATGAAATTTGGGATGCTGTAGAAGCCACGTCTGTCCCCTGTGGCCTTATTTAAACATATAATTTACAACTGACATCCTCAGCCACTTGTATTTCTTTTCTAATCAGCCCAAATCAATGCTGCTACACTGAAAAACGATAGAATGAGCATGCTGGGAATTCAACCTCTCCTTTTGATTTTTATTAAGTTTTTTTGGTAGGGCACTAGTAATTCAGCCTGTAACTGATTTCTCTTTCATAGAGACACACACTGTTCCCTATTAGATTGAGGGAAGAGCAAGCATACGTGTGTTAGCGACATGCGCACACTTCTTGGTCTGCGTGCATACCTTCATCCTTCTCACAGGGAGTACAGCTGTGTCATTAACGTATTACTCATGACGCTGTGTGTGAGCCTTAGTGTATCTGTGCATGTGTGTGTGTGTGTGTGTGTGTGTGTGTGAAGTACCAGCTGTATATTCTTTTCAGCCCATTCAGAAGTGCACAAGCATTCATTAATAATAACAAGAGCTCTAAAGCACCATTTGTATGGGCTGAAGTAAGCAGAATGCAACAGTACATTTCCCCTCTGCCTTCCCCCCTCCTGTCTGCCCTAAGAAAGAGGCCACGATTATTCTCCACTTGATTGCTGTCTGTCACGCTGACTGAAGGGTATTATGGCAGCATCCTATTTTCTTCATCTCGCAACGATGTGCATCAATGCAGGAGCGAGGCAGAGCTGCATTGTGCTTTAGCTTATCGGATGAGCGCAGTCTATCTGCATCAGGAAAACTGAAGCCATTGTAGCTGAAGATATTCAGACGTTGTCTCAGCTCAGCATGAATTAACAAAGGAAGAACATTTGTCATGAGATTGACTCGGTGACCCATCGAACTGTTCATCGTGTCAACAGAACGGATGCACAATTCTTAGTTGTCACCTTCAACCTGGTGAAATGGATTCAAATGATTTTCCATCAGCAAAGCAGAACTAAGTACTCAGCTAGTATATCAAATGTGTTTTTAAATTTTGTGCTGTTTCTCCTATTGAATTGTAGACTATTTAAATTAATAATGAGAAACAAAAAACTGCAAATAAAGGACAGAGAAATACACTTAAAGCAACTTTATTTGTATTTTAACTTTCAAAAACAGACTAGAAGTGTGTTATATGAGATGATGTGCACTGAAACTAGATTTAAAAACACAATAAAAAGCAGTATAATATGAATAAGAACAGAATAAAATGGGATATTAAAATACAAATAGACAACAAATATAATAGACAAATGTACAGTTTATTGGATCAGGCATAAAGACTTTTGATTTGTCAACATGTCACATGAACTAGTTCTGCATAACCTGATCTTTAGGTATACTTTAATAAAACTGATGCAGTCTCAGACAGCTTTGCAATAAATCCTCCTTCTTCTCTTCCTCTAACAGTTACAGTGTTCAGTTTTTACTGAAATTATTTCAGAGATCTGTTCTTTTACCATCATCAACTGCTCATTTTGGCCCATTACCCTTTACTGAGGGTGAAATCTTGCATTTTAAACGGTCGATCTGCAGGTCTCTAACTATTTGGTGAAAAGACTATCAGCAAATTCCTCACTTGCATTTGCGTCACGAAAAAGCAGTTTCTTTGCCTCAGCCTTTTTTTACTCAACAAAACAGCACCTCATGTGTCTGTGGCAACTAGTTCCTGTATAAGCTGGACTGTTTGCTGAGACAAACGTTATTAAATGACGCCTCAGAGCTCCAGCCATGTGAAAAAGAGTCGAGTGTTTACCCAACGGCTGAAAAGCACATAGCTCGAGGAGGGAGCCGGAGATGGACTTCTCTCTCAGAAATATCAATATTGCTTGAAAACACGAAGATGAAAAGTCTCAGTAAAAGGCATTTCTTGGTGATGGTCCCTTTTAGCAAAGGGAAACTATAGTACCCAGCTATAACTTATATACAGAGGTCTGTAGATGTCCTTTTATGTCTGCTGACACATAATGACGACACTAAAAAAGTCAGTCACACTATGATTATGAGTACAGTCCTTTAAAAAACATGATGATTGATTGCAGGATTAGCCATATAACTGATAGTAGTGGGATTTTAATGTGAGATAATTTTTTAAAATTTCCACAAAGTTTATTAAACCAACAAGGAAACAATGTCTGTTGACTGTCTGGCTCCAAGGCGCCGGTTTGAATTTCAGTCTACAATAAGACTGGCTGCGCTGCTATCTGGTAAACAGGATCCTGGCAACACGTTCACACACTGTCACATTTTAATCGTCATCGTTGTTGTCATCACCACCTCTTCTTTCTCCCTGTTTTCGTCATCGTCACTGCTTGCTCCATACTGGTCATCACTTTGTGACCACCAGGGTGGAGATCGTGTAGGAATGTGTGTGTGTTTTAGCAACAGACTCTGTGACACGGTGCATGTACAGTATACCCATCTGTGCATATGATTTCTGTGTGTGTGTGTGAATGTGTGTGAGAGAGAGAGAGAGAGAGAGAGAGAGAGAGAGCCTATGTGCATGTCCCCTGTCTCCTTGACTCATTGTCACCATAGGCCTATGGGGAAACCACCACCCACGCACTTTCTGATATGCAGTGTGAGATGTAGAAGGTGTAAAAAGTGCGTGCGCGTCTGTGTGGTTGCGTGCGCTGATGTGAATAAAATTGGACTTGTAGAAAGGCTGAATGGTTTAGAGTTAGTTTTGTGCTAAGGGATAATAGGATTTGTGCGCATTGTTTGTGTGTGTGTGTTAGAGTGTGTCTATATGAGACAGAGACAGAGTAAACCAGGGAGATAATATGGAGGGAAAACAGGAGACAATGGATATATTCTAGCATGCATTTATTATTTTATCATTTTAACTGAAATTATAAGATTGTTATCAAGTTCCAGTCTTTATGCTCATTCACTGTATGAAGAACACCTGTATTATGGTATACGGGACATGACTATCCCAGTTATGAGGCTTATACTGGTTTTGATCATATTCAGGACATTGCATTTACATGTGAGAAATCTGATTATTCAATCCCTGTATCCCTGCTGCCTTCGCTGGTTGTTTTTCTGTTACAACACTTGGCTGAAGGTGGCAGCGCTCAGAAACCTGGATGAAATGTTAACATGCAACAGTATCCAGGAATCTTTTGGAGTAATTCAGCTATTGTATTCGAGTTTCTCAAAAATCAAAAAAGGAATGCTTCAAAAACACGATAATGACTAGGACACTCGTGTCCATGTCAATACACTCATTGTGTGAGCAATGTTTTGATTCGAAATGTTGAATGGGCAGCAATGAATCTGCCACCAGCAGTGAGTTGGTTTATAGCAGCTGCACACTTCTAAAGGAGATTAACTGATGTTTTTACATCTTCCTTTTTGTCAGATTTGTTAGTAAACAAATAATGTTGACATCTTTTTCTACATTTGTTCTATTTATTTTTTTGGCTGTCTATTTATTTGGTCCTATATGAATAAAGTTTGATTTAATGTAATGCTAATACAGCAGTAAGTTTACTATGGTGCTAACTGATACGTATTTTACTCTTTTTACTCTTCTGGAATGTTTGCTGGATGAATTATCAAGTTATACTTCCTATTGAGAATTATTGCAGTCATTCAATTGGGGATGCCTTGTTTCCCCCTGACAATGGGACTGTTATTATACTTACTCATTTTCACAATGTGTAAGGTCTAACTCTAGTTTATGATACCTTTTTGTGATTTGCAATCTCTTTCACTTGATTTGTTGTCAACACTGTTTTCACAGCCCTTTCAAAAATACTGAACTAAAAATACTGAAAAGTGCCTTTTCAGCCTTTACTGGAAGTGTATTTAGCTCTATGTATAACTGTGCTCTTGGACCACAGAATGTAGATAAGATAAAATATTTACTTGCATTATATAACTATACCTTATATACATTGTATGACCCACACACATAGATACGTGAGGAAATGTGTTTTTTAGAAAAGTGCAACACACCCTTGAGCTCATTACACCTCCGTAGCACTGAGTATATTTTATTTTTCTGTGCGAGTTTTACAGTCTTTCTTCTGTATCAGTATGCTTTCAGCCTGTTGTGGTGTATGCCACCTGTGGGAGAAGGTACACCCTTTAACTCACATTGCTTTATGTTAATGTGGTTTACAACTGCAATATTGTCAAAAGGTGCACACACTGTAACAAAGACATAAAAAGTTAGTTTTAGCAGTGGGGTAAAACATTTTTGATTAAGCTTTTCCCCAGTTTTCCAAAGCCGACAGCTGGAGGAAATTACCCCTCACAAGCTATTTTCATATAAACTTTTTGCATGGCTTAGCAGCTGTCTGCTCCTTGGTCTGTTTGCCCTGTCTGCAGGGGTCTGGTGGTGTGTGTGTGTGTGTGATCATTTGATATCGCCCATATACACAGTAAGTAACGTTTCCCTTAATGTGTCTGAGTTTTAGTGTGAAACTGATGGGTCAAGCTCTGCCAACATGTTCCTGACTGCTCCTTTTTTCTGCATGTTTGTGTGTTAAATAATGGAGACCTGGGGGTCACTGAGTGCCATGTGGTCAGTGTTTATCCATGCCGCGAGGTTGGCAGTGAAACGCTGGCATGAGCTTCACATTTAAAAGTCACCCTCCCTCTGTCTCTGTCTCTCTCCTGTCTTTATGTGCAGACAGTTGCGCCCAAGTAGGCACCCATGGGTGTGTTAATTTTGTCAGATCACCCTTGGCTACTCTCAAATTTGCGAGTGCCCCACTTCACATTGATGCAGCCTAGGTTTTGTGTCCCCATGGGCAACTGATGTTTGTTTATCCTGATATTCATGTTTCAGTCAGGGACAAAGACGGTGAAATTCTGCCTCCCTTGAATATGGATCTAATAAAGAGTCTCGCACCTTCTCACAGCCTCGAAAGGCTGAAGACTTTGGATATTAACACCCTGCTACTGAGAACAAGTATGCCACATGTGGCCAGTTGATGTCATTTTCGTCCAATTTTGATTTAATCACGCAATAATGTGTATTTCAAACTTTATAGACCCTCAAAAAGGTTCAAATAAACATGACGAACCACCATTTAATCCAGGTCTGCTCTCTCTGTGCTTTGTGACTCCCTCTGTTCCGTCTTTCTCTCATGCAGTTTTCCACCTGCCTTCCCCCCTCTCTCGTTCGCTCCATCACGTCTGTCCCATGATTAAGACTCAGTTTGCCTTCAGTCCATTTCTGTTCATTATCCATGCTCTCCAGCCGCGTTTGTTTAGTTAGTGTCACATTGATTTATACACGCACAAACTGTGAGAGGCCTTTTCATGCACTCGTCAGACTTCGTTAATGAGCCTGTTGCCCTACACCCTGAACGTTAGTGGATAGAAAGGGTATCCAAGCTCCTGGCTGCCTTTAGACAGACATTGAGTTACTCTTACAGAATTTATATGCTGGCTATACTCGCTCGAGAGCATAGAGCAAAAAACATAGTTTGTCTGTCTATGTAGTCTTGTTTTCTTACCTATTCTTTACTTTTCTTACCTTAGGCCTACTTATTGCCTGCTATGAATGAACACCTCAGTACCCTTTTAAAGCCATTTCTCCCGGAGATGCCTCTAATCACCATAGTAGATTTCTGAGATGTCAATTAACACTTTGGTTATATAATAAAGTTCCATGACCTCATAATAGCAACATTTACAGTTTGACTATGACTTAACTTCATTCACAGTGATCCTACTGAGGTTTCCCCGATGCAGTGGTGGTAAATTTATCATCCGACTACTACGTTTCTAGGCTACGAAAAGAAATCTGGCAGGCTCCATGGATAATATCAGAGTTATTAATAACGACAGCATGATGCATGGCAGTAATTCACACATTCACAGATCTGGTTCATTGGAAGTACAACCAGGGGAGACACAAAGATTAATGCTGTGTTCTCTGTGTGGATTTTTTTCTATTCTACACTATTAGAACTACTTGAATCTTGATAAAGATATAAGATAAGATATAAGAAGATATATAGATATAGAAGATATATAGATATAGAAGAAGATATATGAGATATAAGAAGATTGAAAAAGATATAAAAAAAACTAAAACTACACTGATTAAAAAGACAGAGTAGGTGTTCAGTGTGGTGATTCATTTCAATGTTCCTAAAAGCTGCATTACTCATTATCTTAGTGGCATGGCTATGCTTTGGTTGGTCTGCCACTTTGATCAATATTGAAATATCTCAAGTAATTAATTATTATTATAATTATTATCGTCATATAATTTAAACCCCCTAGTGCCCCCAATCCCCGCCGCCGCCGTTGGTCCGCGAAATCCTGTCTTACGTGAGACCGGTGCATGGTGCAAAAAAAAATGTCTCAACAACCGTTCAGTGGATTTCTATTAAATTTGGTACAGACAATCATTCCACCCTCAGGATGAATTATAATGACGTTGCTGATCCGCTGACCTTCCATATAGCGCCGGCATCGGGTCAAAATTGGACCTAACATTTATATCAGCCCTCAGTTATACATTGTATTTGATGCTGATTTGCAAATGCTAGCATCCTAATATGCTAAACTAAAATGTTAAAGATAATTATAGCTACCTGCTAAACATCAGCATTGTCACTGTGAGCACAATAGCATGCTGCTTTTGGCATTTAGCTCAAACCACTTTGGTGCCTAAGTACAAAAAAATCTTTAAAAACTCTTTGTCTGATTAGTTTCATTATACTGTGTTCATTGCAGTTTGTAGAGACCAAAGCTAAAGCTAAAAAGAGACTGAATATTACATAAAGATATTTATGGTACTCAAACTTTAAGATGGCTTAATTAACTCACAGCCATTATTTCTGATTTCTACACAAAACTGGACCACTGACCCGCTTTATTCCCAGCCACCTATCAGGGAGTTAGGTGAATTATCTCAGTGGTTCTGGGGACTAACAGGATGCAAGACAGCCTGTAAGGGGCCCATCCGTCTGCGTCACATGATGGAAACATCATAACTCAGTGGCATGTGGGAGAGACTTCACATAGGAAAACATTCCTGGGGGTCGGTGGAAACACACACAGAGATACGCAGTCATACATGCAGATAAACACGCTCACACAGAGGTACACTGTGCACAGGGACAAACACATACACAAGCGCACACCAAAAGTCCGAGGATTGATGTTAGGCCATGAAATATATAGATTTGGAAACTATATTTGCCACTTCATAGAGAAGTTACTGAGGAGCACATTCCAGTGGAGCAGTGAAATGTGAAGTGTTTACATTCGTTATTGACAAATACATCACATGAAAAAGTCACTGGTGTTATATGGGTATATTTAACAGAAAGTTGGGTTGATGTGAAATGTCATAGATGAAACTTCAGGATCATGGTACAGTAGCTGCCACTGACGTGGCCATTTGGGATCGTAAATTTGGAAACTGTTGGAAACTCTTTGAATTTAACGAGGGCTGTTCAAATGTACCCAACATTAGATTCGGTCTCTGTAAGGCATCAGAAGGTTAAATATGGGGAGGAGCCCACAACTCTGTAGCCCTCCAAAGGCCACACCTTTGTAAGCTCAGTCTTTAAAAAGAGCCAACCTCTGAACTGAGTTGATGTCTCAAGTTAAGAAGTTTTGGATGCTGTAGCACTTTGCTGCAATGTACATTTAATACTTTGACTGTGCCACAATTCAGTGAGAAACTTTGTACTGTTTACTTCACTACATTTATCAGACAGCCATAGTTACTGGTTACTTTTCAGGTTAAGATTGTACAGACAAAACATTATCTAAGTTTATATTATGCAATAATTCACTGTCAAAGACTAGTAGTTCCCAGACTTTTTTCACCCCTAACAAAAGATAGCATCTACTTGAGGTCCCTTGTCACATGTCACAGAGGTAAAACCATTATTTTGCAAAGTGTAAACATGTAAACAGAAAAATGTAATTGGATGTGTTTTTTCCCCCTAGATTTATCTTGTTGTTACCCTTTGGATGGGCCCAGTCACTAGATAAGGAGCTACTGAAATATGCATGTTAAGTACTTAAAAACTAGCTCCATGACCAGCTTCAGAAAGTCTGATAACAAACAGATCTATAAAGTGCACGTCACTAGCTCACACATAACTGTTATCGATCATTGATCGATTATTAATCAATTAATAATGAGTTTAAGGACCAGACTGAGTTTTACATGTTTTATCTACAAATCTTTTATTTCTCTCCTGCTGATCGATTATCAAACCTTCAGTTTCACATTTCACTTCTTTAATCAGCGTGCAGAGTGACAATCGCAGCGAGACGCAGCTGTCAGTTCACGATCGTGTCTGACTGCACCTGAACGCACCACAGAGGAGAATCTAATGTCAGATTTTCACCTTTCAGTTCATCAATCAATCTTTTGGAAAGTGAAATGCTTCAGAATTAACAAACTTATTAGTTACAGTATCCTTTTTCTGTAGAGCTATAGACCTTTATAGGCCTAATTTATTTGTTGAATTATTGGTTAAAACACAGACACTGTAAATGATCATGAAAGTAACGCTCTCTCATACATCAGAGATATACTTTTTCACAAGTGACACAGTGGTCCTATTGTGTGTTTTCTACTGCCCTGAATACCTTATTGCAACATATTCAATCTGAATATTCTTTTCTATCTGTTAATAAGCTCTTGCATGCCTCTCTATAATGGTTTCTATTCCTCTTCAAGCTTCTTTGTCTAAATATTTATGTATTTCTCTCTTGATCTCTGGCTCCTTGCCTTGTTCGGGTCCCCATTAGCTCATTGACTGCGAGTCTTCCAGAAGGCCCTCGCTTGTTTTGTTTCCACTCTCATATGTAACCTTTCAGATTATTCCAGGAGGCACCGAGCTCTGAGCCAATGAGCCTGGCATTTGAAGGTCAATTCTACAGAACCACAGAGGAGCCATGAACCTCTGTTCAGACTACGGGACATAGGATAATAGAAGTAATTGTGAACACTGTCACATGCATACAAAGAAAACACATTAACATGCAAGTCTCAGTAATACATGGAAGGAAACACCACTTTGAAAACAAAAAAAGCTTCCTGTCCACATTTCTTTTACTTTTATACTTCTTTTTAAGATCTTAAGATCTATTTTTAAATCCTAGGTGGTGTAGTAACATTCAGCCTCAGACAGGCATTGAAATGTAAAAGTTATTTCAGTCTCTCGTGGTCAGCAAGTTACTGAAAAGACTTGCTCTGTACGCTCATCCGTTGCAGCTCCACTGTGACCAGCAGTAAGCCACAGTTTAGAAATGAGAAATATTGTTTTGGAAACAGTCAAAAATCTAAACACTAAATAGAAGAACATATCCTATACAAATTAAGCACAAAACCGCCTTAGCTTTAGACAATTCTTTTCTAAAGGCAAAAATAAAATACAATAGTATGTATTTATGATTGTGTGTAAATAATAGTTATAGTGTCTTCTGCTGTCAGACTCCATGGAAGGCCCCCCAGATCCCCAAATCTGTTGCTTCATGTCGTCTGAAGGTTGGCGATGAAGTGGCAAAACAACAGATCAGCTGCACGTCGGCGCGTGGGTGTGTGTGTACCTGTAATTCAAAGATGATAATGTCTAAAGCTGTCAGTTTTATTAATATTCTGCTTTGACTCCCGGTGACCAGCAAGCTGAGCTCTGACTTAAGATGGTGCAGACTCCTGCTCCCTCAGTGAATGGATAAATGTATGCACAGTGAGGATTGGATTGCAGTAATTTGCCTTCTCTAAATTGCCTGTTACCTCAAGGCTTGATTTTACTGGTAACTCTGTTGGTTTATCTGGATCTGAATCCTTGCTACATTTCAGAGCTTAACCTCTTGCAACCCCTATGGAGATCCTCACACTTATTTCTCTTAGCTTTTCTGATGTCTCTGACCAAGTTATGTTGAGTTTGCGCTGTTTGACGGTGAGTGAAACATATCTGGAAGGAATAGTGACGCATTTTGGAAAGTCCAAACAATTAGATGAGAAGACTGAGATTGAGGCTAGCCTGGCTCTGTCCAAAGCATTGTTTAAGCTCACCATTGCCCAAGCTATATCTTTTGTTAGTTCATTCTGTTAGTGTGAATGATACGAAAAAATAAAAACAACACTTTGTGGCAACCGCAATGTGACAAGACTCCAGAAACTCATTCACACGTAAACCCCTTTAAAACCACACCTGGTCATTCTTACACTTTCTTTCATGTACGGGTTAAACCCCCTGGTGGGCTTTGGGTTAAGGCACTGACCGTGAACCACAATGGCCCCAGTCCGCAACTGGCCTCTGGTCTTTGTTGCATGTCATTCTGCCATTCTGTCTCCCCCCTCATTTCCTGTCATCGTTATCTCTCTACTGTTGTTGCAGCATCTAAAAAAAGGCATTTAAAAAAATCCCCTTCACCTCGGCTCTCTCCAAATGTCAAACTGTCCCTTTTGAAAACCCAGTTTAGAATTCCTGGTCTGTTATTCTCGCTCTTGGCACTGATTGTGATGTTTAATTGATTGCTAACACTTTGCAACAAGGCTAAAATGTTTCTCACAAGCTGCTATTAATGTGTCACTTTCTGAACGTGTGTATCCTTGTATGATCGTGCCTGTGTGTGTTTGTCCGCTCAGACAGCCAGACCAGTTTGCCATGTTGCCTGTGCATTTACGATTTCCGGGGATAATTAAATGCTTTCTCTCTTCTTTTCCTCTCCTTTCTGTTCATTCCTCGCAACACTCCTCCTCCGCTCCTGTCTGTTCCTGTTAATGCACATTGCTCCCTTTTCTTCTCACCCCAGTATTTTGTCGCGGTCGACTCCCTTCTTATTCCTCTGCTGTTCATGTGTCACATGCAGCAGAGTGGAGCCTGTGTTGTAGTCATCACTAATTCAAAGCAAACATGGGCCTTTACTTTCCTCTCTGATGCATGATGCATCCATTATTCACATGTCCCCAAAGATATTCCTAATTGCTGGCACAAACACACGCCATTGACACAAAGATGTGAAATTGTGGGACTAATAAAGGTTCCCTTATCTTATCTTAAGAACCCATACTGTATATGTTGCTGTTATAAGATGAAAACTTTATTTCTCAAAAAATGGCCAAATCAAGGAATTCAGATTTGGTTTGAGCTTGACAGACATATTTCAAAAAATAAAAACTTTCTGGAACCATAAAGGTGTCCCAAATCCTTTATTTTATGCAAAACCATGGAAAACTATAAGATTTGTGTTTAAATTGATAGGAGTCATGTGTAAAACAAATATGCACAAACGCATAAAACTCAATCAACTCCCTTGCATTTTTTAAATAAAAACTATGGAGATTAAATGAAGGGATTTAAGGCGAAAACTCCTACACTTGGCTCTTCCACTTCACTCAGACTACCTGAGAGTTAGTTTAAGAAAGTGACTGCCACTCTCTAACACATTACCTGCTGCTACTTTGTGGCGGAGCTAAGAGGATATTTCATGTAATCTCCCTCTTTCTCACTCTGTTCCCTTCCATTCACACCTCCGGCCCTCTCAGCAACAATGGGCTCCCTTCACTACGCCGCCTTTCACTCCAATCCATCAGTGTGCCGCATTTTCTCGACTGGATCATCGACTTCATGTCTTGCATTCTGCCAAATAACAGTTATCGTAATTGAACTCAATAGAGGGATATAGAATTTACTGTGGCCCGGAGGGACTGGTGTTGGCGGCTTATGTATTTCCTGCTCCTCCACTGCTCTCTTCCTGCTTGTCCATCTCGCAGTGAGCAATGTGCCCTGAAGACAAATTCATCTCAGAAAAACCTCCAATAATTGCAATGTTGATAGATGAAGAAGGTTGTTTGTGATATAGCCGCAAATCTGGCCTCGCTTAAAGCCTCTTTGCGCTTGGTTTTCTCCCCATGTCTCTGCTGTCTTCGGTAGTTGACAGTAGAGACAGACAGGGAAGATGGGAGGGAGGCGTGATGACATGTGACAAAGGTTGCATGCCAGATTGGTGGGTACACAGTATGTGTCTGAGTCATCTGAGCCACCACAACACCACCACCAAAAACCCCGCGGTTTATAGCACTTGTTCCAGCTCCAAGAGTGATTATTCTGATAATTCTGCAGGATGAAATGCAGAATTGTGGCGTCTCTCTTATTACAGCTCACATGACTTTCCCTCTTCTTTCAGTTAATAAAATTACAATAGTCCTGACGTAAATGCTGTTAAATTGCATAGAACTGTTTTCTCCACCGCTGCTATGCTACTACTCAGTTTACATGAGGAGCTGACTGATTACTGGTTCATGGATGATTACAAGGTGCTGTATAGTATTTTCACATTTCACAAATACATACATTATTCCATATGAGTGACGGTGCGTCCAGTCCCTTAATGTCTGGAGTTGCTTGCAAGTATGTCTACACACAAGCCATCCAACCGAATTGAACCCACAAAACGTCATCCTTCATGTAAGCTGCTCTACATTTTTGGTCAATATAAACTAGCAAGTTAAGTTTACAGCAAATGTAAAACAATCAATAATCAATAAATTCATAGTAACAAATTTGTACCAGCTAACAGCATATGGATTTGTAAAATTCAGAAAGCAAACCTCATGCTATCTAATGTGTTATTGGATATTTAAATTCCAAACATTTGTATTGGTAGCAGACATACAGACTCTGGTCAGTCCCTAGTGTACATGTAAAGTGTCCTTAGTGTTGTTCTTGTCCTGAAATCTGAATCCTTGCTTGACCTGAACATCTTCAGTGCTTTTTCATGATTGCGTACACCGAGGAACTGGCGCATACGTACCAACGTCTAATGGCAGGAATCAGCTTACTTTTCTTTAATTTGCCTTGCAAATGACTGGTTACCTTTGATGTCACTTGTGAGGAGCATCTAGTTGAACGCTGATCATATTCTGCATCCTTTTCCAGTGGTATTTTCTCCATGACCTTTTCTTCTATTATAGTAATTCTATTGTGGGAGACCTTGAAACTCCTAACTACTAATTGAAATGTGACATTTTGAGGCACTGAAATGCTGCTTGTCATCAGTCCATCAGTGTTCTGGCCCAGCAACCATAAATGCTTTTCTGCATGAACTGTATGACACAGTGTCAGCTTATGGGAAGAGTAAATACAAACCTCTGCAGGAACTAACCCACAAGTTAAAGAGAGGGAACATCCAAGGTTGTGTGGAGGACTCTGCAGAGTCATTTAGTATCTGCTGCTTTATGGAAAGCGTTAATGACTTTGCAGGGTGGCAGTGCCCTGGAAGCAGGCTGGAAGCAAAGCAAGCCGAGTGGTGATAACGGGCTGGAAAGGCCAACTAAGCAAGCACAGAATGAAAACTGAATGAAAAATGGACCCATTCAAGCAGCAATAGGGGATAAAGGTTTGATGAATAAGTTAACTGATCAGGAAAACCCCTGGATTGGTTTACCAATTGGCTGTGAAACAGGGTAATAGCTAAAAATCATTTGAAAGAGGCGATAAAAGTTTTGAGATGGTGTGCATTTGATCCAGATTTAAGATTTAAGATTTAAGGGTTGGAAAACTCATGGATTAACAGCATATTGTACAATTTTATGTTAAGGGTCAGTGAACAATTTTCAAAACCTAAAGAGACAATTTGGTCTAAATAATGATGACTTCTATAGATTTCTACAGGTTGAGCAAATAAGGAAAGAGATCAAACAAGAGCACTGGGATAACATCTTATTAAAAGTATTTATGGACGCATATGCTTCAGGCTCAGGCCAAAAAACATCTCAAGACTCTATAGGAGTTTAAAACTAATGAAAGGTAACTCACTGCATGTAAAACAGAAATGGGAGAGGGAAGGAAATCTAGTCCTAAACGAAGAAGATTGGGAACATTTATGTGAGATACAATGGAAAACTCCAAATACTACACGGTGGAGAGAGTTTTGCTGGAAAAATCTTATTAGATTTTTCATCACTCCAGCTCAAAAAAGACACTATACCAGTTCAGCTGTATGCTGGAGACAGTGTGGATGCCTCGAGGCAAATCATTTTCACATATTCTGGTCTTGTTCAATATTGTTCCCTTTCTGGCAGGAGGTCTATAAAATTTTGCAAAAAGTATTCCAGACAGACATTCCTTTTGAGTTTGTATCATTATACTTAGGAGTTCTACCATCAGAAATGTCTTCTCTAATGACAGATATTTATTTCAGATTTTCAGTGCTACTTGTAGGAAAGCCATAACAAGGAAGTGGCTAAAACTAGAAAACCTACAGTGGAGGAGTGGATTGATATCATTTATGACATTTTAAGATGGAAAGAATTACTTTTGCACAAGACTACAACAGGGTCCGTTTCTGAAAAGATGGATTAGGTATGTCATACCGGTTCGACCATCATTTATCAAGGCCATGTCTTATGTCCATTTCCCCCTTTTTTCCCTTTTAGCCCTTTTGTATCTGTGTCTTTTTTTAGTTTTTAATATCATAAATGTGCACCCCAGCATTCCTGTTCTAGGAAGTTTAGTTCTTAATTTTGTATTATATGAATGAATTAATTATAAATGTCATCTTTTGTATTGCTGAGGGAGGACCAATCATCCTTATCTGTATTGTTTGTGGAGTCACGGGTGTATTGCTGTGTGATTCAGTTGTAATTTACAGGTGAATGGATGAGAGTGGTGAATTGTTATGTGAATAAACATGTGAACCATGGAAAATCCTAATGAAAAGAGAATTGAAAAAAAAGAAAAATGGACCCGGTGCTCGTCTTCGCATTCAAATAGTATTGTGTGTGTGTGTGTGTATATATGAGAGCATTATTAATCCAGATCATTACAGGAAGGAGCCCAGCTGACATGTGTGAAATGAAGTATATACTCCCTTCCTCGTAGGTATGATGGTGATGCACATGGAATTTTTTTCATGCATTTTCAACATGGACAGCATTTAGTAAGCTGCGGTAGCTTCAGGAAAACAAGGCAGTCTAAGCTTTATGTAACTCAGGTTGGCTATTCACAGAGGCTCAAAGTCAAAGTTCAAACACCATGTCTACAGATAATTATACGAGCGTTTCAATCTCAGACTCATAATTACTGCTCTTACACCTCAACCCTACACCTTATAATTTGCATCTTTCTTTTATTGTTTTGGTTTTGATGTAGTGCTTAAATTAAGCTTTTACATCACCATATGGTTATAAGCAGTACAGCTGGGGCCATTTGAACTTACTACATTACTAAAAAAAAATACTGTCTGCTTTCTATTTGAATTCTTTTTGTTTTCTCTTGCTTTTTGTACCTGCATCTTTTAATAGCATTCATAGCAGAATAATTGTCAGCAAAGGGACCTCACTTCACATCTTACACTCCGATCACACACCATAACACAGAAGGTCCGTCCCAATATCCACACTTGCGGTTTTTGCGAGTAGTCAAGTGCCCACTTGTGCGACATATTTCTGATAATTGCCACAGTGCCCAAGTGCCCGTTAAGGCTGCAAGTGTGTGGAAGTTTACCATCATCAAGCTTCAAGTGTGGGTTAAGTGGGCTGCATCTTGGCATTTCTCAGACATGGGAAACACTTGTCTATTACCTGCTTTCAAGATAGCAAGTGTTGGTATTGGGCCTGACTGCAAGTAAGCTAGCAGGTATGACTGCGCTAGGATGGAGTCTTATCTGCAATTTGATATTACTGCGGTCGCACATGGCACTACATTATCAATAGTTAAACTGTAATTCTGTTACCTTGACTTATGCAATGCTGATAGCTATCCTCAATAATCGCATTTGACTAAGAATTGAGTGAAATCAGTCAAACACTGTAAGTCACTGAAAAGTGAATAGTAATTGGTGATTAAAACAAGGGTACAGTATATTAATTTATGAGGAAGTTGTTGCTCAATTTATCACAAGATTTGAATGATGCTATTACTTTAAGTTTTACACAGTTTTGAATGTCAGCGATGGGTGTTCGGGATGTTCAGCTCTGGGACAATCTATTGAGGAAAACCATATAACAAAAACATGGAAAATAATTACTCATATACTATAACCATGGATAAAACAACTCTAAACTATATTTAATATCAGGGGCATTAAAACTAGGATTAAAGTTCAATTGACTTCTTCCTAACAAATTTCTGGTTGCACCACTGTTTCCCTTCTGGGATAAAACTGAGATAATACTGAAATGTGTGACAGTTAGCCTGACACTGTGTTCAATAAGACACTTCATACTGTCCACATATGTACATTGTTTTCTTTTTTAGTTTACTGACTACCCTCTCCTTTGCCTCTTCCTTCTTCCTCACAACAATGTCTCTTATCCCCCAAATAAACGGTAAACTACAGCACTGATAAACTCATGATGTTGTGTGTCAATTTTCTGTTGGCTGACAACTCTAACTCTAAACGCCAACTCTAAAATATCCATATTGCTATCGACCCAGTGAAAGACTATCTCTGCTTTTGTTGTTGTCATGTTTTTTCAAATTCACTGAGATGTTTTGTCATTAAACGCAACTCAGGTGCTGAAATGAGTTTCAAGTGTGTGCATCTCTTTATGTAACATCTTGCTTGTATGATTCTATAAGCTTAATACATGCAAAGAGAGTTAGGCCAGCTAAAAGGCCAGCGTCCTGTTTACATAATGAATAAAAATCACACAGTTCACTGTTTTACTACAAACCTGGCTATAGCAGAGATGGGTGTGTTATGTGACAGTTGCCCGCTATTACCATATTAACTGCATAAATCTGTGTTGGATGTACAGCGGGGCAGAGCACATTAACTCTCACACACACACAGACGCACACACATTCAAGCACGGCTATTCATCTATGACGGCTAACCTCCTTCCCTTCCTCTGCTTGTCTCTCTGGCCCAGTTTCTTTTTGGGTTGTTTGGGCTACTTTCAAGTATATCGTGTAGAAAAGTCCACAGGGACACTCCCTGTCTCTCTCTCCATCTCTCTGTCTGTGTGTGTTTTTGCATGATGCTGAGTGAATTTGCATCCACTGTCAGCTGTGACGCAGGATGTCACTGGGATTTGGTTGATGTAAAGTCGTGGGGTTGCGGAATTACCAGCAGGAGAGGTGTGCCTGCTGCTACAGTAAACACACACGTGCACACACCTTTTCTAGGCTGTCGTACAATTTAATAGGATTAACAGTGTTTGTAAGGTATACTGTCTAATAATGGTCTGTACTTACTTGTTAGCGTGTGTATAATGTATTCACTTTTGTGTGTGTTTGACGAAGACGCTTCTTGGTTTTCCATTTTTTTCACATTAAAAGGTTACATGCATATCTGCATGTTTGTTGTTTTGTATTTCTTTTGATGCACCAGTTTGATACAGTGAACTGGCTCCATACTGATGATGATGAATAAATACAGCAAACTACTGGCCAGATGTGACTAATCCACCAGAAAGGTTTCTTTCTGGGTCACTAATATGAAATAGAGGAATCGGCAGGCAGAATCAAAAATCAATGAAATGTCAATGTAGAATTCCGTTTTACCGGATTGGGAGGCTTATATTATTTTATTGTATAATGGTGACATAATCTTATCATGTTGAAGTTCTACAAATTCTGTTGTCCAAATGAGTCAATCACACAAGAATGATGTCATGAAGAGTTCAGTCTCATGTAATGCATAAAACTCAATTTTGAACAACACTTTTATCACACTATTATCACTATATTGAAATACATGTCAATATCAGAAAATTTCTATAAAAATCGGAATAATGACTTCATGATAACAATAATGTAATGATGACTTGGCCCAGCTCTATCAAGTTGTGAGGACACAATTGTATAAATCTTGTAAAAACTGCACAAACCAGATACAGATTAACAGATTAATTTCAGAAAACAAGCACTGCCATCAGTTATCATTATTTAGGTATCTGAATCTGTATCAGGAGATCTGTGTTCCCTGACCATGTTTACAACTTCGTCTGTATGTATAGCATGTTTGAACACATCCCGTGTCCTCTGTGTATGTGTGAAGGGGTAATGAAGCATAGACTTGGATACGGCTGGTGCTGAGTGGTCTTATATGGAGGCCTGGTGGTGACACAGAGGACCTATAGACTGTTCAAACACTAACCACTCTGTCACTGTGTGTCCCCCCCGGGGGCTGAGCTGGAGCATAATGTGACAAATTGAAGCAAAAGGGTCATTCTCTGCAGCAAAAAGCATATATTTCTAAATATATCATAAAATGTTTTGTGAGGAACCATTTTCCTGAAAACAAATACACACACACACACACACACACACACACACACACCCCCTTCACCTTCACCTTCCCCCCTCTCTCCATCACCTCTCCCTGTCTCTCAGTGTGACAGGTGACATGTAAGTGGCCAGGCAGTGGTGTGTCATGACCAAGGAGTCTGGCAGTGATGGGATGAAGGTGAGAGGACTGATTAGTTTCCACTCTTTTCACCGTCGTCCTGGTCACCTTGTGGCCCCTGAGGGAATAATCGCTGGACAGCATCATTGTGTGTGTCAGCTCTGTTTTTGTGTTTGTCCTGGCAACAGATGTGGATGGATTTATGTGTGTGTGTGTGTGTGTGTGTGTTGTGCTGAAATGCAGAGGGTGGGACTGTCATTTTTTTTTTTTTAATCTGCCCTTGGTCTCCATGGTAACAAAAGAAGCAGGAACCAAGGGGTTTCGCGCGTGAGTGTGGTGATGGGATTGAGATGGACGGGGAGTTGGCAGGTGATGTGTTGCGATAACAGGTTGTCAGGTATAGAGTCTCCTGGCATCTAGTTGTTTTTGTGTGCCCTTTCCAGCTGTGGGGTTTTAATGCTGAATCAACAGCTTTGAGAAAGATTCTCTCTTATCAAACTGAATAATACAGTTGTTTTTTTTTTTTTTTTGGTTTTTGCGAAGAAATCAGTAGCCAATATATGTATCTTTTGTTGTTTTGTCTTGTATACTTCTTTGGTCAAGACTGTAATTACCATCAGGAAGAAATGTAATTCCATATTTTTTTCTGCAGTGACAGGGCCCCCTATAATAGTGTTCTGCAGGGGGTGTGAATATTTGGCTGCAGGTAGTAAGCCAGCGTTGTCAACAGTTTGTCTGGGATTTAGCGATCCCTACATTAATATGCCTGCATCATGTTTCAGATCAAAGAAAGGACTAGCAAGGAAAGACAGCAGATGCTAACTAGCCCATCTTTCCATAATGTCTGACAAATATACTGTTGCACCGAGTGTGTGGGAGTCAGTGTGCCGGTGACTCAGCAGGCATTGGAACAAACAAGTAAGTAATGTTATAAGTAATACTGCATTACAGTAACGTTGGATGGACAGAGAGCACGGACAGGGTCGACAGCGACAGCTCCAAAAGTCAAATCCCACAGAGCATGATGATGAAGAGGTGATTTGTGTGTGTATGATACACTAAAAGTGGTAAGACTAGTCCTAAAAAAAAAGGATCCACTAAAGCTATTGAACATAATTAATAATTGAAATGATTATTCTCCCAATTTATTTGTGTTGTATCTTAAACAATTTGTTTAAAAAAGGGGGGAAAAATGTTGTCCCATGTCAAAACTGGTACGCTGAACAGGGTCATTACAAGCTCCAGTCAGTAGGAAACTATGATATCTTTCACAAAAAGTGAGGAGAATCAAATTTCAGTGTGAGTTAATCTTTTACCCTTAGCTCAGTCTTGACACAGCAAACTGGTGTTACGGGTCATAACCTCAAATGGCATCAATTTGAACAGGTTTCATTCCCATTAAACAGCCAGTGAGGGTCACTATGAGTCAGTTCTTCCACATTGATTATACCAATTACAATCTGCTGAGCTTGGAATTACCATGATGACAGCATTACCGCTTCCTCTATTTTCACAACCCATGACTCATCAATTTCAGCTTGGAGAATCAATAGACTTTCTTAAACATAATCCTCTCAAGTCTGCAGATATAGCTGCTACGCTACTTTTGCACTAGCCTGTTGCCACTTGTCTATGAGGAGGAATTGAAAAAAATAAAAGTCATTTGATTTTTTTTTATTTCACTCAGTTAGTGTGTTGTAAATCACTGTGTGATTCAACTCAGTTGAAAGTCAACTTACCGGTTCTTATCAGCTCATCGATGCACTGACATCAGCACATTACTGTTTTTGTTGAACTGCATTTTTTGCTGCTCTTTCGACATGCAGTTGCGCAAGATGTTTGTCTTTTCACTGGTTTGTGTGTGGAAGTATGATGTCACTGTGTAAGAAGTAAATAACAACAAACTGTCAAGCATGAAGCAAATGAATTTACAAAACTTGCTGATAAAAATCCAGGAAGCTAATAGAAAATTAATCAGACGTTATCCATACACATGGTCACATCCTGCTAAGCTATTAATATTATAAGATGTGTGACACACACACACACACACAAAACACAAACATAATTTCCTGCTGCCCCTCAAAAGCAATCTTCTGACTCTCTGATCATGAGAGGAAATTGAATTGGCTCTTGGTAGTTTGGCCCTTGTTTCTTGTGTCCAAACAAAAGGACCCTAGTTACCGTTTCCAAAGCAACAAAATGATGGACTGGACATCAGGATTTTGCCCTGACTATCAAATCAGGCAGTCACACCCAAAAGCTACATCAACTACACATCACCAGCTCAATGACTCCTTTTGGTGAAGTATTTAGTATTTACATTTTTCCTCATGGAAATGCACAATTTTGAGGAACCTTACTGAGCATTTTAATGCTTCATACTTCCACTACATTTAGAAAAAAATGTTTTTAATTTGACAGCTGTATTTGCTTGTCATTTTGCAGGTTATGATTTCTTTTGCAAAAAACACGATTCATTTATAAGATATAATGTATTGTTATATAAGTTATATTTATATAGTAAACAACCCAGTACAACATACACATTAATGTATCATTAATAATCACTAAAGAATAAAATATTTTTCTTTTACTTTTTCTTTTTCACTATCACTTGTTTTACTTGAGGGGTGTGTAAATGAACAATTCCTCCACCCCTGGAACATACACTAATAACTCATCAATGGAGTTATTTCATAATATAGCCCTTGTTTTTCTCCCAGTCTTATCCAAATTTCTAACCCACTGGAGAGGTTTGTTTTTGGTTTGTGTGTTATTGTGAGTTATTCCCTCAGCGTTAACTAGCAGTTCCTTACATCAGATTTTCTAATGAAATAACTTGTTGTAAGTAGAGTATTACTCATTTTGTTGGAGCACTCATCTCCCTCCATTTACCCCTGGGATATCCCAGACTCCACTTTTACAACTGCTGGCCTAGAAAAGTCATACCAGACCAAAAATGAATTATATCACTGCAAGTCTTGGCCACATCGCAGTCTGGGCTCTCAGTGTCTCCGTGTGCACTAATCAGTGTTGGCCTGCGTGCGTTTAGAAGTGCTCCTGCAGTGTGTTTAAGGTTGACCTGTTAGCCAGCACCTTGTGTCAAGTGTGTGTGGCCGAAAAAGCCTCCCTGCAGCTGTGTGCTGCTCTGCCTGCTGGCATCCGGCGTGCAGCACCAGGGCAGAGCCCCTGCCAACACTTGCCATCTGCCAACGTCCTTGCACTGCTCCTTATGAGGAGTCCAGGCGGAGAGTGTCGAGCAAAAAACAACAGACCCCTCTGGAACACGGTGTAGAGCTCACACACACACACACACACACACACTGGTTCTCATGAGCACATTTATCTCACTGACTCTTCTCACACCTTTTGCTCATCAACATGCAGCAACTGTTGAGGGTGATGAAACTGGAGAGGACACAGATAATAAATGCCAGCGATTCTGAACAGCCTTAATGGGTCTAATGATGGTTAATAATGACAATGGCAGATATTATTTGAGGTTACTGAGGAGGATCATGGTGGTGTGGATGATGACAGCCCAAATCAAACTCACTTCCTCGTGAAATTCAAACTCAACTTGTGACACCACACACCCCACATCATGACAACAGACAACAACATCAGAAGAATCGATCCGAGGCGCGGGAGATAAATTTAGGCGTCTGATGTAACAAGAAACAAAGACTTCCTCACATCTGCTATGAATAGCTGGAAACACTGGTGGCTTTGTAGCTCTCAGGGTAAATCATCCTGCCTTGTGGAGAACTTCCTGCCACCAGGGAGACAAAAAGAGATGAGCTTTTAATTACAGACTTGTTTACTGTTGTCATTTTTATCACTTAAATATGTCCCAGAGGGGTGATCTGCCTCTTCCTCCGTGTCTGTCTCGCCGAATTCATCTGTCACCACAGACCACTCAACCAGGCTGGGTGCTGCGTTCGGGGCAGCAGCAGTGTATCCACTTGCCTCTGGCTTGTGTTTTTCACTCTAGGTTGGTGCAGAAACATTCCTACTTACAATAAGTGACAAATATGTAACTAGATCTGGTAAACAGTGAAGATGGCAGACAATAAGACCGTCTGTGCTGCTGCCCATATTCCTTATGGTCCGTCGCCAGCGCGGAACATTTCAAGACCAAATTTCTGTCTTGTCTGATGTACATGTGCTGTGAGAAGCCTGCCAACCACCTGCGGTAGCGGTGACTCGTGAGGTATTCTCGACATGAAAGTCATGTCATATGAAGATGTGGCTGGCATAATATGCCGTATACTTCCACACGAATCTGCCTCTAAATGTCTTTAATATTGTTCCCACAAGGTCAAAAGTGTTTGCTCTCTATATCTTGGGCCTTGTTTTCATAGTCATTCTATCGCATCTGATAACGCTGTATTCACCATGGGTCTTTGCTGAGGCGTGGGAACGCAGCATCGTTGCTAAAATTAAGCCAGATGGGGAGTAAGAGGTCAGATGGCAGCCGCTCGCTCTCTGCGAGCACCGTAAGTGAGTAAGAAGAAGGGCATTGTGTATAGTGTGAAGGCCTTTCCTTCAGTCTTACTTAGTTAATTTAAACCTTTATTACTGACATTACAGGAGCAATGGCCAAAACTAATAAAAAGAGACCCAGTGTAAACAAAAATGTACTTATATACACAAGCACAGCACGATGGTTAGCAGTGTTGTGTTTCACATACATTTCTATGATGACCTTCTGCCACTTTCAAAACTGCCACATTCTTCTCTTTTTTTGTCTTTTTCTTTTATTGACAGCTATGACATAAAATTCACATTTTCTTTATTTCAGCCCAGGTGCTGTTTTACTGATTTACTCCAGTTTTTATCCGCCTTCCTGATTTTATGGCCGTGATTTTGCTGCTTTTAAATCCAATAGAGTGCTGCTGGACGTTGCCTTTTTGGCATTGTAAAAGCCAGCCTTTCAAAGGTCCGCATTTAGATAATAAAATTAAACACCTCTGCCGCAGATAGAGGCCATTTTCAACCTACCGTCCACGTGCGCTTTATTCTCTGACGTCGTAGATGTGGCGTGGAGGCAGTGAGAGAGCAACACAGTGCCGCTGCCAGCTGGATAACTTGTGTTCAGTACCAAATTTATACAATAGTCACATCTATATTTTTTTTTGTTAATACATCCACTTTTATCACCTCCTCTTATCCCTTACGGCTACACCCTGGAAGCTATTCAAACACATAACAAGAGTTTTTTTTAGCAATTTTAAAGATGTCCTAGAGTGACGAAACATGCTCTTGGTCCCTGCTGATCGGCATTAAAAGTACTACTGCAATTTTCTTCTGCGGTTCTGCCTCTTCCCTCTACTTAAGTGGAACAAACCGAGCGTGAAGAAGACTTGATTTGTAGTGTTTAGGCATAGCAGGTAGTGCCACTGGAGTTATGTGGTTATTAATGTGGAGTGTTGATTGCCCTACACATCGCAAGTCCCGTGGCAGGAGTTTGGCTATTTGGGGTCGTTAATCTAGCTCTTCTTTATCTCTGTGGCTCATTAAAGCTTGGAGGCTACAGAGGAAGGAGCGCTTGCACAGTCACAGCCGTCTAAATTGCTCTTTGTGTGATGGAGTCCACTGCATCGAGGCACAAAAACGTGCCTGGGAATTACACTGTCTACCCCACTGCACTATGGATTTTAAGGGAGGGCAGGTGTATAAATTCAACCTCGTTATGCAGCCGCTTTTGCGCTAAGGTGCTGTACAGTCACTACTGAGTGTGGCTGTGCATGTTGGATGATGGCATCATCAAATGAAGTTATTTGTGTCTGTTATGCTTCAAAGCTCTGTATCTATTAGCATGTGGACATTGTGTGTTATAAGTAGATTAATGAGTGATGAGGATCTTTTAATCCTCTACTACAGTCCATGTGCTTTGAAATTGTGGAGATTTTTAAACCATCACTTCCACTGAGGCGACATCTGAAAATCCTTTTTAGTGTGATTCACAAAAAAAAAACAACAAAAGCCACCAAAAGGAAACTGTATAGCTCTCGAATACCGCCGAAAGCTTTTAGATGTGGCTTTGTTTATGAGCTTACTATAAATGGGTTGTATTGACACTTGGTACCCTAAAAAGAAACTTTACCAAGATAAATCCCTTCAAAATTTGTGTGCAAGACCTGCTCCACTCAGCTAATGCGACACGCTGATGCAGTGCGTCGCATTAGCATGTGCCTGCAACTGTATCAGTTTTGGCTTGTTAGGTGGCGGCGGTGTGGGTGCCAGCCGCGCAGCTGCTGTAGTGACTGTGACTGTGCTTGTTTGATAATTTATCAGAGCCGGTGCTGTGAAGTGAATGCAGGGCAGACCAGAGGTGGCTCAGCTCTGCGGTCCCTCTGCAGTGACTGACTCAGCTGGGCAAGATTTAAGGAAGACGGTGTTTTTTTTTTTTCTTCTTCTTCAGCCTATCCTGGATCCCTTGGCTCTGTCTTCTTGTGTGGAGCTCTTTTGCTTCTTCTTTTTTCTATCTGTTTACTCTCACATTTCATCTCCCTACATTCATTCTCTCATGTCTCCCCATTCCATTATTTTCTGTTTCCCTCCCACCCCCCTTCCTCTCTCCCCTCGTTTCTCTCGTCCAGTCTGACCACTGATTCCTTGCCATGTAGGGCTTACTGCGATGCAGGCTATGTATTGTCAGAAGGCTGAAGTGATCCTGTTGCAAAGTATACAGACTTGGAGGCGGCAGCAAACGATTGAAACAATCCTCTCACTCCTACATAGAGTCGCTCCACCACTGGGCTCATTGGGCTCATCCTCTCTCCCAGCCTCCCCTCATCTTGAAGGATGACTAGGTGTGAATGCAGACTTGCCATATGGTTGGAACACCTGCAACATGCCGCAGTGTGAGCAAACCACGATCAGAGCCAGCGATTCAGATGAGTGATTTTCGATGAGACGGGACGGCACGTTTAAAACACATCCCTTGATCATGCAAGCTCCTCATGAAAGCTCCTGCAGCCGCGCTGGCCAGAGTTGACCACTGTGGCTCTAAACTTTTCAGGCTTCAGTGGCACGTTTTACTCTTTCTCCCTGTCGTGTACAGTCACCGAAAAGATGCACAAACAAAAGCACTCCTCCGTATTGAATAATAGAGCAGGAGAAATCCTGGAGGGTAAGGTGAGACGACAGAGTAGATGATTGAGTGACAGAGAGGAGCCATGAGAAGAGTGGAGGAGAGTGCAGGAAGAGTATGAGAAATGGGGAGGTGGAGGATGAGCAGAGCAGAGGAGGGGTGAAAGAAGAGAAAGAGGCCCGTTCTCTGGTGCGCTGATGCTGCTAAAAAAATGGCTTGTCTTTGTCATTTGTAAACCAGTATGACGTAGGTTTCCATCTAGTTTGCTCCCATGAGGTGCAGGTGTCATATAAATTATATGGCTCTCTGTCAATGGTTCTCAGGACCGAGACTGTGAGATAGAGCCCCAACTGTGTGTCTTTATGTGTGTGTGTTTGATACAGAGACTATGTATGTGAGTGCTTGTGTGTCTGTGTGTAAAAGAGAAGCTGGAATATGATTCCCAGACTCAGGTTGCAGACAGTAAGGTTTGTGTGTGTGTGTACGCACCTGCAGGGGGTGAGAATGTGAGTCTACCCTCATACCCTCAAGGCTCTGTGGGACAGAGCCACACAATGGTCACATAGAAAGGCACCCCCCCTGCACTCTAGAAGTACAAAGAAACACACACAGGTCCCTTTACATTGGTGTCACCAGTGATGTCACCGGTCTATGACACAGGATAACCTGGCACCTCCAGGGGAGGCTGGTCTGGAGCTGGGCCATAGCCTGCAGCTTCTAATTGGATCCTCTGGCCTTGACTTTTGTTTATTAATGTATGCGCTAGTTTTGGATTTTTCTTGTCCAACAACAGCACCATGGTATGCATAAACACTTCCTGGGCACTGTGAAACTTTTCTTATTTTGAGTGTTCACAGATCTTTTCCTTTGCTTTTGTGACAATTGGTTTGGTTATATGTGTGAAACAGAAAATAGTTGTGGTGTAGCTCCAACCATCTCAGTGCTTTCAGACTTTTACAAGAGGTCTGGAGGGTGTGCTCCAATTATCGGGATATCGCACTGCTCAGCTCCCTGGGAAAGCTCATGGCAGCGTTCTGGAAAGGAGGCTCCAGCTGACTGTCAAACTGCTAAATTGCCTGCAGGTGAGAATACGAGTGTGAATGTGTTGTTTGTGTGTTAGCCCTGTAAAAGACAGTGACCTGCCTCTTGCCCGGTGCATGCTGGGATTGGCTCCAGCCCCCTGCAACCTCACACAGGATGAGCTGGTGCATGCATTTGATGGATGGATGGGTATGAATAGAGAGCCATGAAAGAGAGGATGTAATTAAAGAGAGACAGCTGAGTCCAGAGGATGATGTGAAAATGTCCAAGAATTGAATTTGAGGTATACATGTCGTGTTGCCTCAGATCATTGTTGCACTAAGTGCTGCTTCTCTCCTCAATACAGACAGAGTAAACAACACCTCAAAGAAAGAAGCTCGGGAAAAGGAAGCAAAATCCCAAGTGGCCCATTTACTTGTTATTTGTGGGAGACAAACTTAGACAAGACGAAAATAGGCTAAGAGCCCTGGTTGAAAAGCATCACATGATGCACTGTTCATCTCCGAGACGAAGATAGACACAGGTAAGGAGCAGGGCTGCACACAAAAAAATGCACAAATTGATTCAAGAGCTATACTGATAGAAAATGAGATAATAGCGACATGACGACTTGTGAAAATAGAGGAGGGAAAGTGAGATAAACAACATTGGTTTGAGGGGCAAAAATGGAAGGCTGACAAAAGCCAGACAAAGAAAATAGAAAAGAGCAAGAGGAAAGATCAACCCAATGAAAATGAAAAAAAAAAACAGTAACACAAAGCCACAACAGAGGAGGCGAAAAGGGGTGAGAGAAAAGCAAACAAAAGACCTGGAAGAAAAAGAGGGGAGACAGAGATGGAAAGGAGATACAGGAAGCTATTTGAAGCGCGGCTTTGTTGAAACCGTCGGCCATAGCAACCACACGGTGATGTTTGCTGGTAACTATGTGCTAAAGTCGTCACGGTGCCACACACTGACATATGCACACACCTTGTGAGGACACACGTGCCTACATGTGCACACGCAAAGATAGACAGACACACACACACACAGATACACACACAGTCTCTAACATGTGTAAAGACCCGTGCACACACAGATGGTGAGACAGGCTCACACGGGCTGCAGTGATAATTACATTGTACATTGTCATGTGATTTGTGGTGAGGTCAGCGGTGGCTTATGTAGCAACTGTGTTGTACATGAGGGTGGTCTTTATGTCTGTGTGTCACAGACATGCATAAGGACTTTACTGTAAGTCTGGTTTAGAGCTATAGGACACAATTCAGAATGTTATATTTATAAGCGGTCAGACAATTAGACATAATCCAAATATTGAATTGGACTTAGAAGATAAATCCTAAAAAACTAAAGAAGTTTTATTATCTGCATCTCTTCCTCTGATTATACAGATGTCAAAAACAGGAAAACCATTGGGAGTGGCTTTCAGCTGGATGCACCCATATGTGTTTTTCCAACCATTTGGGACATTCAGTGCATATCACATCACATAATTGATTAAGAGCATTATAATTGGGAAGGAATGAGAGTATAGATTTCGTTTTGGTGTTGAGGCTAAAGGTTTTGTGTCGCTCCCTGCCAAGTGCAATTTAAAGCCAGCGAAAGTGAGAACAGAACCCCCCCCCACCCTTGGGGAACTGTGAAGACACAGAGCCCACAGGTCGATGCCACAGTGGTGTTTGACCGTGACATGCATTGGCGGCAGCACCAGCAGGAATGGCGGTGACAGCAATCTTTTTTCTTCTCAGCAGCATCTTTTTTCTTTTTTTCCCAGTATTAGACCTGACAGCAATAAAATGAAGGGAGTCTCAAATCATAAATAATACCTTAACTGGGAAAGCAGCTAATTTCCACATTAATATTAACTGCTGGCCATTACACAGATATTACATATATTAAAAAGACCTCCCTTGAATTTCCTTTCACAAGCTTTTTCATTTTTCTGGCCTAAACAGTGCATTAAGTATTATCTGCTGGAGCTTTTTTTTTTTTTACCCAACCAGAATGTAATTCATTCAATAAATAATGTCACATGACCATCACTGAGAGTGCTGGCCTTATACATTATATGCTGGTGAATAGAGGATATGTAATCCGTATCTTTGAAATGCTGAAACATGCTCTGCTTTTCTGTCCAAACATGGCATTATAAGTTACCATGCATCCACTCATGTTATTTTAATAAATAGATTGTAGAATAAAAGCCAGTGGTACACAAGTTGCCAAGCATAAGATGGGAATGAATGTCTCTATTGCATCAGTCGCATTTCTCTTCTCTTGTTGTTTTCAGCCCTTGTCTGCTTTGCTCACCATCCAGCCAATTAGTCATTCATGCCAATGATCATTTCCACAGCTGTCTACCATCTAATCCCTTATCACAACACCCTCCCTGGTTTATACCTGACTAAATCCTCCTTTCTTTCACTCAACATGGAATCCTCAAATGTGACTTAATTTAAATTCATAAGTAATCCAGCTACTTTGGGAGTGTTTTAAACCAACATGGTAAGCTGGTGTAAAAATATGCGCAGTGGACCTTCACTTCACTTTCCTTTATTGTTTTACATTATATATGTATATATAATATTAAGAAAACATACGTACATAAAAAAATTGCATCCTTAATCAGCTGTAGTAATGGAAAACTATCACTGTAATATCATCATGGCTTTAAAGCAAGACGTGTAAAATGCTGTCAAGTCACTGCTTCAGGTGTATTATGAATCCTAGGGCTCACTATAAGGTCACAGCTCATTGGTGGAGTCAGGCTTACGGATGTGGTTGCCATGGAAATGTCTCTCACCTCAGTGCTTTTGTCTGTTTTCTTTTTTTCTCCTCTCTCATGTTGGTGTGTTTGAAGAATTTCCCAGCTAAGGGGTATTTTAAGTCAGTGTGTGTTTTTGTCTGTATACTGTATGGTTGTAGAATAGTTCAGGCTGAGTAATATTTTCTGTCATTGCTTCTCTTTGTTCCAGGATGAGTCGCTGCCTGGCTTTAAGTTTCTCTCTCTCTCTCTCTGCGTGTGTATGTGTGTATGTGCGTGCGTGTGTGTGTGCATATGAGTTAGCTGAACTTTGAATCACACTCCATCTGTGATTTTTTTTTCACCAATAAGCAGGAGGCACAGCTCTCAGCTACAGAGAGGGAGAGAATCACAGTATTCACTTAATGATTTTGTGGGTCTAGTGGTTTTGTGCCATTTTTTAAATTTTAGATGAGACCTCCATCCATTTGAACTACAAATCAAATGCCAATTTATGTAACTATTTACTGCATGAGTCTGTGATATTGTTCTTAATGTAAAGTCATATTACATATTAACATAAATATAAAGTATTGTGGGTCAAATAATTAAATACATGCCAGAGTGAAGTTTAATCCAGATTGGAATATAGTGGGAATTGTCACAAAGTTGTGAAAAATAAATCAACATTCACCAAGTTTAAGGTTTGGGTTGTTCACCAACAAACTCCTGAGGAAAATATCTTACTCAGTGTTTACACAGGCTACATAGTGTAAGCATAGCAGACATGAAAGCGTGCGACATACTTGAATTTATCCACCAGCCACGTGTTAACTTGAGCTGTCTGCTGTTTCTTGAAGTGGAGGCAGATTATTGTCAGCCTGTTTTTGTCTGTGTGACAGCTGAAAAACAAAACAATATGCTAAAATGATTAAAAGCAGCAACACGGTCATACAAGAAGTCATTTGATTTGATTTACTTATACTAAAAATGTTGCTATTTAGAGCTTTGAATTTGGGAAGAAATCCTTTAAAGGAGTAAAGTGTCTGTCCACAGAGTATAGAAATCAGTTACTTCTCACCTTTTATATTACTCTCAGCCCCAGGTGCTTAGTTTCTTCGAGTTTTGTAATGCCGCTTCAGCTATCTCATAGGTTGTTAGTGAAATGCAGATATCCAATCTAAAGAATCAAGGAGGAAACACTGCTTGCTCCCAAGTAGAACAACAGACTTCAATTCATTGATTTGACTGACGGTCGACAAGTAAATGATTAATGACTTGTTTGACGCGCAGGTAGAGAGATTAATGAGAGAGTCTATCTTTATTGAGATCTACCTCTGCATTACTGGCCATCATCATCATTGTTTAATTGATCGAGTAGAATCTAAATCGAACAAATTGATAAATTTGGTCTCAGTCAGTTCATCTAACAAAAAAGCTTTTCCTGTTGTCTCCATAGAAATTCTTTGAAAGACTAATTTCCCTAGCCCGCCGTACACGCAGTGAGAAAGTACCAGGTTTCAAAGCAAACAATGGCCGACCACCATGAGTCAAGTGCTTTTGAACCCACTTGTTGCTAGGCAGTTTCACATGCTGTTTCATGGAGGCGCTTTGAATGGACTAGAAAAGTGGACACCAGTGTAAAAAACAGATTTTCTATTCAGCCGCAGTTGTCTGTGTTTGCTGAATGCCGTTTGATATGTGCAGTCTCAAGTGTCAAGCTGCACATCGGCCCATGGCGTTGGCCTTTCGAGACGCACGGTTCTCGACGTGTGCGCTCCTTTCAAAAGCGGGGATTGTGTATCTCGATGGGGGCTAGAGTCGACGCTAGTAGTCCCTTATCGCCTCATGCCGGGTGCCGCTGCTCTGTGTAATCAGACCCTGTTTAGGTACAGTCAGCACAGTGAGACAGACGTGGCTGTTGTGACACAGAGAGTGCCATGGAGGAAGTGGCCGGGTAACACGAGAAGGGAAACCGATGAGAATGTGATTCTTCTTGCATGACGCTGCAAACACGCTTTCCTGCAGGGCTGTTATTTGAACGATAAGACCACAACTGATGTTAAAGAGCATTTCAAATTGCAGCTGAGGGTTGTTCCGTGTATAGTAGACTGACAGACGGGTACATGAAGGCCTATACAGTTGCAGCCATAAAAAAATTGATGATGCATTCTTGCTCTTTCACAGAAACAGATAAGGAAACGTCTTCCAGCAGCTTGTGACAGCATTAAAGCCTAACTTTTCTATCAACTTGACCATCTTGTGGTTTTTATTGTTGCAGATTAGATCAAAGTTAGTTGGCTTGGCTTACAGTTGGAGTAGAGAAGTGGGAGGGAGGCAGCCTACCCATATTTACAGACTGAGGTACTCGGGAAACAAGACTTGTTTGTACTTGCTGTATATTAAATTACATACAAAAGTTCAACTGGAATAACTTGATGGACAGTCGTCGCTGCCATGAAACCCAGATTGATCAGCAGTTGTTGTCTCTGCCCCTGCAAATATATACCTTGGTTACTCAGGGCTGGGGGATCAAAAATCATCAATGAAATGTGACCTGTATGTGGTCCATCAGACCTGAACTGAGGCAGAGACCAGAAAGTGGAACAGCGTCAATTTCAGCAGAACATGGACAGTGAACCATGTCTGTGGATGCTCAGAGGAAAACTGGCACAGACCATATGCTGTGATCAACACAAAGTCTGAGGATTATTTGCTTTCACAAAGGAAACACATTTTTTCTTTTTTTAAATCTTTTTCTCTTTTTTCTTTTTTTTTTCTGACTGTGGCATTTTGTCTGTTCTCGGCTTTTCAGTGCTGGCCTTTAATTTCGAGGACTTGGAAAGGTTTTGGCTGCGCTGCAAAAACTCTGCTCTTTCCTGAGTGACAGAATGAGGATTGTTTTCAAAGTGGATGGAGACTTTCTGTCTCATCCTTTTTGCCGAAAACTTTTGACCTGCAGCACCTGAACGGACACGGAGGGTGATGTTCTGTGCTGTTCTGAGCCACTACCTGCTGCTTTACTGACACTGAGAGCAGTCATCAAGTGACGGACGCTGAGATTATCCTGGTGCATTTCTGAAACTGTCCTGGAGTGATCCACAGTGGGACTCCAGGATGCAACGCGTGCGTGTCGGCTACTTCTTAAGTAGATTGGTTCAGTAACACCAGTCTCACACTTTCATCACCTATGAATCAAATCAAGTAAGTTATTGAGTTGAGACATGCAGAGAACAATAAGCAAACAAGCGACAAATTTTTGATTACAAGGGTAACCGGGACTATGACGACGACGTCATCCGTACTGAAAGTTCCCATCAGCCCTTTCTGCTTCCGTTGTCACTCCTGGGTTTGGTATGTGAAAATAAGGGGACCCGGCATTGTTATAGTGTGTCTGACGGTGGATGTGTTTGTATGATTTTGTGTCAGTTTGAGTATGTGTGTTCAGTGTTGCAGCTCCCTATCACAAAAACAACATTTATAAATCTCTAAGTTGTTTTGCCAGTTACGTTGCAGAGACGAACGTAGTCACTGCCTGGATTATCATCAGAGGCAGCGTTTTTTTCCTTCCTGAATGAGGTGCTGTTTTTGTACGACACTGAATTTGCAAGAGGTGGTCTGGGTGGCTTATAAAGTGCAAGACTTTAACAGGGTTCCTGGATCCGGTCTGTAGTTAAGTTTGGTCAACAAAAGCAATTGGTGGTGATGGTGGTTTCTGTTAAATGGCAGTAAACATGTTGTATCCCATGCCTTACGTCAGTGAAGACTTCTTCTGTATTAAACGAGACTATGATCTTGCCCTAACATTAATCAAGTGCTGAGAGTGCCAAAACATAACCATAAAAAGGTTTATTTTATATAACAAAATGTGTATTTATGATTTTCTTTTTGTTGACAGAAAATACTAGACTTTGTTGACTGAAGACTACTATTTACTGACTAAAGACTACTATTTAATAATAATAAGATTATTTTGCTTTTGCTTTTATATAAATGCAATTTGTTGGAGACAGTTTAGGCTATTTAGGCTATTTAGCCTGTGCTAATGTATAGTTGTATGTATGCTTTTGCATGTCAACATAATTGCTGTGTGAGGACACTGTGTGTCGTTCTCATTAGACCCAGTCCTTTATAGTGGAAGCTCAGGGGTGTACTTTGTGTAGATCGCACCTGGAAATTGCTGATAACATTTCTAGCTGCAAGAAAATCACCTCAGCGCATGGGAAGAGAGCGGCGGTGAGAAAATTGCCCTTTATATTTTTCTCTGTCTTCACTCTCCCTACTCCCTGTCTCTCCGTCTCGCCACACTTCCACCCATTTCGACTCACCACTATTCATCTGGACTTTAATCACACCAATTTCTCTCCATACTCTGGTTTACAGTGCCAAATGGGGATCCACATATCAAACCTCAAGTGTGCCCTGTTTGTCCGGATATTGTGTAAGCTAGCCTAAGCTCCACAGTAAGTGGGTTTCCGCTTCTCAGGTTTTCTAAGTGAAATGTGATATTACAGGGTTTCATCGACAAGAAATGCATTTCCTCTCAGGGGATTTCTGTGGTAGCCAATCTAATTTTACACAATAATGTAAAAGCTCATCCATCAGAATTAACATGTTTGTGATAATTAACCTATAACTAACCCTAAAGCGGGATTAGTTGTATTTGAACTACAAAGTCAATGCAGCTAATCAGCGTTTCACACACGCTGCATTGATACAGTGGAGCAGTTTGACTTTAAAACCATGTGCATTTGTTCAAAAATCTATTCCAAGCTTAGTCTGTGTGCTACTTCAAAACAGAGCCTCCCATGCATGTTCTGCACAGCTGAAGTGTGTGCAGAGCTGCTTGTTTAGTGATTTGGTGAACATCCCCTCGTTCACTCTCCTTGATCCGTGAACCCGAAGTGAATCATTGTTTTGAACCACTTTGCAGATTGCACTCCTACGGATCCTGTGGCCCGACAGGTGGAGATGGACCAGATAAAAAGGTGCTTCGTTTAGAAGTAGCAGGGGAAGGAGCCTGCGAGAGAGAACTTGGCACATGTGGGCCTTGTTACCTGATTCCCTCTCCGTATGTCAGGATCAAGCCTTCTAACCCTAAACACCATGCACCATGTTCCCAGCCTTAAATATGCTCACCACAACACAGACATGCATGCACGTCATTGATTGGCCTTGCTGGAAAAAGAAAACGTTGCAAAAACATACAGCACTATTCATAACACGGATGATAGATTATAATATAAAGTGTGCTGCGTCCTTCAAACACAGCAGTGACGTATATGGTGTGATTTCCTTTGCAGTATATACGTAGTTGGTCTAAATAATTGAGTGTGACCACTGAGGAAGTGAGGCAAGCTCTTTTTGTGTGAGTGGATTATTTGTTTTGACAGAGCAGGACCAGATGCCACATGTACAGACAAAGATGTCACTGAGGCAGCGGATGATTTAATCCAGGCACTGTAACTAAGCAGAAACATGACATAAAAACATATTCATAGCCAGACAAAAGAAAAACAATGTCACCACCAGTGATGGACAAGTTACTCAAATAATAAAATCAACTATTCATTGCACACATATTTCTCCCTGAAAGCGTAATTCTCTAACTTTGCTAATTATGTCAGAGCAAAAGTACATTGTTACATTAATAATTACCAGTGGAATATAACTAAGTGCAATTACTCAAGTACTGTGCAACTTTATACTAATAGAAGCAAATTTTGTACTTTTTACTCCACTACATTGTCTAACAGCTTTAGTAAGATTATCTTTTTTCATGTTGTTCTTGTCCAGTGAAACCATATATCTTAAATTTGGTAATTTTGAATGTTATTTTTTTCAGATAAACTGAAATGAGATGAGATGAGCTTTAAACTTTAAACATATACAGCAGTAACAATGCAACACACCTTTATGCAGCAGTAATATTAATCCAAAACATCCAAATTAACACACTGGAAGGGACTATTTTACCTCAGGATGAGTACTTTTGATACTTGTTCTACTTGTTGATAATACATTTAAATAAGTCTGCTTTTGTATTGGATTTTTTTTTTTACAGTGGTTGATACTTTTACTTAAGTTAAGGATCTGAATACTCCTTCCACCACTGATCATTACTGCATTACTTCACTACTTTATGGAGTCCGAGCTGCCTTTAAACTTTGAACTAAATTGAAGCGTTCACTCACACAGTTGCACATACAGTGTTCTCATCGTGACGCTATGTTGCACTGTAGGTTCCTCTTCTTGCTTTTTATGGCTCCCGCTAATAGTGCATGCTTAGCAGTGGTGTTACGTTCTGCACCGCTTAAAATTCACACATTTTTTCGGAGTGTGCCCCCTGGTTATCACAGCATGAGTGCTGCTGACGTCAAATACGGTATGGTGTTGGCACTGAGAGCAGCGCCACTCTGCGATCAGGGGATTAGGTTAATCACAGGGGGACTGACTGCAGTGCCCTCTTTTTCAGAGAAGCATATTAGATTTATACACGAGACAGTGTAGGGGGGGGAGAGGGAAAGCCGTGTTGTGGTAAGACCAGAAAGACAGACAACCATTCATCTCCAGCTCTCGCTTTATCTATGAAAATCGAATCTGTTACCGTGAATGGAGGCCACTGGAAGCTGTGAGTTTTATGTCAAGTAGAAAGATTGGATGAATGAAGTGTTTGGAGTGATGCTCGTGTTAAAGTCAGACCTCGGGGATCTGTGTGTCTGTGTGCGTTTGTGCTGCTCGCCGTTTCCGTGGTAACTCAATAATCACCCAACCTGTGATGCTGAGATGAATTCAGGAGCAGTGCTTTTGAAAGGAGCAGTGAAAGGGCTGACCTTGCCAATAATACAAACACCCCTGCACTTAAACATATCAGGGCTGTTTATCAGAAGGCTGAAAACACTGTCAGTGACACTTTGAAAGTGACTGGAGAGTTTTCCCAAACAGGGTCCTCTACTCGGGCACACTCCACCACCGAGTGTCACTCCACATGAAGTCACACTCGCATCCGTGGAGGGCACTCTTTATTAAGTAGGAGGTTACATTTGATAAATGTTTAAACTGAGGGATGCCCTGCCACTCTTGACCTGGAGCAGGAAGGGAGCAGTTGTGTCTGTTAATTACTTTTTTGGTGTCCCGGCAAAATGGATCACCAAAACTTGTGTTGAAGATTGTGTGTATGAGTGTGTCCAAGAATGATAAGAGACCAATCAGCAGAGAGGAGCTTGTAAGATGCATGATTTATCTTTGTTTGTCTGTTTGTCCTTGTGTTGGTTTAAAAATAGTAACGCAGTTCAACATCAATACACACTCATTGTCCAAGAGTTACATGGTTTTAACTTTTGTTACCCACTAAGTTATTTGAGATAAATTTCCACGTGGTGAACCCTTCTCGTGAGTGCCGTAGCGTTTTGCACGAGGACATAGAAGCTTGACTGAATTTGGACCAAAGTTAAAGGCAGTTGGTGTCATTTGGTGTTTAAATTGTCAGTTCTGCACAGTGGGTCTTGTTGGTGGATATTCACACTTTATGGTAGTCTGAGGTCAAACACAAATTCCTATCAGCGGGGAACTCATGATATCTGCCAATACTGAATACTGATCTGATACCTGGCATGTATTGAGAAAAAGGGCACTGTCATGCATCGTTGCTACCCTCCATAACCAAATGAATATAAATTATAGCAGAAACACTAAATGTAATAACAGCACTGATGAAGAAGGTATATTCATTGTGGATCGGTGACATCTGGCCGATGCACGATGCTGCTGATTAGAATCATTTTTCTCCATGCCGTCATATTTAGCAGTTTTGCTACACTGCACTTGCAGTTCAGAGTCCCGACTTTTGTTATTTTAATAGTGTACTAAGTGAGGAGATTATAATGTCAGCATGGATTTGGGGAATTTATGAGCCAATTCAGAGGCTGAGAATTTTGATTCCTGTAAATCACTTCATATCTTTCGCGCTGCCGAGCTTCCTTTGTCAGCCCCTCTGAACTCTGCCTGCCTCTCATTCTGCCTCTCCGTTTTCAGACTTTCTATTTAAATAGCTTTCAGGGATCATGCCTGTTGTTTGATCCTGATTTAATGCGATTGCGTGTGTGTTTTTATGAGAGATGCAGCTTTCATGTCAAAGGTGATGTTGTGCCTGTCAGGTTCTGTCAAACGCATCTGAGATTCTATTTCCAGTCTTTCACAGAGACAACAGACAAAAGACATTTTACTAAAGTTTGTCTCGTTTTTCATCTGCAGCGTGATGTTGATTTGAATCAGAAGGGCATGCCAGAGGAGCTGTCTGCAAACGACAATTTGACAGGCTACTTTTAAGCCATCAAGTGGATGCCTGATCAATATTTAATTATGGTTCTCTGCTTCCGTGTGAAACCCTGTTTGAGCTGCAGATAAAAAAAAGTGTTAAAAGTGTTGCATGTGAAAAAGCTTTCGTTTTGTTTGTGTTTGCGCTCAGATGACAGTCACAGGTTATCTTCTGTACGATAAATAATAATAAACCCAGACATAAATCAAAAACAGGGTTCCAGATGAATAAAAGGGGCTAATTAAAGCATCAGCATTCATCAAAGAGACATGGTTAAATGCATCAGCCAAGCTTTCAGGTAGTTACAGGTTTACTCAGATGTGTTTGGTTTCCTAGCATCGTGCTAACTTTGTATTCAAAGCACACCCACCTATCGTCCTAATTTACAAATATGGGTATAGGATGTCGGGGTCTCTATCTTTTTGTCACTGTACCTTTGTGGCTGTTTTACAATTCTTCACAACCATTGTCTTTGTCATTCTGATCCAACATTAAATAACATTATGTGTAATGCCAGAGTGTTTTCCATAGACCCTGACTCACCTGGTAGTCCATCTTGCATGCCACATCCTACAAATGTTAGTTTTATGGCCTGTCCGCTGTACATCACACAGTTAAACACTGCCATCTGGTGGATGCAGGCCTAAAAAACTATTTTTTTCTTTGAAATGAAATGGTGCCCCCTGATGTTCATAGAGGGGTCCTGCTTCATTTTACTTAAACGAGAGTTTTTACTAAGTCTATGTGGTAGCTGTTTTGGGCTGTGAGCACAAGAGGGCCAACAAGGCCAGAATAGAAAGTGATCTTGTTCAATGTGGCGTTAAGACTGCAGTCTGCACAGGTGCCCTGGCCAAGAGTGAATAGTTTCAGTCACTGGTTTGGTTCGATCAACAGAATGACACATACCTCTTTGTGCACTATAATTAGAATTGGTTATTAAATATAGCAGTATTTATTATGTTGCCATGGTTGTGTTTATTGTCATGCCACCTTGTCTTGGCATACTGTTTATTTGACATCTGCTTAATTTGAATGGATGAAAAAAATGACACACAATGGCACAAAGCCTTATGAACACGATCAGTCTTTTTCACAGTTTGAGGTGCACTATTTATTCAACCATTTCCTGGTATGAGAAAGTCTCAATAACGGTGACAGTTTGAATTGTATATGTAAAAAAGAAAATATACTGTACTTAATTTATTTATTAATTTATTTCTTGAAATTTTTGAGTCTATTTTATTGTGCTTTATTGTATTGCATTATAGATCAAGTCAAAACAGAGGTCTCTCTAATTTTAGCCTGATTTGACTGTGACGCAGTGTGATGCCACTAAATTATGTAAGACCACAGAATTAGATTAAATAGAGAGGGCCTTTACCTCACACACCAACATTTTTAGTCTTACTTGGATGGTTATCTTAAAAATACCAACAAGAAAATAACCCACATTTGTATAATTTTCTGTGATGATGCAGCTTTTCTGGTTGTGGGATATTTGAATATCTGACACAACACAAGGTAAAAACATTATCTCACAATTCAGCTTGCTAAATACAGCAGCTGTCTCTGTCTCCTTAAGCACTTACATTTACAGCCACGATCAGGGTTTCAGAGTCTGGACCAGAGATGTTTACCACTATAGTGCGAGGAGGAGCTCTTTCTATATCTTCTTCTTGCATGGTTAACCCTCAGGAGGTCATTAGGGAGGAATGCCACTGTCTTTGTGGGTCAGAATACATACAGCCCTGTGGCTACCACATCTTCCGCCTCTCCCATTTCTCATCTATTGTGAAGCAGTGGGGCGAGCTGCAGTGTGGGAATGTAGTAGTGATTAAGTTTTGGCCTCCGCGATCACACTCCTCCCCGTATGTGTTTGGGTAATGCGTCATCTGTCTGAATCACTTCCAAATAAATGACAAGGAAGCTCACTCACCCTGTCATGACAGGTAGAAACTCTTACAGTTGTTGGTCAGGAAGGTTTCCCTGCAGAGTTTTGACATTTCTTTTCAAGGAAGTTATGAGAAATAGAAGAGTCTTACTCACACAGTCAGTGTCACATTTTCTTCCGGATGTTTCTTTCAGATTGAAATCTTCCTGTAGAGTAATAGAAATGTAAACACGGCCACCTGTCAGTTCTCAGGGATTAACTATTCCCAAAAAGTAAGTAGTGACTATATATGTAATGGAGTAAAATGTACCATATTAACCTCTGTGTGCAGTGGAGTAGAAGTAAAAAGTGGCATGAAGTGAGCTAATCTCTCTAATTACTTTCTGCCACAGGTTGTTAGGTTTAACATGTTTAAGCCTATTGCACCAACTAACTTAGCTCAAACAGAAAGTGATGCAGCACTGGTCTGATTTTCATGCGTAACATGCAAAGCAGAATGCATGCAGAACTGGAATAGCAGGTGAAATCGGTGACTGGTAACCAAGTTCCCGCTAAGAGAAGTACATCAACAAGGCACTTTCTCTCTCTGTATCACTTAGTAGTTATGTAATAGATGAATTGAATGAATGAATAGATGAACACATCCTGTAGTTATAAATGTTTTTGTTGTCTATTTCATTTGCGTTTAACTTGCTTGAATGACTGTTACATTTTTCACTCTTTATTTGAAAATTCTGCACAATGAGAAGCTGGACAACCTGGAGGGTAATTCAGAAGATTTGTCTTGCACATTTGCATCTAGACAACCTACAGTAGTATCAAATTCAATGTATTTCTAATTACTGTCTCTTTGTTTCCTTCTCTAATGATTCTGCAGCTCATGTGCTGTGCTGTATGTGCTGCTAATCATCACAAATTTGCTAATATATGTTAATATATTTGTTGATATACGAGGGCTTGGCTGTCAGTATACTGTACTGCACTGTACCGTACAGTATCATCAGGCACTCTGGCCCCCCATGAGAGCACCAGATGCCACCTCTTTCCCACGCAGACACACACTGACAGTTAAGGTAGACCAGGTTGGCACAATGACTGAATGAACAGTGAACCAAAACAGCATTTTGCTCGATAAATGTTAGTAAAGGTAATAGTTTCTGATTGCATACAAACAATGTTAACTTTTTGTATTCTAAATTTGAATTTGATAAATGACTTATAACACAGTCCTGCAGTCATAACCAGCTTCAAGGATATTTTGAAGTATTTATAAATGAATCCGCAATGATAATGTATCCAAAGAAAACATAATTTATAATATTATAGCTATTTTGTAATTATTTGCCTGTTTGCACGCCAATGTTATAATAACATTATAACATGTTATTAACCATTTATTGAGTGTTTATATACTGCTTAATCATGCTAAATAAAAGGACCTACAGTAAAGAGTCACTAATTTCTTATTATGGTGTCATGCATATAACTCCATCGACAGAATAAACTCACATACGCTGCACATACATTTTCAAGCAGAACAATAAAACAGTCAGAACACATCTTCTGTCATTGTCTACAACATCATTCATGAATAACTGGGAAAGACATTTTTTTTATTGAGAACTTGGAGAAATGACAGGAAATTTAAGTAAAATGTCCCATCTTGCTCCTTTTCTAAGCTTTTGTGACAAAATTTTGTTGAGCGAAGTCATGGAAAATGAACCCACGTGAATCATCATAGGTTTGCACAGTACAACATCATACATGTACAGTGTGCTGTTTTCTGTAGTTGTGCGTGTGTAGCCGGTGTGCGTCTGCATGTCATCTACAGATGCGCCGTTAAGTAGAGCTGACAGGGCGGCGAGTGATGGATGAATTATGACTCCACTCCAGTGACTCCACTCCAGAACTTGAATGTCCCTCTTTACTCTATTGGGTTGCGCTGAAGGGAACAGAGCTCCATACACACGCATACCACACACACACACACAGGCACACACACACACACACACACACACACACCATGGGGAGGAAGTGTAGCCTATGACGAAGAGAGGAGTCCGCAAAGAGAGAGCTCAGAGAGTGTCAGAGTGTGAACGAGGGCTTAAAGAGTTCCGTGATGTGACGTATGGACTGCTGCTTGTGTGTGTGACGTGACATCAAGTGTGTGGAGAAGGTGTTTTGGATACCAGTGTGCTGCTGCTGTTTTGTGCCGAGGAGGGAATGACTGAAAGAGAATCTGCTGAGTAACTTTTTAGGTCTTATAGGTAACAGGCATGTAAATGTACGACTGAGTAGCCTGAATGAGTGATGTATTGCTGTTTATGTTAGGCAAACGTGTGTGTGATGGTACTTGTTCTGTAGAAACTAACTCATTTGATGATTCTCACTTCAAGTGGCCAGTGTGTGCGATCAAGTGTTTGAGAGTTGTGTATGCATGCTACCGTGCAGTTATCATTGCTGGTGCTGACTTGTCAGATATGTGTATGATGGTGCGTGTGTGTGTGTGAGAGAGAGAGAGAGAGAGAGAGAGAGAAATGATAGGCGTGGGTGTGCTCTAGTTGATCTGTTTGTGTGTTTGTGGTTATATGTGACAGTATGTGCCGGGTAGTGTGTGCATGAGTGCCTGCGTGTGTCGGGGCGATGTACCGGCGTTCACCCTGTGCCAGAGGAAGGGTTCATTTTGACTTCAGTGAGGAAGTCATCAGGAAACTTCACACCACCAACCATAGCCATGCTCACAGGTCAGAGGATAACCACGCAACCACACACACACACATGCACACACACACATTCCACGCTGTCTCGCAGTTCAACACAAAGAGTCTTGTCCTTTTGATTTTCTCCTTGTAGTGTTTTATCTGCTGTCAGTTTTGAGGTTGTCCATGTAAAGTTGCCTTATTTCAAAAAACCTCTCACTAAGTTGTTCTCAGAGTCCCTGAACTCCTCCCCTTGCGGTGTCTGTATCCAGTATATGTGTAGTCTTACTTCCTATTTCCCATATGTTAAGCAATTCTCTCATGTCTCTCATGTGTTTCTCATCATTGTAGTAATCCTCAGCCGGGATGTGATTTTCATGCACTGTCACATGTTTTGGTGTCTTCAGGGTGCAGCAGTTTTTGCAGAGTGATGTTTCGAAACAGGGTTGCGTGCCACGCTACCGCTTTTATGAGAGCGAAGTAGTTTGCTATACAAATTAGTGATAAGAGGAATTTGTTTATCACCACTTGCTTTTAGCCATAGTGTGAACATGGTCTGGCCTGTGAGACAGAGTGACAACCAGATGACCCGAAGGATGTATCTAAAATAAAAACAAATCATGACATTGAAGGGTCTGCAATCGTCTCAGCCTTTAGCAACTCTGGTAAATTTGACTTTGTTTCCAAGCAGGATTTCATGTCTGACCATATTAGTTTATGCTTTGAGCCTCCAATAACCCTGGTGTCAAACTCTTTCTCCATAGTTATTACTGGTATGCCTACCAGAGCCAACACGGTTACCTTAAATAGTGTTTTACAAATTGGGGATAAATGTTTCATATTGTTAAAAGCTTAAGCTTTAGTGCACATTAATACAAAATATTAATTTTCCTATCCATACCTGAACCTCAAAATGTCACCAAAACAAAACTCACTGCCTGGTTCGACACCATATGAAGGGATTTCCTTGTAATTTGTTTGAGCTGACACTTCATGAATGTGGTGTAATTTTTGTCTTAGTACTTCTGCACCAAAGAGTTTTTTTCAAATGCTCTTGGTGTTGAAGCAGCACATAGCACTGTCAGTGGGGGGCAGACATCAAAGAGGGGAATGAGTCACGAAAGAGTGAGAGTTTTGGTGGACTGAATGGGAAGACCTCACACTTATATTTCTACAGAGATTTAAACAAACAATGTTACAAGCCTGGTCTGGACCTCCTGAAAATCTACATCGTGGCATTGAAGTCTTATTTAAAACGTCACAACATACTCTGTTTGCACAGATTAAATTTACCTAAAAGAATCAGTAAGCAGAGAAATGACAAATATAGGAAAATCATGTAGCTTTCATAGATTATTAATGTTGTTTTCTACAATTTACACAGAATATCACATTATATGACACAGCCAACTTTCGAACAAAATGCATTATCAAATAAGTGTAATGTATTTTTCCTACATACGTAATCCTGAATGCATGATGTGATGTGATGTGAATCAATCTCAAACTATTTGTTTTCCTCTTCAAGTAAGATTCAAGCGCTTATTTTTCTCACTGCATTCTGCTTGATGTGTGAAAAATATCTATTTGAGTAGTTATGATAGGACACTCAGTATGTCTATAAACCCTGTGACACACCCTTGCAAAGAAATGAGAATTTTGTAATATTAAGTTTTAATAGAAATCCCAAAACCTTAGTTGAGAATGGCATTAAGCAGCAAGGAAACCTAGAAATAACCAACATAGATGCTGACATTGACTGCAGACTCTTTTTCTTTTTATGTTGGAGTAAGGGAAGAAATAAACCAGTGTGAAAAACTAGGCTGGGTCTCACCCCAGGAGGGCTGTCGGTATTCTGGCTCAGCTGGAGACACGTCAGGCTGCTAGCTTGGACTGTTCAGGGGGACATCGTACCACGTCACAGAGCAGAGCAAGGGAAACAGTGAAACAAACACAAAAAAAATTGAGAGTGGATGTCTTAGTGAAGCTGGACTAATGTTTTCAGACTGACCTGACAATATAACAGATTATTTAAGAACCCGACCACATAAAGTTTACGATGCAATTTTGATGTCATGTGATCAGAAATGGACTAATAGTTTTCTCATCATGCATAAATGTAATGCTATTTTCTTTTTTGCTGTAATCTTTTAAAACCAAAAAGCCCTGGTGGCTAAATCTTATTTGTAATCATCGTCGTGTGGAGACGTTGAGCTGTGGAGACGTCGGGCATCCATCTCTGGTTGGGTGGGTTCCACCTCTGTGACTGAGGGTTTCCTGTGGAAAGTACTGGACTACACTGAAGAAAGCAGAAGTACACAGATGGTGCACTGTACTGTACTGTACTTCTGCGTGCTTGAATCATTAGACAGGTACATGAGGCCTGCGTGAGCGCTGGGGGGATAATCACTCCGTGACCACTTCCTCACACCGCTGTGTGCATTGCGAGCTGGATTGGCTTTTGTTTGTACACAGGCTGCAACATACTGTATTTAAACACATGCAGCTGCTCTGTGATCTTTATGGAATCTGGGAGTGCATGAATTAGCCTATATATGTGTGCAGTAAACGTTTCTCGCCTGGACACATAATCCCCTGGAGAGATGGGCTTGCAGCCATGGGCTGACCAAATATTTGGACAGTGACCCGGATTCCTATAGCTTAATAACAAAGATCGCGGGTCCTTTTCTCTGTACAGAGGGCTTTCCTGGGTCTCACAACATGTCAGGTCAAAGTTACCATCAGACCAACATCAGTTGCCATGTGAGGACGTTTGGAGGAGGGACGACTTTTTTTATGCTTAAAACCAGAACTGTTGATAGATTGAGACACAGACTACAAATAAATTAATTTGATGTTATTTATAGGCAGTCGAGCTGTTATCTGATTACCCTACATAGGAAGCCTTTTAGGGCAAAGGAGAACAGCAGTAGTGTCTGTAACGTGATTGTAATTGCCCAGAACAAAAACACACAAAACCAATGTGAAAAGAGTTTTTGAGTCATGGCTGTTGGCAAAATAACCGTTAAGTGTCTCAAAATATTGCCCATGTCCATTTCAAAAGTGCAAGAAGTTTTGGTATGACACAATGTTTAATTAAACTAAACAAAACTGGCCTGAGGCAGCTCCTCAGCTTCATCTTATATTTTCTAAAATGTTAAATTGCTAGCGGCGTCTTCTCACTTTGGTGGTCCATTTTCCTCTGCAGCGCAGGACTTTGAATTAAAGTATTTTGAGCCTACTTGCCAATGGGTGGGGTGCAGCACTGTGTTGTAGAGTTTGTGGTTCAGCAGTATTTTATTTGCAGTGCGCTTTACTTACAGCATAACATGTTGTTATGGGGATGGATACACAGAAAAATGCGTAGAGGACTCATAAGTCTGCTGTGGTTATGTGGCCGAGGCTTTTGATTTCTGAGTGGCTGGCCAAAGTCGAAATTAGCCACCGGGACTGTGAAGTGCATTTCATGATGATAATGGTGATTGTTCCAATTAAGATAATGACAAGGATGACAACAAGCGATAATACTGACTGCGGATCACAGGGATCAAAATGACTCTTTGGCTGGTGATGTTGATGATGGTATTTTGATGAGATCATTTTAGGTAAAAATCCATTAAAAGTAAAAGTCCTGGATTTAAACTCCTCCTCAAGGAAAAGGAGCAAAATGTACTGCCAAATGCCTCTTGTGTGTGATTTATTATTTTCTTCTTAATTATAGATCCATCCATACATAAGGAGCATTTTACTCTAACAGTTGAGGTGGAGCTAGTTTATACTGACTAGACTGGTTTATTTTAAGGGATCAAAAGCCAAAAAGGTTGGAAACCACTTGTTAAATCTTGAATGATGTATTGTATTATGTTAACATTATCACAGATACTTTAATCTTAAAAGTAACCAGTAGCTGTAAGATAAATGTAGTGGAGTAAAATCTTTTCCTTTGAAATGTGTTGGAAAAGGATGAGTAAGGAGTATAAAGAAGCATAAAGTGGACATCACACAACTAAAGGAAAAGTGCCTTAAACTTAACCAGCTAAACTAAATGTACTTTCCACCAGAGAATCTCAGTGAAATCCGTCTTCCTACTTTCATTTGCTGAACTGAGTACAAAGTTAGATTTTGAGTTGCAGTTTCAGCACACATAGTTCAATGAGAGTAATAGAGAGAAGCCAGGGACTGTGGCTGTGAGTGGACTGACTCTGTACAGACTAGGCAGTGTAATGGAAAAGAGATGCCACACTGCAATTTACCAGCCCAGGAATGTCTTCTTCTTCTTCTGCTTTTTTTTTTTTAAAGCACTGTCCTGCTTCTCTGTCTCTGTCAGTTTTCACTCATATTCTCTTTGCCTTCCTCCCCGTTAAACGCACATTTCAGTTCTCTTTCAGTCACTCTGTCACCCTCTGCTATCAATAAGTTTAACACATACAAAAATACAAAACCACCTGTACTCCCCATTTCATCACCCTCACCCTTGTCATCACACCTTTTGACCACTTCTGCTTTGTGTTTCTTGAAATCATGTGATACATGGCTGTGTGTTTGGACTGTAAATGATTTCTAAACACTAATCTGCTTGATGATTTTGTTCCTAAATGTGCATGTATAATGGCTTGGCGCAAGTCCTGATTACGTTAGTGGCCTAATTTCTATTAATAAGTGCTGTATCTAGTTAGATTCCTGAGTTTTGGTCGCAGATTACAAAAGGCCAGAGGACAAATTTTCTGCGTGGTTTTAGCTTGATGAAATCCCTGTTTTTTTCTTTTTATAAATTAAAGGTTGTGACCACCAGTGGTTTATGGGCATAACTGAGGAGGTTCATGTTTTATATTACTGTGTTTTGCAGGGCAGGAGAGTAGATTTCTCATGTAAGAATACAGGCACTAATAAAATTGTCACAGTCGCCAATTTGGGGCAGTGGGAAACTAAATGCAATATAGTCAATATAGTTAAGTACTTTTAGTTGTGTGTTACGGTGTAGCTTTGGAGCATCCTCAAAAATGTAACTATGCACCAGTGCTACAGAACTACCACATGGGAACAGCAAGAACTGTGATTGGTCAGCTCGGCTTCCTGTGTTTTCTCCCACAAGTCTCTGATGGTGGTAGAGATTGTTGATATCAAAGACTCAACCTTAAGAAGTTGAAGACTGCAATTTGCAGCTTTTAGGTAACGCACATGTAGTGAAGACATTCTTTACTGCAAACCGTCTGAATAAATGAATAAATGCAAACACAGTGACTGCAAAGTGGTCGCTGGATGTATCTCTAATTCTAACAGTACATGCATTACCCACTGTCACTCTGCAACACAAAGTGAATGAAAGAGCAGGACATGGACTGTCATGTACATTTGGCTAGTGTTGTGGAGGTTGATGTTGGACCACACATCAAAACATATTCTGTGTATGCATATATTCCACATATTCTTTCAGATTTTTTATGAAAATCTGGAGTTGAGAAGTGCAAAAGCACATTTCTGGTGTTGATCATTTCATACTGATGTAATCAATTTTTCCAAGTGGTCTGTGTTTAGATAGTGTGGCAACAACAGACTGACGCAATGTCTTCATGTTGCATCAGCTGAATCAGGAGTTGAGCATCTTTAAACATTCCCAGTGTGCGTAAAGGTAGCGAAAGAGACTCTGATGTGTTCGGGCTACATGTGGGAACAGAATTTCACAATGATGACAAGTGAAATGTCCTGAAACATTTTGATTTTTTTTCAGCTTTTGGTTGTTGAAGCTGATCCCTTTGCTCCGGTGGAGTTTTATAAGTTGGGAAATGTCTGCTTCAGCATGTACATGTTTAGACTAGTTCGGATAATTAACCTATTTTTAGACCCTTCTGCTGCACGTTCATGTAGGGAAATAGTACTGCGATTTTTCGGAGCACAATATTTAGCTGCTATTTTTGCTCGGTCTGATGGGATCACTTGCTCAGCTCATCATCCTTATGGGGCATTTCAGAGCTCTGGCACATTTCACCGAGCTGGCTGGTTAGACAGAAAGGTCTTTTTAGGATCCGCTGCTCGTCCCAGGCATCTCTCTGTTTCTTCTTTACTTGCAAACATTTGCAGGGACTGTTAGAAAATGTTTGTCTCCGACACACTTTGGCAAACAGTTGTGCTAATGATGCACAAGAACAGATGGTTTTTATCTATGACTTTTCAAGCTGCAAGATTGTTAACATTAGCCGAATTGCTCATTTAATAACAGAACAAAAGCCAAATTCAAGTGTGTGTCGAAGATATAATATTTAAACCTTGGCTAACACTAGGACAAACAGGAGGTGTTACCATGGCACCTCTGTTTGCACAACCTGACAAATGGTCACTGGTTTCCCCTCAGCATAACACACAGGAAGGAAGAGATTAATTCAAGGTATAAGAATGCTCTCCCCTCTCTGTCTGTGACTCTCTGTGGCCCTTTCTTTGCGGGAAGTATCTGCCAAATGTGAGGCTTTGTATTTCACACTGGTGAGCCATGAGGGGTGTTTGTGATGCAGAACAATTTCAACAGTTAAAGTAAACAAGAGAAAGAAGTGATTTGTTCAGTGTTTAGTCAAAAGACATCTTTATGTCATTTAGGCAAGAAAAGTTCAACATTTCTTTGTTTCAGCTTCTTAAATATAATTTTTTTTACTCATTATTCATGATAATAAAGTGGATTGCTGATCAGATAAAACATAATTTGAAGAGTCACCTGGGAATTTATACAGTGGATTTTTTACTATTATCTGACAGGTTATCGACAAAATGATTGATTGATTAATTCAGAAGCTGATGCAGATGAATTTGTCTTAAAGATAATCATAGGTTACAGCCCTGATAGTGCCTCATGCTCCAGAATCCCTCCCAGCAGCACTTTGTCTCACATGGTTCAGTCCTGTCAGTCCTCGCACACCTACAGTCACATGAATCAACACCTTAGGACGCTGAGTTGTCCTGCTCTTCCAGTAAATGAGACTGGCAGGACTACTGTTAACCTGAAACAGTACCATTGTCTTAGACCTAGGAAGTGGGAGTCATTTCCCACCAAAAATATTTGTCCCAAATCTTTCCAGCCTCCATCTTCACTTTCTGTTACTGGATGTTTTCAGTTTAGTCTCTGTTTTTGCTACTACGATTTCTTTTTTTTTTCTTTTCTTTTTTTTTTTTAACCACACTAGTAGTCGCCTCCTAAATTCCACCAAATTTCAAATGAAGACTCGTGCAGGACACAGTTTTTGTCTGTGTCAGAGAACCTGGTCCCTGATGTTTGCTCTGTTAAATTCAGATTTGCACTACAGCAGATCTAAAATGTTTATGTTGCTGTTAATTCATTTACTGATCTATCTAACAATTATGTACCCATTTTAGCCTACAAGTTAGCTTGAAGTACACGTGAGTGCTTTTTAAAACCTTTCTCCTCCAACTTTTTGTTCAGCTCCCAGTGAGAGCAGAGTCAAATTCAAATACTTGGTTTGGCCCAGGTCAGGTAGTGATTTTCTGACAAAAGAAAACTGAAGCTATACTTTTCTCTGTCTCATGATTGGTTAGTGTAGGTGTTAGAGTGATGATTACACTGAAATGGGTCAGAGATCTTGTTTCAGTATCATACCATCTTAAAACCATCATCAGGAGCTGTACATGCTGCTATAAAAAAAGAACTAAAGGATTAATGGCTTTTTATGAGTTATAAGTGAAACTGTGTTGGGAAATGTGTGATTATCAGTTAAAACATAAAAACAGCTAAAAGGGGATTTTCACAACCTGACAGCTTCAAGATTGTTCTTATTAAACAGTGACTTCTAAGATAAAGATTTACCAAAACTGCCTCGACTGTGTGTACATTACTTTGGTATTTTTCACACGGTTTAAGTTTTTCTATAAATAATATTGACATGTGGCCTTTGGTTCGTGCAAGATTATATTTGAGTCTGCTTGTTTTGATGAGGAAAGCTATATTTTTAGGAATACCTGAAATTTTTTCAGCTTTATTGAAGTAAACGGGCAAACGCTCTTTGGTTTGTGGATAAATTAGTTACCAAGAGGGTCAGAACTACGCTTTTAAAACATACAGTTATGTAAAGGGCTTCTGCAGGATGGAAGAGGTTATAAAACAAAATGAGAGAATCACCTTAACAAAACACCTTAAAGAAAAGAAAGAGAGGCGGGCTACGATTGAATACAAGCATCTTCCTATCTTATATTGTCTCAGTTTTCAGTAGTTTTACTGATGATTTTCCATGAAGCATGTTGCTGGTTTGCATTGATGTTTGTATATGGGCAGTAATTTAAGCCAACACAGTAACTAACACTGTAGAAGCTAACAGGGATCCAGTAAAATGCACAAATAAACATATATATTATATTATATATCTCTCAATCATCCTTTGGGCAGGTCCATCACTCAGTCAGTCTGCCTATCAGTCAGACAGATGCAGCTGGATCATGGGAAAGGAATGTCGTGTCATCATAGCAGATCATTTTAGGGTCAGAGGGAGCACTTCCTGATTGCTTTAGTGAAACATAACACCAATAACACGACTGACCCTATACGGCACCATAATGATCATGATGGCTTGGAAAATATGTTCATTTCCAAGGAATTCCCAGGGATCAGTGTTCCCCGTCTTTGACATGCCGTCATGTAAAAATGCATAAACACTAGAGTGCGTCATGAAATCTGATGACGCTTTCATCCCTTTCAACACCAAGTTCACACATTGTCAGATTCATTAAAGTTACGGGAGTTTCCTTCTGCCTAGGAAACTCATAATTACAATAAGGCATCTGGTCCTGATTTTCTGGATCTCTCTGCAGTTTTTCTATAAACAGTTCTCGTTCTCAACCTGCTTCTGCTTTACAGAGAAAGAACTTGAATTTTATATTTGTATCATTTTATATGAATAGTAGATTTTTCAGGATCCAATCATTGATGACGTGCGGTGGACGTCAAAAAGAAAGCATGGAGTCTGGTATGAGTGAGAATAGTTTCCCAGATGAACGCACTAATCCAGTAAACCACCAGGACACCCCATTTTATAGAAAGGGGTCTTTGTTTTGTTTTTTCAAAGGCTAAATTATTGGATATCCCTTCTTTGTCCTGGACCAGGGCAAAAACACAGCCATAAGACAAATGTTCTTATTTTTCATCTTTCAGTAACCACTGGAGACCATTCAATCAGAGTGTTTTTTTTTTTTGTTGCCTGTTTTGTTTAGTTCAGTTTATAACCATAAACAGGTGAAAGAGTTCTGTAGAAAGAATAAACCTCCAATCAGATGAGATTGACCCAGATTGACCAGATCAGATGGTTATATATATTTTGGCATTTTCTCTGTGGTCTCTGGGACTCTGCTGGTCAGGAGGGTGCAGTCAGTGCTACCTGGGGACTAAACCAGACGCAAACATTGGTATCAGAGAGTCACATGAGAGTCATAAGACATTTTGTCTGCGTCGAAATGTTTTCACATGAGAATCAAATGTTGGTGCTTGAAGTGCAGTTCAGTTTAGGGAAAGCTGATTTATGGTCTGAATGTCAAGAGATGGATGTTGTTTGAAGTTTGCAGTGTAACTCTTTTTACTCAGCTGTTGGTTATTTGTTTCTGCCATGGTTAACCCTCATTACAACACAAATGCATATTTAAGTGATTTAGGTGTTTATTTTCCTTTCCTTAATGGAAACTCTGCTCTTTTTGTTGTAATTGTATTAATCATTCAATCATCTTAGACATTTATAAATAAAAGTATTTACAAAAATGTTTTCTTTGTAGATAGTCTTATCCATGGAGGGTCATTTGATGCTGTTTTCATTTGGTTTTTCACTTTTCTGATATTTAAGAGACCAAATGATTAACCAGTTAGTCAGTAGCTGTGCATCTGCAGTCAACTATTTCACAACCTTTATCAAAGAACAAGTACCACAAGTATACAAAAAACACGAGTGTTTGCCCCCTTCCTGATTTATTTTTTTTTGCATGTTTGTCACACTTAAATGTTTCAGATTCATTCAAACAAATTTAAATATTAGTCAAAGACAACTCAAGTAAACACAAAATGCAGTTTAAAAAAAAAAAAAAAAAAAGGTTTATTATTAAGGGAGAAAAAAAAAATCAAACAAATCTACATGGCCCTGTGTGGAAAAAGTGATTGCCCCTAAACCTAATAACTGGTTGGGCCACCCTTAGCAGCAACAACTGCAATCAAGCGTTTGTGATAAAGTGCAATGAGTCTTACAGCGCTGTGGAGGAATTTTGGCCCACTCATCTTTGCAGAATTGTTGTAATTCAGCCACATTGGAGGGTTTGAGCATGAACCGCCTTTTTAAGGTCATGCCACAGCATCTCAATAGGATTCAGGTCAGGACTTTGACTAGGCCACTCCAAAGTCTTCATTTTGTTTTTCTTCAGCCATTCAGAGGTGGCCTTGCTGGTGTGTTTTGGATCATTGTCCTGCTGCAGAACCCAAGTTCGTTTCAGCTTGAGGTCACAAACAGATGGCCATTGGACATCCTCCTTCAGGATTTTTTGGTAGACAGCAGAATTCATGGTAAATTATTTATCACAGCAAGTCTTCCAGGTCCTGAAGCAGCAAAACAGCCCCAGACCACCACACCACCACCATATTTTACTGCTGGTTTTACTGTTGGTATATTCTTTTTCTGAAATGTGGTGTTACTTTTACGCCAGATGTAATGGGACACACACCTTCCAAAAAGTTCAACTTTTGTCTTGTCAGTCCACAGAGTATTTTCCCAAAAGTCTTGGGGATCATCAAGATTTTTTCTGGCAAAATTGAGACGAGCCTTAATGTTCTTTTTGCTTCAGTAGTGGTTTTCATCTTGGAACTCTGCCATGCAGGCCATTTTACTAGTCTCTTTCTTATGGTGGAGTCATGAACACTGACCTTAACTGAGGCAAGTGAGGCCTGCAGTTCTTTGGATGTTGTTGTGGGGTCTTTTGTGACCTCTTGGATGAGTCGTTGCTGCGCTCTTGGGGTAATTTTGGTTGGCCAGCCACTCCTGGGAAGGTTCACCACTGTTCCATGTTTTTGCCATTTGTGGATAATGGCTCTCACTGTGGTTCGCTGGAGTCCCAAAGCTTTAGAAATGGCTTTATAACCTTTTCCAGACTGATAGATCAGATCTCAATTACTTTCTTTCTCATTTGTTCTCTGAATTTCTTTGGATCTCAGCATGATGTCTAGCTTTTGAGGATCTTTTGGTCTACTTCACTTTGTCAGGCAGGTCCTATTTAAGTGATTTCTTGATTGAGAACAGGTGTGGCAGTAATCAGGCCTGGGTGTGGCTAGAGAAATTGAACTCAGGTGTGATAAACCACAGTTAAGTTATGTTTTAACAGGGGGGGCAATCACTTTTTCACACAGGGCCATGTAGGTTTGGATTTTTTTTCTCCCTTAATAATAAAAACCTTCATTTAAAAACTGCAATTTTGTGTTTACTTGTGTTGTCTTTGACTAATATTTAAATTTGTTTGATGATCTGAAACATTTAAGTGTGACAAACATGCAAAAAAATAAGAAATCAGGAAGGGGGCAAACACTTTTTCACACCACTGTATTTGTCCTTCATTCATCTTGACCTCACTGGTGAAGTTGACATAAATGACCACAGACAAAAGAAGGATTATTTAAACTCTGCGCTCCTTAATTTCCTTGTTAAGTGACCACTGTAAAGATATTTGCGTCATAAGCACTCGGGGTCATGCTGTTACAAAAACAATAGGCTCAATGTAGATGATATCTCAGCAGGGAGCTACCCTCATTCTCATTTAAGGGCATCTCATTGTGCGTTATTGCTTACATAACACAGCAGTCACCACCGGCGCTCTCTCAGGCTGCGATTGGGCAGTCCGCTTCATTTTTCATCCTGTTTGGCTTCTCATGAAGGCATAAAGCATCATCATAACACCTGTGCGCCGGATGTTCGCGTCTCATACGACTGTAGAAGAATCACTCATGAGGATGTGACTCAGATCATGATCAGCTCAGAGGCTGATGTTTGTCCAGCAACAGAACAACTCATGAATAACACAGAACACATGACAACGCTCAGCTTCAGGTCAGGTAGCTAAAAACATACCATGAGCAGCCGTGTACAGTAAGTTTACCTGACTATTTCAGTTTCCTGCTACCTCTACCCTCACTACATCTCAGAGGGAAGTGGTGTACCTTTCGTTTGACTGCAGTTTAGATTAAATTAAGATTTTACACACAAAACGCAAGATGACTTCATGAAATATGATGGCTTACCATAGAGTAAGCTTTATACTCGTATACAAAGTAGATTTTTGCAAAATGAATACTACAGCTACCTTTGAAATTTAAGTGCATTTTGCAGAAAGTACGTTGCTACTATTTTAAGGTTTTAAATGAAGAATTACGCGTATTTAAGTATTTGCACACTGTGATTTTACTATTTTCCTTTAAGTAAATGGTCTGAAAACTTCCATCTATGGCCATGTGCTTGTCTTTCTATGTTTGAAACTGTCTTGTAAACTCTGTAATGTCATTCATCTCATCCTTCTCACCAGTCTCTTTTCTCTGCATGGGGTAAAAAAAAAAATCTAAATTCTTGAGAACAGCCTTGACCAGAAACAGACAATGGGTTTTTGCTTTCTTAATGGAAAGTCTTTTTGGATATATGACTCACTCCATGTGAAAATGTTTTCCTCTGGAATTTCTCTGGGACTCTAAGTCATCTTCATCTACAAAGTTAGTGTGAAGCTATCTGTGAGATATTTGTGTTGTGGATGACTAGACTCGCCCGTGCTGGCTCCAGAATTAGTCGTCTCTACACGTGACCACCACACACAAAGCAGTGGATTTCAAGGATTCAAGGATTCAAGGATTGTTTATTGTCATTCCAACACAAGTTAAACATGGGATGGAACGAGATTAGCTACCCTGGTCCCGGTGCAAGCCCAAATAGTAATAAAGATATAAAAAAGTATAATATTACAAAATAAAATAAACAAGATAGAAAAGCAAAGCAAAAAATCAGCTGGTGCAAAATGAGTGGAGTGGAGTGGATTGACCTGAGGGCAGAGCAGTCAAGCATTCAATGCATAGTGCATAGTGCAGGAATGCATGTGTATACACACACCTCTCATATACCTTTGATCTTTTGTCAGCTTGTTCAGTGCGTCACTGTTTAGAAACATGAAATTCTAGAGGAAATTAGAAAATAGAAATGCTTTGTACTAATCGTAGTACCACGTCATCATTCATAAAAAAAAATCAGGGGTAATCTGCTGAATTCCTCTTTCTGAGGCAACAAGAGCACCAAGCTTCAAACAAATAGCAAACCAGCGTTTCGTGCTGTTGAGCAGCTGTATTTGTACACATATTTAGCACAATAAACTCTCACATATCTGTATTTGATGAGTCTCCTCAGTTTATTACTGAGCCATTTGGGAAGCCTTTTTTTACATCCTTTTCTATGGATTAATTCAACACAAACATAGTTTGTCACAATAAAATGTTGGCCTTACTTAAACAAAGAAAATACCGCCTGAAGTCATGCTCTGTCTGAAACATCGTTTTACATCTTCTTCACTCTGTAGGTCCCCGCAGCAAAGGTTTTAACAAACAACTGGTTTTTAAGGCCAAGGCAAAAACTTGGTCATGTAGTCTGAAATGTGTGACTGTTTCTAACTATCGTAACTTATTTTCTTTTGTGTTTATCTTACTCTAATTAACTTGAGCCCTTTTTATTTATTGCCTCATCTGTCTAATTTATTTCCTGTTTTTTTAATCCCTTTGTAAAGCATTTTGTATCCACAGTTTTTAAAAAATCTCATGCATCTTAAGTTTACTCATACTGCAACAAGCTGTCTGTGTTTTTATTTGTACAGACTGAGCCATGAGCTCTGACTTCATAAATGTCATTGTTTTTGTTTAGATTCCCATCATTTGTGTTAAAAAAATGACACCCCCATCCCATTTCACTCACTTTCTCATTTTTTCCATCAGGCAAAAAAACATTCAAATTCCCACTCGTCCACCCCACAAATGATTCAGAAGAAAGCATAATAAAAAGAGTCATCAGTATGAATGAGTTTACACCGCAGCCGTGACTGAAGCACACCATACATATGCAGTGAAATTTAACGTATAATACATAAAGAAAAGAAAGAAAGTCAGTACGTTTTCACCAAGCTAAAAGCCTGTTTCTGTACTCTTTACGGGACTGTCAGCTGAATTGATGCAGTCTTCATTTCATATTTCATTACAATAAACAGAGGAGGAGCTGGGCAGGAGAAGCAATACAAGAAAAATACACAACACTCAGTTGCAAAAAAAACATCTGTGACCTTTCTCCAGACACTGAATATTTTTTGGAAACCTTAGAAATAAATCTTTCAGCATTTTCATAAATTGCCTTTTTCTTACATTTAAATATCCTTCCAGATGTGTTTAACTTAAATGTTTATGTACAGAAGAATAGTTTTTGTAAAAAAAAAAAAAATTCTATTAACTACAGTCACAGACTTTTACAAAAATAATCACTTAGATGGTCTTTAAATGTGTGGTGGCCTCTACATCTGCAGAGACCCCACCCTTTTTTGAACTTCGTATCAAAGTACTGTGATGTTATAAAATCTCTCTATAAAATCATGTTTTTAAGTCAGACTCAAGGTGAGCACAGAGAGACTGCCCCCCTTCAGCGGATGAACATGAAAACAGCTTTGTAGTGTCGAACTCTTTACGCTTTACGTTTGAAGTGTTACCAGCACCATTTCTGCTGGTCTGTGTTTACTATAAAGAAAAGGAAGTGATGACCATTGAGGCAGAACAAAGTAATAAAAGAGAGCCACTTGCAAAAACTCAAACTACAATGGAAAATGCATGGAAACAGTTTGCCACATGCACAGTTTGTCTGAAAAGTGATTTCAAGAAGGACACATCACAACAGTAAAATCTAGTGATGTGTCCACCCTTACTCCTCTTTGGTACTGTCTTAATGAGATCCACCTCCTCCTTCACACTTCTACATTCTCATCTAACTAATTTCCATCAGTGAATGACCACAGTGCTCTCTCACAAGTCACTCTGCCCCCTCTTGACCGGTCACGTCCAGTCCGTTCGTCTATGTGTGCGTCCACTGTACGTGACGATGTGCGAGGAGTGTGACTGCATCTTATCTCTTAAGGGGATGTTGATGTGCATGTGAGAGGACCGCTCTTCCCCTTTCCTCATGCTCAGTCATTAAAGCATAATAGCCTAATACGCCTGAGTCCACAGAAAGCTCGGTAATGAAAACAAAACGTTATCAGAGAAAGAGAGAGTTGGAAAAACTTGATATTGTTCTTATGATTTGATATGATCCTAAAGGTCAGAATTCACAGGGAAAATCTTTGGATGGAATTACAGGAAAGTCAGAAGCACTTAGTAGCAGACTGTCTCGGTTTGGATTGCATACCTGTTTTTCCTTATCAGGGTATGTTCTGTGGCTCAGCAGCTGAGAGTCTACAAGATGTTAACTGTTTGATTGGTCACCCTGAATCTTCCAGCTCTGGTCTTTCCTAATCTGATTTTTTCCCCCCTTTGTTTTATTGTGTCACACTACTGAAATAATCTTTAAAAAATCTTAAATCTTAAAAAAAAACTGTGTTCATGTGTTTTCAGTTTCGATGTGGAGAATGGCCCGTCCACCAGCTGCAGCCCTCTGGACCCCCAGGCCTCCCCCGGCTCTGGTCTGGTCCTCCACACTAACTTCCCCGGTCACAATCAGCGCCGAGAGTCCTTTCTCTACCGCTCGGACAGCGACTATGATCTGTCACCCAAGTCCATGTCACGAAACTCCTCCATCGCCTCCGAACTGTAAATAGAAAACACACACAGATATGCACAGCATGCACACATGGCACAAGTACGCACTACTACCGATATGTTCCAGCATCAGAGAATAGGAAAATATTAATTGTGAATAAAATCTTTTTATTTACAATCAGATTTATTCAGTTACTCACTGCTTCACTCACCTGTGTTACTGTCACAGTAGAAGTCAAACTCCCGGACAGCGTTTAAAGTTAACACACTCAACCAGGAACGTCTCCTCCCTTCAGTACAGCTGAACTTAGTCCTTTCCATCTGTGACACAGTATAATAAGAATTAACCTAAAAAGATGCAAATATACAAAATTTTCTTAAGTGAATATCTGATTTTGTGGACGATAAAGATACTGTAAATCAGCAATTAAAAAACAATGTTATTTGTTGGATCTTGTTTTGTACGACAATATTTTGTTAGTTAATTGACTGATTGAGAAGTACATTAAAACTGGGCCTGAGTGATGTGAGTATCAATATGAATATTTTCTTACATCAATATCTATGGTGACATTTAGAATTTATGCAAATTTACAAGTAAAATAATACAATACATACATACATAATACAATACAATGAAGCCCCTTCCACTGTTCTCTTCATGTTTGTTAAATAAAAAGTACTGATTATCTACGTTTCTTTGCTAAAAGTTGCTTGGAATCAGTTATTTGATTGTGTAATAATAATAATAATCGGATTACAGTTCAAAAATCCACTTATCTTATGCTGTCAGTGACGGTTTTCGTGTATCTTTAAGTATTTATAATGCCTGTGTTTCATCTTCATCAGATCTTCTCTGGGGGACAGCAGTGTTAAAGCTGAAAAGTTCCCATACTGAATTATCCCCAGATGAAAAAGGAAATAAAGCTGAATAAAACTTGGGTAAACTGTAGTGCTTTTGTCAGAATTAATAGATTTTTACTCATATTGGTTGGCTGTTTGCCTTTTTAAAGCTCAGACTGCTGTTTTATTTATCCTTAAACTCACCACTGGATGTACAGCCGGATGTGGCTGCTGCTTCACTGCTGCTGTGCCCCCCAGTGGAAGATCTGATGATTGGTGCTCTGTAGCGGGAGTCGGGTATAAGGTGACTCCAGATGTTGCATAACATGACAAAGATTTGAAACCCACAGAGGAGTAATTCAGTATTTTGCCCTGTCTCTGCTTACAAAAATAGGTCACTCTTGGAGCTAAGTGCCTAACAAGGTTAATCCCACCGGAACAGCAGACTCCTGTTTTTGACCCATGAACCATCCTCCCATATTCCTTTTTCTCTGTCAGTTAATTATAGTAATGAGGCTGGCTGGGTCACGGTAGTCATTGCTTATTGCATTACTTAAAATCTTTGCTTTTCACCATAACCGCGCTGGCAGAAGGCACTTAGCATTATGAGCTTTATGCAACAGCAAAACCTGATATTTGCTCTGTGCATCTTATACCTCCTCTCTTTTGTTTTTCCAGACATGGTGATGACCTGATCGTAACGCCTTTTGCTCAGGTAAGAATCGTAGTGTCTGTAACCCAAAATGAGTCAGATATTACCACCCATCCTAATTAAGCAGTGGGGCAGTGGCCAACAGTGATTAAGTGAAAACATCAGTGTCCAAAGTGCAAAGTTTAAACAAGCATGTAATGTATAACTGTACCATTTTAGAATGATTAACTCTATATGATCACATATCTGCCAAGCAGAAACTGTACCAAAAAAAATGTAAAGGTTTTATATGGTGAAACTGAGCCTAATGATTATCTCTCCCTTCACTCCTCTAGGTCCTGGCAAGTCCTTCGAAGTGTGAGGAATAACTTCACCGTACTGACCAATGTCCAGTGTGCCTCCAGCAAGTAAGTTTTTATGAGTTGAGACTACAGAAACAAATTATTTTCTTCTTTTCTTTTTAAAGTCCACTTAGATGCTTTGGAAGTGGATCTTAAACAGTATAAACATCATGCAGTACATCTTATGGAAGTGAAAATACATCCAATTAATTTTTAAGAACTTCTTTTTCCCACAAAAAAACAGTCAAAGGCAAAGGTTGATGAGCATTTTCACTCAGTGTGCAGTTCCAGTTTTCACCACAAGGTGGACGTATTGACCTTTAAACAGACTAAGATGTGACGCCTGACACCACAGCTTCTCACAGATGAGCAGTCCGGTGAACAGACACAGCACATGCCCCGCACAAATGCACATAAATACCCAGGCAGACACAAAATGCAGATTTCTATTCGTAGACATTTTAAAGTGGGGATTTAATAACAAACTGAAAGTAACTTAATATTATAATGATGCCAAAATAAAAGTTGGTGTGTACACATTTAGGATCATCATTACTCTTTAATCTCTTGTTAAATTAAATAATAGTTTCCAACCATGTGTTGGTCAGTTAAGATGCTCTATAAGGAATTGCTCTGTTGTGGCGAGGTACAAATACGAAAACACACCCACAGACGCTCACACAGATGGAATGCCTCATTGGTATGCATTTAAACTATTTGTTGTTCCCGCTGACACAGCTTCAGTGGCTAGCCCGTCATATTTGTGTCTCACATATAATGAAGTTGAATTAGGAAAGAAATGAGAAGGCTCGTCACAACACAAACACATCTCACAGAATACTAATTCTTGTGGTTTTGCTCTTTCAATTTGTTTATTTCAATTAATTTATTAATTGTCTGGGTTACATAAAGTCATAAAATACTGAAAAATTGTTATGTACCACCAACAATTTTGAACCAAAAGATATAAACAGAGAAAAGCAGCAAATCCTCACAACTAAGAAGTTGAAACAGTGACATTAACATTTACTGATTTGAATTTTCTATCAATTGACTTGGTTGATTGGTTGATTGATTGATTGAATGACGAATTTTATCAGTTCCCCTGTAATGATAGCAACACAAATCTTTAAAGCTGCAGCAACACCTTCAGTCTCCCAATGGAGGAGAGGCTGCACATGCAGATGTACTGGAAATATAAATGTAGGGCATCTTTCTCTCTATTCTTCATTGTGAAAGCTTATGTCTGTGTGTGTGTGTGTGAGTCAGTATCTAAAGATGCTAAAAGTTCTGTGCTCATCCTCAGGCTGTTTTAACACTCATTTGGCATATTGAATACCTGAAGCTGAATCTGACCTACATTCGTCTCGACACCCACACATAGACAAGAGCAGGGGCTGAAACACACACACAAGTACACACAGAAGTGGACCAACATGCTAATGCACACATATACTGAACAAATTCAACACACGATCAGGCAGATGATCAATGAGTCACTGCTGAAAGGAAATCAATACACTGTCAGCTGCTGGCTCACCACACAATCACAGATACTGCACAGTGTTTAGTCCCCTTAAGAAACCACCTTTTTAACAATATTAACAATACTTACAGAAAAAAACAGCAAAAGCTTACTGATGACCTGTAATTACCTCTCTTCAGGAACAGTTTCATCTTGAGTAAAGTGGTCCAATTCATGATCCATTTTACGTTCTGTGGGTGGGGGGTACCCCACGTCAATTTCCTGCACAGACAAAGAACACTGTCATACTTTTAAGAGTCAGTTAAAGGAACTGTTTGTCATTTTTAGGAAATGCGCTGGTTCGCTCTCTAGCCCAGAGTTAGATGAGAAGACGCCTCATGTTTGTCCCTTCAGCCCGAAACTACAGCCGCTCAGCTCAGCTTCAGCCCGGCTCGGTCTGAGAGCAAATTCACCCTTCAGCACTACTAAAGCTCACAAATACAGCACATTGTTACAAAACCTAAAGTGTGAGCAGCAGGAGTCTTGCACATGTTAAGTTAGTAGCAAGCTTTAGTATTGAGCTGCTGCTAAGAAGATTTCTTTTTATTCTCGGACAGAGCCAGGCGAGCTGTTTCCTGGTGTTTCCAGTCTTTATGATAAGCTAAGCTAACTAGCTTTGGGCTGTAGCTCATATTTATCATACAGACATGACAGTGGATTTGATCTTCTCATTTAACTCTTGGCAGTAAAGCCAATCAATGTTGAATTATTCCGCTGAGCTCTGTTACTGTGTGGAAATGTTATTTGGGTGAATAATTCCTTTAAAGATGAAGCTTGTGTACAGCTGATACTGTGTACATGGTAATGTTGTAACACTTTTCTCTTTCTGTACTCTTTGTTTTACTTCTTCCAGGAGGTCGCCTGCAGCAACGACTCAGCCTCCAATCACCAGAGTTTGTCTGCCAGGTAAGATGCTCAGAGGAATGTCCTGCTACGTGTCAGACTTCTGTAAAGCTGAGTGAAGAGCACATCTTTTTCACTTGTCTGGTTTCCATCTGGCTCAAACTTTCTCCTGCCACTGTTTTTTCCTCGTCCTCATTATTCTCTCCTCCCTCCCTCCCTCCGTCTCGTCCTTTGCTCATGAACCCGCGTACGTGACGACTTTCACTTTTTTCGCCATCTGTCTGCAGCTCCTACATTGTAGTCCAGACTACTTTGTCATCGAGCTCATTAACCTTGTTCAAACACAATTGAAGTGGTATTTCAGACAAACACTCATGTGCATGCAGACTCGCACACAGTATGGTCTATTAGAGCAGCTCGCTCAAAGATAACAGCAAACCTCCCTTTTTTTTTCTTTCATCACTTTTGACTTTAAGCAGCTGTGTGTGTGTGTGTGTGTGTATCACATATGTGTGCCTGTACACGTCCACGCCAGTAAGAGGCACTGTGCGAGCATGTATGTATGCATGTATGTGTACGTGCACAGGTGACATTATGAGCACTATACATGGTGTGTGCTACGTGGCCATTTGCACACACTTTATATGCATCCAGTGAGCTTAGAGGTATTTTTTTCGAAGATTCCACATTTGTGTGTGCTTGTAAAGCTGCCTTTGTGAGGAGCAGTTCAGTTCTAAATGGTCGTATAAAGAACACTTCTGCGTTGTGAGGACCAGTCAAGGAGAGTTTGAAGCCTGAGACATTTTTTTGGGGAAGGTTCAAATTAGGTTTAGGCTAGGTTTAGGGCTGGAGTTAGTTAGGGTTAGAATGTGGTTGTGATGGTTAAGCTTGCATTATGGGATGAGGGATGCATTATGGCAACAAGTGTCATAGACAAATGTGTGTGTGTTTGTTTGTGGGGTATTGGCCTAAGATCACACTGAAGCAGGGGGAGAATAAAAGCGCTTCACTCTCTCTCTCTCACATTCAGCCACAACATGGAAAGGTAAACTAAAACTGGAGATTTCAGGAAAAATAAAAAGAGAACAGAGAATTATGACTGAATCTGCAGCTCTCCTTGACTTTATGGAGCTCTATAGCGAGTTTCAGCTCACTACATAATCTGCTCAGCACCTAAGCAGCTGTTTGCTTGCAAGTTCATCATATTGGTTTAACATGTGATATTTCAGCAATGTTGTACAGCAACTTATTGCTGCCATAGCAGAAAAAGAAAAGCAGATCAGATCATTATCACAAAATACTATAAAAAGTTTATTGCTATAACAAGCAACGTTATTTGTACTTACCCATTCCACGTTATTATGACATACAAACTTCATCATAACAAGAAACTTGCAGTAACTATTATCATAACATGATTTCACATTACATTGAAGTGGACTAACCGTAATATGTACGGATGTTTGGGTGCTCCCTCCAGAGGGTCAGACTCATTCTTCCTTCCTTGCAGCCCCATGCATTTTAAAAATCTCTCTTAGTATAAACATACTTACCACAACATTATAAAACGTGCTCAGTAACAGCAGAATGTCGCCCTGTCTCAACCAAGCAGGAAGTACAATTTGATCAAATGAGCCATATTCCTTAGTTTATCCATTCTCTGCACTTCTCTTTCAAATATAAGTTCCACCCTATGACATATAAGTTATCACGTTATAATGTGAAACATTTCATGTTATAGCAAGATACGTAGTATATTGTTATAACAATAACCTTTTCATGTTATAGCATGATACTGGTCCATTTTTGTTTTTCTGGAACAACAACATGTGCTTCTGTAATTTTGTGTTTTATAATAATTTTTAAAATATGAAAGTGTTAAAGTATTTTTGTATTTCATTTTTTCATTTTATTGCATTCAGGTGATATTGTTTAGAATTAAGATAAAGTAAAGATAAAAAATATAATAGAAAGGTCTTTTTCACTCTGATAATCTTTACATTTGTGGATTCTACACTATTGATTCAATGTTATACACCACCCAGAATCTATCTTTTACTATCAAACACTCGCCTCCTGGAGGATTAAAAGGCAGCTAAACTATTTCACAGATATTTTAATAATTGATAACAACTTTTCATGCCATGAAAAAGTAAAGTAAAATTTCTAAAACTATTCTTGCTTCATAATCTACTACACTGCAATCCATCCAAAACCTTTAAGCTCACATCTGTAAGCAGATGTTCCCACATTTCAGGCAGAACATTGAAAACAGTGACATGTGTTGTTGTGTTAAGGAGATGAACAACAACGAAACTGAGTGTAGTTAACCATTAAATAAGCAGCATATTTTACATGAACCCAACTTGGGTCAGATACAACATCAAAGTGAAAATGAAGCCTCAGTCAGTTTCACAAGGGTAACAGTGTTTTCTTTTTCATAAAACATCAAGCAAAAGGTTTTATTCAGCGTGTTTCACTCTGCGTGTACTGTAGGTGTTATTACTGAAATGTATGAAGTCATGTTTTATGTTTATACCCTGTGTGTGTACTGACGTGTGTTTGATGGAGTATTCAGTGCGCAACGGTATTTTAAGTTCGCAATTTTGCAACTGCGGATTGGTAAGGTGTGTGATTCGAATGAGTGTATTGTGGCAGATATGTATCATTGTGAGCAATGCGAGTGTGTGTGTGTGAGTGAGCGTGTGTGTGTGTGCTGTGGGGAGGTGTTCCTGTGGCTCTGATTGACGTCAGCATGCCTGTATGTGGCTTCTGTTGACTTCCTGTCAAAGCAGATGGACTGACTTTTCACTTCCTCCTTCAGAACCGCAGCTCATCAGGTGCTCAGGGTTTGTGTGTGTGTGTGTGTGCGCTGTGTGTGTGTGTGTGTTGGGAAAATGTGTGAGTGTGTATCTGGTAAACCAGCTCCATAGCGTGCAATATGACCTTTCTGAGTTAGGCCAAACAAGGTCATCACTATATTATGTATTACGATAAATTCACTTTTTGCATGGCTAAGTTAAAGTACGTCTGATTGCAGGAACTCTGCAAATAAACACTCATCTACTCCTCATGTATATGCAGAACATACTTTAATTTTCTTCACATGCATTTCTGGCTTGTGTTTATCCTATGGACGGTTTTTGATCGTAGCAGAGCAGATTCAAGAAAAAAAGTTACATGAAATTAGTATTTTAGTCTTAAAAGCTCATTAAAGGGTGAGACTTTAATTTTGTCTTCTGTTATTATTAACAAATCCCATGAAAAACCAACAAGAAATGTATCCTCTTATTTCTCTCAAATCTTACTCTTCTGGCCCACACATTGTTTAAATGCAGAAAATTTCAGAAAAACAGAAAATTTCCTAATTTTCTGTAATAGATGTATATTTTCTGCAGCTTTAATTGTATATTACATATGCTGTTGGTTAGACAAAAAAAAGCTATTTGAAGACATCTCCTTAGGCTTTAAGAAATTGTGTAATTGAGAATATAATCTGTGTATATATATATATATATATATATGTATATATATATATGTATATATATATATATATATATATATATATATATATATATATATATATATATATACACACACACACACACACACACAGACACATATATATATATATACACATATATATTAATCTTCATTCAAAATTTCCCTTAAAAGTATTTACTTACAAACTTTACAAAGTGATGCATGATTTGACTGATACATGCGTCATATATTGCAGTTTGGTTGTGCACAGTTGGCACCTGCCCACCATAGAATCTCCCCTCATGCTGTTTCCCCCTGATCTCAGGTCACACATCCTCACTGCCGACCACCTCCTATTCACATAAACACACACACACCACAGCCATACCATACTGCCCGTGTCTCCCCCTCTCCCACTTTCCCTCCCTGTCTCTTATTCATGTTCATCCCCATGGCGCTCTTTCTCTCTCTCTCTCTTTTGCTCTCTCTCTCTCTCGTTCTCTCGTCACCGGTGGAGGGGGAGGGCAGGAAGTGTGAGGCAGGAAGAGAAGATCAGATTGTTCCTGTTTTGCTGTCTCTAAACTGTTGTTACTTGACGGAAGCCAGGAGGAACTGTGTGGAGGTATGTGTGTGTGTGTGTGTGTGTGTGTGTGTGTGTGTGCATCAATGTCTGTGTCAGCCCACGGGAGAAAAATAGGATGCAGAGAGACAAAGGCCCATTGTCTATGCCCACACACTGCACAAACATGCACATGCTGACACAATAATATGATACGTAAATACCTGCAGTACGGCACAATCACTCCGCATTACACGCAGCTCTGTCAGACCGCATCATTACATTCCTTTAATTCTGTACACAGACAGATAAATAATGTAAAGCCAAAACTGCATGCCTTGCATACTTTGAGTGCTCAAGGCACGAAAGAAATCTCTCAATATTCTTGCCTCATTTTGCAATTTTGTATAAAAATATGACATACATTATGTTAGATTTATATTAAAATAAAAATAAAATATTTATTCATGAATCTTCTTTTTATATAATATTTATAGAAGTGATGAATGAGGCCAGATCATTTTTTTGTTCATTCATTCATGCTCAAAGCTGGTTAAAAGGTTATATTCCAGTTGTCAGATGGCCATTCTGGTGGTCTGCTGGCTAAAATGCCTGCCATGCAAGAGCAATGCCCCTGGTTCGATTCAGCTGCAGCAGGGATTTCTGTTGCATGTCAAGCCCCTCTTATTCTCACATGTTTCCTGTTAGCATCTCAACTGTTGTTATCCAATAATGGCTCAAATGCCTAAAAAAGTTCGCTTTGTAAACCTGCACAACCCTTTCATAACTTTCATTTGGCAGATGCTTTTGCCTAAAGTGACTTTGATTTTCCTCCCTATACACATGCATCAGGACCAATTTGGGGTTAAGTTTCTTGCTCAAGGACACTTGTTGTGATTGTTCAAATGTAGCCAGTCAGGAAATCTCACATGAGGAGTTGCTGAGTCGGAGTTCAAGCATCTGGGGGAAGCTGTTTTTTTCTAAATTTTTCTGAATTTTACGGGTTAAGTAAATATTACATGACTGCAGTTTGTCCAACAGTATACTTGGCTCATGGAAAAATGTGACAACATCAGTTAGGTTGAAACTAACTATTACAGATTTAAGCTTAGAGTCCCAGCAAAACCTAAGAGGCAAAGAAAGTCTATCACAAGCTCTGTAATCTCAGGACATGTTGGCATGTATACTCATTCAGGACCCACAATTTAAATCAGCTTTTACATTTTTATATTTCAACTTAAACTGAATGTCCTTTGGATTTTTCATCTTGCGTCTTTATTGTGTGCTATTTTGTTTTTATAAGATGTGCTCATGTGCTTTGAGTTTTTATCTTGTGCTTTTGTGTTTCACAGCTGCACAACCTATTGCCCTTTAGAGACGAACAAAGTGACTGATTGATTGAGGTTAAATGATCAGTTTGGCAGAAGTGGCATAGCACAGCGAGCTCTGATGTATGCCAGTGTGTGATGTTCAGTTTTAGTTTTTCAAACCAGGGTTTGTAAAAGTATGTATTGCGTGAAAACAGAAATCACAAACAGGCTCTTTGTAACAATGGGGTTTAGCAACTCCAGATTCCCCCAAATAACCAGAAGATATGGCTTGGATTTGTGATGACAACCTTCTGGAAGATGAATATCATGTTTAGTCTGCATGGAGAAAAAAATGGGGAAAAGTTATATGAATTAGGTACCTTCCTAAAAATCATTTCTCTTAAAATGTGTTTATTGTACTTAGGATATCTACAGGATACCACTGTTTCTTCAATAGTGCATTTGGTTTTGTACCCTTTGTCTTGTGAGAGAAAAAAACTCCAGAAAAATGTGTAGAGAAAGAAACTGTACCAACACCTCAACAGTGCTGTGCATGTTTAATTGAATTGAACGTGTGTGTGTGTGGATGAGGGCTTGTCATGAAACCTGGAACGCCTCTATCGGTGCATCAGGTCCCACCCATTTACTTATTCTATTTAGTGGTGAGTGGAAATATCCACAGCAGTCTGTGCTGTTAATTATCTGTTTGCCAGCACATCATGTGTAAATGTTCTATCATCACAGCATCTGAGAAGAAACACACACTGAAATGCTGCCAATGCTAAAACTTAACTTAAAATGTTTTTTTTTCTCCATGCAGTACCCCATGGCATACTGGGAGGAAAAATTCTTTGTTCGTTCTCACAGGATAAATGGAGCAGATAGCACAGATAGCGCAGCTCAGATAAGGCTATTTATAATTTAAACATAATTTGTCTTGTAGGTCAGTTAATTAATAGGATTAAAAGATTACGCAGTGAAGAATTAAATTGAATGAGTACTTGGAGTAGATTTGCACATGGACATGGTGGTCAGCTGTACAACAGTAGGCATCATCGTTTCAGCCTTTATCGCCATGTGGTCATCAGATTCCAGTGTCTTTCAACACTCTAGTTATTGAATTTAATAATGAAAACTGCAAAGGAGGTTCATTGTTTTTACAGAGGCATTATCACGTCACAATCACAAACAGGTTCGTGAGGTCTGCTCGCACATGTGCCGAAAATTTCCACATAATAGAGAGCCACTGATCCAAAGCAGCTGTTTTGTGTCATGGTGTCATAACAGCGGCAGGAAATATTCCGTCCCATTTCCACGACATTTAGCTGTGGGAACCTCACAAAGGTAAGACCTGACTTCCTGGTCGAGTCGACCTCTGTGATGAAATGCTGTCATACAGGATACATGTGAGGCAAAGGGCTCTTGAACTCCCCCGACCTTCTTCACGTACGCACTGTGTGCGCGCGGGTATGTGTTTGGCTGCTCAGTAGTGTGGAAAGGTGTCAACAAGTTGGCTTTTTAAATCCCATTGTGCCTCTCCATTGTGTAGATGTTTTTATATGAGGCGAGCAGGCACCCCCTGACATTTTCCCAAAAAGAAGCCCAAGGTGTTATTTCAAAGCTAAGAGCTGGTGTTTGGTCAACACTGGACAATAAGTATGAGTTAGCTTTGTAGGTGAAAGGTATTTGGACAATGTAGAACTGTTATGCAATAGGGTAAAACAACACCACACATACATTTGCTGTTTATGGTGTGGTACAGACACATCGGCTTATGGGTTGGATAAAATGGTCTAATGAGCAACGCTGTCTCTGTCCCAGTCAGACCAGGAAATTCTTTCAGGACTGGCTGGGTCTTACAGGCTTTTTATAAAAACACAACAATGGATGACGACAGTGCTGCTGCTCAATTTAGTAATCATCACTAGAGGTTCTTTGAGTGCAGAAGAAGGGTATCACTTATTTACACTTTCAGTTGGTATATGTTACACATCCAACTGTTTCTTCCTAAAGACTGAAGTGTCAGTCTATCATATATGTGCACACACACACACACACACACACACACACACACACATAGATTGATGGATTGACATGACATTTGACACAGACAGTTGTGTTTCCCAGAGGAGGAAATCAGGACTCCTGATTTTTCTTACAGTGCCACCATGAGATTTTGAGGTTTTGAGTGAAATATCTCAACAACTATTTGATGGGTTGCCATGAGATTTATTACAGAGTAATTGTAACTTCACTGAAGGATAACAGATGACTTTGGTGATCCCTTCACTTTTCATCTGGTGCCATCATAACTTCAGATTTCTAAATTGTCTTCATCTGGGAGTTTTCTGGAGCCAACTAGGGAAGGGTTAACTATATTGGTTGGTATTCATATTAGGCATCTTTTATCCAATAGGATCCTCAACTGATCTGCTCTGGTTTTAGAGATCAGTGAAGAACCAGATCAGAAAATGAAACATAAACAGCTTATTTTTTTCCTGAGCTGCATACCCAATCTGACAAATCTTAAAACAACTGTGACCCTCAGCTTTTAAGGTATAAGAGGGTGTCATCCTCTGCTGCACATTCTCAGTTGCATAACATCGACTAAAAAGTCCACAACTTATGTTTATTGTTCTGGGCTGTAGGTAAAGTCAAGAAAAATAATCCGTCCTGCATAATTTCATCAAGGCACGGAAACACATATAAGATTTCTTTCATCTAAGCTCCTCTCCATGCCAGCGGAGAGCGGAGCAAAGGGCAATGAATGAAGAGTACATCATCAATCTCTTTATGAGTGTTATTTAATACAGGCCTCAGACAACCCTGCACTCCCTGTGCCGTACAGTGGCCCAGTGCGTGCAGGAATGCACTGTGGAGGTCACACAGAGGAGGACAGGAGAGACAGAGCAGGAGGAGGGATTAAAGGAGGAGATGAGGAGTGATGAGGTGAGAGGGCGAGAGAGATAAGGGGTGTCTGGAGGACCTAAAGCAAACGGCAAACGAAGAGACAAATCAAACTCTCTCTGTGAATCAGACGCTCTCACAGTGGACCCGTCATTAGTGTTGGCTCATGGATGTTGTTAGGTTAGACGTTAGATTTTTCTTGGCGTTCATGTAAATATCCAGCTTACCAGACTGAGACAAAGCATAAACTAAACAGGGCCAACCACATTAAACACCAAATAAATTACCTGCTAATTAAAAAACAAATTTGTTGCAGGTTATGCTGGTTTTATCCATAAACCTGCATTTCTTCTAAAACAAACAAGAAAATTATGTGCAGCGGCTTTTGAAATAAAAATGGTATTGATGTATGAATTTGATCTGTATAAAGACTGTTGGGGAAACACTGTTATCTGTAACTGAGTCATAGAGATTTTTGTAAAAAAAAATCTCTTAACTACACAGATATTAAATAAGCAAATACAAAAAAAACATACCATTTTAAAACATCCTCAAAGACCTACCAGAATTTTTGCAAAGAAAGCAGCTCAGTTCACAAATAGTTTAACATGGTAAAGGTGTAAATTCACATCACTCCTTCGACAACATGTGCAAAATACTTAACTATCATGTTTTTGTAACAAAAAACAAAACGGCAGTTAGTATAGTGGAAATAAGCAGGTGCTGCGGCCTAAATGTGGAGCCAGAGGTACAAACCTCCAATGCTGCACACACAACTTTATGTCGGACATGATAACAGTTCAGGTGGGCTCTACAGTTTCTTTGTTTTGTTCTGTGTTTATTGTTGTAATAGAGTTTATGCTGCTCTCTTGGCCAGATATTTTTGAAGAAGATATTTCAATCTCAGTGAGACTTTTACCTGGTTAAATAAAGGTTGTATTCTGTATGTATTTCTAGAAAGCACAGAAAATGTGTACTTTTCTAATAAAGACATTACATAAAACAACTGAAGACATTCACCAGTGGATGACTTTTATACAGAGAGTCTGTGGTTTCAGTTTCGTCCTTGGGAGACTACGTGCTGTCAGTCAGTGTGCTTTGTTGCTGGTAAAAACATTTTTGACCCCTCATGTGGTGATCACGACTGTATGCTGTGGGTTATATGGGCCCTCCTTTCTTTTCTTTATTATATAGCTATTTGAAGTGCCACTGCTTTTTATATGTGCTATTTCATGCTACTCTGCATACACACATACACACACACAGAAGTTATGTGAATGCAAGCATTTATTTAACAGGATCTCATAATAGGTTGTCATGTGACACACCCGGCTAATGCCACAGTAGCAATAACTTCTCCACAGCGGTGCACCTGTCTGGGGCTTCTCACTGCTGCAGCCCGCCGACTCCAAATAGAGACAAATATCTGCCAGGGTGACCAGTGTGTTTATCTCACTAACACGAGTATGTGTGCATGCACACAAGGGTTTAAGTGTTTTCGCTAGTCAAGAGTTGATTGATTGCTGTTGAACAGCAATACGTGTCAAAAACTGATCTTGGGTCAGCACTTTATAATGCTTCAAACCTACTGCGCCGCTGGAATGTGGCTTTATCACCCATTAGTCAAAAGTACAAAGACGGGAAAAGCCGCTGTGAAAAATGTGGCGTCCATGTAGCTGTCATCTGGAAGCTGTTTACCAAATACGTTCGTCAAGACTGATAGGAATTCACTAATGCTTTCATTTGGACTGTGGAATGACGCGTCAGAAACAACATCTACATTCCCATTGGGGCAGCATCTTTGGCTGCTGAGGTAATTCTGGGGCTTTGCCAGCCTCGTGGTCTCGATATGGCATTAGTTCAATAAGGGATATCATGGCGGGGCTAGCATGTCTAAATGTCACAGATACAGTATCTGCCAACCTATCACTCTGTCTCTAGCCTCACACTCTGCTGTGCACGTCCACAAAATGCCAACATGAGCGGTTGCCATGGCAGCGACTCCCTCCTTTTCCTACAACCCTGACTCTATTCTGGTCCAAGCAATGCTCTAGCTCCATAACCCCCCCCCCCCACCCCGCCTCTTTCTTCCCTCTCTGCCCTGCTTTCTCCAGATGCCCGACTATTGAGAAACATATTCATCTTGGCTGTGTTTCCTTCGACGCTGGTAGCTAATGGGTCTCAGTATTTCTGTCCCTGGGTGTCTTGTGTTACCTGCCCTCTTTACCACTTCCCACTCCTGGCTACTTTAACGGCCTCAGTGGGGCTCCCAGGGCAGTCTGGCTACTGTGCAGACCCCCAGATATTATATTAAACAGGAGCACTGCAACCTCATCCTGCGTCATGTATGAAGGTTTGAGGCCAAAATGTGATTAAATCCCATTCAATAAAGGAGGTTTTTAAACATCTGTAAGTCCCTCTAAAAGAAAGTCTGTATCCAGGCGGGGTCTGCTGTCGCTGGGCAGGGAAAGGAGGTGAGACCTGACGTGATGATGAGAAGGTTTGGGTTTCTCTGACGGGAACTGTTTAGACAGCTGACAGGAAGGGCTGCGATATATCTGTAGAATCATCCCCCCCCCCCCTCCGATTTACTGCAGCACATCTTTGCAAGGTAAACAAGCAGACATGCGTATGTGTGCCAGGCAGTGTGTTTTGTTTGTCCGTGCCTGACTGGCTATGTGCGCAAGGTCCTCGTGCAAGAGCCCCGCGCAGGCTGCATGTGTGTTTGATTGTTTGTGTGTGTGTTATCAGATAGAGCAAAATAAAGAGAAATCTAAGAGAGGTTCGCTCTTGCTTACGTGGCATCTCGGTGGTTTTTTGTTGCGAAATAGCTCCTATCGTTACTTAGCATCGATACTGGTGTGTGTGAGTGTGTGTATCTGTGTCACAGCCTCTGGGCCTTTGGCAAGATCTTGTGAGCTGCGCTACATAAGTGACAGGTACATTTGTTTATTGGGAACTAAGATGACTGGATACTGGCACTTTTTATACCTGTTCCTGGCAGAAGTGGCACATCTCTGGCAGTATGCAGGTAGCGGCTGCTCTCCAACAATAGCTGAATGAATGATGGCAACGGCCTGTTAAGTTCAGCCCCGGCTTATGTAAAGCAAGGGTCATATTCAGTTTAGAGCTGCTGCTATTCATTCACTAATGAAAGAGCATCCTTTTACAATTATTTTGCACAGAGGTTGGAGTCAAATTATTTTTGGGTACGCCATGTTTCACTACTCCAGCTCACCCAATTAAATTTTGTGTTGATGATTTTTTTTTTTTTTTTTTTTACCAACTGAAAAAATGAGAAAAATGACAGGGGTGGGGCAAAGTGCTGAACTATATGTTTAATTTTATAAAAAAGCAAAGCTCCTCCTCATTGTTATCAATATGTTTCTTTGAGCCCTATTGTTAAATATAATATGCTGATATTTGATGGTGTTTGCTGATTAAACCTAAAAAGTGAAGTTGAATATTATTTTTTACTAAAAACAATCACCAGATAATTTAAGAGACCCTCCTTTCTGAAAATATAGCAGTTTTTATTAAATGTCAGTAGTGTCACCTGTCAGGATAACACAATACGGTGCAACAATTGATGTGATTTATGTGAGTAGAGCAGGACAATGGCAGGTTTGTGTGAGATGCTCTTCGCCGTAAACCTCCGTCAGACTAGTGCTAACACTCCAGGACGTCCCTGTTTTGACTGAGAGGCAGGATGAGGGCTTCTTCTACCAGAGGACAGATTTGTGTCCAGAAATGCGTCAAACTTAAAGCTTGGCAGGTGCTCTCTGGATGTGCGTGCGTGTGCATATGTGTATTGATGACATAAGTTGTGAGCGCATGTGTAGCGAGGGTGTGAGTATTATCTGAATATGCGGGGATCAAGTTTGTGTGTTTTTCAAACCAACACCTTTCTTTCCATGGAAGGAAGTCCACACTGGGCAGGATTGTGACACTAATGAGGAAACAGGCCACTGGGACAACAGCGACTTCCTCACACATACACACACATACATACATACAAGCAAGCACACACTCACACAAACAGGCAGACATACACACTCCCCCATGTGCTTGGTCACCCCCTATAGACTCTTTTTCTCCAACAGTTCATCCATCTTTCTCCGTGGACAAATGAGTTCCTTTGGCGTGACAGGGGGACAAAGAGCAGACAGGGCCTGACCTGCGTCACAAACCCCAGCATGAAAACACTGTCATTACTCCATTCACAACTCGTCGCTGACCTCGCTGCCTGGTGTCACAGATTGGTCTTATAGCTGGCTTTTTTTCATAGAGATCTGCTTTTCTGATTTCTTTTTTTTTTGATAATTAATAAACTTTTTTTTCAAAATAATTACAAAAAGCGACAAAAAAAGCTTCTCAAACTTGAGTAAATCTATTGTTGGAGTGTAGACTTGATCAAAATCTGCAAAGCAAGTCCTGATTTTAGTTTGTCCTGATAATGACCAGTGTCTTTTCAGTTTCAGTATTTAATATGGTTTCACCTGAAACTATATAAATCCAAGGAGCGCTGACAGTACATTAACACAGCTTGATACATCACAACTGTTGTTCACTGAAGTTTAAGGAGTAGCAATGACACTTTTAGATTGCTGAGAAATCTTCTGCAGACATTCATGCTGCACAGAGAATAGATCCTAATGTCTTTGACGACTTTTACTTTTGCACCATTATGAGTTTTCTAAAACACTGTTATACACAGTGATGTCCCCTTTAGGACGACTTGTAATAACTTTGATTCCTTGGCATTTTGCTTTGCTTTTCTATGACCAAAAAAACTTTTGTGTTCAGTACTTATCAAACCGTAACAGACTAACATGTAAAACTAGGATGGTAAACATGGTAAACATTATACTTTCTAAACATAATTGTGTTGAAATTGTTCATGCATGCACACAATGTGCAGCGTTAGCATGGCTGTATAGTCTTGCAAATTGAAGGTTTCACTGTTTTTAATGTTGTGTATGTTGCTGCTGTAACAAAGGTTTTGCTTCCTTAAATCTATGGTATCGGGCAGAGGTGTTTTTGTTTAGGGGTCTCTCCCTTCAACAGCTGTCTTGGTGAAATTTCTTTAACTTAATTTTAGACATCAGGGGAAATTCGGTGACATTTAGGTTTCTGATTTCTTATTGCAGTGAAACCACTGTGCGAGGTGTTTAGTTGTAGTTTTTGTGGACACATTTTTTTATGTTTAACATGAGTTGAGAAGAGTTTACGTCCCAGCTTTAATGATACATTTTTGAGGTGCATTGAGCATACTCAAACATAACTCCAGTATTAAGAGAACAATTTACGTGACAGATAAGATTATAAACGTTCTGATGAGCCATCAGCAGTGTAATTATACGCAACCAGGAGACAGGGTAAAGTAGTGTACTTTGGCTCTCCCTCTTATGACTCATTGTCAGTCAGACTTATGGTACAAAATCGGCACATACAGTACTGTACTGCACTGTACTGTACATAATGTGCGAGACTGACCCAGCACACAGCAACGGCGACTTTTTCATACATGTGCAAACACTTTACATGCTGCAGTTTAAACAGCTGAAGCACTAAGTGGTGTATGATGAGTTGGGTTATGCAAGGTGTTCTGCTGGTTACATAGAAACTGCTTTTCTACAGCGTATGGACAGAGAAATCAGTGTTGAGAGAAGAGTCTGTTTTTGGTGATTGCAGATAAGACTGTTTACCTTCAGTCTTTCTCTCTGAGAAAAAGACAGACCTCCACTGTTTGCTCTTCACTGGAATGTGTGTATTGTACCCATGAACCAGTTTTTAATAGCTGTGTTTATCTATACACTATGGGTCTGTAGATCTGTGACACTAGTGACACTCTAATGCCTTTCTCAACAGACAGAGCTCCACAAAGCTGTTGTCTGTCTCTTTTTTGTTTATAGCGGTGTGTTTGTGTGAATGAGTGTGTGTGTGTGTGTGAGGAAGGTGACGTAGTGGCATAATGACACTGTTGGCCTAATCAAACATAGTTTTGTGTTTGTTCATTTCTGCCTCCTGACTGAAGGTGAAAACTAGCAAATGATGTATTTAAAAATAAAAAGAAGAAGTTTGATGAAACTTTATCTATCGAAGAAGGTCATGCGACACGATTGAAAGGTCCAGAGCAGATGAAAGGACATGGTGGTGAGATAGTTTTGACACTACCCACATGCCTTTGACAAACAATGACTCAGGTTTTCTAGGTAATCTTTATTATTCTGGACAAGTGGTTTTCAGTGGAACTAATTTCTTTCAGAGAAAAAGTAGTTCCTCTGAAAACTGTTGACATTGTTCAGTGAATTTTACGCAGGTACCAGCATGTTGGTTTTGGAAAGAAAGTGCTTTAATGAAAATGTCAGCAGTGCAAATTATAATCTTATTATTAGAATAATTATAATATGATAATCTCAGATGGGTATCTCAAAACTTTTCCCAATTAAATACTATCCAAATTCACTTACCACCAAAACAAGGAAGTGAAAAGAAATGTGTTCTGTAATTTGGGGAACCAACCCTTTAACCTATAAGCGAGACATTATCTCATATGTTCTGTGTGTACTGTCTAAAGTGTGGCAGTAAAACAAAAAGCTTTTATTATGTCAAAATGTGTATCTGGTCTTCATGGCTCTGTATCCCAGACAGAGATGAGTCCCTTCTCCAAACATTCATTTATTTAGTGTCTGGCTTGTTATCATTTCATTAAATGGTTGGTGTCACTTTTTGCCCGTTTCTACACGGTAAACAGTGTTTCTCATTTAGGAGAGGGACAGTGTCAGGCTCATTACGAGGACCCTACTGTTTCAGAGGTGCTTGACCTCGGGCCATCTATTATCCTCTTCAGCCCTCCACTGAGTGCTCATCTCTCATTCTCACACCCTTTCTATCATGTGTTTATACTCAATAGGACACTTTGTGTTTTGTGCGTTGCCCTCACAGATTACTGTTTTGATTCAGGACAATGATCCACTCATAGCTGTGTCCTCTGATGACTCCTCCAGGCTCTGTGGCACAGTGCTGCAAAGAGCAGGACTAATGGGAGTGCAGCAGATTGGGCTGCACTTTGTGGAGTGTGCAGTGGCCGGTTCATTTTTTGGCTCCACACACCACGCTTGCAGAATTGAATAGTGGATTGCTCCGAAAGATGCCTTCAGTGCTTTCATTCTGTCCCATAGCCTTTTCTGCACATTGTACTCACTGACCACAGAACAGCCAACAACTTCAGGAAATCCAGACAGTTCATATAATCCATGCTTCATATCATCCATGTTTGAGCTAAGCAGCGGCGCTGCTGCTATTTTATTTCTGAATAAATCATAAAGTGCTGTCCTGTCAGCATATGTCTGGGACACAGTGCTTCAAGCGGGATTTTAACAGATGCACTTTAAGACTCAAGACTTGAGAAAGTAAACATCACAGTGTCAGCTGTATTAATACTGTTTTCTTTTTTCTCGTCAACAGCACATATTCAAAGAAATTGCAATACTGTAAAATTTCTGAATAGTACTTCTACAGAATTCCATGCGTTTGGGTCTAAAACTAACTTGATGGACACATACAACATTTAGCTTTAAAAAGAGAACAGATATGAATAAGGTAAGATCTTAACAAAGCCTGTTTATGCTAGTGAATTGTAGTTTATTCTATACTGTAAAAAAGCCCTTTGCCTGTCTCACTTTCAGTTAATAAAACTGAAGCTCATCTTCTGTCAGAAGGACACTTAATTCTTCTTCTTGGTCAAGTGGTGGGAAGAATTAAGATGTGGTACGCACCCAGATAGTACAAACATTGTTAGATTTTTTTTTTTTTAATAAATTAAGATTTCCATTACACTGAACTGTAATAAAACTCTTCTGTCATGACAACGCCCATAAATCTAGCATAGATAATCCTGGAAAAAACCTTGAGACTTTCATTTCTCTCTCTTTTTGTCATTTTCTTCAATTTGGGAAGGTAGAATCACTGATTTATTGTTTGGGTGTGAAACTTGAAACTTGATGAAACGACCTAAAACGGCCTGACCTGACAAGCACTTTTATGTGGCATATTATGACTTTTGTGCCCTAGAAGCAAAGCCAGAAGTACAGAGCCTGATCATGTGATATTGCCGCAAAAGAGAGGAGGTCGGAGTTGATGGTTGGCTCAGTACAGCCCAGGACTTTGACACAAGGCAGTGCTGTTGGCATCCTGTTTCCTATCAATAATCAATGCTGGTTTTTCTTTACCATGACCACGATCATTTCTAAACCTTAACAAAGTAGCTTTTAAACTAAAACATGATCTTCCCCTTATCTTGCACAGTACTTTGAATATGGAGAAGACATAGTAGTTATATGAATCATTTCAAGCCATCACTTGTAACGGTTTTGGAAAGCGCTGACAGCCCATTTACTGTCATTCGGTTTGGAGGCCTTGTTGTTTTTCATTGATGTCTTGACCAGCAAAATTTATAAGCCGCAGAGTGTGGCACATGCCCGAGAAAGAAAAAGAGATGACGAGAGAGTTGGCCACTTTCCCTTTATTTCCATCCATCGTAATCCTTCCGGGCAGCCACAGTGCCTGTCCAAACACTATTATCATCATCTCCTATGTGTCACACACGGAGAGAACTACCCTGGAAACATGAGCAGAGTTCAGAGGAAGAGCGGGAACCACGGCGCAGTATTAAACCACAAAATTCATCAAACTGCTCTGTTGCTCTCTCTCTCTCTCTCTACTTTGACCATTCCCTGCCAATAACACTGACTTGCCACTTTGAAATGTAATGTGTATACAAGCCTGGCTGCTTTGACAAACGCACGTCCCACTGTGTGTTCACATCCACAGGAGTGTGTGTATGTGTGTGTGTGTGTTTACTGAGTCCTTGTCCAAACACCACCTTGCATCAGGTGAAGTTGCGAACCTACCTGTGTGTGTAAGTGAGAGCCTGCCTTCTGTGTGTGTGTGTGTGTGTGTGTGCGTGTGTGTTCCCTTGCTGTGTGACAGATGTGGGTAGCTGTACGTTTGCTCTCAGAGAGGAGGTGAGGAATATCGCGGCCCTCCTCCAAACCGCCTGCTCTCTCTCGCTGCGCTCAGATCTAACCGTTGTTTATATGATCTGACTCTTGGAGACAAGCTGACGTCATCAATAATATTTTCTACCAGAGCTTCTGTATCATGCAGGTTACAATAAGCGTTTGTCTGCGAATGTGTAACGGCGTAAGCTCACCGCAGTATCAGCCCTCTTACTCACGACTTAGGCCATATCACCAGTTTGTCAGCTGAGATTAAAAAACAAAAAAAAAAGCTTGTTTTTGCTTGTTGTGGAGACCAGGCTGTAGTGCAAATTCAGCTGTCTGTTTTCCACTCGGAGAACAAGTGAGCTGAGGGTGTTGTGGTCACGGCTCGAGACTGTGTCAGTTTGACTCGTTCCCAATGTGCTTTGAATCGCATCCCACTGTCTGTGTCCTCTTTGCCTCTTATCTTTTCCCTCTGTGTCCATGAAGACAAAGAAACGTTTTCAGACTTCTTATGTGAGGCAAGCATTGAGTGCATTAACCAGAGACGAAGCCAGCACAAGGAGGTGTCCGACTGAAAACTGTGAAAGTGTTTAAAAAAGATTTCATTTGTTGTCCGGTTGTTTTGCATTGTACCAGATTATCTGTGATAAATGAATTAAGATGTTTATGCCCAGTTTGGAGGTCAGGATGTTGGTATAAAGATGTTTTTATGAGGATGTTTTACAGCCTGGATTAATAGATTTCAGTAGACAAATAACAGTAACACAGACAGTAACAGTCTAAATGTGATGCGAGGATTTTATTTATGTTTGTCTGACCGTTTGTTCAACTGTCTAACTCTTTGGTTCAGAAAAAAATGCATACACATCAATGGGTGACACACAGTTTAGGAAAGATATGTCATTTCAAATGACACCCACTGATTTCGATCGATGAGTAACTTCTAATTTAGAGGCAGCAGTCTGGCGTCAAAATCTCCATCCATCAAACATGTCAGTTTATGCCAGCAAACAAGGAAAAACGTCTATAAAATATCAGAAGGTTCTTTCTGACGTATACTTATGTTGGCATGTTCATATTCACTTCACAGTCATTTAAACCAGAGAACACCAGCAGATCCTCACATTGAAGAAGCTTCAAATTGATGTTTTCTTTACACTTTTCCTTAAAAAATGGCTTAAATGATTTATCGAACATAGTTGCAAACTACTTTTCGGTCGATCACTATTCACTTAATTGACTAATTGTTACAGATCTGAAGGAAACACTGTGTTAAACATCGGCACTGGAGTCAGAGAGCAGCAAAATATAAAGAAAGTGGGAGACCAATCCAAAGATGGTCATGCCCAGCATCTTAACAGATGTTCATCTGGCACATCCCAGAAACAAAAAATGTCTGCAGATGTATCTACATGGCAAAATGTTTATTTCAGGACAATTGCTTTGTATTTTTTTTTTTTTATAATTCCGTAACAGTAATTTACACTCTTCAGTTTCTTTTATTCTGACTGCTCAGCCCTGATAATCACCTGAAAGGGTTACACAAGCATCTGAAAAATGAAGCGCTCTTCTGTCTTTTGCTCCTTTCCAGGAATTTGGTTTTTCGTCTTTTCTTTGTAGATGGTGATTGATGAGTTGGCGGCTGCTCAGACCCCCAGAGACAGAGAGAGAGAGTGAGAGAGAGAAAGAGAGAGAGAGAGAGAGAGTGATATTTGTACACTGGAAATTTGTTGCATAAGAGCTTAGCTCATTACCACATTGTGATGGAAAGACATGCTTATATGTCAATGCTACTCCCCTTGCTCACTTTGTTCTTTGGACCTCTCTGTTAGCCTTGCTCTTATTAGTGGTTTTGGGCTTTGCTCGCATTGCCTGTATAGATTTTGATCATTGCATAAGATGTTTGATGTTTGATGTCAATAAACCTGATGTGCATGACCAAAGTTGGAAATTGTGCGAGTTATGTTTGCCAAAGTAGTTAGCTGACACCACAGTTGGCAGCATCTGTTTTATACTGTTATATCAGATAATCTAGTCAGTGAATCACCTCTTGTGTATGATTGCCATAAATGAACACAATTCAAATATGTTATATATGTTTGACCCCTTGGTGGTGTTGCGTGTTGGTCTTGCCAATTACTTGTAAATACATCAGTAATTTTGTGAGTATGTTACATAAGTTATTCTGCTACCTAGTCTCATTCTAGTGATGTACTAAACTGGGTTACTAAAAGTTAACAAATATCTTGGCAAGTTAAGACTTTAGTAATGTGGAAATTGGTTGCTAGGGAAACATCTCTTGTATAATTCAGTTTTTAAAAAAAATGAAAAAAATGAAGCTGCTCTAGAGTCATGAGTTATTACATAATTAGTTAGTTAGCCCCTTAATTAGTTTATATACATATTAAACCGTCAGTCCTCTGTTTACCCATATCTGCACCCATGGGAAAATCTCACAGTTAGTGAAATTCGCGCAGTTTGTAGAATGAGAGGGAAATAAGCAATTATGCTAGACTAACTGGAATTATTTGATGAGTTTTGTAAGTTAATTGAGATCTGGAAATGGGTTGCAAAAAAAAAAAAAAAAAAAAACATCAATTACAACAATTACGGGCAGGCTTGCTGAAGTTTTCCGGTGTGATGAGGGATTGTTACTGACAGCACAAGTGTGTTCACTTTAAAGTAATAAAGAGATAATCTGGCTTGTGCTGGCTTGTTTCCAACCTGTCTGATTGTCTGACTTCTTATGTTTGCCACCTTGTTGTCTGGCTTAAACCCACGTCATGATGTTCCTTGATATTGTGATAAACCAACTTTCTCTTGAAAGAAATTATCTCTCCGCGTGTGCCTATATTATGCATGTTGCTGCAACCAGGGTTGTATTTGTGCGCGCGTTTATGTGTGTCAACAGCCTTGTCGTCCCAAATAAGATATAGAAAAGTGCCAGCTGATTTCCATGCCTTGTCCAGCATTAGGTCGCATTCCACCGCCCCCCTACCCTCAAACTCTCGAGTGTCAGTCAGGTGCCTTAAGAGGGTTAAAGAGGGTTGGAGGTTTCCATACAGAGTGGCTGACATTGTGAGGGTTTCAGAATAGCTGGCACCACCACAGGTTATTTACTGGAGTCTTGCTACACAACAAGATGATTATATTTCCCAAAAAATGACCATGACAAGTAATCTCTTTGTGTCTCTCTGTCTCAGATTCAAAGGTTTGTTAAAAGTCTGACACAAGCCTCTGTTGTGGTAATGGTGAGTTTGTGGTTTTTAATTGAAAGTAATCCCAGAGTTGGATCGCGGCCATAGACAACAGGCCTGGTTCCCAGCTTTACAGGTCTTCAGTGTCAGAAAGAGGCTGCTGTGCCAAGTATTTACCCTACCCAAAGCTCTCTATAGCCGCTGGCACAGACTCCTGCAGCTCACAGCCAAGGGAGATCCAGAGCTGAGTTTTGGGAAAAGACCCTACTTGCTTCTCTTTGTGTGTGTGTGTGTGTGTGCACGTGTGTTGATACCTGTAAATGTAGAGGCCTGATAAAAAGGTTGGTCAAGTAATTAGTGTTATTCTACTTTAAATTTTATTGTGGTTGTTGACTTGGTTCTTTATCAGTTCTCTACTAAGACACTGAGTGAGGACACTGAATGGTGGTAGTCGTTTTAGCAGAAGATTAACATCGCTCTCTTAATGAGCTTACTTGAAATGAGATAACATGTTGTCAACCTTTTCCCAAAAGTGTCTTGGCCCTGAAATGGCAGATCTGTTGCATTTTCCAGCTGGTAAACGAAACTTCCGGCAGCGTCTCTGCATCCTCTCAGTGAGAGGTTGACTAAGCTCGAGGCTAACGAGAAACATAAAGAGCGCAAATGTCAGTTCAGGTCATGACTTTTACAAAAACCAGATCACAGAACAGTGGTTGATTCAATTCAACTTCCTGCCCTATAACTGCTAATGAATTAAGCTTCATTTCAGAGGAAGACTGTTGTATTTGTGCAGCACATGAAGCTAAATAATTATCATGTCTAATGCAATAGCTGCCTTGCAAAAAAAAGAAAAAAAAAAAAAAAAAAAAAAGGTTTTGACTACGGGTATAAACTGCCTTTCGCTACAGTTCAATTTTTCTCATTCTCATGAGGATGAAAACAAGCTTTGGACTGTTTGTCAGTCTGTCTGCAGTCATCCACAGCTCCATCCAATTATGTCATCCTCACTAATCCCACAATTTAAGTCATGATGTCATTCAAACTCTGGAAAACAATCCTTCCACATCTGATGTCAAGAGCAAACAGTCTGAGTCAAGAGTCTTCAATAGGCTCACTGAGCCGGGCCCTAAATGACCAGATTTGCCTCACAATACCCATAAAATATTATTTTTGTTATAACTGTATTATTATGCATTGGTAATTTAGGTTTTTGCTGGTTTGTTTTGCTTGTTAGGTAATCTTGACCCTGTGTTTCTTAGAAATGTACTTCCTTACTTACAAATCAAATCACACTTAGTTTCTATCCAACTGAATACATTTGTGGCTGCAACAATTCTGATTAATCTACTGATTATTTTCTCTATTAATGGATGAATGATTGGTTTACAAAATGTCAAAAAAGAGAAAGAATGGCAGTAACGCCCAGGGTGACTTTTTCAAATCACTTGGTTTGTCCAACCAACAGTACAAACAGCAAAATGTTAAATTCACAGTGTCATAAAAGAGAGGAAAATATCAAAACTGTGTACTAGAGAAGCTTTAACCAGAGAAAGTTTGACATTTTGCTTTGAAAATGACTTTAATAAATGAATCCCGTATCAATTTTTTTTTTCTTTTCAATAGACTAATTAATTAATCAACCAATATGTTAGCTCTAAATGTTGTATCTGTTTGAATGCTTACACTGGCTTGCCTAGAAACACACTCATGCCGTCACCTCACACAAAATCAGTGTCACTTCCCTCTTTCAGTAAAAGAGAATCGCTCTTTGAATAAAACGGTTTAATTGATTTCGTTTTGGTTTGCTTGTTCCTGTTTCACTAACAGAAACTAAAAACATTCACACTTCTTGCTAATGGGACCTCTTTTCCCTCAAATCCGTTACATCTTCAAAGCTTTTGCTCCGAGGTAATATTTCACTCTCTGCAGGCAAATATACAACGAATTTCCAGAGATTTGTCAATCTGTCACTCGCCTTTGTGACGACTGAAGGCCCAGCAAATGAACACCATGTGGTTCTCTGCCTGTTTTCAGCCTGACGCGACTCCGCTCCAGTTGTTGGTTTGTTAATTTGTTTAACTGCAGTCCAGTTCCACGTCGGGTTTTAGCTGCGGCCTGCTGCAGAGAGAGAGAGAGCAGGTTCAGAAAGCTGGAAGCATGCACTCTGCAAGTATTTGAATTATGCCATTGACGTCAGCACAGTCATAAAGTAGACGGCTGCCCTTCCCCTGAAGTATTCCCTTGCCAGCAGGCCTGTTCAGCTCGGCGCAGATGGATTCAAACGCTCTCTGCCTCACAGACCGGCTCTTTTGTTTGGGTATTGGGAAGCATTTGGTCCGCCAAAAAACACCACCATTGCAGCCCTCTTTGTGGTACGGGACAGAAAGCCTCCTTTTAAAAATCAATTCAACGATAAAATACCCCACTTGAATTAAAACCCCCCTGATTATTATCAACGAGGAAACAAAACATCCAAATCATGGTTTGGTTATCATTACTCTGCGGTAACAGGGCTGATTTTTTGGCAGAGGTAGGATCCAGATATCTTTGTTTTTTTCTGAAACCGCTATTAGGCCATGAATGCCACATGCCTATTTAGTTGTTACTTTGGGTGGGGGCGGGGGGGCTTGTGTTTAATCTTGATTCAATCAGGAAGTTTCATTTAGCCAATATGGACAAACACAATCAATCTTCTCTTGCGTGCTCACCAGTGCCAATAGTCTTTATTGGCACAATTTGATTGTGTTATGTGGTCTGGGTTACATGCACACACACACAAACACACATGTGCGCAGACACACTGACACACTGTGCTTACCCATCATAAGGAGGCATGCTGTTCGAGGTCATTTGAGGTTTGTCTCAGCTGGTCTTCATATGTTACTGGAGACACTGATCCTTCATTGCACGCAAACCCCTCTGTCATAGAACCGCTCCGGTGCCTCTCTGTGCCCCGCCCATCAGGTCTGTGCTGGACCGGCCCGGCTTGGCTCCGTTTCGGGGGCCTGCGTGCTAAATACGGTCAAGATAATGTTAATAAGACAGTCGTGTTTTTCTTGACGACAGTTCAGCAACAGCTGGAAAAGTGTTGGGACCGAAGCGATTTCTCGTTTGGCCTTGATAAAATGTTATTCAGGTGTCAAAGCCAAGAAACAGAAGAGGCTGATATGCAACTGCCTGTCTAGTTGCATATCAGCCCGCTGAGGTTGTTTACTTCCCCATTATGGGAAATAAAACCCCTAAAAGTGATGTGAGCCCTGGTTTAGAAAGCTCATAGATGCTGTTGCGCCCACCACAATCTTGTCATGTAAAATAGCTGAACTGGTCGCACCTGCAGAGACAGGTCGCCTAAACATTTGATTTATTACCTGATTTTTATATATATATATATATATATATATATATATATATATATATAAACACAGACCATTCAAATCAAAGAGCAGTTGTATACTCTACTATATCTTTCAGATGAACACTAAATGTAATGTCAGTACCTCGGATCTCCACATCCATAAAGGACTCTTTGTTGACATCTCATTGGGTAAAACATTGTGGAACTGTTGTGTGTGCAAGGCGCTGCTCCTGGACCCCCCCTGCCCTTTGACCTGTCTTGTGACATGTGCGTGACACGAGAGCAATGCTGTGTGTCTCATGGGAACATATGAGGCCACATATTCCAGCCAGTACACAAAATGCCTACGATTACGTAATCCGTACATTGTTTAGAGACCTCATCTTCTCAAGGAGCATATCGAGTCACCATCTCACTGCAGAGTCATATTCCATTTATTCGCCGAAACATCCCTCACCTCTCCCCTCTCTCTCCCCCAGCTGCATGCGTCCGATTATACAAAAGTTTTCCTGATGTTTTTAGAAATCTGTCATCGCCACTGACACGGGATCCACCCCTCCACCAACAGTGAACCTCTGTAATCGTAATTCTACACGCTGCTTTGAAACCTAACGAAGAAAAAAAAAAAAAATCAACAGTGACAGAAGTTTGGCTAACTGGGTTCATGGTTCCTCTGATCCATGCTAATCAACCCAAGGGGCAAATGCCAGTCAGCGTGACAATAAGGCCCATTCAGCCCGGTCGGTACTGTTGCACCCAATGTGGGAGTTCAACTCAGGTAATGCAGACAAAGCTTGGTCTGTTGCTGTTGCGTTTGTGTGTGACTGCATGTTTGAGCATATAGAGGCTGCAAGTGAGAGAGCGAGACACTGTGGTGAGAAGGAGCGAAAGGGGGCGTGGGGGGGGGGGGGTAAAATAATATGTGAGAGTTTCTGGGAGCAGGAGTCAAAACAGACGGAGAGAGTTTAGCTCAAAGACAGGATGGCATTATACACTCACAGGTCCTCTGAGCAGAGCTGCTGATAGGGCGAACATTGACGTGAGAGAGAGAGAGAGATGCGGAAACAAAACACTGAGGTTTTTTTTTTTATTCTTTTTTTTTTTGTTTTTTTTTTACACCAGAACATGACGAGCAGTCAGATAGCAGCGCATATTGTAAGGCCGTAGCTCAGTGAAGCTTCAGGCCCTCTGATGTCAGACTGCCTCTGAGTTCACTCCTCACATTTACCTCCCACATGCATAAATTGCTCTCCCTGTGTGTGCGCATATGTATGAATGTGTGTGTGTAAGAAGTATCCACCGTCTGACGTGCAAGACGTGGCTTGGTGGGAAAAAAAATGGATGTTTTTTTTATCCAGTTAATGCATTTCAAACCTGATACGCAGATTGTAGTTAAAATTTAACACGACAGCCTTCTGTGCGGTTCACTTGGGTATGAAGACCCACGTTTGGACAGGATTAATCTCAGGTTATAAAATATTTGCCATGCTCCTGAGAACCTAAACGCATCATTACGGACAACGCTTAAGCCACTGCCAAATTTTAGGAAGATGTTTGAAAAATCAAAATCTCATGAGTCAAGTCATATTCTTCATTCATTCTTTATTTCTGCTCTATTAGTTAGACATTGGATTCAAAATAAATCAGCAGCTATTCAGCAAAAATGCAAAAATTGACTGGTTCTGCTTTTCTGTGTTTTATGTCACTGTAAATGGAATATCTTGGTTTTGGACTGTGAAGACACCTTGGGCTCCTTGAAGAGTTTTCTGACATTTTACAGACCAAACAGATAATAAGATAATGAGATAATAGTTAGTTACAGCCCTAGTTTGTGCACACAAACTCAAAGATGGTATTAAAAAAAAGCTCTAAATAGTTGCCAAGATGGGACTTAAATTAATAGAAGACCAACACGTACACCAAAACACAACAGCTATTTGGCAATTAAATTAATACTGGGGAGAAAAATCACACAAACATTCACTCCAGGCAGGCTTAAGATAGCAGATGAGCACTTGGGCACATACTGTAAAATCACCCAGCCTTATCAAGAGGGATAAAACCTGTTCGAATAAACTTCTCACAACCTAAGAATGTTCAGTTTTCTCACTGCACCTGGATTGAGACAGTTTGATTTAACACAGCAGTCTTTTTCGCTGTTATTCCAAAGACTCTGCAAGGGATCCGGTGTCAAGTCCACCCTTTGGTGACAGTTGCATGCTACTCACATTTACAGCTTTCCCTGTTGCTTTCCCGCTGAGTTCTATAGTGAAACAGACAGGAATGTGTACATGTGTATGTTATGGGGAGGACAGGGAACACTGTGTACAAGGAAAGTGGGGGAAATGAGGGAGAAATAACCCACAAGGGGGTCTACCGGAGACAGGAGCACACACATGCATGACGGTTACGTGTGACCCAGTCAAAGAGATTTTTTGTCAAAAGTTTTGCGGTCAGAACTGACTTTATTAGGAGCCACAAGTCACATTAATGTGAATCTGCTGCTTTGTTATTAAAGCAGGTCGAATGAAACCAGGTGGGTGCTCTGGGTGTCCCCTGATGCTACACCAGAGACTTTAACAACACTATGACCAACAAGGGCACCTGCAAATAGCCTCGCAACTATTTCCCTTTGAACGCTCGAATTTTGTCATCAATCAAGCCATCACCTATTTTTGTACAAAAATATTTAGCCTCAATTTAAAGGGATGGTTTGTGATTTTATTTTCAGTTTTTGTTAAAAATTGGATGAAGATCGATGCAGATGCACATAAATTTACATTAACCCTATACAGGATACAGTGTGTTAATTAGTGAGCTTTAGATAGATCCCAAGATGGGAAATTACCGAGATGCTGGTCAGTGTTTTTTTTTTTACTTGTGACAGGCTCAGGTTAGATGTTTCCACCTGTTTCCAGTCACTGTGCTAAGTTAAACTAATTAACTCCTATTTTTTTGCTCCATACTTAATGCCCTTTAACTCTCGGCAAGAATGCAGTTTCAGTGTATTTTAAAAAAAGGCTCTTCCTTCAACCAGATGACCTGGGGAGACGTCATCAGAAACAGCTGTAGTCAAAACAATACTAACTTAGTCAAACATCCCAAATGATACTGAAACAAAGAGTAATGCTGAAAAGGTGAAAAAAAGAAGAGAGAACAGAGATGAATAAAAATGAGGTTATGTACTGAAGAATTCCAGCTTCCTTAATTTAATTTACTTTTTCTGACTCTTCCAAGTGGCTGCAGCGGAAAACACGCAAGCTTTGTTTCTCATTAGAGACAGACGGCAAATATACAGACTCGTAGCTCCGACATAACAGAGGCTCAAGTCTGAAAATATGTACTTGAAGCTGTTCTGCTTTAGCTTCATCACCACATTACAACACATCAGAATTCTTAATCTGTGCGTCAGCGTCCAAAATGTGTCACAGCACTGCTTCTGGAGGGTCACCACATGAAAGAGGCACCAGTGTGTTTTACCAATACTGTGTCCCAGAGTGATAAATCAACCCATAATGGCTCCATTGAAGGTTCACTGCAAATTCTGCGGTGGTGAACCATGTGCAAATCCTCCGTTGCAACAGAACGTCCAGTCATTATTTCTCTCCCTTCTGTTTGTGATTCACAACCGCAGGGCAACAAAAATTCTGATACTATCTATTGAAACATCATTTGTATTCCTCCTCCCTGTAAATCAGATAAATGAGCTCTAACAAAACACAGGCTCATGATGTCATTTTGTCACTTCTTAGAACCCCACTCGGCGTAATGTTTCAATGAAAGGACGCTTCAGGGCCGCATAACATGCTCTTAAAACTGCAAACTCCGCCTTTTCACAATACTTGTCAGTGATGGATGTTGCAATATTGTGCGTGTGCGGCGCCTCTGCCTCACTGTACCACCACCGGCCTTTTGATAGGAAGTGTTGTGTAAGCGCTCGGAGGGTTTCAGGTCAGCTCGTTCTGTTTCTTGTAAAGCAAGGGGTGCCACTAAAGAATGCCCCCCCCCCGTCTGTCTCATTCAGGAACCTTCTGCCAATCGACCTACGTCAAAGTTTGGTTTCTCTTTATGTGTGTGTGGTCCATTTACGCTGGTTCGCTGGAAACGTGGCGCCTTGTCCTTTAAGAGCTCAATATTTGCACAATGACAGATTAAAAGCAGAAATTATTATGAAAGGAAAAAAATAAGAGCGATTGTCCCCCCGCTGTCCTCTCATTGTGTGTGTTTATGAGTGTGTGTCACCGCCTGTATGTAATCTCTGCTCGGCTGCATCTAGCATCGCATCACAGGCAGGAAACTGTCCCCAAGAGAGGATGACAGATGCAGCTGTTTCTCACACAAACGCACACAAAGCTTCAGCTCCTCTGGTTTGACGTCCCCTGGGCACACTTGTCCTTAACAAATCTGAAAGCAACACATGCCATACAATGTGTATGCACTAGGCTTTGGTGTGTGTGTGTGTGTGTGTGTGTGTGTGTGTGCACCTGCCGCCGTAAAGAAGGGGAAGTCTCCCATAAAGTCCTGCGTCAATAAATCAACAGATTCTTGAGAGGAGGAAGAGAGACTGACAGAGAAAGAGAGCAACATTTCTTTTCAAATCAGGGAATTTAAAAACAAGACACCAAAGGAAATATGTTAAATAAAACAGAAAAATGACTCCCTCAGATAAATACAAAAAAAATAAACAAATATTAGAGCACTTTGAAGTTCCAGCAGTGACACCTGCCATACCAAAGATACTATTGCTAATGGGAATTAAACTGAAAATGCCACACAATCTTAATCTGTGAGAAATTGCTTATAATTATTGTTAAAACAGCTCATTCATTTCATCGTTAGAGTAATGTTTTGTTTTCTTGTTTTGGAGCTCATTACTTTCCACTGATTTTTGTACATATTACAAAATTATTTTACTGAAGGGTAAGAAGGGCGACTGGTTTGCGACAGTGAATTTGCTTTATTTTCTGTTGTTAATGGTCGCGTGCGTAGGAAATACTGTATCTTAACATGCCAGAGAGATGCACTGAACTAAACTGAATATTGAATGTGGAAAGAGCTGACCTTCCTAATCCTCTCTGCCTCGGCAGCCCGTCGGCTCTGCCTCCCTCAGCTGGAAAGTACGTTTGTATGTTTGTGCGTGAGCACAGGGATGTGACATTTCGGTTAATGTATATGTACAGTGCACTGGGGTGTGTGTGTGTGTGTGTGTGTGTGTGTGTGTGTGGATTGCACATGTGTATCTGTGTGTTTTCCTGTCTGCCCCTGCGGGACTGTAGGTCTGAGGGCTGATCAGAAAGGTCCTTGTGTCGGGGTGGAGGCGGTGGAAATCCCCTCTTACATCGTGGTGCTGTGTGTGTGTGTGTGTGTGTGTGTGTTAGAGGACGTTTGGCTTTTGAATGCTGTTTCCCTTGGTCCATCTGAGGCCACAGAGTGCAGACTGCTGTAGCTAAAGTAATTGCTCGTTTGCAGCTCACAAGCATGTTTATTCTCTTAAAAGAAGTGAGATCATAAAAGAACGTTTTCCTTGGTAATAATCATGAAGTTTGTAACTGTAATTCCTGAATTTACATTTTGTTGTAGACGCTGAAAAATCGTAGGGTTTTATGTTCAGGAAGTGTTGCAAGATATTAAGCAACAATATGAAAGCAATCTGGAATACAAATTGTTTTAAAAGATTTAAAACTTAAGGACATGCTTTGTTTTTTTTTTAAATTTAGTTTTAAATAAAACTATATATACCTTAAAACACAGAAACATCCCAAAAAAAATCCCTCACGGTGGTTTCCAGCACCACGCTCTAATTTCTCCCAGAAAGTTTGAAAATTTTGAGACTAATCTTTTCAGTTTTTATCACCCTTAACAGGCATTTCCATTGTTTCAGCATTCTCGTCTGTAATGCAACTTCTCCACATCCAGTTTCACCCTTTAACCCTGCTGATGGTTAGCTATTATCAGATTTTAGGATGAAATTGGCAATGTCATCCTTTTGTCTGCTTGCTCAGTTAGATGAAAAAGATAAAAACCACAGCAGCTGCCCATTCTGCCTCACAGTAAGTTTCTATGTCAAATCACAATCGCAGCTACTGCAAAACAGCAGTAAAAAATATTGTGTGTTTGTACCTCAGGAAAAGTGGAGCTAGTTCATGTCTTGTATTGATTTTGGCTGACTCATCTGTCTTTCAGCTGCAGGATAAAAGCAGGGACTGTGTTTTGTTTATTTCATGGACATTTTCATCTCATCTTCCTCTAAGTGAGTATAGACATTAGATTGGTTAGTTGCTGTGACTATCGTGGCAGTATTGAGACATAAGTGGGAATCAATATCCAACGGATCAATGATAAGCACATAAATTGTTGTTTTTTATTTGAGTGGTGGTAAACTGGGGTAAAGACTGGTGTGAGCTTTGCTTGCCAGCAGGGCAGAGATCAGAGTAAAACTGTTATACAAGCGTTATAGTTGTGGATCTGGCACCTGTCTAGAAAATGGATTTAGTATGTATGGGACCCACAAGAAGTTGGCCTCCTGGCCAGTTTTAGGTCCTGGCTCACTAAACCAGATTTTAAGGCTGTGTACCCATTTCTGTGTGCTTTGAAATCAATGTCATGAACATGGCTAAGAGCTGAAGCAATCATTCTAACAATTCAGTTTCACCCCACTACGACACATAAACAGCTTTTTGTTGATCCCATCAGCACCCCCCGCCATCAAACTGGAACCCAAAGTAGCTCTGTAAAAATATTACAACTTTATTTGTGAGATTTCATGTTTTCCTGTCAGGTCTGTGTGGGGAATAGTTACATACCAAAATGCCCACCAGGCTTAGCGACCGTTGCTATGGTGAGGGGCCAGCCAGATGTGCAAATGAGAGCTGTGGCAAATTACAAATGCTTAAAGGTGCCCCGTGGAATTTTCTTGTAAACAAACAAAAGTTAAGATTTACGTTCAGCATTACTCACTCACAGCATTACTTAAATGCATCTTGCTCCTCATACAAGCTCATTTTTCTAAAAAGTTTGACTCATGTATTGCTTACACTCATGTTAACCAGTCTTCCCCTTCCCTGCCTTTGCTGGGACATTGATGCATTTCTTGGCGCATTACCAACACCTGTAGATCAGTGGAATAGTGTGAAACCACTGGCAGGACTTTGCATCACGTCACCTGCATGCAGGAGACAAACAAAAACAGAGACCAAGCTATAAAAAACCCTGTTCCCTGTACAACTGGAGGTCAAAAAGTATCTTTAACTGAAAAAATCATTGACCCAGCTTCTAAAAGTTGACCGGTTACCTCTGAATGTATAATCTGGCTTTTACAAAGCACGATCTTTAGTTTCCACACTTTGTAAGCAGTGTGGAATTTTCAGTTTTGTGATTAGATGTTTCTTTAGCTACAGAAACGTTCCTCTCAAGTCGTAGTTGGTGTCTCTCGTTTTTTTTCTCTCTCTGTTTGTCTCTGTTATCAATGATCCAGACATTTTAAAACACCAGTGCTCGGCTTTTGTACGGATGATTCAACAGTGAGAGATTCATGCTAATCTCAGCCTCAGATGTGGAGGAATTTTATTTCTGAAAACCCAGATACCCGAACCCCACACTTTACTTAAGTATAGAATAACAAAAACAAGCTCACTATTTGTACAGTAGTTACAGACACACAACTCCTGCACAGGCTGAACATATTGTTGTTTCATGAGCTATTTTAAAGGATGACTTTCTGAACAGCAGTGAGTCCATGTAGATATCCTCACAGTAGCTAGGACCACTTTTATGTCAAGTTTAAAATTCAAATGAGAAAACTGTTAAGGAAAAAAGAACCTTTCCATGGTCCGCCAAACCAAGTGTTGTGAATATGGGGAAGAAACATCTCGAACGAGCGTAAGCCACTTTGACATCAGACGCTGGTGGAGTTAAACTAAACACACGCACGCACACACCCTCCCTCCCTCTCCGTCTCTCACTCCCCTCATCAGAGCGAGCGAGGGCTGCGGGCAGAGCGCCAGGTGCCTCTCATGTTTGGGAGAGCAAACAGGCTCGTGTCTTTGATGGCAAGGAGATCAGAGCAGGGGACACATTCTACGTGGCCACGCTAAGGTCGCCGCGGTGCACACCCCGCTGCCATGTTGTGCTCTGCAGCTAGGAGACCCGCAGTACACACACAATGCAGGGGCAGCGGACGAGTGTGTGTGTGTGTGTGTGTGTGTGTGGTCGGTCCGGCCCCACCAGCCACCACCTCATCACACACCCCCTCTGCTTTCCAACAAGGCCTCGCTCCAGCCTTGACGCACAGTTGAAGTTGTCTGAAAAACACAGTTAAACCACAGGAACAAGGTTGGGATCTTGAGTCTTAGTTCATGCAAGAATATTTCAGCGGTGGTTACACACTACCAAACTTGTTTTTGTTGTTGTTTTTTTTTTACTATATCTGGTCAAGAACTCCCTTCGTAAATTGATTATCATGCTAATACAAGGGCTTTTTATACTAGCATACACGTTAGATACATGGATTTAAATATTTGTTTACTGTGATGTTTTGTTAGAACCAGTCTTTACTAAAATTGAACCAACTTATTGCTTTTATGTCCTTAAGCTTTACAATTTCTTTTTTTCTTTTTTTTTTTTAATCCTGGCTTAAATATGTTGGTTTTAGTCTCACTCTTGAAATTTTATTAGGTTAGTTTTAAGATCATTGCTATGTTTTACTTTTGTTGCACATAATCATTTTATGGTGCTTTTTTTGCAAGAACACTACAACTAAAAAGGGTTTAAATTATATAAACTGATATCAAATTTAGTGCTGAAATGATTTCTAGCTTATAGGAAATTAATCGGCAATTATACTGGAAAAATGTCAAACAGGGTGAAGATGTGCTGCTTTTTTCATCTTATATGATATTACACTTAGTTGGTTGGAACAAATTCAGAATAGGAAACATCACCTGTCTCAACTATATTCTGACATTTTATTGGCAAAACAATTAATCGATTAACTGACAAAATGACTGAGTTATAAAATGTTTTACAGAGTCAAGACGGCACAAAGCACGATCACACGCGAGCACACACATCCCAGCTGTTGTTAAACTAAACCGAAGTACTGTTCAGCTCTGGTTAAATTAATACCAGAACCGTTCCTGTAACTCTGGCTACGTTTGTGTCTGTGCTGTGGTTGTGTACTACATACGCACTGTAAAGCAATAACCACACAGTGTGTGTATTTGTGTGTGTGTGTTTGTCAGGGAAGGTAGAAAATGTGTTAGTAGTTTACACAAACGTTCGGTCTGGCATGATGCACGTTTATGTGTGTGTTTGTGTAGATTTAAAAGTGTCTGTTTGCTTCCTGCGAGGTTGGGTAAAGTGTGTCTGTGTGTAGTGGTGTGCGTGGGTGTGTGTGAGTGTGTTGGAGGGGGGGGGGGTATCTGGTTTCCTGCTCTAGGGGGCTGACTTAATGTAAATGAGCTGATGGCCTCAGATTGAGGGTCAGGTGGGATGTCACACACACACACACAGAGGCATGCACTGAAAGAAAAGTTGAGAGTGTGACAGTGCGAGCTCAGGTCCTGCAGTAGCTTTCCTCTGCTCCACTCTGCTGACAGCTGCGAGTCCCAGCAGCCCACCACAGCTACACCTCCCCATGATGAAGGAGTGCTGCAGCCGGGTGCCACCTCTAACCACTCCCCCTCCTCAGCAGCAGCAGCAGCAGCAGGCGCCCCGAGCGGGACCCGTGGGTGGATGTTGCCGGAGAGTGGCCAGGCAGCGCTCGGGCTCCATGTGCGCCGTCTGTTCTGACTGTGTGTCTCTGTGTGCCGGCTGCTTGTTGACAGATGAGGCGTACCAGAAGCTGGCCATGGAGACGATGGAGGAGCTGGACTGGTGTCTGGACCAGCTGGAGACCATCCAGACCTACCGCTCTGTCAGCGACATGGCCTCCAACAAGGTAGGAGAGGCTGCATCTTCACTTTTTCATCTTTCTGCCATCATCAGTGGAAGGGCGTTCATTTTATTCCAGTCAGAGAAACTTCTTTTGGGGGAAAATTTTCCATTTATTGCAAATGTTCAAACATAGAAAGGCTCTGCTCTTTGAGGGTGCTCTCACATCTGTGCAGCGAGGGTCATAATAAACACATGAGCGACAGTTTACAGAATCCAGAGATACTGCAGCTGTAAACACACATGAACTTGACCTTAAGCAGGTATCAAATGTCTGAACATGTACAGTAAGTAGAAAATAGGCTACTACTAGAAAGCTGCAGCAGACAGCAGTGTTGGCATGCGCACTGTCAAGTTTTAAAGGCTGCCTGTATGCTTGGGTGAATGTGACTGGACGTCACTCATCAGCTGATTTCCACCTGAACCAGCAAAAAAAAAAAAAAACAATTTTTTCCTGCTTTTCAGTTTTTTTGTCTTTGTACAGAAATGGTCTTGACAAAAGGAAGTGTTGTTTTTTGTGTGTGTGTGCTGGCCTGCTGTGGCCTCCTTTTCATCTTTCCTGTGAGACACCTCCTCACTGTCCACTGCTCATTCTGTGTCTTCTGCGTCATTGACTGCATGTGATGTGCACCAAGGTTCGGTTCCGGGTTCTTTATTTATCCATCCCCTTAACCACAGCACTCAGTACACAGCAATATTTGGCTGTTTGTTATATATTGCTCTAAGGTCTTTGTACTTTAACTCTGTATCTGTACAGGTATCTAAGGATTACAGAGTTGGATTTTAAAGTTAGTTACTAATTCTTTTAAATGACTTCCAAATTTGTATTGTTATTGTAATCATTATTAGAAGCTTTATTCTCATTATTGAAAAATATATCAGTTTCGGTCCAGTCTTATCACAACGATGCAGGATGTATTATGTGAACACACTTCCTGTTGGTGACACAGCTATGTGAATTTTCAGAAGTGGTCAAAAATAAGCTTCGCATGCTGTGAAACCACAACAAGTTGGTGATCCCACTTAAGCAGAACCTCTTATCCACCTAATAATATTTTTCAGAGAAAAACTATTTATATTTTTGTCAAAGACTGTCAAATGGACAAAAGAAAGTGGTTTGGTGTCTTATGTGTTTTTTTTTTTTGGCCTCTTCCCGTCTCTTACTGCCCACTGGTTATTCTGTTTCTTCTGTGTCACTGATTATGTGTGATGTGCATCAAGGTTTAATTCCTGCTTCTTTGTGTAAGAACCAGGAACTTGACAGAGCATGACAAATAATGATACCAAGCAATATTTAGTCATATGTTGTAGATGTCTTGATTTATTTAGCTCTCTCTTGGCACTAACTCCTTAAGTTTCTATTTAGGAATTGAGTCGCGCTCATGCTTTAACCCTGAGTATCTAGTTCATTTATGTCTTTTGATATGACTGATACTGTAGGTTTTTATCACCACAATTGCCAGCCTGCATGGCTACTCTCAGCCCAGAGACTTTACAATGAGATGATGTCATACACATCAAAATAGCATTTCTGGCTCTGGGAGAGTTTTGCAAATATCAAATCTTTATTGTTTACAAAGAGAAAAAACTTTTTTGTCAGTAATTTAATAATCTGTAGTGCACATGGGGGACATTTTTATTGCAGTACCATGGTTGACCACTGGGGCAAACACATTCATGGGCTGTATCCATGGACATATTAAGAGAGCTGATAGGGTGTCGCCACTCAGCCTTGCTACAAATTTGTCCCAGGGTTGAGAGGGAACCTGTGGAAACAGACCCTGAGACCTTTTCTGCCTTGTACACTGGGCAGGCAGTCATTCAAGAGAATGGACGCCATCTTTGAGTCCAGTACCCAGTTCCTATAACACACCCATGGCTATGACAGTAACTGTAGACATCTTTGTCATAGATCTAACACTACTGAAATTATACTTTACGCTGCTGTAGACAGTGGCAGCTTACATGAAGTTAAAGAGTTGAGCTTTTGACTCAGAACCTTCCATTCTGAACACTTTGAATGTATGAATGCTTCGCTTGTGGCGGTGAAATCCCGAAATCCAGAGAGCTGTTTTGCATAGGTTGAATAGCAGCTGTGAGTAAGAGAGGATGAAAACAATTTGTCAAGTGAGCCAAGAGGATAAGCTTATTTCTCATAAAACTGGACAACAGGATGCGAGGGATCCCGCAGTGGGTCAAACACAATAAACTAGAGAGGAAGAGAGAGAACATGTATGTGTGTGTGCGCGCACGCTTGTGTGTGAGGGATCCATGCAGACCCCTATGCAGAGTGACTCTCTCTTCCTGTCTCCTTCCTGATCCCCCTGCTCTCTCTCCAGACGACAATAGACATCCCATCACGCCCGCTCGGATGGTTAATGGTCATTTATTTATCCCATTGCTGTCGTCATGTGGACACGCACTGGACACTGACAGTCAGCTGGACCGGTTTCAGTTAAGACACATAATCATGACTGAATTACAGAAAAAAAAAGGAAGGAAAAAAAAAAAACTACTGACCATTTAAACAAACTACAGGAAGACATTATCACAAAGGAGAGAGAGTGGAGAGAAGACGTGGTATGGCCGTGACAGCAGAGTGAGACTGGATTTTCCAAGCAGAGTAAAAAGTCACAGGACTTTTGATGCGGTAGAGCTGCTGGTTTACATCAACCCTCATCTGTGCACTTATGGGGCGTATAAGTCTGATCTCACTCGCTGTAATTTTAGCACTTTTGCAATCACAGAAAAACTGGCATGATTGAGCCAAACGTTATCTGAAGCTGATGATTGATTTCAGGAGCCTCCCCGACTTTAGAAATTCCAAAACATCCCAAAGATTGAATAATGTGTGGACATTTCTATCCTGCTTTTTCCAGAAAGTACTGTTAGACTTGCCCTATCAGCTGCCAAGATAATCAGACTGCAACACAATACGACAGTCTAAGACGCTGACAGTAGTTTGACTTTAGCAGGTTGATGTACATGGACCGGTAAAACGTGCATTTTTCTCACTGTTAGGGTTAGGGTTAGAGTCTGTGATGCAACTATTGTGGGAGGTTGTATGTTTTCCCCCTGAAGATCTCAGAGGTCAACCTTTGAGAATAATCTACATTCAGATTGTTTCTTCACACAAAAACTAACATTATTGGCTGAATTTTTAAAGAAAATAAGAGAACTGGACGTGACTGATGTAGAGTGAAGCACATCAGATGTATTTTGACCGTCTCTCATTTACATGACCGACACGCAAGATACTGATCATACGTCTGTCTGGCATGCATGAACTGTTTTGTGTCTACATGTGTGATGCGGCTGTGTGTCCCTATTAACAATAGGTTAATCCTATTCATATGTCGGCTAATTTACGCCAAGTCGTGTTTTTACAGTAGACTAAAGCATTACACAACTGCTGCCTCTTTGTCATGTGGGTCACTACACTCGACTTGCTTTTATTAAAAAGAACTTGCCAATCAGCTAATGTGACCCCTGACTACCTGTTGTATTTAAGATGGAAAAACTGTTATTCAAGCTGTGGCAGAGTATGAAACATGAGTGCAAGGGGGTGAAATGCGAGAAGCTGCCGCTGTACCTCCAAGGTGAAGTGCAGGGGGCCGCTGCAGCTGAGGACTCACAGTACGTGACTGTCCTCGCTGTTATGTATGGCTGACGTAGGCGGGTCAAGGCCTGTTCTGAATATTCTTCTGTGTCAAGGATACTGTCATTTGAAACTAGGGCTGACATAATAAGTCACGCAATCAATTAGTCTTTGACAGACGCATTTTGGTAGCCTATTAATTATCTTTGGACAGTTTTGGGCTGATAGACAGAGCAAGCAGGTTGAAGACATCACCTGGTTGATTCATTTTCTCACTATTTCCATTTTACAGACCAGACAATTAACTAAACTAAAATCATCGACAGATTAAACACAAGAGGAGATAACTGCTGCATAGAGCTGAAATTATCGTATCGTCATATTGTATATGTCTATAGTGTGAGGATTCCCTTCACAATTCCCTAAAGCACATGGTGGTGTCATAAAATGACTTGTTTTGTCCCAACAGTCCAAAATACCCCAAAGAGTTTCACTTACTGTCATTTAAGACCAAGAAGAGCAGCAAATGTTTATTTCTGAGAACCCGGAACCATCAAATGTTTGGCTTTTTGGGTTTAAAAATGACTTTGACAATGACAACTGCCGATTCATTTTATTTTCATTAACTAACTGACTAATTGTCGCAGATCTTAAAAAAATGCCCTTGAACTCTAAGAAATTGGACGGAATTTTTTATTTGCTCAATTTAAAAAAATAACCCACAGAATAACCTGATGTAAAAAAATGTAATGTAAATAATAATAATAATAATAGTAATAATAGTTGGCTGCAGCACTATATGAAACCTGTTGCTACAGATGTTGTGTGTAAATAGAACATTTAATTAAGTTTTAATTAATATATATATATATATATATATATATATATATATATATCTACATATAAAAGAGACGCATCTGTCTGCTTGTGTGTGAACATGTAATGCTTTGTGCAGTGACCCCTGTTACACAGTTCTGAGGCTTCTGAGCACTCTGCACCTTGAAGGACATACACTGTGGACTCTTACACTCAGTGGTGGTGTCACTAGAGAGTCCTGTGTATATCAAATCACTAAAAAGCAGCATAGTGATTTTTGGTCTAACAGTAGTATTCTCTGACAGAACTCGTAAACTGTAAACTCGTTTTGTAAACTCAAGGGCTCTTGAATGTTAGACTACTCCTCTGCCTTTAGTCATTCACCTGAGCGCATTTTAACTGAGAGGAAAAAAAAAAAAAAAAGAGAGAAACCACTGGCTACCTTTCATTAGTTCAAGGAAATCCACTGTGTTCATCAAAACAGGAAGTGCTCCACTTGTCAGATTGATCAGCACAATATTGACAGTGTAAACCTCAGAGCTGTGACTGTCTGCTGCAGGAGTAGTGAAGAGCGAGCGAGAAGAGCAAGAGGCGAGAGGCGGGACTACCCCCAAGAGGGAGTGTGTATGAGGCAGAGGTCTCTCTCTCTCTCTCTCTCTCTCTCTCTCTCTCTCTCACTCACACACACACACACACACACACTCAGTCATTGCTCAGTCATACAGCTGGTGTGACATACACAGGGTGTGAGGTAAAGCCCAGTCAGACCTCGCAGTCCAAAGTGAGTCACTAGAGCTGTGGCGTTTCCCAGCGTCAGAAAGCCAAGGCTTGGTCCTTTTACTCATGCTGTAGTCAGACTGAGACAGACACTTTAACAGACGGCAGCTCCGCTCTGCTCTGCACTCCACACACAGCAACATGGGAGCCTGCTGCTTTGACAAGAAAGAGAGGAAATTAGGGAAGCTGAATGGTTGGAGAAAGGTGAGTTTTCTTAGTTTGTTTCTATTTTTTTTTTTTTAAGATGTAAAGTTTAAAGGTTTACTTTATGTGGCATCTCAGTGGACTACAGAGGCATCTCTGTCTTGTGTGGATTTAGAGTGCTGAACTTTTGTGGCTTGCTTAACATGGTGTGGACACTGTGGTTAAAGTCTTTTTAAACAAATATTCAGTTTATCCTTTTTGTCCTTTGGTGTTGTTAACATATTTCATTGCTGCGGATGCTGAAAGTGTGCTCCGGGGTTTTCGTCCTTTTGAAAGAGTGTCATGTTTAGTAATAGTCACTGTACATTAACAAAGTGTTGAATGTTTAAAGTTATGTTCCTTTTTCATGTTACTTTTCTATTTATACATTGATACACACGTTTTCAGAGATTCGTGTGAGTGGTGCATGTGTTGTGCAGCCTTTCAAATGAAGCTGAATTTAGGTGTTCAGTTCCAACGTTAGTTTGTGGGATTACTTAAACTTTTCTGCAAGGGTGACAAGACTCAAGAAAGCATGGATACTTAACGTGATCTGTGCAGCTACTGCCCAGAAACAGACGAGAAGAGTACAAAGCATCTGAGGAAAAATGAGCATGTCTGTATGTCTTTCTCTGGTCTCTAGGAGAGTCTAATGTCGTATTAACAGAGGGAAGGAGTTGAGTTAATAAACACGATGACCATGAATTGAAGTCCCCCAAGGTTCAGACAAGTAATAAAGTGTTTTTTAAGGATTGTACTAAAGTGTGGATTTTATTTTTATTTTTTTTGTCTTTTTCTGACTGAGGCTGATCTCTCAGATCATATAGGGAGAAAGACAGAAGTACGTAGTGGCAGTGTGGTTGCACACTGGTTTGTCCAAACAGGGGATGCAGAGAGTAAAGTACATGTAAATGTCTCTGGGAATTTTTCTCAGAAGTTAGGAATTTCTACATGATTTGAGCATTCATCTGAGTGTTGGGTTTTTTATAAGTGCATTTGGTCATTCAAGTATTTCTTGTTTATTGGGCTATTTAAACTCATGTCTTGGTGTAATAGTGCCTCAGTGGTATTTTACTCGGTGGTGCTTTCTGCTTTCGAAGCAACCAGAGCTTGAGCGTGCACAGTTGTGCAGCCTGTTCTCCAGCCAAGAATGGTGCTGCACACCACATCTGAGTCCGCTGAGGCCGTGAACAGCCAGAGCCGGAGTGATGAGAGCAAATGTCTCAGCTGAGAAATTTCTTAGTTACTTTGTTAGTTACCTTAGTTACCTTTTCATAAAGCTGACCATTTTTTCTATTTCCACTACATCTTGCCTCAAAAGGTTCAGAGAAACATGAATACACTCTGTCTCACACAGACACACGTTAGCATGACTGAGTGAGTCAGAGGAAGTGAGAGGTTGTCAGGCCGTCTCTCTGTTGTCTGTAGCTTCACCCAACATACGCATGGTTCATACGTAGGTAGGCTCCCTGATCTTTACGGAGTTGTGTCACTGCGAGTCTTACACCGACGATACCACCTGCGTCATATTTTCACTAAAGTGAGGAGGAGATAAACCACAGCCACTGTGGGTTTGCTGCTGAAGAAAAACTGATTGCATAAATTACGGTCAACGAAGTTGCATACTGTAAACATGAGATTATATTGATAAAGTGATATAAACTAGAAAACTCAGATGGCAGAGATGATTTCTATGAACTATGATTTCTTTTAATTGGAGATTATAGGGGCTGTTAAATGAAAAAATAATGTTCAAGTTAATAAGTGAGTAACCTCATAGAGTAATTGCTCTGCTCTTCAAAACTTTGACATGCTCATTGTTATAAATTCTGATTTGTTGGAGACTTTCTAATACCATTTGTTTGCATGTTTTTATATCTGCTGGAGAAAAGAGGATTTAAGCAGGTTTATCCATAAGTTGTACATTTCTGTCGCTGGAGGGTTAAGGGGTCAATGCTCTCTAATCACTGAGAAGGCTGACTCTACAGCAGACTGAGCATAGTGCGCCCACTAGTGGCTCAGAAACACAACTTCAATGTGAACCACCTCTGATGAAAACAGCTGATGGTTTCAAGCAAAGCATTTAGACGGGGAAGAAGCTGGACTGAATTTGGCCTTCTTTGAAAATTTTAAATTTTCAAGAGCCCCTGAGAGGAGAAACACGAGAGGAGAGAAGAGGGGATTTTTTTTGTCATTTTTGGCGCTGAAAGAATCCTTTGTCTGCCTCTATTTTTTTTTTTCAATTCTGTCAGTGGTAAATAGAAAAGAGACTAATCCTTCTGCAATGTCATGTTGTCAGTGGGAAGTAAAGAGGCTTCCCCTCTGCCCCTGAATGAACAATAAAACCAAAAAAAACACACACTGCCAATAACATGCTCATATAGACGTGTTTTTCACACGTGTGTAAAAAACACATGTGACATGTCAGCATCAACTGTGCCTAAATGTAGATAACAGCATTTGTAGGCTGCTGCTGTGTGTGAGAAGCATTTCTTTCAGCCTCTGGGGAAGCATAGCTCTTCAACACATTGCAGAAAGACATCCCCCGCTGTTATTTCTGGTTTCTTTATATATTATGCAGTGAGCTATTATATAAAGAGCTGCCTCCTCTCTTTCTTATTTTTTTTCTCTCTCTTTTTTCTTGCTACCTCCCTGCTTCTGGTTCTTTCCCTCAGTGGGAGGATAATCCGGAATCCTCTCAGGGAAGCTTTGATCTCCCCCTCATCTTTCCGAACTCGTACACACACACACAACACACACAAACGGAGACTCGGAGGTTCTCTGGGAACTTCTGTTTACAGTTTCCCATGGATTGGCTGTGAAGTGACAAGAACTATGGATATTTTCTCATTAGTGAAACACTGCAGTCATCCTCGAGGGTTCCACAAGCAGCAGTCGTGACAAAAGCACAAATGCGCCTCAAAATTGGCCAGCGGCACTGATGTAACAGCGTATTCCAGTCAGGTGGCCCCAGCCTTGTACACTGCAGCAGTATCAACACCTGCTCCAAGGACAGCCCATTGATTCTGCCAGCGAGACAGACAGACCGAGAGATTGATGACTGTGTTGGCAAGTGGCAGCCGGGAGAGAAATTGACATGTAAGTGGTGGAGAGTGAGGGAGAGACGGAGCAGGGCGAGGGGAGGGGAGGGCGAGGGGGGAGATTTTCAGTCTGCGCATCGGTGGATGTGAGCAGAGGCGATGTGTGTGGTGTGTCCTCGTGACAGCTCAGCAGCTACACCACATGTCTGCCTGGGAAGGAGAGGGGGAAGCCTCTCCTCTCCTCCTCTCCTCCTTTTAAAAAAAAAAAAAAAAACAGCCTCCTCACACTGGCCGCCTGATGCTGTTGCCATGGCGTTGTGGTGTTCTGGTAATTGGCGCACACACTCAGTCACAGGCAGCGAGAGAAAACCGTGGGCTGTTGTCACCTAAATTAGGGAAGGATGCAATTATCTCCCATCTCTCCTTTTTTTCCCTCCCCACCCCCCTTCTCTGACCATCTTGCCCACTCTCTTGTTGTCTCTCGGTTGTTAAAAATAGCCTCCCACAGACACCCTGACAGCATCTAATATTGGGATTGGGATGCGGATAATGAACAGGCTTATGAGTTCTCCACAATGGCCGCCTCACTCGGGGATGTCAGGAGGCAACAGAAGACTCAAAAGAGGGAGAGGGAGAGGAGCGGATGATAATAGAGATAATGGTGATAAAAATACAATCACTGTGCATTCACATTCCTCAGAACGTGGCCCCAGCCCCTTTCTCGAGCCTCATTGTTTTACTGTGGAGGGGAGGCATAGCTGAACGGCTCGATGACATTCCTTCACAATGGCTGACTTCTATTAAAAAAAAAAAAAAAAAAAAAAAAGAAACATATTTCAGAGGGAATTACAGGGTCTGGGAATGGAAGGGGATGGGATTTATCTGCAGCCAGTGCACAGCGAGAAAGAGGAGAAGAGGGGAAAAGTTACGTCTGGAATCCATGTCTTGATATTATCCGTCAATCACTTAAACATCCCCACCGAACCCCATGTATACGCCAATGCCAAGCTGTAATTAGGGCTCCCCCCCACTTTCTGTCAAATCATGTGTTCTGAATAAAGCGTGTTGCTGGGGCTGGCAGACTACAGCAGGGGAAAAAGAGACAGAAGAGGGAGGGAGGAAATGAAAAGAGAGAAACACAGAGAGAGAGAGAGAGAGAGAGAGAGAGAGAGAGGAAAGCAGGGTAGGAGGGGGAATGAGCGCTACAGCAGTGAGAGCAGTGAAGCAAGACAAATCCAGTGGAGGAACCCCCCCTCCAGTCAGATGAACATCGCTGCCTCACTCCCTCCTCCTCCTCCTTCTCCTCCTTCTCCTGTCTCCATCGCTGTTTTTTCCCCTCCTCCTCCTCGCTTCTTCTCCATTATTCATTAGTGCGCTCTGAGAGTCCCCAGCTCACGGCTCCAGCTGCTGCTGCTCCAGCCGATCCACCGAGCCTGCTGGGTCTCCTCCTCGCCTCGCCTGGCTTGCAGCGCCCGCTTTACCCCGCAGCCGCCCGTCCATCGCCCAGGCATGGAGGCTCAGAGCTGGCCCTTTTCTGCTGCTGAGAGGGAGAGTGAGCCGTCATCGAGCTGCTCTCTTAGCTGCTGAGAGGAGAAACACGAGAGGAGAGAAGAGGGGATTTTTTTTGTCATTTTTGGCGCTGAAAGAATCCTTCGTCTGCCTCTATTTTTTTTTTTCAATTGGATTACAGTTCTGGCTTTGTGTAGAAACGAGAAAACGGGGTCCAAAATGCCTGAAGCCAATTACCTGCTGTCGGTGTCTTGGGGTTACATTAAGGTGTGTGGCGCTTATCTACGTAGCTTGTCGGGATAACGCACTTATTTCATTTTTACTTCTCTATGCTGTGCTGCTGTTGCATTATGGGCCAATTCTAAGGAATTCCGCATTTTGATCGTATCTGTTTGTGAAGCGTTTCAGGAGACCGTGCTAGTCTAATTGCACCAAAAAGATATTTCCGTCATCGTGAAGGGGGACTGACAGAATGGTGTTTTGTGGCTCAGGCTCCATCTTGAGCCCTCTGCAGAGCTGTGGGTCTGTTTGTATGTCTGTTAGTGTGTGTATATGTGTGTGTGTGTGTGTGCATGCACTCGCATCAGTCTGTCATAAACAGCTGCTGCTGCAGTGCCTGGGTTTCCATGTACTGGCAGATGCATGTTACCCTCAACTACTTCATCCATTTAAAACTGTTCATAATATGGAAAGTACATGACAATCTCCAAAATGTTGAAAGTGAGAAGAATGTAGAGAGCAGTGTGCAGATTTTCCTCTTGACATCATTGAAATTCTTGCACACTGACGCAAGTAAAACAGCTATATAAGCCCCGAAAATGCAATTCATTGCAATAAAACTGTAAATTGGTTGCAGGGGGTGAATTGAGGGGCATTAAAAGGTGATGGCCTCCCAACTGGTCATACAAATAACGATCCGCACCCTAATTAATTGCAGGAAAATGGAGGGGAAAATATGATGTGTCCCCCCACTGATTTTACGCTGTAATTAAATAAAACTATTGAGATGGTGGAATAAAACTAGGTACTGCTGTATTTTCCATGGACTCCTGTGCCATCATTTCTCCCAGGTTTTCCCTCAGTGGAAACTGACGACATTTTTTCTCTCTCCCCCCTCCTCTTTCTCTTTCTCTCTTGCAGTTCAAGAGAATGTTGAATCGGGAGTTGACGCACCTATCTGAGATGAGTCGGTCTGGGAATCAGGTCTCCGAATTCATCTCCAACACCTTCCTAGGTAAATGAAAGTCTTGTGTACACGCACTCCAAAAAAGAAATCACACCAACAAATTCACCAATTTGGTCTCTATAACCATCATGAATCACCACAGACTATCATTACGACCCATATGTCCATACATAGTACATACAGTACATACAAAGTACATACAAAAATTTAGATATACACAAATATTTAGTGTCTCACAGAAATCCCCACTTTTTGGTTTTGCTGCAATGTTTTTGTGGAGGCTCAGTGTTTTTACATGATGTTAAGCTGTGCAAGTTGCTCTGGCAGGCTTTTCTGTGGGGGCGTACCATAAAACACTGCGCCATTACGCTTTGTCTCAATGTTTATGGCATCGGGCTCAAAATGGCCATAAAAACTGAAAAAAACTGAAAAAATGTACATGTATCAAATTATTAAGAGAAAAAAAAAAATTAAAAAGGTGGCTCGCTACTGTAAAAACTGCCATTTGACTAACAAGGGAGCTTGTCAGCCAGGATCAGAGAAAGTGGATTGGTAGAGGATGCTGTCAGCGTGGGTTGCACATAAAAAAAAGAAAAGTTGAGAATGGATGGTGAGCTGTGCATTTATATATGTTTCATGTTTCACAACCCTGGTACCAAACCACACTATTAGGTTGCTGTTGGAAAAATAACATAAACCCGATGAGTGAGACAATCAACCGATTTTTCCAAATGGATTAGAAGCTGGCTTTTTGGAAAGGTGTGATTTCCACAGAAATGTGATGATTGCTACAGGACTGATACACAAAACTCAGGAATAGACAATTGTATGAGTTAGGGGTAATATAGTCTGACAAGCTAACGTGAATAAGATTATTTATAGACACTGTGCTTCCCATCGATTGGTGTCGTGATGCGGTGTAGTGCTGTTGGTGCATCCCTCACCGCCGGATCATAGAGGAGAGACAGAGAAGAAGCAAAACGACGAAGGGAGGGAGGGAACTGACTACAGTGAAGGAGAAAATAGAGGTACAGAGGAACCCCCTTTGCTGGCAGATAAGCTCGGCAGATTGGGTGACTCATCACCGACTTAATGCATCTTTGTCAGCAGGGACACCTTTTTGTCCCTCTATCTCTCCCTCCCCCCTCTCGCTGCCCCCAGAATTCAGATAGAGATGACTATCGCTACGATAAAGAAATTAGGATTACCCTGCTGGCGGCAGAAAAAAAACAGGTTATCATTAATGAAGAGTGGGGGAAAAAATGGCTGAAGCAGCACAGCTGGCCTGGTTTGGCCTCAGCTGACCAGCAGCAGCAGACTGTTTATAATCCTCCCATCCATTATGATTAGCATCACATCAGTAATGCACTTATTTCTGCTTTATGTTATTTTTATAAAAGCAGCCAGTCAGTCCCAGAAAAATTGCATTTTCCAGCCATATGCCTGGTTCTGAAAAGGTCATTCTTAGATCCACCGCAAATTAGTTTATTGTAGACGATGTGGTTTTTACATTTTTCATCTGATGGTGAGACAGACTGTTGACTGGTGAAACAGCGCTCATGGAGCTTGGATAATTCCCTGCATAAATAAAGATGCCAGAGTTTTTCCATCAAGGGTGATTTAAGAGCAGGATTTCTGACTCTCCATTAAGGATTGTTGGCTGACTGCATGCTGGCCATTCACGTGTGCCTTCCTCCCGCCACAGCTGTCCTTGCAGCATAATTCCCTTTGATCGGCCAGCAGCAGAACATACTTAGCTTAGGGAAAATACTGAAAATACTGGGGGAAAAAATGCCCAACAAAAGCCCCTTCCCACCATCCCCTCTGCATCTGCTTCTCTCACAGGAGAGCGTACGGAGGAGGATGAAAAAGACTTGGATGAAATCGAAATAAACGTGGGAGGTGACACAGGAGTGAGAAGGGAGAAAGGGAGAGAAAGAACAGAACAAGATGCAGCAGATTTTTGCTTCATCTCCTTAATTTAGTTTTGTATATCAGTGTCTCAAATGAGGTAAAGGAAGACAAACTAAATGCAAAGGAGAGAAAAGTGAAAACACTTAGTAGGGTTAGGGACTAGCCATGCCTTGCCGACACACTGCGGACCAAACTGCGACAGAGAGACTTAATCTGGTAAAATGTGGAGAGCAGGACCATGATAGCTGCGCCCCTGAGCAGTTTATCTCTCACATCAAGCCAACTGTGGAACAGAGTGCACTGCGTTTACTGTACATTGGCACTTAGTTACGTAGAAATGGATGTCTGTCTCACAATCTGATCTCTCTCTCTCTCTCTCACACACACACACACACACACACACACACACACACACACACACACACACACAGGCCACACACACGAAACACCACAAAGCAGTGGTGATAATGATGGCTTGTAATAAATTAGAGGGCAATATATTGCTCTTCCCCTCGTTTCCCACGCAGCACATGTCTGAGAGCGCTTGATCGCCCATTCTCAATTACCACTGGAGGACTGAGGGGTGAGCGAGAGACAGAGGGAACGGCAGAGGAAACGGTGCAGGAGAGAGAGAAGAGAGAGCATGAGAGTGAAAGTGATTATTTGAATTACAGCTGGTAATTGAATAACCCTCCACGGGGGAAGGCTGATAGGCCAGCGATGAGCCAAGTCGAGTCTTGATAGATGAGTGCGCAGCTCACATACATGCCGATAGCCAGTCTCTGCAGGATTTCATTCAATTCTTCTGTGATTGCAGGGAAAAAAAGGGCCTAGTTGGCTATTACAAGACACTTGGCACATTGTCTGTGTTTATTTTTGGAAATAAAGTGCGAAGAGTGGCTTATTATTTATAATTATTTTTTCAAAGGAATATTACATATAAGTCTTGCAGGTATTTGGTGTATTTTTGGACTTATTATTCCCTTTGCTTGTGGCCCAGCTAAAAGTAGTTGAATAGACTTATAAATAAAATAAACCAAACATAAAAATCCCACTCTCTACTAAGTGATTTGATAAAGCTGGGGGAGATGCGGCAGCTTATTGAATGGCCGACTTTATAGAGCTGCCTTAACTGTGTAGAAGCCCCAGCACTCAGTCTGTCAATGGAGTGACCTATGAAAGTGAAAAGAACAGGAGATGAGATGTGAGCCACCTGCTGAGAGACTGGAGGGGGGGAAAAAAGTGCCGCGAGGGAGGGAGAGGGACAGAGACGAATGAACAGTAGGAGCTCAAAGAGAGACTGCAGGTGGAGGACAGGGAGCATGAATGAACAAATGAATGGGGGGACAGATGATGAATGAATGAGTGAATCGATAAATCCCTCAGGGTCTAACCAGCTGCAGGTGTTTCTATAGTGCACCTGGGTCTTCAAGCAACCTACGCATCGAATCCTTTTTTTTTTTTCTTTTTTTTTTTTTTACTGAGAAGCAGATTAAAACCCAGACTTGTGTTATGATAAAGAAGCAGCTATTTAACCTCATACAAAAAAACCAAAAATCTAAATTTGCTCCTCCTTCAAACAGACAAACAGAATGAGGTGGAGATCCCGTCGCCGACGTCCAAGACGCGAGAGAAGAAGAAGCAGCAGAAACAGCAGCTGATGACACAGATCAGCGGGGTCAAGAAGGTCTCCCACGGGCCCTCGCTCTCCAGCAGCAGCATCTCGCGCTTTGGCGTGAAGACCGACAAGGAGGAGCTGCTGTCCAAGGAGCTTGAGGACCTCAACAAGTGGGGCCTGAACATCTTCACTGTTTCGGAGTACTCCCACAACCGGCCTCTTACCTGCATCATGTACGCCATCTTCCAGGTATGAGGTGTCCCGCCATGTAACTGTATCTGCGTTCAGTTGCATATTCTTACTTTGATTACAACTAAAATGATCCACGCCAATTCCTAAATATATTACGATGTCGTCTTTCTAGGAGCGAGACCTGTTAAAGACATTCAAGATCCCAGCGGATACGTTTGTGGCCTACATGATGACGTTGGAAGATCACTACCATTCAGATGTGGCCTACCATAACAGCCTGCATGCCGCTGACGTAGCCCAGTCCACACACATCCTCCTCTCCACTCCAGCCTTGGATGTAAGTTATTATTTCAAGCGACATATTGACGATAATGTAACAAGTACTGCACTAAAAACTAATTGGAGTAGATCTTTGAACTCTGGAGGTTCAAAACTTTTCCCATTTCTGCTAACACAAATAAAAATAAATTTAATAGAAGTGAGCACTGACATCAGCCCACGTGTTATTTTTCCTGAACCGCCACATTGGCTTTGAAGAGCTCAGCATCCTTCCACTGAGTTATCTTTTCCCTCCTCTCTGCTTGTACCAGTTCACTTGGACAACTTCCCTTCTTTCCTCCAACACTCAACCCTCCGTGCCTTATTTGTTACAATTTTTTTCCTGCACGCATTTTCTCACAGCTCTCCTTCAGTTGGAGGAGCTGGTAAAATACTCCACAGTCGGGTCAGAACGCCCCGGTCTTCAGTTCATGATTTACTCCTCCTGCTTCTCTTATCTTTCATCTCTCGCAGCACATGGACACAGTGTTAACACTCTCTCACGGTGAAGTTTTACAGAAAGGCACACAGATAGCTTGCCATTTAGTTGAGCAGAAAAAAAACACTTCTCTGTCTGTCTACTCTGTTCTTCAGATTAAGGATAAAAATTTGATGGTAACTTTGAATCCAGTCTGGGCAGCTGTCATGAATAACCTCGAGTCTGTTATCTCTCCCTCTCACAATTCTCTATGAGTCTACAGCCATCTTTCTGATGCTATTTTTATCTCCAGCAATAGTTTAACGTCCTTTTTTCCCCCCTCCTTTCTCTCTCTCTCCCTTTCGCAGGCGGTCTTCACAGATCTTGAGATCCTAGCAGCCATCTTTGCTGCAGCTATCCATGATGTTGACCATCCTGGAGTATCAAACCAATTCCTAATCAATACCAGTAAGTCAAAATACTTACTCAACATGGGTCACTTTATTTGTTGCTTACTTTAATGATATATAAATTCGTCCTTTTAACAACCAAATAAAAGTAGTCATACCAGAGACAAAAATATTCAAAATCTTTTTGTGACGCCTTTCCAGACTCTGAGCTGGCGTTGATGTACAACGATGAGTCTGTGTTGGAGAACCATCACTTGGCTGTGGGATTCAAGCTTCTGCAGGAGGACAACTGCGATATTTTCCAGAACCTCACCAAGAAGCAGAGACAATCCCTGCGCAAGATGGTCATCGACATGGTGAGATATCTTGATTTATATCCTTTTGTTCTTCTACTCCTGACACCTGCTTAAAAATCATAACCTGCCTAAATGATCCTGATGCTGACAATGTCTCGTCTCTCTGTTACTCAGGTTTTGGCCACTGACATGTCCAAACACATGAGTCTGCTGGCCGATCTGAAGACTATGGTGGAGACCAAGAAGGTGACGAGCTCTGGAGTGCTGCTGCTGGACAACTACACCGACAGGATACAGGTAGGCGGGACGTAATATACACTGTGAATTTGTGACTGGACCTACTGTATGCCCACCACCTCTCTCCTACCCGCTTTTAATAGCTCTGATCAATAGTCAGTTGGCGGAGGTTACTCAGCCAATGGTCATTAGGCGGCCTCCTACTCAGCTGACCTCTGCTCCCTCTGTCACTCCTTTCCTCACTCCATCCATCTTCATTTACCTTTAAGTGCTCCGTCCACACTTTCCCTCTAATGGTCGTTTGAGGATTTTCTTCTTTATTAGACTGCTGCGTAGACTCCTTTTCACAACAAAGCACGTTACAGAATTACTTTTAAGTATTTGTTCTACAAGCATTTAATTTCCCCTAAATCTAATTGATGTTAAGTAATCCACCACATTTGCACTGTTATAAGGATATTAGATTTTATATTGGAGAGGCTCGTTGTTTCCAGGTGTTTGTAAAATGTTCTCAAAAATTTAAAATAATTTTAGAGACTAAAATAATAACAATACTGAAAATGATGATCAACACAGGGAATACAGACATTTACTAAACTGCAACTGCAACTAAACTTTTGTATTATTTCCAGGTGCTGCGTAACATGGTGCACTGTGCTGACCTGAGTAATCCCACTAAGTCCCTCGAGCTGTATCGTCAGTGGACTGATCGGATAATGGAGGAGTTCTTCCACCAGGGAGACAGGGAGAGGGAGAGGGGCATGGAGATCAGCCCAATGTGTGACAAACACACAGCCTCGGTGGAGAAGAGCCAGGTATGCAATCGCGCACAGAGAAACCGCCTTACAGTGTGCACAAACAATGATGTATAGATTCACATATAGATCATAATAAATGTACGGATTCTTCTAAATTGGTCTCCTTATTCCTTTCAAGGTGGGGTTCATCGACTACATCGTGCACCCTCTGTGGGAGACCTGGGCTGATCTGGTCCACCCGGACGCCCAGGACATTCTGGACACGCTGGAGGACAACAGGAACTGGTACCAGAGCATGATCCCCCAGAGTCCCTCCCCGCCCTTCTACGACCAGGGCACGCATGGACACAGCGGAGGCACTGTGGGGCAGGGAGGCGGGGAGAAGTTTCAGTTTGAGCTGACCTTGGAGGAGGAGGACTTGGATGGAATAGAGAAAGATGGCGAGGAGGAGGAGGAAGAGGAAGAAGAGTTAGAAGAGGAGGAGGATAGTCTAGGAGATTCTCGTTCTCCTCCCCTGGACTATTTGGACGGTCAGGAGCATGAGGAGGGCGGCATGATGGAGCCCACGACGGCAATAGAGATCGTGACACACGAGGCATCACCCACAGACACATAGGGCTTCCATCATCAGGCTCACATGGCGATTTGAAAGTTTTTTTGGAAAAAGAGGAGACATCCTCCTCCAGCTGTGCTTTTTAATAAGCCCACAGAAGCAGGGGCTTAGTTTCGTCCCGCACAGGGGGCGTCTTGCACTTGGGTGTTTGAAGCCAGACACGGACGGACAGTTTCAGTGAAGCGGCTTCAGAGTTCTCAGGAAATAATTACTGCGAACATTTTAGTCTTGATGGACAGGCGAGACTGAGGGTGGAACTTGAAGGATTTTGGCCAGTTTGGAAAATGGTTGCTTTCCTTTTCTGGACTGGCATTAAATGGACATCGACACTACTGAGAGAAGTTTTGTACCTTAAGACATTTTTACGGATATGATATGATCTAGAAGTAGCATAGAGTAAGATCTACTGATGGAGACACATTTGTATAGCAAGAGAAAGTGTTTACTTTTTTCCTGTACCATTTGTCAAAGGACTTTTGTGTGCCTTTTTTACTATTGTCTTTATAATAGTTTTTTATTTATTGAACACTCTAGTATGTCTGTGAAATGTTTTTTTTTTCTTATCTGAAAGAGCAAAATCTTTTTTGTATGTTAAAAAGAGAACAGTCTTCCATGTATTGGGCAATAGAGAAATCCAAACAAACGTCAACAACTCTCGGACAAACTCATCTAAATAGGGAAACATTAACACCCACATTATACGCACATTTTATCACGTTTGTCTTTCAACCTGAGCACAATGATTTTCGTTACACAAGGAATTCAAACGCTTATGGTCACTCATGGTTCATGTTACATGTTTAGCCTTCCATATCAGATGTCAGTCCATGAATGTCACAGTCACACTGAAATACATCACCTCTTTCATATCATCTCTCATCTCCTTTTCTTTGTACAGTCTGCAGACCATTAGGGGCTTCCTAACTTTTCACACCAAAACTTGACATTTAATGCAAAATGCTCAGTGAGGATATGAAATTTTACATTTGCAACCATGTTGTCAGGAATTTCTGTTAAATTTTCAGTAAAATTATTGGTACATTTGACTTACAATTTTGTCTTTTTATTTTTGCATCCAATTGTTGTCGTGTTGGTGTGAAATAGAGGTTAGTCCAGTTCAAACCCTAATAACCTATAACATACCGGCTGAGAAAATCAGCTGGAATACAAGCAGGTCTACAAACAAACAGCTCATGACAACAAGCTGCTTAGATCTCTGAAACAAATCAGAAATGAAGTCTGCCAAGGACAAAATGCACAACAGCGGTGAATCTACTTTTAGCCCACAGGTATGCTGCAGTCTTAATAATCCTGTTAGTTGGAACGGGTCCTGACCCCAGACCCGTCTGATGTAACGCCCCCCTGCCCCTGTGCAATCAGGCTCAGACCAGATGATTAAAGGTGCTCTTACAGCTGCCTGTCTGAAAGGCGCTCTCATACCCTCATCAGCGCCACTATTCACATGGTTTACAAACCCCTTTGGGCTCCACAGACACGACCTCAAAACAATCAGGCCAGCTATTTCTTCCTCACGATAAAAATCCCTCAAGTGCGGCGTCTGCTCATTGACGTCAATTGAATTTTTTTTTCCCTTTCCCCTCCACTGTATCAAGTTTCCAGGACGGTCGGGTCATCAGGATTTGGCACAGATGGAATTGCTGGATTCAGCATGGCAGACTGTACACTTTTGGAAAAAAGAATTAGGTGCTCTAGTTTTCAAACAAACCAAAAAAAAAAAACACCTCTCTGTTTCTTTACTAATGTGTTGGGGAATATGGTTTGAATGGTGTGCAGACTGAACTTTTCCACAAGTTTTTAGAGATGTTCTAGTTGCATCTAATAAATCACATCTCTCCATTTTCATATTGGTTTACTGATATACTCAAAGGTACTTCATCTAATTTCACTCCAGCATGCTTAAGTGGCAATCATTTGTGTGCAGTATGTATGTATGTATGTGTGGAAGGTTTTGTATGTGTGTGTGTGTGTCATGTACATGTGTGCTTGGATGTGTTGACTTTGTTATCAGGCCTTACCCCCATCACTCCACACCCTTTGTCTCAAATGTTTGTTGCTAGGAGCTCAAGTTGGTCCTTTTTGCTGTTTATAACAGTGTGTATTTATTCTATACTTTAAGCTTGTAAATAAGAAATACTGGTTCAGTGTAAAATCTATTTTAATTTATATGCACTTGCATTACCTGGAAGTGGTGGTGTCTAATGTGTAGAAGGCTCTGGATTAGAGTCTTTTTATATATGTATTATATATTGTTTTTATATATAAATATATATAAATATATCTAAGTATATATTCGCACAATGTTTTGAGTGCCCAGCAGAGCAGCAGCTAAAGAGACATGTTGTTGTAGTCACACGAGAACCCTGTTACTCCAAAGTAGCCTTTTTATTTTTCTGTTCAAACTGTCTTTTAATGTAACATCACCGACAAGAAAATGAACACTTTATATTGAGCTTATTATGCATGAATATTAAACCAAAAATGTTCTCACTTTGGCATCACGTTGGATTATCATTATGGTATTTTTTAATCATATTTCTGAAATTTCCATTAATTTCCATTAAATTTCAGCAGCCCAAACTGAGGACTACAAACATCCCCTTTTTTTTTTTTTTTTTTTTTTTAATGTAAAATAAATTTTAATCCAACTGTCTTTGAAGCTACAAGGTTCTCATCTGACGGCAGCAACTTGGTAACCCAGAGACAACATAGAGGACATGTTAAACTGCATAGGCTTGGATATAGGATACATACAGGCTAGCTAAGGAACACAGGAGCTTAGACGACGCTTGGTATCAAAGTACACAAATAGCTTATTTTCTCTCGGTGGCTTGTCACAACCGAAGCTTCTTCATCCAGCATTTGAATGCAGATTGCTGATATAGGAGGCCAGATACGGGGTCGATTGACAAACACAAAGCGATTGTCTCCTTTTACACTCAGCGCACTTCATGTGAAAGTAGATAACACGGGGACGGTGTTGGTAGCATGCTACAATACGCCCCGCACTGACGTAAATCGTTCTGAATTAACAACAAAACATGATCTTATGTAACTGATTGTGCTAATGTGTGAACTCTTTCTGACCAAACTTGTTAGCAGTTTTGAGATTCAAATTTGTCAGTATTAACATTGTTTATCTATGTTCAAGCTTTTTTTGGTCCTAGTTGTGTCCAAATGGTTAGCCAGATTTAGCACTATCTGCATGAGAGATGGGTTTTTTTTTTTTTTATTGTCAATAATATGTTCAAGTCCACCAGTTGTCGCAGGTGGGTTATTAAATGTTTCACACAATGTATGGTATTATATTGTATATTGTGTTCAAAAATAAATCTGAAATACTTTTTCTATTAAGTGATTAAAAGCAAAGCATGAATATATCTCTTCTGTTTCTGCTGTTTTTTTCCCCCCGTGGCCTTGTTTTCTGTATTATGGGTGTGAACAACAAATTGTGTCACAATCATGCTTCTGGTGGGTTCCCACATGTTTGTCATGTTTCATTAGGCTGTGTCCCAATGCAAAACTGTATTTACTGAGCACCTGGGCCCTGTGCTGAAAAAACGAAAGAGCTTCCAGTATGTAAAACAGTATCAGCACTAGTCCAAAATCCCCGGCCCCGAGAGGTCTGTGCTGCTGCTGACACCCAATATGCACAATACTCAAGATGATATCTTCCAATGTAATATAATATATTATATATAATACATTTACAATAATATAAAACAGCAACATTGCTAATTTTCTGATGAACTAGTCAAATACTGGACAAATGTTTCTCTGTTGTCTCAGAGTCTCAGGTTATTTATTCAATTGTGGTTCTGTCTATTTAAAGTCAAATTTAGGTTCCCACAGTTAGTCAACCACAATCAAAAGGAAAAAAATAAAGATAAAGCCACTAACCACTCAGCAGACCCTGGCCTATCATGTGAAAACAACAAAGAACCTCCCCCCATATCAACCTCAAACTATGGTGGCCCTGAGAGTTCAACACACTGCAAATGAAAAAAAAAATGCAAATAGACAAAACACGAGTAAATTAAGAAAACATCTTCACCAATTATGTAGTACTATGCATGTGTTCATTTTGGTGAAAGATGTTTTTGTGTTTTGCCTAGTGTTTGAGCTCTCAGGGCCACCATATAAATCCTCGGGACAGTGCAGGAAAGTGAAGCAGATCTGAAATTTTATCTCAGTGTGCATTAGGATATCTGTACTGTTACTCTTTATTCTCTTTGATGTCACCGCGTTTGCTGCATCATCACAGAGGTCCAGGTCTAACATGCTGAGACGGGAACACAGTGTGACACAGACTCAGCACCATGGCCCACACACAATCTGACAGGACTGTCCTGATGTGACATAAGGCCTGCACACACACAAAAATACACACTCAGTCCTAGCGCTCACTGCATGTGTCGAAATACATGCACGCACACAAACACACTACAGATGCCTGAAATACGGTATATGATCATTTCATCTCTTCTTCGATAACGTCAGTCACGGTTGCTAACGTCAAACAGAATAAATACTTCCAGTGAGTCAAACACCATTTCATGTATTTGAATAAAAAATGTAAAAAGCGTGCTGTTTGGTTGTAGGGGTGTCAACTGACTGCAATAGCTCTCCTTTCTTTAAAAGTTTTTTGAACACAGGCAAGATAGAAACTTTTGTTCCTTGAAATTGAAGAAAAATAACTGATGACTTCTACCAAAGAGTTAATGTGTTCAGTCTGTGTATGTTTGTGTGTGTTAGTTATAATATGTTACAACCTACTCAAGAGATTTCAGTGAAATTTGTCCGAAGTTTTGATGGGCCAAGAAGGAACTATTTAAATGTGACAAAGATTGTGCCAAAATATGGCAATTAAAGGAGCACTTCACATTTTGGCTCATAACTCCTGTACCGTCAAGAGAGACAAAATAATTTTTCCTGGATTTCTTGGTTCATGACAAATCCTGTACAGCCTAAATTTTTACAGTTATTTGTTATCACTACCTCGACATTACGAGCATTTATTATCCAGAGAAAAAGAATTATATTTAAGGATATTTATCGATTTTTGATTGATATTTCAAAACAATATTTCCACACAGTCATCTGTCATCAAATGCCATAACTCTGGAATAAACAGTGCAACCACATTTGATAACATAGAAACACGCAGTCTTGCAAAAGATAACTGTAATATATGATATGTGATACCTGAATTTCTTATAAAGGATTAAGGTATCCTCCGATACCCATTTGCTAATCAGGCTAATAATTCATCTCTGTGTTTTAATGCTATTCTGAATCCTTTTCCTAACATAACTATCAAATTCAGAGGATTGAAAAAACTCACTGAAAGGTACGCACAGTCCGAATATCAGCCTGAATCTGGTTCTTTCGCAGTGTTTCCTATAGCAACACCCCACTGACTTTAACTGGAAAGCATGCAGAGGCTGATAGCTTGTTTTATTGCTACATTATTAAGTTGGTTTATTTATCAAGTGGGACCTTATACAGCCTGGGAGAGAAGGTAAAAATGCTTGATGAAGCAACATTGCCAAGAATGTTCTGTTTGCCCGTCATTTTCCACAAAATTTGACTGGAAGGTCTCACAGCTCTAAAACACTTCCGATGGAACACAACGTTGCACTACAAGTAATTACCTCTTAACTGTATTTACTGCAACAACTTCCGTCTTCAAAAACATAATGAGGCTAGTTTTGCTAAGTGGTCACAGGTGGTGCAGTTTTCTATTGTTTCTTGTGGCTTTTTAGTAAATGAGTTCAAAAATGCATTTTCAAAACTACACTTAAATTCTTAAATAAGAACAAATTAGCATATTGGAATATTCCATACATATTTTATGTTGGATTCCTTTTCCCAAATCATTAGATGCTATTTTTAAACTTCTGACTGAGAAGGAATTATTCAAACTTGATCTAAAGAAAAAAGCCTTAAAGAGATTGGTAAGAGGCTTGTTTAATTTCCATCCATGACCCCTCATATCTAATTTCACTGTGACCCACAATAAGAGCTCTGAGGGTGTCTGCCCTTGTATCCACTCCAACCTTGTTATATCACCGGGGTCTACCATCTTATTCTCCCATTTGCCATTTTCATCTCCTAGCTCTTATCCTTGAAGTTTTATATATTGGTCCTCTCTATTCAAAACGATTTCCAGCCTCCCCCACCTCCTCCTCCTCCTCCATGTGCTCTTTAACCATCTCCCACTGTGGAAGTCCCAACTCGTCCTGCCTCTGACATAACCTAGTAAAAGCAAGAGATTTGATTTGATGAAACGACTTGCGTAGATATGACGAAAGAAAGATGGATGGAAGGAGACCGAGAGAGACTGGCATATGGGACAGGTGGTCTCCTCTGTCACTCCTTCACAGAGGCATGGCGGTCTAGCGGGATGGCTGGGTTATCTAATAAAGCTAAAAACAGAGCAAAGCATGTCCCACCAGTCAAGGAAAATGGCACCACTTAACTTTTTCCCTTGTGCGGCACAAAGAAGATGAGGGACATTTTCAGCTAAGAAAAGGAAATGGTTAGCTCGGGAGATAAATAGGGAATTGCCTTAAGGCTCGACAAAGTCCCCATTGTATCCTGCACATGTGAATGAATGACAGACACAAAGAGCGAGAAAAGAAAGAGAGTGTGCACTTTATGGACCTCTCATCTTAACAGATATCTCAAATCTCTCTTTTAAAAAATAGACAAAAATATGCCAGTGTGGAGAGAATACTAGACCTGTTTCCAATATAAACCCAGACTCAATTGTTATTCTTTTGATGGAGCAGTGACCGCAGACCGACCTTAGTTTATCTAGAATACAGCCACTCATTTCCTCTAAAACCCCAAAACAAGGGAAAACTGCACTTTTAATAAGTTTTAGCTCATTACATTGAAGGAAATGTTCTTTTTTAAAGAGGGTAAATGGGTGTTGGAAGATGAATAAGGGAATAAATAACTTATTCATATGTTTCTGGGACTTTATGCAGTGTGTACTACATGTAAATGTGGACTATTTCACAGTTTACTGCCTTTTGACCTATTTGATTTTAAATGTTTGTGTCCAGCAGATGAGATGTTCATGTTGGTTATTTCAGTTTATAATCTTGGACGCATGTGTACTTGCGTGTGAGAATTTAGATTTTATCTTTAATACGTGTTACATTTTCAGCTATTATAAATAAGAATCTAGTTTTTAATATTATCAATTAACCTTGTTGTTTTGAGACACTAAAAAGTCAGGCGCAATTTCTATCTGCTCAGATTTTAAGCTGTTGTAACTATTGACGACATATCTTAAGTAGTTGTTTGATAAGAGGGGAAAGACACTGAGACACACACACACACAGAGGAAACAGAGACAGAGGGCGAAAGAGCAGCTGATGTAACTCCTTTAACCTGAATAGATGAAGGCCTCATTGAGATGTCGGGTAATTAAATCTAAGGTTCCTTAGCCCACGCGTTGTTATTTCACAATGGCAGTGGCAAATGTGGATTTCTTGGAGTCTTTATTCTGGTATTACCTGTGAAGTCTCTGCTTGAACAAAAGCAAAACTTTTTCCTATTATCATCTGAAGACAAAGCAAGGTATTTTGCATGTCAACTATTGCTGCAATTCAAAAAAAGCTTCAAGTGCTCACAGTTATCACTTGAAGGTGGAACAAAATGCTTATTTGTTGATACAAAAAACAAAACATGTTTTCTTTTAGGTTATCACCAATCCCAATGGCTGCCTGATGATTTCATGCTTGAAAAGCTTCAGTCCAGTCCCTGAAATCACATGCAATCTTGGTTGTTAACATAAATGACATTACATAAAAGGTGTGAGTGTCAGTTGAACTGGGTTTAATTTCACCAGATTTTGCTTGTTAGCATTTTAGAGCCGTCTGTAGAATGATATGTCAGCATGATATAAAAGACTGGCATTAAACGCAGCATGTATGTGGCTACATGCAGGAACATGTCATTTTCCCAGCCTTTGATGCCAGCAGAGTCTTTAGGACTTAAAATGAAAAGGACTTACTTGTGAAACAATAAACAAGTGGACCAGAGGTACCTGTTTATCAAGGGCTGATGACTGCCTACAACAAGGGCAATCCACTGCTGTCTCTGTGCAGCATTGTGATGTTTAGGGAATTCACACCTTGTACTGACTATAACTTGGCACAGACTGGCTAAATTAAGGAATCTGATCTAAGTGAGAGCTCACACATAGAGGGTACATTCAGTACCCCATCTGCTCAGTGTTGGCTAAATGTAACAGCTTATTATGACTGCGAAGGGTTAAATATCTCCTTGTTTAATGCAAATGATGTGGCTTCTGCTTTTGCGTCATAGTGGTTTTATAGCTAGCTGTAGGGCCGGCTGGGTCAAACACAGCTGCTGCTATCAGAGGAATGCACTGTTAAAATGACAAGCTTGGCAAATTGATTTAATTTGCATAAAGAGTTACTGAGCCTAGTTTTATGGGATAGGCTGATCATTTTGTTAGGAAAAAGATTATGACTATTTTTCATAATGAGGACTTTTTCCTTTCAAGACATTTAATTGAATTAAATAAAATAAGTTCTTTTTCCTATAAACTATTAAATGTTTGCCAATTAGCCAGTCCTATTTTACTGCCATTACACAAGCAAAGCTGTGAGGTGAAAATAAAACAAAAAACAAATTCATAAAATATACACAAGAAAAAAAATATGTACAAGAAAAAAATCAGTTACATTTGTCAGTTCCTGCTGTTGTTATAGAGCCTTCCAGGGAAAAGGCAACACGATGCCCCTCTTGGGTCCCCTGAGGTTGCATTAACCTTGTAAGTGAAGCAAATAAATCAGTCTCGTGATGGATACATGTGGCTATTTATATCCCCCCGAGCCAATTAGAGGAGAGATGATGAAGTGGCTGAGGGTGCAGAGAAACACCCATGACAGACTGTTAAAGATCCTGGGCGAGTCCTCATTGTGCTTGGGAAAGCGATGAGAGAACAGGTGGACACAGCCGGCAGCGTTTTGGGAAATGAAAACCAACACTTACTGGTTGTAACCAGAGCATTGGCAATGTCTGCTGAGAGTCATTCAGCGGTGATCACAAACGCTTGAACCAGAAGTCTTAAACAAGCCACAGTACTTCCAAGATTGCACTGATAAAAGCGCACTTCCTGGCAGGAGCAGAGAGGTGGCGGAGGTTGGGCCACCACCTTGTTCCCGAGAGCAACATGTTGACTCTTTCTGGAAACGGTCTGCCATAAGTGGGGCTGGTTGCTAAGGTTTGGGTGGTTACCACGATCATTCTTGGATACAAAAGTCTCACATACCAACCAACCTGTAAAAAAAAATCAACCTAATAACCTGTTAGAATTGAAAGGCTGTGGTGTGACTGGCCTGAATAGATTTATCTATCTGAACGCTTCCTTTGACTCACTAGCATGGACAGACATAAACATGAGTGAGTAACCGTCTCAATTGTTCACTCCATAGAAAAAGTTAGGAAGAGAAAACAGGGCTACAACGAGGGATGTGAGTTTTTCCGTAGCGTGACCAATTTCACAGTCGTTTCTGTTTCCTTTTTCTCTGATTCCTCAACAGCTGTGTCACTGAGCCCTTTGGTTATATTACTCCAAACTTTATAAATCATTTGCTGCTCTCACGCACCCTTCTCAAATCACAGAGGTCTGCAGCATATGGGAACAGTTCTTTGGCTTGCGTGAGAGTTTGTTTGATGACACACGTGTGTGTGTGTGTGTGTGTGTCTTTCACTCATTGTTCTCCCGTAATGCTATTCCTTCCAGTAATCTCCTGTGCTTCAGAGCATTTAGAGCCTGGCAGGCACACACAGGTCACCTACAGGACTTGAACCTGGGTCATCTTGTTTAAAAACACATTCTCTGACCACAAGACAACCCTCCCATCACAAATAATATTTCTAATGGTTTTCAAAAGTATTACATCCCATAAACAAAGCTGGTGTTGTCTACAGCATTACCCTGGGGGACCATATTTGTCAAGTCTAATTCATTTACATAAACCATAAGTTTGTCCAAGAAGACTTCACAATCTGTACAGCACAGGACAATTGATCAACTCTGATTCAACTATGACTCAACAATAAATTAAAAAAACATTTTTCCAGGAAATATGAATGGGAGAACATCAGAAAGTGAAAGTGTACAAAAGAAGTGATACCAGGACAGAAAAACATCCAACAGGAGTCACTTGCTTACAGTACAGAGCACAGTCCAACAAATACAATATAGAGACAAATAACTGAAGTATACAACAATGTACTCCAAAGCACCATAGATGCAAGTATCAGAAAAACAGAATGTCAATTTACAACCTACACTAAACCTACAAATCTCATGCATGTGTATAATATAAATAATATATTAAGTTGCCATAACTTAAATTAACGAGTCAATCCTCACAGGAAAGGAGCCTCTCAGGAACAGGAAGCAATGAGTGTCACGTATCCAGCGGTATCATCAAAGGTCTGAGTGAAATGAAGAAAAGAACTTCAACTCAAAATTGAAATAAAAGTACATCTCAATATGGATCGCAGCATTTGATTGACAAGAAGTCCCTGGCAGATGAAGGCAGAAACACCAATGATTGCCTAGAGCCAAAGATTTCACCAAAAATGAATAAATAACAAAAGTGAGATCTTGTTGATTTATTATTGGAGTTTAACTAGAATGTACCTGTTTTTCTAGGTAACAATATAGAGCGACCTTACTGCAATTAAGGTGCCCCTGGTAGACAAGTGATCTTCCCCCAACAAATTGATTAGGGTGTGTTCACGTGTGCGAGCAAGTGGGTGTAGGCGAATGACCACGTGTGCAGAGTGAGGATATAAGACAAGAGAGAGAGAGAAATACAGACAGACGAGAGACGCAGTGAATTAGGATTTTGACAGGGTTTTTCTCTCACATCCTATCACAGGGAAGACCAAGTCCTCGCCGTCGATCAGGTTGCCATGGCAACTGTGCCAGAGTTGAATACTGAGACGCATTCTCCAGACATTTCTCTGTGGGATAACCATCTCCACAGCTGCATGCAGGCAACGTCTCGTACAGCAGGTACAGACACAGATAAAGTCTGACACACACACACACAGACTCATGCTGCTACAGATCATGACAGCAAGCACAGATTACAACTGAGTATACTCAAATATACTACTACATATTAATCTGCAACAATTCTTATTATCAGCTGTTATATTCATTTTTAATCATGCAAAACAAAAAGGTAATAGACAGATAGATCATATCATAACATAGATGATGTCAGATATCAGACTGATAATATGTATCGATTTGATTGAGTAAATGAATAAAATTTAAATGGACATTGAGTGATTTCTAAAGGCCTTTTTGTTGTTGTGGAAAAAAAAACAAACAGTGATCAGATTTGCCAACAGGCCCAGCAGGTCCTCTTTTTCCCCTGATCTCACACACACACACACACACACACACAGAGCCTCCTGGCGCAGTCACACATTCATGCCATGCGTACCAACCAAAACAGTGATCTGCAGACGGACACTCACCATTCATAAAATAAAAAAAACACGCTCTCCACACACAGGTAGAAGAGGAGGAGGACCGTGACGTGGATCAGGTACAGTCTGCGTGCTCTGACGGGTTGTTACAAACATTTCAGAGAAATCAGAAGTGTGTGTGTGTGTGTCGCACCGGCAGTGAGCGCCCCTGTTATGCAACTCTATCGGGCTGCACGTCAAAATGTTGTGGTTTGCCGGAGGAAATTACTTTCCTGGGCTGCGTTGATGAATTATTAACCAGGGGGGTGTTTAGGTGTGTGAATCAGCTCAATTAGGAAAACACGACTTACAGTTTCACATGGCGTTTCAGTCCCGGTTCAGCTGCTCTGCTTCACCCTGGCGTGATACTTTATCTAATAAACAACCATAATAACGCCATAGTAGGTGCACACCTCATCTTCCGTCGTGGTTAAAGAGAACAGGATGCTTGTCTTTCCTTCTCGGATAAACGTGTAGAAATGTGTTTGGCTCCGGTTTGTGAATCTTACATAATCGTGTTTTAATGTTTGAGACTTTGGCATTGACAGACTTTAGACAGTTTGTTTTTTCCTTTTTTTTCAGGCCTCATAGCTCATTTGACGACACTTACCGATGTGTGGGGGACATGTACAGATTTTCCAAAAAGATTAATATCCAGCTGGAACAGAAATATCCCATAAAGTTCACGGAAAAAGTAGATTTTTAACCAACTATTATCTGACGATTAATGACCAGCCTTTAAGGTGACCGGAAGTGACACACCCTTTTTGATCATTTTGTGTTTTGAGATAAAAATATTATTCAAAATATAAATAAACCTTTATGAAGTGTTATACGTGGGAGGAAAAATCAAGTACGTGTGTACACTGAACTGATAATGAAACGTTTAAATTTGTCCTCATACAAAAAGATAACTGCAATGTCACTTCCGGCCACCATCTTTGTTTGGTTGACCTAAACTGTGTAAGTGAGTGAAGACAGAGAAGGAGTTCTCCAGTGTTGCATATGTGTCTATCTGCACCTGAACAGAAGAGACTGCGAAGAATCAAAAGTTGTTCAGCTAACAGTGAGTATTTATCTGAGAGAAAACCAGACTCAATTGTAAACATTAGTCAAAGAGTTTTGGCTAACAGTTAGGTTAAAAATTGGTGCACAATTGGTGCTTGACATGGCTTTATTTAAGTTATTGTTTAGCTTGGATTAAATGATAATGTGTTAGTTTACCACGCTGTATTTCAACTTCTCTACAGTGCGTTGTGTCAAACTTATTCAGAGGAAAAACTCCTACTGGCTAAAAAGCTGGCAGGTGTTTTTTTTTTTTTTTTTGTTGTTGTTGTTTTTCGCTTTATCAGGTCAAATCTAGCCTCCCACAGATACAGTAGAATGGCCATGGTGGTTTCACATGTAAAGGTGGTAGGATGCTGATGGGCTATAGGAAACCATTTGCCACTGTTCACTCAGGCCGGAGTCATTGCTGACATTACACTGACAACCAAAAGTATTAAACGGGCTCAGCTGGACGAAAGTAGCAGCTGGCTGTAACCAGAGAAGCAGTGAGTGTGGGCTCTTTTTAATGAGTTAGTTAGTTAGATAGTTAGAGTACTTAGTTTAACATAAAACAGACATGTAAGTTGGAAGTGAGATTTAACAAAGCAGGAGAAACACATCGAACATACTTCATGGGTTAGCACATCATGTGGGGATTTGCCGTGGTCCTGTCGCTATTTGCACATCTGAATACTGAAACTGAATCCAGTCTTTTGTGGTAAATGATATCATAGCTTGAGATTCATGATACTAAATTAAATAATTAGCCAGAAATGTATTTACAGTAAATGGTGTACTTTCCTCAATGTTGGCCTGTGTATTTTTGGACTTAAGCAATGATCCTGTAACCATGGAGACCCTTTGCAGAACTAGCTTACTTCCCAGAAATGAAAAAGAAACTGATTTTATTTCGGTAACTGGGATCATTCTCAATCATACTTGTCTGAGTAATGGTATGAGAAAAGGTGGTAAACTCTCCCCCCAAAATCTCTGGAACAGGTAAAGCTGCTGCCACTTCGTCTGAAGTCGTGAGTAACAGCTTTAGTTCGAGCTGACATGGATGACGCAGACACAGTAATGCAGTTTCCTGTTATATTTAACCCCCACTGTTTTACCAGTACAGTATCCTGCCAGACTCGTTTTAGGGTAATGATTACAAGATGAAATCCTGTTTCAAACTCCAGCTCTTGACACATTTAACCTGTAGCCAAGGTAAGCCTTTCTAGTCCACCTCGCACCTTGCAAACCTAGGAAGACTACAAATGTGTTTTCCAGTTAACAGTTAACACTGACAGCAGAAAATGTTGCCAAGTTTTTAACACAGTCCATATATACACACAGTTTCACATGTTGCTCAGATCTGTATGAGATAACACAATGTTGTGGATGCTGCTTGTCGTGTTAAGACGAGTTACCGACTGTTATTTTAAAAAATCTTTCCGATCATTGATTCCACATGTACAATATTGGTTTCTGATCATCCTTCAGGCTCTTTTTGGAAGTTAAGTGAGTGCTGTTGGGCATATAAGCCACTGTAGTCTTGACACAGTCTGGTCCTGACAATAGTCACAGATGCCCTTAAAATCATGGAACCTTTCACGATAGTATAATCACAACAGAGAATATCAAACAGCTAGTAAAGTTTATTACGCAATTCTCAGTCAGCATGTAAAAGTGACGGTTGAGAATGGAGTAGAGAAAGGAGAAGGGGACACAAGACTGATCTGCTTATTATCGTCTGGAACAGCCAAGTAATTATGTTTTTGCACAAGGGTGCTCCAGTCAATTCTTTCACGTCGATTAGCCAAGCTCACTGCATCATGAAGTTTGGAACAACTGAAAAATAATTACCATTTTTTGTGATTAAAATGATAATCGGTTTGATTAATTACAGCAAGCATATGCCTGGGGAGGGTTGAATCAAAATATCAGAGGCCGCACTGTACGACATCACCATGCGATGACATTGGTACACAATTAGAATATTTTCGTGTCCTGTCCTTACTTCCCTTAGTTGATTTGAACAGGTGCTGTTGCATGTGATGATTCACACGGTGTTACACCTGAGTTCTGGGTCTGGCCTCCATTCCAACACTTCCTTCCTGTATCAGCGGTGGTCCTGGCATGGACCAGCCACAGTCTGATTACTGCAGTCTGACTCATTTTCAACACATGCGTGTTCGCTCCTTAATAGCTCATTTAAGGTTGCTTAAAATCATGTGTTGAAGCCACTTTCCTTTGTCACAGCTTTATATTTATTCAAAGTAATTTAATTGGAAATGAAAAGATATGGTCTCTCTTTCTCATAATGCACTTTAAAGTCCACAGCCCTCCATCTGTACAAAAATACATTCAGTAGTTAATATGATCTTAATATAAGGCTTCAGCAGTCCAAGTTAGACAAAATAAAGTTGATATCTTCCAAAGTTCCAGTGTTTTTACAACAGATTTACCCTGACCATTGTTTTAAGAAAGTCTTGTGGATCCATCCTTTAAGTCTGGCAGAGGACATTTAACAGTTGCCTTCAACAAAAGCTCAGTGCAGATATTTGACGTAGGTCTGGGCTTGGGGATATCACTCTGGGACAGCTGTAATATCCCAGAGGCCTACTGCACGTGTGAGAGTCGAAGTAGAGTGAGTTCAAGTAGAGGTTGGTGATATGTGGGAAAAGCTGTGGGGGAGAGATGGGATTGCCAAGCTCGAGAGTGATGAGGTTTCAGTTTTAGGTGGACTTTGCCTGGGAATTTAGCCTGGGAACATTACTGATCTCAGTTTCCTGTGTTGAGCTGTGAAAACCCTCAAATGCAGGCTCTGCCCATTCTGCGTCCCTAAATCACACTGCAGAAGTGCAGACACTTTGCAGAAACATGATTAGAAATGGTGCAAAATAATGTAACAGAGCCTCAGGTTCCAATGTTTTTTATGCAGTAGAAAATATGATCCAACTTAAAAGTTTTTGCAATACATTTAACATTCCTTTAAATGACTACTGTAAAACATATTCAGCTTTTATTTTGAAAGAGAGACATGCAATTAGTACAGACCTCAGAATGGCATCAATAATTAAAGGAAGCAGAATATGACATTTTGGTTCTTATTTGGGACACTCTTTTCACAGATTTGCCTTAGGAAAAACATTTAAAATGCTAAGTTTAAATCATTTTCATTAAATGTTAAACAAATGAACCTCTTGCCCAAATCTTAATTAGATTTTGGTATTTACACATAAATAGGAAACTAGAAAAAGGGATGTGCAAGTAAATGAGTTTGATATTCCTTTGTGCATTATCACCTTATCCTGTTAGTCTCTGAATGTTTAAGCAAACAAAAATAAATATGGAAGAAAGAGTGTATCCTCAGCCACCTTGCATGGTTAAATACAGAAAGTGTTGCTGCTGTGGGAGAGGGGGTGAGTCATTCATGCTGCTTTCGCCGTGGATCGTTCACAGGGGAAGCCTTGCAGCATGTGTGGTTGTGTGGAGGAGAAAAGTAATTCCTCAGAGTATCAGTCATTCAAGCCTGTTTGAATGCTCGGGAAAACACCAAGCTTTTTGCCAACCAACCCATCAGTTGTGTCATAATTTCATGTGGATGTTTCCGTTTTAGACAGTTTTTTATTTACATCATCATTTTAAACAAGTCACCTTGCTCAAGAAGCTGGTCTCTCAGTTAATCTGCTTTATGAGCAGTAAACATTTCATACTGTTCACTAATTGTGCTTAATACGTAAATGATTTTTAGGACATATATGGCTAGATTCAGGTGATGTTGAGGTGTTTAGTCTGATTTATGTTAAATGTTTTTTTTTAATGTGTTGCAGATCAGAAACAGACTTTGCTGTGTAACAATAGCTGACTAAAGGAAAAAGACAGAACATTTTGGGATCACAAATTCCTATATACTGATTAGATTTTTACATTGAGGTAGGTGTGGTTAAAAAAATTACCTTGCGAGGGTGGGAAAAAATATATTAAGAGGTTTCTAGGAGTACTTATGCATCTGTGAGCATCAGAGACAGTTCATTTTAAGGCAGAGAATTTACCGGATGTGTGTGAGCGTGTGTGTGTGTGTGTGAGGGATTTGGGTGAGCTGTGTGTGCGTGGGTGAATTGCAGCTATCTGTGAGGAAGAGACGAGAACATATGCTTTATTATTTGACACTCAGGAGATGGTGTGAAGCAAGTCAGCAATGAGTAAGAAAGAGCAAGGCATGCTGTGCCTTCTGGGTAGAGGTGCTTTTGCAAGTACATGTTTTTGTGTGTGCGTTTTGACGTATATGTGTGTACTATCTGCTGCAGTGTTTTGGCAAAGAGTCAGCTCCAGCATGGTGGTAAGGCCTTTGATGTGTCCGATCTAATTTTTTGGAGTGAGGTGTGCGTGTGTGGTTGTTAAATTTATACTTATTTATTTTCTAGTCTAACATTTTACTTAAAGATTTATTGTGTATTTTTGTATTTCACTGTTTCAATCACATTTGATTTTCTTGTGCTTAGTGTCTTAACAATTCTTTTAATACCTTAATCTGAAGGGTCTTCGGCAAAAATATTTCCTGAAAAAGAAAACAAAAAGATATTGCTCAGTATAGTGCACTTTAATTGATGGCATTGACATAAAATATTCCAAGACCGACAGGGCTCTGCAGTTCACAGTTGCGGCCTAATAACACAGATGCAACATTTCTCCTTTCAGCAAAAGGAAACGTAAAAACTAGGAACATGACTGGCTCCAGACTGGCTTTTTCTCTCAGTGGGCAGCAAGAGTTCTCAAAACTTTGAGTGAGTTTTCCGACTGTATTTTTGACTAAACGTGTACTTTGTCACCTCAGGCTCTGGGTTTTTCGCCTTATATTTGTACTTTTTAAGATTAAGTGATTAATCAATTGAACATGAACTAAAAAAATCTAGTAACACTAATATTTATTTGCATCCCTGATTTGGCAGAACTCAGAAGTATTAATTACACAAATTACAGTGCCATCTCAAACCCATCTACTGTTTTAAGGGCTAATCCCATGAGCACTGGTATGACTTCCCCGGCTGTGACCCATTCATTGCACTCAGGCACTAGTTGCCACCCATCTAATGAAATTACAGTAAAAATGCATCTGAAATATGCTGTATACTTCCAGGATCATCAATCTGCTCCCACAACATATGATTATACACACACAAACAGGCAAAGACCTGCTTGCACATATATTGCAGAGTAGTAAGAGATTCCTGCTGCGTTGCTGATCCTCTACCCACCCGACTCAGGAAGTGTGCTGAATCTATGGATTGAGCCCCAGCCTACACTGAGCTAAAAGGCCAATCAAGAGAGGGAGAACAGGAATGGCAACATGATCAGTTTATGAAACTTACTATGACAACATACACCTCCTACATCCTGACTTTGGGTTTACCTCATGACCTACAATTGTATGTCAGAGGCAGGTCCATGGTTTCTGCTGCTCTGAAGTGCTATCCGACAGAGTGGATCTTGAAAATCTACACCTCTATTTTAAGATGCCTCATGAATTATGAGTTTAATATTAAATGCGTCATTGGGAGGCCGAGCTGGGCTCCTACCACCACGTCACAGCACAAACACATAACCTATATTAGCCACTTTCTTGTGGGTGTCCAGCCAAACTAGAGTGAGCCAGTAAGGAAGCGTAGGCAAGGTTTTGTCCAAAAATGAATTCAGATATGGGATTGGGTTTGTGTTCTCACACAACTCCTCTGTTCCCACCTCAGCCTTAGGAAGAGGAGTTATTTAAGATATTTAGCTCAGTGTCTTGTTTAATGTACTGGTTAAAGAGAGCCAAACCTCCCAAATCAACTGAACATCAAGTTAAAAATGATTTAACTTATCCAAAGAAGCTATCAGGGAGTATAGAACTCATGCCTGTGCTATTTCGGTTGTCTTTAAAATACTCCTTTGAAAATCCCTGCAGTGAGTTCATCTGGCTCCATTCTGTCATCCCAGCCTGGCTATCCAAGCAAAGACCGGTACTCTCGAGAGTGGCCTAATTTAAACTTCTCCGCTGTTTATAGATATAAGCTGATTGTATAGCAAGTTTTGGCTCTGTTTATTTAGGCTCAGGCTCTGTGCGCAAATGGTAATTGATGTGAGTAAGAGGGACTTATTGGACTGGTGTTGACATCCTGGGGACCATTAGGGAGACCACAGAGCTGACCGGCCCACTATCAGAGGGATGAGCTCATCTTTTCCATCCCCCGTGCTGAGGCTGGAGGCGGGAGGACTGCGTTTTTCAGAAGGGGTCTGGATGGGGTTTTGGGGTCAGAGAATAGTCCAGGCTGATTGTGTTTAGTTATTAAACTGCTACAGGGCAGGGAGACAGTGGGAAACGACAGGACTCTAATTTCAAATATCAAGTACCTGCAAGTCAATTTTTCATTTTTGTACTGAACTAACCCCTTTTAACTGTGACTGGGTGGCTGGCACAAAGTCTGACTGAATGTTTTCCAATCGCTAAGTAACAAATTATATGATCATTGATTGACTGATTGATCGTCCGTCCTGGCTCCTAAAATAAAACATGCCAGTACTATTTGTCCCACACAACAGTTTCATAAAGTTCCCTGTTCCTCTCTCTTGCTGTTAGAGCTCTGAATCAAAGTGATATCCCCAGCGGTGTCATACTAAACAAGCCATGTTCACCTGTGAGCTGGCAGTAATTGGGAAGTGGGTGCTAATTACACAGAAAACCTTGCCGCTCAGCATAGTGTGTATGTGATTCTCTGCATTTGTGTGCCCGTCCACGCTGGGCAGGGCAGCAAGCGGGCGTAATGACAGAAAACAGTGTGTCTGTCTGGCCGTGCTAACAAACGGAGAGCATCGTGAGTGGCTGGATGGCACGTAGGCACTTGACATGGCACCCTGCCATCGCCACGCCTTATCGCTCCGCATGCTTTCCCCTGCCGCTGAGTGGAGAGCGGGTTGTTTTGGTTTGACTGCACTCACTGCTGCCTAATCGCTGGGTGGGTGTTTTTCTCTGTACATTTAATGACTGCTGCCTAATCATCATCCCTCATCAGGGCACTTTGGTGTGTGTGAGGGGGCAGGAGCAGGGTGGAGGTTTGCAGGGATGTTGCTTCAGCAGTGTGCAGGAAATGGCATGAGGCCTCAGGACATGAGACGTGACAAATGCAACATGAGCCCCTGGTAGTTCCAGTATAGAGATGACATTCACTGAGAGGCATCATATCAGCAAAACACCTGCTCTGTGTTGATATACTTCAAGCTTAGGATAGAGTACAAGGAGGAAAGCAGTGCCACGTGTACCTTTAGGAGAAGAGGCAGAATGGGGAAAAAAAAAATTCTTTGGGCTTCAAAGTATAATGATTTGTTGAGTATGACAATCCCTGCCTCATTAGACAGAACATAATGACAGGTAACAAAACATAAAAGAAGAGAATCAATCTATACTTATTTGCAGCCAGCTGCAAGCGATCCTGATGAGTTGATGGTAGCAGAAAGGCCGGCCTTCTCTCTTCCCACTGCCTACTTTGACATCACTGTGTGGTCATGTGCCACTGGGCTTTCCCTGCTCTTCGCTGCCCTTTGCCTGTAGCACTGAATTAGTATATGTATAAAGAAACATTTAACATGATATGGGACAGACAAACAGACATAACTAGAACACAATTGATAAATGGTCAGCTTTTTAGGGACCTGAAGTGGCATCTCCATGCCTCATCCTCCACTCCCAGTGGTTCTTCACTTGCCAGATGATAACGGCACTTTACTGCTAAATGCAGATTTCTCTTCTGAACCATATTCATACAATAACAGAGTGATGACCCATTTGAGTTCGTCTTGCAGTTTTTGCTGTTTTGGACTGCCAAACGGATGCAGAGACGTCACTGGAAAAACTGCCAGATTAGAGCAACACTGCACCCCACAGGCGAAAGGCATGAGCAAAGGTGTAGAGAAAGTAGGTCAGAGGGTGGGAGAGTGTATGTATGTATAGGGTGGGTGGAGAGTAAATGCAGACAGATTGCAGGGTAGAGGCTGGAAGAGAGAGAGAACATGTGGGGACATATCTTGTGAATAGAGTGAAGGATTTGCTTCTTATTTAGCATCTGCTGTTTTTGAAATAAACAGTCTCACTTTTCACAAGTTTCTGCAATCATGAAATACATGAAATGTGCCAGAAAAAAGAGCATCTTTACCCATAGTCTATTTCTGAATAGTAGGTGCTGCCTGTCTAAATTCCAGGGATACTGCTACAGAGTGTTTTACTGAGATAAGTAGAGGAGGATGTGTGGCAAAGCAGTTGTCAAGCTTATAGTTTAATGCTAAATTACTGTAGCCTACCTCTACCACCAGAGACTGTCATGGCTAACACTGGGATTAGTATTGCCAGTGTTGGATAGAGCCAGTCTGGATGTTGTTGTGCAAATGATGTATCTAGATACTCAGAAGTCAAAAACAGATCATGGGTTTTAATCTTTTCTGCTGATGCCCATGACAAATTGTATGTTTTACTATTTGTGAGAGCATTAGTGGAAGTGGACCAGAGATGGAGGGGTGGGAAACGTTCTGTGACAGATGAAAGCGCACTGTGTTAAAGTAAACAGCAGATGGCGCCAGCAGCACATCAATTTAGGCTTCTTGTTGAGAAGAAAATTGCCTCATTTTTGGTCCCACACCTGTAATTGTCCATGCCAAAAGTCATTTTAGCAATGCAAGTACCTTTTTTCATTAAAAAAATAGCATTATATTAATGTGTGTGTGTGTGTGTGTATGTGTGTGTGCGTGTGTGTTTCTGTATATATCTTATAACTCTATATATATATATATATATATATATATATATATATATATAAATGATCTTTTACATTTTTCAAAGTATAGATAGAAAACTTCATAGGTTAGAAAAAATCTGAAATACAGTGATTGATTTGCAGACTAACATTTCAACACTTGTCATATAAAGACAGTGTCAGAGTGATGAAAACTTTTGGATTTTTAAAATGCCAAACCAAACATGTGGTAGAGATTTAAAATATGTAATACACATATATGCACAGTCTCAAATAAATGTCTTCTGTTAGTATGACAGAATTTGCACATGAAAAGAGAAAACCTTTCTGTCTGCGTGTCTGTGTGTCTGCCTGCCGCAGTAAAGGGCATGTTGACCTTCACTGCCCGACTTCTCTAGTCTCATGGTCTCATAGTCTCATGTACCACATTACAGTTCTCCACAGGTTGTGTTTCTGTGTAGTCCTGTGCATGCCTTCGCCGGTACACATGCCGTTGTTAAATTATGTCCCGGTATCGGCATCAGCGTACGTGCACGTCCTATCTCTGAGCAGCTCGGTCTGGCAGAGTCTTTGGTTCTTCCACATTCTTGTCTCCCTCTTCTCTTTTCCAGGGAAATATCTTCGTCCTGCGTTCATCTTGTCCCTCACTCACCCCTGTGTCTGGCTGGGGAGAGCACAAAGGAGTGCATGGAGAGAACTGTAAATGGCTGAAGAGCTGTGCACCGGTTGGTTTCGCATTGTTGCAGGTACAGTAGGTAAAAGCCCTTTCTTGACCTATCAGCATGTAACACCTCCACAGCTGTGAGAACGTGAATCATCTGTATACCTGAAAACAAGGAATACAGGTCACATTCCTTTTTCTGTTTTTTATCTCAGAGGGTTTAATCTAGATTATGTGATGCCTGTGGTGATTGTGTCTCGTTGTGACTGTTAGGACTTTTACTGCAATAGTAGGTGTGTATACTCGTGTATAGCCATGAACCTTTATCGTTGCCTTTAATGATGCATTATTGCTGTAACATGTGCATATGAGTGTTTGTGTGCTTATATGCATTTGTGTGTACATTTGCATGTTCAGCATGACCTCACAGCAGATGTATCAGGGAACTCTTGGGCTCTGTCACATAACGAGAAAAACAGAGAGAGGTTGTAAGGGGGGAAGCACTAGATAGTCCCAGGGCGTTCAAACACACATCACTTATTGCCCAGAAAGCTGCACCCTCTATCTACCCTTTCTACATCTCCTCTACTGTCATTTTTTTGCTCTTTGAGTTCAGATCGATAGTTGATACCAAAGCTGATTTTTCAAAAAATAACATTGATATTATCCCACTGAGGTTACATGTTAAATCCACAGTCGTGCAATGTAATGTAGTCATTTAGATCTTTGCTGAGGTTGCCTTGCTGATTTATCTGATGCAGTAACATTGTAAAGTAGCAACGGGGAGAGATGTCACCCCGAATTTGTAGTTATTGAGCTTCTACTTTTCTCCGTTCAATTTCTCCGTTAATGGTAAGTTTCACATGACTTGTAGGTCTAATGACTCACTGAAGTGCACAAGAACAGCATTAACAACAGCAGTTATGGCTGTGGCTACACTGTTTTTAATTAATTAATTAATTAATTAATAGGAGTTCAGAATTGTAGTGACATACTGAGGCATAGTGGACCTGTTTTGGTTTTATTTTTATATTATTACTGGTCAGTTAAGTAAATTATTTTAATGATTAATTGACAGACTCCTTTTTTCGCCACAATTCAAGAATTCATATGCTAATTACCACAAAGTCTGGACAGACATGGATGTAAACTGCAGCTATTTGGTAGATGCATATAACTGTGCAGTGGTAACTTTAGTTTCCTCATGCTTTAAGGTTTTTTTTGCATTTCTTAGGGTGCTTTCACATATCAGCACTAACATACAAACAAAAGTGGGATGTATATCATAAATGTCACTTCTCTCTCTGGTAGAGAACGCATACTTATCTTTAGTAGCATAGGTGTGATTGTCTGTTTTTCTAAATTACGTAAGTGTGTGTCTTTATTCAGGCTGCTCCACTCCTGCAGCTCCAAAACAGAGCTTATAGGGCATTAGGCTTTATTTAGCTAATCCCCTTCCCTTCCTCCTCCCTTACTCTACACTCCACTAGATAGTAAGACAACATTTGTCAGCTGCATAATCATTATACATCTCTTTACTTACAAGAAGATGGCCAAATATCAGCCTAGTTGCTACAGGCAATATATATGTACGTGTACGTACAGTGCAGTATATTAATGATATTACAGTACACTGAACACACATTTTAACCACACCAGCACCAGCACAGTGTTACATATCTCTCATATTCCCAGTCACCATTAGATGGCAGTGCAGGAGAAGATGCTAGTTTTTTCATGGTCAAGAGAGATAGCAGGAGTTAGACAAGTGGAGTAATATAGGAGAAAATGAGAGAGGGAGAGAAACAGTGATGGAAAATAGAGATTTAGAGAGAACAAAAAAAGATTAAGTAGATAGGAAAACAAAAGAGGGGGAGTCAGCAGAAAAAATCTAATAGAAATGGGCAGAGTAGTCGCTATATACAGCTTTGGAGTGAGGGGGGAGTGGGAAGGCTGAGGGGGAAGGGAGTTGAAGTTGGTGGGAGGGTAGGGACCCTCTCTTTGGGAGCTTCTGCTGGGTGTTAAAGACAGAGAACAAGACAAGGAAAGACAGAATGGGATGAAAGGAGGGAGGAGGGAAGTTATAGAATGAGCCACATAAAAGCTTGACAAAATAAACAACGGGGTAAAAAGAGGGGAATATGAGGAAATCAGTAAATGAAAAGGGAAGAAGTGATAAATGAGGGAGAGAAAGAGATTTGTAGGTAGGGAGTGACCATCACACTCAGAATTCATTTGGCATGGAGAGGCTGGCTCTTCTTAAAGCATGACAGACAGACAGACAGACTGAAAATATAACCCCCTGTACAGTAAGATTCCTGATTTTTAAAAATATAAAACATTGACTTAAGCTTGGATAAATTATTCACCATAGGTAATTTGTTTATTCTCATCCTATCCATCTTGTTACTTTTCTTTATCAACACTATTATACTTATTTATGGTACTGTCCTTTTTAAATTAATCTTTTTCTCATGAACTTCATGGCTAAGTATATGAACTCCAAACTTAGTAAACATTGTACTGATGCTCAATATATAATGCTGCTGTGGCTTTGAAGACTACCATTACAGCTTACAATAAAAAATAATAACTCAAGTGCTGATAGTAATAACAATAGCATCAAATCACTTTCTGTATTCATTCCTGGTTCAAAATCTGGGAAAGAATCACTCTACTGTGTCATCTGTTGTTGTTTTGTAGGTTTGCCTAATTGTCAGTCTCCTCTGCTCTTTGGTTTGTTCACATAAACATTCACCCCCCTCTCCTCCTCCTCTCTCTCTCTCCCCACCCTCTCATAGATAATTAATCAGCACACGCACAAACACAAGCGCACACCCCTCTCCGGGGGCTGTTCCTGTCATCGGCCCTTCCTGCTTGTTGGCTGCAGCCGTAGCCTGCGTTGCCATAGCATCACGCTGATCGATCCTCGTCCCGGTGCAGTGGGAAAGCACGGGGACAGAAAAAAACAGCAGATTAAAAGAGACTGGCAGAAAAAGAGAGAGAGAGGGGGAGAGATGTGGGAGGTGGAAGGGAAGGGGGAGAGGAGGAGAGAAGGAGAGAGAGAGAGTGAGACCACACCTTATTCAAGAGGGGGGGTGGGAAGGGGACGCAGGCAGGCAGGGACACACAAGCAGCTACTACAGGAATAGTCCCCGTGCAGAGCAAATATTATGTGCAGTGGTGTGCTGTCACAGAGTGTGTGTGTGTCCTCAACATGGGTTGTCACTTGGCTCACACCAGCACGTTACTCTCTCCGCGAGCAAACAATTAATGTCATTCACTGCGGGGCAGGCTCAGCACACTGCACTGACATAAGGTAGGGTGTACTGAAGGGGAGGGGTGTGTGTGTGTGTGTATGTGTGTGCATTTGGCATTGGCATATTTATGTGTCCCCTGTATTTACTCTGTACATGACTGCTGGCTTTTTCGATGCCTCTATTTGGGTGTGTAAACATGTGGATGTATTCGGTGTATGCGCACAATTATTTGTCAGGCAAGAGAGGTTACTAATGTAGCGTCCTCTTGGGCCACGGTGTCAGGAGATTCAAGCTGTAAGCCATGTGACTCCACAAAGAGCTGCAGGGATTGGCTGAGGCCATCTCTGACCTCAGCAAACTGCCTCCACCCCTCCTCCTTCCCCTGCCAAACACACATACACACACCCCTCCCTCTCAGTCTCTCCGCCTCCCTCCCTCCCTCTCTCTCTCTCTCCTGCCTCTTTTATTTATTTTTTTTCCTCCTCTTAGCCGTTCCTCCACCTCTCAGCATCCTCGGCTGAATGAATGTGTAGGTTAGAGCCGCAGCAGCAGCAGCAGCAGCAGCATCCATGGCTTAAGCCCCAGCTCTGATCAGCAGCTAGCCCGGCCAGGCCCCTACCCCTCTTCTTTCTCCTCTCTCTCTCTTTCTCTGTATCTCTCTCTCTCTCTACCTCCTGGGCTAGGGCTAGTTGACAGGCGACGTCTGGGGGTGTCGCTGGCTCACAGTTAGCCAGGGCGTTAGCCACATGCACACGGCTGCTCTGCTGCCCATCAATTCTACTGTGTCTCTGTGGTAACCGGGGGCTTCTTCTCCTCTCCCCCCCTCTCCACACCTCCTGCTTTCATTTCAGGATCCTTGGAGATAGAGGAATGCAAATCTGCAACCATGATGGAAGGTAAGATGATTTTTTTTTTTAATTGTCATGCTGTCCCCTTTTTTTTTGGTATAATTCCGGGTAATCCCCCTTCATGTCCTTGTCCTACAGAGCTTCATCTGCTGGCAAGTGTAAGTGTGTGTGCGTGTGTGTATGTGTGTGTTTGGGAGGTTCAAATGTCATATACTGCCATGCTATTTTGAGTGCACACATTCCGGTGACTTGCATGTTATTCTTAGGAAAAGGGCACAGCCACTCAATGTCTACTACACAGGCACAATGGCAAGGCTAATTGAACCGTGTGTACCTTTTGTGAGTGTGTGTGTGTGTGTGTGTGCATGCATGTCTGAGTACCCCCCAACCCCCCTTTTCCCTCTTCCCATCGTAAAGGATTATTTGGATTTATTGTGCAGGAGGGCTTATGTGCCCAGCTGGCTCACTTGTATAAATTCTCTTTGTATGGTGTACTCTGAAACACATGCGCACATACACTCACACACACGCACACACACTCTCTCATACACAGACTTGCATACACGCTCGCAGTACCGTATGACTCCGCTGTGTATCTGCTCACACCACATTGCCATTTTACCCTGCACCCCTGCGTGGATTGCACCTCTGTACGGATGGGTGCATGCGTACGTTTGCACCAATTACCCACCCATGATTGGACTGATCCATCTCCGTTGGGTTGAGCGTAGCGAGGAAACAGAGAATTGATGACTGTTTTAGTTCCATGTCCCTTTAACTGATGACATCATCAGGGGTAAGGCCAGTGATGGAGGGATGAATCCCTACAGCTCTGCAGCTGGCACGCGAAAGCCTCCATCCATCCATCCATCCATCCATCCATCCATCCATCCATCCATCCCTCCATCTATTTCATGTGATATCTCTTATTTCTTATCTTTCATGTTGTTCAGCCATCCTCTATTTTACAACTACAGGCCTTTTGTTTGATCAGTACAACCTAAACGTGTTGACTTTTACTGAATCAACCTTGAATTACGTAAGCATTCATAGTCCACGACACCTGGGCAACATTTGAGGCAGTGAACATGCATCAATAACTGTGTAGGTCACTACTGCTTGTAATATTTATCCCCTGCAGTAACATACACTTCCTGAAAGTGGTTATTTGTTCTAAAAATGCTTGGCGATGTTGTCATTCAGACCTGTTTTTTCCGGTGCTTTTAGTAAACAAACTCCATGCCAGTGTGTGTGTGTGCTGCTGAGGAAGAATCTGATTTGCTTGTTAAGTGTGTATCTGTCTCTGTTTCAAAAGTGATCTTACACTAGCAAATAAAAAATGTTGTAGGAGTGGACATTAAAGGACGGCGGGCACTTGTTTTTTGTTTTCAAGTGACAGCTGCCGTTTTTTAGCAGTTTGGACTTTTCTGCAGTAAATCTCAGACATGTGTAATTTTCAATCCTAAACCACATTTTTTCTTATTTTGAATGTTGAGCCCACTGGCATGAACCATGATGCACATTTCTGTAAAAATGTCACAGAGGGTGCTGTTATGTTTTCTTAGACAACATCTTTTTTACAGAACAAGCAGTAACAATATACTGACCACTATGCCAGCTAGTGGGGGAGTGTTGAGAATGAAAACTATCCAAGACTAAATCAGTCATTCAAACGTTATTGTACTATAAGTGAAATTTGGTCTGGTTTGCTGATGAAATAAATGACTAAATTAAATTAGATAACACTTGAGTTAAGAACAAAATGAAGTCTAACCTTATATGGATCACTACCAAACAGGAAGCTCTTACCTCATGTAATATGGTGAAGCTGCCATATATAACCGTGTACTGATCTAAAAAGGTTATCTGACCAAATGATAATGCGGATCTGTTGAATAACTTTCAAGTCTCATGATCAGTTTGTTATTTGTAGGAGAGCATGATTTCTACCCCACTTTATGTCAGTTTCCCATTGTGAGCCGCCCATGCACGCTAAATAAAGGCCTGTGATTACTGGCCTGCAGTGTGAAGCCAGAGTAGATCTAAATTTAAACGAAATGACTGACGTTTTAATCAGCTGAAGTGGCTGATACAACAATAATGGCTTCTCCCGAATGTTTGATAGAGGTAAGTTAAACTGCCATGCTATTGTATATATGAAAAAGGTAACAGTCAGCCTGATGGTTTGGAGCAGGTCGAAATGACAATAATCATAACAGCATTACTGTTCGTCACACGTCATACTAAGAACAAACTGCTTAGTAAGATACAATTTAGATGATGACCACGATGAAGGCTACACCCTTTCTGTCACAGTTTGGACAGAGCTGTGTTTGTAAAAAACGGCCTGATCATGCACACTGTTATTTAATAGGTTCATGATGATTGTAAAGGTATAGCTTCACAATAGATGATTATAGATTTTGAATCTCTTAGGACACAATGACAGACAGCACAATAGCTGATAGTTAATGATCAACCCAAAGTGACTGATTCAGTGTTTTCCCTTTTGGTATTTGATTTATGATACAGTATGTGTGTTGAAGGTCACGTTGCACATTAAAGTGGGGTAGTGGTGTTGTAATAAAGCACTGTTTGATTGTTTTGTCTCGCTAGATAATCTTGATAATCACAGCAGCGTATGAATATGATTCTATTTAATGTACTGCCTGCAGCAAAATCAGAAAAAGCAGAGTTGCGCCAAACTGGTACAGTAACCGAACTGATTTATTTGACAGTAAGCACTTTTTCAGTAAATAATTCTCCAACTTTACTCCAACAATAAGTAATGGTGACCTAATCTATTGCTCCCCTTCCTCTGCGAGTGTCCTGTCCTGTCATCGACTTCATGTGCCACGAGCCAAGCTGTTAGGTAACAGTTACAAAGAAAAAAAGACAGGCAGTCTGCAAATCGCTTTCCTTCCATTAGCATGGCTAGCACAGGCTTAGCAAGGACTGTGTGAGGGCAGGATTACAGTCAGGTGTTAAAATTGGATGCTAATCCTTGTTAGCTCTGCTTTTTAAAGCCCCATGCGACTGCCAGCATGGTTGTCTCTGGGTAACACACAGGGTAAAAGACACAGGGTGATTACTTCATTCTTGTTCAAAGTGAGACAGACGTTTAATAGTTTGCGCTGGTGTTACTGATGACAACCAAGACACAAGACACAATTGCAGACACAATTGCAGATAAAAACAGGTTGTGCTAGTTTGTTGGTGAACTGTGACCTAAAACTAATTATCACAATGAGGCAAATTCCCTACAGTAAGACCAAAAATCAAGCACAGTTTTTGAAAAGTGTTTTTCTGTGCTGTTTGTTCTTTTCCTTGATTCTCTCCTTCTATAATTCACAACAGTCTAGTAGTACTTACTACAATTGCTGTAAATGTCTAGGGTTTACTGCAAGTAGGATTACTGCAGCTCTGGTTGTGTGTTTACATCATTGCAAAGCTGATGTCATTTTAAGTAACAAACCTCCTGCATGCTTTTCTGTACTCACGAGAGCTGGCACTTGCGTGGTGGTTATTTCACTGGTAATTTACTCAGCTCTCCTCAAGGTAATCATACTGGTGCCTGATTATTCCTGATCCTGTTGGATTTTGAGAGTAGGAGCTGTATGGAGGAGGCTCAGACATCATCAAGACTAAATGAAGTTTAATAGACTAAATTTAGCAGTGGTTCACTTATAAACACAAATAAGGTGGCATCAGTGACTACTCTTTCTTCTTAATGTCCAGTAATCTGGGGCCTGAGGATGTTCATTTTCCATCAAACACAAGTTTAGATTGCCATGAAATTTGGCATAACATTTATGGTACCCATGATTCATAATTGATTTGGTAATCCTCTTCAGTTTCCTTCTGCACCATGTTTGGTCAAAGTGACATTGTTGCTGAAACCAATTGGTTGATAGGCAATTCGCTATGCATATCCTTGGTCCCAGCAGATTAATCCTAATGTGTGAAGTGAACGTCTGACGTTTCCACTACTACAACCACTGAGCTAAAACTTCCTAACAGGTGGACTACCATGATGTTATCTCATTTGGCATTTTCAACAGATCCTTTTGTTCCACCTTCAGGCCTAACTGTAAACCTTGAATGCAAAATTTCTCATAATCTTATTAGGAGAAAGACAAATGTTAACCTCCTAATAAGAAAATGTTTCTGATTTTAAAAAACCCATGGCATTTCCTGTAACAGTACAATCAGGAGGATGTTTTGTTGACCAGGCGCTGATAAGGCTCTAAGAAGTTCTTGGTATTTCTTCAGCATGCTGAGTGTTGTTGACGCCATCCAACAGTTGTGTGGGATGTAATGACGACTTCAACCTCTCATGGCCACTAGCAGGGCTTCAGTCTTGTTAATCCTGGTCAGGAATCAGACTGTCACAGGGAGGCCCAGTACTTACTGTAGAGCTTGCTGGTCTAAAACTTGGATAAACCCTTGACTGGAATGCTGCAAAATAGAGGGCACAGAGGACATGAGGCCATATGACAGGTTCCACTTCATTCCTGTAATCTTCTTTTACCTGACTTTTTATGAAATGATAACTCAATGATTTGCTTCAGTTGTTATGTCCAAGTTGGGGGACTCTCAAATAATAAAATAATAAAGTATAAATGTCAGTATAATTATTTTGGTTTTACTATGATACAATTAAAACCAAATTTAATTCTAAACTCCCTGTCTGTCTGGGGGTCATACTCCCTGACTCAACTTGTCTGAAGCGTCTCATTATAAAAGATCATGTCTTTCAATTGAGTTGTAATGAAAGCAACATGATATTGCTTCTGAGATCCCTGTGGAATAACCAGTGTGTGTTGTCAATGGGTCTAATAGTCCAGCACTTAGGTTCATGTTAAACTGTAGTCTATCACAATCGTCAACTGAGTCATAATAGGGTCTATTTATAATAAATGTTTGATACATGTTGAAAGATTATCAGGTATTCATGTGACAACGTGATCATACTCATTGCTTGGGGCATACTGTATATGCTATTGCATTCTACTACATGTTTATAAGACATGACATGAGCAAAAAAAAATATAAAAATGGTCATCATGGTTACATATTCCAGTTTTTTCACCCCCCCTGAATTAGAGAGATGTTTTGCTCTGCCTCACAACTCACTCAAACAGCATTAGCCTGTGACTTATGAATGGCATTATCTGTGTTATTTTCAAAACAGGGTCGAAGTCCTAATCATGTTTTGTGTTGTGGAGGTAACATTTTGTTCAGCTGTATCATACAATACTTAGGCCAGAACAGCTGAATGTTTCTAATAGACACCAACACACTGACTTTCTATCACCACAAAAGAAATGAACCTTTCACTTCCAGAAGCCTTGGAGAAGGATGAGTGACGTCAGATAGTCAGCATCTCCGGTCAACTCGGCTCAGTTTACCATGGCATCCAATAGGCTGTAACTCTCGCCCAGAAGGACTCTGCTGCCATATGGTTTCCTGGGTAACGACCATAAGGCTGACTCATGTCTGTTTTGGTAATGAGCTGGGCAGAGGTTCCCAAGTGCAAATTCTCATCGATTTCTGAATAACTAGCTTTCTGGTGTGTTCGGTGCGGGCACAGAAACACAAAGGATGGTGCACCAGGTTTGTCCATGCTGGTGAAAACATTATTCACGATACACATTTCCTCTTGAAGCCTTATATGCAAGGGTTGCTACACCGCTCTCTGTTGCACACCCAAATGAGTAATTTGATGTCTTGCCATTGGTCGAAACACATAACTCTTGCGGGCTGATGCATCAGAAACAGCCCTCAGAGGACTGCGAGAGATTTTATGATTGTATGAAGCAGAGCAGCATACCGTCAGTGAATGTGAAATGCAGACTTGTATCTCCCTGCCATCTCTCATGATTGGTGCCAGTTATTCTCCCTCCTGAGTCATAGTTGAATGTTTCTCCTGTTAGTCTAATCTGATCCTTCGTAGACACATTTATTGAATGATTATTAAGACACTGTGTATGTTAAAATCACAGAGACAGAATGCGACCAGCAGAGAAGCAGTAGGAATGTTGGTAGCTCTTCAGGAAATTCCTGCCCTGGAGCACAGTGGGAGTGGCATGTCACTGCTTTAATAACATATAATTGTACTACATCTGTGTGCCCAGATAATAAGTGTGTACCATGAGGTGTTGCCTCAAAGCGTGACTAAAATGCCATCTCAGATGCAATGTTTTCTTCTCAGCACCTAAAATGATGTAATTGCAAGCTGTGCGCAAATTGATCTAAGACACAATGTTAATTGAGATCTGTACAAAGGATGGGGAGGTGATAGACAGGGTTATTTCTGATGTCGGTATGTATTCTGGAGGAGTGACTAGCCTGAATCACTGGCTTTTCTGCACAATAACGCAAGTGTGTTCATGGGTGCTAACACCACATTAGACAATGCTGGCATGAAAGACTTGCGGCTGTATATGTCTGTTCGATCACCAGAGCATATGTTTGTGTGAGTGTCTCCCTCGCAAAGTGTGATGGAGGCAGAGGAAAGCTCATTGTTGCATGTGTGGCAGAAGAATGGGCCCATTGTGACTGTGCTTGACAATAAGTTTGACAGGGACCCAAATGAACTTTCCCACAACAAAGACACGCAGGGACAGACACTCAGGAGAGGAGGAGGCGAGGAGGATCGCAGTCAGAATGAATCTGCTTGTTCATGTTCACAGCCTGCCCAACACCATATTCATCCATTCGTTCATTCACAGACTCAACATCCTCGCAACAGCCCTTCCGAATTCCATCTTGTTCTTTGTGTAGACACACCCACTCACACACACACATAGACAAGCTTATGTAATGAAGCTCAAGATTCAGAGCCAGATAAGCAGACGTGTTTGTGTTATCCAGTGGCAGCTGGAAGAAGACGCGGTTCTCTTGCAGTGTAATCAAAGTGTTTCCTTGAATGACATAAAAGACTCTGCTTGAAAAACGTCTTTGTCAATAATGTCAGATAAAAACAGCTGTTTAAGCTGCTCAAGTTATTTGTGCATTAGACAGGATCCTGCTGTAATAATGTACACTGTTTGTGCACTGCATTATAAATCCGTACACTGCACCTAATTTATCAGGATATTTTCCATGATTAAAAAATGTTTTCATACATTTAAAAATAAATTCCCATGCCATAGTTGCTTGTTATCTTTCCATCAGTCCTTGTTTATTTATATTGAAATGTTACACACAACACATTAAAAAGAAACAGGAAGTGGCACAGACTGATAACAAACAGACCAGGGATGCTGTTTGCAGCCTGACAGGGCCCACACAGAGATTAGAGGAGCCTGTTGTCAAAACAGTAGGTGATTTGTTGTCAAAGGTGTGTGGTCTAATTTAATCAGTGGCTCTACTTTTATCATAAACTGACTGTCTAGTGTTGTGGGTACTGCTATAACACTAATGCCATCGCCGAGATGGCACCAGGGGAGCTTCTGTGGCATGGTGTTTGACAAGAAAGGAGCAGGGAAATTCTCTGGTGAATCAAGGAGAACTCAGACGAGAGCCAATTAAATGTAGTTCAGTGCCCTGTTGATCTTCATACTGTTGTGTGAAACAATACACAAGTCTTGCTACCTGTTTGACTGACTGACATTATCTTCGTGTCCTTTCACACACACACCACAAGGATATGTTCAGGTCGCAACCTAGATCCTCTGTGAGCCTAACTCCATGGATTACAAGGTCTCCCCGTATCTCGCTCTCTCTCTCTCTCAGGCCTGAGACACGCACACATTTAAAAATGCTTCCTTCATAAGAGTGTCTCTTACAGAGTACACAGCAGTGCCCGTTAGGAGAGCAATCCACAGCACCCAATTAGAGGAGAGACTGAAAGAGACAGACAGAGAAAGAAGCTGAAACGTGGTGAGGGGCGTAGGAGAGTGAAGAGTGTGCTTTAAAGCCATTGCCAAGAAAAAGCAGGTAAACAAAATGAGGAGTGATGGAGATGGAAAAAAGGGGGGAAGCGAGTTAAAATGTCCAAGTAAGATAGTGTGACAGTGGAAGAGATACATGGAGAGCAGCAATGCGTGTCAGAGCCCCGGAGGGAGAGGGCAAGAGAGATGCATGCAGAGGGAGGGGGGGGACGTGATCATCATGAAAGGCCTGTATTTTGTTGAGTCACTTTTTGGAGTCCGATCAGCTCATGTGGTGGGAAGGGTGATTTGGAAATGACTTGAGGGGGATTGCACAGACTCCACGTCCTAGATTTTGTTTTGTTTTTTTGTTGTAATTTTATGTCACCTTGCTGTATCTGCATTCTGCTCCACTTCTGCCGTTCTCGCCATCCTTTGCCTCATACCACCTGAGTACCTTTCTGCTTCTTCAGTGGTCCCTCACTCATTTCATCCCCTCAGCATCTCCTCTGTCCTGTTGTCCTGCTGATGTGGGTAACACTTCTCTTCTTTCCTCTCCTGTACCCTTTTTCCCCTCCAGCACCGTCTCTCATATTATCAAAAGAGAGGGGGGGGGTAGACATGGTGGCAAGGAAACCCTAAGGGAAGTTGGATTTATTTGGCCATATAATATTAATGTGCTTCTCTGCATAATGTATTCGGCTCCCAAGCTGACTGTTAGTGCTTGGCTCAATCCCCTTCGACTCTACTTGATTAATAAATTAACATGAAATCTTGTTGCAGTTAAATGGATTAAATATGTCTGGTCTTTCTCGTCATTTGTGAGATAAACATCAGCACACATGATCATTATGAGTATTTATTCACTAATGAAACCTTTTTGGGTTTTTTTGGAGTACCCACTTACCTTCAGCTTGCGTCACATACTTCAATTAGTGATTTCCGTAGTTTCCCAAAATACCTACATCAACAAGCCCCAGGGAAATAGCATGGCTTAGTCTGTGATGGTTTACATGTGAAAGAATTATACGAGGGGATTTAGAGGCATACAAAAAACAGTGGATAATAATATTATTGTAATTGTGCCCTAATTTCTTAGACTTGTCTTGTCTTCATTGCTTAGTTTCATCCCGATTGTTGACTGTCGAAAGAACTCCTCGCTCTTTGATCCTGACATGAAGACCTGCATTTTTACATTGATGTTGTAGCAGAGATATTTCAACATGACCTCACACTATCGTACATTTGTCCAACTATCTGTGGGAGCAAGGAAAATAAAGCAGTAAAGAACAAAATGGACTGTGAAATACAAGATAGTCTGCTGACATCAGTGTGTTTTTTTTTTTTATTGCTTTTTAAGCTTCAGTTTTCATGTCCCCTCCTTCCTTCCTTCCCCTTTCCATTTTTATGAATATTTCCTTTCAGCGGCCGTTTTATTAGAAAAAGTGGCATTGTATTCGTCCATATGTGTGTGACAAATCCCTTCTTTGCCGTATCTGTGGATGTGTCTGGGTCTAGCGCTCCACGTGTATTTGTACTGTATGGCCACGAGCCAGACCAGTGCAAACAGATGTCAGTTTCAATCAGCCGAGGATGCGCTCGCACAGTGACGCAGAGACACAGCTACAGGAAGAGATTAGCAGCGTTTAAATTGATACCGGTTGGGCTGAGAGATGTGGTGGTGAGGGAGGGATTGAAAGGTTGGAGGGCCGCAGAGAGAGAGATGTAGGAGTTGAGCTAAGAGAAATGTGATTCATGAAAGAGGGATGAACTGAGCATTTTAGAGGCTGTGATTAAAGAGAGGAAAAACAGCATGTCTACAAGTGTCCCGCCAGCTGTGTGTGACATGTTTTCAGGCTCACACTGTTTGCAGGGAGAGTTTCTGTTTGTTCGAGTGCGAGGCTTTGCATGTCTGTACTCTCTGTGTACATTAGCCTATAGGCCTGGTTAACATGCGGGCTCATGGGAAAGAGAGGAAGAAAAAAAAACGTTGGCACAGTTACTTTGTTCAATCTTGTATGTAAGAGCACTTTAACGGTTTGTTATTTAGTTTGCGTGCATTCACCAATATGTGCGACTCTCAGTTGAAACAGATGTTTGCAGACATGAGGTCATTATTGTTGACCTTTTAAAGACATCATGAGGCAGGCATTGCACCTCTACCTCTATAATTTGAGCTTTTATCTGAGAGCATCAAGCAGTCATTATCAGTGTGTTATGTGTGGGTGTGAGTTAACAGTGGAGGGTGACAGTTTGTTGTCCCTGAGTCTGCTCTGTCTCAGAGACAGAAAATGAAACACTGGTGACTGAGGTGTCATGGTGGATCACAGGAGACTGAACATAATCTTTTTATGTCGCAGATCCGAATTAACCCCACTTTTTTATTCAAACATTCTCACACAAGTACTATATAGCTTTATCTTCTTTTTTTTTTTTTTTTAAGGGATTGACTGCTAAGTGAACTGAGGGATAATCTGTTAATTTGAACCTTGCCAATAAAGTGACTCAGTTCATATATCGTCCAAAATGAGTTTAAGACAGATTTAGCAATAGCAGCAAGTGTCCTTCTCAATGCATATCTTGGTTCTTTAAAATCCAAACAAAAATCTTTGTTTACGTATTTATATAAAAGAAAAAAACTTCTAAAATCCAGTTTCATTCCTGCTTCTAATTTTACAAATAAAGTAAGGGATTAATAAAAATACAAATAGTAGTAATTGCATAATGACTTAACAGATAATCTTGTTTTCTTTCATATATAATGTGTTTTACTTTTAGATTTGTAGATAAAAACTTTGGTGCAGCACATGAGACTGATTTAATAGGAAACTGATCGTAATTTATGCAAAAAGTGTATAAGTGTATGTTTTTAAGTAAGAAAAACTCACCGAAGTCATAACCTAACCTTAATGCAAGTAATGTATCCTGACTTCTCGATCCTAACAAATCTTTCATTTTGAATTGAAGAAAATAAACATTCTTAGTATTGCTAAAAGTTGGTCTGTCACATGTCATGATATAAAAATACATAAATATATTAATGAGAAAATGCCATGAGAAAACTTTGATGAAGGTTCACTTGAGAGACTTGTGTCTTGCACTCGATTTTGATAGGAGCAGGTTAATTTGGACAGCAACCTTGATTATCAGGGTTTACTTCTGCACACAGTATGTTGTTTGTTTGTATGTTTGCATGAATTGATGTGCCCATAAAGGTGTGCATGTTTGTGTGTGCACCCGATCATAAATGATGCCGAAGAAACGGTCCCTCCTGCCTTCTGTCGTTGTCCCAGCAGCTATCAGATGAATGACTCAGAGCAGATAGGATTTCATTAGCAGACATCAGACCTTCCACAGAATAGAGGAGCCATTGATTTTTTTTTCTTTCTTTTTTTTTTTTTTTTACCATATCAGCAGGGAGAGAGAGGGAGAGTGGGGAGACATGGGAGTTCGAGGTACAGAGAGAACTGTGACTGAGGGAAAACTGTGCATCAGTGAAACTAAACCACACAGCACAAAGCACCTGTCATCTGTAGTCCCACTGTAAGACACCACTGAGGAGTACTGAAAGAAATACTGGCTGTACACTGTTCAGTATCTGTGTCTATAATGAAATATGGCCACAACGGATTTTTGATATTCTGTTTGTCTGCGAGTAATTTTTTTTTTAAATATCAATATCGTTCGGCAAATTGTTCAGATTCACCAGTGGAAGGACGAAGAGGGAGCCTTCTTTTTCTTTTCTGGACTTTTTATCCTGCAGATTGTTGACTATATAACTCAAGCTGCACCTGAAGTTTTTTTTTTTTAGTTTTTTGGCCTTTTGACAGACACTATTGCAGATTAGTGTAGCAGTAATTGTTTTCGCAGTTTGCATCCTCAGAGGAGTTCCTCCGCTCTCGCCCCCAGACTGTTCCTGTAACCTGTCATGATTCCAATTACTGTTATTTTTTTTTGTTGTTGTTGTTGTATAAAAATTAGTCTTTGAGCGCTGTCATAAACAACGGGAAATTGTTTGATTCAAATTATTATTTTGCTGCTACATGATTTGTTGCTGAATGTCAGCCGTCGAGTGACTCTGTAACTTTTGAGGGTCACCACAGTTGAGGGTGACCCACCCCACGGCCATGCTGTGTCATGACACGTCAGGCAGACAGAGGGGGTCGTGTACTCTGGCATGAATTCAGTGATTTCCCCTTTGTTTGTTCTTTAGTGTGATGCACTGGTGTCACATTAGAGTCCAGGCTTTATTTTATTTTTATCAGATGCCTCGCTTGATTATGGATTGTGATAAAGTCAACACTGGAGGAGTGACAGACTCATTGAGGTCATGAAGGACAAAAACAACAATAGATTAGACAAGAAAAGACAGATTGATGTCACAGTGCTTCAAAACACATCAGTTTATCTAGCACTGTTAGTTTACTGAAGTTGCAATTTCATGCTGTGGCAACAAATGACAAAATAACCTGAAATCAACTTAAAGCCTGCAAACCAAAATGAGTACAAAAGAAAATAGCAGAAAGAGAGGAGGGAGAAATGAATGGGAGATGATGTGAATTCGATTGAGGATTTTCATTACACCACAGGCTGATCACTGCCAACTTTTACCATTTTTCTCACAGATCCAGCACCCCGTTGACCTCATCGGTCAGGGACAGAGTGAGATTCATATATTAGTCATTTAGTATCTTTTCCAAAACAAATTGTCCAGGCAGACACATGTGACCAGAGTGCAATTTGTCCAAATTAAAAGGCAGATTGGAGGAGGAAGTTACTCCCATCACTCTACCACAATGTTAGTGAACCACTATCTATGGCTGGTGAGGGCGATGCAGGAATAAGATCGACTTCCTGTCTTACTTCTTTGGAATTAAGATTGGAGCTGTCCAACGAGGCTTTGACACAGCAGCAGAATGTTTGAGGTTGATTTGCATTAAACACACAAGGAATCACAAGGTTTTTGTGTTGTCCTTTGTTTTCCACTCCGGAAGTCATGAGGCCTTGTGCAAATGGTTTCATTTGCCACAAAAATGGACATTGTTGTCACTGTTCTGTAGCATTTGTGTTCCCATCAAGTGTTCGCTTAATCTTTTAAATATATCAGTACCTCTTTAGCTCCTTTTGCCTTTAATTGCAAATGCGCATTACATTTATATTTATTATTATTATTATATTTGTATATATATATATGTGTGTGTGTGTGTGTGTGTGTGTATATATATATATATATATATATATATATATATATATATATATATATATATATATATATATATTTTTTTTTTTTTTTTTTAATCCAAGTACAGAAAAACCTATATATATCCGCTTGCCTGTGCCTGGGACAATGTGTTAGTGAGTGTTTACTTTATGTACTGGCTCAAGTTTCTCATTTTAAAGCCCCAAAACTACTAACTAACTACTAACCAGATCTCCTAATCATATCTGTAATCTCATTGTTCAATATATTATGAACAATTCATGCCTTCTGCTTCATTTCATCAACCTAAAATTCAATTCTGGCAAAATATCAGCCGTAAGAAAAGGTGTTTCATATTCTTTTTAATTTGTGTGAGTCAGAGAGGCAGAGGGTGTAATGCAACACAGATCTCAGGCTGTTGTAACCCTTAATGCTGTCTTATTAGACTTCTACATGGTGCAAGCTTGTACTTATGTGTTTTTGTTATTTGTGTGTCTGCGCATGCATGTAACTCCTTTAGGGCTGCTGCTTGATAAACACTAGTTTAGACGGTCGCACTGTCCTCCATTTTGCATGACTTGAGAGCGGCAGACAAAGCAGGAATCTCCCGCAATGGCCCCTCTTTTTTTTTGTTGTTGTTTTAGAAGTTCCAGTGTGTTACATAACATACAGTCGCTAAGAACAATGTTGTTGTTTTTTTCCTCATTACCTTTTGCGCAGCAGCTTACACGTGTACACATTGTCAGCAGCACTGTGTTGCAAGTGTCAAGAATGTCAGGAGAAGGATGGGGACAAAAAAATCAAGCAGTTCATGAGTCATAATTTTGAAACCAATGCCTCTGCAAAGGATGCACGTGCTGTGAGAGTCAGCAGGAAGCCCCATGTTCTGGACTGGGTTAGGGTTAGGGGTTAGTACATATATACGTATATTTAGATTATATCTTCGGATTGGTATTCGACTGACTGTATCTACCTACGCTGTGACATTAGGTAGATACAGTCTGTGTGTGTGTAGCCTCAGTCAACCTGCAGGTTATATAAGATTTTCCATAACACCAGATTGCTGAGTATTAGAGTGACACTGGAATTGATGGTGTGTTCCCCTCAAATTAGTTCCAGATCTTGTGGTTCATCGTGGTTTTCTCCACATCCCCCTCTCTCTTTCTGCCTCTGACCCTCCTACTGTCACTCTCACTCTCTCTCCCCATCCTCTCCCTTCAGAGACGAACAGCGCTCAACCTTTTTGGTGATGTCAGTGGTTCCTTATTTGAGCGCTGTGAGAAGATGAATTTGGAGGTTTTTAATAAGCCCTTGTCTTAATGAACCATAGACAGTCAGGACATTCCTTCGCCAAGCAAAAGCTGACCAAACCTATAATCTGGGTGTGAACAGGGGGAGGGGTGGAGTCAGCGGTCTGCCTTAACCAGAATGAAGTCAGATTAGATTTTTGGGAGGAATAAGGCAGATGTAATCCACAGGAATTCAGGCCAGCTTTTTAGGATCATATCTCAATGAGTTAGACAAGAGATGGAGGAGAAGATGGAGCTCTTTCTTGCTGATCTCATCCATTTTAACATAAGGCTTACCGCTTCTGTGTCTCTTCTGAGTCTGCAGAGTTGACACTCTGTTGTCCCTCTTCCTTCCCTCATCTGCTCTTACTTTTTCTATCCTCATTTTCATAATCTTTTTTTTTTCCTACAAACAAAGCAATTTCCTGTGCTCCCTCAGGGGCATGTGGAAGGAGGACGTGACCAGGCTGCATCTGAGCTACTGATACATATCAACTTTCTGTCAAGCTTCATCTGGGCAAGACCACACACACACACACACGCAGCCTGCTAACACATTGTGTGCAGTGCTGCCTGCTGCTCACGTGGAAACTTTTCTTTCTGGACAGCCTCGTAATCTGACTGGCAATCTACTGTTTGCCTCTCTGCCTCTCACACATCGCATGAACACACACTCACATGTCGCTCGCTGGCAAACAGACCGTATTCGTAGCAGAATTATATAGCTGGCGTGGTAACTACAAGAGGTCTGATTGGCTGCTGGGAAAATGGAAAGCGGTGCCCAGAGAAGTACTGATGCAGGAGTTTGTCCAAATCGCTCCTCCAATGTCTTTCTCAGTTGAAGCCTCATTCATCTCTTTTTGTTCTAATCCTGCTGTTCTGTCGCCCTTTTTTTTCTCGAAGGATTTTGTATCGAATTAACCCAGACAAAGCGTGTAGTGGGATGAGACAAATGAACCTTTGGAGTCATTGAAAAGTTGCTGGTTTGATCCCCGGTAGTAGCAGCGCCCTGCTTTGTTCAACGTCTCTTGAAATATGGCATTTCACATCCACACTCACTATTGTTACTTCAGCAATTTAATATTGTACTTCCATAAAGTTGGACGACTCACAAGAGATACACTTACTGGGTCTATACTACTACTACGACTATACTTAAGCTCCAAAAAAGCAGAATTTCCCATAACGCAACCAGACAGCATTTTTCATCCGATACTCCCAACATTAGTTTGTAATTCAGGGTTTATGTTATAAATTTGTAGTATAGAAGGCCAAACAGAGAAAAATGTCTAATGACATTCAGGGTTATTCTCTCAGACTTGACAAAGCTCCTGCACACTCCTCAATCTGTTGAGTTTTCGTTTAGTTTAATTCAGTGGACAGTACAGATGCAGTTTTTTAAAAGTAATAGGTCTGCAATTAAGAAATAGTAGATTTTTTTAACAGTCATCTTTAAATGAATCATTTAATTGGTTCTAAAATGTCAAAAAGTAATGCCAACTAAGTGTTCATAATGATTCCTCAGTCCAAACAGCCCAAAAACAAATGGCTGTAACCATCAAATATTTTGTATTTTTTATTGGCTAAATAACATCAAAATAACTTCAGTGATTAAAGATGAGCCAACTAATTGGCCAGTCGGTTAACCAATGAATAATTTTATCACTACAGCAAATCTAACTATCCATACAAAAAGTGAAATAGCATGAACTGATATATGATGCGTGCACAATAAGTACTGTATCCCTAGAGAGTCTGAAGTGCTCAGAGTTGAGCTCCCAGTCTATCTGCTCTTTGCTGAGTATTGAAACAGTGCTGACCTATGAGGAGCTGACACTCTGATGAATGGGCTTATCTTTGTAACAGGACGTGTGGGAGGAGAGTCAGTTTATTAATTATACTCAGCTTTGTCATCCGTTTTATGTGCACACATCAAGACAGACAAACACATGGAGTTGAAGAAAAAAGGAACAGAGAAAGACCCAGGAAGAACGAGATGGAGAGTAAAATGATCAAAGTGAAAGGGTTGTTAAACTCAGTTGCATCAAGCTACGCAATTTGATAGCAGTATTTATGGAACATATGGCATTTATGAATCATCCGTTAATCCCACCATTATCACTCAATGTCCGGCCCCAGTTTTTACAAGAGTTTGTCAGATGGGATCAAAGCCATTTACCTGATTGGTTACTTTGTGCATTGGCTGAGAGAAAAAGGAATTTGGCATTGAGAAGACAAATGGGGCGATTCCCAGGAGTATGTCTACCGACACACACACTCTTAGACACACACCTGCTTTATGGGACCTTGATATAAAGCTGTGTTGGGGATCATAAAGGAAACATTTAATGGGTGTAATTGAGAGTGGAGTTTCTGTAGCATAACGTACCATTTCACTGTTGTAAAATATGCGACGGATTTTATTATCGCCGGTCTCCATAAAATCTCAGTTTACCGTGAAAGCAATCAGGGTGGGCAAATAACACCCAAACTGCTGTTCCAAGATCATGATTGTGGCTCGGACGGTTATCGAGGGTTATCAAAACCTAGCTCATTAGCACTTTTAGTTTTCTTCTGTCTATTCATACAGTTTCCTCTGGAGCTGGAGCTGGCTCCTTTATATTGTAAACAATATTATTAACACCTATGCCATCCAGCACAAGGGCCGGGCAACAAATACCACCTTTTGTAAAAGAAGGATTCAACATTTACAAGCTGCAGAGAGGGAATAATTGTTATGTCAGATTGCATTGCATAGTGCAGGGCTGCATGATATTTTTTTTAAGCCCTCGTAAGTGCACAAAGGCTTATTCAGTTTATCGTAGAGGTGCCGTAGTGCATGCATTGTAATAAAAAAGAAAACAGAAAGCAGAACAAATTCAGGCAGATTTTCCCAGCTGGAATTGCAATTTCCCCAAAACACATCCTGCACAGGTTGGTATCAACCGCATCTTGGTATAGATGAGCCTGTCGTTGGGCAGCTTCTAGTCTTGGATCTGTCATTTTTGAGACATGAGCAGTGAATTGATCAAACTGTCTGAAATCATTAGAGTAGTTTGTGTTACTTTTACATTCATTTTTTTCCCTGAACACAGCACCAAGGCGTTATGTGTGTGCGTGTGTGTGTGTGTGTGTGTGTGTGTGTGTGAGAGAGAGAGAGAGAGAGAGAGAGAGTGAGAGAGAGAGATTTAATCAGGTTGACCCAGTCACAGAGGACACTGGTTGATCCAGATGTGCTTCCTGTTCATGAGTGAACTGAGATGGCATCTGAGTTGTCGGTTGGCAAATTATTAATCAGACATAATTTTTAAGTAAGTACATTAAGTTTTAATGTAACACCTTTGTGCGACATGATAATATTTAGTCAACATGCTTGATTTTGGTTAGTGAACTCAGGTTTGATATTCAATGGTAATTGGGCTCTGTAAGCAGCATTATGGAGTACTGCTTAATGTTCCTTTCTCTTCCCGCTGTGTGTGGTTTAGTCTGTTTGCTCACCTTAATGTGGCCACCGAGACACTCCATTGGAGTTTCACTGTGTTTTGTGACAAAACTCACCATAAGCTTCTCTAAACACACACAACTTCCTTGCATTGACCTTCTCCTAGTCTTGCTCTGGTAGTGGTGGAGGCTTAAGAAAGGTCAGTTGGCCAGTCAGTCTGTACACTCAACAACTACAGGGCAGATAACCGCAAAATCTCATGTGAATATTTATGTCCATTTTCAGTAGTGGTCTTCATCATCATAACGACATGCACAAAATACCTCACCAGATTGCCATTTGCAGAGGCCAGTGATGGTCGCAATGAGATACAGTATTTTATTTTGCCAGCCTTTTCATAGACCGTCGATCCTCCAACATTTTCATACCGTAAAATGTGATAAACATCCATCATTATGAAAGTGTGTGAACAGCCTCTTGAGAGAACTGTTCATGCCTCTGTTTAGTTGTTTATTCTTAATCATTATTGTCCAGTCTGTTCTGTAAAACTGTAAAATTGATTCATCAATGACTCATATTAATTGTGGGCTTGTGTTTGCTTCGTTATGTGGATGTAGGCGCAAGTGCGTGAGTGTGTGTGCGTATGTGTGTGTGTGTGTGTGTCTCACCATTTTGTCACCACAGACCCTCCATCCTTCCTCATCCTCCTCCGTCTCCTTCTTGATACAACGGAGAGTTCATACTCAATGCAAACACAGATCTCCCAGTTTTGAAGCAAAAAAAAAATAATATATATATCCATCCCCTAATCTGTGAATCACACTTTATTGTACACCCACACTGCCTTTTGCCTTATGGCTCAGCTACTTTGAATCACTGCATTTGATATTAAAATCTCTGGGCAGTTGAGTCATTAACATTTTATATATTTGGCGTATTTGCTTTTCCACTTAGAATACATACTGTGTATCAAGGCTGACCTTATAGTTGGATACTTGCATCTTCATTATAATCAAATACATGAGCAAATGATAAAGCCTGAAATTGATGTGCAGCACAAGTACAACACAATCTCACAGCAAGGCGCTTTTACATTGGTATTTCCTCATCAGCTTCTCATGACTAAGATGTCAGCAATCTTGTCTCTACCAGTACGTCCAGTGGAAACAGATCACGTGGAAATCGCAGTGGAAGCACCCCTTCTTGCCACTTTTGGCTCATGCTTGGTTTGCCTCAGAAAAATGTCCTTCCCTCACCGAATGCTCGACTTCTCCAGTTATTTCAGCTCTCTGACAACCTTTGGTGGGATGGTTGTGTATAACTGACTTATGTGATTCCCTGAGCTGAAAGAGTGGTTTTTTGGGGGGTTTTTTTATGACCAGTAAATTAAAAAATAGTGGCTGAAAGCACCACAGAGCTATGTTCTGTGTTGTTGACTCTCGTCATTTTTCTGGGATCATGCTGGTTCTGTTGTGCTGTATCTGCGGGCAGATTATCCTGACAAACATTGATCAGTTGTCAATAAACACATATCACTTACCATCACGTCGGTCATTGGGCAGGCTTGTACGCACTAATAAGAAATACAAACTATGATTATTATTATTATATTTAAGATTGTTTAGATTTTTTTTCAGTTTACTCTTAGCTCTCGATTTTGCATCTCCTTCTCTCATTGTATACTGTACTTTCCTAGCTGTCTAATCCCTTCAGTATAAATGGTATCATGCACTTCACTGTAGGAAACTACATCCAGGAGACTCTTGATCAATATATGATTGTAACTGAGCCAGACTGTCTATAATTACTATCTTGAGCCTTGAGCTTTGTACCTTCATATAAATAAGAGAAGCGATAATAAAGGTCCTTGCTGTTTTCGCCCTGAAGAAACGAGGGGACCTATAGCAGAAAGAGGAAACATTTCAATTGAATTTGTTACGTCCTTGAAAGTCAACAGACATATCATAAAAACTAAAAAGGGTACAGTCATTTTGGTATTTGTGCTTTCATTTATTTCACAAAGACAAGGCCATGAAGTCCATGAAGTACATCGTATATATTTGTAAATGTGTCTTTGAGTCGCAAACCTAAACATTTGTCATTTTATCACATCCTCTGCTGCTGAAATGCTGAGCGGTAATGTGGTATCTACAATAGAAAGCAGAGACAGAAATGTAACACTGCAGTGAGGGAAAAGTTGTCGTGCTCCCTGCAGACTGTTGAATCGTCTCGGCTGTGAAGGTGTCGTACATTACTGTCATTGTTGTCGAGCCAGCATCTGAAACACTTGAGCAGCTTTAGCCTTGAAAACCAGACAGTATCACACCGGCTGACGTCACACGTGGCATAACTGTCTCTAAGGAGGCTCGAAATGAGGCAAGAAAACATTTTTGTCCAATTATATTTTATAGGCTGGTCTTCAGATTGTTAGCATTCAGCCAACTGGCACCTCCGTCTCACACCTTTATGTTAACCATCAGAGTGTTTTGTTCTTCATTTCAGTGTTTCAGTTTGTGCATGGAAGCGATGTGTGTTTATGTAGTAAAAGGAAATTATCTCTAAATGCGCAAAACTATTTATCTATCTTTGTTTTGCCATTTTATAATAACATAATGCGAGGTAATTTCTCTCTGAAAACTATGCGATCAGAACGATTATGAGGAACAGAAGGTCCATTTAGCAAGCACACAGCGTGCCGGCGATAGGGGCAAAGACACCCAAATAAGACTGATGGCTTTGCTTTTCCCCGGCGTCTGCAGAATGACTGCTGCTCTAGCTGAACTGATCGTTGAACGTCACTCTGCGGCCAAGTTCAATGTGTCAGGTAACTCATGGATTTGAAATGCCTCATGCGTCAAAAGAGCATATTTATCATCGTCCTGTGGCAACAGGGTTCAGCTGGGTAACTAGGGATGACATTTCAGGGTACTGTCAGATTTAATGTGGATGAAAAAAGAAGGGAGGATATCTACTTTTTGCCTTTCTTTTTTTTCCTTTCTTTCCCTCGGTGGTGTCTGTGGTGATCTGTTTTGATAGGAGGACATGACTGAAATAGCTGGGGACTTGTGTCCGGGGGAGAGTTGGAGGCCTAGCAGGGGTTTTGACAACTGGAGTCTGGCAACACCCGTACATGCACTTTTCTGGAGACATTTGAAGGGACTTTTATAAGGAATCGTCGCCCACCAGCTATTTCACCCTGAATATGCAGCTCTGTTAGTGTAAAGTTTATGAGCGTCATTATTTTTCCACATCCTCAGACACCATGAGTATTTTATTTAAAAAAAGAGCTTCGAGCAACGATCCCCCGCTGATTCTCAAGAGCTTAAATTCCCATTTGTGGTTTGCTAATGCTTTCAGAGATATGCTTATACTTTCACAGCATGTATCTTTAATTGAATCTTGCAAACTAACAGTCACACACTGAACATCCAGCTTCATTATGAATCACATTATCTGCTAAGAAGTAGCAATTCATTTGCTGTGTCTGTATGGAACAAGCAGACTTTGTGGGGAATTGTGGAAGTATCAGACTGTGATGAGCGGGAGCGCTTTGAGCACCAGCTGGAGGCGGAGAGAAGACTTGGTTCCCATATCTGCCTCTCTCTGATCTATGAAAGTCTTGTGTCAATAAATGGACAGACTGGCGGAAAATACATCTTCTCCCTGTGTCTTTGTGTCGGAAATCCATGTTAAAAGCCACTTTGTTGGCTCGGCAGCAGGGTCATTTGCCACACAGTCCTTGGTGGATGCTATTTGGAGCCCGGGGATGAGAACCATGAGTGCTGGCTGTTTATAGAGCCAGGAGTGAGGGAGGGAGGCAGAGGAAAAAGAGATGCAGAACAATGATAGGGGGTGGAAGATGGGATGGACAGGGCTGCAAAGGATGTGACAACAAACACTGTAACATGTAGCATTAGTCTGATGTAGTGCTGAAATGATTTGGTGATTATCAGTCAGTTCTGTTATTCAGTGTTTGAATAATAGTTATTTATCAGGCAAAAATACCAGATGTGCACTCGTTCCAGCTATGTCTGTAATATGCTGTCGTCAATTAATCTGCTAGGTATTTCCATGATTCACTGATTAACAGCTTTAAAACTAGAACCCAAGCTAACACATTCAAATTCATTGTTCTTTTCCAACCAACAGTCAAAATACCCAAATTATTTAGTTTATAAAGTCAGCAAATACTCACATCTAAGAGGTTGGAGTTGATGTATTTTGGCATTTTGCTTAAAAAGTGACTTAATTAATCAATAATGATGCCTAACAACTTCATTTTCAAGCCATTAATCAGTTTTATGGCATAGAAGAAAAACTGTGATGGCTGTTTTTACTATTTTCAGTTTATTTACTAAATGAATAATTGATTAATCGATAAATATCCTCTGTTCATCCAATGCTTATTTATCCATCCATGCAAAAATAATAATAGTAAAATGCACAGAGCAAGTGCACAGATGGATGCATCACCACCATCCTGGCATTCTCAATCTTCTTTTGTTCGTCTTTGCACCAACTGCCGGCATGCTGCTATATGGTTTCTGGCCCTGACCCACTTTCCTTAGACCTCTAAGTCTAATTCTGACGTCACTCGATGAAACATCTCTTCTCTTTTTTTTTTTTTTTTCATGTTTTGTTTTCACTGGGTGCATCCGTGCAACAAAACAGACATGCACCATCCATTTCCTAACGCTGTGTGTGTGCATCGGGTACGTCGTTACTGCACGTGTTGCACTTGATGGCTCACAGTGCAGCCACCTGGACAGTACAGTCGAGGACTAATTTTAGCATGCGCGGGCACAAACACAAACTGACACCATCTCTTTGTCTTCCCCCCCCACCACACTGACACAGGCTCGTTCACTGAAAACACACAGAGCTGCTGACGGCGATGGCTGTCGATTACCTTTTCTGGAGGTTTTCTTATGCAGTGCCGCTCTGGGTCGCTGTTTGTGCAGCCAGGTAATGAGATGTGGGGTGGCGGGGGGCATTTTCACAGACAGCTTCTCTCCTCTTGGCCTCCACTGTCAGATTCTTCCTCCATGTTTGGGCTTCAGGCAGGAAGGTTAGAAAAGAGGTGACTTAAATCCTGAGAGTATCAGGAAAATGTAGGTGGGGAAGGCTGATTTAATTGTTGGCTTCCGTACTGTGCCAATGCAGATATGTAGTGACCCACACTCTGAATGGTTGTATGCGCACTGCCTTCTTTGTGCCTCTGAAATCTGTAGAAATCTCTCCACATAAATTAAATCTGAAGACCTGCTGTTTCCTATCTAAAGCAGATTGTGAAGAATATTTTTTCGTCCACACATCCCAAGAAAATCTATCTCTAGTCTCCTCTGTTCTGCTTTTTTTTTTTTTTTAATGGTTCGAGTCAGTGTTGAGACTCCTGATCAAATTTTCAGCTCCGTGCAGGTCTGCAAAAACAGTGCGTTCACATAGCTGCACGTCACGTGCCTCCTCGTGATATAAGAGCATTTTTCTGGCTCAGCAGCAGCAGCAGCAGCAGCGAGGTCACTGTTAGTGTATCTGCCAGTCTTGAGCAGCTTCTCCGTCTTCACCTGCGTCCCCCCTCCTCCTCCTCCTCCTCCTCTCCTCCTCCGCCTGCCTCTCAGGGCCATGAGGATGGATGACTCACTCCAACCAAAGAGCCTTTTAAACCTCGTGTTTGCAATATGCCTGTCTGTCTCTCTGCTCGTCTACTGTATGTCAGTCAGCCGGCCTGCCTGCCTCGGTGCTCGCTCTGTCCTTGTCTCCGTCTCTTACAGCCTGTCTGTCTGCAGGTTTTCTCTTCTGTCTGCTTGTTTATGTGCCTGCAAGCCTTCGTCCTGCTCTACTAATTACTCTTCTCCTTGTCTGCTAACCTGTCTGCCTGCCTGCTGCCAGTGAATCTACATGCTGCTCCTCGTGCTTAGACGACAGCTTGATTCAATACCCACAACAACCTGACTTCAGTCTGTCATGCCGTTTTCCCACCTGAGCATGCTCTGACATGCATACTACACAAGCTTATAAACACTAACATGTTTTTTCATAGACTTTTTGAGAGAAATATGAAAAAGCACAGGCACTGAATTTGGAGAATGTCGATCATTGTCTTACCTAGTTGCTCATTTATGATAAAGAAGCAACAAATGACCATTTAAGAAGGTAATTGAAAGCTCTCATGTCTAAATTATTAGTATGTAAAGGCCATAAATGCCAGATTTTCTTACTAGAATCATCCTGCTCTTCTGATTCTAGACCTCAATGGTGTATTATTGTCCTCTCTACTTACTATGCACAGTAGCACAGGTCTCCCATCCAGAGTTTGGAGTGGCCCGGCCTGGTCTGCCCTGCTGCGGCTGGCAGCACAAGCTGTGTGTGTGTGTGTGTGTGTGTGTGTGTATGTGTATGTGTCTTTTGTTGGTTGGTCTGTAGAGCCACTTCATCTCTTCCCCCTTTGGTGCAGCTTGTTAAACAGCCTCAGCTCTGTCTGCCCAGTGTGTTTCAGACGGTGTGTAGAGTAGCATGCATGTGTAGCCGTGTGAAGTTGTATGTGTGTGTCCAGAGCATGCTGTCCCTTCCAGTTCAGTTCTCTGACTCTGTGGCTAATATAGCTGACGCTAATGCACCGCAAAGGCAGACATATGCAAGGCCACAGGAAATCACACAATGGGTGCAGTGCCCAGACTCAGTCACAACTCTTAGTTTAAGACTAGACTGATTTAAAAGGAATGCTTGGTTATGATCCTCAAAAAGGTAAACAACATGCAGTAGATTCATTGGAAAAATGCTTTCAGATTTCACCAGAATTAACCAACAAGGATGGAACAAACACAGATTGAAGAAGCTACCACATAGAAATACCAACGGTCTTATTTGTCTCTTACCTGGCAAAAAGTCCAACATCACTCTCCTTAGATGTCATAATATTTGTAGTTTTTCTATATATTTTGGGAATTCTTTTTAGTAAATCCTCTCAGACTCACTTTCTGGAAAAATCCCTCCAAGAAATTAAATTATTAGTATTATTCTGTCCATTGTCCTGTCATGTGATACTGACCTTCAGTTTGTAAAAAAAAAAAAAAGCTTAATCAGCAGCACCATTGTGGTTTAACATCCACAGTTGGTGCATTCTGATGGTGAAAACTTGGAGTGAGCTCATGCACTGGATTTTAAGGAGCAGGGTATAATTGCTGTTTCAAGATTATTCTTTTTTTATTGAAGGCAGCGTTGGTGCCAGCCTCTTCCTGTAGGTTGAAGGGTGGACCTCACAGTTATTATAATAATAATAATAATACACTTTCTTCCTCTGGGGTGTTCCCCATGTTGTGAGTTTGTTTTCACTTCTTGGGGACTCTTTCTAAAGTTAGCTTCCCACTTCTCCAAGACTATCCTAAACCCTGGATTCTAAATTCCTTTCAGAGACCAGATAAACATTATTTTTAGAATAATTCCCTTAGAAATGACTCTTGAGTCCCACAGACACACTAGAAAAAGAAATGGCTTCATGTTTTTTTTTCTCTAGGTGCTTTCCACGGCAAAATTAGCTCTGGTTAGTTGTCATGTAATTTTTTTAGGCTTGGCAGTGTCCTGTCCTGTTTGGCTTCATGTCCTTTGGCTGTTCCTAGAATTATATTATTGTGTCTTGAGAAGAGGCCGTTAATTACGTTAGCACTTGTGCTAGCATCCCACTGAACGGAAGCCATTAAGCCATTAAACAGTGTGTGCCGCACGCTCTGTTATTTCCCCCTTCGTTAATTAACCCCTGTCATACGCGTTCATGTATTCTTTCACATCAACATTATCCAGTCAGATTTAGGTCCTGCTGTACATACAATGTAGTAATTTGTTGCATCATCTTTAAACTGTACTGGTAGACATTCGTGTCAATACAATTTTTCTAACTGTTCTGGGTTTTGGACAGCTCATATACAAAGAGATTAAAATATTAAATATTGAAATGATCTGAAGATTTGTGTTACATTAATTGTTTCAGTATTTTTTAGAATTTGTATAATTCATGTTAATTATTCCCAAAACAGGAAGAATCAGTAGACAGTCACAGTTATGCTAGAGGGCAGGTTACCAGGTCTCTGTGTGCTGCTTTTTTTTGTTTTTTGTTTTTTTTTCTTCGTTATTTTTGGCAGTCAGCCTGTGGTTGATTTGATTTTTTTTTTTGTTTTGTTTTGTTTTTTTTTCTCCCTCTAAATTTTACTTAAGTCAATAATATGGAAGAAATATATATAGATATAAGAAATAAAGGGGAAGCAAAAGGTACAGACAAATAAAAATTAAGGGAAATAATAATAATACAGATTCCAATCTCATGTTATGTAGGATACAGACTTTCCATAGCCAGGGCACAGCTACCATGTGCACACTGATGCATCCGAACACACACACACAGTACTCTTTCATTACCACAGCTGTAAAGCTGTCAGCTCTTGCTTGAGGGCAATGTTGGATTTACAGGAGAGGGAAACAGACCCAAGGAAAGAAAAAGGAGAGAGGCCAAAAGAAGGGAAAGAAATAGAAAGGTATTTACTGAAGACATCAAGTTAAAACAAGATGGCAGCGTAAATAAATGTGCTTTGGACAAGATGGGATTAAATGTAGCCTGCTAAAATAAAAGTGCAGACTCAGAATGTAAAAAAAAAAAGTTCAAGTTGGTGTTGATGGTGCCTAAACTGAAAAAGAAAGTAGAGAATAGTAGCATGGTGCATGTAAGAGGATTTTCAAGATTTCAAGAATTTATTGTCATTACACAACAATTTACATCAGCAGTCATTGGTAATGAAATTCTTAAATCTCACAAGTGAACTGAATTTAACTTGAATTGTCCTCCGGATGAGGACAAACCAGGGAGCATCATGGAGGATAAGTATGTACAGCTGATTTGTGTCTTCTGAATGGCATCAGACAGAAAATGAATGAATACATAAATGTAAGAACTGAACCAGCAGTTGAGAGTTTCTACTCAGCAAAGAGCCAAAACAGAACCATAGTAGCTGTGAATAAAGTGTTGAAACTTTAGTTGTCTTTGTAGAACAGCTGTTGAAGGGGCAATTAAAGCTCCCTCTCTTTATTACACCACAGGCTGAGGGGGCACACACCATCCTCGTGCTGGGGCCTCCGACAGATGCCTCACTGAGATCAGAGAGGGGGGAAACTGTCAAGCCACAGCATGAAAGAAGTCCTCTTTAGTCTGGCTTCACAGAAATGAAACCTTCAGTACTTTGGGAAGAAAAAAAAGTTCAGCTTGATCTCAGATATGGGGAGGAGACACCCACGGCATCAGTATGATAGCTCTGACACTTTCCCTACAAATGTATACGGTATATGTACACTCAAAAAGATGGTTATGCTTGTTTTTGGTGATTAATGGCCTGGCTCAAAAGCTCAGCTGTTAATTTCCCATTTATTATTAATATTTTATCTCAAAGTGTCCAACTTGTGAGACATGTTGTGTTGGCACATCACTATAAAAGCAAACTGAAAGATAAAAAGTAAACCGTCATCCTTTAACTTGAGCAATATGCCAACTGAAATGTGCATGAATATTCATCAAGCTCTATTTCTCGAGGTGTGTGCGTGTCCCCACATATGCTCTTAAAATGTGTATGCGTCGCCATGTGTGTCTGCGTTGTGTACACAAGGACAAGCCTCTGTGTTTGTGAATGTGTTGTCATTCTGCACGAATGAGAGTGCTTTTCCTCACACAGTGGGGCATGGATCTGAGCTGTGACTGTCGCCGTGCATGGGGTGCAAGGTGGAATATATTAGCAGGATCAATAGGAAGTGTATTTCTGGGTGAGACTCCTCATGACCAGCAGGCCTCTCTGGATCGATTTCCCATTTTGGCTGCAGCCATGCTCATGCAAAGATCAGTGTGATAAAGAAATTCTATGAAATGCAGGAAATAATCACATTTGTCTTCATTCATGAGCGGAGTCACCGGTGTTGAATTTGAGGACAAGATGCAGATCAAGAACAGGATCATGATACCTTGTGTGTGTGTGTGTGTGTGTGTGTGTGTGTGTGTGTGTGTTCATGTGTGTGGGTTAGCAGGAGGTAGCATCAGGTTCCTGCTCCGAGGCTCAGTGTGTATCTGCGTGTGGTATGAGGAAGAGATAGGATGGTCATGAGATGTGATGTGTTGAGCACACAACCAGACATAGACGAGGAAGAATGAGAGTCGAGGAATTATCAGAAAAGAAATGGAGGGAGACAACTGGGCTTTCATCTGGGGTAAGAATAAGCCTGGAGCATTTAAGATTGGTTTGTTTGGCGTCATTGTTCAGTGCAATTGATCAAATTAAACACACTCGATCTGCATTAGAGCTGGAATACACTGGATGTGGATTGTAAATGGACTTCCTCCAAAAGGAAGAGGCCATTATTTTAATCTTTTTTCTTTTTTTTTTTTTTTTAACATGCGTTATTCAGGATAAATGTGATACAGTCCACCCAATATGTAACCCAAAGAAAAGGGAATGTTCAGCAATAAATTTGAAATTAGTGAGTGAATATAAGATGTAAAACATAGTACTGTAATGCTGTAGTTAAATACATTATATTTTAGTTGAATTCTGTTTTAGTTAAGTTATTGTTTATTTGGTTTATTCAGAAGTGGAACTAGAACTTGAGTTGTTGAAAACAAATTATTTGAAAAGGAACAACATACCATATGTACAAGTCTGGGGTTAAAAAGTACATTTTTAGTTTGTTGACCAGAGAAAATTAAGGTCAAAATAAGGTTAAAATGTAACATCAATACATTAATTGGAGGTTGCAGTCTTCCACGTGCAGACATACTTCCTCCCCTTTTACCTTGAATGCAGCTTTTGTCCTCCACAAGCACTCAACCATGCATCCACTTCTTTTAAAGGAGAAAAGTTTGTGCCTTTGTTATTGTAGAGTTTGCATTTAGGACATTTTATTTTTTACAAAAGCTGCAGAAAGTTTTCTTAAAAACCAAAACACACTCTTGCACTCGTTGCTTTAACAATCCAGCCATTGTTTGTATTGATGGTCAGTGAGCAGCTCCATTAGAGAAGCTCAGAGCCATGCTATCATGGACACAGTATATGTGGAGGGAAGGGAGCCCTGTTGAATTCCTCAGCTGAGTGTTTCTGAGTTAGTTCAGGGACTCAGTGTGGCTGATTAGTACACTAGGGATCACACAAGCTTTATGTAGCATTATGGATTGGAGTTTTATATACTGTCAGCTGTGAGAGCTACAGTAGGTTTCAGTTTTTCGCCACATTGATTTTCGCACGGCTAATGAATTTTCCAGTCCAAACTAATCCCTTGAGGATGGCAAGGCTGTCTGTCCATCTGCAATGACCATGAACACACTTTCAGTTCTGAGGGTCGGTCTTTGCCTTCACAGTGATGCAGCCAGTCACTCAATAATACATAAAAACATCTCCTTTAATGTCCTGGATGATAGATGCGGGGCAGCTGACCCCACCTACCCTTTAACCCACCCACAGACACCACCTTTTAGTCATGCCTTTTCCTCCTTTTTTTTTGTCCTCTTCCCAGGATTGAAAAAACGTACCAGGAAGGCCTTCGGGATACGGAAGAAAGAGAAGGACAATGACTCCACGTAAGTCCTGATCCTCCTTCCTGGTGTACCGTATGATCCGAACATAGAGCATATTCGTCATTCCACTGCTCAAAGTAATTACCGTGACAATGATTGTGCAGCAGAGTAGAGAACCATTAAACCTCTGAATTTGAGGGAGGTATTTTGAGAGGAAAAACTGATATATGGCAGCAGGACATGCGTATACATTACAGCACATAAAAAAGGATTACAATAAGTAAGAACAATTACAGGATTAGTATTGAGTACAGGTCTTGTCAAATAAATGTTTGACTGCTGCTTTCATTAACCGTTCACAGTTCAATTGTGAGCCACAGGCAGTTTATTGTGCATTGTATTGTATGAATGGGACCTGTTTAAACTGCCAGCACGAACCCTATATGACAAGTTACAATGGATCTAAAAAATGAAGGGCATATTTAAAATAAAAAATAAGCCATCTAGAGCTTGTGACTGTGCTTGTTTGCACACAGCTGATGGTTTTTCTGCCACATCATGGCAAAAATGTTGTGAAAAGATGTTTGCAGACTGTACACAAATGCAGCTGAATCAAAGTAAGACTCCACAGACCAGTTAGATCACCACTTGGTCAGCTCGCAGGATCTTTACAAGCGTGATACTTTTTTAGGAGTGTTTAGCAAATCTGTTACTGCGTATGGGACTCGTTGTGAATGGTTTGTGTGCTGCGAGAGTGTGATTTGTAAGTGAATACGTGAGTGCGGTTTTCAGCACAAAAATGAAAAGGTTGTCTTTGAATGCCCCCTTTTTGAATATTTTGTCTCGACTCATTAGCACAGCACTTGATTTTGAAATGAGACGCCCAAATGTTAAGTGACTTTAATGCTTTCTTTTCTTCTTCCTCTTCTTAAAATTCTCACAGGGGGTCCCCGGACAGAGACGGGGGTGTAAGTAACAGAAAATGTTTAATATATATCTGCTAATTAATTCATTTTTAAATTACCACTCACTCTACTCATGTATTACTGGAGGAAATCAAGTCTGGTGATTGTGAGCTACATTATCTATTTTCTGTGTTCTTTTTACTTGCCAGGAACCCCAAGAGGTTGAATCGGTACTGAACTGTAGTCTCTAGTCATTTGGAGTAGACTAACTTCTAGAATAGTTTGTTTAGAGTACAGAGCTTAAACTGGTTACAGACACTACAGTATGTTCTTCAACTCATCAGTCAGTATTTTCATTAGCAGGCTCTCTGATGGGGCTTTGAGAAAAGCCTTTGAAAAATAAAAAAAAAAAGAACAACAGGACAACCCCCTGAGTTTTGGGTAATAACAGCGATGATCATCATTATTAGATCATTAGTGACAAAGCAGCATTTTTCTTTGCAGAAAACACACTTGAAATGTTCAAACATATTTATTTTCACTTAGAAGTTGTAAATGTGAAAAACGAGAAAGCTAAGAACAATTTAGGGTCTATAAAAGAAAAATAAAAGTATTTTTATGACATGAGTACATACCAGAGTACACAGCACCCTGGATTACAGGGCAAAATTAGCTGCACTATAGTTCCAATGAACATAGAAAGATAGAAAAACATCCAGTGGTAGCACAGTAGTGCAGCATATTCTGTACCTTTACTGTCTGGTGGGATTTTAATCAAACTCTCTCTCTCTTCTCAGTCTCAGAGGAAGACCAACGGGGCCCCTAATGGCTTCTACGGAGATATCGACTGGGACAGATATGTAAGTAATAGATTTACTCTAGGAGCATTATTTTACACTGACTTTAAACAGTGCTTCGGCTTTGTCGTCATCAACTCACCTTCAAAAACTGCTGCTTTGGTTTCATTTGCACTTAATGAGCTTATTGTATCGATCCATGTTATTGTAAAATCAATGTGCAATGGAGAAATTTGTGGATAAAGCATGTTAAAAGTGGCTACAGATAGTAAATCAAGGTGGTGTTTTAACTATTATCATTTGCAACATTATATTGCTTACATTATATCTAGATTATGGCTTTGTCAATATGCCCTGTGTCATATTTCATTAAACAGGGAACCGCGCATTTGTTATGACAGGAAGTTTGATTATAATTTATTGTCTGTGAACTGTGGCTCAAATAAACTAAAGTATTCTTTGAACTAACTGCTGTTTCTCGCAACTAGCAACCGGTATCACAGCACATTTTCACACAGCTTTATACTATGTCGCTCTGTGTGTTTCAGAACTCACCTGAGGTGGACGAGGAAGGCTACAGCATCAGACCTGATGAAGAGTCAGAAGAGGGAGATATCCTCAGCACTGCTTGATTTGACAGAACTCAACTGTCTGTTTCTTTTATTCTGCCATATTGCTTTGATGCCCTAAAAAACGGATTGCTTCCATTGTTTTTTTTGGTGCATTGGTGCAATTGGTGCATACTAATTAGTTTGTGTAGTAAATCTCAATCACATTGGACTACTCAAATTCTGCTGGGGCTGCCAAATCAGTGGAAATAAATCTATATAATCTGATATCCTTGTGTTTTACAGAGAAATATACACACCAAAAACGCTACTTGATGTGCGAGGATGACAAAGTGTAAAAGAATCCAATTAACAAGGTTCTAAATAAAGTTAATAAGACGCAGTCATTGATGCAGTAGACGTGAGCAGGAAGTTACAGAGAGCGCTTGAGAAAAGCCGAATAACCTCTCTGTGACGTATTTGAAATATCTCTCTAATCAATACACTGCCAACTGCAAACTGCCAGCTCATATTGAGCAAAAACTATGCTCCCTTCTCTTCTACGTGACCCATTTGTTTCTGTGTTCATCACTTTTCAATTACCTATGCAGTAGGTTGAAAATTTGATCTGATTCAGAGGGACATGCACCTTCGAGCACCAAAGTTAGGCCAATATTTGTATCAGGTCTTGGCTAGAATTGCCCAACCTAATTTGGCAGTAATTCAGGTTTCAATTGGTATCTCGTCCTCCACTTAATCAGCTGTGCAGAAAGGTTATTTTTGTTTCTAGAGCAGTGAAACAATAATTGAAACTGTATAAAATGAAACAGTTTGAATAATTAGTATAGACCATATATACAACCAAGGACACAAAGCTAGTTTCACCAGAGATGTGATGACGTTTCTGAGTTTCTGAGGCAGCCCCTTTATAATATTATGGGAGTCAAATGTCAAATAAATCCTAGTTTCTTGTGGAAGAAAACATTGCTTTCCTTGACATTTCTCTACTGACTACAACCAAAAAGGGCCACTTCTTTTCCTCTGATGAGTCGGAAGAAGAGGAGGACCACAGGAAAAAGTTCAAGATCAAGATCAAGCCGCTGCCGGCAGACCGTGTAGTGGCGGTGCCCTCGGTCGACGAGCTCAAAGCCTCCATAGGCAACATAGCCCTGTCCCCGTCTCCTCTGGTGAGTAGCTCTGACCTCACTGCCCCCTCCCTGCTGGCTATCATTAACAGTTGTGTATTAGTGTTTAGATGGTCATCATGCGCATGTGCAAATCACTCCTGCTCCTTATCTTCATCCTTCGGTTTGATATTTCTATGTGCACGTATGCGACCTTAAATGTGTGCTTCCCACTGAGATACTGCATGACGTCGTGTGTGCTAGTATCTTCTGAGCTGCTTTTCCACAATATGTATATTCAACTTCTTTCCACAGTTTTGTTTTAACTATTAATGGGAGCTCTAAATGGGTCACTGCTCCACTCTTCTTGGGTCTCTACACAACGACAGAACTAGTTTGTTTTAATGAGCCAGGATGCAACAGTGCGTAATGTGTGTGCTTTGAGCCCCAGACTGAAATCACGATCCATGAGGCCTGTAACCACTGAGCTCAGATGATTTATATGATAGTTTAGATTCCATGTAATTAATTTGTGATGCCTGTGTTACTTTCAAAATACGTCCAAATTCAAGCACACGTCCCCTTTAGACGGCCTGTAATTAGCAGTGGGACTCCAAACCAGGCCTCCTACCCATAACTCCTGTGTTCCTCGGCGAGGACGGTTAGCTTGGGTGTCTGCCTTAAATAATTCAGGTAGGAAAACGGGCACAATGAACGTGTGTCTGCTGTACATTGAGATTGCTTGTGGTCATTTGAGCTTCTGGACTCAATAATTTAATCCAGACTCGGCTCTGTTAACCTGATCAGGTGTGAAGGTCTTTCCATGCTGATAATGGTTGTGTTCACATGTGGAGAAGTTTGGAGACATTGGTCTCTTTTGGTTTGAGTTTTTTTACTCACTAGTGATTTCTTGATCAAAATGAAATTCATGAACAAGAATATTATCATGGAATAATTTTGTTAGTATTTTATTAAGGAAGGAATGAACTACCAATAACAATTGCTGGTTCCAGCTTCTTAGATTTGACAGTTTGCTGCTTCACTCTGTTTTCTTAGATTATAAATTGGACCCAAGAACTTTAAAGTCATAACCTTTAAACTCTGAGTTATTTCTGCTATTTTTCACTATTTTTAGACATATTATTGGATAAACAACAAGAACAGTCGATAATGAGATAAATTGGTTAGTTAGCCCACACAGATTTGGCTTTAGAGCAGTTACGCATCGAGGTGTTACCTGAAGTTACCTGAAATAGCTTTTTAACACCATCATGAAATGCCCACAACGCAGCCAGCTAAGTCACCTGAATGTTAACCAAGATCATGACATTGGAAATTCCGCCCTGTTGTTGTGCTCATCAGACTGCCTCCTTCACCTCTACCAGTTCAAATTAGCATCACGTTTGCCCAGGCAGAGCTTTCCCCTCACACATAAATTACATGAGTCACGCAGTCACTCCCTGTCCCTGGCAACTCCGGGTAACCCTGGCTGAGGACCGATAATAAAATGGTCTGATGAAAAGAGGAAGAGGGGCCAAATGTTAACAGGCCTCCAAAAGCAAACACTGCTTCTCTCCACTTCTTTCTTGTTGTTCCTTTTTCTCAAGCTAATCCAGTAAAAACTTCATCCCCAGACTAAAGCATTTATGACTCGCTCTTATTTTCAAAAACAAAACTCGTGCTTGATTACAGCCCACAGCCATTTGAATATCATTAAGATTCCCAAGACTAATAACTGAGACTCTATATTCTATATTCTCTTTATATATTCTCTTCTATATTCTATATTTGATGTGGTTTTTCCTGCATGTAAAGATGACAGTGCCTTTGCCTCAATGAGCTCTCATTCCAGCTGTGAAAAACCTGAAACCACGTACCAAGTATTATATAGTCCAGAGCTTTGCATTTTACTGACTGCATTAGTTTAATTTCTGCTGTAATATTTGGCATATTCCGCATGAATTATTCATATGTACGCAAGCTTGTGCGAGGGACATGATGATGCAGGTTAACAGCTTATTTCACATAAAACCTGAGCCAGGATTCGGTGCTCGCATCATGTTAGGAGGAGTAGTGGCTAACGTGTGGGTGGAGGGATGAAGGATTGACTTAACGCAGTAAAGTACTACACCACTTTATCTGTCTGTATTAATGATTGCAGCTGATGTAGGTAACTACCTGAATTATACACAGATGCTTTGCTTTGCCTTGCCAGTGTTAATATGCTTTTCCTCTCTAGTCCTCTCACTATTTCACTCTCTTTTTTTTATTTTTCTCTCATCCCTCATTTCTCTTGCTGCCTCTTATTGATGCTAACCTCTGTAGAGGAGTCCGGTAAGCCTTTGCATGCTGTTGTGTTTGTATCTTTTTTTATTATTAATCTCGACTGTTACAGTAGTACTTTTCATCCCTCTGAATACTTACTGCCTGCTTATAAATGTGTTTTCTCATAAAATCAGCTGCCTGTTACTACAAACACGCTACACAATATATCAAAATACTGGCAAATGGCCAGTATAATTTGAATCCTCTTTTGGTGTGAGTGTGTGTCATTGTAGTGTTAAATACTGTTATATATTATTGTTTGTGCACGTGTGTGACTGCGCAGCATTTTTATGGAGCATGTTGAATTGTGTGCCTCGGTACTCCGTCTTGTAAGTTGTTTCCGCTGACTAAGACGTATTAAATCTGATTTTAATTGGTTCTGGTGACTTGAGCTTCAAGTTCTCAGTCCAGAAAACAAGGCTACAAGCAACAGAGCAGGGGAGGAAAAGGTTGGGGTTGGAGTTAAAAGAGGTCTTACTTCATATGTTATTCCGCCCAGAAAGGCTTCATTTTGAAGACAAACATCTCACTTTTATTATGAATTCTTCATAAAGTGTCCTCAGTGTAGCCAGCCACTGTGCAGTCAGTTCTACAGAGTCCCCTCAGGCAAAGTCAGTAATTTTACAGCCCAGCTGACTCTGTGTTCAGCTATGACCTGTCTCTATTACAAAATGTTTCTTTACTCCAGCGCCAAAAGCAAAAATGCAACCTTGAATTTCAAAATTGAAAAAAAAGGGCTTCTTCTTTTGATTGTTTTACATATTCTAAATATATCACATATCCATTTTAAGTGACATATTTAAAACGTCAGCCTGCCTGTACACAGTTAGTTGAGTCTTCAAATCATTGTTAATCCCTGACAGAGGCTAAAAGGTCACAGTGTGCGACTCTTCCTGTTTTCTTCCTGTTTACATACAGCAAAGGAGACCCTGATTGGTTCTGACAAACAGTGTTGTGCTGCATCCTGAACCGATTTTACCCAATGAAGTGCGTCCTTTCCACCAGCATGTCCCCGCCCCCTTGTTGCATCACTTTAATCAGTCATGGCTCACTGCACAACTGGAACGAGCACAAGAGTGAGGGATGGAGGAGAGAGAGGGTTGATGTGAGGTGGACGTGACGCAGGCAGATGGCGAGATTTCAGCCGAAATTGAAAGGGAGAACCAAGAACACAGATGGGATACTATAAGGGAAATAGAAGGGAAACTCACATGGATTAGATGGCAAAAATTGCATTATTTTAAAAGAAATGATCGTATGATCCAAATAAAAATGGGTGGAGGAAGAGAGGAAAGTGATTTAAGCAGCTCCGCAAGATATTTTTGGATGATGTGCAGGACACAGTAGGTTTACAGATGACATCAGAGATTCAGGCGAAGGCTCATTTATGAATTGCCGCATTTTGTTTTTTTTTTTTTCTCCCCTCATCATCAACAGAAGACGGGGATGTAGGCATAAACACAAACAGCACAGATCACTCTGAATAAGTCATCCTCTGCTCTCTCTTAATCCCTGCTTGCCTTTTTATCCAGGCTATTTGCATTCATACTCAAAAGTCCTTAAATCACATAAGCAAGCAATTCTCACAAAAAAATGAGGAGGTGACGCCCTCTTCACGGACACGCTGTCACACCCTCATCTTCAAATCTGACCCGCCAGGCCAAACATCATCATCTTCTCCTGATGCACATGATGTCTGCTTTACTGATTTGTCACTCTCTGACCAGGTATCTCTTCTCTCTTCCTTTTTGCTGGTCACAGAGACGTAGCCCGGTAAGTGTCCTTTCCTCCATCTTCCTGGGGTCAGCCTGAAAATATGTCACATGCCTCTTGTGCCCTTTTCCTCCTCACCTCGTCCTCGGGGTCGGTTGAATGAGACAGAAAATGCGTAGGTGGGTTCAGTGGCCGAGGTGATGGCTCACAACTTTTTTTTGACATTCAAAGTTAAACATAGAAAAATAAAATATAAATAGATATATAAATGTATTTTCTCCACATCTGCAAGATCACTAGTGTTCTTGTTTTTCATCTTGAATGGCTTCATGCTTGGTCTCTGTAGTGGGAGGAAATTTGCACTTTTGACAGCTGGACCCTTTGATGTCTTACTTCAGTCACTCCCCATCGTTGTGTCTTCTCATTTCAACTGCTCCCGTCTCCCCGCTCCCCCTCCCCCTCCTCGTCTCTCCTTATCTGCCCTCTGCCTTTCTTGGCCTCTTGTGTCCCTCTCATGGTGAAATCATACATAGTTTCTCACACACACACACAAACGCATTTGAGTGTTTAAGATCCCAGCAGGAGAGGCAGTTTTATTGTGCTGTTGCCTCTCCAATAACAAGACTCATTTCTCTTTTAACTTTCTCACACTCCAACTTTATCAGTCTCACACCTTCTCTGGTACCTGGGCTGCCTTCCTAAGACTTCAAAAGCATGTTTTTGAAAGCTTTCCGATATTTCCACTGCAGGCAGCAGTGGTTCACCGTGCTGCTGTTCTCTAACCCGATACTAACAATGTTGTTGTTATTGAATTTTTATTGGAGTAACTTTATATCCCTTAATTTAAACTTTATCCCTAAAGGCAGATCATTTTCTTTTTCAACCTGATGATATATTAGTTTCTGATGTTTGAACTCTGCCACATTTTAATGAATGTGTAGTGTTCAATTAATCACATATAAAACACAACACTTTCATCCAGGTCAGCAATATTCTATCCAGTTTTGTATCTCTAGGATTTGAAGTTATTATGAATATGGTTGGTGGGTGTGCAAGAAGGATTTTCAGCAGTGGTGGTGCTAAAATGTCAATGCTCATATTTAAAAGATTTGATTCAGGATTTAGAAATAAGAAATATATCTGAAAGTAACTACTTAACAACTACAAAAAGTATTTCTATTTCAGGATGGCCTGGTAGCCTAGGTGTTGAGGCACAGAGGGTGGGCCACAATGTCCCATCGCTCCCCTCATCTCTTCTCGTGTAAAAAAAAAAGCATCTCGAGCCTCACAAGACTGAACAACCTTTCCTGTACCACAGTGTACTTTTATTAGTCATACCCACTCCTGGTCAGGTAGTTCCACAGGTCTTATCAGATCAAGTCAACCTGAGGCTGAAGTTCACCCTCTGACCTTCAGTACTCTACAGCCCACATCATTGTTCTTGGCATTTAGTTTTGTTTTATAATAAAGAGGTGGATTTTTTTGGACTACACTGACATTTGATGTTTTTTAGTGGATTTGCAACTGTTGTATATAGAGGGATAGCATCATAGACAAATATTCAAATTGATGCAACATTTTACTTGTCAAGGATTCTTTGTTGTCGACATTTTGTAAGTTTTGTGTTTTTACATTTTACTGTCATTTTTTTACATTACAGGGTTTGAAAAGGAACACATCCAGTAAGTATAAGCCTTGTTGCACCTTAGACTAGGTCCACTTTTAAAGATGGTGTGTTACAGACAATGTGGAGCGGTCATATGTGGTAAACAGATTTAATTATGGTTCCAGCTGAGGAGATTGCCAGACCGAAGACGTGTCGTCCCCACCGTACCTCCCGTGGCCCCCACACCAGCTCCAACACCGCAACCCCCCAGGTATGTACTTACCGTTCCCTGAGGACAAGCCAGTGCCACTTAGTGTGAAGGCACTTATATGCATCCTACTGTATGTGTCACTGCTGACGCTTCCTCCTGTCTTATGGCATGTATGTGCTGCATCTACTGTGTTCTGTATGTTTATTTTTGTCTTCCTAAAAAGTGTGTGCAGGTGGCTTTCCCTCTCTCTCTTTACCTCACTCTGTTTTGAGAAACCGTATCTGGTTTTATTTTGGCTGAGACACTGGCTTCCTTTTACTGTTTTTCATTAAAAGAGAAACTTTTGTGTCAAAGTTCAGTGCAGTAGATTTGCTATGTAGTGCATTCTTTTGACACAAAAAAATGGTTTCAGTAATCATAGTATTGCCTTAAAATGTAATTATTTACTGGTCTTGAAATGTTATATGCAGCTCAGTTTTAATGAGAAACTGCACAATAGGTTTAATTTTTAATTGAAGTCAGAAGTGTCACATTTTGAGCTCATTGCCTGTTACACAATACTGAACTTTCAAATGTCACCATCAAGCATCATTAGGCTTCTTTGGGAGTTTGGCCCATCTGTCCAACCATGATACACTCTGTTATAGTCAGATCACCTGGGGATTTCATTTCATCAATCAGTGGACCAACACCTGTGTAACCTTTATGTGCAGGTTACTTTGTGTTACATTTGTGCTGTCTAACTTGGCCTAATTGAGCAGGGACCCTAAATAGGATGTCACTTTATTAACTGAATGTGAGTCGGCCTAATCTTAAATCGACCTTAAATCTTAAAAAAATCCTGACGTGGAAATGTCTTTGGGTAATACTCTTGATACGACAAAAAGCTGTGTTTTGGAGATAAACATGTTAGGTTGTGTTTCTAATATAATAGCTGAAAAGTTCCTCTACAAGATTTTATCCAACCTTTGCCATCCCACTCAAACATGAGAAGAAGTTTGAGACAAAAATAGTTTATTTTGCTGGAGGGCCACTTGAGGCTTTAGTGAATCTGCAGTGCAGCAACAACAGTGTGATGCTGTGGAAACTTACACACATAATCTTCTACTATGATTGCTTATTGTTGTATTCATAGCTATTCCACTACATATGTTTTGTTGTGGTTGGTTTGGATGCTAGTTTTTTAGTTAAGAGTTCTTCTGTCAAAAGACTATTGGATTAGTTTCTATCATAACAGCTGTTAATCTTCCTGCAGTCCAAAAAGAAGTCCAAATAAAACATTAATACAGTCGTGAAAGCAGTCTTGAAAGTCTTAAAAAAAAGTCAAATAGTTTAAACAAAGCTCGTAATCCTTCATGCATATTTTAACACAAACAAATAAATAGCAGCATAAAATGATCAATGATATCAACAAATGGTTCAAATGGCCCCATATGATGTAAACTTATATACATATTACATTACATAATAAATTACTTTAGATAATTACAACAATACAGTCACATTTAAGTACACAGCTATCTATAAAACTCATGAAAACTAAGACAACAGATAGAAAAATGTGTATTTTCAGCCATATAGCCTGAATAACATAGTATTATAGGATTATATATATAGTATTATAGGAATATCGGCATTTATTTCTTAAAAGTGTAGGTATTCTTTTATATCTTTAGTACTGTTTTTAACTCACTCAATTCGGCAGGACGCCGGCACATAAACGTTCATTTTAAAGTTTAGCCTTGAGTCTCTGTTTTTTATCCACAAATCAAATGGGATATATATGTGTTAAAATAAATGTATTCTACCTGTAGCATGATCAAATGATAGAAACTTTCCTCTGATGATGTGTACAATATAGCTGTGGTCTTAAAATGACTCTCTTTAACTGGTAAATCGTCATACAACCTCTTCTCTCATATTGCCTTTCATGTGTTGCAGCAGTCAACAAACACCAGTCCCTGAAGGACACCGCAGCCTTATTTGGGCCTCCTCTGGAAACAGCCTTTGGAGAACCAAAAACCGAAGGTAACCCTCCTCCCTGTGTCTTTGTCATTCCGTGTTTCTCTCTTTTTTTATGCCTCTGTTTATGTCTCTGTGTCTGTATTGGTTCTTAGAATATGTTTGTCTCGACGATTGCCACCAGTGTTGCTGTTTTTTGTCATAATATGAACAACACAATGGAAAAGGCTTTGTGAACGCACACTTATTGTCTCTTTAAGGCTGCCTGGCTGTCATGGCAGATAGTGTCTATTTTTTCTCTCTCCCCTCCTCCCCCTCCCTCTCACCTATTTCTCTAACATCATTGTTCTTCCCTCAGGCTCGCTGTGCAGTTGTGGATTCGCTCCAACTGTCTTTGCTAAGGTCAAAGTTGAAATTAACAGGCCATGTTCATGTGCACAGTGCAGCTTGTTAATATGCAGATTCCACTGTCACCTGCTCTCATCCAATCCAGGAGGATTTAGCGGCACAGGCTGTGAGAGAGCTTCTCTTAGCTGTTATGCAACTGCCATGTCAGGCATAACTAACATCAAGTCGACACAAATTCCCTTCATACATTCATTCTGACAAATAAAACAGCTCAGTGTGTGACATTGGCAACATTTAACTTTATTACGCTGTGGTTTTATCTTCACAAGAGAGAGGCTGTGTGTTATTGCTAAAATCTTTCATCATGGTGTGTGCAGTTTTACACAGTAGTGCTAGTTTTTCAAGTCCCCTTAGTTAAAATGAAGTCATCAAAATAAACCTCTCCTTTTAACTAATACAATACATCAGCACTACAAACTACAGCCTAAAAATGACCATACAGTTGAACAAACACCTCTTTAGAACATTTCAACCTTTGTTAATGTAGGACTGTTGTACTGTATTACTGTATGCTGCTGTAGTATCAGCTGGGTGTACCGAAAAAAAAAAACACTTTTAGCTGAGTGTATATATTGTGAATTCTTTTGGAGATGTATTTGAGAAACTGTTTCAGATGAAATAATCCAATGATGTTTTTGGTAAATCCAGTGAATCAAATGTAAAATCAAGGTCCCTCATCACATTAATGCAATTAATCCTGCAAATCCAATATTTCATAAAGCTCTCTTGCAACATTTTGGCTTATGTAACCAGAAATATTACAGTTGGATAGACAGATAGCTCACTCAGTGTAACAAAATCTTTTCACATACTATAATATATCAGTTTGTCAGTATATTAGTATAGCAGTTCTGATGTTGTTTGTAGTGCTGCTTTGGTCACCTCTGTGCCCAAAGAGTTTTTATTCTGGCTGTAGAAATCAGGTGTGCAGCCATGTCTTCAAATGTTGGCTTTTTGCTCTGACTGACTGGTATTCGGTTGGCAGGGAAATGGTGTTCTAGGTGTTCTAATAATACACCGGATCCTGACTACAGTCTGCCACTAAGACTGGAAATCTGTTTTCTCTAATGAAAGACTTTATTGACATGTTTCCCCTCCTACAGCTAATGCTTTTCATAAGCTCCAAACAATCAGAAGCTCTTTAGTGTTTTGGTTGTAATGCCCCTGTCTTGGCCTGTTCTGTCCCCTCCTGAACGTAGTGGGTCTATCTGAGTCCGATGTGTGGGGGACTCCTCTTTCAGAGCCTGAATCCTCTTTGACAAGATCCTTCCCCACAGGAAGTAAGTTAAATAATTCCCTGCTTATTGCGCCGCACTTTCTCTTCTCCCTGGAATGACTGCACAGACCCATCAGTTCATCTCATGAACCCCCCCTCTTAACCTGACCCACAAACACGTGCAAACTGACCCCCATCCAACAACTGTGTGCCAGTAACGCTCTGCGTTTCCCTTCGAAACAACCAGCTGTAACCTGTTTTCATCTTGTCAGCCATTTCACAAACAAGCGGTTCAGTGTTGGTTTATGACATGGGAGAGTTCAGTACCTGTCATTGCCATTCTGCACCAACCCCTCCTCCCTCGTTGCCTCCCACTCTCATTTGGCATGGTGGTGACTGAATGTGCTGTGCTGCATGGTTGATGATTAATGGGATGGTCCCATCTCCTCAAGTTGCTGTGGTTGTGTTTGGCAGGCAGGATAATACCTCTCATGTATGCATCTGGACTTACTGTCATGAGAATCAGTGTCTTCTAGGCAAATGTATGAAACAATGCTTTTATTTGTGTATGCAGCCCACCTTATTGCTCTTTGGAGTTACTTGTTATTCATTGTTGCACCAATTATTTTATTGCAGCTCCACCTCCACTTCCGCCTAAGAATGTCCCGACCTCCCCTCAGCCAACCGGCCCTCCCTCTGCAGAAGATGCTGGTAAGAAGTCTGTTTAAATCTATTTCTGCCTCCTTATTTCACAAGATTGACTAGGGATAAAAGAAAAGTTCACATTTGATCACAGCAGCTACTTTATCTGCAACTTTCTGTCTCTAACTTTCACTGTCAACCTGTCAGTTGTGTATTCACTTGTATGTAAACACACCGAGCACCTCTGCAAACACAGTCTTTGACTGGTCACTGGTTGGTTGTTTTTCAGAAGTGTCAACAGAAGCAGACGGCTCTATCAGGAAGCCTTCAATAGCTGACTTGGACAACATTTTCGGGCCTGAAGAGCCTCCCCCTGCCAGTGAGGACAAAGGCGACTCGTGGGTCTGCTTCAGTGAAGAATCCACTGACCAGCCACCTCTACCTGAAGAGCCTGCGCCCCCGCTGCCGGCCTCCCCGCCTCCACCTGAGTCTCCCGCCCCGCCCTTACCTACATCACCACCTCCTCCAGAAGATCCTGCACTGCCTCTCCCTACTTCCCCTCCGCCAAAAGAAGATCCTGTGCCCCCTCTACCAACCTCCCCGCCCCCCTCAGAGGAGCCTGCCGCGCCTCCTGTCCCCTCAGGTCCTCCAACACCTGAGGACCGAAACCCTCCTGCAGTTGCCGCCTCTCCGCCCCCTGCACCACCAGAGGAGCTTGTGCCTCTGCCTGCCTCCTCTCCCCCTCCTCTCGACTCACCCACCAGCGTCCCACCAGCCCCCGCTCCCAAAGCAAGGACCCCTCCGGCGTCAACTCCTCCTGCCGAGGAACCTGCAACACCCCAAGTCCCAACCCCTCTTGCCCTGTCTCAAGAGAAGCAGTCCAAGAACACTGACTCTCCCCAACCCAAAGAGGATGGAGGTGAAATCGTCATCTCACCCAACGATGCTGGTCAGGGCAGCCGGAGTACGCCTCCCCCGCCTCCTCCGCCCACGTACCGGGCGGTGGTGTCGTCACCGGGTCCCACATCAGGAGCTGGTGGCACAAATAGTGGTGAGAAGTGCACGATTCTTATTGGAAAAAAATGGTTTATAGGCAGTTTTTATCGTTACAGATTTATTAGAGCTCAGATTAGTGGAAAATACTTGCCAACACCAACTGTGTTCAGAGGACAGAGTACCTGTTTGTCACACTCGTACAAACAAAGTATAAAAAGCACAGACATGAGATTGTATTTCCAGCATTGCAGCATCTCCAAATATCCATTCAGTCGATTGCACCATCTTTGTTGTTAAATGTGCACAACCTGAAGCGTGATGCTGCATTTTTTTTCTGTAGAAAAGTCATGTTTTGGTCTGGTTGGAGGTACACCACCATTCTGCTGCAGAACTGTGTTATGTTAGCAGAGGCTGTTGTTCTGACTGACTCATAGTTAAAGGTCAGACTTTATTTTCAGTTTTATTGCACATACAGTGTTTTCTGTAGGAGTTGTCAAGTAGTCCTGTCAGTATCACTGAATCAAAGGACTTTGAACATTTCAACAAAAATCTTCTCTTTAAATCGTAATATCCAGGAACCCAAACACAGAATTCATAACTTTGTGAAGAAATGGTCAGAATACAAGGAGAAAAAAATAAGGAAATTCTTAATTGTCACTACTAACTAAAAGGTTTTCTGTTCTTATTCATCTATGAAGGTGTGCACGATGGAAATGAAAAACCAATTTCGAAGCCAAAGTGAAAAATTCAAACTTAGTCTGTGTCTTTTTTATGAAAATCAAATTAAAGTTTGCAAAAGTGGAGCTAACACTTAAATATGCACATCCACATCATATTTATTGTAAAATAATTTGTTCTTTAGTCATCTGTGTGAAAATTAGCAGTGGGAATCGCACATATACTCACCATTACAGCTGCCAGGATTAACTATTTCAATAATCGATTAATTGTTTTGAGTCATTTTTTTAAGAATAGGTGTCCTGACTCTCTGATTTCAGCTTCTTAAATGTGAATATTTTCTGGTTTCTTTAGTCCTCTGTGATAGTAAGCTGAATATCTTCAAGTTGTGGACAAAACAAGACCTTTGCCGACGTCACTTTAGGCTTTACCCACACTATTAAACATCTAAAAAAAAAGGTAGACTTTTGCAAAGTTAACCCTGAATGGTTCCTTTCTGCTCTGCCAGGTTCCTCCTCTCCGGTGCGACCTGCCACACCTTCGTCAGTCAACCCTACCCCACCACCACCTCCTCCTCGACCCCCGTCACGACCCAAACTTCCTCCAGGGAAACCCACTGTAGGAGATGTAGTAAGTCTTGAAGTTTATCAAGGTTATTTAAGTTTATTTCCACTTCCCTCCCAACCAGAGCTTAACCTGATTACTGGAAACAACTTTTGATGGTTAAACGTGTTTCCCAAAAACAACAGCTGTCGTGCAACATTTCCCTTCCTTTCTCTAATCTGCCTTTCTCCTGCTGCCTGTCTTCTCAGAATCGTCCGTTCAGCCCGCCGATCCACTCTGCCAGCCCCCCTCCCATCGCCCCGTTGGCGCGGGCAGAGAGCACCTCCTCCATCTCCTCCACCAACTCCCTGAGTGCCGCCACCACCCCCACCGTCGGTAAAGAGCTCTCCGTGTCCGTGTCAGGTGTGTGCTCCCTCAGCAGTCTGTGAGCTGTCGTCTGCAGTCACAGAGGCATTAACTGTTCATATCCAATATTAAAGTTCATCACTGATTTTACGCGCTGGCCATGTCCTTCCTTATACTAAGAGTTTGTAGGGAATGAGTTTTGTAGTTGTGTATTTATTTATTCATTTTTAAAATTTATTTTTTAATTTATTTTCTGGAAATGGTGTCAGTTTCCGGGCAATAACAGTCGACTAAATTATGAATGTCAGTGTCAAATCCTGTTGATCCTGTTGTTGCAGCACCACGCCATGCATTGTTAAAATACATGCAAGCAGTTACTAAATGTAGATGGATTGAAACAAATGAGTAAAACATGACTGCAGTCATTTTTATTTTGATTTCTTTGTGTTTCAGATACGAATGAATTACTCTTAAAGATCATTTTGACACAGTTAATTATTAATCTGCACACACAGTAAATGTTGTGTCTGGATCAGGTTGACACAAACACACGTTCATATTTACACGTACACGCACACTTGCAGTATAAGTGGGAGGTGAGAATGTGAATCAGGGTGTTAATTTTAATTTTAAAGTGCAAACATTCTCATCAAACCATCCTTTAATGAATTAATTGCACAACAACAGTTCATACTCCTCGATCTAACTTTAGAGTCAGTGTAAAAGGACCTTGCAGTGCAGTGTTGTGAGTGGATAATAGCAAATCTCAGTAGATGGTAACATGGCTGAGTCATAATAGATTTAAAAAATGCACACTCTGGAGGCAGCAGCAGTTATATAAAAACAGAATATAGTCCCTGGTTGGAGGTTGCTGTTTTGAACAGATTGCAGGGACAAACAATAAGCAAACATCCTCACCAGATTTAGACTGTAACATAAAGATATATTATCTCTATGTGGAAATTGGCTTTGTTATTGACTAAACTGCTGATGAAAGTAATATAAAGGTCACAGAGACTGTTTCAATTATAAACTGCTCATATTCCAGCTTCAGTGTTTTTTGATTTTGACACTTTCTTCTTGTTTGTGTTTAAGATGCTTCATTTTTCACATTTTTTTCATGGTTTCATTTCTGTGTGCATGACAGTACTTTTCTGACTTTCATTTAAAATTCATTTTTCCTTGGTTTGATTTGCTTTCTATTTTTGTTTTGCCATTTGTCTTTCTCTTTATTTGTCCTTTGGCTTGTCAGAAGACGATGCTTATATAGACAAACTGCCCACCTTTGAGAGACACTTTGATTCGTTTGCAGGTATAGTAAAGATCCCCTCTCAGAAAGGAAAGGGGGAGGGGTTGTGGGGGGGGGGTGTTCCTGTGTCACTTTGCAGTCTGTTTGATACTCTTTACCCAGAGTGCATTTGACATAGAAGGGTAAAGGCAATCACTGGGTGTTTTGTGCTTTTTCGATTGATGTTAGTCAAAACGTGTAGGTATTGGGAAAGTGAGACACAGTCTTTTTGGGGTCTTTTTTTCCCCACATTCTCACAGTCTTTTCAAATGAAATACATCTAAAAACTAAACATAGAACATATCTGTGTCATTATCCTGATACCTGCTTATTTGACTGGTCTACCTAAGGTTCTACTCACAGATGTAGGGACATACCACATGTTCATTTTTTTCTTTTCAAGTGTGGCAGCATTTTTCAGTGAAATCGTCATTTTTTCTTCATTGTTATGCTCTTTGCCAACTCATACCTACCCACACATTTCCCAAGCATTTAATAAATCCGATAGTCCTCATCTCTCGCTCTCTACAATCTGCATATCTCACTCTCTCATTCCCTCATTCACCCACAGAAAAAAATCTGCTGGGGAAAAAAATGAAATCTGTGGTGACACAAAAAGCTGCATCTATTGCATAACATTTTTTTACCGAAAAAGTTTGAGTGTCTTCCCCTTCGCCCATCTGCCCGCTCATGAGACTTTTCTCTCTGTTTTATGACTGTGCACCAGTGGCTGTCTCGCCATGTCACCATGGCAACCTCCTGTCTCTTCTCTTGGCGACACGCATTGTGTGTATATGTGTGCAGAGTGCAGTGCAGTCACTCCCAGATACCTTTACTCTCAGTCTGCGCCACAAGAGTGTATTTGAGTGTTTGTGTGCTGTGTGTTCAGTGAGCATGTCTGAAGAGCTCCTTATCTGTGGGGCCCTTGAGATCCATATTGTCTGTCTTTGTCTCTCTCACACACACTCAAACACACACTCTCACACATACTGTCTGATCAGAGCGGCTGCTCACAGAGTCGTTTGAAGTCTGGCATGAGAATTAGGCCGAATTAGACAGGCAGCATCTGTTTGGTATTCATGCCACCCTCTCTCTCTCTACCGCTGGAGTAGCACGACACAGCCTCAAGTTCGACCAATCTCCACTGGCCTTAAAGCCCGAGTCTGCTCCCACGCTCGACCCCTGACGCCCACCTTTCGCACCTGCCACTCATGCACTCTCCAGCCAAAGAAAAATACCGCCTCAAACCACGCCCCCTCTTATCTGAACACCTGCCCTTTTGTTCTCCTCAAGAAGTACTGCGCTGCTCCCATCGTCCCATCACCCAACGCTCTACTCGTTTGTCCATTCACTCGACAACACACCTTTGCTGCTGGGACCCCACATCAAGACAATAGTATGGACTAGAACAAGCCCACCCTGCTCTGCCAGGAGGATTGCCAAATTTTCAGTGTCAAACACAGACATCTGTGAAATGCACACATTTGATGGTGTCATTTGCTTGAGGAAATAGTGCTATTTGTGAACACAATACCCGGTTATGCTTGTCAAAATGGAGCTGCTCAGTCCAGGTGCTGGATCCTCCGAAGTCCGAATCCATAGACAAAGTACAGCATGATGAGCTGGAAAAGCTAATGTTCTCACTTAAATATTCATTATGTTCCAGATGCTCAAACTATCCTGTATTTAACAAAATGAGGGAGTTGGGATTATTAGCGAGAAGCTAAAGAAAACATAATGATGTTTAGAGGAAATACATTTTTAATGCTCTCCTGTCAAATTAATCATGTCATGACCTCTTAAAATAATCCTTTTGGGGATCTCGACCTCCACGTTGGGAACAACTGCATTAATGATGATCGCTGTTGAGTGAACGTTTGAGCAAATTGTATTAACTCATAAGGTCAAGAAATACAAAATCTATTTTGTGGACATCAGTTACAGATAAATCTATCTCTGTATCTACCTTTGGAAATCTGCAGGATGTGAATAATTGAAGCCAAACACTAGGGTTACTGTTTTTATTGACATGTTGTTAACCAAAGGCTGCTGCTGAAAAATGAAAGATATATTGATTTATATTGTTTACCATTTATCTAGTACACTTTTTTTCCTGTTGTCTGTCATACAGGAACTTGCTTTGTCAGCCATTTGAGAGTAACAACTTGGTGATAAACATAAAACTAAAATTTAATAAGACTGCCTGGACGAGGCCACCAGGATGCCAGTTGTCCGTCATGTACTTAATTGAAAGTTACCAACGTACACTAGAAACCCAGCAATTAGTCTGAGTTTACTTACTAGTACTTACATACTGTTAGCTGTTTGAGGTATAGCCTAAACATACTGGATGTTTTAGGTCAATATTTGCATGTTTAAATCCAATAATGAAATACTTTTTCATTTTTGCACATTTCTGATAAGATCACATTTTAAATACTTCTTTCTCTTTGTTTTAACTAAGCAGGATATTTTGCCATTGAAAACTAAAATGCTCTACAAGACAAATTTAGTTCTTTATAAACGACCTAAAATATATATTTTGTATACTTTTACTGCAATAGCTTTTTTTTTCTTTTTTTACCGCTACCAGTGGCGGACATATCAGTCCAGCCAATTTATTGTTCTAGTTTAAAGGAAATCTTGTGAATGCACTTTTGGTCTCTATGAGACTAAATTGTCTCATTGGAGGAGTTCAGTTGGGCCTTTAGGTCTTTAGAAAGATCCACCTTCATGATCTGTGTCCTTTGGAGGATCCAGCCCCTTGTGCGCCACAGTTCCTTCTTGTCCCTGCTGTCTGGTCATAGTGTCATGGCTGCCTCCTGCAGGATGTTTTTATACATGACAGTGTGCGTCCATCTGTTTCATAATTTGAAAAGTGGAGGCCTAGAGGAAAAGGTGAGCACAGTAAGCCTGAAAAGCTGAGGAACACAATATGAACTATCTGCCACTGTTGAAGAAAGTAGTGCCAGTTTTTCATTGTGCTACATAAATTGCCACAATTTGAGCATCAGCTGGTGTCGTATTTCCATTTTACTATGTCGCATTCTAGAGAAAATATTGCCTGCTGCCCCTGAAACTGGCAACCACCAAACCCCCCACTTGAGGCTTTCCCTCTCTTCTGTGTCGCACATCTTGCACACTGAGTTGTACCGCTGCCAACTTCCAGCAGCACACACCTGGCCCTCTCTCCACCTGAATCCTGACTTTCTTCATGCACGCACGCACCCACAAAAATGAAGCCAACATCCAGTCACACCCGTGTTGTCACTTGTTCTGTCTTGATCTTGCCGTGGCCCCTCTGCCCACCCCCCCAACCCCGGCCTCCACCTTCACGTTTCACCTCACTGTGATGTGTTAGACCTGCCATGTGAGACTCACGCTACTGTCCTTCTCTCCTCCCCTCCTTCTCACCCCTCCTCACCCACCATCCCTCTACCTCCTCCTCCTCCTCCTCGTACCTTTCCCCTGACCCCACCCCTCCTCCTCCTCCTCCTCAACCCCTCAACCCTCCACACAGAGAATGACCAGCCATCCCTTGTATGGTTTGACAGAGGGAAGTTTTATTTAACCTTTGAAGGTAAGTTTTCTCTGCACCAGGGTAGCGTGCGCACACACTCTTTAGAGGCTCATCTGTGCAAGCTTCGACCTCCCCCGCCCCTTCTGTCCTTCCTCCCTTCCCCTCCTTCTCCCCCTCCTCCTTTGCAGTCCCTCCATCACCCTAACATGCGGCGCGCGCTAACTACTGGCTGAGACACCCCCCCCCTCCGTATGCAGTCGGCTATGCGGCCTTGTCATTTCTTCTTCTGCCTCCTCTTCCTGACACCATTCTCATTTGATCTGTGCTGACCGCCTTTCATTTCCTCGAAGAATCATCGTTCTTCGTGTAATTTACTAATTTCTCTGTCGTCAGTTTTGTCCTCTTTTGGGTCGTGTGGTTCTTGATTTGATCTTTGGACTGTCTGATCTTCTTTGGTCTCATCAGAATAATTCAGCATGTCTAGAATAAGCATGCACATCTCTCTCAGTCTCTCTCTATGTCTTCCTCTGTCTTTCTTTTTCCTATCTACCTGTGCTTACTCAGTTAAAAACAGATGTCGGTGTGTAACAAACTGTATAAAAAGCACCCTCATAAATTTCAGGGAGATATTTGGAATAATTGTGTTTAATTCTACAATCTCACAGTCAAAGAGCAGAGAGAAACGGGTATCAACTATGCACATAACCTGCTGTTTTCATGCCACCTTACTAACACCAATATTTGTTCTCATCTCAAATTGTTTCAGTAAAGTTTCATTTCATCACAGTAGTTGGCACAACATGTGTTCTTCCTCATCTCATCCACACGTTGTTGGTTAGGAAAAGTGTAGAGTCCTGGTCTGGGAGTCGGAGCATGATTTAAACTGGGTCAAAGCTACTAAACACTGATTTGAAACTCAGCTCAGGTCTGACTGAAAAAGATGTTTATAATGACCTTTTAAACAGCCCTGACTTTTTGTGTCTGCATGTGTGTGTGGGTTACCTCCAGGCTGCTCCAGGGGGCCCAGTCCTCTCACCATGGGGGCTCAGGACACGCTTCCTGTGGCCGCCGCATTCACAGAGACGGTCAACGCCTTCTTTAAAGGAGCTGACCCCAGCAAGTAGGTCAACAAAGAGCTCCACACATTCAAACATGTCCTGTCATTGCTTATTACAGTGAGAATTTCCTTTTTTTGTGTGTGGCTGAAAAGTTTATTCATTTATCTTACACAGCAGTGCCTAAACGTGTGCTAGAGTTGGTAACACTTCACTTAAACCACTTCCTCTGAAAAATATTTAAACTGCTAGGAAATAACAATACTGTTATGTTTAACAGAAATGGGGACATTTTTAAGTAGTTATTAATATATTATAGTAATATATGATATAGTAATATGTATATACTGTATTATAGAGCTGATCATTATACTGATAAACACATGGTTGTGCAAATGCTATACTATGTCATAAATTAAAAACAGTTTTTATACAGATACAGATCATTCACATGTGGGTTTAAACTGTGTTCAGGAGTCATGAGGGTGAAGTTCATTCTTGATCTTGCACACAGTAATTTGACCTAAAAAATACTGGGTTTTGGTGGAATCACTACATTATCAATACACTACAAACTGACTGTGTAAAATATATCATTATATATTTTCATCACAAAAAAATGACCTGTATAATTTGGCGCTCTGTTTTCCATCTCTGCAGCGTAGCTTCATGTCACTGAGCATGCTCAGTTTATTGTTGACTCTGCTTTGAGGTGGGTTGAGGAGAGGAATAAACTTTGGGTTTCAATTATTGATTTATGCCTGGCGGTTTTTGATCATGCAAGTTCTTTTTGGATACTGACTAGGGTTGTAATAATCATGTTTTACAAAGCATTGAATGTATGACAGTGGAACAAACATTTATTAAGATAATAGAGTAGGATAGATTATCAAAATAAGTGAATAAGTGTGTACTGTATATGTACAGTGTCCAGCCTTTACACATGCTCTCTCTCTCTCTCTCTCTCTCTCTCTCTCTAACCTCTACTCCTTCCTCTTCCTGTCAGGTGTGTCGTGAAGAAGATCATAGGTGAGATGGTTTTGTCGTTTCCGGCGGGAATCACTCGGCACTTTGCCAATAACCCGTCCCCCGCCGTGCTAACCTTCAGCATAACCAACTACAGCCGACTGGAGCATGTGCTGCCTAACCCCCAGCTCCTCTGCTGGTAATGACACTGCTATGAACTCACCACCTCACTCTCAGAAAAAAACTGCAAATAAATTATTATTATTATTATTATTTATTATTTATTATTCACTAGAGCAAGTGTCTCAGTGAAGAAGTGAGAAGATACGATTACAGCACTTACTGCATCCCCCTCACATGTGTAGTCTGAGTCTGAATGCTTTAATATTCAGCTTGGAAATTCCTTGGAAATGTTGTCGTATGACATGACATGACATTTTTTTACTGACTGTTCATCATAAATTGTATTAATAATATTAATTTATTAATTTATTTTAACACTGATAGAGCATGTCAGATAGACAGCATGTGGCATCATATCCTCAAAGTGAGTCACCACCTTGTTACATTTGTAAAGTGTAAATATAACTAAATGCAGTCTATTTATCGTATATATCAAACTATTTATCATGTATCATGTGTTTGTTTCCAGTCATAGTAATCATAGTATATTTCATCATCATGAAAATATTTGTTTCCACACAACAAATCCTACCTATTGTGTTATTATTGTATATTGTATTATCTGTCATAGTTACTGTATGTTGTAGTGATAGAGTAAACTTACTATTTTACTTCATTTAGTATATTTCATACAGGAGGACAACTCACTTTGTTTGATAAATAAAATGTCTAAAATGGAAGACCGCATAAAAAAAATAACATACTAAAAAGAATGGGAAGCCAAAGGGAGATTTTAATAAAAACCCATTAGAATGCATAAAGTGAAATAAAAAACAAGTGAAGATTTAAAGTAAAGATTTTTAACTAGAAAACTAACCAAGCTTGAGATGTGATCATGCTCATATTTCTCTGTTTGGATTTGGGATGTAAACTGATACAACCATCTGAGAAATGGCTCATAAAATATTCATGTTAAGTGATGACCAGGCAGGATGAGTAAACTTTAGTGAGATAATCTCAGACACTAACGCTGACCGTGTATTGAGTCATCATGAGGTCATCATGAGGTCAGGTCATCTGAGTATTCAGACCAACTACCTTCAACAGAGGTCACATTTTGCTTTTTTTTTTTTTTTACACCTATGTAAGTGAATAAAGACTCATTTTAATATTAATTAGCTAACCAAAATTCACCGCTCAGTGGCACTAGTAGGTATTGTTGTACTTGATTATGATTCATGACTAAAGGAAATATATATTTATTTTCTTTCTTTTAGAATAATGAAAGATAATTTCTGTAGGAGGTCACTGATAAAATGTTTTTCCTAAACCTTCTTTGTTTTGTACAATCAGTGTAAAGGTCGACCCCTTGTGGCTCAATGTTAGAATTAAAATGCTGACACAGCCGTGAAACTCAGTGTTTCAAATTTCATAGTTAATAATGTAATAATTATAAGCCATTAGAGATAAAATAAGTTTGTTTCTCTGGTCAGACATTTAAAACTGAGACACCGGGTGCTGCACCCTCAGGGTAGATCATCAGGAACTTATAAAATGTCAGTGTTTTCATCACACATTTCTCCGTGCTTCCCCACCAGCGACACCACCACACAGGCCAAGGCTGATGCCAAGGACTTCTGGGTGAACATGCCAAACCTGATATCCCATCTAAAGAAGGTGGCAGAGCAGAAGCCACAGGCAACATACTACAACGTGGACATGCTCAAGTATCAGGTAAGCTCGGCCCATGGGAGTTATATCTTTTTTTCAAAAGCACCAGCTGCTTTTATTCCCCCCAAAACTGTGCTTAAATGAAGGGTAAGAAGCTGACAAAATGCTGGAACCTCTAAATGTAAGACTAAATGTTTTGGCATAAGTCGAAGCCTGCATATTTTCTATCGATTTGCAGGTATCGACGGAGCGGCTCCAGTCGATTCCTCTGAACCTGGCGGTGAGCTGGAGGTGTGATCCCACCAGCACTGACCTTAGGATAGACTACAAATACAACGGGGAGGCCATGACGACGCCGATGGCCCTCAACAACGTCCAGTTCCTCGTCCCTGTCGATGGAGGAGTTTCAAAACTGCAGGCTGTCTTACCTCCTGCTGCATGGTAAACTCTTAACTTTATTATAGTGTTTATACCATTTAGCTCACTAGGCAGCGTACTACGGCATGTACACTGCAGTACAATATTATATTTGTTGAGAATTACAGAAAAAATGATAACCAGCTACTTGGTTTAATTTTGGTTTAATTTATGTTGTTTACAATATTAAGGCTTTTATACCAGTTACACTTTTGTATATTGTTGCTATAACATTGGACTGAGACATGTTTTTATTGCAGGTGGTTTGACTTTGACTTTCAGTTGGTCACTTGATCTTCATAAATGTGTTTTTCTGTTGCCTTGTAATCTCGACAGGAACGCAGAGCAGCAAAGAATCCTTTGGAAGATTCCTGATATCTCACAGAAATCTGAAAACGGAGGTATGTATTGTGCAATAAACCTATAACATTATGCAATATTGATATTCTTTAAAAGCTAGATTTTTGGCAAGGGATGAGAGAGTCCTGTTTTAGTTGTATATTTAAAAAAACCTTACATTAGCCTGGACTTGTCAATCTAATGACAGCTTCAGGGCCTACCTTGACATTTATGGACTGCTGAGCAAGATTTTTCTTGGTACATTTTGAACCAGTTTTGAAGAGTTTGTATCAGGCTGGAAGAGACTGACTCAGTTTTCAGAGTTAGCCGTGTGGGTTTAAAACTGAAAGGCCGAAGGTTCATTATTACTGTTTTTGGCACAACAATTGTACAAAAAGTGAAAAAGAGAAAAGTGTAGATGAGAGTGAGATTGTGGAAAGAGACAAAGGTTAAAAAGAAGTACATTCAGCCCAAACAATTTTCTGATCTCACCTGAGTTGAGTTTTCAAAACAGTCTACAGGAAAAAAGTTTGATACCTGGTGCCCCTCAGGAAAAGATGGAGCCCTAGTTGGTTGTCAGCTCCCCCTGAAGTAACCAGCGACCTCTTCTGTCTACAAATGGTGTTACAGTTACCTCAGCAAACCTCCTAATTTGCTATTTTGTGGCTGTTTTCAGAGTTATGTCTCACCACACTTTGACTCTTCTGCGTTGCTTTACACACATTTTAAGTGATGAACCTTATTTTTGGGGGGTTATTTTTAGAATTTGTGCATCTGACTTGACAATCTGATGTCATCTGATGTTCAGTAAATTGTTGGCCTGTTTTATATTTTACAAAGTAGAAAGCCTCCAGGGCTTACCTGGTCTCCCAGAGAAGGACAGTAAACTAGATTATGTGTTTCCTTTAAGATAGAAAGCGTGACCAGGCAAAAACATGATGAGTTTAGCCCTGCTTCATTTGAACCTGGATGACGTCTAAATGCAATACTGTGTATCTTGTCTTTTATCCGTTTAATGTTCTGTGATGACAGATGACTCAGACGATTTGTAATTTTTGTTTTCAAATGGATCTCATTGCTTTCTTGACATCTGTATCCAGCAACATTTTGACATTGAGCAGATCTGTTGAAAATAGTTTCTCAATGTTTTTCTTTGAATCCTTTAATCTTCTTCATGGACAGACATCTTCTCACATCATCTTAATCATAATCATCTTCTCTTCCCTCAGGTGTGGGATCTTTGTTAGCACGTTTTCAGCTCACAGAGGGTCCCAGTAAACCAGCTCCACTGACGGTGCAGTTCACCAGTGAGGGCAGCACCCTGTCAGGCTGTGACATTGAACTGGCTGGGCCAGGATACCGCTTCTCCCTCATCAAGAAGAGGTTTGCCGCAGGTCAGTTTTCACATATTCCAAACCAAACGTTAATGATCACTGTCACAGATAAAAGTTCTGCCTGCTCATCCACCAGTTCATCTTAAGTGATTTCTCCCATTTCCAAATAAAGTCACTTATTTCCCACATTAAAAAAGTAACACTCATCATTAATATTTGAAGAGTTACACATTTTGAAACATTTTTAAAATGTTTTTATTTCTTTATGTTTAAAGGTTTCTGCATTATTCTCTATTATACTGACTGATTAAATATCTGTAACAGTAAGTGAAAAGTACTCATTTTGTTAGGATGGTGTCTTTTTATTTATGACGTAATTGGAAGTTATTCAACCGCTGTATGAAATGACCTATTCCTCTTGTATTAAATCATGATTACTGCAGATGAATAATTTAAACCAATGATCCATTTATTTTTTACAAATAAAAAAACAAAAATCAATTACAATCCTATGCTCAGCGCAGCCAATGTATGTATTGATTCATTGTTTTGTGCGTTAGGGTACACTTCATGATTACGTAACTATTCAGCTTGTCTGTGACATTTACAATAGACGTGAAGACGTAAAAGATCTATAGATGACTGAAACTTAATCTAATCCTTTTGTTGATGCATTTCAGGAAAATACCTGGCCGACAACTAACCCTCGCCCCCGACAACAGCACTGTTGAACGAAACAATCACAGTGGACTGAGGTTGACACTGAGTACAGAGGACAAACCGACACCAGACAGACTTTCCATTAACCTTTTCTGAACCCACACGACAGGTCCGCAGCCTACCCAGCAGTATTGTATAACTTGCATATAGCATCGTGGAGCTGTTTTAGGTCATGTAATTATCGTATTTGTATTCATTTCATAACATCCGTATTGCTGCAGTTAAGACACCTGGGTTCTTCCTCTCTCTAAAGTCTGTGCCTCTGTCTCCATCCTCCTCTGGTCAATGTGTGGTGGTGTTTTCTTAAAAGTTTCACTGCAGCTGCCTGACCGAAGACATGGACGGAAAGCTTTGCGGCCAGAATTGAACTCTGGACGACGTGCTGTTTGTTGGCAAGAGTTCAGAAAGATTCGGCTGTAAAAAATACCCCGAATAAGATCTTCAGGCGCATACCTTTAACCTCTGAGGCGTCCAAAGTCAGACTAGTAAAAGTTAAAGCAGGGCCCAGGACTACAAAGTGAGTGATACAGCATTAGCAGATAAAAACAAACCACCTGTATAATTAATCCTTCTGTCTGAGCTCGAAGCCAGAGACAGCTGTCCTCGCTGTCTCGCAAAGATGGCGGCCATTTGCCAGCAAGTAAATACATTTACCGGTGCATTTTGACACATGTTGTCACAAACAGTTAAACGAAAGATGTTCCTCGTCGCTGCTTGTTTGCATTCGGATGAAACGCGGGATGAAGTCACTACAAAGAGAAAAACTAGACTTTCACGCTTCGCCTACTGGTACTACAGGGTCACATGACTTTGGATCACATCCTTTTTAATATAAATGCACTGATCAGTCAATCAAACTGTTGTTTTATTTCGCCGGAATAGACAGACGCGGAGACGTTTTTAGCAAGTTAGGCAGCTGCAATGATAAATCAATGTACTGGTTGCAAAATAAGAAAATGTGTTTTCCCGTCAGAACAAAAAGAAGTGTACAAAGTGTCATTTTAAATCAATAATATATATCTTAAAGGGCGTTTAGTGTTTTCCTCGTATTGTCAGATAGCCTTTCTGTTGTTCCCAGGACAGCAGCGATAGACTCCAGAGTACATGACAGCATTCTATTTTTATTTATTGATGACAATGATTTGTTGTATAAAACATGTGATTCTGTATGCGAATAGAATTTGAATGGTATCACACAACTCAGAACCCTTAAAGGTATAAATATTTGAATTCTCTCTCTTTTTTGTTATCTGTGTAGTTGGGTAACCTGTGTACAGTATAAGGTATAATTTTTGAATTTATTTCAGATATAATTTTTTAACTCAAGTGCAACAGAAGATTTGAGCTATATATGGGTGGGGTGGGGTAATTTAAAGAAAAAAGATAAATATCTTCCTGGATGCTGTGTTATGCTTTGTGAAAGCAGTGTTAATGTAGACTTAGTTACACCATGGGTGAGGTCCACACTTTAAAGAGTTAGTTTGACTTTGGGAAATGGGCTCATTCACTTTCTTTTTCAAGAGTTGGAGGAGATGATCAACACCGCTCTTATATCAGTCTGTTCAACATGAGGCTGGAGCCGAGAGATGGTTGGTTCATCATAAAAACGGACTCTGTCTGAGAGAAAAACATTTGCTTATGAGCACGTCTAAGTTCACTAATTAACACTTTGTCACTCATGTCCCCATCAAGATAAAATATAAAAACTCCAAAGATTCCTTAAGCTTTCCTCCAACGCCACCATCAGCTCAAACTTCATTTGTCCAGTATTTGGTCTCACTGTCTTACTAACTGGTGCTGTTTCCATCAGCCTCAGCCGTGCTTTCTATTAAATGCTTGTTTGCAAATATCAGCATGCTAACACACTAAACCAAGATGGTAAATGCGTGCTAAACATCAGCACATTAGCATTGTCACTTTGAGAAGTTTAGCATTTATTTCAAAGCCTCACAGAGCTGCTAGCCTGACTTTAGACTCTCCATCGTGCTAACAGGCTAACCGTTTCCACTTGTGTCCAGTCTTTATGATAAGCTAAGCTAACCACCGCGTGGCTCTATTTAATAGACAGCCATGACAGTGGCTTTAATATTCTCATCTAACTCTTGGCAAGAAAGTGCATCACTATTTCCCAAATTTCCAAAACTTTTCTTTTACATAAGGTCAGGACAATGACATCTGTTTTCCTTAACAGCAGTGATGAAGTTTGGTGACCATGGTACCACTACGGCAACAGGATTACGGCAACAGGATTTTTACTGGGACCAGCCTGGTTTTTTTTTTGTTTTGTTTTGTTTTTTTGTTTGTTTTGTTTGTTTTTTAAATTTTTTTTTTATTCAAACCTCATTGTAATAAAACAGAAAGAAAACCTGCTAATCCAGCATTCTCAGTCCCCACATCTTCCCATTCAGTTATTCCTCAACTTCGACCATGTGTCTGAGCTGTGTTTCTTACCTTTCATTCACCTCAGTGGTACCTAAACTCCCTGACTATATCATGAGCACACCTCCCGATCATCCAACCAGCGCTTGAATCCATGGCTTTATTTTGCATAATCGTAATGGTCTCTGTGAGATGACATGAGTTGAATGAGGTTGTGGAGCAAAGTTAAGTCGACCAAAATGCTTTTGTTTTTTTTGTATTTCATGTGTGTGTACCCCGGACAGTCAGTCCTCTGTTGAGGAGAATAAGCTGAATATTTTTAAAACGGATAAAAGTGAAAAAATATTATATTGTTTAATGTGTAAAAAAAAAAAAAACCACTGTGCTGATGATGTTGAACTTCCTGAATGCTCTGACACTCAACATGAAGAACAAAAAGTGTGTGTGAAGTGTAGCCGAAGATCTCTGTACTGTACTGTATGTCGGCATTCTGCTAAATGCAACCAATCATGGTCCTTTCAGAGCTGTCGTAGAAGCATCTTAGGCTGAATTTAAGACACGTCAATACACTATCAATGCAATGTACTTTTGATCGGATGTAGTTGTAAACATATGTGGTCATTTGGCTAATAAAAAAGATTTGAGCTGTGCAGTTCAAATAAAATTTACTGTTATACCTGTGCAGATTCGGTTTAAAAGAGCGTTGTGGATTATTCTGATGTTGCATTTAATCTGTTAACGCAAGGTGATGATGATTGGTGCCATTTAGCTCCCACATAAGTTTGGTAACGTTTCCTTTCAGTCATGTCAGTCCTCCATCTGGGCGACTAGATGGGTGAACATGTCTGACAGGAAGCCGTAACCTTCTGAGTGAAGCTTGAAACTATCAGTGCAACAGTCACTACAGCATTATCTACAAAGGCCCACCATACACATTCCCAATCATATATCTGTTTAAAATTACCACTACACTACAGGTGACATGCCTTTCAGTTGAAAGTCATGTTGCGGTACAAAGTGCACTCTAAGTCTGTTAGTTACCAGATTATTCTTTGCATCTTGTTAAAAAAATGGAACAAAGACTTTTCAAGTTTCAACTTTTCAAGTATTTTCAATAATTTTCATGTGGTGGTTTCGTCCTGCAGTAAGTCATTATTGCATGCACAGCATGCAGTAAAAGGTGGGGCATCTATGATGATAGATAGTACTGAAATGACGTGTTGTGCTGAGTGTCAGTTACCTGTATTAATGTTGAGAAGAGAGCAGGGAGTGTGTTTATGTGTGCTATAAGCCAGAATGCTTTTTGGTTCTGTACCGTTAACCTCAAACACATGTGCAAGCTGTTTGTACAGTACATAACAATGCTAAGATGAACTGAGAAACTTAGTTTGCTTCTTTCCAAAACCAATAAAAGTTATAACTGGATGTTTGCAGTTTTCTTTGTATCTTGTAATTCTGTATTAATTTTTTTTTCTCATTTCTCAGCATGAATCTATGTTGGTTTGTCACCACTTTGGTCTTGACTCAAATATCTCAACAACTATTTGAGGGATTGCCGTGATATTTCATACAGATGGTCATGGTCCCCAACGGATGATACTAGTACATTATTGATCCCCTTCATCTAGGACCACTGGCAGGTTAGAATTTGCACAACATTTTGACATTCATTGTGCCTCACAACAGCTCCCCTGACTTTCCCCCTCGTGCCAACACGAGGTTTACCATAAAGTTCCCATAAAGTTTGGTACACACATCAGTTTTTACTCCAGATCATATGTCATTTCTCCAATACTTTGGTTTAAATGACCAACCAAAAGACTGCAGAATTAATATCATCAGAATTTGCCTTTGTGATTGGTGACAGCAAATGTTAGCATGCTTACAAACTAAATCATGGTGATCGTGGCAAGTCTCACAGAGCATGTGAGGCGTAGCTATATTGTGCCTTAATTGGACGTTCGATAGTTGAGGAAAATGAGGGGAGACAGGACAATGAGACGGTGAATGACTTGCAGTCAGACCATTTGCATGCAAGCCACCAGGCTGCTTATTTTTTGGGTCACATATTAATGTTATGTTCATCTTATTGATTGTTTGCTTAAATCACCTGATATCAAGTAGTCACATATCACAGAATGCTGACTGTCTGCAAGAACATTTATTTGGCAAAAATAGCGAAATGATAGAATACAGTTCAAGTTTCCTGTAGATACATCAAAGCAGAGATGGAAATGTCACAAACCTGCAACCCTGTTGACACACACCTACGTACACATCTGTCCACTCTTTACACAGAGCAGGAAGTGATACAGTCCTTCTCTCTGGAATATCATCCCTGAGCGCATCTACCTCATTTTAGCTTAGTTTCCAAACTCTCATAGGTTCATTTCTATTATAATTAAATATATTTTTACGGTTGCACGTTCTGTATCTTCCAGCCAGGGTTCAGAAACATGTTCACAGATGCTCCAGTGCTCCACATTCACATCTACAAACTAATATCAAAAGCAATTAGTAATATCGCAGCTGTGGATATGGGCGTTGTTGTACATTCAACACAGTGATCATATCGGTTTATAAACATCAGCACTTTGATTCAGATTTGGTCTCTACAAAGGCAAAACGGGAGAGAACAGTCATTTTGGTCACTTGGAGAAGGAGCGAGAAGAAGACACGGGTTGGCCTCAGCAGAGGAAGGTGAGGTCGCTCTTCCTGCAGCCCACCTGGCAGCACACAGTGGTCAGTATGTTGTTAATGTCCCGTCTGCTCAGCTGGGAGCCCGGGTTGCTGCTGCTCAGACTCTCCAAACTGCTCTGCTCTCCTGTAGGCAAACCTGGAACAGCAAAGCACAGTGAACTGAAGAAACACTCAGAAAAACTTTCAATATTGTTCTTTACTTAATTTAGTCCTATAACCGGGTCCCCACCCCGTTTTCCTCTGTTAGTGTCAATGTTTTTCCAAGTGATATTTCACAGTTGTTTCCAACAGGGTCATAGATGAACAAAGTCTCTTGTAATTGATGTCTATGTTTCCATTAAATAAGGAAATTCTAAATGACTGCACAGATTAACTCTGTGCTATTTGTCTTCTACAGTGTCACTTTTCTCTTTCTAATCAGCACGACTGATAGGCTAACTGGGTTTGTTTGTGTGTGACAGACAGTAAGAGAGGGGGAGACTGGCCCGGGGAATATTTAATCATGATATGTGGACTGCTATAGCCTAATAAGGCAGAACAGCAGACAATGTCTCTGTGCTAGGGCACCCGTCTGCCTGCACACCCACTGCACCGCAGCCGATGAATTAATAGTAAATGGTACATGTAGCAAGAATCACAGTGCGGTTGAAAGCTCAGATGGTTATGTTTTTACACGCCAAAACTGTTACCCAGAAGAACTCAGCTGTTAAGTGGCTTGAAATTCTGATCCCTGAATAAGTGAAAGCAACATCAAAACACATAGACTGTATGGGAAAGAACAGTTTCAGTCAGTTTTGATAATGATATGATCTTACGGAGGTCACCTTTTACAGAAAATTTTGATTTTACTTTTAATCTCCACAACAGGTGGCTGCTACAAAATATCTGCAAATCTCAATTTATGTCTGACTGAATCTTTGGTAAATATTTCACATTATGTCTTCAGCGACTTAAGCAGTCTGTTAATCACGTTAATCATTAGATAATCAAATCAAGTGGATGTCTTCCAGTGTTGCGGTGTTTTTAGTTTAACACTGTGTCGAGACAGAATGCAGTGACAAAAAGTAACAAAAAGAGGGATTTTTGATCTCCCTAACTCAAACATATTAGCTTCAGATAAACTTTTTAAAGCACTTTTTCAGGGTGGATTTTGGACTTTGCCTTCCATCACACTTAAAGGGCATTAGGAAAGGATCAATGACCAGTATGAACACCAAGCAAAATCTGTTGCACCATTTAAACAGGTACCAATTTTTAAGGTTAAATCTACACAGAAACAGAAATAATAATATATATGTTATTTTGCATTTTTTATCGTGTATACACATTTGAGGTTAATGTTAATCCTCAGCCGAAGAGGGAAAAAAACTTCACATCATCACAGACCACTGCGTCTGCTGTTTTGAGAGTTAAATACAAAGAAGTTGTCTCACCATCCATGTCTGACTCACTGAGGAATCTCCTCCAGCGGGAGCCTCCACAGGTGTAAACGACGGCCCTGAGGAACTCTCGACCGCACAGCTTCACCGCCTTCACCTCTGCTCTCACCTGGTCCACACACACCACTGTGCACAACAGCAGAGGAACAACCACCAGAGCCCGCATGTTGGATCCCTGTCCGGTCAATCTGCTCGTCAGTCTGGTTTATTCTAAGGCCACCTCGGCTGCTTCCTGTTGGTGTTCTGTGATCTCGCCTGGCTGTCTTTGAGTCTGCTTTCTCAAGTCTTTGGAGGCTGCAGAACAGTGGAGCGGCCGTTGCATCTCCCTGTATTATATACCATCCAACTTTTAGTTCATCAATGCAGAGTACCTCTCCACCTCCTCCTTTCTGCTGGCCTCTGCTGGCCCATCCCCATCACACACACACACACACACACACACACACACACTCCTCCCTCTGTCATGACATTCAAGTCACTTTATATTTTCCGGTCATCCCCACCATTACCATTTTTAGCTGTCTAAGAGAGAGTGACGGCCATCAGCCTTTTACAACCCTCAACTGACAATCACATTAGATGAGGGCATCCTCCTCCGCCTCCTCTGTGATTATGGGATCCAAGCCTGTGATTGCAACGACCTTCACTACACCACAGGGTTAATTAAGTGATGCAAAGTGATTCCCCCCGCGGTCAAGCAGATGTTTCGTCTATTTACAACACTTTGATGGCCTGCTTGTCTTTGTCTTTACGGCGGTTTGGGCCATATGATAGGAAAAGAGTCAATGTTGACAGTCCATCATGCAGGTCATTACGCGGCCGCTGATGGTGCGATGTGATCCTCAGCATGACATTTCACTTCGATCATTAACAGTGGAGGTCCCACTTAGGATGTCGGTGAAATTATATTATGTTTAGTTGGACATGCTGTGTGGTTGTCCCTATGGTAGAAGGAAACAAAGACCAATGTTTGAGATATGAAAATAGAATCGGACACATATTCTGCAAAAATGGATCTTTGTTAGAAATAGTTAGCTGTTGTTAACCTTTTTCTAAAGATCTAACGAGAATTTCCAGACAACTTGAACCGAACTACATAGTTTGCTGTTTTCCATTTGCGCATTTGAGATGCTGCATTTTAGCTCCTTAAACAAATGAAAGGTGAAATGACAAATTCTCCACAGTTATCTCACAGTATTCATTAGCAGACATTGTAAAAGTGCTCCAAACCTCACAAACTCTATGGCTTAAATGTTGAAACCTATGATGATGTTGATGATGAAACCCCTTGAAACCTTTGTTCTAGGGTTCAAATATATACAAAGTGACAAATACATATTTTTACATTTCCCAGAACTCTTGAACTAAGTTTTTGTGTCAGTAAAAATTTTAGCTCCATATTAAGTATAAAGCCAAACAGGCGACTGTGATGTTTGCAGATAAAATCTGTCCTAATGGGATTGTTCGTATCTCTGGGAGACATTCAGCCGCCCATTTCTCTGAGAACCAAATCTTACAACAAGAGCGACAAGATAAATGGATGAAACAGGCACAAACCTAATTGGCTGGGGAATACATCAGTGAGTGTGTGTGTCTGTGCATCTTCAATCAATTCGTAACCCTGCAGACTGAATGATGTCCTCCGCAGTGTCCACCTGGGCTCAGCTGTGTTTGCCATGTGAGAGGACCATCAGGTGCCTGTGTGTCATCGACTGACTGGGGGAATAATGGTTTCAAATTGCTGACATAAAATGTTATAAAGCCAGCAAAAGTGCATTTGCACAGACTGCATTATAGTATCATGTCAACAAAAGGCAGAGATTGGGATGGTATAGTATGACAGAGTTATCAATTGTTACTGTGCATTGATTATTTTACCCTATACTGAATGTTGTCAGTTGTTATTTGTTGTGTTTTGTTGTAACAAAATTAACTTTAATTTAAAAGGCACTGGAATGGGTATAAACTCACCAAGAATAAACTGTCTCCAGTTTTATGTAAAGCACAGTATAACCCCTATTAGTTTTCTATGTGTGGGCTTACTTTGTGTTTTACAATCAAAAAGAAATATTTATGTCCAATCATATATTAAACCCAATGGTAGAATGTAACTAAATACAATTACTCAAGTATTGTAATTAAGTACAAAAAATGTGGCACTGTACTTTACTTAAGCATTTCCATTTTATGTTATCTTAACTCCTCTACATCTCAAAGGAAAATACTGTAATTTTTATTCCTCTTCACTTTGTCTGACAGTTTTGGTTATTTTTCACAAATTTCCATTCTTTTCCAGTGCCGGCTATAAATCTCCTAATCTCTTAATCCATCCTGAAGGCTGAAATGTTCCTTTATGGGTTGAGAAAATTGTCTTACATTTTAAGATAAATAAACACTTTAAACCCCTTTCAATTGTTTGTAAAATACATAATCAAAAAGAAGAATATAGGCTACGTTGAATGTTATGTTGTAGTAGTACAGTGTGATGTGTCGTAGACTGTTGTCACAGTATCATCATATATAGTATACAACATTTTTTGACATAGATGCATACTATGACTTTACTATATACTATGAAATATCACAGTATACTATGACAATGCAATATTCTGTGAAACATCACACCATCTTATGGCACAACATTCTATGACACATCACAGTATACTATGGCACCACAACGTTCCATGACAGACAACAACACAGCAACAACACTATATCATCACATAATTCTATGACAGCAAAACATTCTCTTACACATGATACTAAACTATACTAAACTACTACCTCACAACATTCTTTGACGGCTAACAGTATTATATACTGTTACAATAGTAAATTATGACATCTCAGTAGTGTGAAATATCACACTAAACTACATGACATGATAACATTTTAAGACCTGAAAACATTCTGACACATCACACTATAATATCTATGACACATTACAATATACAAATGTTCTGAGGTTTCAGAATATTTTGATGAAACATCACACTATACTATGACATTCTTTGACACATGGCACTAAGACATAAGTAATATTTTATGGCACATCATCATCACCCTGACAGTGAAGGTAAAGAATGTTGACAACACAGTGTTCTGTGACTCATCACACAACATTTAGGCATCATCATTTGTTGTCACATCACCCTAGACTATGATATCACAACATTCTATGAAATATCACACTATATTGTGATGTATCACAGAATGTTAGATATATCAAAGTATACTGTGAATGTGGTCTAAATGTTAAGAATGTTATGTGTTAGTTATGTGTCAAAGAATGTTGTGTTGTCATAGTGTAGTTCAATGAAGAAACAAATGTTCTGGTGTCTCAGTGTAGTGTGATGTGTCATAGAATGTTGTTGATGTTGATGACATGACATGACAACATTCTATGACACATCACAGTATACTATAACATCACAACATTCTACAACACATCACGCTTAACTGTTAAATCACAATGTTCTATGAAACATCACGGTATTCAATGAGAACATTCTACAACACATCACACTACACTCACACACAGTACATTGTGACATGTCAGTGTTCAAACATTTAGTGCAGGTTGCAGTATACTATGCCTGTCCCAGCTATCTTGGGCAAGAGGCGGGGTACACCCTGGACTGGACACCAGTCAGTCACATGGCTGACATTGAAGGACAGTCAACCATTCACACCTAGGGGCAATTTAGAGTTGCTAATTGTGGGAGGAAGCTGGAGTACCCAGAGAGAACCCACACAGGCACAGGCACAGGGAAAACATGCAAACTCCACACAGAAGGGACTGGGATTGCTGTGAGGCGACAGTGCTAACCACTACACCACTGTGCCGCCCCATAGTGAGATCAACATTCTGAATATGAATATTATGGACAAGAACATACAAGAACACTGGTGATTCTCTGACTTTTTATCTAGTGCCATCATTAGGTCAACATTTCAATGTGCCCAGTATTTTGGTGTATTACCAAATACCTGCTTAATTAATATTACCATCAGCCTTGATTGTATTTTGTGTTCCCTGCTTATTATCCGATGTTAGCATACCAAAATGCGAAACTAAGATGATGAACATGGTAAACGTTATACCTGCTAAACATCATCATGTCATCATTGTCATTGTTACCTTGTAAGCATTAATACGTTAGCATCCATCTCAAAGCACTATTTTGTTTTTGTACAGCCCCATAGACCAGCTAGCAGACTGTAAACTCAGCCAACTCAACCAAGTTCATTGACAAACTTTGATTTGGCTTTTGAAAATATAAGAACATAGGCTACAGGACTTTTAAGAGAGAGTGTAAGTTCCAGTGTATATGAAAATAGTATTCAAGTTTATTTTATTTTAAATGTCTTTTAAAAAGTTCTTCTTTCTGAATTTAGTTTACATAGTTCTCAGATGACTGTGGACGCCTGCCTTAAGTTATCTGAGCACAGGTGGCTGCTGGCTGATATGACAGCCACCCTTACACTATCTTGGCCAGAAAAGGCGAAAACTGCACACAAGGATTTACTCCAACCTCATCTTGTGTCAGAAGAAATTTTATGGGTAAACTAAAACTACATTGGCTGTACTTCTAGTGTTTCCCCCTCCTTGTGTTCTCAATGCCTCCCTCTTTCTCTGTTTATGTTGGTATGTCCACATATGTTTGCAGACATACCAAAATAAAGAGAGAAAGAGGGTCCTCCCTTCCTCATTCTCCTGGACACACCTGTCTGTCTTGTTCTCTGTCAGTTCATTAGTTTTTAGTTTGTTCATTAGTGCTTCAGTTTGTCATGTGCTCCTGAGTTGCTGGTTTCCTGTACCCATACTTGTCTGTCTATCAATATAGACTTAGACTTAGACTTAGACTTGAACTTTATTGATCCCTTTGAGATGGCTCCCTCAGGGAAATTTAAGTTTCCAGCAGCAGCATATATATACAGAAGAAGCACGCAGGTGAAAAATAAACAGTAAGTACTTAAAAAAATACAAAAAATAAGAAATGAGAATAAAATAATATAAGTAAATATATAGAGCTGAGTATGGCTTGTAGAAATAAGTTATGGCTTGTATGGAATAAGTTACAGGATTATAAATTAAAGTTATTGCACCATATGATGAGGTTATTATTGCACCAGAGGAAAAAAGTGTCCAAAGTGTTTGTATGTGTTGTACAGGTAAGTGTACAATGGCTGCCACCCCTACTCTATGTCCTCCTCCCCCCTTGTGAGGAGTTGTAGAGTGTGATGGCATGATGGACAAAGGAGTTCTTAAGCCTGTTGGTCCTGCACTTGGGAAGGAGCAGTCTTTCACTGAACAGGCTCCTCTGGTTGCTGATGACGGTGTGCAGAGGGTGGCTGGCATTGTCCATAATATCCAGCAGTTTGTCCAGAGTCCTCGACTCTGCCACCGTCACCAGAGAGTCCAGCTTCGTGCCGACCACAGAGCCGGCCCGCCTGATCAGTTTATCCAGTCTGGATGTGTCCTTCTTTGGATATGCTGCCCCCCCAGCATACCACAGTGTAAGACCTGAAAACATTCTGACACATCACACTTTAATATCTATGACACATTACAATATACAAATGTTCTGCCTACAAGCTACTTTTTTCAAGATCTGACTATGAGTTGGGCTCTTATAGGATACTGCTCATCTTCTACGTCAGACATCTCAAATTTGGCCAAACAACCAAATGGTGATTCTGGCAATTCTAAGATTGTCAAACTTTCTGTGAGCTTAAGACAAAGTCAAGGCACGTCGCTGAAACCATTGGAGCAAGACGACCTGTCACACTGTTATGACCATGGATGCTGTGGTGACTCAGGTGTTTTGGACTCAGTTCTTACAGGCTTGTCTGACAAAGGCAAATTGTGGTACCAACATGAAGATTAATCGTTTCATGAACTCAGAACCATAAAATTCATCTTTATTCATGAGTAGAGGAACTAAGTCCTTCCACCATTTTATCTACTTTTCCTCTACTACATGTAAGAGGGAAATACTGTATTTCCATTCCACTACATTCATCTGTCAGCATTTAGTTTCTAAATGTATATTTGATTTGAAAAAAATATGACAGACTCAGTCAATTATTTAGTTTAGACAAAAAAAGCAGTAAATTGGAGTAAACAGGCTCAGCTTCATCTGCAACAGCTACACCACTGAAATGTTGTTGTTAAGCAGGATTTTACACATCATTGATTTAACACAGAATGAAAAGGGGCAATCATCACTAAGTTTTTATTATTGATAAGGTAAAGATTTTGAGTTTTTCCATGTTGTGTTTTGTTTTGTTTGAAAAAAACTTTTATTACTCAACTGACTGGGAACAATCAATTTGAAGGAGAGTTCAGCTGTGCTATCTGTTTGGATCTATTGAAGCATCAAGAAGCATGACTTCTTCCTGTGGGCACAGCTACTGTGTGAGCTGTATTAAGCAACAGTGGGATGAAGAGGATGAGAGGAAAATCCGGAGCTGTCCTCTGTGCCGGAAAGACACCATATTAACATACTCAGTGGAGCAGCTGAAGTTGATGGGACTCCGAGATGGTCGTTATCGCATTGCTGTCCTTGGAGGTGTGGCCTGTGATATCTGCACTGGGAAGAAGCTGAAAGCCACCAAGTCCTGTCTGCAGTGCCTGGCCTCTTACTGTGACCTCCACCTCCTGCTTCACAATGAATCACACCCATTTCACAAGCTAATCAAAGCCTTAGTAAATACTGAGGAGTACATCTGCTTTCGTCACAATGAGGAGATGCAGATGTTCTGTCGCACTGATGATCAGAGTATCTGCTCTCGCTGCTCCGTGGGGGAACATAAAGGCCTCGACACAGTCTCAGCTGCAGCAGAGAGGACTGAGAGGCAGAAAGAGCTCGGGGAGCATTTTATAAACATCCAGCAGAAAATCCAGGGCAGACAGAAAGATGTGATGGTGCTTCAGGATGAGATAGACGCCATCGATCGCTCTGCTCACAAAGCAGTGAGAGACAGCCAGAGGATCCTCTCCAAGCTGAACCAACTCATTTACAAAAGAAGGTCCGATGTGAGTAAGCGGATCAGATCCCAGCAGGAAACTGAAGTGAGTCGGACCAAAGAGCTTCAGGACAGATTTGAGCAGGAGATCGCTGAGCTGAGAAGGAAAGGTGCTGAGCTGGAGCAGATCTTATGTAATGAGGATGACACCCTGTTTCTACGCAGGTACCACTCGCTGTCCCAACTCAGTGGATATACAGACTCACCTAGCATCAATATCCGTCCTCCGCAGCACTTTGAGGATGTGATGGCGGCCAGTCAGAGCTCATAGATAAAATACAGGCTGTTCTCGGTGAGAAATGGACCAAGATCTCACTGACTGAAGTGGATGTTTTACTACCACAACCAGAGCCTGAGACCAGAAATCAGTTCTTAAAACTTTCATGTCAAATCACACTGGATCCAGACACAGCAAACAAACGGCTGTTATTTTCTGAGGGGAACAGAAAAGTGACATGGATGTTTAAAGAACAGTCATATTCTGATCATCAACAAAGATTCACCGAGTGTCTTCAGGTTCTGAGTAGAGAGAGTCTGACTGGACGTCTTCACTGGGAGGTGGACCGGTCTAGGTTTGTTTCAGTTGCAGTCGCATACAAGAATATTTGCAGAACAGGACGTGAATGTCTGTTTGGAGAAAATGACAAGTCTTGGGCATTAGTTTAAAAAATGAATTCAGGCATAACAGTATCAGCACCTCTCTCTCAGTCAATTTGACTCCCAAAGTAGGAGTGTATCTGGATCGAGGGGCAGGTATTCTGTCCTTCTACAGCGTCTCTGAAACCATGACTCTCCTCCACAGAGTCCGTGTCACATTCAGTGAGCCCTTACATGTTGGATTATGTGTTTGTTGGGGTCTACGGCTGAGTTGTGTCAGCTGCAGTAAACAAGAGCCGTTAAAGCAGCAACCTGTGACTTTCTGATTTATTTCTAATGTAACTTTTGATTTTCGTTTGAGTTTCTGTAGGTGACACACCACTTCCTGTGACTGTTTAACTTTTCCTGTGAAAGAAAGAGCAGACAGTAAATGTGCCAACCAAAAGAAAAGCTTTTATAAACCAGGTAGTGGCCGAATCTCAGTTCGAACTCATCACTTAGCAAGAACACAGAATCCAAATGGGCATTTATCCAGATTGAGACACGACCTGTTGTGTGCTCTGTGATGGTCCTACATATGCTGAGGGTTGGAACAACAATCTGCTTACTTTATTTTCACACTCTGAGATCATGAGTTCTTTAAATCTTGCAAAACATAAAAAAAAAAAAATAAAGATAAAATATAAAGATATTTATTTATAAGACATTTTCTTATCAAGTGTTTGTCTTTATGACTGAGGCCATTTCCTCCATAAAACATAACAAAGTGCCGTCCACAGGTTTTGAGCAAAAAGTTAAAAGAAGCACCAGTGAAGTGAAAGTAATGAAAGTCTAGACTGATGTACTTTTTAACGGTAAGTGATGTTTGATGCAAAATTATTGATAATATTTTAGAATATATGTCAATTAAAACTTACCTAACACACAATAAAACTAAACAAACACACAGAAATTAAGAAGGCACAGACCTATCCACTCGCCTCTCTCTTTCTGAGCATGTCGTCAGGAGGACTCAAACTCATCCCATCTGGACAAGAAAGGGAGCTATGTAAGATTGCTGTTCCCTGACTGCAGTTCAGCATTGAATGCCATACTTCCCTTCAGGCTTGTGAAAAAGCTCAAGGACTCAGGATTAAACACTTCACTGTCCTTAGGAGGGCAGACCTCAGGGGGTGAGAGTGGGTGCACACACTTCTTCCTCCCTCATCCTCAACACTGGAGTTCCTCAGAGCTTCATACACACAAGATGATAGGCTCCTACTGAGGCTGGTTTGTTCTGCTGAATGTACAATAGGTGGTGCCCTACCCCGGCTAAAAGATATTTATTGTGATATTTTATGTGATATAAGACTAAGGCTAGGAGAATCTTTAATATGAGTTTCACAGTAACACTGTCCTGCAGCAAATAGCCTAATCAAACCTTACTTTATTAAGCACAAAGACAATCAGCCTTCCTGAGTGAATATCTGGTAAGCTTTATTTTCATACAGGATTATTTTAAGCCTAAAACATTTCTTTTTTCACTTGTGATGTATTTCCAATATATAGTACAGTAAAAAACAAAACTGAGTACACTGCTGTTCATTGTCACAAAAATGAAAACAAATTATTTTAAATCAAATCCTGGCCATTAAATTATTATTATTATTATTTTAGCCAAATCCAAAAAAAGAATTAAACTAATTAATCTTAAAAAAACAGAAGAAATATTTGACTGAGTGGATTCAAGTCAAGAGTAATACATGACTAGGTCATAGTTTTCACTTTGTTCCTCTTTAAGAACTCGTTTGTATTTTTTACATTTATTTATTTTGTTTGGGATTATTGTTAACCTCTCCTGCAAATCTTCATCTTTTCATTTAGTACTTGGGGAAACTTAAGAAACTTTTATGGTGCCATCAATAAATGTCATTTCCCCAAGACCTTTTGCACTTCTGCAACCTCGTATCAGCACATTCCCACCTCTATGTTTCACGGCCAGTACCAGTTTGGAATAGTGATATTGCAACTTATGTAGATATAGTAGGATATATGATATGATATGATATGATGAGGAGCTGTTTTGTGCAGGGAGCTTAAAGTATGAAGAATATGTGTAATGTACAGAAGATGTGCATTAATGGAACACATAGCAGTCAGAAGTGACTATGGGGGCATATAAGAGTTAGTGTTTGTGAAGATAAGGTGTAGCTGGGAAGAAATGTTTTCTGTGGTGTTTTTTGTGGTCCTGATGCATGTCAGCCTCCTGCTGGAGAGGATTGTCTAAAACTGTTGGGCAACAGGCCACAATATTGCCTGCTCATCTCAGTCGTGGAAGTGTACAGCTCCTGGGAAAATGGCAGATCAGTCATAAAAATAAAATAGTTTGACATAACTTGTGGCAATGTGGGAGTGTAGGTTCACTGACAAAATGCAAATAAAGTTATACAAAGCAAACTGTTTTGTATAAAATGCTATATAACTGGCATGTAAATACATACTATGACTCTGCAAGGAAGTGAAGTAATGTAATCACCAAATGACTCATTTAATGTGTTTTCAGGCCATTAAACTTTCATTTCACTTTTCCACTCCATTGTGTCTGCCTTTCCCTTCCACAGTAAATGTTTCCTGTTTCCAGCTCAATAAAGTTTAAATTCAAAATTCACAAAACATGACCATAAAAACAATACATTTGGCTTAAACTGCCAATCCATGGGAAATGTCTTTTTTATAGTTTAAATAATACAACTTTTAAATATTCTGTTTTGATTCAATATTTTTATTTTAATATTCAGACTTTTGTTCCTTACAATAATGTGAATGGTAAGGCCAGTGTCCCTATTACAGACAATATGAACGTTTTTATCAACAAACATGCATGCTGGCCCACCATCATTTCTTAACCTTTTCTAAACCTTATAAGGTAAAAAAAATCATTGCCATGTATAGAGAATTACAAAACATACATTTTAATTTAGACAGCACATGATTTAATGTGTAGCTGATACTCTTAGATTTTATTTGGAAGAGGACATATGACAAAAAATTATAATTTGCTGTAAGTCTCTAGCTTCATCTGCTGAACTTAAAAATTACTCTCATGCTGCCTACTATGGCCGAGGGTTTTTATTATCATAGAAAAATAATTACAGAGACAACTATTTATATGAATTACAGCCAAGAACATGCAAACCAAGCAAAGAGCGCATGTCTAGCACGGTCCTGGTCAAACTATGAGGCTCTTTTTTTATAATATTCTTTTGTATTTCTATTGTTAATTTTTAAAGTAATTAATTTAAGTATGTACTTTAGTAATGAATTTATTTTTATAATTATTCAGCTTCCATTGCCAATTTAAAAATGACAATATCACAAGAATAATAAAGACAAGGGTTAGGTTTATGATCTATTACAACCTCTCAGATTTATTTTGTGACTCTTTGGAGGGGTCTGATCCCGACCACTGGACCAAAACTACTTAACTGTATATGAAATAGTTAAGACTAACTCCAACCCGACAAGATACAGAAGTAAAATACTGCTTACACAATATTGTATCAACAGTAACAGTCTAATAATATATTCAGCAATATGGCAGTCACTGGCTTTCAGCAGAATGACTGCTTTTACTTTTGATAATTTAGATACCTTTAGCTACTTTAGTGCTTTTACTTAGCAGAATTAAAATACCTCACTTGTACTTGTAACAGAGTATCTTAAGTGTGTTGTTGATAGGATACTTGTATACAAGTACGATACAAGTAGTGATGAGATATGAGGCAATGATTTGACGGCGTTACTCCTCCAGACCTGCAGGGGGCGCAGCTACATTGAAGCTGCGAGCCTCCGGGCATTTAGCTCAGGAAGACAGTATGGTGGAGGGACCTTCAGTATTTTACAGCTGGACAACTTTATAGAGATGTAATTTTTTTCTCATCTAGATAATCTACAGTAAATAACCAGACAGGAGCGGTCGTCCTAAGGTGAGTCTTTCTGACTTGAACTGCGTCAGTAACACGTCGTTGTGTAACTAACTGAGGAAGCTAACTGAAGCTAACTAAGCTACCACCAGGAGGAGATTTGGTGACATGCCTCCATGAACTGTCACACTTTTGGACATCTTGCAGCTTAAACCACAACTTGTAATCCTCTAAAATGCACATGCACTCTGTGTCTTATTCTGAGGACTAAACAGAAACCTGTCCGAGGTGGGACGACCTTGACTCCACCTGTTTATGTCCTGCTGTCATTTCATTTCCTTCAACTTCACACTACATCAGGTGTATTTGTGTCAGTGGTGGAGAGAGTATTCACATCCTTTTGCTGAAGTTAAAGTTGTATTCCACAATTACAAACACATGATGAGTAAAGGCATAAAAAATTCTACTCATGTAAAATTGGATTAATATGATCAGTTTAATGTATTTATGTAAAAGTAAAAGTTTTTATTATGCATGTCCTAATTCAGAAACCATGACAGTGTATAAAGAAAAATATATTCCTCTGAAATGTTGTGCGGTAGAGTTATAAGGTAGAATAAAATGAAAAATGTAAAGTCTATATACTTTAGACTTTCCAACAGTTGATCTTATGTGCAATTAACCATGATTTTCATTATTTACTTACCTGTTGATTATTTTTCATGATTGATTGGTTTATTATATTTCATTCATTGCAATTTCTCCAGTGTCCTAAAAATGACTTTTTCTCTTAATTTTTTTGGGATTCTTTTGTTGTTGTTGTTGTCTTCTCACTTTAGAGAAGCTCAAACCATTGTGTGTTTGGCATATTTGTACTTAAAAAAAAAAAACAAGACTCAAACAATGAATTGGTAATCACAGTATTGCTAATGTATTCTCTGTCAGCTGACTTACTCTTTCAACTTCGACTGTCTCATCCGTCATCCGTCTTTGTCTCATCTGGCAGGTTTGGATTCGCCATGGAGCCCGTAATGACCCAGATGTGGCCGAGTGTCTTCCAGCGCCTCTGCAGAGCCTCTGCGTCTCTCAGGAGGAGCCATTCGGGGTGTGTTGAGCATGTTGCCTCTCCTGCCTCCACCGACTCCAGAAACATCAGGCCCACACTCCTGGTGTCCCGCCTCTACCAGCCTTCGAACCTGCGTGATTTGGGGAAGGACACACAGGGAGAGATGACTTGTAAGAGCCAAAGACTCATGCAGCAGGCCGGGCTCATCCATCCATCCAACCCGGGTTGTTACTACTACCTTCCTGCCACTGTGCGCTCCATGGAGAAGCTGGTGAGTTTTGTTTAAACATTATACAAGTCCAGGAAGTGTCATTTTCTGACATGAACCTGTGTGATTTATACAAGTGTATTTTGTTTTTCATGATCACTCTCTGAATTGTTTTTACTTTGTTTTTTTTCTTGTGGACAGCTTATGTATGTTTTTTGCTGTTTAAAAAAAAAATTAGGTGCAGTTTGATCAGGGCAACACAACCACTCGCTTAGATTCAGGAAAATGGATTCATGGATTTGGTTAAAGTGGAAAACTGCCATAATAACTGCTGTTTAAATCAACAGATGAGAGTAATTGACCAAGAGATGCAGGGGATTGGTGGGCAGAAGCTGGACATGCCCAGTTTGTGCTCAGCTGACCTCTGGAAAAGCAGCGAGCGCTGGGACTTGATGGGAAAGGAGCTGCTCCGTCTGAAAGACCGACACGGGGCCGACTACTGCTTGGCCCCCACGCATGAGGAGGCAGTGACAACTCTGGTGGCTCACCAGACGACACTCTCCTACAGACAGTTCCCTCTGCTTCTTTATCAGGTAGCCTTCATTCTGTCGCCACCAGTGTATTTAATGTAATGAGCTGCAATTTTTACAACATGAATTTCTTGTTTTAAAACAACAGATCACCCGCAAATTCAGAGATGAACCAAAGCCAAAGTTTGGCCTGCTGCGAGGGAGAGAGTTCTACATGAAGGACATGTACTCATTTGATGTGAGTGAAGAAGCAGCTTACCAGACCTATGAATCTGTGTGCCACGCATACAGCAGGCTCTTCACCCGGCTGGGTCTGCGCTGCGTTCAGGTGCAGGCAGACACGGGCAACATTGGTGGTAAACTGTCCCATGAGTTCCAGCTGCCAGCAGACATCGGCGAGGACAGGCTTCTGGTCTGTGGGAACTGCTCCTTCTCTGCTAATGTAGAGACCATGTCATCAGACAGAACTGACTGCCCACAGTGCAAATTTGGCAAACTTGTCGAGTCAAAGGGTATTGAGGTTGGTCACACCTTTTATCTGGGTAAAAAGTACTCTCAGGTATTCAATGCCAATTTCAGCAATGCCCAGAACAAGTTTAGTATTGCAGAGATGGGCTGCTATGGTCTTGGGGTGACCCGTATTCTTGCCGCAGCCATTGAAGTGATGTCAACAGAAGAGGGGATCCGCTGGCCAGGCCTTCTGGCTCCTTACCAGGTGTGTGTTTTACCGCCAAAAAAGGGCAGTAAGGTGGATGAGGTGGCAGGCTTAGCTGAGGAACTGGTTCACACTTTGGAAGAGACTCTACCTCGTTTGAGAGGTGAAGTTGTTTTCGATGACCGTACACAGATGACCATCGGAAAGAGGCTGAAGGATGCCAGCAGACTGGGCTACCCGTATGTTATCGTAGCAGGACAGGGAGCTCTCGAGGAAACACCCAAATTTGAGGTGATCTGTCAGCAGACAGGTGACACGGTGTTTCTCAGTAAAGATGGATTGTTGGATCTTCTGGGAAGAGTGGAAACTGTATGAAACAAACTGAATGTGAAAATAAATGTTTTATTTTATGTTTGTGTGACTATGTGTAACAAGATCGCTGTGTATGAGGGAATCAGTGTGCTGGTGGGGAAAGAAGATAAAGCCTTGTATGTTTTGTCTCATGCCATTAAGAGGTTTGTTTTGTTGTTTGTTTGACAGAGTTATAGAACACATCATTTACATGCTCACTGGCATAGATGTTACCTTGCAAATAAAAAACATAAACCCACAGAGGTGAACAGAAATAATGACCATTTCTTTTTTTGATATGCATTAGCATCTGTAAGATACAATATACAACAAACTGCACAGAGATGACCGCTGATAAATACTCTATATTCAACCAAGTCCTGAAAGACTGGGAAAAGTAAAAAATAAAATAACAATTTCCTGTAATGGCATAAGTAGCCAGCTTCTGTACTTTAACAAAAGTAGCATTAGCACAATATAGAAATACTATAAACACTGCATTAAAGTGAAAATAAAGAAGTAGGTAAAAATACATTTATGTTATTTATTTATTCTGATGAATGTTACCTTTTATCATTCCAGGTAAAAGTCTAATCTAACTTTAAAAGCTATTTCTTTAAAAAAAAAAGTCCACCATATTTTCTGGAATAAATGTGTGCAAAAGATCTAAAATCTGTCACAGTTAAGTAAGTTAAAAAAAAAAAAAGTATAAAAGATACAGTATTTAAGTACCTATATGAATTTTACGACACATTACCATTTACAGTGGTGGAAGAAGTATTAGTAGTAGATTTGCCACGCTGAAGTGACATATTTTATTTGAATTTGTATTATTGTTACATAAACAAAAATTCATTTTAACTATTGTATATTATGTTGGGTAGTCAACAATGCAGCTCATTAAATTAAAAAATCGTTATTTATGGAAATGTATCTCATTTGAAAGTACCAAGCTGTTATTGTATTAATGTGGAGTAAAAATAACAACATTTAATTCCTTTTTAAAAATTTGTTCCAGTTGAACAACAAGACGCGTAATGGAGGAATATTCCATTTTCAGCCTTTAAATGTCCCGTATGTATGCCACAGCACTTGAGACAATGTATATGGTTATTTCCCCACACCGGGATGTCTGATAAAGACATTTTTATTCATGATCATAGAGAGTTTATGTTCAGCAGCAGGCGGCGGAGGAACGAATGTACCCACACCGTGTTTCCGCACGGAGCTCTGTCAATGGAGCACCGCCCATGCACATGTGTAAACAAGCTGCTGGGTAACTTTAAATTGGTATATCGGGTGGCAAGGTGGCGGAACCCCCCTGACTTAGATCATATCAGATTTTTAAATAACAAAGCAGTCATTATAAAACATGTCTGAAGCCAACATGGCGTCCAGGGAGGAGCAGTACGACAGCGACGACGGAATGGACGCGTTCATGGACAAATTTAAGACCCAGAGATACAAAAATGCCTTCAGCGAAAACAACTGGGAGGAGGTAACGTTGAGAAACGAGTTATCAAAATTAGATCGGAAGTGATTTCTTAGGGAGGTATTTGCAGTCACATAGATTTTTTTTAAATGGACACTTTATCTCATAATTATGAAAAAAAAACTAGTTGAACTGCCTCTAAAGGGAGAAAGAGCGACTATCAGCAGGTCAGACAGAGCTGTCAGCAGTCCCAACAAGCTGACAGGCCTGCGCACTTTTGGCATGTTGTAATATTAATACCATCCACATTAAGTAACATTAATGTCTCCCAGTGTTTCATACCAAGAAGGATTTCTGCACCTCTTTGCCAACACCTAACATGTGACTCTATAGAGGCACATTTTCTGTCCTCCTGCAGTGATCCCTCTGTTTTTGTCCCCATTCAGGAGTTTAACAAAGTACCCATGTTCATGAAAACAGCCCCTGAAGAGATTAACCCGCAGACACACCCAGAACTGGCTTGTCTCCAGGCCATTATCCACGATGAAGACAGACCTCCTGAAGGTGGGTGGACCTCACCTTGAAGGCTTCATCGTTGTCTTCAGTGGGAAAAAGAAGCTTTATAAGTTTGACAAATTTTCAATGATTTATGTTCATCTTTCTGTTTTGTCCCCAGAGCTGGTGCAGTGCCTGAAGGATGAGGGGAATGCGTTTTTCAAAGAGAAGAACTACCAAAAGGCCATCCTGTCCTACACGGCAGGTTTGAAGAAGAAATGTGGTGACCAGGAACTCGACACTGTTCTCCTCACCAACCGGGCGGCAGCACAGTTCCACCTGGGTATTTATCTCTTTTTAACATCCCATACAGAGACATTCACAGCTTTATGAGACACACGTGTATCTGGAGATACAGATTTTTATGCATAAAAATAAAATAGTGGCTTACGGAGAATACAATATTGCAGAATGATATGTAGTTTGTTTGGTGTCTTTCTTAATTTCATCCTCATTTTTTCTGGTTTATTTCAGGTAACGTGCGATCTGCACTCAATGATGCAACAGCTGCAAAGAAGATCAAACCAGACCACCTTAAGGCCTTGATAAGAGGTACGTAATACAAAAACAGCAATGGTGTGTTATATGTGTTATGTGTTATTCTGTTGGGTAGTTTTTTATTTGTTCACCTTTCAGTTCTCCTTCTCTGGTTACGTTCACCAGGGAGGAACTTTTAACATTCATGTGTATATGTGTGTGTGTATATATGTATATATATATATATATAAGTAAATATCAATATAAATACATATCAATATAAATACATATGAAAAGTCAAATGAGTCTAATGGTATTGTGAAAGCAAAACACGTCTTAGAAGAATGATTAAAACAATCATGTGTTTATCTTTCGCATGTTTCTGCAGGTGTTCAGTGTTGTATAGCACTGCGTAACTTTGCAGAGGCCCTCCGGTGGTGTGATGAGGGGCTCAAGGCCCATCCCACTGACAAGAAGCTGCAGGAGCTGAGAGCAGAAGCAGATAAACACAAGGTACAACCACTGATGAGCTTAATTAATTTTGGGCTGGAGGTTTTACTTTTAGTCAAGCTTACAGCCTTGTTTCTGTTTGGTGCCTTAGAGAGCAGCAGAGAGAGATGCCAGGAAGGCCAAGGCAAAAGAAAAAAAGCAGCATGGTGAGAAAGAAGCTCTCCTGGCTGCCATAAAGGTAAACATCCTATTTAAAACCAATGGATTAAAAATAAACTCCATGTTACTTACAGTTGAACATCAAACCTATTAATCTTTTTATATGCATTTGTATTTGAAAATCATGATATGATGTCCAAAGTTATCAGTAAATCTGACACTGATTTTTATCCATATGTGATAACATGATGTAAGTTCTCAGTGACTATTGTATTCGTTTTTGTACACTTCACAAAGGATCGAGGCATCAAGCTGCTCCAGCCTGTGAGGCCTCGTCAGCGTGGCTCAGACAGTGAGGACGAGGATGAAGCCTCCTCGGCAGCGATCTCTCAGCTCAGCCTGGATGGCCTCAGCTCTCAGGAGGTCACAGGGGCTCAGGTCTTTCTGGACGAGCAGGGCTCCCTGCACTGGCCTGTTCTCTTCCTCTATCCTGAACACCAGCAGAGTGACTTCATCTCTGCTTTCTGTGACAACAACTGGTAAACCGTCTCTTGTTCTTATTGTCGATCCTGAAATATATCTTACGTGCGATGAGTAGGTCTCCTTATATGTGGACCACAGATCAATTCAGGATACTCTTCACATAAACCATTTACAATTTCTTTTGGCTATATAAAGTTAAAAAAGTTTGTGTATTTTTTACTTGTCTTGTTCAGTTTCATTGATCACCTGGCGGTCATGTTTGGAGAAGAGCTTCCTCCTTGGGACGTGGACAGAAAATACCACCCTCAAAATCTGGAGGTTTGTGTGTTTTGGTTGCTCATGACGAGTATATGAGATTAAAGGAAAATCAGTTTTTCATCACAACAAATGGTCAGGAATAATTCACACCCCCAATACTGAAGAAGTTATTATACTGTGTATTTTTTATGTTGTGTCTGAACCTTAAATATGTGAAATGATCTTTTTCTTACACATTTTTGCAGGGCTGCATTGTTGCCGCAGATTAATGAACCAAATACATGAACTAATACTTCTGTAATGGTGTAGATGAAGAATTCAATTACTATTTTCTGATAAGTGCAAGTTATGTTGCTACAGCTGTCAAACAAGGATCATATTTCATTGTCACAAGCAGGGTTAGCAGGTATATCAACAGATTAAATGCCAATAATTGATTTTTAAATGAACAATATTTGACCTTTCTTCGCGTTCTAGCTTTACTTTGAAGATGAAGAGAAGGAGACGCTCTACCAAGTCAACCCAGAGACGTCGCTTTTAAAAGTGTTGCAGCATAAAAGGTACATCCACTGAGATAAAGTCAGTTTTTCATTTAGTGTGACTTCCTTTTCTTTTATACCATTTCCACCATTTTGTTTAGCTGGCAGCTAAACAGAGCATTGCTGCCATTACGTCGGCTTTAAGTTAGAGTATGCCAAGTGGATTCAGTCCTGTACAGGAGCAGTGATTGAAGCGCTGTCAGATACTGTGTTCTGATTGGTTGATTTCACCAAATCAAATGTCAAATGCCCTTAGAGGCAGCAGATGGAGCCAGAAGAGTCAGATTTATCTTTTTTTATCAGATTAGCTGTCTCACCTTCTGTCTCATGCCGTAGTGGCAATTTTACCAAATATGGCCAAAAGCTGTTTTTAAATCAGTTGTCTACTTCTACTTTAAGCTACATAAAAAAACAAGTGATATTTAAATAAAATGACACCTAACACCTTTTTGGCAGGTGGCCATGGTCTAAACAGAGTCTGTATTACATTTCAGTAGTTTGTTCCTGGTCATAGATTATTTGCTTCCTCAGTCCAGTACAGCTGAGGAGTGATCACCTGCTCACATATTTGTACCAATGCTGTCAAGATTTTCTGATGCTATCTCCCTTGACACTCTTTGACATGAATTAACTCTCTGTCCTCTCTGTCCTGTTAACAGGTTTTTCATCAAGGCGGGAACACCCAGCTTCATTGTTCTGGTAAACGGCTCATCATTTCGGAAGCAGTTTTTAACAGGAAAGAAAATACAAGGATTGTAAAAAACATTGACCTTCAAACCTTGGACTTTTTATGCACATAAACATAAACATAAAAGACCCCATTATACCAAAAGCAGGAGACACTGTTTGGCACCAAATCTCAATATAAATGATATTGTATAAAACAAATGAGACCTCTGACACAATCCACGTGGATTCTTTGTGTTTCTGTCTGTGCTAATAAAAAACTGATTCAAAAAAGCATAAAGAAGCATATGAAATGTTATTTAAGTGCTTGATAAGAGAAATAAATGACAAGAATAAAATATGTAATAGGTGTAAAAAAGAAATGCACATGCTTTTAAGTAAACAATGAAAAACAAAAATGCAAAAAAAGCCTTCTGACTTGATCTTTGACATGTAAATGTGTGAATCTGTTGCTATTAGTCTCAGTCAACAGTAAAATAAATATAATCCTCAGTTTTGTTTTTCATGAAGGAAATCAACTGAACATCATGAGCGAACTTCCTTTTCCCTCAAAGCATTATTGACAAACCACTAAATGAGAAATGAAAGCGAGAGATGTGAATGTCTTTGTCTTGTAGAAGGAAGTTTTAGAGTCGCCTCGCACATTACCACTGAAATGCACCCTGTACATGACTCGTGGGTGTTTGATCACAGTGTGAAGAAACCAGCTTTTCTACATTGTTCAGCAGACTTACAATGGACAACAATGCCAGCCAGGATTTACCAAAATTGTTTTCTGATAAGTTCTTTGCTGTGCAATTCGATGAACTCATTAATGAGACGCCTTTGCCAAGTCGAACCCTCTGGCCTTTGTTGTCACAAAGTTCACCTGTCGGCATCAGCCTTTCCTGCAGTTATAAAAAAACACAATCCTGTTCTTAAGTGGTTCGTGTAAGAGATTTAAAAGAATTTTGTGGCATGAGTTTTAAACAAAATTCAAAGAACTCATAAATGTTTCAGACCTGTGGTATGGGTCATGTAGAGGTAGTCTGCCTTTTTCCTAAAATAAAATATATATCGAGGAAAACTTTATTCAAAATGAAAATTCTGTTCGCTGTATCATCATCATGGCTTGCTGCTTTATTATTTTTTTATTGGTACATTTCGGCACAGCAGCTTTATACAGATCGTTTGGCGTTGTAAAACTCAACTGCCTCAGAGTCTTTGTGCAGGTCCAGTATCATCCTCTGATGCACCCAACAGTGTAACACCACCACTGAAAGCTGAACTTTATCTTGTGTAGTAGCTCAGCGACTGTTTAGTATATTAGTTCTCTTGTAGAGATTTTTTTTTTTCGCGTCTAACTTCAGCTCGCCTCACCTCAGTGGCAGTTCCACTCTGCTGTCAATGTTGTCTGGTTGTTTCAGGTCACATAATATGATTAGTGACACAGGTGAAATTAATTTATGTATATTTCAGTTTATTTGACAGTACAGTACGATACATGTAGGCATTGTTATATTTGTTACATAAAGTGCAAGCGATGCCATGTGTATAGAACGTTTAGCCGTAGCTAATTTGCAGTCCTTGTCCCTCTTTAGGCTTTTAAGGGAAAAAACACATAATACAACACTCATAGAAACTAACAATAAAACAGACATGGTCAAACAATCACTGCGAACCATAAGTGAGAGAACAATGACTGAAGACAATGATTAAGAACAACAAAAGGGAAAGAAAGAACCATGTGTCTAAGTATTTACAGATTGGCCTTTTTTAAGTCAGAGTTTTACCTTAGTATTGAAAGCAATAAGTCAGTGTTTTTATTTGTGATGGCAGGTTTTCCAACTCTGTGGGCCTTTAACTGGAAAAGGGGACTGCCTGAAAAGTTGTTTTGTGTTTTGCTGGTTTGTGGTCTCCACTTATCATGTTTTCAAATGACTGACCAGTTCAGGGGCAAGACCATTAAAACACAAGATTTCTAAATTTCCATCAAATATAAAATAGTGCCATTTTATTGGCTTCTGCTCCAATATTGTCACAGCTTGTTTGTATAGCGATATATTATGGGTTTCACTGCTGAATCATCCGGCCGAAACGAGCGATTTATGACGAGTTGTTTGTGACTAGTCGAATCAGTCACATATAACTAGCACTAAAGAGAGTTTGGTGAGTGATGGTGATTTTGAGCAGATGTGTGAGTAAAAAAATAAGAGATGTTTAGGATGGTAATATTAAAATGAGGCCCACCATGTGGTTCTGATTTAATATTTTCTAGTGATGCAGTGGGATCTGCACGAGTATGAGTTGTTTTGGTCTGACCAGGCCAGTAAAAAACAGTACTATTACTGCTGTCGAGGTAGTGATCAGCATCTTCATTTGGAAATCTAAACTAAAGGTCAAATAGAAAATTATACAGATTATTAAGAAAGTCACAGCTCTGATGTTAAGAGGACACAATTTAAAATCATTACATCCTTGGGTTGAACTCATAAATTCATACTCGGATCTTGTATGCGGTGTAACTAAACAATCAGCAGCGTGATCTGAGCTGAATCATGATTTCCTACACAAGACACAACAGACCACTGAGAAGCCCCAAAGCTCAGTATTAGTATTGTGGCATGTACCCTGGTTGGCCCATGTAAGCAGGAGGCTGGTTAAGCATCACCGCTGGTGGAGCCTGCACGTTGATGATGTTATGAGTGTGCACGTTGCCAGCATTGCTAGGCTGCACGTTGATGACGTTGGGGTTTTTTTTGCGATGTCTTAACTCGCGTTGCATCTGACACCAGGCGCACCACATGCAGAAACAGGAGACTGCGATGTCCTTACAGAGAGATCCCTGCAAGGACGAAAAGTTAAAGAAAATATCTGAAGTTTTAAGTTTAAGACTGTTTCACTTTTATCCATGTTGTGTCAAATTCAACTTTACATGCATCATACCTTGATATTATATCTGTTTCGAATGGCAGCCCTGAGGGACAGCGCTGCAGGAGGAACGAACAGCGGTATCCCACAGGCTGTCATTATGACAGGGCTGCATATGTCACATAATGGAAGACAGCGGTTCTCTCCAAATCTTTCAGAAACTGTGCAGGCGAGGCACGGACAGCACCAGAAACCATAACAGCCTGGAAATCACACAGAGATATACCAACAGGATGGTTCAAACTCTTTTAAGTCACTTATCATGACTAAAGAAGGCCATAGAAATGAGAAAAAGACATTTAATCCTTACATGTGCTCGCATCCTCAAAGCAGTCACAGAGACCACTGTGCCACTCTACCTCTGTCAAGGGTTGTGTAGCCATTGCTGGACAGCTTTAGCCAGATAGACAGTGAATAATGAACCTGTGAACACACAGAAAAATGAGCATATTGAAACTTGAGTAAAACAAAGTACACAAAGCTCATATCTCAGAGCATCATGAGGATATAGGATCATGTTCATATTCTGTGTATGTCTTTTATCACTAATTCAGTAGGAGAACATGTCTGTAAATTCCTGTGCCACATCTTTCTATTGTGATAGATTTTGGAGCTCCTTGTTGCAAGATGTTCCTGGTGAAGAATTGAAAAGCATCACTGAATTAAAACCTTCCAGCTTCTTGATCTCACTGAATGTTTCACCCGGTGGCAGCTCGGCTTACTTAAAAAACACAAATGTCAAATGAATTTCTGCTTTTTTTTGTGCAGAGCATTATACAATTCAATTCGAACAGTCTCAGCCTGATAACACATGAGAAAAAAAGCCATAATCCTGTCCTTACTATCCAGCCAAATCATAAAGCATGTTAGTAAAAGATAGACTGTTGATAAAACAGATCAGATGACATGAAGTCTGTACAAGCACCATGCTAAATGAGTTACTACGTATTTTTAAAATGACTGTTACTTCAGAATAATTGTAAAATATATTAATGTCACTGTAAAGTTCATAAACCAGCATTTTAACTTCGAAGTCATAAGAGTTATTGTAAAGTTATTGAGAAAAAAAATATGTGAAATGTCATAGTAAAGTAAACTCAGAGCTCTTACCTGAGTCAGGTGGACACCTCGGCAACTGTGGAGCAGTGACTCAATGAACTGTGCCCTGGATTAGGAAGGGTATCTATTGTATGTCGGACAGTTAATCACAAGCAATGCTGCAAAACCTGAATGTTATGGCACGAAGAAATGGAAGTACATGGTAAAAAATAGTATGCCTGTGATGATGATGATGTCAGCATAATCAAGTTAATCAAGTCTGTTTTGTCTACGGCAGACTAAAAGATTATCCAAGATGTGATAAAGCTGCTGTGTGACTTTGGCTCTCCCTAGGGACACTTGCTTTAATGTATTTTACTGTAATTTCATTCAATGTTTATTTATTGGATCACAGTTTATTATATTGTTTCTTTGTATTTTTATTTTTACTGTCAGTTAATTTATTTTAAATCATCAATGATCAGAAAACTCAAACTCCACTGATAAGATAACTTGACAGGTCACAGAATGCTGCAGGGTGTTTCCCAGTATTCATCTCCTGATGACAAGAACTTAAACGAAAACAGGTTAGGGTGAAAACATCCATCAAGCTTGGAGGGTTTGGTTTGCGTGACTGAATTTCTGACATCTGATGACAGTGAAGGCCTTATAAACACGAAACTGTTCACCTTACAGAAGCGACACGGCATACACATGAAGCTCTAGTTATCACACATGCACTGATTGATCCATTGTTCTGCAGTAATGTGAGTTACTCACAGCTCCACCCAACATCTGGATCGCCCCCTGGTGGTTGGCTGCGGTATAGGTCACAAGTCCCGCCCCCTCCATGTAAGCAGATGGGACATGGGCCGAACTAAAAAGTCAAAGTACATATCAAATACATTTTTCCCAAAGATGGTTTCTATCATTTCACATAGCTCTTTCACGTTGATGTTTGTTAAAGTGTTTGATTGTCTGCCAAGTCTGATTTTAATTAGTTATTTGACGCTATAAATACAGGGTGAAACGTCATGATTGACAGCTGTCCATCAAAGCTGTGGAGGCACCTGCAGACGTCTTTTCAGGAATTTACAGTAGATTGGTTGATAGTTAGCAAACAGTCCCCAGTTACTGATTACCAATTGAATCATGCAGGTGTGTGGGCGGGACCTTGATACCGTGGTTCCTTTCTTGATCACTACTTTGCAGTCTCTGTCTCCAGATAACATCAGTAGCGCAAGATGGCAGTGCCTGTATATGGTATATTTATATTTCTCTTTTGTACAGTGGGAGGAAGTGGAGACGCATCGTCAATCTTTATATACAGTTGATGATTCATACATATGCAGTAGCTCTTAAAGCGCCAGTCGGTAAGATTCGGGGTAAAAAATGCTCTTATTCTGAAAATTAGAGTGGGTATATGTTCCAGCTATCTAGGTACATGATAACATGTCTTCAGTTACTGCACAGAGTAAAGCAAGACTTCTTATTCCCAATTAATAATTTATCATCTCAGTTCAGGAACACCAAGCATAAATTGAATGAAAACAATAAAAGCCCCTGATTTATTCCTGGGAAATAAAAAATGATAAGGTTAAGATATAGGAAGTAGCTCTAACACATTAAATCTGTTCAGTATCATCAGTTTTGATATATGTAGACTTTGTATGACTTTTTATGTCCTTGTTCTTTTATTTGCTGACTACCACGAGGCAGTTTGGGTGAGAAATGGTGAGGTGGAGAGGTATGTGCCAGAATACATATCATATCTTGCAAAAGTTGAACAAAATAATGTACCAACAAACACACTGTGGGTCTGTAATATAGCTTGCTAACAGTAGAGTTAAATAAAATTACATCTCCTAACAGAGGGCAATATAATGTCATGTTTCAGGGAGGAGTTCACTGTTAAGACACACAGATATACAATGGGTGCTTTGGTCTGGATTTAGATACTTTGCTGCCATCTTTTGGATCCATTTGTTACTACAGAATATACCATATACCCAGCATGCTCAGGCAACTACCAGGGCCCCATCTCTCTTTCTCTTTTTTTGTGTTGTGAGTCAGGCAAAACACAATTAAAGCCAAAATTGCATACTTGCACATTACAGTGACATGAAATAGACCCTAACCAGTAATTGCTGAAGCTCACAGAATAGTTGAGCTACGGACACATCTGCTAAGTCACACGTTTCCATGGATACAAATGAAAATTTTAGGAGTGTACTCATGTTACATTTTTGCTGCAAGATTTGTCCTGTTTTTGTGGCAGTAAGAACTGTACAGCTGAAACTTCAGTCGATTCATTAAATAAGAAGGCAGCCATTGTGGAAAAAATGAAGTCAGTTTCCTTCTTTTTGTTGACTTATATGATAGAAAACTGAATATGTTTAGGTTTTAGGGTGTTTTAGGAAATCTGCATTTCTCACAGTTTTTATAACAATTTATTGACCAGACAGTTAATCAAGATTATTATTTTCTACCCTAAACAATTGTGCTGCTTGTATATGCATAATTATATATATTTCAGACTCTCAGTTCTCACACTTCAGCCCCATATTTCATCTGTACTTCATATTAGAGCTACACTTATTGACTTATTAACTAACTTATTGATTCATAATCTGTTCTGCAAAACACCAGAAAACAGTGTAGTAATAAAATATTGTTTAGTCCAAAGTGGCATCTTTGCCAAGCTTTTCATGAATTAAAATGTAAGACAGAGAAAAGCATTAGATCCTCACATTCAGTTTAAGAAAGCATATTAAAATGTAGCATTTCCATTCAGCCCTTTTCTAGATTTCTAACCACTCAAAGCACTTCACAGCACATACCAGTCACATTCACTCACACAGTCATACACTGATCACAGAGACTACCATCCAAGGTGCCACTATGCTCACCACCCAACATCAGATGAGTGGACAACCCGCTTTACCTGCTGAGCTACAGCTGCCCAATTAGCAGCTGTTGGTGATTAAGTTATTGTTCTCAGACTCCCTCCAACAATGCTCAAACAGTATGTAGAAAATGAAATCACACAAGTAACATGAGAAATTAAAAAAAGAGAATCTAAGGCATACATACGTAGTGCAAAAGTTAAAAAAATTAGATCAAATTTATATATATAAAATAGAACAAAATAAAATATAATGTGAAATCTGTTTAAGTAGAACTAAAGTTGTAGATACATACTTACATACATACATACTTCAGTTGTGTCTATTACATGTCACTAGAACCCATGAGGGTGGATCATTTTTTAGTTTGTGAAAATTGACTGTGATTTTTTAGTCTTTACCACCCACACTGTTTTCTACCTTAACTAAGTAAGAGTATGCAGATTTTTATATGAAAATACAGTATTCCTTTGTGTTCCTCAGGTGACCTTGTCTAATCGACTCAAACAACCAGAAACAGTTAGCTGTGAGCTTTCTGTAGCATCTGTAGTTGAAGCCGCCATCGTCAAGTAATAGTCAATACCTAGTCAGCAACCCGCACATGATCACGGTTTCCACTGTGTTGTTATTTTGTTACGCTTTCCATTTAATTGTGATTTCATTCTCATGAACACAGACACAGATCAGTAAATTAAATTTAATTAGATTATTGCTGCAGATAAAAGATTATTTCAAATGTAAACCTTCACATTCACAGGTTTTCATTTAGTCAACACAGACCTACTAGTTTTCAAATCCTTCAGAAAGCCATACATGTGAATCTGAAACAGTAACAGACAAGGACAAGTAACAGTTTTGGTAATATTCAGACAATTTCCTTCTAGTAGTTCAGTTTTATTAAGGCAGATAAGTCCAAGGTCTTTATTTTAGCATTAGGAACAGAAATTTACCCAGCACTCTGATTCCAAGGAGAAACTATTTAAATCAATCAAATCTTTGTAATACACTGATAAAAACTGTGCTTCGATCACTCTACAGTGAACGACGTCAGATGTGTCACCTGAATGTCTTTCGTAAGACAACAAGAAACCACTAGGTTCGGTATGTAATAACCCCTGGTTGGTTCACAAAACCAGCCTGAGGTGGGTTTCCAGGTGCCATCATCACTGGGGCAGGCTGCATGTTGACAATCACAGTGGTGTTTTTCTTGCGATGTTTCAACTCACGATGCATCTGACACCAGACACACCACTCACAGAAGCAGGAAGCCGCAATGTCTTTACAGAGAGTGCCCTGTGTAGAAACAAAGTACTAATTAAATCTTACATTCAGTAAATGCAATTATATATCACAATAAGCAAAAGTTTTAATATTACCAGATTATTTTTTTATAGATGTGCATAGAACTTAAATTCGAACATGATATAAGACACACAGAGCGTATACCTTGACACCATATCTGTGTCGAATGGCAACCCGCAGAGCCAGGGTTGCAGGAGGCACACACAGAGGGAGTCCACAGGAAGCTGTTATGGCAGGGCTGCATATGTCACACAATGGGAGACAACGGTTCTCTCCAAATTTTTCTGCAACTGTGCAGGCGAGGCATGGACAGCACCAGAAACCGTAACAGCCTGGAAAACAAGCAGTTTAAAGTTGTAATAGAGTTGTAATAAAGAGTCTAAGTGGCTTTATTTAGATGATGAAGAACGTTTAAATGAGAAAAAAAGAGGCTTCAGTTATCACCAAAATGATATATTTTTGAATTAATATTACTGAAAGTTGTGGCGTTGATTCTTACAAGAACTTGTATCCTCGCAGCAGTCAAAGAGGCCACTGTTCCACTCAGTCAAGGGATGTGCCATTGTCTGTTGAACTTTACCCCAGATACAAAACAATTAACTTGTTAACAGACAGACATCCATGTAAAGTAAGAAGACCTGGGTAAAATGATATTGTGTGCACTTAACAGAGATTTAATTTTCACAAAACATATTCATCCTCCAGTCATTGAGCTGATTAGATTTTTTACCATCATCTGACATTCATTTAAATTAGCAAAAGCCCCAAAGCATGATGCTGCCACCACCATGCTTCACTGTAGGTATGGTGTTCTTTTGGTGATGAGCAGTGTTGGTTTTTGCACCAAATATACCTTTTGGAATTATGGCCAAAAAGTTCAACCTTGGTTTCATCGGACCACAACACATTTTCCCACATGTGTTTGGGAGATTTCAAATGTCTTTTTGCAAAATGAAGCCGGGCTTGGATGTTTTTCTTTGAGAGATAAGGCTTCCGTCTTGCCACCCTTCCCCATAGCCCAGACATATGAAGAAGACGGGAGATTGTTGTCACATGTACTACACAGCCAGTACTTGCCAGAAATTCCTGCAACTCCTTCAATATTGCTGTCGGCCTCTTGGCAGCCTCCCTGACCAGTTTTCTGCCTCGTTTTATAATCGAATTTTGGACGGACGTCCTGTTCTTGGTAATGTCACTGTTGTGCCATATTTTCTCCACTTGATGATGACTGTCTTCACTCTGTTCCAAATTCTTTTGTACCCTTCTCCTGACTGAAATCTTTGAACAATGAGATCCCTCTGATGCTTTGGAAGCTCTCTGCAGGACCATGGCTTGTGCTGGAAGATGTGGCTACAAAAATGTGAAGAAAAGCCTACTAGAACAGCTGAACTTTATTTGGGGTTAATCAGAGGCACTTTAAATGGTGACAGGTGTGTGCTGACTCCCATTTAACATGAGTTTGAATGTAATTGGTTAAATCCGAACACAGCCATACCCCCAGTTATAAGAGGGTGTGCACACTTGTGCAACCTCATTATCTCAGTTGTTTATTTTTACTTTACCTCCCTAAAAGATTTCAGTTTGTTTTTCAATTGCATTGTACAGGGTATAGGTCACATTAAAGGTAGAAAATGTTATTATTACTAAGTTATAGAAATTGTTTATCTTGGTGTCATTTTTTTACATCACAAAAACCTGGCATTTGAACATGGGTGTGTAGACTTTTTATATCCACTGTAGTTGTTTCAGTGTACTCAGCACTCCTCAGGGTGTGTGAGCCAGGGAGATACCGATACTGTTAATTTCTTAAATGGGTGTGTGAATTTTCAACACATACCAACCATTGATAACAATTTTATTAAGTACGATCTAAGCAGAAGTAGCTTAAGCAGAAGTAACTTATTTAAAAATGACTTCTAGTCATATTTACTAAAACTGCCACTATGTCCTGACATTAGTACATGAGACAGATAATCTGTGATAAAAATCTGACTCCTCTGGCTCTACCTGTGGCCTCAAAGGCCGTTTGACAAGAACCCACCACACCTGAATCAAAATAACTAATCAGCGGAGCTTCAGACCCTTTAGTGGGCTGTTCTCTTCTCCTGCACGTACGCAAACTCAGAGTGGACGCAATGGCTGATAAACAACCACTGATCAACCGTGCAATGAGAAAACTGGCCATCCCTCCTTTGTCAACAGTTTACACAAAAGTCAAGTAGGGGAAAGGAGTATGACACTAAACAATGCTGTAGGGAGGGGCTCTGGAGGCAAGCTGGAGAGAAAAAGAGTTAAATGGCCTAGAATTAAAATTTTCCATTCAAGCTAAGAAATAATTTCAAATCTAAATATTAATACATTTGATTAAAGTACAAACAACATAAAACATTTGCACTTTCTGTGTTGTTTTAAAATACTTAAAGAGGTTACTGGTGTAGCTGCTGTGCTGCCACTCACAATCGAACTTCTTACTGTATTTTTATCTACAGGTTAAAAGTAGCACCAGAGCACACTGCTCCTTATTTTCCTCATTCTCTCACAAGTTTGATGTGGAGGTGTGCGACGGCACATGACATGTGACATAGGCTTGATAAATATGTCAGGGCTGCAAAAACCCTATACAAATCAATGAAAACATTTGAAAGTGATGTAGCCCTCCACATTTTGTATTTATATAATCTTATTATCAATATTCTTTTAAAGGAATTGATACCAAACGAGCCCCAGTGTGCCTTTTTACAGCCATGGACCCAGTAAAAGCCACCATGATAAAAACAAAGATTAATTTGATTTAGATTTTATCAACAAGATACAAGCAGATGCTTCTTATTGTGTTTATACATTTCAATATTGTATTGAAAGTGCCTGTGAAATTGCACAGTATGCAAACAGTAACTGGTATAGCCTTCAGAAAGAACCAAGATGTTTTCATAGCAAGGTTAGTTGAAAACTGGTGCGTGTGGCTACGTTACAAAAAATTGACAGTCAGCAATTTTGCTCATCTTAAACCTCCTCTGTGCTGGATTCTTTGAGCTTGCAACATGTGAGAATAAACTTTGATTTTGCTACGTATATATAAAGATGATAGTAAAACCTAAAAACCTTACCTGATTGAACTTAACTGCCCCGAAATTGCAAAGCTCTGGAAGAAAATGACTTGTGTGAGGAGTGGCATCTTGAGTGTGTTGAGCAAGTAACCAAAAAGAAATGCTGTGGAACCTGAACTTATATGTAGACAGAGGTGAAAATGATGTGGATTTTCAGGCCGGACTGCCAGCTGGAGACTGACTGAAGTCTGGTCTTGCCCAAGCCTTGACACCTTACTTATTTCTTTTCTTCAAAGTGTTCACATCTTCTTCTGAGGAAAAACGCAGAGTCAAATAAGCACTGGAGTCCAGTAAAGTTGAGTCCAGAGAGCTGGACTATTCCTCGTCACAAAGTGCACATAGTATAAAGCCTGAGCTGTATTGTGATTCTTATCCTGTATTTCTGTGTGTTGTTATTGTTGCTTCCCTTCCCTCTGTCTTTTGGACACAGTCATTAGGTGTGCCTTGTTCAGGCAAGACCATGCGTGTTGCAGAATTAACTGTATTGCAACACTGGATGGTCAGTTCCCGTGCAGCGAGGATTACCTCATAACCGTTTTTTCTGGCTTGTGTCAGAACGAAACGTGGACAATAGTGCATGTAATTGGTGGGACGTATACAGAGTAACGGGATGTCCCGTGGTAATGGAAGGCGCTTTTTGGAACGCAAAGACGGCTGCGGCCAGTCCTTGGTAGCAGGGTGGTAACCCTACTTCAATATTGACATCTGTCCACTGTAGTGTGGCTGAGTTGTCTCTGCTGTATCCTGTCATTCCCAGAAAAGACAGCATTTGTCCTACCGTCTGTGGTTTTGGCATTTTAGCGATTGCCTCTATATGAGGGGAGGCTATTTTTCTCTGATTACCACTAAGCATTCTTCCTAGATACTCTACCTCTTCCTGGCAGAATTGAAGTTTATCTTTGCTAACTTTGTGCCCCTTAGCCAGTGCTGTCAATACTGTAATAGAGTCTTGTTCACACTGGGCCTTAGTAGGGCTGACAAGCAAAATGTCATCCATGTATTGAATAATACAGTGATCCCTCCTCTATCGCGGGGGTTGTGTTCCAGAAACCCCGCGAAAGGTGAAAATCCACAAAGTAGAAACCATATGTTTATATGGTTATTTTTATATATTTTAAGCCCTTATAAACCCTCCCACACTCTTATAAACATGTCCCACACAGTTATACAGTATAAACCCTTTATATTCTCTTAGATATTAGGTAAGATTTGTTGAAATTATGTATGTAAACACACTGTTTATATACTACGCACAAATATACATATCGTATATCATTGAGGAGTTTTATTTAATATGTAATACAGTTTTAAATACATTGTAATAATACATATTTTAACAAAAATAATTTTATATTTACTGTAACACCTGATGCTGACGAAGACGAGATGCTGAGTAACGCAAAGCAGGAATCTAATGCTGCGCTCCTTCGCTGAGCCAATCAGCGCCCAGGATACATGACGCGTCAATATCCTCTGCAGAAATCCGCAAACCAGCGAAACATCAGCGATATATGTTTTCATATAAAATCTGCGATATAGTGAAGCCGAGAAAATCGAAGCGCATGGTATAGCGAGAGATTATTGTAGTGCTTTGCACATTAAGATGGTGTAAGTCTTCTGCTAAAACCCTATTGAATATTGATGGGCTTTCCACAAAGCCTTGTGGCAAACGAGTGTAAGTGTACTGTTGACCTTGAAATGTAAATAAGTATTGTGAATCGGGATGTAGTGGCACACTGAAAAATGCTGAGCATAGATCTATGACTGTATACCATCGGGTATCCGGTGAGATGTTTGATAAAAGTGTATGTGGGTCTGGCACTACGGGAGTTTCTGCATCGACTATGGAATTGACAATGTGCTGGTGTTACGCCTCTTGAAAACGGGGAGAAATAATCACAATAGTGAGCGGGTGATGTTTCCTCAGCGGCAACTTTAGTGCAATGAGGAAAAGACCGCGATTTCCCCAGGTATGTGCCATGAGCAACCAATCCCAGAGTTTCAGAATAAGACTCCTCTATCAATAACAGATCAGCAGTTCCAGTTTCACTTTCCAGTTTTGATTTAACAGTACAAAAAATAAATAACAGAATATGAAACACCTTTTGTATTTATCCCTTTGAAAACAGGGATCACATTCCAACATTGATCACATTGTACACACATTTTGTTTAGTCAATGTCTATGAACTGTTCCTTCTTATCATATAATCCCTTTAATTTATTTACATATTTTATCATTCTTACAGATATTAACTATGTTTTTTCTACTTATGGAGTCCTTCCTTTTGAATTTGTCACACTGGTCATGAACTAGACGATAATCTGGAGAATGTGGCTTTTGGATTGGATAAAATGGAGTGTTGCAGGGGCTCTTCATTTTAATTAAAACTCCTGCAGCTATCAAACCCTCAATTATGGGCTTGATGCCTTCCACAGCCCATTGTTTCAGTGGATATTGCTTTTATAAGGTAATATTTGGTTTAAGTTTAATTTGGACGGGCTGTGCAGATTTCATTAACCCTACGTTTGTCTTGTGTTGTGACCATACTTGTGTGGGTACTTGTTTTAGTAGTTCTTCATGTTTTACTGTGAGTGGTACATTAGCTGTCAAAACCTTTTCTGCCCGTCCCTCATCACTTGTGCTGAGTGATATTATAATGTATTGTTTATCTGGGGATACATGTAAGTTTTTGTTCATAGTTCATTGCCATTCAGGAACTTATAAGGCGGCTTTGACCATCGGTCCTAAATCATGGGATTCATAGCCTTTTGCTATTAACAGAGTTATGTGAGGCGTGGAGTTTGGGACTCGGTTAGCTGCAATAGTGTCAGCTTGTTGGTTTATTTGCATCTTCTTCTCTCTGCTTTTCTTTTCGAACATTCTCCACATGATGTATCAGTAGTGTTTTCGTAGTTCTCTCCATATGATGTTGCAATGTCCATTGAAGCCAATGTGGTCCACAGTATTACCCTTTATTAATGCAGTCTTCTGTAGTGTGTTTCCCGATGACATGCATGAGCAATGCTTTAATGTCCCCCAAGGCCAGTGTCAGTCCAGCTGTGCTTTCTTCCGAAGCAGTTATCTACCTATTGGGTCCCTCAGTCAGGTCTGGCAATCTGCCAGTAGATCTATCATGTCACAGAAGGACCATGGCACGTACTTTTGCTGACCGGTAGGCTTTGTAATTATGGGCCTAGGTCATCTAGGTCCTGCTTGCAGTCGCTGTCATCGAAATCATCCCGTGGATGGAGCTCTTTTCCACTGCGGAGTCTCATCCGCTGCATCTCAGCTGGTCCCTGAGATGTTTTTTTTCTGCTCATGCATTTTTCTGGTCGGATGTTCACCAGGCCGTTCGTATTTACTTTGTTATAGGATTCTGTCCTCCTCTTTATCTTGTTGATCTATTAACACATGGGGGGTGTCGTCAATGTTGGCCAGTTGGTGTCACACTTGTGCTATGCAGCTGTCTCTGTTTGTCGTCATGATTCCTGACAGTTGCATTGTCACCAGTTGTGGGTTGGGTTCTGCTGGCGACCTCCTCGGTTCCTTGAATAATCTTTCAGTCTCTTTTTCAAGATTACTTAGGTGCAGTTAGCATTATTATTATATGCATTGTTATTATTTAGTGTGTTAACTCTAATTATTTATTTGATATATCTGTTATTATTATAATTATTATTATTTATTATTCATTCTTCTTATTTATTTAATGTGTTTATTATTATTATTATTATTATTATTATTATTATTATTATTATTTATTAGATATATTTCTTATTATTTATTATTTATTACTTCAGCTGATATCTTCAATCAATCTCCATATTATTCCACTTAGAAACAGTAGGAAAGCCAACAATGTTATTATTCCGAAGGCTATGTCTCCGATAGAGGACTGCTCTATCGGAGCGCTGACGTTATCTATTTTTATCTATACCCTTTTTTTCCTCCTTCTCCTTAGCACGTTTCTCTTTGATTTAATTTACACAATTTTACAAATTTCTATACATTTAAACTATATCAGACATATATAAGCTGTATATACATGCTTTTAATGCAACAGTCACACAAAAAAGGATATACACAACAACTCTATGTGCAGTTTTATATATCAGACAAAGCTCTCTCCCTCTTCTTCAGAGTAGAAAGCGTTATCACGGGCACTATCAACTTATTATTCTAGCCCACTCAAACTTAATTATTTTATTTCCTATTTCCAAGACAGAACACAGCTCTGACAGACAAAGCATCACTTTTAACTTTGTATCTTACTTCTGCGCTCCCTCTCTCATCCATTCAAATCCTAATCTCTCACATGGAGCTATTCTCCCATCCTCCGAATACAGTTATTCCCACACACTCGAGCGATCACCGCTCTTCGGGCCAAGAATTTCTCCCCAAATACACTTGCTGAACATTAAGGACTTTCCTGACCTTGAAGCTCTACACAGGATTCACTCCCTCCTCCACTGCCAGCCGAATCATTCCACCCAAAAACACTAAACACACAATTAGCCAACACACAATTGCAACATTAAGCAAAATTTCCTCCATTTACACTCATTCACTCATTCACACTTATCCGCACCATGGTGGGTTAACAGACATCAGACTAATATCACATGCAGCATGCAGCTGGACTCAACCAATCTGGTCTCCTGTGTGCTGTTTTACTTCCACAGTAAATATAATCAGCTTTTAGTTTTACTTAAGATTTTATTCAAATCAGCAACCAAATGTTACTAGGTTCTTATATAATTACATTTGTGCCAGGTTCTTTTAGGGGTGAGTCTTTTAAGGGTCTGTACCTACCCGGGCGAGATCAGCACTGCATTCAGACACCAAAAAAATTATGCAGATGAAAGGCTCTCCCGGTCTAGGTCCTGATGACTTGTTCCCCTCTTGGCTGGCTCACCAATTTGATGTGAATTTTCAGGCTGGACTGCAAGACTCCAGTAAAAGGGCCAACTGGAGACTAAGTCTGGTCCTGCCCAAGCCTCGACACCTTACTTATTTTCTAAGTCTTTTCTTCAGAAAAAGTGTTCAAATCTTTTTCTGAGGAAAAATGCAGAGTCAAATAAGTGCTGGAGTCCAGTGAAGTTGAGTCCAGAGAGCTTTATTCCTCATCACAAAGTGCACATAGTGTAAAGCCTGAGCTGTCACTGACAAAACATCACTTTTTATATTTGAAAAAATGTATGTGGGCATTCTTACCTTGTTTTTCTGTGTCCCTGTTTTTCTGTGTATTATTATTCTTATCCTGTATTTCTGTGTGTTGTTATTGTTGCTCTGTATTTCTGTGTGTTGTTATGCTTGCCCTGTATCGTAGGGCCACTCTCTAGTGGGATTGTTGTTATCTCATGGGCCTCTATCTTACTGTGTGTTGCACACATGTTGCTTATCTAATAGAGTCAGAGATTCTGTGGTTACTTTCTTTCAGAATCTCTCAGGCACCGTCCTTCAAAGGTCATTTCAGGACAGCTGCTCAGATATTTTCCTCTGTGCATTCTGGTACTTTCTTTCAAGTTACCATCATCAGTGGCTAATGCAGATTAATATATATAGTGGTATAGTGTGGCCTTGTATATAACAGCCTCACAAAAAAAATTTTGATACCCTGAGAAAGAAGGATGAGTTTCAACTTATCATATCAGCACATCAGGACAAATCTCCAATCCTTCAGTGTTGTGTAGAGCCAGCAGAGAAAACAGAAAGAAACTCTGAAGCAGCTTTTACATCCAAATGATAAAAAATGAGTGAGATGGACACTTGACCTGAACAGCTTATGTCTTATTTGTCTTTTCTTAACTGCTCAAGTCAGTGTTTGGCACTCTAATTTGCATACAGAGACAGATTTCTAGTCATACATAAGCTGACCCAGTCATGACCCTTTTCACTTCACAAACTGCATTGTCTAACTTAGGTTTGCATAATTCTTGTGTCAGTCTGATTATTTTAATGTTTTGTTATTATTATTTTACATGTCATTTACCTGTAACAAACTTTAATTTTACCTAGTTTCCATCACCCTCAATCACATACATTGTATGTTGGTTTTTTTACGTATTTTTTTGCTGGGTTACACCCTTCAATGTTTTTAATGTATATAGGACAGTGAAGACACGCAGCAAAGGGACCCCAGCCAGGGAGTCGAACCAGGGTCCGCTGCACCGAGACATTGAGGCCCTCGGACATGTGCACACACACACGCTCTACCACTGAGCCACCTGCACCACAGTATGTTGTGTTTTTTTACTGTGTATTTAGTGTTTTATGTAACAGAAGCGTCTACTCTTCTGTTAAAGCAAAAGTAGGTAACTTACATAAAAATATTATATAAAAATACATTACACATAATTATTTATTTAAAAACTTGTCTTTTATTCATTGGCACTTTTAAAGGCGATTGTTATTTCATCTGTTTTGCACAAAAGAAACTTTGATGAAACAGACAACATCTTAATGGTGTACAGCCTAGTGCTTGTCAGCGGTGGCAGAGCATTAAAATATCCCACTCAAGGAGAGGTAATGTGGCAAGATTGAAATATATCAAAGGAGAAATAAGACTGATTGTGTTCAAAACCACTCATCAAAGGGCAGTCATTTTTATGGCCACTGTGGAAGGGCCGATGGGGCATCCCGACTAGTCCAAAAGTCATGACTGCCTTCTTTTAAAAGGAACGTCCCTCTGTGCTGTAACACTGTAACTGTAGAGTATTCTGTAACCCTCCAAAGGACAAAAAACACAAGTAAAAGTTTAAGGTTATTCTAGTGTAGCTAGTGTTTGTATCCGTGAAATGCTGTCAAAGTTCATTAATTACTGCATCTCTGATCTGGTTTGGTCACATGCCTGTGTGTCTCTTAAATACTCGCTTCATGTATAGGAAAAAGACCTTGCGACTGGTCTCCTTTTAACCAGTTGTTTGGGCACCACAGTTTCCAGCAGCCTCCTCACCAAGTCCAGTCGGCCTGTCCTGATCAGAGCCCTGGATAGCTCTGTGACCTCGGCTGTGTGAGTCTGGTAAAGGAGCCTCAGCTCGGCCTTCACGACATCCCCAGGGTACCTCTCCTCTGCCTTTTTCACACACAGCTCCAGCTGGGTGACAGCAGGGCTGGGGTCAGGGCCTCCCTGCACGAACAGAACCAGAAGGGCCTGTAGGAGGCAGCGCAGGGCCGTGGTGTCCGTGCTGCCCGGCCTCTCCAGCTCCATGGCCCGTTTGAAGCAGTCTGCAGCGTTCTGCTCCTCGCCCTTCAGCAGGAGGCAGCGTCCTCTGAGCACGTGGAGATCCGGCAAGCTGTCACCCAGCTCAAACTGTAAGGCATGGGAGAGACTCACCAACGCTTTGTTCACTGCCCCCTCGTCCACCAAAAGACTCTCCCGGAGTGCGTCTACACCCATGTAGTAGTACACCTTAAGACAAAGACATGACTCTTAAAAACATCTGTTGCTGTTAACAATCCATCCACATTGCTCATTAGTAGTTTGTGTCTTTACCTGCGCCATCTCCAGGTGAGTGCGCAGACATGGGCGCACAGACAGGACCTTGTCCAAGTCTTTTCTGGCCTCACTTAGCTTCTGTCGGTCTGGGATTCCACCTTGACTGTGTTTTGCCTTCTCCAGGTCTCTGACATAGAGTATCACGTTGATCTAAAAGGAAAAGCTTTTTAAATATTTGTACTATACACCATTTTATTTTAACCTGTACCATACAAATATACATGACGTGCACAAATGTAACCATTTTCAGTTCAGCTCTGGTTGCACATTCTCATAGAGGGTCCGTCACATCAAGTGTCATTCCAAACCAATTCCTCTTAAGTGGGACAGAGTTAGAGGTTACGTTGTATTATAAAAAAAAAAAAAAAAAAAAATCACGGGCCTAATCAAATTGAGAATGTTTCCTCTCACAAGCTCACTATGCCATCACTGTCATGAGTGTGCACTGATGGTGATTTATCATACACCTTCATCTTTATCTATGCTGTGTATAAGACGATCTTTTGGACAAATAGTCATTTAATCAAAATATCCTTTTCTGTTTCTCTCTGAATGGTTGTCTGTCTTTCAGTGTTATCCCTGTGACTGACTGGCGTCCAGTCCAGGGTGTACCCTGCCTCTCGCCCAAAGATAGCTGGGACAGGCTCCAGCACCCGTGCTACCCTGTGTGTGCTCAGGATAAGCGGGTTTAGAAAATGGATGGATGGATGGATGTTTCTCTCTGCAGAAAGCGAGGGCATCCAAAAGTTACTTGTGTGTTTATACCTCCCCCTTAATGAAAAGACCCTCCACGGCCGAGAGTCTGACTCCACACAGTTTGACAAAGCAGGATGATGTAGAAGCTGGATTGAAATTGGGTTTGGAGTTGAATTGTAGAGAAATGTGAATTATGTGCATCTTTCAGATAGTTTATTTTAATGCAAATTAAAGCACAAAAGGTTTTTCACATTGGTAAAGTTTTGCCAGCTTGGTTTTGGCACTGACATGTTGCAGTACCTTGGCGCGGGTGCAGTAGGCTTGCCAGTTGATCTCTGGGTCTGGAAGCACGTTCAGGGCCATGTTGCAGGTCCCTGTGCCCATCTCATGTTTTCCCAGCAGGAGGAAGACTTTAGCCAGAAGGTTCAGGGTGAATGCATCATCACTGGCCAAGTTTATGGCCTGAGGACACAGACAGTGATACTGTATGTTATGGTCAAAGTAAAGAGGGAGCTGTAAACATAAATTCTTCTGTCCACTATGACTAAGCTTGCAGTTACACGTATATTAAATTAAATGACTTGACCTCATTATTTGAGCAGATTCTGCCTTTGTTAACTTTCAATTATTTAATTTGAAACATGTTGCTGGTGCGCAGCACTGGTTTATTCAAAAGCTGTTAGATCTTGCTTCTTTAGTGATTGTGAGGGGTAGGATTGTTCAAAGATCTGTCAACAGTCAGGGAAATTTACATTTCTTCAATTAGGATTTTAACCACATGAACACACACCATCCAGTACTTTCTAGAGACAGGAAAAAACATTTCACACACAGGTGAGTTGAAGAGCGAGTCTGTTGCATTAAAAATCTTGTTAAAGGCTTAACTGTGAGACTTTTCAATGAAAGTTGGCTTTCATCAGTGGGCCATAGGCTCAGTCCCCATTCTGCATCATTTGGCGATAGAAAGTGACTTGCGCTTCTTTAAATGAAAATCTTCAGAACTATATCTTTCCTATAAATTCCAACAGTTTTAACACAAAAACTCAGTGATAACTACAAATCAGAAAAAGAAAAGAATTAACATTACTACATTAACACGAGAACTGGATTCACAAAAGAAACATAGAGACAAGGTGTCAAATGAACTGAAATTATTTAAAACATTTCAATAAAAGTTATACAAGAACTCATGCAGCTTTCAGTAAGTCACGCTTCTTAAAAATGGAAAAAGATGATCAAATTTAACAACTTGTGGGCCATGGAAAATTGTGATGAGAGACCTAAATGTGTGGATTAACTCACAGTCCCATAGCAAGAGAGAGGTTCAGAGGCTGAGTAGCCGCAGTCATGGACCGACATGGGCACAGTGGTGAATTCTTCTTTCCTCTCCAGCATGATGCCAACATAACACCAGGCAAGAGCTGAGGGGAGAGACCAGAATCAGGGTTAACACCAGGTTCCTCTTAAAATATTTGCTGTTTGTCTACCTCTAGAGTGAAGAGATGGTTGTGCGTAACAACATCTTAAAAGCACTCTGTGGAGTTTTTAACTAGTTATGAAACAATCTCAATTTAATACATACATACAATATTAGAGACTAGCAGAAATAGCCAATTTTCTTGCTCGTGTTTGGTTTTTTCTGCTAGTCTTTAATAGTTATTCTTAACGGCTGCCACCGTGTTGGATTTTTCCACTAAATCAGATGAACCGTTGCTGGGGTTTGCTCTGGGTGAATTTGAGTTGTTTCAGCTAATAACTAAAGGTCCATCTCTGGAAGGTCTAGAGAGTGAAGCAAAGGGAACATGAGTTCAAAGTCACCCACAATAGTGGTTTGCATGGATTACACTGTAGAGTTGTTGATCTACAGAAGGCCCGTAAATGTTTAACAGAGCAGATGAATTAATAGAGAACTATACAGACTGTCTTTACCTTTGTACTGTGTTTTCTCAGACTGTAGTGTTTCCTTGAGAAGCTTCAGTCCCTTATTGTAGTGAGAGAGTCTGGAGTATTCAGAGTCCTCTTTGGTCTTTACTATGTTGTCAAGTCTGTAGGGAGAAAAAGAATTAGTACAAATTAATATTTACACGTTAACTGGTACAGTTTTTATCTTTTGATACCAGTTTTCATATACCTGATATAGATTGTTGCCATTTTAAAATACCAGCTTCGTTTTTCCTCTGTTGGTATCTGAAAAATAATGATAATCTTTACTGGTAGTATTCACAGTTTTTGATTGGTAATCCACACAGATGAATGCAATTCTTCACCCACAAAATAATAAAATATGGTGCTGCACTGTGCCAAATTTGTGATTTTGAGTGAGTATAAAACTGCCCCATCCTAAGCAGTTTAAACAAATGTGCAGCTTTATTCTGGTTCACCTCACCAGCTGACCCCCGTAGTCCAGGGCTCTGTTGTAAAGTGTCAGTGCTCCCGTCAGTCTCTCTCTGAGGTCGTCTTCACTGTCCAGCTCCACATCGTAAGGATACACGTAGGCCTGCTCCGCCAGGCAGCGAGCTGCCAGCAGCCTGGTCTCTTCCTGAGAGGCCTCTCCAGCATCTAAGCCCATCAGATGGGACACCTTCTCAACACACTCTCCCGCATCCAGCTCTCTCCCCAGCTTGTCGTACACATAGCCCAGGTTGGCCCAGGCATTGAGGTTACCTGGGTCTTCTTTGCAAATGCTTCTGAAAGGCCAACATACACAGGAATAGTGGGGTTAGAAAAGGATTGCCATTAAAGTCCTTAACATTGGAAGAAATGTAAAAATATTCCATAATGTTTTATTGACAAAAATGTATTGCAGTATACAAAACAAAACAAGAGTTCATAGTCATCAAGGGGGGAATCCCATTAATTTTCCTGATCCACTTATTTCACTTATTTCCTCCTTCATAAGCCTGACATGTTTGGCTTTAGTAAAAATCTTGATAATGATGATAAAGTTTTGACAACTATTGGATGGATTTCTGTCTGAATCCACATAAAAATGGAATCGCACATCAACTTTATGAGCATCTATACAATATGAAGCAGTAGAATGAAAGAGAAATACTATTTACACCAACTACAAAATGTAAATAAGAAGAAGTATTGGTACTTATATTGAAAAAAAAATATTATAAAATTGACTTTTTTATGAGTTACAGTTGATTTGTAATTGTTTTTATGTCTGCAGAGAGCAGAGCTAGCAACATGAAATAAAGATGTGTGTGTTAATCTTTCTGGAGCAACTCATGCTGTTAATGTGACTACACACATTGACATTGGCAGTTTTTTTATACAAGGTCCTGCATAACAGATTGCAATAACTTTACAGGGCGGTCTTGACTTTGGTTGATGTTTTACTATGGTTTGGTAAAAAGTCAGTTTCTCCATTTCTGCTACTCACTGTGGGGCTTGATTAGCTCAGAGAGATTCAACCTGTGTGGTGGTATTTTGTTTTAAAGAATCTTAAATACAGTCAAGATTAAGCCAAGATCTCAGGCATGATCACACATCAACAGTATCTCAAAATGAGTCCTGGTCAATATTTGTAATATTATTCCATTTAAAAAAAAAGATGACATTGCACCATCACCTGAATATTTCCTCCGCCGTGTCCATCTGTTCGAGGTGAAAAGCCAGCAGACCCAGCAGATTTCGGACAGCGTACTGTAGACATCCAGCCTCAACCTCGAGCTCGCCTTGCAGGCTCTCCTGTTTGAGATAAGTGTCCCTGAGTCTCAGCTTCACAGGCCCCACAGGATCACAGTTAAGGTTGAGGTCCAGGTGGAAGTGTCCGGGAATGTAGTCCATGTCCTCCATGAGAGACTCAATGTCCTTGCTGTCTGCCTCCATGGCCTCCTGCTCCTCCTGTTATTGAAAAAGTAACTTTCAGAAATATAAATAAAAAAATTCTGTTTTTCCTGTATTTTGACAAAAGATCCTTCACAAGAAAATACCTCTTCCTCCTCAGCCTACAGTTCAGCCTGCTGTGGCATAAGTCACCCACCCTTTCTCAACAGGTTGAACAAGTTAGGCTTGGGAGTGACTAGGGAGTGGAATAGTGTAATAAAGTGTAATGGGGAGATACTGTTTAACTATGGATATAAATTTTTCCTCACAATCCTTTTTTTTTTTTTAATCAAATCCAAATCACCGTCTCTGGTCAGGAAACTGCATCTCGTTTTCATGGTTTAGCTTTCTCTCGTCTATTTTTCTTTCTTATTTGGCTCTTTAACAGAAATACCTATTCACATTCCTTGAAGTCCATTTTGACAGGAGGATATTATTTATGCTTGCCTTTTGTCTGTCTTGTGAAAAAAGGTTTGAAGCCTTATTTTGGTGAATGTTCCAGTTAACCCCCTCTGCCCCTACATATGTCAGCTGTAGCTGCCAGAAAAATGTGAACCATCAGGATCGGTGTGACTAAAAGGAAACACTGCAGGAAACACAATGAAATGTTCTCTCTATATCATGTTACCACTTTAAATGACTTTAATTTGGATTAAAAAAAAAACCAACATAATCTTGACATACAAAAATAGGTTAATTACTCTGTAGCAAGGTTGACAAAAGCTAACACTGACTGTTTATCCTCGTTATTCTGCAGTTACAATACTATCTTACAAGATCAGACACACACAAGATAAGCACATTTTTGTTTCTGAACACTGCTGCATACAAATCCAAACTCTTCCACCAGAGGGTAAACTTGTGTTATGATAAACCAGACTGACTAGAGCGAAGGAGTTTATTGTTGTAAACCCACTATCACATGCAGTGTCTCAGTGAGATTTACAGGCCAACATCAAAAGTGGTTTAGAGTGCAAGCTCTCTAAAATGACAGGGAAAACTCCTCAAACCCTCAGCACATAAGAGAGCTTGGGAAAGATCTTTCACAGGGAGATCAGCCTTCCTCTGATGGCTGGGTAGCTGTAATAGTCGTAGGTGGGAGAGAATCATTTATAATAAAGTACAGGAGGATTATAGTGAGTGTAACTTACAGATATAACAAGATCAATATAAGAAACATGCGGTAAGTCCCAGGAAGTGCCACTGGCTGATATCCAAGGATTCAAGGAATGTATTGCCATATGCATTAAAATGCCACCGGTGCACTGTCAAACCCTGGCTGCTCTCCAATCACCACAGTTGTATAATAGTATTATATAATAGTCACAGTGTTAGAAATATACAGTTAAATCAATAATAATAAAAAAAAACTGAAAGATCACCTCAAGGCATGTTTAAGAAATAGATTTCTGATTTATGTCTCATATTCTTCACAAAAAAAATTGATTACGCTGTTAAAAATTATTCAAATTGCATTTACTCCTCTCTTAGATTCAGAATCTATTCATATACTTAACACAAAATGTCTCCCACTTCAATGAAAGGTCTGTTCTCAGTGTGTGTGTGTGTGTGTGTGTGTGTATGTATGTGTGTGTGCTGGAGGTTTCAATCATCACGCTTGTGTAAGCTGCATACTGGAAGGTGATTGGCTTCCACATCACTTGAACTCATATTTAAGGTGAACACAGAGGGGATGAATGTGTGTGTGTGTCAGAAACTGCACACACGTCATCCTGCACAGGGAGGGTAAAACATCAGACTGAAGTGAAACACATTTTTGAGCGGAGGTTGACTTAAAAATCCAACAGTTGTCCATGATAGCTCTGAGTATGACATGGGCACAGGATGGATAAAAGCAGGATGATTTCAGATTAATCAGTTACTGTAAGATAGAGACCCAGGTTTCTGAACAGTTCAGGGGAAAACAGCAGCTAGAAATCTCGGGAGCAAAGCAGAGCGAGTCCTGTCTGAAAAGGAGGGAACAGAGCAGAGCTGGCAAACACAGACCTCACAGGTCAGTGAACAGAGTAAAATCCAACATACATGGTTTCTGATGGGTCGGAAACTGGATCACCTGGAGCAAACCCACACACACACACACACACACACACACACACACATCAGTGAGGTTTGAACAGTGTTAAACTACCTGTGCTGCTCCCCTGAAACACCCAGATAGAGTTACTACTAGGGTGCATTGCATAATGTGTATTTAGCACAGCAGATTTGTTCCTTGTGGGCAGCCTTTTTTCCATTTGTACCATGTGGGTGTACAGAAATCTGAAAATCTTCTCCTCTCGACAGCCGTTGCCATGGCGGCCATCATAGATACCAGGCTGATTGCATGGTAACATAATGATTACAGATGCTTGTTGTTTGTGTGGCTGTGCACCCTCCAAGCTAAAGACAGAAATAAAACACTGCAGCTTCCGAGAGACAAAACAAAGGTATTATGGGGGGAGATTTTGACCCCTAATAATCCCTGTGGCCTTTGTAGTACTCCCCTGTAAAGTAGGACTATGTGTCCCACATACTGATAGGGGTCCTTTCGCTTTCAAACTAACCCCTTGTTAACCTACTTAATTGTTTTGGTGTCTGTCTTCATTTCTGGCACAAAGTGCAGTGTGTTACTGAGAGGAAGAATATACAGACAGTCAGGGATGAGAATGGACAGGCCGCCTGGTACATTGTGAACAGTATGACCAAGAGCAAGGATGGCGAACCTCGCAGCATCAAAGTTCTCTGAAATCCCTCTCTGCGGAGACCTTACATTTACATTGACAGGAGCATAGGGGCCCCTCACGAGATGTGATACTGAATATAAAAGATCATAGGATCACAGGAAAGCCTCATTAATCCAGACTTTATACCCTCCTATCTCCTCCCTCTGAGCTGAGCTCTCCCCAGTTATTAATACCTTTGTTACACCTTCACTACCTTGTCGTAACACCGGTCCAACGCATTATTAGGAACGGAGGGATATAATTATTCGGTGTGTGTTATGGTGTATGTTCTTCATCTCAAACTGAAGAAAAAGTAGCCTCACTCTGGCATCCCGGCTCAGTAGCTCTCATCAGAAAGAATAACACAGCCCTAATCTTCTTCAGATCCTGTATCCTGCATTTAACGTATTGTTATTTAACGTGTGTTCATCCCCCTTTTTTACTGCAGACTCCCCCTTTATCCCTTATCCCCCGAGACACACTTGTACATTTAATTAGTGCTTATACTGTAGCTGAAAACCCTCTGCCTTTCCGAGCCACTTCATCACCGTTGACTACGACTGTACAGTATTTCCATTCTTAGTCAGCTCCTCTCTGGCACCCAGACTGAGTGTTCACAGTGAAAATCAGCTCCTCAGCTCTCCAGAGGTCCTCTCTGACTACAGATTACACAGCTGAATGTCTCTTTGTGCTGTCTCGGTGTGTAATAGACAAATACAGTAAGCACGAAATTCTTAGCAGAGAGAAGAAATCAAGAGTGATGACTAATGGTATTCTGGTTTCATCTCTTTTTCAAAATGTTTCATCCTTCTAGTCCATCCTGGGTAAAAATACAGACCCTTAATGAACTTCTGAAAACAATCTCCAGATATAGATTTGTTTGAAATTTTCCTTTTCCTCCTAAGCTATGAGGAAAATGTCAGTGAGAACTTATGCTCATACACCTTATTGAATTTTCTAATGGACCATGTCTATTTCCACTGACAGCAGCATTCAGTGTCTATTGCCCGGAACAGCTGCCGTTTCAATACATCAGCCCACCCTCGTAAAACCCTGAGCTTTAATCTGATGTATTGTGGCAGCCACAGGGCTCCTGGTTCCACATGAGGAGGTCCAGGCCTGCAGAGGAGAGATGTGCCTGGACTGAGTCTGTGTAGGCTGGGAGAAGGTTGTCATGTGGAGCTACAGGGTGCAAGTGTATGTTAGTGCATTACGAGTAATGTGATAGTCTTAAGTAACACAGACATCTGTCGTACTTCATTACACTGATTAGACTCCTCATCCATCCGACCCCACAGGGGCTCTGCCACATCTAAACAGCTTCTCAGCTAAATGATCCAAAATCAGCTACATACATATTGCAACCTCAGTTTGAGTTACTGACACTTCTCTGACAGAAAAATTGGCAACAAAATCAGAGTTTAACTTTAGAGTAAGTTGCAAAACAAGTTGAAAACAGCTGATATTGAGTAAAAGATTGACTATTGCCAGGAGCCTTGATTTGCTTTTATCAGTACAGAATGGGTGAAAGTGTTTGTGTCTGTTCATGTTGTTCACTTAGATGATAATGTGGATTAATACATGAACAGAGTTTACTTTTTGTGCTACTTGTGTATTGGTGTAAAACTGTGATGTGTGGCGTGTAATTTTATATTCTAGTGATAGATGTGTGCAGATCACAGAGAAACAAACAAATTATATGTTTAGTTTACCGACCACACGAAATGGGTAACAACTAGACCCCAAAGACCTCAAAAGCACCAGTTTAACCACATACGTGTCTGTGGATTGTGTAGATTAGCTATTTTTCTCTAAATTTCTCACATTGTTTCTTTTAAATACAAAGCGACAAAATAATGTTTCATGAAAAAAAAAGAGAGGTGAAATTCTTCTTTCCTCTCTCATTAATCACCACACAGCCCCTCAGAATTATCTTATGACCCTTTGAAGACATTTTACAGTAAATAAAGAAGTTAAAATGACTCCTTTCTCATACATATTCTACATACACAATCTAATAGTGCCATAAATTATAACAAATCTCACAGGGGACATTTTCCCTCAGATCAAGCAGCTTTACTTTTGATACTTTTAGTACAATTCGCTGATATTACTGCTTATTACTTTTATTTTGGTGGTGCACAGGGTTCCTTTGGGCGCGTTTTATTTTGAAGAGCGGCAGCAGCAGCCGGTGCTGATGTCAGTGCAGCTGATTGACAGCTCGGGTCTCCGCTGGCTGCCTCCTCTGCCTCTCTGCGGCTGCTGCTCCGCAGTGGAGCTCCGTGTAGGGACCTCCGAGCAGACACATCACCGGCCTGCAGCAGCGCCCGGGGGGAACCAGCCAGCAGTCAAAAAGAAAAACATCAGATTTTTTTTCCCACCTTCTTTCAGTTTGTTTACTCATCGGATGACAGCACAGGCAAAACAGCGTTTTGAGCATCATGTTGCTGGAAGAGCCGCCCGCTGCTGTCACGTTTGTTTTTCTCCTCCTGGCGCAGTCCAGCTCAGCCGGAGGCGCATAGGATGTTAGACGATCCTGTAGGAAGTGACGGGCAACGACTTACGACGAGACAACACCTCCGTGCTGCGGATCTTTTCTCCTCAGACGTCAGAGCACGATGGATGAAGGCGCTGCCTCCGAGGCCATCCCAGACCTGAAAGACATCGAGGTGAAGATTGGCCGGAAGACCCCCGAGGGTCTGCTCAGGTGGATGCGGGAGGAGGCGTCCTCTGTGCGGGGAGACGCCAAGCTGGGCACCGCGCACGACGCCAGCAAGGAGACGGGGAGGAAGAGTTTGGATGAAAAGATCAGGAAACTGAAGATGGAGATGGTAGGAATAATACTTTAGTTGAAGACTCTCTCTCTCTGTGTGTGTGTGTGTGTGTGTTTTTTCCAGCATGTTTCGTCCACTGGAGTCTCCGCGGTATTGAGATGTCACATTAATGATTGACTGAGGTCCTCCTTTACTGGACACTGTTGATGTGAATGTTAATAATCAGCTGATCCGACTATTAAACACTCAGAGATCTGTCCATACATCACGATGCAGCACACAGACAAATAGTTGTGAAGCCCCCGAAAACACAGATAGACGAAAAACAACACGGTATTTAAAAAAAAATCTATGTTTTTAATATGACTGCAAAGTATTTGATGTTAACTACGACTGGCAAATTGTTATTAAAGACCAGTACAGAAGATCTCAGTGTTTAATGCTCATGTGCAAAATATAAAATTCTGAATTAATATGTGAATATCAGCTGGTGATGAAGAAGAAGCGTTTTTGTTTGACTGCCCAAAGGGACATCATCAAGCCTTTCTTCCCTTTGTGGAATTTACATAGTATTACCAGTTACTAATGTTTATCAAAGTATCAGGTCATCAGGACTAAGACAGATTTGATAGGTACATGTTAACACAGCACTACTTAATACTTAGTTATTGGTCAGTTAAATATGTGACCAAATGTCTACTGCTCTTAAAGTTGTAATATGTAACCTGTATAAAAATAACTTTCAGTGATATTTGATAAAACTGTCACTATATCCTGACAGTGTACATGAGGCAGATAATTTGTGGGGAAAAAAATCATGTTTCTGTGGCTCCTTCTGCTACAAAGGCCATTTGAGAAGAATTCACCAAGCCAGAATCAAAAGAACCAAACAGAGCGAGGAGGAGGAGGAGGAGGAGTGTCTGATATGGTGTCAGTCATGAAAACTGTATCTTCACAAGTGAGAATCAACCGCAGTTTATCTCACAATAAATCAGAGTATCTAAAAACCTCCCTATCTCTCTACAGATACAGAAAGTTGCTGTATGATGATATCAATATCATGTATTTATCTCTGGTCGAGTGTCCGACTAAATAGGTGTTGCTGTACGAAATGCATCTGTGGCATTTTTAATTTGAAAAGTCCTGAGTGATTAAACATGATGGCTCATCATATTCACTCTGTCAGCAGTTCGAGCTGCTCCTCACCATGCCAACAGCTGCAGATGGCTGTGGTTGCTAGGAAATGAGCCGACCACCAAAGTCCTGTAGAAATGTGAAAAATTCATTCTCCATCTATTGTCAGGTGGTCAAAACTCTAATCACACCATGTATATTTGTAGTTTTTATCACCTATGGCATCACTTTATTTCTGTATACACTGGAAATAATTACTCTGGTGTTATATTGGTACATCATCCTTCTGAAATGCATTTTAGGTATTGTTTTCCACATCTTAAACAATTACCATGTGTAGAAGCTTAGAAACTGCACTCCAACGTTTTATTTTGTGCAGCCAAGTCTTTTGTTTTGACAGCGGGTTATTTCCTGTTGAGAGGTGGTTCATTTGTTCCATTAAACAAATATCTCTATATCTGTCTTCTTGTTTACATAGACCCCGCCTCCTCTAAACACTGAAGGTCTGCAGCAATAATGCAGCGCTCTACGGCCGTATTTTTTTCCCTCCTGTGATCATGTATGTCATACATTCCTGTGGCTGTGACACAGAGCACATGCACCGCCACCAAACTCCCAAACAAAGCAAGCTGACTTCAGAGAGAGCCGCTCCAAAACACGTCAGTCACATTCAAACATCCCAAACACATCATCAGTTTGGTCACATGTTAGGAATAGAAACTTATTTCACTCCAGGATTATAGCAACACGAGCTCAAGCTGCAATTTATACGCTTAGAGAGTCCTAAAGAGGAAATAGTGCTCGCCCCACTCACTGTAACTGAATACTTCCTGAAGGAGCTTCATCAGCTGCACTTTTTTGAGCCTGTAAATACTATTTGATCCTCTTAATACCAGTATCTTGCTTACGATGATGCTTTTATGTGTACTGTGCTTTAGTTCTGTAACATAAGAATGGCCAGCAAGACCAGCATGGGCAGTTTAGATATATATAAACATCCATTGAGCCCTGTGCTGTTTAGAGATTAGCTTACATGGACGTCCACTCTTTTGATACATTTTGGTTGCAAGATGGTTTGTTAATAACAGAAGAAGCAGAAGCAGGCGCCACAATGTCAAGACAGTTAGTCAGCCTTTTACACATCTTCTCCTTTTTTTTTAGTTTACAAATGTTCCCCATTAGGCATACACATTTTTCACACTCATAGAGTATGTCTTTGAAAGTGAAAATATGCATACCAACATATTTAAGGTTCCAAATGAATCCACTCTTCAAACGTCAGCCTCCATGCTCGTGAAGGTGGAGGTAAAGCTTTTACAGTCACATCGCAAATCCGTTATCTACCACACTGCCGGCACCCTTATGGCATGCAGGTCCATTTGACAGCTCGATATGTAAAAGTAAAGGCTGAATAAAGGTTAGAAGGAGAGATGTGTGTGAATTTGATATTGGTGGCATCAGTTTGGGAAAAATTCCAAAATGGGAATGTTGTAGAGAAATTAACTATTTTAATCCCCAGACACTGATGCCAGCCAGTTCCCAAGAGTATAGTTGACAAAAGCACCCGGTTTGGATTCGCAAAGCATCCAGGGAGTTTCTATAAGTCTGTCGAGAGCCGAGGGCCGAACTGATCTGTTCACAGTTCAAGCAATTAATCAGGTACACTGCAAAGGGAGGACAGAGACAGAAGTGATAAAGAGCCACTTCCTAACTGGAGGGGAGTGAAACGTCCAGCACAGAGCCGGTGTGTGTGTGTGTGTGTGTGATTGTTTCATTCAGCTGTGAGAGTGGTGTGGTGTAATGGGAGTGCAGAGGAAGAGTTCTGAGCCTTGCACTTGCATCAGAAATCTGCTTAGTAAGATGTGCAGTAATGTGTGTGCAGAGTGATGCTAAATGGAAGAGCTCACATGTACACACACACACACACTCGTGCATGTATACTTAAGTCCCTGGATGTGTGTGTGTTTTTTTCCCCTCACTGTTTTCTAATGCCGAACGCTTTCTGTCACATTGATAAGCTCCACGTCCACACGCTCACTTACATACAGAATGTTAAGCGGTCGGCTGACGTCTGCTTCTTTTTCTCACGTTTTCTGTGTGTTTGCATCTGCGTGAGTGCGTCTGTCTGCTGCATTTGCCCTTGTGTCACAGTCATCTGTTCCTCTACTGTATCTATAGTCGCGCAGCATGGTAATGGTGGGCTGCAGCATCTGTCCTCTGTAAGATCAAGTCTGTGTGGGCCATGCTATCACAGTGTCAGCACCAGTAATGAAATGTTGTTCTGCTTCTTGTTAACTGTCAGGGGAAACAGGATTACCAATACTCCTTAAAGTGTGCGTGTGAGATAAACTGAATTTTTTTTTTTTGGAGGGGTTTTATCCTTTATTATAAATAGGACAGCTGAAGACAGACAGGAAAGGTTGGGAGAGAGAGGGGGGAAGACATGCTGCAAAGGGACCCCAGAATCAAACCAGGGTCTGCTGCGGCCCAAGGCCTCATACATGGGCGCATGCACTCTACCACTGAGCCACCTGTGCACCCGACAAACTGAACTTTTTAACAAAGAAGACAGAGGCTGTATAGTGTCACATTTAAAGCGCTCTATGGAGGGGGTTTTTTTGTCCACTACCAATGCCACGGAGCAGGTTCAATCAGTAGGTGCCATTTTGTTTGGGCCTGTGGTGATGTGACACAGTATTGCCAATGGTTTCAGGGTGTTTCACTGATCGACACTTGGTGGTGGTGATGCCAAGAAACACAGCAATGCAAAGGAAAAAGGCAGGCAAGAAGGGTAGAGCTAGTTTTCAAACAGGTTTTGAAATAAAAAGTGGAAACCCAGTTAAAGACGTTTGTCTGGCCTTTTAGGACACATGCAATGTATTTTTCGTGAAACATGCTGAAACAGAAACTTTGTTTATAATAAAACTCAACTTTAAAAATCAATGTGGAATGATGACAGTCGCTTTGCTGTTTAACAAGACGGTGGCTAATATGCATCACTGCTTACCAGACTGATTATTTTCATCAACAGTTAAGCAGTTTTCAGTTTATTGTGTGGTCCATAAAATGTCAGAAAATACTGAAAAATGTCTTTAAATTGCTTGTTTCATTTGACCAAGAGCCCCAAAAACTAAAAGGTATTCAGTTCATGATATTAAACAGAGATGACAGCAAATCTTTATGTCTGAGAAGCTGAAACCAGATGGATTTGATTGGTAGTGTAAATGTCACTGATTGAATTTCTTATCTTACACCAATACTAATTGCTGCTATGTTAAACAAACACCACTCTATCATTGCTGTTGCAATAATATGTCAGAGAAACAGGATGAGATTTTAAACGATGACACACACACAGCATACACACTGTACTTCATTAGTGAGAAGGCTTCTGGCGTGATCTTCTTAGCTGTCGGTTATCTGGCTTTAGGATGTCTGCTGACACACACCATGTATACTGTACAGACACACGTTTTCTCACTGCGTAAGGAAGAGAACATTTTCCAGCGCTGTGAGGAGAGAGCAGATAAATGTTGTTATTAGAGCAGAGAGCAGATAAATGTTGTTATTAATGATTTTAGCGTTGCACTTCGTCTCTGTTGGAGCAGTTTTACAGCCTCTGTCTTTTGCATTCATCTCCAGCTGTCTAATGGAAGACACGCTCTCCACTGATCTAAACAGACTTACTGGGTACAGAGGCACTCCTTTAAAACCTCACACGACTGGCAGTCAGCCACACACGCACACACACGCACTATAAAGGCCCTTTGTATATCAGCTGCTGTGTATTTTATACATGATCAGCACCTGTATTTTAGCTATCAAAGGTAGACATGCAGGGTGACTGCTGTGTTATTGCTCGGGGTATGTCTTTCTTCATTTTTTTGTCCACGTCTGCTTGTCTCTCTCTCTCTCTCTCTCTCTCTCTCTGTCTTGCACCTCTGGGCAGATGAATGACATTGCAAAGTCAGCTTCGAGAGCAGAGCTGAGCTGTGGGGAATCCAAATCTGGTCTGTTTAATCTCAGTCTTCTTCCTCTGTCTGGCTCCTGGCTAGCTCCTAAAAGACAGTCAGTGCAGGATTTTGTCTAATTTAATTATTGCCAAATGACCTGAGCTCCTTTACCCGTCTGCAACATTTTGTTTTTCAGCCCTGTCTTCGAGAAATCTGTTGATGTACCACTAATTTGTTTTCCCAAATATGATTTATTAGGACTATGATATTGTAGACTGGGGTTTTACATCCTGAGTCCTGTGTGCAATTAGATTTTGGCAACAAATGCATTTTGGTTAAGGGTTAGGGAAAGTTTGTGGTTTCACTTAACGTTAACAAAGTTAACGCAGATGGTCTCATGCTTCAAATAAGTTGTGACTTTTTCAGCAATAAACCAAGACTGTGATCTTTATCAAACTCACCCAACTGCTGTAAGTGCCTAAATATAACGATAAAAAATGTAATAATGCTGTAGTTGCGACAAGCAGATATTGAAGGAAACACAAGAGGATATAAATTGTTACCCAGCCAAAGTATTTGCAAATATTAAAAGTAATTTCTCAGAAACAGGGTTGTCCTTTTACTGTGTTTCATTTCTCCTTTGTCTCTTTTTGATGGATACAATCTGTATTGATTTCATTAACCATATTAATTTAACATTTTCTATCTTGGAGTATCATATGTTGTCTCTTGTGCAGATAGATGAACAAAAGGAGAGAAACAGGCAGTATCAGCTGATGAGACTTTAACCTTCTTACTGTGCAGAAAGTGTTTGTATGTGTGTGTTTATGTGTTGAAAGCAGCAGCACTGAGGAAATGGGGTGGAAAATGAGTGCCAAATTTAAAGCTGCTACTTGTGTTGCTGTTGCTGTTGCTGTTTTTTTCCCCATTTTTTTGTGAAATCAAGACAAAAAATGTGGTAGAATACTTCCCAGGGTGGATCTAAATCCTGTAAAACATTTATGTTCACTTGGTCTGACCTGCAATATGCATCTCAAATATGCTCTGCTGGGTAGTCTGAAAAGGAGGAATACAATAAAAGGAGAGGGACAAAGATGACGTGGGGGGGAAGAAAAGACGCTGAAACACAAAAGAGAAAACGATCAAAGAAGAGTGGATACATATTCGGAGGTGAACACAGGCAGATGGAGCAGTTGGAGGTTCGCGGAGAGACAGGGTCGACCTTCTGCTGTCTATTGAGGCTGTAGGGACTCTGCAAGGACGCCGTCTGCCTGCAGAGTTAGACTGGGAAGGTGAAACGACAGACAGCAACTCCAGGGGACATGAGAGAGAGAGAGAGACTGTATTTATATTGCTACTTTTTGAGAGAACAAGTGTGTGTTTGTGCTGTCCCTGCTGGCAGTGATTCAGCAGTCTGTTAGGGAATTCTGTGACATTGGGAAGCTGTTTTCACCACACGGGAGAGTCTGCGTCACGGCTCACACTTAAGCTGCGCATACATTATCACAGTGTAGTGTATCATGTCTGCAGAGGATTGAAAATGCGTTCTTACACGTAACGTTCCCATAAAAAAGTTAATGAGGCGATCTGATACTGGAGCGCTTTTCAGCTTCATTTAGCTCATTAATGAAGGGAAACCTGAACCACCATAAATTCCTAAATCAAACTAATAACTCTTACAAGTCGGGTTTTATTTTCATAGTCATTTTTGGTTATGATAACATAATGTGATGCACTCACCAAAATAATTGATGAGTTCATTCCCACGAAGAGGACAGATGGGGCAAGAAACACGAGCGGTCAGCCAAGACTGGTTGTAAACAAGCCAATGATATTATCATTACAGATAAGGATGATGGCCAACACTACGAAACCCTTTAGATATAGCGTTAGCAATAGGCCATGTGTTCTTTGTAAAAAGGTAAAAATCTGGGAACAAAAGCTGAATTTCATAACTTCTTGGGCATTTGGTGGGGATGATGGAGTATCCAATGTCATGTTTGTGAATTTGTTTCTCCAGGATGTTGTTGGTTGAAATGAAATGTTGATGTTTAAAAATAACAATCACTTTTTTATCTAAAATGTGTCAGTATCGTGCAGCATCTCAAGCACCAGCTGTCTGGATATATCCTGAGGTTCATGGTCCAGACATGTGATCCAAAACACAGCACCACAATTTGCTCTGCCACAAAATCCACATTTTGACGGGAAAAATGTCCTAGAAAGAGTCCAAAGAAAACTCTAATCTGACAGAAAACTTAAGTCCAACAACATACTCAAAACAGCAAACTTTCCAACAATCAGCTCTCACTGTGCAGTGTGAAGCTGCTAAAGGGTCTTATGATGTGTTTGAGAGTCCTGGCACGTTCAGGGTCTCACTGATCCCTTCAACTTTCAAAGAAGTAGAAATAGGTCAGTCAAAATCAGGGATGGAAACACACCTTTAGCTGGATTCCCTCACGCAGAGGAGATCACTGAAGTGTTACCATCAGTCATCTCCTCCTGTTGGTGCTGAAGGCTTTTCCTTAAGCTCAGCTGTGTTACGCTGAGGCTCTGCGTGCTCAAAGTATCTGCACATACAACTACTTACTTTCAGTGTTGTTTTGTCTGTTGTGCATTTCTTTGGATTTAATGAGTTTATTGTTGTGTATGTATGTAATAATGTGAAGAATTTTGGAAAACACAACTCTCCATATCCCAAAGTGATTTTTTCGAGTTGCTTATTATGACTGACCAATGATCAAAACCACTAAAAATGCTACATTTCACAAAAGGCTGCAGCACATAATGTTTTAACTTGGCAATTTATTTACTCTGGTTCTAACAGTATCAAATGTCATTGCATCCAGCTAATCAGTTATTTGAACAGACTATTTTTTCTACATAATTGTGTGTTATATTTAGTTTGATTTAAAGACATTTATCTTAAAATGAATGAAAAACACTGGTAACTGTGATATATACTGAACTATGCAGTATAATAGATACTGTAATGATCCTTATTGTCTCAAAAACACTTCAGGATAAAGCACATTTACTAAAATGAAAATGTAATTTGATTAAACAAACAATTTGATTGCTTGCAATGCACACACACATACACACCGTTATGTACCAGATATGAAAGGCAGGAAAATGAGCTTTCCAGGATCCTATGGACCAGCCAGGAGGTGCTTGGCCTCAAGCCTGAGAAGGAAAACAGGAATCTGTTTGGCTGTGTACTGATGGCACAAAAATGAAAAAAGATGATTAATGGTGTTTCAGTCCTCGAGGCCACAGAGTCCTCCGCTCTCTGCTCTCATCCTGGCTGCTGTCGCGAAAAAAATCTGTCAACCACAGTTTGACCTTTTCATTTGACTGAGTCCTCCCTATAATGAGCACGTTTGACTTCACTGTTTAATGAAAGGCTGTAATCACAGCCTTAACAATAACACAGTGCAAGACACAGTTGGCATGCATGCAAACTCAATGGACATGTAGGCATTTCTAATTAGACGGCAAAAAGGCATAAATGACATATTTGCATATCTTTTTTTAGTAACACAATGTAATATCAGATTAGCATTTTACAATGTTAATTTCTAAATTGATAACCCACCGACACAGCGTTGCTGTGAATAAGACTACAAGCAACACCAGTCTTGCATTTCAGATTATTAAAGAAACTAATTAGACTTTTGGTGACATTTCTTTTTGTTTTTGTTTTCATTTATTTGATGTTTTTATTCTACATTTATTCACTGTTCTTTCCTGCGTACTGTATTATTACTTCTGAGATATATTTTTTGAGGAAAAACATAAATATATTTAAAGCTTCAGATTAGTCTGCTAATTGTTTTTTTTTTCATTAGTTGATTAATCATTTTGTCTGACCAACACTCCCAAACCCAAAGATTAGTGTAAAGTTTAAGGTCATATAAGATAAAATAGCAGAAAATCCTGACAATTGACTCTAGAACCAAAAAAAAAAATTTATGAAGTTAAATCCAGAAGAAAGATGAGTAAGTAAAGCATTGAAGTGTGAGAGCAGCCATGAATTTAGTGGATCTGTATTGTCAGACAGGTCCCGGCTCAGCAGCGGAGCGAGCACACGCTGGTGGAGCGCTCAGCTTCGTTAGCACTGTGCCACCTCAGCGCTGACAGGCATGAAGCTACTTCTACTGCCACCCTCATTAGATACTCAGTCTGTGCCAGCTGAAAACCTCAAACCTCAAACCTGAACCCCACCCCAAATGTCTGACTGTGCCTCAGGACGTCAGCGAGTTTACAGCCACATACACACACGACCAGAAAGTTGCGGTTGTTGATCTTCGCTCCTCCCTGCTGTCATATGATTTGTGCTTTTGTGTGTGTTCCATGTGCAGTAGAGGTGGATCGATGGGATGAAAAAGCAGATAGAGATATCTATATATTCATCCTCTATTTTATGTCCCACTTTTATCTCACTCTCTTTATTTCTTTGCCCTTCATGCTGTTGGGGCTGTGTCTGACAGTGAAATTTAGCGTACAGTGTGGCTTTGGCACCAGCACACCACACAGCTCGGACCTTTTCTTTCCTCTGAATAAACTGTACTGTAAAAAACACACACTGCTGCCTCTCAGCTGTTCCAGGTTAGAGTGCATATATGTCTGTGTGTACTTGTATTATTGACATCTTTTACATTAATTTGGCACTTCTGTCCAAAGCGACATACAATAAGTGCGTTCAAGCTCATAATGAACTATTTAAACATCAGAATGAAGCAAGTATTAGCATGCAGGGTCGAGGTGAAGCCTTTTATCCCACCTGAGGGCAAAAAGCTGTTTGAACCATCTATGTATTTTTGGATGAAGACTTGGCTTTTGGTTCAAATTAAAGTCATGCTTTGGTGAAGGTTTGGGGTTGGGGTAAGGTACGTAGTGGTTGTGGTCAAGGTTTTGGTAAGCCTCTAAGGAATTAATGTAAGTCCTCACAAGTCACATAAACAACCAGTTTAAATGTCCCAAGGCCCACAGACTAAGTAACAGTGTTTGAGCTACTGATGTAGGCCCATATTGCAATCAGCAGTGATGACAATTGTCAAATTCTGCCTGGATAACACACTGGGCTGTAAGTAACATGAGCCAACCCTGTAGTCAACATGAGGATGCGTAATTATCTTAGTTGATGGTTCCCAAACTTTGTGGCTTCAGACTCCTTGAAATTGAGACCCGTCATCAAAGCTTATGGCCTAAATGTGGACATACTATACGTCTTGAGTACAAAGAAAAGGGGGATTTTTCATTCTCTGATTGTGTAATTTGAACGTTTTTTAGAGGCCTGAAGAGCTGAAAGTATTCAGTATTTCACATGAAAAAGCAAAATATGGAGAGCAGTATCACGATCATCATATGACTTTTATCTTGGGGGCCTTTCAACCCACAGATTGGAAAGCACTGATGTGGATGCACCCATCTATAGTGTGACTTTGTAACCACAGTGGGCCAAATAATGAGAAAGTTGAGGGGAAGACACTGAATTGGAAAGTGATAAAGTCGTTTCACCCTGCAGCCAGCAGTGCTCGTTCTCCTTAATGGTGACTGATTTCAGCAACACTAAGAATCATGACAGAAAAAAGAAAGAGACTAAATATACAATGATGCACCGCTCCACTGGAGGGAGAAACATCGATGTTAAAATTATGCAGGACCGGGAGATGAACAGCTGGCAGGTTGGAAGAATCAATACGTTCCTCTCCACCGTTTTATTGACATAACCTGAAGGGTCATAAGGACTCTATAAAGGAAATAAGAGGGGTATACAAAGACTCCAAAAGGTCAGAGGGTAAAGGTCTTATGGTCCCTGCCCATTTACCTAATGTTGATTAAACTGCTATATGTGCAGTTTTTGATCAATTACATGTTTTGCTGTAATATTTCCTCTTAAACAATCTAAACAAATCATACACAGTTTTGCTTTACAATATACAATATGTTGTTTGTGTATGAGCTTGCAATGTTTGTGACTTTTGTCTGACTTTGACCGTTGCGGACACAGTATGTTTTATACAGCAATGCATTATGACACTGTATTTTGTACAAGCTAGTGTAATAAAACACAGTGGTGTAATGTAATTAAGTGCATTTACTGAACTGCTATACCTAAGAACACTAGGTATTTGTACTATTTCCATTTCATGCCACTTCTGCGCCACTACCATTAAGAAGGAAATATTGTACTTTTACTCCACAGTGTTTATCGACTATAGTTACTAGTTACTTTACCATTTTGCTCATATAGACATGCTGCTGTATTAATTTGTATAACTGTAAAATATAGAAAGCAAGTACTTTTACTTTTGTTATTGTAACTTCATTTTTCAGGTCATGCCAGTGGGACTTTTATTGTAACAGGGTATGTGACTAAACAGATCATATAAAATAGACAATAAAAACTATTTTCTCAGTGTTAGGGTTAGTTGTATAAGAAAACTTTAAGAGGCGAAAGACATGTTTTATTTGTTATAATGTTATAAACCCTTTATGAACTTTTCACTTTACGACATGACTCCAGAGAACAGAGCCACAGTGGCCTTGAGAAAGAAAGGGATGCTCACATTTTGTGGAGGCACAGTGAGAGACAGATAGAAAAAGTAATAAAGAAAAAAAAAGAGAATACAGTGAGGGAACTGAGACCCTGAAAGACTAAATGCTTAAGCTTTGAGAGAGACTGGTTATCTGCAGAGAGGGGTGGATATCATCAGGCCCAGCTCAGCATGTCGGTGCTATATATCACCTCTTGGCCGTGCACTTCACCGCAGACCTCTGCTAATGTATTCTGGGGAGGAATTTTCCATGACCGCAGCCATCTTTTTCCTCTTATTCATCATTTAGCTTTTTCAACATCCCACACGCACACACACACACCTCACATCACATTGGATTGACACCAGCGGCTTCTGATTAATCTTTACTTTATTTATTACAGCAGATGACATCATGAATAAATACATGATAGTTCGCACCATTTACAAGGCATTAAGACATCTTTTTAAGGATATTTTTTTGTTGATTTTACTTTCAAATGTTTCATACTTTCCAATGCATCAAAATCCCTTCTCTTAACAGCCTCTCCTGCAGGGTTCATTTTTATTATATTTCCCTGTTAATGCTTTTAACCAGCTTAATCCACCACTTAAAGCACACTTCTCTAAAGCTCCTTTTCCTTCTTTTATCATTTTGTCCCTCTCAGTCTTTTATTTCCATCTCTGAGCTTTCTTTCTCTACCATTACCTTATTTGTTTCCACACTGGTTGCAGCGTATACTCAACCTGCCAGCTTCTGTTATACTTTACTTCCAATTATGGTAATCTGCAAAGGTTTAATAGCGTTATAATGGTGTTTGCACTTGTCTGTGGAGCCAAAGCTGAACGCTTAAAATAAATATGAGCAGAGTCCTGGTGGTTCCCCAGGTTCACAGTTTGTCTGGTTCTCATATATAACATATCTTTCCTCTTACACACTATCAAAACATGAACACAATAAAACAATCATAAACCTCAACCTCTCAACCTCAACCTTTTATCGTCTCTTTGTAGTTTCATCCATATCTCCTTTTTTATTTCTCCGCAGGCTCACTTGCGCTCGGTGGACGTGAAGATCTTGCAGCAGTTGCTGGCGGTCCATGAAGGCATCGAGGCAGTGAAATGGCTGCTGGAGGAGCGCAGCACACTGACGAGCCGCTGCAGCAGCCTAACCAGCAGCCAGTATAGCCTGGGTGAGGGCCCGGACACCTCCTGGAGAGGCTCTTGGAGCAGCCTGCAGGACCCTAACGACAAGCTGGATAACATCTCCATCGGCAGCTACCTAGACACCCTGGCGGATGACATGGATGAGTACTGCCCCTCCAGCTCAGAGTCAGTCATCTGCTCCACCACCCCGCTGGTCTCAGAGGTGATTGCTGGGGCCCGGACAGGGGGAGGCTCCGGGGCCACGGTCACGGCAGCTGGGGCAGGAGCTGGGCAAGGGGTAAGGTCTGGTACTGGGGGTGGGATTGGAATTCGCACCGGGGCAAATGACAATGGACGCGGGGTTGGAAATGGGACAGAGGTGAAAGGTGGACCAGGGACTGGGGTTACAAGTACTATCACTGGGACTGCTGGGACTGGAACTGGGGGACCGGCTGTTCCTGTCAGTTCCCCCCAAGCCAAGTCTGAGTGCCCCAAGCAAGACGCTCCAGTCTGGACCAAGGCTGCAGAGATGGGTAAAGAAAACCTTGTTTCTAAGGACAACACCCAGACACAAGGCATTAAGATTAATGGAGTCCTAGAGAAACCAACCATGCAAACAGGCAGCCCAACCCGCCCCAGCCTCAACGAGAAACTGGGAACCAGCCAGAGCCCCAAACTCAAACCTTACAAAAACGGAAAGATCGACCTGGATACTTGCAAAATGAACGGTAAAATGCATCTGGAGTACGACGCACACTGGCGGTGGGTGCAGTCGCAAGAGGATGTGACGTTTTTGTAAGAAGGATAATAACAGAGGGGGCTAAAGCCACTGGTGAAGACTCCCTCTGTGACATCAATCACCGAAGGACAGAAGAAGAGCGAACTGCTGTTGTGAAATGCACATAGTGTGGTTTTTCCTTGTTGAATGACACTGGGTTTGAAAGACAAAGAAAAACTTTTTTTGTCCCGTTGTTCCCTCCTGTGACTGCACTAACTTTCTATGAAACATTGATGTCAGTATTACGGTGGATGCACATTACAGGATTTTGACCATATTTAGCCAAACTGGGCTGCCTCATACAAACTTAGGAAAATCAATTCTAAAATCCTGTGTCATAGTTTTTCTCAGGGTCTTTCTTGGCATTCCCTGATTTTTTTTTTCTTTCCTCTTTTATTTTCTGAAGCACAGTGAGATGATCTGCCAGAGAGCTAAAACATGATTTCAGATTGCTTGACATCGTACATCAACCAATGTAAATGAGAAGATTTTAGTTATAATTTGACCTTCTCATCTAGAAAAAAATATTTCCCATGAACCACAATTCCTCTATTTACATTAAAGCTATAGATAAAACCCAGAGGCACATCAAAGATTTCGGGCCTCGCTTTAAGAATATCGCTCTGGGATCTCCTTCATTACGTCCTATAGTGGGCCACCTACAGTGACCACCACCTATAACTCCACTACTGATAGCACTGATAGAGCCTATGGTACTGCATTTGATTTAGTAGAAGACCAAAGTTTCCCCAATCAACTGATTATGTTTCAGTCACAAATTAAATTAAATTTATTGCATAAATAACTCGAACTCGTAGCTGCCTGAACAAAAAAACAAGTAGAGGATATGAAAATAGGTGACAGGACGCTGACATTAGTAATAGTTTCCCTCATTGAGAAATGACGTACCCGCTGTTAGCGTTTGTGTCTTTGTGGAGTGCTTAACCAACCATCTGCAATATTGTATATTCACTGAATCGCAATACAGCTACTCTGTGCATCAGGTACTAGTCGTGACTGGTTGTAGGCAAATACTGAATATGGCTGATTTTCTTTTCTTCTTCTTCTTTTTTTTAACCGTTATGGTAAACCGTGTTAGTTTTTATAATCAGATGTTGTGCCTGATTGGTGTAAACCTTAACTACATATGCCTGTACTTTCCCTCCTGAGATGACTGCACTGTTGTTATGAGAATCTGAGTTTTTTTGAGTGATTTTATCTTTATTATTATTGTTTTTTGCCTCCCCTTGGCCCTCCCTTGTGTGTACAAATGGCTGGATCAACAGTCTGTGCGCTCTGGCCATGTGAGTGTTGACTGGTAAATGTGTTATGCTGGGTGGGTATTGCATGCCTTGTGCTGAGAGCTTTATTGGTTAAATCGTGAGAAATGCGCGGAAGACCTAACACAGTCAGAGAAGAAAAGCAATATTTCTCGAAGCCTTTCTCCCGGCTTACATAAGCAACTTCTTCTCAGCAAAAAGAAATCTAATAATATTGTCTGTTCTTCAGGAGTTTCCAAGACTACTGACGGGGAGAGGATGTGTGTGTGTGTGTGTGTGTGTGTGTGCGTGTGTGAGAGAGAGAGACAGATGCCGACTGTGTGCCTGAGCACAGCTGGCCTGTCAGGTCCGGATAAGAATAGATGAGTCCCAAAGGTTTTCAACAGTTTTCAGCTCATTCATCACAGTGTTACTACATCTCCTACCAGCCTGCAGTTAGTGATACTAATGCTGCAGGGATGGTGCGACACACTTGATAAACAGAGGGGGAAATATTACAGAATCAGTGCATGACTCTTTATGCTACGGAGTACTTCAAAAAATAGCTCCCTATAAAAGGTTTGGCTTACCCCCTCTCCTACCTTATGGCCTTCTGAATAGGCTGGCGTTCATGTCATCGCTCGCTTCTGTACCTAATCATTGCAGGGCTCAGTTCTTCAAATGTTTCATCTGAGCTCTGTCCTCTTGGTGCTGGGAATAGTTTGAAACTTTTCCATACCAGTGCCGATAAAATACTGTTCCAAAACGACTGACGTTTTTGATGCTTGGTATGGACACGTTTCAGTCAGTGCCAAAAAGTCCTTAAAAAGTCTTGGACCTAGTTTTTCATACATTGAACCTACATATAAAGATTTTTTTTTTCTTTTTTAACCATTTAATTGACCGTACTCTAAGCCCCGCTTCGCCTGTCGAGGTTTTTGTTCTTTTGTTTAAATTGATTTAAAAGAACAAAAAAGAATAATCTTGTGAAAGCGGTCTTAAATATTCCTTTGATGACATATTTTACATGATGTGCTAGACTTACACTGTCAGTACCACAAGGCTAAAATGATGGATAGTCTAACACACACTGGCTGCCAGTTTGCATTCTTTTTTTAATTTAAAATAGTGTCTTTCACTTTTAATGTTATGATAGAAAAGGTTATGAGGACTAATTACTGTGGTTGGAAAACATGAAGATATCGGCTCACATTAGCTGGAATTGCTGGACTATACCAATCTTATCCATTCACATATCACAACTGTGGCTCCAACTAAGTGTAAATAAACACATCTAGGTGTTAACATACCCTACACCTTTACACTTATTGCTCTTACTACAGCTTTGTGTGTGTTCCTTCGACATGTGGAGAAAGCAGAAGCTTGACAGGCCTCGTTTGCCTGAGCTCATGAGAGAGGTTCAGTGAAGGGTCAATAAATGGGACTTAACCGTTGACTGCCACTGCTTGCATGAATATACAGTATACTCTAGTGCAACTAGTTAATATAACACATCAACTCGGAGTTAACTATCAAGTCCACGTTTGATCAGTTCACTCACTGTAAAGAAATTCTGTCTTTATATGCAGCCACAGTGAGATGTCAAACACAGTATCTCCATTTGTTTGAACCACTGAAGTGTTTCCTCTCTCCTCCTGCTGCCATTCTTTTCATCCTACTTTCCACCACCACACTGGTTCGATGGAAATGTTCAGCCTGTGCCAACACACACACATCATGCACGCACAATGCCCTCTCGCTGGAGACAGCACCATAAAGCCGGCACCACAGAAACAGCGACTGCAGGCCGACCCTGGAGACAGGCGAGGAAAACTCTGCTCAGATTGGACCTTCAACTCTTGGACGAGTTGGAACATTTTAAAAAATTCTCAGCCCCCAAGTTTTTCTTCCCCTCTCTCTTTGATTGCAAAAAGAAGAGAAAATATTTCAACCATATTACCCAGCCACAGCATAGACATTAAGTCACTTGAAACCTCCTTTCCTTTTTAACATATGTGTTGGCTGTAAAGCAATATTGCATGCCAAAGAGACAGTCTGCTCTGCTAGTTTGTGGTTTTCTTTCCAAATTAGCCGAGCCATATGGGGAAAAAAGTCTACATTTTTGTCCCGGGAACAAACCTGTAAAACACATTACATCCAGCTATGGTGTTTCTCTCTGAAGCTATACTGTAGCCCTAGATGCTGTCATGTGTTTTCACTGGGCACATCCAGGTTAAAATTGGAATATGAACAATGTTTTAAACCGCTTATTGGCAGAGGTTTAATGGGTGCTGACAGTCTAGGTGCCAGGAGAAAATGGCTTGTGGCCTGATTGTTTTTGGAAAGAGGGATAATAACTGCTGTGTGCATGGATAAGAATGGATGTGTTACTAACTGGCAAGCTTGCGGAAAACACCTTTCAGTCAAGGCTCACTTTCCAGACTTCTTTAGAGGGTATGGAGGTAAACATAGCCCCGCCATAACTTTCTCCCTAAAATCCGCCGGCTCTACTCTTTTTATGACGTCCAGGATTTATCAGATGTCCAGTGCATGATGTGTTTGCCTTGGCTTCAGGTGCCAGGCACCCTCCAGCTATTCTGGGCACAAGACAAACAGCATGATTACATAGACGAGTGGATATCCGCACAGTTGCCATGACAATGAGGCCGAGCAGGCTTCAGCTCTCGCGGCGACATAAAACAGTGTTTACTGCAGTGCTTGTGGCTGTATAGCAGTGCTGTTCGAATGAGCGCAGGTGAGATGAAAGAGATGAGACTGGTGATGCATTTCAACAGAGTCAGGATAGCAAACGATGATTTGCGATGAATTTTGATTACATTTTCAGGTACTTCTTCCCAATAAGGCACAGTTTATAAAGGGGTTGTTTTAACTAATGTTTTTTGTTCATGGTTAATTATGTTTCTAATGTTTTCTAAATCAATTATAAGTCATTAATAATAGCCAAATTTGAGTTATGAGGACTGATGGATTACTAACCTTTAACTGCATTATTGCCAAAATGTAAATACAAGAGATAAAGACCAACCAGTGGGATTTTTACAGCCTCTCAAGCCAAAAGATGTAAGTAATGCTTATAACTGATCTATGAAGCATTGTTAAATGACTTATTAATCATAAAAAGGAGCCTTATTAGAAAGTGGTATCTAATTTCATTGTAATCTGCCAAGCACCAGCAAGGACATTTAATACCCACTGCATTAGCTATGAGATAAAGCTCACTTTTAACCTAATCTAATAAAATACAGAATTTAAAAGGAGGTGATTAAGATGAAAGTGTGGAGAGTCCTTAAGAGGCATCACAAGATGAAAAAAATCAGAGTCAGGTGATGTTGCTCAAGATGTTCCTTCAGCGTTTTAGGGAACAATGTGCGCAGTAAATTGCTGCACATGGAGTCATTGCTGGTACTGATTTTGCGTCCCTCCTCTCACACTGCCCGCTGCTCCGTTCTGCATTAGTACTCAGCTCGTTCATCCTCTCTGCTCGTTTTCTATGAGCCACCTGAAACGCTGTCAAAAGCCTTTTTCCTGTAAGTTTTGGCCATTTTTGAGAGGCTGAAAGTCAGAGTGATTGTGTCTCCCCAGAGGCAGCAAAGAGGGATAAAGTGTGTTGAACAGCGTAGCACGCAGCATGCAGCTGAAAGGAAACTTCCACTCCCGGTGTCCTGCTGTTTTCTTCCTTCCTCTTATACATACACAAACAAGCGCAAGCACAATTTATTCCAGGCCTGACTTGGGTCTCTAGGTACCTGACAGCTCCTCAAAGACAGCCATTAAGCATTTCCCTTTCTTGAATCGTATTTATACGTCATCGCCGTGTGTGTGTTTTGTTCACATCCCAAGCTGCTCAAAGAAATGGAAGTGAGCTGAAATAAACCCCACTGAGTGCACACTGGGCTCTGAAGTGGGTCCAAAACTTAACTAAGGCAACACAAAGCTCAGAGGACTGACAGATAAAAGCCACAGAGACCGACTGCAGTTCACTGGATCAGTCAAATCAATATGTCTTGCTTGAGTGAGTGGAACAGTTTTTATTTCAGTGGTACGATGCATTTTTTATTATTTTGTTATGCAATGTGTCCAGAGAAAAATGTTATTTTTTTCTTTGTGAAGTGGAAATGTTCAAGACTTAACTGATTATGTTCATTAATGTGGAGAATTATATTATGCAGTATGTAAATTATATGAGCTTATCCAATGATTAAAGATATTTTAAATGTTTTTGCTTTTGTGTTTATTCCCTTATCAAGCAGTGCACAGGAAGCGAGAGATCCCATTCTCATTCCTTTGGACAAACTCCGGCACCGGATCAAATATTTCCCACCGAGAAAAGGCAAATAAGAAACTCAAAACCAAAACCTCCCCACCTTCTCCACAATCAGCAGCTGTTTTTCTCCCCTGACCTCTTAATGCAAACTACTCTGTGAGTGCTTTCAGTGCACCTTATGTAGATTTCAAATCAATACTAGGCCCAGCCCTCCAACAAAGGTTTATCAATGCAGATCCATTAGCACTCAGGGCACTCGATGGCAGTCTCCCAAAACAGCTTCAGAGACGACAGTATAGTATTGCTGTTTGATGAGAATAGAGAAAGCATTGCAGCTAATCAGCCGGGCCTGTAGCTTCTTATTTACCATGCAGGCATGAGAGTGGTATCATCTTACTCTGGGCAAGGGATTTATTGTATTTCCCTAAATGTCAAACTACTGCTTAAGAAACAGCTCTATTTTCATCTTTGTGTCAGTGTATTTCGAGAGAGTGACGATGACAGTGACTTGCAATGGCAGATCACACTTCCTGACATACTCACACCATAAAGTCACAAATCGAAAAAGGGTCATCTGAACATGTCCCCCGACCCTCTAGTTACGGTTTATCTGCTCTAATGGGGGCAGATAGTATCAGCCTTGTGCAATCTAACAACAACCTCTGATCCCCTATGTCTGTCAGCTGGAAATAACTATATTCTCTTCGGGCTGTGTGAAGAGAGGGGTGAGGGGATTACAAAGGAGGGGAGGTGGGGGTGTGATGCAGCATGAAATTAACAGATTGAGATGATGCCGGCGGGCATGTGGGTGAGAAGGTGGGGCTGGTGGTGAGACGACTGGTGTGATGATGCCCTCTGGGTGGGTGAAAGCCAGAACAGCCAGCTGTCGAGGCTGAAATGTGGATTAGTGAGGTGCACTAAGCGGGGTGGTCTAACCTAAATAAAGAAGCAGAAAGGATACTTTTAAAATGCTTGTTCCCTCTAATTTAAGCTTCTTTTGTTCACTTTCAGCTGGATGCGAGTGTTTCCCACGTCCACTTTCACCAGTATGACTTCACCACGACCTCTGTCAGTCATCAGTTATGTTGCTGTCAGCTGTGGTGCTGTAAGCTGTCATTTCAGTGCTCAACTGGCCCAATGGGCCTCCACCTCCACAATTCTTAAGAGTCAGTCAGTCAGAAGAGTGTGATTGTGACTCCAGGTCTAGTCCCATGAGCTTCTCAATAATGCTGCTCCAGGATGAAATCTTTGCTGCCCTAGTTTTAAGACTCTGCAGTTTCATGAGTTTATTACCCCACACTGTATAAGCAGTGATGTCACATTGGTGTTGAATCGCTAAAGACTGTACAGCTTTTGCTATATGGTGCATTAAAAAACCAAAAGTTTGATTTAATCAGTAAGTCCTGTGTTGTTGCTATATGTTTCCGTAATTATTTCTGGGATTCAAATATTTATTATTAATGGCTGAATATACAAGTTCACTTTCCCAACACATGTGAACAGTCCTTATTGATAAAAACATAAAAACTGAAAGCATCGTATATAATTTTTGCATTGGGATATTAGCATGGAAGTTACAGTATGCAATGTTTAAATAATAAATGGGAAAAGACACTCACAGGCTGGATGAAGGTTTTTACATTTCCTGCTGCTGAGTTGAGAGAAATGGGAAACATTTCACACACTGATTGACTGACAGGTGAGCTCTGGTGCAGTGCAGAAACACTACGGGCACCAGCTTAAGACAATTTGCACATTACCTCTTTTCTGATGAGTAATATTGTCCCAGACAGTTGTTTCCCTGAGCCTCTAGAGAAACCAAAGCTATGTTGAATGTGCAGCTCCATTGAAATGACGGACTGCTTTGTTTTAATGCTGCTGTCAGTGTCAGCCATTGATTTTCACTGTCCAGGAGACAGTGGTTTTGTCTGGTAAAGCACAGCTCTGCTAATTGAAGCAGGCTGAGTGTTTGCGGCTGGTGTTGACGCCTGTGTCAGCAGAGTCTTTCATTTTACAACCAGCAACCACAAGAAGCCATGAGACCCGCTGATGTTAAGCAGACTGTAGAGCAGCACATTTTAACATGCAGTTCATCAACTGATTATGCAAATGCCACCGCTTCAACCTGTCTCCTATTCAGAGCCCTGACGGGGTATTTTTATTTCCACTTGAGAATGTTTTTTCCCCAGTGGGTGGCAAGTCCATGGAGCACATGCAAACAATGAGGGGAGGCTGTAAAAGCACAGTAAAACAGTGGGAAGGAGGACGGTTTCCTGCTTACAAGAAAGGGTGGAGGACTCAGGAGAGACATGGGCCACTGGAGGGAGACGGAGAAAACGCAGACAGAAGAATGCTATGACTTTTTGGGAAATATACTTAGTTTTGTATTTATTTTCTTGCTGGGAAGAAGATAGGAACATTGATATCACCCTCATGTCTGCCTTGTAAATATGAGATAGGAGGAAGCAGGTAAAAACACCTGTATCCTGGGAGTCACTACACCCAGCAAAGACATCATCCAGCAATTAACCACCTTCCAAAAATGTTTTCTGTTTGTGTGTTGGCTAGATTATAATGAGATATAACATGTTAAAAGGTGCTGGTTAGTAGATTTTTTTTTAAATAGAGCCGATCTAGCAGTTTGCCCATGCTGCTTGTCTTAAAGCTAAGCTAAGCTAACTACCTGTTGGTTCCAGTTTCATGTTTAACGGACATCAAAGTTGATCTTTGCATCAAACCCTCAGGAAACGAAGGGAATAAACAGACAGTGTTTTTCAAAATGTCAAACTTTCATCCAGATATTGTATGTTCTTCATGTGGTCTAATTAACCAACATCTTTTTGAATAAGTGCTTGTGTTAAAGATGTACACTTAAACTTAAAGTCACTTATTTCAATTGTAATGTAAAATATGTTTGGTTTCCCTTTTACTGTCAATTTATGATCAATATTCAGTGGGTTATGATAAATGACTTGACCCAGCGCAGATCTAATGAAAACATATCCGCTTCCTCAGACCGTCTTCGTTCCTTCAGCCTTCATGTCAAGTTTAAGGGTAATGGTTATAATGAGTCACAGACTCCAGCCACACAGTACCACTAATCTCCTCAAGTACCCCTCAATGTCATGACAACAACCTTTCAAAATAGTTTGAGTCTTCCAAAGCTGGAGGGGAAAACATCACAGGCACTCCTCCCCTCGCCTCAGTGTGGTGTGAGAGGAAACCACAGATCAGGGCCTCTCTATTCTAAGTGTTGTCTCTTGACCAAGCATCACCACAATGGGGACAAAATACAGATTTTTCACAAGGATAAATCTCTAAATGACATGCATAAATAACAATCAAAAACAGTACGTATTTATCTTAAAATAATGGCAGAGGACTGGAATTTGAAGTAGAAAACTCACACAGAGCAGAGGAGAGAAATGTCTTGTATTATTGGGGAAAAGGTGAGCTGTGACAAAGTGTCAGCAGACATGAGGAAAACGATCCTCTCCTCATGTTTATGTATTTTAAGGTAAAAAAAAAAACTTTTGTTCTATTCTTAAACCTGCAGTAACAACATTTTGGGCTATTTGGGTGCAGTGGCACTTCATCAGCTTTTGATACGGCACGTTATGTCAGTTGCTTGTTTACACATCCAGCAGTTATGGAACAACATTAGTATTAATGAAGTCATTTTTTTTCTGGCAACCTTATCAATGTAAATCTCATAGTCACTCTCTTTTAGCTCTGGTTACTTAATACGGCTGTGTGCTTTGGCCTTAAACTACACTATTAGACTGATTCACAGGTTTATACAACCATGTACATACAAAAATAATGTTAGCAAATTTCCCTTTGCTACTCTCTCATTCAGTATCCCTCTTACTGTAGCTTCATGTTATTAATCCCATCGTCTCTTGCCCTCCTTCAGATTAACAACTACTTGGATCCTGTGTCACTTTGTCAGGACGTTCCCAGACAGTGGAATGTGCGCGGCCGTCCCACGAGCCGGTTGCTACTGTGTTTTTACTCCATGGGTCCCCGGGCTCTATGGGATGCTGAGAGAAACAAACAAAGGGGCAGAACTAGGCCGCGGCGTTCCCACCGAGTGACGTAACTTAACGTGGGTCAAGGTCAGGAGAGGCCAGGCTTTTTGGGGAATTGCTTTTGGAGTTTCCAATGGCTACTCGAAGATTTTGCGGTGAAGTTACTCATAACATGGTTAGGGATGAAGCCATCTGTTTTGTGTTAGCCTGGCTGGGTGTGCGTGTGTGTGCACGTGTGAGTGTTCCTCAGCAAGATTCATCGGTCGCAGCGCACTCTGCGTGTTGTTGCCATTGATACCATTTTGTGTTTGCCGCTCACTGTTTGCAAGATGCAAACGTAACTGCAGGCAGATGTCAGGCAGCAAACTGACAGAGAGCCAAGATACCGCCGATTAAAATAACAGACATGAGGAAAGAAAAGATGAGATATGAAGCTGGCAGTTCAACTCAAGGTTGTATCGCTTCCAATTTATTTTTATAAGACTGAATGGAGTATTGATCGTGTCATCCTTTGTCTCAGAGTTAAGGCTCTTAGATCCAATCTTATTCAACTTGAATGATCGATATTACTTTACTTTAGTATACAGGCTTGTTCAGCAGTAAAAAAAAAAAAAAGAAATGTAATTAGATTCCTGAGCTGAGTTTTCCTCAGTGTTTGTTATATTTATTTCAGTGTTTCAATATTTCAACTTAGGTAATGTATACTAACCATCCAACTAAATCACTGATTTGTTAGAAAGAAGAATTACGTTTATGTTTTCACTCTCTCTTATCGAGAGGAAGTAGCACAACCAGTAAATGGGTTTGTCTGTTATTATAACCAAAGTGACGTATTGTCGTCCCGCCTCTCTCCTCTCTCCTTTCCTGGCATCTCTAAACTGAGGAGGGAAGAAGCAAAACAGAATTATCTGATGGATTGAAATGAATCACATCAAACACATGGAGAATCTAAATCAGGTGGTGGTCTGCTTGATACACCTCACAGAAAGCGACTTTATTTTCATTTGTTTTAACTTCACAAACCCTTTTTCTATTTCTATGGTGAGAACCCTCAGCATGTTGTAAGAGTATCTTCACAAGGCTGTGTTTGAGTGTAGAACTTATGTGTTTTCTGAGTGTTGTTTTGTTCAGATATGTTGGTCTATTCAAAAATGGTATCTTTATGATACAACCTAAATGTCACTTAAGGTGTTCACTGTTTTTGTTTCAAATTTTTTCACACTATTGAGTAAACTTTGTGAGAATTTTATGCCTCTTATTAGCTTTGTTGCACTTGTAATTCTTATTGGTTTATGTATTTTGCTGACCTATATTAGCTTCACCTAACTTTTTTTTTTTTTTTTTACGGAGACAGTCATTTAGCAGGCTTAAAGAAATGTCTCTGACAGGACGCCACATACAGTATGTAGCTTAGGTGGAAAAGAAAAAAGTTATGTCCACAGTGATATTGCTGTTATACAGCCATATGGATCTCTGGAGAGCAGTGGTGGAGATTTCCAATAATGTATTAAAGGAGTGTAAAGAGCCATAAAGAGAAGCTCTTCTGTACTGTACTGCTGACACAGCTCATGGAAATGTCACACACACACATACATACACATTTATGGTCATGTACATGGCCATATCGATATGGATCCATATCTGCACTTAACTGTATACCACTCTGTGTCATATCTCATCTCCGAGCTAAATGAACTTTAAAAATACCAAAGTAATTGTCTAAAACTGCTGTACATGCTGAAAGAGAGAAAAGGATATCAACGCCTTGGCTTAAAACCTACTTTGGTTGTTCACAGATCAAAGGAATATTTCCGGCGGGGGAGTCAGAAAATAGGGAACAAGTACACAGAAGCCCGGGGTGTTGCCTTGCCACATGCCTGTTGTGGACCTCAAACCAATTAGGTCTTAATTGAGTGTCATAGTGAAAGGGGGCCATTCGGCTGAGCCTCTTTCACTCTGTTAGCCAGAGACAAGCATGCTTTGTGACACACGTACCGACTGATCTGAGGGCATTTCGCTCATCCGACCCACTTACCAAAAGGCCGCCCCAGGTCCCTTTCAGAGGCTCATGTGCGTCTCACGTTTTCTCTCGCAAAACAAGTGGACAAATGGATTTTTCCATGCAAATGATCGGGTTAATGGTTTTGGGTTGAATATCAGTTTGTGCCCTATAAATATGTGGGGCAATGGTTCTTTTCCCTCCTGAGCACAAGTAGACTAATTGGTCACAACTGACTGGGACGAGCTCTTTGATGGCATCTCTCAATACCAACAGCCTGGAAGTTTGTTTGTCACCATCAAGCCTGGGTGACGTGGTTGTTCTCTCTCCAAGCAACAAGAACCATAATGGAAAAAGGTTGCGTGAGTTAATATGAAGGTCTTTAATTGGTGGGTTGAACACATGAGCAGAATATGGGCGAGTATATGGGCGAATATGGGCGGCTCTGTTTGTGAGAGGAAAAAAGCCATTTTTTAAAAAGAATGAATGTACAGTAGCATCTCATGTCTATTCACAGAAGTTTAACAACCCGCTGCTGTTGGATGATGCAAGGAAAGACATAAGTAAAAATGTATATATCAGAGAGAAAGATAGAAATTAGTTATGGCTATACATAAATACAAAAGAGTTGTAATAAAAAATTATGTTTAAAGAGATATTGTATTTAGGCCCTAAAACCAGATCTTCACTCAGCTTCTTACAATGAGTTCTTCATCAATATACAAACTAATTGGTTCGTAGTATCCAAACACAAAGATGCATGATGTGGAGCACAGAGCAGTGTAAAAGTCATTGCCAGCGCCCACGTTGTGTAAATGTAATTACACCTTTCTATGCACCCACGGGTGTGTTGGTCTTAAAATGAGGTGTGGTCAGGCACATTGCTGGTGCGTTGCCATCCTGAGGCAGCAGAGAGCGATTGCACCATTGACAACAAAAACCTGGTCCAAAGTCAATGGCAATTTAAAGGCCATTGCTATTTAAAGGCCACATAATTCACCTACATCGGCAGGTTCACAACCTGTGTGCGGTCTGCTTGTTACACACAAGGACACCTTTCACTTTGCACACCAGCAGCTTCCTCAGCAGAAAACCATTTGCTTCTCCGACTTGCCAAATCCACCATTTAAATTGCAACTACCTTAGTTTTCATCACGCATCATGTGTTGCTTTCTGATCATAACGCAATGCTGTCTTTGATTCAAATACACTTCAAACACATAATATTGTTGCTCTGATAAAACACGCATGCTTTTGAAATTGATTATATGCCTACAGTAACACAGTTTTCTTCAACACACAGTCAATCAAATCTGATCACACCTCTCCTACACAACCCTGTCACAGCAGATTAACTGTTAAATTTAATTTAATCGGACCTGAAGCAAAGTTTCAGATACTCTGCATAACAATGATGAAAATACAAACTTATCACTTCTTAGTGACCTTAGGCAGACTTAAGGCTAGTACAAAGTACACATGATTTCTTACATCATATCTCACTGTGATGGTCCTGGATCAAAGTTAAATTATTCTGATGGTGCCATTATGGTGTAAACACATGTAGTAAGAGTAAAATCAGACCCCATCTTAGAAATCCTCCTTTTTACTAATCTTTTCTTTGTCGCTCTCTCCTGATTTGAAATATAAAATGTTGTGAAAATGTTGTGAAATATAAAATGAGTCACATTGCTGGAAAATTCTTGCTTTGAAATATAACACTGCCAAGTGTCTGATGATATAAATCAAGGCATCAAGTGGCTCATATATGAGCCACTTGATGCCTGAGAAAGCAATATGCTCGTCTTCCCAAATCCTCTCAGAGGCCTCCACAGAAAGGGCCCCAAGAAAGGGTCCCAGGGGTCAGCACAGTTTCTCTTTTTTCCCTCTCCCACTCTCTACGCACTCTCTCGCTCTGTTTGCTCTGCTCTGTTCCACCTGCTGCTACACACACTTTTACCTCTCCTGTTTGTTCCTGTGCCCTTTCACTGTGGCTTCTCTCAATCCACAATCTTCATCCTTTGCTGTGTTTTTCTTCCCTCCCTTCGTCTCTCCTTCTCCTCATGAATGTTGATGACATCGATTTCCCTACAACTGAGCCACAGTTGAGCCAAGATTACAGATTACAGGAAGAGAGAGAGAGAGGCTTTACATTCCTAGAGAACCCAGATCTGTACAGCTTGCAGCGCTGTGATGCCTGGCAACCAAGCCAAGTTTCTTTTTTTTTTTTTTTCTTACCCCCGGCTTACCAAAAGAGGGAGCGCAGCCAATGCAGCGTGCACATGTGGCTCCAAACCAGTAAAGGTAGATTTTCCTTTGTGGCTGTGGAGTTTAGTGAGTGTAGTGAACTGACCTTTACTCCAGATGTTCAGGCCTTCAAAGCCAACGTGGATAAACATCAGTAGCTAAAGCCCTTCACAATTGCTGCACGAATTAATGTCAGGCGATCAATGAAGGATTTACAATGTCAAGCTGCTAAATCTGTCCCCTGATTCCCATTAACAGGGTTGATGGCAACAGCATGAACAGTGACGTTAGTATGCAGACATACACACAGACACACACGTGTCTCAGGTCAATTTGTCAGTCCACTGATGGATGGTTGATAAGACTGTACTGTGCAAAACTCACCAGTGAATGCAGCAGCGTCAATATAACACGTGTAGCATAGAACCAGTACTTTGCCATAAACAAGCTAAACTCTCAACATGTTGACATTGTTCATTTTGATCCCACAGAGTGATTTCAGTACATCTGGTTCGGTTTACACAAAAGTCTAACCGTTTTTGGAAGAGTGGAGAGGATTTAGGGAAATTATACTTGTGACTTAATGTTTCATTTTATCCAGCAGTGGTGGATGTTTTCTTACCACGGCGGATGACCACAGCTAACCAGTGCTCGTGGGTTAGCTCACATTTACTTTTCAGGAGAATAAAAAAAAAAAAAAAAAAACTCCAGGGCTGGGTTAAAACTCGCTGCTGACTCTGTGCTGATCTCTCTTAAAGGGCTGTACAAGTGTGTTTGCAGGATGCAGCCTTTAAAGCTGCACTAATCACTATTTTAATATTACCAATTGGTCTAATTGTGCGTAATGTGAGGCGAGATTTCATTTCAGAGCGCACATAATTATCGCTCAACCTTATCAGCTCATTCTGATTACTTTCGTCTTCATCGTTCCACTAGACAAGGCTGTCCCCTAAGCCCTTTATTATTCGCAATTGCAATTGAGGCCCTTTCAATGGCACTACGATCTAACCCTTGCATCACTGGTATATATAGGTATCACGTTGAACTGAAGGTCTCACTTTATGCAGATGATTTACTCTTATATATCTCCAATTTGCCAGTCTTAATTCCAGCTGCTCTTGATACCCTCAAGTACTTCGGCCTGTTAATACCGCTGCAATAAATTACCCTCTACATATTTTCCCTTTCAAAGTTGCTAGGCATAACTTTACATATTTAGGTGTTCAGGTTACTCACAGTTACACAGATTTATTTAAGGCCAATTTTCTTTCAATCCTCACCTGTACCCGAGAAGACTGTGAAAGATGGTCTATTCTTAATTTATCTCTGGCTGCAAGAATTAATGCAGTGAAAATGAATATCCTCCCACGCATTTTTCCTACCTTTTTCAATGTTTGCCGATCTTTCTCCCTCAGAGTTTTTTTCGGAAACTGGACAGCGTGATCTTAGATTTTAATTTGGAACAAGAAGGTTCCCAGGCTCTGTAAGCTATATCAAGAAAGACCTAAATATTTAGGGGGGATGGCACTGACGAACTTTAGGTTCTATTACTGGGCTGCTAATATTAGGATCTTAAAATATTGGTTTGACTATGACACCTTAGATTTCCCTCCTTTATGGCTGATCCTAGAAGCTAACTCTGTAAGCCCAATTTCTCTTAAAGCTCTGGTACATGCTCCTATTTTCTCATCCATATCTCCCTTTACAAAAAATGTGTTGGTTAGGGCCCTATGTAGGATTTGGCTCCAATTTAAGAGGCACTTTGGGTTTCAGAATTTTTTGGTTAATGCTCCACTGGTGTCTAATCATATATTTCAGCCGTCTTTGGTGGATAAAGCTTTTGTAGCCTGGTCTAATCTCGGCATCAAAACCTTTAAAGATCTTTATGTTAACAATGTCTTTGCATCCCTTTCAGCAGCTTTCAGTGTTGTTTTCACTTCCTAAAAATAATTTCTTCCGGTAAGTTTGTAGTTTTGTCCACGCTAGTTTTCCTGGGTTCCCCAACCTGCCCAATGAAACACCCTTGGATATTTTCCTCAAACCTTTGCCGACCTTGAAATGGTTCCATATTGATGTTATATAAACAAATTCACTCCCTGCGCTGGGAACCAGTAAACCCCTTAAAGGATCTTTGGGCAGAGGATCTACGTGTTGAGATCACAGATGAGCTTTTGGTCAGAGATCTTAAAGAGGGTCCACAAATCCTTGATCTGTGTAAAACATGCTCTTATTCAGTGTAAGATTATACACCGGACCTACTTCACTAAGGCCCGACTGGCAAAAATGTATGAAAATATTTCCCCGGTCTGTGGCAGATGTCAACAGGTGACAGCTAACCTCATTCACTCATTTTGGCTCTGCCCTCAGCTCTGTAAATTTTGGACAGATGTCTTTAACACCCTGTCTGAGGTTACTGGGGAAAGAATCGAAATTAATGGTCTAAGTGCCTTATTTGGTATTACTCCATCACTTCCATATCTTCCATAAATCCAAAAAAGACATGATAGCTTTTACTACTCTTTTGGCCGCTTAAGTTCTAATAAATTGGAAATCCAGGACACCTCCCTCTCATACTCCGCTGGTTGAGGGATGTTCTCTACTTTTCAAAACTGGAAAAGATCCGACTTTCTCGTAGCAGTTTGTCCTCTAAGTTTTATGAAATTTGGGGACCCTTCTTTCAATTTTTTAAAAAGATTAAACTCTCTCATATTGAGTTGACTGATGTAACATAGGCTGGAACTTTATTTTCCTTCCTCTGTTTTCTATCCCTTAAGTGATGGGGGTGTTTGGTCCTGCGATCTCTAACTTAACCGGGTCTGATGTGTATGTACTTTACTATTTTGTTTTTGTTTTTTTTGTTTTTGTTTTTTTGTTTTGTTTTGCTTTGCTTTCTATTTAGTTAGAGCATTGTTTTAGGCTCTGGTTTAACTTACGGCCTTTTTATCCTTGACTTTCATTTACAACCTATAACTTTAACTTTGACTTTTTTTTTCTTTTACTGTGACACATTCTTTGAGTTCGATGTTCTCTTCACTGTTATTACTGATTTGTAATGCAAAAAATCTAATAAACAAAGGTTTAAAAAAAAAAAACTTTCATCAGCTCTACAGTGTGTTTTAGCGTCTCTCTGCTCTTTGCTTTGGATTTCCTGCCTCTAACTTTAACTTTACTGTTTGGACTCTTCAACTTTGTTTCCAGATGCAGCAGATAAAAAAAAATCAGCTATTCCCCTCAGAATCCAATGGAGAGCAAAACTAGGCCCAAAATCATTGGAGGATTAATCATTAATCATAAATGGACTAAAACCTGTAAAGCTACCGACATGGTCTTTTAAAGCCAAGGACTGAAAGTTCTACCTGTAACCTCTCAGTCAGCACAGCAGCATTTCCTTTCTACTCCTCTTCCAGACTGTCCCCTTTGCCCCCTCAGTTGCTTTCTCCTCCTTTTTCCACAACTCAGAGATGATTCAATCACTTCCAGATGACAGCAGCGTCCAGCTTAAAGATAAATCAGTCAGGACACATAGGTCTGTTTTTGGAGAAAGTTGTAATACCAGACAGATATTTAAGGTGAGGAAGCTTTCTGTGGAAATGAATGTGCTGTCATTTCCAGACGGATGGATCCAGGCAGAGATGGTGACGACGCCCAGAGGAGAGAGAAAGAGGGAGAAATTAATCAAATGACATATAATAAGATTTTTCTAATATATGAATATGAGTTTATAATGTCCTTTTTGGAATACACATTGTGTCATGATTTTTATGCATTCATGCAAATAAGCCATGTTTGAGCTTTAATTTGAGATTTTAATGTGGATTATTGAAGATTACAGAATCAGTATTTACTCAAGATGTTACACATGACCACACTTCCTTTTGGTGTGGGTGTGTGTGTGTGTGTGTGATTATTTCACAGTTATGGTCTTCATATATAAATATTTAGTACAGTTTAGAACAGTATAAATCTCTTTGGGTCATGGCAAAGTCCAGGGCTTTGCACAAAGTCATTTGTGCCAGGAACATTCAACAGCTCATACGATCTTCAAAAGGAAAATTTAAGTTAATATGCATAATCTTATTTTTCCAGCAGAGTCAGCCTTTCTCCACTAAGGAACAAAAGCTGAATCTTAAGAACAAGATTACTACATTTCACAAATACTTATAATTGTTTACACCACATCACTGGCAAAGTGTTTCTCCCAAGTCTTTCATACAATTATAAAAACGCTCATTCCTTAATGGTAGCATTTCCTTCTGGTAAGGTCACTCACCTCTCACTGTTTAGATTGAAGTTCAATCTCTCCTTGCTGATGCTAATTTGTTACAGCTGAGAGATCAGCAGAGCCACCAAAGAACTTTCACATGTGCAGCATTTCTCCCGCAGGCCGTCTTATCTCATGACCCCGTGTTAAGCTGCAGGTTTGAAGACCAGGAAGCAGGTGCTGAGGTCTGCTGCCGGGGGCTTCTGGGGGAATCTGGGTCACTTGACTAGACATAACATCACCGTAGAAGCGTGGTTTTGATTTAGCTTCTTTTTGATCAGTGGGAGTGGGATGTAACAGCATCTGCATCTTAATTTGAAACATGAGAAAGCAATATGCTTTTTTTTATTGAGGTTCATCATCACCTCGCAGAGGACGTCACAGTCCAGAAAATCCTGAGCTCCATAACCATAAGCATAACTTCTCCCCTCTCTGTTGTGGTCCACTCTCTCCACTACCATATCCAACCCAAGCATGGCATCAGGCCTGTGCTGTCAGCCAGCACGGCTCTGCTCCATCATGTCCTTCTATGGCAAATACGAGAGCTGCACAGGGGGCCTTTGAGGATACAGCTCGCCTCACGTCACTGAACGACCAGCCTACCAGGCTCCATAAATGGGGCTTTTCTGTCCCCATGTGGCTGTAAAATGCAAATACATCTGTGGACACATTGATCACAGATAGATGTGTAGCCCAACACCTTTATGATGTCACTTTGTGATGTCATGTGGAGTTTATTTATCAGTTAAGTATAAAAGCCTGAAATTGTACTGAGGATTGGTTCTTCAATGTGCAGAAACACTTTCATGTGTTTATTTGTTTGTTAATGTGACTATTATTCAAAACTTCTAATAACTGAATAACTAGTGGTTATACAGTATAGTTACTGTGAAGAGACTCCTTCAGATAATCAAATTCAGTCTCTGAGGCAGATGCAACTCTTTTTTAATGTAAAATTACACAATTTAACATTTGTCCTGAAAGCTCCCTTCATAAGACTTCACATGCAAAAATATGAACTATTAGAACTAAAATATGAGGATGAAATGTTTTACTACTTGCCCTGAAACTAACCCATAGGTTTAGCTTAAACCTAGGTTATAGTGACCTCTAGTGGCATTAAGTGATTTCTACAGTACAGAATACAATAATTCAGCTGAAGCTCTGCCAAATTAAATTAGACTGCAGCTTACAAAAATGCAACAAACATGTGGTTTTACCCCTCTATATAAAACACAGGTCAACAGACCTTAAACCCAAATATAAGTTCCCATCTTCATATTTGCTATCAGACTAAAGTACTATATAGTGTACGAGTGTAGATCATGTTTCTCTGATGTATTTGCTTCTTACAGCCACAAGGTGGCAGAATAACACTGCAACAGGAGGGTGACACGCACATCTCATAGGTATGCTTTTTGTATGTATTTATCTATTTATTCACCTTATAATTCTTTTCTTTACCAAATTGGTAATCATGCTATGTAAGTGTGTGCAGACTGATTATGCAGAACAAATTTTGTGTTTATGTTGTGGTTCATTAGGATGTAACACGTTTCATCACATGTCCTGTGACGGTTTATGGAGCAGCTTCACAAATAAACAGAACCAGTTCACTAGAGATAGTGATGTGCTCAGTCGTTAAATCTACATGGTTTCTTCATGACAGTTTTTAAGGAAAATGACCACAACAGACCTCCATTAAGATTTCAGGTGAGGAAACACCACCTGGCCTGACTCGTTTCTACATTCATTCAGGGGAGTGTCCTGATTGTGTAACTGGGACAATAGGTGGAAGATCCTTTCCAGTTTTTAGATTTTCAAATGTGATGCAATAGCATATCTAGGCCTAAATGAAGAAAATAATTTGATACCTTTAAAAAAAAAAAACAGTTATTTCAATAGATCTTTTTGTAGTGTGTGCTATGTGAATCAATAATAGTTTATCCATATTGATTTCTTGTCTTGAAGACTTGATGTCTTGGAGTTTCCAGTTGTTTGGTTTATGAAATTATGGAAGTAGTCCCTGAACAACACTCATGATCTTCCACCTGTTGCCCCACTTATCCAAACAGGAGCCCCCCTCCTGAATGAATGTATAAAAAAATCAGGCCAGATGGTGCCTCGTCATTTAAAATCCTGAGGAAGAATTGTCAAGGTTGAAATAATTTCTTTTTCAATTGTAATGAATACTCATGCATGTGACCAATAAAGACTTTTGTCATCATTGAAGCTTGCGCTTTTGTACGTTTGAACAGTTCACTGATAGAGCTGATCTCTGTTACACAAACTACACACTCTCACAATAAACACTTTATTTTCACCATGAAAAATAGATTGAAGATCTCAATATACAGTAACAATTTCTGTGAACCATGTTTCAACATTTTTTTTCAACATCTTTAACTTTAATTTCTGTCTTCCTCTGGTTTCAAATATACATTCTTTTGTCTTCTTTTAACACCAGAAAGCAGGTGTTCATGTTAATGGCCAAACACAGAAAAAATAGATATCACATTTCTCACAAACTGTAAAACATTACAGCACAAAGTACAAAAAAAAACATTCTTTGGGTTGGTTGGTGAGTTCATCCATGCAGATGTTGTTGCACAAGCTGCCTACAAATGTAATAAATTATGTGCCCAAAAATCACTTGCAATTGCTCACAGACAACATCTGTTTTCATCATTAACTGGTTTATTTACTGGTTTCACACCAATAGCTTTGGAGATATATCCAACATTTGCCTTCACTTCACAGTCGAATGTGCTTTGAGGAAACCAAAACTGTGCAGATTATAGGCTTTTTCTCTCTCGCTTTCTGTGTGTTTATTTATTCTCTTTCAACCTCTTTCATGTTTCACTTAAAATGCAGCCGAAACAGCTCAGCAGAGAACGCAGAACAACCTGTTTGCAACATTTCAACATATCATAATGTAGGCACACTGTAGCACTGCCACATCTTTTGAATATGCATCTATGGTATTTTTTGTAATCAGATGTTTTTTATCTTTTAGGCACAAAGTACACAATGATGCATCTAAGACATGGACACATGTGAAATATGCTCTATGTATAGGATGTTTAAAGCCACATGGGGCCTTCCTCCTGTATTGCTCCCTTCCTGATTATTCATACATGAGAACATTAATCTCAGCAGGTGCTCCTGAATCAGTAAATCATTAAATGATTGCAGAGGAGCAGTGTGGCACAGTAGAATCTGGGGTTAAAAGCCCCATAAAGAAAGAAAGAAATACCCATAAACAAGGCTTGTGCCTTCCTGACATTTTCTTCCCACAGAACACAATAGCAGCATTGATGAATATCAATTTGCAATCATACATAAATCGAGATATTCTTATACTTTCCAGCTTCCCACTTCATTATGTCTGAGGGAACATGCGCAAATCCGCTTTGGTAAAGGCTGACCATGATGCAGTCCACAACACAACGGATTTAAAAGTGCACATTTTCATTTAAACACACAGTTTGTGTGAGTCACGGCCGGGACTGTTTGTCGTCGTGTAGTTGAGCTGTAGGTTGCCTTGTGCATGGAGCAGTTCTGAACTGAGGCAGGTACAGCGGAGAAAAGCCCTGCGAAGACACTGACAGCATCTCACTGGGCTCGCCGGAGTCTTCAGGGCCGAGCAAAGGGAGCGACTCCACGGAACAGTCCTCTCTGTTCAAAACTACATTTTTAAGCAGCTCAATTTTTGTCTCCTTCTCCCTCTGCTTCTCGTCACTCTCACTTTCTTCATCCTCCGCTGGATAATCCATTCCTAGATAGTACAAGTCCTTCTCTTCTCTCGCTTCCTCCTCATCTACTGGCTCTGATGTTTCAGAGAGCTCCTCCACGGAGTTGTAGGAGCAGGAGCGCCGCGGGTCGTCCAGCTCCCACAGGCCGCCGTGGAAAGACCCGGAAATGTCTGAGTTGTTGGCAGAGAAATTGCCCTCATCGCTGGAGCTACTGCCACTGCCGTCCTTGTAGTGAAGATGAATGGGCTGCTGCTCCTGCTTCGGATCAGACAGCAGCACAGTGGCGTATGTGACTGAAGACTGGGCGGAGCTGTCGGTGCTGCCTGGGGGCTGGTCTGCTGGGGGATCGATTAGCTGAAACTGATCTGTTCTAGGGCTTGAACTGGCTAACGAATCCAGATTGAGTACAAAGGAAGGTGCTCCACCTAGGAGGTCGTCACCCTGCATGGGTTGTGCATGGTCTATCTGTGGGTCAAACCCCGGAGGAGGGGAGATAGACAGGGCGGTGGATGGGTTGGGCGTCAGGGACACAAGCGGGGCTTGGACTAAAGCTGTAGTCAGCGCCGAGAGATCAACCTTGTCCACTATGACGACTTTGGAAATGTTCTCAGAGGGCAGGAGCAGCGGCCAGGCTGGGAGACCATCTGAAGGTCGGAACAGGTGATCAAAGGTGTCAGCCTAGAGAGACGTGCAAAAACAGACAAGTGTAAAGTATCACTGTTAGTTTTCAGAGTCGGAGCTGAGCTGATATATAAATAAAATCACATGAACAAGTGAGGACATCGCAGAGATTGCAATTAGAATAAAAATTGGTCAATAATGGTGAAGACCTGTGTATTTTCTGCGCTTGTAGTATTCCCTGAGGGTTGCATTGTAAACTATTCACACAGCAGCTCAAAGATGTAGAGCTTGTACATCGCTGGACTACACCAAATAATAGAGTATATGTGAAGGCATTCTTTCTTCTTAAGATAAAACAACAGAAAGATGCATGTTTTAACAAATCTACAGTTGGGGTTGCTTGCAATGAGGTGATTTATAAAAATGTGTGAACATTTTATATTAAATATTTATTTATTTAATAGCAATGTCTCATTAATGGCAATGTCTATACGATCCAATCTCCGATCGGCACAAGCCTCATCTATGGCATACTGTATTAACTTAGCTCAACATTTTCAGAAACACGCTTATTCAATCTTGCTGAGAGTTGGATGAGAAGATCAACTCAACTCATGTCTGTAAGCTACACAGCCAGGAGCTGAAAACAGAGAAATGGCTACTCTGTCTCTGCCTTAAGGTAACAAAATCAGCTCAGTTAGTAACACATCTCGATTGTTTTTTTCGGCACAAGAATAAAAGACGGAAGAGCAAAAACAAGCTTTTGCGGGAAGCTGTGTGTGACTATTCCTTGGCCAGGAACAACAATTTCCTGGAGTCTTGTCATAACTGTGAGGTACCCAGATGGTAGACAGAGCTGAGCCACCTGTTTTCACCTGTTTCCTGCCATTATGCTAGGCCAACTGGCTGCTGGCTTCATTTTTAACAGACAGACACGAGAGAGATAACAATGTTTTCATGTCCATCTCACAAAAAAAAAACAACATACAACAAATTTCCCAAAATGTCAAGCCTTCTTTAGGTCTAATATCAGATGTTGTACGCTAACATGCAAATTAATTACATTCAAGAGCTACCAGTATATAAAATTTGCAGTTGACTCCATGTAACTGTAGTTTCATGTGAATTTATTTACCTTTTTTAAGTCTAGTCCTTTGGCCCAGGAGCACTTGTTTGGGTTGGGAACGTCCTTCCACACAAACCTTTTCATCCTGGGGAGCATTGCAGAAGATATTTAGGATTCATCGCTCTGTCTAAAGGCTGTTTTTTCCTCCCGCCCCTCTCCCCACCCACCATCAGCTAACATCGAGTGTAATTACACCTTTGACCTGCTAAATGTCACACTCCTAATTTTTAATGGTCAGTGTCGCTTCTCCCCAAATGAGACGGCCCCCCTGAGATTCCCATCGTTTATCATTTCTTACAGGAGTCTGGGTCGAAGACTAATTCAACAGACACTGTGGCTGTACGATTAATCCCTGGTGAAAGAATGAATAAGGAAAAAACTGCAAGGTCTGTCGCAATCACACTTAATATTAATATCAGACATCTCGTATGTCGATTTTCTGAGTGCAGCAAGTTTTGTGACTGAACATTATTCTTGAGGTTACTCTGTCTTTTTGAACAGTCCTTACTGGTTTTGGGAGAGCACCAGGGTGATAAACAGGACGATGGAGAGGAAGGAGATGATCATCAGCAACATGTAGGCTGCAGGGTCTCCTCTGGTGGCTGTAACAGTGTGAAAATACACATCAGACCCGCAATTAATAGCACTTTGCTGGCATTCTGTAATGCTTAAACGCTTTAATGTTGAAACAGTTACCTGAAAACTGCTGCATACCTGTAGCGTACACAGGCTCCCCCTCTCCATCAGAAAACACAGGGTACAAGCAGAAGTCACAGTCCTCAGAGCCATAGAAATCACCTGAAATGATACAGAAAAATCATGTTGGGGGAGTCTTTTTTTTTTTTTTTTTTACAGTAACACACACTGTTGACAGTTACATTGAGAAATTAAATAACAGAAAGAACAGCAAAAGAAGATATGTCACCTGTTAGATAGATGGGCCGGTCATTGTAGGGCACTCTGGCCCACCTTTCTCCACTCTGACCTTTGTGATGATCTGAGTCCTGTTGCCTCTGTGGAGACCACTGGACCACCATGAACAGCGGCACAGAGCTGTTATCCAGCAGACTCCAGGACAGAGACACACAGGTGCTGTTGATGGCCAAAACACTGAAGGAACGCACACAGCGGCCTGCGGTACAGAAAAGATAACGCTGAGCGAGTGCAAAGCTTTCAGGTGACTTCTGCTCTCGTGCTTAATAATAAATAAATAATGTAAAGTTTTCTCATTTGGCATATGATCTCCTCAAAAATGTCTCTGTAACTCTACTGGAAGGATGAAACACCATTCTGCAAAATGAAAGTCAATCATTTCATTTCATCATTCATTAAATTTTCTGTGTTTCCTGCTGGAACTGGACACCTGATAATGCTTCTTAGCCATGTACCTGTTTCAAAGATTACAGGTTACAGTAGAAACATGTTAGATGTCCGTACCTGCTGCTATGGCCGATTTTTTGACAGAAAAAAAAGCTGTGAACACCACGCTGACTGTGCTTAATGCTGATGCGGCAAACCTTTATCTATTAAATCTTAATGTGGAGTCGTGTTTGTGTCCACCTCCTGAACAAAGTCCAATATTCACTCCTAACCTGTGTTTTTTTGGATCAGAAAACATCTGTCTGCTGCAGCCAAACAAGTCCAATGAGAGCTGAGAGAGTAAATCTGTGAAGTTTTGAGCTGAAACAACAAATCATTGAGCTGAGATGCTAACAGGCTCTGCAGAGCTGAGGCGAACTGCAGACATGTGAACCATAAGTGATGTACAAATACTGATTACAGCCACTTCAAGTAGCACTCTTTTTCACATACAGCCTGACAAAAGTGAAACATGAACAAATGAGCGAAGAAACATAAATAATGCAGATACATGCAGAAGACAAGACGTCACGGAGTATAATGAGACTCAATAGCTTTAGCCCGTTGTCAACATCAGTTAATGGGCTAATTCATCCGGCTGCTTGTTGACCTTCCAATATCACTGAAAACACGTTGTTTTCAAAAATAGTTATGGGAAAATATCAACAAATGAAACAAGCATTTTCATGGAAAAATAATTTGGAAGTTAGTAAAAAATACTTTTCACTGAATTATGAGTAATGGGTCAGAGACACACAAACATCCGCTGCATTTCACAGAAGACTGTTATTAGCATGACTGGGCCGCTACTACTCTAAAGCTAATTGCAGCGGGGCCTCAATCAGAGCCTATATGGGCTCTTCAGAAATGTCTGTTTAGTGTTCCCAGCTCTGACGTACATTTTTTTCTGTTACCTGTTATAAGACCATGGCAGAAATAAACTAGCCATAATGGCAAATTAACAGACATTAATGGCATAAATGGTGAAAACGGGTCTATGGTCCAACATTTTTTTCAGGTCAACAATCTCAAAAATGATCAAACTGAGGGTTTTTGAGAAATGCTATATTTCTGAGAAGACATGAAAGGTTCAGTTGATTTCACTTCTTTGGTGTTGCCATTTATCACAGTTTGGGGAAAAGAAAAAAAGTATTTGGAAAAATATTACTGGAAAAATGTTTCTCAGCAGTTTTGACTGGAAAAAACAATGCTAACCACCTTATTGTTATCTGTCCAGACACACACACACTCCTGTCTCTAAGAGCAAGCGCTGACCATGAATCTGATTCATTCACTTCTGTAGCAAATCCTTTTGATCTCCACATCCACATTTCTTCGTCCTTACTGGAACATAACAGCATGTTACAGAATTCAAATCGTTTCTGAAGAAACTGTGCGCTCTTTTCCTCTGGTTGTTAAATGTGAACTAATGTTCATCTCGCTGGCTTGTTTTTAGATCAGTTTTATTTACATCTGTGGTTTTTGACACCTCTTGGGCTGTTTTTACGTGTGATTTAGATTGTTTTGCAGAGGAAATGTTTTTATGAAACTTTTCGCGGTTTTGTGATTTGCAGCATATTTTGTGTTTTCTCTCTGATACAGTTTGTCTGTAACCAATTGTTAATGCTACATATCTCAGCCACGACAGCCATGAAACCGTGATTTGTCGCCAAGGTTGAATGAAGGTTAAATGAAAAACAAAATGTACGTATGTAATGCAGGACCTCATGGATGTTCAACAACAAAAAGAGCAACCCCGCACTATTGACGGGCCAGATGAACAACCATTTAAGCCTCATGTCACATTCAGTAATATGCAAGAGAGAATACGGTTAACATTTAATAGGTCAAGAAATAATTACAACTCAATCTTCAGCTCACTTACGTCTGGGCTGTCTCTCCAGCGTCATGTTGATGTTGTTGGTGGAGCTCCCCAGACTGTTGTAGGCCTCCACAGTCACAGTTTGGGGCAGCTGGTTCCACTCAAAGCTGTATGAGGACACCAGCTCAATCTGCTCCCTCATCACAGAGCCACCCGCGGCCTGGTACTGGACTATAAATCCATCCACGCAGTACGAGTGCCCCGATATGTGGAGACGCTGGGCGACAAGCAGAAGCAAACGCAACATTTTTTATGTTGTGTCTTAAATAAAAGCCTGAAAAATGTTTATATTTTACTTTGTGTACCTCAAACAGCAGAGTGACATTAGTCTGATTTCTGTATGGATCGTCTTGGAAGAATTCTCCAGAAATCAGGGCCACGCTCAGGAGCTGAGAGGGGAGACCAACAAATGCATCACATGACTTTTTACCTCAGTGTTAGTGGCGAAGGAGATGGTATGTCGTGTAGCATGTGTGCCATTTTCCATCAGAGCTAAAAGCAGAGGGTCAGGTGTGATTTAAAAGGTCACATCAGGCATCACTCAAGGTTGTTGTTATTGTTGTTGTTGTCATCTTAAAAGGCTAGTGTTATTTGAAATTCTGTTTGAGAGTGAAGTTAATGCTGTTCCACTGTACCTCTGCTGTTCTGAGGCGTGGAGTAGACCGGTTCGCTCCATTCACTCCAGTAGCCGGTGCCGTTGGTGTGCATGCAGCGTACCTGCACCACGTACACCCGGCACATGTCCGACACTGCGACCTCTGCCCATGGCACCCACACTGGACTCTGGATCTGCAGGCATAATGTTTTTTTTCTCAGTTAATTAGTGCTTATTTATATAAAAGGAAAATAAAAATCAATATCTCATCTGCTGAGCATGCACACTGTTTCATCTCTGTATCACAATAATTTCCTCCATGAGTCTCATCATCATGAATGTTGATAGGAGGAGGCTATTGACGGCATGCATCCAATTTCCAAGAGAATTTTTGCAAGAATTTTTCCAAGAGAAGATTATGATTTCATATCATGGCATGTCAGACTGACCAGTTTATGTCACAGCATCCTGTGTCATTAAAGAAGATGTGAGGCTTGTTTATAAGACTCTTGAACCTGAGTTACTCTAATATGTTTGTTCTGGGTAAACATCTTCCATACAGGTACAAGAAAATTTTAGAAAAATAATTAAATGTAAACTATGTTGCTTTTTACAGCAGAATAACGGGATGAACAGTGGAGACTTGGAAGTGCTCTGCAGCAAACCTCCAGGTTTCTAATTACCCAGTAATTACATTAGAGGGTTTGAAATGTTCTGGACGTCATCGTTTTGCCTGCTACAGTAATTGGTTTTTGATAAAGCTTAGTGAAATCCCATCCACAGTGCCACTTAGCCAGACTGTCTATCAAAGCCTGTGGTTGGGGAAACAATCCAAGAGACAAGCTGACCTTCCACTCCGGCTGGACTCTCACGGTGGACGGGGAGTGGTACCGAAACTGACACTGGAGCCCCTCAACCGGCAGAGACGGAGGCTCCCATGTGACCGTCAGGACCCTGCTGCTCTGGCTCACTGCCTTCACATTAGTGGGTGCGTGGGGTTTCACTGCAGGAGAAACACCATCGAGGGAGAGTGAGTTATAGTAATGGTAAAGGAATAGGCCTGTCAGTTCTTTATATTTACACCTCTTCAGTTCTTCTGTGATCAATAGTAATTATTACTTTACTTCAATATTTAAAGGTTCTCCTCAGACAGACGTTCCTATATGAACTATAAGTACCGAACCTCATTTACCTTGAAATCTGCCACTGAGATATATAACATTACATTAATTCAAAGTTGTCATTTAAATACTGCAGATTTTATAGAATATATCACTTAAATATTAATAAAAGAATATCATTTAGATATTTCCACATTTTATTTTGAAAGCAAACATAAAGACTCTCATAACCCATGAAGTAATGTTAACTTTCATGGTGAATCATGACAATGAGGAGATCAGCTTTGATGCCCTTTTCAACTTCAGTGAGATTTAATCAATATTCTAAAACTCAATATTTCGTTCTCAGGGACGTGAACCGATGCATTGTGGATGACAGTTGTATTGTTTAGCTTCTTAAACAAAATATAAATGCAGAAAAGCATTTATCAGAAATGGAAGAGGGCCAGTTTCAGCTCTGATATGGTCCCAGAGGGATCTTTAAAGGCTCCACACAAGGATGCATCTTGCTCACCGTGATCTCTGGGAGACAGGTAGATGGGTTTAGACCTGATGGGGCCCAGGCGGGACGGCACTTCCAGCCAGAGCTTGTAGCAGTTCATCCTCACAGGCTGGATGGTGCAAGTCCTGGTTAAGGTCTCCAAGCAAGCAGGCCCCATCTCTCCCACCTGCTCACCCGCTCTCTCCTTCTCCTCCATCACATCGCAGGACTCGTCAGCCCACCTGCCGGGAGAAAAATAAATACATGAAGATTTCATCTTGTTATTCTGTAAGAGCTCTTTTCTCTCCTTTTTTTCTTTCCCCTTTATACAGTCTGATCAACAGCTGTGCTAATTAGGTACACGTACTATACTAAACTATAAATGTCTGCAAGAATCATAACATCATCGTAAGTTTCATCTGACTGCTCGTTTTCTGTCCCGTCATACTTCTTTTTCAATAGCTCAGCATTCCCAGATCTCAGCCATTTACTTGGCGAGAGCAGTGTAACTTATTTACCAATAAGTGTAATTACCAATAAGAATGACTGAACAAAAGTAAGACGAAAGTTGGGGTGAACCAAAATTATACTAAAAATGACTATTAAACTATAAAAATGATTTTATTTTTAGCATAATTTAGTATAACTCCTTTAACTTCAAAACAGCGAAACGTCATCTAAACACAGTGTGGTGTATTTGTTTTACACCTTTATTTAAAAAATGCAGAATTGGAGTAAAAGTAAAAAAAGGAGGCGAGAGGGTGAACTGGAGTGAAAAAAGTCAGTGACTTAGTATACAGTAGCATGAGAGGTACATCAGTTAGTAAAAAGAGTTATGAAATATAAGCATTATATCATACTGTTGTGGTTTTGGCTTTATTTTTTTAAGCACAGAGACTTTCTATGGCTTGGAGTTCAGAGGTACTACAGACACTGACTTCCAGCTGATTGCTCAAACAAACTTCCTGGTATCACTTCAGCTATTTCCAGGGTGTGTTTAATAAAATGTGCTTTCTCGTACACTATGTTCAGCAACTTCCAGATTTCCAGCACACCGAGTTCTGAGCACTGAGCTTTCATTCACAATGCTGAAGCTTGTGAAAACATCCTAACATGCTAGACCAGAGGAGGGTGGCCCCTGTGAAATCTAAATGGCCGCTTCATACCTGGATCTGAACGCGGGTCTAGTCATCTGTGTGTTCTTCCAGCTGCATACCATGGCTTCGATATCTCCATTGGTTTCGCACTTTATATCGATGGAAGCTCCTGAAACACGCAGGGGGAGACAGTCGCATTTAGGTAACAGCAACAAACTTCACCTGAGGCGGCCTCTGTGCACTGGGATTATTTTGGTTCACATTGTTGTGGTATCACATGTCACCACTCTCTTTCCTGTTTTTGTCCACCACGGCGGAAAAGTGACGCAGAAAGGGACATGGAGTCACAGCCTGTACATGAATGATGTCTCTCTTTCTTAATTAATAGGGATTAATAGCCTTTAACACTGCATAATATTTAGCTTTGCTGCTACTGGTGCTACAAAGCTCACCTTCTACATAGATCTGGCTGTACGGGATGGTCCAATCCTGAGTACACTGCAGCAGGTCATACATGCGGGTCTCAGAGGGACGCACTGTGATCTGGCTGACCTGGTTTGGGAAAGGAAGACTCAGAATAGCTTTTTTTTTTGTTTGTTTTTCGAGGGAAGTCATTGAACTTTTTTTTTTTCTTACCCATTGGTTGACTGGATGGTACTGGCTGTGATGAAGCCGCTGTTTGAGGTTTAGCATCCACATGGCCATGCTGGCATTGATGTTGTGGTCGTTGAACACACAATACACTGTTACGTTCTCCCCCGGCCGTGCCACCACTTTCTCAGGTATGTAGCTCACCGCTGTACACACACACACACACACACATATTTTTTCTTATATCAAGCACCTTCAAGGAATGAAGACACCTTGAGAAAGACATAAGACATAAAGCAAAATGAATGACAACAGTAATAAAAAGAAAATAAAACAAAGACCCTCATTTGAACAAATGCCTGACTCATTCTGATTCATCCACAATTTCCATTTACATTTTTATGAAAGGGAAAAAAACTTTTCAGGGATATCGAAAACATTCTTTTCATTGTTGCACGATCTAAATTGGGTTGAGCGTGAGGGCCGTAATCGAACCACGTCCTCAGACGCAGCCAACCAAAACATCTGTGCAGAGCCGGCTGTTCTGCCAGCAGATACAAAAGAAATATGACTCATCAGCTAAACAGGAGAAGTGCTCAACAAAACAAAACTTTCAAATTCATTTAAAAAGCTGTGTCATGACTCATTGTTGTCCAAACTCTGTGATAAAAACTGTTTTGGGGCAACATGTCATGTTTTCTGCTGTATTTTACTGCTGGTACGCATGAAGAAACTTCATTCAAGAATCATCATTTCACCAGCTCATTTCAGAGACGTGAGTCAGAGTCGCTGAGTGCACCATCACCTTACCTTTTGATTATCACGTGTCTAAAGCCTCAGGATGATGTTCACATTTTAATTATCAGTCTGACGTTTCAAACTAGCACCCAGCCAACATAAAGAACTGACAGTGTTTGATGGTGTTAAAAGGTCATTCAGCATGTGGACCGATTCTCACTCTCATTTCTCAATTCTCAGTTTCATAATTTTCTGTTAAGAAATCTACATATTTCTTTCTTGGGAATTGCTATTTTCCTTTCTTTTTTCCTTTTTTAAAGCTGTTGTGTCATTCTGTGTAATTTGTAATTTCTCTGTAGTTTCTTGACGGCAACCTCTGATTCAGAGTCTGTAGACGCTGACCATCCTGGAATGAGTTCTTCACTAATAGCTCAAGCTAATGAGCTGGGCTCATTTTAATAGTTTACCATTTATATAAATCTACCTGAGAGATAATTGACGTCAGTGTTTGAATCTCAGAGAAAATGAGAGCTGAATTGCAGCCATTCGTACAGGTTTAAAATGAACGCTAGCACAGTTGGTTGCAAAAAGGCCAAAATATGTAACTTCACTCGCTGATTTTAGAGCCACAGGTAAAATCCATTCTGAATACATCAGCTGTATTTTTCCTTTTGATTTCCAGATTTATGTTGGAAAATTTCCTCAGCCAAATGAAATGAAAAGGGATAAGTTTAGCTAGTTTAATTTGTCAAATCATTTGGATACAAAACCACTCCTCACTACAAGCAAACACAGGAGCCAGTGTGCAATAATAGAATAACCAATGACTGGGCTATTTTTACTGTAAAGAAATGTATTTAGTTTCAACTGCTTAATCACCTAACAAATGTCAGCATAAAAACTAGTGTTGTGGCTCACATCAGTGATTCTACTCAGGGCCAGAAACCTCAATCTATAATCAATTAGACTGCAGCTGACTTTTCTGACTAAAGAAGCAGCGCAAACAAACTTAACTTGCAGACATATTAAAGCTGTAATTCACTCTCTATCGACATAAGTTGGCCTCTATATATTTTCAAGGTTTGTGGGGTTTTTTTCTTCAATTCTGCACCAAAAGTGCAGTAATAACTGATCAAAATATTCCCATAAACACGACTACAGAGTCAGAACTTTGGTCTGATGATGCTGCTACAAGAAAAGTCAAGAGATCAGCAAAGTCATTAAGGTTCAACGTTTGGGCAACATGAATGTCTGGACAAAATTTCATGGGATTACATCCAATAGTGCTGAAATATATCACATTGGACCAAAGTGATGCACCAACTGACCGCCATCTCTAAAGCCACCCCACCAGCATGACTTTGAACACCATTTTTATTTTAGTTATCTGGATTTAGTGAACCCTGCAGTTCTTCTAAAAATCCCCAGGAAGTCACAGACCCCTTGTTGAATACTGTGGCTCTACAGGGATTTTCAAAAAAAAATCCTCAAAATCTTAAAAAAACAGTGCAGGGCTGTGCTGTCACAGCTGCAAAAACCTTTTGCTAGGTCAAAGTATGAGTAAAAACACACACACACACACACACAAAGCCCCATTTGTAGGTCTTTTGTATTGATATGCCGTTTTTTTAAACAGGTGGAAGGGAATGGCTCTTACTGTCCAGGTAGATGTGGTGAGGTTCACTCCATTCACTCCACAGCGGAGGGTTGTCCAGGCTGGAGCAGCGAACCTGGATGGTGTAGTTAAGTCTGGGCTTCAGATCCAGAGGCAACCTAGGCTCTTCAGGTGCAGACACCACCTGGAGACAGTGGAGAGAGAGAGAGAGGATCAACAAACAAGAAGCACACGCACGCACACAGAAAGTTCAGGATAGCTGGGCATGGTGGAGCCATGACTGGATCAAATCCATCAATGTGGTTGCTATTTGGCATCAAATTAAGTGTCATTATTATCAAAACACACAGCCAAACTTCAACAGTGTGTTTTGACATCTGCAAATATTCCTTGGAAATCTTTCATGTGTCAGATTTATTGGCTCTGGGGAAATACAAAGACAGATTTTTTCTCTTTTTAACCAAATGTTTAAAAATAATAATAATTTGGTGAATAATTTGACCATATCATACATGAGCTCAGAGGTAAATGGAAGACAGGAGGTCCGATCTGTTGGACAACACCTGAAGTTGCTCAACGTCCTCCATGACGGTCCATATTCCTCATCTATGTTTACAATCTTATCTATATTTCTGTCATCCAGATTGCCCATATTGAGGTTTTTTACTTTGGTCTATTCTACACAATGGCATCTATTGCGTATCTGTCTGCCGTAGCTGAGGGATCCCTCCTCTGTTGCTCTTTTGGAGGTTTCTTCCAAAAGAGGGGGGGGGGGGGGTTCTTTATATGGAGGATTGAGGGCATTACGGGTTGTACACATTGTAAGGGCATCTGAGGCTGTGGTTTGGGTGGTTGTGGTTGGGCTATATAAATAAAACTGACTTGACAACATACCGAGGACTTCAACACCCAAACTAATGGGAAGACAATCTCTCAAACCACTTTTTATTTATTTGCCCATCTACATGACTGTTAAACAGTAGGCCTAAAGTCTCACTGCTGCATGCATCATGGAGCTTCTGATTCACCTTTCAACACTGTGTGCACTGCTGAATGCTAAGTACACTATACAAGAAATCCCAATTGAATGGGAGCAAGCCGCACTAAATCAACACAATGTCAGTCAGTGGAAATTTGTGGCGCATAAAAGCAACACCACTGCAGTGAAAGGCAAACGCAGTAAATGTGTGTGTGTGTGTGTGTGGGAAGAGGCTGGGAGGTGGGGTAACTCACTCATAACTGTGTAAGTATCTCTGTAACATCAAAAAAATGTGGTAACCAAACTATTAAAAGCTTAACACCTGACTTTCACTTCTCCTTCTCAAGCATAATTTTTACTTTCTTTGCACTTTCTTTGTGACCAAATGATTTCAGTGTGAAGCTCATCACTGACACTCCTACAGACTGGGAGATTCTGGGACCACTTTCTAATAAAACAAAACCTATATCTAATTTATAGTAAAAGTTGTAACTACTGGCTACAAATACTTTATATTTTATTCATAAGCCATTATCAAGAACAACATTTGGATTGATGGGTTGAAAAAAAATTACTTCTGAGTAAGAAACCTGTACAAAATAACAGCATTATAACCAAATCAACAGGATAAACGCCAGCCAGCCAAGGTGATTTTTTACAACTTGGAAACCCAAATGTTCTTATTAATAGCTTATAACTGATCAGCAGTAAAGCCTTTAGAGATTACGAGGTCTTAATAATGGATGTCTCATTATAGTTGGATAAAATATTTTCAGATTATATGACTCCCAGTGGGTGTCGCTGGTAATGGCATCACTTCTTAGATAATATTTCACCAATGCTCGGTACTACCTGCCAGGCTGGATGAGAGCTGTTGGAGGAGTATCGGACTTCATATCTTAGCGGGCCAGAGTCAAAGTTTGATGGGTTGTCCCAGTGTAAGATCAGTTCTGCCTCGATCGTCTGGATATGAGACAGGTTGACTGGAGGACTCGGTTTCACTGTGGAAACAGAACAGACCATCATGTTGCACGCGTAAAGGACATTTTTCACTGCTGAATCAATACACTCATTGGGGTAAACAGGAAACCGCCGCTTTGATCCTGTTTTAATATGAATTCACATTTCAATAAAGGTTATTAAATTAAAATAATTTCATTGCAAGAGGGTTCTGGGTTCAACTCCCACTTCTGTGTGGAGTTTGCATGTTCTCTCTGTGCCTGAGTGGGTTCTCTCTGGGTACTCCAGCTTCCTCCCACAATCCAAAGACATGCAGGTTAGGGGATTAACTGGCAACTCTAAATTGCCCCTTCTAGGTGTGGTTTGTTTGTCTGTCTTCTATGTCAGCCCTGTGACTGACTGGCATCCAGTCCAGGGTGGCGTGGATCCAGACTAACATACTGTCATTCACTGAAGTGAGACAGGCGTAGCAGCTCAGATAACAATGTCCAAGTTCACTCAATTACGACACACAGAGAAATAGATAATTAAGTCTCATAAAACCACAAAGACACCTGCTAGGAGCAAAGAGATTACTCAACATTGTGAGTAATAGCTCAACAACTTATTTTCCAGACTGCTCTCACGTCGGGTAAGAGACTGGCTTTTGATTCTCCTCCTGAAAGGTAGATTTGAACATGTGGCTCCAAGAGTCAAATCATAGTACACAACCAGCAACAACCTGTTAATAACTACTGAAACTTGACACGTTTTGTCACCGTATTGCAAACTCGCAATACAGTGACACAATGCGTAGCTCAGAGCTCGCTTACTGTCTTCATGGCAACATTTACTACTTTTCTTCATTGAGGCAAATTTAATATTTGATGTTTTTCAACTGTTGGTTAGACGAAAAGAGACATTTGATGACATCACTTTGGGCTCTAGGATATATATAGTTTCATTGTATTCTGTTGTTTTGTAGAAAATAATCATCTGATTGATCGGCAATGCAAATAATCGCCAGTTGAGGCCATATTATTGATACACATTTTTAGACATCACTCAAGCTCAAAATGTCCACCAAGCATCATTCTCATATGTTTGGACATATCAGAGTAGACTCCTCTGTATCTGTTCATATACAGATATTTATTGTGTGTTTAAAAATCTGGACATGCAAGCAAACAAATAAAACCATTTTAAATTCCGCAAACTTTTTTTCATAAAAGCTCTCCTTTAATATGTATAGTAGATTAAATATTACATTTGATGCAAATATGAATGTGACGGCCACTGACAGTCCTGCAATATCTTTACACTCCATTTCTAAAGACGTGAGTTATGGAGGGTTTTTTTTGAGAGCATTTGGTCTTCACTCATAATACTGTATCTTAGACAGGAAGAAAATGATTAAATCAAGGAGGGAAGAAAACATCAAATCTGGACGGCACACTGTTACTACTGAGTTTCTCCTCTGCTCAGTTAGAAAAAAAGGTCTGCTTGAACAAACACAGCATGGAAAGTCCTTCTCTATCGCTGTGGAGATCTCACAGCGTGGATGTTGTTGCACTGACACACACAAGGCCATGGCCCAGCTGCTCTCAACTCTTCTGGTCTGCTATTCACAACTGAATAAAACTCTTTCTCCTTATCTATCCAGATTCATTACTTTGAAGCTGGGCATGCTGAGGAGCTCTGCATCATCTACATGCATGGCTGAATTTATTCACTGGGCTCTAATGCCAGTAACTGTGGTGACTTTGAAAAAAGCGAATGCCCGGAACATGCTGTCTTTGATGACTTACTGTAATGCACTTTAAACAGTGTAGTAAGTAACAGATAAGTGAGGTCAAACACAAATACCAAGATGCATATTAGTTGTCAAGATAATTTGCAAAACATTTATTTTTTGGTTGCAAGGTTGTGAATCTAAATAATATATGATATAAAATAGGCCTTAGTAGAAAGTAGTGACCTTCTAGTGTACAGTTTTCACATCTGTCCTCACTCTGCAATAACACGAGAAATAAATCTGTGATATTCCAAACGTTTTTGATAAATTAGCATTTTATGATACTTTAAGCAAAATCTCAACCCGTCCCTTGTCCTCATTAACCTCTACGTCAGCCACTGATTTCGTACTTTTCCCACCTTTCTCTACAACACTCTGCAACACACAGCACAGTCATAACTCTAGCTACAGCGGTCTGTGGAAAATACTGTTATCTCTTGGAAAAATGCCTTTGCTAACTAATTCTGTAGGACTGAACTTAAGGGAAAACAAACAATTACTGAGAGACAAAGAAAATCCCTCTCTTACCAGGTCGGGCAGGAATTCTGAGTAGGACTGGTGGAGCTACGGCGTTGGAGATGCTGACAGTTACCATGGTGACAAAGCTTGACAGGGTGTCAAGAGCGACTGAACACGTGAAGGAGTCCTCGGCCTCACAGACAACGGGATTATCAGGTGCAGTATTCCCATCGCTCACCTCTGTGTCCTCTCTCTGGGACCTGGGATATAAAAAATACTTTATTACTGACTGTGTTCTGACTGGGTAGAGAAAGGTACACACACACACACACACACACACACACACACACACACACACACACATATATATATATATATATATAGAGAGAGAGAGAGAGAGTTGAATTAGCAAGTAAGTGGCAATATAGATAGAGACAACTTGTTATAAGTTATTGTGTTTTTCCGTATGTTGAATTATTATGAAGTTAGAATTTTCTGTCACTTTTTCACTCACAAAAGGTAATCGAAATAAAAAAAACAAATTTATTTGTTTGACTTGATAGTCGTTCACCATAATGGTGAACGACTATCAAGTCAAACAAACTTGATGCTTTTCCACACAGCTTAAATTGATAAAGTTTGATTATTTTAAAAATATCGTTCAGTTTCATTTTTAAAAGAATCCTTTCTAGGTCCAACTGTTAGAGTTGATATGAAGCCAACATAAAAATTGCATGACAACTAGGAAACTTCACCTGCTGATGAAGATTTTGTGACATGCTTAAAAGCTCCAGAAGGAGCTAATAAGTGGACCTTGAGGTGAAACCATTTTGTTTACATGTACACCAAACACTTCAGAACAGTGTACAACATCTTAAACCTGCCTGGTATCTCTTATCAAGTGTTTGTTAGATCAGTGGTGAACTTGTTTCTTTATTCCCGCCACACTAAAAGCCTGGAGTCAGCGCGAGATCACGCAGCTTCGGCTCTGCTGATAAAAGTAAGCGCACATATTTAACCCCCCACTGAGCAGTCTGGGAGGGTGCAGATGAGACTAAAACACACACAATTCAAACACTCTGTAAAAACAGGACAGGGAAGAGACAACAAAAAATAATAAAAGGGTGCAGCTCCATACTCACAGCAGACGCTGTAAGCTAACTGCCATGAGACCCGAATCCAGTGAGGCTGATGGTGGACGGAGAGACTGAAGGTCGCAAGTTACATTTTCCCAGTTTTCATCGATTTTGCACAGTATGTCCAAACAGGTGCCTGCCAAGAAATTACATTTGCATGTTAGCAGCATGATCAGAGCCATCCCCAGATGTCATTTACAGCAGTTGACTGTGACCTCCTAATGAAGGCTGCTGAGAAAGGCTTGATAAGATTGCAAACAAGGCTATGAGTCTACAGCCAGGCTAGATGCTCTGTGAAGCTGCAGGCTGCATTTAACTCAAAGCATGATTATGCCTCACATCAGCACGGCAACATGCTCACAGCAACAATGCTTACGTGCTGATGTTTAATAGATACAATGTTTACCATATTCACCATAGTAATTTAGTGTGTTAGCATGCCAACGTGTGCTAATTCGTTGCTGAACACAAAGTGCAGCTGAGGCTGATGGGTAGCCACATAGCTACATGGTAAAATCTTAATCTGATGGTGGTGGTGGAGGAGGAAAAGTTAAGGGGTAGTCAAAGTTATCACAATTCATCCTGAAGTCGAATGTTTGAAGCAAATTTCATGGCAATCAAGACAATAGCTGTCAAAAAGGGGGATCAGTAGGATTCATCCACTGGGGACCATGAATATCTGTACCAAATGTTATGTCAGTCCATCCTGTAGTTAGTTGTAGGTTTGAAATGTATTGCTAATAGTTTTTGTTATTATACAATCTTATTATATAAGTATAAGAACTTCTCTGTTGACTGGCAGGGCATGTCACTGTCTGCAGTTTACTGCAGCTGTCAGGCGGCCAAAGGACCGTGGTTACACCGTAGTTAACAACAGACAAGGTAAACAAATACTGCGCTGTTACCTACATGTCACGGACAGACGGCATGTTGTTAGTGGTTTTTACAAGTAAGGATTACAGCAGCATCTAACCACACTAAAGCGATGTTTGCGGGTGCGCCTACATGTTGTTTGTTGTATATTATTTATATGTTGAGTGTTTATTTCAGGTATTTTTGCTTTTTGTATACTCATCATCTACAGCTCATCTTCATCATAATAGATTAAGTTGTTTTTTTTTTTTTTAAACTTCAGCCCTCTGTATACGTTAACCCACACCTGTCTCGAGGATGTTTTTGGTGCTGAATGCAACAAAGGTGAAGAGAATAGGCATGGCTAACAAGCACCAATGAGCAAAATGACCTGTGAGTCAGATAGTCCTGGGATCTGGAGCTGAATCACTGAATCGCATCTCTGACAGTCAAAAGGTCTCATAAAGCCGTCAGGGGTCACAGCAAAGGCCTTTAACTGCTGTTTAATTGCTCAGACCTTAAGCTGGAAGGTCTAAGCTAATCATTATTGATTTGCATGCGTCACAGCGCCCCACAGATCGATGCAAACAAACAAATCTTCCTCACCTTCCCTCATGTCTCAATATTGCCCCACCTCCACCTTCACCTACACGCTGGCAATATTAAGAGGGCATTTTATAATTATGACTCACTTGAACTGGCCCCCAGTTGCTTTTTAAACCAAGCCGCCATACTCTTTCTTGTTGCAAGAAAGTGTCAGTGCTGAAACATCTCCCAGATAAGTAGACCGATAAGAAGCAGCTGGTTTGATTCTCTTGTGTTGTCTGATAAAAGGGAATCCTGGGGAGCTAGACTATCTCGTGAATTCATCACAGCACGTGACCCATGTGGTCGACCACACCGACGGGAGGCTGGGAGGGAGGCCAGCTGAGGAGCCATTAAAGTGTAATGAGCCTGCCACTGTTTGTTCTGATGAACAGGGGCCACATTGTGCAGATATCCTGTTGCTGCTTGACATCACGAGTGTATCCACTGAATGTTGTCTTGTAAACAGCGCAGTTACGCTCATGTTCCCTCATGCAGAGGCTGATGTCTGTCCTGTCTGTCTCATCACAAGTCAAACATGGAATACATCGAAACCACCTGCGGGAACGTGCATCGTGGGGGGGCTTGTGTGTGCTCCACTTGTAGAGCACAAACAATACAAGTACCCACACATACTACATACTAAAGCTTAATCTTTAGAAACCATCAGTCAGTCAGTCCAGTATCCAAGAACTGGGGTTGATTTGGATGGTTACTGTTTCAGTTGAGTAACACTAACCATACCTTAACTATATTTAATTTACATTCAGTGTAATCCAGGGTTTTGCAGAATTCATTCATACATGTCCCTATTTGGCTACTTTTACATGTTGTTTTTGAATATTCTCCTGAAGTAGTTTAAATGGTTCCTTGTGAATTGAATGCGTATACGTGGAGCAAAGTCTATGAAGGACGACCTCACCTAAGAACTTATGCAACTACTGCCATTGTATTTGTTGTGAGAAAAGTGAATTAAAGATTCTCCCATGAAGAAAGCAAGAATCCTTCAATTTATGAGCAAAAATATTGTATGTTTTATCAGCCTCAAAGCATAATGACAAAAAGACATTTCAGTCTGTTTAATTACTTGTCTTCTAATTTTATTTTTGGAGACATGCTATGCTGATGGAAAAGTACACAATGCCCTGGATCAAAACACTGGAAGGGACCAAGGTGCCACGCAGCATGTGAGTTAAGGTCACTGCCATATAGTTCAGCTCATTAGGTACAAACTGGGCTCACAGAATCAGCCACCACAAAACCTGGCTGTCCTTGGGCTCATGTTAGATTTCCTTATGTAAAAAGTACAGACATAGTGCAACCAGACAAGCCATAGATGAATCATTTCTTTGTTAAGAAACATTGTGGATAAACTCTTACCTCCAGAGCGCTCATGAAGATGTGATTCGGTTGTCAAGCTCCTGAAGACGCAGCGGGGATAGTGTGGGAGGTCTGATTCAGAGCGGTTTGTCTCTGGTGCGTGCGTGCCGTGTCCCTCCACAGTGAGGTGGGCTGAAGGTGAGTCACAGCACAGCTCATCCTGCCATGGGAGGTCCAGGGCGCCTGAATGGAGGGAGCCTCCTTCCTCAGGCTGCGAACTCTGCGCACCTGCTCGCAGAGAGGAATGAAACGTAAGCCTCTAAATTCATCCATAAAGAAGTTGTCAGAGTAAAAATCCCAAATGGAAGGACTGCTGGGAAAGAATGTAATGTTAGGTTTAGGTGAAGGCCACTTGGGGACGTTACATTTTTCTTTCTGTTGTTTCTGTTCCCCAAAATGTTTTGCAATATTAACGTCTCTTACTGAGACATCTTCCATGTTATTTTGTCATTTAAAGCAAGTTCTTACAGCCAGTGGCTTTAATTAATGAATAGATTTCTGCCTCTGAGAGAAACATAAGAGAAGCTCAAAGATCTGCTATGTTATTGATTTAGGCCAGGTCAGGGTCATCGTGTGGGTCTTACAACTGGCCGTGGATAAGACACTGTACTGTCACAGTGGGTCTCATTTTAGCGGTTCTGACCACAAGGGAAATCTCTGGACTGTAACAGAATAACTCTCAGGGAGCCGAGTGTCAACACTGGTATGAAGCTGCGGCGACCTGTGAACCGGGAGATTATGTTGGCTCAAATATATCGTGACCACTGGTACCTTGTCAAAACAAAGTACTACTGACTACAACAAAAGTGTCATCTCTGAGCAGAAATTAAGCTCCAACTTCTAACAATCATTGTAAAAGCTGTAGGGATTTCAGTATTTAATGACAAACACCCACTTGTAAGAGGGCCAATCTTCACACTGGTACACGTGATCAACATCTACATGTCATGTAATCTTTCACTTTCAGCTGTAATGATATCAAAATCTGTCTGCCAGGATCAAAGCAAACAAAATCAGTTTTACTCCAGCTGAATCAACACCCCCACCCCCTTGGGATAACCTCACAGTACTTTACAAATAAATAATATGTGACATGTGACAGGGACTCTAACTAAGCGCTGCTACCAATGCACTCCACAGCTGAAACCTTTCTGAGAACATCGGGTATTTTCTAGGAAAGACAAATTGCACAACATGGAAGAAAACATCCCACAACCTGAGAGGTCACACGTGTTGTGTTGGAGGTGGAACTCACCACAGTACACCAGGAAAATATGTATCAGGACCGTCAACATTACAGACCGAACCCTGTAAAGAAACAGAGAGGGGATAAGTGATGGAGGGATTGGCAGAGAGAAGGACACTGCAGCTGTACAAGGAGCAAAGAAAAGACAGAAATCGAGTAGCCAGGTATCAGGGGGAGAGGCAAGTTGATTTAGAGTTTCTGCATGCAGGTGTAAATGAGGGATGAAAGCCATGTCTTCCAACACTGTCAAATTCTAGCTGGTGCAACTCCAAGAACATGAAAACTGGGAACATGTGATCTATCCTCAGTTTTCTAGTAAATGCACTGCGTTCAGAATTAGATGGAAATGTGGGTAAGCTCTGCAGGTTATGCATGAGATGAAGGAATTATAACTACTCAACAAACAAAGAAATAAATTCCTATTGATATTGATCTGAAAATGGTTACAAAAAACAAACGGTGGCATGTCAGAGCAGTGTGTGGCGCAGGCACATATTTCACTGTTAACAGTCCAGTGCCCGGAAACTTGGGTTTGACACAGTGACACAGTACAGTGGAAGAACTGGTGGACCAGCTTTTCTGCTGACGTGATGGCTCAATACAAAGTCTCTGCTGGGAATTATGACACAGGACGCCAAACAACTTTTCTGTGCCATATTTTATTGGTTTTTTTTCAAATTAACAAAGCTTCTCCACAATCTTTCTACAAACTCAGCTGAGAAGTACGCAAAAGTGACTGACTGCTGAATCCAAACATCTGTGATTTCACTGCCACTTTAGTTCAACAATACCACCTCAGTAAGGCAGAATGGTGTACACTGAAATACTTACATTGTAGTGGTCATAGCGTGAGCATGGCCTAGCTGGACTTTGGCTGGGGTGAATCTTACTGAGAGAGAGAGAGAGAGAGAGAGAGAGAGAGAAAGAATGAGAGAGAGAGAGAGATTTTTTTTATTTTTAGAAATTCTTTATTTTTCAATGTTTTGATCTCAACATAACAGTTAACATTTTACACAATAAAAATGCTTTTGAATTTTAAAATGTTTTTTTAAAAATGGTCTCAAAGAGAGAAAGAGAGAGAGATAAAATGTTTTCTTTAGGCTTCTTTAGTTCATACACAAAGATCTGAAGCAGCATTTCACGTAAGTCAGTTTTGACTCCAGCAGCACTGCAGACCTGTGTCACGATGGTATAAATTGGCACAGGCACATTAGGGAACAGGGATTAAAATGAAAAGAGAAGTGCTTCAAATTCTTGGTAAGTGCGAAGGCATTTTTTTATAGCAGCCTTCTTGGACACATCCGATTTCACTCTCGCCTCTCCGGCCCTCTGTAACGGGTCTGCGCACAGACGTGGACTCAGAACTCAGAGGCAGAGAAGTTGAAAGCAAACAATAGTTTAGTTGGTAAGAAGTTCAAGGAGCAGTTTGGCAACAGGTCATTAGTCAGCAGAAACAGGAGAAAGTGAGAAACAGGAACAACGGCTGGAACACTAAGAGTTAGTGTTAGTAGTACATTACATAAAGAGGGTACAGTTTATGCAGTAGAGTGATGAGGGTGACTAGAGAGCAGGTGGGGGACAGCAGGTATCTAAAATGACAGGAGAGGGGTAATAACTGGAAAAATTAACAAGCAAACTAGACAAAAAAAGAGCTTCAGAAGGTGTAGTTGAACATCTTCACTTCTAAAATACTCCAGAGGTGCTGTTCATACATGACTGACGCTCACTCTGCCACAGAGTACACACTCCACTGCTCTCTCTTTTCTCTCTCTTTTTTCCTCAAACACATCTTCTCTTGTTAATTCATGTGGTGCTTCATTTTGATGGAAACTGCTCCTCATTATAAAGCTCTCCCGTGTGCCAGAGAAAGGCAGCCACGCAGTCGCATCTATTAATTCATTGATACGCTAGACCGAGACAAACACAGCGTGCGGTGGAAAACAGCACTATCGTGGAAAACTGAAACGTGTGTGTGTGTGTGTGTGATGCAGGGAACTTGGTGTTCAGTGTGTGTAATCAGATTATCATTGACAAAATCGATCTGTAAATGTTTACTCAATTTTGTCAATGTTTGAAAGAATCGGTGTACAGTACAGTGTGTTTTGGTGTGTGTGTGTGTATCTGTGGTTCGTCATCAGCATGAGGAGAGGCCGCAGGACAAAATAGCAGCTCATGTATTTAAACAGATGTGTGCCCGTGCACGACACACATCTGTCATCACCTACCGGCGTTCAAAACAAAGCCTCGGCATCAGCAGCTCCAAGGCCTTGTGCTGAGAGGTTTCGCACCTACCTTCATTTGCATGTCAGATGGAAAGACGCAGCATCCTGAAACGTTTGGCCTCTGTCTTATCTAAACAGTTTCTAAAAAAGGAAAACTATTTATGGAACAAGTAACCAGATGGGGAAGTCTATTTTCCGTGAATCCAATTAGAATCAAGGTCTTTTTTCACACTGATGTACAAAAATCACATTCTTTTCCACAAAGAAATCCAGCTCACTGCAACAGCCTGCAATGCTTTAAATCCAATCAGAGGTATTAATAGGAAAGCTGGCACAGCATATCGCCACATCCCTGAAGCCAACAGCAAGTTGTAAGACTCTACCCCTAAAAATGCAGAGATGTCGCTTTCACCTTGCCGAGTGTTTTCCATGCTCTGTCTCATCATCAGCTTAACCAGAGTCAACAGCCGTTGTACCAGATACTTTGAACATCAGAATAATCACTGCACAACACGCTGCTCATGCTCATCAAACACTCAGCCAGCTCCACTGAGCATAAAGTGCACAGCCCACCACTAAATAATTCACCACAACTGCCCTGTGCAAGCCAACGTGGAGAAAAAGTAAAAGCTGCCAGACATTCAGTGAAATGCTGCTCAGTAGCCCACATCACTTCCTCCACCTCGTTGGAAACAATCGAGCTCGAACCCTCTCAAGCTCTTTTCCACATGGAGGGGAAGCTCTGCCCCTCTGCTCCGCGTCCTCCGAGGACTCCACCTTCGCCAGCTATTCATCCCCGGGCCTGACTCACTCCCTGCCAAGCCTGACAAGCGCGCAGGGGCTTGTTCCTCCACCAACTGAGGGCACATCTCTGACAGAGCTGCTCTCTCTCTCTCTCTCTTTTCTTTTGTTTTTCTGCCTCCGGACAAACCGTGAACAAGAGCAAACAGAGTGACAAAGTGCTGGAAAGGAAATGAAAAGTTCAAAGGTGTTATTGTAAACTCACCGAAACCACTGGGATGGATGATTACAGTATCTATCTATCTGTCTGTCTGTCTGTCTGTCTGTCTATCTATCTGTCCATCCATCCATCCACACGTGGACAAAATGTTGGTACCCTTCTGTTAAAAAAAAACCCCACAAAGGTAACTGAAATAACTTGACACTGACAAAAGTAATAATAAATAAAAATGTACTGAATAATTAACTAATGAAAATCAGACATTGCTTTTGAATTGTGGTACCAACAATTTTGTCCACGTGTCTATCTATCTATCTATCTATCTATCTATCTATCTATCTATCTATCTATCTGTGTGTGTGTGTCTGTCTGAATTGTTACGTGTTAGTTCACCTGTTAAGTGTCAGAAGTGACACTTCTTGACAGGAGCCCCCCGATAAAGACAACACTCAGGCTGCCAGTTTGACAGAGGTGGGTGAATGATTCCGCAGCTCTGCGAGAGAGAGTCAGAGAGGTCACAGCAGCAGACCGCAGAAGTGTCAAGGAAAGTGACAATTAGTAAGAACGAGACCGTCTCCTTACGTGGAAAAAAAAAAAAAAAAGGCGTCCAGGTGCGAGTCCGCTTCAAATCCTCCGTGAATGAGCTCTCTGTCCGCGGGCTCAGGCTCGCTCTGCTCCCCGTTCACTGTTAACGCGCCCCTTCCCCTTCAGCCACGTTGACGTAAACACCGACTGAGCGTCCGGTGAGGAGAGAGAGAGGAGAGAGGGGAGGGGAGGAGGAGAGAGAGAGAGAGGAGGAGGAGAGAGGAGGAGGAGGAGAGAGAGAGGAGGAGGAGAGAGAGAGAGAGAGAGGAGGAGGAGGAGGAGGAGAGAGAGAGAGAGAGAGGAGGAGAGAGGAGGAGAGAGAGAGAGAGAGAGAGGAGGAGAGAGGAGGAGAGAGAGAGAGAGAGAGGAGGAGGGGGAGAGAGCTGAGAGAGGAGGAGGAGAGAGAGAGGAGGAGGAGGAGAGGAGAAGCTGCTCTGACAGACACAGCCCACCGAGGTGCGTTCAGGAACACCTGGGGAAATCCCGATGCTTCGGATGCACACACCTTCTTAAAACAATCACTTGTTCTGGAATGAAAACAAACAACAACACGTAGTGATAGGACTTGTATCTACTATATTAAAAAAAAAAAAAAGCCATTCAAATTATAAATAAAAGTATAGGATGCTTTATAACTTCTACTTTATTACACTTTAGAAGGAAATATTGCACTTCATTAGACTATTTATAATAGCAAGTGAGTAACTCTGCTGTGCTTTGCTATTAAAATGTGCAAAAATGTGTGTTTATGTGTCTGTTTTGTCTGTTTTGTCGTATCTCCACAACATCCCACTTTTAGCCCTCATTGTTTTTGGCCGTCACCAAAGGCTGTCAGGCAGAATGTGACTCTCCACAAACAAGAGAGTCTGTAGGGGTTATTCAGGCCATTTCTAATGATTGAACAAATACTTTCCTTACATAATACATGAACATTATTTCCTTCGTCTTATTTTGGTATTCGTCACTCCTGTGTCATAAGGCAAAGTGAGACTTGTAAGGATTCCCAACAACATTTAGAAATTTACCAGTATGTTGGTAAAATGAAAATGTGCCGTTAGCTTATCTGTCTGTTCACAATAGTATTAGACAGCTGTAAGTGATGATAAGGAGACTGCTGGGAAACATGAAGGCCAACTGGATACTAAACGCTTTACTTCCTCTGAATAACAGTCCCTTCTATCTCTGCATCTCTTTTTTCGTAAGACATTTTTCCAGGGAACTGGAACTGCAGCAGCCACTGTGTATTATGAAGTTCTCACATTTCCTTAATCACTTTCATTCAACAGGCTGCTGTATAAGGAGGAACAAAGAGAGGTGCAAACAGTCCAGTAGCAGGCTCCTGCTAAGACTGAAATCTTTTGTTTTTCTTTCCTTTTTTTTTTTTTTTTCAAATCCTGTAAAAGCCTACTGTTTTAGTCCTGGAAAAACGTCTCCGTCCAGATGTGGATCCTTAACCACACCATCAAGTCAACCTACTTTTCCAAATGCCAACAGACAGTCCAGTCAATAATAGAATGGAAATTATGTCTGTGTCACTTAACTATTCACAGGTTTTCACATAGAAGGGTGAATAGTGAATGATTTTGTTGTCCTGGTAATGTGGCCTGATATTTGTGGGTCATATTTATACCTCAAGTCCATGTTTCCCAAAATGTTTAACTTCCATGGCACAGCAGCTGAAAATACAGAACATTACTGTGATGCTGCCTGATGTCCATATATTTCTCCTGTTTTGTCCACCAGATAATAGCTTTTAATTTGCAGATGGCGAGCATGCAGCCAAACAGAAAACAGAAGCTGAGCGAGTATTTTGCTTTAGATGAAAAAGATGGTTCATGTCAATAGAAAACACAGGTAATATTAGAGGAGGACATTTACATAGACTGAATAAGCCAACGCTTGCCTGTGCTTACAGCTTATCAGTGTTTCCCACAGGCTTAATATTTACTTGTGGTGTTGATTCTGCAAACAGCATTAAATTTATAACCTGAATGATCAGGTTGCAGAATACAATTACATATACAGAAATAACAAAAAGAATAAAAATACATGGATGTGCTGTCCAAACCAATTCTGTGTATTCACCATCGTAACTAACAGCTGCAGTGCTACAAATTGATGCATGCTTAAAAAGCACATTTATACTAGTTATATTACATTTATTTAACATTTATTTAATAAGGAAGCAAATGTTTTTTACTACAGTTTGTTTTCTAATGTTTCTCGTAGTCAGCTAGCTCTCTTTCTTATCATCATAAAAAAGATTCCCAGCAGGTCGAGCTGCTTGTTTTGTCAGTAAAGATATAATGAGATAAAATGTAACATTAGTTCACTGGCTAACAAATCAGTGCATTGTGCATTTGTGACATTATGGGAAGCGTCATATGGTGGTAGCAACAGTGGTCGTCAGAATAAATGAGCATCATTATGACATACAAATAGCTGGACTGTGTGTAGGTGTGAATGCTCATTAACCAGAGGTGTTTGTTTACAATCCCGCACTGTTTGATTATACCTTTTGCTTGACTGGTATGGTGTCACTGAACAAAACGTGCTGCAGGAGTTTTGCTCGATGGTTTGCAAAGGGCACATTGTGTGTATGTGTGCTAGTGCATGTGCAGGTTTTTTGCATTGCACTTTTTAATGGATGAATGCTAAGAAACTGTTGATGCACAGGGCCAAGAATCCTGTACGCTGTGGGTTCAAAATCGGTACATTGTGGGGTTAGACTTGATTAAGACTCAAGTATCTATCCATCCAGTTTATACATTGCACAGCAGCTTAGAAACAGGGAACACTCTGAAAACGTTGCCCATCTATACCGGGCCTTGTGTATACAGACACTCACATCCAAAAATATGAAGAATTTAGAGAATTTATCTAACCTGCATGTCTTTGGACTGTGAGAGGAAACCAGAGCATCTGGAGGAAACCCAGGCAGACAAAACATGCAGTCCAGAAAGGACACAGCTGGTCTGCAGATTCAGACCCAGGAGCTTCTTGCTGGGTGGCAGCAGTGCAAACCACAAAGCCATTATACTGCCCAGGTTGGAGTTACGACCAGATTAAACTTCCTGTTAAGGTTCAACATGGAGCAGTGATGGTAAAGGTAAGGCTAAGCCTCCAGAGAATTATTGTAACACACTGCCCTCACAAGTATAGTAATGCATGTTTTCTGTGTGTGTGTGTGTGTGTGTGTGTGAGCAACAGTGCAATACACTGCCTGCAGTCACGATCAAACTTTATGACGTAGAAAGGATGCGTCATTGTGTGTCTGCATAAATTTGTCTATGTGAAGGGGAGGAGATTCATTTGCAAATGGATCTCCCTGATCTGCGTCATGACGGAGGCGCACCACTTAAATTTTACAGCCCACTGATCTTTATAGAGATGGATTTTGCTCATTAGTCTGCAGTCTGATATTGCTCTGCTGGAGCTGTTTGGAGATGAGTGAGCAGCATCTGTTTTCAATCCGAAATCCCTTCAGAGCAGCAGAGAAAGTTCATAAAGGAGACTGCAGATGAAAGTGGGGATTTTGTTTTCTGCTGTCATGTTTCTTTTTTGTTACTTTTGCCAAGTTCAATTATAGTCGTGTTAGTGTAAGACTTATGATGACTTACAATTGCAAACACGAGTCAGCGTCAGTGGCTTTCTGTTATGCCAGCAAACTGGATGAATAAGTAGTAGGCTGGCACTGATGACAGAGTCTCCTGATTTAGGATTTTTAAAATCATCTGTTCAAAAACCAAAACACATGCTAGACTTTCTTTGGAACCTGATGAAAAGAGCTGATTTTTTTATGGAAGTTATTTCTAATAGAGGTAAAGTAGACAGATTGTCACACATACTGTTGACCCACAGAGTGAACATACTTTGGATTCTAACATGCTGCCAACGCTAATCACACATTAGGTTATTCCTACAAACCATGGTCTCTAAAACATCTTCATCTGCTCTTCATTCCTCTTTCTGTGAGTATTCCCCATTCCTGTGCAGCATGGAATTAAAGTGAGATTCTTATCCTACTATACAGCCTATATAAAAAATTAGGTTAAAATGTGACGCTCACTGATCAGACCGGGGCATGGAAGAGAGAGCAAACAGGGGAAACACTCTATAGCAGTGGCCCCACCTACAGTATGCATTAAAAATGAAGGGATGACATCATTCCCTCCAAAGACATCATCCCAACCATTGTGCAAAAATGACATCATCCTCCTGCTATGTGATCCTCGTGTGAAGATACTGGTGTGGTGCAATAATAATAATAATAATAATAATAATAATAATAATAATAATAATAATAATAATAATAATAGTATTATTAATTATTATTATTATTATTATTATTGTATATTGTTATTGTTGTTGTTGTTATTACTGTTATGATTATACACACACACACACACACTCCCAGGTTCAGATTGTCTTAATATCATAATATAGCCTTGTCACTATCGTGTTGTACATATTATCAGGTCATTAGGTCATCATTGTTTAGGGGGATGATGAGTTATGCTTTTTACACTGTATGTATTTTTACACTGTAAGGACTTCTTTCTAAGAAACAGTCTGCAGTGTAAAAATGTCTCTGCACTTCAAACAAGGAAGCTGTCCATGAATAATGAATCAGATTCTGCGCATGTGAAAAAAATCCTCACAGAGGGGGATTACATACCAAGAGGATGATGTCATATGTGTAGACAAGTTCAGGTGATGTCACTGGCAGAGATGAGGTAATCCCTTTATTTCAAATGTGTGTATAAGTCTGCTGCATTGTGATTCCCCTGCCGGCACCCCACTTCACATACAGATTAAACCTTCTGGATCACTGAGGGATGTAACTCAATTTTACATAATACGCTATGAATCTCATATCTCTCTAGTACTCTGCTGTTCAGGAAATAAGATGGGAAATAAGGTCAGATAAAGGGCCATTGTTAGAGAGCAGCTGACAGCCAGTTAGCTTAAGCATAAAGACTGAAAGCAGGGGGAGCTAGCCTGGCCCCATCTCCATTAAAAAAAAAAAATCAACCTTAACACTCACTAATGAACTTATCATGTCTCATTTCTTTATCAGCAAAAACAAAACACTGACAAAACAACCAGTTGTGGTTCTATGGGGAGTTATGTGCTGAGGTTTTTGTTGGCCAGCTGACTTCCTCAAGTCCCTGATGTTTGCCTGACAACACTAAGGTGATGACATGACTCCAGGAAGCTTTAGAGATTTTTTTTTAACCTCTGGAAAGAGTTGTTTTAGTGGGAATGCTTAGCTAAGCTAACAGGAGATAGACTAAGCATATTTCCCAAAATGTTGAACAGTTCACAATACTATGCACAGGACTGATACTGATCTTCTCATTTCACTCTCCCAACAAAGGCAACAGAAGTATTCAGTTTTTAATGAAAATGTATCCAAATGTCGTCTGGTCTGGTCCAAATTTAGTCTTGTGTCTCAAAGTCTTGGGTTCAGAAATATTGTATTTTCTACACTACAGTACATCCCACAAATCCAAAAAATGTGTTTCCAAAATGTTGAGCTGTTCCTTCGAGAATTTAACTAGATTCCACAACATGCTTTCTGAATGAAGTTGCCTGTTACTGTGAATAAAGATGTTTTCCTGCTGGCCTCTGCCTCTCTTTTTCATTGCCATTTAAAGATACTGCAGCATGTATAACTTGCAAATGATCACAAGCAGCTCTGTCTAACAAAGACAATTATCTCATTTATCAGCACCGTTGAGGAAAAAGTCAATCCCCACTGCTAGGATCTTTACTGGTCTGCTGATGACTGGAAAGTCAAAGTAAGTCTACTCCTGGTGCTCGTTTTCCTTTGGGAGGACTGCACGGATGAGGCCAATGAGAGAAAAGGCAGAAGTATTCAGAGCAAGTGAAACAGCCCTGAAATGAGTTAAACAATCATTTGTTTGTTCCTTGCTGTGGTAGCTGAAATATCAGCTGGTATATTTGTTGGCCAGGCTGCTCAGGCCGCTACAAGCGTATGCATACAGGCTCTCCATGCTCAGCAGCAAGAGGAAGAAGAAGAGTCCTGATCAGTTACAAACAGCATTATTCATAGTAATGGCTTGAAAGAAAAAAAATCCTTCCTCTGTATCTCACAAGTTCATGCACAGGAATTCACACATCGCCTTGACTTAGTCTTGTACTTTCCACTGCAAGTCAGCAAAAGGTCACTTCAAAACACCTATTTTGTTAATTTGTTTTTGTTATTAATTAATTAATTAATTAATTATTAATTAATTTTGTTATATTAAGTCAGCGCATTTACTGGATGTGAATGCAAATGTCTTGGTCTTTTTGTACATTCATCACCAGGATGGGAAGGTTAACTAAAGTTAAGTTTTCTGCCTGGCGCCTGTGGACATGATTTGCTTCTGATTTGCATCTTATTATCTAAATATAATCATAATTAGAATAGATATTTCATCAAGCTGTGTGTCTTTAAGTTTGTGGAAGCTCCATGTACAGGACATGCTTTCTTTCTGTTGGCCTTTCGCCCAGAGTCACACTATGAAAATGCTTGTTACTGAGAAATGCAACAGCAGCCAGGCTGTACAGTACGAGTGCTCAGACTGAGGCCCATTGAGCAGAGGTAAACATGAAAATGGACCAAGCAAACACTCATGACTATTTCCAAAACCTCCTAATTTTTTATCTTAAAGACATAGTCATAGACTCATAGTCATAGAGTATCAGTTTCAGTCTGAGTACAAGTTCTTGTTAATGCCATGCATTGATGTCATCATCTATATGATGGTGAAGTCAATGCATAGCATTAACAAGAATCCAGTAGTCAGTAGTGTGTGCCGACAAAGTTTGAGAATAATGTCTTTTCCAGAGCACAGCTGTAAAACATTTCTCCTTGAAAGCTATGTATGCTGAAATAAAAGCAGATCCTGCTATTCTCAAGACTTCTGGGTAATGAAGGTAATATCTATGAAACAACACAGACCGATAGTTCGGAGACATCAGCCAGAGAACAATAAAACCTGCTGACATATGCCATTCTGTGAACCAGGTCTCATAAGATTTTGTCAAATTGGCATAAACCAGTAGGTTGTGTGATGAAAGTACAGACTGGACATCGTCCAATCTACCTGTCATGTGACTGTGTTGGCTACCAAGAGGGCACTGACTGTAAATTACATTCAGGCAGTTGCAGGATTTCTCAAGTTCCAAACGACAATGAACAGACCTTAAAGTGAAAAGTTTTAGTACACTTTTTAATTTGAAGGAAACTTAATTTAAAAGAAAAGTCCACTGTTGCATTTCAACACAGACACTTGGGGTTTTCCAATCACTCCTGTGTTCACTTTACTTGACGTCAGCATGTTAAATGTTAAGTTCATAGTTTTTCCCCTCAATATCCTATCAGTGGAAACCTGCACTAACACTTTTTAAGTTAATATGGCACCTTTGTCAGCTATCAGTTGCTTGTTTCTGCATCCAGCTGTTTGTGAGCAACATTAGCTTTTATTTAGAGTCACTGGCCACCTGATGAATGTAAGTCCAACCTTCACTCTCCTTTAGCTTTGTTATTGGTCCTCACCAACTCTTGGAACTAGCTTCAATTACTAGTTGTTTACTTTGTCTGGTCAGTAGTGTACAATGGGTTTTTTATCCAAATTGGGCAGGGTAAAATCTTGCTTTAAACTGCTCAATTTGGATTCTGTTTGGACCATCATTTTACCAAATATGGTACTTTTCCACTGTTCAGTGACTGTTCATTGAATTAAGAGGAAAGATTTCCAGTTGCAGGGCTGCACACAAGACACAGCACCTGCCAAACATCAAGTCTTGTGAGGGAAGAGACAGGTGGGGAAAGTGTCAGAGAAGCAGAGGGGAAAAAACAGAGTGAGTCAGGGAAGACTGAGGCAAAACCACCATATGGAAAAAAAACATTAGACTGTCCATAGTTACTGACATTTTTTTACTATGTACATTTAGCCTCTTCTCTCAGTTTTCCCTCTAATCATTATAAATAGTGCTCTTTGTCCAAAATATTATATATTATGTGAATATTTAAATGGACAAAAGGTGAAACAACTATATTCATTTATCTGTAAGTCTTTCTGTTTTATATGAATTTAATTAAATATCTATGATTGAACAAAACAAGGAATTTGAAGAAGAATGATTTTTAAGATATATTTTGTAGACTAAATGATTGAAAAAAACAATCAAGGAATGAATCAATAATCAGTAGTGCAGCCCTTCTCTACTGTTTTTCGTTCACTTGTCCTCCCCTCCTCCTCCTCCTTCTCTGTTTCTCTCATGGACATTCGCCTGTGTGTTACAACACAACTGGAGCCGAATTGAGGTCATGTGCGTATTTATGACACAATAAACCCACCAAACCCAACCGCTGTGTGTGTGCACGTGTGTGTATGTGTGTTCTCAAAAACAGCTCTAGTTCGCAACCCTTGTGTCTCACAGGAGTTAACGAGGCAGCCGCAGCTAATAGATTTAATGACTCTTATTAGTGACAGTGCTCATCTGCTGGCACAAAGCCTCAAATAGGCCTGGGAACCACAAGGAGCCGGGCTGTTGGGGATCTGTGGATGCACAACACGTGAACAACACACATTAGTGCCAGATGTGAGTGGGTAACATCTGGCAGTGACACCAGTGAGGCTTAAAGATGAAGGTCTGTGGGCATCGGAGATCAAAGCAGAGAGCCTGAGGCCTGAGATGAGCATTTCTTATTCATCTCGCGGTCTTTGCCTCCTTTCTCTCCCTCTCTCCCGCTCTCTGTATCACTCTGGTGTTAACCCACGTCAGCACACACTCTGCAGCAGTGTGCGCGCGATGATGCGATGAAATGACAGCGCTGTATTGACTCTCAGCTTGTCTTCTACACTGCTATAATCACACCCTCAAAGGACAATGGAGTCACTCATAAAACCGCAGTCCCAGTCTCTTCCCAGGGGAACGAACTCCACCTTGTTTCTGCACACACACACACACACACACACACACACACACACACATATTCGTTCTGTCACTTATTCCACACCGAGCAGATTATGTGCTCACACACTCACGCAGCTCCACTCTCACTTTCTCCTTTGAGAGATGAATACAATTATGAGGGACTATGTCTCGGCTTTCCATCTTTTTTTTCTGGGGGAAAAAAAGAAATATGGAAAGAATTAGTAAGAAAGCCTGAAAGAGAGAAAGTGCTGAGGTGTCCTAACACCAAGCATTTGCGTCATCAGATTTTATTATCTAAAACCTGGTGAGCCATCGCCTTTCACCCAGCACAATAAAGCAATATAGCTCGGGCATCGGGTTAAGGGACTGTCATCTGGTGGCGGATGGAGGCTGCGTAGTAGTACTGCGATGACACCGATATAAGTATGTGACTGAGGGTTTTAGAAGAATTGGCGGACAATTTTAACTAATTGTTCCCTTCCTGCTGCTTTTGATGACCCTACCTGCATTCAGCAGGAGACATGTTTCTCAGAGGACCAAGCTTTGGTTCGTCCAAACTCCAGTGATGGTTTTTTGGTTGTTGCCATGTTTTAGAAATTCCACAACAATTTTTTTAAATTTCAAAGATTCATTTGTCACAGGTTTTGTTCATTTATCCACAAAAATGGCATTTGAATCAAACTAGTGAGAGTTGAGAGTGATCAAGGTTTCTATAATTTGAAATTCACAGTATTTGACAGACTGACAATATGAAGTTGATCATTTATAGGACATGATTAAAAAATTGGATTTGGTGCTCCATTTTTGACAATTTAAACATAATCAGCAATAAATCAGAATCATAATACTTTATCTATCCCAAGAGGAAATTTAGTGTTCCAGCTGCTCTGATACAGAGAACACATTAGAAATAAATATACAATAAACAGAATATGTACAGTAACAGAATATATACAACAAATAGAATAAAGACAAATATAGATATAAATGCTGCTTATTGCACAGATTAGTGAAGAATGAGGATATTCCACAAACAGATTATTGCACAAAGTTATTATCAGCAGGTTTATGTACAATGTTTGGTGAGTTATAGTGTCACATTATTGCAGCTGTCTGGTCCCCTGTGCATAGATATGATTGGATGTTTCTAGTCATCTGGTAGCCAAGCAACTGGTGAATGCTGACGGTGAAGTATGAATGAAGAAACTATCAGCCGATGCACGTGCATCAGCGTTCTGCCTGAATTAACACAATGCTCCATTCATGTCTTTATCAAAGCAAATTCAATTCAAGAGTAAATTTATTAATGACTAAATTAATAATAAACACCGATAAATAACACTCATGCTGATTAGTGCTGTTATTATGATTTTTGTTTCTGCATTTCACCCTGCCTAGTGTATAGGACAGCAGCTTTGGATGGGATGTAATGTAGGGATAGACTGCTCAGAAATGAACAGACGACAACAAACATGGATGAAGAAGAACTAAATGTGTTGTTTTGTCGAATGGTTTCAGAGTCAGTGATAAAAAAAGTCAACTTTAGAGAAATATTGTTTGAAAAAACTAATGACACAGGTAGCCTTCCAAAACTCACACTGGTCTAATCCGAGTACAAACCAAAGACCAGAACCTGCACCATCAAATAAGCTGTTCCAAATGTCTTTGGTGAATTATGATTGACAGAAAGCGAAGAGAGCAGAGGGATGTAGAAATGCAAGGGTTTGGTTTTTTATCAAACCACTGGGAGTCTCACATTTCTACATAATGCCCACAGCTCCCTAACCAACCTGTGCCTGTGTGTGATTTGATATTTTCCTTCAGAAACCACCCACACCAATGACGCCTGCATCAGTCAAGCAACAGGCAATAACGTCCAGGCGGCTCCCTCTCTTTAAGTCATACCGCTGTTCTCTACCTTAATATCCCACTGCATCATCTTAGCAGAGAGTCACTTCGGCACTTTCAGCCAAACGCTCTTTTCTAAATGAAGGCTCTGGGGTTATAAAGACTGGCGGGGGAAGTGAATTTGAATGTGCTATAAAGTGTATAGTGTTTTTCTGAATGAGACGCTCCATCTGCCCTCACTGAAACAAACTCCCCTGACTGGGGCCATAGAATCAGCCGTGTTGTTATGTTTATTTTCCATTCAAATGTTTTCTGTGTCTGTTAAATGTGGTTTGAGTTGTTTAAATGCAGCCCGAAGGCATTATGAATTGCCAGTTTATATTAGCTCATCTTTCTCACCTTTACTAGCCCAACTTTTATTCTTGCCACATCAAAGCTGAAGTCAATGGTCTTCTTCTGTTTACGTGTCTTTGTCGTGTAAACTGTCGTGACAAAGTAGGGATGGGGAGTTTTCTCACTGATTGGTTGTTCGGTGGTCATTTATCTGCCTTTCTCGCTTCAAGTTAGCGCACGTGGGGGCATAAGTACAGGGTACAAGTACATAAGTACAAGTACATCTGAGGAGCACTCAGTCAGGTGTGTGTGTGTGTGTGTGTGTGTGTGTGTGTGTGTGTGTGTGTGCGTGTGTGCAAATGCATGTTCATGTGTGCATTTCTGCGTATTTTCATGTTCCTGAATAAAACAGCTCACCACAAAATACAAAAGAGCACATAACAATAATTAAGCTAAATAGGAATAGAGGGTGAATTAGTGCAAGAAAAGCAACAATGGTGAGAGTACACTCAGAAAAATAATGGTTCTTAAGTAAATGGTTCTTCAGAAGGTTCTACAAGAAGCTGTCACCAGTTGAAGAACCTCTTTATATAGGGGATGGTTCTTCATGTACTTACTGTGGTTCTTTTGAGTACTAAGGTTTCTTCATTTTATTAATCGTCAAGCTATTTGGAGGTGGGTAATAGTATGAAATTATTGCTGCAACTAATGATTATTTTCACTGTCAATTAAGCTTCAGATGATTTTCTCAATTAATTGATAATCATTTGATCTATAAAACAACAGAAAACAGTGAAAAATGAAAATGTCCATCACATTTTCCCAAATCCCAAGTTGACATTTTGAAATATGTTGTTCTGTCTGATTAACAAAAAATAATTAAATGTAGCCTATTTGTAAGACCCAGAAATGGAGCGATTTCTTACATTTGAATACATTTGTTTAAAATTACTTATCAAGTCCTATTATCAGACTAGATGTCTACTTATCAACTAAATGTTGCAGCTCTGTGTAAAATAGAAAACCACATCTCTCAGTTGTTTGGGTGGTTAGGTGACTGATGGTGGAAACAAATACATTTTAGTCCAATACAGATTACAATATAAATATGAAGCAGGAATTTATGACCACATGACACAAGCCCATGGACACACACGCCCAAAAGACACATACACACTTGCAGAAATGGTTCTTAATAGAAGCTCTTATTAAAAGGTTGAACTGAAAAAGGTTATTCTATGCCATCACGCCAAAGAACCATTTTTGGTTCCACTTAGCACCTTTATTTTTCTGTTTGTAAGAGGGTAACAATAAAGAGAGCAGCCATAATGAGGGGAAATGGAAAGAGTACTGCACTAAATGAACCGAAGTGGAGAATTTCATTTTACTGGAAGCCTGTGATGTAGCTATTTTAATATAAAAATAAGTGTTCTCCTTAGTATATTTGCACTGTTGTACCTCTAAAAGCATTATCATAATGCACAAAACAGCAAGTGAGGCAAAGTAGTTTGTTGACAGCCTCTGCAGCTCCAGAACATTTGTCACGATGTGCTAAGCTCAGATCAGCCAGACCAGTAAGGGAAATGGACCTAAGCACACTGCACAAAAACATGAAACACTCATATCTGTTTGGCCTGCAGAGCTTCATGCACAGTAAAGTTTTAAAAGGTTCTTCTTAAAACCCTGAACCTGAGCTCACCGTGACAGGAAATGATATTTGTTTCCCCCAGGGGTAAAGTGCACTCAGTCCAAGGACATGTAGCCTAAAGTGGAAACTTTCCCTCTTTGAATGTGAATGACATTACTGGTACATAGGCCCTTCCTACAGCTCCCTGTGACCTTGAATAGCAATAAACAGGTATAGAGAATAGATGGGTAAATGTTTTTTTCTCCCATTTAGCATCAGTCATTTAAAAGAAATGAATCATTCAATCAATTCATCATCAACATCTGACTGTATTTCCAATTTTATATCCGAATGCAAGATGTCCAACTTTTGTGTTTAAATTATATTCCTGCAATTTTGTTGTTTATTGTGGTTATTTCAAGGAAATTCAACAACTGCTTATTAGCTCAGCTAACACAAACCTTTTACTCGTGTTCCCTGTTATCGACAAGAGATTACATACGCATTCCCAGGAATTAGGAAATGCAAACATGAAATAAACTTTTCTGTTTTATTTATGCCTTATTTTTGTTTTATTTTGTATTTAATTATTCTGTTGGCCTAAAAGGAATTGTATTCAAAGCAAAAGAAACTTGTTGGCTTACTGGCTTAAGGAGAGTTTCATGAGAAGATTGATAACACTCTTGTATTGTGAAGTTTCTGCCAATAGCCGACTAACTTAACATAGCATAAAGACTGGAAACAGCAGAAACAGCTCACCTGGCTCTGCCCTGAGGTAACTAACTAGGCCCCTTAGTGAACTCTAGAGGTGCTTATAGGCTTATAGTTTTTTTTTTACCTTTGACAAGCTTGCCCTGTTTACAGTCTTTTCCTTCAGATATACAGAATAGGAATAAAAACAAAGTTTTTAACTGCATCATGTTAACTTAGCTCCAGGTTGCTAGACTCCTCAGATTCCCAGAAAAAATAGTGAGGTAACTGGTACCTACAGCCCTGCCTTAAGTGTGGACCTGAAGATCAACTGGATTAGCACTGGGTTAAAAATCATTTACTCTTCTAGCTCCTGTGTAAATTCAGCCCTAGAGGTCCAACTGTGCAAACAACACAGTACAGAAGTCCCTCATCTCCATGGAGATCTCTGCGATCATACTCACTCTCGATTGCACTCCTTGCTTGAATAACCCATGCGGTCAGTAAAATGCCCCCTGCAAATGGACAGAGGCTGTTAGCTCTGATACAGATTGGAAAACCTGGGTCCCTGCATGTGAGAATCTAGCTGTCGATCGAGGCCATCCTGGTCAGCTGTAGCCCGAGGCTCGGCTGAAATGTGTCTGTGGCCAAAGCAACTGTTCTCAGCTTGCTGCGTTTAAGTGAATCCCCTCACTCTGAACATGAGGGCTGTTTTCACTGTTGTGAAAAAATGACCTCATGCACAGAACTGAAATATATCAAAGCCAGATTCTCAGTAAGTGGATGTGTTTTTGACACTGTCCTCTATCTGCAGACAGAACATTTATGATATCGACCGAAGGTCAGAATACAGAAAGCTAAATTTGGTCTGTTCGGATGTGGATAGAGCTTCAATAAAAGCTCCACACTGAGATATTTTAAAGGAAAAGATCAACGTTTAGCCTTTGGGGAAAATGAGCATATCGCTATCAGTAACCTCTGGACTACTTTGACATTTTTGGAAATATTAGTATTTCCTTTATGCCTAGAATATCTGTCTGTTAAATACAATATGAGCCATTAGACAGTTATTTTAGCTTGGTTCTGTTCAAATGTTAAACATATTTCGACCTGAAGCTTTACAATTTACTAATGAACCTGTCAAGAAGACTCCAGGAAGCCACTGCTCGTGACTGAGAAACAGTACACGAGTACAAGGCACATAAAGCCTTGTGAAATCCCCACTTTTAAACACATTTTTTTGCAGATCAGATAAATATGTTAATAAGGTGGCTTTAGAAGGGTTTATAGAACAGTGTTTGAACGCTGGAGAAGCAGGGTAGGTTTCCGCCCCTGTTTTTTTGTCTGATAATAAGCAATGCTACACATTACACATGACTCCATGTCATAAGAGAGAAAGAAGAATGAACTGATTCCAATAATTATGAATGGATTTTTAAGGACTGTACAGACAAAGGAATTCATTCTAAAAAATAACTTCGCCTTCACCTGTGATTTCTGACAAGAGGAAAAGATTCAAAACTGATGATCATGTCCTGGTTCATTTTGTACTGCCTCGTTAAAATATGAAACCAAAACCAAAAAAGTCTGGAAGTAGAATAACAATGTTGAGGAAAAGAGGAGCAGATACATAACAAAGAGTTTGGGGTCATGAATCAGAGAAAAGGAGACAGAGCGTCATATAGAAAGACTGAGGGAGGGGAAACTGCTGTTTTGCCGTGACAGAATAAATGACTAAAGAGCCAGCCGAGTTTGCCAAATACCCTCAGAAACAAACGGCAACACAACAACTCCAGAGACTCAAGGACTCAAACGACAAGCGATAAACTGGCAGTGTTGACAACTGTGAAGTCAGGTGTGAGTCACCGTGGGCAGCTCGTGTAGGGTGACATTCGCCTCATTCGCTTTTGTTCCACGTATTATGAAATGAGAGAAATTACTCACCAGCTGCCCCAAACCAGGAGACCTCCAAAGGCACAACATGGCAAAGAAAGTTTGTCTTTCAGCTGATATCCTGAGCATGTTTGTGAGGAGCAGGCCGGGGACTGACATGTTGAGAGCTTTATGTGGGGCAGCATGTCTCCGGGCATGAGGGGCTATTTCTGACACACGGTGTCAGAATACACAGCGAAGTAGTTTGCTCTCCTCTGTGTATCTGCAGGTGTGTGTGTGCACCGTGAACATGGATGGGGATTAGATTTTTACTGGACGTGAGCCATCCCTATTTTTGCGTGCACCTACATGGACTGGATGGGTGTATTTGCAGCTGTGGTGCACAAAGGGATTTCACAGAGCCTTAGAGAAACAAGAGCTTGGTGACAAGCCTACGTTCTGTCAGCTGTGGCCTCAAGTTTTCCCCAGTAGTCAAGGTACAGAGGGCCTTTCTATGCTGCCTGTGCCTGTGTGTGTTAACTCCCATAATTCCTCTGACGCACTCTTGCCACGAGCTGCCTTTGAGTTGCAACGCCACACCGTTTGAAGCAGCGGCCCCAACCCTAAACTGGTCCTGACCAGGCCAAATAAACTCTGTGGGATAAAACCCTGCTCTGTTTATCAGGGAAATAAGGGGAGGGAACAATATAAAAACTGTAACAGAATATCAAGCTGTAAAGTTTATTAAGGTGACCAAGTGTCCGCACACTACAGCGGTTGTGCAACAATTTTGGATACAATGGTTCACGTTTATGTGTAAAGTGAAAGAAATCGCTCATCATGATGAGCACAGAGAATTACAGGGGGTCCTCGACTTACATCGGAATTCCTTTCCTACGGCGCGACGTAACGTGATTTTCGCCGTAAGTCTGAACTCACATAAGACTGGAGCACAATCCAATATGGTGTATTGCCAACTAGTTCCCGCGCGAAATCTGTTTTAACGTCGCAGTATGTCGGAATGATGGAACAAGACTTTCTTAATAAATGTATGGGAGGTGGCGACGTAACCACGAAACACCATAGGTCGAGGACGTCGTAAACCGAGGACCTCCAGTACGCTGTTCCCCTCATCTGTACAGAGCATTTTAGCATCTTTCAGCTCCTGAAAAAATGACATGTCTGGACCATAGTTTTATTGTTTTTGTTCCCTGTCACCGCTTTCATAATGTTTTCAGCTCTGAAAAGCCACTGCAGAGTACCTGCTCAGGGCAAACAGACATAGTTAGCACCTAACTGGTGGAAACTTGTGGAGCATATAGCAGCTAAAGAGCTTGGGATTTCCCCGAGGAGATCAAAAACAGCTAAATGAGAGTCTATTGTAGTATTGAACTAGCTGTGGCTGCACCTGTCACAAAAAAAGTGACAATCACATCCACCACAAAAGACCCACTGTCGTTTCAGAGGCAAACAGCAACAAACCCCAGCAACAGCCCATCTATTTAAAACAGCTTTTAAATGCCTGTAAATGTTATTATTATAATGCCATTGTCAGTTTCCACCACAGCTGCGGTTACATTTAACCCATGCTCGTGAAGTGGCCGAGCTAAAGGGGAGGCCACTATTTTTAAACTGCCAGTAGGAGAGCAAAACTCTGCTGACCACTGCAGCTAGAAAGCTGACCTGCATGACACCTGACGTGCTTTGAAAACATCATGCAGCTTTACAGATGTACAATTTACAGCAGGCCAGCTCTGTGCAGAGTGACTAATCATGTGGAGGTGAAATCTGATACATTTTCTGCATTTCTGTCACAAGGCTGGTTTAAAGGGTGGAGCCAATGTGCCTGGCAGGAAATCATCTCATTGTCTGTTGCGTCTTCTTTTCTATGGAAGGAAGCAATAGAGCAGGAAATGACAGTACTGAAAGTAAATATAAAATGTTTTTGCTTCCTGTGTGAAATCTACACACCCCAACAGCAATGTCTGTGTCTTGGCATGCAAGATACACATTCCTATTCCCACACACACACACCACACACACACCAAAGTAGCAATATCTGTAACTGTTATTGCATCAGACAGAGCATGTAGCAAAATGTTCCCGTTGATCAAGTCACTACATGCAGTGAAAGGAGTTTGGATAGTGGTTTATGATGAGGCAGTCAGAGCACATTACTGCGTCACAGAGCTGTATAATTACATTAAAATGATGACAGGGGAAGTCTATTCAATTGTGTGGAAATAGATAGGAGATTTGGCATGAAGAGAGCAACAGCAATAAAATGTTCTCCCATAAAGCAATCACAATGAAACGCTTCATCTTCAGGAGTTTTTCCAGACACATAAAACAAATGGCTTTATCTATAATCGGGAAACTCCCTAAAACACGATTTGTTTTGTTGGTCAACAACACCCAGCACCTCTAGCCAAACATCCACTTCCTTTCACTCACTCCTCCCCATGCAATGTCAGAGAGCCACTCGCAAAGGGCCTTGAGAGTGGCTTGAGTCCATCTGCGTCAGCATTTCAGTCTGCACTGGCTGCATTTTAATCACTAGACAATGCTGCTGTTTTTAAATGATTATCAGTCCAACACAGCACAGGTCAAATTAGTACAATGTCACCGAGGGCTCCTGATAACCAGAATGAGAATTAAATTCCATTATTAAAAACCATTGAATGGTCGATATAAGACCATGTTCTTTAGCCACACTTGCTCTGTCTTTGTTGGTTGATTGTCCCCTTAGTGCTCTCATGTTTGAAAAAAAGGTTGCAAAAGTGCCCTCCCTTTGTTTGAAAAAACATGGTGCCCCCTGTGAAAGCCCAACATGCAAGAAAACATGATGATAGTGACCCCAGAAAATGCAATGTGAAGTGCACTAATGGGTGCCCTCAATGCAGCATCATAAAGGTTGTTCTTGTTTCTCTGAAATGTATCACGACCTTCTGTACAGTTTCAGCACCGCATGTAACTGGTGGCCTTTTTTATTTTTTTTTTACCCGTGTCCCTCAGATAGGCTGAGTCCACCACTGATCTGAATGGCAAACAACACAAAACAGTAGGTCATGGACAAATTAAGTACAGTACAAAGATAACAAAATACTTTCTAAACAAACTAACTAACTAAGGACCATTCACTGAAGAGAGGCCATGTGAAAACCATGTTTTTTTCTATGATTTCTAAGGAATTCCCAGCCTGGAGGAGTAGCATCTCTGGAGACATACAAATTTCCCAGCCTGTCAGCTGACTAATAATAATAACAGTACACAGTATGCTTGTAATGCCACTTGGAGGTTTGCTTTTTTTTTTAAAAAAAAAAACTCAAGCAGAGCAGCATATGTGTTGTTTTCCAGACATATCCGGTTTCACAGGAACACAATCGCATACAGTCAGTCCCAGCAGGTCCCAGCAAGAGGTCACTTATCTGGTGGCAAGTGAAGCACTTAGAGGTTAAGTGCTTTCATGGGGAAACTGACAGTAGTGCTTAACAGATTGAGCTGTATTATTTATTCAATTTCCACCTTTACACTGTCCCAACCTTTAGAGGTTTGCGAAAGCAGGTGCGTCCTGTCCAAGTGAATCTTGAATTTATACAAAACTGCACTGCCTCTTCCAGTTCAGCATGCCAGCCTTTAGCTTGGCTGACATCTGACCTCCTCCCCTGGATGCAGACAATCACATCTAATCGTCAAGTGTGATCTCATCCCCTGTCCTAATACACTTAATTACGTGCAGTGAATTTAGAAGTGTTATTAGCGGTTATTTCTTTTCATATAGTTAATTGTCTGTCTACTCTGGGCATATTAAGTGTTTTCAGACAGTGATAATCGGCCAACGATGCACATATGTTATAGATATACACAAGATCAATCAATAAAGAAGTAAAAATCCAACAAACTACCAAAGGCATTATTTGTTGTTGTTTAAGAAGACAGAAAAATATGATTAGTCCCTTTCAGTTATGTACCCTGCAACTGAAGACAATGGGCTGCAGGGTTTAGGTCAGCATATTTGCAGTCTAATGTTTTGCACTCTACTTTTCCACAGGATGATTTTTGTCAGATATGTGCAGAATTTAAAAATATTTCAGAGTTGTCATTCTTTGCGTATCATTACATTTAATGCAGAAGATTAACAAGCGCAAACATTTTGGCAATGCTTCCCTCCCCTGTTCAGGCTCAGTGATAAGGATCGTCACAGCACTGCCTCTTTTAAACAGGATTGTCGAATCAGTGGCAAACAAATTAAACACACCACAGAAATATGGCACATAGAGTCCATTGAAAACAAAAAGTGAGGCAGTACTTATATTTAAAAAGACTGAAAAACAGATTATGAGCAGAATATGATTATGATATGTGACGCTGTCATCTTGCCTTTCTAAGTGCAACATACCGTGGCAACTCCCACAGGTAGATTTATTTGCATTTCATTTGCATTTCATAGTTACTATTATCTTAAATATAGCAGACATTGGCAGCGGCACCTTTAACCCGTTGTGACAACATTCATGAATGTGTTTACTGTATACGCTTGTATACATTCAACCTAAAGGACATCCATGCCCACCCCTGGGATGAAGATGTTTATTTGAAATTTGTGTGTGTGTGAAGGCTCGACATGTAGATGAAACTTGTGCCTAATAGTGTAGGATACCATGACAAATAAAACATCAGCCTATTGCTAATGGTCTTCATCCATCAGTCCTGGATCTCTCTCAGGAAGTGCGTCAGCACTGTCAGCAGAGCCAGTTAGAGGAGGGAAAAACTGAAGAGTGCAGCAGTAACCTTATTTTACAATGAATCACTGATTGGGGGGGGGTCATTACTTACCCTAAATTTCCTTCTGGATAGTCAAACACTGACACTGCAGTCCTGTTTTTCCCGGATCTGAGCCCCAAGGGAAAACATATCAACAGCATAACTGGTGCCATATGAGAGGGGTTACAGATAGCGAAAACAACAGCACTATAATGCAGCATATTGTGAGAATCTATTTTCATTACTATTAGTGTTGAAATGCTGCACCTCCACTAAAAGAGGGTATAAAATCAACATTATATTGCATCACAGAGAGAAAAAAGTTGAGAAAAAATACTGTTTCCAAATGATAGAGATGAAGAGATTGGAAGTGAAGTATAATATAACTCGCTGCTGATTAGCAGAAAAGCTAAAATAACAGACAGTTGATGTGTAATATTCCTGTAAGTACACTCAGAGTTGATTGATGATTTCCCCTCTTAGTTTAACCACTGGACTGAAGTACCTACTGTGGCAGCATAAAGTAGCTAAATCTAGGTCCACCTCAACCAGCTACGGTAACAGAATGATGCTTAAATATTCATGCATCAGTAACAATGTTACAAAATGTGATAATATATCTGTCACAGGTATAAGTATTTTTTAATTGAATGCTTTTACTGATACTACATCTGTGCTTTTGATTTTGTATGAAGGACTTTTACTTGTAATGAGTTAGTTTTAGACTGTTAAACCAATAAGCACACTGCACGTCATTTGGGAACAGCGTCGTTCACGTTTTACGCTGCCACCCTCTAGTGACAGAAAGGAGAAACACCAAGAGACACATTAAACCTGACGAACGCTGCTCACCCGTCCTGGTTTCTGTTTACTATTTATTTTTGTGCACTGCACTTGATCATTATGTACATCCTGTAACGGTAAACAGAACTGAAGAGGAGCACATGAACAGAATTTTTTCCACAATTTAGTAATACTTGAACAGCAGACAGGCAAACACATAACGTACAGTAGTCTGTATCCAAATCTGATCACTTCCATACGTACCACAAACAACACACACCCATTGACTACAATATAGAGGTTAGCTTTTTAACATAGCCATAAGATTGCAGATAGAGAATTCAGTCAGCGAGGGAGCTAATGAGGGTTATTTCACATGTAGGTCCTCAGTGTAAATAGAGCACAGAAGCACATACTACACACCTCCTGTGTCTGTTAAGTCACCAAAGAAAGCAGTAGCCTCTAGATCAGAGTTCAACATTTTCAGAACCAGTCTCTTGTTCGCGGGCCTGATCCATTCTCTCAAAGCAGTTACAGAGTATTAAGTAAAAGGTACTCAGTCAGCATCATCAACATAGATGAGGAAACTGGGAAATAATGAAGTCCTTTAAAGGGGAAAAAATTATGGTTACCAAGGATTATAGACAGCTGAAAAGCCATCTAATTCCTCATCTTAATCTCCAAAACAGAGAGAGAGCATGAAAACTTTACCAGTATAAAGAGCTTAAACCGTTCATGAACATGTCGATATGAAGAAGTATCCTGTTTAGTTTGTGTGTGTTAAAAGTGATTTTAAACATGCTTTTGAATCAAAACCGAATGTCATACATCAGAATAAAAGAGTAAAGCTCTGTCAGAATCACAAAGCTGGAAGGTGAAGATGTTATTAGGACCATATTAGTGTCCACGTAACAACCTAAAACACCTCAAAGAAATTGAGAATTGCTTCAGTTTCCCGCTTGCTAATAAGTAAATACATATTTTGTTTTTGCATATACATTTGTCAGTGGCCTATGGACTTCATCCCAGGACTATGAAACACTTTTCACAGAAGAAGACAGTATCAGCAGTCAATTTCCATCATACAGAGGCACAATTACATAATCATTCAACGTACTGGTGAAATTATACAAAGAGAATTGACATCAGTTCTGGATTCAGTCTATTGGAAACGGCATCTGCAGCATGTACAGCTCATGGAAAACAATTGATATTTTGAGCCATGTGTCACCTTTGATATGAAAAAACTGTCAGTATTACTCATCCAGAGAGAATGCTGCATTATAATTATCAATAAAAGTATCAGTGGTGTGACAGAAATGTCTCACAAATGTAAACAAATTACATAAAGTGATTCAAATAAACATGTTGCAATTCATTCAAACCAGTGTTTTGACAAATGTGATGTAATGACAGCAGATAGATCAGACTGAAATTAGGAATCTGAGATATGAAGCAGTGTGATACAGTATTAATTCATTCATCAGTCTGACACTTTACATATCACCTTACGAGAAAACAGCCCACAACTCTTTCAACACTGCATGGAGTTTGTGCGGCCAAAAGAAACGTCAGATGAGCAGCGCTGAAGTGTTTAAGCACCTAAGTGCCATCTCTGTACTTCGAAACAGACATTGTGGACCATAAACTATGATACAGTTTTACAAAGTATTCCTGTGTTTTCCTCGCTTGTCAGTCAGTTGATGAGTTAAAGATAATGGCCCAAAAAGTCCCAAACGTGTGCTTTTATATACATTAGCTGATGCCATGTGCAGTTCATAGAAACCAAAACACAACAGGTCTGATACACAAAATGAAAATGAACAAAATGTGCTAATAAATAAATAACAATGGCTTTCCTTCAAAGCTGCACCGAGTATCGTTGTCAGTTTGTGCTTTCACAGAGCTCTCTTGCAAAAATACATGTTACTGTGTGAGTGAGTGTGCATGAGGTCCCAAGGTGCTTCATGTATGGAAGTGTGCTAATCCTAAAATGCAGTATACAATCCCCAGTTCCCTGCAAGCATGGAAACACACAAGGCTTGATTATATCCCACACACACATCTGATAAATCACTCTCCTACACCTTCTTGTTAATCTGTCATATGAATATTAAACCAGGAGCTGAAATTGTAGCAACCTGATGACCTGTGTTTTTTTTAGTTTAGTTTTTCATTTTCAATTATCCTCAGCAGACTAAATTCTTAGGCTAATGGAGATGGAAGCGGTCACCAGACATCATCAAAAAACATTTGCCTTCATCCTGTTTGCACTCTCGTAACACTGCCTAAACGAGATAGATTTTTAATTTGTACCTCGAAACAGCCTATTTTAGGTGGAGAACATCTGAAAAATGTATAATGACTTGACATCGCTATTTTTTTTTTGTATGTCTACTCTTGAAATGAAAAACTGTCGCTCTGACATGACAGATTTGATCATCCGGTTTTCACACAGTGTGCAAAGAAAAATCTTCCCCAACAGAATGTTTTGCAGGTAAATGGCTTGATTGCTGTTAAATGCTTCTTGTGCCTTACAGACTACCTGGCTCTGCGACCCCTTTATGTAGAGCAGTCTGTGAAATGCTTGTTCAGTTTACTCCCTGATGTGTTTTTCCCTTATCTCGCTTATCTGTCGTCTCTCGCTGTCTTTTGATCCATTTCCCCTGAATCAAGCTTATCCCTGTTTTTCTAGACACCCCGGAGACTCTGCTTTGATTGGTGGGTTGCCTCAGGGCAAAGGACACTCAACAAGGAAGGACAATGCTGCACCACATACATACAGTAGGTAGGTACATTTGAGCTACAGGGAGTCAGTTTGTTCAGTTACACCTTTAACCTGGGCACTGCAGTTCTGTGGTCTTTTGCCGTCTTTGCAGATCATCTGGATGTTCTGTGTGTGTGCGGTGAGAAGAGAAGTATGGGTCAAAGCACAGGTATAAAGGCAGATGCTGTAGGGTGTGGCTGTAGTATGTTGACCAGAGGCGGTGACACATTTTTAGGATTAGATGACAGAATCAGCAGAGGCGTCCTCTATTCACTCACTTTCTCGCAACTTTTTATTCAGTAGAGGGGTTTTTGTCCTTGGCTTTCAAATTCTGACCAGGCATCATTTAGTTCCATGAAAATCATCTTGGCATATTGTTCATAGGGCTGTCCTGTCGCCTGTGAGGGAGGATGGAAAAACACAGAACGGTTAAAGGAAAATCATCCTAAAAGACCTTCTGGTCAAATTCAAATGACTGATACAAAGCAGGTGCGTTAGTGCTGGAAAAACACAGGGACAAAACTTTGAGATAACAAACTGGACTGCAGCCAGAAATCTTAAAATTCAAGAGAAGCGAAGAAGCCATGCTGCTGAACTTCCCACCGGGAGCAACTTGGGGTTCAGTGTTTTGCTCAGACACTTTGACACAAAACCGCCCAAACTGGCATGCACAATATCGATGTTATCACAAAAACTCACATGCATTCAAAAAACAATAACAGGTCTGAAATATGGACCTTACAGCAACAAGCAACAAACACAACCCTAAAACCCCACAAAATATTCAAAAAGTACAGATAGTTATTAACTATAAAATGCCTCTTTAATTTCACAATAATAATCACCTCTCTGTGATTGTGTGTGTGTGTGTGTGTGTGTGTGTGTGTGAATATCAAGAAAGGAAGTATGCATGCATCCTGTGCACCCGTGTGTCCATCTGTCCAGATAAGCCTGCTTTCAAATGAAATGCTTTTACTTTTGACTTTGAGTCTGAAACAAATGTTCTCATGTGTTTGTGGGATTATGCAACTAAACCATATCAGACACGACACTGACTTTAAGTCTGCACTGTTTTGATCATTGAAATCTTGCCGTCTTGCACTGATTGATCAGTGGGTATTGATCTTCTGATTCACTCAACAGTCCCCGGTGATTATGTTCACTTAGGGCTGTGCCTGAGCTCTTGTTCTGATATAAGAGAGGATAAACAGAGGGGCGCATACATGCTGGTAATGTCTGCCTACAATGATCTCATAACCTGCAAAGTCTTCCTGACAGTAAAAAGAAAACGGTTGCCCAGCTGGATCCATAGGTAAGGTAAATTTTTTTACAGGATGCAGTTGTGACTGCCTTTCCTATGCCATTCGTTAGGACAGCAAGGAACCTCCTCTCGGTTTGGCTGTGCTGCTGTGAGTCATCGTCTCTTCACTTTCTGCACTTTATAGGCACAAACTTGCTTCTAAACTCCAGATGATGGCGCTGATGTTCAGCTAGAGCCCGGTGACTCTCTCTACAAAACTGCTCTAGAGTCTAACAGTGAAGATCCACACACACATCTATGGCTTCCATTGCGAGGATGTTCCTGATCCCACCTGTCCTGGTCCTGATCGTGACTGAGCCCACCGTGGCAGCTCCACAGGTCAAGAAAGCGCCAGACGTAAAAGTGAATGATATTAATGTTTTTCTGACTATGGCGTGGAAAGTCGCCAACCACATACGGCCTAATTCTAGCTGTTATGTCTGCGGCCTCATGCCCTACACAGCCGGAGAAGGCTTACCTCTGATGGCCTTACCTGCCTCTGACTGCGACACCTGCCACCTGATGCACATTCCCATGTCTCAGTCTTATTCTCACCCTGATTGTGGCAGCTTCTCCAAAATGAGACCACTTAACTGTTCGGGAGGACATGCGAACTGCAACAGATGTCTCAAAACTCCGACGCCTGTTCCCATAATGCTGATTCCTAAGCCATTCCCTTGGTGTCTCCAGAATGACGGCAAGACACCTGTGGGGCAATCTGACTGCCTTCGTACGTTCAAATGGGACCCGCGGAAAACCTATACTGACTTCAAGCCTCTGAATACTGCACCTCAGCACTGTTTGGAGGTTGTAGGCCAGGCTCGCCTCAGCGCTCTGGCTCACCGCACTGCCAGCTGCTCCATCTCCTCTCCTGTGGGAATGTACTGGGTATGTGGCAACCTCGCATACCCGTATCTTCCTGTGGATTACTACGGACGCTGCGGCTTGGCATACGTCATCCCGGCTATGAGGGTGGCCCACTCCCTGCCCCAGAAACCTCCGCTAAATCGAGTCCGACGCAGCGTTTCGGATATCTTTGGGACGCACCATCAATCACCTTTCAAGAATGCGCTAGGCCCCCTTCTTCCTTTTTACGGAGTTATGTCCGCGTTGGATCAAATTGCCGACCTGTCCCATGCAATAGAAGTTATAGCTAATGAAACTGGCAAAGCTCTCATGCTTATATCCAGTGAGCTCGCCTCCGTTAGACTTCTAGCTTTACAAAACAGAGCAGCTTTGGATTTTCTTTTAGCAGCCCAGGGAGGAACGTGTGCTGTTATTGGCTCTGAGTGTTGTACCTTTGTGCCTGAATATAATGCTACAATTGGCGATATAATTAATCACCTTCATTACACAGCTAACTCTGTTCACCAGGACAGTGGCTCTTTCTTTGATTGGTTGAGTGCCACGTTCAGATCAAATAGTTATCGCATTGCTGAAGCGCTGATCATTTTGGTCGCTTTCGTTATGTTACTCTCTTTGTTCATGTCATGTGTGAAAAAGTTCCTGTTTAATATCACTTAAGCACAAACAAGTATTTTTTTGACAATATTACAAAGCTGTGGATGTTACATGTCTCTTAGATTATAGAGAAACTGTAATAATATACTCCACAACACAGCTTGAACATGAACATGATTTTGAACAGATGACAGGCGACTATAGTTGTAAAGTAAAAACACAATGGATTAAAGTAAATGACTTTTCATTTGCTCTATATCTATATCTATGATTTTGTGCTACACTACCCCTTTATTATCAAAGTTTTATGACAATCTGAACACTTCATTCTGGATTACTTTTTTGTAAAAAAAAAAAAAAAAGGGATTAAAATGTATTAAACAAAGTCTTTCTTTATTTGGTGTAATAACACTGCTTTACTGTCATTTCTGTATTTTGTCGCATTCATCAGGTTTGCAAGTCCAGATTTTACCAAAGGGAAGGGTTACCACTTCAATACTTCTCTAAATATTGGGTTTTGATAATAAGAACAGAAGAAAGGAAACAATGTGTTTGACAGGAAAAAATTGATACACACATAGCAGTGGCATCTGTGGGAACCCATGTGGGACCCCATGTGATGAGGAAATAAAGCCAATATCAGAAGATTAGGTTTCATAGAAGAGAATGCTTTCTCTCCCTCACCACCATCACGGTTATCTGTCTCACCTTATCTGGGTGGACGACCAGGACTGCTTTACGGTAGACCTTCTTAACTTGTTCTGGAGTAACCAGGTCAGCCATGCCCACCGGCTTCCAGCGCGTCTCTCCCTCCCACAGCACGGTATGCATGGTGGACAGCAGGGCACGGATGTTACGCTCCTTCCCCTCGATCCAGTCTAGAATCTGGGTCGCAAACAGGAGAGGGAGTGAAGGGGGAACCATTAGCCAGTGACGACCACATTTGGAACAATAATTAGCAGAAATGCTACCAGTGATTCTGGCTCCGGTGAAACATTTTTAAAGGAGTAATTAGAGGAACCAAAGTTTGGTCATGGAAGACCTACATTGGTCGCTTCATTACTTCTGAAATAAACACAAAGGCTTTAACAGCCAAAGGTTTTTGAGTACACTATCCTACTTTTGGGAATCACTGAATTGCCTCTATTGTGCTAGACTGGATAATCAGACGGCAAAAACCCAGTGAACTGATGTCCAACCGTCATTCTGCTCAGATGGAGTGATACAAGAGTCATGGGGCTTCATGGTGTTTCTCACAGAAAGAACAATAAACCCCTCCTCATTTTCAATAGTACACATATGCCCCTCAATATCCCATCATAAAAACAACCCCTGCCTTTAGTTTCTCTGGGTCCATTTCTTTGGCCATCTCCTCCTTCCTCATCTCTGCTATAGTCCTTGGCCCTTTCTTCTCTTTGGTCCCTGCAAAGCCCTGACCAGACAGCAGGTCATCAAAGTTGGCATCCGAGGCCTTGGGCTTCGAACCTGGCAGAGATTGGTGAAAAACACAAAGGGAGAAAACAAACTTTAGTTTAAACTATTCACCTTACTGGTGGATCAAATGTACTGTGACCAGCTGAGTGACAGATCCATTCCCACTGGAGGATAAATGCGCCACCGACATAAAAATATTCATGTATTAAAGTTTGATTCATAATGTGCTACAACTTCTGCTAAATGTAATACAACATATACAATGTGTTCGGAGCATCCAGGATAACATTTTTACAGGATCATTTAGGTAAGTAAATATGTCATGGCTACAAGAATTCAGTCAATTTACAGCCTGACCACAACATTCGCCTTATAATATCACCAAATCTGATTCCTGCTCACCCATGCCAGCATGTGCTTTGCCCCCTGCGCTGGGTGACCCCCCTCCCATAACAGAGAAGCTGACATTGTAGTTGGGTCGGTTCTGGGGCGATGCGTTAGGCATGGAGGTGTGGCTTGGGCTGGGCTTTGGCTGAGGGGCAGGGCCCTGTCCTTGGGGTTGCCATCCTCCGCCGCCTCCAGCACCTGGCTGCCACGAGGGGAAACCAGGTGTGTGCTGGGGAGATGGAGGAGGTCGCGATGGGGAGCCCATGGGGGGGATGGACGGGGTTGTTCCAGTAGGGGTGGTGGGTTTGCTGGAGAAGCCAGAACCTGCTGAAGGCATGGACAAATATTATGACAGAAAAGATGGTGGCAAAAATAATAAAGATGCAGTTCATGTAGTTTAGAAAAATTTCCAGTGCCTGACCTCCAAGGCTACCTCCGAGGTTGCCTATGTCAGCGAACGGGTCCAGGGTGTTCGGCTTGGTTTGGTGGGTAGGGGTGCTGTGAACCGAGCCTGTGGGGCTAGTAGTGGCTGAGCGACTACCCATACTGAAGCCCGCTCCTGGATGTTTGAGAAAACACTAGAAGTCACACATATATTTGAGTCCTGAATTTTTTAGTTCTTTAGGTCTTCAGCATTAATTCCACCAGCTTTCAATAATCATACATACAAAACGTTTTTATTGGCTATAAGTGTGTGGTCGTGTATGTGTGTTTGGGCTGCTGGTTTCTACCTGTGCTTGTGGTAGCGGGTCTGTTCCAGTCCCATCCTCCCATGGCGTTTTGCTGCTGAATGTTGACGGTTGGGGTGGTGGGTGGGACAGGGGAACTCCGGCCTAATCAAGCACATAAAGGTTTGTCACATACTGAGCACACAGTGAATGGGAACCGAGCAACACAAACCCACACAGCCAGAGAAAATAATAGGGTTAAGTCTGATGAGAGGCGTTATTAAGGGGCTGTTGGATGTCTAAATGGATCTAGTCGTTAGCTCTTGAAACTAAATTTACCGTTGATATTTCCATGTTTAAACAGCCCAGAAAAAGTGTCATGACATCCTGGTTAAAGGTCATGTACAAGTTATTTATGACGGCTGAACCAGTTCCACAACATCTCCTGCAAATTTACCAAATCTGTTTGGCTCAGGCCAAGTGGCAAATGTTTGGCAAGTTAAAATATTGGCTTCAGGAAGACTTCGTGCTGAAAATGTTGATGGGAAGTGATTTGTGCTGGAGGTGAAATGTCAAGCCTGTGCAACCTCTACGCAATACTAATCAGACAGGCTGAAATACACCATACATGCATGCAATATAAAAAAGACTATCTCTTGCAAAGCTGGTGTGTGAGTAAACAGTGGACACAACACAAGTGGAGCAAAGCTGAGAAAAAGGAAAGTGATATTAAAAACAGTGCAGTCTAATGAATCTTAGGAAAAAAGAAAAAAAAATGTCAGTTGTAACCAGAGCTGACGTGCAGAGACCATCACAGTGCATGTTCATGTGTTCAGGCGTGGCAGCAGACTTGCAGATACTGTGTAACATTCCTTACCCTGATGTGGACTCTTTAAAAGGTTTTATTACATCCAAAATGCTATGGACGTGTAGCAGCAGAGCAACAGAGCAGCATGCCTTACCCAAGCTTGTAGGCTGCAGGGTGGGTGATGGAGAGCGAGCAGCATGCAGGAAAGGGTCTGGCTGCCCCACGTTACCTGGTCCAAGGAATGAACCCATCATGTCCTGAGGCTTAGGCATGGGACCCGTCCCAAAGGGATCAAAAGCTGAGGGAAACAAACATACCTCCAACTGTTATTGTCTAACTCCAGAAAGTAATATTGCTGTTTGGTTTTATTTTCTTCACTCAATCAAATGTTATTTCAAACTTGGCATCTCACTTGGTGGCGCAGGAGAGGGACATGGCGAGGCAGTGTTTGGGACTACTTTATGTGGTGTAGACTGGGTAGATGACGGCACACTAGCTGGCTGAGGAGGGGCCCCGAACAAGTCCCCTAGGAGGTCAGTGGTTGTGGCTGCTGCAGACGGGGGCTGAGATGAAGGACACGGCTGGCTGATCGCCTCTCCGTCGAGGCCGAGAAGGTCCACTTCCTCAGCGGGCGCAGGGGCGGGAGGCATCTGGGCAGGGGGGTCGGTTTTCTGGGGGGCCGTGCTGGTGCTGCTTCGCTGGCTGGAGAGAGAGAGCATCTCATCGTCTGAGGGCTCGCTCTCCTCACCGTGGCCCCGACCGTCTGGACCTCCGTGGGACCTCGGGCTTGGCTCTGCAGGAGGACGAGAGAAAAGATAGAGGGAGGGAGACAGAGGAGGAATGTAACAAATTACCAAGTGAGACTTGGCATGCAAAGTCGATAAAGCAGATTGTGGAAGAAACAACAAAGCAGGAAATGGGGGTAAAGCGGACAGAAATACAGAGTACGTTAAGATAAAAAAAGGACAAGAGCGAAGTAGGGAATAATGGGGAACTACATGGGTCGTCTTTCTGCTACAAGCACTTGCTATTCTCCTGATGCTCTGCTCTGTGTGCCATGGTTTACTGTGCTGCACATTTGCCACTGGTAGCTACTATTGGATACACTAATTAGAGAACATCATTTCAAAAACATTATGAAACAATATATACAAGAATCCAATCAATAAAATATATGCTTTTAAAGATGGGAGGGAGATGTACGGTATGACTCTAAACTTTAGCTCGTACAGTTCTAGAGCAATATTTCACTTTGGTAGAACAGCTTTCTTTAGCTATTATCGCTGGGATTATGTGTTTTTTCCCATAAAAAACATTTCTTTGGATACAAAGAAAAATACATTGGTCTGCTGATATTATGGGATGTCTTGTTAGGGGAATTACTTGCACTACTAGTTTGTTCAGATCCCCAGATGATTGGTATCTATGCCAAAAACAGATTAAAATCATCCACCAAACTGATATATCACTGCATAACAAGGATGGGGTTCATTTCAGTTCAATCAACACAGATTGTAAATGGAGGTGAATTTCCAATAATGGATGATCTATTTGTCAGCAGGGTCAATGATGAGTATGACTGAACTGAACCAAACCCCGGTTAACTACTGCCACCGTACTGAACAACTTCTCCAACAGGTCTGTGGTCTCCTCTACTGTCTTACCCTCCAGATCCAATCCCTCCATCTCATCTTGCAGGGACAAAAATGAGAGTTAGTTCATTAGTTGGTTCATGTGTCTGTATGTAAATGTATGTGAATGTGTTTTATTCTGATCAGTGATCTATTGCAGTTGTGCACCATCTTCAGAAGTGGAAAATAAATAACTTACATTTACTCAAGCACTGTGCTTAAGTGCAGATTTGACGTACTTGTACTTTACTTGGGTATATGCATTTTTTGCTGCTTTATCCTTGTAAATATATATATATATATATATATATATATATATATATATATATATTTTTTTTTACTGCACTATAGTTTCTAGTTAGCTGTCAGATTTTACACAAAAATCTTCTCAGAAAAAATCAGCTTATAAAATACTATGCATGCCCATAAATTAAACTATCCAACAGTATATAAAGTGATGGATTTATCAATAATGATCCCAATAATATAATAATACTAACAACACTGACAGGGGCCATTCTGAATATTGTGTACTTTGTGTATGTGGATATTTCAATACTTCAACTCCAGCTTGTTTAACTTTTAATATGGTAGTAGTGAGTATTTGTATTGTGTGGCATAACTTTTTTTTTCTGCAGCAAGTGATTTGAATATTTCCACCACTGAACGTCTTACACATGTGTGCACAAAAATATGTGTTTGTGTGTTTGCTGATGGATGTGTATTCACTTGTTTCCAGTCTCGAGTTTTAGACTTTCTGAATGAAGACTGTTTAACAAGTCATTTTTGACTACCTCTCAGTTCTGGTTAAATTACCTTTAGGTTAGCTGAGGGTTAGTACTTAGGTTAAAGGTAACTTTAAATTTATGGTTAATTTGAGAAAATGCTAAATAGTTAGCAACTGAACATTTTGTGACAGCTAACAAACAACAATTAGCTAACAATTAGCCATTTTCAGCCACAATCAGATTGGGAGGCCAGACCCAGATAGAAACAAACAAACAAAGATGAGAAATATCCTAAAATAGTTTATATTAAGATGTTATATTTTCATGCCAAAATAACATCCAGAGGCATTTGGGTCAAGTTATGTGCTGTTGAAGGAAGTTGAGCTACTTTGCTAGTAACCAGCTAAGCGGTGCTAACTTTCCTTTCTCTTTCTGTTGTATTTTCTCATTGAGGTCGTAGAGCTGAAACATTGTATAAAGCTTTCCTGTCTGTATTTTTAGTTTAACAACATTTTCTTCTAATGTACCCGGAGGTAAAACGCATCATCACTGTCATTTTAATAAAGGTCTAACAGCTGCCTTTCAACAACTACAGCTCCCATGACACTTTGCCAGCACATCGTGAGAGAAGTTGTCATTGAGTATTAATACTTACTGTTTTATCTTTTTTTGACAAACATTTTAACAAAGACTTAGTACAGTATGCAGCTTGAGCTTTTCAGAGAGGCTGATGAAAAAGGAAAAATAAACAGAGGCCAGTGGCTGAGGCTGAGATACAGAGACATGATTTACATGTTATGGATTAAACAAAATCATTAAACATTAGCAGAGGCAGTCTGCATTTGTCCCCGGTGTACCCGACACCCCCACAGTACCAGCAATGGCCAGAGCGTCCTGATGCTCCTGGTGGCAGGAGAAGAGCACGTTGGGGCTGAGGTCTTTACAGGGGAACTGCTCCCACGGCGGCGTCAGGTCTTTTTGCTTGTCCACCCCCTCAACCTCCACGTCCAGTATGACATGGAAAAGCTGGGGGTATTTCTCAGGAGCGTCACAAGCATCTAGCTCTGGCCTGAGAGGGAAAAGAGGGAGCTTGAGATTGAAAATATGTGTAATAGTAAAAGTGGGAAAACAGACTGGGAATGGCTGGATTGTTTATTGAACAGTATTAAGATATAAGTATTGTAAAAGGATCAGCAGGGTTTGTTTTGAAAATGGACAAATGAACTTACTTGTTAAACTTTAACATGGTGGTACCAGGAGCAATGAAGCCAGTATGGAACTGGATCTGGAAGATCTGGGTGTTGGACACCTGACAACAGAGGAACAAATGTTAGTTTGGATCATGGGATATTTTAGTATATCATATCAAAAATGCATCAATAGTCAGGTGTACTGTGGTCTCTCACTGTATAACTATCCTAACTGTAACTTCTGCTGGTCTACATGATACTGTGTTCATTCACAGATATACTGCATGTTGCTTTTGCATCATCACAAATGTGTTTGTACAACACAAGTCTGTTTTATAGTATTTATCATCATTCCTGTGACAATATTTTACTTATCATCGGGGTAGTCTGTGCAGTATTCAAAGGGGAACCAAAATACATTCAGTGAGGCAGTAAAGAAACATGTCCATGTTTACAGCTTGGGTTTAGAAATGGGTTAAATGGATTTAGAACTGAAAAAGAAAAGAAACTGAACGTTATTTCTAACAGTTGTAAAGGTCACTTAGTCTACACTTAGTCTTAGTCTTTGACCTTTTGTAAAAGCTGTAGTTGCATGCATCTATATATCAGCAAATATGGTACTGGAAGTGAAATGATACAATAACCAGAAGAAACGATGGTCAAAAATGGACCCAGTTGTTAAAAAAAAGTTTTAATTTGAGTGTGAACTATCTATAAAATCTCTTCTCCCAGTGCAGCTGTTTCCATTAACTGAGCGCGTCAGGAAATTAAAAACTGCCGCCAACATGTCACTTCTTTCCTCCTGACACTTTGTGGGTTTGTGTGTGGACTCAAGATACACAAATATTCAAATAAGTTTCAGTCACATCCTGAATCTGTTTGATGGCTGATAGTTCAATGTGATCTTGTGCCAGCAAGACTTTTCCAACATACAGCATGCTGGTTTGTCAAGTCTGGTTAAGATGTTGACTTTATCAGTACACTGTCATGGTTTGTAGTCTGGTCCCTTGACAGTTGCTGGCTCTTACACTAAAAATACTTTGTAGGACAAAGTTTACCTTGGCCTGCAGGCGTCCTCCGATGGTCGACCTCATGTGGTAGACTGAAACAACGACATCTCCCTGCACGCTGACACCCAGAGGGAAAACCACCTTACCCTCCTGGACCCTGTGCTCTCTGGACATGCAGGGTGTGCAGGGGGGGAGGCACAACAAGGAAAAAGTAAATGTGGCAGAATAATTGAAGGAAAATGTTGCAGAAAAAGAGAAAGAAGGAAAAAGTATGCTGCATTTCAGACTACGCTGCATAAAATCTAAATGTCTATTTAAGGCTTACGCACTGCACAGACGTCACCATGCAATTCCAGATTGCACTATAATTCTTCTACCTTTCCACAAGCTCTCTCTGATGTTAATGCAACAGTGGCACATAATCAGTTAATTGAGTTGGTGTAAAAATGTTTGTCAGCAGCTGTTAACCTTGCTGCGTCTGAGCGTCTTAAATCTTCCTTCGAGCTTCAGCCTACCTCATCCTCTCGTACTCCTGTGCAGTGCTGAAGATCTTTGTCTCTCCGATGAGGACGTCGCAGAAGGGCCGACAGCCACTGCGCTGCTTGTTGAAGCAGGGGACCGGACTCATGGTGAGGCCCTTGATCACCAGGGGCTTGGAGTGTGGTAGACTGGGCTTCTCTGACACCATGCTACACACATAGCCTATGTACCTGCATGGAGGGAAGACAAGGTGATCGTTTTTATCCCTGTGCGTTTTTCACTGTCCAATGCATCACTCACTTTGAGTTATAGCTACACGCAAGGTGTTTTTATGCGATAAGTGCAGGGAAATTTAAGGAGGATGAGAATTATGTTATTGCTGCCATTTCCATAACTTGCACTAAAACTCTGATTCATGAGGAAGATCTTACATGAACATGGACTGATAAATACTGGCTGGCAGGGTAATAAAATGTCCATCCTTCAGGGACTGCCAGCTAAGTATGAATCTCTCAAGATTCCTACTAAGGAAAATGGGGACCGTTGGCAGTATTTCTCCGCCTGTTCTGACTAGCCTATCACCTATAACAGCAAATGGCATAAAAAATGTATTGTCACAGAGACACACAGGGAAATAAACATTGTTTGTGAAGTCTGACAATGATATTAATTTTTCTTATAAGCTGTAAAACACTCAGTGTCAGTGAAATGCAATCTTTGCATAGATGTACTGCATACAGACAGAAGAGTTAAAAGAAATTCTGTCAACATACAATACACTTTCAGAGCTGATAGTCATTTTTTTAGGTAAGCTTGTTTTGGTGAAAAAAACTCCAGCAGCTGAGAAATATCAGTGATGCTTCCAGGTAATTGTTCACTCCCAGCACACACATGAATCACTGATTTGTAACTTTTCTCTCTGATATCTATCAAACCACTTCCCTCAATATTTCTGCCCAGCTTCAATTTTGTGCTCATACTGATTCTGGCAGCTTTACAGGATGTTAAACAGCAAATAAAATACAGGAAAGAAGATGCGTAAGAGATGTTACAATATCTGCTTCAGACAATATTTTCCCATCCTGTCTGTCTCTCTCACTTCCTCTCTGTCTCACACATATACACACACACACAGATGCAAACCTGCGGTGTGAGGGCCAGAGGCCTGAACCTGGTCTCTTGGCGCTGAGCAGCTGCATGGCAGGAATCGGGTTGTTGAAGAGGTGGCAGAAGCAGAACATGGCACAAACCAAAACACCCGAGGGAGCACGACCATCCTGAAAACACAAGAAAGGAGACACTGAGACACTTCACTTCAATAACAGACTTTTGAAACAGCATATTACGGATATATGCCTGATGATGAAGTCATGGACCCAAACAGGCCAACACTAAATTCAGTAGAGAATTTTATTAACTGAATGTATTTATTCAGGGCAATAATTCTACTCTGAGTTCATTTCAGGTTACAGACAAAAACATTCTTGTGACCTGAAGCAGAGAAAACAGTTTTTAGAAAGGAACCGTTTGGTGGATGTTACGCAAGATGGAGCAATTTGCCAAGCCACAGCCAAACCGCAGTGACTTGGCAATAACATGCTCTACCACATGCCAGTGTACAGTACTGCAGCCATTGAAATAGAGCAGACAGAAAGGCCTGTTTCACTGAATCACATTCAGTAGTGATTGCAAAATATTTATATATTGCAGAGTGTGCAAAGTATTTAGGCTTTTGGCTGTGCTCAAAATATGCCTGATGTTATCAAAGCTTTAAGGTGCCTCCATGAATGTGTCCCAAATGTTGCTGAGGAATCTTTGTGGAGGTTTCTAAGCTGATCTCTGTCAAGCAAAATACATGTAATTTGGAGTATAATAGTTCTTTATCTACGTTTCTTACTATAATATCTCTTAACATTGACCCAAACAAGAATTTTAAGAATACATCACCCATCTATTCTTTCCAATTCTATAACCAGCATATAAAAACAAAACTCACATCTACAATTTAACTAAATGTGAACCGCCACGGCCAACATGAGGGACTAAAACGCTCTCCTCTTCTGCTTGGTCAGGGCCATTCAATTCTCTTTTCAGTACAAAGACCAACTGCTAGGCAACAACAGAGCAAGAGAAACTGATAGCAAGGTCTGACAGGAAACTAAAAGAAACAATGAAAGCAGTTTTGAACAGCTCCAAGCTCCGAGCTTTTATTGTGTTTGAAATTAAAAACCAGGCAGACCAACATTGCCACATCCAGGCTTTGGCAACAGTGTGAGGCGGAGCAGAGAAACAGGAGAGAGGCTAATGTTTCCCTTGTTTAATATTTCTTGCCCTGTGTGGTATTGCTGCCTTCATTTGATGGAAAGAAGGAAGATAAGTTTGTTTTTTGTACTTTGTGGTTGACAGTTTTGTTACATGATCACTAAACATGTCATATTTTTTTAAGCAGTCACGGTGCGATCACCATGTTTTATGCAGCTAAAAACCTGTTTTAATAGGCTGTGGTTTAAATAGACATTTTTAGGAGCAAGACTTTCTCGAAGTTTCACAAAAGACACATCACAGTGTTGGCAATTAAATGTACGCAAAATGAATTACTGTGCAGGGAGATGTGGTAGAGGGGACACCGAGGGACTCTGAGCGTGTTTCAATTAGTCCTCTGGCAGCACATTTCGAGGGCTGACTTGAAAGTGGGTCACAGGACAATTAAAACACAACTCCAAAAAAACCTGAGGGACAATCACAACAGGTCCCCGCGCATCAGAAGTGCCTTTTTTTTGTACCACCACTACAAAGTGAGCACAAAAATCAACAGAAATCCAGACAATTAATGGAAATGAATGGAGGACAGTAATAATCACGATGAAGGCATTTTGTGTGAACTTCTTACCGAGCAGGTGATGACACACACATTCTTGGGATTCTGTTTGAGCCAGTTGTGCATGTTCTTACACACAGCAAACAAGTTGTGAAGGCTGGGAGCCTGGCGAGAGGGCCAATTACACTCGGAAACCTGGAAAGGAGTTGGCACAAGAAATAAGGGAGGGAGGAGGAATGAGGAAAACAGGGAGAGGCACAGAAAGAGACAGAGCCAGGCACAGAAACGCAGCAGAGGGGAGGCAGAGGGCAGGAGAGAAAGAGGGAAGGGAGGGCGAACAGACGGGGAAGAGAAGAGGGAGGAAGAAAGGTGAAGAAATGTAAGAAGAGTTTGAAAAACCAAAAGAAGAAAATATCAGGGAAGGGGAGGAGAAAGAGGAGGTGGAGGTTAGAAACAGTGCTGCAGCAGCAGAGCAACACAACATGCCAGTTGCCACGATGAGTCATCTGCAAGAGATACAGCAATTTCCACAAGCAGACAGGGGGCCATCTTGGCCACGTTAACACCACAGCTTGACTCCTCAGCTCCCTCGGATGTTACTGCCGGAGGGTTGCAGTCTATTATCCACATCCAGATCTCACATGTGCCTTTACTTGAATCCACAGCTGAATTAATTTCTGGGTTTTGAATGCTTATTCAGCTGGGACAATTGCATTAGTGACCCATAAATCACATTACACATAAACATACACTGAATGAATTTTGGCCACCTGGGGGCAGCAGAAACAAGCTGTACACACGAGACAGCATGACATATTATCTATCACCTCTTACGCTGACATTAGCATTAGCATTCATTTGGAATTGGATTTTATTACTTTTAAACTTGATATTAAAAACATGTTAGCAAACAGTTGCCGAATTGCACACAGAGTAACACTGGCATTCGTTTGGAGCTGTTTCATGCCATCACGCGAATGGAAGTCTAATATCCACTTTGCTCTGCTATTAGTCTCCACCAACTCCTAAGGGAAATATCCAGCTCTTTAGCGGCAAAATGCTTCACTGTGTTCACCAATTAGTTGCTAACTGTCTCATCTAACTGTGTCACTACATGAATAATCAAGTTTATATAATCATTTTTATGGCAAATAAAACGTTGATTTTTTTTTGTTATCCTAATCTTAAATTATAATAGTGTCTACATCAAATGATTGTCTATAGGCAAATGTACACACATACACATATTATGTAATGTGGCCTTTGACGGATGTGGACATCATTACACTCAGGGAACTACATCTTAGCAGGAAAACACCTTGATCTCAAAAACAAATGGCGTCTCAGAAAGCAAGGTGAACCTGGAGGTGTAAAAGGAGGGGGATATCTGCAGTTTGGCTCACATTAGATGGAGTGTGTAGAGTTATTAAAGCAAGTCCCCATTGTTTCTTGTTCAGATGCTCTTGGGAGCAGTTTGTTTGATTTGTTGAACTTTGTTTTGTTGAACCTTGTTCTGTTAATCAATAAATCTACAAAATGTCAGACTCAGTATTGGTTATTATGGCTAGTGTGGCAGAGGATCTGAACTCATCTGGCCCAGGCTAAGACCTTTCACACACAGTCTACAGAGGGTTTTTCACAGCTTTATCAGAGCAGCTGAAAACAGCTGACTGCTCACACTGGAGCAAACACTGATGAAAGCGGTGACAGGGAACCAAAAATAAAGCTCACAACTATAAGAAAGATGCTGAAATACTCTGTAGAGCTGTGAGAAACTGCAAGGTAGTGTGATTGTTCTCTCTTGTTTGCCGACTTGCTGGCCAGTGAACAAAAATGACTTATTGTAGCTTTAATGACAGAGGACCGATGAGAAATGACAGGTCCAAATGGGAAAATGTAATTAGAGGCTTCATCGCTCCATAGTTTATGAGCACATGTAGCGGCGGATGGTCCCCACTTAAAACACAGGCAGACCAAATATAGCCACAAAATAAGTGAAAGTAAATCCTCATATCTCACTCTGGTGTTGTAACAATCCAGGGAGATAAAATGGTTCAGAAACCACTAACAGCTAGGGGCAAAGAAACAATTCTCTAACAGCTTCATCTGGAGCTTCGTGAGGCAGCGTCACACTCACCCTGTTGGAGAATTTGGCGCCGCGGTAGTTGCGCTGGGATAGGTTGAAGACAGTGTAGTGGTCGGCATGGCGACTATCGAGGAAGGAGCGAATGTCCTCTACGTGGTTCTGGTAGCCGATCTGCACTGACTCCGCTGGGTAGGTCATCACTGGGGAAAAAAAAATTCTTGCTGGATGAGTTTTGAAGAACGGATGTTTAAATACACAATGTGTTGAACAGGATCACACTATGATGGCTTTAACTTTCCTTCTATTATTCTGAATTAAGGGAAGTGAAATTTGAAATGGGGAGAGTAAGTTAAGCGTGGCTATCAGCGGCTGCAAACAAATCATTATGGGATAAAAGCTCTCAGGTGACAAATGTCCAGCTGACTATGCTCTCTAAAGGCCACACTGCTGCTCCACGCTAATGTGAAGCTGTGAGCAATGTGAGACTGAGAGAGGGCCACTGAATGCAGGTGTCTATTTATCTGCATGCATTTATACTTGTGTATGTTAATACTATCTTAGTATCATACACAAACTCCCATTCTCTTACATCATGCAGATATAATACATCTTTCTGTCTGCTACGTTTTTTCATTGTAAGTTTTTCCTAATCTTAATCTGAGCATGGGGATCCCACAGGAACACTCACATACTTTCAGCCATGTATTTTCATGCACCAATCAGCAAACTTTGAATCCGATGATCGTTGCTGAGCTGTTTCTTACTCTGACTGTTGCTTCTTTAGTTGTGGACAAGTCTTTAATAAGATTTCAAACTAACTTTTCAGGTTTTTCAAAATGCTGATTTTTTTAATGTGTTTCCCTGAGTTATTATTCCTGGAGACAGTGTTAAGAGTGCATCTATACGCACAGCTCACACATCCGCACAAAGCTCATCAGCTGCAACCAAGTGTGTTTACCTATGATTCGTGATGTGATATAGGCAATGTCCAGCTCCCCTTTAGTGTACCTGTAACAAACAAAGCAAAGACTGTTTCAATCATTTGCTCCACCTGATTCTGATGACACAAAAGAAAGAGAGTGATAAGAGACAAGGATTACGATCAAAAAAGAAGACAACCTTCAGCAGTATTACAAGAACAAAAAATGTCCATTGATACCATAGAAACTCTTTGGAATTTGCTTGATTTGTTGAAATTTGTTGTATAAGAGGTATGTGGTTATATCAGAAACAGCGAGCTCATGTTTCAGACTATTTAAACATTTAGTCAGGGGGATCAAAAGATTCCATATTCTTGAAAAATATCATTAAAAAGAGATCAATACATGACTGTCTCGCATCCAAAAGGTTGATCCACCCCTCTGCCCACTGCCACTGTCAGTGTATCAGGCAGCATGTCATGCATATCCAATTAGACTCCACAGGCTTCAGAGCAGAAGCCTCCATGTGTCTGGCTGTGGGGAAGTTGTCTTTTTCAGGCTCACCACACTAGGCTGAACTGATCAAGATCAAAGGAATACCATATGTGAATTCTTCAATTGAGCATCATTGCCTTTCATTGCCAGATTTAGCTTCTCCATGCGGGGATATTTAAAAAAGAAAACTGAGAGCAGCTGCAGTGCACACAAGTGAAGGAAAACAGTCCTTATGAAACACTATAAGGCAGGTGCAGGCTTGGAGTGGGATTTGTTTCAATAGTCCACTTTTTAGACTTCTTTTTGTCAGTTTAAACTCTTAAAAAGACTAAACATCCTAATATCTATTAAGAAAAATCAAGAGCAGTTACCTTAAAACAGGTTTAATGATCTAAAGCAAATGGTGCTTGTCCAAAGTTATTTATCGTAGATAAGAACAATCCAACTTTATTATCCTGAAATAAGTTGATCTGAAGAGTTATTTACAAAAAATCGCTTTAACTCAACAGGAAGCAGCAGACGGCATGACATCCCACTGTACCGCAATTATCAAGCAAAACACTTTAGTAGGCTAATGTGTATTAGATTGAGTTGAGTTGCTGCCTACTGTGAAAATCCCCCAAGCAGGGCTGATCTGGGGCAGGCATCTCTGTGTGGTCATGGAGGAGTGCCATATGGCCCTGATGCAATCCTAGACCTGGTTATGTAATGCAGTGCGACTCAACTAGTCTTCTTGAGAGAGTGAGAGCGGGCTGAGTCTTCTGAATGAGAGAGAATTTTCTGTAGCGTCAGAAAAGACATGCATTTTTGAATATAGTGTTTCTTCTTACAGCATCGTGTATGGCAAATCTAGAAAGTGCTTCGTCGCTGTGTGGCAGAGCCTTGTAAAAGACCACTGCTAATATAACAGACAAAAATCCTTAGTTAAATCCATCAGAGCGAGAGGTGGGAGGAGGCCGCTGTTTTGTCTGTAAGCCCGGGATAATGAAGTAATTGGACCACAGTTCAGGTTTCTATTTTCATCCAATTCTGTGTGTTTATCCCGGAGTGAACATGCAGACTGCAGGTTTCACAGAGTAACATGAAAGTGAAAATATGGGCTTATAAACCAGTGCACAGATGACTTATCTTGATGAGCTGCTGCTGGAGCACATGTCATTTATTACCTTGTAAATAAGAGGAATGTTTCAAGAATGCTTAATCAATGTTGAAAGGTAGGAGCACTGAATTTCTGAAAGACACTGTCAGTGTGCTGAGTAAATCTGTGGTTTTACCTGCCTCTGTCTGAAATAGCTTGTTTGCTATTTACGGGAGAGAAGCAGGTCAGGTGTCGGGTTTAAATGGTCATGGCCAATAGCCACGGAGTATGCAAATGAGAAGTCTCCCTGACCTCCTCAGGTTAGAACAGCAACCAATTACAATGTACTGCAAGGTGCAGAGAGTGAAATGTGGACGTGACTGGAAAGAAGAGCAAAGCCGACACGGAGGAATTTTCTTAGTCAATAAATGTTCACCTTCAACAGCACAGACAAACTGTACAGGAAGTAGAAAAAGTACTCGGTGCTGGTGTACTAAGTATTCGGGTATGAGTTTATGCAGTTTGGTTTCAGTTGCACATCCTGCTGCTATAACAACCCCGAATGGCAGTTACGGTTTAACTGACGTTGTTACAGCCGCCATTTTCTCAAATCTGTGACCAATCAAATGTTGTCAGACTTTGATTTACGCTCCAAATCCCTTTGTTGGAGCTTCATCTGTAGATATCCCTTTTTTTAAAAAGCTATTTTAAGATTGTTCCGAGAGTTAATAATAATTAATGTTGGATAGTTGTTATATATTTGAGTCTTTTTACTTTTACTGATGTGGACTATACTGTATACTATGTGTATACTTACTAGATTAACTGTGTTGTTCTTCCTATTTAGGGTTAATAGATGATCTTGGATACTTTGTTCCTTCCTGGTATGACGGACAGTGTGACTACTTTGACCGCCAGTCTATTATTTTGCTGGTTCTCTTGTTACTGTGCTAATTCATGTTTCAAAACTTTGGTCCACCTCTTGTTTTAAGTAGCTCATCTTTTTTCATCATTCATTCATTCTAATTGAAAGTGCTGTCCCAATGCTGTTTTCACAGTTTCAAAATAAAACCTCAAACTCTGGACTACTGTCTTCAACCTTTTTTGGAAGTTTACTTTGCAGCATAGCTGCTGAGTAGTTACATTCATAGTGAGACATGGAGGGCAGACAAGTGACACACTTGCACACACACACACGCACACACACACACACACACACACACACACACACACAGATACCCACAAGCACCAGCACCATGTTGCCTGTTGTTTATGTTTCCTACTGGAAAATAAACATCTGGAGCATGAAAGCCATTTTGGGCCAGATTATATCAGTGAAGAGGTGCTCTAACAGAGTCTCCAGTGACTACACACACATATACACACACATTCAAACAAACACAGTGTAAGTGGGTTAGATCCCGATGGATATTGGATTTGGCTTGTCTACATTCCTTTCATGCATCTCTCCAAAGTTTTCTATTTTCTCTCTTTTTGTCCTTTTGAACTGCTTCATTGTGGCTAGGTGAAAATAGAGAGTGACAGCCAGTATAAGACATAACAGAAGAGCAATAATGATAATAATATTCGCACTGCAATCCACTGACCCCAGGAAAAAATGCTGCCAGAACTAAAGTCTCAATTCTCTCAACTTGTTAAACCTAACTCATCCTGATCTTGAAAAAAGCCTTGATATTGGGATTTCTATGTTTTGAAATCTGAAAAAAGAGAGAAAAACAGTTGTTTAGTGGAGAAAGAATTACAGAGAAACAAAGAGAGATGTCAGGCATCTTTAGTGTTGATGAAACGGGGAGAAATGAGAGACCACAAATGAACATGAATGAGAGAGGGGATGGAGGAAAAATGAGTGAAAGTGAGAGAGACTGAGCAGGAAAGGAGAGCGAGATGAATGTGTGTCTGGTTGGCAGGGGGACGGTGCGGTTGCAGTCTGGGTGCTGATCAAGGACACTGTGCCTTTCACAAAGCCCAGATCAGCCATCCAGACACGGTGGCCGTTGTGCCTCTCAAACACAGAGGAACACACAGCTGAGCGCTGCTGCCAGGCTGGTCTCCCTGCAAAATTTCTCTTCAGCCAGGTAAACAAACAAGCAGGCTGCTTTAAATAATTCAGGAGGAGCCTTTTTGCCTTGAATATAGATTAGAAAGAAGGAGAGAGGAACCAATCAAGTCTGGTTGGAAGAGGGCCTGGTTAACAACTGTGCTCGCAGGGGTTTTGCCTTTTATCAAACAAGCTCAGGGGGATTTCCACTGAAGTGTTCTAACAGTCAATAAACTGGGATGAATCGGGCTGTTTAAGAAGTCACACGAACTCAACCTCCAGCAGAAACTCTGCCAACGTTCAAGCTGCAAAGAAAAAATCCCCTTCTGTATAAAAGCTGAAACATTTCTGCCAATGGGGTAAACAAAAGTCGCAAAATATTCCAGTTAAAAACAAAACACTGATAAAATATAAAGTGACATACATAGAGCTACATTAGCAATTTTTTGGAGGAACTGATGAATGGAAGTTCAATATTCACTTTCCTTTTAGCTCCTTTGGTCTCCACTGACTCCTCCTTTGTGTTGTTTATTTCTTGCCTTGTTTTTTGGAGTCGTGACATAAACAAGAAAACCAGTTTGTACTCGAATCTGACAATTACGCAATCCACGCTTCATACTCCTTTTTTTGTCAGTTCTAAAAGCAAAAAAAAAAACCAGACTGAATATCCTGTTGGAAAAAAAATCAAGGGCAGTTACCTTAAAACAGGTATAATGATCTAAGAAGAAGAAGAATTTTATTTGATTTAAAAGAGATATTATGACTTCCTTGAAATGCCTTTTTGCAGGGTGAACGAGAGCAGCCGCCCTCTCGGGGATACATCATTAGATCCCGCAGCTCTTTATTATATCTCACTAATTAACTGCTGACTTTGTCTCCGACTTTGTTGCACCCTCATGGAGCAACACGGGTAAACAACGACCCAGAAAGTCATGATACTGTATCTATATGATCCTACCATCGTGCTCAAAACTGCTCTGTAGATCTACTGTAGATTGTCAGTCTTATAGCTCAGTTCACAACGTGCTTATTTATTTATGGAGGCAATAAACCATAAAGTGCACCCTCAACCTTGGGAAGTCACTTGCTTTGTCATCTTTTCTGTCTCTCCATATCTACATAAACCTATTAAATGTTACACATATAACAGCAAAATGAACTCCGCAGGGTGCCAGATCACAGAAGGAGAGCTCCTGTTGACGCTTGTCACAGAATCATCAAAGAAAATTGTCCAAGCTGTTTTAAAGTGCGCTGTACTAAACTGTGGCACATTATTGTACCTCTGCCCATCCACCTTTCCTTTCTGAGGCTTTCAGCCAGTTGCCACGGTAGCCTGCCTCCCACCGCCCCATTATGCCAACCACCCACTCACACATACATATACAGTCCTCACAAACACACAGCACCACACTCAGGGCTCTAATGAAATGAATCCTTCTGTATCAGCAGCGCACTGGCCAATTTGGCACAATGAACTGCCATGAATAATTCAGCCAGGAGAGGAGCGGTAGACGGCAAAGAGAGGAGAGGAGAGGAGGGAAGGTGGAGCCGAGATGAGAAGGGCGAGAGGCAGGCAGAAAAAAAAACGCCAGGGAACGACAGGACAGGAGAGTGGGAGTCTTCCAAGATGCGAGCAGCAGAGGAGGGGAGACACAGGGGAAGGATAATCACGATCAAACATGCTGAGTCAATAGTGAGAGAGAAGCTCCGGGTGTGTGTGTATGTGTGTGTTTCTGATAATACAGAGGCCCCTTTGTGCTGCCCTGTGCAGATGCCTGTGCACAAACACACTGGGACGACCGAGCCGTGCCAGACTCTGCTACCTCCCTCTTCCCTCCCTCCATTCGCACTACTCTGTTTCACTTCTGAAGCTGTCAGAGACTCACTTTACATTGTAGTCAAGGCCTGAATCAACATTCAGACAACCAAAGTAATCATTACATTTGATATTACTTAGAAGACTATGTACAAAATCCAACTGTCTTCTATCTCTTGTTAGGGATCTTCAAAATAATAGTCCCAGGTGTTAAAATATGCACTTTAGGCAGTGACATTCATGCTGCATTCTGCTCCAAATTCTATAATATAAACTACCATGTGGCACCTATAGAGTGCGCAATAACAACAATTTTACTATTTAATTTAATGTCACACTGTGCAAGGTGGGTGCAATAAGGTCTCGGTTGATATTCATGTCAGACTATGCAATGCCAGCATTAAACATTTCTGCAGGTGTCTGTGGGTGAGGGCGGTGCACATAGGGCACAGCTTTGATAGAAGAACAGAAGGAGTTTGTATTGATGCTACTGAAAAACTTGGCACAGTTTGTGGACAGACACGCCAAAGAAAAAACTCCAAACCCCTTTCACTCAAACCAGAACTCTAAAATCTACTACATACGGCAGAATTAGATCATCAATGGAGTCAATATTGTATCTGTACAGCAACAACAATGCAGCCAGCAGTGGGTGTTATGCAGTAGCACAGTCTATGGTGTGTGTGGATGCAGCGGTAACTTACGTGGCGACCTGATGCATGACCTTGTTTGAGGTGTCTTTCAGCGTGTCCTTCAAGTTGTCCTTGAAGTTGCTGAAGAACTTCCCGGCGCCTCCTTTCACCATATCCAGCAGCCCTCCGCCGTAACCCGCATCCATATCTGTGGACAGAGGACCATTAGCCTATAACTTAGCAATGTAATGCACAGAAACCACCTCTCTATAACGACTTCAGCAGAAAAGTAATTGCTGTTTTAGATGCAGATGGTGTCTTTTGCAAATTTATACAATGCCTCGATCGAGTAAACGTGATCCTTTCGAGGTTTTCATTTGCCGTAAGTGATGAACATATGAGTCACTGTGCAACAAACCGAGTAAACATGCATGTAGGCGTAAAGGGATGATGGACAAGGACACAAGAGACAAGACACACAATAAAATGCATACCATCTGGAGCTCTGTATTGTGAGCGTGTGTGTGTGTGCTGTAAAAAGCAAGCAAGTGTTGGAACAGACTCAAGTGTCACATCTTAGTCAGCACCCCACTGGTGATCTAAGATTTTCTCTCTCTCTCTTCTCTCCCTCTCCCCTTCATACAGCACATCCACACATAGCAACCGCAGTGGCATCACATGAGATGTAACGCGGCAGCGCTGACGAATAAGGATAAGGGGGATTTTCAGCATTTGCTTTCAGTCTCCTCTAAAGCACCTGGGTTCATCAAAAGCCTTTGTGTCCACGAGAAAACCGCCCACTCGCAGACCAACAATCACTTATTTTGTGCTCCAGCTTATCACCTGAAGAGGTTCACCTGGCTCTCTTTAAAGTGGAGGCCTCAAGTCCTGCTCCCTGACCACAGCTGGTCACTGTTTAGTCAGGTGATCGCTAAGAAGGGGTTTGGTTATTTTCAAATACAATTAATAAAGATGTCTGTTTGTGTGAAAGTGATGATTGAGTGGTGATGTACTGCCAACGGAGGGTTTCGAGTGGAGGTGTGTGCCACTGAAAAGAAGATAACTGAGCATTTTATCAACTTACTTCATGTTGCATTCACTACAAACAACCTCTGTTGGCATCAGAAGCTTTCAAGATGAAAACACACAAGCAGCCCATGCTGACCGCAGCGTGTCTGTGGCGTAACCTGCTGCATAACTACAGCAGCCGTGTGTGTGTGGGCTTCTTAGATACCCCTTAATGCACAACTATAAATACAGCTTACGGACAGTCAGGGAAGAAATCAAATGAAACCTTGTTAAAAGGATGCTAAAGGGATTATCCAGATGAAGACTTCTTCACTGTGATATCATTATGACCTTGTATGGATCAGGGTTGTTCCCATATGAATCTGCTCTGGATTTATTACTGTTTGAAATGTCAAGCTCAGTGGGGAAAGACTATGAGTGTAACGGCCATGTTCATCCAGCCAAGGTATAACTGAGCACGATATCGAAGTGAGACAGATGGATCGTTATGACGAGATAGTATTGAGTTATTAGCTGCTAGCTGGCTGCAACCTGCGTGATGTTATTGCCACTAAAAACAAAACCAAAAATGGATAGCTAATAGGCTATAACGGGCCACTTTTGCTTTATGTTAGTGGGCCACAGTGGCTTACTCTGTGTGGACCTATATATTATGGCCACATCAAGTTCTTCACCTGTGAAGATCCTCTCAGCTTTACCAGTTTCCTTTTCTGGAGACAATTTGTGGTGCAATGGAGGCGCGCGCCTTTGATTGATTTGAACAGCAGCCATTCACACTTGGGCACATCCTCACAAAGACGTTACAAACGCTGTCTCTGAGGACATCTGCCTGGGGAGAAATGCAGGCTGCTGAGACAAACTCTCCTGATTAATCACAAACAGTACGCGCTTTAAACTCTTTCCCCCTGTCTTCTCTCTCCCCGTACTCCACCGCAAACGCTACATGTCTGCTTCTGATCCCTTCCTCCTTCTCTCCCTTTCCCTGTCTGGTTCGCTCCACCCCGTCCTCCTTCATCACATTTTTTCAGACGATCCAAATTTAGACTCTTCATCTCAGTCTGCACAGGCGTCAAATGTATGGCAGGGATTTATTTTGTTCCGGAGAATAAGGCTCCTGCTTGTTGAACTCCTGCAGCATATGATCCACAGAAATTTACCAAACTCATATTGCCTTTGGCCTTCGAGATTATTAAGAACTGGCCAAGTGACTTACAGGATGACTGGGCACAAACACAGTGACTGAGGTGCAGTAATGACATCATTAAAAAAGGTTTAACACCTCAAAACAATGTTATGTGTCAGACTGGGCTTAAAACCATTGCAATGTCAACAGAATCCAGTGTTATGAACTTGGCATGTGGAGGTTGAAAGATTAAATTAAGAGAACAAAAATATCTCTATTTTCATTTTCTTGCTGACAGTGCAGTAATACAATTTCTTCAACTGAGAGGAACAGCTGAAAGCCACTAATACTGGACTGGACTTGAAAACCAAAACATGGAAACACAGTATAAAAGGACGAGAAAAGCCCAGCATAGTACTGCACCACATTATCACATCTGTGCCTTTAAACCTCGCGACCTTTAGCTGACAGCAGGCCTCATTATTTTACATCCTGTGAAACGGTGCTGCACAGATGTAGGCTACTGTCCTCGCGCTCTCCGAGGTGACGTATTTTCGCGCGCTTGTGGGTCGTTTCGCCTTCATTTCCTCGTACAGCATGGTAGAGTGTGTCAACATAGAAAAGGAGGAAAACGTGCAGAAAAGACTGAGCTCCTGGATTTAAAAAAATAATAATAAATAAATTTAAAAAAACATGTTCTGCCTGATATACAGAGAATAACCCTGTTAAGACCACGACTGACTGAATTTGTTGATTGTTTCCTGAGCTGATGCCACGTAATCACCATTTAACCTTCACTCGAAGGAATAGTTCTACGTTTAGTGAAATAAGCTCCTTTGCTTTCTTTGCCGGGGGCTGGATTAGAAGATCACTATCACTCTCGTGTCTTCGTGCTAACGCGAAGCTACGGCCAGCAGCTGGTTAGCTTAGCTCAGCTTAGCAGAGGGAGACAGCTAGCCCGGCTCTGTCTAACAGTAACAAAATCCACTTACCAGCACCTCTACAGCTCTGAAGCTCACTAACTAACATGTTATATCTTGTTTGTCCATCCGATATGAAAATGAAGTCTGAAGGTGGACTTTGTGGCCTGTGCGCAGGAGAGATGTTTGCCCCCCCTTCCAGTCTTTATGCTAAGCTAAACTAAGCTAACTGCTAACTGTAGCTTCATGTGTACTGAGAGTGGTACAAATCTTCTCGTCTGACAGCAAGTAAGAGTATTTCCCAATATGTTGAACTATTCCTTTTAATACATTGCCATATTGAGCATGTCTTTTCAGGCAACACTGTAAGTTTTGGTCTATTTTTAACATCCTTACGATGCAAATTTTCCCAGCCAGTGAGCGTGACGGCATGTATTATAGTAAACCTGGATCCTGCTCTGCCTGGAAATCGGGAGCTACACAAGTCCAACCTGGACCTGCCAATCGGACGTGCTTCAAATAAATCTCACTACAGGGGAGAGCTGCAAAAACAGGGCCGACCAATGGAAACAGAGAGAGAGGGAGAGGAAAAGAAAAGAGAAAGGCAGTTCTAGTTATGTCCAGAGGGATCAGCGGGCTGTCCGAATATGTCTCCCTCCTCCTGCCTGCAGCCCCAAACCTTTCTCCCTCGATACCCGCCTTGGTATGAGTAACGCTGATGGGCGCACACACGTGACAATAAAGCTTGACAAGCAAACGTGCCGCGCTCGCACTCACCGCCAACGCGACCACACAGTGCCGGGCCTGTGTTGTGCCCCGGACCCGAATGACTGCGGCGTAAAAAAGCCGGACTCTAATCTGCGTAATTATAGATGTTGCTGATGAGACAGGGAGTGTATGATTAATCATCTGCTATACGGCTTAGCCAGAGGAGAGTACTACTGCTTTGAATGACAGGCAAGCCGCTGAAGGCCGCGGGGATCATGACACGTGGGTAAAAGCTGTGACAAACCGTCGGCGCAGGCTGACAGCTAAATGGTAAATGGTCAAACGTTGTATAAAAGGTCTGAAATTCTTAACTACTTCTGTGGGGTAAAAAGATCTCATATTCATTTATGGCCCTGTTTTAAACTACGGAGAAAGGAAAGGCTGGAAAGGCCTCAGATCTTTTAGTAGGACGTCATTCCTCATTATTTGGAGTGTCATGCTCTGGTTTAGAAAGTAGATTGTGCAACCTAAACATTATAATTTGCTAAACAGAGGACCTAACCTGTGATTCTTCTTGATATCAGTGGTGTCCTGAATCTGCAGACAAGCTCATAAACGTGTTTCCTCTCGATGAATAAACAGGTGTTGCTTTATTAGTTCTTGCCATCAGCCGCGACAGGACTGACTCATTTGTGTTGACAAAGTGACAGTAACTAGATGACGGAATGAGAAAAGAGAGAGAGATAGAGAGAGAGAGAGAGAGAGAGAGAGAGAGAGAGAGATGGGAAACAACAAACGATGCATTCTCCCAGACAGACTCGAACCAGAGATGTCACGATATGTAAATAACTGCATAATAAACTGAATCCATTGTTTTGAGGGCCTGTGTGTCTGTCTGCTTTTACTACAATCCATCAAAATATAAACAAGGCCACTGAGAGCGGAGACACCTGACTTATTCACAGCAAATTATGTAAAGTAGTATAGTTGAGAACTGAGCAGTGCTAGAGATCATGGTGCTCTTGGGCCTGTTGTTTGAAGATGAACCTGGGCCAAAAGGCAATTGCTAATGCAGTAATTGTACATTTAGCCTTAATCTTTAAAACAGTTGAATATGGATGCGACTAAATGATATTTTTGGCTGTTGGTCTCTTAAAATGTGCAGCGTGTACTCAAAGGTTGAATATGTCTATGAGTTGTGAACTGTTTAACCAAGGAGTGATTTTTTTTCCTCTAAACCTCTCAGATTGTTTCGTTAAAATGTCTTTTAGAGGCCCAAAGACGTCAACTTGAAATTTATTGGAAAAGCCAGAAAATAGCATACATGATACATGATACATGATATTTTACTTCATTCCTGCCCTATTAATCATCTTGTGGCCTCTTGGGTTAGACCTAGCTTGTCTGGACACAAATATAACTTCAATATATAAACTAGCTAACTGCTAACTTGCTAGCATTAGGCTGTATATGCAAAATCAGGTCATATAAGCAACATAAGATGTGTTTCCTTCAGCATAAATGCCAAAGAGATGGGTTAGAACAATTTTGAACAGCTGGCCCTTAATTGATCATCTCTGAACAATATCAAAGATTCATTTAGCTGTTTGTTTCTTTACTTTTATTGTCCAACTGGGTCTTCTATGTTGTCTTGTATGTGTGTGCCTTTTTTTTTATATATTCCTCATGTTGTTTTCCAACCTGAGTATGTTGCTGTAATCCGCAGTGTCTGCAGTGTGAATGAACCGTGCCTTTGCTCCTTGCATTTCTCCTCTCGTGTGCTTTCCCCTTTATCTTGTTGTATCTATTTCTCTGCGTACTGTGAATATGCCCCGCTCACTTGCGATGCTTGCTATCTGCTGTCTGCTGGCTGGTCTGTGTGCCTCTCTGCCTGTGGCCAGATGGATGTGGGAGTGTGCAGACTGGTGAGCCAGTTACAGTGACAAACCTTGCTAATACAGACGCCAGGGGAGGCTCTGATGCAGGCAGGTAACACAGCAGCAGAGAGCCCGGCCACTCACACTCACAGAGAGAGAGAGAGAGAGAGAGAGAGAGAGGGAAAGGAGAGAGGGACATCAACAGAACAGAGAGCTCTCAGCGTTGCCAGAAAGATCAATAGTTTGTTTGAATGTGTCTCCCTCCTTCTAGAGTGCCGGGCTTAACCCCTCAATATCGGGCTCTGTGTGAATGGGCCGGACGGACACATAGACACACACACAGACAGGACAGGCGCACGCACGTACATAAAAGAGACCGGGCCCGGCAAGTCAGACAGACATCTGACACTGGAGCCCACCACCCCATCCCCCTCCACCTTGCCCTCCCCATCGCCAACCCCAATCCCCTTCCATCACCCTCCCAACGCCGTCCTCATCCAGCTCCTTTTGTTTCACATGAGCGTTCATCCCCAAAGGCTGGCTGACTGAGCCCCTTAAAACAAACCACAATGTTAAAAAACAATTTAGAAGTATGTGTCGTACATGGTGATGTCATTTGTTTATTTTGACGTTTGATAAATAGTGATGTCTTGTGATCCCATAAAGGAAGGGCCAAAAGTTAATAAATAAAAACTAAAAACTAAGTAGCAAAGGTAGTTATAGCAGTAGCACTTGTGGCAGTGGCAGCAGCAGTGGTCATCGTATTAGCAGCATTGGCCGCATCATAAAATTTATTCTTCTCAAGAGGCTCTTTTACAGACGACAGAATTGATCTCAGTGAGGATAAAGTGTCAAAACAAATGAGTTATTAAGACCAAATTCAATAAAGCATGTCGGGGATTTGTCATTAGATGAATGATAAACAGATGGATAATGGCACATGGCCTTTTTTTTTTCTTCATTTGAATTGGATACATTAGACTTACAATCCATCATCCATGGCCAGTTGACTAAAAGTATTTTTTATGCCTCTGCTGCCAAAAAGAGGATTTACTGACATGCGATGATTAGCACAGTTAGGGGCTGATATTTAACATTTAAATCCTGTATAAAAAAGTACATAGGCTATTAAATGAAGTAAATCACAGTATACTGATCTCCCTGAATACTGAAAAAAATGTTTCTATACACATGCTCCCACATTTTCCACAATTTCACATGTGCACTAGAATAAAGTAATGTGAGTGATTATATGTGTGCACATTATCTAAAATATCTTAAAAATATCTCTTACATGGAGACTTTTTGATCCTTTACACATTTAAAGCCCCCTAACCTCTAAGTCTGAATTGCATGTCAAATGTATTAGTGTGTGTTACCTTTATGGAAAGATAGACATTTTCTTTTATTTGGGACACAATGCAGATGATTTTACACAAAAAAAAAAAAAAACAAATAGCACAGACTTCATCTGCTCTGCACACAATAGCCCAGTACAGTCATTTAGGTGGGGTGTGGGAGCCACTGGGAGCCCTGGAGGAGGAGAAGGAGATGGATGGGGTGGAGGGGGGGGGTCCAGGAGGTGCACAGCATCAATGCATACACTTCCACTCCTGCTAACCACTGTGCTGCAGGCCACCGTAGTTAGCGCTGCGTAAAAGCGCGTTAAATCGGCCGGCGGCGGAGGGGGACTCTTACCTGAGCTGTCCATGGTGCTGCAGTCCTCCTCTCTCAGCGGGCCTGCCTTCGGTCCAAGGGTGGCCGCTATGGAGCCTGCGAGTGTGCCGCCTCCTCCTCCTCCTCCTCCGATGCCGCCGCTGCTCCCTCTGCCGATACCGAAGCTGTCTCCGCCGCTATCGACCAACTGCAAAGATTCATAGCCATCGTAACTGGTCTTTTTCTTGTAGGCTAGCAAGCCCAGCAAGCTCATTACCGAAGGACACGAAAAAAAAAATGTAAAAAAAAGGGGAGGGGAGGGGGAAATTAAAGACAAAAGAAGCCCCAAAGACGTGGAAGGCTGCCGCCTCCTCCTCCTCCTCCTCCTCTTCTTCTTCTTCTTCTTCTACTCCTGCCGCTCGGCGCACCACATGTCCGAGAGAGGAGAGGACGACCGCTCGCCTCTGTTTTCTGAGGAGAGGAATATTCTGCCGGGTGGTCTCTCTCTCTCTCTCTCTCTCTCTCTCTGTGTTTCAGTCTGTCGCCTCCTCCTCTCTCAGCAGCAGCCGCATTTTACTACGACGCTGCTGCTGCTGCTGTCCTGTAAGTCCCCGGCTGAGTAAAAGGGAAATCCACCCCAACACCCAATCCCAATCCCCCAGTGCTCCTGCTGCATCTATTATTCACACAGGAGTTGTGAACACGCATATGGGCCTATTTTTTTTTTAACTAAAGATGACCAATACAGGATAGTTTTATGTAAAGAAAATGTCCTAAATCATTTCATTTTTTAAAAAAGTAGACCAAAGTGCCCCATGTAAATATGTAAATGTAAGACAGATGCATCATGGAGGATGTCTGCCATAACCATGACTGCACATGGTGAGGAGGCACAGGTGATGATGGCTAAAAGTGTGCTAAAATAATTTAAAAAAAGGTAAAAAAAATTGCAGTGTCATCTGTTAAAATAACTGAAGTCCTCAGGGAGAGAGAGAGAGAGAGAGGAGACATAAAAGACTCTCTCCTTATGACCTGCTTTCTGGTGGTATAAATAAGGAGCAAAATTCTGAGTCATAATGATAGAGTACCCTTCTCGTCAGAGCTCTGTGCTGGAAATGAACGAGGACCCCCGGTCTTGTCATAAGAAAGGACTGAAACGGCCCCCGAGTCAGCGCTGCAATCCAACAGCACCATGCAATGTCAGAAAAAGGAAACTCACTCTGCATCACAGGGAGTTTTCTCAGCCTCCCCTCGACTAACAGCGGCCTTGAATGTTAATAGCCTCTTTGTAATATAATTAAAATCCAGCAGATCTTTCATTTTAGCTCCAAATTTGTAAATTTAGCTCCAATTTCTTTGGGCAATGACCCGGGGATCCGTGCGGGACAAAACGCTGACCACTGATGGCATGCTTCCTTCCTTGGCCTTGTCCCCTGGCAACGGAAACCCGGCATGGTTCAGAAAAGAGGACATGAGCCTGGGAAACTCTTTTAGGAGAGCAGACGGGAGCCCAAAGCACAGCGGGAACGGAATGTCCAAAAGGGAGGAACGATACCCCCGCCATCACCAGACGCTGTGTGTGTGCTGCCGCTCCATTGTTGCAGCGGGGCTTCCTGTCTCATTCCTGACTGTGCCTACCAATGTTTACCCCCCCGACACCCTCATGAGTTGCGCCTGTTGTGTAGGACACAGCAAGCAGGTGCAGCGAGGACATCAAAGCATTCTACCCCCGTCAAAGGAAGACAAGCCCCAAACCCAATCAAGGACGTAAATGGAGCTGAAGATTGCAGATTCACAGAGTACGACCAAGTACTTTGTCATTTTTTCAAGCAAAAATCGCCAAACATTCACCAGGCCTAGCCTCTCGAATGTGAAGAGCTTTTCTTTGTCATACATAATTATATAATATTGTTGGATTTTGGACTGTTGTTCAGACAAAATAAGTCATTTGTCATCTTGGGCTCTGGGAAATTACAGTGTGCCACCTCTGACAGTTTTTAGACATTGTTTAGACGAAAAAAATGAACCAAGACCAGAATATGATTAGCAAATTAATCAGTTCTGAAAATAGTAGTTGCTGGCGTTGAAAGATTTGTGAAAAAAATTTGATCACTGAAGAAAAAAGCTTGTAGAACAACATTTCTCGGAATTGTGTCACGGATGATAGTTTAACCCTTATGGGTGGTGGGCAAATATTGCGTAAATATGGGTAATGTGCTCACAACACAAAATGACGTGTAGTGATATCAGGGACACTGTAAGACAGGTTTTGTAAGTCTGTAAGTCTAAGAAGACACTTTATGATTACTTAATATATTCATTTGAATCCACATCTTAAGGATTCCTGGAAAGTCATTAAATGCAACACAAAGTGCCATTTTAACTATTTTTAATTTTAAAAGAAGCAGAAGCAAAAAACATTTTAAAAGAAGAGGTGCCAGGTTTTTACCACCATGCTCAAGGATGGGACGATGATTAATGATTATCCTCGTAACAGTTAAAGTAGAATCCAGGAATCTGCTGGATCAGCTGGAGGACTCACTTGACGAGACAGACGGTGGACTTGAATCTGTGGCTAAGTCTGTGAGACTTTAGAACCTGTAATCCAGGGATTCTTGTTCTTTGTGGTAAAAACTGGATATAAAACAGATACGCTTTGGCTACTATGTGCCTCTATTGGAAAGCAGCAGTATCCATGCTGCCCTGGTTTGCCACCACCAAGCAGCCGGCAGCCGGCCTACTTTAGGGGCTGAAAACTGGAGGATCACAGTCTCTGTCCTGTTGAAATGGTGCTGAACATGACACAGATTCAATACCTGTTAAGTCCTTTTGATATAAAAAAAAGGCTTAAACCCCTGGTACACCTGCTCTTTTAAATGCACCATAAACAGGGACATTGCAAACAGAATAATCCATTCATCTAATAGAGAAATTCTGTGTTTTAAAGACACAGGGAAATGAAAAATACATTACAGTTCTGTGTTGTGTTGATTATTAATGTTTCTCCTGTTACATGCTTTATACGTGTGCAAAGATATATTTATAGTATTTTTAAATCAAAATCCCTCTCTTTTGTCTTCTGGTATAACCATACATAACATATTTTTGATGACTCATCTTGAACTTGGGAAAGTTACATTTCATTTATCCACTCAAACATGAGGTGGCTAGTTAACCCCACCCATCATATAAAACCACTATTAGAAAGTACATTTGCTTTCACCATGTGATATGAAGTACCTGAACTTCACTGGAGGATGTCAATTTTCTGCTACATTATACTTCCACTCCACCACAGTTCATAGGCAGATATTGTACTTTTTACTCCAGTACATTTATATGATAACTTAAGTTACTAGTTTCTCTGCAGATTCAGATAAATCATACAAAATATCATCATCAAATGAATAATGATGTCAAAGTTTTGAAAAAATATACCCTCTTGGGTAGATACAACAAAACAAAATATCTTCTATAGTTGCCCATTGTTCAAGAAACGTGATAAGCTCCCTGTAGGGTGCCGTCCAGCAGAGAAAACATGATGCAATGCCATACATGTTTCCCTACATGCAAAAAAATCAACTGTTATTTACTGGTTAAATAGCTGATAGTTGCTTCTGTGCTTTTATTGCGAGATGTAGTAGACTCATAAAATAAACCAGATTTAATCTTCACCTTGGTTTGGAAGTGTTTCCACATAAATGCATCATGACTTGCTGCATGCTGGTGCCCCTTTTTATTTTTCCCGCCCCTCAGATGCCGGGTGTGCAACTGGACTTCAACTAATAAAAATGTGTTTACACTTCCAATGAATGAGGGAAGGGATAATTTATTCATTTAACCCCTGTTTCCCTGTCCTATAAATGCAGGTGAGGTGTGAAGGTGAACAATCACAGCTCTGCATTCCGCACTCCGCCCATTTGAGAGATCCAATAAGATCTCCCTGCTAAACCCCGCCCATGTAAACATGTCACAGAAATGGCGCTAAAGATCCTTTAACATCACCTTCACTGTGTCTTTAAAATTGTTTCCCTCTCTCTGATATATCAGGCTTTAACACAGCACCTCCTGATGGGTGAGGAAAGCAGCAGGAGTCGGTGGCTCAGTGTCTGATGATCACGACAACGCGGCTCACGTGACGCGCGTGACGCTGGACGTGACGTGACGGTGGATGTTGGACGGGAGAGGAGCCGTCCCCCCTACTGATGATGAGGATGGTGACTCAGATCATGCCGATGGCCATAATACGGGAGACGTCAATTATTTTCAATGTTCGTGCAATTATTTTCGTGTCCTAAAAAGAGAAAACACACCTGTCATTTGATTTTATAATACTGACTCCATCTGAGCTGTGCGCCTTTAACTGCTGTCCCGAAATCAGCTGACAGAGAGATCAGCCCTCACACTGTCAGCGCGGTCTAGTCCCAGAGAGGCAATTTATCAGGCGGAGAAAGCGTCGGTGGCGCCGATTCTCACACCGGAAACGTGAAAGGTGTCATCGCGCACAGGCGGAAAATAAACCCGACCCGAAATAAAATAATCCAGATGATGTCATTCGTGATGCCGGTGCGCGCATCCGGCTCACACACACACACCTGGAAAGAGAGAGAGAGAGAGAGAGAGAGAGAGAGAGAGCACGAACACGCGAGTGTGTGATTTCAGATGAAAGCTGTCGAACAAACGATAACCTCCGTGTCCACCGGGGAGAGATGATCCTCGGGGTGGGTGGGTGAGGAGAGGAGAGGGGAGGAGGAGGATGAGAGGAGTGGGGGGTGATTTCCAGAGGTGGCCTGTTGTTATGTAACATCCACACACAGATCATGATGCGCTCTCTCTCTCTCTCTGCCTGCTGGATAGAGCCGATAAAACATGCCTCGTGAATCAAACGGAGGCAAAAGGGGGGGTGATAATAATAATAATAATAATAATAATAATAATAATAATAATAATAATAATAATAATAACAAACCCTGAGGGTGACTGTACCTGTCGGAGCGCTGTCTACCATCCTCCCGGGAGCTCCGTCTTGTGCAGTGCTGGAGATGCGCTCTGGACCCCGGCTCCTCTCACGGACGCCGACCTTTGATTTGTCATTCGCCGCCAGTCAAAGGTCAAAGCGCTCGGACGCCCCCCCCAGCCTCTCCTCCCCCTCCTCCTCCTGTGAGGTGAGACTCCTGTAGGGACTATCCCCTGGTCAAGCCGCGTGTGAAGGCGCGGAGGCAGCGGGGGGCATTATCACCCGCTCACATTTTGGCACGGCAGCGACCGAGCAAGGTCCCGCGATGGCGATTGGTAGATCTGTAGATGATGTGGATGAGCGCAAAGGCGGCTGCACGGGGAGGAGAACGAGGGGAGAAGAGAGAGGAGGAGGGGAGGGGGGTGTTTGTGGATCCGTACGGGAGGAAAGTGCGCCGCTCAGCGCAGCGGAGAGAGGACGAGCCCGGCCTGGTAAATCCTGGGCTGGACTTCAGAAACAGGACTAAGTGACGGACTGAGTGTGGATTTTGCTGCAGGGGACAGATTTAGCGACAAAAGAGAGAAACCTACACTGTTGATGCGCAGCAGCAGCGCAGTGATAATTTTGGAGATGTGCATGTCAGAGAAAAGGGATGTGCACTTTCCAACAGCAGAGGTCCCCACAAGGACGTGATCGTGAGGTGGTAAAAAAAGAAATAACCAAATGCAACAGTATCCGTGCTGCACACTGAGGTTATAGACCTCTTGTTGTGCAAGTGAGCGTCTCCTGTCAAAGATGAGCCCTTGTATGGTATTCGGGTCAAACTGAACCGTTTCAAATTTTCAAAGAAAAATGGTAGAATTATATTTTTTTCTCCCTGAAACTCAATGGCCTTAGCTTATTTTCTGTGATAAACATGTACAAACAAAAAAAAATAATTTGAGCACACATGCTGCTATACACACATTTACATCCTTCATATGGTCTTCAGGGTCAGTTTGACCCGCATACACAGAGATACACAGACACACACAGAAACATGCCCACACACACACATACACAGACACAAACACACAGATAACGTTACACTATTATAATCTAAGCACAGAGAAGCTGTTTGCTCTCACTTTCCTGAAGTCTTTACCTTCTGTCAGGCCAGTCCATTCATCCAACTTTATGTTCATGGCCAATATTGCCCTGGTATCTTACATACCAAAAAAAAGGGGAAAGTGCTCATGAGCACTCTACACAGGGATGGAACAATAAGTAATGCGAACAGGGGGACTATAAGCCAGAGGTCATACTTGACTTCAGCACTACCAAAGGAGGGGTAGACAACCTAGACAAGCTGCTGGTCTGCCACAGCTGTCAAAGAAGAACACTTCAGTCACCACTCGTGATCTTTTACAACAAGCTGGATGGACTCAGCCTATAATACATTTACAATCTGGATGGCAATCAACCCAGACTGGAACCAAAGGAAGCTCCAAAGAAGATGACTGACTTTTTTCCTTGAGGAGCTAGACAAGGCACTAGTGACACTGCACATCTAAAGGAGACAACATGTGCCCAGGACCCCAGCTTCTCTAGCCACAGTGAGGGAAGACACAAAAACGAGTCACGCTTCCATTGTTAATTGTCCTTCTAATAGAGACTGATTCCAATCATTAAACATATATGTTATCTCTATTGTTTGAAATTGAGATAAAGACAATATATGTTAATGGTTTATGAAGTAAAATTTTATTTCAGAATAGTTTTTAAAACCCCAAATGTGCCCCGAGGGATACCAGAGGGTCCCAAAAGTGAAGACAATACAAGGGTTAAATATACGCCGCAGCTTTCGTGCTCCGTGCGTGAGTAAAGCACGCCCTCCGTCTGCTTCCTGTTTTTTGCTCACATGATGTGAAAGATCAAGGAGCAGAGAACAGCAGGAGCAGAGACTTTTCTTTTTTATGTTTGCTGGAAAGAGAGAGGAGAAGCATGAAGCCTGTCACAGTCACAGATTACAGTTGACACTCAGAGAACTGTAGAGGGAAATTTAGTGTCATGTCACCCAAGCAGACCTCCACTACAACTTTTAATCACTTCAACTTAAATCACTTAATACACAGAGGAAACTTTAAATAATAAGTGCTTTTCATGTTTTGGGCTTTTTGTGGTTCCACTGTGCTCCTCCTGCTTACAGTATGTTTGGAATGACTGTCTAAAGAAATCTGTCCACACCCAACCAAATTAGCATGGACTAAATTGGCAGTCTCCCACATAACATTAGCTGATCCTAAGACGCAGCGAATGAACAATACAAATTCATGCATGTACAGTAAGCCTGTTGTGTACACAGTGACAGTGAGAGGCAACCATGATAAAATAGTTTTATTGTTCGTGGAATGTAACATGTTTGGTTTAAAAATAAGGAAGAAAAAAAAAACGGAAAAAAAACACTGTGGTGTTACACAACAGCAGCGGGCTGTGTTCGTGCGCAACAACACGTCCATTCATTCAACAACACACTCTGAGCATCCAAACATACTGCGCTCCAAAACCAAAGTGTAAATGGGAGGCTGTAAGAGAGACAAACTCCTACAGACCCTCGTCCTATTTATGCATCTCATACATTTTGCATACTAACATTTTATCCCTTAAACATGCTGTAACAGTCAGTCAGAGTCAGTGTGTCTTTTTTTTTGTATCTTTGGTCTGTCATTGTCTCAAAGGGCCTCAATCTGCACAACATGCAACAGCCTCTATCCTTACATAAGGAAAATAAAATATCCACCCAAAATATTGATACATGAATGAAATGGTATGAACATTTTTTTTTCCACACGTGATAGATTACTTATGCACAGTCCCTGAATTGAGATGTCAAGGCTTCAACATTTTCCTATGAAGTCTGAAAACTGAAGACATAGCATGAATAGAACTGGAGAATACAACGTGCTGGAGAATACAACAGTGTGCTTAAGTTTTACTGTGCTTAAGACACATGCTGCCATTGGGTGAAAATACAACATGTTAACATGTGATTTAACTTCAGATGTTGGACCATAAGTTATTCGGTAGGGTGAGAAAGTATTACAAACATGTACCAATCACTTATGATGTATAAAAAAAAAAAGAGAAAATTAAAATCTACAAAGTTTTACAAGTTGTTCAGAAAATTAAAATCTACAAAGTTTTACAAGTTGTTCACCCAGCAATGTTGATTAATACATTCAAACAATCTGAAAAATAAGACCTTTATACAGATGGCAGAATCGTAAAAAGTGACCTGCTACTTACTAGAGTAGTAAAGCGATATTTTAAAGCTGAACAAACTCTGCAAAACACGACGCTCAACAATGATCTGTTGACATTTTGATGAGTAAAACCTCAAGGCATCCTTAGAAAGTTAACGGAGAGTAACAACGTTGAAGGCACTCAATATTCTGTGCATTGGTCTTCATCCCAGCCACACAGTGTGCTGCAGAGTGACTGCAAGGGCTTCTTGCGCCATCCAGCCCCGGCACAGTAGGTCCTCCTGCACGATGCAGATTGCAGAATATTCTACCAGTACAAACATAAAGAAGAGCAGCTCATACTATGCCTGCTGCACAACTGATGCGGATATTCTAGAGACATTAAAAACTGCCTCTACAGGACAGTTACATATGTAACAGCTGACTTGTAGCCAATATACACAGCATTCAATCTTGCACATGTTTCTGCTTTTGTAGAAATACAAATGACCCAAATAATGCCTGTCCAAGGTTGATTTTCGTTTTACATTCAACAAAATGTGCTTTGTCAGTATCGCCTTCGGTACATCTGTCAGTTAAGTCTGCAGTGAGACTGATTTCAATGAAATAATTTTGTTTATGCTCAATTGAGTTAATTGAAGAGTTTTACTCCAAAATAACAGTATAGTCACTGAAGCAACAAAATGATTGAACACAATGTTTGTTTGAATATAAAAATACTACTTAAGTGCAAATAATAAAATGTGTTATAAGAGACTATTTAAGTCCTATTTCCTATGTCTGCTGTCATTAACATGTTATTTTCATAACTACAATAATTTCAGAGTTTGGGATGACTTATTTAATGTTGGAGTGAGACGTTAGATGATACCATACTCCTCTATTGTTGATTTATTGTAATAAAATTGATACTGAGAGCTACCATGAAGAGAATCTTTGCTTTCCTGTTTACTTTCTCATTTAACCTTTAGCTTTACCACAGGCTCCCTGAATGAGCTATGCTTTCAATTCAACGTGTGGGAAGAACAAATGCAGTTAAAGACAGAAAATTGTAAAGACTCATTTGATGGCTTGTGTAAAATGATGATTTACCAAAAATTATGATTTGACATTGCCCTAAACGTATGTGTACACTTCACTATGATAAAGCAGAAATCAACACAAACAATAAAGCTTGAAATATTTGCACACAGCTATCGATCTGAACAAAACAACTAGTGACTGAATCACAGACATGTTGGATAACTACACCTAAAATCAGTGCCCCTCTCTCTAAACTTCCCGATTAGTGGAGTAAACTGAAAGCTCAGGCCAACAAGTAGACACATCACCCCACTTCCTCTGGCTAGATGTTCCCCTGCGGTCCTTTCATTCAGAGGAGTGTCAGGGCGTCTGGGTTTGGAAGGCATCTGATGGCTGTATGTGCATCTTGGTGCTGAGGAGAGAGTTGATATAAGGCCAAATCCGGTCTGTCTCTGTGCCGGAAAATGAGTGCAGGATTCCCTGTGACCTGAGAGGACAAAGGAGAAAACAAATAATCCAGGGGGATTGATTGACTGCAGAATGGGGCTAAGAGATGTGGTGTTTCTTATTCCACACGTTCTTCCATGTAAAAAACTGGCGTGTGCATTTCCCACAATGGCATGCTATGCTGGCAGCTAATGTAGCCTTGAGCCGCTAGCCTCAGAAGCAAAAGTGCATTTTCAAACTTGTAGTCATTAGCCTCAGCTGACACTGACTTGACACAGTCCCCTCTGGAGCCACAAAAAAAACTTTATGCAACTTTTTTCACATAAGCAGACCTGTAAACAGACTATGTGCAAAATTGGTAGTCATCCCCTGAGGCTGTCACTGTGTAACTAAAGATCAGTGCAACTCAATATCTACAGAGGTGTATTCGTTCAGACAGCCATCCAAGAATCACAGAAAGCATCTAATACCTGAGAGCTGAATGAAAGCAGCAGGAAACTACCAAATTCACATGAAATCTTTCATGAACCCCATGTTTTGTTATTGTTTGACATCTGGGTTCAATTTTCTATAAGCTGCACTGGACTGCAATTGCACCACTGCTCAGCATCCAGATCTCAATTCTCTCATTAATAATGTTACTATGATACTCTGTGGTGATAAAGTTTGAAACGCTAAAGAATGCTGTTTATTCTGCTGGATTATCTATCTCAATAAAGTTTCAATCTAATTTTCATATGTTAAGAGCAAGGACTGACACTACTAGCTGCCTGTGGAAAAATAACTAACTAAATAATTGCTATCGACAGCTGTCAACTATCCCATGAAGGTGAAGCATTTACTGACTTGTATAAGTCTATGACAGGCTTGGCCACGTCTTTGTAGTGTCTCAGTCTGGCCATCAGGGCTTCGGGTTTGTCATCATCATGCTGAATCAGTGGCTCGCCAGTGATGTCATCCTTACCCTGAGGAAGGCAGACACAAGGTCACACAAACAACAAAGATCAACTCAACACAATGCACTGAAATGTCATAGCACAGGGTATTACAGCACAACACAGTGAAATAAAAACCACGCTGCGGGTAGACACATATCTACAGACATCTACTGTATCAATATCGGGATCTCTGGAGCTCATACGTCATAAAGACAGCAAGATAACATCAACATGGGCCGTATTGCTGTTTGACCTCCGATCCTTCCAGCCACTGTTAATGCAAAAATGTTAAAGTCAACATAAGCTGCTAATGGTAATATCTTGGTGTCAAATTCCTCCTACATCACATAACAGTGTCTTTTTCTTTTCTGCATTCAGTTTGATAAAGAAAAAACACTGCAAATTGACTTTATTATGTGACTCATTTCCTGTAATGAGGCCATGCAGAGCAATGCCAATGGCATGTGAGTATGAAAGTGCTGTGCTGGAGACAGGGTATTTGGTGTCAGGGCACAAAAAGCTGTGGAATATTCTTACATTGGAGAGGAGGCGAGAAATATCAGCGTCCTCTTTTATAACTCCACCGACTTCGCTTATTTTAACAAATTGGCCGTTACTGTAATTACTTTGTTCACTTCTATTTATTTCCAGACGTGTTCAAACACCCTCCATTGAATAACAATTTGTGTCCATTACAGGTTCTCACAGAAAAGTTAAAAAGGTAAAAAGTCTCATAATTACAATGACTTTTTCACCATCATAGAAAAATCCATTTTGCATTTCCAAAGTTTGACTAATGAACACAAATTGTTTTGTACCATTGTTTTTGAAAAGTACTACATAAATAAAGGTCATTATGACAGCTATCAGTCAAGAAAGATAATACATAGTAATCAGTGAAGTCAGTGTGACAACAAGGACTTTTTGTAAAGAGAAAACATGGGCAGCAGGAGTTGTTGTTGTTGTGCAGGACTGTGTGGTAGTGAGTGAATAGATTGTCCTTCATTTGGTTCCAATCTCTCGCTTTGATGAGCTTCAACCCTGCTGAAGCCAGACATTAAACCTCTACCAGCTTCAAAACACACTGACACAAATCCTGCAGGGAGGAAGCTAAAATAACAAAGTTGCCCTCCAGAAAAGTGCCACAAAAAAAGTGGAAATGCCAGGCAAGGTATTTTAAGCACTGTAACTACGTATACTGTCACTTCTGGACTTTTGAGACCTGCACTCGTGGCGGGTTGAAGCCCATGTTGTAGACTCTACCGCTGCCTGGATGGATCCAGCGGTCGCTCAGTCTCTCCCTCAGAGTCTCGTAGGGGATGTTGAGGCTGATGACCAGGTCGAGCTGACACAAACTGTTCAGAGCTCGGGCCTGCGACAGAGTCCGGGGAAAACCTGGATTTGGAGCAGAGGGACGAGGAGGAACATGTGAGGCATCGTCAGTCAGGAGCAGTTTGAGATCCATCACGTGTGACCTTTCTTTTCTATCACTTCACAGTTTCATACATAGAGTTAATTTCATACATAGAGTTTAAACCTTTGCTAATATCACTAGTCATCAGCAACTCAGGCTGTTTCCAGTTTTCCAGTGAAATGATCTGTAGCTGTGTATTAACAAGATTATGTACACATGGATGAAACTGTTGAAAAAAAAACAATAGTCTCAGTTACATGGCCTGCATCAAACACCAGTAGTAATGACAATATGAGTACAGTCACGCTAGCAGCTCTGTGAGGCTGTACTGTGGTGCTTTGATACTATACATCAGAATGCTAACATGCTCACAATGACTACAGGATGATGGTTAACAGGTAATGCTAACTATGGTCACCATCTTAGTTGAAATAGTTGACATGCTAACCTGTGCTGATTAGCGCTAAAAAAAACAAAAAAAAACACAGGGTCACACAGAGTCAGGATCTACAGACCAACATTTCCATTTCCTCTATTCCACTTTTGTTACTTTTGCTTTTTTTGATTGAATCACTGTGATCTCTACAGATCTTGCCACACTCTACTAGGAGGTCAGAGGTCATGTGGAACACGACAGGGTTGGTATATATCCACTGCCTTGCTCTTCAGCATGGCAGTGCTTATTGGAAATGTAGGTCCTTTAGTTCTAAGGCCATTGTCTCTCTCAAACCACAAACTTTTTTTTTTGCTTCAGTATGCTTTTGTATACAAGCATATGGGCTTGAGTTTAGTTTATTACTTCCTTATGTGTTAGGAAACTAGCAATTGCTCTGTATGTTCCTTTGTTTGGTCAGGAAAAAGCAGTTAAACCTCTCTCTACCATAAAATCATGCTGCCCACAAGTGAGTGATAAGAAGTCACCATTCAAAGGTTACAAGAGAGGAAGAGATTGAGTGGGCATGAAATGATGTCTGTATAGTAAAGTATATTTAAGGAGGATGTACACTCTCCTCCAAAAGTATTGAAATAGTGAGGCCAATTCCTGTATTTTTGCTGTAGACAGAAAACATTTGGGTTTGACATCAAAAGATGAATATGAGACAAGAGATTTGAAACAAAAACATTTCAGCTTTTATTTCCAGGTATTTACATCTGGATCTGATACACAACTTAGAAGATAGCATTATTTGTAATAGAAAACCAAATTTTTAGGTGAGCAAAAGTATTGGAACATCCATCCATCCATCTTTCTCCGCTTATCCGGGACCGGGTCACGGAGGCAGCAGTCTGAGCAGAGATGCCCAGACTTCCCTCACCCCAGACACTTCCTCCAGCTCTTCCATGGGGGATTCTGAGGCGTTCCCAGGCCAGGCAAGAGACATACTCTCCTCAGTGTGTCCTGGGTCTTCCCCGGGGCCTTCCTCCCAGTGGGACATGCCTGGAACACCTCCCTAGGGAGGCGTCCAGGGGGCATCCAGAAACAGATGTGCCCGAGCCACCTCAGCTGCTGACTCCTCTTGATGTGAAGGAGCAGCGGCTCTACTCTGTGTTCCTCCCGAGTGACTGAGCTTCTCACCTTATCTCTAAGGGAGCATCCAGCCACCCTGCGGAGGAAACTTTGTTGTTGTTGTTTGTTTTGGGGGGTTACTCCCTTCAGTCTCCTCTTTAGCAGGTAAAATAAATGCATGCTCTATAGGGTTTAAGTCTGGAGATTGATTTGGCCAGTCTAAAAACCTTCCACTTCTTGTCCCTGATGAACTCCTTTGTTGTTTTAGCAGTGTGTTTTGGGTCATTATCTTGCTGCACGATGAAGGATTTCCCAATCAGTTTGGTTGCATCTTTCTTTAAATTGGCAGACAAAATATTTCTGTAGACTTCAGAGTTCATTTTGCTGCTGCCATCATGTGTTACATCATCAGTGAAGATTATTGAGCCCGTCCCAGAAGAAGCCATGCAAGCCCAAGCCATGACATTACCTTCCACTGTATGTTTGGGATCATGAGCAGATCCTTTCCAGTCATATGCTCCAATACTTTTGCTCACCTAAAAATTTGGTTTTCTGTTACAAATAATGCTATTTTCTAAGTTGTATATCAGATCCAGATGTAAATACCTGGAAATAAAAGCTCAGATGTTGATCTCTGGTCTCATATTCATCTTTTGATGTCAAACCCAAATGTTTTCTGTCTACAGCAAAAATACAGGAATTGGCCTCACTGTTCCAATAATACTTTTGGAGGGGAGTGTATATGTGCAGATTTGTGTGTGTGTTAAGAGGTCCACGTCTAAAACCTCAAAAAACGTGGAGAATACAGTGCAAATCAATATGCGGTGGAATCTAATAACCGCCCAGAGTCATGAAATGATGATAAACACAGGCACGTGTGTGTATGTGTGTGTGCGCGTAGTTGTACATCTATCTTTGTGAGGACCAACTGCAGTCTGAGACCCTGGGAGTTGAGGATGTTTTCAGAAAGAGGACATTTGAGGTTTAGGTTAGAATTGGACAAAATTAAGCAGAAGTACAGGCACAGGTAAAAATCATACCAAACTCTACTACTTTGCTCTACTCTATTCTACTCTCAAATATAAAAAACATAGTTACTTAAAAATAAAAACAAAATATTAAAAAGATGCCAGTTAAAGTTAGTGTTGGTGTGAGGAATTTAGTTGTGATGGTGCAGGCAATCCAAACGAGCATAGAGGTACAAACGTGTGTGTGTGTGTGTGTGTGTGTGTGTGTGTGTGTGTGTACGCTCCCTTGATTTGGTTGCCCATATCTCTTGCGAAACAGAAATGACTTGTTGAGTGACCATGTTTCAAGGTTTAATCATAAATAAACACCAACTGCTTTGTTTCATCAATGTTTAGCATCTCTCTTGAAGATAGTGGATAATATTTAACTTGAAAAATGAAATCTCGCATGTTGCCAAAAGCTCAAACTAAATATGTTACCAGATAACATCTTCCTCAAAAAAGAAAAAAGAAAGAAAAATATGCAGTTCTGTATTTTACTTCCTAACGTACCACACTTCTGCGGCCATTTCCAACCAGCACTGGTACTTATGTGCATGCTGCGTGTATAAATATAATTATAATAACTCATATAAATGTGAATCATAATGTATAACAAACACAAACTGTATGAACATGACCAATGTAGTGACATTACTGCAGGCGTTAACGCCTCACAGTGGCGTGAGCTCCACCAAGAGGAACCTAAATAAGTAAACCTGTTTTTAATTGACAAAGGTGTGAGTGTGTTTGTGACACTGTCACTATGACAACTGGGATAGAAACACAAGGAGCATGGTGGATTAATGGCAAAAATCAGTTACAAAGGAAATGTTTTGATATGACCTTCGAGTTGAATCTGTTGATGAATCTAATGCTGAGTAACAGTACAGACCTGTTGGTACTAATTACTCACACGTAGCATAAAGTGGAGCATATTTCAAGTAAAGGAAGCACTGAATGTGGCACTTTAGGAGCCAAGTATCTGAAAATGCAGATGTGAAACAAATGCTTGCCTGGTGGTTCTGCCTCTGAACATGGCTATCAGTCTGTGGGATTTTGGGGGGTGGCACCTGGGGTGGCCAATCAGATTTAAGGGGTGGCTGGTAGTTCCCACCACTGGCCATGACTCTGCATTATGAGGAACATACTCCCTCACTACAAATGATCGAAAACAAAGGACGCAGACCGCTGTGAGATAGAGAATGCAAAGCCTGGTGTACCAGTGAGTGCATCAGTAGAATAACGTACAGACCACAAAAAAAAAAAACGAAACCGCTACTTTTCATACCATCCAGCAGCCAGCTGTGGCCGCTCAGCTGCTCCAGTCTGGGCAGCATCAGCCTGGTCATCACATGGTCAGGCACCAGCATGCTTCTTTCCACGTAGCTCTTCACCAGCACACCTGCCTCTGATACACAACAGACATGTAAAGATAGTCAACACATATCTGCATCCTGCCCCTGAAACTCAAAAACGAGACACAGGACAGGTCGAGTTGAATCTATCCAGGCTGTGATAAATGGCAAAAGCATCTTGTTAATGTCACTATCTGATGAGAGATGGTAAAACTGACACTGCACACTCCTGCCTGTGACCACTCCCATCTTATTAAGTCAGAATGATGCAGGAAAGAGGGGCCTGCTGTGGAGGATTAAATCAATATTCATGCCAAGCCATTAAACAAACACACCTACTGAACTGCTTTTGTTAATCTCAAACGTGCTTAAAAAAAGACTTAGTCATCCAAATCCAGCAAATCAAGATTTTACTGAAGGGATTCAGTAATGACAACAAAAGCACACATGTTTTCACTTAAGCTCTCCGCACTCAACTATTTCATTATCCGTATACATGAGCTTGGCACATTCTGGGAATGAAATTTAATTCCAGTTGGGTAGCCTAAATCAGGAAGTTGAGGGAGAGACACGGCCACTGGTTTGACGTTAAAGTTTTCAATTTTTTTAGGGGGGGAAATTACCAGAACAAAAACGTTGCTGGTGTGTTTTGGTGTCTCTGCTTTCAAATGAGGAGACGGTGAAGTTTGCTGTCACCCCTTCGCCTCCTGTTGCGGAGCACGGGCAGAGGGATGAGTGCCAAACGAGCGGCTGCGGAGCGGAAAACGCGCACGCCTCACTTCCCTCTGCAAAACCCCGATCGTTTTTTTTTTTTGTTTTTTTTTCTCAGCTGTGATTTAACACGCAAGAGTGACATTAAAGGGTGTAAAACGCACACATGCAAACTCGGGATCCGCTTCTCCTCTCTGCAGACGGGCTCTCCTTCCTGTTGGCACCGCGCCGCGGGGTCAGACGCCTCCTTACCTGTGTTCGCGGCGATGCTCTCCCGCAGATAGTGGCCGCTGGACAGATACTGCAGGCCAAAGCTCTGCGCTATCCTCCTCGATATCGTGCCCTTCCCCGAGCCCGGTGGACCCATGATAGCGGCTCGGAATAACTTGGCCATGTCTTCCTCGAGACGCAGAGGCGAGTGAGGAGGAGAAGTGAGCGAGGCGCCCCCTTTAATCACAGCCCCAATCACTGGCACGCATGAACGAACTTCCCTTTTCCAAAGTTAAAGCGGGTGAGCGGTCCTTTACGCAGAGCGCACTGGGGGTGATCCTGCTCTCTCACTCCGCTCAAGTTAAAACAAAACAAAAAACGCCTTTTCTTTTTTTTTTTTTTCTCCCCACTTTTCTTTTCTCTCTCTCTCTCTCAGCTCTCCCGTGGATGCATTACGCGCTCCTACGTCTTTAAGGACCCTGGCTTTTCTCTGCGAATAAATGAGGGAGTCGCCACAACGCCCTATTTTTTTTTTGTCTGCGCACATCATCCAGAAAAAATGCGGATGACTGACTCGCACGAACTTGCGGGGCGATCTGGATGTTGTAGTTTTTTTTTTTTATATAGCTACACAGTGATGCGCAAAGACGACAACAGTAGCACAAGTTCTTCTTCTGATAGAGAGGAGAGACTGGGGTGATCCTGACTGTGTAACACAGGCACATGGATCTATCTATCTATCTATCTATCTATCTATCCTAGGGTAAAGTGGAGTTTTAATAATTCATAATAGTCATGTGTATAAAGACTGTTTCCTTCATGCAAAAATAAAACAAAATTACACAATCAGTCCAATTCTGTGCAGCATCTGTGAACTTTTGGGAGGCTTGTATAAAGTTTTTTTTTTCCTCATTTTTGATCTGTAATGGCAAATATATATTAATTTAATCCCATCCTCAGTGCGTGTTGTCCTTGCTGTCCCAACCTCTCTCTGCCGTGTCACTAACTTCTTACAGGCCAAAAAAAAAAGAGGCGGCTCAGGTCATTGAACGTCACCTGACCTAAAAATACTGATATTTGGTTTGCAATCCGCAATTATCCGTCTTTAAGTAACCAACTTTTTAAAAAATTGATTCACTAAAGCAAAGCTGCCATTTCTAGACTCCTCTCTGCAGTAGACACATTTTTTTTTATAAATAATAATAATAAAAAAAGAGCTGCTTTATTTCATGCGTGTCATCCCGCTGGTGGACAAACGGGCTTTTCTCGGGCTCCACCACTTGTTGACAGCCTCCCTCTCCCTCTCTCTCTCTCTCTCTCTGGATCAGGAGCTCTTTCTTCTGTGGATCATTTCTCGCGGCGCACCGAGGGGCCCGCCGGCTCCGGGACGCGCAGAAGCTCAGGAGCCGCTGTCACTGCGCGCAACGCATTTTTTTTTTGCGGACGGGAGGATATCGGGCGAGTACTTGTTGCGAGCCATACAGCGGCGTCCCGGAGCTGTCAAATATTGCGCACAGCTCTCAGTCAGTGGAGTGGCCAGACTAATCCAGCAGACAAACAACTCGGAAAGATTAACCTTTTTTTTTTTCTCTCAGCCTCGCGAAAGTACTTTTCGTCTCCGCGTCTATGGAGCGCGATGTTTTTTTTCCTCCCCTTTTTTTATATAAAAAACCCCACATCACCGATTTGTCACATGGCTCGTGGAGAATTCAATAACAAACAAAAAAATGGCGACAATCACGTTGCTCTGTGTGGTCTTGCTGCGTCATTAAAAATATTCATGTAAACACGGGGGATTGAGCGGCTAAATCTCAGGTAAGCCAGTCTAATATTTGCTCGGCATTGAGTGCGCACCGGGTCTAATAAAGAATAAATGATTATATTCGGATCCCGCAGCATGCTGTTTGTTTTTAGCCTCGCAAAAGGGGTGTGTGTGTGTGTGTGTGTGTGCAGCAGCGCTGGGGCGTCAACGTTGGGCTGCACAGCGCCCAGTGCGAACATTTAGTGTTTCAGCCTGCAGTCGCTTTGGCTTTATTTTTATTTTTCATTTGAAATAATAAAAGGGGAGGGGAGGGGAGGGGGGGCGTCTGTGCTGATCCACGCGTGTTTCTCCGTGTTGACACCAAACAGTCGCTTCGTTTTTGTCCAACTTTTTTTTTTTTTCTGCTTGGTTTGCGGGGAAACAGCAGCTCCGACACACGGGAGGCGCTCATATGAACACTTATTTACACTGAGGGGGTTTATGCAACATGGACGCGCTCTCCTCATGTTGGAGGTGGGGGGGTCGGGGTCGGGTGGCGGTGTCTCTTTCCGCGGACGTGTTTTGCCCTCCGCCCCCACCTCTCACCACCACCGCCGCCACCGCGGCCGCTCAGTTGTCGCACATGTTGCTTTGCTTTTCACGGGCTGACATGGAGGTTTTTTTTGGGCCGGTGCCCTGAGCAGCGGGGCTAATGGAGTTGTTTACATGAAGCGAGGAGGGCGGACTGACGAGGGAGGAGGAGGATGGGGGCGGGGCTCCGCGAGGAAGAATCATAACAAGTCTGACGTCACTCGGCCTTGTGGTTGGTATGAATAATATACAGAAGTTTGTCTCCACCAGGCCCGAGCAGGAAAAGAGGATAGGAACAGCAAAATATCTATCTATCTATCTATCTATCTATCTATCTATGTCTTTGCACCTGTGGCTGTTTTATGAGATGAAACGTCAGTGAGCCCTCTGCAGGAAGAGCAGCGTGGAGACAAAGAAATGAAGGAAAAACTTTCATATCAAGCAGAATGTAGCATGAGATTCAAGTGCATAAGATCACTGAGCAGACTTTCCAAGAATTGCACACGGTGTCGGCAATGAGAGAGTCACACCCGCTGAGTTATTCAGTTTGACTTGCATGTTGTGCATTATTAAGTGTCCGCCCGTCAGACACAGAAGCTGCATCATATGATGGACAGCAGAGGCTGCGCTTTGGTTGTGCAAACAGCACAAACTGCCACAGAAAATAAAAGGTGTCAGTGAATTGATAAAATACACCATCAGCATCCTGATTTAAGTTGCTCACTGCTCAGCAACTTCCACCAAATCCAGATTTTTATGACACAAACAGAACAATCGAGCACAACTACTGATTTATTATTAATGTTTAATTCATCACCACTCTCCTCTAGTTTGTCTGGCTCTCACATCCTCTTAACATTAAAAAGGTAGGTCTGTAGGTTTATATCTGTTCTTCTAATCCAGCCATGAAATACAGTTTATGTTTTGTATCTTTTTTCACTCTGACATTATTGGTGTAGTCTTATTTTATATCTCCTTAAATTTTGGAGGGCCAAAATGTTTCTTGCTGTTGACCACTGGTGGGAAGGATATTTCATAAACTAATGTATTCAAACAAAGGGTCATTAGATAACGTGACTATATTGCTCAGTAATTTAATCTGTTATAGCACTATTTACTATATGTTGGAAAGTATTTAAATAGAAATGAATGCTGGAGATACAACTTGCACATGTTTTGTATGAGATGCCAGCAAATAAGCTCCAAAAATGTAAAAGGGAAAACATCATCATCTTGGCGCCTGTTGACCTGGAGCACGGATATTATGGGTGGATGACGAATGGAGCGAAGCCTCAGACTGCTAGATTTGACAGGCTGCCCTGGTTCAGTTATCACAGTGCTGATGCTGTCCCCATCGAAGGTACAGTACTGTGATAACTGAAGGATGGCTGCCAACTTGACACGAGTGCAGTGAATCAGAGCCAACAGGCCAGAGGACCAAAGAGAAGAAACGAAATTATTGTGCTGTGTTGAAAAATTGTTTTCCCACATTTCATCCGTCAACTCTGAAATCTGTAAATTTGTACAGTCATCAGTACTTCTGTAACTTCTGCTTAACTACAAAGAAATAAAGTGATTTTTCTTTTATTTAAACGTGTGTATTCTCTTATTTATCTCTGCTTTTGAAAATTCAGTGAATCATAATTACAGAAGGCTGTATCCATAAAACAGCCAACTACTGAGTCACTGAAATTGGAAGTTAAGATGAAATTGAATATTTTATTACAACTCCCTCCACAGTGTCACCAATTAAGTTTCATTTTGCATTAACCCTTAGGAGTCTTGGGCTATTTTGGCTCTTTGTGAATACATTTTATTTTTCCTTTAAACATGTTTACAGTGCTAATACACAAGATAATCTATACGACCTGGTAATTATTTTTTCACTTTGACATACGTCACTGGAACAACTGACGTCATTTGATCATGTCGGTGTGATCGGGGACCTGGAAGGGTTCAAACCAATGGACATAATGCAAATCAGCCTGCATGAGTCTTAACACCTTATAGGTGACAAATGTAAAATGACCACGGTGTTGTTCTTCTTTTCCTGACTTTTCTTATTTTTGGACTGATCAACTGGATCAGCATCTACACTGAGCCGTCCCTCACTGGGAGCACTGGTCTACAGGCTCAAGTCTTTAATGGTTGCTCCACATTGCTGTCAACAGAGGGAGCTAAAGATCTGTTGTTGATGCTGTTTGTGGCCAACATAACAGGGTCCACAGTCCTCTGTGTGGGTGATCTGTTCCTGAAATGTTCAAAGTGAAATATGAAAATGTTAAAGTTGGTAAAACAAATTTACCACCAATTTGTTGTGATTCATGTAAAATGTAGCTTAAATATTTGGCTGAACCCAGTTTTGATAAAATTAAAAAGGAGCTTTCACACATTGTTCCATTACTATTTGAATATGAATTGTTTTCCAATAAAACACTTTAACATGATCAAAGGGGCCAATAACTGCTACAGTTTCCGTTTTAGTATAAATTGCCAAGTCACTGTTGTTTTAGTTTGATCCTAAGTAATGTTCAACATTATATCAATACATCACATATCAAAACACTGTGGTGTGCGATGTCAATACGCCAAAATGAATCTTATTTTTCAGAACAGTGTTTTGAATAATTCATGCGCTGTTTGAGTCATGTCTGATAAACCACAGGTCACTCTGCACCTGTCCTTACCATGTTTCACTCTAAGGGTACACACTGTCTCTTCTGTGGAAATCCCCAAAGAGTCATGATACATATTTTGTTTTTGTCTCACTCTAACCTCAGTCATCCTCATCTCGCCTTGATTCACGTGTTTTTCAGACTCGCTGTGTGATCTATAGATACTTTGTGGTAAAACATAATTTTTGATAATAAAACCCGAAAAGTCAAGTGAGATTTACATTTTTTTGTGTGTTTTTTTAAAAAAGGTATTTTCCAAATGAGGGGAAGCCGTTCAAACCCAGTATTTTTTTCTATAGTAAACTTAACTACTGTTTGTTTAAGAAAAAAAAAAAATCCAAAACTTGCTATTAACAGCCGTGGGGAATTTCTTTCACACTTCCTTTAATGTGAGAGATTAAGCGTTCACTGGGATGGAGCATGGGAAGTCCCTCCCTTCAAGTGAACCACCCATTGTCTTGTCTTCACATCCTTGTTCTTTCATTGCAGGAAGTGAGTTGTTCCATTTTATTGACACAGGTCCCTGTCTGTTCCCTACGCCGCTGGAACAATAGCTCACTTAACTGTTTGGTGCTGAAGGCCCACCTCTCTGCAGTGCCCACCCACAGCAAGAGAAGAACTGTGCACACTGAGAACTGATATGAGCAATATAGAAAAGTAACAAACCTAATTTAGGAACATAGGAAGCCAGTAAGCAGTATGTGAACATTTAACACATGGTTCATAAGATACTACAATGTAGTTTTAAGCAAATTATTTCTTAAATTTTAGGAGTCATAACTCCGTGAGCACTCACAAGTGAATGACAATGTAGTAAAACACTTGTAAAATATATTTATTTTGCTTACACTGGAGAAGTTATAATTTTACAGAATACTTTACAGTTAAGCACATTATTGATGCATACAAATACAACACAGTGTGCTCTAAACCATTTATGAAATGTTTGTATTCTGCTTATAAACACTAAATACTTAAAGGGAAGAAAAGGTATTAATAAACATCAGTTATACACAACTCATCTTTGATCTGTTTGTTTTTGTTCCACGTTCACAGAGCCAGTTATTTAAGCATCAGATGGTTTGGGGACTCCCAAGTTTTTAAGGAGAGACTGGTCATTCACTTTTTTTGACTTATTTGTCCAGGATTCTTGATTTCCAATTCATTACACATTTCTCTTTAAAAGCAGCCTCTACAGAAACTCAGAACAAACTCAGTATGTGGTATGAAGTGTGGTATGCCTAAACACACTTAGAATATTGGCAATGCTTTGCCAGTGGAGCGAACACACACAGTTTCCAGTAAACAACTGCATCCGAAAGGACAGTTATGCAAATCTTCAAGAGATGGGGCCCATGTGGTGGGAATTACAAACATAAGGTGTCATTGGTGGAAACACAATCACAAAGATGTTTTATATAGCTTGAACAAAGTCCTGGAAGGATCTACCTACATTTATGCCACCTACAGAATGGCAAATGTGAATGATGACCTGCTTGTTCAGAAGGTATGGAAAACTGTGGAGTCCATGAGAGTGAAAAGTCCTCATTTGGTTCCGCGTCTCAGTGTCTTGTTTTCCTCACTTAGGATTGTATTACATTGACTGATACACATTCACTTTATACACTTTATAATAAGTCCACCTCCACTCAAAAATGTCTTTGGCATAATGCGTTTCTGACCTTCATACTGCAAAATAAGATACTGCAGCTGCAGCTTGAAACTGAAGGGCTGTTTTAAAATTCACCTGCTGATTTCTCTTTACTCAAATTATGACATGTACTTAAAAGTTTCATTTTGGGAAATTGTTAAATTTTAGAAAAAAATTTTTTTCCAATCGCAACGATTTTTAATTTTTTAATGAAGGAGAGGGAGTAGTTCTAATTTTAAGACAAGTTTGTTTAAAGGTTTTTTTTTCTTTTTTTCTTTTATGGAAAAAACATATTAGACACTAATTGTTATTAAAAGCACAGGAATTACCCCAAATCATAACCTTTTGGCAAAATCCAAGTCTTCGAGTCTGTAAAATTATATTAAATTTAAAAGTTTATCCTAAAGTAAGTTTCCTTCTTAGATTGAGTTGCCCAGTTGTCAAGAGAATTTTGGCTTTTTTTATATGCTGGTTTTAAGACTTCTCAGCCATGTTGGATTAAAAATTTTGATTCTCAACACTGGAAACAGCATCTAGACCTTTCAATCATATTTTATAGCCATAATAAATTAGTTGGCCACGTTGGAGGAATTTTGGCAATTTTTTAAGCTGGACTTCTCAGCCGTGTTGGGTGAAAAATGTAGATTTAGTGTTGAAACAGCATCTGACGAAAACCAACTCAAGGTCCATTCAGTAGATATATTAGGAGCTTCTAATCATATCATATGGTCTTTCTTACTAGATTGAGTTGTCCTCTTTGGGGGAATTTTTGCAATTTATTTATTTATTTGGTTTAAAGATTTCTCAGCCATGTTGGATAAAAAAATTGATTGGGGTTATATTTTGACCTTGGAAACAGCAAACAACAAAACAACAAAAAAAAAAAAAAAAGAAAAGAAGAAAACTCTCTAACCATATGGGGACCTTTTGGTCTCTAAATGAGTCCACTCTGAGTAACACAATATGAGTAATACAAGTGAAAAAGACAGTCCTCCACCCAAACACAACACAGGGTTGATGTCGTCAGCTTGAGTGACGGGCCGAGCAGCCAATCAGCTGCCGAATTCGATAGAATGCGACTGCGTTGTTTTCGGGAAGGGGGCCGAGACTTGTCAGGAAGGGTTAGCAAGAGCAGAGGAGGACGAAGTCTCCGCTCCGCTCCGCTTCAGCCGTCAAACACTCACAAATACCGCGGAATTAACCGCGGGAATTAATATTTCCCTCCCTTTGGATATTGGATATTTTTCTTGAGGAGGTCTGGAAACAAACCGACTGCTAAAATCGCCCCGAAGAGGAGCTCAAACTTGGTCGAAGCGTCTAATGTACTGATCGAAACGGAAGTAACTTGCCAGCTGTCTGGCTAAGCTTGCTAGGTGAGTGAATTAACCTTTTATTAAAATATCACCCTTTGGCAGAAAAATTTCTGGTCTGTTGAACACACACACACACACATACTCGGCCTGTTATCTTTCCCCGTCGTTGTCAAGAGGGGAAATATCCTTCCTCCGTTTGCTTTGAGGCTAACCAGCTAATGTCGGGCAGCGTTAGTCCGCTTGGTTTGACAGCAGTGAGAATTGATCAATGTTCAGTGACACAGGACCGACAGACGGACAGACAGACAGAGGCTGACCACATCTACAGTGTGATCACAGTTCAGTTTAAATCAGATTTCAGTGTAGAGTGTACAAATGAGGACAAAATATGAGGAAGATCTTATAATACGATGCAACCGCAAACTAGGCCCTACTATTAATCTAAAATAAAAAAAAGTTTGTCACCATTTCTAGACAAATACTGGACGCTTTGTTGGATACTGACTGGATTGGATTGAGTTTTGTCCGCCTTAAGGCAAACTGTCTTCTCGGCCAGGAAGATTAAAAGTGGAGGAAGTAAAATGCCTTTCTGAAAGAGTCGGCCATCATTTAATTGTACTCAGAAGAAAAGTGAAAGCTCTTTTTTGTTTTAATGTGGTACCAGAGGGACCACAGGGGCCACAGGGACCCTGCTCCAATGCAGTAAAGTTTGGGTTGAATGGTTAGGTTGTGTCATTATTATTATTATTATTATTATTATTATTATTATTATTCTGTTGATTGGGATGTAAGGCAGTGACATGTCAGGTAGGAGTTTGGCTCTTTTGATCATAAATCACTGACCTTTAGTTAGAGCTTTGATGATTCGATGATTAATCCATTAGCCCATTGACAAAAAATATTTCAAAGATTTCAATAAGCAGTTCAATATTTTTCAGGCAAATATGGCAAATTTCACTGGTTTCTGAACTTCTGAAATGTCTTTTTTCCCCTTACTCATATGGTAATACACTGATTGTTTACTACTGCTACTGGGTTTTTGAGTGTTGGTGTGAACGAATAAGAGGTTTTGAAGATGTTCCTTTGTACTTGTGATCGCCCTTCTCCTCAATATTTAGGACATTTTCTAAGCAGGGCAAGTAGTTGATTAACTGAGACAACAGACGTAGGTTCAACAATTATAAAAGCGATTGTCCCCAACTAATGCAAATCCTGTACTAAATCATACAAAATCCTCACCTGAAGGGTAAGTGGCTTCACATGTTTGAGGTTTACAAAAGTAGGTGCTTCCTCATAGACCCGACACACACACACACACACCGAGGCACGCACGTACACCGAGATGGTTTCTGGTCTTTCCACCACTCACTAAAATTTCATGTCAAACTACGAAAGGACGTGGTTACTCGCAGCTCCCCCCGTGTGTGCCCTTGACAGAAACTTGTCATACGTACTAACTTGAACCACACATTTACGTTTGATCAGCTTTTCATTCATATCAGAACGAACAAGTGGCTGTTGTAATTTCAGTTTTTCACCCACACGTAAGATGTGGCCAGTGTTAAAGTGTTCCCAAAGAGTTTGCAAGAGAAAATGAACAGAAATGATTATTAAATTGGAATAATGAAAAATTGGATGAATTAGAAATATTTAATGTAACTTGATATGGGACAGTGATCAGAGTTTAACCCTCTTTGTGGTTTGATCTTTGCAGTTTTTAAGTTTAGAGTTTCATTTCAGTAAAGTCCCACCTTTTTATGGTATTCACCATGATAACATATTTACCATCAAAGAGCACAATTTTATCACTTACTTGACCTTTTCTTGTAATAACTGAGTGGCCTATGTGATGTTACTGCAGCCTCTTGTCTGCCCACTGTATTTTCATTTCAGGCATGTTGCTTTTGCAGCTTGCAGCAAAAAGGTTGTTCCAACTCTTGCTGAAATGAAACAAACAAAATGGTGATTTTTTTTATCTCATAGTATATATATATATATATATATATATATATATATATATATATATATATATATATATATATATATATATGGTTGATAAATTTCATCAGCATGGAATATTAAATTGACAGTAATTGCTTTAAAATAGAGGAGCATGTTATTGACTTATAAAAGCTTATTAAGATAACATTTAATTCGCCAGTTTCTATTTTTCTGGTTTAAACTCTGGTTATTGGTGTAATGACTTGTTAAGGGAGCCACAACACTAGAATTCATAATCTGATTGCAATGCTTTAATGTAAAGTTGATATTTCAATTCTTGAGATGGTGTTTATGGTGAAATTTAATTACATCTGGTTAAAATATAAAATATTTGTAGACTATGTCACTGAAATAGATATTGTGCCTTGGAATGTCAAGAAGTGAGGAGAAATCAATAAGGAAGTGTTCATAATGACCATCAAAGCACTTACTCATTTTTTTCATTTTGACATGCAGCAAACC